>OY728120.1:2129368414-2134368414 GCA_963277665.1 Viscum album
ATTTTGGGGAAATCACCATACTCGAGTCCACTAGGTATCAGTAAACCAAATCGATATGGGTGGGTTAGTGTATGAAAACATAAAATATACTAGTTATAATATATCCCAAAACCACATTACTGGAATAGCATATTCTTAGTCTCAACTGCACTAAATGTCACACGAATTCTCAACAT
This sequence comes from Viscum album, assembly GCA_963277665.1. NCBI lineage: Eukaryota > Viridiplantae > Streptophyta > Magnoliopsida > Santalales > Viscaceae > Viscum > Viscum album. The sequence goes on from OY728120.1 coordinate 2,129,368,591, forward strand.
CCACTGGTATGACTTGATATCCTGTAAGAACACTTGAATATAAAGAGATATATTATTTAATTCTCCCCTTAAATCATTTACATTCATTAAATAATTTATTATCAATTATTTAATAGGTAAAATTATTCCACATTAATTATTATTATACATCAAATCCAATTCCATTATCTCTAATGATAATAATAACTGACTCCAATGTTTCTCAAAATAGAATCCAATTTTAATTCCACCAACACCAATCCCATGGGTTAAGTCATTTATAAAATATTATTAACATCATTTACTAGTTCATGGTATAGACAGAGAAAAGCATATGATACTATTATGAAGTGAGACCAAGAAAATACAACTACTAAATGATGTGGGGAACAGAATTCCATTGAATAAGAAATATACCCATAATCAATTAAAAAAATAATTTTATGTAAGATTCATAATTCTTCACATCAATGGGAAAAACCAAATTCAACCAATTATGTCATCTTCAATTCTATACCTGACCCCAACATGTATATCCCAATGCATATCTCTATTTCATGCATCAATTTATTTCATATCATTGCGGTATCCCTTCCCCATATCACGTCAATCATCACTAGATCAACCATCCCATTATAAGGCACATATCCATAGAAAATTAGAATGATATAAGAAAACATGCATAGTAAATAGCTTAATCCTAGCCAAATAACATATATTTTAACCTTCATAGAGAAACAACGTCTCATAACTTATATAACATAGCATATATCTTTTTTAAGCAAATGGTTGCCCTACGACCAACATATTTATCTTCATGAAAAATTTGGTTTTAATTACATAATATTTAAGGGTCTCATTATTCATATCATTAAAATACAATAGAAATTCGGAATTATCTATAATAAGCTATCCCCAAATTATTCATAGGTGAAATCAATTTTTCTCAAATGGTGAGAATAACCATTTTAAATTAATATTCCGTTTTATCATTATCATCACCAATCATTAAAATTATTCATTTTTATTGAAAATTACATTAACATTATAAAAACTATATTCAATTAATCATGAACATTGCATTAATTTAATTATCATCAAAATAAATGAAAACTGGATTCATCTAATCGTGAATATTTTTCAATAACATATCTAGTCCATTTGTAATTACCCACATTACATGCATTAAAATTTCACAATGTAAAAAACATGTTTTCCAATAATAATAAATATCTATAAAATCTTATAATATATGGAATTATATCTAGAAAATAAAGAGGAAAACTATTATCACGGTATCAAAAATTGATATGTGATAATTATAAAATTATTTGTTAATGTGATTCCATAACTATTTGGTTAATTCCATTTCAATTCAAAGTGTTAGACCATGATAATTTTATTATTTCATGTAAATAAATATGATATTAAATGAATTATCTACCTCAAAATAATCAATGTTCTTCAAATGATAACAGACTGATGCCACTTATCCAAGTCACCTATCCTATAAGATGAATGAATCTCTCCAAGGACATTGCCCCAAAATTATTCCAATAATTAAAAAATACGTCATATAATGGAGAGGAATACACCATAATATGGTATGAGAATTTGATAAGTTTAAATGAAAATATCCATAAAATAATAGTTAGAACACACCTTGGATTACTATATATCAAACATGTGAAGTGGTGATTAATCCCTAACAAAGGGCTCTTGATCTCGAAGAGAAGATGGTACTGGACACCTAGAGCTCAATGAGTTAAGGAGATAAGTTTTGACAGGGTAATTGTAACTTCTGGTTATAAATTTAATGGACCAGGGGTTGTTTAATGCAAAAAAGCATCCATTTTCATTAAAATTAATAAAAATTTTGGATCCACCATTAAAAATGTGGCTTCAAACATTTGCAATCGTAATTGATTTACAACATAAATTTGTATTTTATCAGTTATAGTACAGGGGGAACATAATAGAAGTGATATAAAACTTATTCCTTAAAACCCCCTTATTCCCTAAAACCAGACTTATGCCATTTGTTTTCCCACTTTCTCGATTTTAGGAACCAAAAAACTTCTAAAACTCCAATAATCCCCATATGAGAAAATTAGGTTTCAGAGAAAATAAATGGAACAACCAAGACACATATATGCCCTTACATTTAATAACATGATTAAAAACATAATCCAATTATATTCCACATTTATACTTATCATATTTTTAATATTATTTAATTTCTACCTATTTGTAACCACATGTGTACCTAATCTTTATCGCACTGAACTAGTTTTGATAAATATGTGATGGTATAAATTATTATTATAAATTAAATCTCTATTAAATCATTTATGATACTATAATACATTGTCAATGATATTTTATGAAGAAAAGTTTGTTTAATGTTAGTAATTGTTATAATCCATGAGGTTGAAATCAATGAAAAGCAAGTTCCAATTGTTCCAAATGAACAAATGTTAATTTCTAAATTAATGAGTTAAATATTAATATATCATAACCAAAAATTAATATATATATATATATATATATTATCATATTATTTTGTAAAATATTTTCAAAAATTTATTCAGTATCTAAATTCACATTATTGTTCAAATAGGTAGTTAAACCAACCCAAACACGAACCAACCATGATTAATGGCTTATTATGTGATGGATTGGTCACAGTTTCATTATACAATAATTATAATTATATTATATAGTGTTTTTTAATTTCAAATATTAAAATTTGGAATTATTGGAAAGATAATATAATTTATATAAATTCATCACAGGGAAAAAATATAGTATTCTCTTGTTAGCTTCATCATTTTAAATTATTAACTAATAGTAATATTTTTATGATCATATCATTAGCATGTTAGCAAATTTTATATTCCATAACCATTATGATATCATCAGAATAAAATATATCCTTTAATAATATCTTAATTTATAACTATGTAAGGATGTCATAAAAATTAAAATCATAAATCAATCATTCCACATAGAGTGTTTTCTTTAATTATGAATGATTGATGATTTTGGATTCCATATTTTTTGAGAAATGAGTAATAAATATTATTATTTATTAAAATTAAACATTATATAAATAAAATAATTTTTTAAATTTTCTCTTTATAAATTAATTGTATGGCGGTGAAGGAAAAACACATTGTGTCTAGTAGCAAGTAGCCTTCAAAATGAATGAATTGGGGTATCATGTGTTATAATATGAAAGGAAAAATAATATTACTAATTATTATAATTTAATAACTTTATTATTTATAAAGACAATACACAATTGATTATAAATGTTTTTGAACATTATATTTAGAAAATAAAAAACATAAAATGATTATGTTAGGTAAAAAATGTTTACTCATGTTGAGGATACTGATATTTTCTTAGAGGATCCCATGGAAATGGAGTTAATGGTATATTCTCCAATGTCCAAAATATTGTGGGGGTAAAGAGTGTAATATGGGAAGGAAACAATGAAGGGTGTCATTATGGAATTTTTCTTGGAGTAACGTAATGGGGTGATGACAAACCCCTTAAAATATGTGGTGGGAGTGATTTTTTTAGATATTTAAAATTCAAATAATAGGATATCAAGTTAAACATGAAATGTGACTTTATATATGTGAAATGTTTTTTTAGGTAAGACATATGAATTATCCACAACCCATACACTCAATTTATGTTATTTTTTTGTTGGTGTATAAACATAGTTTAAAAGCATTATTTTGATAAATTTTAACTCATCTAAGTTCTAATAATATCATATGTACAAGTTAGTTAAAATGATCACATAAATATAAATATCACATTTGTTAATATGTTTCTTATTATTCAATTTTAACATCTATCAAACATATGTTCTAATAATAAAATGTAATATTGTTCATATATATATTTGTCCATGTATGTATATATATATGTATTTGTAAATTTTAATTTAGTAATATGTGTATGTATTAATTGTATTTAATTATTATTAATGATATTGTTTTAAAATTATTATTTTTTATCTTCATTAATTTTAATTATTTAAATACATACTTTAAATACTTCCAATCATTTTAATTTTTTTGAAATTTTTATATTTCTTACAAATGGTTTATACAACTTTTCTTTGATATATATTTATATATTGTATTATATGAAATTTTTATACATTATATACATTTGAAATATTTTATATATATTTAAAGTAGTATATGTATCAAAATTAATAAATATATATATAAATAAATTTTCATCATATTCTACTTCTAATATCTGTTGTCGTTGTATTGTATGTTATAAACAAGTTCAACCTTGCACATGTGCCAGTCACCTACATCGACCTTACATCCTCCAGCATGTGATTCAAGAATGTCATCCTACTATTAGCAATTCATGTCAATACCTTGATTGTCCTGCAACTATTTTCGACATCATCAACCCAAAGCACGATATTCCAACAAGAATACCGAGTGCACCCTCATTTGATATACACATGTACACCGTCACTCAAGCATAAAAACATATCCACGCTTTTTTAATGCATAAGTTTCAATGGTGTTCCTCAGTTTGTTAAAATTCTCTAATTGTGGTAGTCACTCTATGTGGTATCAAATGTTTGGGAAAACACGTACCACAACCCATAAAGTTCATTATCAAAATCTACCATCAATACAAGGATCGTAGTTTCACTATCCTTAGCATTCATAGCTCTATGTGTAGTAATAGTAGTATCATCTATCATCTAGACAGGTCGTACAACTCTATTTATTTTTATAAGGATGATCTTCTCTCACAGTTTCACCTTTAGCTGATTACATCACCCCTCTACACTTTTATAGTGGTAGCATGTTATTGGATGGTATAATTGCATAGTAATAGTACAAAAACATTGTTTTTATGGTATTCAAAATATTCATGATGGTGGAATACAATGATAGTGGAAACAAACTCTTTATACCATTATGTATTTATCTACAATAAGATTAATAATTTTACTATCACCAATTCAATTTTTTCACCTCATTATATTTTCAAAACAAGAATATAATTTCAATTTTTAATTAACAAAATATATGAAATTAATTTTTTATTATATTCTTGTACGAATAAATAATATCATATCATTCAATATTATTTTTGTGAAAAAACTCTTTGTACATACACATACATTGACATTTCCTTGTTTTACTAATTTTTTTATATTTCAATAAAATATTAGAATGTATTATTATATTAATTGTTTGATTAATTTCTAATATACATATATATATATTTATGATATTAATTCATGTGTTTTGAAATACATTTAATTTATAAATTGTGGAGTTCATGAACATAGTGATTATGAGAATTACAATTCAATGAATAGGTAACGATGATACTATTTCAATCAATAATGATCCAACAATTCGTATTAGATATTTTTCTTTGAATAGTTAGAACCATCATTTGTTTTAGTACTTATGTATATAGTAATTTTGTTTGTTTTTTAAAACAATTATTCAAAATTTAATATAATATAACAAATTTTAGGAGGAATAATATCTCGTTCTATAAGATGGTTGATGTTAATTACATTGAATGATGTGTTCCACTAAATTCCCCATTTCTTGATGGAAGAGGCTAAGGCTATGAGAATGGATGAATTGAATATTACCTAAAATATTTTACTGTATATCACTCTACAATTATTGATAAATCAAATGAAATAACCAAATCTGATCGAATGACTCTTGTATGTAACGACATGGTAAAATATGTTCTCAAATATATGGTTAAGAATATATTTTAGTTTTCAAAAAGTAGAAGTGTCTCTATCCATGTTTTAGCTTATAAGATAGCCTGAGATGTATATATAATACTTTATGTTACTCACTAGTGTACAAAAAAGAACAAAAAATAAAGAAAAAAATTCAATGAGTATAATTTTATGATTTAATTGTGGTAGAAAATTAATTTTTCAACCAGATCATCCACCAGTGTACTAGTATAAAAAATTGTATGAGAGGACACAGTGAAAACTATATGAAATAGCCATAGATAAATTATTAATGAGAGATGTAAAAAATGATTCTCTTAAAAGAATGTGTTCATCATCTAGAGTGTGTAATTTTATGAGTATACCATAGTTTAATTGATTTATTCATTGAAATAGTATGAGTTAGAGTAGAAAAACATTACAGATGTGGATATAATATAGAAGAAAATTTATTGATTTTAATTATAATGTTATTAAATTATCTATCAATTTTGAATCAAATTTATATTAACAGGACAATGATATGCCTCATATGAGAAACAATCTTTTTAAATTAATTTTAAAAAAAATTGGGAAAGAGAAATACCATAAGATAGAATTAATGGAATAGTTGATAGTCAATCTCAGTAAATGTAATGATATTTCGAAACTAAGATGTTATGAGTTCAGGAATAAAGTTCAAATCAAGACTGATTTCAACAAAATCATGAAATAAATAAATTGCAAATGTAATTGATTAATCAAAAAATAATATTTTTTTAGGATGGGATTGCTCAGAGTGTTTAGATTCCATTAATGAATGAACATGTAAAAAGGAATCATGTAATCTTTTTTTAATGGGTGAAAAATATGAGGTAACCCATTCATTATTTCCTCAATTAATTACTCAAATTTATTTGGATCAGAATTCTATATATGAGTATAAAAAAGGAATCTTATTCTGATTCTTGTTCTTTTTTTGATTCATTGAATTCAAAATTTAAACATCTATATAAATAGAATAAGTAATTAAGGATTGATAGTTTCATGATTACTAAGGAATATACTAACCTAAAAATTGGGAGTAATAATTTGTGAAATAAATTAATCGAAATATAAAGATAATATGAAAATATGAATATGTTTTTCCCTTGAATGATGAATCTAAATGTAATAATGAATATGATATGCTAGAACTAAAAGAAGATAATGATCAAGATAAGGGATTTCTAGCAGTAAATAATAAATATTAAGAAAAATCATTTATTTCTATTTTGGATTACGTGTCTAATGCTGAAAATGATTGTAAGAATATAATGTATAAAAATAAAAATCTATGTAATACAACATCTTATTTTAATGAAAATATTATATTGATATATAAGTAATTATAAAAGGGAAATTGGATTTGAACAATGATGTTTTAAATTTTAATTAATATTTATTAAAAAAATTAAATTCAAAGAAAAATATGATCAAATTATGTTTATGTTGAAAGTAATCCATTAAAATAATATTTTTGTTTATAATATTTTTTCAAAAAAATTGAATAAAATAACTTATCTTATAATCTCAAAAGTGATTATTTATAATGTAACATTTTTAAAAGGATGAATGAATTGTCATTATTCAAACAAATGTTCATTAATATTTACTCATTATTTTGGTCACAATAAAACTGTTATATCTAATTATTTAATTTAAAAAATAGCTCGAAATAGTCGTTTGAAATATTTTTTGGTGGAAAATGATCTACCGTGAATTCAACAGAATCTAAGATAGCATTGGAACCAAAATCATTTTACTCAAATATTATTGGATCTAACTGTTCCCCATGACCAGGTAATTATTTTATTTTAATCAAGCATGAATTTTATCTACTATTATATTAATTGTCTTTTTGTATGAATCTTTTAAAATATCTTTTTGATGTAATTCTATTTTAAATATTTTTTCTAATGTACATTAAATTCAATTTTTTTATATAATGAATGCATGACAGAGATTATATTGATAATATTTCATTTTCTTATATTATGATTATAAGTTTAATATTTAAATTAATTTTTGGGTTGTCTTTTAAAATAATTCTGAATTTATGGAGATTTACCCTTTATTTATAAAAATTATCTAATGTCAATAATAAATTAGTTCTTAAATATTTTTGATATACATAACATTGTACATGATTAATATATTACAAATTTTATTTCATAAAAATAATTAAAATTTTGAAAATAATTCATCTCATGATTTTTATGTTATAACTAAATGATTTTAAAAATTAATATTTGATTTTTTTTTGTTAAAATTATTGGACCACCTACAACTTTAATAGTCCATTTTTTATAGAGGTTGAAAAATCATTTCGATCCCTTATGTTCGAAGGAATTTTTATTTAAATTTCATAATTTATATTATATATTTAAATTTATTTTTTCATTTTTCAAAAGTAAATATATTTAAAATTATAAATTGATTTAATTTTTTATTTTCTTATCAAATTTATTTGATTCCATCAATTGGGAATTTTTTTTTGAAAATGAAAATAGTAGAATTTGTGTTATTGATATTGTGTTGATCATAAGAATAAGAATATTAACTTATGGTGGTTTTTTCTTTAAACCATTGAAAAAAATTATCATATAGATAATTATTGTAATAATGTGTTAGATTCAGGATATTTTGTTTCTTATTATTACTTATTGTTAAAATTAACAAATAATTAATTCTTACATGTTTACTAATTTTAATTATTTGAAATTATCTACCTTTTCACTACTAGGTATTTTATACTGTTAATATTAAAGATAGTGAATATTTTTGAAATCATTTTTTTCTATTGGATAAATATTTAAATGGGGATGTATGATTTAATAATTTAATAACTTTTTGGTTTTTTAATTTACATAAGAGGTATATTGTGGGTGTATAAACATGATTAATAATCATTGTTTTCATAATTTAAAACTCCTCTCATGCATAGTAATATCATATATACATGTAATTTAATTTGATTATATAATTAAATATATCACATGTGTTAATATGATTTTTATTATTTAATGTGATCATGTTTTACTAATATATTTTAATCATTAAATCTAATATTTTTGATATAAATATAAATATATATACATATGTATGTGTATGTATATATATATATATATGAATTTTATTTTTTAAGACATGTTTTAATTAATTTTTTGGATTTTTTTAACATAATATATTTAAAATACTTTATTTTTATCTTGATTAATTATTATTTTTAATACACATATTTTATATATTTCTAATCAATTCAATTTTTAAAAAATTATTGAATTTTTTATTTTTAACACCAAAAAATTATAATCATTTACATATATATATATATATATTAAAATTAGATTATAGGAAATTATCACATAGTATAGATGTTTAAAATGGTTTATACATGGAATAGTTATATATATAACATATCATAGATATATATATATATACTTATAAAACATCGTTCATCATCTTCTTCAGCGAAGCTCTATTGTAGCAATAGTGTATATCCACTCATAGTTCATCATATCCCATACACTAGCCACTCGCATCAAATTTTCATTCTCTGACACCTCATTCAGAAACATCCACTTACTATATGAAGATAAAATCAATTCAACGATCACCAAACTTCTATTTTCATCTTTTTTTACTAGCATTGGGAGATGTTGACAATTAGATCGACCATACCTTCTACTGAGCTACATATGTACATCTTCACTCCAATATAGAACCTTAAGCCTCCAAACATTGACTAGGAATATGATTTAGCAATGATACCTTATCATTAAACCTCTTATCACAATAGAAACGATTCCATGAAACACCATCATTTTTTTAGAAATGGATGTATAACTCCTTATCAGCAATTATAGTAGCATATACCATCATTCCAAAAAATAGCAACATCATCATTAGTGTAAATAGGACCAACTGAATTAGTTGATGTATCATCTACTATCAACAATGGAAGGACAAATATACTCATTTTAAAATAGTATAATCCCTCTCACTAGAGCATTATAATCTAATAGTGGCCCACCTCCTATGTTTAACAACTCAATGATAGAATATTTTTCAAAATTTTCCCTTCACATTGGTTGAACTGCTTGAATTTTTAGTGCCAAATTACAAATGTTAGATATTATTACTCAGTAGTAATAATAGAAACATATTTATACTAACACGTATTTATCAACCATAAATTTTAAAATTTTATTATAGCCATTTAAATTTATTTCACATAGTCAAAATTTTCTAACAAGTAATAAATTTTAAATTTTAAATTAATAAATCATATATAATAATTTTGATTATTAATATATGATAAAAAATAAATATTATTATATGTTTGATTAATATTTTTTGAGTATAAATTCATCAGTCATACAAATTCAGTATTGATACTCTATTTTAGTTGTTCTTTTAAAATTACAATAAACTATAATTTTAATCATATATATTTTAAAATTTTATTAATATGTAATATACATATTTATATTAATGATTATATTATATGTTTTCGGAAATAAATTTCATATAGAAATTTAATTGTGCGTTATATTTTAGATAATGATCCTGACATTTCAAAATACAGGTAGCGATAATATAAGGTTTTTTTGTTGACTAACATGTTTTATTTATTGATTGGAAAATCATTCATTCCCAAAAGAAATTAAAATTAAATATGAAACTTAATCTTTTAAAATATGATCATGAAGATAGAAATAAGAAAAACATGATATTGTTTATTTAGTTAACGATCTTCCCCCGAAGAAACATATTTCTTATTATGCATATAATGAAGAATTTCCTTAAATTCGATTGAATTTTTGTGATCATAAATCCTATTATATTATTCTATTCACGGCCTGACGAAATTAAATATCATTGATCAACATATTCTTCATCATTTGATCATTTGGTTATATTTTCTTTATCTATGTATTTCATCGTTTCATCTATCATTTTTATTTTCATAGTCGTTATAGTCTATTTATTTATTTCATTGTTAAAATATGGTCCTTATATTTGATATTATACAAAAAAAAATATTCAAGGTTAGTTAATTCTAAATAAAAGTTAGGTCGAGAGTACTTTGTGACACCTAGAAAATTTTATCATCGTTATACTCAGTATTAGAAGAATTAGGTGTCTATAATATGATGTCACCCCTATAAATGCCTAATTCTTCTTGTGGGTTCCAATTTATGATTGAGTAAATATTTTTTAAGAGTATACTAGGATCTTGGAGACCCGAACTACTATAAAAATACTATTCACATCTGTTTTCATTCCACTACACTATACCATGAGAAATACAACCACTATTAATTCATATAATAAATTATTCTGATTATTATTTTTCTATTAAATTTTTCAAATTACAATTCACCCCCTCTGCTAAATATGTAAATAAATATTTATCCAAAACAAGAAAGGCAATTCAATGCATTTACCACATGATTATTTATTTAACCACGTCAGCTTTTTTCTTACTAAGTAATTTTTATATAATAAGTCTTATTCATTACGACAAAAAATATAGTGTTTTTGATTAGATAATTTGGACCCATTGATACAAAATTTTAAATCAAGTTCATTTATTATATTTATAAATGTTATATAAAATAAAATTAAAAAATAAATATTATATTGTAAAATATTTTCACAAAATATTACCCACGCTATTAAATATCATATATCTGTTTGTAAATTAGAATATTTTTAATATTATATTATCACATATGAAACATAAAATTTTCATAGAAATTTTTTTCATGTTGATTGAATTTTTAGTGATATAGTAATAATGTATGACCCATATATTTATGGTATTCCCATATTAATATTTATTATCCTCTATAACGTACATTGTACACAATACCCAGCATAAACAATATATTATATATTTTCATGTGATCATTATAACCAGAACATTAAATTGGAGAGAATGGATTTAATTAACTAAATTATGAAATCTATGTATTATTAACTTAATAAAATGTTCTAACATTCATACAATTGAATTGATAGATATAGGATAATAATAGATCTAATTTTATGCAAAAAATATATATTTTTCTAAAGGATTTTTCTTCCAATGATAGAGCATATGATTTCAAAAAATTGGACACTTCTATAAAATTATTTTGAAATTATACTTTATTTTTTAATTCACAATTTAAGGATTACATTAGGGTGAATTTTATATATTATTCTAATGAGTTGGATTTTTGATAAATATGGAATAAATCTGTGATTTAATTGAAAACATACCTTTAATATAAATAATTTATAATTATTATTTACAATTCAAGTTGGTTTTAAAATATATTTAGATATATCATAAATTGTTTAATCTAATTTACTTAATTGTAATGTTTTTTCTATTGAATTTTATATAAAAAATAAGTAATCTTTTGATCATTTACCCTTTAAAATACCACATTTTTGTCTCATATATGGGAATAATATTAAATTATTTTCATCAAAATATTTGTTTTTAATAATAAAAAATATCATCCATTTTAAAATTAATAATTTACTAATTTATTATATAGGTCCATTTGATTTTTTTACCAATTGGAATAGTAAAAATTGTTATTTTATGCTACAATGATAAATTGTAATTTAGGAATTTTATGTTCAAAATAAAATGATAAGCATTATAAAATTACTCAAAAAGTTATGATAATTTTGTTGACTTGAATGTAAGAAAATATTTTCCACATATCGGGTATCGTCTTTGTGGACTCAATTGGTCCCTTTGGCATCTAAATATTTTTCATAACATTGTTATGGTAATTATGTATCCTATTATCCTTGATAAGAAGAATGAGTTTGTACATTTTTTTAACATTTCAATATTTTGATTATGGTTAACCACATATCTACTCTAGTTGACAAAGTAGACTGGTCTACTCTTTCTCATAACATCTAAATAGTTATTGATATTGGAAAAAATCCTCATTTAATCAACAAATTAATGGCTATTGGGAACTCTATAGAGAAATATCCGAAGAACATTTCATTTGAGGTATGTTTTATTAGAGGTCATCCATCAAATATCTGTCAAAGGAAGTTAAAGATGAAGGATTCAAGTTTTTCAAAGACTATTGTTTCAATTAATGATCCAACATACATTATGGATGATGTGTTGATTGATGGGAAATCTGATTCTTAGGTGTATCACCTAAATGGAAAAGAATTCATGGTTGATTTGACTCCTTTGAAAGATCATAATGGCTCCTGTAATACTTAGGTCGACTAGGATAAAGAATATACTATTGTTGAGGACACCCAAACATGGTCTCTGTGGTTGGGGACCCCTAAGATCCCATATGATGATATCTACTTTCAGAATGATCAAAAACATCAGGTTAATAGACATAAAGAAATCCAGAAGCTCTTTGAGTAATATTAATTAACTAAAACATGGAGGAAAATTTCTGTGGATGAAAGAGGAAATTTCAGGTTAAATTCTGTCTATTTGACCCCTTCGTTCACTCTCATGTAGTTTTTCATAATAAATGGTTAGATTGTTTTCTTTTTGTTGGATGTTCTTATTATAGTGAATAATAATTAATTTAATAATAAAAAAATATTAACAATAAAATATGCTTTAATTTTTTATAAAGAAGAAAATGTTATCTATGATCTATTTATGGGTCATTTTTAGTTTTTTAGTCATAATAATGACCCTCAAAAAGTAAAAATCCTTGTCGAGGAGGTAAGAGTTAAATTGGTTAAAAAAGGTTAAAAACATGATTGGGTTATTAACTTGATCTAAAAATGTGAAAAAAAATATTGGATGAGTATAAATAGGGCCTTATCACTTTATTATATAATTTTGGGGATTTAATTGACAACATTCCATGAAAATGAGATATATGTTATTTAAATTGAAGATAGTTGCAAAATGTCACAATATTTTTATTTAATATCGTTAATGTATTTAAATAAGAAAAAAAATCATAATATAAATGAACAATAATATTTATTTTTATATTAATGAAAATAATTTCATTACATGATTTTTCTAAATATTATAATTTGTAGTATTACCTTAAATGTTTTGGAAATACCAACACATTATATATGTGTTTAATATAATAATAAATTAATTTTTTTAAATTATAAAATTTTATAAAATTTTAATGGGTTAATGTTTTAAATGAATTTTATACATCTCTATGAAATGATAGATAATTTTAATATCATCATATTTCAATTTACATTTTGTATTTTAATTATTTGAAGTCAATGAATGTGAATAGTGTCAAATATTTACAACTGTGATAATCTATCAAAATAATATATTATTAAATTATTTAAAATTAGTAATGATTACACCTGAATACATGTGAAAGGAATATAGTTGAAAAATGTATATTGTATATTTATGAACCATTTTTCTATTTATGGTTATATTATTAACCCATTGTGATTAAAATAATTGTTACTACTTTTACGGTAAAAAATAACAATCATGTGGGTTGACCCAAATGATATGGTATAAATTTACACCAAAACATGTCTGGATTCAACTGGTTGATGTAATTACAACCCCATAATATATAATATTATAATTACATTACATTTGGAGTTTTTTTATGATAAATTATGTCATTATAATTTAATATTATGGGGGATACCAAAAGCTTCCCTCACCATAATTAAAAAGGGCCCATCCTCCCTCATTTCATCAAACCACATTGAGCATTACTGCTTGGAAAAACCCAAATATGTGCTTTTATAAAAATCATTAGTTTAGTTATCGGGGTAATGGTCCTTCCAAAAATCCAACCCCATGTCCCTTATAATAATTTATAATGGACATCTTTTGAAGAATAGGTTGTCATCTTTGCTGAATTTTTAAAGTATATTTCTTCTTCTAAATCCAATTTTTGTGTTGCTTACATTATAATGATATATATATATAGTATAAAATATATTCATAGTTGTTAATATTTTTATTTTAAAACCATATTCCACCTATTATCCATCCTATGAAAAATTAAATCATTGTACGTGTGTGTGTACGACTTACCATCTCCATTGTTTGGTGTAATTTGATTACCTCATTAAATGGATGGGTTTAATGATAGAAATAATAGTTACAGATGATAATTATGACATTATAATTATTATATAAAAAATAATATAGAATGAAATTTCTTATACATTCACTATTAATATAATGATGCCATCTCTCATGCGTACGCATGGAATACCATCTCCATGATGTGATGCAATTCATTTTCAATGTTCGGCATTGAATAATTTTATAAGAAAGTAAATGATTAATTAATATGATATCTATTAGCATAATATATTTATTTATATGATAAAAATATACCATATGTGATGAAGAAGGATTTACAGAACACAAAATTCATATGAAAATAAAGTATTTTTCATTCAAAATAAGGGTAATATCAAAATATTATTGACAAACGAGTGCTAAGAGGATATAAGAGGATAATTTATGATATCTTATTTAGAAATATGTTTATTTTAAAAATTAATAACATTATTTAAATAATAATAAAGGATTCTGAATCATCTCTAATTTAACGAAAGCACATGGCTAGTGTTTCTCATCTCACTTTTACATCTGGGAGACATATGTCATATTTGTCACTTATTTATTTTTTGTAGCGTATATAATACCCTTTTGAAATATTTTATCATGAGTATATTTTTATTAATGGCATATAATTTTAATTTTATATTATTTATTTTATTTTTATATGATTAAACTGTATAAAAAGTGGTAAAATTTTATTTCACTATATCAACAATATTCTATATTTTTTATGTTTAATTCTTGGTTAAGGAAAATTTTTCAATCCAAGGTAATGTTTTATATATTGTTTTTGGAAATGATTTAAATATTATCCCAAGATTTTTAAAGTCATTTATCCCTTTTTTACAATATAAAAATAGTTTTAAATTTCATCTTCTTATCATTTTCCAAAATGAAATTTTATTATTTTTCATTATAATGTATAAAATAAATTTTTTTATAATATAAGGAAGGAAATAAATTTCCCAACAACACAATTTTTTAATTACTTTTAGAATTATTTAAAATTATACTTGGATGTGTTCAAATAATAATATTTTAATATTATATGTATATATTTTAGAATTTAAAAAATATATTCAATGTGAAAAAGAAATTTTACTCATGAAATATTCTAGATTTATCAATAATGTAATTTAATATATAGAAACATTTTTTTTATTTTTACTTCTATGATTTAAATTAGTAATAATATAAATTGTATTTAATTGGGTGGTTTATAAATATTTTTACTAGGGTAGATATTGATAAATAAGTATCAAATATTGAATATTGGTATTTGATGATATGCACAGTTTTTATTAAATAATCATGTCATTTTATATATGAGGAATACATTGAACTGACAGAAATGGGTGGTCCTAGAAATAGACACACCCCTTGATGAATTAGTAGACTCATGGGATGAATTAGTAAATCCAACTTTAAATGATGTTTTACCTATAAATTAAACTATCTTGTGAATGTACTTGGTGGTAGTTGTTCATGTGAGAGATACATGACATCCAATAATTATGCATTTCTTTCAAAAACAAATTGGTTATTAATATTTAAAGGACGTTCCCTATGAATGAAATATATGGATGCATGTTAATGTCAATTTATAGATTAAATGGAATGTGTGATCTGTTAATTTCCATAAAATGTTAATTATTCCCATTGATTGGATATTTATTTCGTTATACCTAATCCTTACTAAGAATTTTACTTCACCCTTAATTTTGTTTCATTTACCCAGGTTAGGAAGAAGTGATAAATGAAGGACAATAAATGGATTTTGATCATTTTATAAATGTATTATATTTTAGTTATATTTCCCTATGTATTGTTATTTTATTTTTGTATATTTTTCCTAAAACTGCAAAAATTTCTAGTCATATGGGATTTTATTCCTTCTAATCATGGAAATGTAATAATTAAGGCACCGACTCCATGATTATGGGGTCAAGGAATTTATAGTTGGTTGGAGAGGAATTTTAGTAGAAGTCATTAGAACAATATTTAGTAAAACCTAGATTAGATAAGTAAACACTATGAAATTTTTTTTAAATATGCCTAAATATACAAAGCTTATGATTTAAGGATTAATTATACCTAAATATAAAATTTACGGTATGTGTGTCACTAGTTTTTATAATATAAATTATATCTTATTATTTTTTAGTATAATATTGCGTAAAAAATTATTTAATAATGAGGAATATTATGTGGAATGGGAACCATATAAATGAACATAATCAAAATAGTAAGAATAATTGATTCTTTGTTGGGGATGGAAATCTTTGTATGGAAACTCATCTCTCAACCATTGACATTATATGAGGAAATAGAAATATCTGATAAAAATTTATAGAAATAATTCTATAACTATTAATAGTCCTTAGGTATGAAAGATAAGAAGATGATAAAACTGAAAATATAGATTAGGGGAATAAAAGAAATAAGGTATTTTACACATGTGATAACTATGTTTCAAATCACCCCGGTATATTCTTGAAGTGAATGGGAGTTTGTTACAAATGTAGAGATAAAGACCTCATGGGACATGATTTCTTAGGAAGGAAAGAATAATACTTTTTCCAATGGTTTAAATTTATAGTAATGGGTCACAATGTAAAAATATGTTCCAAACCATAAGGAAATATACCTCAAAATAAGAAAAAGTAGGATGGCCAAGATTATGTTGTTACTTGATTCAAAGTGAAATAATTATTTTGTTTTTGTTATAATTTAACTATTATTTTGTAAAAGTTATTACTCAATTATAGTATGATTATAATAATCATCAAATATATATGTAATGTAATGCAATACATCTTCACTATGACGTTTAGAGCATATGTTGATTTATATTGAGGATTCGTAAAAGTGATTCAGTGGAATGTTTATCTTTATAAAAACACATTATTGATGGAAGATAACCCTAAATAAATACATCACGATGAGATAATAATGAAAAATACATGTACGTGAGATAATATTATTAACTACGAATGTTGTCAGTGATTTAATGGCTTTTTTACCTTTATTGGGCATACTACAAGTTTGGATTTATGAAATATAAATGAGATTTTATTGTTAGTAGAATGCATGTTTTCATTATGGATAAAAGGAAATGAAGTTATCAATATATTTGGTATGTGAAGAAAATTAGGTGAATTATATTGTTTTGGTATTTTTTGATGATAAGTTAATTTAGGGAAATTTATTGAAATTCTTTATAAAGATTTATTCTTTGAATTTGGACAGATATATTTTTGACGAATCGAATGATTAACTAATTTTGGAATGGAGTATATTTAACTTTGGAAATTAATATTTTGTAGTAATATATGAAATGATTGAACCATTTTTCCTTGAGTAAATATTTAATCGATGAAGTAATGACTAATGTTACATTGAATTATAGCCCTCCATCCACAAAAAAAACCATCATGAATATCAATATCCAAATGAATGAAAAGAAGTTGATATTGATCTAAGAATAAAAAATCGATGATCTTATCCTTATTTCATATGCTTCAAATAAATTATGATAATTTTATTTATCAAGATTGTAAATTAATCCATCTACTATAGGAAAATAATTTTTGGAGAAAAGTTTATTCATTTATATGTTTTTTGAAAAATTAATTTCCATATATTCGATCACCGATTTTCGACTTTCTGATGGATAACATTAAAGAGACCATGTTATATATCACTACCTATAAGAACATTATTGTATATTTCTCTAACATGTCCATATTTTCACATCTTTATAATATAATTCAAATATAATTCCTCATTTTGTAATGGCCTTCAAATTTTCATTCGCTCTAATTAAGAGAACATTTTATTAGCCCAATATATGAAGTGGGATTTCCACAATGTAATTTTCTAGTATTGAAAATTTATTTTTAAATTAAAATATAAAATTTTGAGGATTAAATTTATTTATGGAGGGGAGAATGTAACACAACAATATTTTATAGTATTTTACTTTTAAAATTTAATATCTTCTATAGCTTGTGTTGCACACAAAACTCATCTTAAACGACAATGAAACATTATTGTCTGATTATTATTACATAGCAGTTAAATTATATTTAATTAATAGTATTATCCACATTTTGAAATATATATATTATATATTGAGTTAACTATTCTGACATTCATCCAATATATTTGATAGTCATAATATATGAATAATTTCAATTTTAGACATTAGAACTATATTTTTCTAAGGTAGGTTTTCCAACATCTGATCGCACAATTATCTTAAAACTATATTTTTATACATTTTTTTAAAATAATATTTATTTCTTGAAATCATAATGAAAACATTATATTATGGTATATTTTTTTCATTCTTCTCATAAGTTTCATTTTTTTGCACTGAAAAATTATAAATATTAATTGAAAATAGAATTTTCATCTAAATAATTAATATTGATAAATTATATTTTATATTTTTTAAATAAAAATTATATCAATTATAAATATTTCAGTAAACTTATTGTCATTGGAATATTTATTTTAAATAATTTATATATAAAAACTAAATAAACATTTGAAAATTTAATCTTAAAAACATATCTTTCTCACCCCATCTATAGGATTAATTTTAAATTAATTATAGACAAATTTTTTTTAAAATTACGGAAAATTGATTGAAAATTTTTAAGGATATGTTACAAAACATTTGAATAGACCCCCTTCATTTTTAGCCAATATGAATATTAAACATAGTAATTTTCACTACTCCTAAAAATGTTATATTATGAAATTTAGGTTAAAAATAAATTTAAAAGTATTATATACTTAGTGTAGCAATTATACTTATATTATATAATGAGTGATTACAAACCAATATCATCAATGGTTAGAATTTTGGAACTCTTGAACCAACAATGATTTTTTACACCCCTTAAAGTATTTTATTTTAATAAAAGTCAATCATGTAATAATAATGTTTTTAATAAATATAAAAATTTTAAAATGTCTTCACCTATAATATATCATCAACAATAAATTCTATTTTGAAATATAATATAATTTTTTTAATCATGGTAATTTATTTTTTATTTTTATGGAGGAACAAATTACCTTGATCGCTTACCCAACTACGTGGACTTAATTATTTTATGAATGATAATATCAAATAGATGATACTAAAATTATTGAAAATAAATAAAATTTGATTAAATTAATATCATCCACAATTTGTTATTAATAAATTGACATATTATAGATGTATAAATACTTTTATTCAATTCTATATTGTATTAAAAATATTATTAATGTCAAGGTTATGAATAGTTCATAAAATTCACTATATTAACTTTTAGAGTACATAAAAATTGATGAAATGATATAAAATTAATAAAAAAATATTCATCCAACTAATTGGGATAATTTTTAAAATTTTATCCCTGATCCCTTTATGGGAATTTTTTCATTTTAAAGTAACTATATTATCCCTCATAGTGTAAAACTATATATTGCCAATGTAAGGGTTCAAACAATAAGATAATGATATAAACATGAAGTAATCATTAAAAAATTTATTGGATAAATTATATTTTAACATTATCACCATAGTCACACATTTTCGTTGGTTAATATAAACTTCTTACTGAAAATGTCTTCTACATTAATTAAACCAATAATTGTTACCTAATTTCACTATCATTATATTAAATATGAATTTTGTGTTCACATAGGTAGAAAATAATGATATGAATGAACATAAATATAAATATTTAACTTAATGAATTTATATACTTTAGATTATTTAATTAAAAAATTATAAATTAAATAATTATATTAAATTCAAGTGCAATACAAATACAACAGGTATTTAATTAACCAAAATATAATATAAAATAATTTATAATGGTCATTTTGAAATAATTTCAATTAGTTATCTTCTGAAAGTAATTTTAATGATATATATGACACATTATAGAGGTGTGGATGTATTAGCTTTTAATTTACACCTTTTATTTATGTATTTGAACTAAATGTAATGGAAATGTGTACAAATTGACATTAATGAAAATTTCTGAAAGTAACATTTTATTAAATTATTTAAAATTAAATAAATCTTAACTCAATCTATGTTATTTTAATATAGTTTAAAAGATCATGTATTTTCAATATATGCGTAATTTTTCAATTTTTTTATATGTTGTTAAATCATTCTGATTAAAATAATGGTTACAATTATTAAAGTGAAAATTAACTAACCAAGTGGTTATCCAAAATGTGAAGGGTTAAAATAAAAAAGGAAGGAATAAATTATATTAGAAGATGATATTACAACCCCATCTAATAATATAATATAAAAACATCCTATCTTTTTTTTGGTAAATTAATTTATAATAAGTTAATTTTTTTTGAGAAATTCCAAAAGTTTCCCTCACCTAAATTATAAAATGAAACCTCCTTTCACACTAATTCACACACAATTGTTCCGTATAGATAGAATAACACCCACCAAATTCTCTTATAAACATCGTTAGTTATGTTATTATTGTTATGGTCTTTCCAAAAGACCTAACATTGGTCCATTAAAATAACTTATAATGGAATTTCTCTAAAGATGAGGTAATAATCTTTACTACCTCTTTTGTGTTTACTTCTTATTCAATTACTCTAGCGGTATTATTTCCATGATCAATTAATAAATCATGTATGATATATATTAATATATTTATCAATGATTATGAAAATATAATATTCCAACTTTTATCCAACCTATGGAAAATAAAAGCATCGATTGTGTGTACGTATTTCTTACCGGCTTCATGTTATGGTGTAATTTTTTCATCAAATCCCATGGATGGGTATAATGATGGAAATAAAAGATATATATAAAAAATAATAAATTATAATTATTCTATAAAAATTAATATATCATCCACTTATTTTCCCTTTCACTATTGAGGGAATGATATAGTCATTTTTTGTACATACAACCTATTGTCACAAAAACGTGATGTCATTCATTTTACACGATAATCATTGAACACTATTTATAAAAAAAAGTACATAACTAATAAATATGATATATATATAACCATAATATAATTATTTTTATATAGTAACGATATCCTATGTAAATGAACAAGGACAAACATGAAAAAATCATGTATAGGAAAATAAAGAAGTTAACAACCGAAAGAAGGGTAGTAATGAAATATTAATAAAAAACGACGATAATATTATATAAGAGTGTCATATATGATATCCAGAAAAATAATATTTTTACTGTATTAATTAATAATATTATGTCAGAAATTATATATTTTATTAATGCATTTTCAAAAAATCTAATGTGAATGACAAGGGGTTCTAATCTCACATTTAGTTCTGCGAGACATATGTCATATTCACCACTTATATATTTTCTGTGGTGGATATATTTCCCCATGGACAAATTTTATAATGAATATAATTGTCTTCATGTTATCTAGGGTTTCATTTGATGTTATTTCTTTCCATTAGAAAATGATTCTATTGATTACATATTGTTATTATTTTATTTCTCAATCTCTTCATTATTCAAGATTATTTAAGTTTAATACTTTAATGAAGAATATATATGATTCCATGGAGTTTTTATTCTAAATACTTTCAATTTTTAGTACAATACAATTATTTTTGAAATACAATTTTTTATACATTTTTACTTTTTATAAAAATGATTTAAATGAATAATTATTTCCGTTTTCCAAAATCATATTTAATAATTTTTATTGAAAATGTATGAAAAATTGTTTTCATAAATTATAGATAATATAAAAAATTAAAATCATAATAGATGATTTATTGATTCATAATTCCTTTTAATGTTGTAAATTTTATTTTAAATGAATGATATTTCTTTATTAGGTTCATAGTTTTTATATTATAATCATTTTTTTCAATGTTAAAAGGTTATATTACTCATGTAATATTTTAATAATATATTTAAAGTATATTAATATATGGAATCATCTTAGTATAATTTTATATTGAATATGTTATTAAATTATATCTTTTATCCTAGTTAAATGGTTGGATTATCACTATTTTTACTATTAAAAAATGATAAATCATTATCTTTTATTCAATACTAATATTATATGACAAGGCACATTTTTTATTAGTATAATCTATTATTTTATATATAAAGAATTATTTGGTCTGGAATACATATGTGGGGCTTGGATATAGATATCCCGTCGACTAACCAATAGTCCCTTGGGAGTAATCATTTACACTTTCAATAAACATGCAATAAGTAGTAGATTAAACCATCAGTTGAATGGTATTCACTATAGTGGTTCATATGCCATATACGTGAAATCCAATAATAAAAAATTTCCTATATTATAAATTATATTATTATTATCCTAAATATTTTCACTATGAAAATATCATTAGATGCATTTCATTATAAATTTATTGATTAAATGGAATGTGTGTATAGTTAATTACATTAACATGTTAATTATGATAAATGATTAATTATATCTAAAATTGTACAAAACCAATTGAGATAATTTTAGTAAACCTATATTTTTTTCATTTCCCCACTTAGGAAGAAAAAATATTGTAATGTGTTCTCCTCAATTCTGAGAATTTATTATTTTTATGTAATATGTTTAATTTCCTTTTCCAAATACAAAGTCTATTTAATTTATGTATCCAGCTTCCAAAACATATAATATTTTTTATCCTATGGTAATTGAGTTCTTTTAATTATGACAATGTAATAATGTAATCCATTGTATCTGTGCTTATAAGTTTGGGGTCTTTACAAATAATTCCACAATATTCATGTTATTTTTCAAAATAGTATCTTTAACTAATAAAATAAAAAAAATTATTTTCTGGAAAAAAAATAATATTATTAAAAAATTACAATGACGAATATATAAAAAAAATTGATTTTTATTAATTCAAACATTAAATTTTTTATAATAATAAATTAAATAATAATGGAGAGATATATTGAAGAGTTATTGTAGGAAAATAACATTTTATAAATATTAACCATTCTGAATCATATTTCGTGTTATTTACTACTGAAATTACTAATAAAACGTTATTCATATCATGTTTATTTTATAACCATTAATCTCAATTTTCATGAAACAAAATCTTATATGAAATAGAAGGTAAATGTTTAGAATAATGAATTTCCATGTTTAAAATGTTCATATTATTCATTTTAGATATAGTAATTTAATATAATAACTATTAAATATAGAATTTATTATATTTATATAAATATGTTTTGAAGAATATATTAGTATTAATTATTTCCAATTCTATAATAAACTTCTTATAAATTATAATTACTATTTATTTTCTTATCAAAAAATATAGTTGTTTTCATTATGTTTGCTATTTTTCTGGAGAAATATACCTAACATAATTGTATAATTTAAAGGACCAAATATATTAAATTATTTGGGAGCTACAAATATCCATTAAAAATTTCATGTAAATTAATATTAAATTATTTTAGCCACTCTTAATATCAAAAAATATGAAAAAATTTAGAAATAATAATTCTATTTTAACTCTTCATTTAAGGAAAATTCCAATTTTTCGATTATTAAATTTAACATACAAATTCACTAAAAAAATATTTTATATGATCACTTATATACTTAATTATTTTAAATTTCTGATGGTTTTTAAATTAAAACCATATTTGATACCTATAATTTTTGTATTCAAATATGAAAATATAAAATATCCAATTACCTATTCTCTATGGGATATTGATGAAATATCAATTTTTTATTCAGAAATGATTATATAACCCATTAAATTTCAGGGGAATATTTTATCATTATGACCTATGTATGATTATATGATGTGGAACGTATAATAAAATACAAGTTACAATGGGTTTTCCAAGATTTCGCACTAACTAATTAGGTAATTTTTATATCTCCTAAGATAATATGTATGATATTAGTGTGTTAACCTAATCAATATTGGGTCTCTCTTAACCTGGTTATGTTATTTTCACAGTGACCCTTGACATCATCTAATGTAATGTTTTATGTTTTTTTAAAAGTCTTATTATTCTATACCCTTATAAAGGCATCATTTTAATTTCATGATTCCATATAATTATTCCTAGTTCCAGATAGTTATGATATTATATTATTCTATTTGTCCTTAATAGTATGCTCCATTATCATAATTATTATCTTTTTAGTCTTTATAGCACTCTCATTATCCTATAAATTCACTACGATATCCTACAATGTATTAGATTTATAATGGGATGGAGGTTAAAATATTGAATTTTTAAATAATATTTTTAGGTTTTAGATTCTATTTTGAATTTTAATGGACCTAGAATTCTAAATTCACTAGGCCTCAGAATCCTTACGATGTGTTTATTGATTTTTTTTTAATATATTTTAATAATATACATAAGAGTTTTGGGTACCAATAACATGAGATTCATATTATTTTGTGTAAATCTAGACGTAGACATTATCCTCGATTTACTATGAATGCAACAACATTTAGAGTTGTGAGATCAAAAAAGCTACAGGGTTAATAAAATAATTATATCCTCACCTACAACTTCATAAATGAAATAACCTTAATCACATAATCTATATCACAACCATTATATAAAATTTCCCCCATGCGCATAAAATCCATACAATCATATTTAAGGTAACGGGACACAATCATGGGCCTGAAATCCACACAATTAAATAAATTTAATAGGGTTGAATGGGATTTACATAAATACAACTTAAGTATCTTGGAATTAACTTTTATTTGAAATTAATTTTCCATAACCTTAATTTAATAGAACTATTTAAGACATCCACCCTTTACAAGACCTCATTAATATAAAAAAATCACTATCTTATTTCAACAATTATATAAATCAATGATAACACAAATGTATAGAACAAAACAGAGTAAAATGATTTTCTAAATATGATTCTCAAACAGAATGTTTATTAAAATATGTTTTAAAAATTTAACATTCAGAAGTCACATTTTAATTTAAAAAACATGAAATTCACACTTTATACCATAAAAATATCCCGATCCAAGATAATTATAAAACCCATTTACAAATATATATAAGTAAATCATCATTATTAAAATTAATAGAAATATAATGAAATAATTTATATACCAAAAAATATTATTAACAAGCTATATCGTATTAGTAGGAATAATGCTAAAAGTCATCATGTTTAATTGAAAACTCCTAGGAAATCAATAATGGGTTGTCTAGAAGAAAAATTAAGAAAAAAACCACAAATAAAAAGTCGCTCAAAACCCTAAATCCATACATGTTGGTACCCTGACTTCTCAACAGTGGATGAAAGAAAATTAGATGATAAAATAGAATGAAAGAGACTATAAAACATATTGAAAGAGAGTGTTAGCATGAGAACTCTGTTTGATCTAGAGGTATATAATCTTGAAAATTATAGAGGAATATGGGAGGCACCCACTCACAAACCCCAATTTATCTAGATGAAAGGGAGGATAAAAAATTATAATACCCCTTAGTAATTGATGAAGGAATAATTGGAATGATTTATTTTTATAAAATAAAACATCTTCCATGGGTTTCCAAACCATATTCCAACCCAGTAGAAACAATATGCATGTGATTTAAAAAAAATTAAAATGATTCGGAATGGATAGACTTTAGTATTTTCAACTAATGTTTCCCAAAACCCATATATTTGTATACCTCACACAATCTTTGTTCATATTGACATAGTAAACCAAATACTATGTTCATTTATCATACCCAGATTTAAATAATCAAACATTATGATCAATAACCTATATGATATTCCCCATTTAACTTAGGAGGAGTGAAAAATATTATTATTTAAATGTTAATATCATAAAATAGTCATTAGAATTGTATAAATGAAAAATATTTACTGAAATATGTAAATAATTTTTACACATTAATATATAATTTGTTCACCAATTAATTATAAAATAATCTAATATACTTTTTATAATAAAATAAAATGTTTTTTAAAAAACTATTTTCATGTGAATAAGTGTGTTCAAAAAATAATCAAATAACCTATGTTGGATCCTACTAATAAAATATATATAAAATATATTTCATATATTTTTCACAATTTATCTTATGATTTTTTAGACATTATCTAAGAATTAATCCAATTTTACACATAAAAGAATTATTTTTCAAGAAGGCATTTTTTCGTCTTTTGAGGGTGCAATTGTTTTAAATATTATTTCTTGAAATTTTATGAATTAAATTTAAAAAAAATAAACAATTTATTTTTTATATTAACATAAAAATTTAATTTTTGTTATTATATTTATTTTTCTAGTCACTTTCATGTTTTAATGAATAGTGAAAACATACTGTATTTTATTTTATAACATCTTTTCCATAAAATTTATTTATAATGTTAAATAATATAATTTAATGGTATTAATGTATAATTAGATCAATTTTAATTTTTTTTATTACAATGTACTTCATTGTAATATATTACATTGAAACTTGGTATAAAAACATTTCATTTTTTAGCTTTTTTATAATAAGGATACTTTTTATTTGTGAACATTATGAATATTTACTTTTTTAATTTTTTTATTATCACATTTATGAGTAAATCAGGTAATTAATTTTAAAAATAAAATTATTAACTTTATAAAATAAATCTTCAAATTATCATTGTTTTTAGAATATTATTTTTCATCCCTATGCATTTGAGGAGCATTTATGTGACAGTTTTTATCAACTTGGAAGATAATATAATGTTTATAATATTATTTTCAATGGAATCTCGATTTTTTTAGACATTTGTTTTTAGGATGTAAATTATTTTTAAGGTATTTTAATGTAAGGGATATGTTTAAACATAAATATTATTCTAAAAGATAAAATTTTTGTATACTTTGTGGAAAATTTTTAACAAATTTTTGTGATGAAATAATGAACTTAACGGCTGACACCGTGATATTGAATTAATTGGTTATTAAAAGGCATTATCATATCAAGGATATTAAAAAATGTAAATATTATTCAAGATTATTAATTTATTGGATGAATTTTTTTACATTCCTCTGATATGCTATTTATGTTTAGAATTTTTTACCAATTTATCTTGTTGTTTTGATATTTTTTAATACTCAACAAATTAATAGTGTCCAAACTGACATCATTTATTTTTTAAAATAAATAATATTTTATTAAATGATACAATATTTTGAAAACTCTAATATTTATCAAACTGATTATGACGTGTTTTTAAAGGTAATCAATGACTCATTTTTGAATCGTTCTAAATTCATTAGTAATTGTGTTATCCCTCAATGATTAAACTACATGATATCATTATAAGAGTTAAAATGGTAAATATGGGCTAAAACAAAATTATATGGATTAATAAGTTAATAAAATCATGGATAATATTCGTTGGATGAATTTATGATTACCCAAAGGAATCAAATATTTAAATAAACCATTTGGGAGTCATTTGGAATATAAAATTTACTTATATTAATTTAGTATTTTGAATAATTCTAAGAGCACACATCCCATGTCCTATAAAAATAAGATCATTACTATCTTTTACTCACACATAGGTCGTATTTGGTTCATCCATGATCTATCCAAATTCCTTCATAGATTCCCTACCAACATTCTAGAGTCCATAGTTTACACAGAACTCCTTCCTATGACGTGGTCTTTTTTTATCAAAGGAGATCATCCAAAGATGAGGATTCATTATTAACTATGTATTTATATTTTCATTCTTCTTCTAAATAATTCAATTATTCCTAATCCATGATGAAATAATAGTTAAATTATTCAAAATATAATGACGTGTTATTATGTTAATATCATCACTGAAATACAACTCCACTTCCACTAATTGGGAAAAGAATTATTGTTCATGTGTATGGCGAATAACTGCCTCATGAACTAATATAATTAATTTTTCCATAAATATCTCTCAATAGTTGATATAATGATGGAATTAATGCTTATATATGACATTAATGACATATATATAAATATAAAATAATAAAATACCATTTACCTTCTTTATATTCCATGAACATAGAAATGATAATGTCATTCAGGCATATGTGTAACTATAACCTCCAATAAGAGATGTGATATGTTATTCATCACCACATCTCATTGATGATATATATAATTATATTGAAAATATTAATATTATTTTTATAATATTTTGATAATTTTTGGAAGGTGAAATAATAATTACCTTTCTTTCAAAAATGATAACTGAAAAATCGAAGCATTAGTCATGAGTATATACCACCTACCATCTCCATGATTATAAAGTTGTAAGTTTTTCATAACCATATATAAATGGATACATTTAAATGTATAAGTTATTTATAAAATTGATTATTATTTTATGAAATTTATTATAGATATGATTAAAAAATAAAATTTTGAGTATAGATAACAAACTAATGTTATTTTGGATGCATGTACTGAATATTATCATAACATTAAATGTGAACGTACATAATTAATTAATAATTATAAAACGATATTAAGTGATATAAAAGGAATAATATTCTAATAAAATATCTTCAAATAAATTAATAATTAACAAAAGATAATTATTCATAATTATAAAGAGTATTCGTGATGAATCAGAGTCAAGGTAAGGGACATCGTCTAAATCTCCATTCATAAAGGCATATCTCAATGTTATATACCCATAATATTTTATCATGTGTATATAAATCCATGTTGACATATAATATCATTAATTAATCTATTATCATGTTATTATAGGTTTTATTAAATTTTATTCACTAATTTGGCTTATGATTTATATGTTCAATGTTGTATGACGTACCTTGAATGTTTTATGATTTAATTATCATCTCTATTTATTTATTTATATATTCTTGATATTATATTATATTTTTATTTAATAAATGAATTGTAAAATAATTTTTTTCTGTTTTAAATTTAATTATTTTTTTCACAAATTTATATTTTTATATTTCATGTATATAATTTGGGACTTCTTTTATCGACATCAATAATAATTTTATATTTATCATATATGGTTACATAAAAATCCCTACTATGGTGTCCACTATTTCATATTGTTTTCAAATACAAGTATTCATGTTTTTAAAATGAAAATAATCCCCAATATTCCTTTTTTGAGAATTTTCTTTATTAAAATCAGTTTTTAATTTGGATTAATTATTTCTATAATATTATATGTTTTCTTAAAGGTAAAAAAAATTAATAGTGACATGTTGAAAAATACATGATTTTATTTTTTATGATTATATAATGGTTCATGGAAATTATATTGGTGGTATCATGTTATACCAATGATGTTTGGTTCTATGATAAACCAAGGATGGTTGATATGTTATATCCCCTAATGCATTTTGTATGGTTTTTTTTTTGTATGGAAATTACATTTCTAAGAGTGACCTGTATTGAATTCAAACACATGGTTATTCCATTTATCAGTGTGATATGTATTATTATGTCCCATGTTTCACTTATATATTTTATATTAATTTTGTGGGTTTTATTAAAATCTTGTAATGAAAAAATGAACAGAATGCGATTATTTCTAAAGGAATTTGATTACAACTTATTATTGGTGAAAATTAATACATTATTAAAATTTTATTATGGGTTTTAATTTTAAACAATTTAATAATTGTTTCTTTCATTTTACATCCCTTTTGGATATTTTTATTCACATACCACACTTCATAATGTTGTTTATAAGACTCAATGATGTGTAAGGATTTGGAGATTTCATATTGAATGTAGTGAAGAGTATTCATAAAAGGGTTGATGATTTATTTTAGATGTTTCAGATTTTTTAAAAATGGATATTGTTTTGAATTTTCTACATTCTATAGTGTTGGTTTAGTAATGTATATGTTATTTCATGATTCTATAATGAAATTAACCTAATAATATCATCAATGTGAAAGAATGTAAATTACTATTCCTAACTCAAGATTTTGAATTGTTTTAAGGTTTCCTCCTTATAGTTCGTATCAATGGCAGGGGTTATAAATCATCATAGATTAGGATAATTGATTAAATTATAGGGATATACTAATGATGTTATTATTTTCTAGTTGATTATAATATTAATGTCATAAAAACCCATTTTGAGACACTATGTTTTAAATTTGAAGGTGAATGGTTGTATTTTTTGAGACATTTATTTTTGAGGAAATTATGGGTTATTAATTTTATGGATGTAAAACGAATGGTATTAGATAAGATTTGATTTTAAAACAATTTATCGTTATTTTTTAAAGATTTATCATAAAATTTTAAATTTATAGGAATAATATATAAATAGAAAAATTACAAACCCTAGGTTGAGTGAGAACCCATCACATATGTAAAGTGCACTAGAATTGAACTCCCAATAAAAGGGTGACAAGGTTTCATTGCATAACACTAGGCTTCGTGATGTTATGGTTATTATGAGTTTTTATTTTTAGTCAAAAAATTTATGAAATAATTATTAGGTGATTTTTTGAAAATATGTTTTATCAAATAGAAAAACATAGGATGGGAATGTGAGTTGGAGATCAAGTGATTATTGTTATTATGGAAGAAACCCACTATTTCTGGTACCCTATAGAGAATGGAAAAAATAAAGGTTAACTAATATTTTAGAGTAAAATATTATTTAATTGTTATTCAGATTATTTATGGAATCTGAAAATACAATTGAAAATTATGTGATTTTGGAAATTAATTTTCAGTACTATACATTATTAGTGATTGATTTAATTTGGAGATAAATGATAAATTTATCACTGAATATTATTTCATAAATTAATTTTTGGTCTTCAATTTTTTTCATGAATAGTTTTGAATAATTTTAAGTATTATTATTTTATGAATGGTATATGCTAAATTTGGGTATCACTAGTGATGTTTTGGGGATTAATGTATTTTTATAATATAATTTTTTGTTATTATTGTATAATTACCTTATCATACCCTATAAATAATTTTTTTAGAAATTTTTTTACAATAGGATAAATTTAAAGTTAATTTTCGGTGGATTAATTGATTCTCTAAAAGTAAATTCTAATAATCGATTCCTGAAGAATTCATCTTAAGTACTTTTCATTTGAAAAAAATATGTGTTTTGGGGGAAAACTAATTATGGGAAGAAACTATTGTTTTCAAGTATGTATATTTATATATGATCATATCTCAGGTCCTAAAATAATTCCTCAACTCTAGAAAAGGAATATGGAAACAAAAATGTAATCATTTTACTTATTTATTTAGTAATCAATATCTTTTTAACCCATCACAAAATTAGTGTTTTTTTTACTTTCTCATGGCTAGTTTCACTATAAATCTCCATTAAAACCTTATATTATGTCTTATATTCCATGTATATGTTTTGCAACAAGGAAACCTTGTATTATTTGTCTCATGGTACCTTCATAATTCCCATTCATTCATTCAATTAGTATGTTTCATTAATAATTTTCCTACTATGGGATTTGAAAACGGTATTTTAAAAAGTCAAAGACCTTGTTTTTTATCCCCTAGTCAAATAGAGAGTATTCACATTATTTAAGTGGTATATTGAAACATCACATTATTTTATGATAAAATCACTATGACTCATAACATACAAGATACCCCATAATGAAATTATGAAAAATATAAAATATTATTATATAAATGAAAATATTATAACCTAGACATTATATTGGAGTGAGTTAACAATGTTATATGAATTATGATAATAGGTTTTACAAATGTATATATAATACATTTACCAATTAATAGCAACAGATGTAAACCAACTTATGATGAAAAAATGAAATGTTTTTCTGGAAAAATAATTAAATGCGGAAATGTGTGTTTATAAAATATTAAAACCACTCATGATTGATTATATTAATGGAATATATATATAATTCTCAATATAATATTTACATTTAATCTTATGTGTTTTATAGACATTATATAACCACAAATCCAATGTTATTAATAACTGAAGTATTTTTAAGAACGATGGTTTTTCTACCTTTTAATAGAGAACCTATTTTTAATTTAACTTTTTAGAAACATTTATAAACTATATCTGATATAAATATTATTATTATTTTATATATTAATATAAATATATTCATTGGTATAATTTTTGGTGGTTTTTTTATAAGTTCCAGGTTATGATGAATACTAAAAAAATAAGGCATTTTAATTTAAAACTACATTCTCATCAAATTTTTAGATAGTGTTATATAATATATATTTGAATTTAATTAAAGTATAAATATGTAATTTTTTTATCATTTAATACAATTTATTTCATTTTAATCATATTCACATTGATTTTGGTTATAAAAACATTTCAATATTTTGTACGTTTTGACATTAAAATCTTATTTTCTCGTTCTGTAATCAGGATTATTTTTTAAATGATATAATAAATTTTCGTGTTTGGAATATTAAAAAATGGATTCCATATTATTAACCATTAAGTAATCCTTTAGTAAATTTATCTCTTTTATTGTTGAAAAAATGAAAATTAACATTACAACTTTATTTATTATAATAGTTAAGGGTAAATTGGGTAATTAAAGCTATAAATAATTTAAAAAATATCATAAAATAACTCTAAATATTGTCCAAATCTTATTGGATGAGTTTTTCTTTTAATTTATAATTAAAAGATCATTTATGAGACCATTTATGTCCATTCAGATTATAATATATCCTTTATAATATTATATTATATGGAATGTTAATTTTGTCACAATCTTGATTTTAACAAGAATAATATTATTAATGACCTATTATATAAATGATAATATCAACTATAAATATTATTTTAAAATATAAAACATTTTTCCACTACATGGTACTTTAGTTTTAATTTTTAGTGAGGATATAATTATGATAATGGGTGACATAATGATGTTGCATGATTTTTTTGTAAAGGAAATATTAAATATACAATTTAAAAAATTCCAAAATAAATAATCATTTATATGATTAATGTATTACACGAATTTTTTTATTAATATTATATGTTATATATTTTTTAGATGTTTTGGTTCTAATTTTTCTTATTTTTATGTTTTTTTACAAAAGTCATGAAAATAATGGTACCAAAATTAACATAATTAATATTTTAAAATAAATTTAATTTACTAAATAATATAATGTTTAAAAATATATATATTTATATAAAATTATTTAAATATTTCATTATATTTCACAAAAATGGCTAATTTTTTTCCTTCTGTAATTTTATAATAATTTTATTAACCCACAATGTATAAGTTAGTTGATATCACAATAAGAGTTAAAAAGTATAAATGAGGGTTAAACAAAAAGATATGATTAAAAAAATAATCAAAATGTTTATAATATAAATGGGATGAATTTTTTAAGACCCAAAATAATCCTATATTATAAAAAAAAATATTATTACCCATTTCGAGTAGTAATTTAATTTAATTTAATTTAATATTATTAATAATGTTAATAGTTCCCCTCTCCTCTATTATGAAGGGGCAACCATTCTTCTCATTTCTACACACATAAAAATATTTTTAAAGTAAATATCATCCAAAAACTATTCCTATAACACCTCACCACATTATAGTGGCCTTCCCATTGAAAAAACATTGTCCTTAGATGTGTTATGGTGTTAATAAAATGAGATCATCTGAAGAAGAGGTATCTTTTTTTATTAAGAAAGTTTATTTTATCTATTCTTCCACATAATTAAATCAATACTAAACCATGGTAAAATAATAAATATATTATCCTAAAAATAATTATATTTTATTATGTAAAAATAATAAACTAAATTGATATCCACTTCAATAAAAATTTAGAATAATCATTGTTTATGTTTACGGTGAACTACTGCCTCAAGAACTGATATAATCTATTTTCCATCATAGTATATCAGGACTTGTTTTAATGATGGAATTATTTTTTATATAAGAAACTAATGAAATATTATTCATTATTAAATAATAGTATATCATTTAAATTTGTACCCTTCCAAGAATATAAAAAAGATAATGTCATTTTTGTGTACGTGTGAACTATCACCTCCCCGTAGCGATGCAATTGGTTTTTCTACATGACATCACATTTATGACATACATAATTATATTTAAATGATTAATATAATTTTTAATATTTTATTATCATTATTTAATTAAAATAATAATAATTACATTCCTTCCAAAAAGATAATTTAAAAATGGAATTGTTGCTTATGCATACGTACGACCTACGATCTCCATGATTATAATGTTGTTCAATTATCATGGACAAAATAAATGGTTATATTTTGAAATAAAATTGATTTATAAAAATGATTATTTTCTCATGAATATTAATATAGAGGTGATGGACTAGTACCATTTTCAATATAGTCATCAACCAAATGTGAGCTTTGGCTCATATACCGAATATCTTCAAAACTTCCAATGTGAACTTATATAATTAATTTATTTTTATATTTTTATATTAATTGATATAAAAGGAATAATAAAAATGAAAAACATTCTACTGTATTTAAATATCTAACATTATTTTATTATTTAGGATGATAAAGATTATACATGATGAATTAGACTGAATGTAAGGGTTTTCGTCTAAATCTCCTTTCATAAAGACATATCATGATTTTATACACCAACCTCCTTTTATGAGGTGTATGTACAACCAAATTGATATATTATATGTTTAAATTATATCTTATCATGATTTTTAATGTTCATTCAATTCTTATTCTTTAATAGGGCTTCTAATTTTATATTTCAAATTATTATGGGACACCTTGAATGGTTAAATATTTAAATATCAAATCGCGTTCAACATATAAATATTATTGAAACAATTTTTTTTGATTTATAAAAATTATTTTAAAGGACATTATATATATATTTTTAATTTCAATCATTTTTTTCGAAATGGAATAATTTTTTATTTTATGTATGGGAGGTCGTAATTATATTACAAAGAACAATAGAAATGTTCTTTTTAATGTATACAGTGTCAGTAACAACTCTTCCTATATGTAGAGTCCTGGAATTTTTATGGAAATTTTTTTTCTTAAAATCATGGAAGCTTTAAGAGTCCTCAAAATCTGCCGGCGCGTGATTCTGAGGCCCGGAGTGCTCGAAATTACCCGTCGAAGTATTGTTAAGCATTTGTTAATGCATGTAAGAAGATTTACTAACAAACTATAATAACACTTAAATAGTTACTCAGATCAGAAATATGAGGGCACCATTGCGCTCAGGATGGCGGGTTTATACTAGGTGCGACATAAGATTAGTCAATGTGGGCCTCATGTGAGAAAACCCAAAAAAGGAATAATAATAAATAAAATAATTAAATAAATTATTTTATTTTTCAAATTCGTATAACTCACAAATGGTAACTCGGATTACAAATCCGAGACCACTACTGAACTATTGACGGTATGCTTTCCTTAAGTGGATACTAACTTTAGCTGGCATGGGCTACCAGAGAAAGTTAGTTTTTGGCCACAAATAAAATAATTAAGTGACAATTATTTTATTGTAAAATTCATTAAATCTAAATGGTAACTCGGATGGAAAATCCAAGAGTACTGTTCGGTTTTTTGTGGTGCGTTTCACCTAGAAGATCATATCCTCGACCGGCGTGGATCGAGGGTGGATGATATTAATTTTCTGAATTTGTTTTCGGGTATGTATAGTAAACGTGCGAGCAGCATTTTATAACTTATGAAAAGGTTATCAGAATTGAAATCTGACGGTATCGTTTAACTCATAGCACCGATATTTGATTAAGTAGACAATCACCTCGACGGCAGATGGTCAAGAGTAGAAGATAGATTTTGGGTTTTCGTGGAAATTAATAAAATAAAGGGAGTTTTCAATTTATTTTATTAGAGACCCCATGTAGGTGTTTTGTTGTTGAAACCTCCTCATGGGAGTTGGAGGTGGGACCACCACAACTAAACCTCCCATTAGAGGTTATGGTCGTCAGGTCCACATGAATATACCCTCCCATGTAAAGATTAATGTGGTGGGGACCACCTGAGGATGAAAACCCATGAACTCCCCTTTAAGTGCAAAGAAACCTCTTGATCCCAACATAATGGTACCACCACCCTAAGGGAACCACTTGATCTCCTCTAATTAATTTTATTCCTATACTCATGAATTAATTAGGTGGAGCCCATTAAATTAATTCTACCAATTTGAATAACGTGCCAAAGAATTAATATGATATCAATCTATTATTATTTATTTTTTTTGGAATTTCTCTTTTGGTGGGAAGCTTTTGAATGGAGAATTTTGGAGAATTAGTGATCTCCAACAAAGAAACCCATCTCCCAATGAATAAAGAAGAATGTCTATCCTTCTTCGACTTCTTCCTCGGAAACCTACCAACATGGAGCATCTTCGACCAACCAACACAACTTGAGATTGGAAGCTTTTGGCGGACGTGACGAACAACGAACTTCTTCATCTACCTTTCGTGACTCTGTCAATGAATGATGAAAGAAAAACAAAATGAAGGGGGATTAAATTTGTTTCAGTGCCTTGTTCTTCCCTATTTTTTGGATTGTGATGGTTGTTGAGTTTCGTTTCTATTCACCGTTTTCTATCACTATAAACGTGGAGGTTAAGGTCCAACCTAGCATGGCCCGATATCCTCTGTAGATATTTCCTTCTTGTGGCCTTCTTCTTCATGACGATGTAACAATTACGAGGAGACGAAGGTGGTGCCGACAAAGGCCATGCTACCCACGACCTCCGCGAACCGTGCCACCCCCACGGTGCATCGATGCTCCCGGCTGAACACCGTCAGCCCACACAGGGCCGCTCCGCACTAGACCGGCCTGCCCAACCACCCCCTGGCCGTCGGCCTGCCTGCCCACGTCCTTCCGTCGGCTTTTCCACATCCTTCCCAGCACCCCGTGCGACCTTCTCATACCCCGCGCGGCCTGCTCGGCGTTGCAAGTGGCCTGCTCGGCGGCCCTCGCGGCCTGCCCCCGCCTTGAGCGGCCTGCCCAGCACCCTGTGGGGCCTTCTCGCGCCACATGCGCCCAGCCTGTGGCCTTCCAGGTGACCTTCTGGCCAGCCCGGTGCCCTGGAAGAATGCTCGGCACCATGCCGGCCTACTTGCACCCCGCCGGCCAGCCCGCGCCCTACTGTGCCCTGCCCGGCTTACCCACAGCCTCCTGCGTGCCCTACCCTGCTGCCTCCGAGATTCCGGCCTCCAGAGTCAGCCCGTGGTATCCCTCACAGTGTCACTGGACAAACCGGCTCGACCTTCAGGACTGAGCCGCCCGAGCCATGCCCCACACAGTGCTTGCCGAACCAACCCCGTCCTTCAGGCCAAACCGCCCCTGCAGTCTGTTGGTCCGGGCCTTGCTGACCAAGATAAACCTAGTGGGATGACTGGGTCGACCCAGACCAGGTAGGCCCAGACAGGGTTGGGCCGAGTCACTCCGACCACGGCGGACCGAACCCGGGCCCAATACTGACACTTTGCATCCTTTGGCCATATCTTTGGCACGAGATATCTGTTTGGAGAACCATCAGTGAAGTTGGTAATATTGAATCATGATGGTCCCTTTGAGTATACCCCACTGGTGTTTGGGGTATAGTTGTGTTATGGTCAGTTTGGATAGAGCACAAATCCAACCGGGTCCCTGGGAGTAAAAGGTTAATAACTCACAGACCGGGCGTCCGATTGACGTGATGTCAGTTGCATTGAGTCCACTATGACGAGATGGAACATTGAGATACTTCTATGTGGGGATTTTTGACAGATGGAGTATCGACTTGTAGCTCATAGAGCGGACCCTCCCGGAGACGAGCGAGTGGAGTAGGAGACCTAGTAGCTGGCAGAGACGTGACAACTACTTTACCGATTCGACTCGGAGTGATTTTACTAGCCCAGTGGGGAGCCCCTTGTAGTTGGCGGCTGACCGGCAGTACTCGACAAGAGGAGTACCTCTGTAGGCTATTAGGGGGAGCACCTAGTAGTTGGCGGCAGACCCCCAGTGGTGAGCGCCTCTGTGTGAGTGTTGCAGACCCATGGTACTCGACATGAGGAGTACCTCAGCAATCCAAGGATAGTGGGAAGCACCTCTGTGTATCGCGGCAGGCCCACTGTACTTATCAGAGGAGGAGTACTCCATCAGCCGAGGTTCTAAAAGTGTGACTATGGATGTTACTTGATACTTCCCCTATAATAAAATCCTCTTTTGATCTGAGTTAGTAACTTTTGAGTTTACCTCATGATTTAGATGGATTACTTGACAACTTAGGTATATGTATATGCATATAACTAATTGGGGTTATCTTTTGTTTCCATACTTTTTGGTTTATCCTTGTTGGATTTTGTGAGACCATGAGGGTCTTGGGGTCCTACTGAGTATCTTTATACTCACCCCTACACGGTCTATGCCTGCACCTCATTGTGTTGGATGAAAACGATAGACAACGCTGACCAGGGATGAGTGGACTAGGACTGGACGATACCCGGAGGTGGACCTCAAGACAAGTCGGTACCTAGTAGAGACTGATGGATGAGGAGTGCTGAGGAGGCTATCTATACCTACCCTTCAGGTAGGATCCATGGTGGACGACCAAGCATCTTCTTTAATTTTCTCCAATTGTACTTTCTTTCATTTGTACTTGTACTTTACTGTTGGGATTGTATTCCGACCCCTTTACTTTTCAACACTCCTTTTTGTATACAGTTATTACTTAGTGTTTGATTCCAGTATTTACTCTGATTTTTTTGTTTACATTTTATAATGGAAATGCCTTTCCAGCTTAGGGATTTATACATTTGGTTCTAGTCTCCAGCACTAGGCCTATGGAAGGCGGGCTAGGGGTAGTCAAGACACGGGTCCCGGGGTACGGGTCATGAAAAATTGTTATTAGAGGAATCAGTTCTACCGCAGAACATATGAATATAATATTTATTTTTTATAAATAAATAGTGTTAAAGTTACTGAGTGTGGTTCTCATTTCAGGGAGGGCAATGTTGGTGCAGCGGCCAACGTATCCATACACTAGGACCCTAACTACTGATCACCGGCTTAGTGCATGAAAACACTAATTGCGTGTGTGTTTTCAAAAGTATTATTTAAGTCAAATCAACTAGTTCAGCTCACCAGGTATAACTTTTGACCGAGTCTCATCAGTTTAGGATTCCACAACATAAACATCCAGTTAGAGTTTGGAGAGTTGTACGTACGGATAGCCCACCGAGAAACGAGGCTCCAGTTCCGTGCCCTCTTACTATTTTGTCACCTTCGGGTGGTGTACCAGTAGAACCACCATCCATTGGGTAGTAGATACCACCTGCCACACTGGCAGACGATGCACGCGAACTGAGTGCGTTACGTGAGTTCCAGAAGTAGAGGTCTTTGATGTTTCGAGGCGAGACAGATTCCCACGAAGATGAGGGCTGACTGGAGGCGATTTCTAGAGTTTCCCCTCTAGTTCAGACACCATTAAAGTAGAAAGTGATCATAGATATTGGTCTTTTTCAGTGATTGACCATGAGTATGTTCTGCTTAGTGATGTGGCTTCGGTACGTGGATCGTTGCCAGATATAGTACCTTTGAGTAGTGTGTCAGCTAGATCACTATATGTTGCTCATTAGTTACGACTGGCTATACTGATATATGACCCATGTAGGCCTA
This sequence comes from Viscum album, assembly GCA_963277665.1. NCBI lineage: Eukaryota > Viridiplantae > Streptophyta > Magnoliopsida > Santalales > Viscaceae > Viscum > Viscum album. The sequence goes on from OY728120.1 coordinate 2,129,409,182, forward strand.
GTGCCTTACACGGGTTTCAACATTAGATACCCATCAGGTTATAAGGTGAACCTGACTCATAGGTGGCTGAGGACTAGCCTGAGGAAGTGACTGAGAGTTCTCTAGAGCTTGTACAGCTTCTTCAGGATGAAATGTCGGTTGCTGAGTATTAATCGAGGTTTACCGATAGGTCCCGGTACTTAATGAATACAATACCATTAGTGCATTGGGTATTCGTCTACTGAGAGAGGTGTGTTTTACGAAAACTGAGCGAACACCTTGTCTCTAAATGTTAGAGAGAACCTTTTCTATTGAATGTTCTTTGAATGTGAAAATGTAGCCCGTGAATGTTAGCTATGGGAAAGCATGGAACTAGCGCCAGTATCAGAGTCATGATCATGTAAAATGTTTTGAGATGAGGAAGAGTTAAGGACAGATGAATCTTCAGGGAAGATGACATGGAAGCAGAGCTAGGAGATCAGCATGAGGTGGTGTACATTTTGACATGTTACAACCACCCACCTTTGTAGTCCCTACCAGGCTCAGGGAGCTGGAGTGCAGAGGACGAGAGTAGATGCAGGCGCTCATGGAGTTTGACCCAAGGCCTCTAGGAATGATTCGAGGTACGGTCTATTTCTACTACTAGCTGTCGTATCAATAAACATTGGTACCAATCATTCCTTCCTTCCTTGAATCTTTTCCCAAAACTACATTTTTTAGTTAAACTGTTGACTTGACCCTCACATATGAATATACATTTTGGGAGGAGACTCGATAATCACACTTACGCCGATGGTGTGGTCTGAACCGTGAGGTGAGAGTTTTGGTTGGAACCACTTTTTGGCAGCATCAAGGCCTTATGACGTTAGTTTAGGTATGGACTGGGAAAACACAGTTTATACACAAATTGATTTTCTTAGGAAAAATGGTTGTGGTTTATCTACAACGTTGGGATGAGGTTTTTCTTAGTCAGAGAAAAAGGAAACGTAGGAAACATAGGTTAAACTCATGCATAAGAGGGTGCAGTCAAACACTCTTGAGTCAGCCATCCTTACCCTCATGGCAGCCGGAGTTTTGATTTTTTAGTTCCAAACAGGAGTGACAGAACATGGGGAATCTTTTCAAAAGATGATTATGGAATTACCCCCCCCCCAAGGGGAGGAAAGCCTGCTTTGGGTGGATACTACCGGTGGTTCGGGTCATATTTATCCAAAGTTGAAGCACCACTATCAGCCTTGACGAAGATGGGGCAACCCTTCACGTGGTCAGATAGATGCTAGCAGAGCTTTTAGGAGATGAGGCAGAGACTTACTAGTGCCCCCATCTTGAGGCTTCCAGAGGAAGGAATAGGTTACGTAGTCTACGAAAACACATCACGGACTGGAATCGAGTGTTTCCTGATGCAGGAGCGAGCAGTTATCACATATGGTTCTCAACAGTTGTGACAGCATGAGAAGGACTACGCTACCCATGACCTAGAGTTAGCAGCATTGGTCTTCGCCTTGAAGATGTGGCAATACTATCTATTGGCCGAGCGATTTACCATATACTTTGGTCACAAGAGTCTCAGGTATATCTTGTCTCAGAAGAACCAGAACATGAGACAACAACGATGGCTTGAGTTCCTCCAGGACTTTGACTTTGAGATAGACTATACTCCTAGAAAGTGGAACGTTTTAGCTGATGCACTCAGCAGGAGATCTGGTATACAGTTTCTAGGCGAGACGATAGAGAATCTGGATGAATTACAGATATCCTTTATGGATAGAGATGGAGAGGCCTTTCTACGGTCTCTTAAAGTCACTCCCCCACTTATTCTGCGAGCCATGGAGGCACAACTTGAGGATGCTGATTGCGAGACATGACGTGCTCAGATATCCACAGGACAGGCACCTGATGGATTTTCTAATGGTTGGGAGAACGTAATCCTCTATAGAAAAAGTACTATGGTATAAGTTCCACTTCAGGAAGAAGGGTTGATGGAGTTCCACCCATCCCCTCTAGTGGTGCATACAGTTGTGGCGTAAAGGTACGAGGACCTTCGTCGACAACACTGATGGCTATTTATGAGGAAGGGGGCAGCGGAGTTTGTCTCTCGATGTGTCACTTGTCAGAATGTGAAGGTAGAGCACCTCATGCTAGTAGGATTTGAATTGCCTTTAGAGGTCCCTGAGTGGGAGTGGGTTGGGATATCAATGGACTTTTTGAAGGTTCATCCACATACATCCAGGGTCACGACTCGATTTCGGTGATCGTTGACTGTCTCACCAAGTCGGCCCACTTCCCACCCATTAGAGAGAAGGTTTCAATAGAGTGTTTTGGATTCCTCTATATGCTGCAGATTATGTGGCTATATAGAATACCATCATTTATTGCCTCCGATAGTGACACACAACCTACATCCCGACTATGGAAGGGGTTGTAGGAGGATTTCAGGATGCAAATTCATCTGATCATCGCCATCCTTCCTTAGACGGATGGCCAGACTGTGTAGACCATTCAGACCTTCGAAGACATGTTGCATGCCTGTGTCCTAAACATCGGTTGCAGCTGGGAGGATCACTTACCTTGGTGGAGTTTTCCTACGACAAAAAATATCACTCCACCATCGGGATGGAAACTTTCGAGGTGTCATACGTGCAACCTTGGAGAGCACCCTTCTGCTAGACTAACCCTGGGGAGTCAGCACTAGTTGGACCAGAGTTGGTACGAGCCTCCGTGGAGAAGGTGCAGATCATCCAGGAGATGATGAAAACAACACAGAGCAGAAATAATTCGCATGCTAATAGGAGATGGAGGCATCTGGTGTTCGAGGATGGGGAACATGTCTTTCTACAGGTCCCACCTTGATGAGGACTATGATGATTTGGCCGAGGCAGTGTGTTATCTCTCAGATTAATCAGACCTTTTCGAGTCCTCATCAGAGTTGGCGAGGTGGCTTACCACTTAGCTCTTCCACCTCAGTTTCACCGAGTGCACGACATCTTCCTTGTATGCCAGTTGGGGGGATTCTTTCACGACCCTTCTCAAATCATCGTCCATGGAGAGACGGACGTCGACAATGGAGCGATTTTAAGGAGGTTTCAGTGGAGATTGAGGATCGAAAGGAGAAGGTCCTTCATGGACGGTCGATACCTCTGGTTTGTGTTTGTTGGAAGCATGGAAACATCCAGAATAGCACATGGGAGTGGGAGGATCAGATGTGTGGCCATTACCCCAACTTGTTCCCATAGTTCAAGTTGTAGCTTATAGGGAAATAACATCCTGAGGTGGGGAGAATGTAGAGACCATGAATTTTAGTGGAAATTTTTATTCTAAAATACATGGGAATTTTATGAGTCCGCAAAATCTAACGGCGCGTGATTCTGAGGCCCGGAGGTCCCGAAATTACCCATCGACGTTTTGATATGCTTATGTTAATGCAAATAAGTAGTTTCCCTGAAAAAAGTGGAATAACACTTAAACTGTTACTTGGATCAGAAATCTCAGGGCACTATTGCACTCATGATGGTGGGTTTACCCAAAGCGCGACTTATGATTAGTTGGTGTGGGCCTCCTGTGAGAAAACCCAAAAATGGCATAATCATTAATAAAATAATAAAATAAATTATTTTATTTTTGAAATGCTTATAACGCACAAATAGTAACCTGGATTAAAAATCCTTGACTACCGCTAAACTCGTGAGGGTATTCATTCTTTAAGAAGATACTAACTTTGGCCTGTGCGGGCCCCCAGAGAAAGTTAGTTTTTGGCTGCAAATAAAAAAATTAAGTGACAGTTATTTTATTGTAAAATTCATAACTTCTAAACAGTAACTCAGTTTGAAAATACGAGAGTATATTTGGGTTCGTTGGTGTGTGTTTCACCAAGGAAAAGCCAAACCTCGACCGATGTGGGTCGAGGATGACTAATAATAATATTCTGAAATTTTTTTCAGGTATATTCAGTAAACAGCTGAGCAGTGTTTTATAACTTTTGAACCAGTGCTTAGAATTGAAATCTGAGGGATCAATTAAACTCGTAGCACCGATATTTTCTTAAGGATACTTTCACCTCGACGACAGTTTGTAATGCCCCAACCCCAGTAACCCATAGTCGGTACATTATTTTAATACATTGGCATGATTACAAGGAATCAATCCCCGAAGGACCGATCAGTTTAGCAGTCATGGAAAATAGATTACATACATGAATGTTACATTACACTTCTTATCATATAAAACAACATAAATAATCCTTCACTAACACCATTATTCCCTTGGCTTAACCCTGCATATCAATCACAATACACTTCATGGAATACTGGGAAAAATAAAACATAGAACGGGGTGAGCTCATATGCTCAGTAAGAATAAAAATACAGCAGAAACATTCATAAACAAACATAAACATGGACATGTATTATAAATATGTCCCGGTAGATACTTATGTAATAACAATCTCTGATAATAAAGACATTGTGAAATTAACCCTTACCAATTTTGTAACTTACGAAACAAACACCCAATGAAAGAGGTATCATAAAATGAATATTTAAATACACATAAATTTTATTTTATTTCACAAATAATACAATTATGGGTAGTAAATACACCACATAAAAGGTAATAGTGACTATATGGATTGAATCTCGTGGAAATAAAGAGTGAGATGAAAACCCCTTACCTTACACTTTACATTAGTCGAGGGTACATTTGACCTCCTATATAAAGACCGTAGTATGTTATTAAATTATAGCAGAACCATATTAATATTTATGATATCATACATTTTTAATTTATGAATTTTTACTAACCATTTAATAATAATTTCAATTTAAATTAAAATTTTGGGTAATAATCGCTTTCTTTATCGTACGTGTTTTAACTTGTTACTCTTGATTGTATCACTTAGATCATGATTTAAATACATCTAGAATATAAAACATGATTTATATATCATATATATTTATTATATAATTATGTATAATAGATATATATGTGAAATGGAAAACACCGTTTATGGAGACCATAGTCTGTACGTATGCATAAACGTTGTTTTTGTTTTCATAGCATATTGAATAGAACTAAGTGAATAAAATATATGTAAGTACATATATATATATATGTCATATATTACAAACATATTAGTGATATATATTTTTATAATTATTGATGAATGGTGAATGTGGAAATTAATCTCATCGCGTCGTGGAGACGGTAATCCGTACGTAAGCATGAGCGACAATATCATTTCCTTAATGGTGTAGAATTGGATGGTATATTAATTTTATAGAGATATTATCATGTTATTTTCATTATTTATATACATATTACTCATCATTACATCCATCCAAATAACATAATTTTTAATAACAAATTACACCATGGCGTGGAGATGGTAAGTCAAACGTACACAGTCATGGTGAAATTATTATTAATAAGATTGATAGATTAATGAATATATTTTGGTGAAAACAATACCTCTTCTTTGGGTTATTCCTTTTTATTTGATCAAAAGGGATAGTTAGGTCAGATTTATGATCAAACTAAGTCATATACGTTGAAGTGGGGGATGTTGAGAGAATATTTGGGTAGGTTATGGCCGAGACAAAAGGCATTGAAAGTATGAATTTGAGAGAAGGGTGTGTGCCCTTTTATATGATGGGTGAGGGGAACCTTTGGAAAAGCTAGAAATATTATTTTATAATAAATTCATATTCGGTTTCTAATGGCTCCAAAGAGGATTATTTAAATTTTAAGGTGGGTATAGGTCGAAAACCACTCAACCAATAGGTTTTAGATATGTCTGGGTCACTATATTAACTTTATCTTTTTGATTTAACTATTAGTTAAATCGTTTGACATTTACCATGTCTCTTTGTATTTTTATAATATATAGTCGATAAACATACTATAAACATCCAAGAGACCCCCAAGTGGTCCATTAATAATACACATATCATTATTTATGTCCTTTGGCCGACCCTTATATTTTTAGGAATAGAATATCAATAAATAATATAATATTTGTTTTAAAAACTCCTTTATGTCAGTTTTGACACTATTTAATAATTGATTTTTTAAAGTCTTATCAACATTATTAATTATAACTAAATTCATTTAAGTAATCCTAACATGTCATATTAACCAATTAGATTTTTGGATGTCATCAAAACATTCAAATTATATTTATTTTATCATTTATAATACTAATTATTTGATTCATTCATTAATAAGGAAAATACTGCATCATTATTGTGTCATAACTAAATTTAATAATTCAATGTCTAAAAATTATAAATAAAATACCATAATCTGTGAATTATTTTTATATTTCTAATGAATATTTATAGTCGAAAATATAACATATGTAACCCAATGTAAAAATTGTTTTTCTAAAAGATATATGCTTATGTCTTTTTATAATTACTTTAACATAATTAATATAAAGTGTCGTTATCACTTACAAGTGGATTCATGGGATCCCAAAATCAACCCAAAGATGACCATGCTCATACATGTATCAACAAATAGGGTTAGTAGATGTCTTAGGTTAATTTATTATTATTATAATATTATTTTTTAACCTTATTTACCGGATTTACCCTTTATCCATGGTAAATAAAATATTTACCAATGTAATTATTCAAAATGTCTAAAAATAAAAGTTACCTATTTACATAATTTGGACCTCCTGATTATAAATATAGAATCAATTTTTTATAAATTCAAAATATATAAGTGGCAGAAATTAATTTAAAATTAATTCCCGTTGTTAAAACAAAAAGTGTGTTTTTAAGAGATAATATCATTCAAAAGATTGGCACTTGCTTATGTCCAGTTTAAATGTGATAATATGTCCAATTACCAACATTGGATTAAATGGTAAAAATAAATCAAATTATACTATAAAATCACAGAAATTCAAAATTTATCACTATTAATTATTTCGATTAAAAAAGTTGTTTTTAATTAAAATTTAGTAATTTTCACTATTCATTAAAATAAGAAAGTTATCCAAAAAGTACAAATATTTCACCCTAAACTAATTTCAATATTACAAATCCAAGAATAAACTCCATTTTGAAAAATAAAATGTTTAAAATTTTAAAAAGTGTCTATTACTATTCGTATCGGCTAGTTTGATTGGTTGTGGTGTGTATTAGAACTCGAGGTTGTGTACAACACATGATACTGCATTATTCAAAGAGAAGCGTATCGTGGATTCTTAGGGTGTTATATTCTCCCCACATTCAATAAATTGAATCCTTGAAATTTGAAATTATTTTTCAAATTTAAATATTTGAGGATATAAAATACCTTTGGGAAAACCTACATCGGAAATTAGGTTAATAAAACATAGTCTTAATAACAGGAAAAGTAAAATGGAAGGGTCACCAAAAAATTATGATCTTGATTGGGAGAACATGGGTGGAAATTGGAGACATATAGGTGGAGGAAAAAATAAATATTTATAGGTGGTGATTGAGTTCATCAATCACAAACAAGTGTAAAATTGAGGGCCTTAAATTCATCAATATATGATGATTTAAAATAACATCGGTTCAACAAAACATATGGTATTAGGATAACACATTTTGGTTTTTAAGATCCCTTCACAAATGTATAAGAATTAATATCTTCATAGAATAAGAGAAGAAGAAAAATATATACTTGACATGTAGAGTCCCATCCTTTAACTAATTTATACCAAAAACACATCTTTCACTCAAAAAGGTAATATAACTTAAAAATAATATTATATTTATCCTATTCGTATAGGGTTCAAAAAAATTAATTTATAATTCATATACTATAATTTTTTAAAAAAATTACATTAGTCAATCCAGGACACCACATGGGCCAGTGGTAGTTGATACACCCTTGTCGCCTTTCGGTTGAGGGTTCATGTCTCGCATCATAGTCGGACGCGACGGGTTGCCATCCAACCGCCGGGATGTCCTTATATGGCAATCCAAAAATAATCTCGAATTATAATTATACAAAATACTTTTATCCAAACTCACAGTCCAAAATTTATAAGGAAGGTAAACATAATGAAGATCCTTTTTGTCGCTTAATAAAATGTAAACACTTTCATCATGTATTCTTTTAAAACATTGCAACATACTGAATTACCATAAAACCTTATTGATTACATTCATGAGCCCTTATTCGTTATATAATACCAGATATACTCTTTCTATCAAAAAAATGTTGTAAACTCCAACAATGATGGAATATACTAATCATTAATCAGTTTCAAGGTAGGAAATAATATCCAATATAGTTTTTCCAAATCAAAAATGTTTTATTCCAAAATCACTACCACGGTATCAAAACCAAATTATGGGTTATATTTCTCTCAAACATATATTTTCCAAAAATTTAACCTTCTATTGAGTCACTTTTCTAGGTTCCACAAAATCTCATGTCCTTAATGAAATAGTACTATAGTACAATCCTTATATACTCCATAATTATTATAACCAGTGCATTGTTGATACAACACTCAAATGACATAAATCTCAAATAACAACATAAGAACTCTAATCATTCCTCATCATATGTGGTAGTATCATAACTTGATTATTATCCAATCACATCATTTAGGGCATACTCTAATTATTTGGACATTGGTTCACGTAGTGTCACAAATCCTTACAGATGAAGAATTGTACATTTGAAACCTTTTTCTTTCCATTGCTGTCACATACATGGTTTCCTTTTTCTCCACACTTATAAAAAAATCTCATTCCCTTCAGGAAAGTTCAAGGGTGTTTCTTCACATAGTGATCACATATGGGAAAAGTCTTCTTTTCCCTCTTTCCTTTATCTATCTTTCTCTCTTCCATCCTTTTCTTCTCTTGCTTCCCTTCAATGTCATAGGACTCATAGAATTTTTTACATATCTTATTAACCCATGATATTATTTCTTCATATGTTGAGAATACATGGGAGACTATTCCCCTTCTAAATGTTGACTTAATAATATGAAAGATATGATCCTTCTTACTCTTTGGATCATACTTATTTTTGGAGTTCACATTCCTTCTGCTGGGCACCATTTCTATACAATGGCATAAAATTTTTCAGTTAATGAATTGCAATGAATAATTCCAAACTTGTAAAATACCTGACGTAAACTGAACGGTTTATGGATATAATCCATAATCATAAAGATGTTTTCATTGAGGAAGTTTATTATCATAAACTGTTCATAATGATTTGTAATTAAAATGATAATTATACTAAGAAAAACCCCCAGGAGTGTTGTAACAAAGAGTGAATCAAGGCTCATTATTGTGCACCAGTTCCCATTTGAGTCTAGCTCAAAAAAGTGTTTTCAGGTTTTACCCCTAGGTATATTTGTGCCAGAGCTGCATCTACCAGCTCATATCAATACAGGGATACATTTTCTTGGAAAACTCACAAAATCTATACATTACCAAAATTCTTGGAATTTATTATATACTAATCCTCAAAGTCTATTTTAGTTTAATTTGATCTAATGACAGTTTATCAAAATATAGCTTCCAAGGTTATTTCTAAACTTCCTCTGAAACATACTGTAAATCCTGAACCCCAGTTACCCAAAGATGGAGCATTATTTTAATACATTGGAATGATTACAAGGAATCAAGTCCCGAAGGACCGATCAGTTTATCTGTCTTGGAAAATAGATTACATACATGAATGTTACATTACACATCTTAACATACAAAACAACATAAATAATACTTCATTATCACCATTATTCCATTGGATTAACCCTGCATATAAATCACAATACACTTCATGGAATCCTGGGTAAAATAAAACATAGAAAGGGGTGAGCTCAGATGCTCAGTAAGGATAACAATTCAATGGATACTTTCATAAATAAGCATGAACGTTTAAGGAAATGTATAACTAAAAAATTCCTTTTAAACTAGAACTTCATCATAATATGGAAAAAATAAAATGAATTAATTCCATTTACTTATTCACAGAGATATTCTAATAGTCGAATAATCACATATAATATCACTACCACTTTCATAATGATGGAGTGCATAATGCCAAACTATCATAACCACATAGTCAAGGCCTTGTGCCCAGACTACAAATAATATTTTGTCAAGGCCTTGTGAGAAGACACTAATTTGTCTCTTGAGACCCACCAATGCATCGAGGGGCTATGAAAGGCTCCACCCATCAATTACTAAGCCCAATGCATTCCTTATATGAAAAGGTTTAAACATAACATCAACATTCTTATTAAAACTGGAATACGAAATGTCACTACATTACCCATAAACCATGAATGATATAAAAATAACACATCCATAGTCAAAAAATTTAAAAAACCTTCAATACCATATGGAATATTTTTATCAAAATAAATCAACTTCAAACCAAGTTTAAAATCCATTAATGTATTTTGACATAGATGAAAATTATTTTTAAAACTCTTTGAGAGAAATATCCTTATTGAATGAAAAAATTTAAAATTCAATGAATTTAGAAAGGAATACATTTAAATACATTTTTTATACAATGTGTACCATATCACTTTGATACTTTTGAAAGGAATTAATATTTTAAAAACATTCATGTCCATATATGTAAATCCTTGAAAACCATTTTGAAGACATGGACATTAATGAAAAATATTTATAAGAATAAATATGTAAAACATTTGAAATGATGTTATAGTAAAAAAATTCCCTTAAAATAATCCCTTTGAAAACTATTTCATGAAACTCGGACATGGATAATAAATATGACCCTGTAGATAATTATGTAAGAACAACCTCGAATAATAAAGAGATTGTGAAATTAACCCTTACCAATTTGGTAACATACGAAAAATACACCCCATGAAAGAGGAATCATACAATGAATATGTAAATACACATAAATTAAAGTGTATTTTACATAGAATACAATTATGGGCATTACATACATGACACAAAAGGTAATAGTGGAAATATGGCATTAATCTCACGGGAATAAGGAGTGAGATGAAAACCCCTTACCTTGCACTTTACTTTAGTCGAGGGTACTTATAACCTCTTATATGAAAACCATAGTATGTTATTAAATTATACCAGAACCGTATTAATATTTATGATATCATAAATTATTCATCTATGACTTTTTACTACCCATTTAATAATTATTTCCATGTTAAATTAACATTTCGGGTAATAATTGCTTTCTTTATCGTACATGTTTTAACATGTTACTGTTGTTTGTATCACATATAACATTATTTAAATACTTACATAATATAGAACATGATTTATATATCATATATATTTAAAATATAATTAATTATAATAGATATATATGTGAAATGGAAAACATTTTTTATGGAGACGGTAGTCCGTACGTATGCATAAACGATGCTTCCGTTTTCTTAACGTATTAAATAAAACTAAGTGAATAAAATATATGTAAGTAAATATATATATATATATATATGTCATATATTAAAAACATATTTTTAATATATATTTTTATAATTGTCGATGAACGGTGAACGTGGAAATGAATCTCATAGCGTCGTGGAGATGGTAATCTGTACGTACGCACGAGCGAAAATATAATTTCTTTAAAGGTGGGAAATTGGATGGTATATTAATTTTACAGAGACATTATCATGTTAGTGTCATTATTTATATTCATATTACTCATCATTATATGTATCCAAATAATATAGTGTTGAATAACAAATTGCACCACGACATGGAGACTGTAAGCCGTACGTACGCCCGCATGGTGACATTATCTTTCATAAGATATATAGAATAATGAATATAGTTGTGAAATATTAATAATGAAATCACAGTATATAGAAGATAATTGAGTTATTTTTTTATAATGGAAATAACAAATAAAGAAGAAGTGGAAGAAGAAAGGAACTTGAAAGAGGGTGGTGAAAACATTACCTCTTCTTTGGGTTCTTCTTTATGATTTGATCAAATGGGATCCTTAAGTTGGATTTCTGATAAAAAATGTCTTATAGGTTGTAGTGAGGGAATTTCAGAGAATATTTGGGTAGGTTTTGTCTGTGAAAAATTGATTTTAAGGTATGAATTTGAGAGAAGGGGAGTGCCCTTTTATAAGAGGGGTGAGGGGCACCTTTCGAAAAGCTAGAAATATTATTTCATAATAAATACATATTCGGTTTCTAATGTCTCCAAAGTGGATTATTTAAAGTTTAAGGTGGTTATAGGTCGAAAACCACTCAACCAATAGGTTTTAGACAAGTATGGGTCACTATATTAGCTTTTTCTTTTTTATTTAACTCTTAGTTAAATAGTTTGACATTTACCATGTCTTGTTATATTTTTATATTATATATTCAATAAACATACTATAAACATCCAAGAGACCCCCAAGTGCTCAAATAATAATAAAAATATAATTATATATGTCCCATGGATGGACCTTATATTTTTAGGAATATAATATCAATTAATAATATAATATTTGTTTTAAAAAACCCTTTATGTAAATTTTTACACTATTTATTAATTGATTTTTTTAAAGTCCTAAAAACATTATTAATTCGAAATAAATTAATTTAAGAAATCCTAACATGTCTTATTAACCAATAAAAAATTTTTATGTCATAAAAACTTTCAAATTATATTTATTTTTCCATTTATAATACTAATTATTTGATTCTTTCATTAATAAGGAAAATACTGCATCATCATTGTGTCATAAATATATTTAATTATTCAATGTCTAAAAATTATAAATAAAATACTATTATGTATGAAATATTTTTAGATAACTAATTAATATTTATAGTCCAAAATATAACATATATATCCTTATGTAAAAATTATTTTTCTAAAAGATATATGCTTATGTCTTTTTTGTTTTAACTTTAACTCAATTAATATAATGTGTCATTATCACTTAAAAGTGGATCCATGGGGTCCAAAAATAGACCCAAAGATTACCATGGTCGGAGATGTATGAATAAATAAGTTTATAACACTTTTTAGGATAATTTTTTATTATTATAATATTATATCTTTACCCTTATTTACCAGATTTACCCTTTAACCCTGATAAATAAAATATTTACCTAAGTAATTATTCAAAATGTCTAAAAATAAAAGTTACCTATTTACATAATTTGGACCGCATGATTCTAAATATGGAATCCAATTTTCTAAATTCAAAATATAGAAGTGATGGAAATTAATTTAAAATTAATTCTCGTTGTTAAAACAAAAAGCGTGTTTTTAAGATATAATAACTATCAAAAGATTGACACTTGCTTATGTCCAGTTTAGATGATAATTATGTCCAATAAACAAAATTGGATTAAATGGTAAAAATATAATCTAATTATACTCTAAAATCACTGAAATTAATAATTTATCAATATAAATTATTTTGACTAAAAAAGTTGTTTTTAATGAAAATTTAGTAATCTTCACTATTCATCAAAATATGAAAGTTATCTGAAAAGTACCAAAAATTCACCCTAAATTAATTTAGATATTATGAATCCAAAAATGATGTCCATTTTAAAATATAGAATTTATAAAATTTCAAAAAGTGGTTATTACTATTCATAACGACAAGTTTGATTGGTTGTGGTTTGTGTTAGAACTCGAAGTTGTGTACAACACATGCTACTGCATTATTCAAATAGAAGGGTACCGTGGAAGAATGGGGTGTTACATAGTTGGCCGAGAGTAGAAGATAGATTTTGGGTTTTCATGGAAGGTAATAAAATAAAGTGATTTTCACATTATTTTATTTGAGACGCCATGTGGGTGTTTGGTGGGTAAAACCTACTCGTGGGAGTTGGAGGTGGGAAAACCACACCTTAAACTCCGATTAGAGGTTATGGTGGTGGGTCTCACCCGAATATAACTTCCCATGTGAGGATTAATGTGGCGGGGACCATCCAAGGATGAAACCCCTTGAACTCCACATTAAGTCGGGAGAAACCTCTTGAGCTCCCCACTTAATTGTGCCACCACCATAATGGAACCTTTTGATATCCCCTAATTAATATTGTTCCTACACAAATGAATTAATTAGGTAGAGCCCATTAATTTAATTCTACCATTTTGAATAAGGTTCCAACGAATTAATAAGATATCAATCTCATATTATTTCTTTTCGTTGGCATTTCTCTTTTGGTGGGATGCTTTTGAGAGTAGAGCTTGAGAGAATTTGAGTTCTCCAAAGAAGAACCCCTTCTACCAATGAAGAACGAATAACGTAGATCATTATTAGACTTATTCCCTAGTCACCTACCAACGTGGAGGGTCTTACATGAGCTGGCACAACTCGGGATTGGAACCGTGTGTTGGACGCGACGAACGACAGACTTCTTCGTTTACCATCCCTGACTCCATCAACGAACGACGAACGACAAATAAAATTAAGGGGGGTTAAATTCATTTGAGTCCCTTATTCTTCCATCCTTTTTGGATTGTGAAGATTGTTGAGCTTTGTTTATATGAACCATTTTCTATCACAATAACCGCAGAGGATATATGCCAACCTAACATGGCCTAACATCCTCTGTCGATTTTTTCCTTCTTGTGGCGTGCTTCGGCAAGGTGACCTAACAACTATGAAGCGATGAAGGCAGTGATGACAAAGTCTGCATTACCTGGGGCCTCTGTAAAGCTGGCCACCCCCGCGGCACATGGGTGCTCCCGACCAACCACTCTCGGCCCCCCGCTGGCCCAAGCCGCACAAAATCGGCATGGCCTGCCACCACCCAACCAACGGTCTGCCTGTCCGCGCCCCGTGCAGCCTGCCTGGTGCCCCGTGTGGCCTGCCCGTGACCCGCGCGGCCTGCCTGTGCCCTGCTCAGCCAGTCCGCGGTCTGCACGATGCCCTGGTGACCTACCCATAACCCTGTCGGCTTGCCCACACACCGCGCGGCCTGCCCGTGGTCTCCCACATGCCCTTCTGGCCTGCCTGCACACTGTCAGCCTTTCCGTTGCCTACCTTGCCCTACCCAGCCTACACGCAGCCTACCGCACGCCCTGCCTGGCTTCCACTGGCCTCTCGGCCACCCAATCAATCCCACGGCATCCCTAACGGCATTTCTAACAAAAACGACTCGGCCTTCCAGACTACGCCACCCGAGCCGCGCCCCGCACGGTGCTGGTTAAACCGACCCCGACCTCTGGGCCGAACCGCCCCTGCAGTCAGCTATGAAGGGCCCAATGGGCTGGGTCGAACATAGCGAGATGGCAGGGTGGACCCAGAATGGGTTGGCATCGACAGGGTTGGGCCAAGGTGATCAGACCAGGTCGGACCGGACCCGGGCCCACAACTGACCCTTTATATCCTTTGACCATATCTTTGTCACCAGACGTCCGTTTGACGAACCGTCAGCGATGCTGGTAATGTTGAAGAATGATGGTCCCTTTGAGTATAAACAACTGGAGTTTGGGTTACAGTTGAGTTACGGTCAGGTTGGATCATGTACGAATCCAACGGGGCCCCCTAGACTAAAAGACTAATAACTCACAGACCGTGCATCTGATTGACGTGTCGTCAGTTCCGTTGAGACCTATTTGACAGTGCAGACAATTGAGATACTTCTAAGGGGAAATTTGTGATATTTGGAGTATCGACCAATAGCTCGTGATGCGGGCCCTCCTGGAGACGATCGAGCAGAGTACGAAGACCTAGTAGCTGGCTGAGACCTAATGAATGCTTGACCAATTCGACTCCAAGTGATTCGACTAGCCGAGTGGGGAGCGCCTAGTAGTTGCTCGCAGACCCACGGCGGAGGAGTGCCTAGTAGTTGGAGGTAGACCCACGGTACTCGTCAAGAGGAGTACCTCTGTAGGCTATTGGGTGGAGCGCCTGGTAGTTGGCGGAAGACCCACTGTGGGGAGCGTCTCTGTGTGATCGTGGCAGACACATGGTACTCGACAGGAGGAGTACCTTAGTAGTCCAAGGATAGTGGGAAGCGCCTTTGTGTGACGTGGAAGGACCACTGTACTCGATAGAGGAGGAGTACTCCCTCAGCCGATGTTCCGACAGTGTGACTAGGGATGTTACTTAATACTACCCCTAGAACAAAATCTAGGTTTGAGCTGATTCAGAAAAATTTGAGTTTAACTCATAATTGAGATGGATTACTTGATAATTTAGGTATATTTATGGGAATATAATTAAGTGGAGTTATCTTTTGTTTCCATACATTGTGCTATATCCAAGTTGGATTTTGTGACACTTTGAGGGTATCAGGGTTCCAACTGAATATCGTTATAATCACCCATGCATGGGCTATGCCCGCACCTCATTGTGTTGGTTACAGATGATGGACAGTGCTGACCGGGGATGAGTGGACCAGGACTGAACGGTACCCGGAGGTGGACCTCATGATGAGTCGATAGCGGGTGGACACTGACAGACGAGGACTGATGAGGAGGCTATCTGTACATACCCATCATGTAGGATAAGTGGTTGATGACCCAGCAACTGCTTTACATTTCTTCAGTTGTACTTGCTTTTTAGTTGTACTTGTACTTTACTGTGGGGCTTGTATTCTGGCCCCTTCACTTTTCTGCACTCCATTTTGTATACAGTTTTTACTTAGTGTTTGATTCCAATTTATATTCTGATTGTGTGTGTTTACAATTTATAAAGGCAATGCCTTCCCATTTTAGGGATTTACGCCTTAGGTGCTAGTCACCAGCCCTTGTCCTAGGGAAGGTGGGTTTGGGGTAGTCACGGCACGGGCCCCGGGGAACAGGACATGACACACCATGACCACTATTTTATATTTGGAATCCTATAAAATTAATCATGTTATTTAAATGGAATGGTTTTTGAAAATGTAATGATTATTCCAATAGAATGAAATGCTTTTTATGAGTGTGTATGGGATTTTAAGAGTGACGAGTTAACAATTTTAATAATTTATGTGTTATGATTACATAATGATACATCGTAATTTAATGGGTGGTTATATGATAAATGAATGATGTGTGGTAATATGTTAATATATATATGGGAAGTTACATTTTAACCACCCATGCATTGGGTATGGATGCTTTTCATATTTATATTCTATTTTTATGAGCGACATTTATGGAAGACAACCACATGATTATTCCACTTATAAGTGTGACAAGTATAATTATGTAACATGTTACCTTTATGTATTTCCTGTGATTTCAATAGGTTTTATGGTATTATTTTGATTGAAAAAAATATTTAAAATGATATTATTTTAAAATAAATTTATTTAATACTTATTAGTGTTGGAAATTAATGCATTATGATAAAGTTTTCATGGGTTCTAATTTTAATCAATGGAATAATAGTTTCATTATTTTAATATCCCATAAATGTATATTTTTTCCCATCCCATATCTTTTTATTTGTTTTATAGGACCTATGGATGTGTAATGATTTAGAGATTTCATGATGAATTTCCTGATGTGTTTTTTAAATCTGATAATGATTTGTTTCAAATGTTTTAGATTATAGGAAAAATGGATATTGTTTAGATGTTTCCACTTTGTATAGTTATGGTTTATTTTGTTTTTGTTATGACATAATTATATAATTCTTCAAAACTGAATGTATCCACAACGTGGAAGAATGTAAATTTCTTGACATAAATCATGATTATGTACTCTTTTAATACTAGGTTGTTATAGTTGGTATCAAAGGGAAGGTCTGGAAAACATTGAAGATTTGGAAGTCATCATATATTATATGGATATAAGAATTAGTTTACAATTTTCATGTTTATTACAAATTCAGTGTATTATAAAAACTTTTTTAACCATATATTTTTGTAATTTTAAGGTGACAAATTGTATTTTTGGAGAAATTTATTTTTTTGGTAATTTTGGGTTGTTACAATTTATGATTAAAAATGAACGGTATGTGATTAACCATGATGTTAAAACATGTTATGGTTATTTTTAATGGATTTAACTTATTTTTTAATTTTTATTAGAATTATATATTCTTAGGAAAATGAAAACCCACTGGATATATGGCATCCCATCACACCCAAAAAGGCCACATGAATTGAACCCCGAACGAAAGGGAGATAAGGGTGTGTCTTCTACCACTGTCCTACATAATGTTTTGTTTAGTATGAAATTTTATTTATTGTTAAATTATTTTATTAATTAATAACATGTTAATTTTAGGAACATATGATTTCTTGAATATAAATCCATGGGATTCGAAAGGGAATTGGTGAATATGTGATTAATGTTATTTCAGAAGACATTCACAGTATTGGGAACCCTATATAATCAAGGTAAATACAATGAAATGATATTTATTTGGATTAAAAATGGTTGAATAATATTTTTGAGGAAAATATACTTTTATGTTTATTCAGGTTACAAATGAAAATGGATATAATAATTGGATATTTTTTTATTTAGGGAATTAATTTGTTGGTCTGACACATTAAGAGTGATTAATGTTATTTGGAGGTCAATGTAAAAATTATATTATAATATTACGTCGTCAAATAATTTTTGATTTTTCATTTTATCCTTGATTTTTTTGTAATTTTAAGGAAAATTAGTTTTTGGATGGTCTATGTTTATCATTGGGTATTAATGTTGAAATTTAGGAAATTAATGTTGTTTCTCATCATATGATGGTTAATTCTTTTTAGTGAATTAAAACATATTATTAAAAAAAATTGGTTAACATTTTATGATAGGAAAAACAAATACTTAATTTTTGGGATTATTCAATTCTCTAGAAGTTGATTATATTGGTTCATGTATGAAGAAATCATTTTAAATCGACATTGTGTAGAGAAAAACCTCAGTTTTTGTCAAAAACTATTTCATGTCTGAAACTATACATTTCATGTATGTTTATTTTCTTTTTTTCATAGTCTAGGTATTAAATTAATTCCTTTAATATTTGAAAATAATATTTAAACAAAAACATTATCTATTTACTTTTAATACTGAGAAATCGATGACCATTTAAGCCATTATTGATTTATGTTTTTTTTATTATTAACATTATCATGACCAGGATCTCTTTCACTCTCCACAAAAACCCCTCTATTTTGTTTTCTATTCCATTTCCATGTTTTACTACATGGAATCCTAATATGGATTATCTCATGCAACCATTCTACTTCCCTTCATTTCTTTTAAAGTGAATGTTTCATTAATCCTTTTCCAGTTGTGGGATTTCTACAAATGTATATTGAAAAGACAACCCCTAATTATTTTATCCCGATTTCAAATTGAGAGGATTTAATTTATTATATTGGTTTAGAATGCAACAACCCATAATTTTATGAAAGATACACTATGTTCAATACTGTAAAAGATATGTGCACTAAGCTTAAGTGAATAACAATATATATTTATTTAAATGTTACTATAATAAAATATTTGTTAGAATGGATGGAATTAATAATGTTATATGAATTATGAAAATAGGTTTTAAACATGTATATATAATTATATTAACAATTAATATTAAATGAATGTAAACCTCTTTTAAAACTAAGTAAAAGTTTATTTTTGGAAAAAATTTATTAAATGAAATAAAGTGTCTTTATAAAATAATCCAATATGTCTTGTTTGGTTATAATAAAGATATATATATATAATATTTAATATTATATTTAAAATTCACCATATGTATTTTCTAAAAATTATATAATTACAAATCTAATTTCTTTCCTAAAAGCAGCTTTTTAAAAAAAATGTAGTTCTTCCATCTTTTGATGAAGAAATTATTTAAAATATATTTTTTTACACTTTTAAAAATTATATATTAATTATATAATATTTTTATTTTAAATAAGAATATAGATGATTACATTGGTTGATTTTCTTTTATTTTTCTTATAAGTTTCATGTTTCGAGGAATAGTGAAAAATACTGTATTTAAATTGAAAAGTTATTTGGAATATAATTTATTTATTGTGTAAAATTATATATATTTAAATAGAATTAAAATAATACTCTATCATGATTTATCAATTAATAACATCTAGTTCATTGTAATTAATTTCACATAGAATTTTTATATCAAAAACATTTCTATAATTTGAATGTTTTTGCATTAAAATCTTGTCTTCACATTCTGTCAACGATATTAATTTATAATTACTGTATAAAATATAAATGGTTGTAATTTTGAAAAATTTATTCCATATTGTTAATCAAAGTTGAAAAATTTATTAAATATGTACCTTTTATTTTTAACAAATATGAGTCGTATCTTTTGTAATTTTTTATTACCATAGTTAAGGGTAAGTTAGGTAATTAAGGGTTTAACTAACATTATTAAATTTAAAAAATTACTCCAACTTGTTATAATTTTATTGAAAGAGTATTTTCCATAAAAACTTATTAATTTATTAGTTATGGGATCATTTATGTCTTTATGGATGAGATTATGACCTTTATAATATTATATTCAAAGGAATGTCAATTTTGTCACACTCTTATTTTTAACAAGTGAAATACACATAATGTGATTTTATATAAGGGATATGTTCTACAATAAATATAATTTTATAATTAAAATTATATATCTAAATAATGGTAAATGATTTATAATTATTATTGAAAAAATAATTACAATAATGTGTTAATCAATGATGTTGCATTACTTTTTAATGAAAGGAAATATCAAATAATGGATATTAAAAATAATAAACAAAATATAATATGGAATTATTAATGTCATACAAGAATTTTTATTTGTATTATACATGATATTTATATTTTTAAATGTTTTTATTGAATTTATCATGTTTTTATAATATTTTTAAATATTCAACAATGATGAGTCTCAAAATTTACATTATTGATATTTCGAAGTAAATAATATTTTATTATATGGTGTAAAATTTATATAAATATAAATTTGTTCAAAATTATACGGAATGTATTAGAATATCATCAATTCCTAATATATTTTTCTTTTTTAATTTTATATTAACTATACTAACCCTAAATGTGTAAATTTCAAGATGTCATTTTAACAGTTTAAATGGTAAACTGACAGTTGAAAAACAAATATAAGGATTTAAAATGTAACTAAAAAATGTATAATGTTTATTGGATGATATTATATTGACTTGAATTCACCCTATATTTGAAATGAATCAATTTGGAGACAGTAGGAATAAGAAAAAAAATATATTAATTTAATATTTTAAATAATTACATGAGCGCTCCTCCATTCTCCTATAAAAGGGAACAAAATATTATCATTTCCATGAAATTAAAAAACTACATGTTTCTGGACATATATTAAAAAATCCATTTCAAGAATCCCTAATCACATTTTACAACCCTTATTTTAGGTGGAACACCATCTTTATAGGTTTTAATGTGTTAATCAATGCTGGTCATCTAAGGAATATGAGTCATTTTTAATTATGTTTTTATATTTTATTTATTCTTCCAATTGCTTAAATTTTTCATAAACTATGATTAAATAATAAATATTTTATCACAAATATAATAATATTTTATTATGTAAATATAATCAACTAAATCCATACCCACTTCCATAGAAAAGGGAAAAGAATTATTGTTCGTGTGTACAATGAATAAGCACCTCACGAACCATTATAATTCATTTTACATCGTCGTCTCTCTAGAACTAATTTAACAATGGAACTAATTCTTAAATGCAACATTAATGAGGTATTTATCATTACGAGAGATTATTTTAACATTTACATTCATAAAGGTCAATTTATAGAAAATTTACGATGTCGTCCATTTATACATGTGAACTATCACATCTACAAAGCGATGTGATTCATTTTTCACCACGTCATCACACAAACAATATATATAAAAATATATTCAAATAATTTATAATATATTTATGATATTATTATAAATATTTAATGAACAAATAAAAAATTTATTTTTTCCATATTGATAATTTAAAATGGAAATGTTACTCATAGTTATGTATGACCTACCATGTTAATGATTACAACATTGATCATATTTAAATACATAAATAAATTATATAATTTAAAAGTATAATTTATTTATAAATGTGATTATTATTTCATGAATATTATTCTAGAAATGATGGAATAATACGATTTTGACTATATACATCAAACTAATGTCATTTTGGACTTGTGTGCAGAATATCATCAGAACATCCAATGTGAATTTATTTAATTAAATATTTTTTATAATATGATATTAAGTGATATAAAAGGAAAAATAAATATAAAAAAGGTTTTTAGACTGTAAATAATTAACATGTGTTTATTATTCATAATGATAAAGAACATAAATGATGAATCAGATTCAAGGTATGTGACTTTGTCTCAATCTCATTTCATAGAGGAATATCTTGATATTATAAACCAATCTAATTTTATGAGGAGTATATATAGACATATTCATATATAATATCATAAATTTATATTTATAATTTTATTTAAAATTTTTTAAAATTTTATTATTTAATTGGGATTTCAATTTAAATGATCAATGTTGTTTGGGAAACAATTAATGTTTAAATATTTACACTTTAAATCATTTTATCCATGTCAATATTCATAAAATTATTATATATTGTTATTTAATTAATGGATTGTAATATTATTTTTACATCTATTTTGAATTTCATTCAAATATTTCCAAAAATGAATATTTTTATATTTTCGGTACAAAACTATTAAATTCCGTTTAAATTGATAAAATAAATGTCATTTTTAACGTATACAGTGACATCAACTTCTCGGCCACTATGAACATTGTTTGATATATTTTGTTCTGTAAATATCTCATCATTTTGTAAAAAAATCGCCTCATTTAATATATTGAGTATTTTTTTATTAAATATGGGGTTTGAAAATGTATTTATTTTCTCAATAACAAGACATATTTTCTTACAAGTGAAAATGAAAAATTCAATAGTAATGCGTTTAATATAGCAAGCTTTTTTGTGTTATGATTATATATTGATACTTGGAGATTTGATGACTAGTTATGGGATAATACAATGATTGGTGGTTTCATGATAAAAAAGGAAGATAGGTTACATTATAACCTACAATGAATTGGGTATGGAAGTCAACCATATGGTTGTTCTAATTGTATGTGTGACATGAATGGAAGTGTACTGCATGGTTATTCCCATTATAATACCGAAAAAAATAATTTTTTCCCAAGGTGACATTAATATATATTATATTATTTAATGGGGTTTATGTTAATATTGTGATAAAAATGTATGAAATGAGATTTTTTTCAATAGAATTTATTTATTACTTTTTCAGGGTGAAAAGTTTTACTTTACTATATAGTTTTGATATGTTTTAATGATTATCAATGAAAAAATAGTTTCCTTATTTTCATATCCCATACTGATATTTTTATGCTTTTCAGTCTTTTTTAAATATTGTTCACATTGATTAAGGATTAATAAGGTTTTTTAGATGTCATGTTGAATGTTGTGAATATATTTAATAAAAGTGATCATGCTTTATTTTAATTGTGTTAGATTATGATAAAAATGGAGACTATTTAGAAGTGTATACATTCTTGACATAACTCAAGATTATGTAATATTTTATATTCAGCACCTTATTGTTGGTATCTAAGACTAGGTTTGAAAACGTTGTAAATTAGGGTGTTTTCATAAGGGTTATCAATATCATCTTGATTTTAAAATTTTATAGTTAATTATATGATTGATTTATTAAAAAACCATTTATGGATTTATGTTATGAAATATTAAGGGGACTGACTTTATTTTTAGAAACATTTACTTTTGAGTTAATTATCCATTATTATAATTTGTGATGAAAATTGAAATGTATAATATAAACATTGATGTTAAAACATGTTGTTGTTATTTATATTGGACTTATCATATTTAAAAAATTTATATGTGTTTTTTCATATTTAGAAAAAGGATGATTGGCAGGATGTGTTACAAAACATTGCATCTGGAAAGGCTGTGGGAATAGTACCCACAACTGAATTATGAAAAGGGGAATCACATACCACTATCCTTTGTAATGTCTGGGTTAGTATGATTTTTTCTATTTAGTTAAACTATTTTATGATATGATATTAATTTTATTTTTTTGGAAAATATGTTTTACTAAATATTAAAACATGGGGTTAGAAAGAGAATGGGTGATTTAGTGATTAATGTTATTTCAGAAGGAGTTTACCATTTTGGGAACCCTATATGATCATTGTAAATAGAACGAAATGGGATTTTATTTGGATTAATAAATTTTAAATAATATTAAATATGAAAATATTATTTATGTGTATTTTTTTATGGAAATGAATAGAATACATTTATATTATGTGATTTAATAAATTAATTTTCTGGTACGTGGAATTAAGAGTGATTTATGTTATTTGGAGTTAAAATGATATATTTATCATGTAAAAATATGTGATAAATTCATTTATGTTATTATTTATTATAATATAATATTTTTGATTAATTTTAATGATATATATTTGTTGAATAGCATGTGTAGAAAATTTTGTATTACTGTTCAATTTTAGGTGTTAAATGTAGTTTTTCATCATATTATGGATTTTAATTATTAGAGAATTATATTGTCATGTTGATATAAATAATATTTTAATCATTTTTTATATTTTATTATACTAATTAAACCCAAAAAAATTATCAATTTGTGTTATTTGATTCAGTATTGGATTTATTAAGTGTTTTTGGCTTAAAAGTAAAATTTTATTAATTCTATAATTTGGACATATTTTAATCAAAGTATAAATCTGAGAAAAATTTTAAAATATAGATCCAATTTATGTGATTATTATTTTAGAATTATTTTCATTTTGTAATACATATTTTCATTACATATAGGGATATAATCTGGCCACATAATGGCCATAAAAATCAATCAAGTAGTAAAATCGTTCTAGATGACCTTATCCTGCCCACGTTTGTATATATATCACAAATTGGTATATAAATATCCAATTAAAGTTGTAAAACATAGAATGTAAATATAATTGTATAGTGAATTAGACTATTTATGATCATAGAGATACTGAAACATTATATTTTCCATTGAATGCTCAGAAATTGGGTGCATCTTTTGGAAAACTTCTATCAGAATAATTATTTATAATTAATGGGCCATATCATTTCCTATACATACTAGATGAAGCTTAAACTTTTGATATAAATTAAAAATATATTTGGGAACAAAATTTATTAGTACCACTATTTCTTAATATTACATTAAATGGGTCTAACATGAAGAACCATTTAAATATTGTATTATAGAGAAAATATTTCACTTCTTTTTCCAATAAAAATGTTTCCCTAATCATTATCAATACATTTGAACTTTTGGTGTAAATTTTATATAGTTTTATAGATTAGTTTTATATGTAATAATATTATTAATTTAAAAAATATATTATACTTATTCAATTTATCATTCTCAATTTTGTTATTTTATGTGTTTCTATTGGTTATCTTCTCCTCGTGATGTGTAAAACTCATGATCATGATTAACATACCCCAGGATGTTCATACGGGATCAATCCATTGTTTAATCTAATTAAATACACATTCGTGTTAATTGTTTCTTATTTTAATAGATTTAGTTAAATGGGAAACATAGTGGGTTAGATGTTTTTGTGTCTCCACATTCCTACAAAGACATAACTATATCAACTATAATATTTTCCCTCGATTTTTCTGGTGGGTTATTGGTCTCTCATCGATCGTTGAAGTCACTATCTATTAAAAATTTGGGTAGTTTTTGATGTTATATCATTATATGTATAATTTTCCTTATGTTTATTCTGATCATATAAAGATACAATGATGGTTCAATATGTGTAATCTCCAGGGAGGTCCTTCATTTTGTTTGACATCATTCTTTCTACATATGTTTTTTCCACATTGAATTATATTATTATAATGTTTTTTTAAAAATTCATTTATATTTCAGAAAAAATACTTAATATAATTTACTTTTATATTATTTATAATATAAATAATTATAATAGAAATTTTGTGTTGTGTCAGCTACCTCCTTGAGACTATCCTTGGGTGTGCACTATATAAAATGTTTAGGTAAATAAACTATTGATAAATGATTTCTGAAAAATCATCCCAGTAGACGCCGAAAAAGGCCGTATCTCCCGGAGGATGTTTCGAAATGAAGAAGTGAAGTCATATTCAGAATCTGAGGCCCGAACCGGAGGCCAGGGAAGTGGTGTGCAAAATAAAGGAAGATCTGTGTGAAATATTGTTGTGCACGCGATGTAACCCCGGGATTCGCGTAATCGATCCGATGAGGTGCGCAATATTTGCATTCCCCAGTCCTTCGCGGAGAGATTTCGCGCACCGACAGCTCCCTGCGTGGAAGATTTCACGTTCCGCTTGGATTCCGCGTTGGCTGATGCCTATAAATAGGCAGTGACCCCCAACGGTTTGGGGTTTGCGGGATTCGGATCAACTCTCATGCACGCAATTTGACCCCCCCGGTGAGCAATATGACTTCTAGGTAATTCCCCTTTTCGTGCAACCTTGCCCCGAGGTTCGGCATTGCGCACAACTCCATCGGCTTAAGTGAATTTGCCCCCTCCTCTGGGTTCCATCCTTGCGCTTAATCCCCTTTCGTGCGAGCAATACTCTACGCGCAATTCACTGGCTCCAATTGCGCGACATCCCGGTGTTTTGTGTGCAGATCTTATCTTTGTGCGCAAAACCCAGGACCCTTCACCTTGACGCCCCTTGGCTGCCTCTCTCCGCCGGCACCTGATTTCTCCCCTGCCGGGCATGTGTGCCATGCGTTGTTTTCCCGTACGGCCCTCCAGGCTCGTGAAAAGTAACCTCAAGGTCCCTTGGTCGGTGTTTTCCATTGCGTTGCTTTTCCTTATACTTCTCCGCATAGGCACGCTAACGGCTATTGCTTTATTGCATAGCCTCGCTAACGTGGACCCCTCAATGGTTCGCCATGCAGCCCCCCTTCAATACGGCCTTGACGATGCCTTCCCTCCCACAAGGGGTAGAGGGCGTTGGGCATGTAAGCTGTAGGGGTGTGGAGCGAACCCACCTCGTACAAACTACAGGACGTTAAACTGCTAAGCATCTCGTCCTTAACACATGATGTTAAACTGTGCTCTGACCCCGTGCTTCGCACGCAGGGTGCCCCCAGCTTGAGCATTCTTTACGCCCACTCGCTCCACGGGAATGGACTATTCCTCGCATGGAATTATATCCTCCTTGTCGGAGTGGCATTTGTCCGTGGAGGAAGGGCCGCCTCAGAGTGTAAGCCCCTAGCCTCTCAACGGATGGTTTCACCCGTGCATCTCCGTGCTTCCCCTGCCAAGGCCAGTGGAGTCCTTTTCCCACTGTGCTTTTTCACACCACGGGCCTCCACCCTAGAGTAATCCCCAACACCAAGGGCTGCTAACCACGCATAATCCCCTGTTTCCTATTTGGGCCACTCAACGCGTAAGCCCGATTCCACTTCTCAGGGACGCACCCTCTGCGACGTGATCATCTAGTCCCTGCTACCTCTTGTTTCGCACACTGAGAATGACTCGCGTGGTCTTAGAGAGAGCATAGACCATGACACCACCATGGGCCGCCTCAGAGCGTAAGCCCCATCACAGCGAACTATGTGGACTTTGATCTGTGCTAACACATGGTACGTAAGAATCCTCCATGAGGTTCAAGCCCACCACCTGGTCATCCTGACCTCTCCACGTCGGTTCCCTGACCACCATGGGTCGCCTCAGAGCATAAGCCCCATACCCAACATGGGCCGCCTCACAGTGTAAGCCCCAAATCCCTCGTCCCGCATGACGTTAAACTGTATGCCCTCGTCCCGCATGATGTTAAACTATATCTCGTCCCGCATGACGTTAAACTGTATTCCCCTTCTTGGGTCATCTCAGAGCATAAGTCCCATGTCTTATACCCACGTCCCATCCTGACTTCCCCCCTAAGCCCACGTGCCTTGGGAATCTCATGCCCTTCCCTGGAGATCTAACTTTCTCAAGGCTGCAATCCATGTGTTCATTCTCACGGGTCACCTCTCCAGGTGTCCCACCGTGCCACCGAACTATGCGGACATAGATTCCCTACCATGGGGATACATACGAATCCTCCATGATGTTCAATCCTGTCACTCCACCATCCATCCTAAACCTTACCCGGGCCACCACATCCCAGTGAGATCATGCCACCCCATCCCACTTCATGTCATCTGGGAAGTCGCCCACGTGTTGGCCCCAACATCGGTGTTCCCCCAAGGGTTCCTTCAACCCGATACATCTCCGCAGGACATTAAACTCACGACATACCCCATGTTAAACATGGGAAGCTGAGGAAAACCCCAGATGGTACACATTCCCCATGTTTGATGTGGGATGCCTCGGGCTTCCGCGCCCTCGAGAAGCCCTGTGATAAGGGACAGAAGACAGAAATGCCAATGACGCCCCAACGTGACCATTCACCTCACTGAAGGTTGATGCCCTGACAAGTCCCCTTGGAGAGTCTCGACAGAATCAGAATAATTAACTAGCGTTGATGTAGATATGGCGCCGAGAATGAGCTTCACGAACTCGTCTTAAATCAATGAGGGAGACCCAGACTAGGTGATGAGCTCCGAGGAGGAATCCACAGAAGGAAGAACCAACATCCCATCATCCTGGTTTCGATCAAGGAGCAGACGTCCCTGTACAAGGAACGGATTTCTCCCACCTTTGGAAAGTAGGAATACGGGGTAACAAGCAGCACGTCCTCCCCACAGACGAATGCGTGCGCCCCGGCCAAAGCGTCGGAAACATAAAATGGTTAACCTAATGTGAATCTCTTCTCTTCAATACAGAGAATTATAGCGGTTGAGGTGTCAGAGGATTAGCATGTCACCTGGTCTGGGTAACCACTAGCAGGACGTGAAACCCACCAGGGGTCGAGGCTGTCAGGACGTTGACCACCCCGTTCTGCGACGTCGTCAGCGTGGATCACTCTTTCCGGCCATGGAAGACGGAATGACGATGGGATTTGGTTGTTGATCTCTTTTCCTGTTGGTACTAATGGGTTCATCTCCCTGCTTCCAGGAATCAGATCACTACATGCGGGACTCAGTCGCCACCTGCCCATCGGCGTAGAGGCAAGGGTATTACCAACACAGCTACCCCACGCGGCCCCACGTTTTCCACAGTCGCTTCGACTTCGGCCGCCATAGCAGTCGGGCACTCACGCCCCCTATCCCCATCAGAAATCATCATGTGGAGGGTGATCAACGACCTGGTTCATAGGTTCGATGAGAAAGGGATCGTCATCACCAAGGGCATGGCCCGTTTGGATCTAGAGGCGGCTGCGCCTCACCACCATCGCCACCCCCGAGGGCCGTGCAGGGAGCTGCCGCTCCCCACTCCGACGTTCAACCGCTTCGGGAACCTATCACCGGAGCGCCTTGACACATCCCTCCCCTATGCCAATGAGGTGGGGGATGTCCGGGTCCACCCGATTGGAGACCCGTACTAGGGATTAATGGTAATAACCCCCTCCAGGATGCGTCGATGCCGCCACCCGACTCCCCGGGACGAGGAGCAGGCAATCTTCATGCCCGCACCACCAGCTCCGACCCATCTGACCCGACGCCAGCGTCAGGAGCGAGCGTATGAGAATGCCCATCCTAGGGCACCAACATCAGCAACCACTATGGCCCGTTCCACTGCTGACTCCTGTTACCAGACCCCCACACACGTTGAGAAAGGGCATCCACATGCCCGATTGAGATCGATACCCTGACCGCCCTGCAGGCAAGTTGGGTCGAATCTCCCGGTCGCGGGCACTGGCAATGGCCACCGTGGACCAATCTGCGGTAGTTCCACCCACCATGAAAGCGCATTCTGTGCCACTGATCTGGAAAGCCGAAGGCTTCTTCGTGATGGCTATGCTCCGGTAATGAGTCTTTCCTATTCCCACTACATCGGGTATGAGGTCACCCCCTACTACCGGCCGCGAGTATGGAGTCGTTGCGTATCCAGTCGCTCACTCACATGGTGGTCCTCCCCATGTCCCATTCGACACTTGTCCCGGTGCTTTCCACACCACGGCCTTCAGTCCCCTATGCCCTAGCTCTATTGCGGCTAGGGGACTCCTTGACGGAAATCATCCTTACCCTGAGGAGCCACCGAGGGGCAGGAAGGTCGGGCGTCGTCACCGTAAGAGGAATGTCAGGGGAGTTCGGACAGAAATTAGACCAGTCCATTTCTCGGATTCTGAGGCGGAGAATGACTCGATGATGGAACCTTCCCCCCAACGCTTTGAGTTGAGGGAAGGGAAGGGGAAGCGGTGCGTCAGTATCGTACTCCCTGAATTCAAGATTTGTATGATTACATCCTCCCTATGAAGTTATATCCCGGAGGACGAGGACTTTGCGTACCCCCAGGGGTCAGACCCGTAGTTGCCACTAGCCTCCCCGGATGCACCTTCCACCCCTGTCAGGGAGGGTGGGGAACTATTCTGGGGTCCGACGGAAGAGCCGCGAAGTGACACACCCTCAGCAAGCATCGACGCTTTGATAGGAGGCCCATTCTCTGACCCATCTTATCGTGACGTGGCAGCCAGGGCACTACAACCCCTGGAGGATGACTCAGGGATCAGTGGCCAATCAGTCTGCTTGCCGTATTCCCCACCGGCCAGCCCACCGGCCCGGCGGCCTGCCTTACCGCCATTGCCAGTTCCCCGACTATCCTCGGTGGACGATCAGGGGTAGCAAGGTCTGAACCCCTAACTGAAGTCATGGAGCTTCTGGACCATCCTTGCAGTGGGCCACTTCCCCGAGATGTTTTCACCGGTCGTAGGATCGGATTTTTGTGTGCCAGAGTCACTCACCCCGAGAGAGATTGAATGCTTCAGCCAGACCCTTCGAGTGACTCACTTCCATCATCGCCATCAGCTAGTGCCTTATCCCGTGATCCAAGCACATCTCGAGGATATCGATGAGTAGTGTTGTCGGGTTGACCTAGCTGCGCTCCCTGCGGTTTGGCACCCCGAGTCATTAGGCCACTACGGGGCCCTCCAGCAACAATGAGTCTAGAGTTTTCAAGTACTCCGAAAAGTTATTGAGGAAGCCACCCCCACGTGCACGTCCGCAGATGGGGGCAGTATGCTGCTCTTCTTTTCTGTGCGATCTGCCGGCAGCCCAATTCATTGGGCGGCCCTGAGGGAACGTCACCAAGGGTAGTGGCAGTCAACATGGATGACCTTTCAGATGAGAGAAACAGTGTGGATCCCTCACCCCCTGTGTACAAGCCGCTACTGGACCCATCTGGGAGGATTACTCACCAATAGAGGAGCCTCCTAGGTCTCCCTGTACCCACAGAGGCACTGACACTGAGCCGAAACATCGGCAAGGTTAAAGAGCCTGTCGGGTCTGTCAAACTCGCTGACCCATCTTCCTTAGTGCAGAAGGAAGAGGAAGATCTCGAGAAGGCCACGCTACGCCCACAGCTTGCTGAGCAAAAGAGACTGGTTGTTGAGATCTTGGTCGAACGCATTGCAGAGCGGCGGCCTGACTACGGTAACCCTAGAACAGGACAGTAGGGGTCGGAGCATCTACCCCTTGCTGAGATTCCCCCAGGAAACTGTGACCATGTTGTGTTTTCCGACAGGGGAGACGCTGTAACCCATGGCAAGAGGGTGCGACATGTTTCGCCGAACCCTCCCGAGCGGCGGGACCACCTAGGGGACCATGCTCGGTTTCCTCCCGCCGCCCCGAGAGTCGCTCTGCCAGCCGCCCTGCGAGCTGCTTAGCGTGACTACCATATAGAAGAGCCTGGAAATTCTCTTGTGGTTACAGATCCCCTTTAGGACATGAATCTGCATTCGGATGATCTGATTTAAGTACTCATCGCCCACTTGGAGGCCCTGGAAACTCGGCAGGTGGAAATCCCGCCGGACGGAAAGCCATACCCAGCATGGGTGGATGATATGCCGACCCCGCCGGGATTTGGGAACCCCACTTTCGCCCACTTTAATAAGACTGGATACCCTCCAAAAGACATAGCCCACTTCAACTCGTGGTGCGGGCCTATGTAAGAGACTCCGGTGCAGCAAGAGGCTGCCAAGCTCCATTGCTTCATTTAGACCCTGGAAGGACCAGCATTCGTCTGGTACAGTCTGCTCCTTGTTGGATCTGTGACAAGCTGGGATGACATTTTCCATAAATTTATATACCAGTTCAGTTCCACAACCAGGAATATGAACATTGTAGACCTCTTCAGGTGAAAACAACGGGTCGACGAGCGAGTCGCAGATATCATCGCCCGGTGGAAGGAGCTCACGTACTCCCTTGATATTCCACTGACTCAGGAGAAATTACTAACGATGTGTGTAGGGAATGTCAAGGCAGACTTGGTTCCTTCTTCGATCACACAGAATTACCCTGGAGGGTTCTGGGACTTCTCGGACAAGGCTCAGCACCTCGAAGAAGCCCTGCAACAGGCCGGTCAAGCATGCCCGCTGCCTCCTGTAATCTTTGCAAGGAGATCCGCCAGAGCCGAGCCCGCTACTGTCGACCAGATAGAGGCCCCCAGACAGCTAGAGTTCTTGCTAGCAAGGCCAACTCAGTAGGCTCATAGGGGTCGACCCCCATGGGCACAGCCTCCGGCCCAGCAGCGACCGCCTCAAAATCGGCAGGCGCCTCCGCATAACGCACCGCCACCACCTAGGTGAGATAATCTTGCTCCACCTCCTCGGCTGCTCCTCCAGCCCCTGGTAATGGTCAGCCCCAAGAGCCCCCTTTCCAGACATATGGAATCGTACTTACTCGTTTGGTGAGGCCCAGGTCCCCGGTTATTTCCGTAGCACCTTGGAGTAGAGGATCATGCACTGCCTGAGTGCCGGAAGCCAGAAGAGGCGTGTCTCACTAATCACCCTAACTACTTCCCTTATCATCGGATGCTATGAAACACCATCCAGTGATGCTATGTGTTCAAGGACCGTCTCCATGACAAGATTGACAACAACATAGTCAGGTTGGGGCCAGCCCTGGTACATGTGACAGGTGTCTTCGTGAGATCAAATGGTAGTAGTGACAATGGGGATGAGTGGGAACAGGTTTCCGACCGTGGGTCCTGGAAGTATAATGACTAGATGGCCCGTAGGATGGTAGCCAGTGCCCATGGAAACATCCATGCCCACCTGAGTCAGCCAGAGCCCTCAGAGTCTGCGAGTGCTTCTTTGGCATCGTCGACCCAGCAAACCTCTTCCCAGAAGATCAAGCGGCGACACAAGAAGAAAGAACACACCCTACCATTGTCGTCATCTTCCCGCACGCTTGGAAATTTCATGCCCCCAGAAATAGGGATCCCTCCGAGATCTCGTCCGGTAGTGGATGACTCCCCGAGTGAAAGCCTGGGGTACGCTTCGGTTAACACTATAGAGTTGGTAAATCCCTTTTTGACTCCCGACGATGAGGAACGCCAGGTGGACCTCCCCAATGTCCCCAGCCGTCGCTAACGTCGGCAGAGCCAAGGCTACGTGAATCACCAGGGCACAGTAGTCGTCACCACTAGTTAGGTCGTGCATGCTACCAAGTCCAGGAAGCAAGCCCAGTACAGAGAGAAGCACTCAAGGCTCCCTCATCCTGTGTCAACAGGTTCGCTACCACCACAGTTTGTGTTGCTGGATCGGGTGGAATCACCTCGTCCGTGTCGCAACCAGCCCTGCCCTGCCACCGACTGACTACAGCCTTCCGGTCCTAGCAGGATAGCCACCTCTCGGGATTTGGCTAGTGAGAAACAGGACGTGCCTAGTACCAGTCAGTCACCAGTCCCGCCAGCAGGGCCCGGCATTCCCCCAATCACAAAGAGACCTCCTATAAGCAGAAGCTCGCGTTTGGATCGAAAGTATGATGTTCTGAAGCATCTGGCCAGCATTCCGGCAAGTCTTTCCATCCATGAGGCCCTACACCTATCGTCTGAAATACGTGAGGCGCTCACCGTGGCTCTAAGGATCCCCTAAAGTTTGAAACGGAGGTAGTGGCCGTAGAAGCCTTCCACACCGAGGTGATTGAGGATGTCGAATGTCAGGAGGTTATCTCATTTTCTGGTGAAGATGAAGATCTTCCCATAAAGGGGTATATCCTCCCACTATACATCACTGGCTAGTTCAATGGCGTGGAAGTCCATTGTTGTCTTGTCGACATGGGTTCTGGGATTAACCTGATCCCAACTCGGACACTACATAAACTGGGGTTGGTGAGCGTGTCACTCCTCCCACCAACGCCGGCCCAAATGAGGGGTCTTTTATTGTCCATAAGGTCTACCCCAATGGTGCGTATTCCCTGGTGAATATGGATGGTGAGCGTGTCACTCCTCCCATCAATGCAAAGTTCCTCAAATGGTATTTTTCCTGAGCGTCAAGGGTTTGAGTTCTAAGACCTAAAACTAAGATCCTCTTTTGGTCCTACATGACCTTAAACTGCACCCGGTCCAGTATGACCTTAAACTGCATTTTTTCCTACATTTGGGCTCTATGGACCTATAGGACCTTAAACTATATGGTCCCGCATGACCTTAAACTGCACAGGGTCCGAGTTCTATGACCTAAAACAAATATCCTCTTTTGGTCATGCATGAACATAAACTACACCCGGTCCAGCATGACCATAAACTGCATTTTTCCAACATTTGGGCTCTATGGTCCTATAAAACCTTAAACTATGTGGCCCTAAACAACCTTAAAATACACAGGGTCCGAGTTCTAAGACCTAAATCTAAGATACTCTTTTGGTCCTGCATGACCTTAAACTGCATCTGGTCCAGCATGACCTTAATCTTCATTTTTCACTTCATCTGGTCTCTATGGTCCTATACGACCTTAAAATGTATGGTCCCGCACAACCTTAAACTATACAGGGTCCGAGTTCTAAGACCTAAAACTAAGATCCTCTTTTGGTCCCGCATGACCTTAAACTACACCTGGTCCAGCTTGACCTTAAACAACATATTGCCCTACATTTGGGCTCTATGGTCCTATACGACATTAAACTGTATGGTCCCGCACGACCTTAAACTTCACAGGGTCGGAGTTCTAAGACCTAAAACTAAGATCCTCTTTTGGTCCTACATGACCATAAACTGCACCCGGTCCAGCATGACCTTAAACTACATTTTTTCCTATATATCGGCTCTATGGTCCTATACGACCTTAAACTGTATGGTCCTGCACGACCTTAAACATCACAGGGTCCGAGTTCTAAGACCTAAAACTAAGATCCTCTTTTGGTCCTGTATGACCTGAAACTGCACCCGGTCCAGCATGACCTTAAGCTGCATTTTTCCCTACATTTGGGCTCTATGGTCCTACACGACCTTAAACTGTATGGTCCCGCATGGCCTTAAACTGCACATGGTCCGAGTTCTAAGACCTAAAACTAATATCCTCTTTGGGTCCTGCATGAACTTAAACTTCACCCGGTTCAGCATGACCTTAAACTGCATTTTGCCATATATGTGGGCTCTTTGGTCCTATACGACCATAAACTGTATGGTCCTGAATGACCTTAAACTGCACAGGGTCCGAGTTCTAAGACCTAAAACTAAGATCCTCTTTTGGTCCTGCATGACCTTAAACTGCACCCGGTCCAGCATGAACTTAAACTGCAATTTTCCCTACATTTGGGCTCTATGGTCCTATACGACCTCAAACTGTATGGTCCCACACGACCTTAAACTTCACAATGTCCAAGTTCTAAGACCTAAAAATAAGATCCTCTTTTGGTCACGCATGACCATAAACTGCACCCGCTACAGCATGACCTTAAACTACATTTTCCCTAAATTTGGGCTCTATTGTCCAATACGACCTTAAACTGTATGGTCCCGCACGACCTTAAACTACACAGGGTCCGAGTTCTAAGACCAAAAAACTATGATCCACTTTTGGTCCTGCATGACCTTAAACTGCACCCGGTCCAGCATGAACTTAAACTACATTTTGCCCTACATTTGTGCTCTATGGTCCTATACGACCTTAGACTGTATGGTCTCGCACGACCTTAAACTGCACCTAGTCCGAGTTCTATGACCTAAAACTAAGATCTGCATTTCATCCTACATGATGTTAAACTGTGTTTCTAGAACTACGTTTAGCTTGATTCCCATCTTAATGGGATATGTAAGAACGCCCTGACCTTTAGTCGTTGGGTCCAGCTTGAGGTCTGCTATCGTGTCTGTCTCTCCTTTGGGACCATGACCATAGGATCGCATGGAGTGGTATGGGATTATTTCCTCATTCGCATCGGGTTTGCAATAGCTGCACCACGCGCACCCTGTCCTCAGGATTATCCCTCCTATGTCATGTCCCCAATGACTTTAAAATGCGCCGTCTAGAACTAAGTATGGCTTGATTCCCATCCATATGGGATACGTAGGACCGCCTGAACACCTAGATGTGAGGTCCAGCCCCATATCTTAGGAGATACCATGATCTCCCAGTTTCCGGGGTGTTGGGCATTACGCCCCCCTTTTTCCCGGGGATCCGCCATCTTTTGGCCGCTCTCAGACTGAGCCCTTTGACCCTTTCTAGTGGTATGATGATGTGTTTTGAGTACTCTGTTCTAGGACCTGGAGTGTCATATTCGACTTAGGAAAGTTCCACCCACTTGCCAATATTCGTGTTCCCCTTCATTCAGGCCCCCATCATCCTTCACACCCAGAGGGACCCCCAAGAACGGCCTGGATAGAACGCCCAAGGGCTCTCCTACCGTCAAGGGCCAACGCCCCTGAGGGTTTCAGACAACAAATTGATACAAATCCCACTTTACAAATACGGTCAGTGGTTGATGCTCATTTGTTTGTCCCCATGACTAATTCTATAGGATGCTGTGTTGCAAATGTGGTCAGCAGTAGTCCTAGGTCGTCACGCTGGCTTCCCAAGGCCTTGAAGGTTGGTTGCATGATTCTCAATATGTTCCTCCCCACCATGTTAAGGAGGAATCTTAACACTCCTTGTACTAACCCTCAGTATACCCCCACACGTCGGACAGACCAAGCTGCGTAATGGTGACTCTCGGGGCTCCCGCAATCTGAGTGCTAGAGTATGTGATTGGGTTTCTTCTTTGCAGATTGTGTGCAGCTTGACCCTCATCCCCATGGGAAACGAGGAGTCTCCCGGAAATTGCGTTTCCGGCCCAGCACAGCTGGGAGATAACATCTCTGGTCCCCCTCATAATGGTTGGTCCCTCGTCGGCCGCTTGGCCCGAGGCTCCTCCCTTGGGATCGCGCGCATTGAAGGTATTGCATCATGCGTGTTCCCCTCAGTCCAAGGCATACGACCTTAAACTGTGTTGTTGGTCCAAGCCATATGACCTTAAACTGTGTTGTCGGTCCAAGCCATAGGACCTTAAACTGTGCTATTGGTCCAAGCCATACGACCTTAAACTGTGTTGTTGTTCCAAACCATAAGATCTTAAATTTTGATGTTGGTCCAAGCCATATGACCTTAAACTGTGCTATTGGTCCAATCCATATGACCTTAAACTGTGCTATCGGTCCAAACCATCTGACCTTAAACTGTGCTTTTGGTCCAAACCATATGACCTTAAACTGTGCTGTTGGTCCAAACCATCTGACCTTAAACTGTGCTGTTGGTCCAAACCATATGAAGTTAAACAATGTTTTTGGTCCTACCATGAGACATTAAACTATGTTGTTGGTCCTACCATGAGACCATAAACTGTGATGATATCGTCCTGGACGCACGATGAGAAATGGCACTACATTGTGGGGACCTCTCTATGGGGGACATCATGCTGGGTATTGGTCGATCACCATGCCACTTGTCAACCCCTTTTATGGATTGATTATTGTGGAGACTCCAGGATTTTCTACCCTAGGCCAGGTGCCCCACAAAAGAAAAATCATTTAACTTCAAGAACAAACAAGATATATCAAATGCCTCTTCTTTTGGTGCACGTGATAGACCCGCAAGAATCCTTTGCGCATGCACCCCATCGCGCCATGCTTCCTTTCAAGAACTATGTATGGCTTGATTCTCATACTTGTGAGATACGTAGTTGCACTTGGGAACTTCCACACAGGCCCAACCTAACTTTTCGTGTTTGGTCTTTTGGCCTAAACGTGTTCCTAGGAGCACATAGTAAGCAAGGCTTTACCCCATTCACGTTGGGTGTTGCAGCTGATTTACCGTGTGTCTCTCGTTCCCCTTGTCCTTTGGTCCGAGTTCTAACACCTAAAACTAAGATCATTAATTTGGATTTCTACGACTCGCTCTCTCTAGTGGGATTGCACGGTGTGGTGCGAGATTATGTCCTCATTCATGTCAGGTTAATCGTCGTGTCGTTCCTATCCCCAGATGAGATGTGTCCGTCCCGCATGACGTTAAACTGTATTTCATCCAACATGATATTAAATTGTGCTTCTATAACTACGTGTAGATTTATTCTCATCCTAATGAGATACGTAAGAACGCCCAGACATTTCGTTTTGGGTCCAGCCCTATGGATTACCAAACCTCGTCCCTCCTTATTGTTGGCCCCACGGCCCGACATCATGGGAAGTGGTGTAATCAGGTCATCTACCCTGAGTAGGTTCGGGATGCCCCATGGTAATAATGGGAAGCGGCAGTTCTCTTGCCAAAGTAGTCTTGCATGGAAATTGGGACGACCTGTGATCAGGCGGTATGTCCGCCTAATGCACCTTCGCCACGGTGGCACAATTTCGGGAGTGTTGGACTCTGTTCGAACAAAACACCACTCCACCTTCCACGCTTTGCGTGCCCCCATATTCGGATCCTCATTTCCATTCAAGTTTGATGGAACCCCCTAAGAGTATGGATGACAGACTATGGTCCTCCTATTGTAGCAATATAGATGATAGACCATTGGTCTGCCTATTGTAGCAATATGGATGATAGACCTATGGTCCGCCTACTATCCTAGGCCAACGTTCCAAAGGACTGGTCATGTTTGACGGGACCCCCTAACAGTGTGGATGATAGACTATAGTCCGCCTATAGTAGCAATATGGATGATAGACCATTGGTCCGCCTATTGTAGCAATATGGATGATAGACCTATATACCGCCTGCTGTCTTGGGCCAAAATTCCGGAAAAATGACCAACGATATTTCAGTTAGGCCCCGTGTTGCGAACATGGTCAGCGTTCAACCCTCATTTATGGTCCCCAATCCAGGCCAACATGATATGGATGATGTGTTTCCGTCACGGTTGGCAGTTATCCTCCATCGTTGCACCCCATTGTGTTCTGAATTTGGGCAGCGTGATTCACCCTTCCTCTCCATCTCCCTATGTTCAGATGGATTTCAATTCCCCCGACATTTCCCCGCTCGTGTGTTAGAGCACATTGAGATGTTGATACATTGATCAGTCTAGGGTCTCCTCATAAATCCTGTCCCAATTTCGGATGCCTGAAGTTAGGTCAATGCCCCAATGATGGATGAAATGATGGCACAAGCAACCTTTACTTCTCACGTTGGGTGCGACCCACAATAGCCTATGGATGAGTTGTTATTCGTTTCGGAACTATGGTTAAGAATATTAAACCAAGGGAACAAATGAATGGATTTGGCCATGTATTGGATTGAGAGGATGAGCAGTATAAGAAAGAAGTTCATGAGATGGCCAAAACAAAGCCATTAGGGATCAGCATGCTAAAGAGATCTTTCCAGCGCTGCTACCCTTTGGCTTGTAGCCTCCTGGACCACTTCCCGCTCCTTGAAGACTCTCTCCTCATCATCCACCACAGATCGCAGCTCGCCAACACTAGTTTGTGCCTGCACCCTCTCGGTTCGCAGTACGGTCATCTGGTGACTCGCCTCCATTAGTTGTTCCTACACATTAGCCAGCTGGGCCGTCAGCTGCTCCACAAGCTCATAGCATGTTGCAATGAAGGCCTCCTTATCTGCTGCCTGCCCTTAGAGTTTTCGAACATCCTGCTCTGCCCTCAGCAACGTTTGGGCACTTTTCGATCCTTCCCGGCACTAGGCAATGTCGGTGCGCCGGCTGCTCTCGCGTATCTTTTCGTCCATGTAATCACGGACCATCAGATAAAGGCGCTGAGCGTCGGCCCCTCCGGCGCACTGGAAGCGCAGCTAGGTATGGATTGATCCCATCTACCTCAGCCAATCCGATTGGGGATGTCTGAGAAAGAGCTGGATACACTTTCACCCTTTGCGCCGTGTCATCCAGCTCTCCTCGGCTGCATCTGAGTCTGAGTCATCTATCTCCTCAGGGTCATCGGGTCGGTATTTAGGGAAGGCAGCCAGCAGATCGGCAGCAGGATCCACCTTAGGGACGCCTTCGTAAGGAATAGGATCCTTGAGGTCTGGGGGACCTTCTTCTATCACCCCAGCAGTGATGATTCCTCCATCAGCTTCCGACCACGCCTCAGGAATAACGTCGCTGATGTCTTCCGCCCCCTGTTCATCAATTTTCGGGACCGACGTAGTGTAGGGATCATGTTATGAATGAGGTGGTATGTCCGCCACTGGTCCACTC
Source organism: Viscum album (assembly GCA_963277665.1). Taxonomy (NCBI): domain Eukaryota; kingdom Viridiplantae; phylum Streptophyta; class Magnoliopsida; order Santalales; family Viscaceae; genus Viscum; species Viscum album. The sequence continues at coordinate 2,129,449,659 of OY728120.1, forward strand.
GCGGACGGCCCAGGCTCCGCAGCCTAACGTGCCTTCAATGTTGAGATCACTGCGCAAGGCATACGCTGGTCAGTTGGGATCTTTTGACACCAAGCACCAGTAGTGAAGCGTGAGACTTACAGGAATCCAGAGCGTCAATCTCTATTGTTCTGGCCTCTGTAGGAGCCACCGTAAGGGGAGACCCCTCTGCGCATGTTAATTCAATGATGGGTGTCGGATCCCCATCATGTCCCACTGGTTCCTCTCTTCCCTCCTCTTGTGGGGACACCCGTCCAATGCTCAGCTACTCTTGAGTGAGGTGGGGAAATGAGGTAAAACTTGAAAAGGAGAATGGATGAATAACGAAAATTAATGAATATAGAGACAGACCTCGAGTATATCAGTTATGAAGATATCAGAGCCGACAATCTCACCGCTCTCTCGGAGACTCCTTTGGTAGGTCACCCCTTGAAACCCCTCACCTTCGGGTTCTCCTTCTTCATCTTCACATTTTCCTTCGTCTTCTCTGGTTTCCTCCTCCCCCTCCTCCTCCCCATCACTGTCGCCTTTTCCCGGTGGCATCGCTTCCGGATCCTGCTCCTGGACGAGCATCACTTCTACTAAGAAAGGTGGCTCCGCACGCCGACCGCTTTGGTGTGTGTATGTGTCCATGGACGTTAGATAAGCATTCCACCGATGGAAGTTTACTCGATCGGTAATTCGAACGAGCCCGACCTCTGGCAGTTGGATCCTGTTTTTCATTATCTTCTTCTAGATGGCTTCAACGCTCATCAATTTCTGCAGGGTCATCCAGGCCGACCAGAGTGTTGGGAGAATTTCATCTTGGGAAGGTTCGAGCAGGTATCTTATCTGCTTCCCGGGCAATTCCTTGGCCGCCACATGTGACCCCCACGGGTAACAAGGACGCAACGACACTATGTGATGTTCCCACTACTGAAGTCCCGGCTTGCACATGCCTCGCTGCCTGATGCACCCTTGGTTCCTCCCTTCTCGCGTCACCTTGCCTTCTTTCCCGTCTCCCGGTTTCCAAGCGAGAAACCTCGAGTTACCGGACTCGCTTACGTAATAGCCCCTCAGGGTACGCGATGGGCTAGTGCTCAGCATACTCGGTTTCTATGCTAGCAATGACCCCGGTGCGAGGAAGAGTAACAATATCGCCAGAGCCGAAGGTGGTAAACATCAACCACATCTGTCGCGGGACGCAGGGATTCTTCTCCTTCCAGATAGCCGTGAATACCTTCTTCGGCATTCGTTGGAGTCACCCGAAGTACCTGGAGAATCAGGATGGCATGTAAGGCTCGCAGATCACCTTCCTATCGATCCGAGCCAAGAGCACCCCGCCCCGAATGCTCTGTAAATATTCCTGCTATTCTAGAGAGCCTCGCACGTTTTCCACCATCTGGCCGACTGGGGTGGGGAACGAGATAAAGTTGAAGTTGGCATGGTTTCTAATGCGGATTCTCATGCCCTCCTCATTGAGCGTCATCGGCGCCACCCCTGTGATGTTTATCAAGGACAGTGGCAGTCCATTGCCCGGAGGACAGATGGAGTTTGGGAAAGTGTACCTGCCGAGATGAGCCGCCACCAAGCCAGGGAAAATCTGGAAGGGTCCACATACTCTCCGAGGAGACCCCCCTCGTGAGATTCATCCCAGGAGGCATACAACTTGGCCAGCACGGGGACGCCCAAGTGGAACCGTTTGTTGGCAGCCATGGTACCCTCCATTACCAGTGTTTCTATATGGACGCCCATCCTTGCGTCCCGCACCGGCATGAGCCACCCGCTAAGGAAGGCGGAAAGGAACTCGGCATACTGGACATTCGTGTCCCGGGCCTCGATGACGCGATAGCCCAATGATTGGTATTTCCCCACCTCTTGGGTCCTACGGTATGACCCATCCCTACTCCTCGGATCCGCGGTAGGGCACCGTTTACCCCGTCCCGGCATCTTGACGGCCGGATCCTTCTCAAGGAACATGTTGAACTAGCCCTTGTAGGAAATTTCCTTCAGGAAGTCCTTGACCCCCAGCCTCTCTTTGGCCAGCTCCAACAGGTGCCACGTCAGTATAGGCATCCGTGACCTATCTCCCTAGGTATTCGTTGGAGGAACGAACTCGTCGTATTGGTATCCCTCCAGTGGGATACCTCCGATATAGTGAACATCACAGAGACTGATGCTGACTTCCCCATGATGAAGGTGGAATGTGTTGGTGTTAGGAGACCACTGGGTGAATAGCTCATGTCCGAGTTCAGGTTGACGGTGGAAGTGGAACTGCGATATCCATACCGCCTCGAACAGGACGATATACAACAGTTCATCCCCGAACTGCTCACAGGTATGGCGAACCTTGAATGCCCAGTCCCATTCGCTGGTGATGTTTCCCCCAGACCGCAGGTCCCAATCTTTTAGCCAGCCCTTCGTGTCATCTGTGACGCTCTGACGGAACGTCCTTGGGTAGAGGGCTGGAGAATTCTCTGTGACAGGCTCGTCCCCGGTAATGGTCCTAGTCCTCAGGTTCAGGGCATATACGTCCATATGTCTACTTTCCCTGTCAGGATGGACATTGTTGGTGATGTTGTTGCGAGAAAGATCGTCCTCCCGGGTCACCCATGACAACGGCGTGTCCACCTCGAAGCCCGGCAGAGGAACCTCCTCCAGGATGCCAATGTTCCAGAGCGGTAGGTTGTCAGACAGGGGATATGTCTTCTGGGCCGGAGTCAGCAGATTGAACAAGGTCAGGTTGTTGGAGACAATCACCTTGCCGCCATAAACCTCCTCGTTCACTGCCATTTCTGTCTTACAAGCAGTGGCTTCCCCCTCATCAACTCGGTTGGCGGCCATCTTGAATTTTTCGGGGGTTGTGCGAAATCAGGATTCAGTGCGCGGAATCAATGAGTGATTCACGAAATCTGAAGGATTTGGGTGAAATCCTGGAGATGGGCGCGCAATCGGCCTGCTAAGCACGGAATATCTCGAGCAGGCGCGAAAACATGACCAAAATTCGGACGAAATTCCGCGCTTCCAGAGCGTTTTTACGCACAGCCGCGGGAGAAATTTCGCGCATGAGAGTGATGATCCTATCGTGCGGAAAAAGATGAAATACATATTTGGGACCCAGTGACCCTTTTTATAGGCGAGGACTGGGTTCCGCGCCGCGCGGAAAGAGGATTCCGCGCGAATCTTTCGGTTTGCATGACCCTTTGGAATTTTGCGTGAAACTTGCCCAGGAGACTCAGTACTTCGGTGTTTCGGTGTTTCCCTCAGAATCTGATTGTTGCGACCTCTCGCTGATCCAATTCCAAGATGGGGAATTTTTAGATGCTGAAAAGGCCGTAACTCCCAGAGGAAGTTTCGAAATGACGAAGCGAAGTCATATTCGGAATCTGAGGCCCGATCCGGAGGCCTGGGAAGTGGTGCGCAAAATAATGGATGATCCACGCGAGATATTGTTGTGCGCGTGATGTAACCCTGGGATTCGCATAATCGAGCCAAAGAGGCACGCAATGTTTTCACGCCCTGGTCCATCACGGTGATATTTCACGTGCCAACGGCTCCCTGCATGGAAGATTTCGTGCGCCGCCTGGATTCCGCGCCAGCCGATGCCTATAAATAGGTGGCGACCCCGAACGGTTTGGGGGTTGCAGAATTCGGATCGTCTCTCATGCGCTCAATTCGACCCCCCCCCCCGGCGTGCAATATGACTTCCAGGTAATTCCCCTTTTCACGCAACCTTTCCCCGAGGTTCACCTTTGCGCGCAACTCCACCGGCTTAAGTGAATTTGCCCCATCCTATAGGTTCCTTCCTTTCACGCAATCCTCTTCCATGCGTGCAATAACCTGCTCATAATTCCCTCTTCATGTGAAATTCGCTGGCTCCAATTGCGCGCCATCCCGGTGTTTTGTGCGCAGACCTTCTCAAGCACGCAAAACCCAGGACCCTTCACCTTGACGCCCCTTGGCTACCTCTCTACATCGGAACCTGATGTCTCCCCTTCCGGGCATGCGCGCCATGTGTTGTTTTCCCGTATGGCCTTCCAAGCTCATGCGAAGTAACCTCAAGGTTCCTTGGGCGGTGTTTCTCATTGCGTTGCTTTGCCTTATGCTTCTCCGCATAGGCACGCTAACGGCTATTGCTTCTTCGCATATCCACACTAACGTAGACCCCTCAATGGTTCGCCCTGCATCCCACCTTCACTATGGCCTTGCCGATGCCTGCCCTTCCACAAGGGGTAGAGGGCGTTGGGCATGTAAGTCCTAGGGGTGTGGAGCGAACCCACCTCATCCAAGCTGCAGGACGTTAAATTGCTAAGCATCTCATCCTTGACGCATGATGTTAAACTATGGTCTGACCCCGTGCTTCGCACGTAGGGTCCCCCCAGCATGGACATTCTTTACGCCCACTCGTCCCCATAGGAATGGACTCTTCCTCGCATGGAATTAGACCCTCCTTGTCGGAGTGGCGTTTGTCCGCGGGGGACGGTCCGCCTCAGAGCGTAAGCCCCTAGCCTCTCAACGGATGGTTGCACCTGTGCATCTCTGTGCATCGCCCTGCCAAGGCCAGGGGAGTCCTTTTCCCAATGAGCTTTGTCGCACCATGGGCCTCCACCCTAGAGTAAGCCCCGACACCAAGGGCTGCTAACCACGCGTAAGCCCCTGTTTCCTATTTGGGCCGCTCAATGTGTAAGCCCCATTCCGCTTCTCACGGATGCACCCTTTGCGATGTGATCGTCCGGTGCCTACTGCCTCTTGTTTCTCACACCGAGCATGACTCATGTGGGCTTAGAGAGCGCATCGACCATGACACCACCATGGGACACCTCAGAGCGTAAGCCCCATCCCAGCGAACTACGTGGACTTTGATCCATACTAACACATGGTATGTAGGAAGCCTCCTCAAGGTTCAAGCCCACCACCCAGTTGTCTCGACCTCTCCACGTTAGTTCCCTGACCACCATGGATTGCCTCAAAGCGTAATCCCCATAACCACCATGGGAAGCCTCAGAGCGTAAGCCCCAAATCCCTCATCCCGCATGACGTTAAACTATATACCCTCATCCCGCATGACGTTAAACTGTATCTCGTCCCGTATGGCGTTAAACTGTATTCCCCCTCTTGGGTTGTCGTAGAGCGTAATCCCCATGTCCTACACCCACGTCTCATCCTGACTTCCCCCCTGAGCCCACGTGCCTTGGGAAGCTCATGCCCTAGCCCGATGATCTTACATCCTCCAGGCTCAAATCAATGCGTTCATTCTAATGGGTCGCCTCTCCAAGTGTCCCACCGTACCACCGAACTACGCAGACTTTGATTCCCTGCCATGGGGATACATAGGAAGCCTCCACGTGGTTCAAGCCCGTCACTCCACTATCCATCCTTATTCTTACGCGGGCCTCCACATCCCGGTCAGATCATGCCACCCCATCCCACTCCATGACATCTGGGAAGCCGCCCATGTGCTGGCCCGAACATTGGTGTTCCCCATAGGGGTCCTTCAACCCGATCCATCTCCTCAAGATGTTAAACTCGCGAAATACCTCGTGTTAAACATGGGAATCTAAGGAAAATCTCAGATGGTACATATTCGCTACGTTTGATGTGGGATGCCTCGGGCTTCTGCGCCCTCGAGAAGCCCTGTGATAAGGGACAGAAGACAGACATGCCAATGACACCCCAATGTGACCATTCTCCTCACCGAAGGTTGCTGCCCCGATAATACCCCTTGGAGCATCTCGACGGAAGCAGTATAATTAATTGGTGTCCATGTAGATATGGAACCGGGAATGAGCTTCACAAACCTGTCTTAAATCTATCAGGGAGACCCGGACTAGGTGACGAGCTTCGAGGAGGAATCCACGGAAAGAAGAATCGACATCCCATCATCCCGGTTTCGATCAAGGAGCAGACATCCCTGAACAAGGAAGGGATTCCGCCCACCTTTGGAAAGCGGGAATGCGGGGTAACAAGCAGCGTTTCCTCCCCACAGACGGATGTGTGCGCCCCAAAAAAAGCGTCGAAAACAATCCCATTAAATTTAGTGCTTTTTTGGTGAGGTACCACACTTTTACAAGACAATTTTTACAAAAAATACAAAAAATTTATTAATTTTTTTATAATAAATAAAATTAATATTTTACTCAGATGTTTTAAAATTATCATTACATTAATTCATAGATAAGTAACCATAGGTGAAAGAATCGGTTAATATCTCCCCCTCATCCATGTAGGTTGGTTTTTTTTATTCTTAGATAGGTGAGATTATATTTTAAATCAAAAAAATGAGGAGTTGTATTTCAAGGAATTTATTTCTAGAATGAGAGAGGACATGGGAATCGAATATTTAATGTGATAGAGTGGGAGCTAACTGATTTATCCCATTACATTAAAAAGAATTATAATGTGGAAAAGGTCCAGAAATATTCCAACTTTGTCTTCCATAATTTTCCTAAGGATATATAAGTAATGGAGGACCCTGACTATATACATCAATCTACTATGACACACCATCAAGAGGAATTTATCAATGATAAATGGATTATGCCAAAACCAACTCATGGATATGACCCTTTATTGAATTCATCATTTTTTAATTTCTTTAAATTGAATATGAGTATAATTCCTTATGATATTCAATGTGTAGATTTGGTTAATCCTATCTTTTTCTTAGGGTAATATGATGCAACTAAAACTACCCTTATTGAGGAATATATAGTGTTCTATAGACATGTTGAATATTTTGGTGGGGGGTTCATTATGAGAGACATGTTCAATTTCATAAGGAAAACATTAAAAAAGATTCTTTTGTTTTTGCAGAAGAATTTTATATTGATACATCATGTTTTAATTTTAGTAATATAGAATTACCCTATATCTTTCCCTCTAAATATTATTTTAATACATCTTACCTTGAACAACTACTAGAAATAGAAGAATATGTTGCAAATGTTGCAACCTTAGAATAAGATGTTAAATACTTCATCCTACCTCTACCAAGAAAATAGTAACACCATACGAAGGGGGGATCTATTGTAAAATATAAATGGAATTCTCCTCAATAACAATAAATGAGAAATTATAGTTGGGAAATGCCACATGTGTTGTTTCAAGTCTAGTAAGAACTACACACCATTATATTATAGATACAAGATAGCACATCCCTCTGGAGGAAGTGAAAATTCAGTGCCTACTTAGGGGATTATACTGGTATTTATCATTTACATAATTTCATGTACATTAAAATTCAATAAAAAGAATTTATATTTCAGTTTAATTTTTTATTAGTCAAGCATGAATCTTACTCAATATTATATGTTTAAGAATAAATGACATTATCCTTATTCTTAATAAATTTAATTTTATTTATATATTAATTATGTGATAAGGGAACCCCAAACGGTGGATTAAAGAGGATTATGCTTCATTTAAATTGGTATTTCACATTTAGTGTTTTTCTTTTAATCCCATAATATTTTTTTACAACAATATGACTCTATCTGGGAAAAGTTGTTATTTCATTCCCGTGAATGAATTATGCTTTTCTAGAATTATGTATAAGATATTAGTTTTTTAGTATTCTTTTGATGACATGTTTTATATTTCAATTTCAATTATATTGAATGAGTAAAATGATGAATAGGATTATTGAAATGTATAATGGATATTTAAATAAGGATTCTTTACTTAAGGGAATTAATTAGTTCATATAAATGAACATTCCATAACATTTTTTTATTCTATGAATATATATAATTCATGTGAATTGATTTTTTATTATTATTCATTCCTTTTTTTATTTCCCAAATCAAATTTTTCATTCCCGATAGGTTTTATAGACCATGTACTTTCTATTTTATCTTGATTAAATTTCTTAAGAGATCTTGGGACAAGTCACCAACCAAAAAATTCATTTGAACTTGTAAAATCTATGACTCTACAACAACACATTTAAAATAATAGAGGAAACGTTTGATAGATCAATTGTCCATAAAATCCCTGCATTACATGTATCATTATTTATCCCATTAAGACCATGAATGAACATTATAGGTATTATCCATGCATCAATATATTTTTATTCATTCCTACCCTACTCTCGGTATATCCATGATATTTTAATGTGGATGTATGGGGGTTAAGGGTGTCATGGTTAATGGGATGAAACTAATTTTAAATAAGAAGTGTCTGGGGCTATCAATTGTTTTAATAAATTTGTGTTCAGGAATCATTCATGATACTCCATTGTTTTCCCCTCTTGAATAAAAAAATCGAAAATGGTAAAAAGAACCAAAATATAGAGAAAAATGGGTTTTAATTTTTGTGAATTTCTTTACCATTTATAGTCCTATGATATTTTTAATAAGTGGTTAAGTGTTGGATGCAAGTCTTATTCTATAAAAAACATTTTAGAATTAAAAAAATAAAAAATTTCTTTGAAAATTAATAGAAAAATAAAATGTAAAAAACAAAACATTCAAGAGGGAACACAAATAATTCCTTAAGATTTATTTGATCATAACAACTACATAGAGTATTGGAAAATATGATTTGATATTTTATGAGGATAATTTAATTTCACATTTATTTTTTAATCATGAAATGTAATTACAAGAAACTCTGCCTCCTTGGGCATTGATTTTCATACATCAATTTCTTCCAAATTTATGCTCAGAGTCATTCGAACCATTATTTAATGTCCTAATGATTTTATGTGCATTTTTTCTTAAAAATGTGGTTAAATTAGTTAACATAAAACCTATGGATAAATATAATTTTATCCTGATTTGAGGATAAATATACCAAAACTGAATCATCATATATTTGGGAAAATATTAAAAAGTGAGGAAAATCATGATTTTTCATGTTTAATAATAATGAATTGAGGATCATGAATGAATAAAAGGAAAAATTATATAGTTTTTCAAATGGTAAAATTTAAACACATTAATTGATTGTTTTATAAAAAAATGTGAAATTAGATTTATATTTTATGTGACATTAGATAATATTATTTGACATTGAATTTTTTTGAAATAATTTCTCTAGAAATTGAATATTGGTTACATTGGTGTCCTATGATTTTCAATTTTTATATTTTCTACATGAATAAAAGCATAGTTTATGTGTGGTGGAATTTATATAGATAACATTTTCATCATTATTTATATTTTATTCAATGATTTAATTCAAAAAAATTATCAATTTGAGTTATTTGCATCAATATTGGATTTATAGGGTGTTGTGGGCATCAATGTGAAAAATGATTACTTCAAGAATTTGGATAGATTTTTGGAACATTTGTATTTCAATAATAACTTTTAATCTATAGATCAAATTTATATAATTTTTAATTTCATATAAGGATTGATTTTCCAACAACTTTTATATATAGACAAGGATATAATTCATCCTTCAAAAGGCTAGAAAAAACAATTCAAGAACAAAAATCATTCTGGATGACCGCATAGACCCCACCTCCGTAAGTTAAACATAAATTGGGATAAAAAACTTCAATAAATGAGATTATACCTGTAATTGTTAGATAGTTTATTTTTTTATTTAATATGGAATTTTTTGATAAATACCATCATTATTTTGGCCATTGAATGATCAGAATTTCTGTGTATGATTAGGAAACATTCATCCAGAATATATATTTATAATTAATGGGCCATATCATCTTTTAAACACTAGGGATGATGATAAAATTTTGTATAAAGGAAAAAATATATTTTTGAAAAACTATCAATAATACCAATATTCAATTTTCTTCCATAAAATGGGTATACCACATGAAAAATATGGGAGAAAAGATTCAAAAGCCAATATATCAAACCTTTTTACTATAAAAATGTATCCCCTTTCCATATTAATAAATGGGAAATTTTGGTTCCCATTTTCTATAGTGTTATATATTATTTTATTCTGTAATAGTATTATTAATGTTTAGTATACCTTATCTTTATTTTTTTCAATCATTCTAATTTTTTAATCTTTTGTGTTTCTATATAATTCTCTTCTCATTGTGATCTCTAAAATTCAATATTAGGAGTAACTTACATAAGTATTTTCCTGATTGATCAAACCACTATTTAACATAATTTATTTAAAATTCATGTTTATTGTTTCTTATTTTCATAGAGACAGGTCAAAGGTGATCTTAGTGGTAGCGACACGTTTTTCTCTTCACTTTCCACTTGAGACTTAGATTCCTCTTCACCAATATTTTTCCTATATTGTAGAGGTTACTGTGTGGTATCTCAACCATCATTGAGTGCACCATAATTTCAGAAACATTAGTAGTGGATGATTTTCATTCATATCATGGAAAATGATACTTATGTTTATATGGATCTAATAAAGAGACAATAAAGGTTCACTATAGGTAATATCAAGGGAGGACCTCCTTTCAATATTACATCATTTCACATTCACTCATTTAGTTCACATTGAGTTATATATATATATTTATATATTTATTTTTTATACCTATTTCAAACCCACTAATTTATATTATTTAGTTTTATATTAGTTAAAATATAAATAGTGATAACAGTAATTTTGTGTTGTGTGGGCTTCCCCCTTGAGACTAACACTGGGTGTGAACTATATTACACACTTAGGTAAACATAATATTTAACATGGATTCACTTAAAATATGTCACAACCCCCTCCAAACAATGTGTACCCCTCTTGGGCCGGCAATCTGAGAAGGGAGATAACGACCCCTGAATCCCGCTCCCAGAAGGCCCCAGGTTGGAAACTAGCACCGTGGGTATTGAGAACACATATATGGGAGGAGTTAATCTATAAGAGAACTGATGTAGAAGATAGAGATAAGATAGAAACCAACCAAATCTGACTCAAATAGAAATATAAAAGAAAACCAAAGTACACATATGAAATTCCATGCAAAACTAGTACAACTGAATGGGGGAAAACTGTAAGTACCCAAAAGAATGTAAAACAGTAGCAACCCGAAACCCAAACAGCTACTGACACCCCATGCTAGTAAACACTAGGCTGATCTCCATCCTCCTCTAAGTGACCTGAAAAAAAAACATTTTATATAACAAATGGTTGAGTATAATAGTATACTCAGTAGGATCCTCCCCAAAACCCCTCATGAAAAAGTAATGAAATCATGATAAAGCACAGTGTACAACAAGTTTAACTAACTAATACCTAAAAAGGTATAATATGTTCACATTCTCACCATGGTTGTAACAGCCCAAGATTTTATAAAGAAATATTCTTTTTAATTTTATTAATGTCTTGTGTTGTACGCTACACCAAAAGGAGCTTGCAGAACACGCATCCTTGTCTTGCCTTGCATTACACGCAATCGCGACCTTCCTCGATAGCATGTGTAATACGCAATACCGAGTTTCACTAAACAACGATGTGCTATTAAAATATTATTAAAACTAGCCGTTATGAATAGTAATAACCACTTTTTAAAATTCTGTAAATCTTATTTTTCAAAATGAACTTCATTCATGGATTCGGAGTATCGAATTTAGCCTAAGTTGAAATTTTGGTACTTTTCGGATAACTTTCATATTCTGATGAATAGTGAAAAATTACTAAATTATAATTAAAAACAATTTTTTTAATCGAAATAATTAATAGTGATAAATTATTAATTTGAGTGGTTTTAAAGTATAGTTAGAATATATTTTTACAATTTAATATAATGTTGGTCATTGGTTGTAATTTCACATTTAAACCAGACATAATCAAGTGTCAATCTTTTGATATATATTGTTTCCTAAAAACACGCTATTTATTTTAACAGCGGGATTTAATTATAAAATTAATTAATGCAACTTCTATGTTTTGAATTTGGTAAAATAGATTTCATTTTTGAATTCGGAATATGAAATATAGCTTAGGATGAAATTTTGGCATTGTTCTGAAAAAACATCAATTTTTGATGAATAGTGAAACTACTAAGTGGTAGTTAAAAAAACTGAATTTTTCATAAAACATAATTTTGCCGCTTCTGTGAATGGAATTTCGAAAATCCGAGAGACACGGTTAATATCAAGGACTAAAATGTGGTTCAATGAGATGAAAATAATTTTTTTTGGTGAATAGTAACTTTTTACTTTTTACCGCGGTTAATAGTAAATAGGGTAACTAAGGGTAAATATGATATTACTATTACCCTAACACATGTCCTAATTCTATTGGACAAGTGTAATTCGACCAAAAACAAACTTAGGAATAAAATATGACCATTTAGGCCAACTTGGATTAAATTAGGACATTTATTATTAATTTATTTAAAGAAAGGTTAAAATAGTTAAAATCAATGTTTAATAAGTAAATCATTTTTAATATGGGGTTATACATAAGATAAATTCGATTTTAAATATTCATTAGAAAGCTAAAAAGATTTCCTACATGATGGTATTTTATTTGTAATTTTTAGACATAAAATAATTTAATTTATTTATGACACAACGATGATGCAGTAATTATCTTATTAATGAAATATTGACATAATTGATGTTATAAACACCAAAATAAATGTAATTTGAGATTTTTTATGAATTCCACTAATTTTCTAGGTTACTATGATATATTAATGTTGATTTAATACACTTGGTTCGAACATTTAATTCTGTTATGACTTTCACAAAAATAATATATCAAATAGTGTCAAAATTGACACAAAATAGTTTTTAAATCAAATATTATATTATTAATTGTTATTGTATTCCTAAAAATCTAAGGTTCGGCCAAATGACATAGATAAGGATATATATATTAATAATAAACAATTTGGGGTTCGTTTGGAATGTTATAGTAAGTTTATTAACCATATAGTGAAAGAAAACAAAAAGACATGGTAAAAGTTAAACTATTTAACTTAGAGTTAAATTTTATTGATAAGGTTAAAATAATATCCTAAACTTTTCTAAATTCTATTGGTTGATAGGATTTCGACCCCTCCCCACCTTATCTTCGAAATAAGACCCTTTGGAACCATTATAAACCGATTTTGACTTTAATATAAAATAATATTTTGAGATATTCCTAAGGTGCCCCTCTCCTCCCTTATAAAAGGACACCTCCTCCCCCTCCTCCTCACACAAATTTGAGCACTCAAGCTCGGCCAACCCCTGCCATTTTCTCCTCTCCACTTCCCTAGAAACATCCTAGAGGTTCTGGTCTTCCTCAAAGACCAATTCTAGTGCCCTAGGAGGAGGTCTCAAAGAGGCACTTCAAAGAAGAGGTAATTACCGTTACCAATTCTTTCATCTTTATTTCTTCTTCCACTTCATCTTCTTAGGTTGTTTCATTATAAAGTAATAACATCAGTATCACTCATATACTGATATGTTATTATAAGTATGAAACAACCCTATTTCACCATATATCCATCATACGGAAAAAGAAATCACCGCGCGTGCGTACGTACGGAATACCGTCTCCACGCCGTGGTGTAATCTATTTTCCACCACCACCTTACATGGATGGATATAATGGTGTAAAGAATAACTATACATAGTTATTACAACATCATATTGATTCTGATATATTGTATAATCCACTCCAATTCAATTCAATATTTATAGAAATGATATCATCGCTCGTGCGTACGTACGGACTACCGTCTCCACGACGCGATGAGATTCATTCTCCATGTTAACCATTTAAAGAATGATTATAAAGTATATATAAGAATTAATAATGAAATATATGACATTATAAAGCTACTGGATTTATGTATATATATATATATATGTATGTCATCTACTTACTTCCATTTCAAGACAATAAGGAAAGTAAAACAGCGTTCATGCGTACGTACGGACTACCGTCTCCATGAACGGTGTTTTTCATCTATCTGTTATATATATATATATACTGAATATATATGATATATAAATCATATTTTATATTCTGGAAGTAAGTAAATCATGATATAAGTAATAGTGATGTCAAGAACAACAAGTCAAAACACCTAAGATAAATGAAACGATTTTACCCAAAACGCTTCTTTAACATGGAATTTACAAAAGAACGGGTAATATAATGTCATAAGTGAACCATATATGATATCATAACAATGAATATGAATCTGTAATAAGTCAATAACATGATTTAAATCATTATACAGGAGGTTCGGACACTTACAAAGCAAGTCGGACCTAAGGTAAGGGAAATATCGCAATCTCATTTTTATCTGAGATTGTTTTTACTTTGGCATTTACTGGGGTGTATTTTATCATCCACATCCATGTTCCCTAAAAATATAATATTGTTTACATCCACTTACAATAGTTTAAATCCAATTTTACCCTTCGGTGAGTTTTAGAAAAGAATATGAAAGGAATCTTTTGTCGTTTTTTCGTACGAGGTACTTTTTGACTTTTCCGACAAAAGTACGAGAAGAATGTTTTCTTTTTAACTTATACGACATGAATGTATTTTTAAAACATTGTTTACAAGAATCTTCCTTTACAAGTTTTCAAGTTTATTTTCAATCAACTTCTTTTATTTTAAAGTTGTATAACATGTTAAGAAAGGAAAAATGTTTTTGAAGAAGAAAGGATATTTTCCTCAAGAATGGAGTTCAAGAGTTTTATCAAAATTATTTTCCATCTAAGATAATAAAGGGTTATGTTTTTATCCCTAATATTACATTGATTTGATCATGTTGTGATGGAATTATTTTTATGAATTCCTTTACCTTATATGATTTGTTTTATGATGTCATGATGTTTCAAGAATCCCATTTTTATTACATGGGTTATGCGATGATGTATGATTTATGATTATGTGGCACACATAAGAAAGGATTCATTATAAGATGGGTGGGACCTATATCCCCCTCCAATGCATAGGGTAAAGATTTTATATCTCATGAGATAGACATGGCTGAAAAGGTAGGTTATACCGGTTCAGTGAAACAGGACTGAAACGAGGGTTACTCGATTCAGAAAGGGACTTTGTCCACTAAGATAGTCTTGGCATTGAGTCTTGACTAACAAGAAATGATTTTCTATGATTATGTGTGTATTCCACAAAGTTTCATGTTTTAAGTTATGATTATTGGGATTACATTTCACTTCTATGATATATCCCATGTTATGATATTATGAGCTCTTTTGCAGGTTAAGATTTCCAAAAGCTATGTATATGATGTGATTGATTTTTCTTTTGTTTACCCTTACTGAGCATTTGAGCTCACCCTTTTATGTTTTCTTTTCCCCAGGATATAAAGAAATGTTTTAGGTAGAAAAAAGGGATGACCTTTATGGGAGATATTGAAGAACATTCACCACGATTAGAAGATTACGTTCCGAGTTTCCAAAGACACTAAACTATTACGATCCATTAGTGTGTGTTTTTGTTATGTACTAAGTATTCCGCAAATGTAATGTAATGTCCATGTACGTCAAGCTTCGGGTCTCTACAGTTGGTATCAGAGGAAAGGTTTAGTCAACCTTTGGAAACTAGGATGCGAAAATGTTAGTGAGATTCCTAGAGATATTTCTAAGGTATGTCTAGGGATGTCCCTAAGGATAAGTATATGTATAGGATATATTCCTAGAACTATGGTAATGATATTAGATTAAACCTAAGAAGTTAGGTATTGAGGATACTTTCCCTTTACTATGTTGTTTTCTCTAGCATGATTTTTGATTCTCACAAAATTATTTTTGTGTTTTAGTTAATGGAGGGAACCAAAAGGAATTCAGTTAACATTGAATCCAATGGACAAATTGGTGACTATGAGCAACAAAATTTTGTAATGCCTAGAGAGAAAGATTTTGTGATTGTGCCGAATCAATCATCGCGATATATGATTAACAAGGTGAAATTTAGTGGTATGCCTAATTCTTGAAAGAAGAGGAAGATAGACTATTATGCATGTTCGCATGTTGAGGAGCATAAAGAAAGGAAGATTGAGATTTCTAAAGAAGGGAAGAAGAACCTTGAGGAATACCTCAAATGGAGGGACCGATGTTATCTGTGTGGAGAAAAGGGTCATAGAGTGATAGACTGTTATGGAGTTCAATGTCTTATTTGTGGAGAACATGGTCATTACCCAACTCAATGCCCTGACCTAAAAAGTTACTTCTAAATCAAGGAAGGACTTATTCCAGGATAATCATTGATGTGGATGGACTGAAGTGTTTTGGTATTCAAGAATATTGTTGTTGAGGTACTTTTATGGTGTATTGAAATATTTAAGTATTGGTCTATTGTGATTTTCAATAATTTTAAGGTACCAATAACTATGAAAAGTGATTCAAATATTTTGGAAAGTAGATGATAAGTGCATAATGAAAGGATAAGAAGATAATGAGATGTTTGATTTTATTCATGAGCTCATGATTGATATAAGGACTAAGTGATATCATGGTTTGAGTATAAATAATTTTGAGGATTTTGGTATGTGTAAAGTGTTAACTTTTAACTGCATTCAAGTTTTCACTAAGGTTCAATGGGTATTCAAGAGTATACATGATTAAGGACTTTGAATGTTTGGAATGTGACCAACAAAACATATCTTATGATATATGGGGATCAACGATGATATTAAATCTCTGGTAATTGTTTTCACTATGTTATGAGAGTGGACTGCAGTATTATGGATAAGCCTAAAGATTGGAATGGATTGTGTTGGACGTAAGTTAGTATTGTTTAAGGATAGAAATTTTTTTTCGATATTATTGATGGGATGTTATAGTAATATAGTTTTGGAAAAAGGACAACCTGCAGGACGGGCGACAGCCCATCGCTTCGGACAAGGCTGTGGGAATCGAACCCACAACCGAAGTGCGACTGGCCTTTATCGCCTACCACTGACCTACAGGAAATCCCTGTTTAGTAGAAACTAGTTTTATTATATTAAGCAGTATGATATATGAAGTATAAGTCCATTTTAGGAACCATATATGATTAATCTCACTATAGATCGACTTATGTATATAAGTTTTTCTAACCTTTTGTTTGAGACAGAAGGAATGACCTGTCATTCTATCACATGATCTGCTAACACTTCACGAATAACAAATTCAACTTCATTTATTTAAGAGATGAAGTGGAAATTGTTCAAAGAACGAACAACAGTGAGATTGTACCAAAATAAAGTAAGTATTTATTCTAATTCAAATTTTCAACTTTAGGGGAAATGATCTTGAAAACCAAAAATGTTGTCCTAGTGATCTTATACCTGATGAATCAGATGGTACCTTATATCATCACAAATCTATGGATTTGTGATTACTGGCTTTTCCATAGCCATGTTCTCTACCACTCTCCATCAGAACATGATGGTTAGATTTCTCTTCCATATCCATATTTTCACCTATGTGGAAACCCAATGATTAGTTTATTTGGGTGACCGTTACGTTTCATAATTTTGTTTTTAAAGATTGGTTTTGATATTCCTTTTTACGATGTGGGTTTCTATTAAAGAAACTTTCGAATAGTAAACCATTTATAACCCCGACGAATTTCGAGGGCGAAATTCATTTTAAGGAGGGTAGAATGTAACAGCCCAAGATTTTATAAAGAAATATTCTTTTTAATTTTATTAATGTCTTGTGTTGTACGCTACACCAAAAGGAGCTTGCAGAACACGCATCCTTGTCTTGCCTTGCATTACACGCAATCACGACCTTCCTCGATAGCGTGTGTAATACGCAATACCGAGTTTCACTAAACAATGATGTGCTATTAAAATATTATTAAAACTAGCCGTTATGAATAGTAATAACCACTTTTTAAAATTCTGTAAATCTTATTTTTCAAAATGAACTTCATTCTTGGATTCGGAGTATCGAATTTAGCCTAAGGTGAAATTTTGGTACTTTTCGGATAACTTTCATATTCTGATGAATAGTGAAAAATTACTAAATTATAATTAAAAACAACTTTTTTAATCGAAATAATTAATAGTGATAAATTATTAATTTGAGTGGTTTTAAAGTATATTTAGAATATATTTTTACAATTTAATACAATGTTGGTCATTGGTTGTAATTTCACATTTAAACCAGACATAATCAAGTGTCAATCTTTTGATATATATTGTTTCCTAAAAACACGCTATTTATTTTAACAGCGGGATTTAATTATAAAATTAATTAATGAAACTTCTATGTTATGAATTTGGTAAAATAGATTTCATTTTTGAATTCGGAATATGAAATATAGCTTAGGATGAAATTTTGGCATTGTTCTGAAAAAACATCAATTTTTGATGAATAGTGAAACTACTAAGTGGTAGTTAAAAAAACTGAATTTTTCATAAAACTTAATTTTGCCGCTTCTGTGAATGGAATTTCGAAAATCTGAGAGACACGGTTAATATCAAGGACTAAAATGTGGTTCAATGAGATGAAAATAATTTTTTTGGTGAATAGTAACTTTTTACTTTTTACCGCGGTTAATAGTAAATAGGGTAACTAAGGGTAAATATGATATTACTATTACCCTAACACATGTCCTAATTCTATTGGACAAGTGTAATTCGACCAAAAACAAACTTAGGAATAAAATATGACCATTTAGGCCCACTTGGATTATATTAGGACATTTATTATTAATTTATTTAAAGAAAGGGTAAAATAGTTAAAATCAAAGTTTAATAAGTAAATCATTTTTAATATGGGGTTATACATAAGATAAATTCGATTGTAAATATTCATTAGAAAGATAAAAAGATTTCCTACATGATGGTATTTTAGTTTTAATTTTTAGACATAAAATAATTTAATTTATTTATGACACAACGATGATGCAGTAATTATCTTATTAATGAAATATTGACATAATTGATGTTATAAACACCAAAATAAATGTAATTTGAGATTTTTTATGAATTCCACTAATTTTCTAGGTTACTATGATATATTAATGTTGATTTAATCAACTTGTATCGAACATTTAATTCTGTTATGACTTTCACAAAAATCATATATCAAATAGTGTCAAAATTGACACAAAATAGTTTTTAAATAAAATATTATATTATTAATTGTTATTGTATTCCTAAAAATCTAAGGTTCGGCCAAATGACATAGCTAAGGATATATATATTAATAATAAACAATTTGGGGTTCGTTTGGCATGTTATAGTAAGTTTATTAACCATATAGTGAAGGAAAACAAAAAGACATGGTAAAAGTTAAACTATTTAACTTAGAGTTAAATTTAATTGATAAGGTTAAAATAATATCCTAAACTTGTCTAAATTCTATTGGTTGATAGGATTTCGACCCCTCCCCACCTTATCTTCGAAATAAGACCCTTTGGAACCATTATAAACCGATTTTGACTTTAATATAAAATAATATTTTGAGATATTCCTAAGGTGCCCCTCTCCTCCCTTATAAAAGGACACCTCCTCCCCCTCCTCCTCACACAAATTTGAGCACTCAAGCTCGGCCAACCCCTGCCATTTTCTCCTCTACACTTCCCTAGAAACATCCTAGAGGTTCTGGTCTTCCTCAAAGACCAATTCTAGTGCCCTAAGAGGAGGTCTCAAAGAGGCACTTCAAAGAAGAGGTAATTACCGTTACCAATTCTTTCATCTTTATTTCTTCTTCCACTTCTTCTTCTTAGGTTGTTTCATTATAAAGTAATAACATCAGTATCACTCATATACTGATATGTTATTATAAGTATGAAACAACCCTATTTCACCATATATCCATCATACGGAAAAAGAAATCACCGCGCGTGCGTACGTACGGAATACCGTCTCCACGCCGTGGTGTAATCTATTTTCCACCACCACCTTACATGGATGGGTATAATGGTGTAAAGAATAACTATACATAGTTATTACAACATCATATTGATTCTGATATATTTTATAATCCACTCCAATTCAATTCAATATTTATAGAAATGATATCATCGCTCGTGCGTACGTACGGACTACCGTCTCCACGACGCGATGAGATTCATTCTCCATGTTAACCATTTAAAGAATGATTATAAAGTATATATAAGAAATAATAATGAAATATATGAAATTATAAAGCTACTGGATTTATGTATATATATATATATGTATGTCATCTACTTACTTCCATTTCAAGACAATAAGGAAAGTAAAACAGCGTTCATGCGTACGTACGGGCTACCGTCTCCATGAACGGTGTTTTTCATATATCTGTTATATATATATATATATACTGAATATATATGATATATAAATCATATTTTATATTCTGGAAGTAAGTAAATCATGATATAAGTAATAGTGATGTCAAGAACAACAAGTCAAAACACCTAAGATAAATGAAACGATTTTACCCAAAACGCTTCTTTAACATGGAATTTACAAAAGAACGGGTAATATAATGTCATAAGTGAACCATATATGATATCATAAAAATGAATATGATTCTGTAATAAGTCAATAACATGATTTAAATCATTATACAGGAGGTTCGGACACTTACAAAGCAAGTCGGACCTAAGGTAAGGGAAATATCGCAATCTCATTTTTATCTGAGATTGTTTTTACTTTGGCATTTACTGGGGTGTATTTTATCATCCACATCCATGTTACCTAAATATATAATATTGTTTCCATCCACTTACAATATTTTAAATCCAATTTTACCCTTCGGTGAGTTTTAGAAAAGAATATGAAAGGAATCTTTTGTCTCTTTTTCGTACGAGGTACTTTTTGACTTTTCCGACAAAAGTACGAGAAGAATGTTTTATTTTTAACTTATACGACATGAATGTATTTTTAAAACATCATTTACAAGAATCTTCCTTTACAAGTTTTCAAGTTTATTTTTAATCAACTTATTTTATTTTAAAGTTGTATAACATGTTAAGAAAGGAAAAATGTTTTTGAAGAAGAAAGGATATTTTCCTCAAGAATGGAGTTCAAGAGTTTTATCAAAATTATTTTCCATCTAAGATAATAAAGGGTTCTGTTTTTATCCCTAATATTACATTGATTTGATCATGTTGTGATGGAATTATTTTTATGAATTCCTTTACCTTATATGATTTTTTTTATGATGTCATGATGTTTCAAGAATCCCATTTTTATTACATGGGTTATGCGATGATGTATGATTTATGATTATGTGGCACACATAAGAAAGGATTCATTATAAGATGGGTGGGACCTATATCTCCCTCCAATGCATTGGGTAAAGATTTTATATCTCATGAGATAGACATGGCTGAAATGGTAGGTTATACCGGTTCAGTGAAACAGGACTGAAACGAGGGTTACTCGATTCAGAAAGGGACTTTGTCCACTAAGATAGTCTTGGCATTGAGTCTTGACTAACAAGAAATGATTTTCTATGATTATGTGTGTATGCCACAAAGTTTCATGTTTTAAGTTATGATTATTGGTATTACATTTCACTTCTATGATATATCCCATGTTATGATATTATGAGCTCTTTTGCAGGTTAAGATTTCCAAAAGCTATGTATATGATGTGATTGATTTTTCTTTTGTTTACCCTTACTGAGCATTTGAGCTCACCCTTTTATGTTTTCTTTTCCCCAGGATATAAAGTAAGGTTTTAGGTAGAAAAAAGGGATGACCTTTATGGGAGATATTGAAGAACTTTCACCACGATTAGAAGATTACGTTCCGAGTTTCCAAAGACACTAAACTATTACGATCCTTTAGTGTGTGTTTTTGTTATGTACTAAGTATTCCGCAAATGTAATGTAATGTCCATGTACGTCAAGCTTCGGGTCTCTACAGTTGGTATCAGAGGAAAGGTTTAGTCAACCTTTGGAAACTAGGATGCGAAAACGTTAGTGAGATTCCTAGAGATATTTCTAAGGTATGTCTAGGGATGTCCCTAAGGATAAGTATACGTATAGGATATATTCCTAGAACTATGGTAATGATATTAGATTAAACCTAAGAAGTTAGGTATTGAGGATACTTTCCCATTACTAGGTTGTTTTCTCTAGCATGATTTTTGATTCTCACAATATTATTTTTGTGTTTTAGTTAATGGAGGGAACCAAAAGGACTTCAGTTAACATTGAATCCAATGGACAAATTGGTGACTATGAGCAACAAAATTGTGTAATGCCTAGAGAGAAAGATGTTGTGATTGTGCCGAATCAATCATCGCGATATATGATTAACAAGGTGAAATTTAGTGGTATGCCTAATTCTTGAAAGAAGAGGAAGATAGACTATTATGCATGTTCGCATGTTGAGGAGCATAAAGAAAGGAAGATTGAGATTTCTAAAGAAGGGAATAAGAACCTTGAGGAATACCTCAAATGGAGGGACCGATGTTATCTGTGTGGAGATAAGGGTCATAGAGTGACAGACTGTTATGGAGTTCAATGTCTTATTTGTGGAGAACATGGTCATTACCCAACTCAATGCCCTGACCTAAAAAGTTACTTCTAAATCAAGGAAGGACTTATTCCAGGATAATCATTGATGTGGATGGACTGAAGTGTTTTGGTATTCAAGAATATTGTTGTTGAGGTACTTTTATGGTGTATTGAAATATTTAAGTATTGGTCTATTGTGATTTTCAATAATTTTAAGGTACCAATAACTATGAAAAGTGATTCAAATATTTTGGAAAGTAGATGATAAGTGCATAATGAAAGGATAAGAAGATAATGAGATGTTTGATTTTATTCATGAGCTCATGATTGATATAAGGACTAAGTGATATCATGGTTTGAGTATAAATAATTTTGAGGATTTTGGTATGTGTAAAGTGTTAACTTTTAACTGCATTCAAGTTTTCACTAAGGTTCAATGGGTATTCAAGAGTATACATGATTAAGGACTTTGAATGTTTGGAATGTGACCAACAAAACATATCTTATGATATATGGGGATCAACGATGATATTAAATCTCTGGTAATTGTTTTCACTATGTTATGAGAGTGGACTGCAGTATTATGGATAAGCCTAAAGATTGGAATGGATTTTGTTGGACGTAAGTTAGTATAGTTTAAGGATAGAAATTTTTTTTTTGATATTATTTATGGGATGTTATAGTAATATAGTTTTGGAAAAAGGACAACCTGCAGGACGGGAGACATCCCATCGCTTCGGACAAGGCTGTGGGAATCGAACCCACAACCGAAGTGCGACTGGCCTTTATCGCCTACCACTGACCTACATGAAGTCCCTGTTTAGTAGAAACTAGTTTTATTATATTAAGCAGTATGATATATGAAGTATAAGTCCATTTTAGGAACCATATATGATTAATCTCACTATAGATCGACTTATGTATATAAGTTTTTCTAACCTTTTGTTTGAGACAGAAGGAATGACCTGTCATTCTATCACATGATCTGCTAACACTTCACGAATAACAAATTCAACTTCATTTATTTAAGAGATGAAGTGGAAATTGTTCAAAGCACGAACAACAGTGAGATTGTACCAAAATAAAGTAAGTATTTATTCTAATTCAAATTTTCAACTTTAGGGGAAATGATCTTGAAAACCAAAAATGTTGTCCCAGTGATCTTATACCTGATGAATCAGATGGTACCTTATATCATCACAAATCTATGGATTTGTGATTACTGGCTTTTCCATAGCCATGTTCTCTACCACTCTCCATCAGAACATGATGGTTAGATTTCTCTTCCATATCCATATTTTCACCTATGTGGAAACCCAATGATTAGTTTATTTGGGTAACCGTTACGTTTCATACTTTTGTTTTTAAAGATTGGTTTTGATATTCCTTTTTACGATGTGGGTTTCTATTAAAGAAACTTTCGAATAGTAAACCATTTATAACCCCGACGAATTTCGAGGGCGAAATTCATTTTAAGGGGGGTAGAATGTAACAGCCCAAGATTTTATAAAGAAATATTCTTTTTAATTTTATTAACGTCTTGTGTTGTACGCTACACCAAAAGGAGCTTGCAGAACACGCATCCTTGTCTTGCCTTTCATTACACGCAATCACGGCCTTCCTCGATAGCGTGTGTAATACGCAATACCGAGTTTCACTAAACAACGATGTGCTATTAAAATATTATTAAAACTAGCCGTTATGAATAGTAATAACCACTTTTTAAAATTCTATAAATCTTATTTTTCAAAATGAACTTCATTCTTGGATTCGGAGTATCGAATTTAGCCTAAGGTGAAATTTTGGTACTTTTCGGATAACTTTCATATTCTGATGAATAGTGAAAAATTACTAAATTATAATTAAAAACAACTTTTTTAATCGAAATAATTAATAGTGATAAATTATTAATTTGAGTGATTTTAAAGTATATTTAGAATATATTTTTACAATTTAATACAATGTTGGTCATTGGTTGTAATTTCACATTTAAACCAGACATAATCAAGTGTCAATCTTTTGATATATATTGTTTCCTAAAAACACGCTATTTATTTTAACAGCGGGATTTAATTATAAAATTAATTAATACAACTTCTATGTTATGAATTTGGTAAAATAGATTTCATTTTTGAATTCGGAATATGAAATATAGCTTAGGATGAAATATTGGCATTGTTCTGAAAAAACATCAATTTTTGATGAATAGTGAAACTACTAAGTGGTAGTTAAAAAAACTGAATTTTTCATCAAACTTAATTTTGCCGCTTCTGTGAATGGAATTTCGAAAATCCGAGAGACACGGTTAATATCAAGGACTAAAATGTGGTTCAATGAGATGAAAATAATTTTTTTGGTGAATAGTAACTTTTTACTTTTTACCGCGGTTAATAGTAAATAGGGTAACTAAGGGTAAATATGATATTAATATTACCCTAACACATGTCCTAATTCTATTGGACAAGTGTAATTCGACCAAAAACAAACTTAGGAATAAAATATGACCATTTAGGCCCACTTGGATTATATTAGGACATTTATTATTAATTTATTTAAAGAAAGGGTAAAATAGTTAAAATCAAAGTTTAATAAGTAAATCATTTTTAATATGGGGTTATACATAAGATAAATTCGATTGTAAATATTCATTAGAAAGATAAAAAGATTTCCTACATGATGGTATTTTAGTTGTAATTTTTAGACATAAAATAATTTAATTTATTTATGACACAACGATGATGCAGTAATTATCTTATTAATGAAATATTGACATAATTGATGTTATAAACACCAAAATAAATGTAATTTGAATTTTTTTATGCATTCCACTAATTTTCTAGGTTACTATGATATATTAATGTTGATTTAATCAACTTGTTTCGAACAGTTAATTCTGTTATGACTTTCAAAAAAATCATATATCAAATAGTGTCAAAATTGACACAAAATAGTTTTTAAATAAAATATTATATTATTAATTGATATTGTATTCCTAAAAATCTAAGGTTCGGCCAAATGACATAGATAAGGATATATATATTAATAATAAACAATTTGGGGTTCGTTTGGCATGTTATAGTAAGTTTATTAACCATACAGTGAAAGAAAACAAAAAGACATGGTAAAAGTTAAACTATTTAACTTAGAGTTAAATTTAATTGATAAGGTTAAAATAATATCCTAAACTTGTCTAAATTCTATTGGTTGATAGGATTTCGACCCCTCCCCACCTTATCTTCGAAATAAGAACCTTTGGAACCATTATAAACCAATTTTGACTTTAATATAAAATAATATTTTGAGATATTCCTAAGGTGCCCCTCTCCTCCCTTATAAAAGGACACCTCCTCCCCCTCCTCCTCACACAAATTTGAGCACTCAAGCTCGGCCAACCCCTGCCATTTTCTCCTCTCCACTTCCCTAGCAACATCCTAGAGGTTCTGGTCTTCCTCAAAGACCAATTCTAGTGCCCTAAGAGGAGGTCTCAAAGAGGCACTTCAAAGAAGAGGTAATTACCGTTACCAATTCTTTCATCTTTATTTCTTCTTCCACTTCTTCTTCTTAGGTTGTTTCATTATAAAGTAATAACATCAGTATCACTCATATACTGATACGTTATTATAAGTATGAAACAACCCTATTTCACCATATATCCATCATACGGAAAAAGAAATCACCGCGCGTGCGTACGTACGGAATACCGTCTCCACGCCGTGGTGTAATCTATTTTCCACCACCACCTTACATGGATGGGTATAATGGTGTAAAGAATAACTATACATAGTTATTACAACATCATATTGATTCTGATATATTTTATAATCCACTCCAATTCAATTCAATATTTATAGAAATGATATCATCGCTCGTGCGTACGTACGGACTACCGTCTCCATGATGCGATGAGATTCATTCTCCATGTTAACCATTTAAAGAATGATTATAAAGCATATATAAGAAATAATAATGAAATTTATGACATTATAAAGCTACTGGATTTATGTATATATATATATATGTATGTCATCTACTTACTTCCATTTCAAGACAATAAGGAAAGTAAAACAGCGTTCATGCGTACGTACGGACTATCGTCTCCATGAACGGTGTTTTTCATCTATCTGTTATATATATATATATACTGAATATATATGATATATAAATCATATTTTATATTCTGTAAGTAAGTAAATCATGATATAAGTAATAGTGATGTCAAGAACAACAAGTCAAAACACCTATGATAAATGAAACGATTTTACCCAAAACGCTTCTTTAACATGGAATTTACAAAAGAACGGGTAATATAATGTCATAAGTGAACCATATATGATATCATAACAATGAATATTATTCTGTAATAAGTCAATAACATGATTTAAATCATTATACAGGAGTTTCAGACACTTACAAAGCAAGTCGGACCTAAGGTAAGGGAAATATCGCAATCTCATTTTTATCTGAGATTGTTTTTACTTTGGCATTTACTGGGGTGTATTTTATCATCCACATCCATGTTCCCTAAATATATAATATTGTTTCCATCCACTTACAATAGTTTAAATCCAATTTTACCCTTCGGTGAGTTTTAGAAAAGAATATGAAAGGAATCTTTTGTCGCTTTTTCGTACGAGGTACTTTTTGACTTTTCCGACAAAAGTACGAGAAGAATGTTTTATTTTTAACTTATACGACATGAATGTATTTTTAAAACATTGTTTACAAGAATCTTCCTTTACAAGTTTTCAATTTTATTTTTAATCAACTTCTTTTATTTTAAAGTTGTATAACATGTTAAGAAAGGACAAATGTTTTTGAAGAAGAAATGATATTTTCCTCAAGAATGGAGTTCAAGAGTTTTATCAAAATTATTTTCCATCTAAGATAATAAAGGGTTCTATTTTTATCCCTAATATTAAATTGATTTGATCATTTTGTGATGGAATTATTTTTATGAATTCCTTTACCTTATATGATTTGTTTTATGATGTCATGATGTTTCAAGAATCCCATTTTTATTACATGGGTTATGCGATGATGTATGATTTATGATTATGTGGCACACATAAGAAAGGATTCATTATAAGATGGGTGGGACCTATATCTCCCTCCAATGAATTGGGTAAAGATTTTATATCTCATGAGATAGACATGGCTGAAATGGTAGGTTATACCGGTTCAGTGAAACAGTTCTGAAACGAGGGTTACTCGATTCAGAAAGGGACTTTGTCCACTAAGATAGTCTTGGCATTGAGTCTTGACTAACAAGAAATGATTTTCTATGATTATGTGTGTATGCCACAAAGTTTCATGTTTTAAGATATGATTATTGGTATTACATTTCACTTCTATGATATATCCCATGTTATGATATTATGAGCTCTTTTGCAGGTTAAGATTTCCAAAAGCTATGTATATGATGTGATTGATTTTTCTTTTGTTTACCCTTACTGAGCATTTGAGCTCACCCTTTTATGTTTTCTTATCCCCAGGATATAAAGAAAGGTTTTAGGTAGAAAAAAGGGATGACCTTTATGGGAGATATTGAAGAACTTTCACCACGATTAGAAGATTACGTTCCGAGTTTCCAAAGACACTAAACTATTACGATCCTTTAGTGTGTGTTTTTGTTATGTACTATGTATTCCGCAAATGTAATGTAATGTCCATGTATGTCAAGCTTCGGGTCTCTACAATGGTTACTCTGACCATGTAAATCATACAAGAATATATCATTTAGTAAAGAATATCAAGGGTGCCCTATTGCTACTTCCCCTCTGGTTTGTCACTTTTCCCCAACATCATATGTCATAAGCATCTCCCTCCTAAAATTCATTCCCAAATACACCTTGGTGAAGCACCAAAACATGAACCTATTTCAAAAAAACAACCATGTTCACATAAGAAATGTAACCATGTAGTTTCTAGGAGCCACCACATCCCACACAACTTGTATCAAATGTCAGGTATTCTACCCTAACCATTACAGCCTATACACAGAGTATGAATCATCATGCCATCATAGCCTATATACATTACACCTATTGAAGTCTATAAGATACTATGTCCAGAATATATGTGTATGAATAACCACAGGCCATTACAACCCTGTACACACATATATAGGGAAAACTAACTGTTGTGCATACCAAAATAAGTAACTACCAAGAAAAGAGAGTGGGTCCAAAGGGGGTAGTCGGCCATTCATCCTCCCACTAGAATGTCTGGGAAAACACCCCATCCCCAGGGCTCAGAATCCCCAGGGGGTCATTTTCCCTTACTGACAGGGTGCAGTAGCATATAGAAACACAGAAGGCACAGGTTATACTATATCTCTCAACCACACTATGGGCATGACCTATTATTTGACTAAATTGTTGTTAATGTCTCTCAAACTCTAACTTCTAATTCTAAGTCTAGGTATCCTATAAGCACCCAACCATTGAAATTTATTTAATACATTATTTCCTTCCCTTTTTATCAATTTCACATTATGTTAAATAATTTTTTAAACATTAGTTAACTACTTCCAATTCCACATTTATGTTCATTAGCATCACACACAAAGTACATTGTCGTTTTTAAAAATACAACCACCTCAGCATCATCCAGCAACTCCTACCCCAAGGGTTAACATCATTTATTCAATTGTTCATTACATAATTACTTTCACATATTTTCAGGAATTATAGAAAATCATTTTATGCTACTAAACACAATGGGGTTCATCACAATGAGTAGATGTACTACTCGTCGAGTCTTTCCCACCTATAGAAAGAGCATAGACCCATCCTCCCTTAATAATCTAAGCATGAAAAGCACGTGGAATACCATTCACATCTTCACCTATTTCGGATGAAGGGTAAGAAACACCAATTTCCTATAGTAGTGGGGAAATGGAAAGAAGATAATCAACCAATAAAAATTATCAAGCATGTCCAACAATCCCATCCATCCTATTCCATCATCCCGGGTGTCCTCCCTGACACCCACATTCATAAACCGATGCATCTCGCCACTCTAGGAATCATCTACTGCCACAACCAAAAGGCCTCCATGTTCCAACATATCACAACAGCCATCCATGATCACATAACTACACACGAAGAAGGCAAAAAACATTTTAATAGTTGGTCTCTTGGCCCTTTAACAAACAATAGGATAACACAAAACCCTACAAGGAGTTATATTTTATCTATCAACTAGTTATTTAATCTATCTTATATTAACTAATTATTATTATTAGGTTCCAAATTCTAAAAATATAATCTGTAAGATATCACAAATAATAAAACATGCATAATGCACCATTTTTATTAAAATCAAATAACATCCAGAAGATTCAGATTCATTTACAAGCCTCTTTATCTTTAGCCACACCATTATCAATTAATTTCATCTTTACATTCATTAACAATTTCCATCAAGAATGAAATTCTAAAAAATACAAGCATTGATATCACACTATCTAGTAAAAGAAGTGGAAATAATATACGACCAATAAAAATTTGATTATCCGGTTCAAATATTTATTAGGTCAAATACATTTTGATCCAGTGGGATAATACATGATAACAATAAAGTTTCACATAAAAGAAGAGAGAAGCAATGAATCCCCTTCCTCAAACAGTTCTTGACCTAACTTATACGAGCACAATACACACAAAGGATGACAATCCTCCTCTTGCGAGAACTACATCTACCCGAGGATTCCACAGTATGACCGCACCAAATGAAACCCAAGATACCTACATTAGAAGCATTGATATTACAAGCTATAATATGGAAATGAGAAATAGGAGAATGTGAACCCCAAAAGAACGATGATAATACATACCCTATATTGAAGATTGATCGATATAGCATGGTTGCATCAAAATAGAGAGGATCCAATCCGAGAAGGAAAATTTTCTTTTGAAACTCCTATGAGAAGAAATGGGATGTTCGAGTGTATCACACCCGATAACAAGGAGAATTAATTAGGGAGGAATATATCACGTCCCTTTAGAAGATTTAATATAGTGATGGTCTAAGATACACATAATTTCCCTTTAATAGCAGATCGCATTAAACCATGCGGATTGAAAAAGTAAAAACATCCCGAGCCATAGGAATAATTATTATAGGATTTATGGCCTTTGAATCAGCATTAGAGTCCTTAAAATGAGGATTTAAATTCACTTTTTCAATGGAAACGTCAAAGGGGAGAAATTGAAGGAATCTAGAAACATTTTTCACTAAATCAAAATTTGGAAAAGGAAAAACACTATTCATGAACCTCACTGTTGATTCCTCGACGTAAAAACATCACTATTCGAGAAATGCATTTCATGAACCTCGTCGTTGGAACATCACCATTCTGGAAAAACTGTTCATAAACCTCACTATTCTGGAAACACAGTTCATGAACCACACAGTTGAAACCTCATAGTTGGAATATCATCATTCTAGAAACACTGTTCATGATCCTCACCATTGGAACCTCACCGTTCTAAAAACACTATTCATGAACCTTATCATTGAAACCTCACCGTTGGAACCTCAGAGTTCTGGAAACACTATTCATGAACATCACTGGTGAAACCTCACAGTTGGGACCTCACTGTTCTAGAAACACTATTCATGAACCTCACCGTTGGAACCACACTGTTCTGGAAACATAGTTCCTGAACCTCACCATTGAAACCTCACAGTAGGAACCTCATTGTTCTGCAAACACTCTTCCTGAACCTCACCATTTAAACTTCACCGTTGGAACCTAACAGTTTTAGAAACATAGTTCATGAACATCACCATTGATTCCTCACTTTGGGAACCTCACTATTCTGGAAACACTGTTCATGAACCTCACCGTTGAAACCTCATCGTTGGAGCTTCACTATTCTGGAAACACAGTTTAAAAAAGGTTACAGATGTACAGTTCTCAACTGTCTACTGTTGGAACTGTTCACTAAGGGTCACTGATGCTAGTATTCACAGAATGGGAAAAAAATTGGCAATGTGTTGGGGATAAGTCACATTGACCTCCTAGAACACCTCAAACTACATATTTTTACAAAGCAATGGGTCAGAGAGTTCTGTTCGATTACATCATATAGCTCTCAAAACATTCTCATCCCCGAGAATTCAAAACCCACCTAAACTGAAAACGAAACAGGGTCCTAACAACCACCAATCGAGATACCTCTCAAAAGAGATCAATCCATAAAAGAAAATAAAAAGTAATCCATCTCACAAACATTAACGATTTATAACCACAAAGGCTACATCGATACATGAAAAGAGTTAAGAATCAAATAAATATCAGTACTGAGAAAGTATCTGTGACTCACATTCCTAGGTACTCTCCTCCATACAAACGTGTCACCATAATACATGAACATGGGGGATAAAATGCTCTCACAACACCTATCCTTTCGGTTTTGGATCTCCACAGGTCGCTCCTCAGAGTTTTCATCATCATCAAAATCGATCTCTCCCCAATCAATGATGTGAGAGTCATCATGAAGATAATGATGGAGCTGTGATAAATGGAAAACATCATGTATCCAACTCATCTTTAGTGGAATTGCTACATGATACGCCAAAGCTCTAACATGAGATAACACCTAGTAAGGCCCAACAATGCGGGGAGAAATCTTTCTCCCACAACCAAACCTTCACTTCCCATGATGGGGAGTCACCTTCAGAAACAAATGATCCCCAACATTAATTTATAAGGGACTATTCCTTTTATCATCATATGATTTCTGATGATCTTGCACTATCTTCATCCTCTCAAAAATTACATGAACCTTCTCTGTTGTATTTTTCACTAGTTCCGGTCAGAGAATTGCTGACTCTCCGACCCCAGTCCCGCACAACAGAGAACGCCAAGGTCGGCCATACAAGGCATCAAATGGGTGCATACTGATGGTGGAGTGAATCCTATTATTGTATGAAAACTCCACCATGGGTATGTTCCTCATCCACGAACCTCCAAAATTAAGGACACAATAGCATAACATGTTTTCAAGAGTCTGGATGGTTCGCACTGTCTGGCCATCCATTTGAGGAGGAATAGTAGTGGTAAGGAATAGTTGAGAAACGAAAGAATGTTGGAGACCTCTCCACACCCTAGTGGTAAAACGTGGATCACAATTAGAAATTATCATCCAAGGGACTCCATGAAGTCTCACCACCTCCTCTAGATACATGCTTGACAAAAAATCCACTGAGATGTACTCTGTGAATGTTATAAAGTGGGACAAATTTATTAAGTGATCCACTACCTACAAAATATCATCATGTACTCTTGGAGATCGAGGTAACCCATTAAAAAATAACATTGAGATGTCCTCCCACTTCTACTGAGGATTATATAAGGGATATAACATACCACCAGAAACACGATGTTTGTCCTTCACCTTCTGGCAGACCAAACATCAAGACACAAACTCCACAACTGAATGTTTTAGCCCAAGCCACAAAAACTAGATTCTCAAAGCTTGGTACATATTTTACACACCCAGATGCACCTCTAAAGGAGAACTGTGAAACTCTTTGAGAACTGTATCACACATTGTCATAGGAACAAAAAGCCTTCTGTGATACAACACTCGGTGTTGTTCATCCTCAAACCACCCATCAGGGGCCTCACCACAATCAACTCAGTCACTCCATACCTCCACCTATCGGTCCTCCAACTATGACTCTTCCACCTTCTTCCCTAGAGATGATTTCACCATCATCTAAAAAACAAAACCCCTTCCCCATCTTCTCCCACATAAATATGTAATACTGACAGTTCTTCCATTAATGTTCAGGAATCACCAGATTCATGCACAACATCACAACGTGACTTTCGACTTAATGAATTAGCGAGAACATTTCACTTTCTAGGTGTTTTTGGTATATTGTGTCATATTCTTGTAATAAATCTATCCTATGAAATTGTCATAAGATCAAGTCACGCAATAAGAAAACATACATCATACTCTTATGATCGGTGAAAACCCCAAAATACACAAAAATGAGGTAATGTCTCCACAACTTCACTGCAAACACCAATGAGTCAAAATCATGATTGTGAGTGGCCATGTTATATTCATGGGGACGTAACTACCGAGAACCATAAAAAAAACTGATATTTTCTACATCAGAACACAGTCCAACCCCAGATGTGAAGCATCACAGAAAACATCAAACGGAACTCCCTCAGCTGGGAGAAAAAGAACTGGAGAACTTACTAACTTCTTCATTAGATACTCGAAAGATTCCTAAAACTAATCAGTCGATATGAATTTCTAATCCTTCTGGGTCAAAGCTATCAAAAGAGTCTCACCTCATGAGAAATCGGCTACAATCCTCATGTAGATGCATGCGAGACCAAAGAAACTTCGCACCTCCAACACTGTCTTAGTGGCTTCCCAAGACACTATAGCTTCCAACATCGATGGATCCACAGCTAATCCCTGCAAGGACACAACATTCCCCAAGAAACTAACTTCACAAACCCAAAACTCATGCATCGGAAACTTCCCAAACAACTAATGTTTACGTAGAACTCCCAAAACAGCATGTAGATTCTCTGTATGCTCCTCTTCAGACATGGAGTTAACAAGGATGACCTTGATAAAAGCTACCAAAAACGTGTCCAAGAATTCACAGAACACACCATTCATCAATCCCATGAACACAACTGGAGCATTCTTCATGATGAATGGAATTACAAAGTACTCATAATGCCCATGATGACCAAGGATGGTAGTCCTCAGGAAATCCTCATCCTCCACATGCATCAGTTGATATCCTGACCGCAATTCCATATTTGAGAACCAACGTTCACCCTTTAGTAGTTATAATTAATCATCAATCCATGGAAGAAGATAGTGATTATTTATCGTCACTTTGTTTAAGAGACGATAATCAATACACAACCACAAACTGTTGTTAGCCTTCTTCACGAACTAAACTGCTGCACCCCACGGTGACACACTTGGCCGAAAAAAATTGCACTGTAATAGACCATCCAGCTGTATATGTATCTCATGTAACTAATAAGGGTCTATCCTATATGGAGACATAGATATAAGAGATTCTCACGGTTGTAGCTTGATCCCAATCTCGATCTCTTGTCGATGTAGTAATGACACAACCTCTTCCAGAAAAACATCTGGGTACCCTTCTACGACCCTAGGAAACTCCAACTGATATACCTTTGAAGAACTCAACATCAACTCAGCCATCATGGATGATATTTACGGAATTATCCTATAACCCATCTGATGATCTCTCTCACCAACAAACACCACCAACTCTCGAACCACATCGAAGAAAACGACATGTTTCCTAAATCAATCCACAATAGCCTGCAACTAATACAACCAATCCATGACAAGGATGACATCATATGCTTGTACTCGTAAACATAGGAAATATCCCCAAGAGTGGTACTGCCCCAACACTAGATCACAGTTTCTACATACTTTAAACAAGTCATCTCGACCTCCAACTGGCGTAGTCAACACCAAGGGCACTAGGAGACTCTCTACCTCAAGTTACAAAGCATGGATAATGGATGGTGATATGAAGGAGTGTGGTGCTGCAGAATCACACCAAGGTAGATAAAAAGAAAAGGGTACCTCAAATGACATCTGGCTCGCCGGGAGCTTACAAAGATAGATCATGAAGCAGACAACGACCTCCTCTGCGGCCTCTCTATCCTTGATGAGGACAACCACCATGGTTGCGCTCTGGTATCAGGGGTCATGAAGTGTCACTGGTTTTTCCTTTTCCTTCCCCATCTTCCCTCTATGGATCTATACCTGGTGAAACATGTTGATGCTGCCTCGACTAGAAGTGCTTCAATAGAGGAACGTGTAGCGGAGAACCTGTTGGATGATGATTTCTATGAATGGTCGGGCAATCCCGCTGCTGATGTCCTCATCCAACTCAATAAACACAAGTGTATGATGCCTTAGCATTGTCCTGAGAGATCATTCCCTTGTAGAAACAAGATGTAAAGGGTTGGGACCTACCCCCGACTGAACAGAAACTCTTCTGCCCTAAAAACATGGAACCCTAGACCACAGCTCTATTTCATGAAGAATTACAATGACCCTCCTCTCATGATGATCCGGTCCAAGCCAAAGTCCTCTCGATCAAATATTCCCTTTCTAGTACCTCAAGATATGTCTTCAGCATAAATGGTGTGACCTAGCGCTGGATCTATGGTCGCAAAGCCTCCTCGAAATTCCTTGCCCTGGCCTACTCATCTGGAAACATGCCCAAAGAATATCGTAAAAGGTTTCTGAAACTGATTCCAAACCCTCGCATACTAAAGCTCCACTGTCAATGGGAAATATGCTCATGGAGAGTGGAAAACATCACGGTCGATGAAAGAAACTCGACTCTAAACATTTCTCAGAACTCATCCCAGAAGATAGTTGATCTTCACGATCCCCAAGAAACAAGAACAACTACTTCCTCGCTGCTCCACGCAGAGTCGTCACAACCAAGGACACCCATTGCTCCTTCCGGACATGGATCGAACTGATGCTCGTCTCGACCTCCTCTAACCAGTTTTCCAACACTGCATCTAAAACGGAGCCCTCGTACTTCTGCAGACTCTATCAATGAAACTCTCGGAGTTTCTTCGACCAAGTGTCGTCGTCGTCAACCTCTACCCTACGGCGATCTGTTGTAATAGCCTACTGAACAAATTCTATGTGATCCTGACAAGGATGTCAACCTAGATACATACCTATAAAACAAAAAATAGTTAGGGATCCTAAAACATGAATATGGAATACACAAAATTAATTAATTAATTGTTTTCTTTTATTTATTTCATATTAACCTATCCCAAGGTCTACCCATTCAAACACAAGAACAAAGAAGACTGATGCATGATAATTCCCATGTCTCTACCATGTAACTACTATCACCTCATTTAGTAGACATTGTAAACATAAAGGTCCATACCTCATATCATAGGGGGCCCAAAAATCCTATGTATTAGCCAGTATCCAGTGTTTACACCTCTTACTAAACATGAATGAAATTGTTTCCCTACTAACCTATGCAACCCCACATGTTCCTAACTCCAAACTCCATCCTATCCATCAACCGGAGCTCGGATACCACTCTGTCATGACCCCCTCCCCAAAAAGTGTACCCCTCCTAGACCAAAAATGTGAGAAGGGAGATAATGACCCCCGAGTCCTGCCTCCAGTAGGCCCCGATATAGCGACTAGCACTGAGGGTATAGAAAAAACATAGATGAGAGGAATTACCCTCTAATAGAACACATGCGGAAGAGAGGGACAATATAGAAACCAACCAACTATGACTTGAATAGAAATATAAAAGAAAAGTCAAGTACACATATGAATTTTTATGAAAAACTACTACAACTGAAAGGGGAAAAACTGCAAGTACCCAAAATAATGTAAAACAACAGCATCCACAAGCCAAAATAGCTCCTGCAACCCCAAACTATTAAACACTGTCTTGATCTACAACTTGCTACATGTGACCTGAAAAAAAAATGTTTATATAACTATGGAGTTAGAATATCAGTATACTCTGTAGGATCCTCCCTAAATTCTATCGAGAAAATGAAATGAAAGAATGCTAAAGCACAATGAACAACAAGAGAAACCAACTCATCACCTAAAAATTTATACTAAATTCCCAGCCCCACCACGACTACTCTCACCATGTAATGCATACAAAAATATATCTTATAGTAAAGAATATCAGGGTTACCCCGCTACTACTTCCCCTCTAGTTTTCCACTTTTCCCCAACATCGTACTTCCTAATCATCTCTCTCCAAAAAGGAATGCCAACAAACACCTAGGCGAAGCACCACAACATGTACCTCGTGCAATAAAACCACCACTTCCACGTATGTAAAGTAACCATATAGTTTATGGGACCCACCACTTCCCGCATAACATGTATCAAATGTCAGGTATTATATTTCAAGCCATTACAACCCATACACCGAGTACAGATCCTCATGTCATCACAGACTATACACATTACACCTATAGTAGTCCATAAGATACTATATCCAGAATATATGTGTGATAATAACCACAAGCCTTTACATCCCTCTACACATATATATGAGGATAACTAACTATTGTGCCTACCAGCACAAGTAACTACCAAGAGAAGAGAGAGGGGAAAATGGGGTAGTCATCCATTCATCATCCCACCGGAATGTTAGGGAAAACAGCCACCCCCCAGGGATCAGAATCCCCGGGGTGTTAGTTTCTCTTACTGACAAGATGGAGTAGCATATAGAAACACAAAATGTACAGGTTATACGATATCTCACAACAACACCATGGGAATAACAAATTCTTATACTCAACTTTAGCTGAAGTCTCTCGAACTCTGGCTGCTACTTCTACGATTTGGTATTCTATAATCCCACAACCATTTAAAGAGATTTAATACATTATTTCATTCCATTTTTATCAGTGGAACATTAATTTAATTAATTCTTTAAACATTAATTAAAAAGTACCAGTTCCACATTAATGTTCATTCGCATCAAAAACAAAGTACATTATTCCTTTTAAAATACAACCTCATCATTAGGTTTCAGCAACTCCATCCCCAAGGGTTAACCTCATTTATTCAATTATTAATTAAAAAATTACATTCCCATAGTACTAGGCAATATAGAAAAATATTCTATGATACTAAACACAAGGGGGAACAACATACTGAGTAGATATACTACCCATCGAGTCATTGACACCTATAGCAAGATCATAGAACCATCCTCCCTTGAGAATCTATACACGGAATGCACGTGGAATACCCCGTGTGACATCTACTCCTTCAGAAGTAGGGTAAGCAAGACTAGATTCCCTGAGCAGTGGGGATAATTAAAGTAGTTAATCATCCAATAATAATCGGCAAGCATCAAATATTCATATCCATCGCATTCCATCATCCCTGGTGTCCTCCCTAACGCCCGAATGCATAAAATGATGCATATCTCTTCTGTAGGTGTCATCTAATGCCACAACCAAAAGGCCCAGATAACCCCACATATCACAACATCCATCCATGCTCACATCACAACACAAGCAGTAGGAAAACAACCATTTTAATAGTTGTTCTCTAAGCCCATTAACAAACAATAGGGTAACTCAGAACCCTACAAGGAGTTATATTTATTCGATCAACCAGTTTTTTAATCAATATTATATTAACATATTAATATTATTAGGTTCCAAATTCTGCAGACCTAATAAGTAAGCTATCACAAATAATAAAACACTCTTACTACACCATATTGATTAACATCAAATTACAACATGAAGAACCAGATTCATTTACAAGCCTCTTTATCATTAACCAAACCATTATCAATTAATAATAGATTTACATTATTTACCAATTTAAAAAAAATGAAATGTTAAACACAAAAATAATTGATATCACACTATCTAGGAAAAAAAGTGGCTATTACATATGACCAATATCAATTTGTTTATCCTGTTAAAATATTTATTAGGTCAATTCCATTGTGATCCAGTGGGTTAAAAAATGAAAAAAATATAGTTGCACGTTAAAAAAGAGAGATGCAATGAATTCGCTACCTCAAAAAATTCTTGACGTTCTTTATACGAGAACCATCCAAAAACCAGGTCACCATCCTCCTCTCGCAACAACTACATCCACCCGAGGATGCCATGGTACGACTGCACCATCCGAAACCCAAGAAAACTCCATTAGAAGATAGATATTACATGCTATAATATGGAAAGGAGAAACATGTGAAGATGAACCCCAAAAGAACAACGATGAAACATACCTTATATCGAAGATTGATCGATACTACTTTGTTGCATCAAAATAGAGATGAACCAATCTGAGCAGGAAAGATTAATTGTGCAACTCCTATAAGAAGAAATGGGATGTTTGAGTGTCGCACACCCGAGAACAAGGTGAATGAATCAGGGATGACGATATCTCATCCCTATATAAGATTTAATGGAGTGATGCTTTAGGAAATGATTAATTTCCCATCAAAATAAGATCACATTAAACCACGTGGTTTGACAAAGTAAAAACATCCTGATCTATAGGAATAATTAATATAGGAATTATGGCCTTTGAATCAGCCTTATATTCCTTAAAACGAGGCTCTAAATTCATTTTACATCAAAGGAAACGTCAATGGGGCGAAATAGTAGGAAGCTGGAAACACTGGTCACGAACTCAATATTTGGAAATGGAAAAACACTACTCATGAACATCACCATTGAAACCTCACCGTTAAATCCTCACCGTTCTGGAAACACTTTTCATGAACCTCAACATTGAATCCTCACAATTGGAACCACACAATTCTGGAAACACTATTCCTGAACCTCACTGTTGAAACCTCACCGTTAGAACCTCACCGTTTTAGAAGCACTGTTCATAAACCTCAATGTTGTAACCTCACCGTTCTGGAAACACTATTCATGAACCTTCACCGTTGAAACCTTGCCATTGGAACATCACCATTCGGGAATCACTATTCACGAACCTCTCCGTTGGAACCTCACTATTTTGGAAACACTGTTCATGAACCTCACCGTTGAAACCTCAATGTTGGAAACTCTCTTTTCGAGAATCACTATTCATGAACCTCGCCATTGGAACCTCACAGTTCTGGAAATATTGTTCCTGAACCTCACTATTGGAACCTCACTGTTCAGGAAACACTATTTCTGAACCTCACCATTGGAACCTCGGTGTTCTGGAAACATTGTTCACAAATGGTTATTGATGTACTATTCTCAACTGTCTGCCATTTGAACTATTCACCAAGGTTCACCGATGCTCTTATTCACAGAAAGGGGAAATAAATTGGAAAAATTGTTGGGGATAAGTTGCCTTGACCTCCCGGAACACCTCAAACAACATATTTTCACGAAGGAATGGTCCAGAGTGGTCTGTGCCATTACAAAATATGCATGAGCCACTTATCCTAATGTTTTTGGATTTGGATTATTTTTTACTATATAAGATATATATAGTTAATATTATTTGGATAAAGTGAATATATGGAATTTGGTTATACTACATAAGGTATGAAGAATTCATCTTAAATAATCATCATTTAGAGAAAAAGATACATTTTTTGTGGAGATTGAATAAAGGATAGAACTATAATTTTCATGTGGGTATATTCACTTATTTTCCTTGTTAATGTTGTAATTTAATTCCTCAACTCTATGAAATGAATCTTGTAGGAAAAACATTAGCTTTTTACATTTCTTACTGAAAAATCAATGACCCTATAACTGATCATAGATTTATAGTTTTTAGAGAATAATGTTTTTTATGACCAGACATTATATAAATGTCCACTTGATCATGATATTTATTTCTCAATTCTTTGTACACATATTCCTACAGGTAACCCTACAATGTGTTATCTCAGGTGACCTTCATAGTTTTCTTTCTTTCTATTAATGTCGATGTTTCATTAATCCTTTTTTCCAAAGTGGGGCTTTAACAAATGTATTTTGAAAAGTCAAGCCCCTAGTTTTCAATAACATATTCAAATTTTGAGGAAAAATTTATTAAATAGGGCAGGGGATGTAACATTTTATGACATTAATAATTAAACACTATGATCAATATATTTCAGGATATTACACATCATGGTCATGAGAGTAACCAAATATTATTATTGATATTTTAACATTATAACATTTATATTAAAATGGTAGGAATAAATAGTATTATCTAAATTATGGTTTTTTACACATGTATATATATTTCTTCTACCAATTAATTATAAACAAATGAAAAATCCTTTTTATACTACCAAAGTGGTGCGTCTTCCACAGCCGACACATCATGGGATTGGAAGTGTATGGTGGATGCAAAAAATGATGATCTTCTTCATCTACATTCTACGACTTCATTGTCAAACAACAATCAAGGGTAGGGTATTTATTACATGTTGATTCTCTCCTTGAATCTTCTTCTTCGGTTGGAAAAGAATTGTTGTGGGTGAGTTGTTTTTCATCATACTTCTATCTTGATGAACCAATTGTTTCTACCCTAAACGCAGAGGGTGCGGGCCAAACCAACATGGCATGACCCCTCATCTATTCTTGTTTGTGATAATCATCGGCATGGAGATGAGGTGACAGAATGACAAAGGCAGCAACGAAAAATGCAGTACTACCCACGCCCTTTGAAAACTATGCCGCCCCCGCGACAATCTGGTACGTCGGGCTGAACCGCGACCCACCGACTGCCCCGCCCTGGCCGCCCCGTCTGCCGATAGAACCTCTAACATCACCTCATCTGCACCACTTCCAGCTCATGCCCCTCAGCACCTGCCTGCTATCGGCCTCCCGTGTGCCCCGACCAAACCCCGTCGGCCCGCGCCGGCCCGGGCCACTCCACCGCCGACCTGGCCAGCCACGACTCGGTCGCCTGCCTGCCCGCCTGGCGATATGCCCCATCGCCTCTGGGTCGGCCACTCCCTACACGGCTACCCATCGGCCTGTCTAGCTCCCTACCCACCCACCTCCTCACCTGCCCGGCCGCCTCCCCTGTGGTCGATCGAACCGCGACAGCCCACGCTCCCCGCATGCCTGGTGCCGCTTGCAGCCCCCCTCACGGCGCCATGACTGAAATTCCCCGGCCGCGCCCTCCGGGTCGTGCCACCCCAGGCCACTCCCTCTGGAAGAGCCACGACGCGTCGTTCCCTCGTGATGCTCTGGGCCGAACCGGCCC
Source organism: Viscum album (assembly GCA_963277665.1). Lineage (NCBI taxonomy): Eukaryota > Viridiplantae > Streptophyta > Magnoliopsida > Santalales > Viscaceae > Viscum > Viscum album. The sequence continues at coordinate 2,129,491,732 of OY728120.1, forward strand.
CGAGCCTTTGCCGAACTGCCCAAGTGGCGTGTTGGGCTGGCCCCAGCGGGCCAAGCTGAAACTAACAGGCTGGTCCTCCTAATTGGCTGGGGTAGACCCAACAGGTCTGACCGGGTTGACCCAGACTGGGTCGGCCAAGACTGGGATAGACCGGGTCAGTCCGACCGGGTAGGACTAGACTTGGGCCCACCACCGACCGATTACTTTCTTTTGCCATATCATTGGCACCGGACATCCATTTGATGAACCGTCAGCGGTGCTAGTAATCTTGGAGCATGACGGTCCCATTATTATACCCCACATAAGTTTGGGGTATAGTTGAGATACGGTTAGGTTGGATCGTGCATGATTCTAACAGTGCCCCTGCGACTAAAAAGCTAATAACTCACAGACCGAGAGTCCGATTGATCCTCCATCTGTTGCGTTGAGACCCCTGTGACGTGGCACACCTTTGAGATACTTCTTAGTGGTACATTATGATAGTGGGATTATTCAATAGATGCTCATGGAGCAGATCATTCTGCTGACGAGCAAGTAGAATGTGGAGACATAGTATCTGGCTAAGTCCTGACGACTGCTGGCCATTTTGACGTGGAGTGATTCTACTAGCACAGCGGGGAGCGCTATGATGTCGCGGAAGACCCGTAGTGGGGATTGCCTTGGTTTCGCGGCTGACAATCGTTACTCAACAAGAGAGGTACCTCAGCAGGATCCGAGGGGGAGCACCTTTGTGACGCGGCATACCCACGTTGGGGAGTGTGTGGGTGATGCCGCAGACCCATGGTATTCGATAGGAGGAGTAACTCAGTATTCCAAGGTTAGTGGGAAGAGCCATGGTGTCGCGGCATGCCCACTCAACTGGACAGAGGAGGAGTTCTCAAGCATCCATGGTATCGATAATGTGAATAATATCTTGGTTGATCTGAGTCAGTAATGTTTTTATTTACCTCATGATTGAGATGGTTTACTTGATAACTTATGTATATGTATGGGGATATACCTAAGTGGGTTTATCTGCTCATTTCATATTTTTTGGTTTATCCTTGTTAGATTTTGTGAGACCTTGTGGGTCTCAGGGTCCCTATTGAGTATCGTTATACTCACCCCAACATGGGCTATGACCACACTTCGTTATGTTAGATCTAGACGAGGAACAATACTGACCGAGGCTGAGTGTACCAGGATAGGACGGTACTTGGAGGTGGACCATATGGCGTGTCGGTACATGGAGGAGACCGATAGACATGGAGTTCGGAGGAGGATATATGTAACTACCCTTCAGGTAGGATCCATGGTGGATGATCCAAGAGCTGCTTTTCACCTTTCAGCTGTTTTGTCCTCTTCACTTGTACTTGTACTTTACAGTTAGGCTTGTATTTCTGGCCCCTTTACTTTTCATCACTCTTTTGTTATACAGTTTTACATTTTGTTTTGTATCCATCTGTGTGCTCTATTATATGTGTTTTCAAGTTATAAAGGCAATTCCTTCCCAGTTTTGGGATTTATGCCTTTGGTGCTGGTCTCCAACCCCTGGCCTAAAGAAGGCGGGATTGGGGTAGTCACAACACGAGGCCCTGGGGATAGGTTGTGACAAATTTCTATCAAAAGGGTTGGTTCCACCACAGTGTTTAAGACTCTGATATTTTCTATAATGTAATAGTATTAAGGGTACTGAGTGTGGTTTTCAGTTCAGGGAGTCTAGTGTTGTTACGACTACTGATGTATCCATACACCAGGATTCTGACTACTGATTTCTGACTCAGTTCATGAAAACACTAATTGCGTGTGTGTTTTTAAAAGTTTTCTATAAGTTAGCTCAACCAGGTCAGCTCACCAGGTATAATCTTTGACCGTGTCACATATGTTTCATTCATGATGCCTCCCCACGGACAACCAACTAGAGCCCCGAGAGTCGTACGCACGGATAACCCACCAAGCGACGAGGCCTCGGTGCAAGGCCCACTACCACAAAACGGGGCAAGGTTAGTGCCACACTTTTATCAGCTCTAACGAAAAAGCACTGATAACGGGGGGGTACATTTATCAGCGCTAAAAAAAGGGCTAATAAAAGTACCCCTTTATCAACCCTTTTTTTAGCACTGATAATGGTACCCCGTTTAACAGTCTTTTTTTAGCGTTGATAAAGGGTATCCCTTTATCAACATTTTTTAGTAGTGCTGATAAAGGGGGGGCTTTATCATCACTTTTTTTAAAAGCGCTGATAAAGGGTCTACTTCCAAAAAAATCATTATAAAATATATTAATATATTAATATATATATATAGTTATATTGATATAAAAATAATATATGTATTTTTAAATATATTTTTAAATATATTTTTGAGAAGTATAAATATACAGTTACACTTAATATTTAATATATTTACTGAAAATGACTTATAAAAAATTCAAAAAATATTTTTAATTAATAATTTACTAATTATAATTGATTAAACATCATTTAATAACAATTTTAAGACAAAAAAATCAAAACAATTAATAAAAGATCTAAAATAAGTTGAAAATGCAACTCAAACTTCAAACAGCCATAACATTTGATCCGGGTGTCCGTTTGAGCTCTACAACATATCAAATGGAAGCATGTGATGATCTCTACGTGCTAGGGATCCAAGTAAAGCCTTTGTCACATTTTTTGAGGCCAAAAAAAGGCCTAGAAGGCCTCCCAAACTGAGTTTTTAGTCCGGATACCCCGATTTTTAAACATTTTGTGTATTTTCAACCTCGTTTAAGGGGGTATTATTGGATTTTTTGTGCGGAATGAATTTATTCCATGGTATTACATTCATATTAATATTTTTTTTGAAATTTTATCATTTTTAAAATGCACTGCTATTTATAATCAAATACATTACAATATATACATATTTTTCATATATTCAGACATAAAAATAAATTTTTAAATAAATAATTATACATATTTACATATAAAATATATTAACTTTATCTAAATAATAAATAATATCAATTTTATTTAAAATACAAATATATCAATATTTATATACCTATATATTAATCTAACTATATATGTACCTATATAATGTGACTATGTCTATATATTAACAAACTGATATTATATATATATATATATATATATATATATTCTAACATATGTATATGAATATATATTTATATATATATATAAATATGTATAATTATACTTATAGAAACACATATATGTGTGTGTGTGTGTGTTGTATATATGTATTTATTTACACACACAAAACAAAACATATTTTATAATTGTATTGAAAAATAATCTTATAAATATATATTAATATCCGAATAAATATATGGATAAAAAAATATAACTAAATAGATATAAATAAATAGATATAACTTAATATTAATATATTAATAAATATATACATATATACATATCGAAATATAACTAACTATATATATATATATATATATTAATATACAAATAAATATATAAATATATAAATATAACTATTTATGTATATATATATATTATATAAAAAATATAAATTTATATTAATACATGAATAAATATAAATAAATAAATAAATATATATATAAATAGATATATCACCAGTTGGAAAAAAATCAAATTAGAGGAGTGGTAAAGGCTTAGTACGCATGGGGGGAGGCCTTGAGTTCAAAAATCGGTGGACGCAGGCAAGTGTGCGCGCATGGGTGAATTTGTGGGGGGGCATATAGAGCTTCTAAAGGTGACTACAAAAGCATTGATAAAACGTGGGGTGTTGTGTATGGGGATTGCAGGGGAGTGGGTGGGTGGGGTGCTAATAAATGGGGGGCAAGCATTGTTAAGAGCCCCTTTCGATTTACATATATTTTTTAAATTTATTTAATTTTTTTAAATTTTTTATAAATTTTTTAACATTTATCATAGCAGAAAAAGGCATTGATAAAAGGGGTCTTTTATCAGCCCTACAAATAGTGCTGATAAAGGACCCTTTTATTAGCGCTAATAAAAGACCCCTTTTATCAGTGCTCAAAAAAAGAAAATATAAAAGGGGTCTTTATCAGCGCTTTTTGGAGCACTGATAAAGGGGAACCCCCTTTTTCTTCGTAGGCATTACCATCTCTTTTTTAGCACTGTTAATGGACTTTTTTAGCTCTGATTAAAGCCATAGTTCTAGTTGTTTCTCTTTTCATGCGGAGGGTCCAGTAGTATCACACCCCGTTGGGTCACTGATGCCCCCAGCCCCAGTAGCAGACGATGCGCACCGCTTGAGTGCGTTGCACGAGTTCCCGCACTAAAGGACTACCAGGTTCTTGTGAGAGATGGACCCACTGGTGGCTGAGGATTGGATGGAGGCTACAGTGAGAGTCTTCAGACTGGTAGGGATACAACTGACTTCATATTGATTCTTCCGTCCAGCCTTCTACAAGCAGTAGTGGGCAGATGGTGGAGCATGATACTCCAGGACTATGACAAGGTGACACTACTATGGAAAAACATCAAGAGCCTATTTTGAGTAGAGTTTGTCCCAGCCACACTACAAGTAGTACGGATACAAGAACTACATTATCTTTAGCAGGGCATCATTACATAGTCATAGAACTCAGCGTGGTTCACCGACCTCTCACACTACTCCATAGATATGGTACGAGACCCATTCTTCTGGGCTCGGACCGTTGAGAAGGGGCTTATGAAATAGATCAGAGCTTTAGTGATCTCCCTCAGAATCCTGACATAGGCAGGGGTATTGGAGCGAGCCCTCTTAGTGGATAGTTTCTTTGATGAGCAGTCTCCAGCCCCGAGACCCACCGCTAGTCGACAGGTAGTGGAGTCTTCTAAAGCTGGCAGTAGACAGATGTCACAAAGTTCCAAGAGGACCAGACCCATATGTGGATGATAGCATAACTGAGGATCGGTTCTATGGGGCACCCGGAGTAGAGACATACATGTCAGGAGCGGGCAGTATTTTGCATGCGGTGGGAAGGGTCACATGGCTTGTGACTGTTTGACCCGCCGTTCAGATGATCAGTAGATAGTCGAAGGAATTCCCAGGAAGAGACATAGATTCAATCGAGGTGGTCTATATAGAGGAGGCAGATGTGGTAGAGTAGTTGGCCATGTAGCTGGCGGTGGACGACATTTTGAGGTGTTACCGCCACCACCACCAGGAGGTCCACCCCGACCATAGGGAGTAGGTGGACATGGGAGAGCTCAGATCCAGGTAGTTGAGTCCTATGATCACGATGCTTCAGAGATAATATGACGTACAATATGTGTCTATTCCACCATTTATTCAGTAGTTATAGACACAGGTTCTAGACACTCTTTCATTTCCACTTCCCTCGTTCAAAGATCAGAGATTCCGACTGATCCTTTGGCACGATCCTTATGGCTAGAGACTCTTACGGGAGTAGACTCAACCATTACACACTGGTGATGGTGGTGTGATCTTTCTCTAAGAGGACAGAGCTTCTACTGGGATCTCCTAGTAGCAGCATCAAGGCCTTACGACGTCATCTTGGGTATGGACTGGTGAACAACCATCCATGCTCAGTTTGACTATATTAGGATCCAATTGTGGTGTGTATGGACGGATGAGACTGGGTTTACCTTCACTGACAAGAAGGGAGCCTTTGCATCACATTATAGACTTACTCAGAGGAGGGTGCAACTGATCAGTAATCAGTTGGCATGCCTTACCCTCGGAGCAGTTGATGGGGAGAGTCCGAGATATCCTGCAGCGGTGGACCAGTACGCGAGTGTTTTCCATAATGATTTTCTAGGACCACCTCCTCGTAGAAATGTGGACTTATACATTATAATGTACCTCAGGACAACACTGATATCTACACCAGCATATCAGATGGCTCCCGCAGAGCTTTGCGAGCTACTGGTACAGCTAGAGGACTTGCAGGAGAATGGATTCATCTAGACCAGTGTTTCTCCATGGGAAGCCCCGATTCTGTTCACCAAGAAGGGGGATGGGAGCTTGAGGATTCGTGTCGACTACCTTCGCCTAAACCGGGTGACTATGAAGAAAAAGTACCCACTCTCGAGGTTTGAAAACCACTTTGATCAACTAATGGGAGCCTAGTGGTTCTCAAAGAAAGACCACATATCAGGATATCACCAGGTCAGAGTTTGAGGTGAGGATATGCAGAAAATGGAATTAAGATGTCAGTATGGCCACTATGCTTTCTTGGTTATTCCTTTTGGCTAAACAATTCTCCAGCAGGGTTCATGGGACTCAGGAACAGTATTTTTCAGGCTTAGCTCGATCACAATGTCATACTCTTCATCGAAGACATTTTTATCTACTCAACTACTGAGGAGGAGCATGCCATCCATATGCAGGTAGTACTTGACACACTCCGAGAGCTCCATCAATATGGTAAGATCTCGACGTGACAATTTTGGATCCAAGAGATTCACTTTTTGGAACACATCATCTCAGAGGCTAGTGTTGTAGTGGATCTAGTGAGGATTGAGGCGGTACTTTCTTGGGAGACACCCAGGAGTGTGACGTAGGTAAAATGTTTCCTAGGTTTGGCTGGTTAATACTGAAGGATCGTACCAGACTTCTCCGGAGATGAAGCACCACTTTTAGCCTTGACAATGAAATGGAAACCCTTCATGTGGTCGGAGAGATGCATGTAGAGCTTTCAGAAGCTAAGGCAGAGGCTGACTAGTGCCCCCATCCTGATACTTCCATAGAAATGCATAGGGTACATAGTATAATAGGATGAATCATGGACTGGACTCAGGGGTTTCCTACTACAGGATCGAGGAATGATTGGATATGGTTCTCGGCAGCCGAGACAGCACGAGCAGAACTACACTACCCATGACCTGGTGTTATCACCAGTGGTCTTCTCCTTGAAGATGTGGCGACACTATCTGATCGGAGAACGTTTTACCATGTACTCTGATCAAAAGAGTCTCAGGTATATCTTCACTCAGAAGGTCATGAACCTTAGACTACTTTGATGGCTTGAGTTCCTCCAATACTATGACTTTGAGATAGTCCAAAAGATGAATGTTGTAAAAAATTCACCCAGTAGGAGATCTGATATACAACTACTAGGTTAGGCGACAAAGCAGCTCGCTTCCTTGATGATATCCTTTGTCGACTGAGATGGATCAGCTTTCCTTCAGTCTGTTACAGTCACTGCTCCACTTCTTTAGCAAGTCAGGAAGGCACTACGTTGAGATGTTGACTGCGAGACACGACATGCACAGTAATCCACAGGGAAAGCACTGGATTGATTTTCTAAAGGTGGGGATCATGTTATCCTCTATAGAGGACGTACTATGGTACTAGTGCCACATCAGGAGGATGTGTTGAGGGAGTTCCACACATACCCTCTATAATTATATCCAAGAGTGGCGAAGATGTACAATTATCTCCGACGACAGCACCGGTGGCCAGGAATGAAGAAGGATATAATAGTTTTTGTCTCTCGATGCTTCACATGTTAGCAAGTGAAGGTGGAGCACCAGGTACCAACATGCATGTTTCATCCTTTAGAGGTCCTAGAGTGGAAGTGAGATGGGATATACATAGACTTCATGATAGGACTACCACATACATCCAGGGGTCACGACCCATTTTGGATGATCATTTACCGACTCAGTAAGTCAGATCCCTTCAAACCGATAATAGAGTTGGGTTCAGTAGAGAGCTTGGGACGCCACTATGTGCATAAGATTATGAAGCTATATGGAGTAAATTCATCTATTGTCTCCGATCGTGACACACAGTTTACATCCCAACTATGGAAGCAGTTGTAGGAGGTTTTTGGGATGCAACTTCATTTGAGAAATGCCTTCCATCCAAAGACGGATGTGTAGACTGAGCAGACCATTCAGACCCTTGAGGACATGATGTGTGCTTATGTCCTTGACTTCGATCGCAGTTGGTAGGATCACATAGATTTGGTGGAGTTTTCATACAACAACATATATCACACCGCCAAAGGGATGGAACTTCTTTAGTCATTATACGGATGGCCTTGCAGATCACCTTTGTGCCGAACTGATCCTGGGGAGTCAGCACTAGTGGGACAAGAGATGGTACAGGTGTCCACGGAGAAGATGCAGATCATCCAGTAGCAGATAAAGACTACACAAAGCAGACAGATGTCATATGCTGACAGAAGGTGGAGACCTCTGGAATTTGAGGATTGTGACCATGTATTTCTACGGGTCTCACCTCGATAAGGACTATAGAGATTTCGCTAAGGGGGAATGTTTTCTATATGATTTGTCAGAGCATTCTAGGTCCTCAGCAGTGTAGGTGAGGTGGCTTACCAACATGATCTTCCTCTTTAGTTGCACTAGGTTCATGACGATATCCACTTATCTCAGATGAGGAGATACGTGCACGACCCTTCTCCCATTATCAACCATGGAGAGATAGATGTCGATGATGGGGTTACATTTACGGAGGTTCCATTGGAGACAGAGGATCTATAGGACAGGGTCCTACGTGGATGGTTGATACCTCTAGATTGTGTTCACTAGCAGTACAGGAACCTCTAGGAGAGCACATCAGAGCTGGAGGTTCAGATTCATGCTCACTACCCCCAATTATTACCTTAGTTTGAGTAGTAGTCTACATGGATGTAACGACCTGAGGTGAGGATAATTTAAAGACCTGGAAATTCCATGGAAAATTTCTTGTTAAATACATGGGAATTTTATGATTTCCATAAAACTAATGGCACCTGATTCCGAGGCCCGGTGTTCCTGGAATTGATTTTTTAATGTTTTGTTCAGGTAAATTCACTATATGTATGTGCGGGTTTTTATAACATTTGAACTGGTGCTCGGAATTGAAATCTTAAGGCACCATTGAACTCGTAGTGCTTGTACTCGCTTAAGGAGACTTTCACTTCGACGACCGTGAGTTGAGAAGATAAGTTAGTTTTTGGGATTTCATAGATAATAATAAAATAAATCGTGCTTTAAGTTATTTTTATTTGAGCCTCCATGTGGGTGATTGGAGGTGGGTCCCACTAGATCTATATCCTTCTTATAGAGGATGGATGTTGGAGGTGGGACCACCACACTATAAACTCCGATGAGAGGTTATGGGGGTGGGGTCGACCCGATCCTAACCTCCCACTAGAGGTTATGAAGTGGGGACCACACGGGACTATAATACCCTATTAATGGTGGGAGAGGAAAACCTCTCATATCCACTCATAAATGTGGGAGAGTCTCTCCACACTTACCCTCTTTAATTGGTGCCAACTCCACTAATTAAATTGTGAAAATCCTCCTCATTAAATTAATTTGTGCCAACACTCATATATTAATTTTGGAGAAGGCCAAGATAATTCATTCACTTTATTGAATTCGGTGCCAATGAAAAAATAGATAACTGAATATATTATTATTATGTTTCACATTTCTCATTTGGTGGAATTTTGGGGGGAGGAGATCTTGTGAGGATTATAATTCTCTAATGAAGAAATCCTTCTCTCAATGAAGAACAGATAATGAGAAACACATTTTTCCAATGAAGAACTCTGGCAACGATCCCCTTCGAAATTCTTCTACGGACACCTACCGATGTGATGAATCTTCCACAACAGACACAACGTGGGATTAGAAGTGTTCGGAAGACACGACGAATGATGATCTTCTTCATCTAATTTCTGCGACTTCACTACCAAACAACAATCAAAGGCAGGGAGTTTATTACATGTTGATGCTTTCCTTGAATCTTATTCTTTGTTTGGAAGAGGATTTTTGCGGGTGAGTTGTTGTTCATCATACTTCTATCTTGACGAACCGATTTTTTCTACCCTAAACACGGAGGGTGCAGGTTAAACCAACATGGCCTGACCCCACTTTCGTTCATGTCTGTGATAATCTTCGGCATGGCGTTGAGGTGATAGAATGATGAAGGCGATGACAATAAAGGCAGCGCTACACTCGGCCTTTGCAAACTGCTCTTCCCCCATGGCGCTTCGGTGCATCGGGCCGAACCACGGCCCTCCGGCTACACTGCCCTGGCGGGGCCATCCACTAGCCGAACATTCTAATTCATCCCGGTTGCACCCCCGATGGCCCATGACCCCCGACTCCAGGTGGATTTTGGCCTCCCGTGCGCCCCAATCGAACCCCGTCGGCCCGCGCCGGCCCGGGCCGCGCCCCCACTGACATGCCTGACCACCTCCCGGTCGCCTGCCCACCATCTTGGCGCCATACCCAGCCGCCTACCGGCCTAGCCCCACCCTGCCTGGCTGCTTGCCAGCCCACCTAGCACCCTGCCCGCCCGCCTCCCCACCTGCCAGCCTACCCTACGCCCGGCCAAACTACACCGGCACGTGGCCCTTGCGCGCCCCGTGCCACTCGCGGACCCCCTCACAGTGCCCAATACGAACCGGCCCGACAGTAACCTCTAATCCAGACCACACCATGCCACACCCTCATAGCCTATCTACACAAGGCTGCACCGTCACGGCACTCCGGGCCGAACCTGACACGAGCCTGGGCCGAACTACCCACACGGCGCGCTGGGTTGGGCCCTACGGGCCGAGCCAAACTTACCAGGAAGGCCCACCCAATGGGTCTATCCAGACCCAACAGGTCCGACTGGGTCGACCCAGACCGGGTTGGCCCAGACTGGGATGGACAGGGTCAGTCTGACCAGGTCAGACTGGACATGGGCCCACTACTGACCCTTTACTTTCTATTGCCAATCTTTGGCGTCGGACTTCCATTTGATTAACCGTCAACGGCACTAGAAATATTAGAGCATGACAGTACCATTAGTATACCCAACCATAGATTGGGGAATAGTTGATATATAGTCAGGTTGGATCGTGCACAAGTCCAACCTAGCCCCCAGGAATAAAAGGCTAATAACTCACAGACCGGGAATCCGATTGACGCGTCGGCTGTTACATTAAGATCCCTGTGACGTGGCCGAACATTGATGTACTTCTTCGTGGTACTTCATGAATGTTTGAGTATCGACTAGTAGCACATGGAGTGTATCCTTCAGCTAATGAGCAAGTAGAGTGCAAAGACCTAGTAGTTGGTTGAGGCCTGATGACTGATGACCATTTTGAATCAGAGTGATTCTACTAGCCCAACAGGGAGCACCATGGAGTCATGGCAGCCCCACATCGGGGAGTGCCTTGGTGTCACGGTAGAACCACAATACTCAATAGGAGTAGTACATCAGTAGGCTACGAGGGGGAGCGCCTTGGTGATGCGGTAGAACCATGATGGGGAGCATCTTGTTGATGCAGCAGACCCACTGTACACGAGAGGATGTGTAACTCAGTAGTCCAAAGTATGTGGGAAGTGACATGGTATCACGGCAGGCCCACTGTACTCGATAGAGGAGGAGTTCTCTAGCAGCTGTGGAATCGATAATGTGAATAAATCCCTAGTTGAGCTGAGTTAGTAACTTTTTTATTTACCTCATGATTGAGATGGATTACTTGATAATGTGGGTATATGTATGGGCATATAACTAAGTGGGTTTATCTATTTATTTCATACTTTTTGCTTTATCCTTGTTGGATTTGGTGAGAACTTGAGGGTCTTGGGTCCTTACTCATTTACATTATACTCACCCCAGCATGGGCTATGACTGCACCTCGTTGTGTTGGATGCAGACGACGGACAGCGCTAACTGAGGCTGAGCGTAGTAGAACTGGACGGTACCCGGAGGTGGACCATATGACCAGTCAGTACACAGAGAAGACCAGAAGACATGGAGTGCGGAGGAGGCTATATGTACTTACCCTTCAGGTAGGATCTGTGGTGGATGACCCAATAGATTTTTTTCACCTTTTAGTTGATTTGTTATTTTCAGGTGTACTTGTACATTAAAGTTTAGATTGTATTTCCAGGCCCTTTAATTTTCATCACACTCTTGTTATACAGTTTGTATAGTGTTTTGTATCCATCTCTATGCTCTATTGTGTGCATTTTCATGTTACAAAGGAAATGTGTTCCCAGTTTTGGGATTTACACCTTTGGTGGTAGTCACAAGCCCCTGGACTATGGAAGGTGGGTTTGGGGTAGTCAGGACATGGGGCCAAGGGGACAGGTCGTGACAAATTTCTATAAAACCGGTCGGTTCTACCGCAGAGCATAGTACTATGATCTTTTCTTTAAATTAATATTATTAAGGGTACTAAGTGTGGTTTTCAGTTCAGGGAGACTAGTGTTGGTACGATGGCCGACGTATCCGTACACTAGGACATTGAATACCGATTTCCAACTCAGTGCACAAAAACACAGATTGCATGTGTGTTTTCAAAAGTTTTTTATCACAGCTCAACCAGGTCAGCTCACCAGGTATAATCTATGACTATGTCACATCTGTTTCTTTCGTGATGCCTCCCCATGGATGACCAGCTAGAGCCCTGAGGGTAGTACGCACAGATACCCCACTGAGAGACATGGCCTCGGTGCAGGGCCCTTTTCCAGTGGAGGCACCAGCAATACCACTCTTCATTGGGGCACCGATGCCACCAGCCCTAATAACAGATGATGCACGACACTTCAGTTCATTTCACATGTTCCAGCGCCAGAGGCCACCCAGGTTCAGGTGAGAGATGGAACCACATGCAACTGAGGATTGGCTAGAGGCTACGGTGAAATTATTTAGACTTGTAGGGACATAACCTACATCATGGTGATTCTAACTGCCAGCCTTCTACAAGTAGCAGTGGGAAGATGGTGAAGCTTGAAGCTCTAGGTCCATGATGAGGAGAAACTACTCTGGGCAGACTTCGAGATCCTTTTTAGGAAGAGTTTTTACCATCCACCCTACATGCAGTACAGATACAATAACTACTTCATCTGTAGAAGGGCATCATTATGTTGGCATAATACTCAGTGAGGTTCACAGAACTCTTGCGGAACTCCACAGATTTGGTACGAGACCCATTCATCCATTCCTATACCTTCGAGCAGGGGCTCAGGAGAGAGATAAAATCTTCAGTGATCTCCCTCAGCATCCCGACACATGAAGGGGTGTTGGATCGATCCCTCTTAGTGGAGAGTTTCCTTACTGATCAGTCTCCAGCAGTGAGACCCACCACTTGTCGACATGCCACAGAGTCTTCTGTATCTGTCAGTAGATAGATGTCGTCGAGGTATAAGAGGAACAGGCCCATGGGTGGATGACCGCATGACACATGATCGGTTGTGTGGGGCTCCTAGAGAAGTGACATACATGCCAGGAGCAGGCAGTGTTTCACATGTGGCGAGCAGGGTCACATGGCCCGTGACTGTCCGACTGGCCATTTGGATGACTAGAAAATAGTCAAAGGACCGCTAGGTAGAGACATAGATTCGATCTAGGCGGTCCATAGGGAGAATTCAGACGTGGTAGAGGAGATGGTCGTATAGCTGGCGGTGCATGACGTTTTGAGGTGTTACAACCACCACCACCAAGAGGTCCACCCCGACCATAGGGAGCATGTGTACAAAGAAGAGATCAACTCCAGACAGCTGAGGAATATGATCACGGCTCTCCGAAGATTATATGAGGTATAATCTATGTTTATTTTACATTTGTTGTAGTAGTTATAGACACAGGTTACCGTCACTCTTTCATTTCCACTGCCCTCGTTCGAAGCTCGGTGATTCTGACAGAGCCTTTGGATCGATCCTTATGGCTAGGGACTCCTACGAGAGCAGACCAGACAATTACACACTTGTACTAGTAGTGTGAGATTACTCTACTAGGAGAGAGCTTCGGCTAGGATCTTCTAGTAGCAGCGTCGAGGCCTTACGACGTCATTTTGGTTATGGACTGGTTATCTACCGTCCATGCTCATATTGATTGTATTAGGCACAAAGTGTGGTGTGTCTGCACGGATGGGACCTGTTTTACCTTCACCGGCGATAAGGGAGCCTTTGCTGCACAGGATAGACTTACTCAGAGGAGGGTGTAGCCGATCACTCATTAGTTGGCCTACCTTACCCTTGGAGCAGTTGATGTGGAGAGTCTGAGCTATCCTATAATGGTGGACCTGTGCGCAGATGATTTCTCTAATGATGGTCCAAGACTACCTCATCGTAGAGAGGAGGAATTCTACATTGACCTATACCCCGGGACGACACCAATATCTACACCAGTGTATCAGATGGCTCCCGCGGAGCTTCACGAGTTGCGGGTACAAACTAGAGGACTTCCAGGAGAAGGGATTCAATCGGCCTAGTGTTTCTCCTGGGGCAGCCCTGATTATGTTCACCAAGAAGGGGGATGAGATCTTAAGGATTTGTGTCGACTACCATCGCCTAAACTAGGTGACTGAGAAGAACACATACCCACTCTCAAGGATTGATGACCTATTTGATAAGCTGAAGGGAGCACGATGGTTCTCGAAGATAGAACTCAGATCAGGCTATCACCATCTCAGAGTTCAAGATGAAGATGTATAGAATATTTCCTTCAGATTTTGGTATGGCCACTACAAGTTCTTGTTTATGAATTTCAGCCAACAAATTCTCTAGCAGTGTTCATGGAACTCATGAAAAGTATTTCCCAGTATTACCTCGATCACATGGTCATAGTATTCATCAACGACATTTTGATCTACTCAACTACTGAGGATGATCATGTATACCATATGCAGGTATTACTCAATACAATCCGAGAGCTCCATATTTATGGTAATCACTCGATGTGCCAGTTTTGGATCTGAGAGGTTCACTTTATGGGACACATCATCTAGGAGGCTGGATTTGCAGTGGATCTAGTGAAGATTAAGTTTTTACTTCCTTGGGATCCACCCAAGAGTATGAAATAGGTACATAGTTTTCTGGGTTTGGATGGTTAGTACTAGAGGTTTGTACCAGACTTATCCAAGGTTGCAGCACCACATTAAGCCTTAACGAAGAAGGGGAAACCCTTCGTTTGGTCGGAGAGATTCCAGCAGAGCATTCAGGAGCTAAGGCTAAGGCTAACTAGTGCCACCATCTTGAGACTTCCAGATGAAGGCGTAGGGTACGTAGTCAACTGTGACACATCAGGGACCGGACTCAGGTGTTTCCTTATGTAGGAGAGACTAGTGATCGCGTATGGTTTTCGGCAAATGAGATAGCACGAGCAGAACTACACTACCCATGATCTAGAGTTAGCAGTAGTTGTATTCTCCTTGAATATGTGGTGACATTATCTGATGGGATAACGTTTTACCATGTATTCTGATCACAATAGTCTTAGGAATATCTTCTCTCAGAAGGACCTGAACCTAAGACAATGACGATGGACTGAGTTCCTCTAGGACTATGACTTTGAGGTAGTCTATACTCCTAGAAAGGGGAATATTGTAGTAGATGCACTCAGCAGGAGATCTGGTATAT
This sequence comes from Viscum album, assembly GCA_963277665.1. Taxonomy (NCBI): domain Eukaryota; kingdom Viridiplantae; phylum Streptophyta; class Magnoliopsida; order Santalales; family Viscaceae; genus Viscum; species Viscum album. The sequence goes on from OY728120.1 coordinate 2,129,507,048, forward strand.
ACCTACTAGGTGAGGAGACAGATAAGTTGTCTGCTATACAGATATCCTTTGTGGACCGAGATAGAGGAGCTTTCCTTATGTCTCTTACAGTCACTTCTCCACTTCTTCAGCGAGTTAGGGAGGCACAACGTAGATATACTGACTACATGACACGGCGTGTATAGATATCCACAGGGCAGACACCTGATGGATTTTCTAAAGGTGGGGATCATGTTATCCTCTTAAGAGGATTTTCTATGGTACCAGTGTCAGTTCATGATGATGTGTTGAAGGAGGTCCACACATCGCCTCTAGAGGTACATCTAAAATTGGCAAAGATGTATCAGGATATCCGACGACAACACTAGTGGCCAGGTATGAGGAGGCTGTAGTGGAGTTTTTCTCTAGATGCCTCACTTTTTAGCAATTGAAGGCAGAGAACCAGGTACCATCAGGATTGTTATAGCTATTAGATATCCCATAGGGGAAGTGGAATGGGATATCCATGGACTTCGTGACAGGACATCCATGTACATCTAGGGGTCACAACTCAATTTGTGTCATCGTTGACTGACTAACCAAGTCGGCTCAGTTCCTACCAATAAGAGAGAATGGTTTAGTAGAGAGCTTGTTACGCCTCTATTTTTAAAAGATTGTGCGGCTATATAGAGTACCTTCATCTATTTTCTCTGATCTTGACACACAATTTACTTCCTTGAGGTGGATGGGGTTTCAGGAGGCTTTCGAGACGCATCATCATTTGAGCATCGCCTTCCATCCACAGACAGATGGCAAGACTGAGTGGACCATTCAAAACCTTGAGGACTTACTGCGTGATTGTGTACTCGACTTCGGTTGCATCTGGGAGGATCACATACCTTTGGTGGAGTTTTCATACTACAACATCTATCACTACACCATAGGAATGGAACCTTTTGAGTCGTTATACGGACAACCACGCAGATCAACATTGTGTTGGATTGATCCTGGGGAGTCAACAATAGTGGTCCAGAGATGGTACGAGCTACCACGGAGAAGGTGTAGATCATCCAGAAGCATATGAAGACTACACAGAGTAGAGAGAAGTCATCTTCTTACAGGAGGTGGAGACCTATGGAATTCGATTATGGAGACCATGTATTTCTATGGGTCTCACCTCGATGAGGACTACATAGTTCTGGTCGAGGTGGAAAGTAATCTCTGAGATTCATCGAACCTTTACATGTCATCTTCAGTGTTGTTGATGTGTCTTATCACCTAGATCTTCCACCTCAGTTGCACCAGGTGCATGATGTCTTCCACTTATCTTAGATGAGGAGATATGTGCACCACCCTTCTCACATCTTCGACCATAGAGATATAGAGGTCGATGATGGGGAGAAATTTAAGAAGGTTCTAATTGAGATTGTGGATCAACAAGAGAGGGTCCTACGTGGATGGTCGATACCTCTAGTGCGTGTTCTCTGGTAGCACATGAACCTCCAGAAGAGCACATGGGAGTGGGAGGCTTAGATGCATACTCAGTACCTGCACCTGTTCCCTTAGTTCAAGATGTAGTTTATGAGTATATAAATCCCTAAGGTGGGGAGAATGTAAAATCTAGAAATTCCATCAAAAATTTATTTTTAAATATATGGTAATTTTATGAGTTCAATAAAACTAACGGCGGATGATTCCGAGACCCGATGTTCCAGGAATCTATTTCTGACATTTTGTTCAGGTACATTTAGTAAAAGTACATGCAGGTTTTTATAACTTTTGAAACGGTTCTCGAAATTGAAATCTGAGGGCACCGGCGAACTCGCAACACCAGTATTTTCTTAAGGATACTTTCACTTAGACGGTAGTGAGTGGATAAGATAAGTTATTTTTTGGGTTCTTGTAGAGAATAATAAAATAAAGTGAGCTTCACATTATTTTTATTTGAGCCTCCATATGGGTGTTTGTAGGTGGGTCCCAGTGGATCTATTACATCTTGGTGGATGATGGAAGATGGAGGTGGGACCACCACACCATAACCTACCATAAGAGTGTATGGTGGTGGGGTCCACCCGAACCTAACCTCCATTGAGAGGTTATGACGTGGGGACCACATGATACTGAAATACCCTATTAATGGTGGGAGAGAAAAGCCTCTCATATCCACTCATATATGGGGGAGAGTATCTCCAAACTCACCCTCTTTAATTGGTGCCAACTCCCAAAATTAAATTGTGCAAATCCTCTTCATTAAATAAATTTGTAAACACACTCATGAATTAATTAAGGGGGGATCCAAGTTAATTAATTCAGCTTTTTGAATTCTGTTCCAACGAAATAATAGATAACTCAATCTATTATTATTTTCTTTGGAATTTCTAATTTGGTGGAATATATGGGAGAAAAGAGTTTGTGAGGATTAGAATTCTCCAATGAATAACCACATCTCTCATTGAATACTGAAGAACAAGGAACGTGTTATTCCAATGAAGAATGCCGACAACGATCCTCTTCAGACTTCTTCCCCAGACACCTATTGAAGTGGTGTGTCTTCAACAGCCAAAACAACTTTGGATTGAAAGTGTGTGGAAGACACGAAGAACAAAAATCTCCATCATCTACTTTCTGTGACTTCATTGTCAAACTACGATCAAAGGTAGGGGTTTTATTACATGTTGATTCTTTCCTTGAATCTTCTTCATCGGCTGGAAAAGAATTGTTGTGGGTGATTTATTGCTCATCATACTTCTATCTTGATGAACTTATTGTTTGTAACCTAAACGTGGAGGGTATGGGCCAAACCAACATGGACCAACCCCTCATTGGTTATTATTTGTGATAATCTTCAGCATGGCGATGAGGCGATAGAACGATGATGGCGGTGATGACAAAGGCAGTACTACCCACGACCTTTGCAAACTGCGCCCCCCCTGCGGCGCTCCTGTGCTTCGGGCCGAACAACGCCCCTCCAGCCGCACCGTCCGCCAGCCGAACCTACTGAGTCACCCCAGCCACACCACCATCAACCCATGCCCTCAGGATCTTGGCCCCCATCGGCCTCTCGTGCGCCCCAACCGAACCTCGCTGACCCGCGCCGCGCCCCCTCCGACCTTCCCAACCACCCCTCAGCCGCCCGCCAGACCGCCTGTCACCCTACCCGGCTGCCTACCGGCCTCGCTGCACCCTTCCTGGTCACCCGTCACCCCCCTAGCTCCCTGCCCAGCCACCTACCTTCCTACCTCCCCACCTGCCCGACCGCCTCCCCTACGCCCGGCCGAACCGCGCCAGCCCACATGCCCCGAGCACCCGATGCCGCTCGTGGCCCCACTCACGGTGCCCTATCCTAACCGGCCCAAATTCGCCTTATGTGCCAAACCGCACCGGTCCACGCCCTACAGGCCGTGCCCCAGTGACGCTCCGGGCCAAACCGGCCCTAATCCTGGGTCGAACTGCCAACGCAGCGCACAGGGCTGGGCCCAGTGGGCCGAGGTTAACCTAAGAGGCTGGACCGACCAATGGGTTGGGCCAGACCCAATAGGTCTAACCTAGTCGACCGAGACCAGGTCAGCCCATACTGGGACGGAACGGGTCGGTCCGACTGGGTTGGGCAGGACCCGGGCCCACTACCGACCCTTTAATTTTTTTGGCCATATCTTTGGAACTGGACGTCTGTTTGAAGAACAGTTAACGACATTGTTAATCTTGGTGCATGATGGTGAAATTAGTACACCCCACAGGAGTTTGGGGTATAGTTGAGATACGGTCCGGTTGGACCGGGCACAAATCGAACCGGGACCCCCTGGACTAAAAGGATAATAACTCACAGTCCTGGAATCTGATTGATGCGTCATCTGTTGCGTTGATACCCCTGTGATTTGGAAGGCATTTGAGATATTTCTTCGTCGTACTTCGTGACAGTTAGAGTATCAACTAGCAGCTCATGGAGTGGATCCTTCCACTGATGAGCGTGCAGAGTGTGGTGACCTTGAAGCTGGCTGAGACCTGATGAATGTTGTCCGTTTTGAATCGTATTTATTCTACTAGCCCAGCGTGGAGAACCATGGTGTCACGGAAGACCCGCAGTGGGGAGAACCTTGGTGTCTTGGAAAAACCACGGTACTCGACAGGAGGAGTACCTCAGCAGGCTATGAGGGGGAGCACCTTGATGACGCGGAAGACCCACGGTGGGGAGCGCCTTGGTGACGCAGCATGCCCATAGTACTCGAGAGGAGGAGTAACATAGCTATACAAGGCAAGTGGTAAGTGCCATGGTGTCATAGAAGGGACAATTTACACAAAAGAGGAGGAGTTCTCCAGTATCCATGGTATCGATAATGTGAATAAAATCCTCATTATCCCGAGTCAACAACTTTTGTATTTACCTCATGATTCAGATGGATTAATTGATAACATAGGTATATGTATGGGAATATACCTATGTGGGTTATCTGGTGATTTCATATTTTTTGGTTTGTCCTTCTCGGATTTTGTGAGACCATGAGGGTCTTAGTGTCCCTACTGAGTATCGTTATTCTCACCCGTGCACGGGTTATGCCTGCACCTCATTGAGTTGGATACAAACGATGGACAATACTGACCGAGACTGAGTGTACCAGGACTAGACGGTACCCGGAGATGGACCATATGACGTGTCGGTACACAGAGTAGACTGATAAATGTGAAGTGTTGAGGAAGAAATCTGTAACTACCCATCAGGTAGGATCCTTGGTGGATGATTTAGGATCTTCTTTTCACCTTTCACCTTTTTTTTCCTTTTCATTTGTTCTTGTACTTTACAGTTTGGCTTGTATTTCTAGCCCCTTTACTTTTCAGCACTATCTTGTTATACAGTTTTACTTAGTGCTTTGTATCCAGTTGTGTGCTATGTTGTGTTCATTTTCAACTTATAAAGGCAATGCCTTCCCAGTTTTGGTATTTTCGCCTTTGGTGCTTGTCACCAGCCCCTGGCCTATGGAAAGAGAGTTTGGGGTAGTCACGTCACGGGCCCTATGGGACGAGACGTGACAATTATCCTGGGTGAGTAATTTTCATCTTCTACTTAAATACTATAAGATGTTTCATAAAGAGTATTTGAATTTTAAAATTCATATCCCTCTGAAGTGTCACACCAGGTGTGCCGCAAGGACCATTGTCATGTACCAATTTATACTAGAGTAATGCATGTTGCACATTTTAAGAGTTCTTACCCCTAGTTTTATATGTTCTAGAGACACATCCCATTTTAGTATCTAGATAGGTTTGTATTTATAATAATCAACATGATCTATCCTTTATTAAAATTCCTGGTCTTTTTCTTATAATTTTCCTCATCATAAAACATATCCTTATTGACATCCGTAGATATGTGCTTATAAATATTCCTAGGGATATCACTTATTGTTTCTCATTATAGTTTTCATAGTTTGACCAATGATTTCCATTGATAACATCTAGAATGAACCATTCTTAACATACATGGATATAACATCATTTTAGATGAATACTCATCACATTAAAAAATTACATTCCCAAGTATAATAATATTATAGTGTCTTTTGAAACATGTAAAAAATATTCTATCTCACTGAAGGATCTTAAAAATCTAACTTAATGTTCTTCCTCTTTATTACTCCAACTGAAATTTTTGTATAACATGGGATAAGTAAACATAAGAAATGGGTGATATTGAGTTCATAGTAAGGGGAAAAAAGATTTATGTAATCCTAACCTAGACATAAGGGAATGATAAAATGAATATACCATTTTCTGATTGTACACTTTATTAAAAATATCATAATCATGAGACATGGAATAAATATTGGTAGTTCATAAATCATTAATCATTATATCATCAATAAAATGAACCATTTGATCCTACCAAAGGCATAAGACATATAAATTTTTGTAGATACATAAACATGTAACATAATTCCCTTTAATTAAAGGCTTATTTCCAAAAAAAAATTAGGGGTATTAATGGGGACTACTCTTTCGGGGCGTAATAGACAACCATCCCTATTCCCTGTCCTTTAATTGATAGGGACCATGTTTCATCATCTTCCTAGAGTGGATTAGGATTCCCCATATCCCCATAGTGGATCATGTTTCCCTTTCATCCCAAAGTGGATGAAGCCCATCGAATAAATATAAAACATCATATCAATAAATATAAATATTTTCAAAATGAATTAGGTACTGATAAAGGTCCCACCCATATCATCATAAAATAATAGAAAATGTTCCACAAGATAACAAAACATGCACCAAATCATGACCCATAAAAATAGATGGGATTCATAAAAGTCATATCATATCCCATGTAATGAAATTGGAATAATTAACATTTAATCATATCATTACCTATGGAAAAGATATATGTCTCATTATCATTTCATGAAATCATAACATAAGATAATAATTGGATTTCAAAAGCATTTAACCCATTGAAGAGAAACATGTTTCATAAACATCATTCAATAAAAACATAAAACATTTAATAAAGAATATGAATTTTATACTAGGATCAGATCCCTAATAAACCATAAACTAAAAATAATAATTCCATCTTATATGGGGATGGATTTTGAAATAACACATGAAGAATTTGTTAATTAAAATATCCTTCCATTGATAATCGTTTTTATAAAACCATTTAAAAAATTTGTTTCATATAAATAATTATTTACCATATCATTTAAAAATTTTCATCATGAAAATAACCTTTCTCTTTTTAAAAATTAATTTTATTGAATACATTCTTTGGAAAAAAAATTTATTGAAAATTAAAATAATAACTTATAAATGTTTTTGGAAAATATTTTAATTTTTTTCCTTCAAAATTTATATAATTCGAATGAAAATATTTTGAAATCCATTCAATTTTAAAACGTATAAAATAAAAATTAAAACATTTTGAAATGGTTTTTCTTTAAATCATATTAAACAATATTGAAAAAAATCAAAACCCCCTTCCCTTCAAAAAATATAAAAGATTAAGAAACAAATATTGAAAACCTTTTTCTTTGAAATAAATGGTAATAAAAAAATACATAATATTTAATTTTTTTAATGATACCTTGTTGTGAATGCTTTAATAAAATGATGGTCAAGAAGGTGGGTATATTTGTACGTAGCAAACATTCCTTTTGTACCATCAATGTTAAGAAAAGTATCTTGACTTGAAAACTATAAGAAGATTCCTTTTAAAAAATTTTTTAAAAAGGTAAAATATGGGTAAAAATTTCCTTTATAAATCATAGTAATATATTAAAATATTTTTCTTAATCATGGTTATGAAAGAACATATACCTCTGATCGAATGGATATATGAATCATATTTTTAAAAAATAATTTTTTAATTATATTATGTAATAGAGAGTGAAAAATTGGTACTAAAATTGAATACATACTGACTAACCATAAAATATGAAATTTCCTGATTTCACATGAGATATGGATCAAAATATTTCAACAATAGATGGATAATCACAAAAACCCCCCTATAAATGATGATATTATTTTAATGTACTCTTACTACATAATAAAAACGAATTATACTCCCCGTGTAAGAAAATAAAATTACAAGAAGAAAAAAACATCATTTAAAGAAGTAGGTTCATGATATACAATTTCTAATGGCATTATATACACCCCATATAAAAATATAGGTTGATAACATTACATGTATCTCAAAGATAGGAAATTAAAACAAAATTGCTTTACCGATTTCGGTAACAATCGTACCATAAAAAATGATATAATGATAAAATATATATATGTAAATTCCAAAAAAAAAATAAGTACAATAATCATATAATAGTATGATGGGAATTAAACACACCACATATATAAAATATGTTTGGGACCACAACATGTGCATAACAAAACAAATTGGAGATGAGGAAACCCTTACCCTAAGTCTTGATCCCTTCATAATCATTCAAAAATCCTACATAATATATATAAGATTAAAAAAATATCAAAAAACCATATTCTAATATATAATACCATATATTATGTGATTATAACATCATATTACTCATTTATTATCAAATAAAAGTTAATGATATATTTCAGGTAATAATTGATACGTTTTTCTCTTATGTTTTGAAATTTTTATATTGTTGGCCCTCATAATTTTATGATGATATCTATATATTAAACCAGGTTATAAATATCTTATATTTTTAGTATAAATTTATTATTAAATGATGTAAACCATTCATTTAGACTGTTGGGCATATGTATGTATGAACAATTGTTTTGTTTTACTAGATTATTGAATGAAATAAGGAAAATGAATTATATGAAAATATAGAAAATATAATTTTATTAGAATTGGTATTTCTTATTTTTCTTATATTTTTACTAAATCCATCTGTAATAAATTCCATGTATTGTGTGAACGAATCACATCGCTTTGGGGAGGCGTTAGTCCACACTTCCGTAAACGATGTTATCGTATTTATAAAACATTACAAGCATGAAGGTTTATTTTATATTAAAAAAGAAAAAACATAAATACATCATAAATATAAAATATATCATACACAAAATAATTACCATCACAATTCCAAACCATGAGAAGTGTAAAATGAAAATGAAAACATTATTTCATGAGGCTGTAGTTCTCGGTAAATTTGAAAGGTAAGTTTGTAACCCATTAGAAGGAAGTGTCTGTTAGTGTAGGTAGAACAATTAGAATAAAAATATTTCATTATATTTATGATACTATGGTTATTATATAATATAATATCATAATTATAATTTAGATTGTGGATAATGAAAATAAAACAAAGGGGCTTTTGGATGGATATAACCTCTTCTTTGGGTAACTCCTTTGGGTTTCCAACAATTCGATTCCTTTGATGGATTAATCTCAATAATAGGCTTATAAAACAATTCTACTTATTATAGGTGACTATTTGGTCATATTTTCAATGAGAAAAATGTGTCTGGATAGGGTTTTAAATGGGAAGAGATAATGCTTTTTATAGTGGAGGGGGAGTGGTGTTCTATAAATACTGAAAGGTAATAACTAATGGGAGGTATCCCTTACAATATGTGACTCCAAAAGCGAAAAATAATCAATTAATATGAATTTTTGGTAAAAGAATCCCCACCACAAAAATAGTATTTTAATAATTTTTCCCATATTATTTTTGTTTCCTTATATTTTTTACTTTTGGTTTTACATTTAGGTAACTAGTTTTCTAACCAATGCAATTAAAACATTAACTATAAATTTTGTGATAATTTGTTAAAATGTTTTTCCCAAATGAATAATAAATTTCTTATAAAATTTATAGAATAAAAATATCTGGTTTATTGGAAATTAATTTTAAAATCAGCGCTTATACCACGAAAAAACAATATTTTTCCCCAATCTATGATAATAATGTTTTTACATTTTATGGGTCTATATATTGATTATAAAAAATAATTTGGCCTATTAATAGACAATATTTAATATTCATTAACACTTAAAAATCACTTTTCATTTGTTATGAATTTTAATGATTATAATTTTTTTTAATAAAATATTATTTATTGGAAAATAACATTAATATCAAAATTTAAATTATTTATTTATTTATTATTTAAAATTATAAAAAATTTTATTTTTATAAAATAATATTATATTAAAATCTGTGTATTTTGATATATAAAAAAACTAATTGAAAATAATAATTCATTAAATTTACATTACTTTGAATGTTTGTAACATCATTATTTTGGTTTAATTATAACTAAATAATCCTTGCAGTAACATTTGATAAGAGTTTAATGTAACTAGTTTATCTCAAAAATTTAATTATAAATAATTATATTAAAAATAAATCATTTATCTTTCAGAACTATATTTATAATCATTGATTTGTTTTTTCCATATCCCAATGTTTTTTCATTGTTAATGGTATGAAATGTTCCTTTTTTTTCATTTATCCTTTAGACATGAGATAAGGAAATTTTATTGAATAAATTCCCATTATGTCATAAAATCAGACAATGGATGGATATAATCGAAAGATTGGCATTCAAAGACTTTAGAACTGCTGTCTTCGTCATTTTGGCTATTTTTTAAGATTTATTCCCTTGTTGATCATAATTTTACCTTAATCACTGTAAATAAATTTAATCACTTTTACTAATATTTCTCATCAATTATTATATTAATCTTATTATATAATAAATATCATACTGATTAAAACCATGTATTTTGGTTTTTAAAAATTCAATTCAGAGAAGTGTTTATATTAAATTTAATGTTAATCCCACATACGTGGTGTGAAAGTTGCTTTTTTAAAGTTAAATTGTTTACAAGACCTATAATTTTTCATTATAAATTTTACATAATAATGATTAAAATGACCTAAATTTGTTTAATAAATTGGCAGTTTATCTATTTTGACATTTAAAAATAATTATAATATAAATTATCAAATGTCATTATTTAAATTAAAAAAATGTTTTTAACAAAAATGTATTATTTTTAACTATTAATCAAAAAATGAAACATCATAGAAAAATACAAAAAATCTATCTTAATATAATTTTGATATTCAAAATTCCTTAATGATTTTGATTTCGAAAAATATAATTTTTAAAATTATCAAAATTAATTTTGAAAATAGTTGTACCATTAAAAGGCATTAAAACATTGCTGTTTATATAACACAATCTATAATAAAATGGACGTTGTGTGCAACACAAAACAATCATATTGTTGTTTGTTCAAAAAGAAAATATTTGTGTATCGTGTAGTACATGATTATCATTTAACGGTGTGAAACACAAGTCAAACATAATGGTTTCATATAAAAAATGCTATATTCAGTGTTGTGTGAAATACAATGTATCAAAAGGTTTAAATGAATTCAACTAAAATTCATAAAATCCCATTGTGTTATATTAAAGTGTGTTTTGGTGGAAAATGATGATTTTTTACCTATTGTAGGTGGAACATGGTTAGTAGTAACTACGCCCCAGAACAATGAAAACTCCATACCAATGATAGTATATTTTTATGAGGCACAGGGCTAGGTGCATGTTCATGCACCCTCTATACAAAAACCTCATGTCCTAATTTCATTTGGGAAAGAGTTTTCACTTTGTTGTTTCATTGTCTAGAAATTTTTTGGCCAAACCGTGTGACTGTCCATGGGTTTAATAATATTTTAATTAAAACTTTTCCCTCCCATATTATAAAATAATATCACCTCATTTATTTCCTCATTAAACTACTCCTCCCTCGGAACCACTCTATCTCTTATTACACATCCTTGGGCATCTATCGTTAGGTGATTTTGGTGTCAAATCATTAATAATTTTCCATGTAATCTTCCAATTTCCTCATTTTATTCTTCATCTTGATCCCTTCCTCTCTCTCCTATTGTCTCTCTTCTCTAGTGGTCTGGTTATCATATAATAGGTTCATAATTGTTATTTTTTATATAAATAATGATTGTTATCTTACTATATATTCTTTATGTGGTATCTCATTAGTCACAATTTGGGGTTTGACAAGTTTTTGGAAGAATCAATGAAAAATGTAGGGGGTTCCACAACATGAAATTAATTAGTAATTTTATTATGCATTAATTTATTTAATTTTTTTAAAAAAATATGTGGTATGTTTTCAAGTATTTTTCTAATTGTTTGGTTGTAAATTCAAGGTCAAATGTTGAATTTCCCTTGAGGAAGTTTTATTTAATAGTGATTCCATATGTGATGATGTTATGATTTCCTATAAATGGGTTTAGAATTATGTTTAGAATTGAATAGATAACATGGTATCCTTGGTACATTGGAGGGAATACTAGTAATAGTATTCTATGTAGATTGATATGGACAAGGCCTAGTTTCAACAGCCGAATTTTTTCTACAACACTAACTACTCAAATAATCATTTTGTTGTTGACCAATAGACTGTGGGATATGATTACCCTATATTTGATTACAAACAATGATTATTTGGTGTTCCATATGTATTTATAATTAAGGTACTAATATCCGAGGACACCACTAACTCTTGTAATACAGTGATTTCACATGTTTCTATTTCTTGTAGTATGCTTTCTTTTTTTGTTGATTCCTAATTATTTTTCTCTATTAAAAAAATGTGTTTTAATTATTATTTCTTCATTCCTAAAATCCATTCTTATAAATTCATATTTTATTATTATTCCAAAGAATCTTTAGCTTGTATCGTACTAGGAACATTGGATTACACCCTACATACAACCTCGACTGTATATTTACAATGTTTTTTAACCTTGGTAAATATAAGAAGTTCCATGGTAGTGATGGTGGATCGTGTTGGTAGTGGTTCACCATTGTAGGTGTTACTTCTAGTGGCATGTGGGATTTGACTCTCTTTTTTCCTGGAGGCTTGGTTTTATTGATAGTTCACATCATTGGATTGGTATTTTTGTTTTTGGTTAACCATGTAAAATTTACATCTCTTGTTTGATATTTCCTTGGTTATAGATATGGTTGTGATGTGAGGTTAGACATTTGATTGTAGTTTATGGTTAACAAATAGGGGTAAAATCATTACAAATAATCATTCACAGTGTCCAAGACCGAGTTACATGCTCCTGTTGATTGATAATTCCCTTAAATGCATTCCACGAGCTAGTTAGGGTGTCTCTTTGGATGGAAACCCATCCTAAATAGTGAGAATTTGTATCTGAGCCTGTTTTTTCCTTTTAATTGTTCATGTTAGGTATAATAGTCCCGATAGACTGTGGATATGACTATCGGGGGTTTTGGTTATGGTTGTGAGTGGATTTTTGGGACAAAACACTTCAGAACTAGACTTGGGTCACCTAGGTATATTTGGGATCTTGTTTCACCCTATCACCAGAAGGGATGTGTAGGCAGTAGGCTGCACATGGACACTGAGGTGAGGTGGAGTGATTTTATTTTTGGATTGTTTCTGATATGGTTTCACAATGATTTATTGGATATAATTGAAGTTAGTTATTGAAAAAATATCAGTGATATATTTATGATTTTTTTGGGTTTTAAATTTATAAAGAACCATGTACCCCTAGAAAAATCCTTTGAAATCATGATAAGAATCAGGGAGAATTATCCCATGTTATTTATATATAGTTTGAATTAGTATTTTAGGTTGTCCGATCATTGGTCAAAAGAAAGGGTTTTGAGATGACTCTGGTGAAGGAACCTGCACTAGGTCTAAAGAAGGACAATGACCTAGTGTTTTTCATTAACTGGCCTCCATACATCTAGGGTAGCAATGTTCCCTAGGATGTACATGATTGGATTGAAATAATTGAGAGGATTATTTGATTTTCTGATAATAATGACGAATTAAATGTTAAATGTTCTTAAATATTATTGGACGGTCCCAATTGGAGGTGGCGAGACTCAGTGGTCCATGATAGGAAATATTATCATATGGGAATGAAGGTTTTCTAAGATGTCTTCAATGATAAGTATTTCACAGAGACCATGGACCATTCCATGACATGGGAGGTTTTGGACCTCCTTCAGCGGGACCAGAACATGTTATAACATTCCATCTATCATTATGAACTATTACTTTTGACCCCTATAGTGGTATTTCATGAATTTTTAATAGCCTAATAACATTATAATGCGTTACTTATGGAAATTATATCCCATGTCTTCATTTTATGATAAGGATTTATACTCAGATAATTCACTGATATCTGATTCTGGAGAATGATTAGAGTGAAAAAATTGGGGTTTATAGATTATCTTTAGAAGTGGTCCAAGGAGGCTATAAAACCTTTGAATGGAAGAGGAACCATGATGAGAAGGTGAATAATGGTCTTTCTAGCCCTATTTATCCATCCCAACTTTCTTCATTCGCTGCTTCAGATGTTGGGTCAGTCATATGTAATTAGTGTGGAAGCCTAAGAAATGTGTCGTTAGTGTGTCTAGTCCAACCTAGTCCATTCTATCAGTTTGGACAAATTGGTCACATTGAACAGTTTTTAGGATTTCATGCCTATATCGGGGTGGTGTAGGATGTTTATCCACATAGGGAATTAAATTATTTTAAAAAACTCTAGGATAGTGTGTACTCATTCTACTAGGCTTGGTGGAAAGACTTGATCCTCTTATCGGAATAATAAACTCAAGGAATATCTTATTGTATATAATTGACCATATGCAATGGAAGTGATGAATCATTAGTATTTTATGGACCACATTCTTATGGAATTAGATTTAGGTCCAATGTATGTTTCCTATTGCATTTGGATTCATCAGATATTAACACTTTTTCACAACGGTGCATCAAATTATTTTATTTCCTCTCAACCTATGGATTTTTTTTAAATATCCAATCGATCTAATGTTGTATGAGATGGATTTGGTGACACAACATGGAATGAATATAGTGATCTATTTTTGATGTAGATCATCTGATATCACGCTAACATGGATCAACCTGGAATGGGATTTCATGGTATTCGAAATGGGCCAATATTACATGATCCTTGGCATGTAATATTTTGTGTGACTCAGGGATCACATTGATTTTTATCATCGATTAGTGATCTTCATTGAAACTTATTTGAGTACCTTGGGTTTTCATGGTGAATGTGATCCTCAGTCTAGGTGAGCTAGGCCCCCACATCAAGAGATTTGATACCTTGTTTTCCATATCTAATCACTCATATTGAAGGATGATGATATAGGTATTGAGGATGGAATACCTCCTATGGTGGATGAGTTACCAATGGCGTTTCTTAATGATTTCATTGGGTTTCCTATGAAGTGTGTATTCGAGTTCACCATCAAGTTAGATCCTCGAACAAAGATGATATATCTATCACAATACCATATATCCTCCACTATGTTCATGTAATTAAATATAAAACATGGTGATTTGGAATATTGAGGATTCATTCACTTGAGCGTCACACCTTGGGTCCCCTTAGTTATATTTTCTAATAAGAATATTGGATCTATTTGGTATTGAATTAGTCATCGAATGTTGAAAAAGATAAGCATCAAGAATAAATACCACTTTCCCCATAGTTTATTCCCATATGATCATCATAAGGGATCAATGTAGTTCTCTATGGTAGAAAAATTACCCATTTATCATTATGTTAGAGTCAGAGAGGTAGATGATTGAAAAGAAACCTTCCAGAAATGGTATAGACACATTTAATCCTTGGATATTACTTTTTGGTTGAGAAATTTTTCAATTGACATCATGAATCTTTTTTTCATCGGTTTCCATTAGTACCTCGACACCATCGTCATCATGTTTATGGATGATATTGTGGTGTACACCACGACCAACGAAGATCATGAGCATCACATGGGAATCATTATTGTTATTCTTTGAGATCACCATATAAATGATTCCAAATTAATATTTTGGATCAGGGAGATAATGTTTCTAGGACACATGATATCTGTAAGAGGGATTTTGATGGGCCATGAGAATATTGGAATAGTTCTATTTTGGGATTATGTGAGTAATTTCATTAAGATCGTGAAATGTTTTTGGGTCTGGTGTGGAATTTCAAGTTGTTTTCTAGGTTTTTTAATGGATTTCATTTCCCAAGATGGAAAATACCCAAAAAAGGGTATTGGTTGACAATAGTGTATTATTTGAATAATCCATTGTGGAGATTAAGTATAATTTTACCACTACGCCTATATTAATAGTTGATAAATTTGAGAGAGGTTATATGGTCTATTTTGATGCTTCATGTATGATTCATGGTTTTTAATGATTAAGGATGACCATGTGGTGTTTTTTGTCTCTCAAAAACCCCATCAACAAGATATTAATATGAAACCCATTAAGTGGAATTCATGACATTGAGTTATACATGTGGTAAATTGAATCACTATCCTTATGGGAAGAAATATATTATTTACTCATATAAAAATATTTTATCAAATATTATATTTCTGAAGTATCTAAACCTATGGAAGAATCAATGGGTTGAGTATATTCTAGATTTTGATAGTGATACTGTCAACACTCTAGGAAAATGGAATGTGGTAGAGGATTATTTGATTAGGAATGATCTAGTGAAGGCTCTATAATATTCAAGTGATGAGTGGAATTTAATGGTAATTTTTCCCCTAATGAATTTGGAGTCTAATGAGTATAGTGGAGTCTTGTTATTGGATAGGATTCAGCTAACACCTTCCTTCATAGAGTTTATTTGGGAAACATATCCATGTGATGAGAGGTTCTAGAATTCTATATAATTTCTTAATGGTGGGTAAGTGACTAATTATTATTTTTTCATCCAATGGAATTAATTTATTTTAGGGAGCATTAGTGGTGGTGTCATTATTGTAGATGTTGGTGATGATGAATAACCATATTTATTAGTGGTTACTTTATCCTAAGACCACCAATGTGTTTTATTACATCTAAATATGGATATGTTGGCCATTTTTAAGATGAAACATAGCTGAAATTGTATCTTTGTGATATAAATATTAGTAGGTTATATTGGAGAATCATAGGCCATCCAGTTTTCAGAAGACCCTCATATTCCTTCCTAGTTGTGGTATGAGGTCATCATGGAATATATCTTTATAATGCCTCATAAAACCCAGGGGTGAAACACTCTTCATTTATAGATTGATCGTATAGAAAAAATGATCCCACTTTCTCCGAATCTAGGATTCAACCATGTTGGATGAGTTATCATGTTTATATGATGAAGAGATATTGAGGCTTCATGGTGTTCCATTAGATTTTATTTCAAATAGGTACCTCAGATTCAACATTTGAATTTGGTACGGTCTTCAAAAGGTAATGGGGACAAAGGTCAAAATTAGTACAACATACCATCCCCAAACAAATTGTAAGGCAAAGAAGATGAATCAATTGTTAAAAAAACATGCTCTCAGCATGTGTGTGGGATTTCAAATGATCATGGGATACCAAATTTTTATTGGAGGATTTTTTCTACAAAAATGTTAATAACCATATACAATAATGTCTCTCCTTTAGTTTCTCAATAGATAACCTTGTCTACTCCTTTTTTTAGGACAAAAGTGGGTAATAGTACCTTATTGTGAAAAAGTCTAGTGAAATAGACATATAAAAAATTCATGTTAATTAGAAAGGGATAATGGATAAGTAGACAAACCCCAGGTTTTATTCCAATCAGTGTTGCTGAGACATGGAGTTTTCCATTGGAGATCAAGTGTTTCTAATGGAGTTAAATTGATTGGGTCACCATTTTCGTGATATGTAAGTGATGTTGATGACATAGTATGTTAGGCATTTTAAGGTTACAATGAATTTAGGTATGGTGGAATACTATTTGTCTTTGGAATCACTATTAATTTTGATACAT
Source organism: Viscum album (assembly GCA_963277665.1). Taxonomy (NCBI): domain Eukaryota; kingdom Viridiplantae; phylum Streptophyta; class Magnoliopsida; order Santalales; family Viscaceae; genus Viscum; species Viscum album. The sequence goes on from OY728120.1 coordinate 2,129,524,348, forward strand.
GATGTGTTCCATGCCTTATAATTGAATAAGTATTATCCAAAATAATCTCACATGTTGAACTATGATGTGTTGGAACTAGAACATGATTTTCATGGGCACGAGTGATTAGTGTGGATTGTTGATTTTCATGTGAATGTGCTTTGGTGAAATTCCATACCAATGTACCAGGTACAAATGAAACACGAACATGATTATCGTGAGTTACAGGAATGATGTTTTGTATTGAAGTGTAAGAACAAGATTTATTCTCCAATCATGTTTCAGAATGAATTTTCAAGGATAGAAATATTTATTGGGGGGACAATTTTTTCTTCTAGTATGTCATTTTGAAGTGTTTTTTCTTTTATTTTCGGTCTTAAATTATCACAAGGCTTACCCGAGTGTTTTGGGTGAAAATGGTTTTTTAAATAATGACATAAGGTGGGGCACAATCATTTCATGATGGTCGGAACTATGTGTGAAACTAGTGAAAACAATGTGCCTATAATGTTGGCTCTATGAGAGGTGACTGAACTATAAAATGACTACGTACCCCATCCAAAAAACCATATTGACACATTTCATTTTTGATAGATTTGATGCATGGATAGAACAATGTTCGGATGAATATGAGAATTGAAAGTATGGCTTCCTAGATCAATAAAAAAATATGAAATTAAAAAATTACCATCCTCGAATTTAACCCTAAATCATCCCATTTTTTCCTCATATTAATTCGTATCCCTAGGATCATTTGTCACGAACCAACTCAGGTCGACCTTGATCCTATCACCTGAGTTGATTCAGGATGAGTCCCATAGGGCATTCACAAACCCCATGGGGGGATCGAGTTCACAGGTATCACAAGAGAAGGATAGGAATGATTTACAAATTTTTTATAAAAATAATAATGACAAAATTTTAAATAAAATAAAAATGAAATGAAAAAATAATTAAAGAAAATAACAATTTCCAAATTTAATGTTTTACAAATTTTGGACAAGGCCGCAAAAGTATCATTATAGAAGTGGGACCAAAAATATATACCTAACCTCCATAAAATGAGAGGAACCACATCCTAAAGCTGCCACCACAAATATCGACACCGAGTTCCACTAGAAACTCGATCTTCTAGCACTGAATGACTTTCCATTACCCAGAAAAAACACAGAACAAAGTCCAGAAACACCCAAGGGGGTATTTAGGTTGTGAACCAAAGCCTTGTAGCATGTAGCATAAATTGAAAGATTCCATTAGAAAACATTTAAATGTTATTATAACATTATTACTCATGTAAAATATTTGATAACTTGACGAGGAAAAAAAACATTATAGGTAAACAATTTAAAAATGAACACGTTCAAAGAAAAAAATTTCTCATCCTCTAGATAAACGGACAAAGGGATTTTATAATTTAAAAAAACAAAAACATAGGTTCCTCTATATTCCTATGGAAGGAAACATTCTATATATGAATCCGCATTTTTAGAGAACCATGGGTAGATCTATGCGGTCAAGTAGCTCATGTAGAGCTTTAAAAACCTCACATCTTAGTGAAAATGTGGAATAGAAACCATGTCCCTCAGTATTCCCATGAGCAATCCACTTGTATGGGACACCCACATAACCTATTAGTATCCAATCATCATCCATGATTATTTGGATCTTTTATTATCAGTCCTGCTATGTGAAACTAGTTTATTACCACCATGAAATCAATATAAAGCTAGTAATATTCCATCCACCTAGTTACATGGGATTCCCTTTGGATCAATTATGTTAAAGAAGTCACTCAGAACCCCAAAGTCAACAATAATGTTCAATAATTTCAAGGGAGAACCCCATTTTTCATAAAACAAACCATTTACCAATATATACACACTAAAACCATTAAAAAACACTTTTCACACGACATTCAAAACTCATAAAACCCATTTTTTACATTTCAAGAGAGGTACATAATAAATTCAACCATTTCCATGGGACAACCCTTTCCAAATAATAACAAAATATATGATTTCCTTTTTTAAAAACATGTTTTTCATAATTTACACAATTCAGTCATCACATTGAACAGTGCACAAATTTTTTTATCATACTCAAAACACACCTTTTCCCTTTGAAATCCCATTTTTATCACATTTGTACCACAAGTTTAATTGAAAACACAATTCACACCCATATTATAATGATAAAAAAATTCCATGAAACACAATAACATAAAAAATTTGAAACATATCCATTTTCTATTAAAAAATCCATATTCACTCCCAAATCATGACAAAATGTATCGAAAACAAAATTCACATCACACAATTTATCTATTGAACCAATAAATATAAATTAAGAAACAAGTAAAATCATCTAAAAATGAAAGGTCATGCATCCACAAACCTCAAAGGAGAAACATCCAGAAAATGATGTGAAACCCCATCTGCTGGACAACATCACTTTAGCAAGGCAAGATCTGACCAACAACATCATGATCAAACCCTAAAAAGAGATCTAACATTTAATAGAACCACCATACCAGATGTAAAATCGATACCTTGATGTTGATAATAGGAAACCCTAAAATAGAGGAGGAGAATAAGATAAATGGGACATAAATTAAGGTTTCTTGAATAATTTGGGATAAATACACCAAGGGAGGAGAGATATGAGGGATACTAGGAAGGGGGAGGAGGATCCTATGGTAGGAAGAGGCCATGTAGTGTGAGAAAAATGGGATAAAGTGTTTAAAATAATGGGTAGAGAAAATGAAAACCCAAAATTTTTAATGAGATAGAAGGTTGCATGGATAGTCTGCATGGTTTGTCAAACTGTGTGGAGACTGTGCATTTGCCACTTCCATTAGAGACACATACCACATGAGTAATCCGTAATTGAGGAATAACTATGTAGAATCTGTGTAGTCGCTTATGGTCTTGATCCAGACCTACCACATTGTTCCATAGTCGGAGGTGCAAGGTTACTACTAATCGTGTGCCAACCATGTGCCTTGGACCATCCATCCAAAAACAAGGATCTTTCTCTAAAAATTATATTGAAATCATGGGGGTAAGCTATAATAATGAAAAAAGGTAAGATTACCCGAAACATTTAAACCCATCAAACCTTATTCCAGTGGAAATAACTTAGGACCAAACCCAAATTGTAACGAAACAGAATTTAAAAACATGTTTCTGAAAATTATCCCCACCATAAATGCTTTCAACCCTTTTAAATCCACAATAATGTCTTAAAAAGTGATATTCTTTCCTAGATCAAGGAGATCCCAATGAATGATGATTTAAGAAAAATACTAGAGCACTATCATTTGACAAGTAAACTCAAAAGGCGATCACATGTGGGCAAAATGGACTTAGTACATTGTGGCACCTGTCACCAAAAGTTTAAACACCTCCAGTTGCTCGATCAAAATAAAACGTCTCTCAAAATACATAATCTGACCCCTTGAACCTAAAAACATTATAAATTTTCAATAGAACTCACACAACTATCTTGAAACAAGAAAAATACATCAAACCACATCCTGATGAGTACTCCCATGATCTTAATTCAAGGAAACTGTTATGTGTGATCTAGTCCCAATGTTTAGTCAAGGGAGAAGCTTGGGGTTAGATATCTCTGAATGAGACTACCTATCACAATGTTGATACCAAGTACATAATAGAATTACTGACATGGGGAGTCCTGAATAGACTCCCCACCATATGAAATAGGCTACATCAATTCATTTTAGTGGAATTTCATCATGCCCCATGGAATATCTCCCCACTGTAATGATAAACTAGCTTAACTGATAGGAAAAAACCAATAATGGAATACCAACATGGTCTAACAAAGGATCTTCTGGCACAACCTAATTATCCCTTTGAAGGGACCAAATTAATGGAAATCCAAACCCAAAAGAGAAAACTATGTGGTTCACTACTCCCACGGACATTAAAATCCTTGGATGAGCCCATACCAAAACTAAGGTAAAATCACAAGGCTCTTGATACATGGAAAACCACACTAATATCTATATCTATATGGGAATTACCACTGAATTTAATGAAAAGAGACAACCTACCTCCTTAAAACCAAGGAGTAACTATGACATCCATATGGTTCATCAAAAAAAAATAGGGTCCCCATGACCCTTCTGTCTAACAGGAACATTTGGGATTAAACTACTACACAAAAAGCATAAAATGTCCCTATTTTAAAAATTGAGTAAGAAAACTAGACCAAGGTTCATTTCATTCAATCGGGGATTCTAACTATGTGCCAACGTCACTCTAGGACCTATGGATAGAGCTCTGGTTATTGAAGAATATCTTTCCTCATTGTTAGGTATCAAAACCCTCGGAATAGGACTTCTCCTACTAGTGTCAAAAGAAACCCCCCCAAATCCTATATGGACACAACAAACCCCAATACCCACATACTCTTATAAGTAAAATCTACCAAAACAGTGGATTAAAAGACATGTACAAATCATACCATTACCTCTGAGCATGAAAAAATAGAACAAATAACACATCGGAGGCACCTTCACATTGAACATAGAAATAAGGAATTTCATGAAAGGATGACATGATTTGGTAAAGTTGGAGGCTCTTATATTGTCCCGCACATCAACATTCACATATAATAGAAAACATAACTCTATAATATATCACCTAACATGACTCTTTCCACTAATATATATAATTCATGGGGAGGGACCATAAACCAAGTCCCCCAACCAACACATGATGCATATAAAGGTCCTTCATGTCCACATACAACCATACCTTCCACATTGGTGTCCTAATATGATCATTTTCATAGAATAAAAATATGAAATACCCAAAGGACCTGTAAAACAGAATCTGACATAAAAATCTCTAGAATAATTCCATCTTTACATAATAGAATACCCTCCACCACTTTCGGAAAGGGCCTTCAGACACACAGTTTTCAGAATTAACCATCGATAACAAAGGAAACTAATGAAACCAATGTGACTTTCAACTATGCAAATCCACCCCCCATGTTAGAAAATTGGATTAAAATAAAAATAATAGGGGTAGAACCTCTATCTTAAGATCAAAGAAGAATGTTATTTTTATTGTCAAATAAAATATTTTCAAATAGTGAATCACCCATGGTCGCACTTCAATCAGGCATTACATATTTATGAGGGTGTTGACTAGCCAACAAGGAAAGCCAACGACCAAGTAAAACCGATCCTTTAGACAAAATGTGCCATAAACTAGAACTAGATACATGGGGGGGACCACCACATGTATTCCCGAAACAATTCTCGAAAACGTCCATTATCCATTGATTTAATCCAAATTACCGATGAAACAGAAAGCAGAAACATCATATAAACATGAGGGTTTCTTAAATAAAAACGCCCAACAATAAAATTCCCAAAAATATAAATACACAAAACACCATTCTATAAAAAAACATCTGGAAATGAAAAAAAACCTGTGGGTTTTACATTTAGCATCGGTACCTCATGTAGCATCACACATTCATTTCCTCATGCCAATCGAGAACCAATTCACCTTCAACATATAACCATGGCATGTTGTAACACATGAAGATATGAATGATTAAACTAAAAATCCTTTCCATTTCTCATAATAAAAATTCAACCCACATCCTCAAAATTCCAAATTTAACTCCCATTTCAAAACACTTCAGGTTTCATGACAAGACCCATTTAATCAATGACCATTTAATTAAGAAAATACCTCTCCTTATACAAAATTAGTTTCCAAAGCACTTTCGAAAATCATCTTCCATTTTCCAAATAACAAAATTTTTGATAAACCAATGTTTATGATTTTAGTAACTCAATATCATTGAAAGAATTTTTTTTTATGAAAAAACTATTTCATGTAAATGAACTTTTTTAAGACATCACTCAAAATCTACCTGGAAACCCATTTTCCACCCCTTTTGAAAATAAATCAATTTCAATATTAAATTATACGTTTCTTTACATTTAAATCAATGGTTTTAAGATTAATTTTTAGTAACCAAGGTCAAAAAAAGATGGTATAAGTGAAAACAACTATCAATGGGTGACTTAGGCATATGGATGATGGTGATATGACAGTCGCACCAACATCGTGAAAAGTGTTCTACTGGAATTTCATCAGCACAACAATGATATCCTAGCCTTGTGAGGTCTCTGGGACTAATGAAAAAACTCTCTTTTTTTTATCCCATGTAACGAATAGCCACAATAGTCAAATGACTCAAATAAAAAATGACATCCCCTAGTGGCTAGATTTATGTCATGAGGTGTGCTGGCCGAACACCCTACTCTTCAGAAGAATCTCATGTCCCGAGAATCCTAGATCTGATCAATCCAGACTCTTCCATTAGGAACAAAACACAAAAGACTCAACCTCCTATCATAGAATTTTATTTTTAACCCACTGGGTTAGACATAGTACAGGTCACCCGAGTGTATTAATGAAAATGATCAAATGGAATTCCATATCCCCATGGGATAACACATGTTCCCAGGTATCACAAGAGAAGTTTTTGAATGATTTACCATGTTTTTGTAATAATAAAACAACCAAAAATTTAAATAAAAAAATCTATAATTACACAACCAAACAATCCCTTATAAATTTCTATATTTAATGGTTTACTACATTTAGAGAATACCATAAATGTACAAGGGCAGTAGGGTGAAAAAACATTATAAAAATCCTCCATAAAGAAAGAGTAAACATATCTTCAAGACACCACCACCATGAATTACAACAAGTTCCACTATAAACTTGGTCTTCCAGAACTAAACATCCTCCCTTTACCAGGAATAATCATTAAACTAGGTCTGCATACACCCAAGCGTGTATGTAGTGTGTGAACCAATTCCCAATAGGATGTCACATATATATAAATATTCCATAAATTTTTTTAAAAGATAATATAACATGATTATTCACATAAAATATTTTATAACATTTCTACTAAAGGAAACCATTATATGTAAACAATTTAAAAGGAACACTTTCAAAGAAAACCATCTCTCAAATTCTTGATTAACGGAAAAGGTGATTTTATAAATAAGACACACACATAGATAATGTTTCAACTATATTTTAATGGAATACCCCAATCTATTTAAGCATCATGATAGTTAGAGCACAATGGGTAGATCTATAGGTTCAACTAGATCATGTGGGATTCGAGAAAACTCGTATATTGGTGAAAATGTGGTATAAACACCAAGACCATTAGCATTACCATGCACGATATTCTAGTAGTGGACACCAACATAACCTAGTGGACTAAAATCATCATCTATGTTTGATTAATGTTGTTATCTTCATTCCTGATAAGTGAAACCAGGTTTTTTCCACTTCTTAATCACTTACATTCAAGTCCTAGTCTGTCTACCTAGTTACTCGGGATAACCATGTGCTCAATTACATTCCACATGTCACATATAACACCACATTCTATAATAAACATCAATAATTTCATGGGAGGAAACATTTTTTCATAAAACAAACCATTTATCATTTTACAGACACCAAAACCATTATAAATTACTTTTCACGCAAATTGAAAATATCATAAAAACCTTTAGGTCTATATCAAGATATGGAAATAATAAATTCAACCATACCCGTGGGACAACACTTTTTCAATCATCACACATGTTGTGTTCATCGGTTAATGAAAATTATTCTCGTAATATACAAAATTCACTCATCACATATAAAGTATCACAAAAAATGTTAATGAAAAACCCCAAGATTACATAGTATGTTGTCTCATTAAAGTAGTTAAATAGCTTTCACAATAGGCAACATAGAGTTCTTGTGCACCACAACATACAAAACAAGCCATTCAAAAAGTGTTTATGAATAGTATTAACTGAATTTTGAATATTATATACTCTATATAATTTTAATATCCATATTATTTATTTTTTAGACATAATACAAGAACAAATACATTTTTTTCAGATAAAAGAAATATTTTTTTAAAAAATACAATTCTACCACGGTTTAATGGAGAAAACTTTTTTTAAAACCAATAATAGACACTTTTATATATTAAATTTAATGAAATTTAAATCTTCTTTAGTAGAGGGACATAAAAATTTAGTTTGGATAAATTTTTGGTAATTTTTTGATAAATTTTATTTTTTGACGAATAGTGAAAAATATTATGTTTTTATTGAAAACAACAATTTTAATAGAAATATTTTACAGTGTTTAATTATGAATATTAAAGGTTTTTATGTATAATTATATTATATTTTTATCATTTAATACTATTTATGTCATTATAAGTAATTTCACATTTCAATTATACATAAACACATGTCAATCTTTTGATTGTTTTTACTTTACAAAAAACACGCTTTTTGGTTTTGACAACGGAAATTAAATTTAAATTAATAAATTAAACTTATGAGTTTTTAATTTGGTAAAATAGACTTTATTTTTGAATTTTAAATTTCAAAATTATCTTACAATGAATTTTTGGTATTTTTCTGAAAGCATTCAATTTTGGATGAATAGTGAAAACAGTACCTTGTTATTTAAAACTGACATTTTATTTAAATAAATATTTATTATATTTAAATTTATTTTAATAAAACATTGATATATAACACCTATATATGTTCAATGTAATTTATTGTAGTCATTTGATAATAAAATTAGATATATAATATTTTATTGTAATTTTTAACCTCTTTTACCCACCTTCTAGGCTTGTTAGCAAATTTACATAAAACATAATTTTACCGCCTCTGGGAGTTGAATTCAAAAAATCCACGAGACATGATTGACATCATTAAGTAAAATTTTATTCAACAAGATGAAAATCGATTTTTATGAATACTAACTTTAGACTTTTATTTATGAATTATTAAATTAAATAGGCTAATTGAAGGTAAAAATGATATCATAATCACCCTAACATGTGTCCTAATTCTATTTGATAAGTATAATTCAACCAAATACAACCTTAGGAATAAAATATGATCTTATTTAGTGTAGAGACCCAAAGCTTGACGTACATGGACATTACATTACATTTGCAGAATACTTAATACATAACAAAAATAAACACCAAAGAACCGTAATAGTTTAGTATCTTTGGAAACATGAAATATAAACTTCTAATCATGTTAAAATATCTTTATCATCTCCCATAAAGATATTCCCCTTTTTGTTTCCTTAACTAAAACCATTATTTATTTCCTGGGGAAAATAAATCATAAAAAGGGTGATCTCAAATGCTCAGTAAGGGCAAACATAGAGAACATAAAACAATCCATAAACATTTGAAAGCAAAAACATGAACATGAAATTTAAATATCAAAATCTTGAGCAAAGACATAAATTGTGGATGTACGTAAGGCATATATCATAATGGAACATCAAACAAGATAAAATATAATTGGAATAAAACATGTAATTGGATAAACCATTCAGCACATGTTATGATTTCCATAGTAGCCAAGGCATTGCTGCCAAGACCATCTTAGTAGACAATGTCGCTTTCTGAATCGAGTTCACTCCTCGTTTTAGTCGTGTAACACTGAACCGGATTAACTTACCATTCCAGCCATGTCTATCTCATGAGATATAAATCATTACCCAATTCATTGGAGGGATATATAGGCCCCACCCTTCTCATAATGAAATCATTATTACGTGTGCCACACCATAAACATAAATCATTCATCATAACCCAAAGAATAAAATAGGTTTCATAAACATCATCCCATCATAACATAATCCATATAAAACAAATGGATATCATTTCATCATAAGAGAAGTGAAACCATGTAAATCATAGAGACATTATACATTAAACATACACATATGAAATAATGTCATCTTAGATGGAAAATGATTTTGATAAAACACTTGAGATGAATTCTTGAGGAAAATATCCTTTATTCTTCAAAATCATTTTCTTTTCACAAAACTCTATGCAATTTTAAAAGAAAAACATTTTTTTGAAAAAGTCATGAAATATTTTGGAGGAAGCATCATGAAAATAAGGCTTTATGAAACCGTAAAAATCCTTTCATGTCGTATAAGTAAAAAAACATTCTCCTCGTACTTTTGTTAGAATAGTCAAAAAGTACCTCATAACGTAAACAAAAGAAATATTCCTTACATACCATGTAGTAAAAGACAAAATGGGTAAAAAGGAAATTAAAAATACAAAAAAACACTTTTAGAAAACATGGACATGGATGATAAGAATAACCCCAGCTAATACTTACGAAAAAACAATCTCGGATAAGAACGAGATTGGGAAGGTTATACCTTACCTAATGTCAGATATGCTTAGTATGTATCCGAACCTCTTGTATAATAATTTAAATAATGTTATTGACTTATTATAGAATCATATTCATTGTTATTATATCATATATGGTTCACTTAGGTATTTATATTACCCGTTCATTTGAAAATTCCATGTTAAAGTACCGTTTTGTGTAAAATTATTTCATTTATCGTATGTGTTTGGACTTGTTTTTTTTAATATTATTATTACTTATATCATTATTTAGTTATATCCAGACTGTAAAACATGATTTATATATCATATATATTCAGTATTTATATATAAAATAGATAGATAAATGAAATGAAAGACGCCGTACATAGAGACGGTAGGTCGTACGTACGCATGAACGCTGTTTTCCTTTCTTTATTAACTTGAATGGAAGTAAGTAGATGACATATATATATATATATAAATCCATTAGCTTAATTATTTCATATATTTCATTATTATTCATTATATATACTTTATAATCATTCATGAATGGTTAACATGGAGAATGAATCTCATCGCGTCGTGGAGACGGTAGTCCGTACGTACGCACGAGTGATGATATCATTCCCATGATTGTGGAATTGTATTTAAGTGTATATATAATATATCAGAATCAATATCACTTACAATAATTATATATATTTATTTATTTACACCTTTATACCCATCCAAGTAAGGTGGTGGTCGAAAACAGATTACACCACGGCGTGAAGACGGTATTCCGTACGTACGCATGCGCGTTGATGTCATTTTCCATAGGATGGATAAAAGGTGAAATAAGGTTGTTTCATATTTATAATAACATATCATTATATAATTAATACTGATGTTATTACTTTGTAATTATAGAACTAAATAAGAAGAAGTAGAAGAAGTAAGAATCTTGATAGAATCGGAAGACGAGATTACCTCTTCTTCGACGCACCTCCTTTAAGCCTTCTCTTAAGGAAGTAGAGTTGGTCTTTTGAGAAGACCATAACCTCCAGAATGTTTCTAGGGAAGTGGAGAAGAGGAATGGGCAGGATTTTTTTCGAGCTACAAGGCCCAATAGGGTGTGAAGAGAAGTGGGAAGGGGTTCCCTCTTTATAAGGGAGGAGAGGGGCACCTTTGGAAATCATAAAAATATTAATTTATAATAAATCTAACCCCACTTAAAAACCACCAAAAATGACTCATAATAGAATATTAGATGATATTGGGTTGTAATAGCATGAACCAATTAAATTTATACATGTAGGTAATTTATTTTAAACATTATCAACCTGATTTATCCTTATTTAATCTATTAAATTTTATTTGTGGTAATAAGACTCTAAATTATAAATTGTTATAAATAATTACATATGTGCTGTGAATTATACATAATTAGATTATTTATGAATTTTTCGACTATATAAATTGCAATTTATAATTTATAAATATTTTTTGGATTTTTAAAAAATTTAATAATATGTTATTTTTATAAAATAACAATAGTATCAATTTTGACACTATTCATTTATTTGAATTTAAATTAAATCCACACAAAGGATATATTCAAACTAAAATATTTAATAGGTTCCAAACATGTCATAGTAGTCTAGAAAAATAGTGGAGCACATTAAATTGTTTATATAATATTTATTTTATTATTTGTAAAACCTTTTATTTGATATTTCTCTTAATAGAATAATTACTACAATATATTTTTATAATTATTAAATATACTTATTTGTTGGATAAAAATTAAAAATAAATACTTGGATGAAGATAAATATTATATATTTCATAATAATACATTTATTCGGATTTATCATCTAAAAAACCAAAATTTTAAAAAGTTATATTTATTAAATTATGAAGGTGAGAACTTTGACATCATATAAAATAAAATAATATAAGTGTCCTAATCACTTTTATAAGACTCTAAACGGTAATATATTTGGTAAATGAATGATTATTGTCTATATATACAATACTAATATGTTTAGGTCAGGTTTAGGAGCCCTTTAATATGTATTACTATTTCAATAAAAACAATATTATTGATTTTTTTACTAAATAAATAATTTCTCCATCATTAATGTATAAGATAATAAAATAATTAAATAACTCTTAAAAATTACAAATAAATCACAATGATAAATAAAAAAAGTTTATATTTCAAATGAGTTTTTATAACAGAATTTATATTTTGAATAATCTTATATTAAAAATACATTAATTATTAATGTTTGAGTGAAACATATTTCACTTTCCTTTAAATAAAATAAACTAAAGGTCTTAATCACCTCCAAGTGGGTTCTAATGGATTCCATTTCGACCCAAATATTACTTAGGATGAAATATAATCATTCAATTGTATAAAGAAAAGTGTTAGAGTAATTTTATAGTATTATATTTACCCTTAATTACCCGATTTACCTTTTACTATGGTAAATAAAATTTACCTTAGTTACTATTCATAATGCCCAAAAATAAAACGTAGTCTATTAATATAATTTGAACCCAATGATTGAAAATATAGAATCCATTTTTCCAAATTAAATACACAGATGTTGCAGAAATTAAATTAAAATTAATCCATGTGTCAAGATAAAATGGGTTTTTATTTAAACATTGAAAAAGATTGAATTGATTTAACCTACGAATTCAATGTAAAATAAATGATAATGACATACATTATATTAGATGGTAAAAATATATTCTATTTATAATTTTAAACCATCTAATATTATAATTTAACCATATAAATTATTACGATGAAAACAGTTGTTTTTAATTAAAATATAGCGTGTTTTTACTATTCATTAAAATATGAAAGTTATCAGAAAAATATCAAAGATTTATACAATGTAAATTTTTATATCCTGATTCAAAAAAAATTTAATTTCTAAAATTTTACTTATAAACATTTCAAACATTATATTTTAAATGGGTGCGCCATCAAAAGGCGGCAAAACTGCATCTTTTTAAAAATACTTATTTTACCCGAAAAATTTTATTTTGTTCTCATACCATGTTCTATAAAATAATAATGTTATAAAAAAATGTAGTTAATACTATTCATAATGGATAGTTTAAAATAATATTATAACCATATATTGTTGTTTAGTTAAACCTGGTATTGCGTACAACACACACTATCAAAGAAGGTCGTGATTGCGTGTAATTCAAGCCAATTTGGGGTTGCATGTAGTGCAAGACTCCTTTGTTGTAGTGTATAATAGAATCCAACCATATTTCATTTATATGTTGAATATATATATATATATATATTAACACTCAATTTTGGGTAGAATAACTACTATCAAACGAACTTGAAATTGTCTGTAACATGATCCAAAAATAGTGTTGCGTAGAATGCAAGCTAATACGGTGTTGCATATAGCACAAGATAATCATGGTGTAGCGTACAACAAAACAAAATGAAAGAAATTAAAAAGAATAATTCTCATAAAATCTCTGGTTGTTACATTCTACCCCCCTTCAAATTAATTTCGCCCTCGAAATTCGTCGAGGTTATAAATTGTTTACTACTTGAAAGTCTCCTTAATAGAAACCCACATCGTAAAAAGGAATACCAAAAAATAACTTTAAAAACTAAATTATGAAACCGAACGGTTACCCAAATTAACTAATCACTAGGATTCCACATAGGAGAACATTGGTGAAAAATATGGATATGGATGAGAAAACTAACCATTATGTTCTGATGGAGAGGGGTACAGAACATGGCTATGAAAAACCCAACAATCACAAAGCCATAAATTTGTGATGATTTAAGATACCATCTGATTCATCTGATATAAGTAGACTAGGACAAAAAAAATTTGTATTGAAGCTCATTTCCCTAAATTTGAATAATTTTTTAATTTAGAGAAATACTTACATGATTTTGGTACAATGTCAACGTTGCTCGTGCCTCGAACAATTTCTACATCATCTCTAAAAGAAATGAAGTTGAATTTGTCTATCATGAAGTGTTAGCAGATCATGCGATAGAATGATAGGTCATTCCATTCGTCTCAAACAAAAGGATAGTAAAAGTTATTAATTATACATAAGTCCATCTATAGTGATATTAATCGTATATGTTTCCTAAAATGGACTTATACTTCATATATCATACCGCTTAATATAATAAAACTTTCTTATACTAACCAGGGACTTCTTGTAGGCCAGTGGTAGGCGATAAAGGCATGCCGTACTTCATTTGTGGGTTCGATTCCCACATCATTGGCCGACACGATGGGTTGTCGCCCGTCCTACAGGTTTTCCTTTTTTCTAAAACTATACTATCACAATATCAAAAAGCTCTATTCTTAAACAACATTATCTGATGTCCAACTTAATCTATTCCAATCTTTAGGCTTATCCAAAATACAACTGTCTGATTACTATTAATTTCATCTACCGAGCATGTGAATTCGTTCATTTTCCCCCATATATCATAAGATATATCTTGTTGGTCTCATTCCAAACATGTGAATACTTTATTCATGTATTCTCATGAAAATTTAATACCCATTAAACATTAGTAAAAAAATGAATGTTCTCAAAAGTTAACTCTTTCCACATACCAAAAATCCGAGAAATTCTATATACTCAGACCATGATATCACTTAGTCCATATATCAATCATGATCTCATGAATACTATCAATTTTTTTTTTCTCCTTATCCATTCATTATACAGATATCATCTTCTTTCCAAAATATTTCAAATACTTTTTGTGGTTACCGGTATTGTATTCTTATAGAAAACCATAGTGGACCAATACACTAATATTACAATATTCTATAAAAGTACCTCAACAACAATATTATTGAATTCCAATACATAGGCCCTTCAATATATCTACTTCAATTATTTGCATTAAATAGGTCCTTCATTGATTTAGAAGTAACTTCTTATGTCAGAACATTGAGTTGGGTAATGCCCATGTTCTTCGCAGATCAGACATTGGACTCCATAACAGTATGCCACTCTATGACCCTTTTCTCCACATAGATAACATCTTCCCCTCCATTTGAGGTATTCCTCAAGGTTCTTCTTCCCTTCTTTAGAAATCCCAATCTTCTTTTCTCAATGCTCCTCACCATGAAAACATACATAAAATTCCATCTTCCTCTTATTTGATGACTTAGGAATACAACTAGAGTTCACCTTGTTAATCATATATCGAGATGACTGATTCGGCATAATCACAATATTTTTCTCCTCAGGTGTTACATAATTTCGTTGATTATAGTCACCAATTTTTACATTATAATCAATGTTAACTGAACTCCTTCTCGTTCCCTCCAAAGACTAAGAGCAGAAACCATACTGTAAGAAACAGTTAAAATAACGAGGAACCACATAATCATAAAAATCCACTTATGGGATGTCTAAATTATCAAAAATTTATTAATCCATGACACCTTAGGTTAACCTTATGTTATTCATGATCATCAACATAATTCTAGGACTCTATCCTATAGGTTTACGTAACCTTAGGGATATCCCTAGACATACTTTATAAATATATATAGGGATTTCACTAATGTTTTCGCATCCTAGTTTCCAATGGTTAACTAAAACTTAACTCTTATACGAACTGTAGAGACCCAAAGCATGACGTACATGGACATTACATTACTATTTAGGAATTCTTAATACATAAAAAATATAGACACCAAAGGATCGTAATAGTTTAGTATCGTTGGAAACTTGGAATATAAAGTTCTAATCATGTTGAAAGATCTTCAACATCTCCCATAACGATCATCCCCTTTTTGTTTCCTTACCTAAAACCTTTCTTTATTTCCTGGGGAAAATAATACTTAAAAAGGGTGAGTTCAAATGCTCAGTAAGGGAAAACATAGAGAACATAAAACAATCCATAAACATTTGAAAGCAAAAACATGAACATGAAATTTAAACATCAAAATCTTGAGCAATGACATAAATAGTGGATGTACGTAAGGCACATATCATAATGGAACATCAACCATGATAAAATATAATGGGAATAAAACATGTAATTGTGGAAACCATTCAGCACATGTTATCATTTCCATAGTAGCCAAGGCATTTCTGCCAAGACCATCTTAGTGGACAAAGTCCCTTTCGGAATTGAGTTCACTCCTCATTTCAGTCTTGTAACACTGAATCGGATTAACTTACCGTTATAGTCATGTCTATATCATGAGATATAAATCTTTAACTAATGCATTGGAGGGATATATAGGTCTCACCCATCTCATAATGAAATCATTCTTACGTGTGCCACAACATAAACATAAATCATTCATCATAACCCAATGAATAAAATGGGTTTCATAGACATCATCCCATTATAACATAATCCATATAAAACAAATGGATATCAATTCATCATAACAGAAGTGAAACCATGTAAATCATAGAGACATTATACTTGAAACATACACATATGAAATAATGTCACCTTAGATGGAAAATGGTTTTGATAAAACACTTGAGATGAATTCTTGGTGAAAATATCCTTTCTTCTTCAGAATCATTTTCTTTTCACAAAATACCATGAAATTTTAAAAGAAAAAGATTTTTTTGAAAATAGTCATGAAATATTTTGGAGGAAGCTTCATGAAAATAAGGCTTTATGAAACCGTAAAAATCCTTTCATGCTGTATAAGATAAAAAAACATTCTCCTCGTACTTTTGTCGTAAAAGTCAAAAAGTACCTCGTAACGTAAACATAAGAAATATTCCATACATACCATGTATTAAGAGACGAAATGGGTAAAAAGGAAATTAAACATACATAAAAACACTTTTTGAAAATATGGACTTGGATGATAATAATAACCCCACCAAATACTTACGAATAAACAATTTCAGATAAGAACGAGATTGGAAAGGTTATCCATTACCTTATGTCTGATATACATCGTATGTATCCGAACCTCATGTATAATGATTTAAATAATGTCATTGACTTATTACAGAATCATATTCATTGTTATTATAACATATATGGTTAACTAAGGTATTTATATTAACCGTTCATTTTTCAATTCCATGTTAATGTAGCTTTTTGGGTAAAATTGTTTCATTTATCATACGTGTTTGGACTTGTTGTTATTGATATTATTATTACTTATATCATGATTTAATTACTTCCAGAATGTAAAAAATTATTTATATATCATATATATTCAGTAAATATATATATATAAAGATAGATAAATGAAATGAAACACACCGTTCATGGAGACGGTATGTCGTACGTACGCATGAACGTTGTTTTCCTTTCTTTATTGACTTGAATAGAAGTAAGTAGATGACATATATATATATATATAAACATAAATCCATTATCTTAATAAAGTCATTTATTTCATTATTATTCATTATATATACTTTATAATCATTCATGAATGGTTAACATGGAGAATGAATCTCATCGCGTCGTGGAGACGGTAGTCCGTACGTACGCACGAACGATGATATCATTCCTATGATCGTGGAATTGTATTGAAGTGTATATATAATATTTCATAATAAATATCAAATTAGAATAATAATATATAATTATTTATTTACACCATAATACCCATCCAATTAAGGTGGTGGTCGAAAACAGATTACACCACGGCGTGGAGACGGTATTTTGTACGTACCCACGCGCGGTGATTTCATTTTCCGTAGGATGGATAGAAGGTGAATAAGGGTTTTTCATATTTATAAGAACATATCAGTATATATGTAATACTTATGTTATTACGTTATAATGATACAACTAAATATGAATAGTAGAAGAAGGAAGAAACTTGAGGGAATCGGAAGAAGAGATTACCTCTTCTTCGACACACCTCCTTTAAGCTTTCTCTTAAGGAAGTAGAGTTTGACTTCTGAGAAGACCAGAACCTCCAAAATGTTTCTAGAGAAGTGGAGAAGTGGAATGGTAATGTGTTTTCTGAGCATCAGGGCTCAAAAGGGTGTGAAGAGAAGTGGGAAGGGATTCCCTTTTTATAATGGAGGATAGGGGAACCTTTGGAAATCATTAAAATATTAATTTTTAATAAATCTAACCCCACTTAAAAACCTAAAAAAATGACTCATATTTGAACAATAGATGAGATAGGGATTTAATCTCATCAATCAATAAAATTTAGTCATGTATAGAATTTATTTTAAAAATTATCAACTTGATTTGTCCTTATTTAATCTATTAAATTTTATTTTTGGTAATAAGATTCTAAATTTTAAATAGTTATAAATAATTACTTATGTTCTTTGAATTACACATAATTAGATAATTTATGACATTTTAGACTATATAAATTTAATTTTATAATTTTTAAATATTTTTGTGATTTTTAATCAATTTAATAATATGTTATTTTTATAAAATAACAATAGTGTCAATTTTGACACTATTCATTTATTTGATTTTAAATTAAATCCAAACAAAGGAAATATTCAAAATAAAATATTTAATAGGGTCATAACATGTCATAGTAATATAGAAAAATAGTGGATCACATTGAATAGATCATATAATATTTATTTTACTATTTGTAAAACAATTTATTTGATATTTCTCTTAATAAAATAATTACTACAACATTTTTGTATAATTATTTTAAATACTTTTTTTTGCATAAAAATTACAAATAAAATACTTGGAAGAATATAAATCTTATATATTTCATAATAATAAATTTAGTTAGATTTATCTTCTAAAACAAAAAAATTTAAAAATGTTATATTTATTAAATTATAAAGGTGACAACTTTGACATCATATAAAATAAAATAATATAAGTGTCATAATCACTTTTATAAGACTCAAAACTGTCATTTATTCGGTAACTGAATGCTTATGGTGTATATATACACTACCAATAATTTTAGGTAAGGTTTGGGAGCCCTTTAATATGTATTACTATTTCAATAAAAACAATATTATTGATTTGTTTTACTAAATAAATAATTTCTGCATCATTAATGAATAAGCTAATAAGGTAAATAAATAACTCTTAAAAATTACAAATTAATTACCATGATAAATAAAAACATATTAGATTTAAAATGAGTATTTATAACCAAATTTATATTCTGTATAACCTTATATTAAAAATACTTTAAATATAAAAGTTTGAGTGAGACATATTTCACTTTCCTTTAAATAAAATAAACTAAAGGTCTTAATCACCTACAAGTGGGTTCTAATGGATTCCATTTCGACCCAAATATTACTCTGGATTAAATATAATCATTCAATTGTATTAATACTTGTGTTAGGGTAATTTTATAATATTATATTTAGCCTTAATTACCCGATTTACCTTTTAATATGGTAAATAATATTTACCGTAGTTACTATTCATAATGCCCATAAATAAAAAGTAGTCTATTAATATAATTTGGACCCATTGATTCCAAATATGGAATCCCTTTTTCCAAATTCAATACAGAGATGTTTCTGAAATTAAATTAAAATTAATCCCGATGTCGAAAGAAAATGTGTTTATGTTTAAAACATTGCAAAAGATTGAAAGGATTTAACCTACGAATTCAATGTAAAATCAATGCTAGTTACATAAATTATATTATATGGTAAAAATATATTCTATTTATACTTTAAAACCCTTGAATATTATAATTTAACCATAAAAATTATTACGATGAAAAAATTTGTTTTTAATTAAAATATAGCGTGTTTTTACTATTCATTAAAATATGAAAGTTATGACAAAAATATCAAAAATTTATCCAATGTAAATTTTTATATCCTGATTCAAAATAAGAGTTTTATTTTTCAAAATTTAACTTATTAACTTTTCAAAAATTATATTTTAAATGGGTGTGCCATCAAAAGGTGGCCAAACTGTATTTTTTGAAAAATACTGATTTTACCCGAAACAATTTATTTTGATCTCATACCATGTTCTAGAAAATAATAATGTTAGAAAATTCAAAATGTAGTTAATACTATTCATAATGGATAGTTTACAATAATATTATAACCATATATCATTGTTTAGTGAAACACGGTATTGTGTACAACACACGCTATCGAAGAAGGTCGTGATTGAGTGTAATGCAAGCCAAGTAAGGGTTGCATGTAGTGAAATACTCCTTTGTTGTTGCGTATAACAGAATACAACCATATTTCATTTATAAATTTAATATATATATGTATACACTCAATGTTTCGTAGAATAACTACTATTAAACGAACTTGAAATTATGTGTAACACGATCCAAGAATAGTGTTGAGTATACTGCAAGCTAATACGATGTTGCGTATAACACAAGATAATCATGGTGTAGCGTACAAAAAAATACATCAAAGAAATTAAAAAGAATAATTCTCATAAAATCTCAGGTTGTTACATTTAGTCCCTTTGGATTAGATTAGGACATTTATTATTATTTTATATAAAGAAGAGTTAAATTCAAAGTATAATAAAAAAATCAATTTTAATAATGGGATACAAACAATATAAATTAGACAATAAAAATTATAAAGAAATATAATAAGATTTATTACATAATGGTAATTTATTTATAAATTTTATACATTAAATAATTTAATAAATTTACGACACAATGATGATGTAGTAATTACATTATTAATGAAATAATAGATCAATTGATATTATAAATATCCAAATAAATGTAAATTTAGACTTATGATGAATTACAATAAATTTATATTTTAATATGACATGTTATGGTTGGTTAAATACATTTTATTCGAAGTGATAATGTTTTTATAGATTTCAAAAAAAATCAAATACTAAATAGTGTCAAAATTAGCATAATTGATTTTTTTTAAAAAATAATATATTATTAATTGATATAATATTCCTAAAAATCTAACACTCGGACAATGGACTTAGATATGTTATATATATTAATAATGAACCATGTGTGGTTCTCTGGGTATGTTATAGTATGTTTATTAACCTTATAATATATAAATACAAAGAGACATGGGGAATGTCAAACTATTTAACTAAGAGTTAAATCGAAAAGATAAGGTTAATATGATGGCCTAAACCTATATAAAACCTATTGGTTGAATATATTTCGACCCATACCCACCTTATCTTATAAATAGTTAATTTTGAGCAATTAGAAACTAGAAATGATTTTATTATTAAATAATATTTCAAGATTTTCCTAAAGTTACCCTCACCTCTATTATAAAAGGTTACTTAACCATCTCTTAATTTTACACCTCCAAATCCATTTTTCTCATCCAAACCTAGCCTAAATAACCTCCCAACATCCCTCACTTAATCCTAGAGTCCTTACAATTATCATAATGCCACCCTAAAAATCCCATTGATCAAATCAAAAGTAAGAACCCGAAGAAGAGGTGAATATTTCATCACCTCTTTCCAGTACTTCTCTTCTTCCACATTATCTTTCTTTGTTGTTCCATTCTAAAAGAATAACTACAGTATAATATATATATAATGTGATGTTATTATGAAAATGGTACTACAATATTAATATTTTTTTAAATTTTATGAATGTAAAAGTCACCATACATGTGTACGTACGACTTACCGTCTCCACGTCGTGGTGTAGTTTTTAATTAAAACACTTAATTATTTTGATGGGAATAATAATGAGTATAAATGATGTAAATAATGAATATAACATGTTAATGATTCATTATATATGATATAACTTCCAATTACATAGTATTTTACCATAAATATAATGATATTGTCACACGTGCATACGTACGAATTACCGTATCCACGACGCGATGAGATTTATTCCCACGTTCACCATTCAACGACAATTATTAAAATATATATTATTAATAAGTATTTAAAATATGAAATAATAATTATACTATATATAAATATATATGTATGTATGTATGTTCTTACATATATCTTATTCACTTACTTCCATTTAATACGATATGAAAACAGATTCACCGTTTATGCGTATGTACGACCAAACGTCTTCATAATTGCTACCTTACATTTCATATATCTATCTATTATAAATATTTATATTCTAAATATATATGAAATATAAATCAAGACTTATATTCTTTATTTATTTAAATCGTGATCTAAATAATACGATCAAGAATAACAAGTTAAAACAAGCACTATTATGAAAGTGATTATTACTGAAAATGTTAATTTAACCTTGAAATCATTATTAAATGTATAGTATACAGACAAAAATTTATCATGTATGAAATAATAAATATGAATATGGTTCTGGTATTATTTAATAACATAATAAAGTCATTATCCAAGAGGATAGACGTACCATTGACTAAAGGAAAGTCCAAGGTAAGGGTTAATTTCACAATCTCATTATTATCCGATGTATTTTTACGTAAGTATCTACAGGGAAATATTTATAATCCATGTCCATGTTACATAAAAGAGTTTTCAAAATTATTTTTAAGGAAATATGTTAATAAAAAATCATTTTAAATGTTTTAATGATTTAATCTTCTAATCCTTTCTCATTAATGTCTATGTATTTAAAATGGTTTTAAGGATTTATTTATATGGACATCAATTTTTTAAAATTTTAATTCATTTCAAAATTTTCAAAGTGGTATGAGACACATTGATTCAAAAATATCTTTTAAATTAAATAATTTTATAGTTATGTTAATTTTAAAAGATTTCATGAAAAATGTATTCTTCATTCAATGATTTTTACTAATCATTTTCAACTATGTCAACATCCCTTACATGATGTTATTCCTGGTCAAGGAAAATTTATTTTAAATACCTTCCATGTTTTGTTAAAGGTTTATTGATATGTTTGACTATGGATGTGTTAATTTTATACCATTCATGGTTTATGGATAAATTATTGACTTTTCATATGCTAGTTTCAATACGAATGTTTATGTTATGTTTAAAATTTTACATATGAGGAATGCATTGGACTTAGTAGGTGACGACAGGAACCCTCTATATCTCTAAGATGCATCGGTAGGTCTAATGAGACAATCTAGTGTCATAGCAGTAGGCCTTGAAAAAATCTTATTTGTAGTCTTGGCACAAGGCCTTGACTATGTGGTTATGAAGTCTAGTATTATGTATGCCATTATTATGAAAGTGGCTATTGATATTGCATGTGATTATTTGATTACTATAATACCCATTTGAATAAGTAAATGGAATCATTTAATTTTATCTTTGCCAAATTATCCTGAAGATTAAGTTTTAAAGTCTTTTGTTTTAGTCTTATACATTTCTTTAAATGTTTATGCCTACTTATGAATGTTTCCTCTATATTGTAATCCTTACTAAGCATCTGAGATCACCCATTTCTATGTTTTATTTTTCCTAGGATGCGAAGAAGTATATTATGACTGTCATGTAGGGAATGACTAAGGGATATGAATTTTTTCAATAGAGACAATGTTGTTTTTATTTTTCATTTTATAATGTAATGTAACGTTCATGTATGTAATATATTTTTCAAGACAACTAAACTGATCAGTCCTTAGGGACTTGATTCCATGTGATCATGCCAATGTTATGTAATAATGCACTGACTCTGGGTAACTGGGGTCGGGGCATTACAGTTGGTATCAGAGAGAGTTTAGAAAAAACCTTGGAAATATATTTAGATAATCTCTGATTAGAGAACATTATCCTAATATAGACTTTGAGGATTAGTATATAAAAACATTATATAATTTCGGTAATGTATAGATTTTGTGTATTTTCCAAGACATACATCCATGTATTGATACGAACAGGAAGAGACGGCTCCAACACAGATGTACCTAGGAGTGAAAACACTGACAAGGAGTTTTGGGCTTGAGCTGGGATATCCTGGTACATGCCAATGGGACTTGATGCACTCTTGGTTGTGACACTCTCATGGGATATGCTTATGATAATTCAAATATTCATTACAATACATTATGAAGGATTTAAGAGTATATACTTCCACAAAGAAAAACTTTTATGACTATAGATTATAAGCATAATCTTTTCAATTTACGTTAGTTATTTTCTGAGTTTGGAATTATTCATTGTGATTCATACTCTAACATAGTGTATGCCATTGTTTTGAAATAGCACCTAGTAGAAGGAATGAGAATTACGGTAATACACATGATCGAAAGATTAGGAATGTTCATATCATTCATGGTATTATGCCAACATTTATAAGGGAAATATTCTCCCATGCATTCGCATCATATGAAGAAATAGTATCACGTGTTAGTAAGATAATTAAAGAATTCTCAGAGACCTATGGATTTTAAGGGAAGAAAGATAAGAAAAGGATGTAAGAGAGAATGATGGATAAAGGGAATAATTGATAGAAGGATTTTTCCAATACGTGATAACTGGGGGAAGAATCATATTGGTAAATTCATGAAGGGAATGGGAGTTTGTTATATGTGTGACGAAAAAGGACACCAAATACGTGATTTCAAGGGTAAGAAAAAGGATTAAAATTTATAATGCATCATCTGCAAGGAGTTGGGACACTATGTGGATCAATGTCCCAATCATAAGAGTATACCACAAATGATGATGTTGGATAATAATCAAGTTATGATACTACCACAGATGAGGAAGAATGACTACGGTTATTATTTTGTTATTAATGAATTATTTCATTTCAGTTTTGTATCAACGATGTTCTGGTTATATGAATTATGTAAATAAATAAGTATTATACTACAATAATATTTCATTAATGATTTGAGATTGTATGGAACCAAGTAATGTGACACAGTTTTAGGTTAAACTTTTTGTTAAATACACGTTTGATGGAATGGTAAACCATAATATGGTCTTGATACCAAGTTAGTGATTTTTGAAGAAGAGATTGATGATTTAGAAAAATTATATTGGATATTATTGACTTCTTTGGTACTAGTTAATATTTTTTAATTACATCATTGATGGTGATTAAAACATTTTTTGATTTAAGAATTATGTCCAGTATTCTATGATTTACAGAAGGAATAAGTAAGTACATACATATTCAAATATGGTGTTTTGGAAATTCATTTTATTACCACATTTTAAGAGAATACACGATGAAGGTATCCACATCTATATTATGTGACATTCCTTATGTATTTTAGAATGTGAGTTCGAACAGAAGTCTTGTGGATAATTATAAAGGTTGTAATATATTAAGATTTCATGGGATACTTTTGTTAAGGTTAAATTATTTCGTATGAATATTTTTGTATTGATTTAAAAAGGACACCACAAAGGTCGGGTGAGAACCCATCGCGTCTGGAAAGGCTGTATGTTTTGAACTCGCAACCGAAGGGAAGTAAGGGTGCATCACCTACCACTAGCCCACATGATGTTTTGGTTTGTATAAAGTAGTTTTTTAAATAGTCTGACAATTGAATTATAAATTCATTATTTTTGGAACCCAATATGATTAAGATAAATAGAATATTTTTGAATGATATTATCTTTGGGAGTGAAATATGATTTTGTTGGTAGAAATTAGTTGAAGGATCAAACTCTACAATTCAAGTATAATCTTTCCTCTAATTAAATGAATAAATCCATTCATAAACTATAGGGAAGGGATCTTAAAACCTAAAATGTGTTTTCCTAATACCTTATGATTTGTTGAACCAATGATACTTTAAATCATCATAGATTGATGGCTTAAGGCCCTCAATTTTACACTTGTTTATGATTGATGACCTCAATCACTCCATATAATTATTTACATTTTCCTTCAAATTATATGTCCTTAATTTTAACTGATGTTTTCCTAATCGAGATCATAATATTGTGGTGACTTTTTCATTCCCTTTCCCTCTTATGAAGACTAAATTTTATTAACCCAATTATCCGGTGTGGTTTTTCCAAAAAGTATTTTTCTATTTTGATCCTTTTTATTAGAATATAAATATAAAATTGTGAGGATGTAATTTATTGATGGAGGGGAGAATGTAACACCCCAAGATTTCATAGTACGTTTTCTCATTAATGTAATTCAATAATTTGTTCTACACACAACACAGAGTTCTAGCGCACCTCAACTTACCATACAAGCAGTTCAAAAGGCGGTTATGAAAAGTATTAACAAAATTTTTGATTTTATATACTCTATATAATTATAACATCCATATTATTTGTTTCTTAGTCATAATATAATAGCAACTTCATTTTGTCGGATAAAAGAAGTATTTTTTAAAAATGTGATTTTACCGCCTTTTAATGGAGAACCCTTTTCTAAAACCAGTATTTGACACTTTTATATATTAAATATAATGAAATTAAATTCTTATTTGGAAGAGGGACATAAAAATATATTTTTGATAAATTATTGGTAGTTTTCTGAAAACATTCCTATTTTGACGAATAGTGAAAACTATAATGTTATAATTGAAAACATCTTTTTTAATAAAAATAATTTATAGTGTTAAATTATGAATTTGGAATGTTTTTAAGTATAATTATATTATAATTTTATCATTTAATAACATTTAGGTCATTATTTGATATTTCCCATTTAAATTTGACACAAACACATGTCATTATTTTGATATTTTTTAATTTTAAAAAAAACCAACTTTTGGGTTTTGACAATTGGAATTAATTTTAAATTAATAAATGAATCATCTATGTTTTGAATTTATAAATATAAGCTTCATTATTGAATTCAGAATATAAATATTTTCTTAAGGTGAATTGTTGGTATCTTTCTATAAACATTCAATTCTTGATGAATAGTGAATAACACTACGTTATTATTTAGATCCAGCTTTTTATTTAAATAATTATTTATTTTATTTTAATTTATTTTAAGTAAATATAGATATATATTTCTTATATAATATCAATGTTATTAATTGGAGTCATTTTATAAAAAAATATGATGTAAAAAATTTTATTGAATATTTTTACCTCTTTTACCCACCTTCTAGGCTCATGAGAAAATTTTCATAAAACATATTTTTACCGCTTCTGTGAGTTGAACTTGAAAAATATGAGAGAAACTATTGATATAAATACGTAAAATTTGATTCAATAAGATGATTTTTTTTGGTGGATAGAAACTTTTGACTTTTATTTACCGCGTTTAAAAGTAAATAGGGTAATTAATGGTAAAATGATATCATAATTACCCTAACTAATGTCTGAATATTATTGGATAATTATAATTCAAAAAAATATTAGTATTAATAAAATATTATCATCTTTGGTCCAATTTTAGTATATTAGGACATTATTTATTATTTTATTTAAATAAGAGTTAAAAGAGTTAAATTCAATGTATAATAACAAAACCATTTTATATATATAGTTACACATAATATAAATTCTACAATAAATATTCATTATAAAGATGAAAATATTTCTTACATATTGGTATTTTATATATAATTTTTAGATATTAAATAATATTATTTATTTATGTATCAATGATGATGTAGTAATTATCTTATTAATGAAATATTGGAATAACTGATATTATATATATCCCAATAAATGTAAATTTAGACATATGATGAATTAAACTAATTTTATATATTAATATGACATGTTAAGGATGGTTAAAAAAATTTTAGAAGTTATAAAGTTTTTATGTCTTTAAAAAAAATCAAATACTAAATAGTATCAAAATTGACATAATTGAGTTTTTAAAACAAATACTATATTATTAATTCATATATTATTACTAAAAATATATGGTTCATCAAAAGTACTTATATAAGGTAATTAATATTAATAATTAACCACATGGGGTTCTACTGGCTTGTTATAGTATGTTTATTAACCATATAATATAAAAATACAAAGAGACATGGTGAATGTCAAACTATTTAACTAAGAGTTAAATCTATAAGATAAGGTTAATATGATGACCAATCCTGTCTAAAAAAATTAAATGAGAGGTTTTCTACAAAAAACCACCATATACTAGAAATATTTCATTTTTGAGCCATTATAACCCGATAATTATTTTATTATAAAATAATATTTCATGCTTTTCCTAAAGTGACCCTCACTTTGCTTATAAAAGGAAACTTCTCCTTTCTTAATTTCACCCCTCCAATTTAATTTAGATCACACAAACCCTGCCCAAATATCCTCCCAAAATCACTAATATCATCATATAGTCCTTAATTTGATCATAATTCCAACCTATGGATCCCTTTGATCAAATCAAAATGAAGAACCCGAAGAAGAGGTAAATAATTCATCGCCTCTTTCAAATTCATTGCTTCATCCACTTCCTCTATCTTTGTTGTTTCCATTCAAAAATTATAAATCCAGTATGTTCTATATATTGTGATTATATTATTAAAATTCTACAACCATATTCATTATTCTATCCATCATATTAATGAAAATGTCACTATATGAGGGTATGTATGGCATACTGTGACCACTACGTGGTGTAGTTTGTTATTTAAACACATCATTATTTGGATAAGTATTATAATGAGTATAACTGATGTAAATAATAAATATAACATGTTAATGATTATGTATATATGATATACCATCAAATTAAATAATATTTCACCATCAATATAATAATATTGTCGCTTATGCGTACATATGGATTACCGTCTCCACGGCGCGATATGATTCATTCCCATGTTCACCATTCAACGATGATTATAAAAAATATGTTTAACAAGTATGTAATATATTCCATAATAATTCTACTGGATACATATATATGTATGTATGTATGTACTTACATATATCATACATTTTATTAACTTACTTTCATTCAATACAATATGAAAACCGAAACACCGTTTATGTGTACGTACGACCTACCATCTCCATAAACGGTGCATTATATTTCATATATCTATCTATTAAAAATATTTATATTCTGAATATACATGATATATAAATCATGTTTTATATTCTGGATGTATTTAAATCATTATCTAAAGGATACGATCAAGAATAACAAGTTAAAACATGTACGATAAAGAAAGCAATTATTAATCAAAATGTAAATTTAACATGGAAGTCATTATTAAATGGATAGTATAAAAGTAATAAATTAATAATGTATTATAATATAAAAACTAATATTGTTCTGGTATTATTTAATAACATACTATGGTCATTATACATGAGGTTAAATGTAAAGACCCGAAAATTTAAAGGAAAATTTTTTCTTAATTTTCTTTGAAATTTTACAAGAATGTAGTTTCTGACGGCACCTCATTCCGAGCCCCGGTGTGCCCGGAATTAATTTCAGAAGTTTGGCTCGGGTACGTTCAGTGAACGAGCGAGCGGGAATTCCTATCTTTTGAACCGGTGCTCAGAATCGAATTCTGAGGGCACCGATGGAACTGCAGCGCCGGTAATTGATTAGGAACTCCTGTTCCGGAGTTGCGTTTACACGAGTGTTGATAATAAAAATTGTGGAAGTTTATTTTATAACTACACAAAAATTTTTATTAACTTAAGTGTTAGCTCATGGTGGAAGTTGGGTAACCACCCAACCTCCCTTGGGAGGTTATGAGGGTGGTGGGGCCCACACGAACCCCACCTCTTCATATCCTCTAAAACCCCTCAACTCCCACTTAAATGATTTTAACTTAGTTATAACTTATGTCTTAAATGAGTTGATTTTAATGTGGTGATTTGTGTGAGTCTTTTGAATTTCAAACACTTTAATTTCAAAAGCCATGTGAAGTTAATTAAATAAGTGGAGAACTTATTTCATTTGGTTGGGTTTTGTTGTTTGAGAGTTTTTGGAAAGAAGGCTTAGAAGTCTTGAAGTTTCTTCATCCTCTTGACAAAGAACGTGAAGAACAATCGGACATCGATGAAGAACGCCACGTTCTCGGGAACCGTCTTCCGCGACGCCATACCCGCAATACCGACGACGTCTTCTTCCGCGACATCTCTTTTCGCGATGCCGAATCTCGTCACCTCTGAAATCAAGGTAGGGGTTTTAACTTTTTAAAGTTATGTGGATTTCTCCTTCGAACTTGAAGCTTTATATTTGTCGGGCCTTGATTCGAAATATTTTTATTTAATTTAAAAGATTGTGAAAGATTATCATTCATTAAGGGCCGATTGTTAGCAAATAACGCGAGGGGGGCCGGACCGCACGAACACGGCCGACCCTCCTCCTATTCATGTTGATTTTGTTGTGGATTGAAACGGGTGTGGCGCGGTGCCGTCGCACTGCGCAGGATCATGCGGCAAGAAACGCGTGGCGCCGTCGTGCTGCGTCGTTAAATAATGCAAGGACGCGACGTCGTCGCGCCGCATCGAAGAAAGTTGAAGGCGCCGCGGCCGGAGCGGGGCCGCAGTGGAGGGGCGCAGTGTCGTCGCACCGCACCGGACAACGAAGGTCGTGGCTGGTTTCGGGACGTGGCGGAACGAGAAGACCGGCGGCCAGCCGGGCCGCCGGTGTTGGAATCTGGACGGGGGACCGGCCTTGCCGGTCGCGTTGAGGAAGAACCGGCCGGCCAGGTCGGGCCGACCGGAAGGGAGAAAACCGGGGGAAATAATTTCCCCCGGACAGCCTTAATGGCCCCCCCATTTTGAGGGGGGCCAGTTTCACAAAGGGGGGCAGGCGCCCCCCCCCCCCCCCGTTTTCTCGTAGGCAGGCCCCCACGTGAGGGGGGTCGTTTTTCTTTAGGCGCGGCAGGTAGCCGCGCCGCCAGCTGAGGAAAGGCGGGGGCTTTGCCCCCCGCGCGCGGCACACGAACGGCGCCCAGGCCGCGTCGCCCTGCCTGCCCGCGCCACCGTGCCGGACCGCGCCGCCGCGCCGGCCCGTGCCATCGCGCCGCCGCGCCGGGTCGGGTCGTCGGGCCGGGTCGACCCGGTTCGGCCGACCCAGGGGGGTCGGGCCGGGTCGACCCGGTTCGGCCGACCCAGGGGGGTCGGCCCGGGCCCAGACCCCGAGTTTCGGACCACTTTTGGTCAAATATCCGTATCTTGGGCTACGGGCCTGCAAACGACTCGCCGTCAGCGGCAACACGATCCTTTGATCAAGACGGTCGTTTCGGTATACTATACTCAAGGTGCACCTTCCTTTTCGGGAGTCTACGTGGTTAAAACTCCATAGTTAAGCGTGCTTGGCCTAGAGTAGTGATCAGGATGGGTGACCTCCTGGTAAGTTTTCCAGGGTGGGTGTGAGACGGAAAGACCAATAACTAACAGATCGGGCGTCTGATTTATGCGCCATCTGTTTCGTTGAATTCCTCTTGATGAGACGGATCTTTTGGCATACTCTACCCGAGCTTTGGACACAGGTGGAGTACGGTCGGGTTGGTTTTGCCTTAAAAACCAACCGGGCCCCTTGAACGAAAAAGCCAATAACTCTCAGACCGGGCGTCCGATTGACGCGCCGTCTGTTGCGTTGAGTTCCTGTTGACGATACAGTACTTTTGGCATCCTCCGCCCGAGATTTGGATGCAGATGGATAGTGGCCGGGTTGGATCGCACCGAAATCCAACCAGGCCCCTGGAACGGAAAGACTGATACTTTTCTGACAAAACGTCCGTTTGACGAATCGTCAACGGCGTTGGTGATCTCGTTGAAAAACGTCCCCAATGAGTATACCCTACGAGAGTTCGGGGTACAGTTGAGATACGGTCGGGTTTGGTTCGCTCACGAAACCAACCGGGCCCCTGGGACGAAAAGGCTAATAACTCACAGACCGGGCGTCCGATTGACGCGCCGTCTGTTGTGTTGAGACCCGTATGACGAGGCGGTCCTTTGAGATACTTCTTCGTGGGACTTTGAGATACTTGGAGTATCGACCTATAGCTCATGGAGCGGGCCCTTCCAGTGACGAGCGTGCAGAGTACGGAGACCGTGTAACTGGCTGAGACCAGACGACTGCTTGACCGACTCGACTTGGAGTGAGTCGACTAGCCCAGTGGACGGAGTACTACATTCTGAGGTGCAGACCCATGGAGGATGGAGCACTACCTGTGTGACAGTGCAGACCCGCGGTACTCGTCCGGAGAGTACCTCAGCAGGCTACTAGGGGGTGTGCACTACTGTGTTTGGGTAACATACCTCGGCGGGAAGCACTACTGTGTCTGGGTGGCTGACCCACGGTACTCGACAGGAGGATTACTTCAGCAGTCTTAGGTTAGTGAGCAGTATTTTGGAGTCGTGACAGAACCACTGTACACTCTAGAGACGGAGCTCTTCAGCAGTTACGGTTTCAATAATGTAAATCCTGGTTTGAGCTGAGACTTTTGACCTTTGTGTTTACCTAATTATTGAAATGGGTCACTTGATAACTTAGGTATATGTATGGGCATATACCTGTGTAGTAGTTATCTGTTGATTTCACAATCCTTGTGTTTCCTCATGATTGAGATGGGTTACTTGATAACATAGGTATATGTATGGGCATATACCTAAGTAGAGGTTATCTGTTGAGATATTCTATGTGGTTATCCTTGTTGGTTTTAGTGAGACCTTGAGGGTCTCGGGGTCCCTACTGAGTATCGTTATACTCACCCCTGCACGGGCTATGCCCGCACCTCGTTGTGTTGGTTGCAGACGACGGGCAGTGCTGACAGAGGCCGAGTGTTCGAGGACTAGACGGTACCTGGAGGTGGACTATACGACGAGATGGTACCCGGAGGAGGACCTCACGATGAGACGGTACCCAGAGGTGGACGTTACGACAAGGCGGTACCCGGAGGTGGACCACTTGGCGGGACATACTCGGAGCGGACGGCGGGACACGAGGAGTAGAGGAGCTATCTGTACCCACCCTTCAGGTAGGATTTCCAGTTGACAGCTCGGGGCAGCATCTTTACTTTTCAGTTGTTGTTTTCCCTTTCGAGTTGTACTTTACTGTTGGGCTTGTATTTTCGGCCCCTTTATACTTTCCGCACTTACTGTTGTACTCAGTTTTTACTTAGTATTTACTTCTTCCACTTGTACTCTGTGTGATTGTTTACTTTACAAAGGAAATGCCTTCCCTTTTTACCGGGATTTACGCCTTGGTGCTAGTCGCCAGCCCCTGGCCTATGGAAGGCGAGCTTGGGGTAGTCACGGCACGGGCCCCGAGGACGGGTCGTGACAAATTGGTATCAGAGGAGTTCGGTTCTACTGCAGAACTTATGACTCTGACTTTTTCTTTCTGTGAAGCAATAGTGTTAAGAGTACCGAGTGTGGATTTCAGTTCAGGGAGTCCAGTGTTGGTGCGGGCGGCCGACGTATCCATACACCAGGACCCTGACAACTGATTTCTGACTTTGTGCACGAAAACATTGATTGCGTGTGTGTTTTCAAAGGTTTTCCCTTAAAACATCTCAAACCAGGTCAGCTCACCAGGTATAAACGTTTGACAGTGTCACGATGTTTCTTTCAGGATGCCTTTTCACGGACGACCAGCTAGAGTCTAGAGGGATGTGCGTGCTGATAGCCTGTCGAGCGACGAGGCTTCGGTACAGGGCCCTCTTGCAGTGGAGGCACCAGCGGTATTACTATCCGTCGGGCCACCGATTCCACCAGCCCCAGCAGTAGAAGATGCACGACGCTTGAGCGCGCTGCACGAGTGCCAGCGCCAGAGGCCACCCAGGTTCTGGGAAGAGACGGACCCGCAGGCGGCTGAGGTTTGGCTGGAGGCTGTGGTGAGAGTCTTCAGGCTAGTGGGGACGCCGGCAGACTTCGTGGTGATCTTTGCTACGAGCCTCCTTCAGGAAGCAGCAGGCAGGTGGTGGAGCCACTAGTTCCAGTTTTGTGATGATATGATCTTCACATAGGAAGACTTCGAGACCTTCTTCCGGGTGGAGTTTATGCCAGTAGCTCTACACCCCGAGCGTGTAAAAGAGCTTCTGCCTTTGCCGCGTGATTTTCGATCAGTAGCCGAGTCATCTGTGGGCAGTAGACAGATGATACAGAGGTCCAGGAGGACCAGACTAGCAGTTAGACGATCTCGGGTTTTAGGACCGGTGGTGCAGGGCACCCGAGGTGGGGTCAGAGCCAGGCGTGCCAGAAACGGACAATGTTACTCATGCGGCAGAAAGGGTCACCTGGCACATGACTGTCTGAATCCTCGTACGGTTGATCAGCGGGTGTTGGAGGAGCCACCGAGACAGAAGAAGCGACTAGTTCTTGAGCAACAGCTGAGCAGTGGACAAGGCAGTAGAGCTCCGAGAGCAGGTGGGAAGGAGAGGAACTAGTGGATATGTCCTTTGTACTTCTATTTCCATGTTGCTTTTGTATTCGTGTCTTTGTACTATTAGCTGCAATAATAAAAAGACACTTATCTTTGTTTTCTTTCCTGTCCTTTTCTTTGGTTGATACTGAGTGGTCCCGGTTAAACTGTTGACTTGACCCTCACTTTCGAGATTTCTTCTGGAAGGGACCCAGTGACCTCACACTGATGCCAATAGTGTGACTCAACCCTTGGAGGCGAGAGTGACAGTTGGAGCTCTTAGTATATACGTCGAGGCCTTACGATGTCATCCATGGCATGAATGCATCATTCATGTCAGGATTGACTGTATTAGGCAACAAATGTGGTTCATCCAGGGGATGAGACCGGGTTTCTCTTATCGTCAAAGAAGAAATCATAGCAGATCTTGTGAGAATAAAGGAGGTCCAGGACATCCAAGAGAGGATGAAGACTACACAGTGTAGTAAGAAACAGGAAACTGGTGCCAGTCTTAGAGACTCGGGCGTGTTAAAGAAGATGAAGCTTAAAGGAGAGATGAGTCTACGAAGTAGAAGATGTGGAGGCATAGATAAGAGAGCAGCATGAGGTGGTGTACATCCTAACATTGTACAACCACCCGCCTTAGTTATTCCTACCAGGCTCAGGGAGATGGAGGGCGGAGGAAGAGTGTGGCTGCATGCGGTCAAGGAGTGTGACCCAATGGCTCTATAAATGATTCAAGGGACAATCTGTGTCCACTACTAGCTGTTGTAGTAACGAACGTCGATGTGAATCATTTCTTGCTTTCACAAATCTTGTTCCAGACATAGAGTTTCCGGTAAGCTGTGGACTTGACCCTCACGTCTGGAGATACCTTGGGAGGAGACTCGATAAACACACTTACGCCGACGGTGTGGTCAAACCCTTGAGGCGGGAGTTTCGGTTGGAATCTCTTCGTGACAGCGTTGAGGCCTTATGACGTTATTTTTGAGTATGGAATGGGCAATAACTATTCATACTCAAATTGACGGTTTTAGGCAAACGTCGGGATGGGTTTTCCTTGGTCGGCGTAAAAGGAAACCCCAGGCAGCACAGGGTAACTCTTGCATAGGAGGGTGCGACCGATCACTCTTGAGTCGGTCAACCTTACCCTCGTGGTAGCAGCCTTTCGATTTCTAGTTCTAATAGAAAATGGAGACCTCTGGAGTTCGAGGATGATGATCACGTCCTTATACGGGTCTCACCTCGACTAGGTTTACGAAGATGTGGCCAAGGCGGCAAGATATCTCCGGGGTTCAGTGGACCTTCTTAGGTCCCCAACTGGGTAGGCGGGTTGGTTTACCGCTTGACCCATTCACCGCAGTTGCACCAGGTGCACAACGACTTCCACGTATCTCAACTGAGCAGATACGTGCTCGACCCTTCGCAGACCATCGACCATGAGGAGCTGGACAATGGCGATGGGGTGTCTTTCACGGAGGTTCCAGTGGGGATCGAGGATCTACAGGAGCAGATCCTACGAGGACGATCGATTCCTCGGGTGCACTTTCTTTGGCAGTACGGAGCCTCCAGATAAGCACATGGGAGCGGAAGGCTCAGATGCGTGCTCTGTACCGCTTTTGTGACCCTAGTTTGTGTTGAAACATTATGGGGACGTAAAGCCCTGAGGTGGGAGTAATGTAAAGACCCGGAAATTTCAAGGAAATTTTTTTCTTAATTTTCTTTGGAATTTTACAAGAATGTAGTTTCTGACGGAGCCTGATTCCGAGCCCCGGTGTGCCCAGAATTAATTTCCAATGTTTGGCTCGGGTACGTTCAGTGAACGAGCGAGCGAGAATTTCTATCTTTTGAACCGGTGCGCGGAATCGAATTCCGAGGGCACCAATGGAACCGCAGCGCTGGTAATTTCTTAGGAACTCCTGTTCCGGAGTTGAGTTTACACGAGTGTTGATAATATAAATTGTGGAAGTTTATTTTATAACTACACTACAATTTTTATTAACTTACTCTAAGTGTTAGCTCATGGTGGAAGTTGGGTAACCACCCAACCTCCCTTGGGATGTTATGA
Organism: Viscum album; assembly: GCA_963277665.1. Lineage (NCBI taxonomy): Eukaryota > Viridiplantae > Streptophyta > Magnoliopsida > Santalales > Viscaceae > Viscum > Viscum album. The sequence continues at coordinate 2,129,560,801 of OY728120.1, forward strand.
GGGTGGTGGGGCCCACACGAACCCCACCTCTTCATATCCTCTAAAACCCCTCAACTCCCACTTAAATGATTTTAACTTAGTTATAACTTATGTCTTAAATGAGTTGATTTTAATGTGGTGAGTTGTGTGAGTCTTTTGAATTTCAAACACTTGAATTTCAAAAGCCATGTGAAGTTAATTAAATAAGTGGAGAACTTATTTCATTTGGTTGGGTTGTGTTGTTTGAGAGATTTTGGAAAGAAGGATTAGAAGTCTTGAAGTTTCTTCATCCTCTTGACAAAGAACACGAAGAACAATTGGACATCGACGAAGAACACCACGTTCTCGGGAACCGTCTTCCGCGACGCCATACCCGCAATACCGACGACGTCTTCTTCCGCGACATCTCTTTTCGTGACGCCGAATCTCGTCACCTCTTAAATCAAGGTAGGGGTTTTAACTTTTTAAAGTTATGTGGATCTCTCCTTCGAACTTGAAGGTTTATATTTTTCAGGCCTTGATTCCAAATCTTTTTATTTAATTTAAAAGATTGTGAAAGTTTATCATTCATTAAGGGCCGATTGTTAGCAAATAACGCGAGGGGGGCCAGACCGCACGAACACGGCCGACCCTCCTCCTATTCATGTGGATTTTGTTGTGGATTGAAACGGGTGTGGCGCGGTGCCGTCACACTGCACAGGATCATGCGGCAAGAAACGCGCGGCACCGTCGCGCCGCGCCGTGAAATAATGCCAGGACGTGACGCCGTCGCACCGCGTCGAAGAAAGTTGAAGGCGCTGCGGCCGGAGCGGGGCCGCGGTAGAGGGGCGCGGTGTCGTCGCACCGCGCTGGACAACGAAGGCCGCGGTCGATTCCAGGCCGCGGCGGAACGAGAAGACCGGCGGCCAGCCGGGCCGCCGGTGTCGGAAGCCGGAAGGGAGAAAACCGGGGGAAATAATTTCCCCCGGCCAGCCTTAAGGGCCCCCCCATTATGAGGGGGGCCGGTTTCACAAAGGGGGGGGGGGGCATGCCCCCCCCCCGTTTTCTCGATGGCAGGCCCCCACGTGAGGGGGGCCGTTTTTCTTTAGGCGCGGCAGGTTGCCGCGCCACCAGCTGAGGAAAGGCGGGGGCTTTGCCCCCCGCGCGCGGCACACGAACCGCGCCCAGGCCGCGCCGCCGTGCCGGCCCGCGCCGCCGCGCCGGCCCGCGCCGCCGGGCCGCCGGCCGGGCCGGGATTCTCCGAGCCGGGTCGGCCCGGGCCCAGACCCCCAGTTTCGGACCACTTTCGGTCAAATGCCCGTATCTTGGGCTACGAGCCTCCAAACGACTCGCTGTCAGCGGAAACACGATCCTTTGATCGAGACGGTCGTTTCGGTATACTATACTCAAGGTGCACCTTCCTTTTCGGGAGCCTACGTGGTTAAAACTCCATAGTTAAGCGTGCTTGGCCTAGAGTAGTGATCAGGATGGGTGACCTCCTGGGAAGTTTTCCAGGGTGGGTGTGAGACGGAATGGCCAATAACTAACAGACCGGGCGTCCGATTTAGGCGCTGTCTGTTTCGTTGAATTCCTCTTGATGAGACAGATCTTTTGGCATACTCCGCCCGAGGTTTGGACATAGGTGGAGTACGGTCGGGTTGGTTTTGCCTTAAAAACCAACCGGGCCCCTAGAACGAAAAAGCCAATAACTCTCAGACCGGGCGTCCGATTGACGCGCCGTCTGTTGCGTTGAGTTTCTGTTGACGATACGGAACTTTTGGCATCCTCCGCCCGAGATTTGGATGCAGATGGATAGTGGCCAGGTTGGATCGCACCGAAATCCAACCGGGCCCCTAGAACGGAAAGGCTGGTACTTTTCTGACAGAACGTCCATTTGACGAATCGTCAAAGGAGTTTTTGATCTCATTGAAAAATGGTCCCTAGGAGTATACCCTACGAGAGTTCGGGGTACAGTTGAGATACGGCCGGGTTTGGTTCGCTCACGAAACCAACCGGGACCCTGGGACGAAAAGGCTAATAACTCACAGACCGGGCGTCCGATTGACGCGCCGTCTGTTGTGTTGAGACCCCTATGACGAGGCGGTCCTTTGAGATACTTCTTCGTGGGACTTTGAGATACTTGGAGTATCGACCTGTAGCTCGTGGAGCGGACCCTTCTAGTGACGAGCGTGCGGAGTACGGAGACCGTGTAACTGGCTGAGACCAGACGACTGCTTGACCGACTCGACTTGGAGTGAGTCGACTTGCCTTGTGGATGGAGCACTACTTTCTGAGGTGCAGACCCATGGCGGACGGAGCACTACCTGTGTGACAGTGCAGACCCGCGGTACTCGTCCGGAGAGTACCTCAGCAGGCTACTAGGGGCTGTGCACTACTGTGTTTGGGTGATATAACTCGGCGGGAAGCACTAATGTGTCTGGGTGGCTGACCCGCGGTACTCGATAGTATGAGTACTTCAGCAGTCTTAGGTTAGTGAGAAGTACCTCAGAGTCGTTACAGGACCACTATACACTCCAGAGACGGAGCTCTTCAGCAGTTACGGTTCCGATAATGTAAATCCTGGTTTGAGCTGAGACTTTTGACCTTTGTGTTTACCTCAGGATTGCAATGGGTAACTTGATAACTTAGGTATATATATGGGCATATACCTGGGTAGTAGTTATCCGTTGATTTCACAATCCTTGTGTTTCCTCATGATTGATATGGGTTACTTGATAACTTAGGTATATGTATGGGCATATACCTAAGTAGAGGTTATCTGTTGAGATCTTCTATGTGGTTATCCTTGTTGGTTTTAGCGAGACCTTGATGGTCTCGGGGTCCCTACTGAGGATCGTTATACTCACCCCTGCACGGGTTATGCCTGCACCTCGTTGTGTTGGTTGCAGATGACGGGCAGTGATGACAGAGGCCGAGTGTTCGAGGACTGGACGGTACCTGGAGGTGGACTATACGACGAGATGGTACCTGGAGGAGGACCTCACGACGAGACGGTACCCAGAGGTGGACTTGATGATGAGACGGTACCCAGAGGTGGACCACTGGGCGGGACATACTCGGAGCGGACGGCGGGACCCGAGGAGTAGAGGAGCTATCTGTACCCACCCTTCAGGTGGGATTTCCAGTTGACAGCTCGGCGTAGCAGCATTACTTTTCAGTTGATGTTTTTCCTTTTGAGTTGTACATTACAGTTGGGCTGGTGTTTTCGGCCCCTTTATACTTTCCGCACTTACTATTGTACTCAGTTTTTACTTAGTATTTACTTGTTCCGCTTGTACTCTGTGTGATTGTTTACTTTACAAAGGCAATGCCTTCCCTTTTTACCGGTATTTACGCCTTGGTGCTAGTCTCCAGCCCCTGGCCTATGGAAGGCGGGCTTGGGGTAGTCACGGCACGGGCCCTGAGGACGGGTCGTGTCATTAAAATTACCCTCAACCAAAGGAAAGTGCAAGGTAAGGGTTAATTTCATAATCTCATTATTATCCGAGGGTGTTTTTATGTAAGTATATACTGGGACATATTTAATATCAATTTCCATGATTCATAAAAGTTTTTTCAAATGGAGTTTTTAAGGGACTCTTTTAATAAAACATCATTTTAAATGTTTTAATGATTTATTCTTCTAAACCATTCTCATTAATGTCCATGTTTTTAAAATGGTTTTAAGGATTTATTTATATAGACATGAATAATTTAAAATGTAAATTCCGTTCGAAAGTTTCAATGTGGTATGGTACACTATGTTTCAAAACTATCTATTTAATGACTTACTCTATTAATTGTGGGACGTTTAAATGATATCATGAAAAAGGGATATTTCTTTCAAATATTTTTTCTGATCATTTTCAACAATGTATACATCCTTTATGGGATATTATTATTCATCAAGGTTGATTTATTATACAAACAATCCATATTGTATTGAAGGTTTTGTGATATGTTTTACTATGGATGTGATATTTTTATACCATTCATGGTTTATGCATAATGTATTGACATTTTAGATTCTAGTATTAATACGAATATTTATGATATGTTTAAACCATTTCATATGAATAATGAATTTGACTTAATAAGTAATGGGTGGAACCCACTATAGCTCCTTGATGCATTGGTAGGTCTCCTGAGACAAACTAGTGTCTTGGCACAAGGCCTTGAGGAAATCTTATTTTTAGTCTTGGAACAAGGCCTTGAATATGTGGTTATGAAGTCCAGCATTATGCATTCCTTCGTTAGGAACGTGGATATTGATATTTCATGTTATTATTAGACTAACAGAATATCCATGTGAATAAGTAAATATCATTATACAATTTTATAATTTCCATATTCTGCTGAAGTTTATGTTTAAAAATATATTTTTTTTCTTATACATTTCCTTAAATCTTTAGTCTTATTTATGAAAGGTTTAGCTATATTGTTATCCTTAATGAGCATTTGAGCTTGCCGATTTATATGTTTTATGTTTCCCAAGATACAAAAATTTATATTATGACTGACCTATAGGGATATTCTAAGGGATATGAATTTCAACTATGGAGACAATTTGGTTTTTGTTTTTCATTTTATAATGTAATGTAACGTTCATGTATGCAATTGATTTCCCAAGACTGCTAAACCAACCGGTCCTTCGGGAGTTAATTCCTTGTGATAATGCAAATGTTATGTAATAATGAACTAACTCTAGGCAACTGGGGATGGGGCATTAAATCTTACCTACCCAAATTAATTCATTTCCATTTAAAAACCCATTCACAACACCTTAGTAACTCAAGTGACTTTGCAAACATAATTCACAGCTCTCACATAGCATAAAACACATTCAAGAAACCCTACAATAGAGAACATATGAAACATAGACTTTTTCCATCATGAAATCCATTTTACCTACATTATAATGCCAAAATGTATCCAAAACATCATTCACATCATAGAATTTATCTAATGAACATGTTATAAAAATTAAGCAAACAAATAAAATTATCTAAAAAATCTAGGGCACAGAACTACCTACCTCATGAAGAGATACTTCCAATACATAATGCGAAACCCAATATGAACCACCATGTGACCATATAGATGAATTATCAAAACCAAAACATCAATTTAAAACCATAAAAAAGTGATCTATCCCTAAATAGAACACCCCAACAATCTGGAAAAAGAAAACCCCAATGAAGATAAGTGGAAACCCTAAAATAGTGGATGAAAACAAGGGAAAGTGGGCTTATATAACCGTTTGTTTATGTATCTAGAAAAAATACAGCAATGTAGGTCAGATTTGAGGGATCCATGGAAGTTGGAGGAGCCACCAAGGGTGGATGATACTGAGAGGGGTGAGTGAAAAGGGAGAAAGGGGCTAAAATAGGGGATAGAGAAAATTATACCCCTTAAAAATTTAATGAGCTAGCATGATGCACAGTTAGTCTTCATGGTTTTTCAAACTATGAAGAGACCATGCATCTGCCTCTATAGAGTGAGACACATACCGAAATGGAATTTTAAATGGTTTGACTATTCATTCGAAAGATGTGTAGTTATTTCTGGCCAGGACCTAGACCTACTGCACAGTTTCCTACCATGTTCCATGTTATGTATATCCCAAAACATAGATTTTTCACCTAAAACACATTGGAAATTCTAAGGGAAAATCCTGACCACAAATAAAATAGAAGAGTTCCCCCAAAATTAGAACCTAACACACCTTGTTCATAAGGAAATAATAGAGGACCTAACCCTAACCAGATCAAAAGACAATTCAGTAACCCTGAAGTGACATCCTACTCGTCTCTTATTCAACCAAATTAGGCTTCCATCCACGGGTGATTTTGGTTTGGAATCGTAAATATATATCCATTTTAGATCCCCCATTCTTAATTTCCTTCTTATTATTCGTATCTTTCTCCCTTTCTCTTTGGGTATATCTTCTCCATTGGTTTATTTTACCTAAATTTGGTTGAAGCTTGTTCGTTTGGGATAAAATTGGGATGGTTCTATTATTATATTTCTTTTATAGGGTCTTTATTACTGCAATTGTGGTTTTTGATTGATTTCAGAAGGTATCCTAGAAAGAGGTATCCATATCTTTGAATTGACAATAATTAGTTTCATTATTATGATTTATTTGATTTTGAAATGGATTTTATAAAATTTTTGGGTGTTAATAAAGGTGTTTTCAAAAGGTTTTCATGTGATTTCACGATTATCTGGGGGTTTTACCCTAAAAAACGTTTTTGAATGGGGTTTCCTTATGTGTTTATTGTTTTATTTCACCATAATGGGGTTTTCTCAAAGTTGATAATTTAATTGAGCACCTGGGTACTTCGTTACATACGAGGGAAATATTGGTCTAGTGTGATTGGAAGATTGGTTTTCCCATGGCCTAGTTTCCCTAGCATGATTAATAATACCACACTAATTAACAAATGATTATTATAGTTGGAGACCAAAAGTCATTGGGATGTGAATCCCCTATAGTGACACACGCATGAGGTCCTTTATGGGGTTTGTATGTATTTATCACTATGGTCTGAGAATCATTGGAACCCATCATGCATAGTTATATTGGGATTTACCAATGTTTTAGGTCTCGTGGAACGCATTCTATTTTTTTCATTACACTTTAATTTTTTATATTAAAAAATAATGTTTTGGATAAAATTGGTTTCACTTAATTTAACTGAAATGATGATCGTTATTTTGTTGTTTAATTTTATATCCTAGAAACATGAGGTCGTATCTTACTGGGTACCATGGGTCACACCATACAAACACCATTAGTTGAATGTTTTAAATGCAATTTTTGGACAAGGTTATGTAATGAAATTTTTTGGTTGAGATAGTGGATCCAATTGATAGTGGTCCTCCATTGGAGGTGTAGGTGGTGGTGGGTTAAGGGTGTAGATCCTATTGTTATATAGAGGATTGGTTTTATATTAGTTTCCCCTCCCAATTTCCGTAATTTTTTTTAATTTTAAATGCTTATTTCTTATTAATTATTAATTTTATCTAGGATATGGATATGGTGTGATGTTCAACATTTGATGATTGTTTATAGCTGAATCTTAATGGATAAATCATTTGAAATTTTGAAGCATGATTCCCAGTCACTAGTTTCCAGCTCATTGGGATCAAGAACACATTAGGATATTTGCCCCCAGAGGGGTCCGGTGTCTAGTAAGAAGTAAGACAATCCTGGTTCCTGACAGTATGAACTTAGTTCACTTCAACTCTATTAGAAAATAATTTACCCTTGATCATATTGGAAATTTATAAATTAAGTAATTTTTTAGGTTACATGGGTACAATATTCTATTGTTTAAAATTTTGATTCATGTTTTACCATGATGTTATGGAGATGTCATAAATATGTGATATATATAGTTATATGTTTCAATACTTCTAATCAGACAATGAAATATAGTTTTTCTGAGAGGCCAAAAAACCTATAATATATTTTCAGATTATTATATCTATATTTATAATATTAAGGTGTCAATATCATCCACTAAAAATGTTTTCATACAAATATAGATTTAACGTTGGAATTTAGATGGATCGATAAAATACACTCTTTATAAATAAATATATAAATATATATATATATCTTCAGCATGTTGGGATATGGATTGGGAAATAATTCTAACGGGTCTTAAGATAGCTGAGGAAATATTCTAGAATGTTATATACCTTTAGTAGCGCATCAAATCTACTTAGAGTTTATTGAAGAGTTATAATGACAATAATTAGTTATATCTATTATTCAATGTTGGTGGGAATGTTTTCTTATGAATTTCGCCATGTAATGGGATTTTGAAATTCAAAAATAAGGGACATTTATTCCATTGGTATAATGGTTCCTTTATGATTCTTGATCTAATAGTGACTATAGATTATATCATTTAACACCATCCAAACCACTTTCATGTTCAGGATAAATTCATTATTTCCCAACTAAGGTAGTACCTACATGTTCCCTCACATCAATTGAACCATGTTTCACCAATATTAAAATTATATTTCCTAGGAATAACTAATAGAAATAATCTTTTTTTCGAGAGATAATTTTATATGAAATAATACTACTCAATGGGTTAAAGTTATTTTTAGGAGTAATAAATTTGATGGTGCTAAATGGGAACACAAGAATGAGATTTAGTAGAGACACCATCATTTTTTTGTAAGATATTGATAGAATTTTCATGTAAATAACATTATTATTGGGTAAAATGTAATAACCCAAGATTTTATTTGTATTTACAATGAAAAAATATTTAATTTTTATATATATTTACTTCCCTGAAACATCGATTCTATATGAATTGTGATATTGCAAACCACTTCCACAAACCTATTTAATTGGATATTACAAATATAAATAACCAATTTTTGTAAAATAATTATATTTTTTTAATATGAAAAACATATTTATTAACGAATAATAGAATTTATTCATTTATCAATAAATTCACATTATGATTCAAAAATTATTTCTCTTCAGAAATGGTTTTATCACATTTTTATTGTTGATAAATACAATTGATTTGTAAAATATTTATAAATATTTTTATTGAAATAATTATCTTTTTTTATTTCGTATGATAACATTATTATATGGTTTATTATTAAGATGTTTATAGAAAGATAAATATTGCTTTGAATTTTGAAAATACATATTTATTTAAAACTATCATTTATTTTCATCTAATAATCTGACTTAGTTTTTAATTTGAACATAATGTAACAAAGAAATACATTAATTAAAAATAAAAAAATTAGTTAAAATACAATAATCATTATTCAGGACCTTTATATAATATTTTTTTTCCTAAAATTAATATTTTTCTAAAACACCAGTTTTATGTGCTTAATGAGTTTTTTTACCTTAATAAATTATATTAATATCCATTGAATAACTTTTTTAATGAAAAATATTATTTTATATTAAATAATATATTTTAAATAATCATTTAATAGTTTTTACAAGTAATTTAATGTATTGATTTAATGTATTATTGTTAAATATTAATTTTTATGGGTTATCATAGCTTTTGTCTGATTATTGTAAATTCAATATTTCCACTTATAGAAATTGGAATAGTAAAATATATTTATTTTTTGGAATGATAATAATTCATATAATATTTTATTTAGAAAATAATTTTTTATATATTAAATAGTAAGAAAAAGAAAAAATTTTAATACGATAATTTTCAAATGAGTTAACAGTGTGGTAAAGGGGGTGTTGACCCAAATCAGAAGGGTTGGATTTTCACCCAAACCAATATAATTCATATTTTTTATTGATGATATTTATTCCTTATATTATAGTCCCAGAAAATTTATTTCCTTTTTGATCCTTTATTTCATTAAAATGGCCCTATATAATTGAATTAATTTCATAAATTTAATCTTTTTCCCTCCCCTTACATATAAAATGTAACCATTACTCATACCTTATTCCAATCATATGAGCCTTCTAGATAAAAAAATAATACTCCAAATAAATTCATAGTATTTTTTTCTTAATCCTATATCTTATTTTATTCTCCAATAACCAATCCTTACATTCCTAAGATGTAAATACAAGTAGGTCTCTGAAGGAAGAGTTCGAGATAATAAATAATCCCATTCAATATTATTTGTTTTTATCCATCCAATAAAATTATGGCACACATATGAAAATGACAAATCATGCATTTTAATTTTTTTTTATTATTATATAAAAAAATTACCACCTATTATGAAACCAATGTTATATGAATGTAGATTGTGTACATACGTGCAGACTAGAACCTCAACGTAGTGATACAACTCATTTTCCAATATAATAATTCATAGATCATTATAATGATCAGTTAAATTTTTATATATGATATTATTCTTATAAATATTATTATCTATAATTTGATTAATAAATAACAGTCATTCACTCCATCCATGAACAAATGGAAACTTTTCATGTGAGTACATATAGAAAATCATCTCCATGTACAAATGTAATGAATTTTTTAGGAACAAATTAGATTAATATTTATAAACATTTATATAAAAAATAGATATTTTATATTTATAATGATTAAAATAAATGACCTGAAGGAACTATGATTAATGTGTAAAACCAAAACAACCGAAGAAAATATATTTTATAAATGAAGTAGTTAACACGATCAATAATGATGATAATGAATGATTGTTAATGAATAGGTTATAAGATTTTATTTTTCAACAGCAATGATATTATAGGACATATTATTGATGTGGTATAATATTTTAAAAAATTTAAATTTAATATACATGGAGATATAACATGTAAAATAAATAGACATATGAGGTAATGGTTTTGTATCAATATCTCTTAATGATATATATTTTAATGTTACACACCAATTTCTTATTTATATGGTGTATATTTTTCCCATGATTTCCTTTTTTAATAAACCATAAATTAATTCAATGTATTTTTTTAACCTTATGATTTTTATGATTCCAATGACCTTGGTTCAACTATTACCCAAGAAATCTGAGTTCTTCATCTCAATTTTGTTTCATTAAAACATGACAGATAGTATACACCTATCCTCTTTTATGAGGCATATCTACTACCCAAAATATATTTTTCATCATTAATAACATTATTTACATGACATCTAATGTTTAATTTGATTTAATATCCTTCACTATTTTTATGATTAAAAATTTATTGTAGTGGTAATGGTGTATTGTTACAATCACATTTCTTCCGAATTATTAATGCATAAATTTTATTATGAAGAAATTGTATGATATTTCCCTCCAAAATTATATTTCTTATCTTATTATCTTTTTATTAAAGTAGATTTAATTTTTTCCTGTCATTTTTCTTTCCATAAATATATAATAACAGAATGAATAATTTAAAGTAAATATGAACATGTTAATGTTTTTAGTCGAGAATCATTTCTTCTAATCACATAATATCGTTAAAATGTTTTCGAAACCTTTATCAATATTCTGCAAATATTATTTAATTCTATTATTTATTATATTTATATTTCCATAAAATATTTTAGATTTATCCTTATAATCATATTCCAAACATGATAATTCTTCATTTTAATGAAAATGTGAAAGAAATTACTGTTTTAAACATAAGCTACATCAATGGATTTCCCCAAATCCTTAAATAATCAATCCATTAGTGACTCCTTTATAAAATTCCTTAATTATTTTCAAAGGAAAATATTTCCTTTATATTATGGATGTTTATATATTACAAATTTTTGGTTTTAAATTAAAAATGAATTCTCACAAGAAATGTGCTTGTTATATTTTAAATGTATTTTTATCTATAGAAACATCCTTTAACAGTTATTTTGATTTACTAATGATATGTTCCAATGTTAAAATCATTAATCATTATGTGGCTTTATAATAGCTATTATTATGGAATATATATGAAACTCATATCCTTTCTACTTATTATAATTTAATGATTTGATGAATGTTTTCTGATATTGTGGCTCATAAATGTATGATTTCTATTATGTGATTTGTGATCCAAAAATTATATATCCATATAATGAATCGAGTAATGATTGGTGTCTCATGAGATAATAAAGACTATAATAGGGATAAATCCATATTTATTATGGGACTTTTACAAAATAAAATAGTGTTGGGGGTGAACCTATAACTACTAAATAATCAAATTGGGAGCAAAAACATTCCACTATGGTAGTAATGGAAATGATCCTTGAATAAGGAAATTATTTTCAATGATTATGTTCGTTATAAAATATAATGAAATTTTCATATTATATGTTTTCATAGATCATGATTAATCATTAATGATAATACACTCATATTTCTTATATATTTTGATTAAGAAAACGTTATTTCATGGTTCATGATTATGATATTTGAATTAATTTTTATGCTTATACAATTATTATATAATTTTCTAATAATCTTATGTATATTCTATATACCCTTCTAATAATATATTAATATCTCTTATATTTTTCCTTTATAAGAATCTAACATTACTATTCAATATTCTTTCTTTCCCTAGTTTATAGATAATTGTTTTTTATGTTATTTCTAATAACGGTGTTAGTTGTGAGGAACTAAAAGGAAAATTATGTTGATATTTTATAAAAAATGATGTTTATGTATCCATGTTTATTAAAACACTATATCAATATTGTCCTTAGTTGTGTATTATTCTTAATTTTAACAAAAAAAATCTAAAATAATGTAATATTTATATATGAAGTGTTTGAGTCACAATAGTTGGTATTTGATATATGGTTTATTAACATATAGAGGCCATGATTGAGAATTTGTTTGATAAACAATTGTAAAATACTCTTTATAGGATAAAATTATATGTTATAGTAAATTAAAGAGTGTGGTTTCCAAAGGAAAATACATCATTTTTTGGTAACAATAAGTGGACATTTTTTTCATAGATTCATCTTGGTCTAATAATGCAAAAAAAGTTGATTGAGTATATCTCAATGATTATTTTTGTGTATGGTGAATGGGAAATTTCTAGGCATATGGTTTTACACTATTAGACAATATTCATTTGTTAAATAACATTATCTTTATGAACCATTATGAGGGATTCCGATAGATAATGACCATGGATAACATAGGATAATTCTAAGGCATTATATATTCATAATAATGTGTTTGGATATAGATATCCTAAAAAATTTTATATTATAATTATATTATTACACATTAATTATTATCAAATAATTCTTATAGAAATATTAAATTTTTGGAAATACTTTTTTTAAAATCAATATTTTTTATATGATGCAATTATTGTCCTCTTGGGAAACCAAATAAATTATATATGAAATATAAAATCATATGATTATTCCTAATCAAATTTCTCTAAATATAATTAATTAATTCAATATTATTGGGTTTATAAATGAAAAAATAGGAAAAATTTGATTTTCATAATGATTATGGTGAAATAAATATTCAACATTATACATGTCGAGAATGTGGGATGAAAAACATTGGGACATGTCTCTACGTAATTGGATGTTGTTTTATGTGTGGAAAAAAATTACATGAACAAAGAAATTTCCAGGGAAAATTAAGAGTTTAAAAGCGGGGAATAAATTAAATCTTAGGGAACCATTTATAGATCAATGTCATATCTAAGGTGAGCTTGGTAATTGTCAATTCCAATTCCCTAATCCAATGTCTAACTCCTGGACTAAGTATGGGAACATGTAATACTAATTGTTTATATAGAGTAATTAAAGTTCTTATTTATTTGGAATTTATAATTATGCTATAATTTTTTTTCTAATGATATTAAGTTTATAAGAATAATGAAACATCAAATTATTGTTTCAAAATAATTAACTTTGAGGGTTTAGTTTCACATGTTGAATTGTATTGATAACCATAAAAAGTGATTTAATGGTACAACAATAATTTTTGAAAACAGGTGATTGAGGGATAGATATTGATTAAAATTAACTTGAGGATATTAAGGTGTCATTTTTTTGGTTTTATGATATGATATATATTGGTAATGAAATTTGGATAGTATTAGTGTCATTGATATTGAATTTTGATTTCATGATAATGTTATTTAGGTTGAATTTGATTAATTTTATTAAATTCTCAAATTTATGAAATATAATTTATAGTCTATGATTTTATTTAAGGAATATATATAGAGTATATTTTATTGGAATCATATATTTTTTCATTGGGGATTTATAGTGATTTATGTTCTTAGAATTTTTTATAGAATATATACTCAATATGTTAACATTATTGGTATGTGAAATTAAGAGATAATTTATGCTCTTTTAATATTAATGATTACAAGATTCTGTAACTTTTTTGACCTTTAACTACGATTTTGGGGTTTATAATTTGTCAAAAATATTTTGTAGGTTTCATAATGATAACTTTTTATTGAATTGTTTATGAATAAAATTAGGTGTTATTACTTATTTTTCGAGAGTACCATTGTATTTCATCACATAAATATTTATCCATATCAGATAAATTGTGTAAACCTTATATGGGAACATATTTTAAGTCAAATGGAATTTATTTTCGTTCTATTATTGATCTTAAGTTCCATTAAAATGTAATTTTAGTGCCTCAAGAATGAAAAATGATATATTAAGAATTCATATGAAAAGTGGTGGATGATAATTACCACATGGAACTAAATGATGAAATTGAATTTGATGATTTTATAGTAGCATGAATGTATGTTTTCTCAAATTACATCATAACATAATTATTAAACTCTTGTAAAAATGTTTCTGAAAATGAAAATTCTTTTATTCTTACAATTCTTTTAGAGGAGTTGATTGTCATTTTCAACCATTAGTAATTAATGATTTAGCAGTCATTAACATTATCATGGAAATATTATATATAGCTATATATTATTGATTAGAAATTATAGTTCTTCTCCATTTCATATATTTTCATATCCAAATAATTTTCTCCATTTATGGGAACCTAATTATTTTTTATTATTGCAACTTTGGTGTTTCCAACATCCCATTTTCAATGGAAGTTTTTCCCCCATTAAATAATTTGGGTAATCAACGAAGTTATTTTCACATATTTACCACTTATTATTGAGAATAAAATTTTGATAATGATTTTTATTTAAGGGGATGGGGAGAATGTAACACCCCAACATTTTATAATATATTTCTCTTTAAATAGAATGTAGGCGTTTAGTTGAAAGATTTACTGTGAACCCCATGTCCATATCAACTATGATATAGAAAATCATTATAATCTAACCATTAAATAACTAAGTATGAAATGTTGTAACAAAATTTTGGAAAAAATATTTATAAATATTTTTTATAATGATATTTTAATGATTAATTCCTAATAAGTAAGTATTTAATTTTTGATAAAATAATTTTATAGTTCAAAAATATATGTTCATAAAAAATGTTTTTTTTCATTCAAAGCACATTAAAATTATAATTAATTTGTAAAATTTTAATATATTTATTTCTATTAAATGAAAATTATTTTTTAAATTGATATGTAAACATTTTATTTCAATGATTTTTTAATAATTTTTTAAATAGTTTTAATTTTTAGTGAGTAGAAAAAAATAAAAATTTCTATAAAAATAAAATTTAATTTTAAGTAAAAATAATAATTTTTTTTGAATTATATATTAATTTAAATAAATTAACCATTTATTAGAAATAATATAGTCAATTTCATAATAATTATTATTATACATGATTTTGGTAAAAGGATATTCTTGTGTATAAAAACTCATTTTTCAGAAAACTATTTTTATTCATGAAATGCGGTTTTATATTAATAAATTATTTAAATTTCTATATAATAATGGGTGAAAGAAAATATATATATTAAATATTAAATAATATATTTTAAACATTCATTTGATGTTTTATATATGTAAACTAATGTTTGTAATTTTTTAAAATTCATAAAGATTCATTGTTCGAAAATGGGGTTTTAGCAGGTCTCACGAATATTTAAAATTAAATTCCCAAAAATTAAAATTTTAATATTAATAATTAGGATTAAATATTAAGAATCATAATAAATTATACCATATAAAACATTCATCATAATTTATGACCTTAGTAAATAGTAAAAATAGTAATTTTTTATACCATATATATGGTTTAAAGGGGTTCACGCTGGGTTAAACCAAATGATAAGGTTATTATTTCCCCCAAAACCAATTTATTAATTTTTTATGATATTTAAATATTATATTATCATAAATTCAAATACTTTTACATTTTCTAATATATTCCCATTAAATTGACCATATATATTAGAAATTGTTTATGAAAATCCATGTATGTCCCTACTTTTACATTTTCTCCTCCTCCCTTATCAACACAATTAATTCTTCATATATTATCTAACAATAAATGAAAATACTTCATATAAAACATCCCTTCTTCTTATAATATTTTTACTTCTCCTCAGTCTAATCCATTAAGGATTCAAGTGTAATTTATCATAGGTCGTTCATAGATGATGTATAAGTCATGACCAAGGAATTCCAATTTTATTTCATGTTATACATCCTATAAAATATTTTTATCATTTGAAACATAGTAAATATATTTTCAAAAAAGGATTTTATGTTTTTATAATGTTGAAAAAACCATTTACCATTTCTTCACAATCCAATGTTAGATGAAAGTATCTATCATGCGTACGTGTAGGCTACCATCTTGACATAACGATACGTCATTTTTAACAATAGTTATTAATGGATGGTTATTTTGATATATTTGATATTTATAATTGATATTTATGATAAAATAATTATTATATAAATTTTCATTTAAAATAATTTATTCTTTCGTTCTATCCATTGAGAAATGGAAATTTCTATATTCTATAGATATATACTACTATGTCCTAGAAGAGTTGTAATTCATTTTCATCACTGATTTATATGACTATTTATAAATATGTATATTATAAATATATATGATATATATATTTAATTATTATGATAATGGACATGAATAATCTATGAACAAAAAAAATACTATATCCATCGAACCAAAACGTATGTGAAAAAAACATAACAATCCCAACGATGATGATATTCATAGATTATAAATGAACAAGTTAGAAGATATATGATATAATCCATGTATGGTATTTTTTTATTATGGTTATTATATAGGATTATAACATATTTAATTCAATTATACAATAGTTTTTAGTTTATACTAGTCCATATGGAATTACGGTAAGGGTTTCTTGTTAATTTTTCTTCAATGAGGCATGTTTTAGTGTTATACACAAATTTATTATTTTCATGATTTATATACTGCAACAAAATTTACTTTTTTAATAAAATCATATTTAATGTATATTATTTGTATGAAATTATTAATTTTAATCATCCAATGACTTTCTATTAAAAAACTAATTATGTTTTCGGGGTTATTTGTCGGAATTTTGTTTAATTGAGACATAATTAATGATATTAACTTATAGTATTTCATGAAATATATGTAATTCAATGATAATAAATTATATCAATATTATCCTATTGGTTAAATTATTTAATTTATTATTTGAATCTATTTCATTCATGGTTCTTTTTATTCAATAGTTAACAAAATTATAAGGGTTTCATTTTAAAATCTCATTTTTACATGGAATGTTTATACCAAAAAATTTGAAGATGAAAATGTACTATATGAATATATCCAAAATCATATTGAAATTTTAATTATATTTTTATTACTATATATTTCTCATATTCCATTCATTTTCCTCTCTTTATGTACTAAAGATGCATAAATAAAGTTTTTAAGGAAAACCAATCTTAATCTATACTTCGGTAGAGAATTTTTTCTTCAATATGAATATTTTCATTAAAATGTTTTCATGAATAATTTTTTTTAAATTTTTTATAATGTTAAAATTTTAAATATTTCATATTATATAGAATGTCTGAAAAGGACAATTCCAATCATTTTTAAGCATGGTACATTACACATTTACTAAAAATGTGAATGGAAGTTTTTAATGTACACTATATGCGCACATTTTCCAATCATATGAAATACACATTTGATTAAATAATACCTTATAAATTCAGTTAATTTAATTAAAAAAAATTGTTTTACTTATTATATTTGTAATATTTTTTTTCATTTTAAATATCAGCTATCAAATATAAAGTGTGTTTTAATCTTGAAATGTTATATAGATCATTCAAATAATTTTTTGTATAAGTGGATCATTTTATATTCCTTATGATTTTCTGGGATATAATCCAATGTTTTCATATTAATTATTTCATTTGTGGAAATATTTTATAATGATCAAATGTTTATGAAACTCATATCATTTAAATTATTTATGATTCAATGACATGTTTAATTTTTTAATTATCAAGAGGCAGACAAGTATAAAGTTTTCATGATGTTGGGGTTGGGCATAAAATTAAATAACCCTAAAATAAAATTGGTTAATAAGGGAATATAATGTGATAATAATGAATAGAAGATGGATAAATTCTAGTTTATTATGGAAAATTTTCTAATAATAATGTCTTGGGAGTTATCCTTGACTATGGAAATAAAGGAATTGCGTGTGAACCCATTCCACTATTATAGTCATGGTAGCGAGCCTTCACTAGTGAATGAATTTTTGTGCATATGTTCATTCCAAAAACTATTAACTAATTCTTATGATATGTTTACCTGGAATGTGATTTATTAGTGATGATACTTAACCTATATGTATTATGTATTTTGATTGATTAAAACTTATTCATTATTTCATAATAATGAAACATAAATTTATGGGTGTCATTTACTAATGTTTAGAAAATATTTTCATGCCCATATACTTAGTTTATGCTGACCTATGACCATTTATTGGCATCTCTTATGATTATCCATATTTATCATCTATGTAAATTCTTTCATATGATTCCCCTCCCTAGGTTATGGGGAATGGTTTTATGTATTTGAAGACTATGATGGTATCTAGTTGTGAAGAATAAAAATTAATATTATGTAGTTGTTTTATATACCAGTTGATTATGTATTAAATATTTGAATCATACGAAACCTCTATGGCCCTCAGTTGTGTATTAATGGGAAATGTATTTAGTTATCATAAAAAATGATTTACTAATTTTCAATAAAAATATTGGTCAAATATAAAATCCTCTATGAAAGTATTTGTAGTCATCCAATACTAATGTAATGATTTTCAATGTTTACATGCATTCCATAAACATATTAATTATTCGAATGATATGATTTATTATTGATGACTCCACTCTCTTTATGCCATATGTATTTTTATTGATATAATTTTATGAAAAGTTTCATGTCTATGATCAATGAATTGATGAGTATGATTTTTTAATGTTAAGATATTGTTATCGTACAATTATGAAAATTATATCATAACATATAATAACTGATTAATTTATCTTATATTTAACCATAATGGGAATCTGATCTCACCCACACTTATATTTTCCCTAAAATTTTTTATGGATAATGTTTTTTATTATGTTATGTCTGTGAATGGTCCTAGTTGTGAAGAAATTAATGGGAACTGTTAAATACTATTTATGTCCAAATTATATTGAAAAATAGAAATCCTTTTTTATAACATCTCGTACACATTTATCCCTAATTAACTATATAGGATTTATATATAGTCATGGGTGGCCCTCCATATATTCCAGAAGTAACAAACCATCATCTAGTTTGTGTGGAATATTATGGGGGCATAATACCCTCTGAATAAGAGTTATAACAACATTATAAATAACATCATTTTAGTAGAGACTATATAAATAATCAAACACGAATCTCAACCATGAGAATTATCAAGTTGGAGAATCCAAAATGTATTGAATCATGTAATTTCAAGTTGAAATATATATAAATTATGTGTTTTATGTCATATTATCAAAAGACAAAAGTAAAAAGTTAATGTACTCTAAATACCACTATCCTATAACCATGTCTGTCCAATCTCAAATCTCCAATCCATATAGTTAGAAATAATCAAGAATAATACATATTTCCCTTTTCTGAACCATAAAAATTTAAATCTATCTGGGTACCAAATGTAGACCCATCCATGGTGTGATTAAAAATTAGTAGTTTGACACCACCATGTCTAATGAAATCTAGTATCACCATATATTTCATGTAATATATAGATTAACAAGGTATTGATTAATAAATTTTCAATACCAATTTAAGGAATGTACTGACCGTTAATGACTATGTATACACCCAAATATATCAATAATTTCTATTTAGAAAAACCAAATATCATTTTCCAATGGTGGGTCCTCGTATATCAAGAGGGATCACCAAACTAGTGGAGGATTATTATGTCAATGTTAAAATGAACATATTGTATTTTGGATAAAAGTATTGACACATGGGAAGAAAAATCTCATACATCAGAATCTAGGAAAATATAACCCTTCGTATTTTAATGATTTCCCACCAAAATAAATCTAGTCATAGTGCAATTAACCCCTAGGTAGACCATACCATCCCACCATACCCCCATGCATTAAATTATTCATTCTTACTCACCCAAAATTAGAATATTTATTGTCAATGAAAGAAATATATGGTCATGTAACATCCATCAATCATGAATCTATCCAAATCATCTCAATACCTAATGATATTTATATGTCTGTATAAAAAAACATTTAGTAAATAAATATGTCATCATGACCTCACTGAAAATTCATCCAATTACCATTTATATAACAATTTTGATTCGATATGGTTGGGATCCCAATTATCATCATTATTAAACCATTTATTATTGCATAATAATTTAACCCTCAGGTTATTAGATTTTTAGTATAAGAAAAAATAATTTAGTAATCACTCCAAGCTGATGACTGTGAATTTAAAAAAAATTGTCTATGTTATTCTTTATCGACAATTAAAATAAATTCTCTTCCTATTCATAATAGTTTTCCAAATAATATTTTAAATTACAATTTGAATTGGGTTATATATTCCAGTTGACCAATTATCAAAAATTCAACTAGATGGCACAACTATCGGGTGGCTGAAAGATGCAACATGAATTCCAAAGGATTGATGTGATGCAATGGGTGGTCTAATCATGTGTTACTCAATAAAAATAAATATAGTTATTTAGGCTACCCATACAGTGTATTGGTGCAATCTGAAGATGTTGAAATATAAAGATAATTGAATAGATGATTAGGGAGATGTTCTAGACCAGAAACCTCAAAATTAGACTAGGCACGAACAACTCTCAGCATCTGTTCTATGACATGTCCCTTATTTATTTCATTGGAGACAAGAATTTTTAGTCTCTATATCCTATATGAAGAGATCCAAGGAGGAAATTTTTCATCTAAGTGATATATACAGTGATTTCCAAGGTACGAGCTTTGAATCGAGAGGGTGAATACACTCTTAGAATATGGAGTGTTGGTTTTAAAGAAATAAGTGAGTCTCATATACATCATATAACAGATATTTACTCAATAAGACATAAAATATAAAGGTCAACTAAAACCCCATTATATGAAATTAGAAATAAATTAAAATTTTATTTTTCGGTGTAAATTAGTTTTAAAAATTAAATTATGGTGTTATCACCTACACGACATAAATTTAACCAAAAATGGGGTTTTTGTGTCTAGGTCGCAAGAATAATTTACATTTTAAATCTATGATTTAGATCATAAATTTTCTCTATGTACATTCCGCATATCCTCTTCTTTTAGAAACTCTATAATAAGAATTATAATGTTAAAAACAAATAATATAGTTCCCAAAAGGTTTAACAAAACATAAAAATAAACATATCTGAAAAAAAGATGGGATCTGACGTTGGTCATCCCATTATGGATCATATTGAGATGAAATGGATTTTTACTCTAATAATATATATTAGGTATTGATGAAATATTTTTATTGACAAAGTTTATTCAAATATTTTAGAAAATTTTAATCTCATTAATTACTCTAGTCATCTAAGGGTACAAGTATATATTTGTGTACATAATGATGACGGTTTCAAATATTTTTGTAGTGATCAAAAATATGAAATCACAGTCTTTAATTTAATTTGTTTACTTCAATAATAAAAAATGGAGAAATATATTAATTATAATAGAATAATAGTAAGAAAACAATTTCGTAGAATTTTCTGTCAGGTCACATTTATGATAATTGACTATGAATTAGTAATTATATGGAATTTTTATAAAGAAAATTAATATCAATATGCATTTATATGATGTATTCCAAATGTGAATATAATAAAAAATTATTTTCATAGAGTTATATTTATTTATAAACATATTGATGGATATATTTGTAGGATCGAAATGACAAATTTAGATGCTCAATATACAAGAGGGGGTTGAATTATATAATTTAAAAATTCATTTAGAACCTTTAAAGTTGGTATAAAACTTCATATTGTTTAACAATGTTAAACAAGGTAAATTCACAGGACCTCTTAGTTCTACAATCATGCTTGATTCCTGAAATATGGACCTGAAAATGAAACATAATAAAATTTTACAACGGAAAAGATTCTACCATAATGCATATAGAATCTTACTTATCCGAGTTTACAATTATAAGAAATTATAATATAGTTTTACTTTTCTTATTAATCCAAATGCAGCGGAAAACAAATTTGAAAAAATACAAGTAACAACTATAAATATTTTAACCCAATGATTAGTGTATCCAACAAACTTTGATAAATGTCCCTTGATTTATACATTCATGAAATTTTGTCTTACCCACACTAGGGTAATCCCTCGATAAAAATATCGGATTCTGTCTTGTTATCCCCGCAAGCCCTTGAACTTCAAGGTAGTCGGCACCTCTGTCATCCTATCCCCGGAAGCCCTCAAACATTATGTTAGTTGGCACCTATTTATTTCTATCCCTAGAAGCCCTTAATTTTACACAGCAACAATTAGAGTCTCACAATGAAATCTGAACTAGATGTTCAGTACAATCAAAGAATGATTCTCTTTCTCAATAAATCACATTAGTAGAATGTAATCTCTAGATAGATCAATGTGTGTATTTGTGTTGAGATTGTTCAAATGAGCTCCTATTTATAGGTGCATTTCCAACAGTCGGCTCCCTCATCCAGCAGTCATATTTTTCATTGAACTTTGTAGGGACCTGTACACGTGTCACTCAAACAACAGTTTGTTAGAAACATAATGCACGACATCATTTTATAACTATAAAAAGAGAAACCAAAATATGGTTTCTCAACCAGATTTATTTTTTATAGTCTAAGGAAAAATTAAATTTAGAATCTAAGAAAGTTAATGGTCGATGAATATATTACATGGATATTAAGATTATTTTTTTCAAGTACTTAAAAATCAGAATTCTATAGAAATCTTATTCTAAATTATAATGAATTTGGAACCACAATTATAAGGAACTCAGAGTATGAATTCTGATGAATTTGGATTCTTAATTATAAGGAATTCAGAGTCATATTTCTGATGAATTCATAATATCTATTCTAAGGAACTTAGATTCTGAAATCATAGGAATTCAGAGTCATAATTCTGAGGAATTCAGAACCCAAATTATAAGGAATTCGGAGTATGAATTATAATGAATTTAGAGTCTGAAGTCTAAGGAATTCGGATTCTGAATTCTAAAAAAATAGGAGTCTGAATTCAATGGAATTTGAAAACTAAATTAAGAGGAATTTAGAGTCTGAATTTTAGAGAATTTGGAGTCTGAATTTCCTAGAATTCAGAATCTGAATTCGGATCCTGAAAACAGAACACTCTATATCTAAGTATTTCTATAATCTTTTGGTTTTTTTTGTGAATCCAAAATTTTCACTTAGGAATAAAAAGAGTTAGATTTACAGAGACTTAAATATGAACAATTAAAAATAGGTAAGGATAAATTTCTTTAGGGAAGAATGATTTTATTTTTTTTAGACAAATATAAAGGAAAATGAAATTTTCCTTAAGATTGGGTTTTTGTGATTTCCAAAACATGAAGGAATGGAAAATTTATAACCAAAGCTTATTAACTCAATAATATCCCCCATTTTGGAAATTATAGAAATCCGTACGAAAATGATTATAACGACATAGATATTTTATGGGATTGTAAATAAAAAATTATCTCCCTTTACTTATGGATCAATGGGAATATCACTAACTCCCCCTTAGGCTTTAGAAACACTAAGGATCATATTCTGAATTTCATGAATGATTTTTTTTAATTTTCTTGCATACGAAAATCTTCATGATGAAAAATACCTTTAGATGAACTCACCCTTACTTAGGGAAATTTTTTCTTTACTAAGTTTCTTTTTTGACATTCCTTTATACCCATTTGTGATAATCAAAAAGAAATAAAAGGAATGGAATAGAAAATATGGTACCTAAAATATTAGTACTAAACAATCAAAAATATGAAGTGCAAAAATAATTTCATTAGGATTGAAATAATTTTTAACACACAAAAATACAATAAAAGATCAGACTGGGAAAATAATGTCCTTCCTTCTCCATTAGAATCATCCTCTTCACTTTGGTTTTTACCTTCTTAAGGTCCTTGTTATCCTCTTCTGCACGCTTGAGCAACTGATCCTGATCTTCTGTTTTTTTCTATAAGGATTTAATTTTCTCTTCCTGGTCCTTAAGATATTATCCCTGAGCCTTCAATACTTCATCTTGCTTAAAAAGAATCTCTTCTATCTCAATTCTAAAATACCTTTCCCTCTTCCAACTCTGAGAAACTGAATTCAATTTCCCATTCACATCATTAACTTCTTGCTTCTGATAAGTCTGTTCACGAGGAAGATTATACTCAAAAATATTAGGGAGATCCTTGATCTTCACATCGTCAGTGTAAAAAGCATCTTTGACAATATCTTGAAATTCAGAAAAGATTCTCATCTCTTCTATTTTCTTCCATAACCATATACTCATCTTCCTTAAAATATTTTATGAGCCTCGTATCCAATGATAATAGCCATCATTTCTGCCTTGATACTGGCACATTTATCTATCACCATGCATATTGAATCTAGTTTTTGATTTAACGTATGGTGAAGAATCTGAAATATTGATTCTATAATATAGAATATGGGAATTGTCCCAAACTTCTTATTCATATACGGAACAACAATGTCATGTCCAAGTGAGGATGATTTTGAATCAGATACTTTGGTTTCTTAGGATTATTTTTCTATTTCTACTGCCTTATTTTGGGATGAATCACCCAATTCTTTCTTCTTTACCACATATTTTCTAGGTGTATTCAGAACCAATTGTTTCCATTATCATCCTTAGGAATGATTTATTCCTGATTAGGTGATTCTTGTTCACTATCTGATAACTGAAAAATTGTATCTTCATCAACTTCTTCCTTATCAGTTCCTACCTCAACATCCCCAGGGTGAATGAAATCATGATTGCAACATTCATTTTCATACAAAATATTATATTCCTCCACAACCTTCTCATCTTTTCATGGGTAAGAAAGTTTTAAAGATGTGGCTTCAAATTTTTTTATTGATAACTTCTTAGAAGGAATATCCTTCTCATGATTGTATTCTACATGCTTTATCAAATCTTCGGTATCACCCCTTAATTCTTCTTATTATTCTTCCACTTCTACTTCTTTCACTATTTATTCTTCTTCATGTTGTTTCGGAATCACTAATTTATTCCCCGGAGTCTCTCATAATGGTTCTATCAAAAACGATTCGTCTATTGGAATTTGTTCAGAGACCTTTTTAGCATCCTTAAGGAGGGATTGTAAAATCTCATTCTTCGACATATCCATCTTTTTCTTCTTTTATTTTTGTTCCTTTTCTATATTCTCAACAGCCTTTTCATTCAATGCTTTTTCCTCAACAAGGTCTAAGACAATCATAGGATCTCATTTCATGATGTTCTACTTAACTTCTCACCACTTAGACCATGCCTTATCAGGATATTCATTTTTCTTCTTTGGATTTGGAGGTGCTGTCTGAGTTTCCTTAGCCACTGGATATTTTCCTTTCTCTTCTTGTTCATTTACCTTACACTTCCATCCAACCTTCTTATATGTTTTAGCCACTTCTATATTTTTTTGATAGAGCTTTTAATTCTGATTTCGACAATTCAATAAACTCTCTAGATTGACTATTAAATCTAGTCATCATCCTCCTTAGACTCTCATCACTCAAAAACATCTCCTTACAAATTTTTCGGCTTAGGACTGTAAGGAATCTTAAATGATTGAATACAACGAAAAATGATCTATGAAAGACTGGCTAGATACATGATAATCTGAGACTCAGATTTCCATTATTTATATTCATAATGATAACCAAGATATTCTTAACCATGTTTATCTTTCTTATGTTCACCAAGATTTCCAGAACATACATATCACTTTTCTTCAAAGTATCCTTGTCCCCTTTTAACATAATGAGAAAACCTTGAACCCATAGCTGTAGAATCCAAATATTTTTAGACAGATGAATAATTTTTGATGTATTTACCTCTAAAAGACCAAGACAGGCTAGGTACTTTTCCTTGTCAAAAGATCATATTACATCAGGTACCTTGTGTGAGAAAAATTCTTCTTCTCCATCATATGTAATTCCTATCAGATATGCTGCCATGTTATATGAAATAAAGTATGTCCTTAAATAACTCTTGAAATAAAATTTATCACTTCCCCCTTAATATAAAAAACTAATTGTCTCAAAGAATTCAACTAGCAATTCTGGATACACCGGTCATGTCCTCTTGGTTTTGATAAATATTCAATCTCCCAACTATTCATCTTGATATTGTTAGAAACAATTGAATCATACTTGGGATAAAACTTTGAATTGACTAATCTTTCTCGGTAGATCCACCACTCACTAATTTCCTTAATAGATGACATATCTTTCTTAGAGGAGGCTTCAGCATACATTCAAAAGTAAGGAAAATTTAAAAAAAATCAGAACGCCTTTAAAAACAGAAGCATAACTTCAACATGTCATGGATTGAAAATAGATGTTGTACAACCATCAAGGGGTCCTTTATATAGGCAATAGAGGCGACAATTCACCTTTAATAACATACTATGGTAATTATACATAAGGTTAAACGTACCCTTGACCAAATGAAAGTGCAAGGTAATGGTTAATTTCACAATCTCCTTATTATCCGAGGTTGTTTTTATGTAAGTATATACTGGGAAATAATTATTATCAATGTCCATGATTCATAAAAGTGTTTTAAAATGGATTTTTAAGGGACTCTTTTAATAAAACATCATTTTAAATGTTTTAATGATTTATTCTTCTAAACATTAATCATTAATGTCCATGTTCTTAAAATGGTTTTAAGGATATATTTATATCGACATGAATACTTTAAAATTTAAATTAATTTCAAAAGTTTCAAAGTGGTATGGGAAACTTTGATTCAAAACTATCTTTTAAATGATTTCCTTTACAAATTATGTTACTTTTAAATGATATCATGAAAAAGGGACATTTCTTTCAATGATTTTTTTATGATCATTTTCAACTATGTCAACATCCTTTATGGGATATTATTCTTCATCAATGTTGATTTATTATACAAATATTCCATATTGTATTGAAGGTTTTGTGATATGTTTTACTGTGGATGTGTTATTTTTATACCATTCATGGTTTATGGATAAATTATTGACATTTAGGAATCTAATTTTAATACGAATGTTTATGTTATGTTTAAACCATTTCATATGAATAATGCATTTGACCTAGTAAGTAACAGGTGGAACCCACTATAGATCCTTAATGCATCAGTAGGTCTCATGAGACAAACTAGTGTCTTGGCACAAGGCATTGATAAAATCTTAATTGTAGTCTTCACATTAGCCCTTGAATATGTGGTTATGTTGTCTAGCATTATGCATTCTGTAATTATGAAAGTGGCTATTGATATTGAATGTGATTATTCCACCAGTAGAATATCCATGTGAAAAAGTAAATGGCATTATATAATTTTATCATTGCCATATTATACTGATGTTTATGTGTAAAAATCATTTTTAGTCTTATAGTATTCCTTAAATTTTTATGCTTATTTATGAGTGTTTCCGCTATATTTTTGTCCTTAATGAGCATCTAAGCGTGCCAATTTATATGTTTTATTTTTCCAAAGATATGAAAATGTATATTATGACTGACCTATAGGGATTGTATAAGTGATATGAATTTGGTCGATGGAGAAACTTTTGTTTTCGTTTATCATTTTATAATGTAATGTAAAGTTCATTTATGTAATCTATTTTCCAAGACTGCTAAACCGATCAGTCCTTCGGGAGTTGATTCCTTGTGATAATGCCAATGTTATGTAATAATTCACTGACTCTAGGTAACTGGGGATGGGACATTACAGCTGACCTACACAAATTAATTCATTTCCATTTCAAAAACCATTTATAACACCTTCGTACCTCAAGTGATTTTGAATACATAATTCACCCCTCTCACATAGCATAAAACACATACAAGAAACACTACAATAGAGAACATATAAAACATAGACATTTTCCATTATGAAATCCATTTTACCTACATTAAAATTCCAAAATGTATCTAAAAAATCATTCACATCATAGAATTTATCTATAGTACAATTTAAAAAAATTAACCAAACAAATAAAATAATCTAAAAAATATCAGGCATAAAACTGCCTACCTCATGAAGAGATACTTCTAAAACATAATTTGAAACCCCATATGCACCACTAAGTGGCCATATAAAGAAATTATCAAAACCAAAACATCAATTTGAAACCATTAAAATAGTTATCTAACCATAAATCGAACACCCCAACCATCGAGAAAAAGAAAACCCCAATGAAGATAAGTGGAAACCCTAAAATAGTGGATGAAAACAAGGGAAAGTGGACTTACATAACGGTTTGTTGATGAATCTTAGAAAAATCCAGCAAGGTAGGTGAGATTTGAGGGATCCATGGATGTTGGAGGAGGCACCAAAGATGGACGTTATTGAGAGGGGTGAGTGAAAAGGGAGAAAGGGGCAAAAATAGGGGAGAGAGAAAATTATACCCCATAAAACTTTAATGAGCTAGTATGCTGCACAGTTAGTCTACATGGTTTTTCAAACTGTGCAGAGACCATGTATCCGCCTCTATAGAGTGAGACACATACCTAAAGGGAATTCCACATTGTCTGACTAACCATTCAAAAGACGTGTAGTCATTTCTGGCCAGGACCCAGACCTACTGCATGGTTTCCTATCATGTTCCATGGTATGTATATCCCAAAACATAGATTTTTCACCTAAAACACGTTGGAAATTCAAAGGGAAAATCCAGAACACAGATAAAAGAGAAGATTTCCCAAAAATATAGAACCTAACACACCTTTTTTATAAGCAAATAATAGAGGACCTAACGTTAACCAGAAAAAAAGACAATTCAGTAACCCTGAAGTGACATCCTACCCGTCTCTTATTCAACAACATTGATCTTCCATCCTTAGGTGATTTTGGTTTGGATTCTTAAATATATATCCATTTAAGATCCCCCATTCTTAAATTCCATATTATTATTTGTATTTTTCTCCCTTTCTCTTTGGTTATATATTCTATTTTGGTTTATTTTCCATAAATTTGGTTGAAACATGTTCGTTTGGGATAAAATTGGGATGGTTCTATTATTATATTTCTTCTATAGGGTCTTTGTTAATATAATTATGGTTTTCAATCAATTTCAGGAGGTATCCAAGTAAATGGTATCCAGGTCCATGCATTGAAAATAATTATATTCTTTATAATGATTCATTTGATTTTGAAATGGATTTTATATAATTTTTGGGTGTTACTAACGAAATTTTCAAAAGGTTTTCATGTGATTTCAAGATTATTTGG
Source organism: Viscum album (assembly GCA_963277665.1). NCBI lineage: Eukaryota > Viridiplantae > Streptophyta > Magnoliopsida > Santalales > Viscaceae > Viscum > Viscum album. Next base: position 2,129,590,232 of record OY728120.1, read on the forward strand.
GGGTGTTCCCCTAAGAAAGGATTCTTGAATGGGGTTTCCTTATCTGTTGATTGTTTTATTTAACTGTAATGGGGTTTTCTCAATGTTGATAATTTAATTGAGCACCTGGTAACATCGTTACATATGAGGGAAAAATTGGTCTAGTGTGATTGGAAGATTGGTTTTCCCAGGGCCATGTTTCCCTAGTATGATTAAGACTACCACACTAATTAACAAATGAGTATGATGGTTGGAGACCACAAGTCATTAGTATGCGAATCCCCTCTAGTGTCACATGCATGAGGACCCTTATGGGGTTTTTATGAATTTATCACTATGGTATGAGAATCATAGGAACCCACCACACATAGTTATATTGGGATTTCTAAATGTTGTAGGTCTCGTGGTATGCATTATATTTTTTTCATTAGACTTTCATTTTTTATTTTAAAAAAAATAATGTTATAGATAAAATTGGTTTCACCTAATTTGACAAAAATGATGATCGTTATTTTATCGTTTAATGTTATATCATAGAAACATGAGGTCATATCTTACTGGGTACCATGGCTCACACCATACAAACACCATTAGCTGAACGTAGTAAATGTTATGTTTGGACATGGTTATGTAAAGAAATTTTTTGGTTGAGACCATGGATCCAATTGATAGTGGTACTCTTTGTAGGTGTAGGTGGTGGTGGGATAAGGTTGTAGATCCTATTTTTACATAGAGGATTGGTTTCATATATGTTTCCCCTCCTAATTTCAGCATTTTGTTTTTTTTTATTTAAAATTTTTAATTCGTATTAATTTTTTATTTTGTCATGGATATGGATATGGTGTGATGTCCAAAATTTTATGATTGTTTATAGTTTAATCTTAATGGAGAAATCATTTGAAATTTTGAATCGTGATTCCCAGTCACTGTTTTCCAGCTCATTGGGATCAAGAACACATTTCGATATATTCCCCTGGAGGGGTCAGGTGTCTAGTAAGAAGTAAGACTATCCTTGTTCATGATAGTATGAACTTAGTTCACTTCAACTCTATTAGAGAATAATTAAACCATGATCATATAGGAAATTTACAAATTATGTTATTTGTTTGGATACATTGCTACAATATTCAATTGTTTTTAATTAGGATTCATGTTTTACCATGATGTTATAGAGATGTCATCAATATGTTAGATATATAGTGCTATGTTTCAGAACTTCTTATTATCCAATGAAATATATTTATTCTGAGAGGCCAAAAACCCTATAATATATTTTCAGATTATTATATCTATATTTATAATATTAATGTGTCAATATCATCCTCTAAAAATGTTTTCATACAAATATATATTTAACATTGGAATTTAGACGGATCCCTAAAATTCACTCTGTAAAAATATATATATATATATATATGTATATATTCGACATGTGGGGATATGTATTGAGAAATAATTCTATTGGGTCTTAAAATAGTTGAAGAAAATAAACTAGAATGTTATATCCCTTTAGTAGTGAATCAACTCTACTTAGAGTCTACTGAAGAGTTATGATGACAATAATTAGTTATAACTATTTTTTAATGTTAGAGGGAATGTTTTCTTATGAATTTCTTCATGGAATAGGATTTTGAAATTCAAAAATAAGGGACATTTGTTCCATTGGTATGATGGATCCTTTATGATTCTTGATCTAATAGAGACTATAGATGATATCATGTAACACCAACCAAAACACATACATGTTTAGGATAAATTCAATAATTCTCAACTAAGGTAGTACCTACATGTTCCCTCACATCAACTGAACCACATTTCACCCATAGTATAATTATATTTCCTAGGAAGAACTAATAGTAATAATCTTGTTTCTGAGAGATAATTTTATATGAAATAATACTACTAAATGGGATAAAGTTATTTTTGGGAGTAATAAATTTGATGGTGGTAAATGGGAACACAAGAATGAGATTTAGTAGAGATACCATAATTTCTTGTATGATATTAATATACTTTTAATGTAAAAAAACATTCTAATTGGGTAGAATGTAACAACACATGATTTATTTGTATTTACATTGAAAAAAATAATTACATATTAGATATATTTCCTTCCATTCAATATTGAGTCTATATGAATTGTGATATTGTAAACCACTACCACAAACCTCTTAAATTGGATATTATAAATATAAATAACCAATTTATGTAAAATAATTATAATTTTTTTAATATGAAAAACATATTGATTAAGGAATAATAGAGTGTATTAATTTATTAATAAATTCATATTATGATTCAAAAATTAGTTTTCTTCAGAAATGTTTTATCACATTTTTATTGATGATAAATACAATTGATTTGTAAAATATTTGTAAATATTACTTTTGAAATAATTATAATTTCATTATTCCGCATGATAACATTATTCTATGGTTTATTATTTAAATGATTTTATAAAGATAAATTTTGCTTTGAATTGTGAAAATACATATTTATTTAAAAACTGTCATTTATTTTCATCTAATAATCCGAAATGGTTTTTAATTTGAATATAATGTAACAAAGAAAAACATTAATTAAAAATAAAATAATTAGTTAAGATACAATCATTATTATTCGTTATTTTTATATAATATATATATTTTTTAAAATTAATATTTTTCTAAAACACAACTTTTTTGCACTCAATGAATTTTTATACCTTAATAAATTATATTAATATTCATTGATTAAATTTTTTAATGAAATATCTATATTTTATATTAAATAATATATTTTAAATAATTATTAAATAGTTTTTACATGTAATTTAATGTATTTATTTTATTTTTTATTATTAAAGATTAATTTTTATGGGTTATCATAGCTTTTGTGTGCTTATTGTAAATTTAATATTTGCACATATAGAAATTGGAATAGTAAAATAGATTTACTCTTTGGAATGAGAATAATTAATATTATATTATATTTAGAAAATTATTTTTTATATATTAAATAGTAAGAAAAATAAAATTTTTTAATATGATAATTGTTCAAATGATTTAACAGTGTGGTCAAGGGGGTGTTAAACCAATTCATAAGGGTTGGATTTTCACCCAAACCAATCTAATTCATATTTTTTTGTTGATGATATTTCTTCCTTATATTATTATCCCTTAAAATTTCTTTCCATTTTGATCATTTCTTTCATAAAAATGACCCTATATAATTGAAATAATAGTTTAAATTTAATCTGTGTCCCTCCCCTTACTTATAAAAGGTAACCATTACTCATACCTTATTCCAATCATATGATCCTTCTAGATAAAATTATTACTACTCAAAATAAATTCATGGTATTATTTTCTTAATCCTATATATTATTTTATTCTCCAATGACCAATCCTTCTGTTCCTAAAAATTAATCCAAAGTACGTCTCTCAAAGAAGAGTTAGAGATAATAAATAATCCCTTTCAATTTTATTTTTTCTTATCCATCCAATAAAATTATGGCACACATATGAAAATGAAAAATCACGTATATTTAAATTAATTTATTATTATATAAAAAATTACCACCTCTTATGAAACCAATTGTATATGAAAGTAGATTGTGTGCATGCGTGAAGACTGGCACCTCAACGTAGTGATAGATCTCATTTTCCACTAGAATAATTAATGGATCATTATCATGACAAATTAAATTTTTATATATGATATTATTCTTAAAAATATTATTATCTATAATTTGTTTAATAAATAACATTCATTCACTCGATCCATGAACAAATGGAAACTTTTCATGTGCGTATATATAGACAATCATCTCCATGTAAAAATGTAATGAATTTTTCAGGAACTAATTATATTAATATTTATAAAATTTTATATAATAAACAGATATTTTATATTTATAACGATTAAAATTATTGACCTGAATGAAACCATGATTAATGTGTAAAACCAAAACATCCTAAAAAATATATATTTGAAAAATGAAGTAGTTAACACGATCAATAATGATGATAATGAATGATTGTTAATGAATAGGTTATAAGATTTTATATTTAAACATCTATGATAATATAGGTCATATTATTGATCTGGTTTTATATTTTAAAAAAATTAAATTTAATATACATGAAGATATAACTTTTAAAATAAATAGACATATGAGGTAAGGTTTTTGTATCAATATCTCTTAATGATATATATTTTAATGTTACACACCAATTTCTTATTTATATGGTCTATATTCGTCCCATGATTTACTTTTTTAATAACACTTAAATTATTTCAATGTATTTTATTTAACCTTAGGATTTTTATGATTCCAATGACCTTGGTTCAACTATTACTCAAGCAATATGGGTTTTTCATCTCAATTTTGTTTCATAACAACATGACAGATGGTATACACCTATCTTCTTTTATGAGGCCTATATACTAAACAAAATATACTTTTCTTCATTAATAACTTTATTTTCATGATATTTAATGTTTAATTTTATTTAATATCCTTCACTAGTTTTTTGATTAAAATTTTATTGTAGTGGTAATGGTGTATTGTTACAATAACATTTCTTCCGAATTATTTATGCACAAATTTTACTATAAAGAAATTGTATGATATATCCCTCCAAAATAATATTTCATATCTTATTATCTGGTTATTAAAGTAGATTTAATTTTTTTCCTATCATTTTTCTTTCTATAAATATCCAATAACAGAATAGATAATTTTATGTAAATCTGAACATGTTAATGTTTTTAGTTGAGAATCATTTCTTCTAAGCACATAATATCATTAAAATGTTTTCAAAACCATTATCAATATTCACCAAATATTATTTAATTCTATTATTTATTATATTTAAATTTAAATAAAATATTTTAGATTGATCCTTATAATCATATTCCGAACATGATAATTTTTCATTTTAATGAAAATGTGAAATAAATTACCATTTTAAACATAAACTACATCAATGGATTTCCCAAAATTCTTAAATAATCATTCCAGTAATGGATCCTTTATAAAATTCCTTAATTATTTTCAAATGAAAATATTTCCTTTATATTATGGATGTTTTTATATTATAAATATGTGGTTTTAAATTAAAAATTAATTCTCACTAGAAATGTACTAGTTATATTTTAAATGTCATTTTATCTATAGCAGCATCCTCTAACAGTTATTTTGATTTACTAATGATATGTTCCAATGTTATAATCATTAATCATTATGTGGATTTGTAATAGCTATTATTATGGAATATATATGAAACTAATATCCTTTCCACTTATTATAATTTGATGATTTGATGAATTTTTATGATCTTGTGGCTCACAAATGTACGATTTTCATTATGTGATTGGTGATCCCAAAATTATATGTACATTTAATGAATTTGGTAATGATCGGTATCTTATGAGATAATAAGAACTATATTGGGGATAAACCCATATTTATTATGGGAATTTTATAAAATGAAATAGTATTGGGGTTGAACCTATAATAAAGGAATAATGAAATGGGGAGAGAAACCAATCCACTATGGCAGTAATGAAAATTATCCTTAAATAAGGAAATTATTTTTAATGATTATGTTCATTCTATAATATTATAAAATTTTTATATGATATTTTTTAATAGATAATGATTAATCCTTAATGATAATACACTCATATGTCTAATATATTTTGATTAAGAAAACATTATTTCATGGTTCATGATTATGATATTTGAATTAATGTGTATGCTTATATAATGATTAGATAATATTCTCATAAACGTATGTATATTCCATTCACACTTCTGATAATATATTAATATCTATTATATTTATCCTTTATAAAAATCTAAGATTACTATTTATTATTCTTCCTTTCCCCAGTTTCTTGAGAATGGTTTTTTATGTTATTTCTAATAATGGTGTTATTTGTGTGGAACTAAATGGAAAATTATGTTCATATTTTATAAAAAATGCGGTTTATGTATCATGTTTATTAAAACAATATATCTATATGGTCCTCAGTTATGTATTATTTTTAAGTTTAACGAAAATAAATCTGAAATAATGTAGTATTTATATATGAAGTGTTTCAGTCACAATAGATGATATTATATGTATGGTTAATTAACATATAGAGGCCTTGATTGGGTCATTTTTTGATAAACAATGGGAAAATCCTATTTGTAGGAGAACATTATATGTTATAGTAAATAAAAGAGTTTGGTTTCCATAGGAAAATACTTCTCTTTTTTGTAACTACAAGTGGACATGTTTTTTCATAGATTCATCTTGGTCTAATAATGAAAAATAAGTTTATTGAGTATATCTCAACCTTTATTTGAGTGTAGGGTGAATGAGAAATTTTTTGGCATCTAGTTTTACACTATTAGACAATATTCATTTGTTAAATAAAATTATCTTTACGGACCATTATGAGGGATTCAGATAGATAATTACCATGGAAAATATAGGATAATTCAAAGGCATTATAGATTCAAAATATTGTGTTTGGATATAGATGTCCTAAAAATTTTTATATCATAAATAAATTATTACACATTAATTACTATCAAAGAATGATTATAGAAATATTTAATTGTTGGAAATAAGATTGTTTAAAATCAATATTTTATATATGATTCAATTATTTTCCTCTTTGGAAACAAAATAAATTAGAGATGGAATATAAAATAATATGATTATGCCTAATATAATTTCTTTATATATTATTAATAACATCAATATAATTGGGTTTATAAATGAATAAATAGGAACAAATTAATTTTCATAATGATTATGGAGAAATGAATATTCAACATTATACATGTCCAGAATGTGGGAATAAAAACATTGGGACATGTCTCTACGTAATTGGATATTATTTTATGTATGTACAATAATTACATAAACAAAGTAATTTCTAGGGAAAATTAAGAGTTTAAAAGAGGGAAATAAATTACATCCCAAGGTACCTTTTATAGATCAATTTCATATCTAAGGTGAGCTTGGTAATTTTCAATTCCAATTCCCTAATTCAAGGTCCATCTCCTTGACTAAGTAAGGGAACATGTAACACTAATTGTTTATATTGAGTAATTTAACTTTTTTTTAATTTATTATTATGATATAATTTTTTTCTAATGATATTAAGTTTATAAGAATCATGAGACATCAATTTATTGTTCCAAAATAATGTTACATTGAGGGTTTAATATCACATGGTGAATTGTATTGATAACCATAAAATATTATTTAATGGTAACATAATAATTTTAGACAACATATGATTGAGGGATAGATATTGATTAAAATTAACTTGAGGATATGAAGGTATCACTTTTTTGGTTTTAAGATATGATAGATATTGATAATGAAATTTTGATAGTATTAGTGTCATTGAAATACATTGTTGATTTCACGATAATGTTATTTAGGTTGAATTTGATTAATTTTATTGAATTATCAAATTTATGAAATATAATTTATAGTCTATGATTTTATTTAAGGAATATATATAGATTATATTTTATTCGAAACAAATATTTTTTCATTGGGGCTTTATAGTGATTGATGTTCTTAGAATTTGTTTTGGAGAATATATACTCAAGGTTTTAACATGATTGGTATGTGAAATTAAGAGCTACTTTATGTTCTTTTATTATTAATGGTTACTAGATTTTGTAACTTTTGTGACCTTTAACTACTATTTTGGGGTTTATTATTTGTCAAAAATATTTTGTAGGTGTCATAATGATAACTTTTTATTGAATGGTTTATGATGAATATTGGGTGTTATTACTTATTTTTTGAGAGTAAAATTGATTTCATCACATAAATATTTATCCATATTAGATAAATTGTGTGAACCATATTTGGGAACATATTTTAAGTAAAAGGGAGTTTATTTTCATTCAATTATTGATCTTAAGTTCCATTAAAATGTAATTTTAGTGACTCGAGAATGAAAAATGATATATTAATAATACATATGAAAAGTGGTGGATGATAATTAACACACATGACCAAAAGGAGAAATTGAATTTTATGATTTTATAGAACCATGAATGTATTTTTTTCTCGAATTAATTCATAAAATAATTAATAAAATCTTGTCAAAATGTTTCTAAAAATGAAAATTCTTTTATTTTTACAATTTTTTCAGAGGAGTTGATTGTAATTTTCAACCATCAGTAATTAATGATTTAGCAGTCATTAATATTTTCATGGCCATATTATATATAACTATATATTATTGATTATAAATAATAATTATTCTCCATTTCATATATTTGCATATACGAATAATTTTCTCCATTTATGGGAACATAATTATCTGTTATTTCTGCATCCTTTGTGTTTCCAACATCGCATTTTCAATGAATGTTTTTCCCCCATTAAAAAAATTAGGTAATCAAAGAACTTATTTTAACATATTTTACCACATATGATTGGGAATAAAATATTTATGATGAATTACATTTAAGGGGATGGGGAGAATGTAAAACTACAAGATTTTAGAATATATTTCTCTTTAAATAGAATGTAGGCTTTTAGTAGAAAGCTTTTCTGTGAGCCCCATGTCTATATCAGTAATGATATAGTAAATCATTATAATCTAACCATTAAATAACATGGTTGGAAATTTAGTAACCAAATATTGGAAAAAAATATTTATAAATTTTTTTATAATTATATTTTAATGATTAATTATTAATAAGTAAGTATTTAATTTTTTAAAAAATAATTTTATATTTCAAAAATATATGTTCATCAAAAATGTTTTTTTTTCATTCCATGCACACTAAAATTATAATTTATTTCTCAAAATTTAATATATTTAATTGGATTAAATGAAAATTAATTTTTAAATCGATATGTAATCATTTTATTTCAATGATTTTTTATTAATTTTTTAAATAGTTGTAATTTTTAGTGAGTACTGAAAAATAATGATTTCTATACAAATAAAATTTAATTTTAAGTAAAAATACTAATTTGTTTTGAATTATATATTAATTTAAATTAATTAACCATTAATAATAAATAATATAGTTAATTTCATAATAATCATTATTATACTTGATTTTGGTGAAAGGTTATTCTTTTGTATAAAAACACATTTTTCAAAAAATTATTTTTATTCATGAAATGCGGTTTAATATTAATAAATTATTTTAATTTATATATAATAATGGGTGAAGGAAAATATATAGATTAAATAGTTAATAATATATTTGAAACATTCAGTTGATGATTTATATATGTAAACTAATGTTTGTAATTTTTTTAAATTCATATAGATTCATTGTTTAAAATGGGGTTTTCGTAGGTCTCACGCATATTTAAAATTAAATTCCACAAAATTACAAATTTAATTTCATTAGTTAGGATTAAACATTAAGACTCATAATAAATTATATCATATAACACTTGCAGCATAATTTATGACCACATTAAATTGTAAAATTTTTAAATTTTTATACCATAGATATGGTTAAAAAGGGTTCATGCTGGGTTAAACCAAATGATAAGGTTATAATTTCCCCCAAAACCAATTTATTAATATTTTTTATGATATTTAAATTATATATTACCATAAATTCAAATACATTTACATTTTTTGATATATTCCTATAAAATTGAACTTATATATTAGAAATTGTTTATGAAAATCCATGTATGTTCCCACCCTCTCTTATAAAAGAGAGCTTCTCCTCCTCCCTTATAAACACAATTAATTCTTCATATATTATCTAATACATACTGAAAAAACTTAATATAAAACATCCCTTCTTCTATAATAGTTTTACTTCTCCTCAGTCTAATACATTAAGGCCTCCAGAGCTATCTATCATAGGTATTTCAAAGAAAATGTATAGGTCTTGACCAAGAAATTACAATTTTATTTCTTTTTATACATCCTATAAAATATTTTTATCATTTTAAACATAGTAAATATATTTTCAAAATAGGTTTTTATGTTTTTATAATGTTGAAAAACCCATTTACCATTTATTCTCAATCAAATGTTTGATGAAAGAATCTATCATGCGTACGTGTAGGCTACTGTCTTGACATAGAGATACGTCTCTTTTTTTCACAACAGTTATTAATGGATGGTAATTTCGATATATTTAATATTTATCATGTATATTTATGTTAAAATAAATATTAAATAAATTTTAATTAAAATAATTTCTTATTTCGTTCTATCCATTGAAAAATGGAAATGTTTATATTATATACATATATACTACTATGTCCGAGAAGTGATGTAATTCATTTTCATCACTGATTTATATGACTATTTATAAATATGTATATTATAGATATATATGATATATATATAATTATTAAGATAATGGACCTGAATAAACTATGAACAAATATAAAATACAATATCCATTGAACAAAAATATACATGAAAAAATCATAACAATCTGAACGATGATGATATTCATAGATTGTTAATGAATAAGTTATAAGTTAATTATATAATCCTTCTATGGTATTTTTATATTATGGTTATTATATAGGATTATAAGATATTTAATTCAATTATACAATAGTTTTTAGTTTATACAAGTCCGTATAGAATTATGATAAGGGTTTCTTGTTAATTTTTCATCATTGAGGCAAGTTTATTGTTATACACAAATTTATTATTTTCATGATTTATATGCTACACCAGAATTTTTTTTTAATAAAAACATATTTAATTTATATTATTTGTATGAAATAATTAATTTTAATCTTCCAATGACTTTCTATTAAGAAACTAATTAAGTTGTCAGGGATATTTGTTGAAATATTGTTTAATTGAGACATAATTAATGATATAAACCTATAGTATTTTTTGAAATATATCTAATTAAATTATAGTAAAATATATCAATATTATCCTTTTGGTTAAATTATTTAATTTTTTATTTTAAGCTATTTCATTCATGGTTCTTTTTAATCAATAGTTATCACAATTATAAGGGTTTCATTCTAAAATCTCATTTTTACATGGAATGTTTATACCAAAAAAATATGAAAATGAAAATGTACTATATACATATATCCAAAATCATATTAAAATTTTAATTATATTTTTATTACTATATATTTCTCATATTCCATTCATTTTCCTCTCTTTATGTACTCAAGAGGCATAAATAATGTTTTCAAGGAAAACTGACCTTAATCTATACTTTGGTCGAGAAGTTTTTTTCCATATGAATATTTTCATTAAAATGTTTTCATGAATATTTATTTATTATTAAAATTATATACAATGTTAAATTTTTAAATTTTTAATATTATATTGAAAGTCTGAAAAGGACACATCCAATCATTTTTAAGCATGGTAATTTAGAAATTTACTAAAAATTTGAATGGAATTTTTTAATGTACACTATATGAACACATTTTCCTATCATATGGAATGCACTTTTTTTAAATAATACCATATAAAATCAGTTAATTTAATTCAAAAAAAATATTTCTTTATTATTTTTTTAAAAATTATTTATTTTAAATATCAACTATCAAATAAATAGTGTGTTTTCATCATGAAATGTTATAAAGATATTTTAAATGATTTTTTATATAAATGCATCATTTTATATTTCTTATGATTTACAAGGGATATAATCCAATTTTTTCATATACATTATTCCATTGAATGATATATTTAATAATAATTAAATGTTTATGAAACTCATATCATTTCAAGGACTTATGATTCGATGACATGTTTAATTTTATTATTATCAAGAGGTAGACAAGAATATAGTTTTTATAATGTCAGGGTTGGGCCTGAAATTAAATAACCCTAAAATGAAATTGTTTAATAATGGAATATAATGTGATAATAAGGAATAGGGCATGGATATATTCTAGTTTATTATAGAACATTTTCTAATAATAATGTCTTTTGAGTTATCCTTGACTGTAGAAATAAAGGAATGAGGTGTGAACCTAGTCCACTATTACAATCATGGTAGTGAGCCTTCACTAATGAATGATTTTTTATTATTATGTTCATTCCAAATACTAATAACAAATTCATATGATATGTTTACCTGGAATTTTATTTATTATTGATGATTCTTAAATTATATGTATTATATCTGTTGATTGATAAAAAAAATTATTCATTATTTCATACTAATGAATCATAAATTTGTGGGTATCATTAACTAATGTTTAGAAAAAAGTTTCATGCCCATATACATAGTTTATTCTGACCTATGACCATTTATTGGTATCCCTTATGATTATCCTTATTTACCATCTATCCCAATCCTTTCATATGTCTCCCTTCTCTAGGTTATGGGAAATTGTTTTATGTATTTTAATACTATGATGGTATCAACTTGTGAAGAAAAAAAATTAATATTATCTAGGTGATTTATGTACCAGTTGTTTATGTATTAAATATTTGAATGATACAAAACCTCTATGTCCCTCAGTAGTGTATTACTGTGAAATGTATTTAGTTTTCATTAAAAATGATTTACTAATTTTCAGTAAAATTATATGTCAACTGTATTATACTCTATGAATGTATTTATAGTGATCCTATACTAATGAAATGATTTTCAATGTTTAAATGCATTCCATAAACATATTTATTATTCGAATGATATGATTTATTATTGATGACTTCTCTCTCTTTATGCCATATGTATTTTGATTGATATAATTTTATGAAATTTATCATGACTATGATAAATGAATTGATGAGTATGATTTTTTAATGTTAATATGTTGTTATCATACAATTTTGAAAATATTATCATAACATATAATAATTGATTAATTTCTCTTATATTTACCCTTAATGGGAATCTGATCTCACCCTCCCTTATGTTTCCCTTAAATTATTTTATAGATAATGTTTTTTATTATGTTATGTCTGTGAGTGGTCCTAGTTGTGAATAAATTAATTGGAAATGTTGTATACTATTATTGATCAAATTATATTGAAAATAGTAATCCTTTTTTATAACATCTCATAGACATTTATCCCTATTTAACTAAGTTGGATCACTATATGGTCATAGGTGTCCCTCCCTATATTCCAGAAGTATCAAACCATCATCTAGTTTTTGTGGAATATTATGGGGGCATAATACCCTCCGAATAAGAGTTATAAAAACATTATAAATAAAAACATTTTAGTAGGGACTATATAAATAATCTAACATGAAACTCGATAATGAGAATTATCAAGTTGGAGAATCCAAAATGTAATGAATAATGTATTTTAAAGTTGAAATATATATAAAATATGTGTTTGATGTCATATTATCAAATGAGAAAAGTAAAAAGTGAATATACTCAAAAGACCACTATCCCGAAACCATGTCTGCCCCATCTCAAATCCCCAATCCATATAGTTAGAAATAATAAATAATAAAACTTATTTCCCTTCTCCAAACCATACTAATTTAAATCTATCTGGGTACCAAATGTAGACCCATCCATGTTGTGATTAAAATTTAGTAGTTTGACACCACCATGTCTAATGAAATCCAGTATCAAAATATAATTCATGAAATATATAGATTAACGAGGTATTGATTAATAAATGTTCAAAAAAATTTAACGAATATATTGACCGTTAAGCTCTATGTATAATCCCATGTATATCAAAAAATTCTATTTAGAAAAACCAAATATCATTTTCCATTGGTGTGTCCTCATATATTATGAGGGATCACCTCACTGGTGGAGGATTATTCTGTCAATGATAAAATGAACATAATGTATTATGAATAAAAGTCTTAACACATGGGATGAAAAAATCTCATACATCAGAATCCAGGAAAATATAACCCTTCAGATTCTAATGATTTCTCACAAAAATAAATCTATTCATAGTGCAATTAACCCTATGTAGACCATATCGTTCCACCTTACCCCCATGCGTGAAATTTTTCATTCTTCCTCACCGAACATAAGAATATTTATTTCCAATGAAGGAAATATATAGTCATGTAACATCCATCACTCATGAATCTATCCAAATCATCTCAATACCTAACGATATTTATATGTTTATATGAAAAAACATTTAGTAAAAAAATCTGTCATCAATCCCTAAGAGAAATTTCATCAAATTAAAATTTATATATCAATTTTTATTCCATATTGTTGGGATCCCAATTATCATCATTATTAAACCATTTCCCATTGCATAATCATTTAAACCTCAGGTCATTAGATTTTTAGTATGAGCAAAGCACATTAAGTAATCATTCCAAGCTGATGACTGTGAATTTGAAAAAAAAATTGTCCATGTTATTCTTTCTCAATAATTAAAATAAATTCTCTTCCAATTTATAATAGTTTTACAAATAATATTTTAAATTACAATTTGAATTGGGTTATATATTCAAGTTGACCAATTATAAAAAATGTCACTAGATGGCACAACTATCGAGTGGCTGAAAGACGTATCATCATTGCCAAATGATTGATATGATCTAATGGGTGGTCTAAACATGTGTTACTCAATAAAAATAATTATAGTTATTTAGGTCACCCATACATTATATTGGTGAAATATCAAGATGTTGACATATAAAGATAATTGAATAGATGATTAGGGAGACGTTGTAGACCACAATCCTCAAAATTAGACTAGGCATGAACAACTCTCAACATCTGGACTACAACATGTCCCTTATTTATTTCATTGGAGACAATAATTCCTAGTCTCTATATCCTAGATGAAGAGATCCAAGGAGGAAATCATTTATCTAAGTGATATATCTAGGTATTTCCAAGGTACGGGCTCTAAAATGAGAGGGTTAATGCACTATTAGAATATGGTGTGTTGGTTTTAAAGCAATAAGCAAGTCACATATATATCATACAATAGAAATTTACTCAATAAGCCATAAAATATAAATGTCCACTAAAAACCCCATTACATGTCATTAGAAATAAATTAAAATTAAAATTTTTGGTTTAAATTAGTTTTACAAAGTAAATTATGGTTTTATGACCTACACGACATACATTTAACCAAAAATGGATTTTTTGTGTTTGGGTCGTAAGCATAATTTACATTTTAAATCTATGATTTAGATCATAAATTTTCTCTATATACATTCCTCATTTCCTCTTCTTTTAGAAACTATAGAATAATAATTATATGGTTTAAACATGATAATATAGATCCCAAAAGGTTTACTAAAACATTAAAATAGACATATCTGAAAAATGATGGGATCTGACGTTGGTCGTCCCATTATGGATCATATTGAGATGAAATGGATTTTTACTATAATAATATATATTAGGTATTGATGAAATGTTTGTTTTGATATAGTTTATTAAATATTTTTAGAAAAGTTTAATCCCATTAACTACCCTAGTCATCTAAGGGTACAAGTATAAATGTGTGTACATAATGATGATGGCATTAAATATTTCCACAGTGATCAAAAATATGAAATTACAGTCTTTCATTTAATTTTTTTTACTTCAATAATCAAAATTGGAGAAATATCTTAATTATAATAGAATAATGGTAAGAAAAAAATTTCATGGAATCATATGTCAGGTCACATTTCTGATAATTGACAATGAATTTGTAATTAAATGGGATTTTTATGAAGAAAAATAATTTCAAAATGAATTTATATGATGTATTCCAAATGTGAATATAATAAAAAATTATATTCTTAGAGTTACAGTTATTTATAAAAATATTGATGGATATATTTATAGGATCGAAATGATGAATTTAGATGCTCAATATACAAGAAAGGGTTGAATTTTATACATTAAAAATTAATTTAAGACCTTTAAAGTTGGTATAACACTTCATATTATTTAACAATGTAAAACAAGGTAAATTAACAAGACCTCTTAGTTCTATAAACATGATTGATTCCAGAAATATGGATCCATAAATGAATCATAAGAATTGTTTACAAGGACTAAGATTCTACCTTAATTCATATAGAATCTTACTAATCAGAGTATACATTTAAAAAATATTATAAGATAGTTAAACATTTCTTATTAATCCAAATGCAGTGGAAAACAAATTTGAAAAAATAAAAGTTACAAGTATGAAATTCTTTAACCCAAAGAGTAGTGTATCCAACACCCTTTGATAAATTTCCCTGTATTTATACATTCAAGAAATTTTGTCGTACCCACACCGGGGTAATCCCTCGATAAAAATATCGGAGTCTTTCTTGCTATCCCTGCAAGCCCTTGAACTTCTAGGTAGTCGGCACCTCTATCATCCTATCCCCGGAAGCCCTCAAACATTAAGGTAGTTGGAACCTATTTATTTCTATCCCTGTAAGCCCTTGAATGTACACAGAAACAATCAGAGTCTCACAAAGAAATCTGAACAAGATGTTCAGTACACACAAAGAATGAGAGTCTGTCTCTATAGAAATCACATTAGTAGCATGTAATATCTAGATCGATCAATGTGTATATTTGTGTTGAGATTTTTCAAATGAGCTCCTATTTATAAGTGCATTTCCAAAAGTCGTCTCCCTCAAGAAACAATCAAATTTTTACATTAATTTTTAATGGGCCTGTACAAGTGTCACTCAAACAAAAGTTGGTTAGAAACAGAATGCACGACATCCTTTTATAACTATAACAAGAGTAAGAAAAATAATGTTTCACAACCAGATTTATTTTTTAGAGTCTAAGGAAAAATAAAATTTGGAATCTAAGCAAGTTAACCATTGAAGTCTATATTACAAGGATATTCAGATTCTATTTTTTCATGAAATTCAGAATCATAATTCTATAGAAATCGTAGTCTAAATTATAATGAATTAGGAACCTAAATTATAACGAATTTGGAGTATGAATTCTGAAAAATTCAGATTCTGAATTATAAGGAATTCAGAGTCTTATTTCTGATGAATTCAGAATATGGATTCTAAGGAATTCAGAGACTGAAATCATAGGAATTCAGAGTCTTAATTCTGAGGAATTGAGAGTCTGATTTCTAAAGAATTCAGTGTATGAATTCTAATGAATTCGGAACCAGAATTCTGAGGAATTCAGAACCTAAATTATAATGAATTATGAGTCAAAATTCTATGGAATTTGGAATCTGAAGTCTAAGGCTTTTGGATTCTAAATACTAAGGAATTAGGAGTCTGAATTCTAAGGAATTCGAAAACTAAATTCTGAGGAATTGAGAGTCCAAATTTTAGAGAATTTGGAGTCTGAATTTCAAAGAATTCGGAATATGAATTCGGATCCTAAAAAGAAAATACTATATAACTAGGTATTTATAGAATTCTGTGGTTTTTATTTTGAATCCAAAAATTTCACTTAGGAATAAAAATAGTTAGATTTACAGAGACAATAATATGAACAATGAAAAATAGATAAGGATAAATTTCCTTAGGGAAGAAATATTTTTTTATTTAAAAAAATCTAAAGGAAAATAAAATTTGCCTTAAGATTGGGTGTTTGTGATTTCCAAAACATGAAGGAATGGAAAATTCATAAGGAAAGCTTATTGAGAAAAAAATATCCCCAATTTTACAAATTATAGACATCCATACGAAAAAGAATATAAGGACATAGATATTTTATGGGAATGTAAATAAAAAATTAGCTCCCTTTACATATGGGTCAAAGTAAATATGACTAACTCCCCCTTCGGCTTTGGAAACACTAAAGATCATATTCTGAATTTCTTGAATGATTTTTTTATTTTCATGCATACAAAAATATTCATGATGAAAACTTCCCCTTAGATGAACTCACCCTTACTTTGGGAAATTTATTCTTTTCTAAGTTTTCTTTTTTGACATTCCTTTATCCCCCTTTATGATATTCAAAGAGAAATACAAGGAACCGAAAGGAAAATATTGTACCTGACATATTAGTACTAAACAACCAAAAATATGAAGTGCAACAACAATTTCATTTGGATTGGAATAATTCTTAAAACATGAAAATACAACAAAAGATCAGATTTGGAAAATATTATCATTCCTTATCCATTAGCACTAGCTTGTTCAATATAGGTTTTGCCTTCTTGAGGTCCTTGTGATCCTCTTCTTCATGCTTGAGCAAATGATCTTGATCTTCTGTTTTTTCCACTAAGGATTTAATTTTATCTTCCCGACCCGTAAGAGATTCTTCCGGATCCTTCAATACTTCTTCTTGATTTAAATGCTTCTCTTTTATCTCAATTCTGAAATACCTTTCCCTCTTCCAACTATCATCACCTGAATTCCATTTCTCATTCAGATCATTATCATCTTTCTTCTGAGAAGTCTATTTAAGAGATATATTTTACTCAGAAATATTAGGGAGATCCTTGATCTTCACATCTTCAGTGTCAAAAGAATCCTTGACACTATCTTGAAATTCATAAAATATTCTCATCTCTTCTATTGTCTTCCTTGACCATCTAGTCATATTCTTCTAAAATCTTTTCCGAGCCTCGTATCCAATGATAAAATCCATGAAGTCTGCATCGAGACTGGCACATTAATCTATCACAATGTATACTGAATCCGGATTTTGATTTAACGTATGGTGAAGCATCTAACATGTTGAATCTATAATATGAAATATTGAAATAGTCCCAACCTGATTATTCAAAGAGTGAAAAACAATGTCATGTCCATGTGAGGATGATTTTGAATCTGAGACTTTGGATTCTGAGGATTCTTTTTCTATTTCTACCGCCTACTTTTGGGATGAAGCACCCACTTATTTCTCTTTTACCACATATTTTCTAGGTGTATTCACAACCACTTGTTTCCATTATCAGTCGTCGGAATGATTTATTATTGATTATGTGATTCTTGTACACTATCTGATAGCTGAAAAATTCTATCTTCATCAACTTCTTCCTTATCATCTCCTGCCTAAACATCCCCAGGGTGAATGAAATCCTGATTGAAACATTAATTTTCATACAACTTATTAAATTCTTCCTCAACCTTCTCATATTTTCATGGGGTAGCTAGTTTTGAAGACTTGGCTTCAGATGTTTTGATTGATAACTTCTGAAGAAGGAATCTCATCCTCTTGATTGTATTCTACTTTCTTTATCATATCTTCAGTAACACCCCTTACTTCTTCTCATTTTTCTTCCACTTATTCTTCTTTCACTATTTATTCTTCTTGATTTTGTTCTAGAATCACTAATATATTTCCCAGATTCTCTTGTAAAGGTTCTATCAAAACAGATTCTTCTACTGAAATTTGTTCAGTGACCTTTTTTGTATCCTTAAGAAGTGATTGTAAAATATCATTATTCGACTTCTCCTTCTTTTTCTTCTTCTATTTTTGTTCCTTTTCATGATTCTTACCAGCCTTTTCATGCAATTATTTTACCTCAACATGGTCTAAGCCAAACATAGGCTCTCGTTTCATGTTGTTCTTCTACACTTCTCACCACTTAGACCCTAACTCATCAGGATATTCATTTTGCTTCTTTGGATTTGGAGGTGCTGACCGAGTTTACTTAGCCACTGGAGATTTTCCTCTCTCTTCTAGTTCATTTACCATACTCTTCCATCCACCCTTCTTAGAAGTTTTAGCATCATCCAGATTTTTCTGATTGATCTTCAACATCTGCTTCTGACAAATCCAGGAATTCTCCAGATTGACATTTAAATCCAATCATTATCCTCCTTAGAGTATCATCACTCAATAGCATCACCTTACAATTTTTAATCTTTGAACTGGAAGTAATCATGAATGATTGAATACAAAGAACAATGATCGTTGAAAGACTGGTCGGATACATGATAATCTATGACTCATATTTCCATTATTTATATTCACAATCGTAACCAAGATATTATTAACCAGGTTTATCTTTCATATGTTTACCATGATTTATAGAACATACATATCCCATTTCTTCAGAGTATTCATGTCCCCTATTCTCGAAATGAGAAAACCTTGAACCCATCGCTGTAGAATCCGATGATTTTTAGAGAGATGAATAATTTTCGATGTCTTCACCTCTGAAAGACAAAGATAAGCTAGATCCATTTCCTTGTCAAAATATTATATTACATCAGGTACCTTGTGTGAGAAAAATTCGTCTTCTCCTTCATAAGGAATTCCTATCAGATCTGATTCCAAGTTATAAGAATGAAAGTATGTCCTTACATACATCTTTATTGAAAATTAATCTCTTCCTCCTCAGTAGAAAAACCTAATTGTCTCAAAGAATTCAACCAACAATTCTGAATACACTAGATCATGTGCTATGGGTTTTGATATATATGCAATCTACCAACTATTCAGATTGATATTGTTAGAAACAATTGAATCATACTTGGCATAAAACTTCGAATATACTAAGATTTCTCGGTAGATTTTCCACCCTTTTATTTCTATAATAAATGAAATAACTTTTTGAGAGGAGGATTCATCATACATTTAGAAGTAAGGAAACTTTAAAAAAATTTCATAACGCCTTTAAAAAAAGAAGTAGAACTTCAGCACGTGAAGGCTTGAAAATCGACGTTGGACAACCATCAAGGGGTCCATTATATATGCAATAGACGTGACGATTCACCTTCCATGATTGATCAAACAATTGAAAACTTCTTGAGAAGATCTAATAGTTGAGATGATATATGAAGAAGGATTTTGATATATTCCGTTCTTTTGAGGTTTTTTGAAAAAACATTCAGATTTAAGGAAAACTGAATCTGAATATTTTAAAAACAAATGTAAATACAACCAAAGAAAAAAATTATTAATAAGACTTAGAAAAGGAAACATACCTTTCGGATTTCTAGGAAAATAATTTGTAATAAAGAGAATTTTACTTGAAGAACATTAGATTTTGAACTATTAGATTACAAAAAATTTTGACTTACAAAAAACCAGATTTTGGAAATTTCGACTTTGAAAATTTTGGCTAACTAGAAAATATACTCCCCATATTAAAAAAAGTTTATAATAGTAAAAAGATTGGTTTCATCCAGAATTTAATATGAAATATTATCTTATGGATATTATTTTAACTTCTGTTTAACATATTCAAAACTATCAGATGGTAATGATTTTTTGAAAATAAAGCAAGTCGATCTTGTGTTCCAATAAATTGAAGAATGATATCTCCTTTTTGTGTGTGATCCCTAAGAAAGTCATGCCTAATATCTATGTGTCTTGCATGAGAGTGATGTTCAGGGTTTTTACATAAGGAACTGGAACTAGTATTATCGCACAATATTAGTGTTTTGGTAAAACTCATACCATAGTTTGTGAGTGTCCGTTTCATCAACAACACTTGATAACAACAACATTTAGCTGCTAAATATTCAGCTTCAGCATTGGAAATTGCTACTGAGTGTTTCTTTTTTCATGACCAAGAAACTAAAGAATCTCCTATGAAATGAAATGTTCTAGATTTACTTTTCCCATCCATTCTACATCCATCAAAGTCAGCATCCGAAAAAAATTTCAAAACAAATTCATTTCCATAAGTATAAAAGATTCCTAGATCCATGGTTCCCTTTTTGTAACAAAAAATCCATTACAGTGCCTTTAAATGAGATTCCTTAAGATTTAATTGACATGTTCCACATATGAATACCGAAAACACTAAGTATAGATGACTAGATCTCAAGTAAATTAGACTTCCAATAATACCTCTAATAGATGTTTGATCTACTGGTTTCCAAGCTTCATCAAGATCAAGTGAATTTGTGGTACCGATGGTAGTACTTATACTCTTAGTGTTGTCATATACATATTTTTTAAGAAGATATTTAATATAATTATGTTGGGATATGTAGATTAACTATTGTTTTTAGGAAATTTTAAATCCAAGGAAGAATGTTAACTCACCCATCATTCTCATTTCAAACATAAATTTCATTAGATCCCAAAGGAATATGTTAAATATTGCTGAGTTGAACCAAATATAATTTCATCAATATAAAATTAAACAATCAAAAATATTTCTTATCATTCTTTATATAAAGGTGTGGATCATAATTTCCTTTAACATAATTGATATGAAGAAAAAAATATGTAAGTCTATCATACCAGGCTCTTGGGGCTTGTTTAAAGCCATATAAAGAATTGGTATGTTTAAAAACATGTTCGGGATGATTTTTATCTTCCAAACTAGGAGGATGTTCAACAAAAGCATTCTCTTGAACATAACCATTAAGGAAATCACATTTAACAGCCTTTTGAAAAAAATTGGAATTAAAGAATGCTACAAAAGAAAGTAAAATATTAATAGATTCATGTCTATATACTGGAGCATATGTTTCTTTATAGTCTATTCCTTCTGGTTGATTATATCCTTTACCAACCAATCTAGATTTATTGCTTACAATGATTAAATTATCACCACACTTATTTCTAAAGACACATTTTACTCCAATAACAATATTTTCCTTAGGTCTTTCAACTAAGGTCTAGAAATTATTCAATTTTAATTCATTTAGCTCATCTTTCATAGCTTTTATCCAATCATCATCACCTAATGCTTCAATAGTGTTTTTTTGTTCTAATTGGGAATGAAATGCTAGATGTTCTACTTAATTTCTTATGAATCCTCTAGTCCTTATAGGTTTATTTACATCCCCAATGTTACTATCACTGGGATTATTCTTAAGAAACAACTAAATAGGGTTTTGTAAAACTTGTTCATCAATGTATAGTAGGAAGTCTTCAGGGGTAAATGCATCAGAAACATTTTCTTGAACATTTTATTTATCTAAAGGATATTCTATCAAGATTTGATAATAAATATTTGAAAACACATCTGAGGTTGTTGGGTGAGGTTGTTTAAATACAAAAGGATCAGTTTCATAAAATTTAACATGTTCTATTTCTTTAATAATACATGTTTTTATATTGAATTCTCTATAAGCCTTAGAAGTTGTGGAGTATCCTAAGAAAATTCCTTCATCATATTTTGGTGATAATATGTGAAGGTTTTATTTAGTATTCTAAATTAATACCATGGAACATAATATCATGAAGTAAGAAAGTCAAGGTTTTCTATCATTCCATAACTCAAAAAGAGTTTCATTAATAAAAGGTCTAATAAAAACATGATTTATTATGTACCAAGCAGTACTTACAGCTTCATCCCAAAAACATTTGGCTACCGAATATTCAATCAACACGGTTCTTGTTATCTCTGGAAGAATTATATTTCTTCTTTAAACAACACCACTTTTTTGAGGTGTTCTTGGTGATGAGAAGTTATGAGAATTCCTTTTCTACGACAAAATGTTTCAAAGTCATAATTTTTTAATTCCCTCCACGATCACTATTAATAGTTATCAATGCAAGGTTTTTCTCATTTTTAACTTGGGATCTAAAAATTTTGAAATTTGAAAAGGCATAAAATTTATTTTCTAGAAAATTGACCCATATAAATAAACTGTAATTATTAACTAGAAAAAATTCATAATATTTTCCTCTAGAGATTCTAGTTTGTGTTGTACTAAAAAGTCCTATATGCACTAATTGTAATTCATCAGTTGTTGAGACTTCACCGATTGATATAAAACTTTATTTATGTATCCTTCCATATTGAAAAGGATCACAAACATCTTACGAATAAAATCTATGCTCTGGAAGATCCTTAAATTTTATTTTCTTATAGAGTTTTCATAGATTACTAAGGTTAAAATTTCCTAATCTTCTATTCCATAACCAAAAATGATCATCCAATACACTAAGACAAGGTAGATCTTGGATCCTAATGACTTCTATGTTTAGTGTGTATACATTCTCATGCCTATATGAAGAAAGAATAAACTCTTCCTTGTAATTTTGTACTAATAACATGTCATTCCTAAAATTCACATGGTAACCTTCATCACGTAATTGACTTATACTAATATGGTTGTGGTTACGACCCTTAACAAAAAAAAACATTTGAAATCAATGCTTCTCCAAGAAGAACAATGTTACCTATACGAATAATTTTTCTTTTAGCATTATCTTCGAAAGTTACTTTTCATCCTTTCATTATGATAATCATTTCAAAGATGTTTTTGTTACCAATCATATGTGAGGAACAAAAACTATCCATATACCATGTATTGTTGTTCATACTTTCTTTACATTCCTGAAAACAAGAGTGTTAGACTTTTGAAACACAAATGTTCTTATATCCGAAAACATCTAAAAGCAATGTTTTAGGAATCCACATTTTCATTAAAAAATTAGATTCATGAATACCTATAGACTAGGTTTTGTTTATGGAATTTTTTTCCCAATGCCCACGACATTCACACTTAGTGAAGAATGGAGCACTTTGAGGAATAAAATAATTGTTATTAAAACTGGTATTTAATGAGTATAACCAAAACCAAAATTATTCCTCAGAGGTCGAATTTGGGAATACATCTTGTCAAAATTTTCCATACCTATGGTAATGTTTGATAGACACTTCCCCGAGAAAAATATTTCTGACATTAGTCTAATAACTATGATTTTGTTCTAAAAACATTAGTTTTAGCACTAGTGTTAGTCTCGAAAAAAATTTTCTTAGAAATTACTTTTTCTAGATCTATAGAAGGATTATCCTTCCCAGAATTAACTTCCACATGGTTCTTTTTAAATTCATTCAAAATTATAAATTTTCGTATCAAGATCTTTAGAAATATCTGATATTTCCTTATTAAGAATCAAAATCCTAGAATATTCCTTATCAAGATTTTCCATGACATTAGAATTTTCATTATCAATGAGATTAGAAAACCTAGAATCTACGTCATAAGTTGGTAAAGTATTATCTTCATTAGAAGAAGATTATTCAACTAAATATTAATTATATTTACTATCACTATAATTAGCATTCAAGGATACATTGGTTATTGATTCAGCATTGTACACCTTATCCATTAAACGATTAATTTCAAAAGGTAGTCTGGCTAATAGACCAAGTTTATTCTGACAAGAAGATTCGTACTTTAAGGATTTTTCAGAAGATTCACTACCACTGGAACTCCAGGTGTCATCGGCTTTCAAAACATTCATAGATTTTTCCATGTAGTACATATTTCTATTCATATAAGAATTCTTTTCCTTTCAGTCTATTCTTTTATGCATAGGACATTCTGGCCTTATTTTCCCTGCTCTCTTGAATTCATAACAAGTAACATCAAAGACTTTATTATACTTTCTATCTTTCTTTTTGTATCTATAATAAAAGTCTTTCTTCACAACTATCATTTTCATCCTATGAGAAAGATTATCTAGCTAATTCTCAAAATGTTCACTTTCACAAGTTTCAGACTGTATAACAGTCTTCTTTGATTTGTATCATGTAACTCTCTCATGAGTATTGGATTTTAGATGATTTCAAGTAGTTGTAAAAGAAACACTTACATTAGCATTCTTCATATTATTTTGATCATTATTTCTTTTCACTCATATCTAATGTTGAAGAAGAGTTTTCACAAACTCATCAAGAGTAATCTGTGAAACATTCCAATTCTCATCAACAGTTGTTCTCTTTGATTATCCACTCATTAGGCATGATGTCTATAATCTTTTCCACAAGTGAATCATAATCTAAACCTTTTTCACCCATAGAATGTAAACTATTAACAATGGTCATAATTCTTCATTGTACATTACAAACTAGTTCTGGAAAAGGAAAGAAAAAGCCATGATATTCATCTCTCAGCATAGCTCTTCAAGTTTCGATAACCTTGGTAGTTCCACAATGAGTTTCTTAAAGCATCATCCTAATACAATTTGTAGCTTAAAAATAAGAAATATGGCTATATATATTCCTGGTCATAAACACAATAAATTATTGTCTACCTTAATGTTTAGTTGATATTCTGATTTTTCATGATTAGTAAATGTTCTGACTTCTTTATCAAAATTTTTGTAATCTCCAGTAAGAATTAAAAATTTGTACATTCCAGTGTTAAGGGAAAATGCCTTCATAATATCTCTCCAATATTCATAATCATTCCCATAAAATATAGGTGGTCTAGTATCATTAAAATTGTCAATCGAACCAACATTCATTCCTTCCATATGAATGAAAATATCTTTCCATAGAAAGGTTGATGGTAAGAAATGGTTTATAAACTGGGATAAAAATCATAAGCACGGAAAATATAGAATAATGAAAAACATGATGATGAAAACTTATTTGTGAATATAAGTATTTCAAAGCCCTGGTCTGATACCAATTTTAGGATCAAAATGATGAATGTAGATGCTCAATGTACAAGAGTGGGGTGCATTGTATACATTAAAATTTCCTTTAGAACCATTAATGTTGGTATACAACATCCCATTTTTTAACTAAGTTATAAAAGGTAAAATTGCATGTCCTTTTTATTCTACAAATATTATAGATTCCAGAAATATGGTCACAGAAATGAAACATAAGAAAAGATTACAAGTACAAAGATTCTACCTTAAAGCATATAGAATCTTATTAATCAGAGTATACAAGTATAAGAATCCATAAGATAGTTATACATTTTTATCAATCAAAATGAATCCGAAAAAAAACTTGAAATAGAACAATTAAAAAGTATAAACACTTTTATCCCAATGTGTATGGTATCCAACAACCATGGAAAAAATTACATTGATTTATACATTCAATAAAGTCTGTCTTACCCACACTAGGGTAATCATTCAATATGAATATCAGAGTATGTATTGAAATCCCCACAAGCACTAGAACTTCAAGGTAATCAGCACCTCTGTCTTCTTATCCCTGGAAGCCCTCAAACTTTAATGTATTCGGCACATGTATCTTCATATCCCCATAAGCCCTCGATTATATGCAACAACAATCAGACTCGCACAAAGCACTCTGAACAAGATGTTCAGTACACCCAAATAATGAGAGTCTCTGTCACTAGTTCAGGAACATATAATTTCATGATTTATCAATTTGTGTAGTTGTTTTGATCTTTTTCAAATGGGCTCCTTTTTATAGACACATTTCCAATGGTCAACACCCTCCTAAATTGGTCAAATATTTCCTTGAATTTCCAAAGGACCTATACATGTGTCACTCAAAGAATATTTAGTTAAAAACAGAATGCACGACATCTTTTTATAACTATAACTATAGTATGAAAGATAAGGTTTCTCTCCCAGGTTCATTTTTCAGAGTCTAAGGGAAAATAAAATTCTGAATCTAAGAATGTTATCTTTTGGAGTCTATATTACAAGTGGTGTCAGATTATGTTTTCAAGGAATTCAGAATTATAATTCAATAGACATCGGAGTACGAATTCTGAAGAATTCAGAACCTGAATTATAAGGAATTCGGAGTTTGAAATCTAAGGAATTTGGAACCTTAATTCTAAGGAATTCGGAGTCTGATTGCTGAGAAATTCGGAGTCTGAATTCTATGTAAATCAGAGTCATAATTATATGTAATTCTATGTCCGAATTCTGTGGAATTAGAAGTCTGAAATATAAAAAATTAAGAGTCTGATTTCTGATGAATTCGGGGTCTGAATTCAATGGAATTCAAAACCTGAATTCTAAGGAATTTGGAAACTAAATTATAATGAATTTAGAGATTGAATTCTAATGAATTCAGAGTTTGAATTATAAGGAATTCAGAGTCTGAATTCTATGGAATTCTGAGTCTGAATTATATCGAATTATGATTCAGAATTATAAAGAAATTCGGAACCTGAATTCTGAGTAATTCCGAGTATGAATTTATGAGAATTTGGATTCTGAATTTTAGAGAAATTGGAGTCTCAATTTCAGAGAATTCGGAGTCTGAATCTCATAGAATTCAGAGCGATAATTTCAGAGAATTTGGATCCTGAGATCTGAAGAATTCAGAATCTAAATTACAGAGAATTCATTATCTGAATTTGGATCTTGAAAACCGAATACTCTATATCTATGTATTTATAGAATTTCACGGATTTAGAGGTGATACCAAATTTTTCACTAAGTAATAAAAATAGATATATTTAGAGAGACTAAAATATGAACAATGAAAAACAGGTTGGGATAAATTTCCTTGGGGAAGGAAAATTTTCCTTATTAAGAAAAATCATAGGGAAAATGAAATTGGCCTTAATATTGGGTGTTAGTGATTATAAAAAAATGAAGGAATGGGATGGTCATAAGGACACCTTATCGACTCAACCATATTATCATAATTTTTTCAAATAATACTATTTATATGAACCCCTGAGCCCACACTTTTGGGTTCAGTACATAAAATGGTTGATTATTCTTTATTAATAAAAACATAAAAATACACATAGAATTTATGAATATTAGGACATTTTCTAATATACGTTTTGAATAATAGTTATTTACATTATAAATTATCAATAATTTAGAAATTAACGTAAAATAAATTACCATAAAAAGTGTTCTAACTCTATTAGAGAAGTAAACACCTTCATAAGATTACATTAATCTTGTGGAAAATAATGTTAAAACAATGGGTGAAAATTTATTTTCCCAGAAAGTATTTAAAAATAATCAAAAAAATACAGTTCATTTTAAAATACTATTTTTCTTTAATAAATACTTATTCTTTTTAAAAGGATTTAAAAATAATCAAGTTATTTTATTGAAAAACAATTATGAATACTTTTGAAACAGATCTTCAAGGCCACTTGATACATTGATTGTTGTCTCAGCTTACCCACTTTATGGAGGGAGATGTTCCCTCCCCACTACCTCACATGTTTTCAATGTTCTTGAATAAAAAATCATAAAAAAAATTAATTCGTGACTTACATATATATACATTTTTCTCCGGTTTTTTTCAAGAACCTAAAAATTCATGAAATAAATATACATAATTATATATATATATAAATATATAAATATTAAAATTCAGGGGAAATTACTTGATAGACCATTCTAAAATATTAGCATGACATTTATAGTTTTCAAAAATACATGGATTATTAATTTAAATCCATGTAATTAAAAATTAATTCATAACTCGTGAGATAAACTTTTCTGCTAATGAACACAAGGTGTTAACCTTTATCATTTAAAACTCAACCATGAATAAAGGAATTAGAATAATAATTTTATTAATTAAATTTTTATCTATTTTAGACATAAATAAATTTATAAATATATTAACCCACTAAATAACATATGGAAATTATTAATAGATTGATAATGATAAGCATAATAAATTATTTAATGAATATAATATTGTAAGAAGTAATATTTTAAATAAAACATTTCATCCTCATCACATAATTAATTATATATATATATTCATTCAAGCAACAATTATAATAAAAATAAATTATACACATAAACTATAGTTATGAAAGAGAAATTACCTTATGCACAAAAAATATTAAAAAAAATAACAAAATGGTAATAACCATCCATACATGTAAACATTTTATAAAAACAACTCTTATAAAAAAATAAATAAAATAATCAAATATATATGTCATGTTGTACAATTTATAAAAAATAAAAATATGCACACGTGTATGAGATGTAAATATAAACTATTTTCTTTCATTATTAGAAAACATTAAAAAATACTTTATTTCAAATGTATTAGATCTATATGCTTGAAATTAATATAAATACATATAAATAAAAAATATAATTCTCATTATGAAATTAAAATTCCAATGAAATATCATTTTCAAATATAATTATTATAAATTTGAAAAGAAACACCATTACTAATTGGAAAATTCAAGAATCATATATTGAAAATCAATATATAAAATATCTCTCGTACAACAATTGTAATTGTTAATATTATTATATAAAATAATAATAAATAAATTCCCTTACATAAATAAAGTAGACCAAAAAACCTTCTTCCCGAGGCATGGAAATGCTAGAAGGAAGAATTCATAATTATTAAAGACAACACAGGTGGTGAAATACTCATTCAGGGTGTGAAACACCCCCATAAATGTGTGTAGAAATTAAGAAAGGAATATTCATACCTGAACCATTCATAAATATAAGTATAAACTAGGAGTCAACAATGATAAAACTTCAATATTTATTAAAATCCATATTCTATTCGGGCATATATTTTGTTTGGACTACAAAATACATAAAAATATAATGATGAATTATTGAAGAGAACAACATTAAAATTACTATAACTAGAATATTCTTAATTAATGATATAAATAAATTTGATAAAACCAAAACACATACCTTACATAGATTGGAAAAAATAAAAACTCATTTCGATTTAATTTTTCTTGAAAAGAAAACCCTAACT
Source organism: Viscum album (assembly GCA_963277665.1). Lineage (NCBI taxonomy): Eukaryota > Viridiplantae > Streptophyta > Magnoliopsida > Santalales > Viscaceae > Viscum > Viscum album. The sequence continues at coordinate 2,129,620,406 of OY728120.1, forward strand.
CATGGTTGAACTCTTTTGACAATGTTCCTTTTTCGAAAGACCTCATTGGTGGTTGGGGATTGCTCAGACTCCTCTCCAACAACCATCCTCTCTTGGTCAGAACGCCCCTTATTGGACTGACATCCATTTTGAGTCAGCTCAATCACTCTCAATCTCAATCATCTCTTTGGAAGCCTCAGACCCCCCAAATGTGTTCATCAAATATATTCATGAGTTACACATTTTGGTGTTTCCTTTTTTAAGACATATCATGTTTTTTAACTGAAAAATTAAATTTTCTTTCTAAAATGTAGATGTTTTTAAAATATATGTGAGATATTTGTTTCAAAATAACAGTATTATGTATATTTATATTTTAAAGTTTTAATAAAACAAAAAAACAATATTATTTCATATATTTATAAATTATATTATAAGAAAAATCATCATTAAAAATACCATTTACCCTTTATTATTATTATTAGCATTAAAATATTAATCCACATTATAATATTAATATTTATATGAAAATATGTCAGATTTGATTCATCTCAAAATAATGTTAATATTTTAATAAAAATTTTGTTATAAATATTAAATTAGATATGTATATATATACATTTCCTTGAATATGTGTATAATATATTCTTTTTAAATTTTAAAAATAAAAATAAAATCATATTTTCTTATAATTATAAGGATGTAAATATATATATATTTAAATATTATTTCACAAAACATAATACCACAATTTAAAAAATAGATTTTTTTTTGAATTTGAAATACAAGTTGTTTTATTAAAAAATAATATATTCAAAAAATTCAATATTAATACACACTTCTAAATAAATAATAATTATACATATTTTTAAGAGAAATGTATTTATTTAAAGAAAATATTTTTTCTTCAAAAAGTGATAGTATATAATTTGGTCAAAATATCATAGTTTTATAAACATTTATTATTAAAACCATCAAAATTTGATTTAAACAAAAAAAAACATTAAATAAATACATAATTAAAATAAAATAACTATTGAAAATTCATGGGATGTGACATTCTTTCTCTACTAAAACAATTGTTCACCCATAATTCATTAGTTTTAATTAAAAAATTATGAATTTATATCTTCAGAATTAGGAAAAACAAGATCTTCTAAACTTGTATTCTCTACGAAAATCATAAAAACTTTAAATATATACAGATATTTTCTTTGATACAATGTTTGAATCCCCGACCCTACACATTCATGATCATTGCATAAAAAATATGTGATACTTTTTTAATTAATGAAATATATAAAATATAGATAACAATTTTTCATACTATGACCTTTTTCAATCATGGATTTGATGAATATAAATTTATATTAAAAATTATCCAAACTTTATAAAAATAAAATAAATTAAATATACAACTACATGTTTGGTAACTCTGTAAGATATGATAACACTTTTAGAATATTCTGGTAATACTATTGAAATTTATTTTAAAATATACGATTAGAATTTATTTTCCCATTATGGGGTAAAAAAACATTTCTAAATACTAAACTTTTGAAAATGATATAGTTCATTGAAAAATACTCATTATTTCTTAAATACCTAAAAAATAATATAGTGTCTTTTAATAAAATATATAAGAGTGTTTTTTAAAACAAAACTGTGAGACCCCTCGAATCATCAAAATCATTCTTGTACTACCCACATTCCAAAAGGATGGGTTTTATCCCCATTCCCTATCATTTTTATAAATTTCTACTTCCTAATATTTTTATAAAAACATTTTAACCTTACCATCTCTATATATACATTTTTTTTTCAATGGAGTTTTGTTTCAATGACGTTACCCTTCATTAAATACATACAAACATTTATATTTATTGATAAATATATAAATATTATCATTCGTATAAAATTACTTGTTAGACTTTGTTCAACAAAATCTCATGATATTTAGACTTTTCCTAAATACATGGATCATTAATTGACATCTTTGTAATTAAAACAACTTTCATAACTCATGAAATACTTGTTATTGATAAGGCACATAATGTGATAACCATTATCATTTTAAACTGAACCAGAATAAAGGTATTAGAATACTCATTCTCTTAATTCAAAATATGTTTCTTTACTCAAAAATAACAGTGTAAAAATATTAATCCTTCTAATAATGTATAGAAATTACAAATTAATGAATTACGATATGAATTAACAATGTTATAATACACATAATAGTATTAATAGTAACATTTTAAATAATAATTTTTTCGAGAACCTAGTTAATTATATTTTCGTGACCCCTCCCTCTAAAGACACCCTCCTAGGATGATAATGAAGTAAGAGATACAATGACCCTAGAGTCCCAACTCCAGTTGGCTTCGGGGTGGAGACCAGCACCTAGGTTATAGAAATCACACAAAATGGGAGGAATTACACTTTATATAGTAACCATATTTGGGAGATAAGATATATCATCCTCAAAATAACTAAAAGAACTATATAAAAAAAATCATTCACACATTCATGTTTAAAGCAACACTACTACAAATAAAATGAAAATATACAAACTAAATACCAAAACATAAAAGCTAAGAAGTGACACAATGGATACCCCAATATCTATGCTAGTAATTCCTGGACTGGTCTTTGTAGATCTCTGGGAAAACTAAAAATAATTTTACATATGTTGGGCGAGAATACAAGAATACTCAGTTCGGAAAAACCAAAGGCTCCCTTGCACAATTGGAGATACATACAAATGCCCCCATGAAAATAGTTGAAACCAGATGCACATAAGAAGATATAATTTCCCTCCCAACCTCACCAATGGATTGCTTAATGTATAATGCAGGTTATGTATAGTTATATAGAGCACATTGATTATACTGTACCGGTACCACATTCTGATGAATTAGACACTCTCACACCCTAACAGAAAACATCCTCGCACTCCCACCTCTTCCCAAAGTACCACATCACAACATGACCGCACACACATGGGCCTCACAAACTCTATACATCCCACTTGTAGACACCAGGTCCATGACAGACTACAAATCCTACCCGTAGACACCTGGTTCTCTTCCACCACACATATCGCTCACAGATACCTGGGCCACAACCACTCCTTATAACGAAGACACATGAGCCTAACTAACTACAACATGCCCAAGAATCTTATGATATCACCACCTAGATGAGGGAGTAGTGAATAGAGTGTGGGCATACATTAATTCTCCCATTTGTTTGTTTGGGAAAGGAACCCTCTCCCATGATAGTGGGTGTTTTCGACACATAGTACTCAACTAGGGTGGGGTACATATAGAAAACTAAACGAAAATATAGGTATTCATATATTGTACCAACACACACAGTCCCAACCTATGGGTTCTCAATCTAACCATCAACCAGCCCATGATACTACCAAATCAAATGATACCTCTAAATTCATGTAATGACACCAACAATAGTTACTTCAGATGTTGATAAAATATATCCTCTTCACAAAAGACTTCTCTTAACACCCATACCATTCATAATTATTAAGTATTTATTATTTTCTTCCATCCCTACCGAGTAAACAATCAACCAAAACACACAACCAAACCCAACAGAGGATGTAATCTATGATAAAGGAATCACTCCACACTTTCTCCCCTTTAGAACCCATTCCAACCACTTTAATCATCACTAATTAGGGTAACACCTCCAAGTCCTTCCTCTTAATAATAAAATCCCCAAAATACTTCCAAACCTCGTAACACACCACATCACAACCAACCCATCAACCCTGCTTCAAAACAACACCATATTAATTACACATATCTACATAACCTTTGCACAACCTGAGTCTTGCAGCCCCGCTACCCAATCACTGACCATCCATTCCTAAATCAATCAATATCTAATCCTCTGATTTCATTACACAAACAGTATCACCCCACCTTAAATTTTTTTCACTCAACCCCATCACAACACAACCACACATGAAAAAAATATTGAACAAAGAGACACATAACACACAACCACCCAAAAAAACTAAGGTGTATTCATATTAAGAGAACCCTTATTCTTGACCTCCACTATGATAATTTAGTGGTTATCACATATCATGTTAGATCCAAATGTATCAATTTATTTATCCTAATATAGATGCATAAACTTTTTCAAATAACATATATTCAACACATGGTCCACTAAAATCGACCACAAGTCATCCCAAGAGAACAAATAGAGACTACCAATAGTCATGATTCTATGTATCCATATAGTCCATATTAATCAATATGTCAATAAATTGTAAAATAGAATCATGTGTCACATTTCCTCAGCCCCTGTTTATTTATTTAAAGGCATTTAAATTATATTTATTAAACTTTGATTCTTGTCCCATCACATAGAAAATATCCATACACCCACCAAACATGATTCAAAAATAGAAGTGAGACAAAGTGATTCATACTAGAAAGATTATTCGATCAGAAAATCCTACTAGCTCCAAAAGTGGGGGTGCAAAAGAAGTAAGAGTAACCTCTAGGGAGACACGATCCAAGGGGATGACGAATAACCCATGATCAATTAGGAATGATAGGTTATGGGTTCCTCAATATCAAGAGAAAAGTGAAATAAATGAGGAATACAGGTGTTTAGGTTTGAAGGAATTGATCTGAGAATTAAGGGATATGAAACCATTTTGAATTTCCCATTAAAAGTGTGTCAGGACACCATGTCTTGACTAAAATATAGTATCCCGATATTTATAAAATTAGATATATAATTTATATCTTTCCAAACGGCTTCAAAAACTCATAAAAATTGTTTTAAATGAATTTTACATAAATCATAACATTAAAATGGTTGTTAGCGCCAAATTTATGTTAAGACTGTGAATGGGCGTATTTTGAGAAAACTGAAGGTATTCTTTGGATCAGAGGAAAATCCCAAGGAACCCATGGTATGTGCGTACAAGAACATAGGTCGGTGCACTGAAGTAAAATGCGCACATGAGAACTTTTGCAGCCAATAAAATGAAAAATGGATTCTTCCGCATCCACCTTCCAAAAAGAGACCAAGTTAGACACGTTATAGAAATTCATAATCCACACAAGAAGAGGGACCACAAACAAGATACTCCACGCCAAATGAAAATTCAATCACCCCTTTCATGAATTCATCCTTGTGAATCGCTGCTGACGATTTTGTCTATATATAGATAAATACCCCTCTCTCCTGGGTACTTCTCTAGAAGATGAAATTCCTCTCTGATGCTGATAAGACAACCCAACCATGTCCCTGTGAAAGCCATGGATGCAATGTACTAGATCTTGTGTGATAGGTCTCCCATGGTACCCCCATTGGGTGGTTGCATTAATTCTTGACCCTATCCCATATAATTTTACGCAATGTGAATTCCGTAAAAAATAATCTTCCTGTGCGGAAGATTGGCCTCCTGTCATGACAATCTAGCAGACAAGATCCATCATTTGTGAAACCCCTCATATTACGCACATTTCATAAGTCTAGAGAATTCATCTTCTTATGTGATCCATTTTTAATTCTAACCCTAAGGAACAGTGTCTGATCCTCTCTTACACATGTAACTTGTGTCGTGTGCACACTCCTCTCATGCGGCCCTCTTGGCTTGTATGAAGTTATTTCAAAGTACCTCAAGGAGTGCATCATGTTGTGTTTCCCATACTTTTGATTCATCGCACTAGAATGATAATGGATATTTATTCTTCTCATAGACACACTGACATGGACACATCAATGGATCACTCCACAACCCTGTTAATCAATGGAATATCTGCTGTTGTCCCTACCACTAGGGTAAAAGTCCACCTGTTATGTAAGTCCTTGGGGTGAGTTGAAAATACTCACTGTTCGAGCTATAGGCTATTAATCTACCTATAACCTATATCCCTAACACATAAAGTTAATCAGTGAACACCATATGAGTGACAGTACTAAGATGTCCAATAAGTGGATGGGAACCAGAACCCCCTCACCCCCTCTACCTCTACGCTTTTTCACCATGTGCTCCTCTGGTAGTCTCTACGTAAGACCTGACCCAACATGACACAATTATCATTTCACAAAGAACATATTATCCTCATATATCTTGACATCATCCTTGGGATTCCATTTCATTTTAAGCCCCTTTTTCCACCATAGCCCTCTAACCATGCATAATCCATACTCCACACCTCACGAATTCACCTTTCATGATGCAATCTTTAGGTTTTTTGTTGCCTATTTTTTCTCACACCAAGCATCACTCACATGGCCATAGTGTAATAATCGACTATCACATCCTCTTTGGTTCATTAACCATATGTAATCCCCATTCCCCTCAACATCAAAAAATGTCGTGTTTGATTCTTTCCCCTTTTCAAGAATGGAACATTGCAATCCCCTTTGAGAGTCAAGCACATCAAACATCGGTCCTGACCAATTAATGTTAGTTCACCATCATCTAGAATGAAATTAAGTTATATTACCCTTTCTTCCTGCATGATGTTCAAAAGTATTCTTTTGAAGTGCATGTTTTTTGATACCTATCTCCAATATGGGATACATAGGAAGCCTCCCATGTGTTCGTCCCCAAACACTGGTAAACTTCTGCATCTACTTTGTTGGGACCCAGATCCATGGTATGCCCCTTGGTGGTTTCAAAATATTCCCCGGGATGATAACCATGTGTAAGATCAATACTCAATCCATAATCCTCCAACGAAGAGTTCCCAACATACAATAAGCTTCTAACCTCGCATAATCTCCAACTTGTATTCAAGTTGTATTCCTCTCTGTACCCACTAATACTTTTCCCCTCTATCAATAGTATGTGGAATGTGATCTTTTCAAATTTTTAGGCATGGAATGTAGAAAGACTATCTGAGGTTTAAGCCCATCTCCCATGTCACATAATGGCCCTTCCCTAATGCCTTTATGACATGGGATGATCATACCTCAACTTAGGGGGGTTATACTTCCTTCGGGTCCCATCCATACATCCATTCTCCCCAGCTTCCCCCTCCAGCGACACCTTTACCCATGCCAGAAAAGTGGGAAATATGATTCAATTCAATAAAGACATGTATAAAGCCTCTCTGAGGATCAATTCCAGTGCTGTCACTTTCACACAGGTTCTTAGTCTCCTCCCCATTCCCTCCACCCTTCAACACTTCATTTGTATCCATATTTATTTTACATGGTCTATCATATCCCAGTGAAATCATTACTTCTATACAGTAAGCTAAACATGTGTAATAACAATTCATTTCATCAATTATTTGTTGGGCTCATGATGCTAACCCCACGTAAGTCCCATCATATCTCTTGGACATTTTCCATTATATACACCATGATTTCATGCCTCACCCATTCAATCTATGTGGTTTTTGATCCCTACCTTTTAAACAGGGTATGTAGGAATCTTCTTTGAGGATCAATCCTAGCCAAAATTAATCCTTGGTGTCACCTTTTTATGGACCCATCCTCCCTCTGTGCTATCCAAATCAGTCTTCATGGTTTGAAACCATCCCCATTCTGAGACAATCAATCCTTGTTCTGTCCTAATTGGGTATTCTTACCCATATATCCTATAAAATATCTTGTATCTCCCTCATTGGGATGTTCCCATCTGATCCACTCCCATTAGTGTTCAGATCTGTTCGATCATTCCCCAATATACATTAAACTCAAGGAATACGCTATCATAAAGATGGGATACTGTGAAAATCCTCAGAGACAGACCTTCAGAATATAATTCCCCACATTGGACATGGTATTCATTTGGCTTCTGAACCCTCGGTAATCCCTATGATATTGGGACATCTAGGTGCACTAGTTTTTCCGTGTCTAGAGAGCCTCACGATGCCCCAAGGCGACTAATCGTCTGACTGAAGGTTGATACCCTGACATGAACCCCTTGGGAATGAGTTCCATAACTAGTGTAATTAACTGGCATCCACAATGATATATAACCGAGAAGAGTATCATGAACAACATCTTAATATTTATGGGATACATGGACTATGAGGAAAATTTTGAGGAGGAATCCATAGAATGATAGACCTAAATCCCCTAATCCTATTTTTATCATGGAGAAAACATCTCGGAATAAGTGATGAATTTTGCCCACCTTTAGAAAACTGGAATGCAGGGAAACAATTAGCACATCTTACAAATTATGAGTTCCCTAAAAAAAGCCTCAAAAAATCGTGAAACCAACATGAAGTTATTCTCATCAATGTGGGGATAAGTTGTATTCAGGACATCTGTAGATAATCATGTTGTAAGATACAACTATCTGGTGATAGGTATGCTAATAAAATAATTGGGTTGGAGTGACACCCACTAGGATTTGGGGGAGTTAATCATTGGGAATAATTTTCATTGAGGCTGTTAGATGGGATATTTCTATGCTTCCATTTATGATTGAACATAATTGGGAAACTGGGATTCAAATTCCTATTATCAGTAAAGTTTGATGAATGTTCCTGCTTTACCGGACCGAATCTACAAGTGCAGGAAAACTATCAGCTCCCACAAATAGATATAGGGGTAGTGGTAATACAAATTCAGCAACCACGCATGACATCACCTCTTTAGAGATGACTCAAATGACCACATTTACTGTGCAACCATGCCCCATCTCACCATCCAAATTTATTCAAAGGGGGTGATATATACACCTGTTCAATAGTTAGAATAGGTAGGGGTTATCCCACCATAGGATATGGACCTACATGATTTGTAGGCTTCTGTGCACCACCTATGCTATCTCCCCAAGGGACGCATAGGGATCCACTTTTCCCCAATACACTACCAAAACATTTCGAGAGCCTCTTCCCGGAATTCTATTATTACTCACTCCCTTATGAAAAAGAGGTAAGCGGTGTCTGAGTCCTCTCTACTGTGATTTCCTTTAGGGAACCACCAAGAAGGGCTTCCACCATGCCATGTGATAGCCTTCAGCCAGTCCTGTTGTATGAGGAGGAGGTTGTCCATACCCCTATACAACCGACCATATCTCGGCTGACCCAATGTCAATGTCGGGTTCAAGCTTAGGAGGAGTCCTGCAAGGGGAAATCATCATTATTTGACTTCAGTGGATAGATCCACCATTTTTGTGTGTTATTAGATCCTTATTACTTCATATCATGGTAACCACTTCTCTCTATCAGGATTGAGATCCCAACGACGACTTTTGTAGGCTTGTATGACTATTCTGGACACTGTTAGTAGCCACAGGTGTCACAAGCCAACCCGTGAAGATGACATTCAGTATAGATTCCCTCCCCATATCACTACCAACCTGATTGGAGGACCTAATTACTCTTTTATTTATTATAGATGTCCTCCACATCCACCATCATCAGTCCAGGTGGAGGTCCTCCATGACATGTTGACACTTGACAGGATGGTCCTCCTCGTTCCCATAGTCTCAGTTATGAAGGTTCTCCCAATATTTTAGGCTATCGATGTAGACGGCCTCCCCACATCATCCCAGAATAAGAGGATTCCCTCCCCATTACGGAATCAACCAGAGAAACGTTCTTCGTCACACTATCACCCATCATGATGGAAATCCTCTTCATGTACGTACCAACTCTAGCGGAGGCCCTCCCTACTCCAGTGTTCCCTATTCTAGAGGTCCTCCCTGGGTTCTATTCGACATTTTTCTAGGTGCCCCCCACACCCCATCTCTTACATGTAGAGGTCATATCTAATCCAATACCTACCCACACATAATTATTCCCTCATTCAAATATCTACCCTATCCTGAAAAATAATCTCAATGAAGGAGGGTTTGTCATCAATGCTAGAGGAAGAGATCTGCGAAACCTCAGATTGTGGTCAAAATAGTCCTCTTTTTCAGACTCTGAAGTGGAGTGTGAGTCTGTAATGGAACCCTCAACCTGATCCTCTATATCTGGGTATGTGGATGGAACTAGGAATATTAGCATTGTCCTGAAAAAAATTGAGATACACCAGATCCCTGAGACCCTCCATAGATATATACTTGAAGGGGATGAATTAGATCCCTTCCATGGTCTTATTGTGAAGTCCTCCCGGTTATCCCCAAGGTCCTTCTCTACTTTGACAAGTGATCAGATGGAATTGTTCTGGGGACTGGTCAGTGATGAGTACCAGCCTGATCCACAACTTTGGACTCCCCCCCTATGTAGGAAGTAGTGGTCAATTCCCCATCCTAATGGAATGTGGTGATGCCGTATGTGAATTCTAAAGAAGATATAAAAATATGTAGTTGGTTTTTATCCCACACAATGTACTCTCCCCCAATCTGCCTACCACTACAATAGTCCACATCAGTGTCAATACTGATCCCTCAACCCCCCCCCAGTCGATGAATCGGGAAACCATGGTTCAGATCCAGAGTCTGAGCCAAGAGGATTGTGGGACATTCTCATAATGGGCCATCTCTCCATGATGATATGGTCAAATTAAAATTCAAGCTTCAATATTCTAGAGTCCCTCACCTAGGATGAGGTTATGTTCTTTCATTTAACATTTGGGATGACAAATTTCTATCTCCACCATTGACGATTTTCTTACCCCTAGAGTTGGGATAAAATTAAGGACATTGGAAAGCATTGCCTCCAAGTTTATTTTCCCACACCCCCTATGGATCAACACCCTGCATCATCTGGTTATCATTGAAATCTCTATGAACAATGAATCTAGAGAATTATTGTGGTTTGTAGAGTTATAAAGGGGGTTTTCCCCTCATGTATAGATCGATAGATGGGGGCAGTATACTATCATGAATTTCATTCATATACTGTTCCAACCTGGATCACCCAGTGATATATAGGATATGCCTTTGGGAATCATCATAGTGAACATGGTCATTCATGATATATACCATGATATGGCAATGACACATGGTTGGGATAAGGTGAATTGCTTGCTGGGGTAGAAAAACACCAGGATTACCAGACAAGTGTCCACACACACCAAAAAATAAAATTACTTGGCCTTCATGTACTTTTTGATTCATTAAATCTTGGATGAGACCCCAGAAATGGAAATGAGCTTGCTGGGACCGTAAAAATTATAACTCATCTAGATTAGTGCATAATATGATGGATGATCCTAAATGGGGGATATGGTTTCAAAAACTCTTCGAATAGAGAATCATGGTTGATGAGTTCCTCACTGAACGCGCCCATTAATTGTGACCAGATTATGATAATCCTAGACCAGGGTAGCAGGGGCAAGAAGAGAATCCCCCTAGAAAATTTAATGGATCCAATACTATTTTTGGATAACAATTGTGTTTTTTTTGTGTTTGATTACAATACACACATGAAACACCAGGAAATTTTATGTAATGTGGTATTAAAATTGACGTTTAATGAAATATTGATGGTGGTATAGTTTTATTAGGCTTCCATTTTATTGTCCACAAAATCAGGAAATTGTTCATTGAAGTGAATGATAGGAATAATAGTGAATAAAATAAAAAATGAGGCTAATAATTTTTCTAGGGACATGGTACACATAACATGTCTGGGAATGGTTCATGACAATATAATGTATTACAGGAAAGATTAAAAGAGTGAAAATGAGGTTGTGTGGAATAGTACGCAGAACTAGAAATTATAGTTTGCGAGAGAACATTGTTCTGCGGGAAAGGTGTGGTACTTGGAGGAGTTGATGATGTGATGAAGATTTGGTAATTTTTAGATTTGCAGATATTTAGGATGTTTTTTAACCTATAATAAAGATCAATAATTCCCTTCGTTAAATTGATGGATAAGAGATTTAAAATTTTTAGATGAGAAATCTCGAATTCTGAAGTAGTTCATGGAGGATAATATGGTATGCAGAAAGTATGATCCACATATGGAAAATAGTCCACCAAAGAGAGATCAGTTCACAGAGGAAGGTCATATAGTATTTGGTGAAGCATGGTAGTAAACATAGCATGCAGAGTTGTATCCAGTGCAGAGGTTGTACGCAGAGAAAGTGATATTTATGGAAGGTGGTTTGAAGAGAAATTATACATTGTAATTACATGGATGAGGTATGCAGACGTGGTAAACAGAGGCAATTTGAAAAGGCAGAACACGAATATAGTTCATGGTGAGGTGATCTGTGAACCAGACCTAATACACAGTACACAGAGGAGGTAAGGTGGTATGCAAAACACTCGAGGAATCCAATTAAGTAACCAAACCATTTTGTGAATATGATTACCATAACCTACCATTGTCGGGAATATTTATTTTCATCAATGGATAAAAATGGTACATCAATGGATCATCCATATTCAATTGAGGATGCATGATGCAATTATAAACCCTTGATGTGACTTTAATGTCGATAAACTGAGTGAGTATTTCATTAATGTAGTGAGTACGTGGAGTCATCAGAAGTTATTTGAGGGTAGTAGTGTGCTATCCCTAAATCCTTGTAAAGGTAGTGTTCCTCGAACATGGTGACTATTCTATCCATTTGTACTCCGATACCAATGAAAATTAGTGCATTTTGGTATGAACGACACAATTTCGACATATGATCCATTGACATAGCCATTAGTGGTGATCCATGTAAAATTTTTGTGACATTTCCGTGCATGTGATTGTCTTTTTTAGGCACTTAATCATAAGACAGGCTTAATATTTTTCTATGAAAATTGAAAATTTATCGATCAGATTAAAAGAAAACGTTGAAACCCTGATTCACACCTCCCTTCTTTTGGTGTTTCAAGGTACTTCAGAATTTCCCCTATGTGATCTTGATAAGCTTGACCTTTTTGATAGGGTAGAGGATGGTTTTTATTGATGTATACCCTAGTATGAATCAATATATCCACATTAGATGTGTGAAAACCTTCCAGATGACCTAACACATGTCCCACAGGACGCCCCTGAAGTTCCATAGGCAACTCCACTGGTTCCTACATTGGATCCTCTATTCATTTCAAGAACAGCTCCCCAATATACGCTTACATAGCCTGTTAACGAACCTTCAAATGATCTAATAGATTTTTTCCCTATTTAAGATATGAATTCTCATCAGGATGATTTGATAGCCACTCATATTTCTCCCCTTAGGGCTCTTAAAACATGGAAAGTGGTGATCCCACCTAATGGAAAACCATATCCTATAATAGTGGATGATATTGAAGAATCCCAAGCTACGGAAATCCTACCTTATCCTATAAAAATGAAATGAGAGACCCACGGTAACATCTATCCCACTTAATTTCAAGATGAGGTCCCATGAAGGGAACACCAACATAGTAAGAGGTTTCTAAACTGTGGTGTTTTCTACAGACACTGTAAGGTCCCACATTCATCTAGTACAACTAATTAACCATTGGGTTCATAGCCAGTTGGGAGGATCTCCACAAGAAAATTATATATTAGTTCATGTCCACAACCTGAATGTCTTGTGTTTTCTACCTCTTCTTGTTCTAGAAAAGGTCAAATGATAGAGTCATCGATTTTGTCTCTAGGTGGAAGGGCCTCAAATACTCACTCAATATGTGACAGACTCAAGAGAATCTATTAAAAAAATTTGTGTGGAATATGAATAATGAATTGGTCTCCCCACTCATCACTGAGAACATACCAAATAGATTTAGTGATTTTTCTAATGAGGATCAACAACTAGAGGAAGCCTAGAAGAAAGCCAAGAAGGAACGTCTATTTCCAGTAAAAGCTCGTACAAGAAGATTATCCAAGGATGAGAACAATATTGATGCATATATAGAGTCCCTTAGATAGTTGGAGTTGTAAATAGAAGAGCCACTTCCACATCCTCACCGAGGTCCAATGCCTTAGGCTCAGCCATTGGGACAGAATCACCCACCAAAAAATCAACATGCTCCACTACATAATTATCACTCTCTTACTAGGAGAGAAAACCAAGTTCCACCACCTCAATAGGATCCATCCAATCAGTTGTTCAAGGCTCCCATAACCCCATTCCACGATCAAAGAAACTTGAACTACTCATTAAACAATTCTTTGGTCCCCATTTATATTCAGAGTTCCTTAGATCCTGGAATCCTACAATTTCTAGAATATAGGTGGCCCAAAGATGCAGATATCACATATCACCCCAAATACATCCACTCTCACTTGTTTCATGGAATCACTATCTATAAGTGCTATGTGCTCATATAATGGCTCCAATCCCATGTTCATATCAAAGTAGTTAGATTGGGTCTCACCCCAGCAAAGGTGGAATGTATGTATGAATAGCTTGATGGTGATAGTGATGGTGAATGGAAGTTGGTATCTCACTATGGGGATAAAATTATGTATACTGGATAAAACACTAGGTAGTTTCGGAGGACCACAGAATTATTTGTTCCCATTTGAATCAACTCGAGAAATTGGAGTTCATTAAAATCCCACCAGCTACTACCTCTGCATCCACACCTCATCTTTTACCATCCCGAGGGAGCATATGATAATGAAACAAGGGAGATCTAAGCCATCATCATGGTCCAAATCAATCACATACTCTACGTGATTTTAGGCCACTAGAGATGGGAATTTACTCTTGAATTAACTAAGTAATAAGAGATTCCTAGTGTTGTGATCTGGAGTACACATCGATGAATACCTTTGAAATGGGGGACTATTACATGGTACCTAGTGACGAATAGGGCCAGGAAGACCCTCCTAACATCCCTAGTCGATGCCAGCATCGACGGAGCCATGGGTATGTGAATCACCAGAATATTTAGGGTAGTGCTATGAGCGAAGAAATGCATTCCACAATGACCAGATAGTTGGTCCAGTACAGAGCTCAACTTATGCTTCCGTCCCATACCGCTTCATTAGATTCACCCCCACCTCCATTCATATTAAATTATTAGGAATATCTTTCATGATAGAGATATGATCAGATTCATTATGTAGTGTATAATCCTCAGTCATCATGTCCTCATATGATGGTCACTCTTCCTGAACCAGTATATGAGTAGTGCGATATACATAGAACTATCCAAAATCAACCAGTTCAACCTAAAATGTCTGTTATACCACCTACGGCAGAGAAACAACCCTATGAGAGGAAATGTGTGACTTTTATGGATATATAATTTACATAAGAACATTTCTATAATCCCTACATATCTCTCGATCATCGAAGCTCTCCACCTATCATCAGACCTGCATGAAGCCCTAAAATAGGCTATAAAAAGCCCCAACTGGTTTGAAATAGAGATAACATAAGAAAAAGCCTTCCAGTATGTGGTTTTATAGAATGAATAATGGAAGACCATCATTTAATTCTTGTGAGTAGATGAAGGTTCTCCCATACATGTGCGCATCCAACCACTATATTAATCTAGTCAGTTCAACGAAGTGGAAGTTCGTTATTGTCTCATTAACAAGGGTTACAGGATCAATCTCATCCAAACATGGATTCTCCACAAGCTAGGGCTATTTCAATAATATCTGGATCCCTGTAACATTATTATTTAATGTTATAATTGGATAGGGTAGAACCATATTAGGAAAATCTGCTCGAAGACTCAATTTAGTTGTCTGATTCCCTGCATTGAATTCATAGTTTTCTAGCAGGTCACTGCCTACAATGCACTGATGGGTAGAAAAAAGCTCTATCAAATTATGGAGGTCTTCACCTCACATCATCAATGCCTCATGTACACTCTCAATGGTCCAGTGGGCTTTCAATAATGTGACATTTCTCCCTATTTCTTTTATGCATTCCACTACCTGGATACCGACTTCTAAAAGAGAAAGAACATGTATGTTTAGACTAATGAAAATGATCATTCTATTGATGTGGATGATCCATAAGTAGACCTAGAGGATGCCTACATTCTCCCATTTCATCAGTTGGAGGCCAAAACCCCAGAAATGATACAATTCTTCGTCATCTATGGGACAAGGGGAATGCTCATTGCCCAACGCAAGGAGTGGAGGAAGATCACTTTGTACTCCTACATGAATCTGGATTGAGTAATCGTAGATCCTTATAACTATGGGAGGTATTGGTATGTTCTCCCCATGGTCTTAGAAATTTTTCATACATGATTTTATCGCCGGAATGGGTTGAACAGGCTCAAGTCAACACACCACCACTGCTTTGATATTATCATACATGACATGTTGGTTCGATGGCCTAATCAGATTAGATCGATAGTTTTGCCGCCATCGTTTTAGTCACATAGGGGCCCACCAAAGAATATTACACCGATGCTCATGCCGACACCAACATTCTATCAGGATCATCCATTCCAAAATAAACCCCTCTATGGAAGATCAACACACAATATACGATGAAGAATATTTTGAAGATGCTCATCCCACATTCACAGAAGGAGTCTCTACCACCATTGATGAGTTGGTACAGGTGAAAATTAGCATCTTCAATGATCTGAGACTAACACTGATTGGAATAGATATTCCTACAATATAGTAACAACATTATGTAGATTTCTTGAAGTAGTATCGATATGTATTTTCCTAGAGCTATAGTGTGGTGATAGGACTAGATCCTCATGCCACTGTCCACTATCGTAGTCTCCCGATAAACCATCATGGGTTCAAACAACCTCCAAAAAAGATATACCCTTATAATGATCCCATGGTTGATACTGAGGTTGATAATCTCATTATAGACATCTTCTTCAAGGATGTCCAATACACAAAATGTCTAGCCAAAATTATTACCATTTGAATGATGAACAAAGAGATCAGAGTCTGCATTGAAATTTAGGATATCAACCGTCAATACCCAAATAATGATTTTTCCTCTTCATATGATAGAGCCATTGATTGGTGCTACCACTTGATTCCCATCTCTCTACTTCAGGGATGAGTATTCTAGATATAATCAATTCTGAATGGCTCCCAATGATGATGATTCTACCACATTCAGATCAGGACAAGGAAAATTTAATTACAAGTAAATGACTTCTGGAGTGAATAAAGAAGGATACACCTATAAGGGTTCCATGGATTGCATATTCAAGCCGATCTTATCGAAATTTTTGGAATGATATGTGGAAGATTTGGTGATCAAATTGTGCAATCCTTAGGAAAATCGTAGAGGTCATTAAAAATTGTTCACCTTCCCCTACTCATGTCACCTGATGATGAACCCCTTGAAGTGTTCCTTCAGGGTTACCTCTAGATATTTTCTCAGTATTTTCATCATATATAGAGGCATCGAGATAGATCCATAGAATTTCAAGGCCATTATTCATATGCCTCCTCCAAGAACCATTTGGGAGATCTGAGACATCCATGTCCACTTAGCATACATACACAGATTCATTTGAAACATGGTTGGGAAGTGTAATCCCTTTTATTGACTCATGATGAATGGTGTTTACTACTAGTGGTATTGAGGGTGTCAGGATGCTTTTGTGGAGGTCATGCAATACTTTTAAAATCCACTGGTTATAATTTCACCCTTCATTGGTAAGCCACTAGTCAATTATGTGACTTACCTAGAATGATCCCTTGGTTCCCTTCCCTCCTAGAAGATCAAAAAGGTGATTGATAATTTTTTATACTATCTTATCCACATTCTATTCAATACAATGAATAGATACTCTTCTATAGAGAAGAGCTTTCATGTTTTGGTTTTCATGGTCCATAAGTTGGGACATTACTTGAAAAACCATGAGATAAAACTGGAGTCCATTATAGATCTGATAAAGTATATTCTGAACCATCCCATGTTTATTGTCCATCGAGCTCATTGTGAAGTGTTCCTTCAGCAGGATGACATTTGGTCTATCCTAAAAAAAGCTGTCAAGGGTCAGGAACTAGCATACATTCTTTCCACCCATCCAGCCCCATAAAACAAGTCTCTAGATTATTATTTCTTTGATGAGGAAATCCACTCAGTGTATCAGGTTGTGCCTGGTTGTAGAGAACTAAGATGATGATTCATGGACACCTATTAGTAAAAGAATCATTGATCCCAAACTCAACATAGCATTCCTTTGTATTATCTTCACCCCGCCTTCATGATTTGTCCATCCCTATACATTCTTATTGTTAGAAGGTTTCATGAAGACTAAGGATGAGTATCAATACATCATCATTGGTCTTGATCCGGACCTTGAGATTGATATGCTACATCTTCATGATAATGGTGACTTTGAACTCGTTATCATGAAGATCAATGACGACTACCTAATTAAGAATTTAGATCTTGTATCCATTCTAGAGCGCACTCATCAGCTAATGGCCATGTTCCCTTCTTGGATAGAAGTTAGTCACATCCATTGGTCACATAACAACCATGAAAATGCCTTGGATATCCTTTCTTCATCTCTTTTAGAGCTTAACCAGGATAATTTGTTTATCCATGTGGTGCATGGAAGAGTCATTTCTCATGTCACTTCAGATGATGATGATTGCTGCAGGTAAGTCATGTCACATGCGATGTGTCCACATCGGGAGAACCAGATAAATCTTACACAGTGTTTAAAGGGACCCCTGGTTGGAAAATATTGTTTATAGAGATTCTCCACCATGGTATCATCCCAAAAGGCTAATCTGAGTGTGAACGTGTCAATTAGATCCATTGATTTTAACCATCCAGAGTGGTCCCAATCTTGAGAAGATCCTTTACAAATGTGGGTTTCATGGGATTCCCCTAAATTTTATTAAAAGTGATGAGATTTCCATGGTTATGTTGGATTTTCAGGCCAGTTCCTGTAGAGATTGTCATGTAGGTCCGAAACTCTCCCGATGTCAGGACCCATCCCCAGGGCCCATGCCGGGACTACCCCAAGCCCGCCTTCCATAGGCCAGGGGCTGGTGACTAGAACCAAAGGCATAAAAAATCCGATAACTGGGAAGTCATTTCCTTTATAATAGTAAACAAAATAACAAAGAGTACAAGCGGAAGTAATACACTAACTACAAAAGAACGTGCTGAAAATTAAGTGGGCCAGAATACAAACCCAACTAAAATTACATCTACAACTGAACGAATGTACAACAGAAAAAGAAAAATAGATGGAAGAATGGAAGCAGCTCCTGGGTCGCCCTCCTCAGATCCTACCTGAACGGTAGGTACAGATAGCACAGCTCCTAGATCGTCCACCGTGGATCCTAACTGAAGGGTAGGTACAGTTAGCCTCTACAACACTCTCGCCCGTCAACCTCCTCCGAGTATCGTCTCATCGTGAATTCCACCTCCGGATATTGACTCATCGTGAGATCCACCTCTGGGTACCGTCTAGTCCTCAAACACTCGGCCTCTGTCAGCGCTACCCATCGTCTGCAACCAACACAGTGAGGTGCGGGCATAGACCGTGCATGGGTGAGTATAACGATACTCAGTAGGGACCCTGAGAACCTCATGGTCTCACTAAATCCAACAAGGATAACCAAAAAGAAGATCTCAATAGATAACATCTACATAGGTATATGCCTATACATAAACCTAAGTTATCAAGTAAACCTTTCAATCATGAGTAAACACAATGATTATGAAATCAACGGATAACCAATACACATGTATATGCCCATACATATACCTATGTTATCAAGTGACCCATATCAATCATGGGGTAAACACAAAGTTCATAGAATCATCTCGAACCAGGATTTAATCATGAAGTCGAAACCACGACTGCTGGAGAACTCCTCCTCTGTCGAGTATATTGGGTCTTCCGCTACAACCAAGAATTCCCCACTAACCTTGGACTGCTGTAGTACTCCATGAGTCAATTAATGTGGGCCTAATTCTACAACCAAGCGCTTCCCACCATGGTTCTGCATCTAAAAAAAATCACTCCCCCTCATAGACTTTAGAGGTACTCCTTCTGTTGAGTATCGTGGGTCTGCCGCTACAACCAAGCGCTCATCCGTCGTGGGTCTGCTGGTACAACAAGGTGCTCCCCTCATAGCCTCTAGAGGTACTCCTTATGTTGAGTACCGCGGGTCTGCCACTACAACGAAGCGCTCCTCCGCCGTGGGTTTTCCTCTACAACCAAGCGCTCCCCACTGGGCTATCCGAAACACACCGAGCCGATAGATCAGCAGTCATCAAGTCTCAGCCAGCTACTAGTTCTCTGCACTCAACTAGCTCGTCACTGGGAGGGTCTTCTCCCTGAGCTACTGGTCTATACTCCATGTATCAAAAATTCCCACGATGATTTATCTCAAGGATCCGCCTCGTTATAGGGGTCTCAACGCAACAGATGTCGTGTCAGTCGGACGCCCGGTCTATGAGTTACTAGCCTTTTCGTCCCAAGGGCCCGGTTGGTTTCGTGTGTGAACCAACCCAAAAATATCTCGACTGTACCTAAAACTCTCATAGGGTATGCTCATAGGGACCTTTTCTCAACGTGATCACCAACGCCACTGACGGTTCGTCAAACGGACGTCTGGTCAAAAAGTTATCAGCTTTTCTGTTCTAGGGGCCCCGTTGGATTTCAGGCACAATCCAACCTGGACACTATCCAACTAAATCCAAAACTCATGCTATGTATGCCAAATGTTCCGTCTCATCATGAGAAATCCAAAAAAGTCGACGGCACGTCAATCGGACATCCGGAGTTCAAGTTATAAGTGTTTCCGCTCCGAGGGCCCAGTTGGTTTTGTGTTCGAACCAACCTGGCCATACACAAAGTTCTCAAAAACCTTGAGTGTGAAATACCAAAACGACCGCCTCGATCCAAGGATCGATATGAAACTAACGGTGCGTCGATCATAGGTTCGTAGCCCATGATATGGGCGTTTGAATGGAAACTGCCCGAAAATATGGGGTTCGGGCCCGGTTTGACCAAGCCCGAGACCCCCTGGGTGGGTCCGAATGAGGTTGACCTGAACTGGGTCTGGGTCCGGCCCAATAGGGCACGTCCCGGCCCAGTGGGCACAGCCCGGCCCGGGCTTGGTGCGGCCGCGTGGCCGCTCAGCTGTCCGGCTGAGCGGAACAGGGGGTGCAGTTGCCCCCCGTGAAAGAAGTCGCGACCCCCACGTGGGGGCCGCTCCCTGCCAGCAATGCGGCCCGACACCGTGTCGTCCTTGGTCCCGCGCGGCTGTGGGACCAGCCTCCTGCCTCCTCCGGCCGCCAGCACCACCGTGCCGGGGGGGGGGGGGGGGGTGCGCCGGAGGGGTCTTCCGCGGACCACCGGACGCGTTCCGGTGGTCCGTTTTGCCTGCCGTCTTCGCCAGCTGTCCTCTCGGTACCGAATCTTCACTAAGAAGACCTCAAAACGCCATTATGGCCAGCTTCGTCATCACCCGTCAATCTGAATTATAATAATAAAACATAGGATCCTTCGAAATTCCATAGCGGCCCGTTCTTCCCTGGCTCGTCGATCCGCACGCCAAATAAACAACCGCATCCCTTCGGGGTTTTCCGGCGTGGCGCAACGGTGCTACGCATCCTTGTTGCATGATCCCACGTGGTGTTGTTGCACCTTGTCACTTTCCTTAGAACCGCAACAACACAATGATAATGGATGAGGGTCGACCGTGTTTGTGCAGTCCAGCCCCCTCCTGTTAATTGACAGCAAGCAGTCCAATTTGAAATGAGGAACGACGAAGGAAGAATCCACTAACAACAACAGCAATAAATAACCTACCTTGAGTGTAGTTGAACGAAGGTTCTTCGTGGAAGGGACGTCACGGAAAGAAGGTTTCGCACACATGACAGAGATCATCAGAGGAGGAACGGTGTCTCCCTTCCTTTGACGCGGGAAGGAGGAACGAAAGGGTGAGCGTCAGATCATCGATCTCCGAGGAAGGCGTCTCTCACCGTCATCTGTTGTCGGGGGTCGGTGTTCTTTGTGTTTTTCACGTTCTTCGTCGTGGAAGAATCACTTCAAGAACTTGAGAAAATTCTCCCCAATCCTATCACAACCCAACCACTCTAATAAAATAAGAGTTTGTCTTATTTTATTTCTCAAGCCAAGCGTTTTGAAATTCAAAAAAGAATCAAATAATTAATTGAATTAATTGCAACATTTAAACCGCCCAATTAATAGAGGTGTTTCATAAACAGAAAAACGCAAGGGCTGACTTCCAATTAATGGGGGGTGCGGGTGCGTTACATTATTAAAGGAGGGGTTTAGGAAGAAAAGAAACAGTGGGGCTTGTGTGGGTCCCACCTCACAATTATCCTACCTAGTGGGTAGTATATTGTGGGTCCCACTTTATCCACTTAGCTTAGGTTAAAAAAAATAAAATAAAATTGGTTGCACCACATTTATTTTATTCCTTTACTTAACCCCAAAATTTAAAAACCACACCCGAGAAAACGCAACTCCATAAACGGTGTTCCTAAACATTTATCATTGCTGTGATTCCATCGGTGCCCTCAGATTTCTATTCTATGCACCTGTTCCAATGTTAGAAAAACCCGCTCGTTCGTTCACTGAATGTACCTGAGCTAAACTACAAAAATTGATTCAGGGCACACCGGGCCTCGGAATCATGCGCCGTCAGAAACTGCGTTCTTGTAAAATTCCAATGAAAATCAAGAAAAAAAGTTCCTTGAAATTTTTTGGGTCTTTACATTACTCCCACCTCAGGGATTTACGTCCCCGTAAAGATTTAACACAAACTAGGGATACAAAAGCGGCACTGAGCACGCATCTGAACCTTCCACTCCCATGTGATCACCTGGAGGTTCCCGTGCTGCCTACGAAAACGCACAAGAGGAATTGACCATCCTCATAGGACCCACTACCGTCGATCCTCAACCTCTAATAGAACTCTGCAAAAGTCACCGAATCACAAACGTCTAGCTCCCCGTGGTCAATGATATGGGAAGGGTCATGCACATATCTCCTCAGCCGAGGTACGTGGAAGCTTTCATGCACCTGGTGAAAATGAGGTGGAAAGGTGAAGCAGTTAACCACCCCACCTCCCCTGTTGGGGACCTAGAAATGTCCGTTGATCCTCAGAGATATCTTGCTGCCTCAGCTACATCTCATTATACCTCGTCGAGGTGAGACCCATATAAGAACGTGGTCTCCATCATCGAACTCGAGAGGTCTCCCTTTCTTGATTAGAACTGAAACTCAAAACTCCTGCTGCCACGAGGGTAAGGTTGGTCGACCCAAGAATCATCGGCTACACCCTCCCATTCATGAGTTTATCATGTGATGCATGGGGTTTCCTTTTCTCCAACCAAGGAAAACTCATCCTGACGTTTTCCTAATACCGTCAATTTGAGTATGAACAGTGATTGCACAATCCATACTCAAAATAACATCGTAAGGCCTCGACGCTGCCACCAAGAGGTCCGAACCGAGACTCTTGCCTCAAGGGTTAGATCACACCGTCGGCGTAAGTGTGAATATCGAGTCTGCTCCAAAAGATATCTACAGACATGAGGGTTAAGTCAACGGATTAACCTGAAACTCTTGGTATGGGACTAGATTAATGGAAGGAAGGGATGATTCGTATCGATGTATGTGGCTACAGAAGCAAGTAGAAGACAAAGTCTGCACTTCGAATCATCCTTAGTTCCCTTTCGGTCACACTCCTTGACCATATGAAGCTACACTCTTCCCCTTACCTCCAGCTCCCTGAGCCTAGAAGGGGCTACAAAGGCGGATGATTGTAACATGTTGAAATGTATACCACCTCATGCTGCTCTCCTAGCTCTGCCTCCACGTCTGCTGCTTTGCAGACTCGTCTGTCCATAACATTTCCTCTTCTTGAAACATTCGCACGCCCATGTCTCTGAGACTGGCACCAGCTCAATGCGTTTCAACTTCTAACATTCGCTAGATGTATTCGTTCATCCTAATAACATTCAACCTCAAGGTTCTCTCTAGAACCCTTACGTGAGTAGGAATGCATAGAGGAAAAAGGTGCTGGCTTGAATGTCCTTAAACACACCACGTTGTGAGGTCCGAGCTCTATAGCACTGATCGAATCATATTTATCGAGTACCAGGAATGGTTTGGTACGCCCCGATGAATTCTCAGCTATAGACAAGTAGTCCTGTTGAAGCTGTATAAGCTCTAGAAAACTCTCAGCCACATCCTTATGCTAGTCCTCAGCTGCCTGTGAGTCGGGCTCGCCTTGGAACACGAGGGTATCTGATGTTGGTACATGTGTAAGGCAGTAAGCCTACATGTGTCACATACCGGTACCGCCAATTTTAACTACTGACCAACAGGTTCTGATGTATAGCAGCCACACTACCTGAAGGCACTATCTCAGGCAGCGGTCCACGTACCGAAGCCTCATCACTATGCGGACCATCCTCATGGTCATTCACTAGAAAACACTAGTACCCAAGTCTACCATCCACTCCACTTGTGTCTAATCTAGGAAGAAAACTCCAGTAATCGCTTTCATCCAGTCCTATGCTGTCTGGGAATATTCCTCGCCTCGTAACCTCGGAGGCTACAACTACTGGACCTCATGCAATGCGCTCTGCCAGGGTGCATAGTTCACTAGTTTAGCTGGTGGAATCTGCTGCCAAACAGGTGGTGGTGCTGCATGTATACCACCCGAGGGTGCTAACATAGTAAAAAGGGCCCTGCAACAGAGCCTCATCGCTCGGTGAGCCGTCTTCAAGTACTATCTCAGAACTCCAACTGACTGTCTGCATGGAGACATCCTGAACAGATGCGACACGGTCAACCTTTTATACCCAGGGAGATGACCTGGTTTGAGCAGATTTAAAACTTTTGGAAACAGACACGTAATCAATGTTTTCGTGCACAAATTCAGAAATCAGTAGTCAGGGTCCTGGTGTATGGATAAGTCGGCCACCGCACCAACACAAGACTCCCTAAATTGAAGACCACACTTGATTCCCTTAACACTATTTCTTCACAGAAAATAAAATATCAGAGTTATAAGTCCTGCGGTAGAACCAACTCCTCTGATACCAATTTGTCACGACCCGTCCTCGGGGCCCGTTCCGTGACTACCCCATGCTCACCTTCCATAGGCCAGGGGCTGGCGACTAGCACCAAAGGTGTAAAAAATCCGATAACTGGGAAGGAATTTCCATTATAATAGAAAACAATACAACACAGAGTACAAGCGGAAGTAATACACAAAGTACAAAAGAATGTTATGAAAAGTAAGTGGGCCAGAATACAAACCCAACTGAAAGTACAGCTACAACTGAACGAAAGTACAAAAGAAAAAGACAAACAGCTGGAAGAATGGAAGCAGCTCCTGGGTTTCCCTCCTCGGATCCTACCTGAAGTGTAGGTACAGATTGCGCAGCTCCAGGATCGTCCACCATGGATCCAACCTGAAGGGTAGGTGCAGTTAGCCTCTACAACTCTCTCGCCTGTCAACCTCCTCTGTGTATCGTCACGTCGTGAAGTCCACCTCCGGATAATGACTCTTAATGAGATCCACCTCCGGGTACCGTCATGTCCTCAAACACTCGGCCTCTGTCAGCGTTGTCTGTCATCTGCAACCAACACAATGATGTGCGGGCATAGCCCGTGCAGGGGTGTGTATAGCGATACTCAGTAGGGACCCGAAGACCCTCAAGGTCACACTAAATCCAACAAGGATAACCACAAAGAAGATCTCAATAGAAAACCTCTACTTAGGTATATGCTAATATATATACCTATGTTATAATGTTACCCTTCTCAATCATGAGGAAACACAATGATTATGAAATCAATGGATAACCAATACCCAGGTATATTCCCATACATATACCTAAGTTATCAATTGACCCATCTCAATCATGGGGTAAACACAAAGGTCATAGACTTAGCTCAAAACAGGATTTAATCATGAATTCGAAACCACGGCTGCTGGAGAACTCCTCCTCTATCGAGTACAGTGGGTCTGCCTCTACAACCAAGCGCACCCCACTAACCTTGGACTGTTGTAGTACTCCACCAGTTGAGTTCTGTGGGCTTGCTGATTCAACCAAGATCTTCCCACCATGGGTCTGCTGCTACAACTAAGCCCTCCCCCTCATAGGCTATAGAGGTACTCCTTCTGTTGAGTATCGTTGGTCTGCTGCTACAACCAGGTGCTCCTCCACCGTGGGTCTGCCGCTACAACCAAGCGCTCCCCCTCATAGCCTCCAGAGGCAATCCTTCTGTTGAGTACCATGGGTCTACCGCTATATCCAAGCACTCCTCTGCTATGGGTCTGCCGCTACAACCATGCGCTCCCCACTAGGCTATCCGAAACACATCGAGACGATAGATCAGTAGTCGTCAAGTCTCGGCCAGCTACTAGGTCTCTGCACTCAGCTAGCTCGTCACCAGGAGGGTCCGCTCCACGATCTACAGGTCGATACTCCAAGTATCACAAAGTCCCCTGAAAAAGTATCTCAATGATCTGCCTTGTCATAGGGGTCACAACGCAATAGACGGCGCGTCAGTCGGACGCCCAGTCTGTGAGTTACTAGACTTTTCTTCCCAGGTGCCCAGTTGGTTTCGTGTGCGAACCAACCCAGTTGTAGCTCAGCTGTACCCCGACTCCCATAGGTTATGCTCATAGAGATCATTTCTCAACGTGATCACCAACGCCACTGACGGTTTGTCAAACGAACATCCGGTCTGAGAGTTATCAGCATTTCCATTTTAGGGGCTCGGTTGGATTTCGGGTACAATCCAACCCGGCCACTATCCAACTGCAACCAAAACTCAGGAGATGTATGCCAAAAGTTCCGTCTCATCAAGAGGAATCCAACAATGTCGACGGCACGTCAATCGGACATCCGGAGCTCATGTTTTAAGCGTTTCTGCTCCGAGGGCCCGATTGGTTTCGTGTTCGAACCAACCCGGCCGTACCCAAAGTTCTCCGAAACCTAGAGTGTAAAATACCAAAATGACCATATCGATCCAAGGATAACTACGCAACTGACATTTCATCGATCGGAGGTCTGTAGACCATGATATGGCCGTTTGAACGGAAACTGCCCAAAAATAGGGGGTTCGGGCTGGGTCCGACCCGGCCCGAGACCCCCTGGGTCGGCCCGAACCGGGCGACCCGAAACGGGTATGGGTCCAGCCCAATAGGGCGCGGCCCGGCCTGGCCTGGTGGGCACGGCCCAGCTAGGGCACGGCGCGGCGCGGCCCGGGCGGCCCGACTGGTTGTCCTGCCGTGCTGGCGCGGCCGCGTTGCCGCTCGGCTGTCCGGCTGAGCGGAACAGGAGGGTGCGGTTGCCCCCTGTGAATGAAGCCGCAGCCCCCGCATAAGGGCCACTCCCGGCCAGCGACGCGGCCCGATGCCACGTCATCCTTCATCCCGCGCGGCCGTGAGAACAACCGCCTGTTGCCGCGGCTTCAGCCGCGGCGGCCCTTCCCGGGGGTGCGCCGGGCGCCGCTGCCTCCTTGCGGCCATCCGGTGCCGGCCACTGCCTCAGGTCATCGGCACCGCCGTGCCAGCGGGGCGTGCTGGCGGGGTCTTTCATGGACCACTGGACACGTTCTGGTGGTCTATTTTTCCTACTGTCTTCGCCAGCGGTCCTCCCGGGATCATCTTTTCACTACAAAGACCTCAAAACGCCATTGCAGCCTGCTTTGTCGTTGCCTATCGATCTGCCGTAAAATTATCAAACTTCAAATCCTTCGAAAGGCCACAGCGGCCCGTTCTTCCCTAGTTCTTCGATCCACATTCCAAATAAACAACCGCGTCACTTCGGGGTTTTCCGGCGCGGCGCGACGTCACCGCGCATCCTTTCCACATGATCCCACGCGGTGCCGTTGCAGCGCGTCACTTTCCATCGAACCACAACAACACAAAGATAAGGGAGAAGGGTCAGCCGTGTTTGTGCGGTCTGGCCCCTCCTGTTAATCGATAGCAAGCAGTCCAATTTTAAATGAGGAACGACGACGGAAGAATCCACGAACAACAACAACAATAAAACCCCTACCTTGAGCGCAGTTGAACGAAGGTTCGTCACGGAAGGGATGTCGCAGAAAGAAGGTTCCGCACACATGACGGAGATCATCCGAGGAGTAACGGTGTCTCCCTTCCTTTGACGTGGGATGGAGGAACGAAAGGGTGAGCATCAGATCGTCGATCTCTGAGGAAGGTGCCTCTCACTGTCATCCGTCGTTCGAGGTCGGCGTTCTTCGTGTTCATCGCGTTCTTCGTCGAGGAAGAAGAACTTCAAGAACAAGAGAAAATTCTCCCCAATCCTCTCACAACCCAACCACTCTAATAAAAGAAGAGTTTGTCTTATTTTATTTCTTAATCCATGTGTTTTGAAATTCAAAAACGAATCAAACAATTAATTGAATTATTTTCAACGTTTAAACCACCCAATTAATAGAGGCGTTTCATAAACAGATAAACACAAGGGTTGACATCCAATTAATGGGGGTGCAGGTGCTTTAACTTATTAAAGGAGGGGTTTAGGAAGAAAAGAAATGGTGGGGCTCATGTGGGTCCGACCTCACAATTATCATACCTAGTGGGTAGGATATTGTGGGTCCTACTTAATTCACATAGCTTAGGATAAACAAAAATAAAATAAAATTGGTTGCACCACTTTTATTTTATTCCTTTACTTAACCCTAAAATTTAAAAACCACACTCGAGCATACGCAACTCCAGAAAAGGTGTTTTTAAACATTTACCGGCACCGCGATTCTATCAGTGCCCTCGGATTTCGATTCTGAGCACCGGTTCAAAATTTGGAAAACCCCACTCGTTCGTTCACTGAACGTACCCGAGCTAAACTTCGGAAATTGATTCCGGGCACACCAGGCCTTGGAATCAGGCACCGTCAAAAAATGTGTTCTTGTAAAATTCCAAATAAAATCAAGAAAAAAATTTACTTGATATTTTCAAGACTTTACACCCCAAATCTAAAGGTAGGGCTACTTTTGGCCCAACATGTTCTATGACATTATCGAGTTCGCCAAAAGGTTCCATCTGTGCAGGAATCATGATAATTTTGTGCATCGACCACTAGAGACTCTCCATAATACCGTGCACTCTTTGAAATTTGTGGTTTTTCATACTCGATGTCATGAGACCATATCCTAAAACAAAATCTCGCCAGTCCATGTTCATCCTGACTAGTACATATTTCTTTTCCATGTGGTTGGGGGAAATTCCTCTCATGAAAGTCAAGGAATGTCCTATATTTTATTTCATGACCACTAATATCATCATCCAATTTGAATTCCATCATGTTGTCCTCATGGATAATGAAACCAACATCAAAGAAACTATGGATGTGAAATTGTGTTCCATGTATAATATCTATTCTAATCATAAATCTTTATATGACTTGCATGATAATGGCATGATTAAAGTGTTCAAAAAAACTATATCTAACATATTTCAATATACGGTTAGTCATTACAAGAATATATAGCTGGAAAAGATTCCCAAAACACTATTAAATTACCGGACAATGACATGTATGTCCACCCATGTGACCCATTATTTTCTGGTGTACAGAATAGAAGCATTCTTTCCCATTTGGTTTTTTTCGTCACATCGCACAATTATTTATGATCATAAAACGTCAGACAAGGTAGAAGAAGATTATATGGATAAACTAGAATATATTGATCGGAACATGAATCTTTCCTTGTATATTCTGAGGAGGCATTAGAACAAGATATATTGAGCTATCAATAAGAATGTTCACCTCTATTCCTTCCTAAAAGGTGAAAAATTATTGGACATGAGGGCATCAATGATACGTGACGGTAAACCATCAATGTTGGATCCTAAATGGGAGGGACCCTATTTAATTCACATGGTTTATATTAATGGTGCATACATCATGGCCACTATGGATTGTGATCATATCACTACTCCCACCGATGACAAATTCCATTATCATTACATCACATGAGTTATCCATATCATCCTATATGATGATAAACTGTAAATGGAATGAGCTATGTGACCTTAAAATAAGATCCCATTCATCTTGCATGACGATAAACTACATGTTGTAAAAATACAATACGGTCTGAGCTCTATGACCTTAAACTATGATCCCCACATCCTACACAATGATAAGCTGCAAATGGGGAATTCATATTGTGGTCTGAGCACTATTACCTTAAACTAATATCTCCCTTGTCCTTAACGATAGACGTTAAACTACACGGGTGCCTCCAAACAACATTCTCCCCTTTGTTCAAGCCATTACCATATTTTACATCCGAACGGACATCCTAGCATCTTGGTATCATGCCACATTGGATAACATACCATTCTAGGCCAACATCCTAAAGGATTTCAGACATGAATTCCATTCATGTCCCACATTGAAAAAATGGTTAGTGGTCAGTGCTCAATTGTTGGTTCCTATTTCAGGCCATACAATATGGATACTTTTTTATGAACACGGTCAACAATTATCCACTATCGTTATCTCCACCCCCATCGTCTACCAAATTTCAAGTGTGGTGATTCACATTTATTCATTCATTCTGTCCCACACACCCAACATTAAACAAGGAATCTATGGTCCAATTTCTATACCCATAAACTAAGATATCCATTATCCATGCTGCATGACATTACAAGTCATAGATTTTAGGATATATGTGTGGCTTGATTCCCATACATATGGGAATCATTTGAAAGCCTAAACATTTCATCTTTGGGTCCAGCCCTAGGTACCACAGATTATTCCATACTTTTGGCCTCTCGGACTAATTATCCAGAGAACTCATCAAGAGATGTTGAATTTTTTCCCCATTCAGGTCATGTTAAAAATACCATGTCATGTTTAACCTTTCAGGTCTCTCCCACATTTTCATTACCACTGAACGTTAACTTGCATGACACTTTATGAAATATTTGTGTCTTGATTCCTACCATTGCATTATATTGAGGAACTCCTAGATGTTTTTTTCTTCAGGTCCATCCCAAAAAATTTACCCATATCCTTTGTTTCCTCATATCAGTTTAGTTTGGATCATGGGATACATATGGTGTAATGTGGAAATATTTTTCCCAAATTCACATCACATTTTCAACAACCACACCATGTTCCCCTCTCTCCATAACAAATTCTCTTACCATACATCCATACCGTATGACGTTAAATTGAATGTAATTCTAGAACTATGTATGGATTGATTCCCATATTAATGGGATATGTAGGAACAACCAGACTTTTTGTCGTTAGGTCCAGCCCCATGTTTCCCATTTTCATCCTTATGGCCTGAGATTCTTTTGTAAGCATATGGTGTGGTGTGGAATTTTTCATCACTCTCATCGGGTTTACAATAGATACATAATGTGCCTCCCTTAGTAATATCTCCATCCCCTTCATGTCCTTATCGTATGATGTCAAACAGCACAAGATTATAGAACTATTTTTCGATTGATTCAGGACATTCAAGATACGTAGGAATGCCTAGAAGATTCATCTTTGGGTCCAGCCCTTGGTTCCTCATCCTTTTCGACACTTTTAGAATTATCTTATGGTCTGTGTTCGACAAACATAAATAATGATCTCACTCATCCTACATGACAATAAATGTTCTGTCCTACATTCAAGACATTAAACTTCTAATATTTCACGGTCCATTATACATGATCATAAAAGAAAAGTACACGTTCCTCCTGCATGACATTAAACATCATGGAACATTTCCAAAGTTATCTTATTTTGGACCCTTGGGTCAAGTCTACTCTTAGGATCATGTGGTGTGGTATAGGGATTCTTTTTCAAAATTCACAACTTTTTGTTTTTCCCACACCACCCTCAACCCATTTTTGAGGCATTCCATTCATCTATGTAATTTCCACATGACATTAAATTGAAAAAAATTTCAAATCTATGTGAGGATTTATTCCCATTCTGAATAGATATGTAAGAACACCTAGAAATTTCATCATCGGTTCCCACCCTAGGTTTCCCCTTTGCTTCAATCACCATATAGAGTTTTACAGCCTTTACTGGGTCCCTAAACCTATGTTATTCTTCATCAGTGTTCTCATATGTGATATGGATTAGGACCTAGAGGTTTGTTTCCTATATGAAAATGCTTTCATTCCATCTCCATGCTTTGTCTATCCTTTTATTTAGGTCCCCATCATTTCTCACATCTGAAAGGACCCCCATGTTGTATGGATTATCAACTTCTTGGCACTCTTACATTTCTGGGGTAACATCCCAGAGGATATTGGAGTACATTTGAAATAGGTCTCCTATCATGAATATGTTCAGTGGTCGACCCTTACTAGTTTAATCACATCCCATGTCACATAATATGGATATTATTCTTCGAATACGGTCAATATTTATCTAATATCATTATTCCAACCCCATAATGTCCTGAATATTGGTTTTTTGATTCACATACCTTTCCATTTCATCTTCCTTAGATATAACTGAAACACCCTCAGGGTTGTCCCTCCGTACCCCTATATGCACTGATAGGAAAAACTAGTGTCTTGGGGTAATCTTGGACTCTGAACCTTCATCCTCTATCATGTGATTCAATTAATTGAAAATATCATCTCCACCCTTATTTCCCAAAATGTGCATGGATCATGTGGGCTTATGTATTTGGGTATGTTTTGTGCATGTATGGTAGATTCACACATCTTTTTACTTTATATTTATGATCATAAACAAGGATCTCAATTCCCTTATTCTGGGTATCATGAATTTAAACTGTGAGCATTTTCATAGAAATTTGTAATGTGATGTGGACTAAATTATCTTCATTCAAATCGTGTTTATTTATTGAACATTTTCACATATAATCACTTTGGGAATCTTCCCATTATGGTCTGAACTCAACACAATTTAAACTAAAGCCTTCAATATACGTGTTCACATGACATTAAATGACATAATAACAATGATTTTCCTCACATTAAAGATATCAATATTTTTGGTATTGGCCATATGTCACACCATCATAGAGAAATAGGTGTGGTTTGATTCACATTTTCATGATATACGTAGTGATACATAGACTCCTCATCCAAGGATCAGCCACAAACCCTTCAATAATTCTGGCCTCTTGGACCTAGCCCCCTTTCAGGAATGTGTGGGGTGGTGTGGACCTCTTTTTCGCTCATTCATGTCAGGTTTATGTACTCCACCATATATACTCTCTTTGGGGTGCCCATGTCCTTTAGTGAATGACCTTAAACTATGGACCACATTCGATAGGATCGGGATGCCCCATGAAATTTATAGGATGATTCAGTTTACTCACCCTAGAGAAATAACACCACCACTATGGGTTTCAATCCACAAATTTATTCAAGAACTACATTTTGCTTGATTCCTACCCATGTAAGATACGTAAGAACACCCTGGAATATCGTCTTAGTCCTAGCTAAATGTTTGTTAATTCTTTTTTCTCATTGGAATTATTTACGGTCTAAATTACATGACCCTAAATTAGGAATCCCACATCCATGTAAAAGAACATTAAACTGTTATCCAGGGTCTCAGCAGTATGACCTTAAACTAGATAAAACATCCTCATTATATGATAATATAAATATTTAATAACTTTTCCTCACCATATGACATTATGCTACATACTTAACATCCGTGTTTTTATGACATGAAACTGGATTCCATCTCAGATCCTTTCCAGAGAGGTCCTTTCTAAAAAAAGGTATGATCTTGATTTAGAATGATGCATAAACACAATGCACTTTCTTTACGATGGTGTAGTTTCAATAGTGATGATCACAATTAAAACATCACGTCACTCCATATCCATTAATTTTGTGTTCTAAATTTGGATCCTCTCCCTCATTCATGTCTAAATGAACACCCAACGGTATGGATGCTTGGAATTACGGCTCACATACCATTCTAGGAAAATGTTAATGGACAAATTGGGAAAATATTCCATGTTAGGCCCGGTGTTTTTTTATATGGTCCATTGTTGGACCCCATTTTGTTATTCCCATATCATGAAGATGATATAGTTTTTGTATCATGAATAAGGTAAATAGCTATATGATATTGGCCCGCCACCGACACTATGATCTCAATTTTGGTTGTCATGATTCAGATATATTGTTACCCTTTGTTTGGATCAACTCCAACACACATTACATTACCCCATTCATGCATCATATCATGATAGGAAAGGAAAGTTTGATGTTTCGAGAACCATATCCCCCCATTGTAATCTTTCAGTTAACCGGAATATTTTGGGCTGTCCGTCGACAATGGAAGACCCCCCGAATATTTGATGAATAGATTGAAATCTCACACACAGTTTGGTGGATTATGTGTCCATACCTTATTTCCACAATAGTAATGACCCATGTGAGATTACGGATCAATCACCAATAATAACACAAGTATGATCAAGATACAAGGAATAAAAGAAATAAAAATTATAATAAGTAATAATAAGAATGATTTAATCCAATGTAAACAAATCATGATGAGTAAATAATGGAGAAAAAATGTTTTTTATTTTTTCAAAAAACATGACCCTTATGGATCGACCACTTCAACAGACTTCTCTGGTACTCCAAATTTATGAAATGAGGCCTCCAAGATTGTCTCCTACTCACTAATCTCCTTTTCTTCACCTACAGCAGTGGAGTGAGATCCTAGTATCTAATATACATTCACTTATACTAGGCTTTGAATTCAACTATTTCATGGATTTCATGCACTTCCTACTCCTATGAAATATCATTTCAGGAATTTAACCATTCAATGAGCCTTGATTCGATTGTGATAAATGAGGCTTGTTCATTTTTCTAATACTCAAGGCATTACACTTTATGATATGCCCCAAGAATATTCTATATATTTTATGATGTCATCAAAAAGTAGGAAATATCGGTGCATTTGTTACACACTGACATGTTCTCTGCTATATAATCAGATATTATTATACGAATATGGTGAGAATTCATCCCTATATTGTAGATATTACATAGCCATGTGTGATTTTACCCCAATCGACTCATCCATTATTCCTATGATGCACTAAGGGAGTGTTTGATTCCCATCCCCATCTTTCATCATTTCATATGAGTCTCCTATACCAATTCAGGATCAAAGTCATCCATTTTATTAGGATCTACAAGCATGTACTCAGGAAAAATAACATGGAGTTTAGTAGTAGGGTATTCATCTGGCATCCTTTATTTTTATATGACCTCACCCCTTCCAGCCCGGATCTCATGACTTGTAGTAGAATCACCCATTATCGTGTCTTATTTCTCACTTGATTCCATGGATAGAGTTGTTTGAATGGTAGTATCTGCACTTACAGGTGAAATCCCTGGTATAGATCCTGTAAATGTTGGAAACTCAATAGTTTTTCGCGCCTCTAATCATGTGATCACTGTATTGTGAATGGATACCTTAGTCTGTTGAGTTCCCCAATAATGATGTGATCTTTAATAGTTATATCATACAATATACAAGTGTATCATTTTTCAATTCATGAGTCATGATGGGAAATTCCACCACAGGAGACCCCTCTTCATTTGTTAGTTCAATGATTGAAACTAGTTCCTTAGGAGAATAGGGGACAACTTGAGATTCAAAAGTCACCATTTTTTCCCTCCTACTGGTTTCCATCAAACCACTTCAATTGTGGATTTCAATTGACACACTACAACCATGGTCAGTCCTCCCCTTTACTTGATTACTAATACAGATTCATGAGGATATCCTCTTACATATATATGAGCATTATCGTCCCCTATCGGGGGAACTTAATGAGTATCACCACTGATGTGTTCCTGAACAAGGTAAAGTTAGGTTAGTGGATTCCAACTATGAAAAGAGAAAGAGAAGAAGAGGCAAAATGTGAGACTACCATTGAGTTGCTCATCTAGTTCTACATCAGAGCTTTTGATTTTTCCACTTTCACATTGTCTTCCCTGGCGGGCTACTGTTCCCTGAGGTCCCTCATCTACAGGTTCCACAACACTAGCCTCATTTTATTTCTCTTACTAATACTCTCCTTCTTCTCCCCAATATTTTTCATCCACTTATCCTTCATCCTCATCGTCACCCTCTACATATGTCAGTTTTTTTGGGTCCTGCTTTGGGCTAGGAATTAATTTCACAAGAAGATGTGGTTCCTCATACCACCCCTGTTAGCATGCTTAAATATTCATGGGTGCCAGGTATGCATGTCGGTGATGAAACTCCAAATTCTCTTCCAGCTGAGTATGCAATATGTCTACTAGATCATTCCCAGTGTTTACCAATATCCACCATAGCACTTCAGTGGACATATATTTTTGCCATGTCCACCAGGAATCCAATAGTGGAGGGAAAATGGAATCGACAATTGTCTTTAGATGATTTCTCAATTATGTTCCTAGTAGTTCCCTAGATGGCCCAAGAGGATACCCATGGGACCACATGTCTTCAAATCACAGGGGCCCATTTTCACCTTTCGATGCTCTATTTGTTGATGTTCGAGCCCACATCATTCTAGCTTCCTGGCTTATTCTCAATCTCACTTCCCCATATATAACTCATATTTTTCCCCATTGTCCATCCTCCATGTTGGACGCCTTGATTTTTTGAATGCATTACTAAAGAATTTCTTCCCGATACACTTCAACCCAATGATCGACATATTATATTGATAGGATGAATTTAACATAAGTAGGTGGAAAGGTAATGAATTCACTAAAATTTGTAGTCATGAACAGGATCCATATTTAGCGACGTATGCAAGGATTCCAATCTTCCCGAACCCCAATATATATTTTATTTGGAATCCGCTGCATTCACCAGAACATCCTAAAAGTCAATAATAGCATGTAGTGTTTAAAAAATAATTTCATGTCAATCCCGACTGTAACGCCCTGACCCTAGTTATCCAGAGTCAGTGCATTATTTTAAGACATTAGCATGATTACAAGGAATCAATTCCTTAAGTACTGATCAGTTTAGATGTCTTGGAAAATAGATTACATACATGAATGTTACATTACACTTCATAACATACCAAAAAACCTAAATAATCCTTTATGAACTCCATTATTCCCGTGGCTTAACCCTATATACCAATCACAATACACTTCTTGGAATCCTGGGAAAAATAATACATAGAAAGGTGTGATCTCAGATGCCCTGTACGGATAACTATACAGTGGAAACTTTCATAAATAAGAATAAACATTTAAGGCAATGTATAACTAAAACAGTATCCTTTTAAACATGAAAATCAGCATAATAGGGAAAAAATAAAATGAAATAATACCATTTACTTATTTACATGTATA
Source organism: Viscum album (assembly GCA_963277665.1). NCBI lineage: Eukaryota > Viridiplantae > Streptophyta > Magnoliopsida > Santalales > Viscaceae > Viscum > Viscum album. The sequence goes on from OY728120.1 coordinate 2,129,657,518, forward strand.
GTCTACTAATCGAATAATCACATGCAATATCAATAACCAATTTCATAATGGTGGAATGAATAATTCTAGACAATCATAACCACATATTCAAGGCCTTGTACCAAGACTAAAAATAAGATTTTGTGAAGGCCTTGTGCCAAGACACTAGTTTGTCTCATGAGACCTACCGATGCATCAAGGAGTTATAGCAGGCTCTACCCGTCACTTATTAAGTCCAATGAATTCCTCATATGAATAGGTTTAAACATAACATAGACACTCGTATTAAAACTATCATATGAAATGTCAATACTTTCTCCATAAACCATGACTGCTATAAAAATAACACATCCATAGTCAATCATATCACAAAACCATCAATAATATATGGAAGTTTTGTATCATAATAAATTAACTTCAAATAAGCTTCAAATCCATCAAAGGATGTTGACACAGATGAAATAAAAAATATTTGTGAGAATGATCTTTTTTTAAATCATTTAAAAGTCACATAATTATAAAATAAAACATTTAATTGGGAAATATTCTTATAAGATTTTAAGGGAATCTTATACGATTTTAAAAAGGTGGAAAATAGCCGCACCCATCATATAAGATAAAAAAATACATTCTTACCATAATTCTGTCGAAAAGGATAAGAAGGACCTTGTCTAGAAAAGTACAGAAAGAGTCCTTTATAAGCATCTTATAAAAAGCCAAAAAATGGTATAAATTACATTAAAACATAGTCTATAAAATAGTAAGAATTATTTGAAATACATTTTTAACAAACATGGATGTTGACGATAAAGAGGTCCAGGTAGATAATTACGTATAAACAACCTTGAATAATGAAGAGATTGTGAAATAAACCCTTACCTTCTACTTTTCCTTGGTCAAGAGTAGGTTAACCTCCTTTATAATGGATAAATAATTGTTATTAAATTATACAAGAATCATATTCCTTAATATGATATCATATATGGTCTTTTAAAATTGCTTTGTTAATAATATCTTAGTATTATCGTCATTTCGGGTGTTAACATACTCATTTTCTTTTATATGTTTTGTTACATAATCTATGTTTGTTTTGGATAGGTTATATTTTATTCATATCCAGAATGATATCAATACCCGAAACTTTATTTTTAATCATCAAATGAGAATTATACTTGAATGTATATGATGGGGAATGAATCACATCACGTTCTTGGAGATGGTAGTCAGTACGTACGCACAACAGACAATATCTTCCTTTGATATTAAAATAATATATAATTGGATGGTATAAAATATATACTGAATTGTTATCATGTTATATTTATTATTTACATAAATTACACATAATTATCAAACCCATCCAAATAATAATGTTTTGAATAACAATTACACCACGACGTGGAGACAATAAGCAGTACGTACGCACGTATGGTGACATGTCATTAAAAGGATTGATAGAATGATGAATATGATTGTACCATATATATAATAACATCAACGTATATAAAATATACTGAAGTTATTATTTTATAATGGAAATAACAAAGAAAGAAGAAGTTGAAGAAGAAATTAACTTGAAAAAGTGTAGTGAAATCATTACCTCTTCTTCGGGTTTTTCCTTTTGATTTGATCAAATGGGATCCATAAGATGGCTTTCTGATCAAACTATGTCGCACCCCAACTTTTTGAAGTAATTTTCAATTTAATATATCTTAGTTTCGGGTTCTCGTGATGAGGTTTGGGTTGAGTCCCGATTTAATTTTTTTGAAGTTTAATGTTTTTAGTTGGTTTTGGACTCGTGCGCGGCCACCGCACGGTTCGCGGTAGCCACGCAGTTGCCCCATGTCGTGAAATTTCTCTTTTATTTTATTACTATTATTGTTATTGTTATTATTATTATTACTATTATTATAATAATAATAATTATTATTATTATTATTATTATTACTATTGTTATTATTGTCACAATTATGATTATATTTATTAATGAATTTTTATTATTAAAAGAATTGTTTTGTCATTATTATATTTTATTAGAGTCATTATTATTATTTTTATGAGTTATTATTAAAGATAAATGTTTATTTTAATTATCAGTTTTGGTTTTATTTTTTTTTTATTTTTTTTTTTTAATATTTTTTTTTATTTTATTTCTGCTAACCCTAATCCTACGCCTTTTTTTCCCTTTCCTTCACCTCCTTGATGCGCCGCCACCCCTCTGTCTTCCCTCTTCTCCCTCGGCTCTTCTTCCTCGGAAACTTTTCGCGCGACTTTCCCTCTTTTCTGCTCTACCCATCACCGTGGCCGACGCCCGACCCTCCTGCATCCACCCCGCAACCCCAGCTCCTTCACTTCCCTACTTTCCTTCCCTCATCCCCTAAGCCCGTCTCCTCCCTTGCCCTTTGGCGCCTCCCGCGTCCGCCGCCCCACAAGCCTAGCACCGACCTCCTACCTCACCGGCACCGCTCCCCTGTCCTCCGGCGCAACCGCCCTGCGCGACCCCTCTCTTCTTCCCGTCGTCGCCGCCGAACCCCTCCTATCGGCCAGCCGCTCCGCCCCACGCACCACTGCCGGCCAGCCTCACTCCGCCCAGCGCACCCCCCCCTGCCGGCCTCCCGTCGCTGCTCCGCCCCACACACCCCCTTTCGGTGACCCGCACCCAGCCTCCCCGGCTTCCCGGCGTCCCGGCTCCCCAGCGTGACCAGCACCCTGTTGCCGGCAACCCCGCCCTCTCGCCGACACTCATCTTGTTTGGCCAACCTACAACCCCCTGATGCCCTGTTTTGTGTGCACCCCAGACATCATGTCCAGCTACTCCTTTTCCTTTGAACAAACCCACGGAGAGCTCCCTCCCTTTGCTTTGTGTAACTCCTTCGTGCAACCCCCCTGCCCTTCGATCAGACCTCTCCTGCACCTACCCTTCTCCGACGTGCTATTCTCCTGACGGACTCCCCTTGTCTGACCAGCCGTTCCCATCCAGGCCACTGCCATCCTCCGGGTAGCTTCCCCACACCGCGTGCCCAACAATCAATCTTTTCCCCCCCTCTTTGGATCCCCTACTCAAACCCCCACTATCTGGTTTTCCTTTCCCCCCCTACCTGGGTTTTTGTTATCTCCCCTCCTTGTCTCCGCAACCCTCCTGTACATCCCTTTTCTTCGGCGCACACCCTCCAACCGGCTGCGCACCAACCACCCTACACCTTCTGGCTGCTCCACACCCTTCATCCACCGTGCACCCGCTGTCCGCACGTCGTTCGACCACCGTACCACCTTTCGGATGCACCCCCCAAGTCCAGTGACCCCCCAGCTAGGCCATGCCACTCTTCCCACCAGCGAACAGCTTTTGAGACAGCCTCCTATGACCAGCCCTACGGCTGGCCTCGCACTGCCAACGGCTCTGTCCTCCTGCCGACCTCTCTTTTGGTGGAAAAATCCCCCTTTCGGTAATTATTTTATCTCCCTCCCCTTTTATGTTATTCTGTTGATATGGTTTCAATGATTAGGGTTGAATCCTAAGTTTTATTTTAATAATATTGTTTAAGGTTGACCTTGACATCATTGGGGTGTGAACGTTGTGTGTTTGAAGTTTCACACTGGAAATCTGAAAGATTCATTGTTCGTGAGTTGGATCACTTGCTCATGCCTCTTTAAATTGAGTTTACTTTGATCACTTGATGTTCACAAATCTTAAGTTGTTGTTCATGTGTTTTTGATGTTAAATTAATTGTATCATGTGGAAATATTTGGTTTTACATTGTTTTGATAAATTGTTTCACCTGTTTAATTGATTTGACAAGTTTTATGGTGGATGACCCTTGTGCGAGTTGTATTTTCAAAACGTGTCGAGCTGGTTATTTTGCGTTGTTTGTTCATTTGGATTGTTTTAAGTCTATGTTTACGTATTTCGGTTATCTTTGCGGTTGCAGCGTGTTGGCAAGGTTTTTCCACACTCATTCGATCGTCATCTGGTGCGCACGCTTGCGCGCCCGTGCGAGGCGCGTTGCGTCGTTTTGTTTGGACAGCGAGCCGAGGTAGGTCCCCCATTGAACATACCTTTAGATTTAGAATTTATTAATTTCTTGTTGTTTTGTTAATTTTTAATGAATTAGAAATAATATTAGATAATAAAACTTTAAATTATTATTTAGTGCGAAAAGAGCTGTTTATTTTATACCGAACACTTGTGACATTTTCTTGACGGGCAGACACCCAGTTTTGAAAGAATGCCAGTTTGGCCTTTAAAAATAATTCGCAGAACTTCAAATGCGCTTCTAGTTTTAAAGATAAATAATTTCTTCAGAACAAGTGTTTTTGAACTTTTTGAGAAATGAGGTTTTACTTTAAATTTGGTGAAGGCCCGTTTGGCACTTTAATGAAATAGATTATCTTGGAAATCCCACTCGGGGGTGATCTTTGGTGTGCGTTGTTTGCGTGAGCTGTATGTGATGTTTGTGCATCGTGACTGATTTATTTACATTGTAGACGCACCCCCTTTCTACTACTTGTGTTGACATGGGAACCTGGCATATTTCGTGAATTTTATGAGAACGATTGCTGCACTAGTTTAGACCACGCACTGGCTAGTGGCCCCATAGCAGGGGAATACTGAGTTATTGCTGCTATGGGGATTGGGCCCCTCGGTTAGGCCATGTAGGGCTATGCCGGGTAGTATTATGGGCGTTATGACGTCATCGAGTTATGGCATGCCTCCAGGATGAGTCACATGTATAGTACGTTCTGGATTGTTCACGATCTCCTAGGTTTGACCCATGTTTCTTTTAGTGTTTAGTTGGGTGTGGCGGACAATTGAGAGGTCGAGTTCGGTTGCTGACCCTTGTGTGCCACTTTACCGTTGCCCTTAGAGTGTGTTGTGTGTGATTCTCATTTTTGACTAACAACTAAAGTTTGGTTTCCTAATTGTTCACAAAATGTTTTAAAAGTGCAATTCACCTGTTCCTTTCAACATTAAAATTCTTCTAAATTAAAAAGGGCAATGGACTGTTACTTGTTTTGGAAATGAAAGTGTGTGGAAAACCCATTTTATATAATTTAGTTCAAACATGGAATTGATAAACTCTTTATTTATTGGTATGTGCATTGGGATAGAGTTAGTCGGGCCTACCTACTGAGTTTTAATACTCACGCCTATAGTGTTTTCTTGTTTTTAGTTCTGTTGCAGGTTCCAGATTCAGTTGTTCGCTGTGAGCGATGTTAGTTGTGGTATTGGAGAGTGACCCATGGGGTCACCTGGAGTTTGGATCGTGGTCAGGTTAGTAGTGTTGCTGGTTTCTCTTTCTTTATTCACTTTTGTTCTATTTTATTTTCCGCTGTTTAGTTTATTTTCTTTTGGGCCAAATCGTTCCCACCTGTTTACTTTTGATGCCCGGCACTAGTTGCCAGCCCGTGGGGATCGGGAACGCCCCTCGGGCCATGTCGCGGGCCGGCTCGGGTGACCGGTTCAGGGTCGACCCAGGTTGGTTCGTGACAAAATGGTATCAGAGGGGCCCTTGTTATTTGGGATGTCTGGTAGAGGGAGATTAGGATTGTCAAGATTCGAGAGGTAGGTACGGGAAGGATGTCATGAACCCTCGCCCGTTCCGCACCTCGAGTCGCCAGGGGTAGTCCGGAAATTGTGTCTTTGTCTCTTTCTGGTTTGTCTTGGATTGAGAGATGACAACGGAGGCAAGCCGACGTTACATCGTGATTTCACATGGAGTAGTGACCCATGTGGAGTCTGAGTACACGGTTTGAATTCCTCCTAGTGGTCGACGCTCACTTGGGACATGGCCCACTACCATGTCGCTTGGTTGAGCGTGGCTACTAGTCCCTAACTCCAGTGGTTGTTGCAAATTTGGGTGCCGTTTTCGTTTTGGTTAGTGTAAGTGCATTTTTTTGAAATGGAAAAAAAGGGGGTTTTGAAAATGAGACTGATTTCTTTTAAAGGACTTTAAATTTATGAAATGGGTTTTAAAAACTAAAAGCATTTGGTTTGGAAAACTGATGTTTGCTTTGAAAATGGTCGAGAATGGTTTGGGGTGAAACCGCAGGTACCCCTTATGAACGTTTGCACATGTGAGAGAATGCATACAATTGCGTGCTGGTGCGTGTATGAATGGAATGTGGATAATGACATGTGCAACGGGTCATGAGATTACCTGAGTGTTTATTTGAAATTAAAGGCTTGACCATGTTTTTCTAAATTGGCTTTTAAAGAGGAAAATGGTTTTGGAAAGTGATTTTGGTTTGAAAGGGATTTGGTATTTGGAAACTGGTTTTGAAATGAGAATTTAAAAAGAGGTGGTTTTGGAATCAAAAATGAAACGGGAATTTTGGACAGGGAATTTTGGGTTATGATTGCGGTTGTTTGTTTCTTTTGAGCTGGTTGTTTTTGATGAAGCCACTTTCTTTTATGTTGCTTCGATTGATACTGGTTTCGTCTTGGTGTTATATGTCTTATTTAGAAATGCTGCCCAGAAAGATCCCTAGTGTTTTGATGAGTCATGCCCAGTTTTTGGTCTTTCTTGGACGTTGTCTGTCCTTCGTGGTGATTGAAGTCTGTTGGGGTCAGTGTAGTGGCTTGAAGAGGTCGAGCGTGTCTTCAGGGTATTGGGAACTCCCGAAGCGATCTGAGTGCGTATTGTTTTGGGTCTGTTTGAAGGTCCAGCTCTGGATGAGTAGGAGTTGTACGCCCACCGTTTCTGCAATTTCGGATGATGTGGAGTTTCTTTAATGTCGTCTTCATTCAATGGTTTATACTCGTGGGGGGGGGGGTGAGGATGAAGGAAACAGAAGAGCTCATGTGTGCTCAACATGGCCAGCAGACGGTGAAAGCGTATGTCGACCATTTCAAGGATATTGGGTCTCTTTTTCCGGGGGTAGAGTCGCAAGACTGGATGAAGACTTGTCTCTTCATCAAGGGTCTTCGTCTAGAGATCAAGGAGTGGGTCCTCCTTTCTGAGGACCATCACTTTGAGAAGCTGGTGGATGAGGCATTCTTAGTTGAGTTGGTCGTTGGAGTGGAGATGGTTGACAATCCAGCGTATCCACTTGCTCGTCAGGGTTCCCCATCTGGCGATTAGTGTGTGCCAGAGGGACATATTCCTAAAACATTCTCTTCAGTGGCTCTAACTTCCAGTTTTTCGGACCTTTTAATGGTTTACCGTCAGTATGGACGTTTGGGGCATGCAAGCCGTCATGTCACACCCCTCCGAAGACGTGCCATCATTGCAGGTTTCTGGATCATCTAGAGACGCTTTGCAGGAAGCGTCGCCTGAGGAAGACACTGTGACTAGAAGATTCTAGTGCCTGGCTGTGAGGCAGGAGATGCTTCAACCATCAGAGCCCCAAACACAGGACTTGGGGTGAAGCTTGCCCGCAGTCAGGAGTTGATGGGGGTGTGACGCCTCAGTTCGGGTTTTGTGATCCGTGATAGAAACAGAACATTTAAAGCCCTTTGGTTCTCTTCTTTCCACTGTTAAAGTGTTGGCGTTGTTGTCGGTTCATTGTGTCGTCGTGAGGCTGGGATGAACGTATTCGTTTGTAATCCAAACTGTCTCGTTTGCCAGATTATGGTGTTTATGATCATGCGTTTTTCATAGAGGTATGTTTGGACCTTGCGTGCGTTAATCTTGGTTTGGCGATGTTCGTTTGGAGATATAAGTGCCTGCGGTGGAGCCCAGGCTTGCGGTTGTGCTCGGGTTTACATCTTGGATTATGTTCTGCTTGGAGATTTTTCTATCGTCTTCGGGCTTTCTTTGGTCTGAGTCGAGAGTTCCAAGTTTTGGAGGAGGTCCTGCTCGCTCGTGCTATATAGGTTATCCTGGATCGGTTGGGAGTTTCCGTGTCGCCCCCCCCCCCTTCCCGAGGTGGTACGTTTAGGTGTTAATTTATGCATCAGTGGTGTTCTTGTGGTGGGGAGAACCCTCTCGTGTTCTCCCGCTCCCTTGTGTTGTGTTTTCTTTCAGACTCAATTGGGCTTGGATCCTTGTTAGGTCTGTGAGTGAAGCTTTTTGAATCATTCGTTATTTATTATTAATAATGTTTAAAACCTTATTTGGATTGGTTTTGGTTTGGGAGTTCCCACATTGACCCCCCCCTCCCCGGGGCGGTGTATTTGGGTTCTAAAAGCCTCAGTGTTGGTCAAGCTCTTGTGGTGGGGAGAACCCTCCCGTTTTCTCCCCTCGTTTTATGTCGCGGTTTCTTCATGATCGTTCTGGTGTGACCTGTGGAGTAAAAGTTCATTTCAAATTTCTTAACTTCTTGGTTTTGGATCGGGCATGAACTCGAGTTTTGGATATCTTTCGGCTTGGTGACTTTCTGGGGTCAGAAAGTTTTTGTGGTGGGGAGAATTGTCGCACCCCAACATTTTGAAGTAATTTTCAATTTAATATATCTTAGTTTCGGGTTCTCGTGATGAGGTTTGGGTTGAGTCCCGATTTAAATTTTTTGAAGTTTAATGTTTTTAGTTGGTTTTGGACTCGTGCGCGGCCACCGCACGGTTCGCGGTGGCCACGCAGTTTCCCTGTGTCGTGAAATTTCTCTTTCATTTTATTACTATTATTGTTATTGTTATTATTCTTATTACTATTATTATAATAATAAAAATAATAATAATAATAATTATTATTATTACTATTGTTATTATTGTCACAATTATGATTATATTTATTAATGAATTTTTATTATTAAAAGAATTGTTTTGTCATTATTATATTTTATTAGAGTCATTATTATTATTTTTATGAGTTATTATTAAAGATAAATGTTTATTTTAATTATCAGTTTTGGTTTTATTTTTTTTATTTTTATTTTTTAATATTTGTTTTTATTTTATTTCTGCTAACCCTAATCCTACGCCTTTTTTTCCCTTTCCTTCACCTCCTTGCTGCGCCGCCACCCCTATGTCTTCCCTCTTCTCCCTCGGCTCTTCTTCCTCGGCAACTTTCCTCGCGACTTTCCCTCTTTGCTGCTCTACCCATCACCGTGGCCGACGCCCGACCCTCCTGCATCCGCCCCGCAACCCCAGCTCCTTCACTTCCCTACTTTCCTTCCCGCATCCCCTAAGACCATCTCCTCCCTTGCCCTTTGGCGCCTCCCGCGTCCGCCGCCCCGCAAGCCTAGCACCGACCTCCTACCTCACCGGCACCGCTCCCCTGTCCTCCGGCGCAACCGCCCTGCGTGACCCCTCTCTTCTTCCCGTCGTCGCCTCCGAACCCCTCCTACCGGCCAGCCGCTCCGCCCCACGCACCCCTGCCGGCCAGCCTCACTCCGCCCAGCGCATCCCCCCTGCCGGCCTCCCGTCGCTGCTCCTCCCCACACACCCCCTTTCGGTGACCCGCACCCAGCCTCCCCGGCTTCCCGGCGTCCCGGCTCCCTAGCGTGACCAGCACCCTGTTGCCGGCAACCCCGCCCTCTCGCCGACACTCATCTTGTTTGGCCAACCTGCAACCCCCTGATGCCCTGTTTTGTGTGTACCCCAGACATCCTGTCCAGCTACTCCTTTTCCATTGAACAAACCCACGGAGAGCTCCCTCCCTTTGCTTTGTGTAACTCCTTCGTGCAACCCCCCTGCCCTTCGATCTGACCTCTCCTGCACCTACCCTTCTCCGGCGTGCTATTCTCCCGACGGTCTCCCCTTGTCTGACCAGCCGTGCCCATCCAGGCCACTGCCATCCTCCGGGTAGCTTCCCCACACCGCCTTCCCAACCATCAATCTTTTCCCCCCCTCTTCAGATCCCCTACTCAAACCCCCACTATCTGGTTTTCCTTTCCCCCCCTACCTGGGTTTTTGTTATCTCCCCTCCTTGTCTCCACAACCCTCCTGTACATCCCTTTTCTTCGGCGCACACCCTCCAACCGGCTGCGCACCAACCACCCTACACCTTCTGGCTGCTCCACACCCTTCATCCACCGTGCACCCGCTGTCCGCACGTCGTTCGACCACCGTACCACCTTTAGGATGCACCCCCCAAGTCCAGTGACCCCCCAGCTAGGCCATGCCACTCTTCCCACCAGCGACCAGCTTTTGATACAGCCTCCTTTGACCAGCCCTACGGCCGGCCTCGCCCTGCCAACGGCTCTGTCCTCCTGCCGACCCCTCTTTTGGTGGAAAAATCCCCCTTTCGGTAATTATTTTATCTCCCTCCCCTTTTATGTTATTCTGTTGATATGGTTTCAATGTTTAGGGTTGAACACTAAGTTTTATTTTAATAATATTTTTTAAGGTTGACCTTGACATCATTGGGGTGTGAACGTTGTGTGTTTGAAGTTTCACACTAGAAATCTGAAAGATTCATTGTTCGTGAGTTGGATCACTTGCTCATGCCTCTTTAAATTGAGTTTACTTTGATCACTTGATGTTCGCACATCTTAAGTTGTTGTTCATGTGTTTTTGTTGTTAAATTAATTGTATCATGTGGAAATCTTTGGTTTTACATTGTTTTGATAAATTGTTTCACCTGTTTAATTGATTTGACAAGTTTTATGGTGGATGACCCTTGTGCGAGTTGTATTTTCAAAACGTGTCGAGGTGGTTATTTTGCGTTGTTTTTCATTTGGATTGTTTTAAGTCGATGTTTACGTATTTCGGTTATCTTTGCGGTTGCAGCGTGTTGGCAGGGTTTTTCCACACTCATTCGATCGTCATCTGGTGCGCACGCTTGCGCGCCCGTGCGAGGCGCGTTGCGTCGTTTTGTTTGGACAGCGAGCCGAGGTAGGTCCCCCATTGCACTTACCTTTAGATTTAGAATTTATTAATTTATTGTTGTTTTATTAATTTTTAATGAATTAGAAATAATATTAGATAATAAAACTTTAAATTATTATTTAGTGCGAAAAGAGCTGTTTATTTTATACCGAACACTTGTGACATTTTCTTGATGGGCGGACACCCAGTTTTGAAAGAATGCCAGTTTGGCCTTTAAACATAATTCGCGGAACTTCAAATGCGCTTCTAGTTTTAAAGATAAATAATTTCTTCAGAACAAGTGTTTTTGAACTTTTTTAGAAATGAGGTTTTACTTTAAATTTGGTGAAGGCCCGTTTGGCACTTTAATGAAATAGATTATCTTGGAAATCCCACTCGGGGGTGATCTTTGGTGTGCGTTGTTTGCGTGAGCTGTATGTGATGTTTGTGCATCGTGACTGATTTATTTACATTGTAGATGCACCCCCTTTCTACTACTTGTGTTGACATGGGAACCTGGCATATTGAGTGAAGTTTCTGAGAACGATTGCTGCACTAGTTTAGACCACGCACTGGCTAGTGGCCCCGTAGTAGGGGAATACTGAGTTATTACTGCTATGGGGATTGGGCCCCTCGGTTAGGCCATGCAGGGCTATGCCGGGTAGTATTATGGGCGTTATGACGTCATCGAGTTATGGCATGCCTCCAGGATGAGTCACATGTATAGTACGTTCTGGATTGTTCACGATCTCCTAGGTTCGACCCATGTTTCTTTTAGTGTTTAGTTGGGTGTGGCGGACAATTGAGAGGTCGAGTTCGGTTGCTGACCCTTGTGTGCCACTTTTCCGTTGCCCTTAGAGTGTGTTGTGTGTGATTCTCATTTTTGACTAACAACTAAAGTTTGGTTTTCTAATTGTTCACAAAATGTTTTAAAAGTGCAATTCACCTGTTCCTTTCAACATTAAAATTCTTCTAAATTAAAAAGGGCAATGGACTGTTACTTTTTTTGGAAATGAAAGTGTGTGGAAAACCTATTTTATATAATTTAGTTCAAACTTGGAATTGATAAACTCTTTATTTATTGGTATGTGCATTGGGATAGAGTTAGTCGGGCCTACCTACTGAGTTTTAATACTCACGCATATAGTGTTTTCTTGTTTTTAGTTCTGTTGCAGGTTCCAGATTCAGTTGTTCGCCGTGAGCGATGTTGGTTGTTGTATTGGAGAGTGACCCATGGGGTCACCTGGAGTTTGGATCGTGGTCAGGTTAGTAGTGTTGCTGGTTGCTCTTTCTTTATTCACTTTTGTTCTATTTTATTTTCCGCTGTTTAGTTTATTTTCTTTTGGGCCAAATCGTTCCCACCTGTTTACTTTTGATGCCCGGCACTAGTTGCCAGCCCGTGGGGATCGTGAACGCCCCTCGGGCCATGTCGCGGGCCGGCTCGGGTGACCGGTTCAGGGTCGACCCGAGTTGGTTCGTGACAAACTACGGCCTCTAGGTTGAATTTAGGGAAGTTGAGAGAATATTTGGGTAGGGGTTGGCTGGTCCAAAAGGTTTTTAAGGTGTGTATTAGAGAGAAGGTGGAGTTTCCTTTTATAAGAGTGGTGAGGGGAACCTTTGGAAAAGCTAGAAATATTATTTTATTATAAATTAATATTTGGTTTATAATGGATCCAACATGGATTATTTAAATTTAAAGGTGGAGATAAGTCGAGAACCACTCATCCAATATGTTTTAGACAGGTTTGGGTCACTATATTAACTTTATCTTTTTCATATAACTCTTAGTTAAATAGTTTGACATTTACCATGTCTCTTTGTATTTTTATATTATATAGTTAATAAACATTCAATATACTTCAAATCGAAACCAAGTGGTACATTAATGATTCAAATGTCATTATATAGGTCCTCCGGCCAACCCATAGATTTTTTAGAGTATAATATCAATTAATAATTTAATATTTGTTTTAAAAACTCTTTTATGTCAATTTTGACACTATTTAATAATTGATTTTTGATAAAGTCTTAACAAAATTATTAATTCCAAAAAATCATTTAATTAATCCTAAATTTTCATATTAACCAATAAAATTTTTGGATGTCATCAAAAATTTCAAATTATATTTATTTTAACATTTATAATACAAATTATTTGATTCGTTCATTAATAAGGAAAATACTGCATCATTATTGTGTCAAAAATAAATATAATTATTCAAGGTCTGAAAATTATAAATAAATTACCATTATGTAGAAATTCGTTTTTGATTTATAATTAATATATATAGTCTAAAACATAACATATATAACCCTATGTAAAAATAGTTTTTCTAATTGTTATATGCTTATGTCATTTTTTTATTTACTTTAACATAATTAATATAAATTGTCATTATCACTTACAAGTGGTTTCATGGGGTCCCCAAATCGATCCAAAGATGACCATGGTCGGAAAGTAATCAACAAATAGGGTTAGGACACGTTTTAGGGTAATTTAATATTATTATTTTATTATTTTTTACCCTTATTTACCTGATTTATCCTTTAACAATGGTAAATAAAATATTTACAGAAGAAATTATTCAAAATGTATAAAAATAAAAGTCACCTATTTAATCAATTTGGAACCCCTGATTCTAAATATGAAATCCATTATTCTAAATTAAAAAAATCAGCAGTGGTAGAAATTAATTTAAAATTAATTCCCGTTTCCAAAACAAAAAGCGTGTTTTTAAGAAATAATAAAGGTCAAAAGAATGACACTTTCTTATGTCCAGTTTAAATGTGAAATTATGTACAATGGCCAAAATTGGATTAAATTTTAAAAATATAATCTAATTATACTTTAAAATCCATCAAATACATATTTTATCACTATAAATTATTTCTATTAAAAAATTGTTTTTAATTAAAATTTAGTAATTTACACTATTCATCAAAATATGAAAGTTATCAGAAAAGTAAAAAAAATTTATAGAAAATAAATTCTTATGTCCCGATTCTAAAGAAGAAGATTATTTTTTCAAATTGAATATATAAAATATTCAAATATTGTATTTAAAAAAATTATATCCATTAAAAGGCGGTAAAATTGTATTTTTAAAAAATACATATTTTATCTTCAAAAATGAAATTGTTCCTATATTATGTCTAAGAAACTCATAATACTGATTCTATAATTATAAGGATTATATAAAGTTCAAAATTCAGTTAATACTATTCATAAGCACTTTTGAACGGCTAGATTGGTAAGTGATGGTGCGCTAGAACTCGGTGTTACGTGGAGTGCAAGTAGTTGAATTACTTTGAAGAAATAACGTACTATCAAATCTTGGGGTGTTACACTCTTTCCACCATCAATAAATTGTGTCCTCGAAATTTGAAATTATTTTTAAAAATAAAAGGTTGAAAATAGAAAATACCTATGGGAAAACCCACATCAGAAATTAGGTTAATAAAATATAGGCTTAACAAGATGAAAACGGAAATGAAAGGGCCACCAAAAAATTATGATCTCAATTAGGAGAACATTTATGGAAATTAGAGACATATAATGGGAGGGAAAACATAAATATTTATAGGTAGTGATTGAGGTCATCAATCACAAACATGTGTAAAATTTAGGGTCTTAAACTCATCAATCTATGATGATTTAAAATACCATTGGTTCAACAAAACATATGGTATTAGGAGAAAACAATTTTGGTTTTGAGATCCGTTCACTAAAGCATAATAATTAATTTCATAATATAATAAAAGAAGAAGAAAATATATATTTCACATGTAGAGTCCCATCCTTTATCTAATTTCGACCACAAACCCATCCTTCATTCAAAATGAAAATAGATCTTAAAAATAATATTCTATTTATCCAATTCGTATATGGTTCAAAAAAATAAATTTATAATTCAACTACCAATTTTTTTAAAAAAAGACTACATTATTTAATCCAGGACATCACATGGACCTATGGTAGGTGATACACCCTTGTCTTCTTTCGGTTACGGGTTCAAGTCTCACGGCCTTGCCGGACACGACGGGTTACCACCCGACCTCTGGGTTGTACTTTTATGAAAATCCAAAAATAATCTCAAAATAGAATTATCCAAAATACTTCTGTCAAAACTTACAGTCCAAAATTTATAAGGAATGTAACACAGTGGAGATACCCATTTCCGCTTAATAACATGTGAACACCTTCATCATGTATTTTTTTTAAACACTGCAATATCCAAAATTATCATAAAACATTATTGATTAAATTCAAGTACCCTTATTCCATATAGAATACTGGATATACTCTTTCTATCCAAAAAAAGTTTTAAACTCGAACAATCATGGAATATACAAATCATTAATCAGTTTCAAGGTAATAATGAATATTCGATATAATTTTTCCAAATCAATCATGTATTATTCCGTAATCACTACCTCTGTATCAGAACCATATTATGGTTTATCGTTCACTCAACCATATATTTTAAAAAAATTTAACCTGTTATTGTGTAAATATTCATGGTTCCACACAATCTCATGTCATTAATGAAATTATACTACAGTATAATCCATATATACTCTATAATTATTATAACCAGTACATTGTTGATACAACACTCAAATGACATAAATCACTAATAACAACATAAGAACTCTACTCATTCATCCTCATCTATTGTAGTATCATAACTTGATTATTATCCAATAACATCATTTGATGCATACTCTGATGATTTGAATATTGGTTCGTGTAGTGTCCAAACTCTTTGCAGATGAAGCAATGTACATTTGAAACCTTTTCCTTACCCTTGCAGTCACGTACATGGTGTCCTTTTTCTCCACACTTATAAAAAAATCTCATTCCCTTCAGGCAAGTTCCAATGTGTTTCTTCCCACAATTTTTACATATGGGAAAATTCTTCTTTTCCCTCTTTCCTTTATCCTTCTTTCCCTATTCCATCCTTTTCTTCTCTTGATTCCCTTCAAAGTCATAAGACTCAGAGAATTCTTTACTTATCTTATTAACACATTTTACTATTCCTTCATATGTTGATAATACATGGGAGACTATTTCCCTTCTAAATGTTGGATTAATACCATGAACAATATGATCCTTATTAATATTTGGATCATACGTATTGATGGATTTCACATTCCTTCAATTGGGTGCCATTTCTATACAATGTCATAAACTAGGTCATTTTATGAATTGCAATGAATAATTCCAAACATGTAAAATACCTAACTTAAATTGAACGGTTTATGGATATAATAAATTCTCATAAATATTTTTTCATTGAGGAAGTATATACTCATAAACCCTTCATAATTATTTGTAATGAAAATGAGAATTATCCTAAGCATATCTCCCAGGAGTGTCGTAACCATGAATGCAGCAAGGCCTGTTGTCGCGCACCAGTTACCATTCGAGTCTAGCTCAAAGTGGTATTTTCGAGTTTTCCCCCTAGGTACATCTGTGTGAGAGCCGTCTCTACCTTCTTGTATCCAGACATGGATGTATTTGCGAGGAAAACTCACAAAATATCAAAATTACAAAAATTCTATAAATTTCTTCTATACTAATCCTCAATGTCTATCTTAGGAATATGTGCTCTAATAAGATTTTATCTAAATCTAACTTCCAAAGTTATTTCTAAAATTTCTCTGATACTAACTATAATTCTCTGACCCTAGTTACCCATAGTCAGCACATTATTTTAATACATTTACAGGATTATAAGGAATCAAGTCCCGAAGGACCGATCAGTTTAGCAGTCATATAAAATAGATTATATACATTAATGTTACATTACACTTCATAACATTCAAAAAATTATAATACTTTAGGAATTCCATTATTCTCTTGGCATAACCCAACATATCAATCAAAATACACTTCTTGGAATCCTGGGAAAAATAAAACATAGAAAGGTGTGAGCTCAGATGCTCAGTAAGGATTACAATAAAGCGGAAACTTTCATAAATAAGAATAATCATTTAAGGCAATGTATAACTAAAACAAAACCCTTTTAAACTTGACCTTTAGCATAATATGGTAGAAATAAAATGAAATAATTCCAGTTACTTATTCACATGGATATTCTAATAATCGAATAATCACAAGAAATATCAATAACCACTCTCATAATGATGGAATGCAAAATGTCAGACTATAATAAACACATAGTCAACACCTTGTTCCAAGACTACAAATAATATTTTGTCAAGGCCTTGTTCCAATACACTACATTGCCTCATGAGACCTACTAATTCTTCGAGAAGCTATAGCAGGTTCCACTCAACCAATAGGTTTTAGATAGGTTTGGGTCACTATATTTACTTAATCTCTTTTATTTAAATCTTAGTTAAATAGTTTGATATTAACCATGTCACTTTGTATTTTTATATTATATAGAAAATAAAGTTACTATAAACTTCTGTGAGACCCCCAAGTGGTCCATTAAAGATAAAACTATCATTATATACATTCTCTGACAGAAAATTAAATTTTTAGGAGTATAATATAAATTAATAATATAATATTTGTTTTAAAAACTCTTTTATGTCAATTTTGACACTATTTAATAATTGATTTTTGTTAAAGTCCTAAAAAATTTATTAATTCGATCCAAATACATTTATGTAATACTAACTTGTAATATTAACCAATAAAATTCTTTTATGTCATCAAAACATTGAAATTATATTTAATTTATCATTTATAAAATACCAATTTTATGATTCTTTCATTAATAAGGAAAATACTGCATCATTATTGTTTCATAAATAAATTTAATTACTCAATGTATAAAAATTATATATAAAATACAATTATGTAGAAAATCTTTTTAGATTTATAAATAATATTTATAGTCAAATATATATCAAATATAACCCTATGTAAATATTGTTTTTCTAAAAGATATATGCCAATGTAATTTTTGTATCTATTTTAACTTAATTAATATAAAGTGTCATTATCACTTACATGTGATTCCATGGGGTCCCAAAAACGATATAAAGATTCCCATGGTCGTACATGTATCAACAAATAGGTTAGTACATGTTTAATGTTAATTTATTATTATTATAATATTATATTTTACCCGTATTTACCGGATTTACCCTTTAACCATGGTAAATAAAATATTTACCGAAGTAATTATTCAAAATGTCTAAAAATAAAAGTTACCTATTTACACAATTTGGACCTCATGATTCTAAATTTGGAATCAATTTTTCTATATTCAAAATATAGATGTGTCAGAATTTAATTTTAAATTAATTCCCATTCTCAAAACAAAAAGCGTGTTTTTATGAAATAATAACTATCAAAAGATTGACACTTGCATATGTCCAGTTTAAATGTGAAATTATGTAAAATGACCAAAATTGTATTAAATGGTAAAAATATAATCTAATTATACATTAAAATCACTCAAATTCATAATTTATCACTATTAAACATTTTTATTAAAAAAGTTGTTTCTAATTAAAATTTATTAATTTTCACTATTCATAAAATATGAAAGTTATCAGAAAAGTAAAAAAAAATTATTGTAACTAAATTATTATGTCCCGATTCTAATGAAGAGGTTTATTATTTCAAATTGAATATATAAATGTTTCAAATATTGTATTTAAAAAAAGTTCTCCATTAAAACGCGGTAAAATTTAATTTTTTTTAAAATACATCTTTTATTATAAAAAAATTAATTTGTTCATTATATTATGTTTAATAAACTCATAATATTGATAATAAAATTACATGGATTATATAAAGTACAAAATTTAGTTAATATAGTTCATAACCTCTTATGAACGGCTAGTTTGGTATGTCATGGTGTGCCAGAACTCGGTGTTGCGTGTAGTGCATGTTATTGAATTACATTGAAGAAATAATGTACTATTAAATCTTGGGGTGTTACACAATCTACTAGCACACCAACCTTGAAACTTTGTTATTATTCCATATGATCTTGTAGGCCTCATACATCATCTACCATTTCACCATTTGGGGTTTCAAATGGATGGAAGTCGAAATTATCATGGTTTCTGATCTTGAGCTTTATCCCTTCCACATTAATTGTCAATGAGTGAATTCCAAAAACAATTAGTAGGGAAGGTTGTAGACTTTCACCTATATGATGGATGGTGTTCATGAATTCATACCCTCCACAATATTCATCAACCAATTGATGAATAATTTGGATTGATCCATATATTCTTCTCGGCACAATTCTTATTAAAATGCGCCCCAAAATACATTAAAGCTTGGAAAACATAGGCACTCCCAAATTCTATATGTTCTAGGCTGAAAAGATTCCAACTGTCACAAACATCCATGGATGGTCCCCCATACCCATCTTCATTTCTGATAGAATCAACCAACTCAGAAACACAACAAGGATCCAAGTATATCCTACATTCGTGTCCGGGAATTCATTCACACTGAAGCCTCCTAACTGGTATTTTCATACTTCCTTGACCATCCAATATGATATTCCTTTCCCCCTCGACAACATGTTCAGGCACCTCATTCCTCAAAACATCATTTTCACTACCTCTTACTACTACATAAATATGCTAAACCATCCCAAATAGGTTATATTCTTTAGGATGTACTTTATTTTCAGCTTCTCCGTGGACGATACCAATAGATTCCATGTTAAAATGGGGGGGGGGGGGTGCATCTTGTCCCACCAAATGTTCTATTATCTAGAGAACATATCCTCCTAGTACGCTTCTAGGGGAATTTCCCCAATGCAATGGATTTCTAAAAGGATGATGCCAACATCCACATGGTATAAGTGGAATGTTTTTGTGTCAGGGAACCACTAGGTGAACAGCTTCGAAACCAGGTGATACTGATGGTATAAATGGAAGGATGATGTCCACACACCATCGAACAAAATGATAGACCACAAATCATCCCCAATCTCCTCACATTTATGGTGTACCCAGTACATGCATGCCCGTTCACTCATAATGTTTCCCTTGGACCTGAAGTTCCATTTCTACCAACTGTTGGACTTATGAGTGATGCTTCTCCTGAAAGTGCTCTCATGGTGAGTTAGAGATTCCACATGAGTCATATCTCTCCCCAAAATAGTCCTAGTATTCGAATTAAAAATTTAAATAGACATTCCGTTTATTTATCTACAAGTGTCACCAATGATTATAATGTTGTACCATGGAAGGCTATCATCGAGTGTCACTTATGACCGTGGCATTCCAGTATCAAATAAGGGAATCATCACTTCTTCTAGAATAAAACAGTTCCATTTCAGTAGAATATCACTCAGAACATAATCCTTTTGATATTTCATCAGCATTACAAAAAGAAACAGATTATAAGATACAACCCTTTTTGCATGATGAATTTAAGGGTATCTGATCATCTCAGTCCTCCATACAGTAGCAGTAGATTCCCTCTCAACATCGGTCTATTCAGCCACATTTTTTGTAATTTCCTAAAATAAAAATATGGTATTTCAGGATATAATGGAGTTTTTTAGTGAAAGAATGTCTATTAGGCATAATAGTGTGTTAGACCATGGAAACAAATCTTGCTATGTCGAGTGAGTGCAAGAATAGGAAACGGCGTGAAAGAGCCTGCAATTTTGCGCAAGACGCTGACCGAATCCATGAACATTCACATAGAAAGGAAGATCATTCATTCATGAGAGAAATGGATCCTATATAATGGGAAATTCGAGGTGTGGAGACTCCCCCACCTATTTATAGGTGCTTGTGGAGTATTTTTCCCATACAAAACAGTTTTGCGCGTTGTATCATCCTTTTTGCTAACAATGCCAAAATTTGATTACTTTCTTCATAAATAAACTCAGATCCCAACCTATTGTTCCCATTTAAACTCATATTACTATGGGGAGAATTTTTTGGCACTGAATTTTGGTTAAGAATGTGAATGAACTATTTTTTAGCAAACTAAAGGTATATTTTGGATTAGTGAAAAATCCTAATACACACAAGGGAGGTGCTCACAAGATACGAGGTCGGCAAGACAAAAATAAATCCAATCCCAAGAAAATGTGTACCCAATGTGACATAAAATGTACTCTTCCATATCAACCATCCAAAAAGCGTCCATGTTAAAATTGTTTAATAAATTCTGCTGGCGTGCAAGAAGAGGGACCACATGCAATATAGCAACCTTACATTTTCATACATTACAGTTACATAATTATAATGATAAATAACATAATATTATTACACTATGAGGACCGGTTTTTTAGTGTCTGGGGAAAACTATGACCAATCATAACATTTACAACATTAATTATAAAATTTATTTAATTTCTTCTTCTATGGCTTCCTATTGGCACTTGACCTCTCCTTAGTATATGTAGTCACCTAATGATATACATCAAAAGGGGGTTTTATAGTATCCCAATAAGAGGATATATATGGACAATATAATAGTGGGTGTGCATAATCATAACATAAGAAAAAGATCGTGGACATGATAGGAAGTATAAATAAAATACATCAAATGTGGAAATGCATTGAAATGAACGCTCGTGTATTAGTGGTCATCTTCCACACAAAGTGGTGAACAATTATTGCATCATTTTCACATATCATTTAACATTAAATATTTATGTTCATCACATTACCCAATTCATTGGAGCGTTTCATAATTCCAGGCACACCATTCACATTCAAACATTCATATTGCACAATATAATTCCTGGCACACCTGTCACATCATAACATTTTCATTATCAAGAATTCAACATAGAATGTATATCAATAATAACCATGGAATGTAATGGGTTTAAAATCATAAAAAACATTCATAAACTCTTGGTTCCCAGATGAAAGTGCTAATAACACAGTTGATACAAGAACCATCAACCTTGAGTGAGAGGTAAAAGGTGTGTTCTAGAAAGATGTGTTTTTTGTAATACATTATGATTGACATAAAATCCAGTGTAGAATATTTACATACTAGAAATGTAATTTAATGATATTAAATTATTTTTTAGGATAACACATACAAAAAATGGGGTGAAAGAGGGAGAACATGAAGAAAGAATGTTGGGTTCCAGAATATCCCCTTACATTGTAACCAAATTCTTTCTTCACATTAATGTCTGGTATAACCACAATAGATTCATTAATTAATAATTAAAGAACCATTTATACATTAATATTATTAATTACAGTTTTATTATGTTCATTTATGGGATTTTGGATGAGTTGTATACTTTAAATTTATTTTTTGGGAATGTTCGTTTTTTGGTTTTCTTCAACGGTTCACTTGTATTTATGAATGGAAGTTCATGTAGTACCTTGATAAACATATAGAACTGATATTAGATGTTATTAATCATATTATAGGATATTAAGTGACATTTTATTGAATTATGTTATATAATGTGTGGATGAATCCTTAGATAATATTTATTGATGACCATTTTAATTTAATTAGTGCGGTTTTTTGGATCACAATGAACATGTTTTGATTTATAATTTTGTAATATATTATATGTTATTTATAGAACATTAAATCGGATATAATACATATAAAATAATATATATAAACCATATAAATGGTTTCATAACCATATCTGAAGACCGTAAAAAAATTGGAGAGAATTCATTCTTGAAGGTGATAAATTAACACCTCATGAACAACAGCTTCCTTTCTAAACTAAAAAGAAGAGGAGAATGGGCTTGGATGATATAATATCCCATGAGTATCATAAAATCACATTTTATGTATTATACTAGAGTTAACATACCATGTGGATGAAGATATACAGTGATAGAAGAAGAAAATAACTTGAAATTGAATGGAAATTATAGGAAAAGAGAGGGGAATTTCCTCTTGAGTTATCCACTTGAGATCCTCCTCAAGGAACCTTGGATTGGTCTTTTGATGAGACAAAATGATCTTGGATATGGGGGATTTTATATGAAAGATATTTGGGAGGATTTTAGACAAGTATTTAAGCATGAGAGGATTGGGGAAATGAGGGTCTGAAGGGATGTATTTATAGTGGTGGGGAGAGGGGTTTTCTCAATATAATATTCATTAATTTATTATTTCTCACCACGAAAAGTACAAGTGAGACACCCATGTATAATAATAGTAAGGAGTGAATTTTAATTCGTGACTTGGGTTCTCACATCACTTGCGAGGTTTGGAATATTGGATTTAAAATATAATGTAATTTTACGGTAAATTAATATATTTTACTATTCACCAAAAATTCATGTATTTCAGGAAAATCCCAAAAATTCACCCTAACCATTTTCAACATGTATAATCCAAAAATGAAGTCCATTTTTTAAATATTATTTTTTAAATATGATTAATTTAATGTTTAATTAAAATAAAAATTTACATTAAAATTATAGTTTTAAAACAGTTATTTACTTATTCCTGAACATAGGTACATAATACTTTTACATAAGTACAATATATATACAATCATATGTGAGGTCACTATTAATAAGGGTATGAAACTATTCCCAAAAAAAATATTTTCTTAATTAGACTCAAAAAATAACCCTGAACGCTACCGCGTTTGTTAGATTATTGAAATTGAAAACATAGAAGTTGAAAAATTATGTTTAATGGTCACAATGTATTTAGTATCATTATATGTCATTATGTGATTATACTATAAGGACTAATTATAATAATGGAAATACATTGATAAAAAATTGGGTAACTACATTCTTCCCACCTTATGAAATTTCCCCATTGAAATTTTGTTTTACATAATTAGGTAAGGGTACTTCTCCTTCATCACTACTTCTGGTTCCCAAGTGGATTCTTCAAAATTGTGGTGCCTCCACAACACCTTGAAAATACGGGTTTTCTTTTTCATTAGGACCATACCTCTCTTATCTAGAATATTTACTGACTACATCTAATAGGAGAGACCATCTTCTAGTTATACCACCTCTGAGTTCAGTACATGGGAAGGATATGTTATGTACTTCCAAAAGAGTGATACATGAAACACATAATGACTGTGAGACATATTTTGTGGAATTGAAAGATGATAGACCACATCATATATGTGGTCAAGGATCTCGAAGGTTCTAATGTACCTTGGGCATAGCATACCATTCATTCCAAACTGCAAGATCTTTTCCATGTTGATATTATAAGGAAGACATTATCTCCAACATCGAACTCCATGTCCCTTAGACCATTGTCAGAATAGATCTTTTCCTGATGTTGAGAAGACATGATTTGTCTCTAGATAACATGAACATTCTCTTTCGACTCTTGTAGAATATCGAGTCCAAGTATATTTTTTCTCCAACATGTTCTTAAGTAGTTGGAGTTAAACATCTCTTTCTATAAAAATATTCTTAAGGAGCCATCTAAATGCTTGAGTTGAAGATATGGTTGTATGATAACCCAACTAGTGGGATATGTTGATCTCATCCACCTTTTATTTATATATATCATTCTTTTAGAATATCTCTTAGTTTTTGAGTAGTCTATTGAGATTGGTCATCAATTTGTGGCGGATATTCCATTGTAAAATTCAATGGAGTACTCAATGATTGTTTGATTCTTCTCTATAATTTTTATGTGAACCATGGATCCTGGTCAGAGACAATCAAGACTGGAACACCATGAAGTCTCAACACTTCATTCACATGTATATTTTAATTTGTTTATAGCAAAAGATCTTCCTGAATAGCGATGAAATGGGAATTCTTAGTGAGTTGGTAAACATTAACCCATATAACATTATTTCCCTTTGATATCATTGAGAGACTTGGGACAAAGTCCATAGTAACATTCTCCCATTTCCACATCGGTATAGGAAAGGGAAGCATCAACCAATTGATATTTATTTTCTCTAATTTAACTTTCCTACATACCAATCACATTTAGATATATTACACAATATCCTTCTTCATGTAATCCAACCAGAAGTGTTCTCAGACATCTCGGTATATCATGGTGCTACCAGGATGGATATAGAATTTTGAGCTCTGTTTATTTCAAAATAACACCTTCATTACCCTTTTTGATGATGGAAAAATATGTCATGTTCCAAACTGAATCACACCAACATCATCTATTTTGAAGTAGTGAAGCTTCCCTTCCATTACTACATTTACCTTGTTTTGTAACAACTGATCATTCGATTGTGCAACCATATTCATATCATGAATTGATGGATGTGAAATAATTTTGGAAAAGGTACCCTTGTTATTTCCTAATCCATCCTTTTTATATCCAAGAATATAGGGTCTTTATCAATTCATTACATGGAAAGAGAATTAGGTTCTTTTCATCTTAGAGCATCATATAACTTGGTTACCTTTCTAGGATGATAATGAATATAGAAATAGTCGCCACTAATTAGCTCCAAGCATATCCTTGATTCATGTTGAGCTCCTTTTGTGTGAATATATACTTAAGTCTCTTTTGGTCAGTGTAAATATCACACTTAACACCATAAAGGTAGTGCCGCACGATTTCCAAGGAAAACATCATGTCTTCTAGCTCTAGATCATGTGTTGGGTACTTATGATCATGGATCTTTAATGGCCATGAGGCATATCCTACCACATTATCATTTTTCATGAGTAAAAAAATCATCCCTTTCTTTTAACCATCACTTTATATCACAAAACTTTCTCCAAATTCCAGTAATTTGAGTACAGGTTCTGTGATCATCCTTCTCTTTAGCTCTTTGAATCTTGCGTCAAATTATTCCCTCCTAACATACTTTACGCATTTCCTTGTTAACTTAGTTAGCGGGATTGACAAATCTTAAAGAAATTTCACAAAAATAGTCAGTAGTTCCCAACTAATCGAAGAAATCTATGGATTTATTTGACACTAGAGGGCATGTTCCATTCCTCAATCATCTTTTTTTTGAAGGGTCTATTTAAATTCCCTCACCTATGATCACATGTACTAAGAACGTGTCTTTTTTCATCCAAAATTCACACTTTTTGAACTAGGCTTACCACTTCTCATTTCTCAATGTCGCCAACACAAGTATTAGATGTTCCTCTTGATCCTCCTTTCTCTTGGAATATATTAAAATTACATCGATAAACACTACAAAAAACATTTCAAAGTAATTTCTAAAGAATATTTTCTATGAACATATGATGACTTCAAGGGAACTAGTATGTCTGAATGGCATCACACGAAACTCATAGTGCCCATACCTTGTACGGATGGATGTATTCGGAATATCATCCTTCTTCCACATTAGATGATGACATCCAGAATGATGATCAACCTTTGAGATAAATTGATATCCTCTCAAAAGATCTAATAGGTCATCAATACATAGAATCTAATACTTTTTCTTTATGGTGAATATTTTATGTTCCCAATAATCGATAGACAACCGCATTGTTCCATCCTACTTCATCACAAAGAGCACTAGCACACCCTAAGGTGATTTCCTAGGGTTTATGAAACCATTGTCCAAATGCACTTCCAGCTGCTTCTTTAACTCATCTTGTTCGATAGGATCCATCCTATAGGGACTCTTTGATACAGGAGTAGCTCCGGGTATGAGTTCTATTGAGAACTCTACCTCATGATCTGGGGGAAGTCCATGTAACTATTCAAGAAATACGTCACCATATTCTCTCATGATGGGAATTTCCTTAAGATTGGAACATTACTTTGAATAAAAAATTTTGGGGAGGTATGATTCTTCCAAGGGTATCAACACCCACATCATTGAATGATTTTTCAAAGGAGTTTCATGATCATCCCGAAATGTTTAGCGGATCATTTGTTTTCATAATAGTTGATATGTTCTATATGTAATGAAATCCAATCCATTCAATTTATAGGGTTGAATTTCACAAAGGGAAGTATTATGAGATTCTCAAGAAGAATATTCCCACATACACCAATATAAGAAGTGTCAAAAATTATTGTTACAATGATTAATCCACATGGTGTTTTTCCAGATATCTCAACTTCAAGGTTTTTGGTCATCAGTTCTATAGTTATAGAAAACATTCGAGATATAAAGGAATGTGTAGAACTACAATAAAATAAGAAATTGTCCATTATTTTGTGAATAGGAAGTGTAAATTTTATGAATACATTATCATTCTCCACTTCCATAGTAGTGATGGAATAACCCTTCCTTTGTAACATTGTCATTGGTGGCTGATGATGGCGATTAACCTCAAGGACATGAGGTTTAGTGCACTGGATTGCATAGTTCCCTTGATCCCTACAGTTGTCGCATTGAACCATGGGTGGGGATCCCCTTTATTCCACTACATTCTCCTTCCTTTTCAAGTATTTTCAACACTCCTGAGCATGTTTCCATTCCTTCCCAAACTGGTAGCATTTCCCTATCCCGTTGAGGGAGTTCACATGATGCAACATCCCACATTTTTGGCACGTGGGTCATGGAGTTTTCTTCTCACATTTGTTATTAGATCCTCTGGCTTGAATCCCTATCATTCATTTCTTAACCCCATATCCATGGGACCATTATCTAAATTCTATATCCACATTGAGGTGACATTGAATTACATCTTCAAATCTCCCAATGACTTGAATTTCAAGAGCCTTTCTGAGGTGTGGATTTAATCCACTAAATAATCTATCAACTTCCCTATCGTTATAAATAACATAACCCAAAGTGTACCTTCCAAGACATTTAAAATTCTCCCTGTAGGTGATGAATGATTCTCCTTATTTTTTTGAGCTTTATAAATGATCTCGACATCTTCATATGAAGTTTTTATGGAATATACCTTTTAAGATACATGATCTTAATGTCTTACCATTCCATCTCTTCAATTTCATCACTTGTCATGGTTTTATTAGACAAATCCCACAATTGATCGGCCACTCCATATAGATGATTAATGGAAAATGTCATATTATGCATCTCAAAATAGTGTTGAACAAAATATATCTTCTCTATGGACTTTTTCGAATGTTCCACAACTAGTGGATCATAAGATCCCCTAAACTACGGTGGTCTTTGCCTCATAAAACACTCTATACCCAGTTCCTCCCTCTTTTGTGAAGGTGGAAATTCCCCATTATTCTAGTTATTATTCATATCCTGAAATAGTTGGGTAAGAATCACCATGAAGTATTGAACTCCACCTCCCAAAGAATTGGGGATGTCATTCATGCAATCATTTCATTGACCCTCACATGAGTTGTTGCCCTAATTTCTCTGGGTTCCAACCATTTTCTCAAATATACATGTATTGAAGAAAACATAAGTCATAATGTCATGAATAAGTTATTCATTTGTACAATTTTCATTACAATCATAACTTATGGGATCCCAGTGTAATGCTTCCTGTGTTCATATTTTCACTTTTTCAAATACAATAGGTTTTCTATAGAGTTCACTAATACTAATAGCCAAATTAACTAAACCTATCCTATGATACACACTTTTGTGAATATTCCTTTTTTACATTACTATTACATGATTATAAAGACAAAAAACATAATAGCATAACACAAAGAGGATCCAGAAGATTAGTGTCTTGAGAAAATTAGTACTAAACATAACATTTGCAACATCATTAGTAAATATTTATTTAATTCCATCATCTCTAGATTCTTAGGATAACATTACCTCTTCTATGTAAATGTAGTAACTTGAGGATATACATCAAAAATGGGTGTGATAAAATCATTTTAAGATGATAGATATGATAAATATAACAATGGGTGTGAATAATCATAACATTGACAATGGATCATGAACATGAGAGGAAGAACAATAAAAGTCTAGAGATGTGGAAATGCATTGGAGTGCTATATAATTCGGGGCACTCCTGTCACATTCAAACAATAATATTGTGCTATTTAATTCTTGGAACACTCGTCAAATCATAACATTTTCTTTATCAAGAATGCCATGTAGAACATATATCAATCATAACCATGTAATTGAATGGGTTTCAACTCATACGAAAAATATCATAAACATTGGGTTCCCAAAATAAAGAGGGAACACCGTACTTGATATAAGAACCATCAACCTTGAGTGAGAAGTAAAAGGTCTGTTCTTGAAAGAAGTGTTCTTTTTAAAAAAATTGTGTTTGACATAAAATATAGAGGAGAATATTTATATACCATAATAGTTAATATAATGATAAAAAATTATTATATGGAGTAACCATAACAAAAATGTAGTGAAAGTGGGAGAACCCGAAGAAAGAAAGTTTTGTTCAAGAATTTCCCCTTACCTTGTATCCGACAGATTTATTCACATTAATGTCTTGTATAAATACATTAGATTCATTAATTAGTAATTCCATAAAATTTCTAAGTAAAAGAATTCATTAAAATTTTACTATGTTAATTTAAGGGAATTTGGATGAGTTATATAGTTTCAATTCATTGTTCTAGAATGTTTTTTATTGTTTTCTTGTACGGTTCACTTGTATTTATGAATTGATGTTCATGTAGAACATGGATAAACCTAAAGAACTTATATTACATTTTTGAAATTATATTACATGAGTTTTAGTGATCTTATAATGAATTATGTTGTATACCATGTGGATGATCCGTTAATTAATATTTAATGATTATCGTTTTAGGATAATTCGGGAAGTTTTTTTATCACAGCTAATATCTTTTGATTTTTCATTTAGTAATATTTAAATAAGTTAGATACAAAAAATAAAATAGTTTATAATACATATAACATAATCTTGTTAAACCATTAATATTTTTTCACATCCCTATTTGAAGGTGGTAAAGGAAATTGAAAACATGTCATTTTTTAAGGTGATAAATTAACACCTCACGAACTACATTTTCATTTCCAAAATAAAAATAAGATGAGAAGGGGAATGGATGATATAATATAACATTAGTATCAGACCATCCCATTATATGTATAATAATTGATATATCATACCATATGGATGATTATTAGTGGGGATAGTATAAGAAAATAACATGAAATTGAATGGAAATTTATTGAAAAGAGAGAGGGGAATTACTTCATGATTTATCCTCTTGAGATCCTCCTCAAAGAACCATGGATTGGTATTTTGTTGAGTCTAGAATCTCTTGGACGTGGGTGTGGGAAAGGTAAGATGTTCCTCTAGATTTTAGTCAAGGATTGAAGATTTAGAGGTGTGGGGAAATAGAATTTGAAGGGTTTTATTTATAGTGGAGGGGAGAGGGGTTTTCTAAATATAGTTTCCATTAATTTATTATTTCACCACAACACAAGTAATAGTGAGTTTGACATGACTAATAATTGTAAAGTGGTCTTTTATGTTCAAAATTTGGGTGCTTACACAAAGTATGATGTTAGGAATAGTGGATTTTTTGTTATAATTTATTTATACTGTAAATTAATGTATTTTACTATTCACCAAAAATTCAAGTATTTCAAAAAATGCAAAAAATTAACCAAAAACAATTTTCAATGTTTATAACCCCAAAATGAAGTCTATTTTTCAAAAATAATTTTATAAATATTATTAATTTAAATTTTAATTAAAATCAATTTTTATATGAAAAATACTAGTTTCGAAATAATTATTTACTTATTCCAAAGAATAGGTTCATCCAACATTTATTTACATCTTATATATATACAATAACATGTGAGGTTACTATTCATTAGGGTATCCCACTATTCACCAAATATTATGTTTTTTCTATTAGACTTCAAAAATCACCCTGAACGCAATTGTGTATGTCAAATTATAGGAAATTCAAAACATTGAAGTGGAAAAATTATGTTTAATGGTCACATTATATTTAGTATCATTATATGACATTAGATGATTACAGAATAAAGATTAATTACAAGAATGGAATTCAATGTTTAAAACATTGTGTCGTTACAAGCAATATATTCCTCACCAAATAAGACATAAAATTCCCCTTTCTTACATGCCTCCATGCACACCACCATAGAAGTGTTCATCTATAAATATAAATATACCCCCTCACTCTTGGGTACTGCTCTTGAAGATAAAATGGATCTATTTTGTGTGTAAGATTAGCCATTCCATGACTACGTGAAAGCCACAACTTCATGGTACTGGATCTTGCGGGATAGGTCTCCCAAGGGTCCTCCTTTGGGTGGTCCCACTAGGGCTTTACCATCAGCCATTTAATTTAAATCCATGTAAATTGTGCCCCAATTTTCTTTTTCTATGCAATTTATTCCTTATGTCATTCCAATCTTGCGAACAGGGTTCCATCTTGGGCATAACCCCTCTTTTTTCACCCAGTACATCAGTCTTTCATGTACCAATATTTATGTGCTCTATGTGTCATCCTTAGCATAAGGAACAATTTCGGAGCACCTCTTATGCACAACACCCCTTTCTAAGGCACACAACTCCAATTCGGACCTCCAGGCTTGTATTAATTGATTTAAAAGTACCCTGAGTAGTGATTCATGTGGCGTTTCCCTACAATGCGCATCTTTTCATTTTCATGCTAACAACTATTTCTTCCTTTCATAGCCATACTAATGTGGATCCTTCAATGGATCACTCCATTACCCTGTTAATATATATAATTGATGGTTCTTACCGTACCCTAAGGGTTAAAGTACACTATTTATGTAATTCCTAGGGGTGAGAAGAAAATAATCAACATATGAGATGAAGGATGTTAAAATACAACGAAATAGTTTCATTAACACATTACATTAAACTGTGACCAATGTATTAGTGATAGGATTGAGAGGACCAAGAAGGCGATTTGAACTAGCACCCTCTCACTCCCCACCCCCTCTATTCTTTATCACCATGTGCACCTCATGCTATATTTCCATAAGACCTTACCCAACAAGACAAGGTGCTCCTTGTATGACCACTATATCCTCCTCATTCATATGGAAATCCCCTTAGGGATTTCCTCTTTGAGTAAGCCCACGTTTCCACTTTGGGCCATTAACCATGTGTATGCCATAATCCACTCCTCACGGATGAGCCTTTCACGACACAATCATTATGCAAATTGTTACCTCTTTTTTATCACACAATGAATGTCTCATGCAGGCTTAGAGTAAGCATCATCCATGAATCCTATTTGTGTTTTTAACCATATATAAACCCCAAGCCCCTCTACACTAAAATACATGGACTTCTATCCAGTCCCCTTTTCAAGAATGATACATAAGAAGCCATGTTGATGTTCAAACCCATCACCAATCAATCCCAACCACTACATGTCAGTTCACCTTTGTCCCACATGAAGTTAAACTATATTCTCGTTCCATCCCATGTGAAATTAATCTTTATGTTTTCAAACGACTTTGGTTTTTATCCCTGTCTCCTAAACAAGGTACATAGAAAGCATCCACGAGGTTTGACCCCAAACACTAATAAATATTGGAATCCCCTTTTTTGTGACCGATATTCTTGGTCCTCCCACTAGTGGTGTCAGACCAGTTCCTGGGAAGGTAACCATGCGTAATCCCCACAAACAATCCATACTCCTCCAACCAAGATTGAACCTCTTGTGATAGGTTACTGACAACACATATTACCCAGCTTGTATTCGGGTTTTTTTACACTATGTATACCCTAATACCATTCCCCCATATCTAAAAAATGTGTACTACGATGATTTCCCTTTTTAGGAAAGGTACAAAGGACACCTCCCAATAGTTCAATACCATCTCCAATGTCTCGTACTGGTCCTTCTGTCGAGCCTCTGTGTATCAGGAAGATCAAGCATCAACATGGGGGATATAATTTCTTCAGGTCCCATCCATGCATCCCTTCATAGAAGCCGCAACCTCAGGTGAGTCATCACCCCATCCCAGAATGGCATGGATATTGATTCCCTGCCAAATGGATATGTAGGAATCCTCCGTAGGGATCAATCCCAACATCGTAACCTTCACAGAGGTTCTCGTTTCCCTCCCCATTCACTCCACCCATCGAAACTTCATCTAT
Organism: Viscum album; assembly: GCA_963277665.1. Taxonomy (NCBI): domain Eukaryota; kingdom Viridiplantae; phylum Streptophyta; class Magnoliopsida; order Santalales; family Viscaceae; genus Viscum; species Viscum album. The sequence continues at coordinate 2,129,690,096 of OY728120.1, forward strand.
ATCCATACCCATTTTACCAAGGCCTCCACATATCGATGAAATCATTCCATCCATACAAACTGATAACCATGTGTATGCCCCATTAATTTTATCTGTTTTTGGAAATTGATGGGCTACTCACCATCTGTAATCCCTAGCATATATCTGTGTCATTTTCCATTATATACATCCCAATTTCATACCTCACCCATTCGAACTACATGGGGTTTTATCCCTACCTTCGAAATGGGGTATATATAAATCCCTTTTCTAGGTTCAATACTATAAAATAGTAAAACTTGGTTTTCCTTTTACATGGACACATCCACCCCTCGTGATGTCTACATCAATCATTATGGTTTCAAAACCTTCCCCTTTGTGAGACACGCCATCATAGGTCCATCCTAAATGGGTGTTATTTCAAATATCTCTTGTAAAAAATATATGTTCTCCCTCCTAGGGATGTCACTATCTGATCCACTCCCATCAGAGTTCGTATCAGTCCAATCCATGTACACTAGATTCTAAACTTGTGACATAACCCTTGTTAAAAATGGGAATCCAATGAAAAGTTCAGATACATGCCTCAAGTATATAATTCCATACATTCTTTTTGGGATTCTTCAGGATTCCATTTCCACAAGAAGGCCTCTGATAAATGAAAATCCATGTGTAATAGCGTTTCAATGTCCAGAAAATCCAATGGTGCCCCAAGGTGAATACTTTCCTGACTGAAGGATGCTTCATTGACTTGAAAACATTGGTAATTTCATGATAGAAGTAGTTCAATTAACCATCATCCACAATGATATGACATGGAAAAAATAGTTTCACCTCCAACATCTTAATAATTAAGGGAGACCTAGACTAAGAGATGAATCCAGAGGTGGGATCCATGGAAGGAGAGATCAACATATGTTCTTCCTAGTTCGATCAAGGAAAAAAAATATTTGATGAAGGTATGAATGACACCTGTCTTCAGAAAATGGGAATCCAAGGAAATAGTCAACACGTCCTCACCGACAATTTGTGCCCTAGAGAAATCATTGAAATTAGGGGCGAAACTGGCATATGTAGTGAAAAAATTGATTTTTGATAAATTAGGTAAATGAATCACTGTTGGGTGATTCATAGGTGGGTGAGTCACCAGTGGATGAATCAATGCTGGATGAGTCACTGGTGTGAGATACAGATGATGATCTACCAAAGTAGATTCACTGTTTTTTGATTAATGGTTTAGTGAGTTAATGTCGTTAGCCACCGTTAGTGAGTCACCGATGTGACTCACCGTCAGCGATTCACCGAAGAGAGTCACAATTATGACTCACTATTCGTGTCTCACCAACATGATTCACCATTCGGTGAGTCACTATTCAGTTGGTTACCATCATGACCAACCATAAGTGAGTCACAAATACAACTCACCATCTCCGAGTCACCGACGTGAGTCATGGTTCTAACTCACCGTTGCGACCTATTGGTGGATGAACTACAATCAAACATGCTACTGTTAGGGACTCACTATCATGAATCATCGATGATACGTACCAAAGCCACCTACTGATGCCAACTAATTATGACACCTACTGATATCTCCTTCTAATGGAACCTACCAACACCATATACCATTGGAAAAATTGTTTTTTTAAAACTCGTGAGATGAGTCACTTTCTCCATCCATAACACCTAAAAACATGATTTTCTCAAAGTAATGGATCAGAGAGGTCTAGGACATTACATCAGATACCTATCTAACTATTATCAACATTATGAATTCAAATACAACCTAGAGGGAAGAGAAATGACCAAAACACTACCCTTTGGGACATCTGTCAAGTTTCCTTATATTCATTAAAGGTCACAACCAACTAATCAAACTGAGGTTCAACTAAAAACCACTCTATGTTATTTGAAATTTGGAGTGAAACTTAATCATAAAAGAACAACTATGACTTATAACAACCCACCGACCAAAAGGCACACCAAAAAAATCACAATAACCACACTATTCTGAAAATATGAATCAAGGAATTACTCCATCTATGTCAATATACTATCTTCTCTAGGCGACATTGAATCACCCACATGGGTTTAATCACATCTCAATTAATGCATCTCAATTAGTAATCAGGTCCTTCCCTTTCAACATGTCGGGACCCTATCAAACATTAATGATCAAGGAAACTACTTATCTCCCAGCAAACAAGGTTCAAGAATCACATTATAATGAAACAAATACCAAGGAAAAACTAAAAACAACTTTGGGAACTAGGAACACATCTTTGATTCTCACTTCTAGGTACTCTCCTCCAGGATACCATGCCTCCACAACATGAAACCCAAGGAATGTTCCCTCCACATAAACCCTCTCTTGATGATCCTATACCTCCAGAGGTCATTTCAAAAATGTTGCATCGTCTTATGTATTCATATCTCCCATGTAAATGACATGGGAGCCATCAGGAAGATAATGAAGAAGATGAAGAATGTGAATGATTTCATGGATCCTATCCAACCGTAGTGGAAATTCTAATTTGTATTCCACTTCTCCAACTCTCCCCTACACCTTAAAGGGTCCAATGAACCTCAAATAAATATTTCACCCTCTTCCAAACCTATACATCCCACATCGAAGGGATACCTTCATGAGCACATGATCCCCATCCTCAAAGTCAATCGGACTCCTCCGTGGATCAGCATATGATATTTTATGGTCCTGTAATTCCTCCATCATCTCAGGAAAAATTTGCACCTTCTTGGTATTACTCTACACTACTTCGTAAACCAGAACATATGTCTCTCGAAATGTTTTCCAATAGAAAGGTGAATGAATCAATATCCCAAAAAATACATCAAATGGGAACCATGACAATGCAATCGTGATATATATTGTTGTACGAAAACACTACCAATTACATGTGCCACACCCATGATTTTCCAAAGTTTAAGACACATTCCCGTAACATGTCCTCGAATGTATGGACTCTCCAATATTTTTGTCCATCCATTTGATGGTGGAAGGTAGTTTAAAGGAAAAAATGAGTGCCAAAGACATTTGTAATCCACTCCAGACCCATGAGATGATATATGTATCCCGTTCTGAGAGGATGGATCTCATAACTACTTGCGACCACATCACCTCATCCACATAACTCTCAGCCAAGGAATCCACTGTACCCAACTGCATAATCACAAAGAAATTAGATAATTTCGTTGGCCAATCCAACACTACCCATATTGAATCACACCATCCCTATTCCCTAGGTAATTCAATAATGAAACTCATTGATATTTCATCCCAATTCCACTCAAGGACTTCTACGGGATACAACAAACCACCAGGAACACAATGCACATCCTTCACCTTTTGGAACACAATGTACATTAACACAAACTCGACCACTGCCTGCTTCACCACAAGAAACCATAACTATTCTCTCAATCCAGGGTACATATTAGAAATTCTCGGGTGTACTTCTATGGGTGAGATACACAACTCATTGATAACTCCCTAACAAATAACTATTATAATAAATAAAATCCCACAAAATATCATCCAATTTTGACCCTCCTCTAACTAACCATCTTGAGAATCACCCTAGTCAACGCAGTCACATATCACCTCTACCTCTGAGTCTCCCCACTGAGACTCCTCCAACAGCGGCATTAGAGTAGAATGCACCTTCATCTGAAACAAATTGCTTCTCGACCATCCATTCATGCATCTAAGTACAGTGATTCTAACTCCCCCTCCACCTTCCAATAATCATAATATTCACCAAAAATCTCTTTATGTTACTTCCTGCTCAAATCATCGACCCAAACATTCCCCTTTCCTAACATATAGAACATCATGAAATCGTATACCTATTGAAACAACATCCACTAATACTATCTCATGTTTAGATCTCACTGGTAAAAGATATAACTCAAGCTATTGTGATTTGTGAGGAACACAATGTGCTCACCCATGAGTTAATGTTTCCAAAACATCAGTGCAGACATGAACTCTTCAATCATCAGATCCCGGGTGTAATTGTTAAATTTTTTTGGGATGTAACAACCTAGTCTAATAAGAGATTTTTCCCCAATATTACATCAGCACACAATCTATGACAAGATTGGAAGAATCACATAAACCATCGAACATTGCCCCTTCCTCTTGTAACTGGAGAACTGGATCACTGGCCAACCTCCCTTTTAGGTAGAAGAACTCTGCCTTGAACTTCTCACACCACACAAAATCCTAGTCCATCCAAGTTAAATCCATAAATGGAGCAGCAACTCAAGTGAAATAAGGTATAAAAACCTGTTAATAACCTTCATACCGAGAATACTACAAACCACTATGACATTCTTGGCTGCTTCCAATGAAAAACAACTGATTCCATTGATTGGTGAACTTTAACACCCTGTTAAAGCACCACCTGTCCATGGAGATATACATCTATTTTCTACAATATACATTTAGAAATATTCACATAATGATGGACATATAGAAGAACTTGAAATATGGTCCTGATATTCTCAACATTTCATCCTATGAATTCAAGTAAATCAAGAAATCATCGAAGAAAATGATGACTAACTGATATTTGAACACATGAATGATGGAGTTAATATGTCCTATGAATATGGATAGTGCATTTGTAAAATTTAATGGCATTATAATAGACATGAAGTTCCCATACCTAAATCTCAAATAATTATTCATGATGTCACCCTATTTCAACATCAACTGGTGACATCCAAACTACAGAACGATATTAGAGAACCATCTTTCCCCTCTCATTTGGTCGATAAGATCATATATCCACGGGAGAGGGTAACAGTTCTTGACCATCACTTGTTTGAAACTCTGGTAGTCTATGCACAACCTCAGTCCACCATATTCCTTCATTAAAAAAATACAGGAGAAACCCATGAAAACAAAAAGGGCCGGATAAATCCCAACTTCAACCAATAATCCATCTGAATCCTTATCTCTTATAGCGATGATGGTGCCATCCGATAAGGATCCATTGAAATTGGTGAAGCATTGGGAAACATGTCTATCCTGAATTGAATATCACATTGATGGGGTGGTGTTAAAAACATCTCATGGAAAACATCAAAAATCTCTCCAAAAGTGTTTCGAAACACCATCCGGTCATTATCCACTAATTCCACTAATAGCTCAGATAACAAGGAATGAAGGGGGTCCATATGCCGACTGCCTATCAGAAAACTCAATCTGCCAACGAAAGATACATGCTGGCCATACACATATGAAAACACAACTATCATATGAAAGAATTTGATAACAGAATGAAAATATTACAACCATTTTATTCCAAGGATTACGTCATATGGTTTCATCTGTAACAGGAAATCATTTCAGTGGGACTTATATAGTCCCATCATCAGCCTACTCCCTTAACACATATCAAAAAAGCTTCTTTGACCTTCAATTTGTGTGTTGAACACCAGGGGAATGAGCATAATCTCAAAGTCTAGTCTTAGAGTATGGGCTAGGGTAGGTGCAATTAATGAGTGTGTTTGTCCTAAATCAGTAAAAGAAAAATATAGACTACAAAACAAGATGATCATAACTTGAATGATCTCCGAAACTTTTGGTACTGCCACCTCTATGGCGTTCAACTAACCACACATATCTCTTCTACCCCTATATTGACTACCACCTCCTCATCCATGTCTGGGATGAGGACCATGATGAACACCCTAATGGAATCCTCTACCTCCTATATCTCCTCTCTGGGAGCGTGAGGATGTCGTCCCTATAGCTGGAACTACCATGCCGACAATTGCAGGTGAGGTGGGTGATGGACCTACCCACCTCCACCACACTGAGCACAAATGGCCATCAGACACAAAATTTGACGAATCATGTAGACTCCATCGATAAATGACATTATCCATTGGACCACATGATATACATGAGGTCTAGAAGGTCAAAATGGAAACTACTGAGGTAACCTTCTCATCAGGAAAAAAATCGAAGGACCTGGATCCTGAGATGTGCTTCATCTAAACATGACATCGGAACAACAAGACAGACTCCCCTCAGACAGTAGAGCTCCTCGAATGTTCATCCAATCAAAAAATCTTGCATTCTATTGGACATCCAATTGTAGTCACAAGGAAATGGGGGTAACCTCCTTATGGAGAGAAGGAAGAAATGCCTCCTAAAGACCTCTCGCACGTGACTCCTCTTTTGGAAATAGATCCGGATTAAAATGAAGGGGATCATTGAAAATCATCCCCTTACCTCGTACTGACATACTCCCCAACCGAAGGGAGGGTAAAAACTACCTCTTCTCATCCTTCATGGTTGAATAAATGAATTTTGATCTGAAATCCTACTCAAAATCTCCCCACATTACATCATCCTCCTTTCAATCTCCTAGGTACAACATCCACTACTGATGTGCAGCTCCCTGAATAAGGCTCAATACCAAAGGAATCTAGTACACCTTTAGTGACTGGATCAAGATAAAATAGATCACAAGATCCTCAAGCAATCTCTATTTCTCTATGTTCAAATGGATTTCTTCGTACTTCCCCAGATTCTATCACTATAAATCACATAATGTTTTCTATCACTGGTTGTCCTCCTCTACTAGGTCAACCCCCCATCAATCAAATGAGTCATCCTACCGAGCCTCCACTTTATCTACTACAAGAAGATGATGACTGGGTGACACAAATGAAAGATAAACAAGTAATTCCTAAGCCTGAGTAGTATGTAATTTAATTTATTTCTATTTAACTAATTTAAATAATTTTTTATATCCATTTAATATTCTCTCAATGAACCAAATTTAGACAAGAAAATAATTAATTATGATGAATGTACCTTTCATTGGTTCTCTATCATTACAATTGTGCAGCCTCACTTAGTCGTTCAGTTGGCTAATAGTCCATGCATATGATCCTGGGGCCCCTAAAATTTTGTGTCCTAACCGGTCTAACCTGACCTCTGTTAGACACCAAGATAACCTCACACTATTTCCATACCAACCATTCAAATAATAATTGTGACTAACTACAAAAACCAACTTATCTCTCATACACCCCATATAATACCATTCTGTCATGACCCCTCCCCCTAATGATGCCTCTCCTTGGATGTAAATGAAAAAAGATAGATAATTGCCCATGAGTCAAACCACCAGTAGGCCCTAGAGTGGAAACCAACACCAATGGTATAGAAATCTCAAAAAATGGGAGGAATTATCATTTTTATAGTCATGATGATCGGGATATAATATGTATCACCCTCAAAACTAATCAAATAACTATGTAAAATATATACCCAATCCATCACACAAGCTAGTTTTAATGTTAAACAACTACAAATAAAATGTAAAGCTCCAATGTAAGTACCAAAAGAATAAATTTGTGCAGCGACAAAGCAATTATCCCCAACATATGTGCTAGTAATTCCCATCATGGTCCCCATAATCCGCTTAGAAATATGGAAACCGTTTTATATATCTAGGATTGGAATATAACTATAAAATGTAGGGAAAAACCAAATTCTCTCGTGCACAAGTGGAGAAGCATACATATTCCCCCGTGAGAAATTGAAGGAAAAAATATCACCTAACCAGGAATACTAGCCACCCCAACCTCGCCAAAGGCACACTAACAAAATAAATCATGTCATGAAATGTATTATATAGAACATAGATGATAGGTTACCCCACACAATTTTATAACTGATTATCTGATCTCACACCCTAATTTAAAACATCCCAGTAGTACAACCTCTTTTGAATGTACTACATCACAACCTTCCTGCACAAACCTAGGTCTCAAAAACATAACACATCCTGCCAGCAGACACTTGGTCCATGATGACAACACATCTTTCTCATAGACAATTGTTCATCTACCACCACACATCTTGCATGCATAAATGTGCAACATCCACACAACATCCTCGCGACACATGGGAAATACAACTCAGTCGTACACACCTAGTCTCATGAACTAAAACATGCCCAATGAATCGTGGGTTGTCACCACATGAAAGATGGTGCATGGGAGAGTGGGTGGGGTTTATATAGAAAACAAAATGAAAATATAGGTAAGTATATATAATATCATACAATTATGAACAATAGATGGGTTCTCAATCAAACAATAATCCACCCCATGATACGTACAAATTTGATGTTACCTCTAAATTCATGTATAAACACTAGAAACAGTTACATTGAATATAAATAAATGAAATGAAATTAACAACCACCTTCTCATAACACCCATTCAATTCATCATTATTAATACTTTAATTTGTTTTCCTTACCTACCTAGGAAACAATCAACCAAAACACACAACTAGGACAAATAGAGGAGAAAAACAATGATAATGGACTCAAGCACCACTTACACCACATTTGCAACCATTCCAACCACTTACAACATCAGTCTTCAAGGTAATACCACTACATCCTTCCTCTAAATAAGAAAACCCCTAGCCTACTGCCAAACCCTAAAACACACCTCATTACAACCAACTCAGCAGCCCCACTGCATAAAAACAAAAACCTCATCACACCCATCAAAATAAACATATCACAACCCGAGTCATGCTTCCATGCTACCCAAACACTTCCCATCCATTCCATAATTGATCCATATTTCAACCATATATTCCATTACACCACCAGTATCACCTGACCTTATATCCATGCTATAAACCCCAGTTCCACACAACCACACATTATAGAATATAGAACAAAGTCACGAAGAACACCAAGGCACAACAAAAAAGAATGGCGTTTTAATATTTAGCAAAAAATATTTATTTAATTCCTCATTTATAATTCATGGGATGTCAGAGAGCATGTTCAATCAAACTACATTCATTTATTTAATAGAATATTCAATGCTAACAAATTTCTTATTTTATCCTCTCAATAACTGATCTAGAACAATCGATCACAAGTTATCCTGAGTGAGAACAAAATAACCAGAAATGTCCATGATTTTACATTGGCATATATCCCAAATAAATCAAAATATCCATGAATATTAAAATAGAAGCATGTGTCAATTTCCAAGGCACTTTCTTATATGTTTATCATTAATTATGTTTTATTTATTAAACTGCGATTCATCTTCCATCATATGGAAAAAATACATCACCCCAACCACATAACACCAAAATATATTAGAGTTGAATGTATCCTTACATTAAAGAATAGATGAATCAAAACATCACCATGTGTAAAAAATTGGTGTGTGCATGAAACTAGAGGAATCATTATGCAGAATAATCCAAGGGGATCACCACAAACTCTTGATAAATCGTGAAAGAAAGGTTCTGGGTGCATTAGTATCATGATAAAGTGAAATAAATAATAAAGGAAAGGTGTCCGGCATTGAAGTATTATATCTGAGACTCAATGGATATAAATATGTTTTTATCTCCCAATTAAAAGTGGATCTTGATCATGAATTTTTAATTTCTTAATCCTTCATGAGTGTTAAGAAATTAAAGATATAATTTATATCAACTCATAATGGATTAAAAAAATTCCTAAACATGTATTTAATCCTAATTTACATCAATTAAATTGTTAAAGGGGAGAAACATAAACAAAAAGAATAAAACCTGATTTTTGAAAAACTATAGAAATGACCCACCATGGAGAGTCACTGATGGTTGAGTCATAAGTTGATGAATTCCCATTAGCTGAGTCACCGGTGCAAGCTATTGGTGATGAATACCAATGGAGAGTACCCATTCATTGATTCACCTTCTAGTGAGCTAGCATCATGACCCACAGTCAGCGAGTCACTGATGTAACTCACCATCAGTAATTCACGGACATGAGTCACTATTTTGACTCACCAATAATTTTCACCAATGCAAGTCACCATTCGGGGTGTCACCATTCTGTGAGTCCCTATTCAATGAGTCACCATTTTGTGATCTAGTATCATGACCCAATGTTAGCGAGTCACCGATGCGACTCAACATCAGCGAGTCACCGAAGCGATTCACTATTCTGACCCACCGGTCTTGACACACCATTGTGACCTAAAAGTGGATGAACCCCTATCATATGAGAAACCATTAGATACACAGCATCATGGCTCACCGATTCCACCTATTGATTCTACGTACAATTTAAAAAACTAGACTTTTGGATGACTTGTAAAATGAGTTATTATTTCCTCCAACAACACCTCAAACACAAGATTTTCACAAAATAATGAATTGGGGAGGTTCAGGCTATAACATATATATATATATATATACTGTCATGAATCTATTATAAGAACAATAAATTATACCCTTAACATATAATTTTGAAATTAATATTAAATTATATAAAAAATGTAATAAAAATTAACAAAATGGGACATTCCATCCATTCATGTAAACATATTATAAAAATAAATCATATATAAATATTTTATAAAATTATTCAAATAAATATCTCTTGTCGAATAATTTCAAAAAAATGGAAATTGTATATACACATATTAGAGATATATATAAAATATTTTCCTTCATATTTAAGAATGAATAAAAAATATGATTGATATTCAAATGTATTGGACTTATATTAATGAAATTAATATAAATACATATACATAAAAAGTGAATTTTCCATAAAGAAATAAAATTCTAATGATATATATTTTTGAAAATTCCACAATGAAAACATTTGAAATAAAAACAAACCGCCCTATAAATTAGAAAATTTGAGATTCATAAATTGAAAAATAATTAAATAAAATTGAAACCTTACAAATCCATGAATTATAAATTGAATGACTTAAAATAAAAATAAATAAAATAACATAAATAAAACAAATGAACAAACAGACCATATACCCGTGGTTTGGACACCCCAGAAAGATGAACATAAAATCCAAGAAGATAAAGCATTCAATGTAGCTCTCAAGAAGGGTGTGCAACACAACCTTTAGTGTGTGAAACACTTCAGAAAGGTGATGAAAACAACAATTGAACTGAGAGGTAGTGCGGAACAAAAATCAATATTTAAATACGCATTCAATCTATATATAGATATAATATTATTTGACTGTATTAGAATCCACCTATAGTAATTTTGAAAATAAAATGTAAAATCATTTAGTTTTGAAAAAGATTGATTCCATTGAAAGCCAAGGTAGAATAAATTTAAACCAATTTTAAACATGTGCACAAGAAAATGAAATTTCATGATGATTGATACTATAATAAATTTCAAAAAATAAATATCCAACTTTATCTGGAAGCTATGGACAAAAACCATTCCAAAACATTTTTATAAACGAGGAGTAAAAAAGGAGGAAATATTCACTATTAATTCAAATATATTTTAAATTTAGGAATATACTTTTAATTTACCTCAAAATAAATTGATTAATAATGATGAATAATAGAATATAGAAATAATAAAATCACTATAAACATGAAAACATTTATTGAATGTTTCAGATGCCGAAATAAAAAAACACATACCTCCCATAGATTGATGAAAATCAAAACTGAATTTGATCAGATCTCACTAAAAAATGAAACCATAACTCATGATTCAACCAATTTTTTCAAAAATAAAACTATAGAAGCCCTCACAAGTTTTCAAAGAACTCTTGGACACCTCACCGATAGCTGGTCTCCCTCGATAAGGACACCCTTCACTACTCAACCTCACATGTGCATCAACCCAATTTATCTCTATCTTGATTGGCTCTAGTGAAGCCTCATTTTTTCCACCAAATGGAATCAGTGATTATATTAACTATTTCAATTTTTTTCATTTTTTATACATATCGTTTGGTATTTTTTATCTCTCATTTTTATTATTTTTGTTTACAATTTTCATGTCCCCTTTTCAAAACATATCACATTTTTTTACAAAAAAAATTATTTTTTTCCAAAACGTTGTATATAATTTGATCATATATATATGAAATTAATTTTCGGTTAAAATATAGTTACATATATTTTGAAATTTAAAAATTTTATAAAACAATTAATTAATATAATTAATTATATTTATAGAATATGTAATAAAAAAAATTATTTTTAAATAAATGTTTTACTCTTTAATATTGATATAGTTTTTATTATTATTAAAATATTAAAAAATATATAATTAACATATTTGTTAGAAATGTGGTCATATTTTATTTTTCAAAATTAATGAATATTTTTTAATTATAATTATTAACAAATATAACTAATGAGACACACACATTTATATATATTTCATTAAATATGTGTAAAATTTAGTCATTTTAATTTTTTTTAAAATAATATTATTCAAAGATTATTTTTTTCAAACATATTCGTGAAAATATAATTACATTAAAATATTTTTTCATATAAATTAGTACCACATTTTAAAAAATAATATTTATTATAATTTTAAATAAAAATAGTCATTTAAAAAATAATAATATATTCAAAACAATAAATATTAAGACCTAAAATTATATAAAAAAATATTTAAAATTATTTCTAGAAAAATACATGTAATAATATGAAATAAAAATCATGAAAAATTGATATTTTATAATCTGGAACAAATATCTTAGTAAAAGGATTTTTTTATTAAAACCATTCCTAATTGGTTTAAAAATCAAAAAATATTATTAAACAATCACCTAATTAAAAAAAGATACTATTTAAATTTCATGGGATGTTATATTTTAATATATTTCTTGATATAGGATATTTATTACTTCAAATGATGATTATTGAAGAAGTATTTTTGTATACTCTATAAAATCTAAATTAAAAGTATATGGGTGGTTCAATGTGTGGTAGAAAATGTTTTAAAATAAAACATGGATGTAAGTGAATGCACTAAAAAAAGACGGTTTACTTTTATAAAATTCAGTACTTACGAATTTTTACATGAATTAATGTATAAAGACATAATAGACTTCTATTAATATTCGAGATTTAGAATATATGAACCTAATAATTTTGATGATTTCATAGTGAATATAAATGAATACTTTTTTAAAAATGTTATTGTATGATGATGTAATTAATACATAACATGGTCTATAAATTAGATCACCCTTAAATACACTTTATATAAAGAGTACACAGGTGGAATGTAATGGAAAATATATTGATTAATCTGGCCTTGGTATATGTTGTGGTACAGTTTTCCAATCATGTTAATTTTGGTTGACTTATTATTAGTGAAATTCACAATCTTATTTAAAAATACAGTTGACTAATTTTGATGGGATTAGATCAGGGTCCACATAAAAACCTATGAAATATATCAATAACAAATATGAAACACTTGATAAATATTCAATGTTTTGTTTTATTAGAGAGATTCAACATAAGTTTAGTAATAAATATCATAGTGTTATATAGTAGAGATAAGGTTAATTTTAATTTGATTCAATGAATGAAATTCAGAAAAATATAGATAGTTGGGAAAACTTATTTTCATGAAAACTCAAATTTACATAAATAATATTTTCTTACTCAATCATTTATATTATTAGGCTATTTGTTAATTTTAGATGACTCTATTTTGTGTTAATTTTTATGATTTTCCTATTTCTCACTAGTAGTTATTGCATGCACACATTCCATATTGAGAGTATGTAATAGTAGTGATGAAAAAATCATTGACTATTTTTATTATTACATTATTTGATTGTTTCTATGTCTATCGAAAATATTGATGTCATAAAAAGAATGAAAAAGGTAGTAAAATATTTAGTGGATTATATCCCCTTAAAATAAATATGTTAGATAATTAATATATAAAAAGGAAATGAAAATAAGGATAATGGTCAAAAGGGAGGACATTTAATATTAAAAGTTTTGAATCTATTGTGATTAACAACCGTAAAATATTACATCGATCAAAAAATCTAATTAGAAAAAATATAAGCAAGATAAAGGTTAATTATTGTTGTCTATTAGAAATTAATATTTTTATTTCCCTAATATTCATCATTGTAGATACCAATATAATAATTATCACATAATTATGTCATTAACATTATTATTCTCAATTCTAGTCTCATTATTTAACATTAGTTTATATTTTCCATCATCTGTTGATGATAAAAGTAATATTCATGAACCATGTTAATCCTTAGATTTGTTTAATTTGTATAAATGATTTTTTTAAATAGTCTACTCCTCTATATTCACATTTCTAAAATAGATAAATAATATTTAATGAATTCGTTTATATATTGATAGATTAATTTTTTTATTTTTTAATAATATTACTCTAAATTATAAAAAACGCATAATATTTTTTTATACATAGAAATTAAAAAAAAATCTAAATAAATCATAGATTTAAAAAATATGACTATTTTTTTTGAATATTTAATAACATTCATAATTTTGAAATATTCTATAAATAATTTTAATTCAACCAATAACTATATAAATAACTTATTTACTTCCTTCAAGATTTAAATATTATTTATATTTATTATTATAATCATTATGATGGATTTTGGCGTTATGGTGTGGAAATTTTTTGAAAAGAGCTATTGTTCTTAATTGAGTGTTTTTATTTTATTTATTACTCCACCTACAAATTTTTTTTTCAATTATGGTGATATAATACCATTAGTATATAACATATACATATATTTTTTATGATAATTAAATAATATATATCCACCTCCTACCCCATCAAATTGGAAATGAAACCATTGATAGTGTGTATGGTGGTGTACGGCCTTCAGAATCGATGTAATATGTTTTCAATCAATTCCTTACCCAATTGGATAAAATGGGGGATTTTACATATTTATCTGACATTAATTAAATTATTAAACATATATAATTAAAATAACTCATATACCTCCTAACCATCCAATACATTTGAAAATGATAACTTCAATCATCTATACGTGTATACTATTTTGTCCACATCATGATGTTATACATATTTAATTTTTTATTGACATGTATGGTAATAAGGATATATTAATTTATTATATATAATATATGATATATAATGGAATACATAAAGGTGAAATATTATATATCATTCCATCTTTCCATTCATTAATAAAATTGAAGCATCGTTCATATATACGTATGACATATCATCTTCATGAGCATTGTAATTAATTTTTTAACTATATGAATTATGGATCACTTTAAATATATATATAATAAATATATAAGATATTTAAATATATATTTTTAATTTTTTTTAGATTATTGAATAATGATCAATATAAAATAACCTAAAATAAAAAACCAACCTACATGAGAAATGAATATATTATAACACAAAATGTGAATTTAATAAGGAAAATTTAAAATATTGTTTATAAATGGTCACATGTAAATCATATATGGTATACAATATATGAGTATAGTTTTATAATAATTATATAATAATACAATAATAAATATCATCAATGTAAAAATGTTTATAAAAATTTTCAATACATAAAGTAAGGGCTTAACATCTCATATTTACTTCTATGGGAGACATGACGTATTCATCATATTTTTATTTTATGTGGTTGGTATATTTCCCAATTGACTTTTTATCTTTTTAATTAATTTATTATCATGATATATATGGTTTATTTAATATTATTCCTTCATTTAAATTATGATTCTTATGTTACCAAATAGGTTAATGGGTTTTCATCTATCTTTTATTTTCATAGGCATATTATATATAAATTACTTGTTTCTTTTGAGTGGTATAAATAATAACCAATATTGTTTTTTGATATTTGTCATGAGAATAATGTGATATATATAAATTCATATGGTTATATCATATATGGGTCGTTCAATTACAAATTTAAAAAAGTTTAATGGTTTTATTTTACAATATTATTATTTATCAAGATTGTTTATGATTACGTTTAAAAGGATGGAATATTATTATCTATCACTCATTAATCTCCATAAATTTAAAATAATTTTTTATTCCAAGAGAATAAATCTTTCCAATTCATTTTCATCTCGTTAAATATGTATGAGAGTGAATTTTTTTTTAAATCATCCTTGTTTGTCTATTTGGTCAATAATATTTTTTCTCCAAATCTAAATTTTATAATAATGTTATAAATATTGTTTATAATAATTTACTATTAATTTTCAAAGAATATTGTCGCCATGTTTTAAATTTTTTAAAAATTATATAGGAATCTTCTTTTCATTTTATAAACATGTGGTATTTCTGTTTTTACTAAAAATGTGAAAGGAATCATCATTTAATCATGTACAAAATGAACTGTATTTTTCGTCAATATGATTTCTCAATGATTTAATGATTTATTTACATGTTTCCAAGGTTTTTCTTTAAAAAAATATATTATTTAATATACTTAATATTTTATTATGTTACATAAGTTATTTTAAAGTGGAAAGGATATTTTTATCATAAATAATTTAATTATATATTTATTGAATTTTCATTCATCAAACACAACAGATATCGTTGTTTCTTATGTTTTACTAGGGATATGATTCAATGGTAAAATACATATACATTATCTAGATATTTTATTGTTATAGTAAAAAATTTAAATTATATGTGGTCATTTTTGATAGGTCATCCTATAATGGAATGCTTATAAATTTCATTTTATTTCATGGGTTCTAATATGGTGAATATTGCATGAACATGTGGGAAAAAAATTTATGGATTATGTTATGGGTTGGACCAATGTTTCAATCCAATGCATTGTGATTGATTTATGTTATATTAGGTCAAAGGGTACATATGTTACAATCAAAATCACAAAATAAGAGGGTACACAATTGGATGTCCCAATCCTGAAACAAGAGTGTACATGGGAGGTTATCCGTAGCCCATAACAAGTGGGTACTTTTGAGGATATAACAAGTCCAAAATATGGTACACGTGAGGTTATCCCAATCCTCACAAAAGTACATTGGATGTTTTCCAAAGCGTTACATGTTTCAAATATCTTGGTGGTAGCCTTGAAAAAAGACTTTGTATACTTATGTGTATGAAAAAAATCTATATCTAATGCAAGTGATATGGTATCATTGATTATGTTATGTTATTGGTTTATGATTTTCCCCTTTTATCTACAATTATTTTTTTCAATAAAAATGTTTATTATCTATTATATAAATTGTGTTTTTTTTAAATATTACACTCATATTATCATAACCTTGTGATAATTTAATATTGATATCACCCTCTTCTACCCTTACTAGGAATTTCAGTCCACAGTTTATTATGATTCCATTCCATAGGTTATGAAAGAAGGTATTATTTATGAATGAATGAGAAGTTTTCTCGATATGATTAACATAGTTGGATGTGATGGAGTTCAATTATGAACTAGTAGATTATCTATCCACGAATCCAATGGCCCAAGAACAAAATGATTTTAGAATCGATAATTATATAATATAATGCATATCCATTAATTATGATTTAATATCTCTACAAGAGAAGTTAGGTTATTTATACAACTATTATAGACCCTCTGACAAAATAATTCTAACAAACATATCTCCTCTAACAAAATATAGAAAAAACCACAAAAAATTCCCACATAACCATAATATCATAGGTAATGATGTTGTAAAATCACGAGATTATGTTTTTTGAAAATATATTTATGTTTGTGAACAAATACTTATATATATTAATGTATATATATTATCCATCATTTTAATGAATTTCATAATTAAACTAAACCATGATATGATTTGATGAAAATGCAAAAAACTAAATTTAAATGTGAAAAAACCACTCCTAATATAATATGTATTTCAATAAATAATGATATATATCTATATATTTATATATGTATCATAAATATATAACATTAATTACTATATATAAGAGTATAAAATTAAAATTATAAAATATCACAAAGATGACTAGGTTGAAGAATAGATCACCATGATCGACCATGGAGATATTTACCTAGATGATTATAATAGAGAACACATTTATAAATTAGAAAATGAGAATCATTTTAGAAAGTAAAAAATATAATGGATGTGTGAGTATTTATATGATAATAATGTAACTGCTGTAAAAAAAGTAGAATGGTATTTTTTTGGGATCCGACATGATCTTGGAATGATTAATGTGAAATAATTTTCATTGAATAGAAAATACTCGTGTTCTATGTATCTTATTAGAAACTATCCTAAAATGGATAAGGGTTCCAAGTTTATAGTTATGTTTCAAAAAGGGGAGGTAGTGTATTATTATTAATAACGATAAAGGGATTGTTTATGACTCACACCAACTGATATTTAATTAATATAAGTACCCAAAACATGATTTGGTGTTATAAGTGGTAGTCATTCAATTAAATATCTAGAAGAATTATATGTATGGATA
This sequence comes from Viscum album, assembly GCA_963277665.1. NCBI lineage: Eukaryota > Viridiplantae > Streptophyta > Magnoliopsida > Santalales > Viscaceae > Viscum > Viscum album. The sequence continues at coordinate 2,129,708,416 of OY728120.1, forward strand.
CTTGTGTCACATATATTCTTATCATAAATGTTTATATTACATATTTATAAAAATGAAAAGAATATTCACCATAGAATATTTTTTGAGTTGATTTCACATTATTACTACTCAATTCATTAACACCCCGAGAAAAAGAACTTGATTGGTGATTCACTGAGTTGATTTTATTATGCCACATTATCAATGTAGAGCTTTTAAAAAGATATTAATGGATTTTCAATTAATGTCCCTTGTAATAATGAAGGAGAGAGAAAAATGTTTTCTTTAACAAATGGGTGTTAAATCATCTATCAATGGAAACATTAAATAGGGATATAGGGAGGATGGGGGGCTGTAGAATATTTTTAGAAATTATCATAATTTCAACTTTGAAAGCAATGGAATGATAATTTTAATGAATTGATAATGGGTACCATTAAAACTAATCAAAAATAGGTAACTATTACCAAAATAACATAGACCATATTTATTTATTCATCCTATAATTCTGATATTTTTAGTGTAACATCATGTTACCCAGTTTTATGTATTTACTTTCTCTCTTTTAATTTACCGTCTTGTTTAGGTGCTTTTTGGGACTGTAGATGATATAGAAAAATTGGTGGGTAAGATGAACTAATGTTTAGGGATAAATGTTTGAATGAATCAATGGATTGTAGGTATAAATATGGTAATGGATATGCAGGGTTATCCCTATTTCTGAAGAACACTACTGTTAATTTGGGATATTGATCAAAATATGGGATCATTGTGGTATTTAGATGAAATAAATATCATCTGATGGATACTATTTATGAAATATTTACAAATCATGAAAAATATTCACATCATGTATTTTTTTAAGGAATATTTCTTTAACTGGATTGTTTCATGATAGATTTACATGCCATCGGAATATTAAACATCATTAAATAGTAGAAATAAAAAATTTTAATATATGGATATATTCTTTTGACATTTTTAGTTTTCAGGGATTATCAAATGTGAATGTAGTTTTCATACAATGTAATTATTTTATTTTCATATTATTGGCACTACATAGATGAATAGTTTTCTTGTTTAGATACACCATGTTATGTCTCCACCTAGGATCTCTCTTAGGTTATTTTAGAGACCTTGTATCAATACAAATCAAGTCATTTAGCGGTTGATCATCATTGTAGTTTCAGTGTCCCTCTTTGTGTTAGTAATCCTTCTACATCGTCGTTTTTATCATGATATAACCATTATGTTGCATTATAGTATTAATTTATCTTTAATTAAAATCATATTGATCGTTTCTAAATCAATTGTGTGATATTCTTACATGGGATGACCCTTTGATGGTAGTGTTGCGGTTTTTTTATTCCAATATGGATTCTTATTATCAACCCTTTGTACAATAATTTTTTTGGATGTGATTCGATGAATTAAAAATAAATATTATGGACTTCAATGTTTTCTTTCTATTATTCTTTGTTGGTGGATCCCATTACCGGGATGTGTGAACCTATATTAAGGAAGGTGGTTCCATCCCTAGAACATTTTCGATATGCTATATTGATATAATATTCATAAACTGTTTTTTAATGAATTTGAATGACTGACTAGTTAATTTGTGTGTGTAAAAATGGATTTTTGAGAAAATATGGGATTCCCATTATTTTGAAAAATGAAAAATGTATATTCTATTGATTATGAAAATGATTTATTAAATTGTTTTGAAACCATGGATTTGATGAAATTGTGGGGAAAGTATTATACAAGAGAGCCCATGGGTAATTAGGTGGAAGGACTAGTATTGGCCCTCATCTATTGATACTTTGAGGGGGTGGGGGGGTCACCCATGGGAATTCCTTTACTCAGTGGGCACATTATTCATAGTAATTAGTAGAGACCGTTGAAAGGTTCAGTTTTTTGGGTTTCCTCTACTCTCCTCAAGCGATGAATATGTCTAGGGGGTTGGTTTCTGCAATTGATTTTTTCTTGGTATGAGGGATAATTCTTACTTGAACTGTACTAATCTGTGCATTGATGTTACCTATTATTTTTCTTGTAATATTTTTCATGTACATCCATTTAATTTATATGATATGTGAGAATGATTTAATTGATTTATCATTATTGATTTATATGAAATGATTTGAAACTATTTAACCTTGATTTTTTTTATCAAATTTAGAAAAATAGAAAATTAAATATTTTCCTTGATTTTGATATAAAAATGGTTAAACGATTTTCCATGCCTTTTCTTCATAAATGTTTTGCATATTTTTTTATTGTACAAATTATTGTTTTGGAACAACATGGTTGGATCCTAATGAGCTGGTTACCTCACACCATGTGCACCCCTTTGGAAGTACATAGACAATTTTATTTCTCTCAATACTGGGAAAGGAAAGGCTCTACTATGAGTTAGAGATCATTTTTTCAGCCGAGTCTAGGTAGTTGGGTTTACATGGTGGAAATTTCGCACATTATTTGAGGGATTAGTCAGTCTTAGTATTTTTTTATCCTTTTATGTGGGACTTTTTATTTGGGATGTTATGATAATTTTTATGTTTTTTCTTTCTAATCATCACCTTTCATGTGTGGAATATGATATCACATCTACCATGCATCCGTTTTCTATATTAATTTCCCATATTTTTTTATCCCATTTGGAAGAAATCATTCTATCTAGTTATTTGATGCTCAAGTGCTATTATGTAGCCCATAAGGATTTGGAACACCCTTTGGGTATGTGAAAATTCAGCTTATATACTAGTTTTAGAAGGTAACTTGATCAGGTTCTACATATTTCTATATCGGAAGTTGTTTTTCCTCCAAAGTCATAGTGTAGGATATTTAGTAGATATAATATTGGCTTATTATGGCATGATATGTAGGTTTTCGTGAGTTCTCGTCCATTTTTTACAATCATGAATCTAAAGTTTACATGGGATGATGTAATTTTTGACTCGTGTTTTCTATTATTTATCATAATCACATTATTGTTTTCAGGTTTTATAGTATAAACTATGATTATTCTATTTTCTAAAATTTTCATTTATTTTGGTCTGCATCAGTATTCCTTTGAGTTGTATTCCATGGGATTTTAAAGAGGTGTAGTAGATGCTCCTAAAGTGAATGTTCTTAAAAATCATAATCATATCAATAATTTTACGAATACAATTCATGTTAATTACCAACATGTAATTCATGTCCAGTGAATAGTTGTTGAGGTATAAGTAGGTTCGCTAGGGGAAAAATATTAAATCCTGGGATTTCCATCTGGATAATAAAACATCCTTTAATGGAATGAGTGAACATCAAGAGTCAGAGGATAGGATGGACAAGATCAACCAGGTCATTAACATAATGATCACTCTTGAGTGTATCAAGGTGAAATGTGAAATATTTATATGTTAGGGTTGTTGAACGATATAATAGTATTCGTTGGTGTTTGTGGATAATCATATTGTCTTAGAATTGAGAGGATGAATGTCTATCCAGTTATATTTGTGTTGTCCGGGGTCACAGATGATGCTTATGTCTCTGGATTTCCTCTCTTTTAAGAAAAGAACATGTTCACCATTGTTGTACACCAATTGGTTTTCTATTTTGGTTTTCATTTCTCCAAAGGTACAAAAATATTTCTAGATGATGGATTACAATTACATGAAGGATTTATGATAGGAAATCTGATAAAAAATAAATATGGAAATTAGTTCAACCTATATTGATATGGTTGATTGGGTGATGATAGAAAACCAGAATAATATGGTAATTCTAGTGTATTGTTTCCCTTTATATTATACCTAGTGGATTATTTAGTGGTTAACAATTGTAAAATAGGAATTGTAATTATAAATCCAGGATTGGTTGAGGTGGTTCTTAGTGAAAGTCCTCTTATACATCTTTAGTTATAGCTAGTAGTATTCCTCTGACTTGCTACTAGTATGATATGTTTCAACACACCTCACATTATTGTCATGAACCTATGATGATGTTTATCTATTGTACATGCAATGGTCAAATGTATCATTTCTTTCAGCCGATATTGGTTTCTCGTTATAGTATGGGATCATATTATCCAATGGTCACTTCGATGAATTATGATACTTTAGAGAATGAAAGCCTCATTCTGTGCGACTCATGAGTTTAGAACCTTCAAACAGTATATGAGTTTTTGGTGGAGGTAGACGGAGGTCCAATAATAGTTAGAGGATTCATCTTTAAAACATATTCTATAGTAATTTCTTTAGTTGATACTTGTAATTCATACTAATGTATATCAATAATTTTTTAATATTCCTAAACATCAACAAGAGCCCAAGTCCTTTGTTATAGAGTTAGAAACACAACATGAGAAGATGAAAGAGTAAGGGTTTCAATGTCCTTCTTCTTTTTTGTTGATATTTTATGTAGTTATTATGTAATTATTTTATTCTCAATATTGAACTATTTGGTTTCATCACTAGGATGGTTTGGCCTATCTCTCATAATGAGGTTGATTTTTTATAATCATAAGGTCTCAATTCTCATTGTCAATGGGAGATCATGAGTGTGTTTAGGATAGTTTGATTCAAGGTATCATAGTATCGGTTTATCTCACATAGATATTAGGTTTTTTTCATCTATAGTGGGTGATCCTAATGATGATTCTTATTTTTTTGAACATACCTCATTTGGTTTGGACATTCCAGATGTTTTCATAGATGATTTTTCTATGATTACTCCAAAGATGGAGGTAAATTTTAAAATTAAATTATTTCTTGGTATACAACCTATATCTCTAAATTATTATTATAATGAACCAGTGAAGATGAAAGAGTTTATGATTCATTTGGGAGATATAATAGTGATAGGAATTTCTCAATCTAATTTTTTGCCTTATGCAGAAACTATATTCTTTTCCAAATGGGATGATAGTTTACTCTAAATATGTTTGGTGTATTAGATGTTGAACTAGTTAATAGAATATAACATTTTTTATTTTCATCATGTGGATGATTTATTTAATATATTAAATGGGGAGATATTTTTATCAAATTCGATCATTGTCCAATTTATCATCATCATAATTTTTAGGAATCTTATGTACTGAAGATGAATTTCAGGAGTATTTATGGTAAGTATGAATATCTTATGATTAAATTTGGTCTGGATAACACTCTTATAGTTTGAATTAATTTTCTGAATCATATATTACATTAGTATATCAAAACATTTATGGTAGTGTTCACAGATGATATATTAGTTTATATGATATCTAATCATGAGTATCAGTAATGTTTGAGTTTAGTTTTGGGAATAACGATGAGCCATCATTAGTATGTAAAGCATTTGAAATGAAATTTCCAGATCCATGATGTTAATTTCATTGGAAACATGATTTTTGATCCTTGACTTTCAATTTATCTGAGAATGTGAAAGTGATATTGTCATCATAATAACAACATAACTTATTTGAGTTTTTATTATTCTTTAGTGCTGATGGATATTATGGATTTTTCATCAAGGATTTCTAAAATTTGGCATCATCACTGACTTATTTAACCATGGTAGGTGTGGAACGAATATGGGATGTAATTTTTTAGTCTTGTTTTAATGATAGAAAGATATATCAAACATCAAGACATATTATATTCTCATATGATCATGTAAAGGGTTTAATGTTTTTATGTGAATCTTATTCTGATGTTTTGGGTTGCATTCTTTTTGGAGATAATAACGTGGAGGCTTCTCTCTCATCTATAGAGACCACATGAGAATAATTATACCACTCTTGATATAGATATTTCTACAACAATAAAAGGGTTTTGGTGTTGGAGATACAATATTTTTGTGTAGAGATCATAAGATTTTCTAACCATAATAGTTATATTAATATTTTTCATAGAAATAATTGAATCTTTGCTAGATGGAGTTGGTAAAATACCTTCAAAAATATTTATTTGGCATCACCTACTACATGGGGTACGAGGAAATGAATTGTACATATTATTATTAGGAATGTACCATCACAAGCTGTTTTGGAATCCATTAAGTGTGAAACCTTATGGTTCTCCTCATTTATTAGATTCTAGATGCAAAAAAAGATGTTTTAGGTGAGGTTCTGGATAGTGTTGAATTATCAACATCTCTCATTGAGCGTATTCTATGGATTTAGTAGTAGGATGATGAGATTAATGGATTTCAATAAAACCTGTATGGTGGGGAGAGCATTTAAGGTTGGACTCTCTTTGCAGAACGTATTCCCTGTATTGGAGATTGGGTTTTCATCCCAACATCCATGATGATATTTTTTTGATTCAATATTAAATTTCATTAGGGGATGTTCATCCAGGAACTATGATTATGTATTATGACATGATATGTTGATTCTGGTGGATGTTAGTGAAACTTGTCACTGATGATTAAGTGTCTCAATGTTACACCATCCAATAAAAAAGTAAGATAATCTAAAACCTTCTAGTTTACCAAAACCTCATCGGATGCATGTTTTTAAATGGGTTAAGGTATCCATATAAAATATTATTTGATTACCATAGAATCCCCTTGGGAGGAATTCTCTATGGGTGGTGATTTATTAGTTGAAAAATCAATCTCATTTCATTATGATTAAGTAAAACAAAAAATTTGATGATCCGGATAAGATGTATATGTAGAAGATAAAGAGGTTACATGAGATTACATCTTCCATTTTTTATATAGGGATAAAAGGTTTACATAGAGGTTATAGAAGAGTATACATGGGGTTATGAGGAATCATGTTATGTTGAGTGTAAAAGATATCCATCATTTAGATTGAAAGAAAATGTGTTCTACTGATATCCTAGAGGATATGCTCGGTTCTGGTGTGTTTGATTGAAGTGGATCATGGGATAGACATCTATGTTGGGTCTTGATTATTTATAATAATAGTTGTCGCAGATCTTTCAAAATGTATACCTATAAGGATTTTTGTGTGTCCTGAAAGGATCACATCTTTATTGGGAAGAAGTAGACGGTGCCACTATTGTAGGACACAGACTCCTTCAGTTGATGTTAGTGAGGATTCAAAATATATTTCAGTATCTTCTTACAAATCATAGTTGATAAAAATTATATAAATATTGACAACATCACCATATGGATTTTCCCATTTGTCAAAGGGAATTCTTGAGGAATTTTTCTTAGTTGGGTCACCAACATGATTTAAGACAGGTATATTTGTTGCCAAGATATGGTAGAATTTGTTTGGTGAATGAACAAATTAGTATGGTTTCTTATATGTTTTAATTTATGCTTCTATTAATGGGGATTCATGAATTTTTTCCATAGCTATATTCATAAGATATACCATCATAATCCATCCCAGGTTCATAGTTAGAATGTGATTGAGATAGAGCTAATGGGTTCTATTATAGAGCATCCATGGGATATCAATAAATATAAATAGAACATATTTCATGGTAAGTAAATTCAACTAGACATATTATTATGGAAGAATACATTAGATTCTCATAAAACTTTAAATCCAAAGTCATTGATGAGGGAGTAGTGTCTTCACCTCTTTTTTAGAGTCCAATCTTCCACATCACTTCATTTGGATAGAAATCCTTATCTTGTTTATTTTTTAACATCCCATTAATTACATAAAAATATTTCTCTTGTCTATTTTCTATCCTTATTTATTTTCATGTATATTTTCCCTCCTATGGATGGAGTGAAAAATCTTGGGAAAAATAACTAAATTTGAGTGATTTTATTTGAATTAGTGGATTCTGAATATAATTGTGTTAATGTATTTGTGGGGTTCTCCAAGGGTTTAATGAATATTAGTGTTGATTTTTTATTTTTAGAAGAATTGAAGATTTAATTGTTTGTAGGAGAAATTTATTCCATGTAATGATTACATGGGAGAAAAAAATTACACACTATGAAAAATATTCTCATCGTGTATTGGCTTCTGGGATGATGTCATAAACTAGTATATAGTGTGTAATCATAGCTCAAAATAATAATATTACACATCATGAAATGGAAGAAACCAATATTTTTATTTTGAGATGACTTATTTTTCATCGTTGTTTAATATCTTGGATTACACGATGTGAAGGGGGTTCCATGCCATGTAATTATAATTGTTTATATTTTTATGATATTAAACATATGTTTTTCCTTATTATTAATTTATAGCCTCTTCAATTTAATAATAGGAGATCTTAATTGTTATTAGGGGTATCTCCCCTCATTCTTAATCCTTTTTAGTGATTGATCTTCATTTGATATTTTCTATGTCTCTCCATGTGAGTAATCCTTTAGATTATTCATTGATATTGATTTTGGTAGCACCATTATGATTCATTGTTTTATATGTCGATATGTGATGATAATATTCATATTCATTTCAAGATCCATTGGGAGATATTCTTCTAGTATCCAATCTATTGTTAGTTTTAGTGTGGCTTGTTCAATTTCCTTTAGGATTATTTGGATCTACCATTTACACCATCTTATTTTGTTTGTGGGATGTGATTCCAATACATGGGAATCAATCTCCGGGCCTCCATTTATTTTTATATGTTCTTCCTTGATGGTGGATCCCATTGCGGTCATATAAAACCAAAGATTTAGGTTGTGGGTGGAAAATCTATTAAATGATGGATAAAATGTATTACATGATATTTTATAATTTTTTAAATTATATACATTGATTTATTGGTTGATTTATATGTGTAGAATTTTTTTTGATGAATTTCAGTTTTCCTCATGTTTGGATAAAAATTATAATTTATTTTGAAATAATTTTGATATGGATTTCTGATATTGTTTTCAACATAGGGTTTGGATGAAATGGTCTGGAAAATAAGGAACATAGGAAACCTTTAGTACATTAGCATATGGTATAGTAATAAGACTTACCCTTTGAAGCCTTATATGGGTTCACCCATGGGAATTTCCTTGATGACCTAGGCCTATATTTCTACGGATTATTTAGAGTTTCACATTATGGGGGGTTCCCTTACTCTCTAGATTGTGTGCTTTTTTTTGTATTGGTCTAGTTGTCTAATCTTTCCTGAATTGTATTTATGCTTTCTTTATTTTAAATGTGGTTTATATTTTACTATTTTTTATCGTAATGTCATGTTTTTGTTATGATATGCGACACATGATATGATTGATTTGACTTCATTGATATATATGAGGTTTTCATAAAATCATTTAGATGTATCAATTTTGAATTTTAGAAAAGCGAAAATTAATTTTTTTCCATTCTTATTAATTAAAAACAATTAATCTTCATATCACTAGTTAGTTTCTCTCGATTTGATCATTTTTAGATAATTTTATAATGATTTTTTACGAATACATCGGTGGGATCCTACTGAACATGTTATCTTAAACCCTACCCACCCCATTGAAACTGTATAAAACATTGTATGTAACTCAATGTAGTGAATGGAAATGGTACCACAATGAGGGTTCATGGTTTATGGTATTTGAGACTGAGTAACTGATGGTTAGATGGAGGGATATTTATAAATTATCAAATGGAGAATTCAACATTCATATTTAGTATTCCTTTGACGTTTGATTTTTAATTTGAGATGTTCTTATTGATTTAGTGTTATATCGATTGTTTTTGTCTTCTATCATTATATAAAATATGTTATGTCTTACAATACATATATCTATATTATATATATATATATATATATTCTATTTTTTATCATTTTTTGGTGAAATTGATCTCTATAGTTTTTTTATTCCTGTGTCATAATAGACAGTCAATGAGGATTACGAACACCCTTTGACTATTTTATACTTCTTGTTGGACAAAAGTTTAAGAGAGAGACCTATTCAGGTTCCCAACATATAGAGATCAGATCCCTTATTTCTAGATTTATAGCATGAAGATATGTATTTTAGATTATGAATCTTACAGCTTGATATATCATAATGTCAATTCGTAGAGATAAAATTCAATTTAGAGGTCTTAACCCTTAAGTACTAATTAAATTGGAAATATAACACCATTTTCTTCGTTATTAGGCACCCAAAAAAATATAAAATACATAATTCTATTAGGTATAGAGTATATCATGCTTTGAAGTTTGTTCACCTAATTTATTTCATATATGATTCCTCATTTTATCATCTTACTTGGATATACATTTTGGATATGGTAATATTTACTAGGGTTGAACATTCAGTTAAACATTATCAAGAACTAAGGATTACATGGATATTATGGAATTTTCCTCACAAATATCTAGATATTGAGTTGCATTTATTTACTATATATAATCTGTAGATATACAGCCTTTCTATGTTATCTATTCATATTATAGAGGATATATTTAGATACGGTTCCCTGGATCTCAATGGTCGTTGGGATCAACACCTTCCTCTAGATACTTTTTCATATAATAATAGCTTTTAATAGGGCATTCATATAGATCTTTATGAATTCATCAAAATAATTATGTGTAGAAATATAATATTTAATGTTAGAGAAATAAATATATTAGGACTTAACCTTGTTGAGGGCATGGATGGTAATGTTAGATTCATTCATCAAAAATTCAAGGAACCTCAATGTAGATAAACAGTTTTATTCAAAATATTCTATGAGATCTATAATTTGAATATTTTTAGAAGGTTTTCCTATAATTTTCCCTATGGATGAAGGTTATGATATTTTTTAAGAAGATAAGGATGATCCTTAGGTGTTTTACCTTTTATATTCATGATCAATTATTGACTATAGCATGTTTCTTGGCACTCCCACCAAACCTCTCTCATGTTTACAATGTATAATATATATATCTATCTTATGGAAGTAGATAAATGATCCTCTAAATGTACTAAAACTTGAGGTTGTATGAACAAATCATAATATTTTCTACAAATAATAACATATAGAAATAGTGTAACCTAGAGATAATGTTCTGCATAACAAGAATACTCGACATGTAAATATTTCCCTGGAGGAATATAAAATTGAAGGATGAAACGTCGGAACCCGAGGATGTGATGAAACCAATATATAACAATTTTTTAATAATTTTTTTGAATTTAAATATGAATTTTTATGAGGGATATAATTCAACATAAAATATATTTTATAAATAGTTCAATGAAATGAAGAAAAATTATTCGATATATTATCCTACATGTAACCCTGAGTATATATGAACTGTGATATATTCAAATATTATATATAGCCATTAAATAGGAATGTTTGAATAATAATATCCACTTTTTTTTAAAATTTTGTATACTAGTTATTAATAATATAAATTTATTGTTTAAATTTTGATACATAAGTTCTCAAAATTTATTAAAGTCATTTTATACTTCAATAACATCATTTATTAAAATACGGTTTTTATCATATATTTGAATAGTGAAATTATAAATTATTTGGTATTATTTAGAATCATAATATTATAAATTAATATTATTTTTTAAGATGCTATTTTAGTATTAATTTAGGATGATTTATTATTATTTTCGTAAAAATATTTATTTTTTATTGAATAGAGAAAAACTATTTTTATAAAAAATGTGTATTAATATGAAGTAATAGTCTTGTTTTTTCAATTTTATCTTAAGGTAACATTAAATTCATTTAAATTAAGTTGATAATATTAATAACATAATAATTATCATTATACATTATTTTTATGCAGTTTCATTTTGGGGCATTTAAGTACATTTTTCTAAAATTAGTTTTTATGGAAAATGTGTTTCCCTCTAAAGAAAATAAAATTTAATCAATTGAAAACTATATTAATGAAATTTATATATTATATAGTGAATCATAGTTTATAATATTCATTTTATTTTTTTTACATGGATTGGAGTGTAAGTAAATTATATTTTTATCCTTAATGATCCATTATACTAAAAAGCATTTTTCATTTTGGATTGTGTTCGTATTTAATAATATTATGATACTTAATGAAATTGAATTTATTGAATTTGATTATAAATTTTGATTAATTAAAATTAGTAATATAAAAATGTGTAAATACAATTTCTTGTCAACATGAATAGAAAATATAATATTTTTTTACCATAATTATTGTTAAATGTAGTTTATCGGGGGTTAATCCTATGGATAATGGTAGGATTGCTTCTCAATAATGTATACTTTTTATTTTTTGATGATATTTTGAACATATATTATCCTATATTAAAATTATTGGCAATTTGGTTATAACATTCAATGAAATTCTCCTTATATCATTGAAATATTATAAGAAATTCTATGTGTCTCCCCATAAAATAGTATAGGTATCCTATTATCCATACTTATTTAAGAATATTGAGATTTAAATATTAAATAAATAATCCTATAAAACCATCCATAAATCAGTAACATTATCCTAGATCTTCTTGTTATCTATTAGGACCATTCCTTCAAAGATTATTTTTTAAGGAAAATGATGAATCTCTTAGAAGTTATATAGATCATAACCAATATATTTCAATGTTATTTAAAATAAACATTATCTAAATAGGTTATAAAAATAAAAAATGATTAATATAAAATCATATATATCTTTGGGTCATATTATGCTAATTTAAAAACAATTTTCGTCCGTTTATCAATCAAATAAGAAATGAAAGTATCAGTCAAGCATTTGTGTGGACTACCTCTTACAAATGATGATATAATTCACTTTCCAACAGTATAAATTAAAGTCAGAAGGGGGATGTGGATTCTCTGGATTCATTTTAGTGTTCCTTCACTCCCATATCCAATCTGGAGGATTGGCTGAAATTTCCACCTATTTTTCATAGTCTGAAGGTTCCAAGTTTGATTTTTGGCATGCCACAACTGCCGTTATCTCTTTTGGAATTCAAGGAAGCTTCGGTCCTCTTAAATAATACGGTGGGGGATCAATATCGACAATATCTACCTTTAGTTGATGATTTTGATCAATTCATTTTCGTATAATGGGTGATACATGACCAGATGATTCTTGGTCTTATGGACAAGTGTCAAATGATGTTTTGGTTCGCATTGGAGGAGGACCTGATACATGTGATGTACAGTGATCTGTGTAAATGCATCAGGTATATGTTCTTTATTTTCTATCAGACATATTATTTTCACATGAAAAGGGTTTTTCCAAATGTTACCTTATGGGTTAGTTTTCCTGAATTATCGATTCCATTTATGAACCCTTCTATCCTTGAAATGTTGGGGAAAATGATTGGTCGTTTCCTTTTTAATGAAATTAGAACCCAATCGACAATCCCTCTAATTATACCAAGGATTTGTGTGGAGGTGGATTTATCCAAAACACTAGTGGAGTGGGTTTGGGTTGTTATTGGTGAATTATATTGGTGGAAATACGATATGGTCTTTAAATCATGTGTACATTTTTTTACTCTATGCGAGCATCTGAGACATCTGGTTACTAGATGCAGGCATGGTGCAAGGAAAAGGGACAAGAATCAAAAGAATGATAGGGAGATGGCATCGAGTCATGGTGATTACAGTAGCGTGTCTACTATAATTTCAATCTACAAGGTTTCAATACATCCTTATGAATCAAAGGTATTTGATGTATTGAATCATTTGAAGTAGGATATAGGGGTGCTCAGCCAGGAACTACTAGATCCTAGAAAGGTAGTGGGGGTTCATGATATTCAACCCCTGAACACCAGTCCAATGTCACCTCAATCAGGGATGTCCTAGTACAATATGTAATGCCTCCAAGGGATATTGAAGGAGATGGAGGTGATAAGGACAAGTAGGGGTACGATAGTTGAGTTTGTGGGACAATATCCATTTAATTCTCAGCTGCTCCATGTTTAGGAAGAGATTTCAAATGATACAATAAAAATGTTGTATACCGAGGATGTTTTATTCATGTTAATCAAGGATTATGTCTATAATGTGGCTATGAATGACTCAATATAGGGTAACCCTATCAATCTCATGGGGAATTGGACCACAGGACAATGAAATCGCAATGTGGACATCCAAACTTGTAACCATTTTGCAGGTTTGCAGGGCCTCACTCTAGATCAAGTGAATGAAATTGAAGTTAGAATAACAGGTGGTACAGAGTCATAGGAGGTTCTCCCATTATTTTTTTAATAGGAAATTTTATGAAGGAAGCATTATATAATTCATTACAACAATAGTATGAAAAAGGTAATGAAATCTAGGTAGGACTCTGGGGGTTCATATTGATAATAGGTAATAAAAACCATGGGATCCAGGATTACTCATATCATCCGAATGCAATGGAGACCAGTTCAAGAATAAAATTTAAATAAAAGGAGTTATAAAGTGTTCCTATTTCTATTGATAATATACAAGGAGTCCTTGAATTTTTGGACACCGATTATGGTGAGGTCATTATGGACAAAAATGGAGTTCAGAATATAGATATAAAGGATTCCCAAGGATTCCTTGTCCATTTAGTGGAAGAAATATTGGAATATTTTCTTTAAATCAATGCTACTCGAGAAGAGGTATACAATAATATGGGTTTGGATCTTTGGGTGGTGGTCAATAGTGAGAAGGCTGCTTAGATCAAAAAATGAGACAATATTCCAATAAGCAGCATTAACAAAGGGAAGATAACTAAAGAGGAATATACTAAAACACGAGATTAGTTGGAAGATTGCATTGAGTACATCCTTATTGGAGATCCAGATACAAAAGTGTACTCTATATCATGGAAACTCTATAGGGAGGAATAATCAAATAGGCGTAAATTCTGTTTCAATAATTGGGTGATCTCTTATGAGACCTATCCTCCTGGTTGAACATTTACTATTTCTCACTTTTCCTTAAAAGTGTATGATAATAAAAAATTGTTATTGTGTCATGATAATTTGTTATAAGTAAAATATATATGGTGTTATGTGAATTAATATAGCTCTATAATATAAATATAATAAAATTTAAATTTATTATATATTTTATTAGAGCACATATGAATAAATACAGACTTGAAGTTTGAGTTTTGTGTTACAATCACATTTATAAGACAAATGTTTCTGCCTAAATCAATGAATGATGAAATTGAATGATATATATCTTCCAAATCACATATATCATCTTCTGTTAAGTATATATATAGATATTACATGTTTTCCATCAATAATTGTCCTTTTATGTTATCAATAGACCTATATAATGTTTTCATGAAAAACAGACCATATTTTCCCTTTGTTTTAGATTTTATGATTGTACGACCATATTTTCATTTAACTTATTTTAATATTGATTTTACTAGTATAATAAGAATAATTAAATATAATTTATCTCCTACAAAACGTTATTTATCATGGATTAGCGTAATCCTTCTTATCTTTTTCCAAAGAAGGGATTTTTTATTTTTTCCCCTAAAAAATGTGAAAGGAAATATTTTTTTACATAAAAAATTAATGAAATTACCCACCATTATGAATGTAATTTAATTCAAATATTCATTTATGTTCTTGTTTATTTAATTTCAAATAAATTTTTCCATTTTTATTTTAATAACCGTTTATATTGTTATGATGTTTTTCAAAATAGAAGGGTTATTTTTTTTCATGAAATATTCTTGTGATCTTTTAATTATACTTGTAACTATAACATCATCATATGATATTTTTTATGTGGGTTATGGTATAATGTACCATATTTAATATCTCTATAAATGGTTTATGATTATGATGATACAATGTTTATGAAATTCATTCCATTTCCCTGAGTTATAATGTGATGATATGATGAATGTTTTATCATCTTATGGAAAATTAATATATGGCTTTCATTATGTGTTAGGATGGAACATGATTCTATTGATATGAATTATATTCTGTAAAGATATAAATATCACGAGATAATAAGGGGTAAAATAAGTTGTTTAATGAGTCCAGTACATTGATTTTCCCAATAAATAAGTATAAGGAGTGAACCTTGACTATGGAATAATGGAATGTGTTGTGAACCCAATCCACTATGATATTCTTGTAAATGAACCATGACTATGGAAATGATTTAATAAGATTATATTTATACAAATGAAATATTTTTATGGGTATGATATGTTCTCATTGATCAAATAAAATAAAACAAGTAATTTTTTTTAACTATATGAAATTAAAAGTGAACCATATATACATGATCTACATGGAAAGTCCAATAGGACGAGAAGACTCAAGGGGAAATAAAATATTGGAGACCATGTGAATATCCTATAATGATATTTACACCTTCATGTTTCAAACAATTCAAATCATGATAAAAAATCACTCTGGAAGAATAATGTCCATCAAATCTAGGTACTCTGCCACATTGTTACCCACTCGACAGGTATGAGAAACTATGATATAAACTCAAATAATTCTCTTATATCTTCTAATGATATAAGATATAGACCAAGAAACAATACCTTTCCCAAGTATGTTATTCTGTAAGAGTATAGAATATTTTTTAGCTTTAGTAATATTCAAATAACTTTGTATTCATATATTTAAACCGGTTATCATGGACATCGCTTCAGCATAGAGTAAAATGCCCATAAACAACCTAAATGAAAATTCCAGAATGGTGAACCCACAATAATCGAGTATTATACCCCCACCTTAGATCAAACCAGAAATAAACGATCCATTATTCTTATGATTTATAACCATTGGAGGTGGTGAAAACTGATCCATTAACCTGGATAATGGGAATTCCTTAGATAGGAATGAATATGGTTAGGATTAATCCTCTATAAAGAAGGTGAGTCCCTCCAATTTCTTATGTATCTGACACTATCAGTGAGAATATTTTTAATTCTCCTTATAATGACCCCACCGTTTCAGACAATTCCCTCATAAATCCTCTTATTTCTCACCTTCCATAGGAACCAACAACCAGCAAGTAGTATTATTGTACGTACCACTCTTTAAATACCTCACATGATAGATCCATGAAACCAGTAGTCAAGAAAAGATTTATTTTCCATGGATGAAGAAGAAACAGATGTGATTTTACCTTAATAATACCATACATAATTAGCCTATTAACTTTCAAAGAAGATGTGGTCTTAACATTATTCTTTATGTCACTTGAAGAAAATACATATGGAAACAGTACATATCCCACACCATTTTACATTTTCATATGATGGAATATCTCCATTCAAGATCCCCCAAAATTGAATGTTATACTTCATGGGAATAGGCATGACCTATAGAGTTTTATTCTATGCATTCACTTTCTCCTGCCTAATAATGATCCTTCTGTAATCTCTCATTGTGATGGATCCAGATGAAGAAGGATTGAAAACATAAATATATGGTTCTTAAGATAATAATATGATGTTGAAAATGGCATGTTGTTCTATGACCAATACTGTATTAGTAAAAGGGGGAAACTAGAGATCATCCTTGAAGGATATGTTTATAGTAGGAAATCCAAAATACTCAATTATTTATTGACACCAGTTTTGATTCCATAAAATAATATCACCCTTCACAACATTTCATAAAGAATATGGCCTAAGGATATCAACAATGGAACTAATTTTTCACCAGAGAGGAGTTCCATGTCTATCGAATGAAATCTTGTCCCACACTATATTACTATACATAACTCTTCCCCATACAACGCGGCTATCCAGAATCTCCTATTCCAGTTTTACATTAGGGAACATAATATTACCTTCGAGGTTACGAACATCAATCCAAAATTCATTCCTTGGATGATACATCCTAACCCATGACACCCATTTCCTCTTACCCTCAACTTTAGGATCCCAAATGAAGTTATCTAGAATTATGTCAAGATTAATTATTGATTATCTGACACTATTATGTGTTATGACTTTTTATTGATGAAAATTTTATCCATGCTTCGTAATAATATGTAAATTGATATGTATGTTTTTTAAAATTAATATCATGTTCCAATGTCATTATGTTAATCTAATAATCACATATTATAATTCATTTAATTTTTTTTTAACTATATAGAAAATAAGAGCTCAAAAATTCTTATGTTTATTTTGCCCATGATATATAAAATGGATTTAAGAATGTTATTTATTTAAAAGATTATAATTTTGTATAATATATTGGGAAGTTAGGTAGATCATTTATATACAAGTTGATTTTGTGTCAAGTTTCTATTGAAAATAAAACATCGCATTTATTTCATGGGTCATATTTATATATAGTAAAAATTTATTCTTATAAGACAATTTATTTAATCAAAAAAGGATTGGGTCTCCATAAAAAAATGCCATCGACACCCAAAACATATAATTATTCTCTATCATTATTATTGAATCATCTTGACCCAAGACCCCTATGTAACATAGTAGTCTATCATAATGGATAAAAATCATTCCACCATAAAAAATCCTCAAAACTGCATCATTCTAATGAAATTTGAATACTTCTGTTATAATAAAACATATCTAATTTAACATTCCACACCTCAGAACCAAAAAATACAATACACAATCCCCCAACATATACTTTATTACCTAAATGGTTTTCATAGTATGCTGAATGTTTTTTTGGATTAGAATAAGTGATATGGAACTATAAGGAGATATGAACATGTTCAAATACTCTACAAATTTTTTATGTAAAATGAGTATCTGATTAAAAATTATGCTCATCAGTAAACCATTATTCTATAATGCCTCATCCACATACCTCCTCACTAAAACCACCATAACACATTACTCCATGAATGGTTATAATTGTTACAACTTTATTAAAAAATCCATGATCATGAATATATAATCTCATCCTACCATGGATCATGGAAGAACAATTATAGCTTTTGTTGGAATGTTTTCTAATTTCCACTTGGGGACCTTCAAGAGTTTTCAAAAACATCATGAAACATGACCCTACACAATCAAATTCTGAAAAACCCAACACCACAATATGAACTCGTCCACTAATGGATTCATTATCATCCAACAAAGTAGACCCTCAAGGAATAGCGTATCATGGATACATAACAAGGCATTGATACTATTTATCTATTAAACCCAATGACAACCTACTCACGCATTGCTAAAAAATATCGACCCATTAAATATAATATTGAATTGACGATATTATGATCATCACTATAGTAAATCATTATTTATGAAATATTATAACATCCCCTTAACCATTATGACTATTAAATTATATTGGTTTACCCACCATATAATGGAGGAAAAAAAATTAAATTTATAATGAGGAGATCTAGCACGATCTTCCTTTTCATCAACATGCATCACCTAAAGGTAATAATATAACCCCCATGCATTTCCATACTATGGAACAATTTATCCCAACCACTCCATAGTCAACACATCTACAACAAAATTTCCGTTCCATGTGGTATATAATAAATTAAATACACTTTCCCTCGAAATCTCCATCAACCTATATTGACGAGAAATTCAATTTTATAGGGGAAACAATATTTTTGGATCTTTATTTTATAAAAATAATAAAATTATCCTTATGGTGTAAATTAATCAATATATCCATATGATAATCTATATTTAATGACTGAAGATCATGGGAGGAATAGTTACAATTGTAGTTTCCACGTTTCTGAGATCTATATGAAATTTAATCTATCTGATGCTTCATGAATCAAACCAATATAATGTAAAATGTATCAAATAATATATTATACATCACTCCCTCCCATATAATATGACAAATGATGGTAATTAATAACCTCTACTTCAGGTAATCAAGATGTTCTAGCAATCATTCAGTCCAATTGATTACCGAGACCTTCATAGAAAATGATATGAATTGGACCTTGAACAATGAAAATTGAATCATGAATGTTTGATAATATCTCACGAGACATAGAAAACTATATACCTCAGTTATATTAATAGCTAATTTATAATAATTAAGATCCTCAATCATTTATAGATCTACATCCACACATTGTCGAGACACCACTTATCAAAGAATGTAAACATGCATCATCGAAGACATATAATTAGACATCTTCTATTAAATATTTTACTGTCAAAGGACCTATAAGATTTCCTAAACATTTTTGGAATTCTATTTTTATTCCCTTGAGTGGATGATTATGTAATCAATGAAATAAACCATAAATAGATCTATAATTTCATTGAACAAATGTTTAACAATTGCCAAGAACATTGTTGATATGTTCATAGTAGGAAACAACATTATCATAAACTAGAAGTGATGATTTATACACCTTAATATGGTCTTTGGTATGAAATCCAATGAAAATAAAATTTATTGATATCCTACCGATATTTTAATATTTGATAACGTTCATGCTCAATTAGGTTAGTCGAATAGATCATCAATCATTAGAAGATGGTAACACATCTTTAACATATCCAGATCCAACCACTAGTTTTCTATAAACAACATCATAATATAACACTCATTGATTTTATTTAATATATTACATAAAATAAATTTATTATTTCTTTATATCTTTCCTTATTCACGACACCGAGTTTTAATGAACACTAATATACTATTAATATTTTATTTAAATATTAATATTATAATATTTCCATTAATCTTCGAGGTACAAATACAAATGAAAATATTTCTAATATTAAATAGAATTTTTTATATAATGAAAATGTATTTATGAAAAAGTAATTACTTTTATGTAAAGATAGTATATGATATGGAAATAATTTTTTCTCGAAAAATTATTTTTATTATTTTTGTGAAAAATTAGAATTATTTTTTATACATATTAAAAAATTAATTTAAAAAATATCTTGATTTATGGAATAAAAATGTTAACATTATATAATGGTGAATATTTTAAAATTCTCTAAATATTTAATCGATTCAGTTAATAGAGGAAGATATTGATTATTATTAATAAAATTCCGTTTTGTTTGAAGAATTAAAAATGATAAATATTTGTTAATACATTTTTAAGAATTAAATTAGATCAACTATATTATTAATATACCAATTTAGTTAATTGGAATAAAATTCCTATTGATATTTTTATATAAAAAATTTCTATACATATTAAAGTTATCTATTTATAAAACCACTTCTTCATCGCCACTTTTGGTTTAAATATAAATTTATTATTTGCACTTATATGAATGAAATATAGAAAAGTAAATTCCATATTTTTGAACTGAATATTTAATTTAATATGATATTTTAAACCAAATTTTTCGTCAACTTCAATATTACAATATTAAAAATTAATTTCTGAGGTTAAGTTCAAAATGAGTTTACGAGGGCTAATGTAAAAAAGACAAATGATAATGGGGACCAAATTTTTTCCATTTTCTATTTGATAAAATTATTTTGAGATTAACACCCCTATGATTTTATAATAATACATTTCAGTTCCTTTTATAATGTTTAAAATGTGGGGACAACTTTTTTGTTTCAAAACATAATATTGTGACATGTCTCCCACTTAACATGGGGAACCCCCTATCCTTTCTACTTCACATTTCCATAACAATTTGGTTCATCGAAAAAATTTCAAAATTACATAATTTATTCCCATTCCACATATAATATTTCTTAATTTTATTACTAAACTATCCTAATAATAGTTTTGGTGAAACTCATAAGAGGATCTCCCTAGAAGAAGTAAAAACATTAATCATGTATTTTAATTTTCATTATTCTTCCACATACATCAAATGTTATAGAACAATGGTGATATTAAAACATAATTATACAAAATATATTTATCTTTTATTATGTTAATCATATACCATATACACATCTTCAAAACATCAAATGGGAAATGAAACCATCGATCATGTCTATAGTGGACAATAAACTCGTGAACCAATGTATCCTATTTTCCATAAAAAACAATAAAAACTATTTATAGTAATGGAAATAAAATATTTATATTATATTTATGACATAATATTACTTTTCATATTTTTATATAATATGTAACTTCCTATTTTCCATTCTTTGGGAATGTGTTAATGTTGTTCGTTTGTATGACAGACATCAACATCACGAAATGTTGTGATTCATTATTTCCATTATCTTTTAAATTGAATATATTAAGTATAAATTTAATATGAATATGTGATATATATATGAAATAATTAAATTCATTTAATGATTAAATATTAATCACCGTCCATTCTTTCAAACCATCAAGAAAATGGAATCATCGTTCATCTGTATGTAAAACCTTCCATCTCCATGAACGGTGTAATATAATTTCTTCCTATATCATTAATGGATTAAAATAAATACATATTTCATTAATATATATGATATTTAGAATATGGTAAAAATTATGGATATGATATAACCATGATCATGGTAATTGGCCATAAAATTCCAAATCAAAACATACATAAAAAGACAAGAATTTATTACAAAAAACATGATTTTAAAAATAAACGGGTAATAAAAGGTAATATGTAAATAAGAAATGATTATATACATATAATAATGGTTATGAAATTGACTTATAATATTCCTCTATTTATTATACATTAGTAGTGATCTATTAACAAGGATGTTGATACTGAAGGTATGAGATTTTCATATCACTTTTATTTTTGTGGGACACATGTTTTATACACCAGATTTATCTTTTATGTGGTTTATGTAATACAAATTAGTTTATTATATCATTATATTCTTGAAAATTATTGTTTATCAATATCAATCTAATTTTATTTCACTCATAAGTTATCCACAATTTTATTCCATTCGAAATTTGTCTTTTGGTGATTTATTTTTTCAAAGGATTTCATTTAAATATTTTTTCTAGTTTTTTATTGTACTGGATGATTTTTTTATTATCAAATTCAGATAATTGTTCATTAATTTTAGTGTCATGTAAATAAAAATATTTAGAATAATCAAATTTTTATTATATTATCTATTTTGGGAAAAATTAATTATCTAAAATAATAGTATCAGATTATCTCATGATTTTTATATGATATTAATTTAAAAATTCATATTTATTCTTCTCCATAAACCAATATTTTTTTTATTTTATCATAGTATAGTATCTCACAACTATAATTTTGGGAGTAAGAATATTTTACCTCACGATTTGTATATGACATAATACATAAATGTTAATTGTCATTCCCAATATTAGAATATGTAGTGAATTGATAATGAGAACCTAAAGTAAAAAAATCATGGTATACATCAAAACATTCATACCTTTTCTATTGTAACTAGATTTATATTGATATTTTACTAGAGACAAAATTAATTTTTATGACATTTTTTCAGGCATTCGAAGCATATTCTTTCCCCAGTTCCATTCCACTCCTTTCAGAATAGATATTCATATTTCATAATATGATCTAATAAATATTTTTCACAATATCGATTCATTGAATCAGATGATTCACCAATAGTAGTTTTGATATTTTCTTCATCATGATTCATATGTTTTTATCATCATCATGCATCATATCTTAAGATATCATTAATGTTCCAATAATCACTTTCAAAACTAAATTTTTCATAGTGGGTAGATTGATGTAGTATTTACATGTATTCCATTCAACATAGCGGGTAGTTCTCTGGGTACATTTAATTATTTTTGTAAATTTGAATCTGGATTTCAAAAATAAGCACCATTATTAAAAATCTCAATAAATATTACATTCATTTGAGGGATAATTTCATTGTCATATATCCTGAATGTATAAAACATTAATTCCAAAGTATTATACCTAAATTTTATTAAATGGATAGTTCCATCAACGGTTCTAAAAATTGAACATTACATCTCATTTGATGTAATATATTGAGCCACATTATTTAATTCTTTAGTTCCTAAACCACACAAAATCACATTCAATACATTTTAATTGAGATAATATAACTTTTTTATTCATCATTACAATCTTCCAAACCATCCTGAAGTATTTTTTGAGCATTAAATACCTTCAAATAAAACATTATTCAAATATTTTTTTCAAATAAATAATCATACATACATTCCATCATCCATAATATTCTGTATTAAAATATTGATAAAAATCATCAACTTAAGTCTCTAGAATAATCCATTTATCAATTTCAATATCTAAATATTTAAATCAGAAATTTTAGAGAATGTAAATATTTAGTAGAGCCGTCAAATATCATATGATAATATATTATATAATAATTGTTAACAATGATAGAAATTTTTAGACCTATATATTTCCAAAAAACATTCAAGGATTCCCAAAAATAGAAATATTTAAATAGGGAACATCTATTGATGTTAATAGTTGATATCATAAAGAGAAAATTTCATGGGGAAAATATAATAGTAGATCCCCAAATTTGATAGAAGGTTTTAAGTAATTATGACAATGATGAAGAAAAAGACCTGAGAGAGTGGGATGTGTGTGAATGGTTGTTTTCAAAACAATCACAGATTCAAAACACCACTCTCTACTATGAAATGTTCCTTTCATTTTATCTTAATGAATAGAGAGGATTGGAAAAAAAAATAAATAAAGACAATGATTTATAGTGGTTTTGGAAAAAAAATAACCCGTTTTCTACTCCACAAATTCTAAAATCTCTTAGATTGGGGAATTTCACTCAGTCCTATTATCCTAAGAATAATAAAATCCCCAACTAAATGTATTTAATTAAAACTATAATGATAATACTTTTAAAATACTTATGGTTCATTTATTATGAATTGTATATCCACAATATAGTTCCTGAAGATTACACATAACCAAGACCTAGTCTAAGAAGACCAAAATCCACCAAATCATCATATATTGATTTTATTTAGAATACATGTTAAAAATCAATTTTTTAATAAAAAAATAGATTTATTTAAATTATCAATTATTTATAGTAAAAATATAGATCATCAATGTTGGATAATTATTCATTAATCATTGGTTGAGTAGACATCAGATATATTTTCAGACTTGTATGACGTCAAAGTTTTTCTCTAGTAAATGATTCATCATTCCTATAAAAGATGATATAACGATAAAGTGTTGTAGAACTGATAGTAATAATAATAAAAATAGTGAGATGATAGATAAAAAAAATTAGGTATCACAATTATAGCTATTAATGGAATGAAAACTGGTTTGGTATGTTTATCTCCTTATATATATTATTCTTTATTATTTTTGATAAAGAACATATAGATATTTATACTATTGGTCAAGCAGCTTTAGTTCAAATCACCTATTGAAATATCACAAAATCAATCATGAATGACTGAATTAAAAAACATTCTAGATAACTCGTAACATCCCATAAGAATTGAAATGATTTAATCCGTTATATATAATCCTCTCAAACAATCATAACGAGCCTTTTATTTAGTCATAGACAAGCTTTGAGTAGATCTTAATGTCATCCAAGAACATATGATAAATAACAGATTACATTATAGATTTAAAACTATATCATGGAATTAAAAATTAATAGATCATTTAATAAACAAGAAAAAACAAAACATATGATGTAAAATATCATGTTGATGATAAAAGTAGGCTTTATATAAAATATTTTTCTTCCCTAAAAGATAAGATTCCACAAAAACATAGGTATTTTTATCCATAATTTACTTCTTTCAAATGTTAGTCTATATCCAAACATAGGGTTAAATAACCATACATTCACGACTGAATAGGGAAAATATCAATACATGTTCTTTTTTATGTAGGGTTGATTCTATATGATACACCTATGCATGTGGGGTATGAATAGTGTTTCCAAAATATTCTGAGACAATTTCAATATATTTCAATGAATATTCCACATGGATTAATGAAATGAATGTGATTTAAGAACAAATATTACCATTAATAATAATTTTTTAAAATTCACATTAAAACAAAAAATTTCAGTAACACAAATGTTTTTGTTTGTGTGAATCAATAACAAAAATTAAATAATGAAATTTTTGAGTTATCCCTTGAAAAACATGATTCAACCACCCCATAATGAACAATATATCCTTACCAAAAAATCATAAAACTAAAATCTACTCTAAAAGTAGTCACGAACTATCCCTCGGGGCCCATGTCATGAATACCCCAAGCCCTGCTTCCATAGTCTAGGGGATAGCGAGTTGAAAAAATTGATTATTACGTTAAACTCGGAAGTCGGTTCCTTATAACCTATAACACACACAACCAATCACACATCAAGAAGTGATCTCTAGTAAACTGAATAGTAAATGGAGTGAGTACAGTAAGTAAAAAGGGGACAGAATACAATCCCAACTAGAAAGTATAAGGAAAACTAGAATGTACAAGACATCTGATAGGTGAAAAGCATCTCCTGGATCATCCACCACGAATCCTACCTGAAGGGAATGTACATCTCACAAACAACCATCTCAGCGGTTCTCCTTCTCTAATGCCCACCACTATGCCACCTCTAATCCTAGTACTCTCGTCCTCAGGCAGCGTTGTCTGTCGTCTACACCAAACACTATAGGGTGCAGGCATAGCACATATATGGGTGAGTTTAACGATACTCAGTAGGGACCCTGAGACCCTCTAGGTATCACAAAATCCAGAAAGGATAAACCACAAAGCATGAAGTCAACTGTCAACCCTTATTTTGAATATGCCCTTACATATACCTAAGTTATCAGGTACACCCATCTCAATATTGAGCAAAACAATGAGTCCGACTCCATTTCCCCAAGCCCAACTGTTCCACAAAATAAGGAACACGAAGAAGGTAAGTACCACATAGGTACGCCACACTGAACAATACCACCAAGATATTAACACAATGGGAAGTACCATAAGGGTACAGACTTAGCTCACACCAGGTATAACATCAGTGTAGTAGTAGAGATGATTAGATGTAACTACTGAATCATATTCCTTAGTTATGTGGTAGAGACACATGGGGTTTATTGGTGCGGACCCACACTGGATCGCTCGGTGCTGACCCACACAAAATCGCTAGGTGCTGACCCACACAGGATCGCTCGTTGCTGACCCACACAAGATCGCTAGGTGCTGGCCGACATAGTATTTCTCAGTGGTGACCCACATATGATTTCTAGGTGATGAACCAAACAAGATCACTCAGTGATGACCTAGAAAGGATCTCTAGCTGCTGACCCACACATGATCTCTCTTCATTATTCACATCACAGCCAGCTACAGGGTTCCCAGGCTAAGCATTCTCATCTCCGAGAGGCTCCAATTCCCAAGACATTGGAAAATAATCCGACATCCACAAAGTCTCATGAAGAAGTATCCTAATGGAAGGCCACATCATTGGGCTCTCAACTCAACAGACGGTGCATCAAGGGGATGCTCGGTCTGTAAATTATTAGATTTTTAGTCTTGAGGGGACAGTTGGATTTGTGCTTGATCCAACCGGACCACTCCACAACTTTATAAAAATATCTAGTAGGTTACACAAAAATTACTTTCTCGCTTAAAGGTTTCCAACACTGCATATTATTCGTCAAACGGACGTCTAATGTCGATGTTATGCCAAAAGAGCGTAAATAGGTCGATGTGGGTCCAGGGCCAGATCGACCTAGTCTGTAACACCCGAGACTTTTATGTTATATAAATTATCAAAGGAATCTTTTTCTACACAACACTTGCTTGACTTTCTTTACACGCAATCATGACCTTCCTCGATAGCTTGCGTCGTACGCAATACCGAGTTTCACTAAACAACAATATGCTTTTAAAACTAGCCGTTATGAATAGTAATAACCACTTTTTGAAATTTTATAAATTTTATTTTTCAAAATGGACTTCATTTTTGGACTCAGAATATCGAAATTTGCCTAGGGTGAAATATTGGTATTTTTCTGAAAACTTTCAATTTTTGATGAATAGTGAAACCACTAAGTGGTAGGTTAAAAACTGAATTTTGCATAAAACTTAATTTTTCCGCTTCTATGAATGGAATTTCGAAAATCCGAGAGACACGGTTAATATCAAGGACTAAAATGTGGTTCAATGAGATGAAAATAATTTTTTGGTGAATAGTAACTGTTTACGATTTTTACCGCGGTTAATAGTAAATAGGGTAACTAAGGGTAAATATGATATTAATATTACCCTAACACATGTCCTAATTCTATTGGACAAGTGTAATTCGACCAAAAACAAACTTAGGAATAAAATATGACCATTTAGGCCAACTTGGATTAGATTAGGACATTTATTATTAATTTATTTAAAGAAGGGTTAAAATAGTTAAAATCAATGTTTAATAAGTAAATCATTTTTAATATGGGGTTATACATAAGATAAATTCAATTGTAAATATTAATTAGAAAGCTAATAGGATTTCCTACATGATGATATTTTATTTGTAATTTTTAGACATTAAATAATTTAATTTATTTATGACATAATGATGATGCAGTAATTATCTTATTAATGAAATATTGACATAATTGATGTTATAAATACAAAAATAAATGCAATTTGAGACTTTTTATGAATTCCACTAATTTTCTAGGTTACTATGATATATTATTGTTGATTTAATCAACTTGGTTCGAACATATAATTCTGTTATGACTTTCAAACAAATCATATATCAAATAGTGTCAAAATTGACACAAAATTGTTTTTAAATCAAATATTATTTTATTAATTGTTATTTTATTCCTAAAAATCTAAGGTTAGGCCAAATGACTTAGATAAGGATATATATATTAATAATAAACAATTTGGGGTTCGTTTGGCATGTTATAGTAAGTGTATTAACCATATAGTGAAGGAAAACAAAAAGACACGGAAAAAGTTAAAATAATTAACTTAGAGTTAAATCTAATTGATAAGGTTAAAATAATACCCTAAACTTGTCTAAATCCTATTGGTTGATAGGATTTCGACCCATCCCCACTTTATCTTCGAAATAAGACCCTTTGGAACCATTATAAACCGATTTTGACTTTAATATAAAATAATATTTTGAGATATTCCTAAGGTGCCCCTCTCCTCCCTTATAAAAGGGCACCTCCTCCCCCTCCTCCTCACACCAAATTGAGCACTGAAGCTCGGCCAACCCCTGCCATTTTCTCCTCTCCACTTCCCTAGAATAATCCTATAGGTCCTGGTCTTCTCCAAAGACCAATCTTAGTTCCTTAAGTGGAGGATTCAAATAAGCGTTCCAAAGAAGAGGTAATATCCATTACCGATCTTTTCAATTTCTTTCTTCTTCAACTTCTTCTTCATTAGTTGTTTCATGATAAAGTAATAACATCAGTATTACTTACATACTGATATGTTATTATAAATATGAAACAACCCTAATTCACCTTCTATCCATCCTACGGAAAAATGAAATCACCACGCGTGCGTACGTACGGAATACCGTCTCCACGCCGTGGTGTAATCTATTTTCCACCATCACCTTACAAGGATGGGTATAATGGTGTAATGAGTAACTAAATATGATTATTATGAAGTAATATTGATACTGAAATAATATATATATATACTCCAATACAATTCCACGATCATAGGAACGATATCATCACTCGTGCGTACGTACGGAATACCGTCTCCACGATGTGATGCGACTCGTTCTACATGATCTTCATTTCATAATGATTATATAAATGAATTGAATAAATGAATATGGTATATACTACACTAATACCATTCTGGAAATGAATTATCTATAACCCAAAGATAAGAATAAGAATTTATTCGACAAAACACGCATAAGAACAAAAAGTTATAAAGACCCGAGTAACAAGTAACAATGAAATATAACTAACAATAAGCTAATAATATGACCATATATGATATCATATAAATATTTATGATTCTGGAATAAGTCAATAACATTATTTAAACCATTATAAAGGAGCTTCGGACACGTACAAAGCTAATCGGACCTAAGGTAAGGGAAAATACCACAATCTCATTTTTATCCGAGATTGTTTATTCGTAAGTATTTACTGGGGTGTATTTTATCATCCACATCCATGTTCCCTCAATATGTAATATTGTTTCCATCCACTTACAATAGTTTAAATCCAATTTTACCCTTCGGTGAGTTTTTAGTAAAGAATATGAACGAAATCTTTTGTCGTTTTTTTTTCGTACAAGGTACTTTTTGACTTTTCCGACAAAGGTACGAAGAATGTTTTTTTAACTTATACGGCATGAATGGATTTTTAAAACATTATTTCCAAGAAGCTTCCTTTACAAGTTTTCAAGTTTATTTTTAATCAACTTCTTTTATTTTAATGTTGTATGACATGTTATGAAAGGAAAAATGTTTTTGAAGAAGAAAGGATATTTTCCTCAAGAATGGAGTTCAAGTGTTTTATCAAAATTATTGTCCATCTAAGATAATAAAGGGTTCTGTTTTATCCCTATTATTACATTGATTTGATCATGTTGTGATTGAATTATTTTTATGAATTCCTTTATCTTGTGTGAATTGTTTTATGATGTCATGATGTTTAAGATTCCAATTTGTATTACATGGGTTATGCAATGATGTATGATTTATGATTATGTGGCACACATAAGAAAGGATTCATTATAAGATGGGTGGGACCTATATCTACCTCCAATGCATTGGGTAAAGATTTTATATCTCATGAGATAGACATGGCTGGAACGGAAGGTTATTTCAGTTCAGTGATACAGGACTGAAACGAGGAGTGAACTCGGTTCAGAAAGGGACTTTGTCCACTAAGATAGTCTTGGCAATGAGTCATGACTAACAAGAAATGATTTTCCATGATTATGTGTGCATGCCACAAAGTTTCAAGTTTTATGTTATGATTTTGGGGATCTCATTTTCACTTCTATGATTTATTCCATGTTAAGATATTATGATCTCTTTTGCAGGTTTTGATTTTCAAAAAGATATGATATGATTTTTATTTCCTTTATTTTCCCTTGCTGAGCATTTGAGATCGCCCTTTTATGTTTTCTTTTCCCCAGGTCAGGAAGATGGATATTAAGTAGAATATGCTAAAAGGGACCCTAGATATGATGAAATAAATGGGAGACACTGTAGAAGATTTATGAACCAGTTGTTTATGTTTCCCAGTTTCTAAAGACACTATACCTATACGGTCCTTTGTGGTTTTTTCATATGTTGTAATAAGTGTGCTTCAATTTTGAAGTATTAACAATGTATGTAAAGTATGGGTCGTTATAGTTGGTATCAGAGGAAAGGTATAGTCAACCTTTGGAAACTAGGATGTGAAAGCCTTAGTAAGAACCCTAAGAATAAGTCTAAGCATAGAACACAATCTTAGAAATGGCCATGAATAACCTAGGATAAGACCATAAGCATGAAAATTTTATTCTTGAATTATGTGGTTTCCTATTATAATTAGTGTTTCTCACACTATTCTTCTTGGTTTTAGTCAATGGCTGGAACCCAAAGGAACCGTGTTAATGCGGAATGCGATGGGCAATGCAATGATTGTCCCCCTGAGCAACCAAACGATATGGGAGCTGGAATGCAAAATCTTGTAGCCATGATCACACAACTTTCTCAAGCTATGAATCATGCAGGATTTCCAAACGAGCAAAGGAGGGAGCAACATTCTGTTGAATCCTTCATGAGGCAGCGTCCACCTTCTTTCAGCGGGTCTACTGATCCATTAGTTGCTGAACAATGGATTAGTACTACTGAAAAGATATTTTCAGTTCTTCAATGTTCTGAACATGATAAAGTCATCCTAGCAGTGTACCGTTTGGAAGGAGATGCTGATCAATGGTGGAATCTTGTTAAGAATACGAGGCAAAGGGATGAAATTGAGTCTATGGAATGGGACGAGTTCAAGAACTTATTTTTCAATAAGTACTTCCCTCGTATTCTCCGAACAAAGATGGAGAAAGCGTTTCTTGAACTGAAGCAAAGGGATGATGAATCTGTTAGTACCTATGAAGAAAATTTTACAAGACTTGCAAGGTACGCTTCTGGTATTATTATCCAACCTGAGAGTAAGATCGATCGATTCTTTAGTGGCTTAAAACCAAGTCTTCTAAGGGCGTTAGCCATAAGGGACTTCAATAGCTACGAGGAAATCGTTCGATGTGCTCTCAAAGTCGAGATGGAGATTGGAGTAACCCATCAGTCACATGGGTTTGATAAGAAGAGGAAGATGGAATTCAAAGGAAACTCTAAAGAGCACACTGAAAAGAAGATGAACTTTCCATTATGCTCAAAGTGTGGAAAGAAACATGGAGGGAGTTGTCTTAAAGGGACAAGTAAATGTTTTAAATGTGGAAAGGAAGGTCATCGGGCATTTGAATGTCGTGATAATGGGAAGAAGATGTCTAATGATGCAAACAAAGGAAGGGATACACAGAATGAACCTACTACACTTCAATGTTTCAAGTGAAAGGAGATGGGGCATTATGCCAATCAATGCCCAAATCCAAGGGTTGATGATGATGGTCGACGTCAACAAAATCTTAAGGCTAAAGACAAAGGAAAGTCACATGCAATTTCTATCAGCGATGTGGAGTACGATAACGATGTGGTGAAAGGTACACTTACCATCCACTCTAAAGTAGAA
Organism: Viscum album; assembly: GCA_963277665.1. NCBI lineage: Eukaryota > Viridiplantae > Streptophyta > Magnoliopsida > Santalales > Viscaceae > Viscum > Viscum album. Next base: position 2,129,740,859 of record OY728120.1, read on the forward strand.
AATGTTTTATTTGATTCTGGATCCACCCACTCTTTTATTTCTGAAGACTTTTCTAAGGTTATCACCGTATTACCTCAACAATTAGATGTTGAGTTAGTCGTGACAACACCTAATGGCACATCAATCGCATCAAAAGTTTATAATTTTTCTCCGATCGAAGTTTGTGGGAAAGTGCTTCCTGCAAATCTTGTGATCCTTCCTTTAGTGGAATTTGATGTGATTCTTGGCATGGATTGGCTTTCTCTACATGGAGCTCATATCAATTTCCAAAGAAGGGAAGTCACATTTCATATTCCAGATCAATCTACGATCGTCTATCAATGCAAGGATGAACATAACCTTCCAGTGGAAATTTCTTCCATCTTATGGGAATTGATTCCACTAAATGAAGGTTATTTATCTCAAATGGTTTGTGAGAAACTCACGATTAAGAATATGCCCATTGTACGGGAGTTTGATGATGTCTTTCCGGAGGAATTGCCGGGACTTCCACCAAATCGTGAAGTTGAGTTTTCAATATAACTCGTACCGGGTGCTTTGCCTATTTCAAAGACACCTTATAGAATGGCCCCAATTGGGTTGCAGGAATTGAAGAAGCAACTCCAAGAGAATCTTGATAAGGGATTCATACGCCCTAGTGCGTCACCTTGGGGAGCACCTGTTCTATTTGTTAAGAAGAAAGATGGATCAATGAGACTCTGCATTGATTATCGAGAACTTAACAAGATCACTATCAAGAACAAATATCCTCTCCCACGCATTGATGACTTATTTGACCAACTACGCGGAGCTCAATACTTTTCCAAGATTGATCTTCGTTCAGGGTATCATCAATTAAGGGTCAAAAGGGAGGATATACCAAAGACGGCTTTCCGTACAAGGTATGGACACTATGAATTTATAGTGATGCCATTTGGTCTTACTAATTCCCCTGCTATCTTCATGGATCTAATGAATAGAGTCTTTAGAGACTATCTTGATCAATTTGTGGTAGTCTTTATAGACGATATTCTTGTATATTCAAAGAGTAAGGAAGAGCATGAATATCACTTGATAATTATATTGAAGACCCTAAGAAAGGAGAAGCTTTATGCCAAATTTACCAAGTGTGAATTTTGGCTTCAAAAAGTTGCATTTTTGGGTCATATAATCTCAAGAGAGGGGATATCTGTGGATCCAGCAAAAACAGAGGTTATCGAAAGATGGTCGAGACCAACCACAGTAACTGAGATCCGAAGTTTTCTTGGTTTGGCTGGATATTATCGACGTTTTGTAAAAGATTTTTCACGATTATCTAATCCACTCACCAAGTTGACTCGGAAAGGAGTTAAGTTTGTCTGGACAGAGGAATGTGAAGAGAATTTCAAGGAGTTGAAAAGAAGGTTATCCAGTGCACCTGTGCTCACACTGCCTTGTAGTGGAGAAAGGTTTGTGATCTACAGTGATGCATCCAAGAAGGGATTGGGGTGTGTTATTATGCAAAATGATATGGTGATAGCTTATGCCTCACGACAGTTGAAAATCAATGAGCAAAATTACCCAACACATGATTTGGAGTTGGCTGCGGTAATCTTTGCATTAAATATTTGGAGGCATTACCTTTATGGTGAAAGGTGTGATATTTATACTGATCATAAAAGTTTAAAGTATATTTTCACACAAAAGGAGTTGAATATGCGTCAAAGAAGATGGTTGGAGCTGATTACCACCCTGGGATAGCAAACAAGGTGGCAGATGCATTAAGTCGACAAGACCATGCTAGTTTATCCATGATGAGGATCACAAAAGATCCAATATTTATGGATTTACAAAGGATGGATCTTGTAATTATAATGGAAGGGTAAAAATCTTATCTTTCTCAAATGAATGTTCAACCATCTATACATGTGAAGATTAAAGAGGCACAGAAAGAAGATGTCGAGTTACAAAAGAAGGTGAGAAATGTTCCTGAATTCAACCTTGATTGTGATGGGATAATAAAGTTCAGGAATCGGGTTTGTGTTCCTCCCATCCCCGAATTAAAGAAGGAGCTGCCGGATGAGGCTCATAGTTCTTCATTCTCTATTCATCCTGGAAGCACGAAGATGTATAGGGACCTGAAAGAGTACTTCTGGTGGGATGGCATGAAAAGAGATGTTGCTGAATTTGTCTCTCGATGCTTGGTTTGTCAACAAGTTAAAGCTGAGAGACAGAAGTCTAAGGGGATGTTACAACCATTACCCATACCCGAATGGAAATGGGAAAACATCACTATGGACTTTGTCACAGGACATCCTAAAACATCCAAAGGTAATAATTCTATTTGGGTCATAGTTGATCGTCTTACAAAGTCTGCACACTTCATTCCTATTAGAGAGGATTTCTCTCTAGATCAGCTTGCCAGGATATATGTAAAGGAAGTGGTAAGATTACATGGAGTACCACTTTCTATTATATCTGATCGGGATCCGAGATTTACCTCGATGTTCTGGCGAAGTCTTCAGCATACTCTGGATACAGAGTTGAGTTTCAGCACTGCTTATCATCCCCAGACAGACGGTCAATCTGAGAGAACAATTCAAACCCTAGAAGATATGTTGAGAGCTTGCTCTATGGATTTCAAAGGAGGTTGGGATCAACACCTACCTTTGGTAGAATTTTCTTATAATAATAGCTTTCACTCCAGTATTCAGATGGCTCCTTATGAAGCTCTCTATGGAAAGAAATGCAGGACTCCAACTTGCTGGGATGAAGTTGGGGAAAGAAAGCTATTAGGACCTGATCTCATTGATGAAATGGAAGAAAATGTCAGATCTATTCAACAACACATAAGAGAAGCTCAGAGTCGACAGAAAAGCTATGCCGACAACCGAAGAAAAGACCTAGAGTTTGAAGTGGGTGATAAAGTGTTCTTACGAATATCTCCCTGGAAGAGGGTTATGAGATTTGGAAGGAAGGGGAAGTTGAGCCCTAGATATATCGGTCCTTTCGAAATACTAGATCGTGTTGGGAAGGTAGCTTACCGATTGGCGCTTCCACCGAATCTCCCTCAAGTTAATGATGTGTTCCATGTATCTCTCCTGAGAAAGTACATACCAGATCCTTCACATGTACTCAGCTCAGAAGTTGTACCGCTGGAGCAAGATCTTTCTTATGAAGAACAGCCGATAGAGATTCTGGATCGTAGTGAAAAAGTCCTACAAAACAAGACCACTCGCTTGGTGAAAGTTTTATGGAGGAACCACCAACTTGAAGAAGCTACATGGGAGCTTGAGGAAATGATGAGGGAGAAGTATCCTCATCTGTTTGTTACAAAGTGACGAATTTCGAGGGCGAAATTCTTTTTAAGGGGGGTAGAATGTAACACCCGAGACTTTTATGTTATATAAATTATCAAAGGAATCTTTTTCTACACAACACTTTCTTGACTTGATTTACACGCAATCGCGACCTTCCTCGATAGCTTGCGTCGTACGCAATACCGAGTTTCACTAAACAACAATATGCTATTAAAACTAGCCGTTATGAATAGTAATAACCACTTTTTGAAATTTTATAAATTTTATTTTTCAAAATGGACTTCCTTTTTGGACTCAGAATATCGAAATTAGCCTAGGGTGAAATTTTGGTATTTTTCTGAAAACTTTCAATTTTTGATGAATAGTGAAACCACTAAGTGGTAGGTTAAAAACTGAATTTTGCATAAAACTTAATTTTACCGCTTCTGTGAATGGAATTTAGAAAATACGAGAGACACGGTTAATATCAAGGACTAAAATGTGGTTCAATGAGATGAAAATAATTTTTTGGTGAATAGTAACTGTTTACGATTTTTACCGCGGTTAATAGTAAATAGGGTGACTAAGGGTAAATATGATATTAATATTACCCTAACACATGTCCTAATTCTATTGGACAAGTGTAATTCGACCAAAAACAAACTTAGGAATAAAATATGACCATTTAGGCCCACTTGGATTAGATTAGGACATTTATTATTAATTTATTTAAAGAAGGGTTAAAATAGTTAAAATCAAGGTTTAATAAGTAAATCATTTTTAATATGGGGTTATACATAAGATAAATTAAATTGTAAATATTCATTAGAAAGCTAATAGGATTTCCTACATGATGATATTTTATTTGTAATTTTTAAACATTAAATAATTTAATTTATTTATGACATAATGATGATGCAGTAATTATCTTATTAATGAAATATTGACATAATTGATGTTATAAATACCCAAATAAATGCAATTTGAGACTTTTTATGAATTCCACTAATTTTCTAGGTTCCTATGATATATTAGTGTTGATTTAATCAACTTGGTTCGAATATATAATTCTATTATGACTTTCAAACAAATCATATATCAAATAGTGTCAAAATTGACACAAAATAGTTTTTAAATCAAATATTATATTATTAATTGTTATTTTATTCTTAAAAATCTAAGGTTCGGCCAAATGACTTAGATAAGGATATATATATTAATAATAAACAATTTGGGGTTCGTTTGGCATGTTATAGTAAGTGTATTAACCATATAGTGAAGGAAAACAAAAAGACACGGTAAAAGTTAAAATAATTAACTTAGAGTTAAATCTAATTGATAAGGTTAAAATAATACCCTAAACTTGTCTAAATCCTATTTGTTGATAGGATTTCGACCCATCCCCACTTTATCTTCGAAATAAGACCCTTTGGAACCATTATAAACCGATTTTGACTTTAATATAAAATAATATTTTGAGATATTCCTAAGGTGCCCCTCTCCTCCCTTATAAAAGGGCACCTCCTCCCCCTCCTACTCACACCAAATTGAGCACTCAAGCTCGGCCAACCCCTGCCATTTTCTCCTCTCCACTTCCCTAGAATAATCCTAGAGGTCCTGGTCTTCTCCAAAGACCAATCTTAGTTCCTTAAGTGGAGGATTCAAAGAAGCGTTCCAAAGAAGAGGTAATATCCATTACCGATCTTTTCAATTTCTTTCTTCTTCAACTTCTTCTTCTTTAGTTGTTTCATGATAAAGTAATAACATCAGTATTACTTACATACTGATATGTTATTATAAATATGAAACAACCCTAATTCACCTTCTATCCATCCTACGGAAAAATGAAATCACCACGCGTGCGTACGTACGGAATACCGTCTCCACGCCGTGGTGTAATCTATTTTCCACCATCACATTACAAGGATGGGTATAATGGTGTAATTAGTAACTAAATATGATTATTATGAAGTAATATTGATACTGAAATAATATATATATATACTCCAATACAATTCCACGATCATAGGAACAATATCATCACTCGTGCGTACGTACGGAATACCGTCTCCACGATGTGATGCGACTCGTTCTACATGATCTTCATTTCATAATGATTATATAAATGAATTGAATAAATTAATATGGTATATACTACACTAATACCATTCTGGAAATGAATTATCTATAACCTAAAGATAAGAATAAGAATTTATTCGACAAAACACGCATAAGAACAAAAAGTTATAAAGACCCGAGTAACAAGTAACAATGAAATATAACTAACAAAAAGCTAATAATATGACCATATATGATATCATATAAATATGTATGATTCTGGAATAAGTCAATAACATTATTTAAACCATTATACAGGAGCTTCGGACACGTACAAAGCTAATCGGACCTAAGGTAAGGGAAAATACCACAATCTCATTTTTATCCGAGATTGTTTATTCGTAAGTATTTACTGGGGTGTATTTTATCATCCACATCCATGTTCCCTCAATATGTAATATTGTTTCCATCCACTTACAATAGTTTAAATCCAATTTTACCCTTCGGTGAGTTTTTAGTAAAGAATATGAACGGAATCTTTTGTCGTTTGTTTTTCGTACAAGGTACTTTTTGACTTTTCCGACAAAGGTACGAAGAATGTTTTTTTAACTTATACGACATGAATGGATTTTTAAAACATTATTTCCAAGAAGCTTCCTTTACAAGTTTTCAAGTTTATTTTTAATCAACTTCTTTTATTTTAAAGTTGTATGACATGTTATGAAAGGAAAAATGTTTTTGAAGAAGAAAGGATATTTTCCTCAAGAATGGAGTTCAAGTGTTTTATCAAAATTATTTTCCATCTAAGATAATAAAGGGTTCTGTTTTATCCCTATTATTACATTGATTTGATCATGTTGTGATTGAATTATTTTTATGAATTCCTTTATCTTGTGTGAATTGTTTTATGATGTCATGATGTTTAAGATTCCAATTTGTATTACATGGGTTATGCAATGATGTATGATTTATGATTATGTGGCACACATAAGAAAGGATTCATTATAAGATGGGTGGGACCTATATCTCCCTCCAATGCATTGGGTAAAGATTTTATATCTCATGAGATAGACATGGCTGGAACGGAAGGTTATTTCGGTTCAGTGATACAGGACTGAAACGAGGAGTGAACTCGGTTCAGAAAGGGACTTTGTCCACTAAGATAGTCTTGGCAATGAGTCATGACTAACAAGAAATGATTTTCCATGATTATGTGTGCATCCCACAAAGTTTCAAGTTTTATGTTATGATTTTGGGGATCTCATTTTCACTTCTATGATTTATTCCATGTTAAGATATTATGATCTCTTTTGCAGGTTTTGATCTTCAAAAAGATATGATATGATTTTTATTTCCTTTATTTGCCCTTGCTGAGCATTTGAGCTCACCCTTTTATGTTTTCTTTTTCCCAGGTCAGGAAGATGGATATTAAGTAGAATATGCTAAAAGGGACCCTAGATATGATGAAATAAATGGGAGACACTGTAGAAGATTTATGAACCAGTTGTTTATGTTTCCCAGTTTCTAAAGACACTATACCTATACGGTCCTTTGTGGTTTTTTCATATGTTGTAATAAGTGTGCTTCAATTTTGAAGTATTAACAATGTATGTAAAGTATGGGTCGTTATATAGTCTGACTGACCGACTTGACCTAACCCTACCATATGGGTCCGGCCCAGCCCGCACAGGGCAGAACATCTTGTTTAGATGCCCGCGGGGTGGAAGTGTGGTCGTGGAGGCCGTGGGTGGCTGCAGGTGGCCCCGAGGCCACGATGGGCTATGAAGATGTGGGGCGGTACTACGGGGCCACGAGGCGGTGAGGTCGTGCGGTGAGGATGGGGATGGAATGATGGGGGCATGGGCTAGCACAATGTCATGTGGGAATGGAGGCTATGGGGGCTGCTGGATGGTGGAGCACCACAAGGTGTGAAGTCCGCAGGGGCCGTGGGACGGCAAAGCACCGCAGGGCGCGGAGGCCGCAGGCGGTGGGGGCCATGGTCTGCAGAGGCTGCGGGTGGTGGTGGAGCTCCGTGGTGCGGTGGAGCATCATGCCATCGTCGATGGCAGGCATGAAAAGCCTCCCTTCATTCATCGCCTTCATCGCGGTTCTCGAGTTCCTCCGGTTCCAACCGCCATCACCGGTCGTCATCACCATCAGGAAGAACACACAAGAGAACGAAGATTTGTGGATAGGACAATCCATGTTTGTTTGGACCGAAATCACCGCATTAGGGAGGTAGCAAGCTTCTATAATTTCTTCCTGGATTCATAAGAAATTTTCAAAAACTGGAAGGGGAAAAAATCAAACATCCACCCTACCTTGGAGAATTATTGATGGATGTCGTGAGACGGAAATAGTGAAGGCGAAGATAGTGCCAACGATCATCGTTTCCGCGTTCACGCTTACGAAGTTAGTTCAAACGTTGTCCATGTATTTAAATTCTGATGTTATTTATTCGTTGGAGATATTTCTCACATGTTCTCCCCTTCTCCTTCGCCAACCAAAAATCCTCTCCAAAGAATAGTGGCGCCCACATAATAAAATATGTTTTTCGAAATTCAAATTGGTTTTAATAATTAAGTGTGTTTGTATAATTAATTAAAGTCGGGTGGTACCATTAATGTGGGGGGAGTTAAAGATTTTTCTCCCACATAAGAGGTATGTTCAAGGGGGTTTAATTCTCGGTTGGTTCCCACCACTATAACCTATGAGAGGATTTAGATCATGTGGTCCCCACCTCAATAACCTCTTATGGGAGGATTTAATTCTAGTGTTCCCCACCTCTCAACTTCCACATGGGAGTTCAAAATAAAATAAAAATGGTACAAATTTTTATTTTATTTTATTCTTTCATGAAAAAACGAATCACTAACTTTGACCCTCAACCAACTGTCTTGGAGGTGAAAGACTTCTTAAGTGAATTCTGTCACTACGAGTTCAATGGTGTTCTCAGATTTCAATTCCAAGTACCAGTTCAAAAATTATAAAAACATGCTTGAACATTTACTAAAAGTACCAGAATAAATGTTCAGAAATTCACTCTGGGCATTCAGGGCCTCAGAATCACTCGCCATCAATTTTTTCATACTCGTAAAAATACCATTTAATTAATAAAATTTTTCAGGAATTCCCTGGTCTTTACATTCTCTCCACGTCAAGTCTTGGCATCCCCATATGCCACAACTAAAACTTATGAAACAAGTAGGGTACTAAGCATGAATCTAACCCTCCAACCCCCATGTGCTCTTCCTGAGGTTCTGGTGCTGCGATCGAATGCGCACAAGATGTATCGAATTCCAATGAAGGACCCTCTCCTATCGATTCTCAATCTCTAATGGATCGTCCGTAAATGTCACCCCATCGTCGACTTCCAACTCTTCATGGTCGATAATGTAATAAGGGACGTGCAAGTATCTCCTCAGCTGAGATACATGGAAGACGTCGTGCACCCAGTGAAATTAGGGTGGATGAGTGAAACGCACGGCCGGTTGTCACCTATCGACCGGTCAATGTTCCGGTGCTCTGCTAATTAGTATAGAAGCACTCAGTTCGAATACTCGGCGAAGATACTTTGTAATAGTCGTTTGTTTTTAGTTGATTGTATTATGATTAGGGGGGTTTGTTTGAAGAGCTTAATTGAAATGACTAATGGATGATGTTTAATTTTACATGTTGATAATGATTGGGGCGAGTTCATTATTAGGGAGTCAAGCTTGTGATATCCTTGAGATTTGTTTTATATTGCATTTAAATTAACACCCACCTCACAAGATGACATCGATTATAATTCCTAAGTGTTAAAGCTTTAATCCAATCCTTAACTTAATTAGGATTTTAATCTCAATTAGTACATGTTTATGGTAGTGTATTTGTAGTTCCAATAATCCATGGAAACCAAATGCTAAAAAAATATGTCATTAATCTATGACAAATTAAGTCCAACATACACAATGTTAAATTAACGAATACTCATCGAGCAAATACTCTCAATCACTTAACAACCATAAATTATAACTCACCCCAATGAGATATTTACTCATCCATTTGGATGTTTAATATTATGGTTATAAAAATTATGATTATAAATTAAGAATAGAAGAAAAAGAAAGGTATTAGAAAAGAGTGGTACGTCGACACACAGACACAAACGATGATGATAATTAAAAACAGATTTTCGATTGAAGGAGGAAGAAAAAGAAGGGAAGGGGATTCAACTGAAATTACAATACTTTAAGAACATAAATATTAAACTACAGAAGGTGGATGAGAATAAGAGATATTGAAGAAGTAACCTGCATTAAAACATAATTACAAAGAAAGAGACTTACAAAATTACAAAAATGAAGAACACGAAATTAAGTGAAAACAAAGAGTGGATGAAAGGTCTCTCAAGTGAAAACGTGAGAATGGAAGGTCCTACCAAGCCTTTGTCAGGGCTTTGGTCGTGCCAATGTGATATCCTCATTTCTGAAATGCCAACCCCTCTCAAGGAGAGAAGGGGAGAGTATTTATAGCCCAAGGAGTGGACTGTTTGCATTCCCAATCTGTACCTCCACTTGTATCTCCAATTTGGATATACAGAGAGCCGAATCATCAATTATCTCCTTCTTCAATGTTGTAGACATTAATGTTGGCAGACTACTCTCAAAATTTGGAGTCATTTGGACTTACGGATCAAAAGTTATGGCCAGTTGATTAAACAAAGTTAAACTTTCCACTTCAATCCAGTCTTTTTGAAGTCCATAATGTGAAAGGGTTTTTGAATATAAATATGCCTTCATATCCGAATGGTTTCTTCAACAAAGTCGGACGCATATATCTCCTCTTTCATACTGCAAACTCTCAGCTCGATTTGATGCTTACATCATTAGATATGTCATGCATACTATACTGATTTTTATTCTCGTCCAGAATGGTGGGATGGACTTCAAAGCTTTATTTGGGCCCCTTGTACATAGATTTCGGCCTTGAAATGTTTATCCAAGATGACATGTAGTGTCCCCCGAATTATGGTTTAGAGTTAATGTTTTTGGACTTCTGGATTGAGCCCAGTAAATCAATATTCAAGGCTAGTCTAGTTTGTTCACAGATTTGTTGGTCTTGTTTGTGAGGACCATATGACCCTTCAAATGGAAGAATTGGATCATGGTACCTTCTAATGAAATGTTTTATATTGAAAGGAATATCCTAAAAAACCAGAACCACACAATTTGGATCGGTATAGTAACATTTATTATTAAAACATTAAACTGAATCAATTGGACTACTTCTAAAAATGCTCAAAAATTATACTTAATATTAAAACATTAATATTTCACACAAATTATGCACATTTCATATAAAATAAGTAAAGGGGGAATATAATAAGTCATGAAAATATTAATAACATCAAATCCCCCACACATAGCTTTGTTCATGTCCTCATGTGCAACAAATATAAAAACATGACAAAATCATTTTTACTCACCAACAGATTTTAAAATTTTGTTTTCTCCAATCAGGGGAGGTTTAGACTATTTCACTCATCCATTTTAAAATACACCACAAGTTGTTACAGAAACAATGTTCCAAAACTAATTCATTTTTCCATGCTCAAATTTAGAAATGGAACATGTGGACAGTCAAAACTCACACCTCTCAAGATGATAAAATTTATTTGTGGAGGTTCACTTTTTCACCAACCAAAAGTGAAAATCTTAGAGTTTGAAAAGAGCTCTTAGCTTACAATATCTATCCAAAGAGAACAAGAATCAAGAGGCCTTTTAAATGGTGTTTTTCTATGTCAATGGGATTTTAGGAATATAATTTCCAAGAGAGAGAATAAGAGGGTTAAAATACCAACATAGAAAAACAATGCACATTTTTTTTGAAATAAAACAGAGAAGGAAATAAAAACACATATTTACAAGGGACTGATTGTGTGAATAAAGACACAATAGAGGAAGAAAATATGAAGGGGATGAGAGGATTAAATATTCACAAACCACCAAACTTCTCCCAATGATATAAGAATATAATGTAAGTGTTCGTTTTTTTCCCTTTTTTTCTTTGTTTTTTCGAAAGTTGACCTTGAGACAGATCTCACAATCATATACCAACCCATTTTTGATTTCCTCACGACACTAATTGTAATAGTTATAACAAGATCAAAGGTTGAGGAAGAGTGACTTTTTACCTACCCAAGACACAACCCATTTGTTTGTTTTTTTTTGATTTTTTTTTTATTTTGATTTTTTTTGAATTTTTTTTGAACACTTTTCAATATCATTTGTACAATACATTCACTGAATGACAACCTCCCCCCCCACACTAAAATGGATTCTTGCCCTCAAGCATATGATAACACACCAGAAAGTAAGGAATTGATACCCAAAAATGAAATCCATTCCCCACCACACATAAATTTCAAAAACTTATGCAATGAAAATCCATGTTGATATTATGTGGGATAAGGTATTGGGCTTGAAATGTGGCTATAAAATAAAAGGTTTCATAGGCTTTAAGGGGCTTTCAGAAGGAGGATTAATGTAAGGGTTATGTGAGGCTATTTGGCTATTGTGATTCTCATGTGGTTCAGAAAATGCCTCTATCATTTTAATGCACACTAAGGCAGGAAATTCAACTTGAAGGTCCACAAACTCAAGACTCACAAATGGGGGTGAAAAACACACATTTTGAAAAGATGGCCATAGGTGTCCTTGGCATGAAAGAAAATGTTGTTCCTCACGGTTCGGGAAAAGAAATGTCCGAATCAAAAATTGAGCATTCAAAATTTGTTAATTTTAACACAAAATTCATTATCCAAAGTCATGATGAAAATGCAAAATTTTTGATATGAAAAAACTTCTGTTAAATCCCCAAAATGGTTGGACAAAATTTCAAAACTTGATGGTGATTAAGCATGACTCTTTTTTTTGTAATTTTTTAAGTGATTGTGTTTTTTTGGTTTTTTTATTTTTTAAGGTTTTTATAAAATACACACCCACACAACAAAGAGAAAAAGAAAGGGTTTGATGAATATAGTGGTAAGAAAAATGAAAGAGAGAGGAAGAAGAAGAAAACGGTTGAGAGAGGAAGAGAAAGAGATATATTTAAAGGGAAAGAGGTGCCCCATGGTTTAGATTTGTTGGGTCGCCTTCTCCATCTAGTGGTTTGTCGATTGGAGAAGATGGGGATTCAGTGGAAGTTGAGGTGGTTCCAGGACAGTGGGAAGTTACCTGAAAAAGAAAATTCATTATTAATCTAATGAAAAACTAAAATGATATTGAAATTTCATAAAAGTATAAGAAAACATGGGTTGCCTCCAAAGAAGCGCTGCATTTATTTGTCTACAGCTGGAAAATTGCATTGGACTACCCATAGTCTGACGGTGGCCATCGTATTTTCTCAACTCCAGTGTGCTTCCAGAAAACATTTTCTTTGGGAGGCCTGATGATTCATTGGATAATTTCTTCCCATCATTGTTGGTGTGCTTGCAATTCAATGTGGTTGGAAAGAGAATATTTCTATCCTCACTTTGGTCTTCAACCTGAGGAATGATTTTATCCACAAAGTGATGGTTTTCTATTCTTGGAAATTCAGGAATATGGCTCAATTCTGATGGTTCATTTATGTAAGGATCAGATAACACAAAAGTAGAGTATGAGATCCCAATTGTTTTTGACTGATTTATTTCATCACTTACCGATGTAGAGTAATGAGGATCAGTGGAGTCATAAGACTGAATAAAATTTTCAATATATTTTATTTCAATGTTGTTCACCAAAGAATGGTCAATTTCAACCTCACCAGTGATCAATTTATTAATTAGGGTACAAATATCACAAACATCACTACCATCAGGACAATATTTACACATTGGTTCAAGGTTCACTTCACATATAACAGAATTTTCAGAATCATTGATAGGAAATGATGAATGTGGGATAATCTGATCTGAATCAACAAATGAGAATTCTAGTTCATTTTCCTCATTACCATCCATGTTGGAGAATTGGAGGTCAGAGGTGAGATGAGATTCCAAAGAGTTTTCAAGATCCTTTAGATCAATGGAGTTTGCATTTGTAATTTCAACATCAATTTCACCATTAATCACATGGTTAATGAGGATGCAATATTCACAAACTCCTCTATTAGTAGAACAGGAAGAACAAGATGGATTAGAAATCAACACAATCTCAGAGGGAGTTTCAGATACATGGATAGAGAATACATATTGATTCCCTAATGGGTATCGCATGGATTGAAAAATATTGAACCTGACCATTTGGTCGCCAAATTCCATGGATAAGATGCCAGCTTGGACATCAATTTTGGTTCTCGTAGTCATGAGGAATGGTCTTCCTAGAATTAGGGGAGATCGAGAAGAGTTTGTCTCACCTTCCATGTCAAGGACATAGAAGTCAGCTGGTAAGATAAGATCATTTACTCGAACAAGGACATCCTCAATTATTCCCTCAGGACTGGATGTGCTTCGATTGGCTAACTGAATGACCACACCCGTTGGGTGCAAGGGACCTAGACAAAGGTTAGAGAAGATGGGTTTGGGAATGACATTAATTGAGGCTCCGAGTTCTATGAGTGAATCATCAAAGTTGGAACTTCCAATTTGGCATGGAACTGTAAAGGTACCTGGATCTTTTCACTTAATGGGAATGGACTGCTCGGTGGAAATATTTTCAAAGGTATGATGTTGCCTCTTGTGGGTACACAACTCCCTGAGAAACTTGGAATACTTAGGAATTTGTTTTATGGAATCTAAGAGTGGAATGTGGACTTCAACACATCTAAACATGTCAAGCATTTCAGGATCAGGTTCAAAGGACTTCCTTGGTTTAGAAATTGCTTGAGGAAAAGGAATTGGATTCCTAAGTGGAATGGAAGGAGGTGAGGGAATTTTTTCAGGTTCATTTTCAAGTTTGTTTTTCTTTTCATTTTCTAGGTCAACATTCAAAGGAGGGGTTGAGGATTTATCATGAGGCATAGCAAGTTGCTTTCCTGATCTAAGTGCAATTGCACTTACATTACCCTTGGGGTTGGGTAATGGTTGAGGTGTGAGTTAGGAAGAATTTGATTGTTGTTGCTGGCTCAGGTGGGATGCAAGTTAACCTATTTGAGATTCAATGTTTTTAAGGATAGAACGGGTGAAGGAGGAATGATCTTCCACTGCACATTCCCATGGTTGCTTGGAATAATAGGCTTGTCCCTGGTTGGGATAACCATGATTTTGGTTCTTGGGAAATCGATTGTATTGGGTTGGGAATTGGTAAGGCTCATTCGGATAGTGTAATCCAGGAGGAGGATTGTTCCATTGAGGTTGAGGAATAAAAGGATAAGGATGATGGAAGTTACCACCACCTTGACCATATTGGAATTGGTTTGGGTTTTGATGATGGAATTGAGGGGGATGAGAGATGGTATTACCATACCTGAATCTTGGGTTAAAGGTAGAAGAGAAAGGCTCAGAGTGAGGTTGGTTTAAGTTTCTAACAAACTGAGCTAATTGTTGAGGGTTGGTGTTCTGCTGAGCATATTCTACATTGAGCTCCATTGGTCCAGATGAATCAGATTGATCCTCTTGAAGTTTTGGACATGTGTTTGTTGGATGAGATGGGGAGCTACAGATTCCACAATTTTTGATAGGTCCAGGGAATAGTGACTGTGGAGAAGATGAGGTTGGGGCTTTGGTAGCCACCGCTAGTTGACGCACAAGACCTGTAAGTTCACTCATCCACTCAGTCATCATGTTCAGCTCAATTTATAGCATCCCATCTTTTTATAACATAACTTTCATTCCATTACACGGAACTGAGGATCGTTAAGGTTTAGTGCCTTGGAAACAAGGAACATAAAACATGAAACAAAAAAAAATTCTTCTTAAACACTTGAATGGATTTTCCTCATGTTCACCCTAGGCTCATTATTGCATCTCATAACCTGGGGACATAAATCAAAATGAAGGGTGAGAAGAAGGCCCAGCAAGGAAAACAAGTGAAATATTTTACATATGAACTTGAGATACATCAATAATTTCATGAAAAGAACTTTAAGGATTGAAAATGAAATCATGAGGCATATCATAATAAAAATAAAACTTTTTCATAACTTGAAGATGTGGCTACATCATTTAACATAGAAAATCATGAACATATCACCAAGGTCCATCCCCAAGGTGTCATTTGAAAATTACCAAGGTTATTCACCTAGGTATCGTGAAAATTTTAATCTCTAGTGGTTACATCATTACCCAATGCATTGGAGCTCTATCAGGGAGAACCCTTAAATTTGCCTTTATTATCATGTGATCCACATATATCATCATCAAAAATTTCATAAATAACCCATATAGCACAAAATAAATGGGTTTCATTTCGTAATCACAACATTCTAAAAACTGCTTTAAAGACATGATCTTTACGTCACCTTAAAACCCACAGAAAAGGAATGTGAGTCTCATGTATGTAAATCCCATAATTTAAAATATAAAATTTTGGTATATATGTGAATACCCCTTTAGAAGAATGATCTTTGATTATTCACTTAAAAATATAAAATAACTTTAGAAAAAGAGAGAGACATTTTGAGACGGAAATTCTGCATGATAACGGCTATGTTACGAGGTTTTAGAAGACATTACAAAGGGAGGGAAAAAAAGTCAAACATTCATAAATGACCCATAAAATAGTATATGGACAGAATAATAAGGATACATGATCAAGGTAATGAAATTTCAAGTACATACCATTTGAAATTAAAAACATGGAAGGAAGACAAAATTTAGATTTCTCTTATGAAAGTTCAGCAGCCTACCGACGTTACTTAAACTTCAAACAAAATGATTTGAAAAGAGAAAATAGGGTCTCTCATCATGTGAACATAAGAGTTCAGCATTGTAGATATAGAGATAATTCCACAACATAATTAAAAAGGAACTTGAAAGACTTTACATGAAAGTGAAACTTGGAAATGAATGAGAAGGGTGAAAGAATCCCCTAAAAATTCGGCAGCCTAACGGCGCCACTTAAAACTTCAAAATACTAAATTGAAGAGATCAAATGGGGTCTCTCATCATATGAACATAAGTGTCCAGTATGATAGATATAGAGATCATACCCCAACATAACAAAAAGTAACATGAATGAATTGACATGAAAGTAGGACTTCAAAACGAGAAGGGTGAAGTACCACTTAAAAATTCGGCAGCCTAACGACGCCACTTAAAACTTCAAAATACTGAATTGAAGAGATCAAATGGGGTCTCTCATCATATGAACATAAGATTCCAGTATGATATATATAGAGATTGTATCCCAACATAACAAAAATGAAATTGAAATAATTGACATGAATGTAGAACTTCAAAACGAGAAGGGTGAAGAACTACTTAAAAATTCGGCAGCCTAACGGTGCCACTTAAAACATCAAAATACTTAATTGAAGAGATCAAATGGGGTATCTCATCATATTAACATAAAAGATCAGTATGATAAATTTAGATATCCTACCCCAACATAATAAAAAGGAACTTGAAATACATTACATGAAAATAGATCTTGAAAAATGAGAAGGGAGAAAGAATCCGTTACAAATATTTCGGCAGCCTAACGGCGCCACTTAAAACATCATAAAACAAAATAATGAGAGCAAGAGGGGATCTCTCATTATATGAACATGAAAAGGGCTGTAAGAGGAGTATAAAATAACATTCTCCAACATAAGAACATGGAGCATAAAAGGAATGACATAAAAGAGATTACTTGAAATGAAAGAGAGAGGTCGGATCCCTTACCTTAAAACGTAACACTTAATACTCAAAGGTTTGGACCTTGAGGGCTTGAGGGCACCTTGGGAGGACTCCTTGGGAGGTAAGGAGACCATAACTTCGTTGGGGGAGAGTAGGGAGTGAAAACTAAAGGAGGAAAGGGTAGGGATTTATAGGGAAACTGAGGGGACAAGGCATTAATGGCCAAAGGACACCTCATTAGTGGTTTTGGCAAAACCATGTGCTTGCCCATGGTATTTTCCCATGGTATTGGCCACTTGGGACACCTCATACCTTATCTTACTATTCATAATTCGACCATATTGAATATATACTTAATACATCATTTAATGATGTCATTAAACACCCGTAACATAAAAGCTATAATTTCACTATTCATCGAAAATTCAACTTTCTCAGAATAATCCCAAACTTTCACCTTAACAAAATATCAATGATCTGATTTAAAAAATGAAATCCATTTTATAAAAATAATTTTCTAAATATTTTTAATTTAATTTTTAAATAAAAACACAATTCATCAAAAAAAAATTTTTTTCAGAAAAATCCCCAAAAATTACCTTAACATAATATCGATGCTCTGAGTTCAAAAATGAAGCCCATTTTATAAAAATAATTTTCTAAATATTTTTAATTAAAATTTTAATTAAAAAAACACTATTCATCCGAAAAAACTAATACTTGAATAATAATTTATGAAACCGTTATTTAACCATTTTATTGAATCACATTACTTAATCAAAGTGCCGAGCTTATTTTAATACTTTCTTTAAGTGAGATTACTAATCCATTTGGACACATTATTAATCCTAATCATAAAATCACTATTCATAATTTACTTTTCATCAAAAATCAAGTTGATCTTATTAGACTCTAAATTTCGTGCTAAACATAATTGCAGAAGACCATTTTTGGAAAATCATTACACATTTTTAATTATTTAGGGTTTACATAAACATATTTAAAATATCCTTTTTCTAAAATTCATCAAAAATATGCATTCTATATTTATCCGGTCATTTGAAAATTCATAAAAGAAATCAAAATTTTTATTTAAAACAAAGGATTACACAAGACAGTTACGGTCTCCTTACATAGCCTCTTATCACACCAGCATAGGACCTAAGTGTATGGTGTGCTAAGGTGAGAGAATTCGAGGGAGGCTCGGCCAACATCGCACGAGTAGTAATTTCTATCAGTTTGAACTTCTCGCGAATGTGATCCCTTTCTAGCTTTATACGATGAAGTTCAGCTTGGGTTTTGTCCAGAGCAAAGCCCAGTGGTGCTACCTTCTTCCCAAGTTCTGTTAGATGTGAATCGATCGGTCCAAGACTACTAGGTGAGGCCATCGAATCTTCTTTCTATATTAATTAACCAAGATTTCTTGTATTTAGAGACAATAGTCAAAACGTTTAGTTTCCAGCGGTCATATTGACCAATGGTCAAATAACAGTCAAAACCCAACAGTCTCATTTTAATTATACTCATGTTACCAAATGAAACATTTTTTTTGAGTATAAAAATAACACATAAAATTAGGAAACAATATTTATTTAAAATTTCGGGTCGTTAAAATCTTCCCCCCTTAAGAAATTGCGTCCTCGCAATTTTTAAAATTGGGTTTTGAAATTTCATTGAAAGGCCCACATCGGAAAAGGAGTCAGTAAAACTATTACTTTAAAAGAAAGAAAGGGAAGTACAAAGGTCACCCGAGTTAACCCACACTAGGATTCCATGTAGGAAAACATGGACATTGAGGAGAAAACAAAGGGTCAAGTTCTGAGGGAGAGTGACAGAGAACACGATTAGGAGAAAGTTAACCATGAGAAAATACCAAACTTATGATGTGTGTAAACGGTCTTTGATTACCTAGTAGGAAATGTAAACTAACAACATTTTTTCTTTACGTTTCTTTTCATAATTTTGAGGAATTCATTTACTACATAGAACAAAAACATAAGAAAATATACCTACCTTCAAGTAGAGTTTCATACATTAATAAGTCCCTACCAACACTAATCTTTTCTCCAAATGATGAGAATTCAAAAACACTTGGTCTCATAAAAGCACAAGAATCATCTTCTATAGAATCACATAATCTACAAAAGATTAACTATCTATTTCTTCTATCTTTAAACATTATCCCAAAAACAGAAAGGTTACGGTAAAACAACTCTTCAAAAAGAAAGAATCCCATAGGAATGGAAACTACTTTTAAATCTTCAAAGTTCCATGGTACTACCCAAAGTTCATCATAGACCATTCCATAAATAACAGTCCTTAAAATTCCTCAAAATTAACCAAACTAATATTGATACCCAAATACAAGAAGGATTTGATAACATAGTATTCCAAAACAACTTCATTTTTCATCTCCAGACAACATCAACCACTCCTAACATCTTATGACAAAAGTAGCTAACCTAAACATATTTTACACAAGATAGGTTAATAATTCCCATAAGTAACCTAAATTACTATAAGTCCACCTTAAATTCATCAATTTTTCAAAATATAAGTCAACCTTACTCCTCAATGAAAATACTATAGTAATCTATTTACCTCGCTCATATAGGGTCTCCAAAATAGTGAACGTCTTCCAAAATAATAATCATCTTTTAATCCCCTAATCATATCTGTCATATTAATACAGAAATTGTTGCATTTCCTATCACATTGGTTGTTGGGACATGTTATTCCATTTCCCACCATTAACTAAGAAGAGAAAGTATAATTAGAGGCTTAAATACTTAACCAATAATCATGAAAAGGAACTTAAAGCATATAAGGATAACTTGTAGAAGAAAAGTATACCCTAACTTGTGATCCCCTAGGTTCCCATCTAGGTTATCCATGATCATATATTCTTATGTGAATCTTTATTTTATTTTATCTTTGTTCCTTTAACAATGGTTCATACCAAGCTTATGAATTTACCAAAGCATATCCCTCGGGAGTGTCGTAACCAAGAGTGCAGCAAGGTACGTTGTCGTGTACCAGTTCCCGTTCGAGTCTAGCTCAAAGCGGTGTTTTCGGGTTTTACCCCTATGTACATCTGTGCCAGAGCCACCTCTACCTGCTCGTATCCAGACAGGGATGTATTTGCTTGGCAACCCCTTACTCAATACTGACCAAAATACCAAGAATATTTCCTATATTTAAACATTTATATAGGGTTCTTCCTAGAGTTTTCATATCCTAATTTCCACAAATAACTAAACCATCCTTTGATACCAACTATAGCATCCTGTCTTTTTATAACATAACTTTCATTCCATTACACGGAAGTGAGGATCGTTAAGGATTAGTGTCTTGGAATCAAGGAACATAAAACATGAAACAAAAAAACATTCTTCTTAAAAACTTGAAAGGGTTCTCCTCATGTTCGCCCTAGGCTCATTACTGCATCTCATAACCTGGGGACATACATCAAAATGAAGGGTGAGCAGAAGGCCCAGCAAAGGAAAAAAGTGAAACATTTTACATATTAACTTGAGATACATCAATAAAGTCATGAAAAGAACTTTAAGGCATGAAAATGAAATCATGAGGCATATCATAATAAAAATAAAACTTTTTCATAACTTGAAGATGTGGCTACATAATTTAACATAGACAATCATGAACATATCACCAAGGTCCATCCCCAAGGTTTCATTTGAAAATTACCAAGGTTATTCACCTAGGTATCGTGAAAATTGTAATCTCTAGTGGTTACATCATTACCCAATGCATTGGAGCGCTATCAGGGCGCACCCTTAAATTTTCCTTTATTATCATGTGATCCACATATATCATCATCAAAAATTTCATAAATAACCCATATAGCACAAAATAAATGGGTTTCATTTCGTAATCATAACGTTTTAAAAACTTCTTTAAAGACATGATCTTTAAGTCACCTTAAAACCCACAGAAAAGGAAGGTGAGTCTCATGTATGTAAATCCAATAATTTAAAATAGAACATTTTGGTATATATGTGAATAACCCTTTAGAAGAAATATCATTGAGTATTCACTTAAAAATATAAATGAACTTTAGAAAAAGAGAGAGACATTTTGAGACGGAAATTCTGCAGCATAACGACTATGTTACGAGGTTTTAGAAGACATTAAAAAGAGAGGGAAAATGGGTCAAACATTCATAAATGACCCATAAAACAGTATATGGACATAATAAGAAGGATACATGATCATGGTAATGAAATTTCAAGGACATACCATTTGAAATGAAAAACATGGAAGGAATACAAAATTTAGATTTCTCTTATGAAAGTTCGGCAGCCTAACGACGTTAATTAAACTTCAAAAAAAATGATTTGAAAAGATCAAATAGGGTCTCTCATCATGTGAAAATAATAGTTCAGTATTATAGATATAGAGATAATTCCCCAACATAATTAAAAAGGAACTTGAAAGACTTGACATGAAAGTGAAACTTTGAAAAGAATGAGAAGTGTGAAAGAATCCCCTAAAAATTCGGCAGCCTAACGGTGCCACTTAAAACTTCAAAATACTGAATTGAAGAGATCAAATGGGGTCTCTCATCATATGAAAACAAGAGTCCAGTATGATAGATATAGAGATCATACCACAACATAACAAAAATGAACTTGAAAGAATTGACATGAAAGTAGGACATCAAAACGAGAAGGGTGAAGAACCACTTAAAAATTCGGCAGCCTAATGGCCCCACTTAAAACATCAAAATACTGAATTGAAGAGATCAAATGGGGTCTCTGATCATATTAACATAAGAGTCCAGTATGATAGATATAGATATCATACCCAAACATAACAAAAATGAACTTGAAATAATTGACATGAAAGTAGAACTTCAAAACGAGAAGGGTGAAGAACTACTTAAAAATTCGGCAGCCTAACAGCGCCACTTAAAACTTCAAAATACTGAATTGAAGAGATAAAATGGGGTCTCTCATCATATGAACATAAAAGATCAGTATGATAAATTTAGAGATCATACCCCAACATAATAAAAAGGAACTTGAAATACTTTACAAGAAAATAGATCTTGAAAAATTAGAAGGGAGAAAGAATCCGTTACAAAAATTTCGGCAGCCTAACGGCGCCACTTAAAACTTCATAAAACGAAATAATGAGAGAAAGAGGGGATATCTCATTAAATGAACATGAAAAGGGCAGTAAGATGAGTATAAAAGAACATCCTCCAACATAATAACATGGAGCATAAAAGGAATGACATAAAAGAGATTACTTGAAATGAAAGAGAGAGGTCAGATCCCTTACCTTAAAACGTAACTCTTAAAACTCAAAGGTGTGGACCTTGAGGGCTTGGGGGCACCTTGGGAGGAGTCCTTGGGAGGTATGGAGACCAGAACATCGTTGGGGGAGAGTTGGGAGTGAAAACTAAAGGAGAAAAGGGTGGGTATTTATAGGGAAAGTGAGGGGACAAGGCATTAATGGCCAAGGGACACCTCATTAGTGGTTTTGGAAAAACCATGGGCTTGCCCATGGTATTTGCCCATGGTATTGGCCACTTGGGACACCTCATACCTTATCTTACTATTCATAATTCGACAATATTGAATATATACTTAATACATTATTTAATGATGTCATTAAACACCCGTAACTTAAAAACTATATTTTCACTATTCATCAAAAATTCAACTTTCTCAGAATAATCCCAAAATTTCACCTTAACCAAATATAAATTCTCTGATTTAAAAAATGAATTCCATTTTATAAAAATAAATTTCTAAATATTTTTAATTTAATTTTTAAATAAAAACACTATTCATCAAAAATTTATTTTTTCAGAAAAATCCCCAAAAATTACCTTAACATAATATCGATGCTCTGAGTTCAAAAATGAAGTCCATTGTATAAAAATAATTTTCTAAATATTTTTAATTAAAATTTTAATTAAAAAAACACTATTCAACCAAAAAAAACTAATACTTGAATAATAATTTATGAAACTGTTATTTAACCATTTTATTGAATCACATTACTTAATCAAAGTGCCTAGCTTATTTTAATAATTTCTTTAAGTGAGATTACTAATCCATTTGGACACATTATTAATCCTAATCATAAAATCACTATTCATAATTTACTATTCATCAATAATCAAGTTGATCTTATTAGACTCTAAATATCGTACTGAACATAATTGAAGAAGACCATTTTTGGAAAATCATTACACATTTTTAATTATTTAGGGTTTACAAAAACATATTTAAAATATCCTTTTTCTAAAATTCATCAAAAATATGCATACTATATTTATCCGGTCATTTGAAAATTAATAAAAGAAATCGAAATTTTTATTTAAAACAAAGGATTACACAAGACAGTTACGGTCTCCTTACATAGCCCCTTATCACAACAGCATAGGAACTAAGTGTAAGGTGTGCTAAGGTGAGAGAATCTGAGGGAGGCTCGGCCAAAATCGCACGAGCAGTAATTTCTATCAGTTTGAACTTCTCGTGAATGAGGTCCTGTTCTAGCTTTATACGATGATGTTCAGCTTGGGTTTGGTCCAGAGCAAAGCCCAGTGGTGCTACCTTCTTCCCAAGTTCTGTTAGATGGGCTTCGATCGGTCCAAGACTACTAAGTGAGGCCATCGAATCTTCTTTCTATATTAATTAACCAAGATTGCTTGTATTTAGAGACAATAGTCAAAACGTTTAGTTTCCAGCAGTCATATTGACCAATGGTCAAATAACAGTCAAAACCCAATAGTCTCATTTTAATTATACTCATGTTACCAAATGAAACATTTTTGTTGAGTATAAAAATAACACATAAAATTAGGAAACAATATTTATTTATAATTTCGGGTCGTTACACAATTGTTTGATTATCTTGGGCATTCTTGACTTGAGCATGTGCTTGAGTATGGAATTTTTGTGTGTTTAAAGCCATGTTACTTATGAGATCTCTTGCTGCTGCAGGAGTTTTATCAACACGAGAACCACCACTTGCAGCATCTATGAGAGTTCTGTCCATAGCCAATAACCCCTAATAGAAGTATTGGATCAAGAGTTGGTCAGGGATTTGGTGGTGTGGGAAGGTTGAAAAAAGCTTTTTGAACCTCTCCCAGTACTCATGGAGTGATTCACTTGGGAATTGACGTATACCACTTATTTCCTTTCGGATAGAAGAAGTACGAGATACAGGAAAGAATTTTTCTAAGAAAATCCGCTTCATGTCATTCCATGTGGTTATGGAACAATGAGGTAGGTAGTAGAGCCATGACTTAGCAGTGTCAGCTAGGGAAAAAGGGAATGCTCGAAGTTTGATTTGTTCTTCAGAAACCCCTTGAGGCTTCATGGTAGAGCACACCACTTGGTACTCTTTAAGGTGGAGATGTGGATCCTCACCAGCTAGACCATGGAAATGAGGAAGAAGATGAATCAAACCCGGCTTGAGTTCGAAGTCAGCCTCTATGTTTGGATATTGAATACCAAGAGGTTGGTAATTTATATCAGGGGCAGCGAGTTCTTTTAGGGTTTTTCCCTAGGATTGGCCATTTCAATTTCAACTGGTTGGATGAGGACTGGTTCTTGAATTATTTGAGTATCTATTATGTTCCTCCTAAGTTGGCAAAGTGTTCTCTCAGTTTCAGGATCAAACAAATCCGAGGGATTGTTTGGGAGGCTACAGGGCATTCAGAGAGATTTTCGACGAAAGGGTAAGATAGGTTTTTCTTTTTATTTTTTCAATTTATGATTTTTATGAGAAGACGATGTTTTCGTTGTGATTTTTTTCCAATTGTTTTTTAAAATTTTATTTTTTTTTGGTTTTTTGATAATAACCAGAAACTAATGACTACTTAAAGCACCATCCCTGGAAACAACGCCATTTGAAACGCACGTCTGATTGTCGCCTATCGACCGGTCAAAGTTCCGGTGCTCTGCTAATGTGTATAGCAGCACTCGGGTCGAATCCTCGACGATGATACTTTGTAATAGTCGTTGGTTTTTAGTTGATTATATTATGATTAGGGGGTTTGTTTGCAGAGATTAATTGAAATGACTAATGGATGATTTTTAATTTTACAAGTTGATAAAGATTGGGGTGAGTTCATTATTGGAGAGTTAAGCTTGTGATATCCTTGAGATTTGTTTTATATTGCATTTATATTAACACCCACTTCACAAGTTGTCATCGATTAGAATTCCTAAGTGTTAAAGATTTAATCCAAGACCTAACTTAATTAGGATTTTAATCTCAATCAGTACATGTTTATGGTAGTGTATTTGTAGTTCCAATAATCCATGGAAACTACATGCTAAACAAAATATTTCATTAATCTATGACAAATTAAGTCCAATATACAAAATGTAAAATTAACGAATACTAATCGAAAAAATACTCTGAATCACTTAACATCCCTAAATTATAACTCAACCCAATGAGATATTTACTAAGCCATTTGGGTGTTTAATATTCTGGTTATAAAAATTATGATGATAAATTAATAATAGAAGAAAAAGAAGGGGATTAGAAAAGAGTGGTACGTCGACACACACACACGAACGATGATGATAATTAAAAACAGATTTTCGATTGAATGAGGAAGAAAAATAAGGGAAGGGGATTCAACTGAATTTAAACTATTTAAGAACAAAAATATTAAAATACAGAAGGTGGATGAGAATAAGAGATATTGAAGAAGTAACTTTCATTAAAACAGAATTACAAAGAAAGAGACATACAAAAATGCAAAAATGATGAACACGAAATTAAGTGAAAACAAAGAGAGGATGAAAGGTCTCTCAAGTGAAAAAGTGAGTATCGAAGGTCCTCCCAAGCCTTTGTCAAGGCTTTGGTCATGCCAATATGATATCCTCTCTTCTGAAATTCCAACCCCTCTCAAGGAGAGAAGGGGAGAGTATTTATAGCCCACGGAGTGGACTGTTTGCATTCCCAATCTGTCCCTCCACTTGCATCACCAATTTGGCTATACAGACAGCCTAATCTTCAAATAGCTCATTCCTCAAAGTTGTATACATTAATGTTTTCAGACTACTCTCAACATTTGGAGTCACATGGACTTACGGATCAATTGTTATGTCCGGTTTATTAAACAAAGTTAAACTTTCCATTTCAATACAGTCTTTTTGAAGTCCATAATGTGAAAGGGTTTTTGATTATGAAGATGCCTTCAAATCCGAATGTTTTCTTCCACAAAGTCAGCCTCCTGTATCTCCTATTTCAGAATGAAAAATATCATCTCGATCTGATTCTTACTTCATGAGATATGTCATGCATACTATACTGATTTTTATTCTCAGCCCGAATGGTGTGCTGGACTTCAAAGAATTATTTGGGCCCCTTGTACATGGATTTGGGCAGAAATTTTTATCCAAGATGACATGTAGTGTCCCACGAATTATGGTTGAGAGTTAATGTTTTAGGACTTCTGGATTGAGCCCAATAAATCAATATTCATTGCTGGTCCAGTTTGTTCACAGATTTATTGGTCTTGTTTGTGAGGACCATATGACCCTTCAAATGGAAGAATTGGCTCATGGTACCTTCTAAAGAAATGTTTATTATTGAATGGAGAATCCTGAAAAACAAGAACCACACAATTTGGATCAGTATAGTGACAGTTATTATTAGTAAATTAAACTGACTCAATTGGACTACTTCTAAAAATGCTCAAAAATTATACTTAATATTAAAACATTAATATTTCACACAAATTATGCACATTTCATATAAAATCAGTAAAGGGGGAATATAATAAGTCATGAAAATATTAATAACATCAATGAGCTAAGCAGTAAGCCTCCTCACCAACTCTATAGAGGAGATGAAAGGGTCTGATAAATCTTGGAGATAACATTCCTCCACAAACAAATATCCGCAAACCTCATCGATGTGAGACCTGTAGAAAGACGTGTTCGCTATCCTCAAACTCTAGTGGTCTTCGTCTCCTATCAGAATATGACTTCTGCCTACTCTATAAAATCTTCATCCACTCCTGGATGATCTGCACCTTCTTTGTTGTAGCTTGTTCCGTCTCTGGTCCCACTAGTGTTGACTCCCCTTGGTTAGTCCAGCGCAAAGGTGATCTGAAAGGTCGCCCATACAATGCCTCAAAAGGTGACATCCCAATGGTGGAGTGATAACTATTTTTGTATAAATCCTCCAAAAAAGTTATGTGATCCTCTCAGTTTTGACCGAATTGGAGGACACAAGCATGCAACAAGTCCTCAAGGGTTTGAATGGTCTACTCAGTCTGGGTATCCGTCTGAGGATGGAAGGCAGTGCTCAAATGAATCTACGTCCGGAAATCCTCCTTCAACCCCTTCCATAGTTTGGAAGTAAAATGTGCATCGTGATCGGAGAGAGTCGTCTAGGGTACTCCATGTATCCTCACAATCTCGTGCAAAAAAAGGCGTCCCAATCTCTCTACTGATCCCTGCTCTCTAATTGGTAGGAAGTGGGCCGACGGGGTGAGTTGGTCAACGATCACCCAAACTGAGTCATGACCCCTGGTATTACATGGAAGTCATGTCACAAAGTACATGAATATCCCATCCCACTTCCACTTAGGTACACCAAATGCTAATCCAAGCATGTTGGTACCTGATGCTCTGCCTTCACTTGCGGACAAGTGAGGCACCGAGAGACAAACTCTACTACTACTTTCTTCATTCCCAGCCACATGTGTTGTCATCGACATTCCTGGTATAGCTTTTCCAATCTTGGATATACCACTAGAGGGGATGTGTTTAATTCCATCAACACATCCTCCCGACGTGACACTGGTACCATGATACATCCTCAGAAGTGGATGAAGTGTCTCCCACCTTCAGAAAATACATCAAGTTCTTGTCCTATGGATATATTAGCTTGTTGAATGTCGTAGTTAGCATCCCCACATTGCACCTCCATGACTCGCTGAAGAAGTGGGGGAGTGACTGTAAGAGACTGAATGAATGCTGCTCCATCTCAATCCACAAAGGATCTCTACAAATAGACCAACTTCTTCGTCGCCTCACCTAGTAGCAATATACCATATCTCTTGCCAAGTGAATCTTCTACAGCGTTCCCCTTTCTAGGAGGATAGAACATCTCAAAGTCATAATCTTGGAGGAACTAAAGCCAACTCCACTATCTCATGTTCAGTTCCTTATGAGACATGTTATACTTGACACTCTATTGATTAGAGTACACTGTAAAAAGCACTCCAATCATGTAATGTCGCCACATCTTCATGGAGAAAACCACTGCCGCTAACTCCAGGTCATGGGTAGCATTGTTCTGCTCATGCTATCTCAATTGTTGAAAACCATATGCGATCACTGCTCACTCCAAAATCACGACACACCCGAGTCCGGTCGCTGATGCGTCGCAGTGGACTATGTACCCTACACCCTTTTCTAGAAGCCTCAAGATGGAGGCACCAGTCAGCCTCTTCCTCAACTCCTGAAAAATCTTTTGGCATATCTCCAACCACACGAAGGGTTTCCACTTTTTCGTCAATGCTGATAGAGGTGAGGCAACTCTTGATAATTCTGGCACAATCCTCTGGTAGTATCCATCTAATCTCAGGAAAATCTGTACCTCCATCACACTCCTAGGTGGCTCCCAAGAAAGTACCGCCTCAATATTAATTGGACCTATTGCAACTCCAGCCTCCAATATGACATGTCCCAGAAAGTGTACCTCTCGGTTCTAGAACTAGCACTTTGAGAGCATACCATAAGGCTTGTGCTCTCGGAGTGTGTCTAGTACTACGTACAAATGGTAGGCATGATCCTCCGTAGTAGACGAGTAGATCAGAATGTCATCGATGAAGACTACGACAATGTGATCAAGGTTTGGCTGAATGATCCTGTTCATGAGTCCCATGAAAACTACTGGAGCGTTGGTTACATCGAATTACATAACAAAGAGCTTGTAATGAACATACCAAAATTTGAAAGACATCATTTTTACATCCTCACCTCATACTATGAGCTGGTGATATCCTGATATGAGGTCTATCTTCGAGAACAACCACTCTCCATTCAGCTGATCAAAGAGGTCGTCAATCATCGGAAGATGGTAATTGTTTTCAATGGTCACCTAGTTCTAGCGCTGATAGTCGACATAATGTCTAAAGCATCCATCCACCTTCTTGTCGAACAAAATCCAGAATGCCCAAGCAGAAACACTAGGATGAATGTATCTCTTTCCCTAAAAGTCCTCTAGATGTACCCGCAACTCACGAAGCTCAGTGGGAGCCATTCGATACGCTGGTGTAGATATTAGTGTCCTCCTTAGGTTCCAGTCAATGTAAAAGTCCACCTTTCTATAAAGAGGTATACCCAGAACATCATTAGGGATGACATCCTCGTAATAGTCCACCACTACATGATAGCATGGACTATCCACATAAACTGATCTAAGGGTAATGCTAGCCAACTGATTAGTGATCGGCTGCACTCTCCGCCAGGTAATTACATCTTGTGCTTCAAAGCCTCCCTTCTTGCTAGTGAAGGTAAAATGGGTTCCATCAGTGGGGACACACTGCACTTTTCACCTAATATAGTCATTCTGAGAATGGATTGTAGATAACCATTCCATACCCTAGATGACATCATAAGGTCTCGATGCTGCTACTAGGAGATCTCAGCCGAAAACCTCACCTCATCGAGTATGATCACACTACCGGCACCAGTGCATAGTCGTTGAATCTGCTCCCGTAAGTGACTATAGTTGTAAGGATAAAGCTAATGGCTCTGTTAGAATCTCCAATATCCAAAACAGGGTAATGAAAATTGAAGAATGAATGGTACATATTTATATAAGTAATTCAACTAAGTTGAAGTAGACATAAATCGTACCTCGTATCATCTCTGGTGCACTGTGATCATAGGCCTTAGCATCCTGGAGCTGAGCTCGCCCCATTCCTCCTGCTCCCTGTGGTTGGGGTGGACCACTAGCTGGTGGAAGTGGTAACATATTGAATCATCACCCACCTCCAGCTACATGGAAATCTCCTCTACCATGTCCGCCTTCTCCCTATGGACCTCCTCAAAAGAATACCTATATCTTACTAGGAGGTCCTTAGACCGTGTGCTGATCATCCATATGGCAGGTCAGATAGTCACGTGCCATGTGACCCTGCCCGGCACATGCGTAACAATGGACACTACTGGAATGAATTGCTATGCCTCAGGTCCCCTACACAACCAACCCTAAATCCTGCTGTCTTCAACCTGTAGGCCTGGTTCTCTTAGTACTATATGACATATGTCTACTACCAACTGTCGAATACTCCACTACGTGATGACTGTTGGTGGGTCTTATAGCTGGTGCCTGCTCATCATGGAAACTCTCCACTAAGAGGGCTCTCTCTAACACCCCTTCCAGCATCGGAATGCTAGGAGAAATCATCGAAGCCCTCATATCTCGCCTGATCCCCTTCTCGAAGGACCGGGCCCTGAAAAATGGGTCCCAAATCATATAAGTGGAGTATCCTGAGAGGTCGGTGAACCTCACTGAGTACTGAACCACAATCATGCTGCCCTGTTGCAGATGATGAAGCACCTGTATGCACACTGCGTGAAGAGTTGCTGGGACAAACTCTGCCTGAAACAGGGTTTTGATGTCTGCCCAGAGAAGCGTCACATAATTGTGAACTTGGATAATCAAGCTCCACCATCATCCCATTTCTTCCTATAGAAGGCTGGAAACAAGGACCACCATGAGATTATCTGGTTTCCCTACCAATAAGAAGAATCTCACAATAGCCTTCAGCCAATCCTCAGCTACCTGTGGGTCCGTTTCTCCCCTAAACCTGGGTGGGCTCTAGTGCTGAGTCGGAAATCAGATGTCAGGGTCCTGGTGTATGGATACATCAGCCACTACACCAACATTGGATTCCCAAAACAAATAACCACACTCACCATAATTGACACAATTTCTGTTAAAAGAAAATATTATAGCCATATGTTCTACAGTAGAACCGACTCCATTGATACTAATTTATCATGACCAATCCCTCGGGGCCCATTCAATGACTACTCCAATCCTGCCTTCCACAGGGAAGGGCCTAGCGACTAGAACTGAAGGTGTATTGTCTAAATATATTATGGAATTTCCTTATAACATGTAACACACACAACCGAGCACAGATCAAGATAGTATCTCTAGTAAAGTTAATAGTAACTAGAGTGAGTACAGTAAGTAAAAAGGGGAAAGATTACAAGCCCAATGAGAATGTACAGGGAAAAATTGAATGTATAATATGACTGATAGGTGAAAATAATCTCCTGGATCATCCACAATGAGTCTTACCTAAAGGTTATATATAGCTCATGAATGACTATCTCTGTGGTTCTCCATGTCTAATGTCTACCACAGAGGCACCTCCAATATTGGTACTCTCTTCCTCAATTAGCATTGTCCGTCATCCGAACCAAGCATAGTAGGGTTCATGCATAGCTCAAACAGGGGTGAGTATAATGATACCCAGTAGAGACGCTGAAGCCCTCATGGTCTCACAAAATCCATAGAGGATAGTCCACAAAGCATAAAGACAACTATCAACCCTACTTAGGTGTATTCCAATACATATACCTAAGTTATCATGTACAACCATATCAATCATTAGGAAAAATAGAGTCCAACTCAAAAGTAGCAAGCTCAACTATTCCACAAAATAAGGAACACAACGAAGGTAAGTACCACACAGGTGCGCCACATAGAAGAATACCACCAAGGTATTACAACAATGGGAAGTACCACACAGGTATGAACTTAGGTCACACTAGGTGTAACATATGTACAATATTACAGATGATTAAATGTAACTACTGAATTATCTTACTCTATTAAGCAACATACCCTCATAGGATCTCTCGATGATGACCCACACAGGATCGCTCGGTGCTGACCCACACAGGTTCACTAGGTGCTGACCCACACAAGACCCCTCATTGTAGACCCATAGAGGATCGCTATGTGCTGCCCACACCGGATTTCTTGGTGTTAAACCACACAGGACAGGTAGGTGATGACCAACACAAGATCACTCTCCATTCCTCACGTCACAGCCAGCTACAAGGTTCCCACACTAAGCTCACTCATCTCTAGGAGGGTCTGCTCATCAAGCCACTGGTCGATACAGTAACTGCCACGAAGTCTAACAAAAAAGTTTCCCAAAGGGCCGCCATGTGATAGTGGTCACAACAAAACAGACGGTGCGTCAATCGGACGCCTGGTTTGTAAGTTATTAGCCTTTTATTCCTGAGAGCCCGGTTGGATTCGTGCTCGATCCAAACCGACCATTCCCCTACTTTTTACAAATCTCTAGTTGGGTATACCAAGGGAACTTGTCTCTCCTAAGTTTCCAGCGCCACTGATGGTTAGTCAAAAAGATGTCTGGTGGTGAAGTTATTGCCAAAAGAGAAAAAAACGGTTGAAGTGGGTCAAGGCACTGTCCAACCCGGCCTGGGAAGACCCTGTTTGGGTCACCCCGGCCAGGTGGACCATCCTGAGAAGTGGGCCACAGGTCAGTGGAGCGGCCGCGATGCGGCGTGGAGGGGCCACGGGGCGGCGCGGCGGGGCCACGGGGTAGCGCGGAGGGGACGCTGGGTGTCGCAAGGTCGTGGGTGCACATAGGCCACGAGGGCCATTGGACGACGGAGCAACGCAGGGTGCTGAGGCTGCGGGGGCTACTGGATGGAGGAGCGCCGCAAGGTGGGAAGGCCGCACGAGCCATTGTATTGCAGAGCGCCGCAGGGCTTGGAGGCTGCCGTCAGTTGTGGAGCGTTGCGGGTTGGCAGAGCGCGATGCCTTCGTTGGAAATTGGCTTGACTGGCCCACATCTTTTGTCACCTTATACTCCGTTCTCAAGTTCCACCTGTGCCAACCGCCGACACTGGTCGTTGTCAGCATCGTGAAGAACACAAATGAGAACCATGATTTGTGGAGAGAACGAGCCATGTTTTTTTGGCCCACACTCTTCACGTTAGGTTGGTATAAAGAGGGTATAATTTATTTCTTGATTCATGAGTTATAGTTAAGAATGGGATGGGGGAAAAAATAAAACATCCACCCTACCATGGAGAATTATTGATTTTTATCGTGAGAAGGAAACGATAATGGAGAAGAGAGTTCCAACATTCATTGCATCAATGGTCATGCTTCCGAAGTCGGTTCGAACATTGTCCACAATCTTCAATTCAGAAGTGTGTTCTTCATTGAAGAGATTTCTCCCATGTTCTCCCCCTTCTCCATAGCCAACTAAAAATCCCCTCCCAAGAAATGTGTTTTCAACATAATAATATATGATTCTCCAAATTCAAATTGGTTTAATTAATTAATTGTGTTTGTATAATTAATTAAAGGAGGGTGGAACCATTAATGTGTGTGGAGATTATGAGTTTTCTCCCCATTAAGAGGGAGGTTCAAGGGGGTATAAGTCTCGGGTAGTCCCCACCACCATAACCTATGAGAGGTTTTAGATCAGGTGGTCCCCACCTCCATAACCTCTTATGGGAGGTTTAAATTCTTCTTGTCCCCAAATATCAACATCCACGTGGGAGTTCCAAAAAAATGTCACATTATCTTATTTCATTTTATTCATTCATGAAAATCCCAAATACTAACTATAACCGTCGACCAAATGCTCTCGAGATGAATGTCTCTTTAAGTGAATATCGGCACTGCAAGTTCAACCGTGTTTTCAGATTTCAATTCTGAGTACCGGTTCAAAAGATATAAAAACCTGCTCAAACGTTTACTGAACGTACCCGAATAAAAGTTCAAGAAATTCACTCTAGGAACTCCGGGCCTTGGAATCACGCACCATCAATTTTCACGGACTAGTAAAATTCATATATAATTAAAATAAATTTAAATGAATTTCTGGGTCTTTTAAAAAGTAATGAAGAATTAGATGAAAAATCATACCTAGTATATTTTAAGAATGAAAACCAATGTATTTAACAGAATTACAAATAAATTCATATATTAACTTTTTTTACAACATCATTTTCTCAAAACCCTTACAAATATAAATAAGGATCGTCTAAACTCTAATAGAAAATTCAATGATTGCGGAACTGGAAGCCTCTCTACACTAACTCCCATGGCATATAATAAAAAATGTGATATAAATGAATGTTATGCTCTAGAATCAAACTATTAATAATAAAATATAGAAAAATAAAATTATTTAATTACATGATCAATAACCCCTATGGATCATGCATAACAATAACATCATGTTTCCATTATATGTCTCTTCTAAAAAACTATCAATAATCACAACCATGATTATTATGTTCCCAATATACAAAATTCATGTAATATGATCCTTTTAAAAGTATAATATATATATATATATCTCTCCTCATTATAGAACACAAAATTGTTGCACATTCCTTAGATACGACATCTATGAAAATGCATACTAGAAAATAGCATATGATATCTTGTCTCAACAACCATTTTTATCCCCAAGAACAAGATTACATAGGGAAAACTAATGCGACTGACCTCCAAAGGAAATCCATATGGGGGAATTCATCCTATTGGGATTGGTGAAACTACTAGGCCAAGATAAATTATAGAAAGAAAAATACTCAGGCAAAAAGTCTATGTGTATTATCCTCAATTACACAAAAACTAAATGTCCACCACTAAAAATAATTCTCCCTAAATAGATATGTCAAATCCTACATCAACATGACCGTAGATAATCCAATATCAACTAAATCACTTGGACCATCCTATACAACTCTAAATATTTAGTAAACATAAATGTAGTTATTTTAAATAAATGAATATGAAAAAGACACTAACTCCAAACACTAAGACCTAGAATCCTATCCTAGAAATAGTTTATGGGTGATATGAGGAGGTACATAAACCTTATCTTATTCTCTTGCATGATTAATCTCCAATGATGTTGCGTGGGGAGCTCTGGCATCTTAAAATCCATAATAATTAGTTATAGAAACATTGAGTGATACTTCAGATGAAATTTATCTAATGATACATTCACATCCATTCACAACAAGATGTTTGTTGGAAAAATTATTTTATTAAGACTCTATATTTTGGTGAATTTATATGAAGATATTTTCATCACATAGAACCATCATATTTTAGTCATGATTGATGTTGATATTTTATTAGAAAAACTATATAGGGGAAATATATTTATAAATAAAAACCAGGATGATAAGATATTTAAATTGGACTGGGAAACAAATATATCACAATACACTTCACTAGAAGTCAAATCCATTAGATTTGAGATTTTATATACAACATATCATTTTCTTATGGATTACAGGGATGGGTGCAAACATGTTTCACTTAGTATAAAATATGGACTCTTTAAAGGATCTCTTAAAGTCTGTAAAAAACAACATTATTTATCACTCGGTATAAGGAGTTCTAACATTTATTGATAATAGATAAGAATGATATCTTAAAAATTATGAAAATGATTTCATGACAAAAACAACAATAGATTAATTAACTTATATAGAAGATGGTTATTTTCAATGAGATGTGATTGGGGTTCTTTGATTGAAATATATAGTCTTGTATGTATAGAAACTGTAGATTATAATAAGTTATTGTGTATAATGTTTTTTATGTTGTTTTTTCTTTTTTATTTACACATTACATTATATTGTATGTAGTCAAAGAATCCTGTATTTATATTTACTCATTGGAATTTTAACTCAATTAATCTTGATAACACCAACGGTTATGTGAATAAACCAATATTAAAACTCATGTGACATGACATTAATTATTTATTTTCCTTGCTTTCCAAATATGTTATTTAAATACATGGTTGACACGGTAGAAATATTATTTTTCAGTTTAATTATTTATTCTGAAGAATTCTCATTTTCCAAAGATATATTTCTTAATTTTGACAGCTCCTTTTTTCATACATTTAAATACATAAGTTGACATATCAAAAAGTAACATCAATATTAAAGAGTATAACAATTATTTGTATGATAACTTTGTATCTAAAATATAATTTTTTGGAAACAAAATTCCCTTATGATAAATCATTGTGCATCTTCCTAATATAAATTTCATTTTTTATTTGACTTATGTATCATGTATAGTAAATAACATGGATTTACTATATCAATTGGATCATTTGGTTTTGTATGAATATATCTTCATTTTGAAAGTTAAATGTACTCTATAAATTTCTAGAAATCTGTATTATAATTAATTTATATGGTTCCTCGAAAAAGAAAAATTGATTTTTAAATTTTACTAATGAATTTTATTTCTCTCCTAAAATATATTTTAAGATAATTTATCTACATCAAAATTTAACATACATATATATTATGAAAATAATCTATTATAGTATTATGCAATTAAAAATCAAGTAACAATGATTTGGTGTTTTGGAGCATGTGTAGAGTCATATTCATAAGAGAAATATTTCACAAAATAGATAATAAATACATGTATGATAAATTGATTCATAAAAAACTAAATTTCATGATATGTAAAGATTTATTTTTTTGCATAGAGGATAAATTATGTTGAATAATTGTCCAAAAAATAAAAATTCCATTATCATTTAATCATTAAAATGGTATTACCTTTTAAGAATTGTTATAAAAAAAATTCTTAAACACATAATATATATTCATTAATAAATAAAAAAAGATTTTTGAAATCATTAAAACATATAATGTAATAAGGTATGTTGGAACAATATAGTTCTATCCAAAAATCATCCCGTTTTAATTTATCTCCAAATCCAAAAT
This sequence comes from Viscum album, assembly GCA_963277665.1. Lineage (NCBI taxonomy): Eukaryota > Viridiplantae > Streptophyta > Magnoliopsida > Santalales > Viscaceae > Viscum > Viscum album. The sequence continues at coordinate 2,129,777,722 of OY728120.1, forward strand.
CAAATAATACTGAAAGTATATTTTTTAGGTAAATAATAGTATTGTTAACTATATTATATATTTTTGTCCTTTCTATAAAAAGTAATCGATCATATTTATCCTTTAAAATAGTGTCAGGATTTTTTTTCTACCAATTAATTTCTTATATAAGAAATTTTGGAATAATTTTAGAACATTTTATAATATAAAAAATTATGTGGAAAAAATAGAATAGTTATTAATTTACATAACATCTTTAGATTATTTGAATAGGTGATAATCAATACATACCAAATCTAGAATTGAATATAATGTAATAAAATGAGAAATATATATATATATATATATAATAGAGAATAAAATAAAAATAAAATAAATGAAAAATTCAAATAGATAAAAACAATAACGAAACAATGTGGAATGAAAAATTGAAATATTAAAAATAATAAGCTTTAATGAAAAAAGTAAACAATGTTTTAAGTTTTATATAGAAACCATAATGTATTATTAGTTAATCAAACATAAATAAGATGGAAAAACATTATTCTGTATTTGGATCCATATGATAGTTCTTTAGAGAAATTTTATGAAAGGATTTTGGTTGGATATGAAGTAATGTAGGGGAGAGAATTGAGGTATTATTATTTTCTCCACATAAAGAACATAATGGAGAATTTAAAACAAAATATCATTCGAGTCAAGATTTATCGTGGTGTTGTTCACTAAATAATTCTTGATTTATTACCCATAAAATAGTACTAAGAAAGAGAGTGTCCAATATGATCGATGGTAGGTAAGGGAAACTATTTTCATGTGGTTGGGGTGATTTTAATCATTCCTACACCATTAAATAGTCTATCCATTGAGTAAATCAAAATTGGATCAAGTATTTCATTAAAACTATTTTATGTGGAATCATTATGTTAAAAAAATTTAGATCACAAGGAATGACATCCTCACTAGAGAAATAGTGCATCCACACAGAATTTAGTTATTTTCAGGAAAACATTTTTTGTGATAGACATGAAGAGTAGTGAAAAACATTAATATATATTAAAAAATATTTCCTAATTATTTCTCTAAAATAAAAATTCATTAAAAAAAAGATAATAATATTATTTTACATGTCTAACTTTTTATAAAAAAAACAATCTAAATTAAAATTATTGGAATTGATCACTAGTACTATTTGAGAGGCATGAAAACTAACAAATACATTCCCATTAGATACTACATGAATCTCCATGGGTTCAAAAATATAATATTGTTCTTGAGAAGAATAATATGACACATGGTTATCATAAATATACAATGAAGGTGGCCACAATTTCATCCAAAAATGATATTTTCTTTTCAAAAGATCAAAAAAACTACCATAATAATGTAATAATGAAACTAAAATCCATTTTTTCTTTTATAGATGCATATTTAATAAATGATATTTTTTCATGAAATAATCCACTGAAAACACATTGAGATTTCCACATAATATTTATGCTTCTTATGGGAATAATTGGTATATACATGACCTCAAAAACCAAATTTCTATAATCATCTTCCATAATATCTTATAAGATGTGTTCTAATTTCATATAGGTTATTTAGGATGTTAGAGTATAAAGTGATTGAGGTACAACATCAAATAATGATTCCATCATAGATTGATCAAGATATAATTGTGTTGAGGATTCATAAGCATGTTCCTTTACGTCTTCTTCTATAATAGACTACATAAATTTATTCAAGTAGTCAATGTATCATTCGAAAACATGACTTGGATGATATGTCTAATTTTTTTTTAAAAACTCAAAATAGATCAAAACCATCAATTAGATGGTTCATCATCCTCCATACAATTGATATTTTATCATACCGTCCTAACATTTTATTGAGACACTAATAGCTCATTACATAATCAGTTAATTTCAAAAACCATCTCATTAATTATGGAACGAATTCCTAAATGTTATACATTAATATCTATATTAATAATTTTATCTATACCCTAACGGAAATCTAAAATTGTTTGTGAATATACTTCAAAAATAAATCCTACACCATTATATTCATCTATAGAATGAATTTATTAATCTTGTTCAATTTATTATACCTGAGGTAACTATTACCCATGAGATAGTCCAATGTGTTATATCTTTTTCTTTATATTAGAAACCGATGTTTTTTACTCATAAGAGACATCATTTTCTCTTTATCAGACCCCAAAACATCATTTCATAAAAAAATAGTTTTAGGATTGATTCTTGTCTTATACGTTGAAAGAGAAGAGAGATAAAATAATGTAATAGATCCCGTAGAATAGGATATAGTATTCTATTTACCAATAGTCATGAGCTTTAAATGGGTCAGAACCTAAAATTATCTTCTTGTTGAAACCACTAAAGAATGACGTTGAATGAATGCAAGAGTGAGCATTACCACTACCACCTGATGTGCATCTGATTTAACTTCATTTATAGTTTCAAATTTCATAACCTCATTAAGATTAATCTCATCTGATATTACAACTCGAACTCTACATCATTGATCGACATGTGTTACTATTTATAACTGGAATTCCGTATTAAAATTTATTGTTAGTTTTTCAGATACATCAGTTGAAATGTTTAAATGAGATGTCTCCAACTGTACACTACCAGGGTCTAATTATATCTATTATTATATGAAAACTATCATATCATATTATCTATATAGCTATATGAAAATAAAATATAATTCAAAAATATGAGACTCATATTTTTTAACTTTTATAAATGGGTATTTGGGATCTCATCAAGGCATAAAATAGATTTGAAAAAAAATCTTAACATCCACTTACAAAGATATTTGATTATATAATTTTTTTGAATATGAATCACATACCTCATTACGAAAAAATATAGATTTTCATGATTTTGTATCAATAAATAAATATTGGATGGCATTGTCTTGAAACATAATATTTGTAAACTATTAATTTCATTGGGTGATTACAAACTAAATTAATAGAACTGTGATTTTTTGTCCATATATACATTATGAATTTTATATACACATATAAAATACCAAAAATATTTGTCATTAATTCTAGAGGGATAACATCAGGAATAGAATAAATTGAGGTTTTTAAATAAATTATACCTTCATTGGGATATATGAAACCCACATCCATACCTATAATATAGAATGAATTTTTTATTGACATATACAGTGACGTTATCACCTGAATCACCAAAGTAAAATTATATGTCCTAAAAAAATAATGAGATTATTTTTCCAAAAAAACTATATTCTGTTCTCAATAATGACATATCTATATCATAGAGGATAGATAAATATTTTTAGAAGTATATTTGTTAAATAAGTCCAATTGATATCAATAGATTTGATACTAATCCATTCCAACAACGACATAGAGTTATTAAATTTACATATAGCTTAAGTCTGTAACCTAATAATTTTTCTATTGATTAAAGATGGTAAAATTTATGAAGGATAAGTAAAATAGGGTAGAAGATCATAGAATCTATATCTCATGATCTTACAGGGGGATTTTGGTTTTTTTATAGGATTGATTTGATTTTTTTTATAATTCAGTGAAACAAATAGTGACATAACATATAATTATAACATTAACAAACAAAATGCATAATATGCTATGATATAAGATAAAATAGTGGTTCAAAAAAATTTATAAAATATTTTTACTCATGTTCGAAAAATTGGAACAAAAAAATTCAGATTAAATAAAATTAATTGAACATAATTAGGATGTGATAAAATTATATTTTTTAGTATGTTATGGAATAGTGGATATGTATTTTAATCAACTCATTGTAAATAAAAATTCCTAATTAATATATCTTCATTCTTGAATGTACTCAAAAAAATGCTTCCTCAGTTCTATTAACTTTTTTTAGAATTGCTTTTTGGATCTCTGAAATTCATGTAGAATTTTTTTGGCATCAAATAAGATTGATATATGATTAAAATGGAATCTGAAATCCATTAGGGTGGGTTTCATCCATAACAAATACTCATGGAATCATTTTGCTATAATATTCTCATCATAGGAAGTTGGAAAATAAATTGAGTGTTGTTTCTTACTGGAACTTGATACCAAATATTTACCAAAAAATTTAAAAGTTTTGGAGGTACAATTCATATCAACTCTACACCCAATGAAACCATATTTTATTTACATAGTCAAATTTAAGTCTTTTTTGTAAAAACCAGATAAAATCATAATTTTACCTATTAAATATCATAATATGTCTAGGTAGAAGATAAATGAAATGTCATGGGTTTTATTGAAATATATCATAACAAAAAAACTAAATTAATAATATCTAGAAAACATACAGTGTGATAAATAAATTTACAAATCAGTTCACTAGGTAAATTTTCTTGAACTGTGTTTTACCTGTATTAACGTGAATCTTAATTTGGGGATGTATAAGGGATTGATAATTCATTCTACTTCCACTAATTGAATTAGTATGTAAATCAAGAATGCATTTTATTTGGTTTCCAACATCTCAAATATCACATTGATAAATTTTAAATACAAAGAAAAGAGTTTAACACACTTATAAAGATAAAATGAAATTATTTTTTAGGTGTGTTGAAAATTCATTACACATTTTTTATATTTTATACCATAAAATAACATCATCAATATATATTTTCACAAGAGAAGTATCATTTTATTATTATTTTTAAATGATAAGGTTCTTCCATATACCACATTAATCTCATTTAATAATAGAAAATAACTTAGTCATTTACAGAAAGTACAATGTTTCTGTATATAGATAAAAATTCCATTAATATGTTTTAAAATAGAAATTTGGAATGGAGGTTATAAATAATATTCCTCTTTTAAAAGTAAATTTATAAAAGAAAATTTAACATCAACCAAATATAATTTAATTCAGATGAGATTCGTATGCTTTTAGGACTATAATAGATTCTTTACTAGATACATTGAAAAATATATCCTCGTAATATATATTTTATTCATGGTTATAACCTATAGAAATATCATAGCCTTATTTATATTGATTATATATTGATCAACTAGATTTTTCCTAAATACCCATTTCAGTATAAGAATATGATATTCATAGTTTCTATTAACTAATTATTTTACCTTACTCATATTGAAATATTTTATCACTTATTTCTTTGGGATGTGTCTCATGATGTAGTCGTCATGATTGTACTACTCACCCTAGTAATTTATTCAGTTGTTGTAACCTCATTTGTTAGACTTATAGATGGTATCATTTAAATTTGTAGTTTGGAATTCATCATACATTTGAGGATATGAATAAATTAAAAAATCTGACTGATGATTCCACACTCCTAAATTCATTGCATCCCAGACGGTCAGATACACCAGATGTTCAATATATTCGGACAGTGGTGGGACATAATACTCTATCATTTGAAATCTCATGATGCACACCACGAAATACTACCAAAATCATAATATATGATAATAACAAATGACTACAAAATCAATTAAATATTCTCATTTTAGTAAAAATAAATTGGGTAAGAAAAGTATTTGACATAATCAATCATTCTTGAGTCATCTGCAAGGTCCGCTGCTCCCTGTAAAGAACCTGAAAATTTGATTTTCCTGAAAGGTGTTATTAGTTCCTATAGAAGATGGTGAAATTATAAATTTAAATTAACATGAACAATACAAGCTACAATATAATATCATATCAGATGTTAAGGGTCGATGCCACATTGAATGGGGAACGCGACAATGCCAACTATTGACTAATGGTTAGATCGTCCAATTTTCAGTTTGTTTTAATTAAACTAATGTTGAAATTTGAAATAAGTGAATTCAAATAGATAAACAGAATAAAGGGGAATCAATTTATGTGGGTTGTTTTTATAAAATAAATAATTCAACATTACTCATAATATAGTTATATTAAATAGGTGTGCGCCCAAAGAGTTTCATCGATATATGAAATGTTCATTCCCAATCATAGAACACTTGAATCCAAATTCATCTTTTTCATATTTATCAAAATAGAAAAATTATTTTTAGTTTAGACTTCCAAATATAGATGATTGATTACATTCAGTCGTAATGAATAAATCATCTCAATAATATTTTCTTTACTTCATTATTTAAACATATAGTCAATGATTCAATGAAGAAGAATGTGGCCATGAAGGAACAAAATGATACTATCAAATATAATCATCATTAAAAGAATATGTAAATAGAACATTGGTGGTATGTTCCCCCTTTAAAAAATTCTTATCTACCCTATGAGTTTATCCAATCATCTTCGGGTGGTCACAGATGATGAATAAACCAATAACCAGAGCAGAGAGATAGGAAATATATCGAATGAGAAGAGAATTAATGAACAAGTAAGGAAAAGTGAAATATTGTAATTAAACATAAAAGAATCCAATGATTACATGATATAAAGGAAACAAAAACAAAAACAAAAACAAAACAAATACTATCAACAGAAGCCTCATAATGGTCACACTTTCTCCCTCAGTTCTAGAGTATTCCAAAATTCCATCGAATGGTGACATATGTTTCCATTATAGTCTTTTATACAAAAAAACTACATCCCTCATCACATTTATTTTTCAACATACCTCCATAATCACGTCGTGTGCCTAGAATACACATCATTCACTAAAAATATGAGTATTCATCCTCCACGTCGAATCTAAAAAAACATTATTCAATGGTTTGACTCTCGTAACATCATTTACTGGTGTTACACGACATGTACTTGAATTTAAGAGCAGGTTCTGTCATCATGACCTGTTCTACGTAGTTTGCATCCTGTCATGATCTCATACTACACGTCGTGTACTCTCATTACATGATGTGTAACAATTATTCTATTGAATTTTCAGCTTCGTTCATCTTTAAAATGCAGGGTTTCATGAGTTACCATTTCTGCCAATATATATCTCCAAATATCAATTCTACATACAAATTTTTAAAATATAAATATCTGGCACATATATTATATAAAAGAAACAGATATCCAATGAATTAATATTTAATAACCCATAAAAATATGTATTCAAAATAGATTAATCAATCTAATACAATATATTATTTTATTATGACATTATATTACCTCTTTATTGATAATTCTATCTTAATGTTACCATTTGGGTAATATCGTCTATGTTTTATGTTTATTTTTTAACATGAAATTCATGATCATATTACATATATAAATATTTAATTATTTAGTGAATTTGAAAATTATGTTAAACATTATAAATATTAATTATATAAATACTTATAATATTTTATAAAAGGTGAAATATGAAATGGAATTCTTAGTTCAGGGAGACGGTATGCCATACATACACTTGAATGTTGTTTCTGTTTTCTTTTCATATTGAAATAATGAATGTATATTAAATATATATATATATATATATTATCCATAAAATATAATTATAATATCATAAATATAATATAGGTTTAATAAAAACAACCTTAATAGATCCAATGAAAAGTGTAAACGAATCACATAAATTTGAGTAGGCAATAGTCTAGATATCCAGAAACGAAGTTATTCTACTTACAAAAAATGAAAATATTGAAAGTATATTATAAATATTAATTCTCGAATTATAAAGGCCTCATACATATTATATATATCATTTAAAAATAGTATATCTATCAAAATTCACAACCACAAGAGGTGGTAATTGAAAAACTAAAAACATCATTTCATGAGGCGGTAGTCCGATGTACCATTAATGTTTAGTTCGTTACACATTTGATGGATGTGTGTGTATGTTTTGGTAGAAACATTATAATAAAAAATTATTATTTTATTTATAATAATTACTTTTGAATATAATAATAATATAATAAAAATTTAGGGTGAGAAGAAATAAAATAATACAAAAGTGATTCTGGAAGGTTGTTACCTCTTCTTTGGGATATAACATTTGGGTTTCACCAGTTGGATTCCATGGTTTATATTTCATCCAAAAGAAACAATTCAATGATTAGAGGTGGGAATTATTTAACATATTTTTTTAAGTGTTTGGAAAACACAATGGTCATTAGAGGTGTGAATATGTGATGTAGTTGAGTTCCCTTTCATAGTGGATGAGGTGTGGAATTTCTGTTAATATAAAAAGGAATACAATATTGAGGGGTATCTATTACAAAAGGAATCTCCAATAATTTCCCAATTTTAAAATAAGGATGATATGGCCGAAATATTCTCATAAAGTGGATTTTGGAAAATTTTATAAGGTATTTTTCCATTATTTTATGGTTTAACACCTATACAAACATTTTTTTTACCATTTTCATTGTAAATAATTTTATTTATATACACTAATGTTTTTGATAAAAAAAATAAATTAAATTTCTAAAACATTATAACATTTTATAATTAAAAATGTTGAATATATATTTCTAGATTATAATTACATACTTTGTAGACATTAATTTAAAATTAATCTCACAAACAGAAAGAGACGATGTGTTTTTTATCCAAAAAATTCAAAAAGGTCGAAATGTTATCATTTTAAAATTTAATGTGAAAATGAATCCAATGAAAAAAATCAGAATAATTATTTATTGTTGATATAATTTAACTTTAAAACTAAAAAAATATATAATTTAACTATATAAATAAATTATATTAAAATTCATTTTGAATTAAAATTCGGTGTTTCTCACTATTCATAAAAAATTGATCATCATGAAAACATATATAAAACTCAAAAAATTTAATTTTTTAATAAAATTTCATAAATGAATTAAATTTTCATCCAATATAAAATATAAATGTTTTCAAATTATACTAAAAATGGGTTCTCCATTAAAAGGTGATAATATTTCATTTTAAAATGTACTTCAATTTTGTTGTAAAATTTGATTTATTCCTATATTATAACAACAAAATATATTGGATGATAGTAAAAAAGTTATGAATAAATTTATAATATTTACATTTTTATTAAAAAAATTAATCATAAGTTATTTGATTAATTTATTTAGATCAATTTTTCTGTACATATAAAAATAGATTTAATTATAAACGAATTTATTTATGTTCAAATTATTTTTACCTATATTTAAAATTAAATAATAATAAAGGTTTCATTTTAATTTTTTTTGTAGATCATATTTTTAAATTTTATTGAATTTTAATTATAAATTAAATTCCAATGGAAAGGAGGTAACAATAATAATAAAAAAAGTATTAATATAATATTATAGTTTTTAAAACACGCCCTTTCATGTAACACATGATATTTAAGGAACTCTGTATTGTGTGTAATTGAAGAAATTTTATTTTCATGTACTTCATGATACTATATGTTTTTATTCTTGTGAAATATTAAATTGATTTTCTATGAAACATAATCCAAACTCAATTCATTCAAATATGGTAAGCTAAATTAAGTGTAGTGTGAAATGCATAATTTAGGAAAGATTAATTTAATTCAAAAATCACTTTCCCAAAATCCATTGGGGTAACAAATAACATCGTTAAGACAATCAATTAGGTGTGGTGATGAGAAACCAAAATCATCGCTTCTGGAGGCTATTATTTGTGCACATTCACTGATAAAGTTTCCTATTTTCCATAGAATGAAGAATTGAATAAATAAGTGTTTCTATATTGTTATAATAACATATAAATAAACTTATAATTATTATGTTATAATAATAATATGGATTTTTTTAAATAAAGAATAAATTTTAAACATTAATAATTATTTTATATAAATATTGATCCCTTAATCATACTCTTGAGGGAAGAAGTCATGATGTAAGGAATTAAGAAAATTTTTGGTAATAAGGAGATATAGGGAAAATAAACGTAGTCAATGAAAATAATTTTGGGTATGGTTTCTATGAAATTTTAAAATACGAGTTTTGTGTTGAAAGGAAGGATGTTGTATCCTTTTATAAAATAAAAGGGAAAATTAAAAAATATACATCATTTATAGTAATTACGTCACATTGTTCAAGTTTCAATGGATAAAAAGTGAAAATTAGTGAAAAATTGGATAACATAAATTAGAAACTCATCCCATGAAATGATTTTGATTCTTGTTTTAATCATTATTTTTCATTTCCCCATAGACTAATAATTTTTACCAATTTTATATTTTACTATGGTTACTATTATTTAAACATAATAATTAATTCTGTTAAATAAATAAAAAATTGGCTTCATTAACTAATTATGTAACAGCCCAAGCTTCCACGATACGCTTCTCTTGAATAGTACAGTAGTGTGTGTTGTATGCAACTTCGAGTTCTAAGACACCACAACCAATCAAACAAGCCATTATGAATAGTAATAACCACTTTTTGAAATATTATAAATTTTATCTTTCAAAATGGACTTCATTTTTGGATTCAGAATATCAAAATTATTATAGGGTGATTTTTTTGTATTTTTCTGAAAACATACCATTTTTGATGAATAGTGAAAGAACTGTGTTATAGTTTAAACCTGAATTTTTATTTAAATAATTATTTATTTTATTTAATTTTAATAGGGTCAAATTAGATACATAATTCCTATATAAGTTCAATGTAATTCATTGGAGTCAGTTAATAATAATTTTAGATATATAAAAATTTTATTGTACTTTTTACCGTATTTTACCCACCTCCTAAGAACATTTTCAAATTTAAATAATTTTTTTTACTGCTTCTGTGAGTTGAATTTCAAAAATCCGACAGACTCGGTTGATATTAGTAAGTAAAATTTGGTTCAATAACATGAATATAATTTTTGGAATATAGTATCTTTTTTCTTTTATTCACCACGGTTAAAAGCAATAGGGTAATTAAGGGTAAACTTGATATTATAATTAACAAAAAACATGTCATAATTCTATTGGATAAGTATAATTCTTCCAAAAAAACCTTAGGAATAAATTATTTACCTAGTTGGTCCACATGGATAAAATTGGGACATTTGTTATTATTTTATTTAAGGAAGAGTTAAAAGAGTTAAAATCAATGTTAAAGAACTAAAACATTTTTAATATAGGGTTACACACAACATAAATTAGACTATAAATATTCATTAGAAAGATAAAAATATTTCATAGATAATGGTATTTTATTTATAATTTTATACATTAAATAATTTAATTTATTTATGACAAAATGATGATGCAATAATTACCTGATTAATGAAATATTAAAATAATTTATATTATAAATATCCAAATAAATGAAATTTGATACTTTTTATTAGTAAAACGAATTTTATATATTAATATCACATGTTATGGTTTTTTAGATAAATTTATTTCAAATTAATAATGCTATTATGAATTTATAAAAAAATACCAAATAGTGCCCAAATTGACATAAAAGACTTTTTAGAAAAAATATATTATTATTAATTGATTTTCTATTCTTAAAAATATAAGGATCATCCAAACGACTTAAATAATGATATCTGTGTCATTAATGAACCACTTGAGGTTCTCTTGGATGTTTATATTATGTTTATTAACTATATAATATAAAAATTCAAAGAGACATGGTAAATGTCAAACTATTTAACAAAGAGTTAAAATCTAAATGATAAAGTTAATATAGTGACCAAACTATCTAAAACATATTGGTTGAGTGAATTTACGAACCATCCCCATCTTATCATTTAATTAATTGATTTTAGAGAAATTATAAAACAAAAATTACTTTATTATAAAATAATATTTTTTTGCTTTTCCTATGATGCCCCTCACACTTTTTATAAAAGGGCACTCCCACTTCCCTCAAATTCACACCTTTAAAGCCTTTTGACTCGTCCCAACCCTACCCAAATAACCTATCAACTGTCCTAACATCATCCTAGAGGCCTTCCTTTAGTCATAAATCCATCCTAAGGATCCCTTTTGATGAAATCAAAATGATGATCCCGAAGAAGAGGTAAATATATCATCACATCATTCAAGTTCCATTCATCCTCCACTTCCTATTTCAATTTTGTTTCCATTATAAAATAATAACTCCAACATCTTCTTTATATTCGGATGTTTTTTTAAATATGGTACAACCATATTGATTATTTTATCCATCATTTGAATAACATGTCACCATTCGTGCGTACGTACAGCTTAATGTCTCCACGTCGTGGTATAATTGTTATTCAATACATTATTATTTGGACTGGTAAAATAATGATGTGTAATTGAGGTAAATAATAAATAAAAGATGATAATGATTCTGTATATATGATATACCATCCAATTATATATTATTTTAATGTCAAAATAATGATATTGTCGCTCGTGCGTTTGTATGGATTACCGTCTCCACGAACACGATGAGATTCATTCCCCATCATATCCATTCTTGACTAATTTTCATTAAATGATAAAAAATAATGTTTAAAGACATAATATCATTATTTATATGAACATGATACATCCTATCCATAATAAACATTACTTATGTAACAATGTATATAAATGAAAATGAATCGGTTAACACCCGAAACAATGATAATACAAATATATTTTTAACAAAGAAATGATAAATGATCATATATGATATCATATTAATGCATATGATTCTTGTATAATTTAACGAAATTTATTTAACCATTATACAAGAGGTTAACCTACCCTCGACTATGGAAATATACAAGTTAATGGATAATTTCACAATCTCATTATTATATGTGGTTTTTTATGTAATTATCAAGTTGGCACTCTTTATCATACACATATATTTTTCTTAAAAATTTATTACAAAACATATTTACTCTTAACTAGACTAATTGTTAATTTTATTTATACAATTTTTTTACTTTTTATAAAATGTTTTGAAAGTAATCTTTCTGTCATTTTCCAAACAACGTACGTTTTGAACTTTTCTACAAATTCAATGTAAGAATGTGTTTTAACTTATACAGCGGGTGTGGCTATTTTCTGCCATTATAACATCATTAAATCTTCCATTACATGATTATAAGAATATTTTCAAAATAATTGTTTTTATAAATAATTTTAAAATAAAAAGATATATTTCTCTAAAAATGGTTTTGATTTCATATATGCCAACATCCTTTGATGGATTTTAAGCATATTTGAAGTTGATTTATTTTGAAAAAAAACATCCATATTCTGTTGAAGGTTTTGTGATTTGATTGATTGTGGATGTGTTATTTTTACACCATTGATGGTTTATGGATAAGGTATTGAGATTTCTTATGCTAGTTTTAATACGAATGTTTATGTTATGTTAAATTCTTTTCATATGAATAATGCATTGGACTTAGTAAGTGATGGGTGGAGCCCGCTATAGCTCCTCGATGCATCGGTACGTCTCTTGAGACAAACTAGTGTCTCAGCACAAGGCCTTGACAAAATCTTACTTAAACTCTTGGCACATGGTCTTTACTATGTGGTTAGGAAGTCTGGCATTATTCATTCCTTCATTATGAAAGTGGAAATTGATATAGCATGTGATTATTGGGATTTTATAATATTCATGTGAAGAAGTAAATGGAATTATTTTATCATATATTTTCCATAATATGTTGAAGTTGAAATTTAAAAGACTTTTTTTAGTCTTATTCATTGCCATAATTTTTTATGCGTATTTATTAAAGACAACCTATATTATTATGCTTACTAAGCATCTGAGCTCACCTTTTTCTACGTATTATTTTTTCCAGGATGTGAAGAAGTATATTATGACTGGCCTACAGGGATAGTCTATGGGATATCAGTGTTGTCTATGGAAACAATCTTGTGGTAGATTTCTATTTTATGATGTAATGAAAACCATATGAATGTATCAAGTACTTCCAAGGCTACTAAACTAATCAGTCTTTCGAGACTTGATCTTTTGTGATCATACCTATGATATGTAATAATGCACCGACTCTGGGTTACTGGGGTCAAGAAATTATATTTGGTATCAGGGAATGTTTAGTACTGATCTAGGAAACTAGATTTAGATAAACTCTTTTTAGAGGACATTATCCTAAGATAGACTTTGGCGATTAGTATGTATGAACTTCATAGAATTTTGGTACTGTCGATAATTGGTGAGTTTTCCAAGAAATACTTCCCTTTTTGGATACGAGCAGTTAGAGGTGGCACTGAAACAGATGTACCTCGAGGAAAAACCCAAAAACACTGCTTTGTGCTAGACTTGAATGAGAAATGGTGAACAACAACAGGCCCTGTTGTACTCTTGGTTACGACACTCCCTGGGGATGTGCTTATGATAATTATCATTGTCATTACAAACCATTATGAAGGGTTTATGAGTATATACCTTCTCAAATACATCATTTTCATGATTATGGATTATGTCTATAAACTGTTCAATGTTAACTGTTTTACATGTTTGGATTTATGTATTGCGATTCATAAACTGATATAGTTTATTCCATTATTTAGAAATGGCGCATAGTGGAAGGAATGTAAATCGTTTCAATTCATACACTCCATGTAGGGATTTCTCTCCTACTCAAGATAATTATTTTGGAGCTGGTGATGCAACTGGTACTGATCAGCTATTCACTACACTGAGAGAACTCACTCAGATTATGAATAATAACCTGACCCGTATGGAGCACCGTAATCCACAGTGTGGAGGACCAATGTTATAGCGCTTCCTGAGGAAACAATCACCAAAATTCAATGGGGTTACAAATCCACTAGTATCCAAGAAATGGATAAATAACTTAGAGAAAATGTTGCACGCATTGGGGACTAACGAAATGGAAAAAAATTTCATGGTAGTTTACCTCCTCAGTGGAGATTTTGATCAATGGTGGTCATTGATTCAAAACACAAAGGATGATGATGAAGTATCAAATAAGGAATGGAGGGAGTTTAAAGAAATTATCTTATGGAAACACTATCCTCATTAACATCTTGCAGATATGGAATGCTGATTTCTGAGCCTAAAAAAAGGAGATGATAATGTCTCAATGTATGAAGCCAACTCTACAAGGTTATCAAGGCATGCTCCATATTATATACATTACCCAAGAAGTAAGATTGATCATTTGATTGATGGGTTAAAACCATTTCTCCATCTAGTTTTAGTCTCATAATCCTTCACATCGTACGAAGATATTGTCTCATGTGCTATGAAGACAGAAAAAGAATTCTCTAAGTGTTTTGAATTTAATGAAAAGCAAGAGAAGAAGAGATCTGCTGAACACTCTAGAAATGGAAATAAGGGGATGAAAGGTAAAGTTGAATATCCATCCTATTGTAAATATGGAAAGGAGCACCTTGGTACTTTCCTAAAGGGAATGGGATTCAGTTACATGTGTGGTGAAAAAGGCCACCATGCTCGTGATAACAAGGGGAAGAAAGAGGCGTTCGACGTTGAATGTTACAATTTTAGTGAATGGGGGAATTATGTTAATGAATATCATAAGAATCAGGGTATATTACCTTAGAAAATTCCAAGGGATCAATTCCAAGCTTCTGCTATCACTACTGTTGAGGTTGAAGTTGCGAGAGACATGGTGGCATGAAATTTAATGGTTTCCTGAAGTTTATAAAATGATTTATTTGATTCTAGATCATCACATTGTTTCATATCATCCAAGTTTTCTAAGAAAATAATATATATCATATTTTATTTAATAAGGGAGTTATCAGTAAAAACACCTATGGGAAATATCATTGGAACAATGTTTTGTGAATCAGTACCCATTAAGGCATATAAATGTTATTTATATGTTGATCTCATCGTCATACCCATGATTTAATTTTATATAATCCTAGTTATAGATTGGATTTCAGACCATGATGTGAAAATTTACTTTATGAAGAAGGAGGATACAATTTTTTATGATGATAAGGAGTACCTTATCTTTAGAGAAGAGACGTCACCACCTAATTCTTAACTAGATCCACCCCCAGTAGCTTAACTAAATTCAATTATTGGGGTGGATGAGAATTAAATAATTATCGGTGAGCAATGGAATTTTCAAATAGAGGATGTACCAATTGTGAAAGAGTATCTTGATGTATTTTTAGAGGAATTACCTAGAAATCCTCCTAAATGATAAATTGATTTTTACATTGATTTAATTCCATGTTAAAGGCCCATATCGAAGACCTCTTATAGAATGGCCAGTATGAAATTAGTGGAAATAAAGAAACAAATAGCGGAATTGAGTAATAAGTGATTTATCCTCCCTAGATTTTCTCCATGTGGAGCCCCTATCATTTTTTAAGAATAAATATGGATCTGTGAGGATGTTCATTGACTACAGGGAGATAAATGCTATAAAAATAATGAACAAGTATCCCATACCTCTCATTGATGATTTATTTGACCAACTTCATGGAGCTCAATACTTTTAACAAATTTTTCATCGATCTAGATATCATCAGTTGTGTGTGAAGAAGGAAGATATTATGAAATCAGCATTTTGAACCAGGTACATGAATTACCAGTTTATAATAATACCTTTTGGATTGACTAATAAACCCTCTGTCTTCATTGATCTAATGAATAGAGCTTTCAAGGAACATCTTGATGTCATTTTAGTGGTATTTATTGATGATATCTTGGTGTATCCCAATGATACAAAGATCACGAAAATGACATGTGCATTATCCGGAAGACTCTTAGAAGACATGAATTATATGGGAAGTTCTGAAAGTGCGAATTCTGGCATCAGGAGATTTCTTTTCTTGGGCATATTTTCTCTAAAGATGGAATCTCTATTGAACCTTCTATGACCAAGGAAATACAGGAATGGACAACACCAATGAGTATAACCTAGGTACATAGTTTTATTGGTTTAATATGTTATTATCGATGTTTCATCAAGAATTTTACCTAGTTTGCCAACCCGTTAACAAAGATCACATGAAAAGGGGTTAAATTTGTTTAGACAAAAGAGTGTGAAATTTTTTTGAGGACCTAAATAGATGATTAGTCAATGATCCTAATTTGACTCTACCATCAATGAATGATGGTTTTTTTATTTATAATGATGCTTCAATTAAAATACGTTGTTGTGTCCTTATGAAGAATTTGAGGGTTATTGACTATGCATCACGACAACTAAAAATTAATGAGAGAAACTATCCTACTCCTGATCTTCAGTTAGCAGCTGTAATCTTTACTTTGATTATTTGGAGACAATATCTCTATGGTGAAAAATGTGAGATGTATATCGATCATAAGAGTATGATGTATATTTTAAGAAAATACTCAACATGAGGCAAAGGAGATAGCATGATCTAACAAAGTATTATGATTGCATTATTCACTACCACCTGAGCAAGGTAAATAAGGTGGAAGATGCTTTGAATAGAAAGGATCATGGTGTTTTGAACAAGAAGAGAGTTGAAAAGGATCCTATATACATTGATCTAGTAAATATGGATATGGGAATCACCGTGGAATGTGAAACATCAATACTTTATCAAATTGTTTCGAAAAAAACTTTACTAGAAAGGATAAAGTGTTATTAGACCGATGATGAAGAGTTTCAAAAGATGATTAAAGCTATTAATGATGGGAGATTGAGTAAATTTGTGTGTGATGATGGAATTTTTAAATTTGGGAAAATACTTTGTGTTCCCGATATGCGTAATCTAAAAATGGAATTATTGTGTGATGCCAATAGTTCCAATTTCTCTATACACCCTGCTAGCACTAAGATGTAATGAAATTTGAAGGATCATTTTTTGTGGGACACCATGAAGAGGGAGATTCTTGATTTGGTGTCAGGATGTATGGATTTTCGACAAAGTGAAAGCGGGAAGGCCCCAACCTAGAGGAGTCATGTAACCTCTTCCCATACCGGAGTGGAAATGGGATAATATTACGATGTACATTGTCATGGGACAAATAAAGACTCCAAGAGGGAACGATGCAATATGGGTCATTGTGGATCGTCTTACCAAGTCATCACATTTTCTTGCTATAAGAGAAGATTTACCACTTGAATGTCTAGAAAGACTATATATTAATGAAGTTCTGAGACTTCATTGAGTTCCCATATCAATTGTCTCTGATCGTGATCCATGTTTTACATCAAGATTCTGGAAGAGTATTCAGAAAACCCTAGATACTGAACTTCTTTTGAGCACAACCTACCACCCCCGAACAGACGGAAAATCAGAATGAACTATTCAAACATTAGTAGACATGTTGATATCATGATCACATTAATTTCAAGTTATGTGGGATCAATATTTACCTCTGGTAGAATTTTCCTATAACAATAGCTTCCATTCATGTATTCAGATGGCACTATATGAAGGGTTATACAGAAAGAGATGTCGCACACCAACCTGTTGGGATGATGTTGGTGAATGAAAATTTGTAGGCCTAGAACATGTGGAGGAAACAATGGAAATGTGAAGGTAATCCAAAACCACATCAAAGCATCTCAATGTAGACAGAAAAGCTAAGCTAATAACCGAAGGAAGGATTTGTAATTTTAGGTAAGAGATCATGTTTTCTTGAATGTATCACCAAGGAATAGTGTTATATGTTTCGGTAATAAGGGTAATTTTATTCCCTTTTACATCGGGCCTTTAGAAATTATAGAATTAATTGGGTATGTAGTTTACCATTTGGCAATGCCTCCAACTCTCTCCAATGTTCACGACGTATTCCATGTATCACTGTTGAGAAAATAAATGTCTGACCCAATGCATTTACTCACCTATGAGGAATTATAATTGGAACTTAAGCTGTCTTATTACAAATATCATGTATAGATTCTTGACACAAGATAACAATTGCGGAGAAACTACATGACTCATCTAGTAATAGATCTATGGAGAAACCATAAGATGGAAGAGGCAATGTGGGAACCCGAGAACTTATGATGAAGAACCACCCGAGTCTTTTTATGATGTGATACTCTTGAAATTTCAAGGATGAAATTATTAAAAGGAGGGGAGAATGTAACACCCCAAGCTTCCATGATACACTTCTCTTGAATAATACAGTAGCGTGTATTGTACGCAAGTTCGAGTTCTAACACACCACAACCAATCAAACTAACCATTATGAATAGTAATACCCACTTTTTCAAATTTTATAAATATTATCATTAAAAATGAACTTCAATTTTGGATTCGGAATATCTAAATCATCTTACTGTGAATTTTTGGAATTTTTCTGAAAACATTCAATTTTTTATGAATAGTGAAAAAAATATGTTATAGTTTAAAATTGAATTCTTATTTAAATAATTATTGATTTTATTTAAATGTATTTTAGGTTAAAATAGATACATAATACCTATATATGTTCAATGTAATTAATTAGAGTTAGTTTATAATAATTTAACATACATAAAAATTTAATTGAACCTTTTACCATCTTTTACCCACCTCCTTGGAGGATTTGCAAATTTACATAAAACATAATTTTACCACATCTGTGAGTTGAATATCCAAAATCTGAGAGACATAGTTGATATTAGTACGTAAAATGTGGTTCAATATGAAGAAAATAATTTTTGGTGAATAGTTACCTTTTAATTTTATTAACCAGGATTAGAAGTAAATATGGTATTTAAGGTAAAAAATGATATTATTATTACCCTAAAACATGTCCTAAATATATTTGATAAGTATAATTCGACCAAAAAAAACCTTAAGAATAAAATATGAACCTCTTTGGTCCACTTGGATTATATTGGGACATATATTATTATTTTATTTAAGTAAGAGTTAAAAGATTTAATATCAAAGTTTAATAACTAAAACATTTTTCATATAGGGATTGAGAAAATATAAATTCTTCTATAAATATTAATGAGAAAGATAAAAATATTTCATACAAAATTTTATTTTATTTATAAATTTTAGTCATTATATAAGTTAACATATTTACAACACAACGATGATGTTGTGATTACATAATTTATGAAATATTAAAATAATTGATATTATAAATATACAAATAAATGTAATTTGAGACTTTTTATGAATTACACTTCATTTATAGGTTAATATTACATGTTAAGGTTGGTTATATGAATTTATTTCGAAGTAATAATTCAGTAATGAATTTTTCAAATAAAAAATACCAAATAGTGTCAAAATTGACATATAAGTGTTTTTAAAACAAATATTATATTATTAATTTATATTATATTCCTAAAAATCTATGGATCTACCCAAGGTCTTAGAAAATATTATATATTCCATTAATGAAACACTTGAAGTTATCAAGGAGGTTTATAGTAATTTTATTAACCATATAATATAAAAATAAAAAGAGACATCGTTAATGTCATACTATTTAACTAAGAGTCAAATCTAAAAGATAAAATAAATATAGTTACCCAAACCCGTCTAAAACCTATTGGTTGAGTGGTTTTCGATGAAATCCTACCTTATCATTGAAATAATTATTTTTTAGACATTAGAATCCAAAAATTATTTTATTATAAAATAATATTTCTATCTTTTCCAAAGGTGCCCCTCACACCTCTTATAAAAGGGAACTCCCCCTTTCCTCGAATTCACACCTTCAAAGCCTTTTCTCTTAGCCAACCCCTTCCCAAATTCCCTCTCAAATGTCCTCCCTTAATCCTAGAGGCTTTCCATTAGTCATAAAGCCTTCCTAGGGATATCTTTTGATCAAATCAAAAGGAAGAACCCGAAGAAGAGGTAAACATTTCATCACCTCAATCAAGTTCAATTCTTCTTCCAATTCCTCTTTCTTTTTTTCCATTATAAAATAATAACTCAAGTATATAATATATAGTGTGATGTTATTTTAAATATGGTACAACAATATTCATTATTATACTCATCCATTTAATGACATGTCACCATTTGTGCATACATACGACTTACCGTCTCCACGTTGTGGTGTAATTGTTATTCAACACATTATTATTTGGATGGGTATAATAATGATGTGTAATTGGTTTAAATAATAAATATAACATTATAATGATTCTGTATATGTGATATAACATCCAATTATATATTATTTTAATATAAAAAGAATGATATTGTCCCTCGTGCATACGTACGGATTACCGTCTCCATGAATGCAATAAGATCAATTCCCCCATCGTATCCATTCAAGAATAATTTTCATTTGATGATTTAAAATAATTTTGAAAGACTTAATATCATTATGAATATTAATAATATAAATCCTATCCATAAAAAATATTACTTATATAATAATTCATATAAAGGAAAACGAATCAGTCAACACCCGAAACGATGATAATACTAAGATATTATTAACAAAGCAATGTTAAAAGATCATATATTATATCATATTAATGTATATGATTTTGGTATAATTTAATAACAATTATTTATCCATTATAAATAATGTTAACTACCCTCGACAAAGGAAAAGTACAATATATGGGATAATTTTGCAATCTCTTTATTATCTGAGGTTGTTTTATGTAAGTATCTATTGAAACCTCTTTATCATCCACAACCATGATTCGTAAAATGTTTTCCAAAACATTTTTACTATTTACTAGACTATGGGTTAAAGTCATTTAAAAACTTTTTTGACTTTTTATAATATGTTTTGAAAGGAATCATTCCATCATTTTCCAAACAAGGTACTTTTTGACCTTTTCGACTAATTTATGGAACGAATGTTTTTTAAACTTATAAGGCAGGTGCGGCTATTTTCCACCATTATAACATTGTCAAAGCATCCCATACAATATTATAAGAATATTTTCAAAATAAATGTTTTCATATATTATTTCAAAATATAAAGACATATTTCTCTAAAAAAGGTTTTGATTTTGTCTATGTCAACATCCTTTCATGGATTTTAAGATTATTTGAAGTTGACTTATTATGATACAAAACTTCTATATTGTATTGAAGGTTTTCTAAAATGTTTTAATGTGGATGTATTATTTTTACACCATTCATGGTTTATGGATAAAGTTTTGACATTTTGTATGCTATTTTTAATACGAATGTTTATGTTATGTTAAAAACTTTTAATATGAAGAATGCATTGGACTTAGTAAGTGACAAGTGGGGCCCGATATAGCTAATCGATGCATCGGTAGGTCTCATGAGAGAAACTAGTGTTTTAGCACAAGGCCTTGACAAAATATTATTTGTAGTATTGGAAGAAGGCCCTGACTACGTGGTTATGAAGTCTGGAATTATGCATTCCATCATTATGAAAGTGGCTATTGATATTGCTTGTGATTATTGGACTAGTAGAATATCCATGTGATTATGTAAGTGACATTACTTGATTTTATCTTTACCATATTATACTGAATTTAAAGTTTAAAAGGCTTTTGTATTAGTCTTATACATTGCCTTAAATGTTTATTCTTATTTATAAATGTTTCCACTATATTCTTAGCTTTACTGAGCATCTGAGCTCACCTATTTCTATGTTTTATTTTTTCCAGGATGGGAAGAAGTATATTATGACTGAACTGCATGGATAGTATATGGTATATCAGTGTTTTCTATGGAAACAATGTTGTTTTAGTTTTCTATTTTATGATGTAATGTAAACCTTATGAATGTATCTAGTACTTCCAAGGCTACTAAACTGATCGGTCTTTCGAGAAATGATCTTTTTTAATCATGCCAATGATACGTAATAATGCATTGACTCGGGGTAACTTGGTTCTGAGCGTTTCAAATTAGATCATTGTTATTGAAAATTATAAGATTATTTTATCATATTAAATTTATAAATAATTAAATTGTTAATTATAACTTATTCATTATTACTCATGTAAAAAATGATTTTATATGAATTAACCCATTCAGCTATAGAGTCTAATATAATATAATATGATAATATTTAGTGACCTAAATGTCATATTTTTTTATAATTCAAATTAATGTTAAGATACATTAAAAAAATATAAAATAAATACCCAATTTTAAAATAATTCATTAAATGAGAAGAAAAAAATAGTTGTTGTTAAACTAATAGTTTTATTCAATACTATAAATGTTCAAAATAGTATTTATAAGAAAAAATAATATAATAATTTTTCTAATAATTTTACCTAATTACTTATATAATTATATAAAGAGTTTTTATAAAACATCAAAGAAAAACTCACACATTAGTAAAATAAAAATATATTAATTTTTAGAGAACCCATATTTCTATACTAAAAATAAAACATTTTATAATTAATTTTAAAAATCATAATAATTAAATTTTCATGTAAGGAGTTTTTTATTGAGAATTGTGGAATATATTTTTATTATATGAAGAAACTTAACAATTATCAATAATCATTATTTTAATTATAAAATGTTATTTCAATGAATGACTGGATTAGTTTATGGAGGGAAAATTTAATTAAAATAAAGGGTTTCATCTAAAATGGAACCAAAACATTCATGGGGGTGGGACGAATAATAGTGTAGAGGGTGAATGAGCTAGTTGTGATAACATTAAAATCCATAAAATATGCTTCCTTATTTCCTTCAAACCATGCATGAAGAAGGATAGAGATGTTGGGTATCAAGTCCTTACATAGGATAATTTGATAAGAAATGAACAATGGGGTCTCAATAATCCCTTTAAATTCATTAAAAATAACCAAGGGTTGTGTCTCTATCACAGATAGATTAATTCAATTACCCCTGTAGATCTCCAAGACATTCTCAGATATCACATTCCACAAAAATGAAGGAGTAATTATATCCATATGAAAGAGAAAAGGAAAATACCATCAAACCCATAGGGTCACGTACAATCGGAGGAACTATCTAAGATAGGGGGTGTTAGCCTGGTCTTTTATAAGAGGAGATATTTTGGACACCATCAACATTCTCCTTGTAACTGGGTGAAAAAGATTGTAGTTATAGACAATATAAAAATATTCTTCCTCACATCCCAGAAACAATAGACGCTAGTATCCAGAACCATGGAACATGTTTTCTTCTCCGAGTAGTTAATACCTGTTCCAATTAACCACTACTAAGATAAGGTATTACTATTGGAGATCTTGTTCTTATTCACTATTAAAGTACCAAACTCATGCCAAACCTTGTTGACCCAGTATCGTCAAAGTAATAAAATGGTAGATTATTCTTCATCAGATTTACTTTAATAGATTCATTTTGAGGGGAGTGAAATGACTTTTTTCCGGATCTTGACATCAAGGGGATGATCATTGTGTTGGATAATAAATAACAATAAATTATCTGTTTTTTCATGGAGCGCCATTCCCAAAATGAAACACCCAAAGCGTCATGTAAGGACTTCAATTTGAAGAGCTTGGACAATTAACCCGTAAAAATATTACAGTTTGGTTCTTCAGACAGATGAATTATGTTGATGGTAGACCATTCGTTGTAGTCGATAATGATATCATCAATATATGGGTGTGTGGACAACGAATGGATGGAAATATTATGAGTAGTTCATCTGAAAGAGATGAATTCCACACCAACCTATTTCTAATTCCAATAACCCATATCGCCTCTCCGAATAACACATTGGGAACTCTCTGGTATAGTTGGAAAATGATGTTGAATGTAGATCCATAAACCTGAAACCACTACCTTCAGATTACACATGTCTATTATTTATTCGATAACAATGAGTTTTCCCAAATGATAATGTCCTTAAATAGCTTCCCAGGTAATCTTATCTTGTATTATGTGCTTGTTTCCAACAATATCCCCCAAGACAATGCCCCCACTCTGAATTGACATAACCATCCTAGCCCTTAAAGACCAATGAAATCTGCTTTATGAGAAGGAATCCCAGATTATTCTAGAAAGAAGCCTCTCAATTTGGTTGATAATAGTTAGTGGCACTCTAAAAAAATAATGAATATGAATAGGAATATAATTGGAGACAGATTTCAAGAAGGTAATCATATCACTAATAGATAAAAATTTATTTATCTATTTGTTGATATCGTTACTGATTTTATCTACCACCATTTGAAATTATGGATACACTGCTTTTTCATGGAAATCGAGGCTCCCAAATACTCCATGTGAAATCTCTTATGGTGAATTTTCAAAGGGTATTCAATATTCATGAAATGATGCTATAAACATTCAATGTAAAAATACACACCACTCATTGATTGGTTAATAATTTGTCCACACTATATACAATAAATATTAATCACCACCTTGGAGAGATGGATGGATCTTTTAGTTTGATTCAAAAATAAGACCATTTCATCTATAATGGAAAAATGTGAGACCCCATAAAATACATAATTGTAATGAAGGACTATTTTCCAATCATGGATATTTCAGAAGAAAACTATAATAATGGAATCTATACATAGAATGAATAGACTCCGAGAACGGGAGTCCACATGACTCCTACCACATACTAAATTCATAAAGAAGATTTTTTCACCTAATAGAGATAAATAACCATGTGGATAAATAACATTTGAAAGAAATGTCTGTATACCATGATTAAAATTCTATACAACTCAACACCTTTAGAATGAGGTTGCATTCCAGCATTTCATATTCTTTATCCATATAGATAGTCATCGATAAATTAAAACCATGTGAATTAGAGTTTGTATCCATATTCAATGCATCATAAATTCCAATGGAAGCTTGGATTGAGAGGCCCTTAATAAAGAAACGCATCTCCTGGGAGACCAAATTTTAAAAGACCATGGAATGTATGTTATTTAATATGTTCTAGAGAGCCTTATATGAGAAATTTCACATGGAACTGGGTCCAAATTTACTCAAAGAAGTAGGATTTTACCCTTGAATAATGATAAAGGAAATAACACATGATATCCAAGGAAGACTACCACATATGAAAAAATCCTTATTGTCCTCAAGAATATCCCACTTCACCAGGCACTAGGAAGACAAATTGAGTGATCTTGGGAAACTATCTATCCCTGGGAGAGTTTTGGTCTTAAGTGATTCGATTTCTACCAAAATGTGTATTTCATGGGGAAGAGTATCAATCATATAGTTGTGATGGTTTATCACGACCCTTAATACATCGTCATAGGTCTCATCATGGCACTATAGATAAAATTATATCATACTCGGATTAGAATCCATAATAATAAATCTAAATTAATTATTATCCATCCATCCAACAATATCTAGGTTTCTTGTGTGGAAGCCATGTTCCATTAAAATGTTCAAATTTAAAAGGCATCTCATATACTTTTTACTAGTATGATAATAAACCATGTTAAGATTCCCCTCCATGAACCGAGTTGCTTCGATTTCTCCCAAGACTCCCATTATAGATCTAATATGATTTAATAGAACCGAATTTTTTGATAATTAAGCTCTTCCATATCAATATCATCCAATCATTCTCCTATATGAGATATAAGGAGGGAAATGTACAAAATAATCTCATTCATGTCTTGGATGATCGAGAATAGAAAATTATTTAATGTTTGAAAATATTTATTCAACTGAATAAGGTTTTTGTGAAGCCTTATCCATGGTCCACCATGATTGGGTTTATCCCAAAAGGACTACATGTATGGGAGGAATCTCTGGTCAGACGGCTACAAGAAAGACAAAAAGAAGGGAATGTGATCTCTATTTCATGGATCATCGTAAATAATGAGTGAAGAGTGATCTGAAAGGGATTGATCTATATGTGATTCATTTGTGTTTGGGTACATAGAGAGAGCATGTATATTGGAGATTCATCAATCATGGAGGAACCAAATTCTACATGGACCCCTCTGATTATTGTACTAGGTGAATTTATCACATTCAAATCCCAAATCCCTAATTCCCACATGAGAATCAATTTCATAGAATCATTTCCATTCATTCGTTGAATTCATACCACATATATGTTCTTTGACGGATTGAGATGTATATTTAATTCTCTTCAAATATATCAAATCTAGAATCCTCGATCGAAGGAAAATAAATCCCACTACAATTATTCATGAGCCAGAGGCTCACATTTTCCAAAAAAATGATGAAAAAATAAGTGGAGTCTAGATCTATGGTATTTCTTCCCCCAAAATGGTAGATATTCATGTATGCCTTGTCTTGGACTAAATTTTTCAACATATTTATCCACATTTGAGCTATTCCAAAAATCACCGAACAAAATCATTCCACCCTCTTAAACTCCATTCCCAAACATATCTTCCTATTTTAACAGAATTCCCAAAATAGAAGAACCATAAAAATTAAACCTCCAAGGATCTATGAAATAGAATATCTCTTTATGAAACACACCCATTCTATTAAACACATCAAAAACATCCACAATGCAAAATACATATCCATTTTAAATCTTAGCTAATTATTCCGACGCCAAAAAATCCTAATAAATTTCCCAAAACACCATAATGACGAAATGAATGGCCCCATAGTAATGGTTTATACATTCTAGGTCATTAAAATATTGCTGTAAAATAGGTCCACCAATCATTAATTACATTAAAAATGTTCTATTGATCATTTATTCCATTATCGCACTAATGTGAAATGACCGGGCATTGTAAAACACATCCGTATTGAATCTCTTGGGATATATTATTTGGAATATTCACACTATCTTTATGAACCGTGACAAATTATTCCCCATACCACTATATTTTTCTCCTAAAAATGCAAACTATTGATCCAAATTAATATCATATATGGATAAAATTTCATATTCAGTGAATACATACAATTAAATTTTAATGAACAGGTTTCATCATATTACATTAATGGGATCCCATGTCTTCAATGTTTATTAAGACATGTCAACCAAAACATCCACGATATTTTACTGAATGAGTATGTATTTTATTTTTGTTTCCATTTTTATGGATTTCTATGTTTCAATTCAGCTAATTGATTTCTTAGGGAAATCATGAAAGGTCATGATAACACTTATGATTAGTGAACTGGACATAGTAATGTGACATGTGGGGTCTATAATAATATATCTCATTGATGCGCTGATAGGTCCCACGAGACAAAATTGTTTGGAATTTGGGGTACACCAATTCACATATTAGGATAGTGTATTTGAATAAGGATAAGGAATCACTTTTTGATGCCCAAAATTATGAATTCCATCAAAATGGGATCATTTATTATTTTTATCCATGTTTGATTTATTTTCAGGAATATATAATTCCTTTAAATTTAGTTTACAATATATTTATGTTATTTATTTATTCCTACCATATAACCTATTCCATGTTTATATTAGGATAGCTTCTACCATATTTATCCTTTTACTGAGAGTCTACTATATATAAAAAAATTCATTCCCTAGAATATATAGAGGGGTACAAAGTGTAATTTTAAGGACATGTTGGAATGGATAAAAATATCCACATAATTTCTTCATATTCTATTTATAAAAGTAATGAATTTTTTTATCTACATTTTTGAGACTATTAAAAATATGAATCCCTAGAGAAACATTTTACATTGTATCAATAATGAAATATGACTAATATATTTTTGTTTCATCTGCCTAAGATATTAAAACATGTATTTGAGGATGTTTTGTAGACACCTGGGGGAATAGAATTCATGGAACATTATTAGATATCTGGATTAATATAATAAAACATTATTATTTATAGTGAAGCCTCTAGAAATATAAATAATATTTTTATTTTATAATTAAATATCATGAATTATTTAGGTGTATTCCATTTTTAAAAAATGAATACTAATAGATTGATTAGAGACATATCATCCCCTATAGTCAATCTAGGTGTATTACCCTGAAACATGTAAATGAATATATAGTTGAGGATAATAAATATTAACAACATTAGGGTACTTGACCTTGTATATTTCAAAAAATCTCACCACATAGAGTGATAGTCAGATCCACAACATGATGTAACTATGACGGATTACTTAATTTGAAAAAAACCTCATACATTCATTCAAAAATAAAATATATTTATAGATTAAAAATGGATAATATACCTAGGTAAGGTCTCTCTATAATTGGGATGTATTAAAAATTAAAAATTAATCAAAAAGTTTTATCATATAATATATGATAAAGACTAATGTTCATTTCAATTTAAAATCAATAATGTGGAATATGTGATAAAATACATTGAATAAGGATCATTTAAAGAGGTATTCTAAGATAAATAATTTCCTTGAGAGAAATTATATGAAATGCGAAGTTATTTTCCCAATAAAAGATAAAAGGAGAAGGAAAATATTCCTACATATGTGACTATAAAGTCATGGTTTCCTCTAAATTCTTAATACTATATATAAATACCATAGTGCATGATTTATCATTTAATTAAGCGGTCATATTCTATCCTTTGAATTTTTTTTATCAATTATGAATATTATTTATAAATGAATATAGTCTCATGATTTATTAAAATCGAAAATGAGTTCTCTAGGATGTATGTATTTAAGAAATATTAGAAGAATAATTTACCGACTACGCACAATGAAAAAAACCAATTTGGAAAATTGGAATGAAGGAATGATATGATTACTATTTTTTATAAATGTGGGAAGAAAAACTATAGGTATTGTAGGTTACTATTGTTGGTTTTTCAAAATATCCATGAAAAAGAAAAACATGCTCAAAAATGAGAGGGAATGGTAGAAAAATTTTATGTTCAATAGTTTAAATGTTTGGAGATGGAAGACTGTTTTAATAAATTCCCCAAATTTGAAGGGATTTTACCACATAAAAGGCCAATGAAGAAAATCTAAGCTTATGTGAATAATATAGCTGATGTCGATTTTTCTAATGACATGGTGGAAAAATCATTGATCATTACATTAAATATAGATATTTTTTTACGAATACATATTATCAAACTATTTAATATCATCCTTTTTTTTAAAATAATACATTTACATTTCAACCTTTTCTGGCTATTATAACCTATGATAATGTTTGTAAATCTTATTGCACCAAGAATTTGTTAAAGAGTTCAATTTATGACTGATATTTGTACCATATTTGAATATATGGTTACTACACCTACTGTTTAAATTGATATGATACTTGGTATTTGATTGTTTTTAATATTTGATGAATATACTATGTTGAATAAAAGGGTATTATGATTCAAAAATGTGATGTTAAATTAATTTTATATGGTGTATAAATTTCTTCATATAAATCATGTCTATGTCATCTCCATTTAGTTCTAAATAATAAAACTATAGGAAGACTTTATTCTAAAGAGAGAGATATATATAAGGAGGATATCGTAAAAATATAGGATAAACTATTCAGGAAAATAAAATTATGTATTTTTTGAGGATTTTTTTGTCATCATATAGATTAAGAAGTAGATTTATCCATTGAACACACTCCCGATTCCGAACCGATAACTAAAACCCCCTATAGAAAGTCTCCTATAGAGTAACTAGAGTTAATGAAAGAACTATAGGAGAGAGTTGAAAATTGATTCATACGGCCAAGTGTTTCACTAGAAGGAGACACACTTTTAATCATGAAAATGTAACAATGGTTTCATGATATTGGTCTTTAAATATATAGGTCAATTATATTTCAATAAATAATACATATCCTTTAATATTAATTGGTTAATTATTTGATTAATTCAAGGACCTATGTACATTTCAAAGGTCAAAATTCCCTTGGGTTATGAAAATGTAATGGTGAAGAATGATGATATACAATATACAATATTTCTAACAAGCTATGGACATTAAGAGTTTTTTATAATTCTTTCTTGATTGAATATGAGAACATCTATATTTATGGATCTGAGTAATATATAATTCATGGAGTACCTTGGAAACATTTTAGGGGTATGAATTTATGATATGATGACCTAGTATTATCAATGAAGATCATGGTTCTCATAAAAAAATACTTTTCGGGATCCCAATAGAAAAGGATTTACTTTAGATTTATAGTAAGATTGATTTTCCATCCAATGATGTTTATTTTCATGTATATGTTATCTACATAGATTGGATATTTTTAAATAATTAAATTAAAACGATGTACAATGAATCAACTACAAAAATGAATATAACTAATATTTATAGTTTCATTAGTGTAAATGATTACCAACAGTGATTCATCCATAATGGGATCATGTAGTACAACCAGAATACAAAATTTCCAGGTAAATGAGTAAAATTCACATAGTAAATGAAATGAGATATATGTTTTGAATTACTAATTTAGATACTAATTATTTTAGCTACATTAACTCATAAATAATGCATGAAAGGATTTGTTATATATAATGATACATCAAAGAATGTAAATGGTTATTTCATTACGAACAATTATAGGTTGATAGCATATGAACCAATTTTTTAAAAATCAATGAAAAAATGACCCAACTCAAGACCTTGATCTTGAAATCAATATACTTAAATTGAAATTATATAGACATTATTTATATGGTGAAACATGTTATAAATATATTGAAAAAGATAATTTGAGGTATATATTTTTGTAAATGTAAGTCAAAATAAGCATATGATGATGTTTGGATCTACTCAAAACATAATATTTGATAATATACTACGACACTGGAAAGGGAAAATAGGTTTGTGAGGTAGTGAGTAAGAATAACCATAGAGTTACAACCATAAAAGAGAATAACAAGGATCCTATATATATGTATAATAGTAATGTAAATGGTTATTTTTGGGAAAGACTGGAAACATTCTTTTCCTGTTAATTTATAATCAATCGTTACTATAAAATATAAAGTTGTCCATTTCAGAATCTCTAAAGATGAAAAGTACAATTAAGGGTTCTAAGGATGGGAAATTGAAAGACATCATATGTGATGATGGTACATTGTTTATTTTTAATAGGATATGTGTTCCATCTATATTATAGTTAAAAATATAATGTCTAAAGGAAGCACATATCTCAAATTACATTATACACCTTGGTAGCGTAGAGATTTTATGGATTTAATAGATCATTCCTTATGTCATTGTATAATCTAGGAAATTAGGGATTATGTGTCTAGATTCCATTTATGTTAGTAGGTAAAGGATGAAATAAAATATCCTAATGGTGTCTTTCAACCATTATCTATAGCAATGTGGTTTTTAGAAACCAATATAACATAATTTTTCATTGGACTCCCAAATAATTCATGGATGAACAATGTTACATGGGTCATCAATAATCATCTTAGTGATTATTATCATTTTCTAATTGTAAGAGAATATCTACCCCTTTTGTGCCTTTCCTGTCTCAATAGAAATGAATTCTAAAGACTTCAGTGGAATTATGTATCAAATTATCTGTACTAATGAACCACATTTTACATCAATATTCTATAATATTTGTGAATGGTATCTCAACAATAATATATACATAATAATAACCTATCATATGAAAACAAATGTGTATTTTGAATGCAATATACATACAATATAATATATGTTTTGACACCATTATCAGGACTTCTCTAGTATATAGATACAATATATACCTTATGTGAAATTTACATATAATAATAACATCCATTAAGGAAGTCAAACCACGCTGTATGGAATATTG
Source organism: Viscum album (assembly GCA_963277665.1). Lineage (NCBI taxonomy): Eukaryota > Viridiplantae > Streptophyta > Magnoliopsida > Santalales > Viscaceae > Viscum > Viscum album. The sequence goes on from OY728120.1 coordinate 2,129,810,165, forward strand.
TATTTGATGAAATGTTTTTTTCCACCACATTTTGATGAAGTTAGTGGAATAAATATAGTTATCCCAGAGAATTCTATGGATATGAGTATTTATGTATGAACTATTGATAATCATATTAAAGAATCCAATTTATGAAAAACTGATGCAAATAATTGATGTATAGACATGGAATTAATGTGGGGATTATGTATTATAGAATGTTCCTCCATGGAATGAAGTTATATGATTTCGAAATGATTATATGTTAATTATGAAGAACATTGGGACCTATAAAATACTAGATCGAATTGGAGTTACAACATACCGATTAACTATGTTCCCATACTTTCTAAGATACATGATGTCTTCCTTGTTTCATGAATAATGAAATAAAAGCTATATCTAATTCATGTTTCTAAATATAATGGATTATAGTTGTATCCATTATAGTTATATAATTTTGATAATATCCAAAATTTTTACACTAGATAGTATTCATTTGCAAATCAGGAATCCCGATCAATATACATCCTTTATGGAAATAAATAACAAGGAGAAGAAACCTGGGCGCCTAAGGAATCTATGAAGAATGAATTTCCAAATTTTTTAAACATCATAGATATAAAAAAAATTTGGGGTTGATGTTATTAATGTGGGATAATTAAATACTCAACACCCTAATATAGAAGGTAAACACCATATCCCTAACTATCACACGATGTACATACTAAAACCCTTTATAGGTGGGTATATATATAATTTTAATTTTTGAATTGAATATTTTTTAGAAAATATTTTTTAAATCTTCATTAACACAATATCCTAAAAATAATTTTGTGGTTTTGTTCTTAGAAAATGTATTTCTATACAATTAGTTCAATATACCATCAATACTATGACATTTATTACAAAAAATGTTATAAGAATGAAAAAAATTTATAAAATTATTTTATTGAAAAAATATTAATTTTTCAATTTATATTATACATCTTATAAAATTTATTATTATCTACAAACCAATGATTTATATTTGAAAAAATAATTAATATTCATCATAAAAATTGTTTTATAGTATTATATATTTAAAATATTAAAATAAAATTCACATAGTTAGTGAAATGTAATCAAATAAACTGTATTTAAAAATAACTTTATGATGGTATAAATTATCAAATAATTACTACCATATTTTTTGGCCTAAATAATAATTTACCCTCAGTAAATGTGAGTTACGGTAGTAATATAAAAAGTAGTAAAAGTAACAATTTAGTGTTTAAAGGCACCAAAACATGACAAAAACTCGTATAGAGTTATATTTATGTTTTGTATGTTGTTTATATATATATTCTATATTCCATTATTTTTCAATTGTTTTTCCACTTTACTTGTTTAATGTGTGATAACTCTGTATTATGTTGAAATACGTAAAAAAATAAATTCTCACCACTTAAATATGGACACAAACCAACCCTTTAATAACACTAAGAAATTTGTTTTCATCCAAAAAATATACAATTTTTTCATTCCCTAAAATACTATTTAACATTAATTTTATTCTATTTAAGATAAAGTATTATATTCCATTAATTTAGTTGAAATGTTCCAATAGAATGCCAAATTTCTCAATGTAACAACAATCTTTTCTCTATCAATATTTCCTTTTATAATTAATTTACAAATATATATTTCTAAATATTATATCATGAATTATTTATTATTTTTACTGAATACTATTATATTGTGCATAAAATCCCAAATAAAATTTTCCATTTCCCTTATAAAAAACAAATCATTTATTAGTGAATCTTGTGGACTAGTGGCTACACGACACAACATGATTCATCTTCGATCCCCACTATATAGGTATGTATGAATGGATTATATTAATGGATAAATATTATTTTATAATCTATAAAAATTTCATGAAAAATCATAGAATATTTATGTTATATGAAAAATGAATGACCAATGTTATTTTAATCATTCAAAAAAATCATACAAAGAGGGAAATCCATTATTAATGTTGTATAATATTTTCATATCTATTAGTTATTATTATAGTTAATATAAACGTTCATATATCACAATAATAAATATAAAAAATGTGGATTATTCTTTTTTAATAATGAGAATACAACAAATTTACCAAATAATCATTCCATGAATAAAGGTATGTTCATGTTTGGGTAGATTTAACCACCTACTAGATCGATAATATGAATATTTATCATGAATTATTATTGGAAAATATTTATTAATATAATATTTTTTAAAAGGGAAAATACTATTTTTATTGTTTAAGTTAATTTATATAAATGTTTAATCCATTAATTAGGAAAAAACAATTTTATTGTCATGAAATGTTAAAACTTACCTCTTATTGATTTCAAAATCAATGATATAAGATAAAACACTCATAAAAAAAAGTTGAAACAAAATAATTAATTATTAATGAAATTTAATATTAAATTTAATTACCCTATAATGATTATCATTTAATAAATAATGATTATGGACCCTGTTTTTATGAAATAGGTTGAAATGATGTGAATTAGAATCACTCGATGTTGAAAATAGTTATAATTCACATAGATAAATATTATTTATAAAGTGTGTAGGTGAAAATTAATATGATTGTGGTTCATAATAATCATCTTAGGTTATCCATGTTTGTGATATATGATACTAAAGTGTTCTCAAGGATGTCTGTAAAATATGCTTTTGTTTCCCATCTAAAATACATCTGTTTAAGTCATGTTCTTTATTATACACCGAATTTCCATTGTGTGCATTATATAATGATTATATGATATTTAATATCATAGATATATTTTATTTAGGGTATTTCATGATCAATTTCATCCCCATTCATTCAATATTTTTTTATTTAATTTCTACCCAATATATATGTACGTGTTTCCACCTAAATTTTAATACATTTTGACTCATATAATATTTTCCATATGTTTCTTTTGTAGTGTGTAAAAATTTAAATGTAAACCTTTTTAACATATTATTCATGAAATGTATGTTATTTAATAGTCTATATTGCTATTCCCCCTTATATTATTTTCATCTAGGAGTTAAAAATAGATGGTGAAACTCAGCCTGTTCTATAGTGGAAAACCCTTATACATTTTGGAAAGTAAAAAACAATGCATAGTTCCATAGAAAATAAATCCCTCTCTTGATACTGCTATATGGGTGTGGTTTTGGAATTAATTCTACATATTTCAATCATGCATAAAAGAGACATTGTAGAGTTGTATCAATCATCTCCTCGATGCTGGATGAATAATAATATGATTCACACCTGTCTAGTCACTCCATGGGGTATTCATTGGATTATTCACTCTCTTTATGAATGATGACGATGTATTTTTCCTACCATTTATTTAGTCACCTACAAATATATACATTTGAACACAATTATTATCTTCTATGTATAAACCAACACTTTGAATGTACCATAATCATTATATTACATTGATATGGGCACATCATGTTTCTTTGATGATACCCACACCACATAAAAATTTATCAAGGGACGTTCTTCTAGAAATAAATAATATTATATTAAATTTTAAAGTATTTTAATTATATTTTCCACATTATGAAAATAACATTGTTTTTATAAATCTATGAGATTTCTTAAGGGATGTTATGAAATGTCTTGAGGAATCTTATGGTAATTGAAATATACATTATCTTGTGATTTTGGGGCCTAAAATTATATATCCCCTTGATGTATCAACATATATCTGGAGAAAATATAGGGTGGATTTCGGTGTATACCTCTTCGCAAAAGCGTTTAACTTCTCCTCAATCACCATTGGAAATAATTTTTATCTTCATAAATATGAATTACATTAATTGTCATTAAATATTATTATTATCCATGTATATATTGTTATAATAGATATAAAATTACTTTAGTTTCTAGTGATTATGGATTCATATTATTTTAATTGAATCTATATTGCACATTCAATGTTTTTTCTAGGATTGATCCCACTATATACTACTCTTTTCTGATCATATGAGATCCGACTTCTCTATTTTATAGTCAATAGGAATCCTAGATAGGGTCTATAAGAAATTTTTAGGGACATGGTGGATGTGATAATAATATCCTCCCATTATTTTGATATTTTATAATATTTTTTCAGATTTAAATTATTTATATATCCAGTCAATCAAGACTACTAAACTATTGGAACCTTCAACAACTCTTAATTTCATTACATATAATTTAATATCACTACTAATCTATATTATCCCACAATTACTACAATGAATATTCAATAATATCATTCATCATATTTTTCTAACAATATATCACTAAGATATCCCTATAAATCATTACTATCTATAGATCAAAATGAAATGTTAATATTTGAGCATTATTCAAGATATCTTTAATTAATTTATGTTCATATTTTATGAATATCCATGTCCCAAAAACCAGAACACCTTATTAATTAATCATTACTACATAGACTACCACCATTATTATAGATAACTCTTTCTTTAGTATCTCTACATCCTTCATATGATCCTTCCATTTCATTTAGAGAATGGATGGTAGAGAAATAATTTGAGTAAGGATATATGTTATTCCATACATTACAATTCCATCCATACCAATCTCCAATTTTATACTGTTAAATGATATTATATACATCAAGCTTATTATAATATTTTTTCCTTTCGTAGATGGATGTTAATTGAGATATCACAGTCAATGATTCTCTCTTATCAAATCCATTGGAATATTGTCTTTTTATTATATATGAATATACACATTGAACTCATATGATCATTATATATTTCATAATTCTAACTATAATATTTATGAGTCCAAATAATGAGTGAAAATATTATTGATTTAAACTAATAATGACATGTTATATTGTTTTTCACATGGATCATAAATAATTTAGAGTCATAGTGTAACGCCCAGACCCCAGTTACCAAGAGTTGGTGCATTATTTTAATACATTGGCATGATTACAAGGAATCATGTCCCGATAGACTGATCTATTTTCCAGTCTTGGAAAATAGATTTAATACATGAATGTTACATTACACTTTATAACATACAAGACAACATAAATAATACTTCACAAATGATTTTATTTCCTTGGATTAATGATACATATCAATCACAATACACTTCATGGAATCCTGGGAAAAATAAAACATAGAAAGGGGTGAGCTCAGATGATCAGAATGGATAACAATACAACAGAAACTTTCATAAATAAGCATACACATTTAAGGCAATGTATAACTAAAACAAAATCCTTTTAAACATGAACTTCAACATAATATGGAAAAAATAAAATGATGTAATTCAATTTACTTATTCACATTGATATTCTACTAGTAAAATAATCATATGAAATATCACTAACCACTTTCAAATTTATGGAATGAATAATTCAAGACAATCATAACCACTTAGTCAAGGCCTTGTGCCCAGACTACAAATAATATTTTTCAAGGCCTTGTGCCAAGACACTAGTTTGTCTCATGAGACATACCGATGCATCGAGGAGCTATAGCGGGCTCCACCCATCACTTAATAAGTCCAATTCATTTCTCATATGAAAAGGTTTAAGAATAACATAAACATTCATTTTAAAACTAGCTTACTAAATGTCAATAATTTATCCCTAAACAAAGAATGGTATAAAAAGAACAAATCCACTATCAATCATATCAAAAAACCTTCAACACCATATGGAATATTTGTATCATAATAAATCAACTTCAAAACATGTTTAAAATCCATTGAATGATTTTGACATAGATGAAAATGATTTGTAAAAACATTTGAGAAAAATATCCATTTTTCATGAAAACATTTAAAATTAAAACAATTTAGAAAGGAAGAAATTTCATGTCATTTTTTAATCAAACTGTATCATAACACTTTGAAACTTTTTAAAGGAATTAATATTTTAAAAACATTTATGTCAATATAAATAAATTCTTAAAACCCATTTTGAACACATGAACATTAATGAGGATGATTTAGAAGAATAAATATATAAAACATTTGAAATGATGTTTTAGTAAAAGAATTCCCTTAAAATAATCCCTTTGAAAACACTTTCATGAAACATGTACATGGATAATAAATATGTCCCAATAGAAACTTATGTAAAAACAACCTCAGATGATAAAGAGATTGTGAAATTAACCCTTACAAATTTGGTAACTTACGAAACATACACCCCATGAAAGAGGTATCACACAATGAATATGTAAAAATAGATATATTAAAGTGTATTACACAAATAATACTATTATGGGCAGTACATACACCACACAAATGTTAATAGTGTCAATATGGCATGAATCTCATGGGAATAAGGAGTGAGATGAAAACCCCTTACCTTGTACTTTTCTTTAGTCGATGGTATGTTTAGCCTCGTGTATAAAGATCGTAGTATGTTATTAAATTATACCAGAACCATATTAATACTCATGATATCATACATTATTCATTTATGACTTTTAACGACCCATTTAATAATATTTTCCATGTTAAATTATGATTTCAGATAATAGTCACTTTCTTTACCGTACGTGTTCTAACTTGTTAGTATTGATTGTACCACTTAGATAATGATTTAAATACATCAAGAATATAAAAAACGACTTATATATAATATATATTTAGAATATAATTATGTATAATAATTATATATGTGAAATGGAGAACACCATTTATAGAGATGGTAGTTCGTACGTACGCATAAACGCTGTTTCCATTTTCAAAATGTATTGAACGGAACTAAGTGAATAAAATATATGTAATTACATACACACACACACACACACATATATATATATATATCTCTAGTATAATTATTATGTCATATATTACAAACATGTTAGTAATATATATTTTTACAATCGTCTATGAATAATGAACGCAGAAATGAATATCATCGTGTCATGGAGACGGTAATCCGTACGTACGCACGAGAGACAATATCAATTTCTTAAAGATGTGGAATTGGATGTTATATTAATTTTAAAGCGACATTATCATGTTATTTTTATTATTTATATACATATTACTCATCATTTTATACATCCAAATAATATAGTGTTGAATAAAAAATTACACCACGGCGTGGAGACGATAAGTCGTACGTACATACGCAAGGTGAAATTATCATTCATAGAACATATATAATAATGAATATAGTTGTGCACTATTTATAATAAAATAAAATCTTATATAATACACTGGTGTTATTATTTTAGAATGGAAATAACAAATAAAGAAGAAGTGGAAGAAGAACAGAACTTGAAAGAGGGTGGTGAAAACATTATCTCTTATTTGGGTTCTTGTTTTTGATTTGATCAAAAGAGATCCTTAGGTTTTCTTTATGATCCAACTATGGCCTCTAAGTAGAATATAGGGAAGTTGAGAGAATATTTGGGCTGGGTTTGTCTGAGCCAAAATGCTTTGAAGATATGAATTTGAGAGATGGGCGAGTGCCCTTTTATAAGAGGGGTGAGGGGCACCTTAGGGAAAACATAAAATATTATTTTATAATAAATTCATATTTGGTTTATAATGGATAAAAAGTAACTTATTTCGAGGCTAATGTGGGTATGGGTTGAAATACTTTCAACCAATATATTTTAGACAGGATTGGTTCATTATATTGACCTTATCATTTATATTTAACTCTTAGTTAAATAGTTTGACATTTACCATGTCTCTTTGTATTTTTTATTATATGGTTAATAAACATACTATATACTTCTAAGAGAACCTCAAGTGGTTCATTAATGATACACCAATCATTGTATAAGTCAATTTTCATAACCTTATATTTGTAGGAATATAATATGAATTAATAATATAATATTTTTTTAAAAACATTTTTTTGTCAATTTTGACACTATTTGGTATTTTGTTTTTTCCAAATTCATAACAACAGTACTACTTCAAAAAAAATTCATCTAACCAACCCTAAGACATTATATTAACCTATTATATTAGATTAATTCATAAAAAGTCTTAAATTACATTTATTTTTATATTTATAATATAAATTATTTTAATATTTAATTAAGTAGGTAATTACTGGATCACCATTGTGTCATAAATAATTTAAATTATTTAATGTCTAAAAATTATAAATAAAATATCATTGTGTAGGAAAGAATTTTATATTTCTAATAAATATTTATAAACTAATTTATCTTATATATAACCCTATATTAATTTTTTTTCGTTATTTTACATTGATTTTATCTCTTTTAACTCTTCTTTGAGTTAAATAATAATAAATGTACTAATCTAATCCACGTGGACTAAATAGGTTCATATTTTATTCATAAGTTTTTGTTTAGTTGAATTATATTTAGAAAATAGAATTAGGACATGTGTTAGGGTAATAATAATATAATTTTTACTCTTAATTACCCTATTTTCTTATTATGGTGGTAAATAATATTAAAAAGTAACTATTCACCAAAAATTATTTTAATATTCTTGAACCACATTTTCCTCCTAGATATTAACTGTGTCTCTCAGAATTTTGAAATTCCACTCACATAAGCGATAAAATTATGGTTTATGTGAATTTTCAGATTCTCCTAGCAGATGGGTAAAATACGGTGAAAAATTCAATAAAATATTTATATATCTAAAGTTATTATAAACTGACTCTTTTTTTTGAGTTGTATTGTACTGTTTACTATTTTTTCTATTAATTATACTAGGATTAAGTTTCTACCTGTCTCCTAAACCTTTTGGCTTTTTATCTATTTTGACCAAAATTAAATTTAAATAAAATAAATAATTACTTAAATAAAAATTCGGTTTTAAACTGACTCTGTGTTTTTCACTATTCATCAAAAATTGAATGTTTTCAAAAAAACACAAAAATTTTACACTAGGATAATTTCGATATTCGAAATCCAAAAGTGAAGTCCATTTTAAATGATAAAATTTATATAATTTCAAAGAGAGGGTATTACTATTGATAACGGCTAGTTTGATTAGTTGTCGCATGTGTTAGAACTCAAAGATGCATACAACACACACTACTGCATTATACAAAGAAAAGAATACCATGGATGCTTGGGGTATTACGTTATACCCTCCTTAAATAAATTGTGTCCTCGCAATTTGAAATTATTTTTTGAAAATAAAAGGTTGATAATAGAAAATACCTTTGGGAAAACCCACATCAGAAATTAGGTTAATAAAATTTAGTCGTAATAAGAGGAAAATGGATATGAAAGGGTCACCACCTAATTATAATATTGATTAAGAGAACATTGGTGGAAATTAGAGACATATTATTGAAGGAAAAAGTAAATATTTATAGGTACTGATTGAGGTCATCAATGACAAACAAGTGTAAAATTGAGGGCCTTAAATTCATCAATCTATAATGATTTAAAATACCACCGGTTCGACAGAACATATGGTATTAGGATAACACATTATTGATTTTAACATCCCTTCACTATAGTATAAGAACTAATTTCATCATAGAATAAGAGAAGAAGAAAAATATATACTTGACAAGTTGAGTACCATCCTTTAACTAATTTCTACCACAAACTCATATTTCACTCTAAAAGATAATAGAACATAAAAATAATATTCTATTTATCCTATTTGTATAAGGTTAAAAAAAATTATAATTCATCTACCAGATTTTTTTTAAAAATGGCTACATTATTCTATCTAGGAAATCACTTAGGCCAGTGGTAGGTGATACACCCTTGTCACCTTTCGGTTGTGGGTTCATGTCTTGCAGCCTTTCCGGACGCGAAGGGTTGCCGCCCAACCTCCGGGTTGTCCTTTTATGGAAATCAAAAAATAATCTCAAAATAGAATTATCCAAAATATTTCTATCCAAACTCACACATTATAATTTATTAATAAGTTAAACACAATGAATATCTTTTTTGACGCTTAATAACATGTGAACACCTTCATCATGTATTCTTTTAAAGTACTGTAACATCCTGAATTACCATAAAACCTTATTGATTAATTTCATGATCCCTTATTTCCTATAGAATACCAGGTATAATCCTTATAACAAAAAATTTTGTAAAGTCCAACTATGATGGAATATACAAATCATTAATTAGTTTCAAGGTATTCATGAATATCCAATATAATTTATCCAAATCAATCATGTATTATTCCAAAATCACTACCTCGATATCAGAAACATATTATGGTTTATCATTCCCTAAACCATATTTTTCCAAAAATTTAACCCGCTATTGAGTCACTTTTCATGGTTCCACACAATCTCAAGTCCTTAATGAAATAGTACTGAAGTACAATACTTATATACTCCATAATTATTATAACCAGAACATTGTTGATACAACACTCAAATGAAATAATTTTCTAAAAAAACATATGAACTCTAATCATTCCTCCTCATCTTTGGTAGTATCATAAATTGTTTATTATCCAATACCAACATTTGGGGCATACTCTGATGATTTGGACATTGGTTCGCGTAGTGTCCCAACTCCTTGCAGATGAAGCATCGTACATTTGATACCTTTTTCTTACCCTTGCTGTCACATACATGGTGTCCTTTTTCTCCACACTTATAACAGACTCCCATTACCTTCAGGCAAGTTCCAGGGTGTTTCTTCCCACAGTTATCAAAAATGGGAAATTCTTCTTTTCCCTCTTCCATTTATCCCTCTTTCTCACTTCCATCCTTTTTTTCTCTTGCTTCCCTTCAAATCCATAGGACTCAGAGAATTTTTTTACTTATCTTATTAACACATGATACTATTTTTTTATATGTTGAAAATAAATGAGAGACTATTTCCATTCTAAATGTTGTCATCATACCATGAAAGATATGATCCTTCTTACTCTTTGGATCATACGTATTTCTGAAGTTCACATTCCTTCTACTCGGTGCCATTTATATACAATGTCATAAAGTAGGTCTACTTATGAATTGCGATGAATAATTCCAAACTTGTAAAATACCAAACGTAAATAGAACGGTTTATGGATATAATCCATAATCATAAAGATGTTTTCATTAAGGAATTTTATACTCTTAAACCCTTCATAATTATTTTTAACGAAAACGAGAATTAACCTAGGCATATCCCCCAGGAGTGTTGTTACCAAGAGTACAGTGAGGCTCGTTGTCGTGAACCAGTTCCTGTTTGAGTCTAGCTCAAAGTGGTGTTTTCGGGTTTTACCCCAAGGTACATCTGTGATAGAGCAGCCTCAACCTACTCATATAAAGAGAGGGATGTACTTTCATGGAAAACCTACAAAATCTCTATATTACAAAAATTCAAAGAAATTTTTTCAATACATATCCTCATAGTCTATCTTATGTCTTTATGCTCTAATCAATGTTTATCTAAATCTAACATCCAAGGATATTGCTAAACTTCCTCTCAAACCAACTGTAATCCCCCGACCCCAGTTACCCAGAGTAAGTGCATTATTTTAATACTTTTGCATGATTAAAAGGAATCTAGTCCCGAAGGAATGATCGATTTATAATTTTTGGAAAATAGATTACATACATGAATGTTACATTAAACATCATAACATACAAAACAACATAAATAATCATTCATGAATTCCATTATTCCCTTGGCTTTACCCTGCATAACAATCACAATACACTTCTTGGAATCCTGGGAAAAATAAAACATAGAATGGGGTGATATCAGATTCTTAGTAAGGATAAAAATATAGTAGAAACTTTTATAAATAAGCATAAACATTTAAGGAAATATATAACTAAAATAAAATCCTTTTAATCTTGAACTTCAGCATAATATGGAAAAAATAAAATTAAGTAATTCCATTTACTTATTCACAAGGATATTCTACTAGTCAAATAATCACATGAAATATCACAAACAACTTTCATAATGATGGAATGCATAATGCCAAACTATCATAACCACATAGTCAAGGCATTATGTAAAGTATACAAATAAGATTTTGTCAAGGCCTTATGCCACGACACTAGTTTGTCTCATGAGACCTACCGATGCATCGAGGAGCTATTGCAGGCTCCACCCATCACTTACTAAGTCCAATGCATTCCTCATATGAAAAGGTTTAAACATAACATAAACATTCATATTAAAACTAGCTTACTAAATGTCAATACATTATCCCTAAACCATGAATGGTATAAAAATAACACATCCACAGTCAATCATATCACCAAACCATCAACACAATATGGAAGATTTGTATCATATTAAATCAACTTCAAAACATGTATAAAATCCATTGAATGATTTTAACATTGAAGAAAATGATTTGTAATACCCTATGAGAGAAATATCCCTTTTTTCATGAAAACATTTAAAAGTGAAACAATTTAGAAAGGATGAAATTTCAAGATATTTTTGAATGAAAGTGTCCAATACCACTTTGAAACTTTTTAATGGAATTAATATTTTAATGACAATCATTTCAATATAAATAAATCCTTAAACCCATTTTGAATACATGGTCATTAATGCGAAAGATTAAGAAGAATAAATATATAAAACATTTAAATGATGTTTTAGTAAAAAGTTTCCCTTAAAAGATTCCCTTTGAAAACTCTTCCATGAAACATGGAAATGGATAATAAATATGTCCCAATAGATACTTATGAAAAAATAACCTCAAATAATAAAGAGATTGTGAAATTAACTCTTACCAATTTGGTAACTTACGAAAAATACACCCCATGAAAGAGGTATCATACAATGAATATGTAAATAACCATAAAATAATGTGTATTACACAATGAATAAAATTACGTGCAGTACATACACATCATAAAATGTAATAGTGGAAATATGGCATGAATCTCACAGGAATAAGGAGTGAGATGAAAACCCCTTACCATGCACTTTCCTTTTGTCGAGGATATGTTTAACCTCATGTATGAAGACCGTAGTATTTAATTAAATTATACCAGAACCATATTAATATTTATGATATTATAAATTATTCATTTATGACTTATTACTACACATTTAATAATAATTTCCATGTTAAATTAAGATTTCAGGTAAAAATCGCTTTCTTTATCGTACATGTTTTAACTTTTCACTCTTGATTGTATCACTTAGATGATGATTTAAATACTTCCAGAATATAAAAAATGATTTATATATCATATATAATTAGAATATAATTATGTATAAAATATATATATGTGAAATGGAAAACACCATTTGTGGAGACGGTTGTCCATACGTACGCATAAACATTGTTTTTGTTTTCATAACATATTGAACGGAACTAAGTGAATAAAATATATGTATGTAGATATATATACATATATCTCCAGTATCATTATTATTTCATATATTACCAACATATTACTAATATATATTTTTATAATCATCGATGAATGGTGAATATGGAAACGAATCACATCGCGTCGTGGAGACGGTAATCTGTACGTACGCACGAGTGACGATATCATTTCATTAAAGGTGTGGAATTGGATGGTATATTAATTTTGCAGAGAAATTATCATGTTATTTTCATTATTTATATACATATTACTCAACATTATATCCATCCAAATTACATATTGTTTAATAAAAATTACACCATGGCGTGGAGACGGTAAGCTGTACGTACACACGCATGGTGACATTATCATTCATAAGATGAATAGAATAATTAATTTAGTTGTGAAATATTTATAATAACATCACAGTATATAGAACATACTGGAATTATTATTTTAGAATGGAAATAACAAATAAATAAGAAGTGGAATAAGAAAGGGACATGAAATAGGGTGGTGAAAACATTACCTCTTCTTCGGGTTCTTCCTTTTGATTTGATCAAAAGGGGTCCATAGGATGACATTATGATACAACTAAGGACTCTAGGATGAATTGAAGGATGTTTAGAGAATATTTGGTCAGGGTTTGGCCAAGAAAAATGATTTTATTGCATGAATTTGAGATAAAGGGGAGTGCCCTTTTATAAGAGGGGTGAGGGGCACCTTAGGAAAAAACTTAAAATAGTATATTATAATAAATTTATATTCAGTTTATAATGGCTAAAAAGTGACTTATTTAGAGTTTATGGTGGTTATTTTTCGAAATCCTTTCAAAAAAATAGATTTTATACTGGTTTGGGTCACTATATTATCCTTATCATTTATATTTAACTCTTAGTTAAATAGTTTGACATTTACCATGTCTATTTGTATTTTTATATTATATGGTTAATAAAAATACTATATATATCCAAGTGAACCAAAAGTTGTTCATTAATGATACACCTATCATTATATAAGCCCTTCGGAAAAACCATATATTTTTAGGAATAGAATATGAATTAATAATATAATATTTGTTTTAACAACTCTTTTATGTCAATTTTGACACTATTTGGTATTTTGTTTTTTCCAAATTCATAACAGCATTATTAAACAAAAATAAATTCATCTAACAAACCATAATATGTTATATTAACCTTTAAAATTAGTGTAATTCATAAAAAGTCTCAAAGTACAGTTAGTTTGATACTTATAATATCAATTATTTTTATATTTCATTAATTAGGTAATTACTGCATCAGCATTGTGTCATAAATAAATTAAATTATATAATGTCTAAAAATGAAACCTACAATATCAAAATGTAGGAAATATTTTTATCTTTCTAATTAATATTAATAATCAAATTTATATTATGTATAACACTATATTAAAAATGTTTTATTTATTTAACTTTGATTTTATCTATTTTAACTCTACATTGAATAAATCATAATAAATGTCCTAATCTAATCCAATTAGACCAAATAGGTTCATATATTATTCCTAAGGTTGTTTTTGGTCTAATTATACTAAGCCAATAGAATTAGGACATGTTTTAGGGTAATAATAATATGTTTTTTACCCTTAATTACCATATTTATTTTTAACTGTGGTAAATAAAAGTTAAAATGTTACTATTCACCAACAATTATTTTTATCTTATTGAACAAAATTTCACTCCTTGATATTAACTATGTCTCTCAAAATCATGAAATTCCACTCACAGAAGAGTTAAAATTATGTTTTTGGTGAATTTGCAAATTCTTCTAAGAGATGGGTAAAAGATGGTGAAAAGTTCAATACATTTTTTACATATCCAGTATTATTATAAACTGAATCCAATGAATTACATTGCCCTTATATATGTATTATGAATCTATTTTGACCTAAATTAAATTTAAATAAAATAAATAATTATTTAAATAAAAATTTGGCTTTAAACTATAACTCATTGTCTTTCACTATTCATCAAAATTGAAAGTTTTTAGAAAAATACAAAAATTTCACCCAAGGATAATTTCGATATTACGAATCCAAAAATTAAGAACATTTTAAAAGATGAAATTTATATAATTTTAAAAATTGGGTATTACTATTAATAACGGCTATTTTGATTGGTTGTGGTGTGTGTTAGAACTCGATGTTGCGTAAAACACACACTACTGCATTATTCAAAGAGAAGCATATCGTGGAAGCTTGGGGTATTACACATAGGGTACGAAAATATATTTTTTAATGACTATACATCACAAAAAATTAGTTAAAGAATAATTTTATATCACAATAACTTTTTCACTTTAGGACTTTTTCAGTATATGTGTACTATTATTATTTTTCTCTACGAAGCTCTATTTTAATTGCTTTTTCCAAAAAAAATACTCACTTAATGTATCTAGAACAATACTGAAATGATCATTATTCTTTTTTTTCTCTTTGATTATGTGAGAATATAATCATTATATACAACTAAATATTTTTCATTGTATGTTCTATTGAAACTATTCATCATCTCTATGATTTTTATAGTAATTTGGTAGCATTAAAATAATTCAAATAAATATATATTTTTCAAATAATGGATAAAATGATGGATTATATATATATATATATATTCTATCTTCACTTTCAGAAAATGATATCCATAGAAAATATATACCTTCGAGAAGTATAGAGATCCTTGATGTAGATCTATGAATTCATTAATCCATGATAATGGATACTTGTTCATCATATGGATCATGATGGAATCCCAGATTTTAATTCATATATGCATTTATGAATTCTTTTTAATAACAAAGTGCACAAGTGCACCCTATTATGATTCAGTAGGTTGTATAAATCATTTATGAACATGTTCATTAAGATTTCATATTAATTCATATTGTTAAATTGGTTCTATCAAAAACGGGCTCTTTCGAATTAGTCTTAATATAGTAATATGATTTATTAAGAACTCTACATCAGTATATATGAGAAGGCCAAAATTATATTGATAAAAAAATATCAATATACACCCAAAAAATTATAATGTATACAAAGTTTATTATTACATTTAATCAACCATTTTATATACATATTCTTATTCAATGGGTATAAACCGTAATAAAAATGTTAGATTTTATAAATGGTATTTCAAATCTATATTGAAAATATATAAGGACATTAGATGATCCGTAAAATAAAATGATAAATCATATTCCTAAAAATTATATTGATATATATATATATATCCAATTAATGTATATTGAGGAATAAAATGGAATATGAGATAGAGAGATCATCTCTCTATAATGGAGGGATTTTCTCCCATTTGGATGATCCTGATAATCACATTGAAGTACGTCGTGCCCCAATTGAAGAAATTGTAGGGAATTTCGATTTTTTGCGGCATGTGGTGTAAAACACCATCATGGGAATTATGATTAGGTGGTTATTTGTATGGAAAATGATGGGGGTTTTTATGATCCTGATTGGGTTGTTTCTCCAGTTAAGGATGAAATAGGGTGTGTGAGGTTGGGTCGTGAATTGAAGGTGGAGAAAATGCCTGATGTGATGAAGCTGACTATGGTGAAATCTGTCATCAAGATGAAGAGGTCAGTAGCCATGGCCACTACATCCTACGATAAGTTGAAGAATAAGGAAAAGAATGTGAAAACCTACATCAAGGTGTTGTGGAGGGTCCATCTGGACATCTGCATCTCATGAAAGGCCATAGGTATATTTTTTGAGTTGTGGGCGCAACAAGAGGTTTTGATGAACTAGACGATCGCTTAGAGAGCGATGCCGGGAGCAGGTCGATGACAGATATGTGATCCTGGGTGCGACATGTTCTTGGAAATGACACCTGGGTGGAGGGCCTCAAACCATTAAATATAAGGGCTGGGGAAGATAGGACATCAACGACAGTGCAGTGGAGGATGTCGGGGACACGATGCTCGGGTTCCGATGAGATGATGGCGCTATGCTGACAACGTTTGGGTTGGAGTGGGCTACGGTTGACCTCAACATGGTGAGTGCCTAGAGCACAGTTCTGGAATCTAAGGGGTAGAGAGGTGAACTAGGTGGGGGCGTGTTGCGTACTCACTGTGAGATGTAGGATTTGCGGGCTATTTGACTTGAGTAGAGATGATTGTGGATGTAGCGAGGGTGAAGACCTCGGGATGATGGTTGGTTATTTCCAATAGCTGGTGCTCTTTGATGAGGTGCGATTATAGGGATCCATGGTTGGTTGTCGGCTTGTTAGTTAGCAGGATTAGGAGAAGATATACAGATATCTGATGTGCTTTTGTGAGATACTTTATCCCACTTGTTTTGGGCTGGAAACCTAGGGTGGTAATCTCCAATGGTTTTTGTGTATCTTTTGGGGTCTTATTGAAATGATTATTTCTTTGTGTGGTGTTACGCCACCATTTTTGTTTTTGTGGTGTCAGATACCATGTCTTTAGGTTGTTTGCATTTTTATTTTTTTTAAAATATTATGGCCGAGTACGCTCAGATCCTAAACTTTTCTGGTATATTGAGGAATCAAATTAAAAAAAATTAAGGATTACGAAAATTGTCGGAAAGGACATCCTAGAGGCATAATTTATAGATTACTTATTACACATTGGTTACAATGATGGGAGCGTTATTTATATTTATCGATATCACTAATCCATTGTATGATTGGTGGATTCACCAGTTCCAATAAACATGAAGAATATTAATGAATATAAAAAAACTAAATCAAATAAAACAATCAAAATTATAAGTTTAACATATGTTATTCATGAACTAATTCATTATATTTCTCCACCTCAGTGGTGGTGATGGAATAGTTTTTCTATTTCTCCCATGGATTAGGTGGTTACTGATGTTGATTATCATTATTGTACCATGATTTTTTGCACTAGTATTCATAGTTCACTATTCTAAGGATATATAGTGTTGAACATGGGTGGAATATTCATTTTATTCATTATATTTTAATTTTTCATCATGTATTTTTGAAAATTATGAGTATAATCTCATTATTTCCAAAAAATGAATCGTTTCCTTATTGAATAATGGTAATTCCACTAGTTCATTTCATAAATTTTTAATGTACAAGTGGTTAGATTGTCTAGTCCCTATCATTAAATCCCGTTTTTAAACTCTAACCATAATTTATAATTAAAATTTCAATTAATTCATTCTATAAATCCCATATCTATTAGGACATCACACCAAATAAATTACTCATTATTCACTATTTCGTAGATAGTCATAGATTCATTAAGTTTTGGTTTTCGACCACAAATGAATTTATATATTTTTATTTCAATGTTAATAAAAAAACTAGTGAATAAATTTTAATCCTTATAAAAATTTCCTCATATTTTAAAAATATAACTCTCCTTCATCTTATGATCTATAAATTCTCTCTCTATATTTATGAGGGGAGTCTTAGAGAAATACCTGTAATGAACTATATTTATAATGTCTTATCACTCAATTTCATACACTAAATCATTCTACATTAAAATGTTGATCAATATACATAATAAATCTTGTTCTATATCTAAATAGTATAGAGATTTTTTAATATTTTAATTATTATAATAATGATGATTGATAATTATATTTTTACTAGACATTACAAGTTTTTCCCAAAAAACCAAATTGAATGTTCAACTAAATATCTATTTCCATTAGAAGATGATTAAAATTATGTATAATTTCTCATTCTTGGGTGAGGTAGGACATTTAAATTAGTTAAGGTTATAATCTATACCCTAGTACAAGTTTTAAAATACCACTATCAGGTTTTTTACTCAAACCATTACTATATTTCAAATTCTAATTTTTTAATCATTTATTAATCCATAAAATGTTTTATTGTTGTGGTTTCTCATAATTTCAATAATAATATATAATATAAAAGTTTATAATTTAACATAACTCAATAATTAATGAATAAATTACATATTATCAAGTGTAAATCATTTCTAAAGTATTTACCTATGGGATGTGTATGTCTAGACTAGGTTTAGTTTTACTATAATAATTTATAAATTAACAAATCATAGATTATATACCAATTATAATGTCCCAAATAGTACATATTTTACTATTAAAAAATATTACGAGAAAAAAATCAACAATTATAATAACTAATATAATAATGGTTTTTCATCATAGGAAAGTTATTTTCATAAAACATAATCATATATAATACATAATGAATTATTTAAATCCTTCAATATAGTACACCTATGATATTTGGTATTTTATTTGTATATTTTCTTACATGATAATGTACATAAATGTAAGGGAATCCTAAAATCTATGTAAATATTTGAATAAATCGAATATTACATTAGAAATGAAATAATATAGTAGAAGGTTGAGTAAAAACATTATCATTGTTTAATTGGAAAAGAGAAATAATTATAAACATGATAAATTTATTTGAAAATGGGATAGAAGATGGGATACACAAAAAAATAAACATCATAACACTTTTTTCAAATCCCAGACATATGTTGTGAACAAAGAATACATCATATTCACAGATAACATAAGTCTAAAAATAATCATTTCATAAAATGTGTACATAGATAACATCATTTACATGCATAATACACATTTTATCATGATATATATCACATTACTCGATTATTTAAATTGTTATATAATTCTATTTAAACTTTTTACATCTTAATATTCTCATAATATTAATTCTAGATGGAATGGAATAATATTTAAATCATACACATGAAATAAAAACCGTAAAAATAATGGTTTCTTATTGTATTCATAATGAATATTATAGTGAATAACCTTATAGGTTTATATTAGATTATTTTAAAACTTATTTTTTTCATCAATATTTGTATAAAAATATCATTTTTAAGGGATATAAGAAGAAGTAACTAAAAAGGGTCATTGTGATCTTTTGGAAAATAATGTATTTTGAAAAAAATAGGTGATATATAAATCAACTTATTGAAGTAAAATAATGAATGTATAAAGGTAAAAAAGATGAAATGTTTATTTACAAGGTATTAATGGAAAATCATTAAAAAGTATTATATAAAATATGATTATCTGAATGAAGGGGTCGGGATTCTTTTTTCCCATTACCAGATGTCCAAATATATTATTTTATCATTTATACCCATGTATAATGATCCTAGGTTCATTAAAACATGAATATATATTTTAATGACACATTTTTTTAATTTCTATCAATTATAATAATTATAATTTATTTATTAGTATTTCATTTAAAGATATAAATTCTTAAAAACATGTTTTCTACTAAATTGTCCTATTTTATTAGGATTTTACCATTTTGGTTACTATTATATTTAATTTTTTAAAATTATTTATATAATAATATAATAGATTAAAATACATTTATACTAACTAATATACATAACCCATAAATATATTTGTTGATAAGTTAATCCTTTACCATGTCCTCATTGGAGGATAAAACTGAACATTAATGGGATATGTCAAAAGTGTGGGGGGGAGATTGTAAATACTATAAATAGATTAAAATAGTAATACTGGTATTAGGAAAATATTAATATTTTATATTATTATATATGATTATTTAACAATGGTATAGAATTTTAAAATGGTTTGGTGAGTAAATAGAATGATATTTAAAAACAATGAATGTGAATCGAGATTTCCACTTCGTTGAAGATTTAGTACATTGATAAAGGATTGAAAGATTTATATTGAGGGATTGTAGAATATATTATAGGGTAGTAGGTAGTTTAGTATAGGGAATATTTATAGATCACAAGTATTAAAAATTATGTGGGAAGTGATTTCCCATGGGATAGGACAAGAGGTATTTTAAAATAAGGATAAGGGTATTTTTGGTTTAATGTACTGATTATTTTATCATTTATTCCATATAATTATGAATAGTTTTGATTCCTAGGAAATGTATGGTATTGTAATTAATGAAATAATGGTTATATTAATATCAAACAAAGAGTAAATGAAATGGTATCAATGAATCAATCATTTAAATATAATCAATCAAATGTACTTTAAATTTGTATAAAATTTTTCATAGGATCCAAAATATCAAACCTAGGTTTCTAAATTCGACATATTATTTCAAGATGAATTATTTTTTATCCAAAAATAAATTTTTTTGTTGAAAATATATGTTCTGATAAATTATTACTTCATTATTATGTCATGATGATGTCATTAGTGTTAGGTTTTTTGATAAAAATATAGAATTTTATACTATTCAATAAAAAATCATCACATAATGTAAAATTCCATAACAAATGACTCCATCATATTTATGAAAATTGGATTCAAAAAATGAATGACGTTTTATCAAAATAATTTAATAAATAAAAATATATAATCTTTGTCATGAAATTACTTATTTTTTTGAAAAAAATATAATTTTTGTTGACACTTTTTAATGTCACATCATTGGACAAATTAATTATGGATTCCTAAAATTATATCAGCATTACCTAAAAGTATTGATTTTCTAATATATTATATTAGGGGAAAAATTATTTTTACATTTTATTTTTATGAAAATAATATATTTTATTTAAAATAAAACCTATATTTTTACAAAAATGTGGCTATTATTTTATCATGAAAAATATTTATTTTATTATGACTATTTTTTATTCAACATATTTATTATTTAAATATCATATATTAAATTAATATATTTTTTGGTTTTTTATTATATTGTGAATGTGTTTTATAATATATAATAATATATATTGTGAATCATGTTTGGTTAACAGTATAATTCCATATATAAATGTGTGGGTTATTAAATCATAACTCAAGGAGTCAGAAATATGTCTTTTTTAGGAGTCAATATAGGAGATGATTCAGATATTAAAAAAGTGGCATATAAACATTATCCATTATTCATTATCTTCATTATAAAACACTTATTAAATCAAATTTATCACTTTAATTAAATGTTCATCAAATTATCAATGTTATGTATAAGGGATATTGGAATTCAATAATAATATATTCATACTTCTCGATTCATATTCATATGTTCTTATACAGGTTGGTTTTATGATCTATATGAAAGGGGTTGTATAATTCACATTATGAATAAATATTAAATATTCAATACATGTAATGGGATATAATGAGGACTATGTAAATATGTTTTAATAATACAATTATTGAACTAGTCCACAATTTATTAACATATAAATTCCATTCATTTAATGAAATAAAGATAAAAAAATAGGGAGTTTTATATATTTCATCTAAGCTATCACTATAAGTTTCATTAAGTTACAATTGTACGTTGGAACATTATCCGACACATATACAAAAAATTTTCAAAAATATAATGTTGGTGATAATATGTTCATATATTAAATACCAAAACCACCAAACCAGAGTATGTGTAGAAAAAATAATTGTTGACCCTATAATATTAATTTTTTACTATTCGTCATAATTATGAAGGTAATAGTGACTTATAAATTAATGGTATTATGTAAATAAAATGTGAATATTTTTATTATAAATTTTTATAGTAATCATAAATTAATTATATAATCAATTATTGTGAATCTAGCGATGAAAAAAAAACAATGGTTAGAGTTTCTAATCAAATATCACATTGATATTGTTGTTTTCTATGATTAAATTCTTAATTTTGGAAATTATAGGTATATTTGTCTACAAAAACTCTCCTCATCTAATTATTACATTTTTTAATATGTCCTCTTACCATTTAAACATACAATAGATAAAAATTCAACAAAAAGTGTTAATATAAATTTATCTAACCTTATCTCCTAAATTTTATCAAGAATCACTCTCCTCTATTCACATGTTTTTATATGAAATTATTTATTTCATTATCAATAATTATTAGATTTCATTAGTACATTTAAAAATTAAATTTACAATATTTTAAAAAAACAGGGATGAATATATTTTAGGAAATTTCACTCAATTTTTGTATGACACTGTTTTTTGTTTATTTTAATTATTCTGGTTCCATTTAAAGTGTTAACTAAATTTTAAATAATGATATTTATTTCCAAAATAATTTTATATTTTTTTAAAAAATAATTTATTTATTAATATATAAGTTACAACATATACCAATGTTTCTTTTTATTTTTTTGAAGAAATTTTTTTGTTATTATTGATTTTTTTATTCATGTAATTCAATATCCATTAATAGTTATTATGCTTTACTTAGAAAATTATATTAGGATACTATCCACCTTCTTTATTTTTATTGATTATAAAAATTTAGTATGAAATTTATCATGAAACCCAAATTTTTTTCAATATATAATTTTGTTATAATGGTGGCATAAATTTTATCATATTTGTATTTATATATATGATTTTATTGATTATGTAAAATATTTTATAAGATCCATATAACACACCAATTTATTTGATTATTATTTATATATCATTATATGAAATTTATAGTACTATTGCGTGGACCCAATCTACTATATAACATTTTCCACTATGTTTTTGCAAATGGGGAGTGAAAAAAATGCAATATGGGACTCTATGAAATTTTTTATGATGGTATTAGGAATGATCATTGACATAGAAAATAATTTTATTTTGTAATGTATGTTCCAAAATCTAATGACTAATTTCATTGTAATGAAACATTTGTATGTTATTTTTTGAGGCTTATGATAATTATCAACACTCCTATATTCTTATGACTCAATTTTTTCATTATATAAAAATCCATATGCCACTATTATTGAATTACGATAAATGATTTTGAGAGTATTATTTATCTATTCCATATTCTTATAATATTATAATGTTGTAATTCCCACATATTAATATTTTTCTCAATAATTACCTTTAATTTGTAAATACTTTTTATCCCTATTTTGATAATTAGATGTCATCATTTCAAGTATTTTAGTTTTCCCATGTAATAAACATTATTTTTATTAATTATATGACTAATTTTGTTTCATTTTTGAAGAATATTTTTGGATTCTTAGAAATAATGTTTGTAAAATGATATTCTTATATATCTAATGTATAAAAACACAAAATCAATATCTTTTGGGATCGTGATTAATTATGATATGAAAATAATATCCTTGAAAAATGCTAGAATATGTATGTACATTTTGGATATATTTCCACAATTTATATCATATTTGGGTTTATTTAATTTTAAGGATTTTTCAATAAATAATAATAAATATAGATCATAAAAAACAATTACTGAATAAAAAGTAATATTTTAGGAACCTAAAATGTAATTTACAAAAATGATTTTGTCATTATTTATGACATTCAATGATTGTTTTTGCATAACATATCATTTATTACTCTGGTTATTACGTCCTGATACATACAATATCATTTTTATTTTTATTCAATGTTTTTATAGTTTAGAAATTTATTAAATAATAAGGGAAATGGAGAATGAAATGACTATACTAACTAGAAACAAAATTTATGGTATTGGTAGAAGAAAATTTCATAGTTATTCCATCTGTCTACAATAATTAACAATTAAACAAACCATAATAACCTCCCAATTATTATAAAGAAATAATAAATATAGGTTGATTACTTCATGGAAAAATATATATACTCATTTAATTGGTGTAATGATTCACTAACATCCAATCATAAGATCAATATAGTAGAAATGAATTTTTCTATTATCTATTTTTATTAGAATAAATTTTTTTCTTCTTTATTATAATTTTTAAGGGGAAGATGATCAATTTTTGACTCTCATTAAGAAAAATAATACGGAGGAAGAATTCAACTTCATAAAATGTATGGATTTTATGATGAAATTTTAAAATAAAAATACTCCATAAACAGTTCACAGTAATATTGATATAGAATTTACATATTTTATAATAATGGTGGATAAACCCATTGGTAACTATGTAGGGATCATCATGAGTATTTCTTGGTACACATGTTCTTTTATCATTGAAAATTAATAGAAAAAAAAAATTTCATTAGTGGATCAAACTAATGTCCTAGAAAAAAAATTACATTAAAAAAAGTTAGTAGATATGATTAATTGTATTGATTAGTTCTAAAGGTTGAAATATAAATTAGATACATGCATCATTATCAATAATTTTTTTTCAAGATTCAAAAAATATAATATCATGTAAACATAAATAATAAAAAAAAATAATTAAAAAAGATTCATATTCTAATATTCTAAAAATATAGGAAGGATCATAGAGGGAAATTCTATATTGGAATATATAAATTATTCAAGCTGGTAAGAGAAGGTCATCATTAATGTGAATTAAAAACAAATATGAATAGAAAGGAAAAATAAATCGATGGAATAAATAATCAACATATTTCAGTTCCTATAGCTCGACGCTATAATACAAAAGAGTATGTAATACATACTTACTAGTCCACCCATCAAGGAGAAAATGTCAAAAATTTACATGTTTAACCTCTAAATATATGGTATATTGGGAAAATATATGAAAAAATAACTATAAAAGGGAGGTTATGATAATTATGTTGTGAAATGTAAAAACAACAAGAGCCTCATAAACTACAAATGTCTAATCTGATTCTAGTTCTAAAGAATTATTTATATCTGGAATTTTTTTAGAGATCAAAAAATACATCAATAATGATTATATATTGAACTATTTATAGAAAAGTTTGTGGTTTTTATAATTTCATCATATCTCCATAACGTCACTACAAAAGATTTTTTTGCGAATGTTCCTCCTGAGAATATTAGTACAATGCCTTTATCAAAATTTGAAGTGTTTTTTTTGATGAACTCCATATAATTTCATTCCATATTAATAATTGTGATAGGTAAATCACATTTAATACCACTAATCAACCGATGATAAGTTATCTATGAAAATTTTAATTTTTACTCCATGTATAAATTCCTTCCATTATATTGGCCTTAATATCCAAACAAAATGAATATTTAGTATAAATGGTTTGTGAAAACCCACTATTGTTAATAT
Source organism: Viscum album (assembly GCA_963277665.1). Taxonomy (NCBI): domain Eukaryota; kingdom Viridiplantae; phylum Streptophyta; class Magnoliopsida; order Santalales; family Viscaceae; genus Viscum; species Viscum album. The sequence continues at coordinate 2,129,836,482 of OY728120.1, forward strand.
ATCAATTTTAAATGAGTTAATTTATGATTTTATATTAGAGTTTATTGGTCACCCCCTGTATAATGTGTTATATTTTGGAAAATAACATTGACATGGTTTTTAAGAATATCAATGACTCTATATAAAATTTTGATGAATATATTAGACAAATTTAAGAAGAAACTATAAGAGAACATATATTATAAGGCCCCAGCCTTAAACCTTACTTAATCTTGAGTTATTACAAGATTACACATTGAGGATCTTTTCGGGTTTAGAGTTTTAGAGAATTAGGTCATAAAACTTGCATTACATTCCACATATAAACAAAGTGGTTACATAAAGATAGTATTCTTCATTCCCATCAATGGAAACACATTTAAAATAAAACATGGATTATTTCTTGACACATCCTTGACTCTATCATCTTATCAGGTACCTTTCCCTTGACCTGTGAAAAACATTTCAAAAAAACTTGGGATGAGCATAAAAAGCTCAGTATGGGTTATAAAAACATTGAAAGGAAACATGAGTTCATATATACATAAGAATGAAATCATACTTTACCCATAAAACATAGGCACTTTAACATACCTCATAAAATCATGAATAAATCATAGAAATCATAAGACATAAAGGTAACTTGAGGCATTCATAACATTCTTACGTAGGGAGTAACCCTCTTGGTTACGTTTGGAATACCCATCCCAGTATATTCCCTAAAATCTCTTCGGAGAAACCTTAACGTTTCACTCCTTCGCGTTACCCAATGCATTGGAGAGCTATAACGGTCTCACCCGCCCTTAGTTTATCATGGAACCACCCTTCTTCATAATAATGCCCAAGAACCATAACATAATCATATCACATAAAACATGCATAAAGGAAACATAAAATTTCCACATTTCAATCACGAGATATCAATACAACACACTGATATAAAAACATTATCAAAACCAATTTCAATACCAAAATAAAAGAAAAGCAAAACATGGTATTTATTTTTCTTTTAAAAAGAAGGTATGGCTTGTAGAGGAAGCCGAAACTCAAATAACGGTTACGACGGCGGAGAAGTCGTTGTCGCCGCATACGTACGACAAAAACATTCCCTTTTGTCGTTTAGTAAACTCTTCCTATAAAAAATATTCCTTTTTAATAAACGTAAAAGTCAAAGGGTTTTATACACCGTATAAAAGAAAGTTGTGTATAAAATAAAATATGCCTCAATGAAAGGAGATTGAGACGAAGTCCCATACCTCGTATCCGACTTGACCCGACCGTTCTTTAATCTCCTGAATAATAAACTTGAGTTAATATCTACTTGATTAAGAACCTTTTTCAAGTTCATTATTCCTTTTATACCATGTTATGGACATCATGTAATCATTTAAGTTAATAATGTTCATTTTGTCGGTATTTGGTTCATAAGTCAAAAATGGACTTCTTACACTTACATGTTGTTATTTTGGTCAACGTTTCATTATATCCAGAATGGTATTCATGATGTAGATATCATATATGTCATATATATCCATTACATACTTGAATTTATAATATTACATCACATTTAGAGGTAAGAAATGAAATGCACCGTTCATGGAGACGGTAAGCCGTACGTACGCATAAACGCTACTTTCATTTCCATTTCGTATTTTATAGAATGGAATCATAATGATATAAAGGTATATTATAATTCCAGTATAATATCATATATAATATCATAGTTCCATCCTTTATATGTCCCACATATGGTATTTAACGAATCAAATCACTTTGAGGGGGCGGTAGTCCGCACTTCCTAAAATGATGATATCGTGTTTACCCATAATGGAAACCATAAAGGTATGCCCAAAATGAAACAAACAGAAGCTTAATGAAAAAATAAACATATTATATATCATATATAAAAATAGTGACATCATAATGGCCACCTTTGAAGGTGTTAAATGAGTATTGAACAATCATCGTTTCGGGAGGCAGAATTTTGCCATCCACAGAAACCGTATGTTCTTTAACCATTTGATGCAGTTGTGTGAGAGTGTAGCTCAAATAAATCTTATAACAACATACTAGTATATTGAAGATACTGGTGTTGTTACAAAAGAATTAAATAAAAAGAGTTTAGGGGATTGGAAAAGCAAAATAAAACAAATGAACATGAGAGAATGAATTACCTTTAAAAGTGTAACTCCTTTTGATTTGAGCCTAAATGCTTCCTTTGAAAAGATTCTGCCCAAAGGGAATCCTCTAGGATGAGGATAGGGATGTGGAGAGAGTAAATAGGCAGGGGTTGGCCGAGCCAAAGGCTTGAAGAGTGTGTGAAATGAGGTAGAGGTGGGGGCCTTTTATAAGAGGAGAGGAGGGGCACTTTTGGAAAGTAATGAAATATTACATTATTTGAAAATGTGTTTCGGTTTCAAAAGGTCCCACATTGATATAATTCGTGGATAAGGTGATAAGGGTTCGAAATCCACTCATCCAATTGGTTTTGGACATGTGTAGTTCATAGATTTTATATTATCTTTCCATTTTATTTAAATCATCAAATAATGATGTCATCGCTGCATCATTATTATGTCATAAATAATTTACTTTATTTAATGTCTAAAAATCATAAAAAAAATACTATGATGTAGGAAATATTTTTATCTTTCCATGACTATTTATAATCAAAATTTGGACTTGTATAACCCCACTTAAAAATTGTTTTTGTAAAACATATTATGTTTGTGTCATTTTCACTTTAACATTAAATAAAAAGTAATTTATGCCATTTCCCAATAAAAGTGGATCCATGGGGTCCCCAAGTTGACCCATGGAATGTCATGGTCGGCCATGACACAACCAATGAGGTTGGGACATGTGTCTAGGTCATTTCATATTATTAAAGCATTATTTATATCTTAAACTACAATAATTATCACTAATCGCGATTAAAAACTTAATAAGTTACTATTCACCCAAAAATTATTATAATCTCTTTGAACCACATTTTACTCCTTAAGGACAACCATGTATATCGGATTTTCAAAATTCAATACACATTAGTGGAAAACTTTCGTTTAACTGAAAAATCAGTTTGCTTGATTACCACTTAGTGGTTTCACTATTCATCAAAAATTAATGTTTTTCAGAAAATTACCAAAAATTCACCCTAAGCTATATTTGATATTCCGAATTCAAAAATGAAGTCTATTTTACAAAATTCAAATCATATAAGTCACATTAATTAATTTAATGATTAATTCCCGCTGCCAGAGCAAATAGCGTGTTTTTACAAAACAATAAGTATCAAAAGATTGACACTGGTTTAAGTCCAATTTCAAAGTGAAATTGATTCCAATGACCACCATTGAATTAAATGGTAAAAATATATTCATATTACACATTAAGACCAATTCAAAAGATAATCTATTCATATAAATAAATTAGATTAAAAAGCAGTTTTGATGTAAAATGCAGTATTTTTCACTATTCATTAAAAGATGAACATTGTAAGAAAAATACCAAAAATTCACACAAGGTAAATTTTGATGTCCCAATCATAAAGAATAATTTTATTTTGACAAACATAGTTTATAAAATTGTCAAAATATATATTCAAAAATGGTTTGCCATCAAAAGGCACTAAAACAATCTTTTAAGAATATTAGTGTATTCCATGCATAAGATTGTATTTATTTTCATTTTAAGCCTCTATAACACTATATTAATCATTAATAGACATAGATAAAAATATCTATTATTCATTACTTACTTGGGATGTTACATCCTTCCCCCCTTTAGAAAATTAAGTCCCCGCAATTTATTTACTTATCGAATAAATGGGGGTACTTATCCCTCATTGCATTTTCAGATTCCCATGTTGCCTATTCAATCATGTGGTTTTTCCACAAAACCTTTACCTGCTTAATCACCTTATTCCGTAACACTTGCTCCTTGTGGTCAAGAATCTCGACTGGTTGTTCCTCATAAGACAAGTTCTCTTCCAGCTGAACTACCTCTGGACTCAAAACATGAGATGGATCTGGCATATACTTTCTCATAATCGAAACGTGAAAAACATTGTGTACCTGAGATAAAATCGGAGGTAAAGCCACTCGGTATGCAACTGATCCAACTCTCTCCAGAATTTCGTATGGTCCAACAAACCTTGGACTCAACTATCCTTTCTTACCAAATCTCATCACACTTTTCCAAGGATAAACCTTGAGAAAAACACGATCACCTACCTCGAAAGATAGATCCTTCCTCCGATTATCCGCATAACTCTTCTGCCTGCTCTGAGCTGTTCTCATGTGTTTCTGAATCAGCTGAACTTTTTCTGCCATCTCTTCTACCAATTCTGGTCCCATCAACTTCCTTTCACCCACTTCATCCTAGAAAGCTATAGTTCGACACCGCTTCCCATATAATGCCTGAAATGGTGCCATCTGTATACTGGAATGAAAACTGTTATTATATGAAAACTCAACCAAAGAAATATGTTGGTCCCAAATTCCCTGATAATCCATAGAACAAGCTCATAGCATATCCTCCAATGTCTAAATTGTTCGTTCTGACTGTCCATCTGATTGAGGATGAAAAGCTGTACTAAAATTTAATTCAGTACCCAACGAATTCTGAAGGCCTTTCCAAAAGTTAGAAGTAAACCTGGGATCACGATCCGATACAATGGAGAGAGGAACTCCATGTAACCTGACTGTCTCTTTAAGATACAAACGGGAAAGTTGATCAAGAGAGAAAGTATCTCGTATAGCAAGGAAATGAGCAGATTTGGTCAAGCGATCAACAATAACCCAGATTTCATTATTAGCTCGAGATGTCTTCGGTAATCCAACAACAAAGTCCATGGATATATTCTCCCATTTCCACTCTGGCACTGGTAAAGGCTGAAGAATCCCTTTCGGTAACTGCCGCTCTGCTTTAACCTGCTGACAAGTCAAACACTTCACAGTAAAATCAGCAATATCTCTTTTCATTCCATCCCACCAGTAATACTCCCGCAGATCTCTATACATCTTAGTACTGCCCGGATGAACTGAAAACGGAGAACTATGAGCTTCACATAACAGCTCTCTCTTCAACTGTGAATCACAAGGCACACACAATCTCTTCCCAAATCTCAAAACACAATCATTATCAATGTTGAATTCAGGAAACTTACCTTTCTGAACCAGCTCTACCTTTTTCTGCAACTCACTGTCTTGCTTCTGTGCTTGCTTGATTCTATCTGATAGAGATGATCTCACTGATACCTGAAACAAAACAGAAGGACTTCCTGCACCAACAACTTCTATGCCAAAGTTCATCAAATCCTTAACCAAAGGATCACGTTCTAAACGCAACATTGTTAATGAAGCATTACTTTTTCGACTCAAAGCATCAGCCACTTTATTTCCTTTTCCTGGATGGTAATGAATTGTATAATCACAATCCTTGATTAATTCCAGCCATCTCCTTTGTCTCATGTTTAACTCTTTCTGAGTGAATATATACTTTAAACTTTTGTGATCGGTATATATTTCACACTTTACTCCATACAAATGATGCCTCCAAATTTTTAAAGCAAAAACAACAGTAGCTAATTCCAAATAATGTGTAGGGTAATTTACCTCATGATTTTTCAACTGTCGTGAAGCATAAGCAATTACCTGATCATTCTGCATTAGGACGCAACCAAGTCCTTTCATTGAATCATCACTGTATATAACAAACTCACCATTCCTGGAAGGTAGTGCCAAAACTGGAGCATTCAGCAATATTCTTTTGAATTCCTGAAAACAATCATCACATTTTTTTGTCCAGATAAACTTAACACCCTTCCAAGTTAGCTTAGTCATTGGACTAGATAACCGTGTAAAATTTCTAACAAACCTTCGTTAATAGCCCGCCAAACCAAGGAAGCTACGAATCTCGGTTAGATTTGTTGGTCTTGGCCATTCTTCCACAACTTTTGTTTTTTCAGGATCAACAGTTATTCCATCTTTAGAAACAATGTGACCAAGGAAAGAAATTTTTTACAACCAAAACTCACACTTGCTGAATTTCCCATACAGTTTCTTTTCTTTTAAGGATTGCAAGATAACCATTAAATGTTTTTCATGCTCCTCTTTACTTTTAGAAAACACCAAAATATCATCAATGAAAACCACCACAAACTTATCCAAGAACTCATGGAAAATTCTATTCATTAAGTCCATGAATACAACAGGTGAATTGGTTAGCCCAAAAGGCATTACTACAAATTCATAATGGCCATATCTCGTACGGAACGCGGTCTTCGGAATATCTGCCTCCTTTACCTTCAGCTGATGGTACCCTGATCTCAGGTTAATCTTGGAAAAAAACTGAGCTCCCTGGAGCTGATAAAACAAATCATCGATATGAGGCAAAGGATATTTGTTCTTAACAGTGATATTATTCAAAGCTCTATAATCAATGCAAAGTCTCATAGAACCATCTTTCTTTTTAACAAATAAAACAGGAGAACCCCATGGTGATGTGCTAGGTCTAATGAAACCTTTCTCTAATAAATCTTGCAATTTATCATTTAACTCTAAAAGTTCAATTTGTGCCATTCGATAAGGGGGTTTTTAAATTGGCATAGCATCAGGAACTAAGTCAACAGTAAACTCAACTTCCCGATCTGGTATTATTCCAGGCAACTCATCAGGAAAAACATCAGGATACTCATTTACCACTGGCACATCATTAATCTGAACAGTTCCTTTATTTTCAACGACATGTGAAAGGTAACATTCATTTCCATCTTTTACAAGTTTCTCGGCCTCTTGATATGTTATCAAAAGTAAGGGTTCATTCTTGTAAACAAACTGAAAGTCTTTCTGAAAAGAAACTTCTTTAGATCTACAGTCAATCTTAGCATAGTAGATAGAGAGCCAATCCATACCCAGGATAACATCAAACTCTACTAGAGGTAGAAAAATAAGGTTTGCAAGTAGGTTCTTTCCACAGATAAGGATAGGAAGATTCTTATAAATTCTTTTTGCCTCGAAACTTCCCCCAGGTGTTTTTACCAAAAGTTCAGGAGTCATTTCTTGAGATGGTATTCCGATTTTACTAGAAAAGGTTTCAAAGATGAAAGAATGTGTAGACCCCGAATCAAACAACACACTGGAATAATCTGAAAAAACAAACAAAGTACCTGATACAACTTCATTTGATGGCCCGACATCTGCTGAAGTAGTTTCAAAGGATTTCACCACCCCTTTCTGCTTGTAGTCTAACTGCTTCCCATCACTCAAGCTCCTTGTCGGACACTCGTTTGCATAGTGACCCATCTCATTGCACTTATAACATTTTACTAACTGTAAATCAAATTTGTTCTTACCTTCAGCTTGATCCTTTTCAGTGCAATCACGAGCCTTATGTCCCATCTTACCACATCAGTAGCACTTTCCAGAAATCAGAAGACATTCCCCAGCATGCCTTTTTCCACATTTATCACAAACTGGAAACTTAGTTCTCTTACCATCAGACTTTTTTGAAGAATTCTTACCTTTCTCCTACCACCTCGGTCTCTTCTTCTGCTGGTTGTTATAGAAAACTTGGTCATCGGCAAACTCCATTTCCACCTTCTCAGCACATCGAACAAGCTTTTCATAACTTTTAAACTCATGAGAAGCTAATTCCCTTCGATACATTGGCTTTAATCCTGAGTAAAAACGATTGATTTTACTATCAAGGTCTCGGATAAAATTTGGAGCATACCTTGCCAATCGAGTGAACCTTTCTTCATAGGCAGCCACTGAGTCTTCCTCTTGCCTCAATTCCAAGAATTGCTTTTCCATCCTAAGTCGAACAGACTTAGGAAAATACTTCTCAAGAAACATACCTTTGAATTCATCCCAGTCAAGAGCATCAATCTCATCGGCATCCCTGATATTTTTAACCATAGACCACCACTGATCTGCTTCACTCTCCAAACGGTAAATAGCAAGACTAACCTTTTGATTGTCTGAACACCCCATGACATCAAAAATCTTCTCCAGTGATTTGATCCACCCTTCAGCTAGCACAGGTTCAGATGATCCTCTGAAAGATGGTGGATGTTGCCTCATGAAATGTTCCACCACTAACATGTTCCTCTGCGGTTGTTCTGGCTGATCTCGTGCATGGATACCACCGCCATTTATCGCTTGAGTCAACTGCTCCATTACTGCAACAAACTGTTCAGTTCCAATTCCGACCATTTCTGGATGCTGATTCGGAAGGTTATTTCCTTCTGTATGCCTTCCTAGCACTGCTTCCCTGTTTCCTCTGCGGAAAACCATTCTGAACAAACATGTCTCAGATGAAGCAACATGGTAATCTTTAAATGCTATACCATTTAAAAAATAATAATCATTTAATAGAATTATAACTCCTAAAGTCATCTAAACCGACCTTTGATACCAACTATAAGGCCCCAGCCTTAAACCTTACTTAATCTTGAGTTATTACAAGATTACACATTGAGGATCTTTTCGGGTTTAGATTTTTAGAGAATTAGATCATAAAACTTGCATTACATTCCACATATAAACAAAGTGGTCACATAAAGATAGTATTCTTCATTCCCATCAATGGAAACACATTTAAAATAAAACATGGATTATTTCTTGACACATCCTTGACTCTATCATCTTATCATGTACCTTTCCCTTGACCTGTGAAAAACATTTCAAAAAAACTTGGGATGAGCATAAAAAGCTCAGTATGGGTTATAAAAACATTGAAAGGAAACATGAGTTCATATATACATAAGAATGAAATCATACTTTACCCATAAAACATAGGCACTTTAACATACCTCATAAAATCATGAATAAATCATAGAAATCATAAGACATAAAGGTAACTTGAGGCATTCATAACATTCTTACGTAGGGAGTAACCCTCTTGGTTACGTTTGGAATACCCATCACAGTATATTCCATAAAATCTCTTCGGATAAACCTTAACGTTTCACTCCTTCGCGTTACCCAATGCATTGGAGAGCTATAACGGGCTCACCCGCCCTTAGTTTATCACAGAACCATCTGTCTTCATAATAATGCCCAAGAACCATAACATAATCATATCACATAAAACATGCATAAAGGAAACATAAAATTTCCACATTTCAATCACAAGATATCAATACAACACATTGATATAAAAACATTATAAAAACCATTTTCAATACCAAAATAAAAGAAAAGCAAAACATGGTATTTATTTTTCTTTTAAAAAGAAGGTATGGCTTGTAGAGGAAGCCGAAACTCAAATAACGGTTACGACGGCGGAGAAGTCGTTGTCGCCGCATACGTACGACAAAAACATTCTCCTTTGTCGTTTAGTAAAAGCTTCGTATAAAAAAGATTCCTTTTGAATAAACGTAAAAGTCAAAGGGGTTTATACACCGTATAAAAGAAAGTTGTGTATAAAATAAAATATGCCTCAATAAAAGGAGATTGAGACGAAGTCCCATACCACGTATCCGACTTGACCCGACCGTTCTTTAATCTCCTGAATAATAAACTTGAGTTAATCTCTACTTGCTTAAGAACCTTTTTCAAGTTCATTATTCCTTTTATACCATGTTATGGACATCATGTAATCATTTAAGTTAATAATGTTCATTTTGTCGGTATTTGGTTCTTAAGTCAAAAATGGACTTCTTACACTTACATGTTGTTATTTTGGTCAAAGTTTCATTATATTAAGAATGGTATTCATGATGTAGATATCATATATGTCATATATATCCAGTACATACTTGCATTTATAATATTACATCACATTTAGAGGTAAGAAATGAAATGCACCGTTCATTGAGACGGTAAGCCGTACGTACGCATGAACGCTACTTTCATTTCTATTTCGTATTTTATAGAATGGAATCATAATGATATAAAGGTATATTATAATTCCAGTATAATATCATATATAATATCATAGTTCCATCCTTTATATTTCCCACATATGGTATTTGACGAATCAAATCACTTTGAGGGGGCGGTAGTCCGCACTTCCTAAAATGAAGATATCGTGTTTACCCATAATGGAAATAATAAAGGTATGCCCAAAATGAAAAAAACAGAAGCTTAAGGAAAAAATAAACATATTATATATCATATATAAAAATAGTGACATCATAATGGCCACCTTTGAAGGTGTTAAATGAGTATTGAACAATCATCGTTTCGGGAGGCAGAATTTCGCCATCCACGGAAACCGTATGTTCTTTAACCATTTGATGCAGTTGTGTGAGAGTGTAGCTCAAAAAAATCTTATAACAACATCCTAGTATATTGAAGATACTGGTGTTGTTACAAAATAATTAAATAAAAAGAGTTTATGGGGTTGGAAAAGCAAAATAAAACAAATGAACATGAGAGAATGAATTACCTTTAAAAGTGTAACTCCTTTTGATTTGAGCCTAAAGGCTTCCATTGAAAGGATTATGCCCAAAGGTAATACTCTAGGATGAGGATAGGGATGTGGAGAGAGTAAATGGGCAGAGGTTGGCCGAGCCAAAGGCTTGAAGAGTGTGTGAAATGAGGTAGAGGTGGGGGCCTTTTATAAGAGGAGAGGAGGGGAACTTTTGGAAAGTAAAGAAATATTACATTATTTGAAAATGTGTTTCGGTTTCAAAAGGTCCCACATTGATATAATTCGTGGATAAGGTGATAAGGGTTCGAAATCCACTCATCCAATTGGTTTTGGACATGTGTAGTTCATAGATGTTATATTATCATTCCATTTTATTTAAATCGTCAAATAATGATGTCATCGCTGCATCATTATTATGTCATAAATAATTTAATTTATTTAATGTCTAAAAATCATAAAAAAAAATACTATGATGTAGGAAATCTTTTTATATTTCCAATGACTATTTAAAATCAAAATTTGGACTTGTATAACCCCACTTAAAAATTGTTTTTTTAAAACATATTATGTTTGTGTCATTTTCACTTTAACATTAAATAAAAAGTAATTTATGTCATTTCCCAACAAAAGTGGATCCATGGGGTCCCCAAGTTGACCCATGGCATTTCATGGTCGGCCATGACACAACCAATGAGGTTGGGACATGTGTCTATGTCATTTCATATTATTAAAGCATTATTTATACCTTAAACTACACTAATTATCACTAATCGCGATTAAAAACTTAATAAGTTACTATTCACCAAAATATTATTATAATCTCATTGAACCACATTTTACTTCTTAATGACAACCATGTATGTCGGATTTTAAAAATTCAATACACATTAGTAGGAAACTTTCATTTAACTGAAAAATCAGTTTGCTTGATTACCACTTAGTGGTTTCACTATTCATCAAAAATTGAAGTTTTTCAGAAAATTACCAAAAATTCACCCTAAGCTATATTTGATATTCCGAATTCAAAAATGAAGTCTATTTTACAAAAGTCAAATCATATAAGTCACATTAATTAATTTAATGATTAATTCCCGCTGCCAGAGCAAATAGCGTGTTTTTACAAAACAATAAGTATCAAAAGATTGACACTAGTTTAAGTCCAATTTCAAAGTGAAATTGATTCCAATGACCACCATTTGATTAAATGGTAAAAATATATTCATATTACACATTAAGACCAATTCAAAAGATAATATAATCATATAAATAAATTAGATTAAAAAGCAGTTTTGAAGTAAAATGCAGTATTTTTCACTATTCATTAAAAGATGAACATTGTCAGAAAAATACCAAAAATTCACACAAGGTAAATTTTGATGTCCCAATCATAAAGAATAATTTTATTTTGACAAACATAGTTTATAAAATTGTCAAAATATAGATTCAAAAATGGTTTGCCATCAAAAGGCACTAAAACAATCTTTTAAGAATATTAGTGTATTCCATGCATAAGATTGTATTTATTTTAATTTTAAGCCTCTATAACACTATATTAATCATTAATAGACATAGATAAAAATATCTATTATTCATTACTTAGTTGGGATGTTACATATATAATGTATTTATACACCCATGTTATTTTCCATTATTTTAACATGTTGTCGAATAAAAAAATAAATATATATCTTCATTGATTATCTTGAACATAACATGACAATGACCTTAAACATGTATATTAAACCCCATATTTATCACTTACTTGATCAAATTTTAGGGGATAAACACTTCCCAATGAATATTTTTTTTGGAAATAAATAAGGGTGAATAGTACTATATAACCAAATAATCCTTTCATAAAAATTATATAAATTTTTAATTCCATTTGATACAAATTAAACAATCATATTTTCCTTTTATCTTCATTAATCCAATGAATAATCTATTTAGTGATTATGGAAATAAATTTACGAAAATATTTATTACTCAAATTATTATATATTTGAAGGAAAATAAATAGAATGGATTTTTTTTGAATTTGATGAAAACCCAGAAAAGGATAACATATATTACCTTTTAATAAACCATGGGTTCATAAATCAAAATATATAATTGTTTATGATGCAATCACAAGAAATTGAATAAATGTGGATCTGTAAAACATAGTGGTAATTTATAAGTGTCCAAGATCCACCACTACTATAGATATCCATATATTTTATAGATATTTATGATAAAGTATATACAATTTGATAAATTTATTTCATCTACAAATTATACTAACTATGTTAACATTGAAGGTAGATATGTTTTTTATGTAGATAAATATAAAAAAACATTGATATTAATAAATCGTAGTTCACTACACATGTAATCAAAATACATGTTAATTTTGTATAGATAAGGTTGTTTATAAATTAATTAATCCATATATTGGTATTTTCCCTAATTAATTATGACATTCTTGTAGCTTACAGCTCTCTTAAAATAATGTTTTTTTTACAAAAATTACATGAGGCATACTTTTGAGCAAGAATATGTTATATTTTCATTAGTGATATTAAAGAAATATATCTATATTAAAAGGTTAAAAACATATAATAACCATGAGAACATAATTTATTTATGAATATTCAAATCATTGATATTATTCCAAATTAAAGGGTTATATTTGTTCACTAACAATGAATTCTTTATACATTACAACTCTAAGAAGGAAAATAATTTGTTTTATGATCTAATAACGATGGATAATTATAAATTATACACGATGAGGATTGATAGAGAATTGATAAAAATAAATTTTTAATGAATATATCCATGTAAGGGTGCGGTAAGTGGAGAAAAAGTTACTTTTGAAAAAAAATATTAATCATGCATCAATGTAATTTTCAAGGATGAGAAGACAAAGGATATATATAAATTAAAGAATTTGTTCGATATTCAGGAGTTTAAAAATGTAATTTATGGAATAATATTATATGGCAATGTAAAATATCTCAATTAAATATTGAAAATGATAAATGAGATATTAGATAACTTTTATAAGTCCCACAAAATTATATACCCATCTATTAAGAGAATTTTTTTTGTTGGAATGAAGGAGTATTATAAGGGGGAAACTTAAATAGGTATATTATAGAGTATATATTTTCAATACATAGTCTACCAAAAATTTATATATGAATTTAAAAATACAATGATGATGATTCAACCATTACAAATTATTATATAGAAATAAAGGATATCACCATGCATTTAGTTATAATTTTTCTTATAAAATTTATATTTCATGATTCTATTTGGGTTGTAGTTGATATCTTTTAGAACGTAGTATATTTTCATTTATATTAAATTTTTTTACTAACATATAAACCTGAGAAGATATAGATATTAAATTTGGTAATGAATCATTGAGTATCCATCTCAATTATAAATGTTCCTGCACTATTTTTTTCATTAAAATTCATGATAATTATTAATTTTACATTGGAAAAATATGTAGTTTTTTTCACAACCATATCATCCATAAAATTATGGTTAATCCAAATTGATGAATAAAACTATACATATATGTGTTTCCCCTATTACATTAATTGTAAAATATTTCAGTATCAACACCTTCTATTGGAAGATATCTCATAAAAAATAGTTTCTACATTATAATTCAAATGGAACCATAGAATTCCTTACTTGGTCAGTGGTGAAGACATCCAATATGAAAGAAATAATTTGATTAGTATAATTTTCTATGAACCAATATTTCTCATGAAATTTTTATTTATAATCATACATATTAAAATATATTTAAATCATTATAAATTCAATATAAGATTTATATTAGTAATCAGTACTGATATTTAGATATTGAATCTAGAGAAAATTTATTTGTTCTAATATCATCAGGGTAGTGGTATATATGATTTTATCAAATATGAAACTTGATCCCAAGATACATTGGTCCCTTATAAATCCTCTATTTTTTATGATATCTTTCCACCATATATGTACGGAAAATAACATCTACATACATGATACATTACCTATATATCATTTGAGGAAGTATATACCTAACAATTCAGAGGCACTAATCACAAAGATAGTATTACATGATGATAATCTATTATTGACTACTAACTGGTAGAAATACATGAATATAGAGATAAAATATTGTGAATAGCATCACTCTCATTATTCAATTTTACATGAGGAATAATATGTTTGAGGAAGAAAAGTACGAAATTAATGACATAGTAAGAAAAAAATACCTTGATAATTTTCTTGAGGATAGTGAAATTTTGTTGGATAAATTCATTAATGGGGGGTTATAATTCAACACAACATGATTTTAGAATTTATTCACATTCATATAAATAGTATATGTTAAATATAATGAGGTAAATACATCAATGAACTAATGAGAACAATATTTTACTATCTATTAAAACAATAATATAAAATGAAATACATTACGATATAACATAAAGAAATACAGTTATTAAATTTAAAAAAATAATGAAACCAAACATAAAGTGAACTATTTTATGGTTGATGTTATCATTATGATGTTTTTTCAGAAGTATTGCTACATCGACAACAAATATTATTAGAATAAAAAACCTTATAAATATTATAAAAAATATTTCAATGAAATTAGACAATATGTTAAATTATATTAAGGATTCTTGAAAGGTTATATATATTGGTATGTAAAATTAATCTTATATAAGTAAATGGCCATTATATGCTCATTATATTTATGGTCATTGGATATGTAACCATTTGATATTTTTAAATTGGGAATATTGTTACCATATATAAATATTAATGTTGTTTAATTGATTTTTTTGAAAAAAAATTATATTATTCAGAAATAAATAATATATAATTAGAATAAAAACATTATTGGTATTTATAATGATGTACCTAAAAATATATATTTTTTATTTTTTCTATCATATTATTATTATTATTATTTTTCTTATGTATTTTATGTTTTTATGAAAATATTTGAAATATTATAATACCAATATATTAATAAAACTAACTAATTAATGTTGTAAATAAAATTATTAACTATTAAAATATATTTTTGTCAATGAACTATTTTTTTCTCTGTGTTGTGTAATTTTTATCTTAACAAATTAAATTGATCTAATTTTGTGTATGATTGTAATAATTGTAATGTTTCTATTCATTTAAACATATACTAACACTATTTTAAATAAAAATTGATTGAATACATGATTAATAATACAAAAATACATTGAAAATAAATTTATTTATAATTTTTTTAAAAATATATTAAATTTTCAGTTAAAAATATAAAATAATCTTATTTATAGACAAGATTAGATTAGTTTTTTTTCAAATATATTAACAAAATAATGCTTAAAAGAGGAATTAATTTAAATTTCATTTTTAAAAACAAAAATATGTTAATAAGGTATAAATTGTGTTACCACATTAAAGGTAATATGAGGTAAATAAGTAAAATTAATATCTATGGTAATAAAATATAATAAAAAATTATCACTAAATGATTATATTTTGTAATTTAACACCTCTTCCCATCCATATCTATTATTTATTCACATTTGATCTATACTCATTGTAAAAATTTATTCCTTACACATTAAAGAATGAACATTTGGGAAAATGAAAATAAAGATCACCTATAAGTTATAAAATCCTATCCCAACATAAACACACAAAATCAATTATATTTAAACATTTTTACATTTATAATTAAGATTATGATAATCCAGTCCCTCCTTTGGAAACTAATATTCAAAAGAAGGACTCACAAATACCTTATTTCAAAAAAGGCTTTCTTTGAGATGATTCATTTTATTAACGAGACTGTTAACATTAACATAATTATTATTATTTATACAATTCATAAACCAATTTCTTATATTATTTCACACAATAATAATTTTTATATCATTTTAATACATCAAAAGTGATATATATATATATATAATATAATTACTTGATCCTTATCATTCAGTAGTTATAATGTGTTTTAATTTGGGTTGATTTGACCACCTACCTGAATAAATTTATAATTATTGCATATTGAGTGAGTAATAATAATAATAATAATAATAATAATATGTTATAATAATGATTCATTTTACTTTTATTAGTAATTTTTCTATTGTATTATGCAAATTTATGTTAAATGAAAAATTAAATTCCATTGATTATTCAATAATCATTGAAAAATGAAATTTTTAATCATTTAAAAAAACCATCACCATATGTTCCATTAAATGATCATCAAACTCAATATC
Source organism: Viscum album (assembly GCA_963277665.1). Taxonomy (NCBI): domain Eukaryota; kingdom Viridiplantae; phylum Streptophyta; class Magnoliopsida; order Santalales; family Viscaceae; genus Viscum; species Viscum album. The sequence continues at coordinate 2,129,853,140 of OY728120.1, forward strand.
CATATCATACACATAAAATTAATATTTATAAATAATATGAATTCTTTTAATCCATGATATTAGGGAAAATACAAGAACTACCAAAGTGAAACATGTGGGGGAAATTGAAGAATTAACAAGTGAATAATAATTTTATAAGTAAATAGTTAATATTTAGGAAATTAGAAATTATAAATTAATGGGTTTGAGAAAAATAATGTTAATATTTATTTTATGTATATGAATAGTTAACCAAATTTTATTATATATGTATTTAAAGTGTCTCATTCCAAGAAAAAATTACGTGGAAAAAGTTTTTATTCTGATATAATTTTCAAATCAAGGAATGGTGTTCTATTCAAATATTTTTGGAAATCATGATTTTATAACTCTAAATATAAAATTTTAATAATTGTTTATTATTTTTCTCTTAATGATCATTTAATTTTACCATAATTTTATTTCTCGTATTTTCAAGTGTTTATAAATTTAGACATACCATTGGTTCATAATTAAATTGAAATTATTCTTGTAATTGGAGTTGACCATATAACATATTTTCAATGAAAAATATTTCTCCTACTTGTTCACGTTTTTTAATTATATTTTATATATTTCCTTATCCCTACATTTTTGAATTTTTATATACATTTTATAAATTTTATTTACTTTTTTTATATAATTGGAAAAGGATACACTTTTATCATTTTCTCTAAGAACTATTTCTCTTAGAGTTATCATGAGATACATTTATGAAACTACATTTTAAAATTTTCATAATTCATAAAATAAATCATCAATTACACTATCATAATGTTAATTAAATTGATTTTTATATATATTATTTTCATCTGATTACATGTTATTGAAAATTAATACATATTTTTCACTACGAAAATCACTATTTTTTGTTACAATTTATTCCATATAATATTATAATGCCTCATATGGGATGTAATTTAAATATATATTGTAAAATATTTATTTTTTGGATTATTATCATTTATTTTGGATATATTTTAAAAAACATTTCTTTATAATGAGTTAATTACACATTAATGTAATTAAAATGTTTTCATGATCATACAATGAATATTTGTGTTTTTTAATTACGTTATTGGTGGGTCAAGAAAAATATATCTCACCAATGAATTTGGTAAAAATTAATATATCATGAGATGAAATGTAATAAACATGGATGTTAACCCAATCAGTTATAGGACTTTATCCCCTGTATTTTTCAGAATATAGATTTCACCTAATTCTTTATATAAGCCTTTATAATAAGTTATGATGGTGTTTAATATTTTAATAAACATAAAAGATGATTTTTTATCTGTATTCATATCCCAAATTATAATGATACATTCCAATTTTATATCCCCCTAGATTATGATTATTTTTTCATGATCCCACATTTATATTCCTCATTTTCTTGGTTATATCAAATTTATTTTTTTATAATTTATAATTTATTATGAATTTTTTATTTGGTATTATTTACATTTGGTGTGTTCATGTACCCTGATTATGTTCTCATATACATTTGTTAATTTTATATTCATATTTGATCATCGATTGATATCTATATTGTACACCCTAAATTGAGAATATGAGGAAAAATTTTATTATGTTTATATGGAGAATAATAAAATTAATGTTGTGTCTTTAAGGGTATCATGTTAGAAGAATATTTTTCCGTGATGTTGATGAATGTTTTAAAAATAAGTTGGTAATTTATCAAATATGGAAGGAAACTAAAACAATTTGATATGGTTTTGTTTTCTATTATCAGATATAATTATTATTCATAGAACATGATTTAATATATATATATATGTTATGATTTGGATGTCTCTATAGTTGAAGTATTTTTGGACTCGGTGAAGGTAAAAATTAAAAATATTAATAATTATAAAATTCAAAATACAATGTTTAGGTCGCATAATATCATAAAATTTTGAGTTTATATCAGGTCATATAAATCATATGAAGGAAATGTTTTATAGAAATAGTTCAATGAATGATGTGGATGTTGATTTGAAAATTTTTTTACATATAAATTTGACGTTTTTCATAACATAACATTTGATATAGTGATGTTATGGAGTGTTGATATTTTTTTCAGTGAATTACAAATTGGGAATATAATTTTTAATTCACACCATTATTTAAAACATGTTTTATAGATAATAGTCACTAAATGTGTTTAGTTTGAATTATTAATTATAAGGTCATGTAGAGATGTGATAATTATTCCCTAGAGATATAATGAAATTCAAAATATTTAAAATGTAAGTAAAAATAATGTCTCACTATTTTCCTATCATATATGATATGAATAGATTGGAACATTTCTATGGTTCTATTAAAAGAATCAAAATATTTTGAGAAGATAAAATCTGTAATTTTATAAAATTTAAATTCTATAGATTTACAGGGTTCCATGTTGAAAAAAATTCTCATGTTGTTAAATCATTGTTCACATCAAAATTTAGGAAAATGATTTCTCCTTAACCAAGGATGATCATAAAGTATTAAAGGTTGTATGAAAATGTTATATATAGAATATGTATGATTTCATATAGTGAAATAAAATATGGACATCTAGTATAAAATTGAATTTTTTTGGTTGAATCATGAAGTATACTTCCTGGAGTGTCATACACATTATTTTCTGTGTAATATTGGTGAATGTGTCAAATTTTTATTTTCCCATAACTTATGTTTCATAGATAATTCTACTGAAAAAATTTATACTTTTAATAATTTATTGCACAATCCTTGAGTCATAGTCAATCAGGGGTGGGATGGGTATATTCCAAATTATGTCATCAATTTATGCTTAATTGAGGTTGTATTTCTACTCACATGTGATGGGCAAGAAATCATGTACCTAAATTGAAATGTTCTCTTGAATTTTACCATTTTAACATCCCTTATTTCTAAATATATCACTTATTGTAGGTCAACTCACTACATGGCCTCAAGATAAAAAACCCATATGCTAGAGGTTGCTGAATTTTAGCGTCTATTTGTGAAGACCTGTCTGGATTCTTGTTTTATATTCCCAAAATCTGGGATGTTATATTTTGTTATTACAGTTTGTATTTGAACCAATGAACTATTGTTTATGGGGCCATTTGTCCCATGATAAAAATTGGCTCTGATACCAATTTATATCATCTAACCCAACTGAATATAATGTATCTAGAAATGAATCTTACAAAGTGGAGTTTTGAAGTGGTATCAGAGTTTTTTTCATTATCATAATTCATTAGGATTGTTGAAAGGAGACCAGGAATTTGTTGAAACATGTTAAAAAGTTGTGTATATGAGTAATCAACCCATGTAAGAGGAAAATTACAAGTGACAGGAGATGTGATGTAACGCCCCGACCCCAGCTACCCAGAGTCGGTTCATTAATTACATAACATTGGCATGATCACAAGAAAGATCAAATCCCGAAAGACCGATTAGTTTAGTAGCCTTGGAAACACTAGATATATTCATAAGTTTTACATTACATCATAAAATGAAAAACTACTACAACAACATAATGTTTCCAACGTCCACACTATAAACCCATAATATCCCTGCAAGTCAATCATAATTTACTTCTTCACTACCTGGGAAAAATAAAACATAAAAAAGGGGTGAGCTCAAATGCCCAGTAAGGATACCAATATAGCGGAAACTTTCATAAATAAGAATAAACATTTAAGGCAATGAATTACTAAAACAAAAGCCTTTTAGAAATTGAACTTCAACATAGTATGGCAAAAGTAAAATGAAATAATTCCATTTACTTGTTCACATGGATATTCTACTAATCGAATAATCACATGCAATATCAATAACCACTTTCATAATGTTGGAATGCATAATGCCAAACGTTAATTTCATTGTCTAGGCCTCATCCCAAGACCTAGGGGTTACTTCTAACCGGAACCCAACCCGGAGTGCCTCTAATAACCGGACACCAACCCGGAGTGCCTCTAATAACCGGACACCAACCCGGAGTGCCTCTAATAACCGGACACCAACCCGGAGGGCATACTTTTACCAGTCCCTAACCTGGAGGGCTTACTTTAACCAGTCCCCAACCTGGAGGGCTTACTTTTACCGGTCCCCAACCCGGAACATACTTGTTTAGCACATTCATCTGAAGAAAAGTTTGAAATATAACATAAACATTCGGATTAAAACTAGCATATGAAATGTCAATAGTTTCACCATAAACTATGAATGGTATAAAATAGCACATCCACAGTCAAACATATCACAAAACCTTCAATACAATATAGAAGTTTTGTATTATAATAAATCAACTTCAAATAAGCGTAAAATCCATTAAAGGATGTTGACATAGATGAAATCAAAACACTTTTTAGAGAAATATCTCTTTCTATTTTTGAAATCATTTAAGAGCCATATAAAATAAAACATTTTCTTGAAAATATTCTTGTAAGCTTGTAAGGAAAGCTTTGACGATTTTATAATGGCGGAAAACAACCGCACCCGCCGTATAAGTAAAAAAAACATTCTTATCTTAATTCTGTCGAAAAGGTTAAAAAGGAACTTGTTTTGAAAACGACGGAAAGATTCCTTTATAAACATATTACAAAAAGTTAAACAAGGGTATAAATGAATTTAACCCATATTCTTGTAAATAATAAATATGTTTTGAAATACATTTCGAAGAAACATGGATGTGGATGATAAAGAAATCCCAGTAGATTATTACGTATAAACAACCTCGGATAATGAAGAGATTGTGAAATAACCCTTACCTTGTACTTTTCCTTGGTTGGGGTAGGTTAACCTCCTGTATAATGGTGAAATAATTGTTATTAAATTATACAAGAATCATATATATTAATATGATATCATATATGATCTTTTAACATTGATTTGTTAACAATATCTTAGAATTATCGTCGTTTCGGGTGTTAACTTACTCATTTTCTTTTATATGTTTTGTTACATAAGTCATGTTTGTTGTATCTTATTCATATCCAGAATGATATCAAGTCCTTAAACATCATTTTTAAATCATTAAATGATAATTATACTTGAATGGATACGATGGAGAATGAATCTCATCGCGTTCGTGGAGACGGTAGTCCGTACGTACGCACGAACGCTACTTCCATTTAATTTTTATTTTAAAAGAATCGAATCCAAATGATACATAGGTATATTACTATTCCAGTATAATATAATATTTTATATATGTTACTTAAGTTCATTAACACCATCCTTTATACGTTCCAAGTGTGGTATGAACGAGTCATGTCATTTTAAGGGGGCGGTAGTCCGCACTTCCTCAAATGAAATTATCGTATGTATATACAACATGAAACGAATAATGGTATGAAATAAAATTGAATTACAGAAGATTATATATAAAATATATATCATTAATATCATATTTAATTACAGTTCCATCATAATGGCCACCATGAGAGGTGGTAAGATGTATTTGAACAATCATCGTTTCGTGAGGCGTTAGTTTTCCATCCACAGAAACATTATGTTCATCATCCATTAGATGGAGTTGTGTGTATGTGTAGTTTGAATCCTTCTTATAACAACATCCTAGTATATTGAGGATACTGGTGTTGTTACAAATGAAAGGAAATAAAAAGATTTATGGGGTTGGAGAAGCAAAATAAATGAAAATAATTTAAGAGAAATCGTTACCTTTAATTTAGGTAACTCACTTTGGTTGGAACCAAAGGACTTCTTGAAATGCTTTCTTCCTAAGGGGAAGCTTCAAGGAGTAGGAGAGGGATGTGGGGAGCTTAGTTGGGCAGAGGTTGGACGAGCCAAGTGGCTTGAGAGGTGTGAAGAAATGAGAAGGAGGAGTGCCCTTTTATAAGAGGGGTGAGGGGCACCTTTGGAAAAGCTAGAAATATTAATTTATAATAAATTCATATTCGGTTTATAATGGCTCCAAAGTTGACTATTCAAAGGTTAAGGTGGGGATAGGTCGAAAACCACTCAACCAATAGAATTTATATAGGTTTGGGTACTTATATTAACCTTATCTTTAAGTATTAACTCTAAGTTAATTAGTTTCACTTTTACAATGTCTCTTTGTATTTTTATATAATATGGTTAATAAACTTACTATATTCATCCAAGCGACCCCCAAGTGGTCCATTAATGAGGAACCTATCATAATATAAGTCTCTTGGCCGAACCTTAGATTTTTAGGAATTTAATATCAATTAATAATATAATATTTGTTTTAAGAACTCTTTTATGTCAATTTTGACACTATTCAATAGTTGATTTTTGTGAAACTCCTAACAGATTGATTACTTCGAACAAAGTCAATTAAAGCAATCCTAATATATCATATTATCATATAAAATTAGTTTAATTCATTAAAAGTTTCATATTATAATTATTTGGGTATTTATAAGATCAATTATTTTAATTTTTCACTATTTTAGTAATTACTGCATCATCATTGTGTCATAAATAAAATAAATTACTTAATGTCTAAAAATTATAAATAAAATATAATTATGTAGGAAATCTTTTTATCTTTCTAATGAATATTTATAATCGAAAATCCAACATGTATAACCCTATGTAAAAATTGTTCTTCGAAAAGATGTAAGCTTATGCCATTTTTATTTTTATTTTAACTTTATTAATATAATGTGTCATTATCACTTACAAGTGGATCCATGGGGTCCCAAAATAGACCCAAAGATGCCCATGGTCGACCATGTATCAACCAATAGGTTTAAGACACGTTTTAGGGTAATTTAGTATTATTATGATATTATTTTTTTTAACCCTTATTTACCGGATTTACCCTTTAACCATGGTAAATAAAATATTTACCACAGTAACTTTTCAAAATGTCTAAAAATAAAAGTTTCCTATTTACACAATTTGAACATCCTGATTCCAAATATGGAATCCATTTTCCTAAATTCAAAACACAGAAGTGGAAGAAATTAATTTAAAATTAATTCCCACTGTCAAAACAAAAAGCGTGTTTTTAAGAGATAATAACTATCAAAAGATTGACACTTGTTTATGTTCGGTTTAATTGTAAAATTATGTCCAATGACCAACATTATATTAAATGGTAAAAATATATTCTAAATATACTTTAAAACCACTAAAATTCATAATTTATCACTATTAATTATTTTGATTAAAAAAGTTGTTTTTAATTAAAATTTAGAAATTTTCACTATTCATCAAAATATGAAAGTTATCCGAAATGTACCAAAATTTCACCCTAGGCTAATTTCGATATTCTGAATCCAAAAATGAAGTACATTTTGAAATATAAAATATATATGATTTCAAAAATTAGGTATTACTATTCACAACGGCTAGTTTAATCGGTTGTGGTGTGTGTTAAAACTCGAAGTTGCGTATAACACACGCTACTGTATTATTCAAAGGAAAGCGTACCGTGGAAGCTTGGGATGTTTCATTCTAAATTTTTTTGATGTCCCCATTTAGTAAATATGTTTAAAATATTGTATTTAAAAAGGGTTCACTATTAAAAGTTGATAAAAGTGCAATACTGAAAATGAATTTGTTCTTGCATTATATCAAAGAAACTCATAATATGGATTCTAAAATTATAAGGATTATATAAAGTTTAAAATTTAGATAATACTATTCATAACCGCTTTTGAATGGCTTATTTTTGTAAGTCATGGTGTGATTGAACTCGGTGTTGCGTGTAGTGCAAGTTATTTAATTATTTTGAAGAAATAACACACTATGAAATCTTGGGGTGTTACATTCTCCCCTCCTTCAATAAATTGCGTCCTCGCAATTTGAAATTGTTCTTCAAAAATAAAAGGTTGAAAATAGAAAATATATTTGTGGGAAAACCCACATCGGAAATTGGGTTACTAAAATTTAGTCTTAATATGAGGAAAAGAGAAATGAAAGGGTCACCACCAAATTATGATCTCGATTAGGAGAACATTGGTGGCAATTAGAGACATATAATTGGAGGGAAAACGTAAATATTTATAGGTAGTGATTGAGGTCATCAATCACAAACAAGTGTAAAATTGAGGTCCTTAAACTCATCAATCTATGATGATTTGAAATACCATCGGTTCAACAAAACATAGGGTATTGGGATAACACATTTTTGACGTTTCAAAATATCTTAGTTGAAATCCCACATCGAAAAATGAATTAATGAGGCCTCTATTTAAAATAAAGAGTGGAAAGTATGAAGATTACCGAAAATAACACATACTAGGGTTCCATGTAGGAAAATATGGATATGGAGGAGAAATCTAACCATCAATTATCTGATGGAGAGTGGTAGAGAACATGGCTATGAAAAGGCCAACAATCCTAAAGCCATAAATTAGTGATGATTTAAGGTACCATCTAGGACAACATTTTTGTTCTAAGTTCCTTTTATTAATGTTGAGGAATTTATTTATGAGTTTGTCTAAGATCATAAGGAGATATACTTACTTTATAATTAGAGTTTTATCTAATAATAAATTTCTACCACAAACTCATCTTTCACTCTAAGAGATAATAGAACGTAAAAAAAAATTTATACAGGGTTCCAAAATAAATGAATTTATAATTCATATACCAGATCTTTTAATAAAAACTAAATTATTTAATCCAGGACATCTCGTGGGCCAGTGGTAGGTGATACACCCTTGTCGCCCTTCAGTTGCGGGTTCAAGTCTCGCAGCCTTGCCGGACGCGACGGGTTACCGCCCATCCTCCGGGTTTTCCTTTTATGGTAATCCAAAATAATCCAAACTAGAACTATCCAAAATACTTCTATCCAGACTCACAGTCCAACATTTATAAGTAAGGTAAACATAATGTAGAACCTTTTTACCCCGTAATATCATATGAATACCTTCATCATGTATTCTTTTAATACACTGAAACATCCTGAATTACCATATTCCTTATTGATTACATTCATGCTCCCTTATTCCATATAGAAAGCTGGATATACTTCATTAATCCAAAAATGTTTTAAACCCCAAAAATGATGGAATATACAAATCATTAATCAGTTCGAAGGTAGTCAAGAATATCCAATATAATTTATCCAAAACAATCATGTATTATTCCAAAATCACTACTTCGGTATCAGAACTATATTATGGTTTATCATTCTCTCAACCATATATTTTCCAAAAATTTATCCTGCTATTGAGTCACTTTTCTTTGTTCCACATAATCTCAAGTCCTTAATGAAATAGTACTGTAGTACAATCCTTTTATACTCCATAATTATTATAACAAGTACATTGTTGATACAACACTCAATTGACATAATCAACATAAGAACTCTAATCATTCCTCCTCATCTGTGGTAGTATCATAACTTGATTATTATCCAATAGCATCATTTGCGGCATAGTCTGATGACTGGGACATAGGTTCGCATAGTGTCCAAACTCCTTGCAAATGAAGCATTGTACATTTGAGACCATTTTCTCACCCTTGCAGTCACGTACTTTGTGCCCTTTTCCTCCACACTTATAACAAACTCTCATTCCTTTCAGGCAAGTTCCAGGGTGTTTCTTTCCACAGTTACCACATATGGGAAAATTATTCTTTTCCCTCTTCCCTTTATCCATCTTTCTCTCTTCCAGCCTTTTCTTCTCTTGCTTCCCTTCAAAGGCATAGGACTCAGTAAACTCTTTACTTATCTTATCAACACATGATATTATTTCTTCATATGATGATAATACATGGGTGACTATTTCTCTTATAAATTCTAGCTTAAGACCATGAAAGATATGATCCTTCCTTCTCTTTGAATCATGTGTATTTCTGGAGTTCTCATTCCTTCTACTGGGCGCCATTTCTAAACAATGGCATAAACTAGATCAGTTTATGAATCAAAATACATAATCCCATACTTATAAAACACTTGACATAAATTGAACAATTCATGGATATAATCCATAATCATAAGAATGTTTTCTTTGAGGAAGTATATACTCATAATCCCTTCAAAATGATTTGTAAAGAAAATGAGAGTTATCCTAAGCATATCCCCCGGGAGTGTCGTAACCAAGAGTGCAGCAAGGCCCGTTGTCGTGCACCAGTTCCCGTTCGAGTCTAGCTCAAAGCGGTGTTTTCGGGTTTTACACCTAGGTACATCTGTGCCAGAGCCGCCTCTACCTGCTCGTATCCAGACAGGTATGTATTGCTCGGAAAACTCACAAAATCTCTACAATACCAAAATTCTAGGAAGTTCTTCTATACTAATCCTCAAAGTTCATCTTAGGTCTATGTGCTCTAATCAGAGTTTATCTAAATCTAGCTTCCAAGGTTTGTACTAAACTTCCTCTGATACCAACTGTAACGCCCCGACCCCAGCTACCCAGAGTCGGTGCATTAATTACATAACATTGGCATGATCACAAGAAAGATCAAATCCCGAAAGACCGATTAGTTTAGTAGCCTTGGAAACACTAGATATATTCATAAGTTTTACATTACATCATAAAATGAAAAACTAATACAACAACATAATGTTTCCAACGTCCACACTATAAACCCATAATATCCCTGCAAGTCAATCATAATTTACTTCTTCACTACCTGGGAAAAATAAAACATAAAAAAGGGGTGAGCTCAAATGCCCAGTAAGGATACCAATATAGCGGAAACTTTCATAAATAAGAATAAACATTTAAGGCAATGAATTACTAAAACAAAAGCCTTTTAAAAATTGAACTTCAACATAGTATGGCAAAAGTAAAATGAAATAATTCCATTTACTTGTTCACATGGATATTCTACTAATCGAATAATCACATGCAATATCAATAACCACTTTCATAATGTTGGAATGCATAATGCCAAACGTTAATTTCATTGTCTAGGCCTCATCCCAAGACCTAGGGGTTACTTCTAACCGGAACCCAACCCGGAGTGCCTCTAATAACCGGACACCAACCCGGAGTGCCTCTAATAACCGGACACCAACCCGGAGTGCCTCTAATAACCGGACACCAACCCGGAGGGCATAATTTTACCAGTCCCAAACCTGGAGGGCTTACTTTAACCAGTCCCCAACCTGGAGGGCTTACTTTTACCGGTCCCCAACCCGGAACATACTTGTTTAGCACATTCATCTGAAGAAAAGTTTTAAATATAACATAAACATTCGGATTAAAACTAGCATACGAAATGTCAATAGTTTCACCATAAACTATGAATTGTATAAAATAGCACATCCACAGTCAAACATATCACAAAACCTTCAATACAATATAGAAGTTTTGTATTATAATAAATCAACTTCAAATAAGCGTAAAATCCATTAAAGGATGTTGACATAGATGAAATCAAAACACTTTTTAGAGAAATATCTCTTTCTATTTTTGAAATCATTTAAGAGCCATATAAAATAAAACATTTTCTTGAAAATATTCTTGTAAGCTTGTAAGGAAAGCTTTGACGATTTTATAACGGCGGAAAATAACCGTACCCGCCGTATAAGTAAAAAAAACATTCTTATCTTAATTCTGTCGAAAAGGTTAAAAAGGAACTTGTTTTGAAAACGACGGAAAGATTCCTTTATAAACATATTACAAAAAGTTAAACAAGGGTATAAATGAATTTAACCCATATTCTTGTAAATAATAAATATGTTTTGAAATACATTTCGAAGAAACATGGATGTGGATGATAAAGAAATCCCAGTAGATTATTACGTATAAACAACCTCGGATAATGAAGAGATTGTGAAATAACCCTTACCTTGTACTTTTCCTTGGTTGGGGTAGGTTAACCTCCTGTATAATGGTGAAATAATTGTTATTAAATTATACAAGAATCATATATATTAATATGATATCATATATGATCTTTTAACATTGATTTGTTAATAATATCTTAGAATTATCGTCGTTTCGGGTGTTAACTTACTCATTTTCTTTTATATGTTTTGTTACATAAGTCATGTTTGTTGTATCTTATTCATATCCAGAATGATATCAAGTCCTTAAACATCATTTTTAAATCATTAAATGATAATTATACTTGAATGGATACGATGGAGAATGAATCTCATCGCGTTCGTGGAGACGGTAGTCCGTACGTACGCACGAACGCTACTTCCATTTAATTTTTATTTTAAAAGAATCGAATCCAAATGATACATAGGTATATTACTATTCCAGTATAATATAATATTTTATATATGTTACTTAAGTTCATTAACACCGTCCTTTATACGTTCCAAGTGTGGTATGAACGAGTCATGTCATTTTAAGGGGGCGGTAGTCCGCACTTCCTCAAATGAAATTATCGTATGTATATACAACATGAAACGAATAATGGTATGAAATAAAATGGAATTACAGAAGATTATATATAAAATATATATCATTAATATCATATTTAATTACAGTTCCATCATAATGGCCACCATGAGAGGTGGTAAGATGTATTTGAACAATCATCGTTTCGTGAGGCGTTAGTTTGCCATCCACAGAAACATTATGTTCATCATCCATTAGATGGAGTTGTGTGTATGTGTAGTTTGAATCCTTATTATAAAAACATCCTAGTATATTGAGGATACTGGTGTTGTTACAAAATAAAGGAAATAAAAAGATTTATGGGGTTGGAGAAGCAAAATAAATGAAAATAATTTAAAAGAAATCGTTACCTTTAATTTAGGTAACTCACTTTGGTTGGAACCAAAGGACTTCTTGAAATGCTTTCTTCCTAAGGGGAAGCTTCAAGGAGGAGGAGAGGGATGTGGGGAGCTTAGTTGGGCAGAGTTTGGACGAGCCAAGTGGCTTGAGAGGTGTGAATAAATGAGAAGGAGGAGTGCCCTTTTATAAGAGGGGTGAGGGGCACCTTTGGAAAAGCTAGAAATATTAATTTATAATAAATTCATATTCGGTTTCTAATGGCTCCAAAGTTGACTATTCAAAAGTTAAGGTGGGGATAGGTAGAAAACCACTCAACCAATAGAATTTAGACAGGTTTGGGTACTTATATTAACCTTATCTTTAAGTATTAACTCTAAGTTAATTAGTTTCACTTTTACAATGTCTCTTTGTATTTTTATATAATATGGTTAATAAACTTACTATATTCATCCAAGCGACCCCCAAGTGGTCCATTAATGAGGAACCTATCATAATATAAGTCTCTTGGCCGAACCTTAGATTTTTAGGAATTTAATATCAATTAATAATATAATATTTGTTTTAAGAACTCTTTTATGTCAATTTTGACACTATTCAATAGTTGATTTTTGTGAAACTCCTAACAGATTGATTACTTCGAACAAAGTCGATTAAATCAATCCTAATATATCATATTATCATAGAAAATTAGTTTAATTCATTAAAAGTTTCATATTATAATTATTTGGGTATTTATAAGATCAATTATTTTAATTTTTCACTATTTTAGTAATTACTGCATCATCATTGTGTCATAAATAAAATAAATTATTTAATGTCTAAAAATTATAAATAAAATATAATTATGTAGGAAATCTTTTTATCTTTCTAATGAATATTTATAATCGAAAATCGAACATGTATAACCCTATGTAAAAATTGTTCTTCTAAAAGATGTAAGCTTATGCCATTTTTATTTTTATTTTAACTTTATTAATATAATGTGTCATTATCACTTACAAGTGGATCCATGGGGTCCCAAAATAGACCCAAAGATGCCCATGGTCGACCATGTATCAACCAATAGGTTTAAGACACGTTTTAGGGTAATTTAGTATTATTATAATATTATTTTTTTTAACCCTTATTTACCGGATTTACCCTTTAACCATGGTAAATAAAATATTTACCACAGTAACTTTTCAAAATGTCTAAAAATAAAAGTTACCTATTTACACAATTTGAACATCCTGATTCCAAATATGGAATCCATTTTCCTAAATTCAAAACACAGAAGTGGCAGAAATTAATTTAAAATTAATTCCCACTGTCAAAACAAAAAGCGTGTTTTTAAGAGATAATAACTATCAAAAGATTGACACTTGTTTATGTTCGGTTTAATTGTAAAATTATGTCCAATGACCAACATTATATTAAATGGTAAAAATATATTCTAAATATACTTTAAAACCACTAAAATTCATAATTTATCACTATTAATTATTTTGATTAAAAAAGTTGTTTTTAATTAAAATTTAGAAATTTTCACTATTCATCAAAATATGAAAGTTATCCGAAATGTACCAAAATTTCACCCTAGGCTAATTTCGATATTCTGAATCAAAAAATGAAGTCCATTTTGAAATATAAAATATATATAATTTCAAAAATTAGGTATTACTATTCACAACGGCTAGTTTAATCGGTTGTGGTGTGTGTTAAAACTCGAAGTTGTGTATAACACACGCTACTGTATTATTCAAAGGAAAGCGTACCATGGAAGCTTGGGATGTTTCATTCTAAATTTTTTTCATGTCCCCATTTAGTCAATATGTTTAAAATATTGTATTTAAAAAGGGTTCACTATTAAAAGTTGATAAAAGTGCAATACTGAAAATGAATTTGTTCTTGCATTATATCAAAGAAACTCATAATATGGATTCTAAAATTATAAGGATTATATAAAGTTTAAAATTTAGATAATACTATTCATAACCGCTTTTGAATGGCTTATTTTTGTAAGTCATGGTGTGATTGAACTCGGTGTTGCGTGTATTGCAAGTTATTTAATTATTTTGAAGAAATAACACACTATGAAATCTTGGGGTGTTACATGTGATTATTATTCATTATGTTCTATGGTATAGTTTTTCTATTTCACCTCGAGCGATTGGTGAAATTTCCAATTCATACTAAAATTTAATATTAAAATACTTACCATTTTACCCCTCTTGACTTTTAACTAATTCTCCCTCTATTATTCTACACCTATATACAAAGCATCCCACTACATGACCTCCTCTTCTCATATTATTCTGTTTAGAGATCACCTTCATTCGATGTCTATTTCAAGTGCCACCACCTATGTTGGATGACCCTTAGTAAGTCATTAAATAATCCTTCATCATTTATTCATTTTTCTTCTTATCGTTTTCATTGTTTAATGTGATCTAGTTATATCAATTTTCATGTAATTCATTAGTTTTTTCAATTTCTCTTGAGCCATGCTAAATCATTCCTCGATATTGGATGTGTTGGTAATACTAATTACAAGGAATGCGGTATATATATTTTCAATTAAGGTTTCATTGATTTATTATGTCCACCATTGTTCCATAGACTGGTATTTCCTTGTGAGGCCTCTTAAATGTGATGTTTAATTTGTAGAACCCAGTAACATAAATATTGTATCCTTTGTATAATATTTTTACATTTTTTTATAGTCATTAATCTAAAATTTATATCTGAATATATTTTTGTGCAGCTTAATTTCATTAATTAATTATTATTTCCCAAGTAAAACCTTTTATTTATATGTGATGTCTCCTAAAAATTAATCATTTTGTTGACATGAATTATTGTCAGAGGTTAAGCCTCCCAATGTTTCGACTTAGTGACCAAACATCTTCCAATTTTGTTTGGGTATAATTATTATGGAACCAACTTGGTGACTCCATATAAAATAGATGATAACATAAAAAATTTAATGTATTTTTACATAAGGTTTTTTATTCCATGGAAATTTTAAATAGGCCTTTAGATTTTATTTGTTTATTATTAATTTATCAAATCAGAGAGGACCCCATAGAGAATTAAATTAATTATTTATTAATATAGAATATATTAATTTTGAACATGGAAGATTTATTTAATTGTTATCCACCATGAGATAGACTTGGGTCCCATTTACGGGATTCCATGGATGGACTCATTGGCTATTGGTGGTTGTATATAACTTAATAGAGACATGGTTATACTTTTTTTACAAAATTCTTGGTATGGGCTCATAGGTTTCATGAGTTGTAATATGACAAGAATGTTATGTGGTATACTAGGAGCAGGCTCACCATGTGATTTCATTGCCTTCTTGAGTGACTGTGATTCCCTAGGTGGATCCTCTGGAATGGTTTATTGGTCAAATGGCCAAATCATTCAATGAAGGATTATCATGCCCCTATGTGTTATTCCTAGGATAGAATTACCAGTTCAACATCACTTTGTAATATTGAGCGTGATACTTTGGATTCATTTTATGTACTACTTGGATGAAATATTACACTATTATATCAATATAGTTCCTATATATCCACACTTGGGTGACCTTTGGGTCACCTTGGATTGGTTCATGGTGGCTCATATTGAAAAAAATTTGTTACTATTATATTAATAATTTTAAATTCATAGATGTTATTCAGGTATGTAAGAAAACTTCTTGTTCGAGGGTCCAGGATAATTATATGAAGCTTGTGTTATTGTACTTGTAATGGGGGGAGGGTTTAAAGAATATAAATGAGATGAAGATCAGATGCTCATGGAGTTAGGGAATGGGGATTGTTTTTCACTATAATTACCCTTATATATTACATTATATCCTACACTATTTTTCATATTTTTTATCTATATCATCACATAGCTAAGAATGCATGGTTGTATATTATTTGTTGTGGACATTTTATTTAGTTGTTATATTTATCATCCACTATTTTTCATTTATATAAATCATTCACATATTGAATCATTTATTATCTATATTGTAAGAACCCAGATCTCTTTTTAAGTATGTTTTTCCTTTTTTTGGAGTTTTTGAGAAAAATGAATTTTCATGAAATTTCAGAAGTACACGCCGTGTACTTTCTGAGTACACGCCAAGTACCCTTTTCCGGCCCGAAGCTGTGTGTTGGCCGTGTCCAGGCCACACACATGGTGTGTAAGGCTGAGTAAGAGGATGGTTAATTTGGAGTACGGAAAATTAGAAATACACATCGTGTACTCAAAAAGTATACACCGTGTACTTTTTTTTTCATGAAACAGACCGGGGTCGTGTCTAACCCCCATATTCATCTTCTTCTTCAGTTTTCGACCGTCCGAAGCGACCCGTATGACCAAATCTTCGACGAACTCCCGCCTCACCAACCGTTCTTCGATTCGAGCACGGTCTATTGCGTTGGAAGCGCATCAGTGAGTTCTTCCTTCTTCTTTATCCTTGTTTCATGATTCCTCATCGTTTCCAAGTTATCATGGGATGAACTTTTTGTGCATTTTCTCAGATCTACGTTGCTCTAAGGGGAATCTGTTGTCGAGGTTCACGTATATCGATCTCCTTGGATCTAGGTGGGTGGTGTTTGCCTTTCCGTAGAAAGTTGATTAATATTTTGTGCAAAATCTACTAATACCCTTGAGTGGGGTATTGCGTGTTTCCTGTTTTTCCCTTGTTGTTTTCCTTATCTTCTTGATTGCTTTAGTAGAGGTTATTTCTTGTGATTAGAGAAATTTGTTTGTGCTCAGATTGCTTTTCCATGCTTTTTTTCCTATTGGGCGTTTTCCAGTTGCCATGCCTAGTTGTATGATCGCGGAACTGTTGTTTTCTTATTGTTGTTGAGCCGTAGAATGATATCCAAGTAGTTCTTGAGGTTTACTTGGACATTACACACGCACTGAGCATGTTTAGTTATACTCAGGATTGTGAGAACCTCGAGTAGTAGACCAAAGGGAGAATTGACGGAAGGGATTCTCCAGAGTATATTTTAATCGCGATGCGAGACCAAAGGGAGAATTGATAGAAGGTCTTATCTAGAGTGTCTTTTAATTACAATGCTGGCCACAGGGGAATTTACGTTGAGTGCATCCCCAGAGAGCCTTTATCACAATATGAGACTATAGGGGGAATTGACGATGAGTGCTTCCCCAGAGAGTCTGCTTAATTATGTAACTGAACCAGAGGGGTGAGACTGTGTGTGCCACCTAGAGGGTTGCTAGTACTTATAGGTTGAACCATAAGGGTTAGGCTGTGAGAGCTACCCGGAGGGTTACCTTTTTTCTTTTGTTACTGGTTGTTTACGTGTGCACTTCTTTTGTTAGAACTGTGGATTGTAGCTGTTTGTGCCTTTATGTTTACTGTTTCTTGTTTTATAACTTTCCTTGTATTCATTGGATGTTAGTCACAAATCTTGGGGTTATTTCCTACAGGGATTGTATCTCACACCCTATTTGGGCCATGATTTTGGGCCAAAGCAGACTATGTTTCTGTAGTTATAGATAAGGGAAAGCGCCCCTCTACTTCAGGATCCTGACGACATCAGGAGCTGGGAAGCATGGGACCAAGCTGTGGCTCACAATGCTGAGGAGTTTACTTGTTTTCTATTGCACTAGGTTTCTGTTGTAATTCAGCACATTGTTGTGTTTGCTGTTTTCCTTAGATACTTTTACCTGTTGCATCCTTGTCATCATAGTTATATATTTACATTTCTTCTGCTATTTGGTTTCTGTTGTTGTGCATGTTGTTTACTGCTTCCGCTATTTATTGTTGTTTTCGTACCTTGTATACCTTACCAAATGAGGGCATAGTTTCCCCAATAACATACCAAGTCCCTCACTACTAGTCAGCAGCCTCTGGAATTTGGGGAAAGACGCTTGGGGTCATGTACCGAACCGGGTACGGGGCACTAGTGGAGGGGCTCCAGACTCGGGTCGTTACAAAGTGGTATCAGAGGGGTTCTTTTCTCTTGCTTTATTGTTTGGAGACTTTATCAAGGGATAGGATGGATTCGGTTCTTGGTGGTAAGCTATTCCCAGGAGTAGCTAACTCGTGTACAGGGAAAAGCCATACTACCTCGTTAATTGTAGTTTGCTGGGTTTGTGTTTTATGGTTGGTATGTTTTCATCTAGAGTGATTCGTATGACTTGTGCGGTTATTGTATTGATATTTCGGTTCTATTTTTGTTGCAACCCGGTGAGATGAGGGTATGCCATCTCATGCATCATATAGGCACTTTTAGAAATCACATGTCATGCATTATTGCCATGCCATCTAGGGTGCATTAGTGATTGCATGCTGTTGTGATAGGCTCTATGTAGTTTGTGCATGTTGTTGTGATAGATGCTTGATAGATTCTCTGTGGTTATGTTTGAAAAACTGTTTGTTTTGTTCCTTGCATAAAAATGAATGCCAAATTTTTGTTCTTGAGGTATTATGGGCCCTCATGGATCGGAATTTGGCTCTTTTTTCGCCTTGTTTTCACTGTTTCTGGAATTCTATGCAGTTTCTGAGTTACTGCCCAGAAAAACCCAGAATACACGATGTGTACTTTTGGGGAACACGCCGTGTAGTTTTCATGCTGTGTCACTGACCGTTTGAGCCTAACATGGTGTCGTTGGTGTAACTTCGGGAACACGCCGTGTACAATTCGTACACTCCGTGTGAGTTAGGAGCTGTGTACCCGACCGTGTCACTAACAACACAGGTTGGGGAAGCTCAGGTAGAACACGCCATGTCCATAGGGAAACATCGTGTAGTCTTTCCCAAGTACCCGACCGTGTCACGAACAAAATGGGATGGTGTCACCTTCACCTATGCACGTTGTGCTTGTTCGGAGCATTCCATGTAAGGTCTATCCATGTAGACGACCGTGTACTCAACAACACGGACCGCCGAAACCTTGTCTAGTGCACGCCGTGTTTGTTTCAAACATGCCGAGTAGACTCGGGTGGAGTCGGACCGTGTGGGTTCACCGTGTAAGGAGACTCGGGCAGGGGAATTGTATACGAGTACACACCGAGTGTGGGGGTCAACACGTTGTGTAGATTAAGTGTACACGACTTGTCGGGTGAGATTACACGCCCATGTTAGTGGTTTAAGAAGACACGCCGTGTAGTTTTATACACGCCGTGTAGTTTTATACACTCCGTGTAGTCGTGTTTTGCAATCTTGTGTGTTTTTCTTTCCCTGTTCCCATTTTTTACTCTTGTGTTCTATGTCCTTATTTTCCTGATCTAAGGTGTGATTTTGATCTTTCAGAGCTCTGCCTCTGAGACGTCCTCTGGTCGTACGTCTGTCGTCAGGCAGTGATCAGATGCCCGATAGGGCTGATCGAGAACTTCCTGTCGATCCCCCAGCCGAGCCAGCCTTGACACTGGTTGTTGTACCAGTTGTGGGCACTGATGCGCAGTTCAGGGAAGGTTTCATGAGGATGATGCAGGACATCCCGGGAGCACTTCCTCCTACCTCGTCTATGGTAGACTTGACGCGGATCTTTCAGTAGTAGCATCCTCCCACGTTCTCGGGGGAGGGAGGACCTCAGGCTGTAGAGTCTTGGCAGGAAGCCATGCTGACTATCTTCAAGCATCTGGAGACGCCTCCAGAGAGGCGGGTCAAGATTGCCACCTACGTGCTCCGAGACTTTGCCAAGAGGTGGTGGGATGTGATCTCATAAGCGGTTCAGCAGCATGCTATGACTTGGGAGGAGTTCCAGCGCGTGTTCTACGACTACTTCTACTCGGAGACTCTGAGGGCCGATCGAGCCCGGGAGATCATGAGCTTAGAGAACGATACTCTATCTATCATGGAGTATTCCTCTCGTTTCATTGAGCTTCTGCATTTTACACCCCTTCGGGATGGATGTGGGGTGTTCTTGGTGTGGAATTTTGAGGATGGAATCAGGCGGGAGATCTGCTCGCAGGTGAACATCTTCTAGCTGACTTCCATTACTTCCATCATCAACCAGGCATTGATTGCAGAGCACAATCTGAGAGACTCTGGAGCTGCAATCCAGGACGGTTCTGCTTCCAGAGTTAGCCGTCCTCTAGATGACAGCAAGAAGCACCGTAGGGAGCCTACGCACGGTGATTCGAGGAAGCGAGACACATCATCAGGCAGCCAGGTGACATGCTATCAGTGTGGTCGGGCAGGGCACACGAGTCCGTAGTGCCAGAGAGACCTCGTGGAGTGCTGATATTGCAGTAAGATGGGTCACCTCCAGCGTTTCTTCTAGGTTTTCTCACCAGCAGCTGGTGAACAGGGTTCTTCCATGACTCCTCGTTCAGGAGAAGCACCACTAATTTCTCACCAGTTGGGAAACTGGAGTTCTTCCGGCAGTCCGGGATGAGGTGGAGGTCGAGGCCATGGCAGTCAGCCACCAGTTCCTCAGCACTAGCAGGGAGGTTCAGCTCAGAGTTGCCAGTCAGGGGCATAGGGCCATGGTGAAGGCTAGTCTTTCGCCGTGGAGCAGACTTATTAGGAGAATGATCCCAACCCTTCTACTTTTCGAGGTATGATTTTAGTAGCCTATGTTTATCTTCAGCCCTTTTCAACATTGGTGTTACACATAGCATTATCTCCGTTGTTGTTGTGGAGAGCCTTGGACTCTGCGTCTTTTCTTCTGCCGACTCGTTGACACTATCCACACCTTTGGGAACGAGGACATCTACTATACGACAGTGTAGAGAGTTCCCTCTTGAAGATGCAGGGTATCATTTCTTATGGGATCTATATGTCCTAGATATGACAGGATATGATGTCATCTTTGGAATGGACTGGTTGATTCCCTTCTAGGCAGTCGTTGACTATTATCGGTGCAGAGTCATTTTCATTTCACCAGTGGGTGAGTCTTTCCTTTATAGAGGCGAGTGGGACGCTTGGGCGAGTCGGGCAGGACTCGAGCACCTTGGGCTATGAGGGGTGTCAACCCAGATTTCTAGTCATTATCTGGATGATCAGGGGACCCAACAGATGGACTTTCCTCCAGTGGTGGATCGCTTCAGGGATGTCTTTCCAGACGACTTTTCAGGTTTTCCTCCGGAGCATGAGGTAGACTTTTCTATTGATCTTGTTTCAGGAGTGGCACCGGTTTCCATTCCTCCCCATAGGATGGACACACCTGAGTTGCAGGAGCATAAGAAATTGTTGGAGGAGCTACAGAATAAGGGTTTCATCCGACCTAGTACTTCTCCTTGGGGTTTTCCTGTTCTATTTGCAAAGAAAGAAGATGGCACCCTTCGTCTTTGTGTGGATTATCGGAAGCTCAACCAGTTGACGGTCAAGAACCAATATCCCTTTCCACGGATTGATGACCTTTTCGATCAGCTTCAAGGATCCCAGGGGTTCTCTAAGATCGACTTGAGGTCTGGTTATCATCAGTTACGTGTGAGACCATCATATATTCCTCTGACAGCCTTCAGGAGAATGTATAGTCTTTAAGAGTATACAGTCATGCCGTTCGGTCTCACGAACGCGCCTGCAGTTTTCATGACACTGATGAACCGATTATTCCAACCTTATTGGACTCCTTTGTCGTGGCCTCCATGGACGATATCTTGGTGTACTCTCACACTCGATACGACCATGTCACACATCTTTTGATCGTTCTGAGTTCATTGAAAGAGCATCAGCTTTATGCTAAACTCTGGAAGTGAAACTTCTGGATGGATCAGAATCACTTCTTGGGTCACGTCATTTTAGAGGCAGGAGTATCAGTGGACCCTAAGAAAGTGAGAGCTGTAGTTTCCTGGGAGAAGCCAAAGAACGTCTTTGAGGTACAGAGTTTCTTAGTGCTGGATGGATACTACAAATGTTTCATTCGGGAATTTTCTCATCTAGCATCACCTTTAACGGGTCTGACCAAGAAGGGGTGAAGTTCTTATGATCAGATTCTTGTGAGTCATCCTTTCAGGAGCTAAAAGGGAGATTGACGTCAGCACTGATACTAGTCTTGCCAGAGCCAGGGAAGATCTACACTGTTTATAGTGAAGCTTCAGGTATCATGCTAGGAGCTGTGCTTATGCAGGGAGATGGAGTCGTTGCATACGTGTCTTGGCAGTTGAGGCCACATGAGAAGAACTACCCTATGCACGATCTGGAGTTGGCAGCTGTTGTTCATGCCTTGCGCTGTTGGAGACACTATCTTCTAGGAGAGCACTTTGTGGTCGTAACTGACACAAGTGTCTCAAATATATCTTCACTTAGTTTGATCTGAATCTGAGGCAGCGCACGTGGGTCGAGTACCTTTAGTCTGTTGATTTCGAGCTTTCCTATACGCCGGGAAAAGTCAATGCCGTGGCTGATGCTTTGATTAGGAGAAATCAGATTCAGGAAGATGAGGAGGCCAACAATGAATGGAAACTGATGCTCTATTTTCTGAGATGCATCTGGAGGTGCACGGCAGACGGGGGAATACTTTTCTATCCTCTGTAGCTATTACCTCTGCGCTACTTGATCGGGTACAGATGAGGCAGCTATCAGACTCAGAAGGCATAGTCTTGCGGGAGAGTGTGTCAGGAGAGGACCCTCTTCTTGGATGGACAGTGGGAGAGGATGAGATCTTGCGTTTCCAAGGATGCGTATTGGTGCCAACAGACATACGCGAGGAGATGATACAGGATTTCCATTCCTTAGTTTGTGAAGTTCATCCTGGCGTCACCAATATGTATCAGGATCTTCATCACCAGTACTGGTGGCCAGGTATGAAGAAGGATATCACTAGTTTTTTCATGAGATGTTCTACTTGTCAGCAGTTGAATGTAGAGAATCAACGACCAGCAGACCTTTTACAACAATTACCCATTCCAGAGTGGAAGTGGAACGATGTTGCGATGGACATAGTGTCCATCTTTCCAAGATCACCCCGAGGGAACGATGCAATTTGGGTTGTCGACGACAAACTTACGAAGGTTTCTCATATCTTGCTGATCAGGGAGACCTTCTGTGTCGATGATCTAGGACGACTTTACATACAAGTGATCATTCGTCTTCATGGAGTTCCGCGCTCTATTTTTTCAGACAGAGATGCGCACATTAACTCTCGGTTCTGGCAGGGACTTTAGAAGGCCATGGGTACACAGGTACATTTGAGTACAACATACCATCCCCAGACTAATGGCCAGTCCGAGGGCACGATCCAGGAGTTTGAGGATATGCTCCATGCTTGCATCCTTGACATTGGAGGTTCTTGGGACAAGAATATTCCTCTGAGGAGTTCGCCTACAACAACAGTTTCCAGGAGACCATTCGGATGTCGCCATACGAGGCTTTGTACGGTAGGCCATGCCGATCACCCTTATGCTAGCTGGAGGCAGGAGAGGTAGCTTTACTGGGACCTCGTCATGTACATGAGACTTCAGAGCAGATAGAGCTGATTTGAAAGAGGATGGCTACAGCGCAGTCTCGACAGAAGTCTTATGCTGATCAACGGAGATGACCTCTGGAGTTCGAGGTCAGTGATCAGGTCTTCCTACATGTTGCACCGAGGTTGGGACACATGTGGATTAGGAGATAGGGTAAGCTTTCACCACGGTACGTCGGGCCGTTTGAGGTCTTGGAGAGAGTGGGGCCGGTCACCTATCGGTTGCATCTACTTCAGAGGTATCCGGCCATGCACGACATCTTGCACGTCTCTCAGCTCTGTCGTTACTTTTCAGACCCCTATCACGTCTTTCAGCCTGAGGAAGTCGAGCTAGAAGCATATGCGTCCTTCGAGAAGCATCCTATCTGGATTGTCGATCGTAGTACGAAGTTTCTCCACGGGCGGTCTGTTCCTCTAGTACGAGTATTATGGCAGCACAGGCGAGTACATGATGTGACCTGGGAGAGGGAGGCCGATGTACAATCATAGTGGCTAGAGCTATTCGGGGATTCTTCTTCTCCACCTCGTTAGGGAAATTCGAGGACTAATTTCATTAAGGGGGGAAGTTTGTAAGAACTCAGATCTCTATTCAAGTATTTTTTTTCCTTTTTCTGGAGTTTTTGAGAAAAATGAGTTTTCTAGAAATTTCAGAAGTACATGCAGTGTACTTTCTGGGTACACGCCGTGTACTCTTTCCCGGCCCGAAGCCGTGTCTTGGCCATGTCTGGGACACACACACGGTGTGTAAGGCTAAGGTGGAGGCCAGTTAATTTGGAGTACAGAAAATTAGAAGTTTACGCCATTTACTCAAAAAGTACACGCAGTGTACTTTCTTTTTTTTCATGAAACAGACTGGGGTCGCGTCTAACCCCCATATTATTCTTCTTCTTCAGTGTTCGACCATATGAAGCAACCCGTATGGCCGAATCTTCAACAAACTCCCGCCTTTCCATCCATTCTCTTATTCAAGCACGATCAGTTGCATTGGAAGCGCAGCGGTGAGTTCTTCCTTCTACTTTAGCATTGTTTCATGATTTCTCCTCGTTTCCATGTTATCATGGGATGAACGTTTTGAGCGTTTTCTCAGATCTATGTTTCCCTAAGGGGAATATGTCATCGAGTTTTATGTATATTGATCTCATAGGATTGAGGTGGGTGCTTTGTTCCTTTCCGTATAAAGTTGATGAATATTTTGTGCAAATTCCACAAATATCCTTGAGAGGGGTATTGCGTGTTTCCTGTTTTCCCTTGTTGTTTTCCTTATTTGCTTGATTGCTTTATTAGAGGTTATTTCTTGTGATTAGAGAATTTTGGTTGTGCTCAGATTGCTTTTCCATGCTTGTTTTTCCTGGTGGGCGTTTTCCAGTTGCCATGCCTAGTTTTAGGATAGTGGAACTGTTGTTTTGTGATTGTTATTGAGCCGTAGAATGATAGACAAGTGGTTCTTGAGGTTTAATTGGATGATACACATGGGCTGAGCATGTTTAGTTATACTCAAGACTGTGAGAACCTAGAGTAGTAGACCAATGGGAGAATTGACTGAAGGGCTTCTCCAGTGTGTCTTTTAATCGTGACGTGAGAGCAAAGGGAGAATTGATGGAAGGGCTTATCCAGAGTGTCTTTTAATAACGACGGGGGACACATGGGGAAATGACGTTGACTGCTTCCCCAGAGAGCCTTTAGCACGATACAAGACTATGGGGGGAAACAATGGTGAGGGCTTCCCCAAAGAGTCTGCTTAATTACGTAACTGAACTAGAGGGGTGAGACTGTGTGTTCCACATAGTGGGTCGCAAGTACTTATAGTTTGAACCATAGGGGGTAGGCTGTGACAACTACCTATAGGGTTACCTTTTTCCATTGTTACTGGTTGTTTACATATGCACTTATTTTGTTAGAACTGTGGATTGTAGGTGTTTGTGCTTTCCTGTTTACTGTTTCAGGTTTTATTACTTGCCTTGTAATCATTGACTCTTAAGAACAAATCATGGCATGATTTCCTACTGGGATTGTATCTCACACCCTATTTGGGCAATGATTTTGGGCCCAAGCAGACTATTTTGTTGTAGGTATATATAAGGGCAAGCGCCCTTCTACTTCATGATCTTGACGACATCTGGATCTGGGATTTATGGGACCGATCCATGGCTCACGATGCTGAGGAGTTTACTTGTTTTCTTTTGCACTTGGTTTCATTTGTATTATAGGACGTTGTTGTGTTTGCTATTTTCCTTAGATACTTGTACCTTCTGCATCCTTTTCGTCATAGTTACATATTTACATTACTTCCACTGTTTAGTTTCTGTTGTTGTGCATGTTGTTTACTTCTTCCTCTGTTTATTGTTGTTTTCTTACCTTGTACAGCTTACCCAATGAGGGCATAGTTTCCCCAGTAACTTATAAAGGCCATCGCTTCTAGTCAGAAGCCTCTGGCATTTTGGGAAACGTGATTGAGGTCATGTAGCGAACCGGGTAACGGGCACCAGTAGAGGGGCTCCAGACTCGGGTCGTTACAAAAATCTATTATACCTCTACCATTTTTTTATTTTGAGGTCATACACACCAAACCATTCAACCATTTGAACCTTTATTTTAGTTGGAAGGATCTAGTATACGGAGAGGTTCACATGAGTCCATGTAGAGATCATTTCTATTGGTTTAATATTTTGTTGGGTTGGGACATTAAAACAATCATAAATAAATAATATATATGATATTAATTCCTATAATATGGGGGTTATATATTTCTAATCCATATTTTTGAAGGAACTGTGATGTATTCATTGACCTGATTAAGTTATACATGGTGAATCATGAAAAGTTTATTGGATATATATGAATAATTTTCCCCACATCACATAGTAACCTGATTCCTTATAAAATGGATTTTACGATAATTCAGTATTTCATATGATGAAACAGATATACACAATGGTGGAGATACTTGTGTTTTACTAACATCACACAAGATCTATTAGTCACTCGAGTAACTCTCATTCTATTCCAGTGGAATCAATTTTCATACATTTATTCATTCAAAAAATCAAATATTTTTTCAATTATATAATAACTAATACAGTAACACTTTTTTGTAGAATAAATTAGGATTGAGTTTTACTAAACTATAATTTTTAGAATAAAAGTGTTCCAGAGTTCATCCAGATATTTTTTTCATAGATATTCATAACATATTTTATATGATTTAATCTATAATGAATTTAATGATAGAATTACCAAATTGATTTTTAATATTATCCTAAATTATTTTTTATATGGTTTGAAAAATTATAATATACAATACAATATAGAGAGAAAATATCACAATGTCTATGAGGCATTAGGGAAATTGGGATATTGAGTGAGATATTTAGAAGATCCATATAAATTTGATTTATATTTGGATTTATAATATGTTATGATACAATTATATCATAATTCATGATATATGGAATCATATGACTCTCTAAACTAGTTGTTGTGTATGATATCAGATATTCTGTAATGCTATAATTCATAACTTATGTTATGTATATAATCATATGATTCTAAATGAAACAAAATGTTTGGTGTTAATAAATTAAACTCACTAATTCTTTCTATTAAAAATTAGTAGTTTCATAAGATTTAATGATTTGAATGATCAATGGTGAATATATATGAAAAGTGCATCATTTTTAAGGCATTTACGCATAATTTTAATAAAATTTAACTAAATTATAGAGAATGATTAGGATTTTATCAATGCCTATTTAGTGAATAAATATAAATTTTAGTTTGTTTGCGTGATCATTTTATAAAATGAATAAATTATATCACTATTACCTTTCCCCTACTACACATTCCATAGAAGGTCACATCCATAACCTTGGTAGGAAAGAGAATATTTCTAGAGAATTTGATGATTCAAATTTTCCCATTGATACACCATGGTGGATATAATGTTATATCTACCTCTTTAAGATATTTAAAATATATATAATTAAATTGTATAGAAATTGGATTCATTAGTGATAGTCTCATTTTCATTAAATCCCCTTTAACTTATTCCCACACAATATTTTTTATCCTTGTAGTCTATTCAGGAGAAGAAGACCATTATATATAGATTTTATTTAATTTAGTATCATTTACATTTAAATTGGATGTTTCTAAAAAATCATCTTTCTCTAAATTTGGGAACATTTATTTTCTCCCATTCATCTCATGTTATCTTATTATCATAATTAATTCAATACTATTTATCATGTAATTGTATTCATATTATATTGTTATTTCATATTGTTTACTACTATCCATATTACCCTTTACTTCCTTATTGACTTCTTTTAACCCACACTATTTTTTACAATATGAATGTCCTTATTTAAATTTGGAAGAAACCAGTTTAAATTAGAATCCCACCCATGCATAATTTTATTTTTTTCATCTCATTTGATTTCTAAATTCATTAATGTTTCAGTGTTATTCCCTACATTTTTGAGACTACAATTGATTTAGAAAGGTTTTTTTAGTAAAGCCTATAAAGCATAAAAATAACTTTTTATATGTTGGAGACATAATGCATGCGTATATCATTATACATATACTTATGGAACTACATATTATAAATTAAAACTATACATCCCCATGAATAATATAAAAATACTTTTTTGTAATTTTTTTTAAAAAATTACAATTTTAAATATATCATAAACAACCCATTTGGGATATTATTAAATCAAACTCCACAATAAACATTCCAATATATGACGCTAAGGTCACCCATCTCATAAAAACACTACTTATATAATATAATATATATATATATATATATATATATATATATATTAAGGTTGAGTGTATATATATTCTTCATAAGTGTCATTTTAGGACAATCAAGTGTTCATGTCTATAAAAAATAAAAAATCAAATGAGAATGAAATAAATGAAACTCAATCATCCCAAAGAGACATTATTCTAATATACCTATATTCATGCTTCATATTCAACAAAATATTAATTAATAAATAAAAATTATAACTTCTTTCAACCCAAACTACCTCAAAACTATTTTGAAAACACATTAGGTGTTTACCCATTGGAACCTCACTCTCAAATATGCATGAATTTATTCATTTATAATGATTTCATCATAATATGTTCTTAACATAGTCTCCCCATAAAAACCATATAATAATGAAATCATTTTTTGGGATGCTTTCCACTCGAGTACTATCAATGGATTTTATGTTTCCACACTTACAGAATGTAACATCACATGTAAATAAAGAATAAAGAATTTTCATATTTATTAATATTTACGAATTAAATATTAATTTTATTTTAAATGGGTTTCTATGTTCGATAGCGTACCCGATACGCAACGATGAGTTTCTTTGAAACTTACGTAGCACACTAGTAATAAAATAATATTATTTTAAATGTTAGTTAACAAGTATCCATTGTAATGGCGGGAATGGATAGAAATAACTATTATATGATTATATATGTTTTTAAATGTTTATACATTTACCCAATAAAACATAAAGGCTTAAAATACGGAAAGAGTTTAATTTTAGGGCACATATACTCTAATTTTCACTAAAGGTTCACTTATCACCTTTTAATGGTGAACCGTCATTAAATATAGTTTTGATCACTCTTATACTTTTTTTTGGATCAAATATAACTCTTCTTTGGAATCGGGACATCAAAATTTACTTTGTGTAAATTTTTGGTACCTTTATGATAAAGTTCATTTTTTATGAATAGTGTAAAATGTTGTATTTTAATTCAAAACCTCTTTTTAATATAAATTATTTATGTGATTAGATTATTATTTTAATTGTTTTTTAAAGTGAAATTAGAAAATATTTTTACCATTTAATCCAATGGTGGTCATTGAAATCAATTTTACTTTGAAATTGGACTTAAACTGGTGTCAATCTTTTGATACTTATTGTTTCACAAAAACACGCTATTTGCTCTGACAGCGGGAATTAATTATTAAATGATTTAATTTGACTTATATGTTTTGAATTTTGTAAAATGGACTTCATTTTTGAATTCGGAATATCATATATAGCTTAGGGTGAATTTTTGGTAATTTTCTGAAAAACTTCAATTTTTGATGAATAGTGAAACCACTAAGTGGTAATCAAGCAAACTGATTTTTCAGTTAAATGAAAGTTTACCTCTAATGTGTATTGAATTTTGAAAATCCGACATACATGGTTGTCATTAAGAAGTAAAATGTGGTTCAATGAGATTAAAGTAATTTTTTGGTGAATAGTAACTTATTAAGTTTTTAATCGCGATTAGAGGTAATTAGTGTAGTTTAAGGTAAAAATGGTATTATAAGAATGTGAAAACACCAGGACACTTGTCCTAAACTTATTGGGTGAGTCATGGCCGACCAAGACAAGCCATGGGCAAACTTGGGGACCCCATGGATCCACTTTAGTTGGAAAATGACATTAATATATTTTTATTTAATGTTAAAGTGAAAATGACACTAACATAAATTGGTTTACTAAAATAATTTTTAAGTGGGGTTATACAAGACCAAATTTTTATTATAAATAGTCATTGGGAAGATAAAAATATTTCCTACATCATAGTATTTTTTTATAATTTTTAGACATTATATAAATTAAATTATATATGACATAATAATGGTGCAGCGATGACATCATTATTTGACGATTTAAATAAAATGGAAAGATAATGTAAAATCTACAACCTACACAAGGCCAAAACCAATTGCATGAGTGGATTTCGAACCCTTATCACCTTATCCACGAATTATATCAATTTGGGACCTTTTAAAACCGAAACACATTTTCAAATAAAGTAATATTTCTTTACTTTCCAAAAGTGCCCCTCCTCTCCTCTTATAAAAGGCCCCCACCTCTACCTCATTTCACACACTTATCAAGCCTTTGGCTCGGCCAACCCCTGCCCAATTACTCTCTCCACATCCCTCTCCTCATCCTAGAGGATTACCTTTGGGAAGAATCCTTTCAAAGGAAGTCTTTAGGCTCAAATCAAAAGGGAGTTACACTTTTAAAGGTAATTCATTCTCTCTTGTTCATTTGTTTTATTTTGCTTCTCCAACCCTCTAAACTCTTTATATTTACTTCTTTTGTAAAAACAACAGTATCTTCAATATACTAGGGTGTTTTTATAATATTTATTTGAGCTACACGCTCACAAAACTACATCAAATGGTTAAAGAACATACGGTTTCCGTGGATGGCGAAATTCTGCCTCCCGAAACGATGATTGTTCAATACTCATTTAACACCTTCAAGGGTGGCCATTATGATGTCACTATTTTTATATATGATATATAATATTTTTATGTTTTCTTTAAGCTTCTGTATTTTTCATTTTTGGCATACCTTTATGGTTTCCATTATGGGTAAACACGATATCTTCATTTAAGGAAGTGCGGACTACCGCCCCCTAAAAGTGATGTGATTCGTTAATGCCATATGTGGGACGTGTAAAGGATGGATTTAAAGTTATTATATATGATGTTATACTGGAATTATAAAATACCTCTATATCATTATTATTTCTTTCCATTAAAGTATCAGATAGAAATGAAAGTAGCGTTCATGCGTACGTACGGCTTGCCGTCTCCATGAACGGTGCATTTCATTTCTTATCCCTAAATGTAATGTACTATTAAAAGTATATGTATATAATGGATAAATATAAATAATGATATATCTAAATGATGAATATAATTCTGGATTTAAAATATACATACCTCTCATTTAGTTTTAATTCCATTAATATGACAATGAAATGAAAGTAGCGTTCATGCGTACGTACGGCTTACCGTCTCCATGAACGGTGCATTTCATTTATTACCTCTAAATGATTATTTAATATTATAAATACATGTATATGCTGGATATATATGATATATAAGATATCAAAATCAGGAATTTCATTCTGGATATAATGAACCTTTGACCACATGAACAACATGTAACTGTAAGAAGTCCACTTTCGACTTAAGAACCAAATATTGACAAAACAAACATTATTAACTTAAATGGTTACATAATGTTTATAACATGGAAATAAGTGATATAAAAGGAATAACTAAATTTAAAAAGGATCTTAATCAAGTATAATTTAACTCAAGTTTATTATTCAGGATGTTAAAGAACGATCGAGTCAAGTCGGACCCAAGGTAAGGGACTTCGTCTCAATCTCCTTTCATTGAGGAATATTTCGTTTTATACACAACTTTCTTTTATACGGTGTATAAACTCCTTTGAATTTTACTTTTATACAAAAGGAATCTTTTTCTACAAAGCGTTTTACTAAACGACAAAAAGGAATGTTTTTTTTAACGTACGCGGTGACAACGACCTTTTCCGCCGCCGCAAGTATTATTTGATATTTGGCTTCCTCAACAAGCCGTAATGTTTTTAAAATAAAATAAATTCCATATAATCTTTTATGTATTTTGGTATTGAAAATGGTTTTGATAAAG
Source organism: Viscum album (assembly GCA_963277665.1). Lineage (NCBI taxonomy): Eukaryota > Viridiplantae > Streptophyta > Magnoliopsida > Santalales > Viscaceae > Viscum > Viscum album. The sequence goes on from OY728120.1 coordinate 2,129,885,650, forward strand.
GATTCTATTATGTCAATATATTTATGATATATTGTGATTGAAATGTGGAAATGTTATCTTTCCTTTATATTGGTTTTATGTTTTATGATTTTATACTGGTACTTGGACATTTTAACGGGTGGTTACGTTATAAACCATATGACGGGTGGTGATGTGAATACCAGGACGGGTGGTTACGTTATAACCTCAAATGCATTGGGTATGGAAGTCGGCCGTATGGCTATTCCATTAAGTATGTATGGAAATTGGCCGTATGGCAATTCCATTAAGTGATATGTGTGGAAGTCGACCGTATGGTTATTCCACTTAAGTATGTTTATGTCCCAAGTTACCTTTATATATGTTATGTGTTCTTTTTATGGGTTTTATGGTAATCCTTTGGTTACAAAAAGGTAAGTAATGATACCTTATTCAGTGAAGAGTTTTTACTACTTCATGAAGGTGAATTTATTACATTGATGGAGTATATATGGTTTATTTGAGGTTTGAAAAACTAACAGTTTTCATTCTTTCTGTATCCCTTACTTAGCTTTTTATTCTCACCCCAAGTTTTTTCGAAATGTTTTTCACAGGAATTAAAGTGGAAGAAGGTCAAGGATGAGATCAAGGGAATGTCATGCTATATAAAACATGGAATCTTGACATCTTTCTTTTTAAAGGTTTTTATTTTATGGAAACTTAGTAGAAGTGTCTACTTTGTAATCTTTTAAGATGTAATAGTTATGTTCTAATTCTCTAAAACTCTAAACCTGAAAAGATCCTCAATGTGAATTATTCATTTAATTCTATATTAAGTAAGGTTTAAGGCTGGGGCCTTATAGTTGGTATCAGAGGTCGGTTTAGACTACTTTAGGAGTTCGAAAAGTGTTAAATTATAATATGATTGAAATGATATAGAATATACGGATTACCATGTTGCTTCGCCTAAGATATTTCTGTGTTCAGAATGGTTTTCCGCAGAGGAAACAAAGCAGCTATGTTGGGACGACATCAGGAGGAAGATAACCTTCCAAATCAGTAACCTGAGATGGTCGGAATCGGAACTGAACATTTTGTTGCAGTGATGGCACAGTTGACTCAGGCTATAAATGGTGGTGGTATCCTTGCACGAGATCAGCCAGATCAACCGCAGAGGAACATGTCTGTGGTGGAACATTTCATGAGGCAACATCCCCCATCATTCAGAGGATCATCTGACCCTGTGCAAGCTGAAGGGTGGATTAAAGCATTGCAGAAGATTTTTGATGTCATGGGGTGTTCAGAACATCAAAAGGTTAGTCTTGTTGTTTACCGTTTTGGAGGTGAAGCTGATTAGTGGTGGTCGATGGTGAAAAATATAATGGATAGTGATGAGATTGAAGATCTTCACTGGGATGAATTCAAAGGTATGTTTCTTGAGAAATATTTTCCTAAGGTGGTTCGTCTTAGGATGGAAAAACAGTTCCTAGAATTGAGGCAGGAGGATGATTCAGTGGCTACTTATGAAGAAAAGTTCACTCGATTGGCAAGGTATGCTCCAAACTTCATACGAGATCTTGATAGTAAAATAAACCATTTTTACTCAGGGTTAAAGCCAATGTATCGAAGGTATTTAGCTTCTCGTGAGTTCATAAGTTATGAAAAACTTGTTCGATGTGCGGAGAAGGTGGAAATGGAGTTTGCCGATGATCAGGTGTTCTATGACAAACAACAGAATAAGAGGTCTAGTTGGCAGGCAAAGGGGAAGAATTAATCAAAGAAGCAAGGAGGTAAGAAAACCAAATATTCAACCTATGAGAAGTGTGGTAAAATGCATCCTGGAGAATGTTTATCCAAGTCTGGTAAGTGCTTTCGGTGTGGTAAGTCTTGTCATATTGCTCGTATCTGTAAGGAAGATGATCAAGAAGGAAATGAAAAGCCAACGGTAAGATGTTTTAAGTGTAATGAAATGGGTCATTATGCAGACGAGTGTCCGACAAAGAGATTGAGTGATGGGAAGCAGTTAGACTACAAGCAGAAAGGGGTGGTAAAATCCTTTGCAACAACTTCAGCAGATGTTGGGCCATCGAATGAAGTGGTATCAGCTCTAGGGAGCTCAGTATTTTTTGAAGAATGACTTGTGGTCGGGGTACCATCAGTTGAAAGTAAAATAAGCAGACGTTCTGAAGACTGCGTTCCGTACTAGATATGGCCATTATGAATTTGTAGTTATGCCTTTTGGGTTAACCAATGCACCTTCTATATTCATGGACCTTATGAATAAAATTTTCCATGAGTTCTTGGATAAGTTTGTGTTTGTGTTTTGAGGTTTGGGAAGAGGTTATGTGTGCCTTGTGATTCACAGTTGAAGAATGAGTTGTTATGTGAGGCTCATAGTTCCCCGTTTTCAGTTCATCCAGGCAGTATTAAGATGTATAGAGATCTGCAGAAGTATTACTGGTGGGATGGAATGAAAAGAGACATTGCTGATTTTACTGTGAAGTGTTTGACATGTCAACAGGTTAAAGCAGAGCAGCAGTTACCGAAAGGGATGCTTCAACCTTTACCAGTGCCAGATTGGAAATGGGAAAACAAATCCGTGGACTTTGTTGTGGGATTACCGAGGACATCTCGAGGTAATAATGCAATCTGTCTTATTGTTGATCGCTTGACCAAATCTGCAAATTTCCTTTCTATATGAGATACTTTCTCTCTAGATCAACTTTCCCGTCTGTATCTTAAAGAGATAGTAAGGTTACATGGAGTTCCTCTCTCCATTGTATTGGATCGTGAACCCAGGTTTACTTCTAACTTTTGGAAAGTCCTTCAGAAGTCGTTGGGTACTCAATTAAAATTTTAGTACAGCTTTTCATCCTCAATCAGATGGGCAGTCAGAACGAACAATCCAGACATTGGAGTATATGCTACGAGCTTGTTCTATGGATTATCAGGGACGTTGGGACCAACATTTTTCTTTGGTTGAGTTTTCTTATAATAACATTTTTCATTCTAGTATACAGATGGCACCATTTGAGGCATTATATGGGAAGTGGTGTCGAACTCCAACTTTCTGGGATAAAGTGGGTGGAAGGAAGTTGATGGGACCAAAATTGATAGAAGAGATGGCATAAAAAGATCAGTTGATTTAGAAGCACATGAGAACAGCTCAGAGAAGGCAGAAGAGTTATGCGAATAACCGGAGGAAAGATCTATCTTTCGAGGTAGGTGATCATGTTTTTCTCAAGGTTTCTCCTTGGAAAAGCATGATGAGATTTGGTAAGAAAGGAAAGTTGAGTCCAAGGTTTATTGGACCATATGAAATTCTGGAAAGAGTTGGATCAGTTTCATACCGAGTGGCTTTACCTCCGAGTTTATCTCAGGTACACAATGTTTTTCACATTTCGATGATGAGAAAGTATATGCCAGATCCATCTCATGTTTTGAGCCCAGAGGTAGTTCAGCTGGAAGAGAACCTATCTTATGAGGAACAACCGGTCCAGATTCTTGACCACAGGTAGAAAGTGTTACGGAATAAGGTGATTCATCAGGTAATGGTTTTGTGGAAAAACCATGTGATTGAAGAGGCAATGTGGGAATCTGAAAATGCTATGAGGGATAACTACCCCCACTTATTTTGATAAGTGAATAAAATTGCGAGGACGCAATTCCCAAAAGGGGGGAAGGATGTAACATCACATGTAAATAAAGAATAAATAATTTTCATATTTATTAATATTTACGAATTAAATATTAATTTTATTTTAAATGGGTTTCTATGTTCGATAGCGTACCCGATACACAACGATGAGTTTCTTTGAAACATACGTAGCACACTAGTAATAAAATAATATTATTTTAAATGTTAGTTAACAAGTAGCCATTGTACTGGCGGGAATGGATAGAAATAACTATTATATGATTAGATATGTTTTAAAATGTTTATACATTTACCCAATAAAACATAAAGGCTTAAAATACGGAAAGAGTTCAATTTTAGGGCATATATACTCTAATTTTCACTAAAGGTTCACTTATCACCTTTTAATGGTGAACCGTCATTAAATATAGTTTTTATCACTCTTATACTTTATTTTGGATCAAATATAACTCTTCTTTAGAATCGGTACATCAAAATTTACTTTGTGTAAATTTTTGGTACCTTTATGATAAAGTTCATTTTTATGAATAGTGTAAAATGTTGTATTTTAATTCAAAAACTCTTTTTAATCTAAATTATTTATGTGATTAGATTATTATTTTAATTTTTTTTTAATGTGAAATTAGAAAATATTTTTACCAGTTAATCCAATGGTGGTCATTGAAATCAATTTTACTTTGAAATTGGACTTAAACTGGTGTCAATCTTTTGATACTTATTGTTTCACAAAAACACGCAATTTGCTCTGACAGCGGGAATTAATTATTAAATGAATTAATTTGACTTATATGTTTTGAATTTTTTAAAATGGACTTCATTTTTGAATTCGGAATATCAAATATAGCTTAGGGTGAATTTTTGGTAATTTTTTGAAAAACATCAATTTTTGATGAATAGTGAAACCACTAAGTGGTAATCAAGCAAACTGATTTTTCAGTTAAATGAAAGTTTACCTCTAATGTGTATTGAATTTTGAAAATCCGACATACATGGTTTTCATTAAGAAGTAAAATGTAGTTCAATGAGATTAAAGTAATTTTTTGGTGAATAGTAACTTATTAAGTTTTTAATCGCGATTAGAGGTAATTAGTGTAGTTTAAGGTAAAAATGGTATTATAAGAATGTGAAAACACCAGGAAACTTGTCCTACACTTATTGGGTGAGTCATGGCCGACCAATACAAGCCATGGGCCAACTTGGGGACCCCATGTAGCCACTTTTGTTGGAAAATGACATAAATATATTTTTATTTAATGTTAAAGTGAAAATGACACTAACATAAATTGGTTTACTAAAATAATTTTCAAGTGGGGTTATACAAGACCAAATTTTTATTATAAATAGTCATTGGAAAGATAAAAAGATTTCCTATATCATAGTATTTTGTTTATAATTTTTAGACATTAAATAAATTAAATTATATATGACATAATAATGGTGCAGCGATGACATCATTATTTGACGATTTAAATAAAATGGAAAGATAATGTAAAATCTACAACCTACACAAGGCCAAAACCAATTGAATGAGTGGATTTCGAACCCTTATCACCTTATCCACGAATTATATCAATGTGGGACCTTTTAAAACCGAAACACATTTTCAAATAAAGTAATATTTCTTTACTTTCCAAAAGTGCCCCTCCTCTCCTCTTATAAAAGGCCCCCACCTCTACCTCATTTCACACACTTATCAAGCCTTTGGCTCGGCCAACCCCTGCCCAATTACTCTCTCCACATCCCTCTCCTCATCCTAGAGGATTCCCTTTGGGAAGAATCCTTTCAAAGGAAGCCTTTAGGCTCAAATCAAAAGGGAGTTACACTTTTAAAGGTAATTCATTCTCTCTTGTTCATTTGTTTTATTTTGCTTCTCCAACCCTCTAAACTCTTTATATTTACTTATTTTGTAACAACAACAGTATCTTAAATATACTAGGGTGTTGTTATAATATTTATTTGAGCTACACTCTCACAAAACTACATCAAATGGTTAAAGAACATACGGTTTCCGTGGATGGCGAAATTCTGCCTCCCGAAACGATGATTGTTCAATACTCATTTAACACCTTCAAGGGTGGCCATTATGATGTCACTATTTTTATATATGATATATAATATTTTTATGTTTTCTTTAAGCTTCTGTATTTTTCATTTTTGGCATACCTTTATGGTTTCCATTATGGGTAAACACGATATCTTCATTTAAGGAAGTGCGGACTACTGCCCCCTAAAAGTGATGTGATTCGTTAATGCCATATGTGGGACGTGTAAAGGATGGATTTAAAGTTATTATATATGATGTTATACTGGAATTATAATATACCTCTATATCATTATTATTTCTTTCCATTAAATTATCAGATAGAAATGAAAGTAGCGTTCATGCGTACGTACGGCTTGCCGTCTCCATGAACGGTGCATTTCATTTCTTATCCCTAAATGTAATGTACTACTAAAAGTATATGTATATAATGGATAAATATAAATAATGATATATCTAAATTATGAATATAATTCTGGATTTAAAATATACATACCTCTCATTTAGTTTTAATTCCATTAATATGACAAAGAAATGAAAGTAGCGTTCATGCGTACGTACGGCTTACCGTCTCCATGAACGGTGCATATCATTTATTACCTCTAAATGATTATTTAATATTATAAATACATGTATATGCTGGATATATATGATATATAAGATATCAAAATCAGGAATTTCATTCTGGATATAATGAACCTTTGACCACATGAACAACATGTAACTGTAAGAAGTCCACTATCGACTTAAGAACCAAATATTGACAAAACAAACATTATTAACTTAAATGGTTACATAATGTTTATAACATGGAAATAAGTGATATAAAAGGAATAACTAAATTTAAAAAGGTTCTTAATCAAGTATAATTTAACTCAAGTTTATTATTCAGGACATTAAAGAACGATCGAGTCAAGTCGGACCCAAGGTAAGGGACTTCGTCTCAATCTCCTTTAATTGAGGCATATTTCGTTTTATACACAACTTTCTTTTATACGGTGTATAAACTCCTTTGAATTTTACTTTTATACAAAAGGAATCTTTTTCTACGAAGCGTTTTACTAAACGACAAAAAGGAATGTTTTTTTTAACGTACGCGGTGAAAACGACCTTTTCCGCCGCCGCAAGTATTATTTGATCTTTGGCTTCCTCAACAAGCCGTAATGTTTTTAAAATAAAATAAATTCCATATACTCTTTTATGTATTTTGGTATTGAAAATGGTTTTGATAAAGGATTCTATTATGTCAATATATTTATGATATATTGTGATTGAAATGTGGAAATGTTATCTTTCCTTTATATTGGTTTTATGTTTTATGATTTTATACTGGTACTTGGACATTTTAACGGGTGGTTACGTTATAAACCATATGATGGGTGGTGATGTGAATACCAGGATGGGTGGTTACGTTATAACCTCAAATGCATTGGGTATAGAAGTCGGCCGTATGGCTATTCCATTATGTATGTATGGAAATTGGCCGTATGGCAATTCCATTAAGTGATATGTGTGGAAGTCGACCGTATGGTTATTCCACTTAAGTATGTTTATGTCCCAAGTTACCTTTATATATGTTATGTGTTCTTTTTATGGGTTTTATGGTAATCCATTGGTTACAAAAAGGTAAGTAATGATACCTTATTCAGTGAAGAGTTTTTACTACTTCATGAAGGTGAAGGTATTACTTTGATGGAGTATATATGGTTTATTTGATGTTTGAAAAACTAACAGTTTTCATTCTTTCTGTATCCCTTACTGAGCTTTTTATGCTCACCCCAAGTTTTTTCGAAATGTTTTTCACAGGACTTAAAGTGGAATAAGGTCAAGGATGGGATCAAGGGAATGCCATGCTATATAAAACATGGAATATAGACAACTTTCTTTTTAAATGTTTTTATTTTATGGAAACTTAGTAGAAGTGTCTACTTTGTAATCTTTTAAGATGTAATAGTTATGTTCTAATTCTCTAAAACTCTAAACCTCAAAAGATCCTCAATGTGAATTATTCATTTAATTCTATATTAAGTAAGGTTTAAGGCTGGGGCCTTATACAGAATCATACGAAAAAAACCTCAATTAGTGGGTAAATCCACTACATCAAGGAATTTTATTATTTTATTTTTTAGCTATGATCTAGTTCTCCTCTATTTAAATAATATTCATCACCATTGTTGATAACATATCTAATAAACTTTTTATCAATATCAAAATAATCATCATCGAGTATATTAAATCGAGTCATAGCCTCACCATTTATTTATTCTTAAACAAGGTCCATTGACTATTAAATTATTATAGAGAATTTAATCACACTAAAATGTATAACAAGATCCAACCTAGATAAAACATTAGTAGAATCTGTGGAAGAAAACTCTAAATTAATATTCTTATTGTTTAATCTATCTTATAGAAATTACTATAAAATTCCTAAGATGTAACATATTCTATTAACATATTACATGAATCACATTTCATAAAACTAAATTTAATATTTTTTATTTATGAAAGAAATTTTTTCTATATTCATAAATCTTTTAGAACATTGATGTTCGTATTTCCTATTTTTTTTTAAATACATTGAACATTATGATCACTATAATAATACCTGGTACAATTTTATAATGGAATTAACCAAAAAAAAGGATTATAATAGTATCATAATCAGACAAACCAATAATTTATTTGGAAAATTGATTTCAAAGGTATTGAAGAGATCATTAATTGATTATGACTTCAAATATAAATTATATGGGACATGACTGGATATACCACAATTTCTTTCAGACCTATCTATAAAATTAATTTCCCCAAAACATGTTGATATAAAATATGGATTCATTATCATTATTCCTTCTAGAATATTAATATTAAGAATTATAAAATATATTATTAATTGTAAAATAGAATACAAGAATTGTAATAAATAATACTGACTGACAATATATAAAACATGAAAATTAATTAGATGATACATTTGAATTACAATAACAAGGAACTAGTACAATGGAAATTAGACCAACACATAGAAATATATTTTATCAAATCCATGGCCTCCAAAACATTTATCTTGTCAAGATATGTGTACAAATAAAATATTAATCCCATCGTTGAAATGAAACATGATGGTCTTCAATTAATCATTAATGTACATGACATGTATGCAGAAAAATGTTTACTCCAATAACCCGATTAAATTTCTACAATTTGCATAAGATACAATGTTCTTATTATATATATATTTTTTGCATGAAATTTTTTAGTGATTGTGACTCAAACTATTTTAGATAGTACACACATATGATTATCTAATGATTTAAATGTGTTGAATGATGGTAAGAATTTATATGCACCATATATAGTAAAAATACCTTACCACACATTTTCATGGTCCCATTTTCCTCGAATCAAGGACATGCATACCATATTTATCTGATGAGTTATACCACATAGTCACTCTTTTCTCATTAAATGTAAAATAATTCCTTTCCTAAATTTATTAATATTTACATATTAAAGTATTTCATAACCCATTGGTCATCTAATTCCCACTATCTAATAATAATATTAATAATCATAAAATAAATAATTTCACAAAAAAAAATTAATAATTGGTAAAAAATATGTCCTAACTAAAAAAATAAATATGAAATGAAAATTAAAAAAAAGAAAAATATTCAATACAACATCAATCACTTTATTATACAATATTAAATTAAATAATGTGTCATAAATTTATGAAATAAGAATCGTAACATTCATGATCTACCCCATTTCAACTTGCCACTCCTCCTTTTAGTTATATACAAGAATACCCATTGATCACCTATATATTTATACTATATATTGAATTTAATTATATTGTTTTAATCCATCAATTAAATTTTTAATAACCTCACATTGACATTGATCCATTGGATTATATGTCAACATAATCAACAAAATGTGCGTGACATGTAAATAGACTTAACATAAGTGGAACTATGGACGTCATAGTTTTTTTATAATAGTTTAAGAAAGAAATATTCACCCAGGACCCTCTAAAATATTAGGTATATCATTTATTAATCATATTATATTATCTATAAAATCATTTTTGGGGTTGAAATTAGTGAGATTCCACCCTACCATATAAAAAACATATATAACATTTATCAATGTATTGAAAAGTAATAAAATTCCATAATGAAAATATCAAATACTATTTTTCCATATACATTACCTACCATTTTGTCCATATACCATTCAATAGGTATATAATATAAATCACATTACTTAATAGGATAGGTTACTATCCCCACTACACCATAATGTAATAATCCAATTTATGTTATGATTAATTCTATTTTATACCTATAAACAACACCAAAGAAAGAACCCCTCAAAACCTAATTTTACATATTGATCTATAAATGGAATTATTATAAACATCTGAATGACACCAAAAATTCTAAACATAGTCAATACTAAAATACACACAAAATATTCTCCCCCCTCAACCACTAATGTTATTAAAGTGGTACTACATCAAGTAACTAAGAATTTTCATTATACATCAATAATTCTAATCATTACTCAATTTTTGATGTAGGAAAATAAAATCCATGAATTAGATAATATTATGTTATATTAGGGTTTCAATAAATAAGTACCAGAGGGAACCTACCAGAAAAACCAAACACATATATACAACAAATCACACCTAGAATGATCTCACCTCTAGTTACTATGTAATAAATAAACATTACATAATAAAAGATGACAAACATTGAAAAAATATAAATGGCATCCCATGCAAGTGAACTTTATTTTAAAAAATATAAATTAATCCTCAAGTTGATAACCAGCTAATTTTATTCCAAATTTACCCCAATAATATTTCATTAAAATAAGAAATGAAACCCTATTTTTGAAAATCATTTTAAAATACTTCGATGTAATATTAACAAAATATTGTACATTGGATTATTTATATTGAATAACTCCTTATAAAAACCAAAAGTGTATTTGAAAAAAATTTAAAATTCGGTCCTCTTAACAGCCAATTTATTTTAAAAGACACATTAAAATTATTTTCCCTTGAATTTATAATTTTAACAGGAAATTTTTTTACCTATATAAATACATGTAAAAACACCACATACACCACATAGAGAAATTTAAAAAATCTTCCACTCACATTTATCCCTCATAGGTTCCATCAATATACGATTTAGTATTCTATATAGAATTTATTGACTGTTAAGATGACCCAGATACATCTAGTTTATAGATATGTATCATACAAACTTATTTAAAAGTAACAATTATAATAGTATAAAATGAGCATCAAAAAATCCAAATGATCAATATAATGTATCTATTATATCCATCATTAACATATATGTGATATAATCTACAAAATTATACTTTTTTATTACAAAGAGATATATAGTTATTGTTTTTAGTTAAATTTGGAGTCATGATATCAAATAAAGGTTATTTAGATGATTTTTCATTTTTTTAAAGTGGTTGAAGTTGTTAAATATTATGATAATATATTTTTAAGAAGAGTAATGTTTTGTTAAAGTATATATTCATTGTTTTATTTTAATATAGATGTCAGGTGAATAGTTTTGTATAATATTTTAATCTATGGTAATGTATTGAAAAAATATTATTTGAAAAGGTAGAAATTTTTCATATGAGTTCCATGATCCCAAAGGACAAATGTAAAAGGAAATATGTCATCAATAATGTGATGAATTCCGCTTTTAAACAATAGTGGAAAAATTTATGAACATGTATAGAATATATTATGGAAGATATTTTATTAAGGAAAAAATTCCTGATGGGACATATACCAACATGAAAGGAATTAGTTATCAATAGATGAATGAAAGCATTTTTTGACCCACATATCATGGATTTTATGTGGACTCTAAAACATTGATATTTTTTAATTTAATGAATATAGAAAACACATTTTTATCAAATGAAATATCAATTGGTGTGGATCAATGTGAATACTCTATTTCGATTCCTGAATATCCATTTTATTTATTATGTTTAATTTACTATAAATAACCCATTGACCATCAATTTGTCATTTATGAATTATTAATGGTATTTTTTTGGATTAATTACATGGTTTTTATAATTTCATTAACAGTGAATATGTTTTGGATGGAAAAATTTTACTGAATGAAGAACCATTCAAGAAGAAACATTTATTATGAAGATGATTTAATCAAGATCATGAACCATTATGGTTGTAAATTTATCTATTAAAAACATTTACTATTAATCAGGAACCATTTGTGATGCTGATTTCTTCATGAAGAAGTTTTTATCTCAATGAATAATGAATCAAGAAGTACAGTTATTCAAAAACTAGTTTCATTCATAAGGCACATAACAAATCATTAATGGAATAATGGGAATGGATATTTTGAAGGATAACTTTTTATAGAGTATATCATGAATTTAATATTAAACTGAATAGATATTATCATCTAATTATTAAAATTTTATTAAAGATCAAGTATCAAATTAGTGAATAATATTCTTGATTTCATGATTACATGCACGATACAGATTTTTTATGAAATTAATGGGACCTACATGTTGATAAATTGAAATCTATTTTGATGAAAAAAAATAAGTAGATGAATGGGTAGATTCAAAGTAAATAATACAATGACATGATTATGTGTATGATATAGAAACTTTGGGGGGGTTGAATATTTATTTTTTAGGTAAAATATTTTCCTAATTTCAGTAGTTTTTATTTTTTGATAACATGTTGTGTGTTTGGGTGGAATTTTTATAAAAAATGATGAAAGAAAGGGTTGTGTATGGTTGGCACATGGTTATGGAAAAACGTGATCCCAAACCTATGTATCGGTGGAACTATATATATTGTGGTTCATATAGATGGAACAAATATTAGGTATCCATGGTCCTATTAAATACTAGGTTCATAGTTGGCACAAAATTAGGACAAACTGTGCCCCATCCCATCAAACTATAATGGGGAATTAAATTTTCTCAATATTTTAATTTTAAAATTCCTTGATCCCTTGTGTATGACTCCTTTTAACCCTCAATAAACCCTAGTAAGTATTTAAAGATTATAGAACTCTCTAAATGAATAATAAGGTCATCCGACCACTATTCATTGTGATTCATACCCATATTGATGATCTTATCCTCTCCTTGGAAGTGGATCCTATATCATGGATTTTCAGTTCAATCTACTTCCATATAAAATTATCTTGTGGATTAGTAATCAGATGATTTTTATCCAAATTTAAATTTGGATATTCTACAACAATTCATGTGGATCTAGATATAGAATAAAAAAAACTATTTTTTTAATCTTGAGTTAGGTTATTGATTTTTAGATCCTGCTCTATGTCATTTTGACTCACAATTTTTGTGATTTTTTATGGGTGATCATGATTCAATGAATCAAGGTAGGTTATCAAATATTCAAATCCTATTATCATTATATTTATTTCATTAATGCCATTATTGAATTTATATGGTTCTTTTAAAAGTTAGTAATTATTAAATTGAATTAATTATCGTAGTCAATTAATTAATTAATGAATTGATGATTTGATCATGGTATTGAATTATGGAAAGAAGATAATTAAATAATGAATTAATTATAAAAATTTTGAATTGTGAAAAGTGACAATTAATTGATAGGTTAATTATCAAATTTATCTATTGTGTGATTAAGGACAATTAATTGTCGAATTAATTATCATTATATGAATTTCAGAAATTAAGGACAATTAATTGTCGAATTAATTAGCATTATATGAATTTCAGAATTTTACAATAATTAATGATTGAATTAATTATTGTATTTTTAGATGAGAAATTATTAATTATTTTTCAAATTAAATAATGGAATTTTTTTTGTTTTGTAATTATTGGATTGGTTAATAGAAGAGATATGACTAATTAAATAGATAACAGATTAATTTTTTGAATATAATATTTTTAATTGTAATTTTAATTAATGGAAAGAGATTATTTAATTTATGAATTAATTAATGGTATATTGGGATAATATTATATAAGTAGATTAATATTTATTGATGTGATATTGGCATATATAATGATATATATGCATTTTATCTTAATGGTCTGCTAGACATGATGATATATGCCAATGAAATATATGCATGGTCGATAAATGGGATTCTATAAATGAAAATCTATACCAATATTGTATATGCATGGTTGATAAATGGGGGGATAGACATGATGATCTATATGACTGATATATATGCATTTTTGATAAATTGGGTGCTAGACATGACGATCATTTCCTATGATATATATACATTGTAGGTAAATATCGTGTTAGAAATGATGATATATGACATTAGAATATATGTGTGATTGAGAAATAGGGTGCTACACATGATCTTTTATACCCATGATATATAGGAATGATTGATAATGAGGTTCTATACATGGCGTTCTACACCAAAAAAATTATCATTATACAATTTTTTCTTATATTTATTACAATTAAAAATAAGTGACATGGATAATTTAATAACATGTGAGATAAATTAATGTGAATTGAATATATAACAAGGTTTATACACAACATTATCATATGTAGGTATTGGGATATGGGTTTCCAAGCATTCCTAGTGTTATATGTGGTTTTAAAATATGACAAATTATATTGTGACAATTCATTACTACTGAATTGTAATTATTTATTTATACAAATTTATACACTATTAAATGGATGCATATTGTTTTAGAGATCATTTTTGGTGGCATATTGAGTTGTATTGACACCCTAATTGATCTGCTGAATTAGTACACATATAATAATTATTATTATATGAAAGTATTTTGGAAAGTTAACTATGATAGATGGATGATTTAGAGATGGATGATGGTTGAGGGAGACTTACATGGTCTAGGAACTGTTTGGAGTCATTTGTGTCTTTCTATTGGGTTTTCATTTAAGACATTGGGAACATACAGTAGCATGAATTTTTTCCTTATTTAGTTAGGATATTTTATTTTTTTTATGGTATTATCACAATATTTTGGGATTTTTTATTATTTTATATTCTTCCTCTAAAGATTATTTGTTGAGTTTGGGGTGTTCCTCCAATAAAAAGACGGTATAGGCTCCCCATGTTCTCCTTATTATAACATAACTTCTAGTTTTCAACCATTATGATTTGGTGTTCCACGCTTGAATTCATGGTTCTGATTGTCTAGGGGAACTAGTGTGTGGCCCCCAGTTCAAGACATTACAATGATGTGTCAAATGATTTTTTTTCATTTTTCATAAAGTTTGGTAAGGTTATATATGATACTTAGAATAGTTGGGAAATGGAAATGGGATCATGCTGTATAGTTTAAAAACCATCTATATGGGATAAACCAAGTACTATGGGTGGTATTATTGTTATTTGTTTATATTATAGTTGAATTTTATTTCAGCTTTAGTGACACACTTGTTGAGTAAAATGAGATTAGTTTTTGAGAATTTAACAAAATTGGATCGTGTAATGGGATGGCCTAAGGGCGGAATCTATATACATAATTATAGGGACTGAGGATTTTTTTTCATACATCGTTTTAGGGATGCATATAAAATTGATTTATTTGAATATT
This sequence comes from Viscum album, assembly GCA_963277665.1. NCBI lineage: Eukaryota > Viridiplantae > Streptophyta > Magnoliopsida > Santalales > Viscaceae > Viscum > Viscum album. The sequence continues at coordinate 2,129,900,955 of OY728120.1, forward strand.
CTGAAACATAGAATTTTTTATTCTATATGAAATAAAACAGAAAAATGGTGTCTCAGAAAAATTGAAAATTATAAAATGATGAAAAAATTGAATAAATAGGTTTCAAATTGTATATGAATAATGATAATGGGAATAAACATTGATAACAAAAATCGATACATAGGTTGGTCAGGGGTAGTGATAACACCTCATTATTTACAGCATGGTGAGGTTTGTGGAAAATACTGGTTGTGACAATCATTGATTATTCCACTTCTATAAATGTGATAAAGATGTGTTATTAATCCTATGATATATGTTTTTAATTATATAGATATGCCTCCATAACCACACTTGTGGATAGAATGATGGGAGGATATGGATAGAGATGATTTACCATTACTGGGAAATAAGGAATCAATAGTGTCAGCTGTAGAAGTAGCGGAGGAATACTGAGAGAACATCTATCACATAATGAAATTTATGGAAATATACCCATTATGGGTTTGAAATATCATGTCTTACTGGTAGAGGGAGTTTCAATTGCAGCACCCTACAAATTTTACAAGAGAGGGTGGACTTGAGGTATCTATGTTCTTATATGAGTCTATTGAGATGATACATGACCATTTGTAGAATCCAACTGAGAATGGAGTCAAGAAAAGTGATTAAATGCTTTGAGGATAAGAAAATGACTAGGGATAAATTCATGTGAATATAGAAAAAGTTAATGGTATTTTAATGAATGAAATTTTAGAGATGTTTCTGGAGCACCTCTACATAGGGAGGCCAATACGTGAGAGAGAAGATGAGTTCATGTGGCTGACTCATTTGAGCATATCCATGATGTACTATGATGGTTGATTTATAAATTTGTAGAGATTTTCACCAAAATTAGTGGACGATGATATTAAAATGAAAAAATTTATTCATGATGGAAATAATTTTGAAATTAAGTACATGGTGAATATATTTTCGTAGAAGATGTCTCATGATGTGGTGAATGAGGATCTCATCATTGAGGGGAGAGTGATGGATGCATCTAGTCGAAGACATGGGGATTCTTCATGTATATTTGGAGGTACATATTATGTGATATGTATGCATCATTATTATACATTTAAATATAGTAATGGTAAGTAGAGTAAAATTACATACGGATCAGCTACTTCGTATCTTACCCAAGTAATTTTTCCACCAGTTTGGTATGATGGGACACTTACAAAAATATTGCCCCTGACCATCAATGGAGTGCTGATCTTGTGGCATGATGAGACATCTACAGAGGTTATGCAGTAATTTCAGATATATGGATTGTGACAAGTGATCTAGATTGAATGAGTATATAGAAATGGAATATTCTAGGCTATATCATTATAGAATATGGAGTTCTACTAGTGGAGGATGTAGAGGGAGTGTCTGTGGTTATTTTGGGAAATAGTTCCCACTTTGTAGAGTGGTTCACCTTAGTGGATAAATATGACATTACAATGAATATAGGGATGATAGATGTATACGGTTCATCGTACACATGTGGATAATAAGGTTCTAACGTTTACAATGAGATGTAATATTTGTGTAACCTCTATATTTTCTAGATCATTTTTTGATACATGTGACTCTCAATATTCAAAATTTCAAATACATTTTAATGGTATGTTCCTAGAGGTAGATATGTGAGTAGGGCTAGAACTATAGTTACATTGTGGGAGTAATTTATAGAGACATATTTAAATGAAAATAATTTCATCTTGAAGTCGATGAGTGGAATTTTCTATCGGATCTCTATATCATCAGAATTTAATTCTTTGACCTAATTATGGATATGGATTGTCTAGTAACATATCGATGCGAAATTAATTTTTACCATAGCTGGGTGACATTTACATCTCCTATGGGTGAAAATCATAATCACCATAGGGAGTTAGATATCAAGGAATTCCGAGTAGGCCAATTACTTAACAACTATGACAGTTCATAGCCTGTGTTTCTAGATAATTTCTGGATGATGGTGATACAAAGAAGGATGTCTTTACACTAGTAGTGGACCTATTTCAGGTTGTCTTCCCTAATTACTTATTATTGTTTCCATGTAAGAGAGAAGTGGAATTTAACATTGATCTCATTCCTGGTACTGAGCCAGTATCTATTCCACAACATAATGTGGAACCAAAATATCATCAAAAAATCAATACTCAGCTACTAATGTTAGAGGGAAATGAATTTATAATTTAATGTATGTATTCTTAGGGATCATCTATGTTGTTTTCGATGAATGATAATGGTATATTTTGAATGTTTTTCGATTAGTGAATGTGTCAAAAGATGACTATAAATAACTGTTATCCTGTTCAGCATATTGATGATATGTTTGATCAATTTATAGGAGTTTATGTGTTCACAAAGATATACTTGACATCTGGATATTTTCAGTAGAGAGATAATGCTTCTCAAATATCGGGGACAATTTTAGAAATAAGATATGGACATTATGAGTTCTTTGAAATGTTGTTTGGTTTAAGAATGAACCAACAATGCTTACAAACATGATGAAAATAATCATTCAACTATACCTAGTTTAGTTTTGGTTAGTGCTTTTGGATTAAAACTTCGTGTACTCCAAAACTCATTACAATCATCCCAACATCATTAAATCTCCCTATGTACAATGAGTGCGAATTGACTACACTCTAATTTCTATATGTATCAATTATGTACCGATCAGGTACACTTCATGGGACACACCATCTCATAGGAAGGTGTATCAGTGGTCCTAGAGAAGGTTTATGCAGGGGTTTTCTAGGAGAATTACAAGAACGTATTCAAAATCCCTATATTTTTGGGATTATCTTTATATTATCATAGATTCATCCCAGAACATTCCCATTTTGAAGGGCCGATTTAGGGAAAGAACAATCAGGGGATAAAATTTGATTTTATGGAAGCTAGTGTGAAGGAAATCCATGAGCTGAAGAAGAATTTGACATCAGGATCGATCTTGATCTGACCTAATCCAGGATAGGAGTATTCAACATATTTTCATTCTTCAGGGATTGGTCATGGAGATATATTAATGTAGGTTTATTAAGATGTGTATTTGTATGCAAAAGCTCACGCCACATGAGCAAAAATACCCTACACATGATATTGTGTTAGATATAGTAATTTAGAAATTATAGTGTTGTTTGGACTATCTTTTGGTTGAATGGATTGATGTTTTTACCGATCATAATAGATAATGGTACATCTTATCACAATGATATTCGAATCTCTAAAAGTGGATATGGGATCAATTAATTCAGTCATTCAATTTAGAGATAACATATATGCTAAAAAGGGGATCAATGATTCTCGATTCTTTGCGAAAGAAAATTCAAAATCCAATGGTCTAGGAGTCTTTTATTGAGTAAATAATGATTATATTTTTGGTTTATATGCATGTAGTGGAAAGGAGAGTCAGGTGTACATGACTCTAGTTTCATTTTTAGTGGATTATAATCCTTTTTTATGAATCCGAGATAGGTAGTATTAGTATCTGTAATGTTTGACTATGAGGGAAAGACATGAATGTGGGGATTCACCTTTTTACTGGATCATAGATGAGGATTTTATCATTTATGTCAAAAATATTTTTATTGTCACAAAAATAATTTGAAAGGCTATCATAATGGAATTTCAAGCATTTTAGTGGTACGTACATCTAGTTGTGAAAAAATGTACAATGAACATTGATGTTATTTTTGGTGGCCATGAATGAATGATGAGATAGTACAATTCATGAAACAATGCTACACTTATCACCTGTTGAATACCGAACATCAATGACATGATGGTTTGTTGTCACCATTTCCCATTTTGGAATGAATGTGGGATGATATGGCTATAGAATTTCTGTTGGGTATCACAAAGACACCAAGGAAAAGTGATTTTATTTGGGTTATTGAGTATTTCATGATGAATGTAGAAAATTTATTTCCAATACTAGAGACTTTTTATTTGGATTAGTTTGTAGATTTGTACTTTTTGTTGATGGTACATCTGCACGGGGTCCCACCAAAAAATAGTTTTTTATAATGACTCACATTTTACTTCACTCTTTTGGAAGGGATTTTATATGTTACTCAAGACGTAGGTATTAATGAGTATGGGTTTCCACCTATAGAAATAATGAGACTTCATGGCATACTATAAATGTTATTCAGGATATGTGGTTGGTGTGTGCTCCTGACTTCAGTGGTTCATGGGAGAAAACCCTATCATTGGTGGATTTTTTCTATAAAATTACATATTATGAAACAATAAAGATATAACCGTATGAGGGACATTATGGTAGTCTATGCATATCAACTATATATTGGATGGTGTAGGTGATTCTTGGATATTGGGATCAAGTATCATGTAGGAGACAACAGAGTACGTACAATTGATTTGGAAACACATGTAAATAGCTCAGAGTAGATGGATGCCATATGATGATAGATGTGATGAAAACTATTTTTTATAAAGGGAGATCCTGTAATCCTTTGGGTGTCTCTCCGGTTCAGCTAACATAGGATATGATGGCATGGATATTTTGCACTAAGGATCATTGGACCTTATATGGTTTTTGAGAGAATTGGCATTGTGGAATACTGATTGGATCTTACAAATAAATATGTTGACATGGACGATTTTTTCTATATGTCACAAATTTTGGATCATCAAAATTTAATTTTTCATGTAATTTCTATGGAGGAGGTTGATATTGTGGTAGATTCGTTCATTGAGGATCATATGACATGCATGTTGGATCAAAATTATAAACACTTCAAGGGAATCAATATGATGATTGTTCACGTATTTTGGAAACACGAGCATGTGAATAAGGAAAATTGGGTAAGGTAAGAATATATGATTGATTACTGGCCTAATATTTTTGGATCAAAATAATAGAGATATTGGGAGTGCTGCTAGAGGTTCATATGTATGATGTTTTGGATTTTATAACATCCCGAACAATTTGGGAGTTGGCTTGAGAATATTTTCAAGTACACATTTGACCTTTATTGAGTAATTTTTTTGGGGAATATTTTGGGGTCCATTTTGGTGGAATTTTGATACAAATGGAATGTAAAAGGGGTTTTATAGTTTGTTCCCTATTAGGGAATTATATGCACCCCATCCCACCTTACCATGCAACCCTAGAGAGTGGGGGTTCACATGGACATTAAACGGTTTGTAAAAACATTCATCCTTAATGGCGAAATAGTGCACCCAAAAAATAATAAGAACATTATTGTTTCATTGTTTGGATAATCCATGTTCCCCTTCCTAGCCAACCATTGGTGTTAAGTAATGTCTCCTAAAATATAAATTATAATCATCCCCGAACACCTTTAAGTCACCAATTTTGTCCTTCGTTCGACCCTAAGAGGTGTTTCATGATTTTAGAGATATCTCAACAAATACCAAGGATATCCAATCTATTATCCTTATCAGTTAAATCTCATATTAGATATCTTCTCCACTATCAGTAAGTGGATAATATCTCATTTATTTCTTGTTCATCCTCATTCCACATATCGTAATTTTGGTGAGAAGAATATTGTATTTTTATATATATTCATCTATATTTATTGAACCTATATCTAGGATTTTGGATCTATATTTAAAATTAGTGATATCTTTATATTGTTAATATGTATTTAGGTTTTTGAGGTCTAGATCCCAATGTACGTCATTGTGCTACCCAATTTTCAAGATTTCCCTTAGGTGATTATATGTCAATGAATCAAGGTAGGCGGTATATTATTCAAATCCTTTTCCATGATTTTGATTTCATTTATGAAATTATATAATTTAAATCAATTAATTTTGAAATTGTAAATTAATAAATAGAATTAATTGGTGTAGTCAATTATTTAATGGAGGAATTGGATATTTTACCAGGGTTTTAAACTGTGGAATTTTGATAATTTATTGACGAATTAATCATCAATGTATAGAATGTTGAAATTCAGATAATTAATTTATATATTAGTTATCTAATAGTTGAATTGTGAGATTATGTATAATTAATTATTGATATTATTATAATAATTTTAAATTTTAAATTTGACAATAATTAAACTATGAATTAATTATTTTAATTAGAGATATGAAATTATTAATTATTTCTCAAATTAATTTATGGAATTTATGTTGTTAATTAATTGATGAATTAATTAATATAATATATTTAACTAATTATACAGGAAATAAATTAATGTGATGAATATTATTAATTAATTGTATAATTAATTAATAGAATTTTATTAATTTATAAATTAATGGATGATTGTGATAGGATTATTGATATCAATTAATCCTAATTCATGTGAAATTGTGATATGTAATGATATATAAACATGGTTCAAAAATGGGGTGATATACTTGATAATCTATGCTAATGGTATATATGCAGGGATGATAAATTGGGCGATAGACATGATGAATTGTTCTACTGGAATATATGCTTGTTGATAAATTAGGGGCTAGGCATGATGATCTATTACAATGGTATGTTTGAATGGTTTATAAATGGGTGGACTAAAAATATGATATAAACCAAAGAGATATATGCATGGTTGATAAATGGGGAGCTAGACAAGACCATCTATTCCAATGACATATATGTATGATTGTGAATTGGGGTTCTAGAAATGATGTTCTATTGCTTTGATATACATTCCTGGTAGATAACATATGTCTTAATCATGGACATCTACACGCAAAACATTGGAATTGGTGTATATTTTTAATCTACATAACAAAGAAATTTAAGTGATAGTGATTATATAATCCCACCCATAATGAAATGTAAATTTAATATGTAACATGGTTTATACCCTATATAGGCTGAAGTGGGTATTCAGTAATGGGTCTCCTAGGGGACCCGATGGTCTATATGGTTTCAATAATGTGAAAATATTAATATGATAATTTCTTATCTATGAATTAAACATATTTAAATATAAAACCATATAAAATATTATGTTACAGGATATTGTTTTTGAAACTATTGGTGGTGGCCAATTGAGTTGTAATCACACCCACTCATGATTCCTGATTCATAACCAAATATACATTATGGTTATATGATATGTTATTGGAAAATTTCTTTTTTTAGATGGATGATTTGGAGATGTATCATGATTGAGGTTACCTAATGTAGTTTGGGACCCATTTAGTGTATTTAGTGTTTTTCTTTTGGGTATTAATTTATGATACATGACACGTACACTAGAAGGACATGATTTCTGCATTAATTTCGATAGTATTTGTCTTGAATTGATTATAAATAGATACTAGTATTATTTATGGATGTTTACACTTAATCTATTGTTAACATATTTACACTTCTATATGAGTTTGATAAAAATAGGTTAATTACTCTCCATGATAGACTTATTATACTCTCAGAACAAGTCTACGACCTCTAGTATGTAGGGAGATGTTCTTGTGGTCATGTGACCGACCAGATCGGGGTGTCAATGCATGGAACATGGGATCTTTTGTTACACTATGGAAATTTAGTGATTGGAGAATAGATAGAAGGTGATAAATGGAAATTTATTATCATATTCTTTAGGAATGAAGTTTCTAAAGAAGATCATGGTGTGATAAAAAGACGATTATGATGAATAATTTTTTAAGGAAAAATAAATTTTTTAATTAGATATACGTGATGCAAGGAATGAAATATTTTAGAAGAAGAATATTAATGGTAAGAAGAAAATCAACCATATTGTGTTGTCTATATTAGGATGGGACATTAAGAGTGCCATGATGAAATCAATTCTCAATAAAATAAGAATATAAATATGAGTGGATTATTGAAATAATATTATTATAATCAAGACCATCTAATATTTTATTTTATTTAAATTTAAATAATAAAAGATCAATCATTTAATTAGGTTAAATAAAGATAATTATTAAATTTAATGTTAATGATTCACAAATAATATAATTTCATTGATGAATATAATTAATTTTCAATATATAATATAATTAATGTATAATAATTTAAAGATTTAGTTTTTTTATATTGAAATTTATGTTGATTATAATAATGAATAAAGGGATTCAATTAATAAAATTCACATTTATATTCTCATAAATGAATAATTATTAGAATTAGTGAAATGGGGCACAAAAGTTTTTAAGGAAATGTCATATAGACAATGAACCATTGTTTTGGAAAAATTTTATTCAACTATGCTGAAGAGAAACAAAATTCTATACAAGTGAGTGGAACAAACAAAGGGTCATTGAAGGATTTTTTCACCAACACAGAAAATAATAGTTTCTCATAAATTAATTTACCAAGACAATGGGAGGTAGAGTGTTTGAAATAATCCCTAGTATTAGATGGTTAAATAAATAATAATAATATATTAAATGGTATAATAAATTTTAAATTATTAAATTGTAAATAAATTTCATTTATAGAAATATCAATATTATATCTATATTGGCCAAATCCAACTTTTTCTAAAGAATAGAGGGGCTATTTCAATGTATTATAAACAAAAAACTAATAATTAAGAATTGTACCATATACATAATACCATAAAATAAATTATTTATATAGTAATTCCTTTCATTTATCAAATTTCATACACAAACATTTGAATATAGATAAGGAAGAAATTGAAAAATAGTTCTAGAATGTAAAATGAAGATGAATTATATGTAACCCTACCTGGGTTTATTTGGGAACACACTCTATAAATTGTATGCGAAGGATGAGTATGATTATACTACCAATGCTATATAAATATTACTGGAAATATGTTATGCTTCAATTTAACATGGAATATCATTGATTAAAAATAATAATAGAGGGAATGGTATCATTGAACAAATCAATCTAAAATAAATACATAATAGTAATGCAATGTCCCTTGGTAGTGGGTTTTTATTTAATGTAATAGGAAATATTCCCCATAATAATTATTTTATAATAAAATTGAATGGAATGATGTTCTTTATAAATTAAAATTTTAAAATATAAAATGTAGTAGAAATACCCATTTAATATGGTAAAAGCTGAAAAGAAAGATGTATACTCTTTTGATGGGTTGTGGTAGAATCTCTTGAGTTTGAGTCAACTTAGTGACTTTGTTCATATAGATTCATTTTATAAAAAATGGGTCATAATAAAATTCATGGACCATAACTCTCTCATGATTTTATGGGAAATAAAAGGTAATATTGACATTTAAGAAATTAAAGAAAAAAATTATAATATTTAAAGATGATAATAATCTTTTTGATAGAGGGTTAGGACACATAATGTAATAGATAAAGGATAAATTATCTAATATTGTAATAGATGTGGATATTCAAAATATAAAGTTATATCAGGATAAACCATGTGATTCATGTATATGGGAAATATGGTCTAAAGTCAATATTAGATAAAGAAAATATGTCCATCCATTCAAATTTATTTTCATCACACTAACATATTTAGTATAATTAATTCACATGATACCCGTGGATAAAGGTACAAAAAAACACCCATAATTTTCAAAAAATAATATTACATTTTTTATATGAATATTCAACAAATAAAATAATGATCCATTTTAGAATCATATATCGATAGTGTAATTTGAAACATTAATGTGTAAAAAACACTTTTAAAAGAGAGATAAATTATTTCCCACTAAATTCAACATATCTATCACTCTTCATAGACATATCACACTTAATACCTATCTTCATAACATGGGAAATGTAAATACAAGAATGAGTGACCTCTAATACACATTTTGTATAATAATGGTTGTTAACAACGATAACATAAACATAACCTCATGATAAGTGTGTGATAACATTAGACTAAAATTTGAAAATCATAACTTTTATATCAAAGATAAATTTCATGGGTTATAGAGAAATGTAAATATATAAATAATACAAGAATCATAATGAAATGAAATAACATATTCCACAAGTGCCTAAAATTAGAAATTATATATATTTCCACTTCATACAAATTATCATGGGAAATAGATTTCATAGTTAATGGTGAATTCCAAGACTATCATAGTGTATTAGGTTCACTACTCATTGCATAATATCATTAGTAATGGTTTTCTCCCAAGATTATCCTTTTATACAATGTTTGATATTAAACTAGGTTTATTCCCCATTTATAAGGAACCAATCATAGTATTTATATAATGATTAGTTTTAAGTCTATAATTAATTCTCTTTCTTTGAGGACATTAATTGTTTATAATTATATAATTACAATATCTTCCAATGAAAAAAATATTTTTTCTCAAAGTGGGGAAAAAATCATAGTATCCATTTTCCAATATACCAAAACTATTAGTTTAGTAAAAGTATTATTTTCTTGTCATAAAATAAAAATTTTCATCTTGTTATCCTCCTAATTTCTACTAACAATGAATCCATATGGAAAATATTTTTAAATCTGGGCCTAGAACAAAGAATTAGTAATGTACATAAAAAATAAAATCATATAGTGTAGTGGAACACATTAAAACCTATATAATTTTAATAATGTCACATTATTAACTTAGTATATTAAAAAAATTGATCTGAAAAAATAGTTATTTTTCTAAAAGAATAAATTAAATTCCAAAAAAACGGAAGACTCTTATAGGAAATATAAATGATAACATTAATAACTATTGATAAAACATTTTCATAAATAACTATAACCTATTTTAATCTATATGAGAAACCAAACTAGCTAACTCCCTCCTTCCAACCATGTATGATTAAGAACATTATCCATTGCATTAGAGATATATAATTGATCACACCCATCAAATATGATATATCAGGATCTCCCATTTCTCATATATATTTCTCAGTTACCATATCATGAATAAAACATTTTTCTATTACATCTTTTTATCGTAAAACCCTTAATAAGTATTTTGAACTAGCATGAGAAGACAATTTTAGATAAACAAATACACATTCAATACAAAATAATTTTTCAAAAATAAAAAACCAAAATGAAGGAAAATAACAATTTTCATTGAATAAAATATAAAATATTTTAAAGTAATAGAAAATACAAATAATTATTAGGGTATTGGGAAATGCATATACATTTTATACATTTAAACATAGAATTCATTTTTTCATTGAAAAAGAATGTCAAAATGTTCTATATAATTTGTGTAAAAAAATTCAATTTGATAACATTTTAAATAATATAAAAAATTCATAAAATATAATTTTTAATTTATTTATGCAGAAACGATTATATATATATAATGTTTTTTATAATATGGACATAAAAATGAAATATTTAAAAAATAAATATTCAGAATATTTTAAATCGGGGTTTTAATGTAATGTCTCTCTTACCACCTGTCTAAATCATCAGATAGGTTATTTATCTTCAAAAATTATAAACATAAGATAATTATTTAATTAATTTGGAACCCTTTTTATATCAAATATTTTTTTATTTTCTATTATAATTAATTACTTAATCAATTATCTTCAAATTGGATGTTTTGACGAAATTTATCATGTATATCCAAAACAAAATTGATAGGTTTTTTATGGTAAAAAAGATCATTATATAATCATTTATAAAATAAAAAAAGATAAATAATTTTGACTTTTATACATCAATTATACATTTCTAAAATATAAAGAACTATTTTTTTAAAAAATTGACTACATTATAATAATGGAGATTGTGGGTCATGCATATATATGAGTTACCTTCCATTTTTGAACAATAATTTTGAAAATAAAATAAGTGATGTTTGATAATTAATTAATTATATTTATATGATTAATTACATATTTTTTTACATTATATAATTTTATATATACTATACATATTATTTAGTAATGATAAAATAATAATGGCTCTTTTTGGAGGTGGTAACCCCCACATATGAATGAACCACATTATCATTCTTAAATAAAAATAAAGGTAATAAAATATATGATGTACTAATTTTATATCATTATATATATCTCAAAAATATCACATATATATATAATAAATACATCATCATAAACATATTTTACCATTGGTGATGAAAAATGAATGTCATTCATTTCAGAGGTGGTTGTCTGCTATAAACATGAACTGTGCTATTGTGTTACATTTGATCGAAGAGGATATGAATATAGGTTATTTAATTAACAGAAAAAACATCAAAAAATATATAGTACATTGGTGTTATAATTTCATAATGTATGAGTAAATTCTGAATGATGTAGATGATGATTTAAAATAGAAGCTCCTACTTAAGAACTATACATCTTCTTCTAAATTATATCTTATAGATTATCACAAAATAGTTATTATAATTATATTTGGATTAAACCATTTCCTTTAAGAAATTGGGTTCAATTTTTGAAAGGTATTATTCTATGATTTCTTCATCTAAAATGTTTTAGGTGTGGATAAAATAGGATAGGAGGATCCATTTTATAAGGAAGTTGAGGGGCACCCCTGGAATATCTTAATGTATTAAATTAATATAAATTAAATTTCATGTCCAAATGGATAAAAATGATTCTATTTTAGGATATGATTTTTATGAGTTTGAATATTCAAATATAATAAAACTTGGATATTTTTAGACTATTTTTCCTAATTTTATTTTTGTTATAACCCCAATTATCTATTTTGAAAATTATGTTGATAATAATGTTTTTTACTATATAGGGGTCACGATAGGTACTATAAAATGGAAACTACCCCATAAATAAGGCCATTTTCAATATTTTATATCCCATCAAATCATATTGTCTTAATATAATATTTTATGGAATTTTAAATCATTCATCTTATAAATATAAACTAACAAAAGCTTTTATGTAACTTATGGAACTATTAATTTAATTTGGATTCATGGGAACTGTGAAAAATATGGAACTACAATAAAAAAAATTAAGAAAACCAAATCTATTATAATTATCAGAAAAACATGGGGAAAATAATTAATCACTGAAATTAAAATAATTAAAATATTTAATTAACAATTAATATATATTACTATTTATTGTATAAATAGAGTTTAAACATTGAAGATGAATTTTATAGAGTTATTTCACTTCTAAATATTTGAAAAAGTTCACCATAAATGATTTTATTTATACTACAAGGATTTATTACCTAACATAAGTTGGTATTATCCCAATCAAAAAAAAATACTATATATATTTAAAACAATAGAGTCTCATATTACATATTATCCTTTATTTGAATATTTTAAAGGACAAAATCAATGAAATATTGAACCGAATTAAAATATTTTAGACCAATTGATTTAATATTCTGAATGAATCTCATAAAATTTAATAAATATAACATCTAGTGTTATTTATTGGGATTATCATTATTTTTTAACTTTAATTACCTAATTTAACCTTAATATAGTGATGAAAATTTTCTAAGGTTACTATTGAAAATGACTAAAATAAAAGTGACCTATATAAAAAATTTAAATGGGCTGATTAAAAATGAGAATCTATTTTTTTATTGCATTTTTTCAATTTTAAATATTTAACATAAAATTAATCCAATAAAATGATACCAAAATAAGATTTTCAAAAACAAATTCCTTCAATTATAGTTTTTTATACCCTACTAATGATTAATATGCATTCTCAAAACTAAATTGGTATTAATTTCAAAAAAATGATCCCATGATATTTTGAAACTAATCATAAATAGTATTACAATGTGTAATTTCTTAAAAATAAATTAAATTTTCTAATAAGAATCATTTTTGTTCACTATTCCTTTAAAAATCAACCTTTTTATAAAATTATCAAATATTACACATAAAATAATTTTTTAAATTCATAATTAAACATAAGATTATTTTTTCAAATTATGATTCTATAATTTGAAATGATTAATGCAAAATAACATCATATATAGCACAAAATATAAATTTTGTTAGAAATGATTTTTTTCCAATTTGCACATAAAAAATACAACATATTCCTATATAAATTATAAATCTATAAGATATAATTAGTGAACATTGAAAACACATTAAAATGATTTTTATTGAACTTAGATTTTTTGTTACATACATTCCTTCACATGGAAATTGTGTGATTGGAATTTAATTCATTACTTAAAACACGGGGATATATTTCCTTTAAAACCATATTGGATTCACAAGTTGCTTCTTCAACCAATATAGGTTTTCAATAAAATCATTACAATATTAATTACCATATTATAAAACACTTTCTATAAATATTCAATAATTTGAAAAATATTTCCATTATATGAAGAGTTCTCTTCCTGATGAACAACATCAATGGCTAAAACATACTATTTTTTTTGCATGTATTTCCATGTCATCCAAATAAGAAATACATTTTTTTCCTGAGTTAATAATTGGTTAAAGGCACATAGTAGTATACTAATCCAAAATTCACTATGATTTCATATCACCTAACCAACTATTCACAAATATTTCAATTTTTTTAAAAAGCAGAACACTTTTTCATTGTGATAATTTATTAAAATCATTATCACCTCTCTCAAATTAATGGTATTTACGCCAGTTATCAATATAACATTTAAATATTTTCATTACCATCATCATTTTTTACTGTATCATTTACACTGTATGAACAGTTTCATCAACTATGACTGGACCAGTAAACATTCATTCACCAACATCATCCCAAAATGATGACATCTGACTCCTCTTTCAATGTAATGTGTCAAAAAGTACACTATATTTACTAGAATGGAAACATTTATTATATGTAAACTCAAATAATAAAATATTTTGATCCCTAAATCACTAGTAATTCATTAAAAACCAATGGATAATGTCTTCAATGGTATGAATGTTTTCCTACGAATATCCTCAAATTGAGGATGAAAATCTATAGAAATATAAATTATATTCCAAACATATTCTGAAATCTTGTCATGTTGTTAGAGGATATTCGCGGAACATGATCAAATACAATGGTGATTGGAAATATATAAAAAATGACTACATTATTGATATAATGTAAAAAAGGTGATATATTGACATAATATCATTAATGGGAAGGAAATTTATAGATTTAGATAATAAATCAACAATAAACCAAAAATATATTATAACCTAATGATATCTCTATAAATACTAATATGATTTCCATGGAAATATTTCTCATTTTCAATAAAATAACTACTATGGGATGCGGAATAAACATTGGAAATTTTCATTCTAATTTACCATATTGTAAAGTAAAATATTTCATTGTAAATTTAGAACAACTTAATTTCATTCCATCATACCAGTAGTACTCCTAATAGTCTCCATTCATATTATTACAACATTGACAAATTGAAAATTGGGTTTTATGATCTTCACTCTATCACACTATCCATATTTGAGAAATGCAATGAACAAATAATAATTATATTTAATAGATAATAACATCATAATAAATATTAATATTTGGAAACAAACTCTTTATAATAGATTATGTCATTTCCAATAAAATATTTTCCACCTTATATCCTTGATTAATTCTTCTAATTGATATGATTATATTGACACCTGATGAATTTAAGAGGAAAAATATACATGCACAAAATATAATAAAAAATTTATCAAGATAATAACCAATGGATCACGTTACAAATGCAACATGTGTATGCTAGAATTATTTTTATGACTGAAAGAATCATCAACTACAATTATATTTCTTGGATTATAATGAATCCTCTAGTACAACTGTTAACACTATTCCATCCATATTCTGTAAGTCATATTCCACTCTTTTTATGTGAATATTCAATTCATATTTTTATCAATATTTATACAAAACATCACCCTAAATAAATGATTCCTAAAATTTGATAAAGAAAAAAAATAAAAGAATATATTTCTAGACCATGTGTAAAAAATTATAAATTAGGTGGGTTCAGTAGATTTTAAGTATAAGAAATAACATGATCATTATTATTCAGATCAAAAAATTCATTTTAATGATTATTCACTATTGTCTTGGTTCCAAAAATATATCAAAGATAGTGAACCCCTTGACACTTCTGGTGGTGCCATATATGCGACATAGGTTTTTCCAGAGTGGGTGATGTTTGGAAGGATGGTGGAATAATTGGGATTAGATATGGTGGTTAGTTAATGTATTTATTATATTTTCAAATTGGGTCATTTCTCTGTTCATTGGTCACTAGTCCTTGGGGATAATACTTATTCTATTTTTGGTCCTTTGTTCCATTGAGTTATCTATTGTGGGTTGTATGTGACATGGCTAAAATCAAAATAATGATTTGATACATTATTTTGGAAGTGAATTGACATTGACACATGTGTGACCTAATTTTGAAGGTGTTCATGTTGATTCTCATCATCCAACCTTCTATCCACATTGAGTTATAGTGGCGTGTCCTGATTATGATTTTCACACATGGAATCAGTTTTACGATGTAGTGCAACAGGAAGGTGACAAAAGTGTATGCCCATAGAGGAATCATTGTGTGGGAAAAGTTTTTTATAGAATGATTTGTTAGAATTCATAATCTGACCCTCCTCCCACATTTTTGATGGAGGGATTCCCATCTTCATAATTTCTCTCCAGTAAGATGTGACATTTTTGGGATGGAGGAAGATTATTTTCTAGACTTGAACCATGTGGAAATGACTACTTACAATGGGTGATGTTTGTTTCATTTTATGACATGTGTATGACTAATCAATATAATATTTCAGTCCATGTTTTAGCCATAGTTACACTGGGAATTCTAAATATATTACATCATTTCATTAGGTGTATGGTCCTTTGAAACCTATAAGAATTACCTATGAACTATGTTTAAAAGTATTATTATAGATTTAAAATAAAATGTGTCTCGGTCCTTAAATATTCATGAAATAATTTATAAATGCTGTTAAAAATATTTATATGATGTTTATAATACTAATAAAATTTAATTATTCATATAAAACAATGTTGACTTAAAGTTAAAACCCAAAGCTTTTACCAAGAGTTATATATTCATATCCTAAGGATATATTCTCATTTTACATGATAATTTATAATAAATGAAATAATTTTAAGATCCAGGGTCCAATGGTGATTTTTTATAATTCTAATTAAAATGTAACATACCCATCACAACTTAATTTTATGGACCAACATTTAATGTATATATAGAGAATTTTATTGTAACAAATTATTTCATCGATCCTAATGATTTCCACCGAATGTAAAAATTATTAGACAAATATTTTCAAAATTATATATCTAATTTAAATTTAATCATCACATCTTTGAATAGAAATATATTACACAATTCATATTTTATTTAGTACTATTTTCATTATAGTCACAATCCCTATGGCTAAATATACCACATCAGTAAACCATTCAATATCTAATCAAAAATTCGCTTAAATTTATTTTACCACACATGGTACATATTTAGGTATTACATAAAAACATATTAGTTGGTTACATCTCTATTTCACACAAACTAGATCATTTCTATCCTTTTCATATCATGGATCATTAGTTTCGGTAAACTGTATCACTTCATTCTCATCACAACTAAAAAATTTTTCATAAATTTATTTTATTTTCTAGATAATGGTCGTTGTAATAATGGATTCAATCCGGAGTAATATCTAATAATTTTAATATTGATGGCCTGAATTAAATTCTTGACATACCTGGCCATTATTGAACAATATTATTCATATGAGGCTAATGAATCATCATAATTTTTCATTAATGAAAATATTTTTTCCTAAAAAAATTTAATAATATTAGGGATCTATTTCTCCATAAAAATATTATTAAATGTACCTCATTCAATATAAAAAGATAAACTTAATCATTTGTATTCCTATGAATAGTCCAATATGGATAAAAAAAACCTTATACATGATAAATGGAAATAGTTACATTTAAAATTTCTGAACACCCTATGATATCAAACATCAATTCTAGAAAATTTAAAATTTCATTTCTCAATAATTTTATTGAGTTTCCACAAAAATATTGATGGTACTATTTCATGAAGTTTTAATCTATTTACACGTTCTTATGTAGGAAATATAGTATCTCTAAAGGTGGATCCACCACCATATATATCATTTTTTAAAAGATACATCATTAGAATGAAAACATCAGTTCCAATTACAATAATTTCGAAATATGGAATTGGTAGTATATATTCATCTTGACACCTTAATACATCAGCTCCCCTATTTTCTCTTTGGAAAACCATTCTTAACTAGAACAGATTAGACAATGAAACATGTTAATCGTCAGGTGCTATATCATTTCAATATTACCATAATGTAAAACCATTCATTTTTATTGTATTAATAATATTGTAAACACTAATTTTATATAATCTATTCCTACGATACCAACAATAAGGACCCATTATTAAAAATTCCATAATATTTTGTTTTACCAAACCAGTTGTGTTCATTAATGGGGATCATCAATCATATATGATTTATCAAGCTCACTGATTTCTCATATATATTTCTAACATACAATATCATGAATAATAAATTTAATTAATTTATCTCTTCTTTGTTAAACACTTGAAATAAACTTATGAAGCCATATGAATAGAGACTTTAGGATATTGAAAGAACCTATCATTTTAAGGACTTGTTTAAAAAATAAAATATACATAAAAAAGAAAAGATTGTTTTTCTTTGATTAAAATTTTAAAAATTTAAATATTTCAAATTGTTAAATATATGTTATTATTAAAGGAATAACCATTTATTTATTTTAAATTAAAATAATAAATACTTTTTTCTATTGTAATGAAAGACAAAACGTTATTTATAAAAAAATAATTTTTTAAAACCATTGATATAAATAAAAAATTGAATAGATTGTTCCATATAATTGATTTATATGCATGTAAATACATCAATAAAACTATTTTTAGCAATTATGGACCCAAAAGTGAATGACATAGATAATAATATTTTAAAACATTTAATATGGGGTTTTTAATGTAAAATATCACATAACATGATTCAAAATCATCATGTACCTTCATTATTGTGTAATAAAATAAGAAAAATATAACTATTTAATTAATTGGAAAATTGTTTGATGTAAATTATTTATTTTATATCCATGTAAATGTTTATTCCATAACATATTACCTTCAAATGAAATGTCTTGATGATTGTTGGCTCATATGACCAAAATGATATCGGTTGGATGACTATGGAAAGTTGTTCATTACCAATTCATCTAAATAATTTTTATTATTAAATATTTATACACTTTATACAAAAATATTCTTCCAAAACTATCAATTAATGATACTTATAGAAAATGATTATGTTAAAATCATGTAAACAGGTGGTTGTACCTATGCTTGAGTAGTGATTACATTTTTAAATGATCATTTGGTTGAAAAGGTTATTATTATTTTATAATTTAAAAGTGTGAATTATAATATACATAATATATTAATAATTTTAGAAAACATATATATACCATCCAGGTTATATCGTAATGAATAATGTACCACATTACATAGTAGTGTTGGTAATCCACACATATGGATATAGGTTGTTATCATTTTTCAGTGAATTGATGTGAAAGAAAATATATGATATATTGATTTCATAAAATAACAAATAATTCACAATTATAATATATATATATATACCATAAATCTATCATCACAAATATATGTGAGAGTCCATTATGGAAAATTAATTTCATTGGTTCATGAAGTATTAGTACACCATATAGAAAAATGATAGATTAATTTCACATAAAAATTATTATGAGTTTAATATAGATTAGGAAATTAAAAGGATATAATGGATTTATATTTAATATAATGGGGATTATATTTCTATTTTTTCATGTTTTTTTATTGTGTTTTAATAAAAATAAAACAAGAAAGATGGGTTAAAAACTATGTGTCTTCATTAGACAACCTCTTAAAGATAACCTCAAAAGAATTCCAATGTTTTTTATGATAAAAAATTCCTCTAGGATGTGGGTATGAATTTAATTATGTTATTGGGTAGTTCTTAATAGAACCAATGTTTTTTATCTTTCATGAAAATAAGAGAGTCGGATTCCATTTATAATAAAATAAAGGGGAACTATTGGATTTTCATAAATTAAAAAAATTAATATAAATTCATTTTATGGTTAAAATTTCATAGAATTTATATAATTACAATATATGATGATTATGTGTAGAAATAATCTCATAAAATAAAATTTTTACAATCTTATACTATTTTTTTACCTATATATTTTATTTCACATGTAGTTAAGTTTATTTACAATTAGGCTATTTTTGTTCAACTATCTTGGGGTTATGACAATTACTAAAAGGAGATATTTTTACAATAAAAGGACAATGGGCTATGTGGAGTGACATTCGAGATTGAAAATATATTCATGGTCTATCAGGGTTGACGAAAAGATGATTTCCCTCCAGTAGTGGATCATTTCTGGGATGACATCACCAATGATTTTCTAGCATACCAAATGATAGAGAGGTATAGTTTTTGACATATATTGTTCTAGGAGTACAAATAGTGTCTATTCATCCATACATGATAGATCCAATAGAGCTTAAGGATCTGAAGATTTATATAGAGAATTTAGATTCCAAAGCCTATATATGGCCTATAACATCCTCATGGGGCCCACCTGTGTTTTTTCCATAAAGGCAAATGGAACCTTACGTCTTTGTGTGGATAAAAAATGTTGAACCATCTTATGGTTAAGAAATGATATCCACTACCTAAAATAGATTATATCTTCAATGATCTCTATGGAGAAAAGGTATTCTCTAAGATAGACCTGTGATTAGGTTATCATCTGGTGTGAGTAAATCTATTAAACATGCAGCATATAGATTTTTGTAATAGGTACGGTCTGTATGAGTACGGTTAATTATTTTTGGACTTATTAATGTGACCATTATTTACGTGGATCTAATGAATTGTGTTTTCATCCCTATATCGACTCTTTTTCATGGTCTTTTTTGATGACATCTTTGTGTATTTTCAAACCTGTAATAACCATTCCATACACCTTGATATCGTGTTGACTACACTATTATCACTTTTTTTTTCGAAGTTTTCTATGTGTCACACCTGGATCGAAAATGAGCTCTTATTGAGATATATTATCTAAAAAACAAGCATATATATTTACCCCGAAAAGGTTAGTGCTTTAGTTTCTTTGGATCAACACAAAGAATGGGTTTGATACAAATAATTTCTCGAGGGTTGGCTGGAAATTACATTAATTTCAAATAGGACTCCTCCTACCTTGATTCAAAAATTATTGGTCTTTCAATCAAGGGTGTTATGTTCCTCTGGTCAAAATCATGTGATAAATCCTTTCAGAAGATGAATAGGAGGATTATATTGGTACACATTCTATCTCTTCTAGTTCTTGATGTAGTTTATATCGTCTTCTATGAAGCATCAAGGATCATTCAATGAGTAGTGCTAACTTTTGTGTATAGTGTTTTTGTGTGTGGATATCAGCAGTTGAGGCATCATGAGGGAAATTACCTAACACATGATATTGAGCTTGATGCTGTTGTTCATACCATACGCTCTTGCATACATTATCTATTGGGTGAGAACATTATTTTTTACATAGATCAAAAGAGCCTCAAATATATCTTTTGACAGTGTGGCATAAATATAACAAAGTAGATATGGTTCTAATACCTATAATCATTTGATATTGAGCTCATCTACACACATATAATGGTAAATGTGGTTTTAGAGGCACTAAGTTACAAAACTGTGACACATGTTGTGTAGGAATCCAATTCTGAATGGAAGCTAACGATCCATTTCTCTAACATTAATCTAGAGATTCATGATGGTCGCATGTAGTATTATCTCTAATCATTGAATGTTACCTCTTCCCTCTCCGAGGAGGTGAAGACTAAATAGTTTTTAGATCTCGAAGGATTTATTGTTGACCAGGGTAAAGGATAATATTTCCAACCTATTGATAGGACTGTAAACAGAGATGACATCCTGTGTATTTAGGAATGTGTCTGGGTCCTTAACTATATGAGAGAGGATTTGATAAAATATTCCCATGCCTCTCAATAGGATTTTCATCCATGAATCTCAATGATGTATCGAGACATGTGATCCAATATTTTTTGCATGGAATGAGTCATAAGATATCAGGCTTTATCACAAGGTGTTCCACCTAACTGAAGCTGAAGGTTGATCACTTGAGAGATTGAGGCTTCTTACACCAACTTTTAGTCCCAGAATTGAAATGGGATGATTTTTCTTTGGACATTATAGCCATTTTTCTTTAGTCACCTACATTTAAGGATGATGTATGGGTTTTCATAGAAATACTCATGAATGTATCCCTCTTCATTGTAATTTGGGATACTTTCTCAGATTATGAGATAGGAAAATTGAATGTCCAAGAAATCATATATGTACACAGGGCCCCATGTACTATTATTTTAGATAGTGTTTATCATTTCACCTCACAGTTCTATAAGGTATTGATGAAGGATACAGGAACACAAGTGAATCTAATAACATCTTTTTACCCACAGACTGATGGATAATCAGAATGGACAATAAAGGTTCTAGAGGATATGCTCTAATAATTTGTCCATGATTTTGGATGTTCTTAGGAGAAGCTTAACCCTCTCATTGATTTCACCTATAATAAAAGATTCCAGGGTACAATTTAGATGGATCCATTTGAGTCCTTATATGTTTCAAAATGATTTTCACCCATTTGTTGGATAAAGGCTTGTGAGGTATCCTTACTCAGTCATCATCTCATTCAATAGACTTCCGAGAAGGTTTAGCCGATTGGTAGCAGATGGCTACTAGCTAGTACAAATAGAAATCCTATACAGACCATCATCGACAACCTCCTGAGTGCGAGGTCTGGGATAATTTTTTTCCTTTGGGTATCTACCATGATAGCGAATAGATGGTTAGCTATATACATGATTTTTTCACCTCATTACATATGTTTGTTTGAGATTATAGTGAAATGAGAGATGATAGCCTATCTGTTTCAACTACTTTAGAGGTACCAAGAAATTCATTACATCTTCTATGTTTCAAATCTTTTTTATTATCATGCCAATCAATTACATATCATTGATCCTGAATAACATGTTTAAATACTGATTCTACCTATGCGGAGTATCTGGTACACATCGTCAATTTGAGCATGAATGTTATATGAGGCAGGTGTGACCCTCTAGTATGGTTTCTATGGAACTGTGTCTACTTGTAGGATGAAACTTGGAAGGTAGACACCAATATACATGCCTCATTCCCAGAATTGGTCCTAGCTAATGATTCATCACCCATGTACTGTGAAATCATGGATTATTTATTTTAAGGGGGAAGAGTGTAAGAACATCATTTTCCAATCAGGTTTGGATCATTTAAATTTTAGTCTACTTATTTATTTTGTACCAATTTTTGGATTCCTAATGAGTTAGTTATGGTCCTGAGGTTGTTTGGGGCTTGTTCGAAGCCCGAAGCCCATCCTTTATTGAAAATTGTATTGACACGTGGTTTTGGGTAAACAATGCTTATGGGCCGCAAGATTACAACAAACCATGAAAATGGATACATTTTGGAGAGAGTCTTACTACATGGACACTGCTTAATTTCCCTCACTATGTGACCTAACTATTTGAGTTCCCTTTCATTCCCGCATACCCATGCATTGTTTTTGCATGGTTTGTCAAACTATGTGGACAAACCATGAGCAAACTAATTTGTCGGTAAAATGAAATTTTCTCCTTTAATTAACTAATTATGCCCCCTCCTTCCTGGTAATATGTTTTTTTGTTATAGTGACCTATTTTTCATCCCTTTTGGATATCCTTGATGTCCAAATCTAACTATTTAATGACATCATACATCTTGGATATGATCAACATTCTTTTTGTTGCGTTGGATGCACAACGATAAGTACTCGAGTCTATTTAGTCGTTCTTTTCTCTTCCTCTCACCCTAGTTATCATGGTGTTGGTTTTTTTCCTTTTCTCTGATATAAACAACTATATTCCATATAATATGACTCTATAGGAATATGAGAGTCATACGACCCAATGGTGGTTGGTATATAACTCATCCCTCATGTTCATTGATTTTGGAATTGTCATGGGGGCATGATGATTTCATTGGGTGTCATTTATGAAATTTATCTTACAATATTATAATAATTATAAAAATATGGTTATTATATTTGAAAATATTTTATTGTTTTATATTTACTATTCCCACAACTCCTTCCATCCCTAGTATGATGTTAAGGCCTTATTTTCGTAGTAGTGTTTTGACATGTTTTAGCCATTGTTCGAGTGTTCCTTAACATCACTATCATAAGGGTTGGAATTTATATATTAAATTGATTGATTAATATTGTGTATTTTATAATGTAAATAACCATGTATTCTCACTGCTTGACAAATATATGTAAAATGATTCATTGGATAATTATATGTTAAATGGAAATTGGGATGTATACGGAGTATGCTACTTGGAATTTTTGTATATATTTCACTTATTGGAATCATATCTGTATCACCCATTACCTTGTTAGTGGAAGGAAGTGGAATGGAAATTGAATATTTAGATTACCTTAAATGGTTTAAATAAATGGATCATGATCAATTATCCTTATCACACTAATGAAGGTTACGGGTTTGAACCCATTGAATAACATTTTACATCATTATCAAAATAGGATTGGTGTAACTCGTTATCTCATTGGATTCATGAGGGAATTCATTGAGCACTCAAGGAACCCATTCCAAATTGAAGGATACAACTTTTTTAAGATTAGATCCATCTAGAACATGATTCTTATCTATAATTTGTTACTCAGTATGAGGCCATAGGATCCCTCATGTAGTACTACATGATTCCTTGGACTCACTCCTTGAATTTAGCATTGACAAGTAGGTTCCATGGTTAAATCTCCTTAGGCCCATTATTTAATTAGCACCATTTTACCCTGGATAAAATCCATGGACTCACTAGGATTATCATTTGGGAATGACTTGGACTATGCTCCTTCGATTTCACTCTTACCCTTATCCACACTAAAGTTATTAATGAGTTGGCGAACGTTGAGGTAAATGTTTCCATGGTTATTACCGTGGAATATAATTATCAAATATTATTATAGGTTTCCTTATTACATCATGGAACCTATATTATTATTAACATTTATATATTTAGATACTAGAAATTTTCAAATAATGAATTGGTTATAGGTTCATATATTAGATACGGGATGATGTAAGTAATAGGGTATTTAGTTGCATTGTATTTTATTACATTATATATGCATGATAACACATTATTATATTTAAATTACATGAGATATAGGATATATAAACCATTCGCGGTGGCTTAATGTGATTTGTATCGCAACCTCTCTGATCATCATTTGGTACCTATAGTAAATTACATGGTTGCAGGCATTAACAAAGGGAAGCATACTGCTTAATAAACATGAGTACTTGTTTTTTAGGATGAATAATGATAGATGATGTCTGAGAAAGAGATCATAATTCATAGGATTGACTTGGATTTATTTTCTAATTTTTTGGAAAAATTATTTCATACTATCTGTATCCATGTTTTCCAACACTCTAATGACATGAAATATCATCATCAGTTTTTGTATGCTCATATTAACTATTAAAATTATTTAATTTAATTCTTTCAACGGTTATTTATTACATTTTTTTGTTCCACTATTTACTTAAATTTCTTCTGATATTTACTTCTAATTATAATTATATTTTTCACTAAAAATTTGTATTGAGGGAATATTCTCCACGCGGACACACCCTAGTCCCCCCACTACTAGTTGTTAGCCTCTAGAATTTGTGGAGTAGTTCTTGATGACATGTATCCCACAGGGCTAGAGGAACCTATTATGTGGCATCGAGGTCTAGGACGAACCACGTTTTTTGTATGTCAAAAAAATTCCATTTATATTTTCAGATATAAATAAGAACTACCAATTTCAGAAAATGACATGAATATTCATTTTATTGATTTCTTTAAAAATTTAATCAAATATAATTTTGAATTTAAGAAACCATATGAAAATAGTGAAAATATTATTCCAAAAGACAATAGAAAAAATAAACATCAATGAAAATGGATTTTCAAGGCATGAGAATAATAATGTTTATTTTCTATAAATGATTTCTTTCAATCTCTTGAGTACATATGTTCAAGTAAATGACAAAAAATACCCATATAAATAACCATATGATTATAAAATTCATTAAAATCTTGATATGAACAACATTTTAATTTTAAAATCAAGAAACTAAATAATAAACGATACTAATAAAAAATGAGATTGTATCATAATTCCCATATAACATTTGTATTATTATAATATAATAATCATTATTGGGGAAAATAAATATGGACGTGAATATTCCCATAATGTCAATGTGAACCATAATAAATTACATTCATTTGTAGTATATAAACCACATAAAATGTTGACATGACAAATTAGTCATTTGTATCATAGAAATAACAGTTAGATGAAAATACCTTACCTTATGATTGAATTGATTTGAATGTTCTCTAATGTCTAATATAATAAATGTTAATTAATTATTTTATTATACCAGATCCATTTTCATACGTATAACTTAATATATTATCCACATATTACATTTTAACATCCATTTATAAATAACTCTCAATTAAAATCCTCATTTTAGAATGTTATTTGTATGTTTATGAAATTATTGATTTGGTAGTTTTGGTCCATAAGTTTTGATTATGGTTCCAACATATATTTTTGTTTAATGATTATATAAATATCATATATATTCATTATATATATTACTATTTATCCAAAAAATTTAGAGATATAATGATGAATGACACAATTCCTGTAGAAAATATTCCATGTGTACTCATAAAAAAAGTTTTCACTTTTCTTTAGATTGAATATATGAAATGTAGGTAAGAATATAAATTTATAAAATAATTATCATATCACATATATTATATATATTTATTAAATATATCCATATTACCATCTATTAAATTATTAAATGAAAAATGTATCTTATGGATTCAGAGAAGTAGTAGTCCACAAGTATGCAAAGGATATGTTATAATTTTCCAATAGATTCGACTGTATGAAGGTAGATATGATATTATAATTATTTCATAAAAATAATATATAAAATTTAATCATGTCATAGTAAAAATACATTATGGATGTTGATGAAAATTTAATTGTATCGCTCGGTGGAGGGAGTAGTCCACATGTACTCAAAAGCGATAATTTTAAATCCCATGTGATGAAATTGTGGTTTTATATTTGTATTTAAAAAATCATAATAACATTTATTTATATTTTGGATACTCAAGTATTTATGTAATTATAAATATCATATATTCATTTTAGATTGAAGAATAAATAAATGTAAACATGTTGGGCAAGACATTTACCTTTTCATTGATACGCCTCATTGAGATAATTTTTTATAGAAACAAGTAGTACTAATTTTATAATATAATAACATCTAATTAATTTATAGGCATGTTTATAAAATAATGTTTTTTTGGGATGTTTTATCTATATGAATCAAATTCGTGTTAATAAGTTAAAATATTGGATCACTTTTTTATGTATGGGAGATGAAGAATTTTATAATAAACTAAAAAATATAATAAATCCATACCCCTAAAAATTATTCAAAATTTTCATATATTATAATCCAGGTAAGTATATGGTCAAGTTGAAGAATAATATTATTTTTATAAATTTAATTATCAAACATTTAATTCTCTCTAGGTTAACCCCCTAGTAAGCTTGTTTGACATTATATGATACAATTAATGTTTATAATTTTAATACTAATGATGCTGAAAATTTAATTTGAACATCTAATATAATATTTACATTGATAATTAAAAATATCAATACCTTTTAACAAAATTTTACTCAAATTACATTACTAATATTAAATAATATTTAACCCTCAAAATGAAATGAAAAGTGTTTTTCCAGTGAATTTTTTTTCATAAGTATAAAAACAATCCAAATTTATAATCTACAATAAATGTATTATAATGAAAGAAATTATTATTATTATTATTGATTAATAAGTGATACGTTTAAAGAAATTATCAAATTATGGAACATTTTGTTATGCATTTAATGAAAAGGTTGTTTTCAATAAATTAACATTATATTAAATATTCAGAGAAAAATAAATATTTTCATAAACTTAACAAAACATCACTATAAGAAAATATTGAAATTGTGACATCCAAAAATGAAGTTAATATTTGAAAACAACTTTATTAAAAAAAAATCTAATTATTTTTATTATTTTCTAAGAAAAATAAATAAACCAATTCTGTGGTCAAATTGTATTTCTAATGCATATAACACATTTTTTATGAAATTGAAAACTTATTTGACAATATATTTACTTAGATTTTAACATTGAAAATTTTATTCAAAATATGGTTAAACCTATTAATTTCAACTATTTATCTTCAATGTTATTGTGTTATAATACATTATCATTCATTCTAACTCAGAGTTATTTATATCGTAAGGAATTGAAGAAATTAAATTTTTTAAATGAGAAATATTGAATTAAATCTTAATGGTTTACATTCAACACCACACCCCCTACCAAAAAAATCACGATCAAAATTATATCACAATAATATAAAAATGATTACAAATATGATTTATAATCTACTCAGGTTCCCATGTAGATTCCTTTAATTTCTGATTCATCATGAAAAATTTAACCAGGTGAGTATTATTTGTAAATATGAAATTCTAATTACGATCCATGAATTGTATTTGTTTTCATCATATTAAATTTCATGGTCCAGTGTTACAGAACCCTTATTTCATTAAATATGATGTATCATGTCTGTACTTACTTAGTGGAGATTCACAGAACAAATCACTAACTTGAGAGTTGTTCATAGGCTTTCCTGAAAAAAAAGTTAATATCCCCACTTGATCGAGAATATTGAATATTAAAATATAACTATATCTTATAATTCCATTGTTTATGAATATTATAAAATTAATGCATAGATATATTAATAGTAATTCCTTCATATTGATATTTATTTTTATATTTCAATGAAAATTTTCAACATAACCTTATTAACGACTATGAACATCCGTAATGTAATACTGAATGGTTATGTATTTATATATCATTTCATTATCTATAATTATTCCTAATCGATTTATATATCAAAAATCATGCAATCAAATTGGAGGTTTACACATCATTCAATAGAGTGTTTCATTCTTTTCCATTTGAATGGTAATGTGAAATATATTGCTGTAAAAAACTGAACTAATGGATTTTTGATGCCAAAAAACCTTTTAAATCTATTAAATAATATCTCATCGCATCATCCAGTGAATTAATTGATCTCTTATACTGATAATATTTTTAGGATAATATATGATACTAAAAATGTTCTCTTAATCTAGAGATTGTGGAAGACATCTCTAAAACATCATGGTAAACCCCAGATTATACTTTTATATTAGATAATTTATGTAGTCAATGAAACATTAAAACATAATGTAGATTATAAGAATATGATAAAGAGATAAATAGTCATCAATAAGAATTATGAATGATGACATTTTCGGATTATCATCTACAAAAAAATTTACATTTTTGGCTTAATACATTTTGGTATCCCAGTAACAAAATCAACAATGTTGTAGTAAAATTTACATTATAAATTGATAAATAATTTTAGGATCCTAGTAGAACTCACTATCTTAGAATTATCTTGCTAATATTAAAAGAATCAAGATACTTTATTATAAAAATCTATATTCATGTTACCGAAAAAAAATATTCTTTCAAATATATATACATATTATCCCTCTAGGATGAACATATAACGATAATCTATGATCATTATACAATAAACCCTTCTGAAATTATGTTATTTATAGAGAATATTCATTAGTTTTGAACCTTATCATTCTATCACATTCAATGTTGAAATTAAGACAAATTCTACCTTCTTTTTGATCTCTATATCATTTTTTAAACCACATTAATCTGTCCATAGATAGATGGTTGGAAACTCATTTGAGTAAGATATGATTTCCCCAAGAGTATCATGATTTCCAAATCCATAATTGGTAAATCCCAAAATAATGGAACTTTTTTAACCTCATCATAAATAAGTTTGCAAGATGCATTTATCTTAAAACATCAAGCAACTTGTTTTCCTTCCCAGGGTGGTAATTAATGGATCAATCATAATCTTTTATCAAATCCATCCATCTTTTATGGAATATATAAGGCTCATTATTACTGAATATATATTAAATCATTATTATCAATATATATGTGAGATGCTTATTTCAAAAGATTGTTCTTCACAATCATTAATTAAAAAATTACATCAACAAACTCTAGATCATGATTTGGGTAATATTTCTCATGAAATATAACCATTATTTAATAAGAAGATACAAAAATTTCATTCTATGTGACAATGAATATCAATCACATCATTAATGAATCACAATATATCACTAAAACATCCCTATAAGAGGGTAGTGTATGAAAACGAGTGATAACTAAAATTCTATGTAGATCATTGAAATTTTACACAAATTTGTCAATCTAGAGGAACATAGATCACTACTGGTTTGACTTGGTTAGTGTATTAAAAACCAGTGAGAATGTTTTAACAAAGCATAAATAAAATCCGACCATTCCATAAATATTTTTGATAATATACATATTGGATGGTCTTGGCCAATGTTAAATAACATCTATCATGTATGGATCTATAGATATACCCTCACATTAGATTATATTCCAAAAATATGATACATTTTAACATAATAATTTACAATTACTAAATTATTCATATAGTTTCTTCTTCCATTATGTCTTAAAAAATTTCCATAAATGGTATTTTTAATCTTAATTTTTAATTGAATATATATGAATATCATCATTAAATTATTATATGAACTGATAAGTGTAATATCTAAATAATATGTTAATTAAATTCCTGAATACAATAGGAGAAATAGTGATGGAAAATTTAATCTCTATAAATTCATAGAATCCATAAATTGTACAGAATGTTTTCTGGGGTATATCCCCTATGTAGACCCTTAATTGATGAAATCCAGAATTATGGACTATCTTGGACACAAATTGAGATACTTATAGTTGATTAAAAAACCATAAATATGAAATATGAAATATTCTATCTGGATAATATGAAATATGGGTTTTAATACGCATGAGTTCTATTAAAAAATTGCATTAAATATTCATTGGATGACTATGAAGTTCTTCTATAAAGGAATTGGAAAATTTAGTTATAATCTAAATAAAATTGATGTTGTGTTCCTCTACATCCACCTGAAATAGATACACATTCTGAATAGGAACAATGTCTAAAAAATGGATTTAATTTCCATTGGTTGTTCATATTTATCATTTCACGGATAGACAATCATTAGTTTGTTTATAATATTAAACATGATGTCCATTCCATGAAATTGGTGTGAGAATTTAGTGATTGTAGCCAATACATGACCAATATAATATAAAATTAAATTATTGTGAAACTAATGAGTTTTTTACAATCAAATTCCCATGAACATCAATTGTAGAAATATCATATACTTGATATGAGAAAATATTACCACTATAGGATTTGAAAAATAATTCAATATCTACTCAATGAGTTTGGGAGTTAACATTCATAGAGACATTTCATGATATACGAGAATGAATATAACTAATCTCAAATAATATACTTCAATATTTTACAATAATTGTAACCCCATAAACATCATTGTTCTATATAGATTCCACTAATGAATCAAAAAAGAATAGTTTGAGAGAAAATGTTTATAGTGAAAAATAATAATAATGTAAAATATTTTTTTATGTCTAAATCACAATTCCATTATTTAAATATATAACACATTATGTTTAACCTACTTCATTCTAGGATTCCATATATTCAAATACTTCTTAATATTTCATAATGAAAGTTTGATTTAACTCAATCACATCCCCAAAGAGTTTCATACCAAGTTCATAGTGAGGGAACATTCAATGAGAACTAGAAATATAAATTAGATAAACTCGACGAACTATTTTCAAATTTATTACCCATATATGCATCTATTGAAAAAAAACAGCCACTTGTATTACCCATACATTGATTTTTTTTCTAACAAAACCACACATATTTCATTACCATAAGTTTGGATATTCTATTATATTGTATAATACACTAAGTGTTATCAATAATTTTTTCATATCCTATTATCTAAATGAAACTAAACCGATATCTAATAAAAACTAATCTATAAAGTACCCTTAATACATAATTACTACATCTTATTAGACATATATTAAACACATAATTTTATAATATATGATCAAATCATATATGATTATTTTCTTTTATATCCTAGATGCATAAAAATCATCTTCATTATAGATTTACATAATCTACCAATAATTTCATCATAAATACTAAAATTAATAGTTATATCATACATAAATTAATTCTTCATTGTTTGGGAATAGGAAACCGAAATTACGGTGAACTCAGATACTCAATTGGGTAATAAAGGTAGATACAAATGATGGGAATAACGTAAAATATATAAAATAGAGAGACCCATCCATTTATTACATTGCTATTAAATTATTTTGAAGATAAAAAACATAATAGTATTACACATAGATTATCCAACAATTTAGTGTCTTGAAAAAACTATGACAATACATAAATATTACTACATCGAGCATAAACTGTGTTTTTCATTTCTTCTTCTCTAGTTTCTTATTGGCACTTGACCTCTCTTTAGTACTTGTATCCACATGAAGAAATACATCAAAAGGGGTGATCTAGAAGCCTAGTAAGGTCACATATAAGAACAATATATCATAGGGTGAGCATATTCATAACATTGCCAATGAATCATGAAAATGATAGGAAGCATTAATAAGAGACTTGAAATGTGGCAGTGCATAAAAATGAAACATCATTTCATAGTTGTTAACTACCAATCATGGTTGTGAAAAAACATATCATCTTTTTCACAGATCATTTCACATTTACTCATGAGATTAAACACTTTAACCAATGCATCGGAGAGCTATATAATTATGGGTGCACCAGTTATATTTAAGCATTTATATTGTGCTATATAATTCTGGCACACCCATCACATCATTACATTATCATTTATTAGGCATGAAAAATTGAACATAGAACATAAATGGACATAAATAAACCATTAAAAGTAATTGGATTCATCTCATAAGAACACATTCATAAAAATTGGGTTCCCAAAAGAAATAGGGAGTAACATACATGTTACATGAACCTTCAATCTTGAATGAGAAGTAAAAGGTGTGTTCTTGAAAGAAGAGTTCTTTTAAAAAACATTTTCATAGTAATAAATTCAATTAAAAATATTTATATTCCGAAAATGGTAAGAAAATGATTAAAAAAATATTTTTAATGAGTAACCATATCAAAAAGGTGTGAAAGAAGGATAACCAGAATTGTGAAAGTTGGGTTCGAGAATTTCTCCATACCTTGTATCTGAACTCTTCCTTCTCTTTAATGTCCAGTATAATGACATTATATTCATTAATTAAAAATCCAAGAACCATATAAACATTAATAGGTTTATTTTTTGTTTAATTATGATATCTATGGACCTTTTGATGAGTTTTAGGGTTTAAAAACATTGTTCAGGAATGTTCGTTTTTAGGGTTTTCTTGAGCGTTTCCCATGTATTCATGAATTAATGTTCGTGTAGACCATTGATAAACATACAGAACATGCATTACATTTTATTAATTATATTCCAGAAGTTAAAATTATCATATAATGAATAATATTTTATAACATGTGGACGAATCATTAGATATGAATTTAATGGTGATCATTTGGGTTAATTTTTGTGGTTTTTCGACCACAACGAACTTGTTATGATTACTTATATAGTATTATGTTCATAATTTAGTTCTAGAACATAAAATAGGACATAATACATATATAATATTCTTGTTTAACCATAAAAATGGTTCCCTAGCTAGATCTGTAGGTAGAAATGGAAAAAGAAAACCTGTTATTCTTGAAGGTGATAGATTTACACTTCACGAACAACGTTTTCATTTGTAAAATAAATGGAAGAGGAGAAGGGGGTTTGGTGGTATAATATCCCATTAGTATCATAGAATTTATATAATTACAATATATGGTGATTATGTGTAGAAATAATCTCATAAAATAAAATTTTTACAATCTTATACTATTTTTTTACCTATATATTTTATTTCACATGTAGTTAAGTTTATTTACAATTAGGATATTTTTGTTCAACTATCTTGGGGTTATGACAATTACTAAAAGGAGATATTTTTACAATAAAAGGACAATGGGCTATGTGGAGTGACATTCGAGATTGAAAATATATTCATGGTCTATCAGGGTTGACGAAAAGATGATTTCCCTCCAGTAGTGGATCATTTCTGGGATGACATAACCAATGATTTTCTAGCATACCAAATGATAGAGAGGTATAGTTTTTGACATATATTGTTCTAGGAGTACAAATAGTGTCTATTCATCCATACATGATAGATCCAATAGAGCTTAAGGATCTGAAGATTTATATAGAGAATTTAGATTCCAAAGCCTATATATGGCCTATAACATCCTCATGGGGCCCACCTGTGTTTTTTCCATAAAGGCAAATGGAACCTTACGTCTTTGTGTGGATAAAAAATGTTGAACCATCTTATGGTTAAGAAATGATATCCACTACCTAAAATAGATTATATCTTCAATGATCTCTATGGAGAAAAGGTATTCTCTAAGATAGACCTGTGATTAGGTTATCATCTGGTGTGAGTAAATCTATTAAATATGCAGCATATAGATTTTTGTAATAGGTACGGTCTGTATGAGTACGGTTAATTATTTTTGGACTTATTAATGTGACCATTATTTACGTGGATCTAATGAATTGTGTTTTCATCCCTATATCGACTCTTCTTTCATGGTCTTTTTTGATGACATCTTTGTGTATTTTCAAACCTGTAATAACCATTCCATACACCTTGATATCGTGTTGACTACACTATTATCACTTTTTATTTTTGCGAAGTTTTCTATGTGTCACACCTGGATCGAAAATGATCTCTTATTGAGATATATTATCTAAAAAACTAGCATATATATTTACCCCGAAAAGGTTAGTGCTTTAGTTTCTTTGGATCAACACAAAGAATGGGTTTGATACAAATAATTTCTCGAGGGTTGGCTGGAAATTACATTAATTTCATATAGGACTCCTCCTACCTTGATTCAAAAATTATTGGTCTTTCAATCAAGGGTGTTATGTTCCTCTGGTCAAAATCATGTGATAAATCCTTTCAGAAGATGAATAGGAGGATTATATTGGTACACATTCTATCTCTTCTAGTTCTTGATGTAGTTTATATCGTCTTCTATGAAGCATCAAGGATCATCCAATGAGTAGTGCTAACTTTTGTGGATAGTGTTTTTGTGTGTGGATATCAGCAGTTGAGGCATCATGAGGGAAATTACCTGACACATGATATTGAGCTTGATGCTGTTGTTCATACCATACGCTCTTGCATACATTATCTATTGGGTGAGAACATTATTTTTTACATAGATCAAAAGAGCCTCAAATATATCTTTTGACAGTGTGGCATAAATATAACAAAGTAGATATGGTTCTAATACCTATAATCATTTGATATTGATCTCATCTACACACATATAATGGTAAATGTGGTTTTAGAGGCACTAAGTTACAAAACTGTGACACATGTTGTGTAGGAATCCAATTCTGAATGGAAGCTAACGATCCATTTCTCTAACATTAATCTAGAGATTCATGATGGTCGCATGTAGTATTATCTCTAATCATTGAATGTTACCTCTTCCCTCTCTGAGGAGGTGAAGACTAAATAGTTTTTAGATCTCGAAGGATTTATTGTTGACCAGGGTAAAGAATAATATTTCCAACCTATTGATAGGACTGTAAACAGAGATGACATCCTGTGTATTTAGGAATGTGTCTGGGTCCTTAACTATATGAGAGAGGATTTGATAAAATATTCCCATGCCTCTAAACAGGATTTTCATCCATGAATCTCAATGATGTATCGAGACATGTGATCCAATATTTTTTGCAAGGAATGAGTCATAAGATATCAGGCTTTATCACAAGGTGTTCCACCTAACTGAAGCTGAAGGTTGATCACTTGAGAGATTGAGGCTTCTTAAACCAACTTTTAGTCCCAGAATTGAAATGGGATGATTTTTCTTTGGACATTATAGCCATTTTTCTTTAGTCACCTAAATTTAAGGATGATGTATGGGTTTTCATAGAAATACTCATGAATGTATCCCTCTTCATTGTAATTTGGGATACTTTCTCAGATTATGAGATAGGAAAATTGAATGTCCAAGAAATCATATATGTACACAGGGCCCCATGTACTATTATTTTAGATAGTGTTTATCATTTCACCTCACAGTTCTATAAGGTATTGATGAAGGCTACAGGAACACAAGTGAATCTAATAACATCTTTTTACCCACAGACTGATGGATAATCAGAATGGACAATAAAGGTTCTAGAGGATATGCTCTAATAATTTGTCCATGATTTTGGATGTTTTTAGGAGAAGCTTAACCCTCTCATTGATTTCACCTATAATAAAAGATTCCAGGGTACAATTTAGATGGATCCATTTGAGTCCTTATATGTTTCAAAATGATTTTCACCCATTTGTTGGATAAAGGCTTGTGAGGTATCCTTACTCAGTCATCATCTCATTCAATAGACTTCCGAGAAGGTTTAGCCGATTGGTAGCAGATGGCTACTAGCTAGTCCAAATAGAAATCCTATACAGACCATCATCGACAACCTCCTGAGTGCGAGGTCTGGGATAATTTTTTCCTTTGGGTATCTACCATGATAGCGAATAGATGGTTAGCTATATACATGATTTTTTCACCTCATTACATATGTTTGTTTGAGATTATAGTGAAATGAGGGATGATAGCCTATCTGTTTCAACTACTTTAGAGGTACCAAGAAATTCATTACATCTTCTATGTTTCAAATCTTTTTTATTATCATGCCAATCAATTACATATCATTGATCCTGAGTAACATGTTTAAATACTGATTCTACCTATGCGGAGTATCTGGTACACATCGTCAATTGGAGCATGAATGTTATATGAGGCAGGTGTGACCCTCTAGTATGGTTTCTATGGAACTGTGTCTACTTGTAGGATGAAACTTGGAAGGTAGACACCAATATACATGCCTCATGCCCAGAATTGGTCCTAGCTAGTGATTCATCACCCATGTACTGTGAAATCATGGATTATTTATTTTAAGGGGGAAGAGTGTAAGAACATCATTTTCCAATCAGGTTTGGATCATTTAAATTTTAGTCTACTTATTTATTTTGTACCAATTTTTGGATTCCTAATGAGTTAGTTATGGTCCTGAGGTTGTTTGGGGCTCGTTCGAAGCCCGAAGCCCATCCTTTATTGAAAATTGTATTGACACGTGGTTTAGGGTAAACAATGCTTATGGGCCGCAAGATTACAACAAACCATGAAAATGGATACATTTTGGAGAGAGTCTTACTACATGGACACTGCTTAATTTCGCTCACTATGTGACCTAACTATTTGAGTTCCCTTTCATTCCCGCATACCCATGCATTGTTTTTGCATGGTTTGTCAAACTATGTGGACAAACCATGAGCAAACTAATTTGTCGGTAAAATGAAATTTTCTCCTTTAATTAACTAATTATGCCCCCTCCTTCCTTGTAATATGTTTTTTTGTTATAGTGACCTATTTTTCTTCCCTTTTGGATATCCTTGATGTCCAAATCTAACTATTTAATGACATCATACATCGTGGATATGATCAACATTCTTTTTGTTGCGTTGGATGCACAACGATAAGTACTCGAGTCTATTTAGTCGTTCTTTTCTCTTCCTCTCACCCTAGTTATCATGGTGTTGGTTTTTTTCCTTTTCTCTGATATAAACAACTATATTCCATATAATATGACTCTATAGGAATATGAGAGTCATACGACCCAATGGTGGTTGGTATATAACTCATCCCTCATGTTCATTGATTTTGGAATTGTCATGGGGGCATGATGATTTCATTGGGTGTCATTTATGAAATTTATCTTACAATATTATAATAATTATAAAAATATGGTTATTATATTTGAAAATATTTTATTATTTTATATTTACTATTCCCACAACTCCTTCCATCCCTAGTATGATGTTAAGGCCTTATTTTCGTAGTAGTGTTTTGACATGTTTTAGCCATTGTTCGAGTGTTCCTTAACATCACTCTCATAAGGGTTGGAATTTATATATTAAATTGATTGATTAATATTGTGTATTTTATAATGTAAATAACCATGTATTCTCACTACTTGACAAATATATGTAAAATGATTCATTGGATAATTATATGTTAAATGGAAATTGGGATGTATACGGAGTATGCTACTTGGAATTTTTGTATATATTTCACTTATTGGACTCATATCTGTATCACCCATTACCTTGTTAGTGGAAGGAAGTGGAATGGAAATTGAATATTTAGATTACCTTAAATGGTTTAAATAAATGGATCATGATCAATTATCCTTATCACACTAATGAAGGTTACGGGTTTGAACCCATTGAATAACATTTTACATCATTATCAAAATAGGATTGGTGTAACTCGTTATCTCATTGGATTCATGAGGGAATTCATTGAGCACTCAAGGAACCCATTCCAAATTGAAGGATACAACTTTTTTAAGATTAGATCCATCTAGAACATGATTCTTATCTATAATTTGTTACTCAATATGAGGTCATAGGATCCCTCATGTAGTACTACATGATTCCTTGGACTCACTCCTTGAATTTAGCATTGACAAGTAGGTTCCATGGTTAAATCTCCTTAGGCCCATTATTTAATTAGCACCATTTTACCTAGGATAAAATCCATGGACTCACTAGGATTATCATTTGGGAATGACTTGGACTATGCTCCTTCGATTTCACTCTTACCCTTATCCACACTAAAGTTATTAATGAGTTGGCGAACGTTGAGGTAAATGTTTCCATGGTTATTACCGTGGAATATAATTATCAAATATTATTATAGGTTTCCTTATTACATCATGGAACCTATATTATTATTAACATTTATATATTTAGATACTAGAAATTATCAAATAATGAATTGGTTATAGGTTCATATATTAGATACGGGATGATGTAAGTAATAGGGTATTTAGTTGCATTGTATTTTATTACATTATATATGCATGATAACACATTATTATATTTAAATTACATGAGATATAGGTTATATAAACCATTCGCGGTGGCTTAATGTGATTTGTCTCACAACCTCTCTGATCATCATTTGGTACCTATAGTAAATTACATGGTTGCAGGCATTAACAAAGGGAAGCATACTGCTTAAAAAACATGAGTACTTGTTTTTTAGGATGAATAATGATAGATGATGTCTGAGAAAGAGATCATAATTCATAGGATTGACTTGGATTTATTTTCTAATTTTTTGGAAAAATTATTTCATACTATCTGTATCCATGTTTTCCAACACTCTAATGACATGAAATATCATCATCAGTTGTTGTATGCTCATATTAACTATTAAAATTATTTAATTTAATTCTTTCAACGGTTATTTATTACATTTTTTTGTTCCACTATTTACTTAAATTTCTTCTGATATTTACCTCTAATTATAATTATATTTTTCACTAAAAATTTGTATTGAGGGAATATTCTCCACGCGGACACACCCTAGTCCCCCCACTACTAGTTGTTAGCCTCTAGAATTTGTGGAGTAGTTCTTGATGACATGTATCCCACAGGGCTAGAGGAACCTATTATGTGGCATCGAGGTCTAGGATGAACCACGTTTTTTGTATGTCAAAAAAATTCCATTTATATTTTCAGATATAAATAAGAACTACCAATTTCAGAAAATGACATGAATATTCATTTTACTTATTTCTTTAAAAATTTAATCAAATATAATTTTGAATTTAAGAAACCATATGAAAATAGTGAAAATATTATTCCAAAAGACAATAGAAAAAATAAACATCAATGAAAATGGATTTTCACGGCATGAGAATAATAATGTTTATTTTCTATAAATGATTTCTTTCAATCTCTTGAGTACATATGTTCAAGTAAATGACAAAAAATACCCATAGAAATAACCATATGATAATAAAATTCATTAAAATCTTGATATGAAGAACATTTTAATTTTAAAATCAAGAAACTAAATAATAAACGATACTAATAAAAAATGAGATTGTATCATAATTCCCATATAACATTTGTATTATTATAATATAATAATCATTATTGGGGAAAATAAATATGGACGTGAATATTCCCATAATGTCAATGTGAACCATAATAAATTACATTCATTTGTAGTATATAAACCACATAAAATGTTGACATGACAAATTAGTCATTTGTATCATAGAAATAACAGTTAGATGAAAATACCTTACCTTATGATTGACTTGATTTGAATGTTCTCTAATGTCTAATATAATAAATGTTAATTAATTATTTTATTATACCAGATCCATTTTCATACGTATAACTTAATATATTATCCACATATTACATTTTAACATCCATTTATAAATAACTCTCAATTAAAATCCTCATTTTAGAATGTTATTTGTATGTTTATGAAATTATTGATTTGGTAGTTTTGGTCCATAAGTTTTGATTATGGTTCCAACATATATTTTTGTTTAATGATTATATAAATATCATATATATTCATTATATATATTACTATTTATCCAAAAAATTTAGAGATATAATGATGAATGACACAATTCCTGTAGAAAATATTCCATGTGTACTCATAAAAAAAGTTTTCACTTTTCTTTAGATTGAATATATGAAATGTAGGTAAGAATATAAATTTATAAAATAATTATCATATCACATATATTATATATATTTATTAAATATATCCATATTACCATCTATTAAATTATTAAATGAAAAATGTATCTTATGGATTCAGAGAAGTAGTAGTCCACAAGTATGCAAAGGATATGTTATAATTTTCCAATAGATTCGACTGTATGAAGGTAGATATGATATTATAATTATTTCATAAAAATAATATATAAAATTTAAACATGTCATAGTAAAAATACATTAAGGATGTTGATGAAAATTTAATTGTATCGCTCTGTGGAGGGAGTAGTCCACATGTACTCAAAATCGATAATTTTAAATCCCATGTGATGAAATTGTGGTTTTATATTTGTATTTAAAAAATCATAATAACATTTATTTATATTTTGGATACTCAAGTATTTATGTAATTATAAATATCATATATTCATTTTATATTGAAGAATAAATAAATGTAAACATGTTGGGAAAGACATTTACCTTTTCATTGATACGCCTCATTGAGATAATTTATTATAGAAACAAGTAATACTAATTTTATAATATTATAACATCTAATTAATTTATAGGCATGTTTATAAAATAATGTTTTTTTGGGATGTTTTATCTATATGAATCAAATTCGTGTTAATAAGTTAAAATATTGGATCACTTTTTTATGTATGGGAGATGAAGAATTTTATAATAAACTAAAAAATATAATAAATCCATACCCCTAAAAATTATTCAAAATTTTCATATATTATAATCCAGGTAAGTGTATGGTCAAGTTGAAGAATAATATTATTTTTATAAATTTAATTATCAAACATTTAATTCTCTCTAGGTTAACCCCCTAGTAAGCTTGTTTGACATTATATGATACAATTAATGTTTATAATTTTAATACTAATGATGCTGAAAATTTAATTTGAAAATCTAATATAATATTTACATTGATAATTAAAAATATCAATACCTTTTAACAAAATTTTACTCAAATTACATTACTAATATTAAATAATATTTAACCCTCAAAATGAAATGAAAAGTGTTTTTCCAGTGAATTTTTTTTCATAAGTATAAAAACAATCCAAATTTATAATCTACAATAAATGAATTATAATGAAAGAAATTATTATTATTATTATTGATTAATAAGTGATACGTTTAAAGAAATTATCAAATTATGGAACATTTTGTTATGCATTTAATGAAAAGGTTGTTTTCAATAAATTAACATTATATTAAATATTCAGTGAAAAATAAATATTTTCATAAAATTAACAAAACATCACTATAAGAAAATATTGAAATTGTGACATCCAAAAATGAATTTAATATTTGAAAACAACTTTATTAAAAAAAAATCTAAATATTTTTATTATTTTCTAAGAAAAATAAATAAACCAATTCTGTGGTCAAATTGTATTTCTAATGCATATAACACATTTTTTATGAAATTGAAAACTTATTTGACAATATATTTACTTAGATTTTAACATTGAAAATTTTATTCAAAATATGGTTAAACCTATTAATTTCAACTATTTATCTTCAATGTTATTGTGTTATAATACATTATCATTCATTCTAACTCAGAGTTATTTATATCGTAAGGAATTGAAGAAATTAAATTTTTTAAATGAGAAATATTGAATTAAATCTTAATGGTTTACATTCAACACCACACCCCCTACCAAAAAAATCACGATCAAAATTATATCACAATAATATAAAAATGATTACAAGTATGATTTATAATCTACTCAGGTTCCCATGTAGATTCCTTTAATTTCTGATTCATCATGAAAAATTTAACCAGGTGAGTATTATTTGTAAATATGAAATTCTAATTACGATCCATGAATTGTATTTGTTTTCATCATATTAAATTTCATGGTCCAGTGTTACAGAACCCTTATTTCATTAAATATGATGTATCATGTCTGTACTTACTTATTGGAGATTCACAGAACAAATCACTAACTTGAGAGTTGTTCATAGGCTTTCCTGAGAAAAAAGTTAATATCCCCACTTGATCGAGAATATTGAATATTAAAATATAACTATATCTTATAATTCCATTGTTTATGAATATTATAAAATTAATGCATAGATATATTAATAGTAATTCCTTCATATTGATATTTATTTTTATATTTCAATGAAAATTTTCAACATAACCTTATTAACGACTATGAACATCCGTAATGTAATACTGAATGGTTATGTATTTATATATCATTTCAATATCTATAATTATTCCTAATCGATTTATATATCAAAAATCATGCAATCAAATTGGAGGTTTACACATCATTCAATAGAGTGTTTCATTCTTTTCCATTTGAATAGTAATGTGAAATATATTGCTGTAAAAAACTGAACTAATGGATTTTTGATGCCAAAAAACCTTTTAAATATATTAAATAATATCTCATCGCATCATCCAGTGAATTAATTGATCTCTTATACTGATAATATTTTTAGGATAATATATGATACTAAAAATGTTCTCTTAATATAGAGATTGTGGAAGACATCTCTAAAACATCATGGTAAACCCCAGATTATACTTTTATATTAGATAATTTATGTAGTCAATGAAACATTAAAACATAATGTAGATTATAAGAATATGATAAAGAGATAAATAGTCATCAATAAGAATTATGAATGATGACATTTTCTGATTATCATCTACAAAAAAATTAACATTTTTGGCTTAATACATTTTGGTATCCCAGTAACAAAATCAACAATGTTGTAGTAAAATTTACATTATAAAATGAGAAATAAATTTAGGATCCTAGTAGAACTCACTATCTTAGAATTATCTTGCTAATATTAAAAGAATCAAGATACTTCATTATAAAAATCTATATTCATGTTACCGAAAAAAAATATTCTTTCAAATATATATACATATTATCCCTCTAGGATGAACATATAACGATAATCTATGATCATTATACAATAAACCCTTCTGAAATTATGTTATTTATAGAGAATATTCATTAGTTTTGATCCTTATCATTCTATCACATTCAATGTTGAAATTAAGACAAATTCTACCTTCTTTTTGATCTCTATATCATTTTTTAAACCACATTAATCTGTCCATAGATAGATGGTTGGGAACTCATTTGAGTAAGATATGATTTCCCCAATAGTATCATGATTTCCAAATCCATAATTGGTAAATCCCAAAATAATGGAACTTTTTTAACCTCATCATAAATAAGTTTGCAAGATGCATTTATCTTAAAACATCAAGCAACTTGTTTTCCTTCCCAGGGTGGTAATTAATGGATCAATCATAATCTTTTATCAAATCCATCCATCTTTTATGGAATACATAAGGCTCATTATTACTGAATATATATTAAATTGTTATTATCAATA
This sequence comes from Viscum album, assembly GCA_963277665.1. Taxonomy (NCBI): domain Eukaryota; kingdom Viridiplantae; phylum Streptophyta; class Magnoliopsida; order Santalales; family Viscaceae; genus Viscum; species Viscum album. The sequence continues at coordinate 2,129,945,491 of OY728120.1, forward strand.
TATATGTGAGATGCTTATTTCAAAAGATTGTTCTTCACAATCATTAATTAAAAAATTACATCAACAAACTCTAGATCATGATTTGGGTAATATTTCTCATGAAATATCACCATTATTTAATAAGAAGATACAAAAATTTCATTCTATGTGACAATGCATATCAATCACATCATTAATGAATCACAATATATCACTAAAACATCCCTATAAGAGGGTAGTGTATGAAAACGAGTGATAACTAAAATTCTATGTAGATCATTGAAATTTTACACAAATTTGTCTATCTAGAGGAACATAGATCACTACTGGTTTGACTTGGTTAGTGTATTAAAAACCAGTGAGAATGTTTTAACAAAGCATAAATAAAATCCGACCATTCCATAAATATTTTTGATAATATACATATTGGATGGTCTTGGCCAATGTTAAATAACATCTATCATGTATGGATCTATAGATATACCCTCACATTAGATTATATTCCAAAAATATGATACATTTTAACACAATAATTTATAATTACTAAATTATTCATATAGTTTCTTCTTCCATTATGTCTTAAAAAATGTCCATAAATGGTATTTTTTATCTTAATTTTTAATTGAATATATATGAATATCATCATTAAATTATTATATGAACTGATAAGTGTAATATCTAAATAATATGTTAATTAAATTCCTGAATACAATAGGAGAAATAGTGATGGAAAATTTAATCTCTATAAATTCATAGAATCCATAAATTGTACAGAATGTTTTCTGGGGTATATCCCCTATGTAGACCCTTAATTGATGAAATCCAGAATTATGGACTATCTTGGACACAAATTGAGATACTTATAGTTGATTAAAAAACCATAAATATGAAATATGAAATATTCTATCTGGAGAATATGAAATATGGGTTTTAATACGCATGAGTTCTATTAAAAAATTGAATTAAATATTCATTGGATGACTATGAAGTTCTTCTATAAAGGAATTGGAAAATTTAGTTATAATCTAAATAAAATTGATGTTGTGTTCCTCTACATCCACCTGAAATAGATACACATTCTGAATAGGAACAATGTCTAAAAAATGGATTTAATTTCCATTGGTTGTTCATATTTATCATTTCACGGATAGACAATCATTGGTTTGTTTATAATATTAAACATGATGTCCATTCCATGAAATTGGTGTGAGAATTTAGTGATTGTAGCCAATACATGACCAATATAATATAAAATTAAATTATTGTGAAACTAATGAGTTTTTTACAATCAAATTCCCATGAACATCAATTGTAGAAATATCATATACTTGATATGAGAAAATATTACCACTATAGGATTTGAAAAATAATTCAATATCTACTCAATGAGTTTGGGAGTTAACATTCATAGAGACATTTCATGATATACGAGAATGAATATAACTAATCTCAAATAATATACTTCAATATTTTACAATAATTGTAACCCCATAAACATCATTGTTCTATATAGATTCCACTAATGAATCAAAAAAGAATAGTTTGAGAGAAAATGTTTATAGTGAAAAATAATAATAATGTAAAATATTTTTTTATGTCTAAATCACAATTCCATTATATAAATATATAACACATTATGTTTAACCTACTTCATTCTAGGATTCCATATATTCAAATACTTCTTAATATTTCATAATGAAAGTTTGATTTAACTCAATCACATCCCCAAAGAGTTTCATACCAAGTTCATAGTGAGGGAACATTCAATGAGAACTAGAAATATAAATTAGATAAACTCGACGAACTATTTTCAAATTTATTACCCATATATGCATCTATTGAAAAAAAACAGCCACTTGTATTACCCATACATTGATTTTTTTTCTAACAAAACCACACATATTTCATTACCATAAGTTTGGATATTCTATTATATTGTATAATACACTAAGTGTTATCAATAATTTTTTCATATCCTATTATCTAAATGAAACTAAACCGATATCTAATAAAAACTAATCTATAAAGTACCCTTAATACATAATTACTACATCTTATTAGACATATATTAAACACATAATGTTATAATATATGATCAAATCATATATGATTATTTTCTTTTATATCCTAGATGCATAAAAATCATCTTCATTATAGATTTACATAATCTACCAATAATTTCATCATAAATACTAAAATTAATAGTTATATCATACATAAATTAATTCTTCATTGTTTGGGAATAGGAAACCGAAATTACGGTGAACTCAGATACTCAATTGGGTAATAAAGGTAGATACAAATGATGGGAATAACGTAAAATATATAAAATAGAGAGACCCATCCATTTATTACATTGCTATTAAATTATTTTGAAGATAAAAAAAATAATAGTATTACACATAGATTATCCAACAATTTAGTGTCTTGAAAAAACTATGACAATACATAAATATTACTACATCGAGCATAAACTGTGTTTTTCATTTCTTCTTCTCCAGTTTCTTATTGGCACTTGACCTCTCTTTAGTACTTGTATCCACATGAAGAAATACATCAAAAGGGGTGATCTAGAAGCCTAGTAAGGTCACATATAAGAACAATATATCATAGGGTGAGCATATTCATAACATTGCCAATGAATCATGAAAATGATAGGAAGCATTAATAGGAGACTTGAAATGTGGAAGTGCATAAAAATGAAACATCATTTCATAGTTGTTAACTACCAATCATGGTTGTGAAAAAACATATCATCTTTTTCACAGATCATTTCACATTTACTCATGAGATTAAACACTTTAACCAATGCATCGGAGAGCTGTATAATTATGGGTGCACCAGTTATATTTAAACATTTATATTGTGCTATATAATTCCGGCACACCCATCACATCATTACATTATCATTTATTAGGCATGAAAAATTGAACATAGAACATAAATGAACATAAATAAACCATTAAAAGTAATTGGATTCATCTCATAAGAACACATTCATAAAAATTGGATACCCAAAAGAAATAGGGAGTAACATACATGTTACATGAACCTTCAATCTTGAATGAGAAGTAAAAGGTGTGTTCTTGAAAGAAGAGTTCTTTTAGAAAACATTTTCATAGTAATAAATTCAATTAAAAATATTTATATTCCGAAAATGGTAAGAAAATGATTAAAAAAATATTTTTATTGAGTAACCATATCAAAAAGGTGTGAAAGAAGGATAACCAGAATTGTGAAAGTTGGGTTCGAGAATTTCTCCATACCTTGTATCTGAACACTTCCTTCTCTTTAATGTCCAGTATAATGACATTATATTCATTAATTAAAAATCCAAGAACCATATAAACATTAATAGGTTTATTTTTTGTTTAATTATGATATCTATGGACCTTTTGATGAGTTTTAGGGTTTAAAAACATTGTTCAGGAATGTTCGTTTTTAGGGTTTTCTTGAGCGTTTCCCATGTATTCATGAATTAATGTTCGTGTAGACCATTGATAAACATACAGAACATGCATTACATTTTATTAATTATATTCCAGAAGTTAAAATTATCCTATAATGAATAATATTTTATAACATGTGGACGAATCATTAGATATGAATTTAATGGTGATCATTTGGGTTAATTTTTGTGGTTTTTCGACCACAACGAACTTGTTATGATTACTTATATAGTATTATGTTCATAATTTAGTTCCAGAACATAAAATAGGACATAATACATATATAATATTCTTGTTTAACCATAAAAATGGTTCCCTAGCTAGATCTGTAGGTAGAAATGGAAAAAGAAAACCTGTTATTCTTGAAGGTGATAGATTTACACTTCACGAACAACGTTTTCATTTGTAAAATAAATGGAAGAGGAGAAGGGGGTTTGGTGGTATAATATCCCATTAGTATCATAAAAACCCTATATAGGTATGATATTATAGTTTCCATACCATTTGGAAAATTATAGTTTGGTAGAAAATAAGAAATGGACTTGAAATTGAATGGGAATTAAAGGAACGATGAAGAGAAATAACCTCTTGAATCCTTCTCTTGAGATCCTGTTTAAGGGACCAATGATTGGTCTTCGATGAGACCAGAAGCACTTGTACGTGGGTGAGGGGCTAGGTAAGATTCTTGGGAATCTTTTAGACAATTATGGAAGCTTGAGAGTTTTGGTTTGGGAAGGGGAGGGGAGGGGTTATTTATATATGAGGAGAGGTGTGTTTTTAGAGTAAAATATCAAATAAATCAATATATCAAATGTTAGACTTGTAATAGTAGTTTTTTCACATCCTAAATCATATTTTGTTATAATATAATTATTTTTAGTCTTTATATACTCTTTAAATTTCGATTTCATTGATTTATTAAAACGAAAGTGAAAGAAAGTGAAAAAGACACTTTAAAAATCACATTTTGACTATATGCTTTGAAAATTTCTTTTTTACATTTGGAAGTTGAGTTTATTGTATATGAAGGAACTATTTATGAAGTTAAATATAATTTGGATTATCCTAAATTTGTATATTTTTTATTTCATCATTACATCATTAATGATGCAATTTACGATACACCGGTTATGTGAAAAACTGTATTTTTACTATTCACTCAAAAATTGAAGTATTTCAGAAAAATCCAAAAAATTTACCCTAAATATTTTTCAAAATATATAATCAGAAAAAGAAGTCCATTTTTCAATAATAATTTTCTAAATATGATTAATTTAATATTTAGTTAGAATCATAATGTACTTGAAAAATACAGTTTTTAAAATTTAAAATGATTTTATATTTTTTTCATAAATTATGTAGGGTCTTTTAAAATTATATAAAAACGATATGACATAAATTAACTAATTTATGAACACATTTTAAGAAAATAAATTTTTATTTAAATTATAATTAATTATTTATGACTTACCAAAATAACAAAACATTTACTGTGGTCAAATTGTCACTTTCTAAGATGCCAAAATTTTATTTAATTATTCAAAGGAAAGATCACTCATATTTGGATGATTAACAATTCATAAGGGTCATACTACTATTCACAAAAAATTATGTTTTTATTATTAGACACCAAAAATCATCCGGAAGACAACCGTGTGTGTCAGATTTTTGAAATTCTAGACATAGATGTGAAAAACGTATGATTAAAGGTCACTTAGCACTTAGTAGTTCATTATGATATGTTTTTATTTGATTTTACGACATATTTTTAAGAAGGAAATTTGTATTTAACAAAATTGGGTCGTTATATTCTTCCAACCATACAAAATTTTCCATCAAATTTTCATTTTACAGAAACGGGAGAGGGTACTTCTCCTTCATCACCTACTCATGTTCCAAAGTAGCTTCTTTAAACTTATGGTTCCTCCACAACACTTTGACAAGGTGGGTTGTCCAGTTGCGTAGAACCTTATCTCCCTGGTCTAGAATCTCTACATGTTACTCCTCATAAGAGATATCATCTTCCAACTATACCAGGTCTATGTTTAGAAAATGTGAGGCATCAGGTATGTACTTCCTCATGAGTGATACGTGAAAAAAATCATGATCTTGATCCATATTCGGATGAAGTGTGAGCCGATAATATATGTATCCTATACGGTCATGGATTTCATAGGTAATAATGTACCTTAGGCTTAACTTTACATTCTTCCCAAATTTCATGACTCTCTTCCTTGGTGATATTCAAAGGAATACATTATCTACAATGTCGAACATCATATCCCTTCGACGAATGTCAGCATAGAACTTTTTCCGACATTGAGAAGAATTGATGTGTTTCTTGATGAAATGATTCTTCTCTGTCATCATTTTTTCAAGATCAGGTCCATGATTCATTCTTTCTCCAATTTTATACCAACAGGATGGAGTTCTACATCGATTTCCATACAGTGCTTTATATGGAGCCATCTGAATAATCGAGAGAAAGATATTGTTGTATGAGAACTCAACCAATGTCAAAAGCTGATCCCATCCACCTTTTAATTCTAGTTATAATACTATTATCATATCATCAAGCTTCTGAATAGTCCTTTCAGATTGGACATCGGTTTGTGGGTGATAGGCCGTGTTGATATTTAATTTAGTACTCATGGCATGTTCACGGCTCCACCAGAATTTACATGTGAAACTTTGATCACGTTCAGAGACAATTGAAAGTGGAACACCATGGAGTCTCCCCACATCCTTCACATATATTCTTGCATGTTTTTCAAGAAAAATATCATCCCGAATATCGAATAAATGGGTAGTCATGGTGAGTTGATCAACCACAACCCATATCACATTATTTCTCGTCGACGTCTTCGGGAGACCCGTGACAATGTCTATAGTAACATTTTGCTATTTCCTCAAAGGTATAGAAAATGGATGCATCATCCCATTGGACTTTTGTGACTGTGAGTTAACATGCCGACATACCAAGCACCATGATATATATCCTGCAATCTACTACTTCATGTTTTACCACTAGAAGTTTTCTCAGAGAACATGTTACATCTTGGTGCTACCAGGATAGATATAGAATGTTGAGCTATGTCTATTTTCAAATTTTTCATTCTTTATCCCGGGTGATGAAGGCATTCAAAGCTACATTCCAAACCAAATCACACCATTATCGTATATTTTGAACTCATGCAGCTTTCCTTACTTTAATGCATTCACCCTATTTTGTATCTCCACGTCATCCCTTTGTGCTTAAGTAATCATTCCTTGGATGGATGGTTGCGAAATCATTAGGGAAAGGTAGGATGTTTCCCCTACCATTATGATTTTCAAATCCCTCATTTCCATATCCAAGAAGATAGGGTCCTTCTCAATCCATAACATGGATAGAGTATAAGGTTCTTTTCTGTTAAGAGGACCAGCTACCTTGTTATTCTTTCCAATATGGTAGTGAATATATAAATCGTAATGCTTAATTATCTCTAAACATCTCCTTTGACGCATGTTGATCACTTTTTGTGTGAATATATACTTTCGGATCTTGTGGTTGGTGTATATGTCATACATATCACCATAAAGGTAGTGCCTCTATATTTTCAAGGAAAAAATCACGGCTGCCACCTATAGATCATTCTTTGGGTAGTTCTTCTCATGGATCTTTATCTATCGTGAAGCATAGGCTATCACATTATCATTTTGCATGAGTAAACAACCCAATACATTCTTTGAATAATCACTATATATCACAAAACATTCTCAACATTTCAGTAGTGTGAGTACAAGTGTAGTGATCGACCTTCTATTTAGCTCATTATAGCTTCCCTCACATTATTTTTGTCCAGACATACTTTACCCCTTTCCTTGTTAACCATGTTAGCGGGCTTGACAATCATGATAAGATTATCACCAAACATCGGTAATACATATCTAATACATGAAAACTATGGATTTCGGTGACACTAGAGGGCCTAATCCTTTCCCCAATAACATTTTTTTTGAATGATCCACATAAATTCCCTCACTTGTGATCCCATGACCAAATAACATGACTTTCTTCATCCAAAATTAACACATGATGAACATGTCATACAACTTCTCATTTCTCACTGTCTCAAACAAAAGTCTTAGATGTTCTTCACGTTCTTCCTTGCTCATGGAGTAGATAATTATATCATTGATAAACACTATCAAAAATTTGTTGAGGTATTGTCTAAAGAATCTGTTCAACAAATCCATGATGATTACTAGGGAAATAGTTAGTCCAAAGGGCATCACTAGAAACTCATAGTGCCAATACCTTGTACGGAAGGGAGTCTTCTGAATATCCACCTTCTTCACATTTAACTGATGATATCCAGAATGAAGATCCTCGTTAGAGAAGTATTTAGGTCCTCATAACTGATCAAACAAGTATTCAATCCATGGAAGATGATACTTGTTCTTTATGGTGATCTTGTTGAGTTCTCGGTAGTTGATACACAACCACATTGTTCTATCCTTCTTCTTCACAATGAGCACTGGCGCACCCCAAGGTGATGCACTAGGTTGTATGAACTCTTTTTCCAGATGCTCTTGCCACTACTTCTTTATGTAATCCTGTTCGATAGGAGCCATCCTATAGGGACACAATAATATAGGAGTAGATCCAGGAATAAGTTATATTTAGAACAATACCTCTCAATTCGGGGGAATTCCAGGTAACACTATGGGAAATACATCACTATATTCCCTCACGATGGGCATTTCCCCATGGTTGGAAAATTCCTTTGACTCAACCATTTGGGAGATATATGATTATTCATAGGGAATCAACACCCACAAAGATAAATGATTTTTCAAAGGAGATTCATGATCATCCTTGCATTTGTAGAGGATCATGGGATGCTTTGGAATATGAAAAGATATTTCCTTTTCCTGACAGTTGATATGTGATATATATAATGAGAGCCAATTAATTCCCATTATAGCTTCAAAATACACTAAGGGAAGTATTAAGATATTTATTGGAAGAATCATCCCACATACACCAACTGGATAAGAGTCAAACACTAGGGTTGCAATGATTGCACGAATTTATGTTTTTACATATATCTATACTTCAAGGATTTGGGTCATTGATTCTATAGTTATAGAAAACATGAAAGATACAAAGGAATTCATAGAACCAGAATCAAAAGGGATCATTCTATTATTTAGTGAATAGGAAGTGTACCTTTTATGAATTCATTATCTTGTACCACTTCCGCAGTAGTGATGTCATAAGCCTTCTTTTGTTCCTTTGGCTTTGGTGGATACTGAAGCTAATTACCCTTGAGAACTCGAGGTTTAGTGAAATGGATTTCACAGTGCCCTAGCTCCATACATTTTTAGATTTGAACCATGAGTGGTTCCCTCCTTTCTTTTGCCACATTCTCTATCCTTTTTATGTCTTTCCGACACTCTTGAGCAAGGTGTCCTTCCTTCCCACACTTGAATCATTTCCTCGTCCCTTAATGGAAGTTCCCATGATGGACCTTCCCACATTTTTGGCATGTGGGTCATTGAATTTTTTCCCAACTTTTTCATTAGATCCACCAGCTTGAAACTCTATATTTCATTTCATATCACCATATCCATGGGGCCATTCTCCAAACTCTACATCCACTTTGAGAGCACACGAAAAAACTTCTTCATAACTCCCAAATTCTAAAATTGGAAGTCCCATTGGACGATGTGTTTTTAATCCACTAAAGAATCTATCAATTTTTCTACCATTGTTGATAACAAAAGTTGAACCCTACCTTGCATGACTTGTGAAATTTTCTTCATAGGTTGTGAGAGATTCTACTTCTTTTTTCATGAGCTCTAGTAATTCTCTCTCCATCTTTGTTCGATGTGTTCATGGGATAATACTTGTTAATAATCATTTTCATAAGTTTTTCCCATTCAATCTCTTCAATTTCATCCTTTGGCTTGGTGTTCTTAATCAAATCCCACCATTGATCAGCCGCTCTATATAGACGATAAACACCTAGTGTCGCCATCTCCGTCTCAGATCAATGAAGAACCGAAAAGATCTTCTTCCATGGATTTGACCCATTGTTCCGCAATTAGTGGATCTGATGATCTACTAAACGTCGGTGGTCATTGCCTCATAGAACATTATATGGCCATTTGATCCCTATTTCATGAAAGAGGATTTTCCCCATTATTTTTCTTATTTTTCATAACCTGAGATAATTGGGTATGAATCGCCATGATGTTCTGAACTCCTCCCCCTAAATCTTTTGGGATTTCGTTCATGCAATCGTTGCATTGGCCCTCACACGAGTGCTTAGTCTGGTTTCTCATGGTTCCCACAATTTTCTAAAATTTTAAAGGTTAGAACAAAACATAAGTCAAAATTGCATGAATAAATTATTCACTTAAACAATTTATACTAAAATCATAACATATGGGATCCCTATATAAATCTTCTTCGGTGCGTATTTCTACTTAGTTTCATACTTAGAGGTTTTCTCTAGGGTTCACTAATCCTAATTCACAAATTAATTAAAACTTTTCCTTGATACCATCTATAGCGACCCAATATTTTATTACTTTACTATTAAATCATTTTAAATATAAAAAATAAAATATTATTACACATAGAGGGTCTAAAATTTTAATGTCTTGGAAAAAATAGGACCATATATAATAATTACAACATCGAGCATAAACTTTTTTTCATTTCTTCTTCTCTATCTTTTTATAGTTACTTGAAATATCCTTAGTACATGTATCCACATGAGGATATACATAAAAAAGGGAGAGATAGAATCCCAGTAAGGTGACATTTAAGAAAAACATATCATGGGGTTAGTATGTTCATAACATGGGTAAAGAATCATGAACATGATAGGAATCATTAATAAGAGAATTGAAATGTGGCAATGCATAAAAATGAAACATAATGTCTTAGTGGTTAACTAAAACACATTTGATTTTGAAATAATCAAAAATCTTGTTCACACAACATTTCAAATTTACCCATGAGATTCATCACATTACACAATGCATTGGAACACTGTATAATTCCAGGCGCACCCGTCACATCATAATATTATCATTTATCAAGCATGAAACAATGAAAATATAACATAGATGAACATAACTAACACATGAAAAGGAATGGGTTTCTTATCATATGAACACATTCATAAACATTGGGTTCCTAAAAGAAAGAGGGAATAACATAAATGTTACACGAACCGTCAATCTTAAATGATAAGTAAAAGGTGTGTTCTTCAAAGAAGAGTTCATTTGGAAAACATTTGGAAATTTATAAATACCATTAAAAAAAATTTATATCCTAGAAAAGGAATGAAAATCATTATAAAAATATTTTTATCGAGTAACCATATAAAAAATGAGTGGAAGAGGGAGAACCCGAGGGTTGAAAGTTGGGTTTGAGAATTTCCCCTTACATTGTATCTGATCACTTACTTCACATTAATGTCCTATATAATGACATTATATTCATTAATTTGAAATTAAAGAACAATTTATACATTAATAGTGTTAATTTTGGTTTCATTATGTTATTATATGGGCCTTTTGATGAGTTATAGTGTATATAAACATTGTTTTGGAATGTTCATTTTTATGGTTTTCTTGAGCGTTTCACATGTATTCATGAATTGAAGTTCGTGCAGATCATGAATAAAAATCTAGAACATATATTCCATGTTATTTATGATATTTTAGAAGCTAAAATTATCTTATAATGAATTACATTGTATACCATGTGGATGAATCAATAGATAAGAATTTAATGATGATCATTTATGTTAATTTGGGTGGTTTTTCGACGACAACGAACTTGTTTTGTTTACACATTTAGTAATATTTACATAAGTTAGATCATGAACATAAAATAGGACAAAATACATTTATAATATTATGTTTTAACCATAAAAATGTTGTCATGACCATATCTATAGTTATAAATGGAAAAAAGAAAACATGTCAATCTTGAAGGTGACAGATTAACACCTCACGAAAAAACGTTTTCTTTTATGAAATAATAGTAAGAGGAGAAGGGTGTTGGGTGGTATAATATCCCATTAGTACCATAAAATTCCAGTATATGTATGATTTTGGAGTTACCAAACAATTTGAACAATGATTGGTTGTTAGATAATAATAAAAGGACTTGAAATTGAATGGTAATTAAAGGAAAGAGGAAGTGAAATTACCTCTTGAATCCTCCTCTTGAGATCCTCCTTAAGGGACCTGGGCTTGCTCTTTTGATGAGACCAGAAGCTCTTGGACGTGGGGGAGGTCCAACTAAAGATTCTTGGGCAATGTTAGAAAATTATTGATGTTTTAGAGGTGTGTTTTGGAAAGGGGAGGGGGAGGGGTTATTTATACATGAGGAGAGAGGTGTCTATAGAATAAAGTATTAAATAAAATAATATATCAAAAGTTAGACTTGTAATAGTATATTTTTGACATCCAAAATCATTTATTAATATAATATAATTAGTTTTAGGCTTTAAATCATCATTATAATTATTAATTATTAATTTATTAAATGGAAAGTGAATGAAAGTGAAAAAGACACTTTATGTAATCACCTTTTGACTTTAGGCTTTGGGAAGTTCTTTTTACGTTTTTAAATTTATTTTATTGTATTTTAAGGAACAATTTATGAAATTAAATATAATTTGGAAGAAACTAATGTTCTAGAATGTTTATGTAATCATTTCATCAATAATTATTCATTTTATGATACACCAGTAATGTGAAAAACTGTATTTTTACTATTCACCTGAAAATCGATGTATTTTAGAAAAATCCCAAAAATTCACCCTAACCATTTATCAACGTGTAAAATCCAAAAATTAAGTATATTTTTCAAAAATAATTTTCTAAATATGATAATTTAACATTTCATTAGAATAATAATTTACTAGAAAAATACATTTTTTATAATTTAAACTAATTCTATAGTGCAATCAAAAATTATGAAGGGTCTCATAAATTTGTCTATAAACTATAATACATTGATTTTCTAATTTATGAACACATTTTATAAAATTACATTTTAATTTTTAATATTAATTAATTATTTATGAATTACAAAAATACCAAAAATTTTACTATGGTAAAATTGTCACTTTCTAAGATGCCTAAATTTTTTTAATTATTCATGGGTAAAGTTACTCTTATTTGGAAGAATTACTATTCATAAGGGTTATACTATTATTCACAAAAAATTATGTTTTTCTTATTGGACACCAAAAATCATCTTGAACACAATCGTGTATGTCAGATTTTCAAAATTCCAAACACAGAAGTGAGAAAATTATGTTTAAAGGTCACTTAGCACTTAGTAGTTCATTATGTTGTGTTTTCATGGGATTTTATGACATATCTTAATGAAGGGAATTTCCATTAAATTTTTTTGGTCATTACATTAAAGGTACGCTATCATGTGTTTAATAATTTAATATCTTTCCATGCATTTCAATGTTTCAAATATTGAATAATGTTATAAATAATGGATGTTCACAAGATAGGAATCATTTTTAAATAAATGAACATATGAAATGATTGTATAAAATTGGAGTAAGAGTTATATTGGTTGAATAGACATATGTTTAGAGAAAACTGTTTTTAGACATTGATAAAATACCGGACTATCATAGCGTATTTTTTTCACTCTCTATTTCATCATATAAATACTCATGGTTGATTACCTATGCTATCATAGTGTAAAATGAACCTTTATAAACTCGGTTCACTCCCCATTCATGTCCTTAATATCTCATGAGATATCCATATTTACATAATCTATGAGAGTGATATATATTTTCAACGTAACTAATCATATAGTGGAAATTATACAAATATATTCAATGGGATAATTAATAATTAAAAATAACGTAGCCCTTTAAAATTAATGAGTCTTATAATCATTTCACAATAAATCAATTAAATCACAATAATTATATGGGTTTCATGGAATAATCCATTATTCATCATCAATAAAATCAATCATATTAAAAAAAATATTATAGTATCATTAAATAATACCACTAATAAATCATATCTAACATCAATGATGATACTATAGATGATATATTATTTTCAAATATCACCAGAAAATAGCATTACGCAAACACCATTTTCACATTGAAATATCTTATATTAAAAATTTTAATTAAAAAAATATTCAGGAATAAATTTTCAGTTAATCTACCTTGGAATATTATGATATAATATTCATGGAATTATCTATTCATATTTACATAAATTTCATATGTTTCATGTAATTAAAATAAATATTCCATTTATAGTTTTGGTAATGAGTAAAATTTACCTCATTCAAAAAATAAAACAAGAATCCTTCGATTTGTTTTTAAAATTAAATAATTGGTATAAATTACAATAAAAAATAATAGTAGGTTTAAAAATCAATGTTTTTTTTCAAAACATAGATATAGAAAAAAAATTAATGAAGAGATAAATAACATCAGTTTTCAAAAATCCAATTTTTTCCTCATTAGTTCATAAGTAGAGAAAAGTGATAGGGAATAATGTAATCTCAAAAATTAACCATTTTGTGAGAAAATAAATTATACATTAACGATTATATCATGAATGTATACAATATAAACGGAATCATAAATAATCACGATTAACAAAAATACTATAACATAAATTCATTACAACTTGTGTGACATTAGAATGAAATCATCATAAAATATATAATATTATATGGATATTAATACCCTAATAATCTTAAATATAATGATAATTTAATACATTTATTTATATTATATAAGCCAGAAAAGAGAGAATAGTTTTCCATATAGAATGAAACTCAAATCAATAAATGTGACACAAAAATAATGTACCTCATATTTCAATATCATTGAACAATATATGAACTCGAATATATGAAAATTAATTTTTAGTAATTATATTATATTTTAAATTTAAATTATTATAATATATCATTTTACCCACTTATAATATATCAACACCCATTTATTAATAATTCTTTATTGAAAACCTTATTTCTAGGGGTTAAAAATTTCATTTTATCCTAAGAAATTTAGTTCCGTGGTTAGAGTAATTATAAATTAGTCATGTCCAAATCGTCAACATAATGTGAATGATGATATAAATTTTATATGTATTCTATGTGTAGATATATTTAGATATATCAATAAATTTTATAAACAGGAAAACTAATTTGACCATTCTTGGAGATGGCAGTCCATACATACACATCGATGTGGTTTTGACTTATTGAAAGACAAGATAAAATAATGATAAAAAATAATTAACCATTAAAAATAATTATTATATCACATATTTCATAAAAAATCATTATAAATATAATTTTAACATTACATGTAATGTATAATGGAAAAATGAATCAAATCACTTCGTGGATGAGGGAACCCACATTAATGGTCAACCGGCTTTATCATTTTACATTGGATTGTATTGTAATAAGGTAGAAGTGATATTATAATTTAAAAAATAATAATTAACTCACAAATAAAATATAATACATTAAACCAACCATAATAACCACCCATGAAATATTGTTATGAATATGATTTGTATTTCTCTGTTGAGGTGGTTGTCCACATCTATGAATGAGTGAGACATTCATTTCCAATTTGATGGAGTATATTTTTTTTATCACATTTTACATAAACATAAAAAATTTATTGTATTAATTAGAATGAACTTATTAATATGTGATAAATACAATATATTTAGGGGATTTAGATTATGAAATAAATTGAATGTGGTTAGGTAAGATGATTGTTTCTTCTTCAGTAGGCATCTATTACATCCTGTCCAATTACCCTTTGAATTGTATTTTATGATTATTAGATTCTATAATTAATGAATTTAAAATTTTATTATATAATATTTACGGTTTGGTCGATCTATATTGACTATTATACTGTAATGAATAGAAATGAATGGTTTCTATTTATATGGGGGTGGAGAGAGATTAGTTGGAATATCTTTAATGAAAAAAATATTATAAAATCATACCCATGAAAAATATTATATATTGATATATATTCTAATTTAGGATACTATAAGGTTAATAAAATTAATTTAATAAGTATTTAGATATGTCTAATTTGAAAACATACCCATATATAATGGTTTCATCCATCGTAAACCAATTTTAGTCTTAAATACATTAAATAATTTTTTTTTCAATTTTAATATGATCAAAAATTAAAAGGGTATTTTTATAAATTATAGATTTTTCATATTCAAACTATACAATACAATTTACCAAATTCAACTCTTATACGTGTATGAACTGAAATTAATATTAGTCCCGTAGAATGTGATGAAAAATAGATTTCTAAAAAAGAAATTTCATAAGTATAAAAAGTTTATATATCCAAAAACCTTATAAATTTTTTTTCTAAACAAAAAATGTATTATTAAGTATATATCTAAACTAATAATATATTAACTTTTTTGAAAACAATTTTGATCATTGTAAATGATGTAAATTAACAAGTAATATCTCAATTAAAAATATGTATATTTCATTATTCATCAAAGATGTTACATTTTTATATAAATAAAAAACAATACACTCTATGATAAATTTTACATTATATTTCAAAAATTAACATCATTTTTTCAAATAAATTATATATTTGCTGTATAAAATAATTTTATTAATATCTCAAAAAAAATCATTTATAAGGAAATTTTCTATTAATAATTAAAATGCCTTTACTAGAAATTGTATATTAATTTTGAAATATAGTTGAATTATTAAAATAATTAATAAATATTTTAAAAATATTTTTATTCTTATTGGTGACAAGCATTTTGTATCTAATTTATAATGGTATTCTATATTATAGTTTTTTTAGAATCTTTGTTTCGAGTATCATAGTCTATAAAAGAAATTAAATGTACTTTAGATAAATATATCATAATATATATTAGTTATACATCACATCCTCCATTATTATGAAAATTATTATTGATAGGGATGTGTTATGTAAATTGAGAGAAACAAATAATATGTGGAATTCTTAAAGAGATGAGGAAGGAGAATGAAATATGAGACTGGATAATCAATAAAAAAAATTTGATATGGAAGTGAAATAAAATTAAATTATATTGAAATTTAAACTTACATAAAATTGTAAACATTATTAATGAAGTTTCTTCATTAGAAAATAGTGCATTTAACAGGGTTAATGAACACAGAAATCAACTATAAAAAAATATAGAAAAGTTATTTCTCATAAAATGTGACTTATCAATCCAATATTTGATATATATAATATAGTTCTTCTTGAATAATAAAAACTCTAGATTCTAAATACATTGGGAAAAAAAACTCCAATGAAATGAAGCTGGTAGGGAAACCATCTAGGACTTATTTTTGAGCCTCTGTATATAGATGGTAAATCCGAAATAGTTAAGATAGTTAACGCTTTTATGGAAATATTATTTAAGAATGTGTATTTTTAGAGTAATATATAATGGTCGTGGACTATAAATTACATAAAAATTGTAAATAAAATTATGGAGATTAATGATGTCAAAATCCTTAAAGAAAATGATGGAAATATTACTAAATGTTAAAACAACATTTATTTTGATGATTATGATAATGATATTGTAATATATTACAATGTTTTCTAACAATCAAAACATGATGAATATTATATTGGTAAATCATATGATGAGACCATTAACAAATAATTCATGTATGTTTCACAGAGGGTGAATATGTAATTGGATGTATATTGATTAAATATAATTTAAAATATTAAACCTCCAGCACAAAAATGCGGTGTGAGTAATGTAGAGAATGTAACACGTGTTTCGATGGTGAACCCTACATAATTTCATGAATATTTGATAGGTGAATAATTTTTCTAAGTAAGAAATGTTTAATTATATAATAATTCAACATTTAACTTTGGAAAATATATAAAATCATAATTTGAAAATAAAAAAAATTGTTTTTTATTATTATATTAAATACAAAGCTAAAAATTAACCAAAATAAGAAATATGTTTTATATATTGTCCATCAATTAATTAATGGTGTCGATGACAATGAAATATGTGTACTAGTGGATTGACATAAGTTGATTATTTTGTTATTGGAAATTGGTATCTGAATAGTTATCATGATTTATAATATTGAAATAATGATGGTATTTTAGAATAGTGTTCTAATGTGTTATGTTTAAATTGAATTTTCATGGATCTTCGGAATTGTTATTGATGAAATCAATGTGTGAAAATTATATATAGCATTGTATAGACTAAAATAAGCTATCTGATAAAAATAAAATGATGGATTTATATTATATAATGATAATATTCTGAATGGATGTAGTTAATCATAATATATAATTTAAAATTACCTCTAAAGAAAAATTCATAATCCTATTATATGAATTTGAAATAATATTTCATGAAATAGTGACGAATTCTATAGGGGACTCCCCTAGTATCATGTGTCATGGATTTTAATCATTAATGATTGGGGAACACATCTACATTCAGGGGATGAAGTTGTTTCATAAAGATACATGAACTCTTATCTCATATTCAATGTATGATAGTTAGATGCAGAAAACATTTGAAAAGAATGAATACAATCCAAAATTAACAACTATTATGGTTAGATCCATTATTTTAATTTATGGTGTTAGTAAATCTATGGATAATTCCTGATATAGGAGAATATTTCAGAAGTTTATTTTTTTCTTGTAGTTTATTAAGATATTATTTTCCTATTTTTTTAGTGGTTCATTTTTAGAGAGATCCTAAGGATGAGTATATTTTTTTTGGGAAACTATTCATGTTTTACATCAACGGTATTCAAAATTTTTGAATTCTGTTTTATAAAGGAAATGACCGTGCAGTGTCAAAAACATTTGATGTGGATTAAGATAGTGATGTGGTGGACTGAAATTCAACATGTGGAGTTCCATTCAGCATTGAAGGTAAATATGTATGTTGGTAGTGTAAAAAGTAAGAATGAAATTCACTGATAATGATGGAATAAGAATTTTTATTAGTAACCAAAGGTCATAAATTACTGAATAAATCATAGTATCAAAATTATGTAATACAATTCTATGGATGATGAAATATTTGAATGACATTAGGGATTCATTGAATCAACCTACTATAATATTTTTTTTGATAATTAATGTGTAATATATCTCATGAAAATTCATCTAAAATCATTTGTCTCAAACATAATGATATCAGATATAAGCTAATCAGAAAAGGGGGAGCATGTAATGATCATAGTGGGTCATTTTGTAAATAATAAACAAGTGAAGAAACGATAACTATTACATGGGAAACACTGATATTTATGAATCATTTTCTCAGTATGGGTACCCAACCACATCCTTTAGCTTAATATGGTTATGAAAATTTCTCATATCCCTAGCTGAATCAAATTATTTATAATGATACATTAGGTTTTAAAGGTAAAATCAATATAGGTTTATTGAAAATTGGTGAAAATGACTACGACTCCTGTACAATTTAATAGATAAACAATAATGATATATATTTATATGAATCTCTCATAAAAGGAGGGTGAATTGTATGAAATTAAAGGGTATGAAATATCAATGATTAATGGACATCAAATGAAATTGATGAAGGGGGAGTTATGTAAAAAATAATTACCTATGGAATATGATACACTCTTGAAATATATTTTCCTAGAATGAGAATTTCACAGGCATTATTGTAATAATGTATGTGATATTTTATTGTCATTATGATAAATTTTAATATATATTGAAATGAATGATACTTTATATTGGAAAAAAATGAAATGTGGTGAATATAAAAATCCATGTAATATGGTCTGAAAAGTGATATTGTGTTTATTTTCAACTCATTATTTTGTTATTATTACTAATTATATGTGGAATTTTGAAGTCCTAGAGCGAATATTTCACAATATTTTTCATTTATGGATAATGTTGTAGTGGATGAATCATATATTTATATTTGGTATAATGAATAATATTTAGTAGGAGGTAATGTTGTTGAAACTTTTTCAATTTATAAGAAAAGGGAAAAAATTTTAAATGTATTAATTCTATGGAATAGTTCCAGGAAAAATTCATGACATTGGATATTTTTTCATTTAAGAGTTAAATGAACATATAGGACCTATCCGATGTTTGAAATCATTTACGATGAAGTGGTGAAACCATTTCATAAAATAGAAAGGTTCGATTTAGCCAAATCCATATATGATTTCGTTGATGGAATTTTTGTAAATGAATAAGTATCATAATGACCTTTATGAATACTACAAATGAAATAATTCTTGAGAGAATATTATAGGTTGTTTTTAACCACATATTGTTAAACATATCTGAGGGATGCAATATGAAAAATAATTTTTCATTTTCGTGTGGTGATTCTTCATTTAATGTATAGGAAATTTTATTGGAAGGGGACCTATAGAAAATTGATTCTTGAAACATGATGATTATAATTTTTTTGCGAGTTTAAATGAACAATGTATTTTTTAATTAATAATATATGAAAATTTAAAATGTATACAATAAAATTAGTCAAATTATTCATTGATGTTTATATAATATATCTTAGATTGTAGTTGGTAGATAATCATAGATTAAAAATTTATTTATGAAGAAGTGTTTTTCATAAAAAAAATTTGACCATTTATTATAAACTTTCCCAAGATATATTTTATAATATGTTTTTTAAACCATTCTATTTAATAATTTATTTTAATGAAAAAATTTATTACATTGGATTTCGTATATGCCTCACTAATCTGAAATGAGACACAATATAATATAATTTTAATAGGAAAATGATGATTTTTTTTGGTTTCATAGGTTTGAATACAAAAATAAAATTATTAAATGTATTTAGACTATTTTAAATTAGTAAAAATAATAATTAAGAACATATTTATTATTAAATAGTTGGAGATGCTGACAAAATATTTTGAAGGTGACATAAGTATTTCTCATAAAACATTATTGGTGTAATGTTATTTGATTTTAATATATTAATATAATTTCTAATTATAAAAAATTATATATATATATATATATTAAAAATGAAATTTAAATAAAAAAAATAATTTAATTGAGGTTATTATGCATGTAAATAGAACTATGTAATTGTAAGATTCAAAAATAAATTTTCTTCCAAAATGGGGATTATTACAATTTTGCATGATTGTTTGAAATAATTTATATGAATTATTTAAATAATATTAGGAAAAATGAAAATTATTTTTAAAAAAATCATTTCATAAATGCCTTGAGATATGTTTTTAATTTCTATAAAAATAATGACTTTTTTCGAATATTGAAAAATTCTATATTTTTCTAAACTAACATTTATATTTTTTTTGTGTTGAAATTAAAATACCCTTATTAGTTTGGATTTTCATTTAAATTAACATATGATACCATTTTCTAAAAATTAATTAATCCTTTATGGATTATCATTATATATTATTTTCTTATAAGTTTATTTTTATGCTTAAAATTGAATTTTTCTTAAAATTCTTTTCGATGAATTTTTCATACATATATTAAAATAAATCTCATATAATTATTGGAAATTAATGTTGAAAATTTGATTTCAATGATAGAATCCGGGGGTTCAAAAATTTAAAATAGTTTAATTTTATTTTTGGTAATAAATAATAGTTACCATGGTATAATTTTATCGAGACAATAATAGGTAAAATATTTTTATTAAGGTTAAAAATTTGTGATAGCATCTCAATATCAATACATCATTAGAATTTGAATTTTCTTGTGATTTTTATTTGACCATAACCATCTCAAATTGGATAATATTTCATTTTGGTACCACATTTCATTGATTAGGACCACTACATTATTTTAATAAAAACTCAAATTTTCAATATTTTTCTAATAATATCACTTATGTGGTATCACAAGGGAAAAATAACAAATAATAATTCCATGAATATAAGTAAATAATTTTCTTCACAGTAATTTTTTTTAATTTTTAGATATTATAAAATTTCGATAAATGCTTACGCAATACCGACCCATCCCTTGTGAATATAGTAGAAATATAAAATAAATGATTTTTAAAAAGAAAAAACATAAATATTTTGAAATAATTATGGTTACCCAATAATTTAATTGATAATTATAATGAATCATTGACGGTAAAATATTATATATTTTAATTCTACAATTACATTGATTCTATTAAGGTCAAGATATTTGAACAGTAATCAGATTGTTCTAAAATATATTTACGATAATTTTTAAATCATATGAAATTTATAAAAAATATTATATTTAATTATGTTTATGGTCCCCTTTTGAGAATAAAATAAATTTACCACATATGTACTTGTTGGAAATATTTAAAATTTATTCAATAAAACATAATGACTGAAAAATATGATATAACGGTTATGCATAAAAAGGATAAACATCGGGGTTGTCATCCTGGACACCTCCCTCTAATGATGCCCCTCCATTGCTAGAAATGATGGAGGATAGATAATGAACCTGTTGAGTCTTTCCTCCAGTAGACCCAAGGTTGGTTACCAACACCAAGGGTATATAATCTAATGAAAATTGGAGGAGTCACCCTCTTTAATGAAGACATGATTAGGGGATAAGATTTATCTATAAAAAGATAACTCCAAGAAAATCAAAAAAAATTCCAAAATACATTGCACATGAATGTTTAGAAATATAGACATTACAAAACTATAGTCTCTATTGTAAATACCAAAATAAAGGCTAACTAGCGACACATCAACTGTACCGAAGTCTGAACTAGTAAGGTCATGCACATTTTTTAACCCTCATGGAAACCTAAAAATAGTTTTATAAATGTAGGGTGAGAATACAAGTATAATGAGTAGAAAAATACCAGGTCTATCACACACAAGTGGGGGCTGCATACTAATTCCCCATTTAGAAAACACTAGAAACCGATAGCACCTATCAAAGAATACAATCCATCCCAACCATAACAATGAATGATCACCAAATAATGCATGTCATGTATGCTCATATGACAATAAATTTGATGTTTAGGTAACCTACGACACTTCAAGGTAGATAACTTCTCATACCCTAATGGAAACCATCATGGAGCTTCTACACTCTTCCACAAACCCCAAATCCCAACCAGACCACCCAAACTAGGGCCTTAAGGAATTTCCGGCGTCATGTGCATTAAAAGATCACCGGTCCCACCTTCACACACGTGGGCCATAGCCATACCGCATTCGTCAAATAGGTATTTGGGCCTCATCTATACCTCATACTGAATAAACATGAGATAGCACACCACATCTCACCATGAACACACCTACGAAAGCACACTATACACACATACACTAGGGCCTCACAACTGCACCACAACATAATCCATGATTCATAGCCTATTGAAGCCTAGAAGGGTGAGCATGGAAGAGATAATAACCATCCATCCTCCCACTTGGATGTTGGAAAGAGACTCCCTCTCCCGTGATGATGGGGGTGTTCTGCACATAGTTCTCATCTATGGTGGGTGAGTATAGAAATAATAAGGAAGTACATGTATATATATAGGTATCAAAGACTCACCCCAATATATGGGTTTTCCAAAACAGACAACCAAACCAAAAAATATCATTTATTGCATCCTCTAAATGAATTTATGAACACTTGAAATAGTAACCTCAGAAGATGATAAATGAATGTCGCCTCTCAACAAGACACATCTCAAAAAATTACTCTCATTCATCCCATTTAACCAATTATCAATATTTATTAAAAAATCAATTTATTCATTCCACAAATAATAGGGAAACTACTAATCACAACATGCAACAATCCATAGAGCATAAATCCTACAGAAGAAGAAGAACCATAATAAAGAAACTCACATAATATTTTCACTCCATTTGACACCCATACCAACTACATCAATCATCATCCCTACAAGTGATTATTACCAATCCATCCTCTCAAAAAGATAACCTCCAACACATATCCGAACCCGACCACACATAAAATGACAAAAAAACCTGACATCCAGGCTGCATAAAAACACCACATCCTTCACTCCCAATTACATAAACATAGCACAACCCAAACCTGTAGCACCTGAGCTCAAACAATGCCCTTACATTCCACAATCAGTCAATATCTAAACCTGATATTCCATTACACCACCTGCAAAACCCCACCTTACAGCAATGCTTTCAACCCCATCACCACAAAAATACACAAGGAACGAGACATAAAATTTGTTACATATCACAAATCAACTCCAATCAAGGCATGGTATATTTTGATTTAACAAACAATCATTCATTAATTCGAATTTTATTATCTAGAGGTTATCACAGATCATGTTTGATCCTGAGATATAAATTTATTTAACATGGTATATATGATTAATTGATTTCATATATATATCCATTCAAAACATCATAATCAAAAATCCATCCTAATTTATATTTAGTGGACAAAAAAAGACCACGAATGACCTTGATTTTCAATAATAAAATAACTCACCAAATCAACAAAAAAACTGAATCATGAGTCACTTTTTCCCATCAACGGTATATTGATATTAAACATGTTCAATTTTATTTATTTAATCCGAATTTTTTTTATATTTTTGAGGGTGACATTTTTACACCCAGTCAACTTGATTCACAAATAAATTTGAGATTAAGGTATCCCTACCTCTAGAATCAGATGAACTGGAACACCTCATTACACAGAACTGGGGGTTCACAAAGCTAATGGGAAACACGATCCAAGGGTTCATCACAGATGGATGCCTCCCTAGGGAAGAATGGTTCTAGAGATTCTTTGTAGTAAGGGAAAAGAGAAACATACAAGGAACAATCATTTATGTATTTTTAAGGCCAGATCCTATATCAATAGAAGAACAATTTCAAAATCCATTAATGTTGGATCATGACCAAGACAAGGATTTTTAACTATATAAAAGCCTCTCGAGTATTACAGATTTAACAATATAATTAATAACCATTGAAATTTATTCAAAAACACGTAAACATTTTATTAATCTAAATTTATGTCAAATGTAAAGTTAAAGGGTTGAATAATAAAAAACTATAATAAGTTGTAAATTGAAAAACTATAGAAATGAATCACCATTTGGTGAGTCACCATCACAAGTCACTAGTGGGTGAGTCAGTAGTGGATGACCAACCACTGGATGAGTCACCTATTTGAGATACTGGTGATGACCTACAAATGGTGAGTCACTTTTCATAATTACATCATTTAGTGAGTCACTATTTTTAAACATTCCATTTAGTGGAATGAAATTTAGCGACCAACTATTCAGTGAGTCACCGTACAATGAGTCACTGTTTGGTGTGTGATTGTTTGGTCATTCAATGTTTAGTGAATCACTGTTTGGTGAGTCAACATCGCAAATCACTATCATAACCCACCATCGGTGAATAACCATCATCGAATCACTATCATCGAGTCACCATTTCATGTCACCGATGTGAATCATTGTATGGATTGCCTAATATTTCCACCTACCGATGGACAACTCACTATGAAATGTGATACCATTAGAAAAACAAAATTGTTGAAAAACTCTTATAATGAGCTACGATGACCTCCCAAAATAACTCAAACACCAGATTTTTTTAAAATTATTTAATAGGGGAGGTCTGGTCCATTACATTAGATAACCATCAATCTATTCTCTCACTAAAGAATTCAAAACTAAGCTTTAAGAATGAGTTGTATGAAAAAAACACCCCATAATATTCCTCTAAAGGATCATTCTATACGTGATACACTACTATGATTTGGACATCCCAAGACCCAATTACAAAGAACACTATGTTTTTAAAAAGATGGATTGAATACTCAACATCCAAGAACACCTCCTCTAACACCTACTACCCATACTAAGAACAAGACAAACCATATAGGCACCAAAAGAAACAATATCTCGATATATGATTCAGGGATTTCCATCCTCCATCTAAATATATTATTTTCTCTTGGAATCACTGAATCTCCTACATGATTTTAATCGTATCTCAATTAATGTGTAACGATTTTGAATTTATCCCCCCCTTCACAAAGTCAAAATTTTATCACACATCACATAATAAGGAATCAAAACATCCCCTATCAAACAAGTTTCATTAATTACATTACTATGGGAAACACTCCAAGGAAAAACTCAGAACTACTCTAGGTAATGCACAAGCATCTCTATCTCTATTTCCCATTTACAATCATCTATGACACCATGAATCCAAAAAATATGAACCATGGGAATGGTCCATATATACTAAAACTTCTCCCTATTGTCCATGATCTATACTAGAATCTCCATGAACATCATGTCAGCATCGACATCCAACACTCCCCAATAAATGACATGAGAGTCATAGTGAAGATACTAACAAATCATAGAGAAATGAAATATTTCATGGACCTTCACCAACTATGGTGGTAGCACTAACTGGTATTCCAACTTGAGCACTCTCCCAAACATCTTAAATGGTCCAATTAACCTAGGATAATGTTTCTAACTTTTCTAATCCTTCACTTCCCACATCTTTGGAAAACCATCAAGGACACATGGTCCCCATCCACAAAATCCAAGTGCCTCCTCTTATTGACGACATATGACTTCTGTCGGTCTTGTGCTACATTAATCCTATCCAAAACAAGTTGAACCTTCTCTATCATTCTATGAATAAATTCGTGTCTAAGAGTAGTTGTCTTCCCAACCACTATCCATCTCAAAGGAAAACAACATAGTCATCCATAGAAATCTTCAAATTAATTCATGAAAATTGAAGAGTGATAACTATTATTATAGGAAAACTATAAAATGTGAAAGTGTTTCACCCATGATCCATCAAAGTCTAATGTGCATGCCTGCAGCATGTCATCCAATGTTTGGATGGTACAATCTATCTATAAATCCATATGTAGTTGGATAGAATTTATGTGGCATCACTGAGTGAAAAATCATGTAAAATTAACTCCAGACTCATGAGGTAAAGTGTATATTATGGTCTTAGAAAATGGATCTTATAACACCATACAGCTACACCACCTCATCCACATACCTTATGGACAAGGCATCCATTTCTCTGAACTACATAATTTATATGAAGTGTGTTACTTTTAAAACTTGTTACATAGATTGCAGCCTAGATTCATTGAGTCCTAGGTAATCCTATGAGAAATTCCATCAAGGTGTCAACCCACATCCAATCTGGGACATCCAAGGGCTGCAACAAACAAACAGGATCATGATGATCGGCCTTAACCTATTGGCACAATATATACTTCACCACATACTCCTATACCAACCATTTCATCAAGACCACCAAAAATTTTATATCAAGATGTGATACATCTTAGAAATTCTATGTTGTACCACTGTGGGTGAGATGTGAAAGTCACAGGGACCTCCCTCATGCATCACAACTAGAAAAAATAGCCTTAAATGGAATATTATATGATTCATAATATCCTTTGACCATCCCCCTAGAAAATCACAATGGTATATATGTCCATGTATCACCACTACCTCCTAGTCTCCCAACTGAGACTCCTCTTCCTGCTATATTCGTGTTGACAGCACTGTCATCTAAAATAGACATCCTATATCTCCATCCATTCGCACATCTATATGAAAGTCAGTGAACTCCACCAAAGCCTTCCAAGAGTACACAGGTTCCCTAACTAACTATTTATTCCAATACAATATCAATGATATACCTCAAGATCTTATGATTTAAGAAGACCACAATTTTCTCTTCAAGGAGTTAATGGCTTCACATCTTTAGTGAGAACTTGATATTCTATTTCTCTAGATCATTGGTGGCATAGTTACATTCATTGGGATGTGACTAGCTAGACCCAAATGATATCACACTCTGCTATTACATCAACAAAAAACCCAAACATAGATAGAAAGCATCACAAAAAATCTCGAACATTACATCTTCCTCTAGATACTGGAACACTTGAGAACTATCTGACTTCCCCTTCAAGTTGATGAATGCTGTCATGAATTTATCACTCTACACAATGATATGGTCATTCATAGTCATGTTCATCAATAGAACATATATTCAAGAGAAATATGGTTATATTTTTCAGTAATATCCTTCCAAACCAATATGAAATTGATCATATGAAACATTCTTGTGTGCTTCCCAAGAAACAACTTCCTTATGAATCAACGGGTCCACTGGAACACCCTGTAGTTACACCACATTTACAAGGAAATACAACTATCATATCAATAAGATACACATGGATAACTTCTCATAGAGTTGGAGATGTTAAAGAACCTCCAAGATAGTCATAATATTCTCATTATTCCCCTATTATGGATTCAAGTAAATCATGATTTTATTGATGAATACGATGATGAATCGATATAGGAACATGTGGAAGATGGTGTTCATGAGCCCTATGAACACATCTGGTGTGTTACAAACACCGAATGTAATAACCACAAAATAAAAGCTCCCATACCTTCACCTGAAGGTAGTATTTAGTATATAACCCATCATCACCCATAGGTGGTGATATCTACACAACATATCAATCTTATTGAAGAAACTTTGTCACCTCTACTAGTCGAAATGATCGTATATCCTTTGGATAGGGAAATTGTTATTGACCATCACAAAATTCAACATATGATAGTATATGAACAACCAAATACCACCATCAATATTTTCCTAAATCAGGATTAGAGAACCACATGGTGACACACTAGGTCAGATAAAACCCTTTTGCATCAGATCATCTATCTGAATCCTCATCTCCGACAATATTGAAGGTTCCATAAAATCAGGAATCATAAAAATTAGACTAGCATCGAGCTATATGATTATCCCAAACTCGACATCACATTGAGGTGATGGATTCACAACCTCATTGGTGAATACATACAAGACTCCCAACAAACACATGGAACATACTCTATTTGAACATCCAATAATTTCATTGATAGCTCCTATAAAATGTAAGATGTGAATCCATACACCAACATACCACCTGATAGCTCCACTCACTAAATAAGGCCACACTCTGGCCATCCTTGTCTGAATACACAAGCATACACAAGAATAAATTGATTATGGAATGCACATAATACAACAAATAGATTCCAAGGATGATATTTTATGTATTCTTCTATTGTAAGAAAAGATCCTCAAATGACTGATGTGGCTCTATCATTTGTTAATATCATCCGTATAATTCGATCAAGATGGTATGACATCTAACTGGCATACTCAACACTAGGGGAATGAGAAGCCTCTCTAAATCTTGTTCTAGATCATGGGCTTGACTAGGTAAAGCAATAGAGTTTGAATCTCTTGAATGAAACAAAGTGAAATAAGTTTAACGAAACAATCTAATCGTATATCGAACGATCTCTTTCATAATTGGAACTGATGCCTCTATGTCATGTAGCTAACCACACCTAACACATCTACCTCTCAACTGATGATCGTATCCTCAACCACATTTTGTTTGAGGACTAGGATGAACTCCCTATGGTTTTCCCCTTCTTGCTCCATGTCCCTTTGGTGGATCGTGAGCCAACTTTTCCTATTGCTAGAAATACACTCCCAAAAACTACTTCTAAGGATAGCGCTGGACCTGGCCAGCTTGACCATACTGAGCTCGAAGGGTCACTAGGTACTAACTGTGAGGATTACCATGGGCTCAACAAATGTAACACCTCTATCCCAATATCGTTGAAAATTAATGTATATTCTTCTACCAAAAATAATCCAGATCAATTCAGTCAACATTTCTTCAATCGGTCGGGTCATCCTGTTGATCCTCCACAACCTACACTACATATAAATAATGACCGAGGTGCCCTAGCATATTTAATTGAAGACATGGGACACCTTTTCCTGAGTACAACAAAAAATATTTATTTAAGATTCATTTTAACTCATTTTTTAAATTAAATTTAACGAAACACCAAATTCTAACAATAATAAAAGTAATTATGATTTGGGTACATTTCATATAGTCTATACCCTACAAAAGGAATAACATCACTTGATCAATATGTACACTCTGAGAACTTGTATGAGATAACCGGTGTGCCTAAAATCATGGGCTGTAGTCGGTCCTCACTGGCCTATGTCACATACCATGGTAACCTAACTATTTTTCAATAAAACCTGTCCAATACTCATGGTATATAAATCCCAAATCAATCATATCTCCCAATAATGTCCTCTGATAAAATTATCTCATGAACCGTTCCCTCTTATAGATTCCATTACTGATATGGAAAATAAGGAAGATAAATAATGACCCCCCCCCCTGAGTCCCACCTCTAATAGAAATTGGGGTGGTGACCATCACTAAGGGTATATAATCACAAGAAATGGGAGGCATTACCCATTTTATAGTAACTAATATAGGAATATTAAATGTATCTACCCAAGATAAAACTTCAAGAAACACATAAAATAAATCCATAATCCACCCCACAGGAAAATACTGAAATATAACACATACGATACAAGATTATCGAAAGTAAATAAAAAAACAAGGCTAATCAACGACATAGAATCATTCCCAATGTCTGATCTAGTATAGTCCATAATAGTCTGTATAATCCTAATGTAATATTGAATTTTTTTTATAGATGTATGATATGAATACATGTATACTCAGTATAAATAACCATGGTATATCATGATAGTCACAACATGTCCCCCAGGGGCCATGCTGTGACTACTCCAGGCCAACCTTCCATAGGCCAGAGGGTGGAGACTAGAACAAAAGGAATAATTCCCTAAAACTGGGAAGGAATTTCCTTTATAACCTGTAAACACACACACAATAAAACTCAAAGCTGGATGAAACACCAGGTAAACTGTATAAAAAATTTGATGAAATTAAATGTGAGCGGAACATAAGCCCGACTGGAATGTACAAGAACTACTATGATACAATACAACAAAAATAAAAGGGATGACAGCTACTGGATCTTCTTCCGGGGTTCCTAACTAAAGGGTAGGTATAGATCAGCTCCTCATCACTCCATGTCTGTCTGTCTCCTCGGTGTATCGACACCCTCTATTGTCTAACTCAGGGTCCCATCCAGTCCTAGAACTCAGCCTCAGTCAGCATTGATCGTCTTCTGCATCCAACCCAACAAGGTGTGGGTATATACCCTACAAGGGTGAGTATAATGATACTGTGTGTGGACCTTGTGACCCTCATGGTCTCACAAAATCCCCCAAGGATAAACCACAAAGAATAAAATCAATAGATAACCTTACATAGTTATATGCCCATGCAAATAGCTATGTTATCAAGTGATCCATATCAAGAATGAGGAAACACCAAAAAAATGACTCAACTCAACTAGGATTTTATTCCAGGGGTAGTATCATGTCACCGCCCCAGTCACATTATCGAAACCTCGGCTGCTGGAGAACTCCTCCTCTATCGAGTATAGTGGGCCTGCCGCGACACCAAGCACGCTTCACACTAACCTTGGAATGATGAGGTACTCCTCCTGTTGAGTATCAGGGATCTTCCATGTCAATAAGCATGTTCCCCGCCATGGGTCTGCCATGTCACCAAGCGTTCTCCCCCTCATAGCCTGCTGAGGTACTCCTCCTGTCGAGTATCGTGGGTCTTCCGCAACACCAAGTATCTATACACTATGTGCCTACCGCGACACCAAGGCACTCACCACTAGGCTAGTAGAGTCACTCTGATCAGAGCGTTCTGTAGTCGTATGGTCTCAGCCAGCTACTAGGTCTCTACACTATACTCGCTCATCACCAGGAGGATTTTCTCCATGAGCTACTGGTCGTTACGCCAACTGTCACAAATTCCCACAAAAAATTATCACAATGGTCTTCAATGTCATAGGGGTCACAATGCAACTGACGACACGTCAATCGAATGCCCGGTATGTGTGTTATTAACCTTTTAGTCATGGGGGCCCGGTTGGATTCAAGCTTGATCCAACCTAACCGTTTCCCATCTCAAACCAAAACACAAGTGGAGTATTATCAAAGGGACCATCTCGCTCCATGATTTCCAGCAGCACTGAAGGTTCGTCAAATGGACGTTCATTGCAAAATAAATGGTCAAAAGAAAGTAAATGTGTCATAGTGGGCCTTGGTAAGGTCCGACCCGGTCGGACCAACCCGACCTGACCTGGAATGGGTCGACTCGGTTCAGGTCGACCCAGCCCAACCCGCTCTATCAGGACCGGTCCATGAAACGGCCTAGTAAGCTGGGAGTTCCGGCAGGCTGCGATGGGCCATAGAGTCTATGGGTTCCGTGGGTCAGCTCGACTGCAGGGGAGCTGCGAGGGAGTGGGGCTAGTTCTCCTGAAGCACCAAGGGGGAATGGGGAAAGTTTGACCTAGTCTCTGTGAGGGGCGTGTGGCGGTTCGGCCAGGGAACTGAAAGTGTGTGGGCCGGTTCTACCAGTGCGCAGTGATTGGCGTGGCCCAATTTGGCTAGGGAGCCGCGAGGGGCATGGGCCGGTTCATCCAAGGCACTGTGAGGGCGCAAGATAGTTTGTCAGGGGCGCCGCGAAGGCCGCAGGCTGGTTCAACAATGGTGTCGTGATGGTGCGGGATGGTTCGTTCGAGGTGCCGTGATGGGGGTGAAGGCGGCTTGGATCCGTCCGGTGGCTTATCATGGTGGCTCGGCACGACGGCTACTCGGCACATCGGCAGTTCGGTGGCAGCGCTAAGTGGTTGAGGCCGTGGGTGGAAGTGTTCCTTTACCTTCTTCGCCTTCCTACATTCTGAAGATCACCAAAAAGAAGAATAGTGGAGGAGGTCGGGCCATGTTGGTTTGGACCACACCGTTTGTGTTTAGAGTGGTACCATTTAGGCTCAACAATAAAGAATAACAATGAATTTCAATCATTACATCCTCCACAACAATTCTTTCCCAAACTGTAAAATAAATCAAGGAAAGTATTATCATGCAAATAAACCCCTTACCTTGTTCTTTGATGGTGTTGGCGCAAGGATGAAGGGGAAGTCATCAATGTACGTCTATTCTTCCACACACCACCAATCTCGGGGTCATGCGTTGATTCGTCGTAGTAGAAGAAGTTCTTTGTCATCATTCTTCTTGGAGGAGACGTTCGTCGAGGAGGAAGCATTCTTCTTGGAGAGTGTAATACTCCATGTTTTGGGAATCCTTTCACATTAACAGTGCTTCGTCACTTGGTGAAGCCGTCCAAAATCCTCCTCCCAAGCTCCATATATACAAAAGAGTGGGAAGGTAGTTAATTATCATGTAATTCAGGACGTTTCATTTATTAGGAACTTTCCTAAATACCAATGATGTTTTTACTTAATTTAAAAAAAGGTCATGCCAATTAACTAAGTTGGAACAATTAAAGGTATATGAGTTACTACAATTAATGCGGAGGAAGCTCAAGAGGCTCCTCCACATTAATGAGGGAGTTGTGGTTTTTCACCCAATTAAGGGGGGGGGTTTAATCCCAGGTGGTCCCCACCAACATAACCTCTCATGGGTGGTTAGGATCGAGAAGTCCCCACCACCATAACCTCTCATTGGAGGATTAGGGTTTGTGGTCCCCACTACCAACTTCCACATGGAGGTTTAGTTCCGATAGACCCCACCTCCAAAAACCCACATGGGTGTTGCAGATAAAAATAAAAATTCCATACACTTTTTTTTTATTACATAAAAAACACAAAAAATATATTCACCCTCGACCAACTACCATCGAGGTGAAAGTATTCTTATGAAAATATCGGCGCTGCGAGTTCAACGGTTCCCTCAGATTTCAATTCCAAGTAATGTTTAAAAATATAGAAAAACCTACTCGCACGTTTAGTGAACGTACATGAACAAAACATCAAAAATTCATCACAGGCACTCAAGGCCTCAGAATTATGCACTGTAAAATTCTGTGAAATCGTAAAATACAAATATATTTAAAACAATTAAATGAAAATTCCTGGTCTTTACATTCTCCCCACCTCAGGGATCTACTTCTATGTAAGACACAAATCAAACTAGGTAAACATGTGGGGGTAATGAGAATGCATCTGAGCCTCCCACTCTCATGTTCTCTCCTGGAGGTTCCCGTGCCTCTAGAGAATGCGCACCAGTGGTATCGACCATCCACAAAGGGGCCACTCCTGTCAATCCTCAATCTCTACTGGAACCTCCATAAAAGTCACCCCATCGTCGACGTCCAGCTAGCCAT
Organism: Viscum album; assembly: GCA_963277665.1. Classification (NCBI taxonomy): domain Eukaryota; kingdom Viridiplantae; phylum Streptophyta; class Magnoliopsida; order Santalales; family Viscaceae; genus Viscum; species Viscum album. The sequence goes on from OY728120.1 coordinate 2,129,979,227, forward strand.
GGATGATGATGTGAAAAGGTTCATGCACATATATCCTCATCTGGGATACGTGGAAGACATTGTGCACCCAGTGCAACAATATTGGAAGAGATCAGAGGTATTCCACCTTGCCAGCTCTGTTGGGGACCGGAAAAGGTCTGATGAACCTCAGATATAACATTCCGCCTCATCCAAATCTCCAAAAACCACTTCGTTTTGATACCCCATAGAAAGACGTGGTCTCCATACTTGAACACTAGAGGTCTCCATATCATGTCAGCATATGACTTCTGCCTTCATTGTGTAGTCTTCATCCGCTCCTGGATGATCTGCACCTTCTATGTGGTAGCCAGTACCATCTTTGTTCCCACAAGAGATGACTCCCAGGGGCCAGTCCAGCACAAAGGTTATCTTTAAGGTCACTCGTAAAATTCCTAAAAATGTGTCATCCCAATGGTGGAGTGATAGCTGTTGTTTTATGAAAATTCCACAATGGAATGTGATCCTCCCATCTAAGACCGAAGTCAAAGATACAAGAACACATCATGTACTTGAGGGTCTGAATGGTCCACTGAGTCTCACCATCTGTGTGAGGATGGAAGGCAGTTCTCTAATGAAGTTGTGTCCCAAAATCCTCCTTCAACCCCTCCCATAGCTGTGATGTTAAACTTGTAACATGGTCGACGATCAACCAGATCGAGTCATGTCCCCTGGATGTACATGGATCTCCTATCACTAAGTCCATGATATCCCATCCCACTTCCACTCTAGGACCACTAAAGTTAGGACCATTCCTGTTGGTACCTGATTCTCCACCTTCACTTGCTGACAGGTGAGGCATCGAGAGACAAACTTTGCTACTGCTTTCTTCAATCCAGATCACTAGTGCTAGCATCGTAGATCCTAATACTTCTTCTCCACTCCTGTATGTACCACTAGAGGGGATGTGTGGAACCCCCTAAACACATCCTCTTGAAGTGTCACAGGTACAATGGTACGTCCTTTGAAGAGGATGACATGCTCCCCACCTTCAGAAAATCCACCAGGCGTATGTCCTGGGGATATCTGAGCACATCGTAACTCACAGTCAGCATCCCCATGTTGTGCCTCCCTAACTCACTAATGAAATTCGGGAGTGACTATAAGAGACTGAAAGAATGATACTCCATACCAATCCACTAAGGATATCTGCAAATTGGAAAGCTGCTCAGTCTCCTCGCCTAGTGGCTGTATACCAGATCTCCTACTGAGTGCATATGCAATAACGTTTCCCCTCCCAGGTGTATAGAATATCTCGAAGTCATAGTCCTTGAGGAACTAAAGCCAACATCATTGTCTTAGGTTCAGGTCCTTCTGATAGAAGATATAACTAAGACTCTTGTGAACATTGTACAGAGTAAAACATTCCCCCCTTCAGATAGTGACACCACATCTTCAATGCGAAGACCAGTTCTGCTATCTCCAGGTCTTGGGTACCGTAGTTATGCTCATTTGTCTTAGCTATTGAGAACCATTTTCGATCTTGACTCCCTCCTGCGTTAGTAAACAACTGAGTCTGGACCCTGATGCATCGTAGTAGACTACGTACCATATGCCTTCCAATGGAATCCTCAAGATGGGGGCACCAGTCAGCCTCTACCTCAGCCCATGAAATCACTTCTGGCATCTCTCCAACCACGCAAATGTTTCTGCCTTCTTCGTCAAGGCTGATAGTGGTGCTTCAACTATTGAGAACTTTGTCACAAACATTCGGTAATATCCATCCAAACCCAATAAACTCTGTACCTCCGTCACACTACTGGGTGGCTCCCAAGTAAGTACCACCTCAATCATCGCTGGATCTACTGCATCTCCAGCCTCTGATATAACATCTCCTAGGAAGTGAACCTTTTGGATCCAAAATGGGCAATTTGAGATCTTACCACAAAGCTAGTGCTCTTGGAGTGTGTCTAGTACTACCTGAAAGTGATAGGCATGCTCCTCCTCAGTAGTCCAGTGGATCAGAATGTCATTAATGAAGACCACTACAAAGAGATCATGTTATGGCTGGAAGATCTTGTTCATGAGTCCCATGAACACTGCTAGAGCAATGGTCTTGCTGAATGGCATAACCAAGTACTTGTAATGGACATACCTATTTTTGAAGGCAATATTTTGTACATCCTCATCTCTCAGGCTGAGATGGTGATATCCTGATCAAAGATCTATCTTTGAGAACTAGCGTGCTCCATTCTGGTGATCAAAGAGGTCGTCAATCTTCAGGAGTGTGTACTTTTCTTCCCTGTCACCTAGTTTAGGGACCTATTGTCAGCACAAATCCTGAAGCTCCCATATTCCTTCTTGGCGAACAGAATCTTGATTTCCCAAGGATAAACACTGGTCCAAATGAATACCTTCCCATGTAAGTCCTCTAACTATAACCGCAGCTCACAAAGCTCTGTGGGAGACATCCAATATGCTAGTGTGGATATCGGTGTCATCCTGTGGTACATGTCAAGTTAAAAGTCCACCTCTCTCCGTCAAGGTAGAACTAAAACATCATCAAATAATACATCTGCGTACTGGTCCACCACTATAGGATAATTTGGACTCTCCAAATCAGCCACTCTGAGGGTAAGCCTAGCCAACTGGTGAGTGATCGACTACACGGTCCTCCTGATAAATCCATCCTGTGTTGTAGAGGCTCCCTTCTCACTGGGGAAGGTAAACCTGGTCCCATCCATGCGGACACATGGAATTTTGCGCTTAATAAAGTCAATTTGAGCATGGACTATAGATAACCAGCCCATACCCAAGATGACATCATGAGGACTCGATACTACAACTATGAGATCCCACCCTAAGCTATCACCGTCTAGAGTAAGATCGCACTACCAGCACCAATGCGTAATCATAGAATTCACTCCCGTAAGAGTCTCTAGCCATAAAGATCGAGCAAACGACTCTGTCGGAATCTCCGAGCTCCGTACAAGGGAAGTGGAAATAAAACATTATTTGAACCTGTTTCTATATAGACTACAGATAAGATGGTTTAGACACATATCATAACTTGTATCGTCTTTGGAGCACCATGATTGTTGGACTCAGATGCCTGAAACTGAGCTCTCCCCTATCCTCTTCCTCCCTGTGGTCGGGGTGGACATCCTGGTGTTGGTGGCGAAAACATCTCGATTTTTTTCTCACCACCAGCTGCACGACTAGCTCCTCTACCACGCCCGCTTTCTCCCTTTGGACCTCCTTGGTCGAACCTCTGTCTCTACCTGGGTGGTCCTTTAACCATTTTTGGATCATCCGATCGGTGGTTCAGAAACTCATGAGCCATATGACCAAGCCATCCGTATGTTAAACATTTCCCTCTCTTGGAATGTCTATCTCCAACTCAGGTGCTCCGTACAGCCGACCCTGAGTCTTACGGCTGTCCGACTATAGGTCTAGTCCTCTTGGACCTCTACGACATCTTTCTGCTGCCACCTGCCAAAGACTCTGCTACATGTCGACTGGTGGTGGATCTCGCTACTGCAGACTACTCATCATGGAATCTCTCCACTAGGAGGGCTCTCTCTAACACCCCCGCCTATTTTGGGATGCTGAGGGAGATCACCGAAGCTCTGATATCCCACCTGAGCCCCTGCTTGGAGGTCCAAGCCCTAACGAATGGGTCACACACCATATCTGTGGAGTAACATGAATGTTTTGTGAACCTCACAGAGTATTGATCTACAATCAAGCATCCCTGTTTTAGATTAAGTAGCTCCTGAATGAACACTGTGAAAATATTTTCTGGAACAAATTCTATCTGGAACAGGCTCGCAAAGTCTGTCGTGAGAAGCGTCACCTCGTCATGAACCTGAAGTATCATGCTCCACCATCTGTCTACTACTTCCTATAGAAGGCTAGCGGCAAGGATCACCATGAGATTGACTGGTGTCCCTAAGAATAGGAAGACTCTCACCACATCCTCCTGCCAATACTCAGTCACATATGGGTCCTTCTCTCCCATGATCATGGATGGCCTCTGGCAATAGAACTTTTGCAACGCACTCAAGAGGCATGCATCGACTACTGCTGTGGCCTGTGGCAATGATGGCCCAATGGGGAGGCGTACTGCTGGTGCCTCTACTCTAAGAGGTCCCTGCTCTGAGGCCTCATCAATCGATGGGATATCTATGAATTTGACTCTCAGAACTCTGGTTGGCGGTCTTCGTAGAGGAATCCTAAGAAAAAACAGGTGTGTTACAGATAAAAAGTTATACTTATTGAGCTAACCTGGTGAGATGACTTAAAGAAAACTTTTGAAAACACACACGCAATCAGCTTTTTCATGCACTGATTCAGAAATCAGAAGTCAGGAACTGGTGTATGGATACGTCGGCTGCCGCACAAACACTGGACTCTAAGAACTGAAAACCGCAATCATTTCCCATTAAACTATTGATTCATAGAAAAGATCAGAGTCCTATGTTCTGCGGTAGAACCAAATCCTTTTATAACAATTTGTCATGACCCATCCCCCGAGGCTTGTGTTGTGACTACCCCAATCCTTCCTTCCATAGTATAGGGGGCGGAGACTAGAACCAAAGGAATAATTCCCTAAAAATGTGAAGGAATTGAATTTATGACTGAAAACACACACACAAGAAAGAACACAGATGGACGAAACACCATGTAAACTGTATAATAAAAGAGTGATGAAAGTAAAAGGGTCCAAAATACATGCCCAACTTGAAATTAAAAGTACCAATGTGATACACGTCAACAGAATTAAAAGGGAAGACAGCCACCGAATCATCCTACAGGGTTCCAACATGAAGGGTAGGTACAGATCTCCTCCTCAGCACTCCACATCCATCTGTCTCCTCTGCGTATCAACGTGCCATATGATCCACATCCAGGATTCGTCCAGTCCTAGTATTCTCAGCCTCAGTCAGTGTTGTCCATCGTCTATATCCAATAAACCATTGTGCAGTCATAGCCCATTCTAGGGTGAGTATAACGATACTCCTTAGGGACCCCAAGACCCTCAATGTCTCACAAAATCCACCAAGGATAAACCAAAAATACTAAAATCAATATATAAAATTTCATATGTATATGACCATACACATACCTAAGTTATCATGTGATCCAACTCAATCATGAGGAAAAAACAGAAAAACTTACTCATCTCCACCATGATTTAATTCTAGGGGTAGTATCAAGTAACATCCCCAGTCACATTATCAAAACCTCACCTGCTGGAGAACACCTCCTCTATCGAGTACATTGGGCCTTCCACAACACCAAGCACGCTTCCCACTAACGTTGGACTGATAAGGTACTCCTTTTGTTAGTATGGTGGACCTTCCGCATCACCATGCGCGCTCCCCACCGTGGGTCTACCGTGTCACAAAGCGCGCTCCCCCTCGAATCCTGCTAAGGTACTCATCCTGTCGAGTATCTAGGGTCTGTCGTGACACCATGTTCACCCCACTGTGGGTCTTTCACGACTCCAAGGCACTCCCCACTAGGATAGTTGAGTCACTTCGAGTCAAAATGGTCTATAGTTGGCTGGTCTCAACAAACAATTAGGTCTCCGAATTATGCTCGCTCGTCTCCAGGAGGATCCGGTCAATGAGCTACAGGTCGATACTCTAACTATCATGAAGTATCATGAGAATGTATCTCAATGTTCCACCACATCATAGGGGCCTCAAAGAAACTGATGATGTGTCAATCGGACACCCGGTCTGTGAGTTATTAGCCTTTAAGTCTTGGGAGGCATGTTGGATTAATACTCGATCCAACCTGGACATTTCCCATCTCAAACCAAAATTCTAGTGGAGTATTCTCAATGGGGCCGTCTCACTCTGTGATTTGCATTACCTCAGACGGTTCGTCAAACATACATTTGGTGCCAAATATATGCCCAAAAGAGAGTAAAGGTGTCGTAGTGGGCCTGGGTCAGGTCCGGCCCATCCCAACCTGGCATGGTCAACCGGTTCTGGTCGACCCGGCCCTACCCACTGGGTCTGGCCCGGCCCATGATGTGGTGATGTTCGCTGGGAGGTTCGGAAGACTGTGAGGGCCGCGAGGGGTTGCGGGGCCCATGGGTGCCGCAGGGTGGCACGGCCGCAGGGGATCCGTGAGGACGTGGGGTAGGTACGGCCTGGGCACCAAGGGGGTGCGGGGCCGGTATGTTTGAGGCACCATGAGTGGCACAGGGTGGTTTGTCCGGTTCGTTGTGAGGGAGCAGGATGGTTCGGCCGGGGTGTCGTAAGGGGTGCAGTCCAGTGCTGCCGGGGTGTCGTCAAGGGAGCGGGCTGGTGTGGACGAGGCAGCACGAGGGCAGAAGCTGGTTATGCCGGGGTTCTCTGAGGGGCGCAGGATGGTTCGGCCGGGCCACCACGAGGGGCATGAGCCGATTTGGCCAAGGCACCGTGATGGGGGAGAAGGCGGCTCAGATCGGGGCGGCGGCTCGGCTTGACGCCTCGGCACGGCGGCGGCTCGGCATGACCGTGGTTCGGCGGCGACATGGAGAGGCGGAGGCCACGGGTGGTAGAGCGCTATTTCCTTCTTCTCCTTCATCGTCTTCATCGCCTTCGTCAGCTTCCTTCATTCCAAAGATCACCACAAAGCAGAACGACAGAGGGGGTCATGCCATGTCTGTTTTTCCCACAACCTCCGCGTTTAGAGTTGTATCATTTAGGCTCAACATGAAAGAAGAATGATTAACATAAAGCTTTATGACCTCCACAATGATTCATTCCCAAACTACAAAAGAAATCAACAAAAGTATTATCATTCAAATAAACCCCCTACCTTGTTCGTTGTTGGTGTTGGCGCGACGAAGAAGGGGAAGTGGTCGACGTTCGCCTCGTCTGCCACACACCACAAATCCCAAGCTCATGCATTGATTCATCATATTCGAAGACATTCCTTGTTCGTGTTCTTTGTGGAGGATTCGTTTCTCAAGGATGAAGTGTTCTTTGTTGGAGAGCGTAATCCTCCAATTGTTGGGAATCGTGTCACTTTATCATCGCTTCATCGCTTGGTGAAGCCGTCCCAAATCATCCTCCAACGCTAGATATATATAAGAGGGGGGGAGGTAGGTAACGAACATGGAATTTATGACGGTGCATTTATTAGGAACCTTCTAAATTCAAACTACACTGTTACGTAATTTAATAAAAAGGCCAATCCAGTTAACTATGTTGGCACAATTAAAGGAATGTGCATTGGAACAATTAATGTGAAGGATGCTCGAGAGACTCCTCCATGGTGGGATTTAATCCCAGGTGGTCACCACCACCATAACCCCTCATGGGAGGATAGTCTTGGGTGGTCCCCACCACCATATCATCTCATAGGAGCTTAAGGTTTTGTAGTCCACACTACTAACATCCACATGTAGGATTAGTTCTGGTAGACCCCACCTCCAAAAACCCACATGGGTGTTGGAAATAAAAATAAAAATGTCATACACTTTTATTTTTATTTTATTCTTACATGAAAACCCCAAAACTAAATTTCACCCTCGACCAACTGCCGTCAACGTGAAACTATTCTTAATATAATACAGGAGCTACGAGTTCAACTGTGCCCTCAGATTTCAATTCCGAGAACTGGTTCTAAAGTTAGAGAAACCATCTAACACGTTTATTGAATGTATCCGAACAAAACATCAGAAATTTTTTCTGGGAACTCCGAGTCTCGTAATCATGTGCCATAAATTTTCATGGACTCGTAAAATTATTATATATTTAAAAATAATTACATAGAAATTCCTGGTCTTTTCAATACAGAAGTGGGAGAATCATATTAATACCTCTGTGAGAACTCAACATAAAATTTCAGCACTTTACAAGGAATACTAGCCATCCCAAACTCACCAGGGCATGCTCACTATATAATACATGCCATGTAATGTAATATAATTTTCACATATATTTTTGGGTACCTACACCACTTAACACTAGTTAACTTCTCATACAATTAAAGAAAACATCTTGGCACTTATACACTCTTCCAAAAGGCAAATTTCACAACTCACCCACACACACCGGGGCAACAATGATATTGCCGCAACTTATGTACACAAAAATCATCACATCCTACCCACATACACCTATGCCACAACTAGACCACATTCTACCTACAGACCACTCAACTGCAACCGCACCTCATAACGAATAAAACTGGTAAATCATACCACATATCTCCCATATACAACTATGATATCAAACATTTATTTCCAACACATGGGCCTCACAACTAGACCACAACATTCTCAATAAGTCTCGGGATACCAATGCCTGGTAGAGGGAGCATAGAAGAGATGATAACCATCAATCCATCATCTCACTAGTATTTTTGAAAATAAAACATCCCCCCATGATGATAGGGGTGTTCTATACATTGATCTCATCTAGGGTGGTGTGTGTATAGAAATCACCAGGACAAAAATGTATATATATTGGTATGAAACACTCAGCCAAAACTATGGGGGTTTCCCAATAAAAAAACCATCCCAAAAAACAACCTTTTTCATTACATCTAAATGAATTTAAGAAAAATTTGAATAGTCACATTGGAAGTTAATAAATCAATGCCTCTTCACAATAATCCACAACTCAAAACATACCCCCATCATAAAAATTCATCAAGTTATAATTTTTAGTCTGAAATCCATTTTTTAATACTACCTTAACTTGGAAACAACTAATAACTTCATGAAAAATGAGACACATAATAAACCATGCAGATGAGAAAAGAACCATTTGATGGAAAATCACAACATATTACCACTCCGTTTGACACCCATAACAACCATTGAAATTTTCATCCATCAAAGTGATTTCACCCAATCCATTCTCTTAACAAGAAAACCCCAAACACACATCCAAACCCCGAAACACATCTCATCACAACCAATCATGATAGTCTCAATATATAATAACACCACACCAATCACAAACCAAAACATACTCATAGAACAACCCAAAATTATATCCCCACTACTCAAACACTTCCCATAAATTACCCATTCAATCAATATCTCAACATAAGATTCCATGAAACCACCCACACCACCAAACTTTACAATCTTTCACTAAACCCCAACACCACACTACCAGACAAGGATCATGAATGATCAAAATGACACACAACACATAGCCTCCCCAATTAAGGAAGGATATATTTGGATTTATAAAACTATCGTCCTTTAATTCCACATTGATAATTCAGGGTATATTAAATAGCATGTTTTTTCAGGAGGCATCCATTTATTTATCCCGGTATACATGGTCAATAAATTGCATATCAACATAAATTCAACACATGATTGACAACTATCCATCACAATTAATCCTGAGTGAAAAAATAATGAAAACCAAAGTCAGTGATTTTCAATAGGCATATGGACCATATAACTCAGAATATTAATAAACTGCAAAACTGAAGCAGGAGTCACTTCTTCCTAGACCCTGTATAATGAAATTAAAATTAAAATTGTATTTATTTATCAAGAATATTTATATCTTCCCAAAAGAGACATTTGTATTCCCACACCGAATGATAAATAATTAAATGATAGATGAAGGGATCCCTACCATTAGAAACAGACAAGAAAAACCTCCCTCATACCAAATAGGGGGTAGGCGATGCTCGAAGGAAGCACAATCCCAGGGCGCAACACAACCGCATGTCTCGTAATGGAAGAAAGGTACTAGGACGCTTAATATTAATGGTAAAGGGAAACAAACAAGAATTAAATGATCTCATATTTGGTAGTAATTATCCCATATCAACAGAAGAAATGTTTCAAAATCCATTATAATATCTTCATGACTAAGATCATGTGTTTTGAATATATAATGTCCTGCCAAGCATTATGGATTTAATGATATATTTTACATCATTTGAAATGGATTAAAAAACACATAAACATGGAATTAATATGAATTTACATCAATGAAAATGTTAATGGGTGAATATAGAAAAACTGGCTAAAATGGAAATTGAGAAACAATAAAAATGACTCAGCATTGGGTGAGTCACCATCACATTCCACCAGTGGGTGAGTCACCAGTGGATGAATCCCCACTAGACAAGTCACTGGTGTGAGATACCAGGTATGAGATTCCAATGGCAGGTCACTCTTTATTGAGGTACCATTTGGTAACTACATTTTTGGGAGTTACCATTCAGTGAGCTACAATTTGATGAGTCACTTTTCATTGATTCACTGTAATGGATCACCGTTGTCACCCACCATCAACGACTCCCCATCAGTGACACTCTATCAGTGAGTCACTATTGTGAGTCAGCAACCCAACTCACCATTAGGATGACCTTCCATATCCACCTAATAATGTAAGCCTCACCATTAGAGATGCTACCATTGGGAAACCATTATTTTTGAAAAACTCTAGAAATGATCTACCACGACCTCCCAAAACGCCTCAAACACCATAGTTTTTCAATGCAATTTACCTTGGATGTCCATTCCATTAGATTTATAAAAATATAAAATTTAAAATTAAATATAAAATTGTGTAAAACTTATATTTTGATTATATATTGACCTTATGCTCAATATTGGAAGAAATTAGTTAATTTTGGATCCATTTTACAGAGTTGGATATATATTATATATTAATATTTTAAATAATTCCATGTATTCCGCACATCTCACTTATGAAAGGGTATTTACTATCCTATATTTATCACACATATTGATACATTTATCTATAAAAATAGATAAACACTATTTAAAAAACATACACCCCATGTACAATAGGTTCTTTTTACACTAAAGTTCCATCCTAATATATGATAAGTAGTTTGCAAAGGTATGTTTTTCAAAGATGATGTGTAATAATTAATTAACTATTTGATTTTTATTCCATCTTATAACTCATCCATATTTTCAATAATCATGTTCATATGATAAAATAATTGAATTAAATATATTAAAATGTAAATATGATAATGGAAGTATCCTTTTTCATCTCAAATTTCCATCATCTCTAAAATGAAACAATAGATTATGCATACATTTGGATATCCACCCCCAAAAATCATGGGTTTAATTTTCCCTCACCCGTATAAAGGATTGAAATAATTATATAATATTTGAATTTTTTTTAAATAAATAATTATTATTCTAAAAAAATAAGTTTCTACTTACCTTCATTCCCTTCCAATCATTGGAAAAACATAACACCACTCAAGTGTCCATTTAGACCATCACCTCTACAAAGAGATGTGATATGTTTTTGAATTTCACCATTCAAATTTGGTTATAAAATAATATTTAATATAAAATAATTATTATATTTCATTATTAGAATTTTTTATTTGATATAACAATATTTACATTTACCATAGAGAACATACCAATTTTTTTTGGATTACGAACTAATCATCCTCAAAACGTGAGACATGAGATTATATAATCTAATCAATATCCATGGAATGATAATTGATGAAATAAAATTTATAATATTAATTTAATTAATCTAAATATTTTAATTATGAATAAATTTAATATATTTTTATTAAAAAAATGTATTATTTACACACATTATAATCTAGGTTTGAGGTTTGATATTTTCATTAAAATCACATTATATTTTATGAATGTTAATTATCATTTTTAATTTGGGAAATTATATAAACCTAATACAATAAATCCATTATCTTATCTTCTATAATAGTTATTTTTTTGGGTTTACATATTTATTTTCCATTTCTATTAATTTTGGGTCTGTAATTAACAAGAAAGATTCTTGTAGGGACATTCTATTATAAAATCCTTTTAATGACTCCAATCAAACTCCATTTAATACACATATAGTTTATTATAATTTTTTAAATAATTTTATACTTTATTATTGAGAGAATGCTAAATATAAATTTAATCTATTTTTATATTCATGTTAAATGATTAAAAATGAATCATTCCACATTTTATCTTTAGGTTATTTTTTACATTTTTTTTTAAAAAAAATTCTTAACATATACTTATTAGCCACCCTATTATGGCCTCATTAACATTATAATATAGTATGTTTTATTTATAACATAAAAAATAATTTTATATAGAAATATTTCTCTCAAAATTATATAAAATTTTTTAGAGGGCATTTCAATGTAAATGGAAACATTCTTTTATCATTATGAAATATTTGAAAGTGTTGTTTAATTTGTTCTTTAATTCCAATTTTAATGGGTTTTATGATTAATATTAATTGTTTATGAAATTTATTCATAATATTGTTATGGTTTTTATATGAATTACTTATGGGAGTAATGTAGTTATAATTATATGTAATCCTGATATAGATCTACAGTGCACTGGGTAATGTAAGGTAGCTTATTCATGATATGATACTTTTAATAGATATTGGATTTACCAAGTTAAGTGATTATATTTTGTGGGTTATTTTTAGGATTAATCCCCATTTTACATACATTATTTCTTAATTCATTATTTGTATTTAATGAATTTTTTAATTTTATATGGTAATAATATAAACTAATGATTTAAAAAATATTTATATAATTCAATATGAGAATTTTTTTCCAATATTTCTAATGTTTTCTAAATAATTACAAGAAAATCGGTTTTTTTCAATAATAGTTTCAAAAAATAGTTATTAAAATTATATTCTTTGATGTTAATTTAATGCATAATAAAATTATTATTTTGATCTCAAATTATTTAAATGTAAAAATAGAAAACAACCTTATGGATTTTCATAAATTTAAAATTGAATAATAGGTTACCTTTTTTCCTAAATCCGATAATCAGATTATTTTTCTCATCCAACATTTTATAATGTATTTCAATAGGGATTGAGTATGTGTTGCGGATATGAAAATAACATTGGTGACATGTCTTGTGGAAAGTGAAAGTCCCATTAAAAAAGAGGAATGAAAAAAATAAAAAAATATTTTTAATGGGAAGATGGACATTGAGTGTAACAATACAAGTTGGTTTTCATGGTTTTTATATGTACTAGTATTTTTTTTAATTTATTAAAACTCAAAGACAAAAATTTCCTTGAAATTTAAATTAAGATTTTTCTTTATTATCACTACTATATTTATTGATTGTTTATGTTACATTTTTTTTAGTTTCTATAATAAGAAGTGTTTAGATATATTTACATCACATTATCATTTATATATTGAAATTTTTAGAGTTTTAGATAACATAATTTATTAAGACATCTATTTATTATCATATTAATAATGGAAAAGATACAAATTTTCATATATTATGTGATAAAGGTAATTCAGAAGGATTTATTCTATTTTTTTATAGTATATGTATCCTATATGGCTTAAATGTGATGTAGTAAAAAGAATAATTATAGATGAAAACATTTATATTTTTTGTAAATAAGATGAAAGTTATAAATAACATTTATGGTTAAGATGATATTTGATGTTGAGGTAATTATGATAAATTAAGATAAATGGTTAATTATAATTATGGATAATATGATTTATCATATATATAACCAAGGGATTGAAAATAGATATTGTACTCTATGAATAAGTATATTATTGATGATGTTCATTATATTGGTAATGCCATATGACTGTTTTAAATAGAAATAATAATTGTATTTGCAGATTAAATGTTTTATTATATTTCAAATGAATATATGATTTTATTATATCGTAGTTGTAAAGTCCCAAAAATCCCATGGAATTTTTTTCCTAAATACATGGGAATTTTTCGAGTCTGCGAAAATTTACGGCGCTTGATTCTGAGGCCCGGTGTGCCCAGAATTAATTTCTGAAGTTCTTTTCGGGTACGTTCAGTAAGCGTACAAGCGTGTCTTTATAACATTGGAACCGATGCTCGAAATTGAAATCTGAGGGCACCATTGAACTCGCAGTGCTGGTATTCTCTTAAGAATACTTTAACCTCGATGACAGTTGGACGAGATTAAAAGTTAGTTTTTTGCTTTTTATAAAAAATAATAAAATAATTTGTGTAACAACTTTATTTTATTTGAGCCTCCTTTGGGTGTGTGGAGTTTAAAAACTCTAATAGGAGGTTGGTGGTGGGGTCCCCCACACCCTAAACTCCCATGAGAGGTTATGGTGGGGGGCCCACCCGAATGAAACCTCTTGTGAGGGGTTACGTCGTGGGGACCACACGAGACTAAAACCCCCCAATTAATGGGAGGGTAGAAAAGCTACCAACTCCCCTCATTAATAAGGGGGGAGTCCCTTGACCTCATCTACCATTAATTGGTTCTACCTTTCGCTTTTTAATTAATTTCACCAACGCATGTAATTTATTATGGGGAGCCTCTTAATTTCATTCTCTATTTGAATTATGTACCAATATAGAATAATAGACAACCTATTATTATTATTTTATTGGAATTCTATTTTGGTGGAACGGAGGAAGAGGAGAGCTTGGGAGAACCATCATCCCAACGAATAACATGAAGAATTCCAGCGACGCTTCTTCCTTGGTCTTCTACCCTGGACACTTTCCTATGTAGAGAAAATTCCATCCTCATCGTCGTAAATGAACCGACACAGGAGCTTGGATTGGGAGTGTGTGACGAACGCAGTGAATGAAGAAATTCCTCGTCTTCTTTCTGCCATACTGTCAACGAATGACAAACAACGACCATAAAATCAATGGTAGGGGGTTTACCTTGTGCCTTATTACTTTTCTATTCTCATCATCATTTGGAATGAAATCGTTGCATGGTTGTAAATTATTATCGTTCATCTTTCCTATTTTTGATGAACAAATTTTTAACACATTAAACACAGAGGATGCGGGCCGACCTAACATGGCCCAATATCCTTGATAGATACTTATCTCTTGAGGTGTTCTATGTCTAGGAAATGATGTGACAATGATGAAGGCAGTTATGATGAAGGTCGTGATACCCACAACCTCTGTGAATTCCAACTCCCAAGCAGCACACTGGTTATTCCGGCCGAACACAACCGACCATGTGGTGCCCGACCCGGCTACTCGAGGCCAACCTAGCCCCACTGGCACCCTGCCCGGTTCCCCGGCGTGTTGCCCCGCTGACTGCCGGACCCCACCGGCACCCTGCCCAGTGCCCCCGTGCGCTTCCCGCACCCCTACGCACTGCCCCGTGCACTACCTGGCGCCCCCGGAGCCCTACTGCTCCATACCAGGTGCCCTGGACGAACCCGCTACCTACACTACGGCCCACCTGGCAGCCCCGGGGCCATTCTGCGGCCTTCCCAACACCCCGGAGGCATCCCGAATCCCTCACGACCACCTATCCGAGTTGGTGTCCCAGCTCCCTCATGGTGCCCTGGCCGAAACGGCCCAGCTGCGCCGTCCGGGAGATTCTGTGCTAGGTCGCGTCCTCGCAATGCTCCAGGACGAACTGTCCTCATGCCCGGGACAAACCTTCCTCATGGTCTACTGCGCTGGGCATAGCGGACTACATCAAAACATAGCATGAAGACAGGGTCCACCTAGACCGTGTCAGCCAGACATGGATGGTCTGAGTCGGTCCGACCAGGCCCGATCCCATTACCGACCTTTTACATCCTTTGGCCATAACATTGGAACTGGATGTCCATTTGATGACCCGTAAATAGCGTTGGTATTCTTGGAGTGTAGTTGTCCCTTTTTATATATCCCACTGGAGTTTGAGGTATAGTTGAGTTACGGTTAGGTTGGATCGTACACGAATCCAACCAGGCCCCAGTACAAAAGGGATTACAAATAACATACTGGGTGTCTGATTGACGCGTCGTCTATTGTGTTGGGACCCCTATGATGTGTAGGACCATTGAGATACTTATTCGTGGCACTTCACGATATTTGGAGTATTCCCCAGCTGCTCGTGGAGCGGATCCTTCTGTGATGAGAAGACAGAGTATAGAGACCTAGTAGTGAGCAGACCTGATGGCTACTTGACCGTTTCGACTCAGGGTGATTTGAGTATCCCAGTGGGGCGCGCCTAGTAGTTGGTGGTAGACCCACGATGTAGGAGCACCTAGTAGTTGGTCGTAGAACCGCAGTACTCGATTGGAGGAGTACCTCTACTGGCTATTAGGGGGAGCACCTTGTAGTTGGAGGCATACCCACAACTGAGGAGCACCTAGTAGTTGGTATCAGACCCATGGTACTCGATAGGAGGAGTACCTCAACAGTCCAATATTAGTGAGAAGAGCCTTGGTGTCGCGACAGGCCCACTATACTCGACCGGGGATGAGGTCTCCAGCAGTCATCGATTCAATAATGAAAATTCTGGTTTGAGCTGAGTCAATGACTTATGTGTTTTCATCATGATTGACATGGGTTACTAGATAACATAGGTATATGTATGCGCATATACCTATTTAATGGTTATCTATTGATTTCATACATTGTGGTTTATAATTTTTGGATTTAGTGAGTCCTTGAGGGTCTTGGGGTCCCTACTGAATATTTTTATACTCATCCCTACATGGGATATTCCTGCACATCATTGTGTTGGTTGCAGATGACATACATTGTGGACTGGTGCAACGAGTAGTAGGACCGGACTGTACTTGGAGGTGGATCACTCGGTGTAATGGTGCATAGTGGAGAAAGACGGATGTGGAGTGCTGAGGAGGCCATCTGTATGTTCCCTTCAGGTAGGTAACCCAGAGGACAACCCAATAATTTCTTTACTATTATGCAGTTTTACTTGCTTTCAGTTATACTTGAAATTTCAGTTTGGCATGTATTTCCGGCTCCTTTTAATTTACTTTACTTCTTTTGTTTACAGTTTTACTTTGTGTATTTCTTCCATTTGTGAACTCTGTTTTGTTTTTTTATAGTTATAAAGACAATGCCTTCCCAGTTTAAGGAGTTACGCCTCTGGTACTAGTCTCCAACCCCTGGCCTATAGAGGGTGGGCTTGAGGTTGTCACGATACGGGCATCGGGCGATTATTCATGACAAATGGTTATCAGAGGAGTCGGTTATATCGTAGAAGTAGGACTCTAGAATTTCATTTCTACGAAGAAATAGTGTTAAGGGTACTAAGTGTGGTTTTTTGTTCAGGGAGTCCAGTATTGGTGAGGGCGGCAGATGTATCCAAACACCAGGTCCCTGACTTCTGATTTCCAACTTAGTGCATGAATACACAGATTCTGTGTGTGTTTTAAAATGTTTTTTCATTAAGTCAGCTCATCCAGGTCTGCTCACCATGTATAAATATTTTGACAGTGTCACACCTTTTTCATTCAAGATTCCTCCCTGTGGATGACCAGATAGATCCCCGAGAGTCATACACACTGACAGCGCACCAAGTAATGAGACCTCAGATTAGGGCACTTTTCTAGCAGAGGCACCAGCGGTACTACTTCCCGTTGGGCCACCGATTCCACTAGCCCCAGCAGTAGACGATGCACGCTGCTTGAGTGTGTTTCACAAGTTCCAGGGCATGAGGCCACCTAGGTTAAGGGGAGGGATGGACCAAAAACTGGATGATGATTGGTTGGAGGTTGTGGTGAGAGTTTTTAGGCTAGTAGGGACTCCTGCCAACTTCATGATGATCATTGGTGCTAGACTCTTTCAGGATGCAGTAGGCGGATGGTGAACCCTGATGCTCCAGGTTCATGAGGAGGAAACCGTACTATAGACAGACTATGAGACGTTGTTTCGGGCAGAGTTTTTCCCAGCCACCATTTGAGCGGTGCAGATACAAGAGAAACTGCATCTATAAAAAGGTAGCATGATGGTGGCACAGTACTCAGTGATGTTCACTAACCTCTCACGCTACTCCATCGATATGGTGCGGGACCCATTCCTCTGGGTCCCCGACCTTTGAGCAGGGTCTTAGGTGAGAGATCCGAGCTCCGATGATCTCAGTTAGCATCCCGATGCAGGCGGGGGAGCTAGAGAGAGACCTCCTAGTGGAGAGTTTCTTTGCAGAGCAGTCTCCAACAGTGAGACTGACCTCTAGCCGACACGCAGTGATGTCTTCTGCAACTGGTAGTAGGCATATTTCAAAGAGGTCCAAGAGGGCCAGACCTATAGGTGGTTGACCACACAACTCAAGATCGGTTCTGCGGGGCACCCATAGTGGTGTCAAAACCATTCATGCTAGGATAATACATTGTTACTTATGCGGAGGTCCTGGTCACATGGATCATCACTGTCCGACCCGCCATTCTGATGATCAACAGAAAGTTGAGGGACCTCCCAGACAGAGGTAGAGGTTCAATAGAGGTGGTCTGCAGGGAGGAGGAGGACATGGAAGAGGATCTGGACGTGCAGATAGTGGTGGGTGACGTTTCGAGGTGTTTCCACCACCACCACCAGGAGGTCTACCCTGACCGTAGGGAGCGGGTGGACAGGAGAGAACTCAAATTTAGGATGCTGAGGATTAAGATCATGATGATGCGGAGATTATTAGAGGTACGATCTATTTCTACTCCACCTTACAGGAAATTTTTATAGACACATGTTCCAGTCACTCTTTCATTTCCACTGCCCTCGTTCCTAGATCGGAGATTCCGACAGATCCGTTGGCCCAATCCTTACAGATAGAGACTACGATAGGAGCAGAATCGACTATTATGCACTAGTGCTGGCAGTGTGAGCTTACTCTAGGAGGTGAGAGCTTCGGCTGGGATCTCCTCGTAGTGGTGTCAAGGCCTTACGATGTCATATTGGGTATGCACTGGGCATCTACATTCCATATTCAGATTTATTGTATTAGGAGAAATGTGTGGTGTGCCCACACAGATGGGACCAGGTTTACGTTCTCCGGCGATAAGGGAACCTTTGCAGCACATAAAAGACTTACTCGGTGGAGGGTGGAGCTGATCACTAACTAGTTGGCTTGCCTTACCCATAGAGTTGTTGATGTGGAGAGTCTGACTTATCCAATAGTGGTGGACCAGTACACGGATTTTTTCCCTAATGATGATCAAGATTTCCTCCTTGGAGAGAGGTGGACTTTTACATTAACCTGTACCCCAGGAAGATGCCGATATCTACACCAGCAAATCAGATGGATCCCACTGAGCTTCGTGAGCTTCCGGTACAGGTGGAGGACTTGTAGGGGAAGGGATTCATCCAGCCCAGTGCTTCTCCCTGGGTAGCCCCAATTCTTTTCTCCATGAAGACAGACGAGAGATTGAGGCTCAATGTTGACTATCGTCGCCTGAACCAGGTGACCGTTAAGAACATGTACCCACTCCCGTGAATGGACGACCTCTTTGACCAGTTGAAGGGAGCACGATGGTTCTCGAAGACAGACCATAGATCAGGATGTCACCATATCAGAGTTTGAGACAATGATGTGCAGAAGACCTCCTTAAATATTTTTTATTGCCACTATGAGTTCTTGGATATTCCCTTTGGCGTAACTAACCCTCTAGCAGTGTGAATGAGTGTCATGAAGATGATATTTGAGACATACCTAGATCTATTTGTTGTATTCATCGTAGATGACATTCTGATCTACTCAACTACAGAGTAGGACCATGACTACCATTTTCAGGTAGTACTGGACACACTCCGAAAGCACCAGATTTATGGTAAGCTCTCGAAGTGCTAGTTTTGGAATCGAGAGGTTCACATCTAGGGGAATGTCATATTGGAGGCTGGAGATGTAGTGGATCCAGTGAAGATTGAGGTCGTACTTTCATGAAAGCCACCGAAGAGTGTGACCAAGGTACTATGTTTAATGGGTTTGGATGGGTACTACTAGGGGTTCATTCCAGACTTCTCTAGAGTTGTTGCACCACAATCATCCTTGAAGAAGAATGGGACACCCTTCATGTCGTCAGAGAGATGCCAGTAGAGATTTTAAGAGTAGAGGAAATGCCTGACTAGTGCCCCCCCATCATGAGACTTCCAGAGGAGGGCGTAGGGTATGTAGTTTACTTTGAAGAATCATAGACCATAGATGGGTGTTTCCTCATGTAGTATCAAGGAGTGATTACTTATGGTTCTCAGCAGCTTAGATATCATGTAAAGAACTATGCTACCCATGACCTAGTTTTAGCAATGGTTGTCTTTGCATTGAAGATGTGGTGGAACTATCTGATGGGAGAGAATTTTATTACGTACTCTGATCATGAGAGTCTCATGTATATCTTCTCTAAGAATGAATTGAACTTGAGACAATGACGATGGCTTGAGTTCATCCAGGACTATGACTTTGAGATAGTCTATACTCTTGGGTAGTGCAACGTTGTTGTGGATGCGCTCAGCAGGATGACTGGTATACAACATCTTGGAGAGGTGACATAGTAGCTAGCCGCTTTGCTGATATCCTTTATGGATAGAGCCGGAGCAGCCTCTCTCTAGTCTCTTACAACCACTCCCCCACATCTTCAGCGAGTTAGGGAGGCGCAACATGTGGCGTTGGCTACGAGACACGATGTGCTCAAATACCCACAGGGTAGGGAACTGATGGATTTTTTGAAGGTGAGGACCACGTCATCCTATTTAGAGGATGTACCTTGGTACTAGTTGAACTCCAGGACGAGGGGTTGAGGGAGTTCCACACTCCCCCTATAGCTATAAATCCAGGACTGGCGAATATGTACCAGGACCTCAGACAACATCATTGGTGGCCATGTATAAAGAAGGCGATAATAGAGTTTGTCTCATGGTGCCTCACATGCCAACAAGTGAAGGTAGATCACAAGGTACCAGCAGGCTTGGTTCATCCTTTAGAAGTCCCAGTATGTAAGTGGGATGGGATATCCATGGACTTCGTGACGGGTCTTCAACATACATCCAGTGGTCACGACTCGATTTTGGTAATCGTAGACCGACTCACCATGTCATTCCACTTCCTACTAATTAGAGAGCAGGGTTTAGTAGAGAGCTTTGGTCTCCTCTTTGTGAAAGATACTAGTGCATTAACATGGTATAACTTCATCTATTTTCTATGATCGTGAAACACATTTTACTTCTCAGCTATGGAAGGGGTTGCTGGAGGCCTTCGGGACACAACTTCATTTGAGAACTGCCTTCCATCCTCCGATGGATGGTCAGAATGAGTGGACCATTTAGAACATCGATAAAAAGATACATTCCAGTGTCCTTGAATTTGGCCGCAGTTGGGAGGATCACTTTCCATTGGTGGAGTTTGCGTACAACAATAGCTATCACTCCACCATTGGGATTGCACCTTTTGAAGCCTTGTATAGATGACTTTGAAGATCACACGTGTGCTGGACAGACCCTAGGGAGTCAGCACTGGTGGGACCAGAGAAGGTATGAGATACCATGGAGAAGGTGCATCTCATCCTGGAGTAGATGAAGACTGCACAGAGTAGGAATACGTCTTATGCCGATTGGAGATAGAGTCCTCTGGAGTTTGAGGATGGTGACCATGTCTTTCAACTGGTCTCATCTTGACGAGGTATACAGAGATTTAGCCAAGGTGGAAAGATATTTCCGAGGTTCATCGTACCGTTCTAGGTACTCAATTGAGTAGGAGAGGTGGCTTTCCGCTAAGCGCTTCAACCTCAGTTGCACCAGGTGGAGGATGTCTTTCACGTATCCCAACTGAAGAGATACGTGCACGACTCTTTCCACATCACAGACCATGGATAGATGAACGTCGAAAATGGGGTGACCTTCATGGAGGTTCCAGTGAATATTGAGTATCGATAGGAGTGAGTCCTATGTTGACGGTTGATACCTCTGGTGTGCGTTTGCTGGTAGCACGAGAACCTTCAGGAGACCACATGGGAGTTGGAGACTTAGTTGTGTGCTCAGTACCCTAATTTGTTCCCATGGTACATGTTTTAGCTTACGGGGACATAATTCCCTGAGGCGGGGATAATGTAAAGACATGGAAATCCCATGGATATTTTTTTTCGTAAAAACATGGGAATTTTATGAGTCCGAGAAAATTTACGGCATTTGATTCTGAGACCCGGTGTGCCCGAAATCAATTTCTGAAGTATTTTTTGGTTACGTTCAGTTAACGTATGATCAGGTTTTTATAAATTTTGAATCAGTGCTCGAAATTGAAATCTGAGGGCACCGTTGAACATAGAGTGCCGATATTCTCTTAATAATACTTTCACATTGACGATAGTTGGTCGAGAATAAAAGTTAGTTTTTCGGTAATTATAAAAAATAATAAAATAAATTGTGTAACAAAATTATTTTATTTGAGCTGAATTTGGGTGTGTGGTGGTTAAAACCACCAAAAGGTGGTTGGTGGTGGGGGTCGCCACACCCTAACCTCCCAAAAGAGGTTTTGGTGTTGGGGTCCACCCGAACATAACCTCCCATGAGAGGTTACGTCATGGGGACCACACAAGACTAAAACCCCCCCAATTAATGGGTGGGTGGAAAATTTTCCAACTCCCATTATTAATAAGGGGGAGTCCCTTGACCACCACTATATTTAATTAATTACACCAATCCCTTTTTAATTAATTGTGCTGACACATTTAAGTTATTAATGGGAGGCTCTTAATTTCATTCTCCATTTGAATAACATGTTAACAATAAAATAATACACACCCTATTTTTATTATTATTTTGTTGGCATTCCCATTTGGTAGAATAGAGGAAGAGGAGAGCTAGGGAGAACCATCCTCCCAACGAAGAACACAAAGAATTCCAGAGACACTTCTTCCCCGGAGTTCTACCCCTGACACTTTCCGACGTAGAACAACTTCCCTCCTCATCATCATCAACAAACAGATGCACAAGCTTGGATTGGGAGTGCGTGGCAAACGTGGCGAACGATGAACTACGTTGTCTTTTTTTTTTCAAAACCATCAACGAATGATGAATAACGAATGACCAATCAATGATAGGGTGTTTACCTTGTGCCTTATTCCTTTTACTTTCTCATCATCGTTTGAAAAGAAATTGTTGCATGGTTGTAAACAATTGTTGTTCATCTTTCCTGTTGTTTATGATCCAATTGTTATCACTTTAAACGTAGAGGATGTGGGCTGACCATACATGGGCCGATATACCCTATCGATTGTTCTCTCTTGTAGTATTTTACGGCAAGGCCATGAGGTGACAACAATGAATGCGACAACGACGTAGGCCTCACTACCCGTAGCCTCTAGGAATCCCGCTACCGAACAGTACACCGGTGCTCCCGTCCGATCATCGCCTGTCGAGCGGTGCCCGACCCGCCTACCCGCAGCCTTCCATGCCCCACTGGCACCATGCCTGGTGCCCCTACCTGGTACTTTCGCCGCTGCGTGCTGCCCGACGCCCTGCTCAGCCCCGCCGGAACCCTGCCTATAGCCCCCGCGCGTGGCCTGGCGCCCCCAACGCCCTACTGCGCCCTACCTGGCGCCTTGACCGAACCCGCGGCCTGCCCCGTGGCCTACGCCCCCCCCGTTCCCTACCAAGGCATGCCCAGTGCCCCAGGAGCCCTTCCACGTCCTTCCAGGCATCCCTGACGCCCTTCCGCGCCCTGCCCAATGCCCCCGCGCCCTGCCCACCGCTCTCGCGGCATCCCGGCACCCTCGCGGCCACCCGGCCGAGCCGGTGTCTCGGCCCCTCATGGGGCCCTAGTAGGACATGCCCAGCCGCGCCCTGTGGGACGAGCGACGACAGGTAGCACCCTTGCAACGATCTGGGCCAAACTTGCTCTGAGCACATGCTGAACCGCCCTTGTGGTCCGCTTGGCGGGGCCCTGCAGACCGGATCTAAACATAGTGTTCTGACACTCCCAACAGGCCAGGTCAGACCCAGACTGGGTCGGCCCAGACTTGTTTGGCCCAGACTGGGTTGGGACGAGTCGGTCCCATGGGGTCGGACAAGACCATAGCCCATTACCGACCCATTACTGCCTTTGGCCATAAGTCTTGCACTGGACGCCCGTTTCATGATCCGTCAACGGTGCTAGTATTCTTGTAGCATTTTCGTCCATTTGAGTATATACCACTGGATTTCAACGTATAGTTTATTTATGATCAGGTTGGATTGTACATGAATCCAACAGGGACCATGGACTAAAAGGATAATAATTAATTGTCCGGGCATCCGATTGACGCGCCATCTGTTGCGTTGAGAGCCCTATGATGTGGTAGACCATTTAGATACTTATTCATGGAACATCGTGATAATTGGAGTATTTCCAAGTAGATCATGGGGTAAATCCTTCATGTGACGAGCAGACAGAGTGTGGATACCTAGTAGCTGGAAGAACTGGTGACTTCTTGATAGTTTCGACTTGGAGTGATTCGACTAGCCCAGTGGCGGGCACATGGTAGTTAGTGGTAGTCCCACGGTGGAGGAGCGCTAGGTAGTTGGCGGCAGACCCACGGTACTCGACAAGAAAAGTACCTCTACAGGTTAGTTGTGGGAGCACCTTGTAGTTGGTGGGAGACCCTCAACAGAGAAGCGCCTGGTAGTTGTCAGCATACTAGTGGTACTTGACAGGAGGAGTACCTCAGCAGTCAATAGTTACTGAGAAGTGCCTTGGGTCATGACAGGCCCAATGTAATCGACTAAGGAGGAGTTCTCCAGCAGTCGTGGTATCAATAATGAAAATCATGATTTGAGATCAGTCAATGACTTTTCTGTTTTCCTCATGATTAAGATGGGTTACTAGATAACTTAGTAATATGTATGGACATATAAATAAGTAATGGTTATCCATTGATTTCAAAAATTTTGGTTTATCCTGGATGGATTTAGTGAGACCTTGAGGGTCTCGGGGTCCCTACTGATTATCATTATACTCACCCCTGCACGGGCTATGCCCGCAGCTGTTTGTGTTGGTTGCAGACGATGGACAGCGCTGACTGAGGTAATGAGTAGCTAGATTGGACGGTACCCGGAGGACAATCACTTGGTGTGATGGTGCACGGAGGAGACGAACGATCACCGAGTGCTGAGGAGGACATCTGTACATATCCTTTTTGTAGGAACCCCATAGAACGACCCAGTAGCTACTTTACTTTTCTTTAGTTGTACTTGATTTCAGTTTTACTTGTACATTCCAGTTGTCTTGTATTTCCGGCCCCTTTTACATTCCATTAAAACCTTTATTTAAAGTTTTACATAGTGTTTTTCTTCCATTTGTGTACTCTGTTTTGTTTTTTATGGCTATAAAGGCAATTCCTTCTCAGTTTAGGGATTTAAGCCTTTGGTGCTGGTCATCAGCCCTTGGCCTATGGAAAGCAGACTGGGGGTAGTCACGAGACGGACCCTAGGGGATGGGTCATGACAGTAGTGGTTATTATGCGTTTTTATGGAAAAAACCACATTTTAGAGGTTATATGAATAATTAATATGAATATGTTGTATGAGAATTTATGTGTAATTAATATTGATTACAGGAAAATTAGACATTTATCTGAAAATAATACCTGATAAAATATATTGATTTTTAGGTTTTGAATTTGAGGATTATTATTTGAAGTGTTTTGTGTGTCGATATTTATGGAGATATTTATATAAAAAATCAGGTGTAATTTTTGAGTAGTTGACGATTAATATATTGTTTCTTAAAATATAGGTTTTTCCTATTAGATATTATGTTAAATTTTTCATGTCATTTTCTATTTTTATTAATCGAGAGAAACAAGTGAGGTAATTTTTCCTCCTTTAGTGGATCTTTCATCACATTTAATGTTATTTATAATGCTCCATGAGGGAAAATTCATAATTTATAAATTTTAATCTGTTATGGAGAAAACATTTCATGACATAACTACTGAAGGAATTTTTATATATGGATTTTAGGTTACCATGTATATATTCTGGTGTTCAGTATTTTGATAATTATAAATCCATCAATCTATATAAAAAGGATCTTGAAAGGATTTTTTCATTTTAAAATATTTAATATTAGTTTATGGTCACTCATCCCATTGAATAAATTATATATTAATTAAAAAGTTCTACCATGTTGTTGGCTTCGTAAATTAATGATGATTTTGAGAACAATTTTCACTATCTTTAGCTAAAAATCCCTTTCAGTGTCCATATTTTCACACCCGAATACTGATATAATTAATGATGAAACCAATTGTGTGTTATTATAGATTACCCTCATATTTCCCTTATTCACTTTTCAAAATCATGCTTTTTTTTATTATTTTAGTTTTAAATAAAAATATTTTTAAAATATTTCAAAAAAATTTGTCCAAGATTGTGTATTTTATATTCCATTTCTTGGAATTGATGATATAAAATGATTAAAAAAAATTGTGGAAGAAAAGATAAAGACAAATGTATTAAATTTTTCCATGTGGGCTTTAATGTAATCCCCCATGATTTTTTTATTTAAACTCATTAAATAAAAATTATAAAACATTTTCAATACTCAACCCCAATCATAAAAGCACAATTATATAAAATTATTTAAATAATATCATAATGAGATAGTAATTTTTTACTAGGTATTCTTAAAAATACCCTTATTTTGAAATATATGTAGAAATTTCCCCATTAAAATATGAATAATCAATTTTAATAATAATAACTAATTTTTTAGAATTTATGATAAATCTTTTGAAGGCGGAAGAAATATTTTTTTATAAATCTATTTTTACTTATTTAATATATTTTTATCTTAATGTAATACAATATTTACAAATCATAAATGACTCTAATGGAACAATAATATTTTATAACCAATTAACTAAATTAAAATTAATTCATTTATTTTTAATTGCAATGTATTGATAAAAAATTCATTGCATGCATCAAATATATATTTTAATCATAAATAGTTTTGAAATAAATATTTTGAATGAATATTATAATTAATTTATTCTAAATTTGTAAATTATATAATAAATTATATTAATTATTTAAATAATAATTTAACAATAGTTAAATGATGATTTTCTAAGAATCATTGGAGAATATTAATTTTTGAGTGAATTATAAAAAAGTTTAATTTTTCAATACACTAATTAAATTTTCACATAAAATAATATTTTAAATTTTATTTTAAGTAATAATTTATTAATTCAAATTAAAAATATGAGTTTAATTCTATGTGAATCAATATAATATTTAATTTTAAAATAATTTTCTTTTTATTCTTAAAATTCATTTAATTATAAAATATCATTGAGACAATTTTTGTACTTATATTAAAGTAAATTTCATTCAATTAATGTAATTTAATCAAGAAAAATGTATTTTATATTTAGAATAATTTGTTCAAAATTTGGTATTGCGGATAATTTTAATTGCTTTCATAATCAATAATAACCACTCTAATAGATTATTACCATGGTAATGGGTACACGATTTTATCAATTGTTAAAAATATGTGATAATGTATAAATAAAAACCAATGAATTTATTTTATTTTATTGGATGATATTACTTTTACCATAACCCTCCTATATTGTAAATTATGGAATTTTTGTTCCAAATTTCGTTGATTATGAATTTAATATTATTATAGTTTATGAAAACATAAAAATGTTACCGAATTTCTTTTTATATATCTAATATGTTGTCATATAGATAAAAAAATTAATTATTTTAAATTATTTTCATGGTAATGTATATTTTGTTTTTACATTTTTTTTGATTAATATATATTATAATTTACTTGTACTTCTACGTAACACCAATAAAGCACATTTGCAAGTATTAGAAGAATAAAGTAATATTTTTTTAAAGTTAATGTACTATATTTTCCAACAATTATGGTTATACATGAATTTAATGAATAATTATAATTATTATGTGGTGGTCACGTAATTTATATTATTATTCCATTAATATTGTAATTATTTTAAGGTTTAGAAATTTTAATAGTATTAAAAATAACCTTAAATAATATTTACAGTTTAAAATTTTTTTATAAATAATTTATTTTTAAAAAAAGATATATGTAATCAAGGTGAAATTAAATTATAGAGAATATATTTCATGGTTCATTCATTTTCAATTATTTATTTTAAATAAATACTTCTATGACACATAATGTGTGAAATATTTTTGACAGAGAATATGGATAAACATGGTTTGTGATGAGGTTAGAGAAAATATATATGTTTTAAAATCAGAATGAATCTTTTATAAAATAGATTTTATTATTAAATATTTTACGTATCATACTTATCTTCAAATATATATCATTTTTGATCTATTTTAAAAGTGTTTCATGCATAATATATAAAACCATTTTTGTGGATTTATTATTTTTCCTCCCACCTCACTAAAAAAAGTGTTTCACCTCATTTAAAATAATCATAGACCATAATATACTTATCTTCATTAATACATAAAAATTGTAGTTTTTAAAATTCTTCCACATGTTATATAGTAAAAGGTCTCAAAAAAATAATATATATAATCATAGGGTGTATTTTATTGAAGGTTATCCAATAAAGTGGTGTAATTCATAACATGATTTTTTATTTTTTTTCTTCTTATACCTCCAATAAATATTTTAGAAACATGATGATATGATAACATATTTATATTTAGTGTAATAAAATATTATTATTCATATGTTATAACTCTTTTTAATCTTATTTTTCGGTATATAAAAAATGGATACATCTCTCATGTGTACCTCATGTCTAACCCCACCATGAAGTGATGCATTTTTTAATCATTGCCACCTCATACTACTATTAAAAATTGTATTTAGGGAATATATATTATATTCATGACATAATTTTTTATTTTACAACGATAATATATTACTTACCCTCTTAACATTCAATACATTAAAAATTGATAACATCACTCGTGAATTATTTTGCACTATGACTTCAGTGATATAAATTTTCTAATTTTTGAAATAGAAAATTTGTGGTAAAATTAAATTAAATTTATAAAATAGATATTTATTTCATTAATAATGTTTTATTAATATTATAATAATGAAATATTTTATTATTTGAAGAAAACTGATGTTGTTTTGAGATTATGAACCAATGTCCTTAAAACATCCCACTTGAACATAATTGATTTGATAACTATATAATAATGTGTAATAAAATAATTAAATGGGATGAGAATAATCAAATTAACAATAATCGTTTCATAAAAATTATAAAAATTATAAAAATTTATTGTAACATATTTATCTTATAAATATTTCTTATCTTACACGAGGTATAATTTTTCTAAAATAACTTCATTTTATTTCAGGACTGTTTATGATTGGATTTCCATTAGAAAAATTTTATGTTCCTAATATTTTAAACTGAATATATTGTTAAATAATATTGTTATTGTTATATTTAACATGTTTAGTTTCAATTTATCATCTTTTTGGATCAGTAATAAATAACTAACATACGTATAAGTGACATTAATTTTAAAAAACATGATTTAATGTCTTCATTAAAACTGTTTTTCTTCCTTTGAATGGTTATTTTAAATATTTAATGAATAACATTATTTTTTCATAAAAGGATGAGTAATTTATGTTTCAACTATTTTTTGAAGCTTTTTATTGGAATAAATAGTAATATTCTCAATGTTTTTAGGATTGGAAATTTTTTTATTTTCTAAAAAAGTATAACCATAAGGATCTTCGAAGAATATGAATCTTGACCTCCCTTCCAAATAATCATTTTAATTATATAATTTCAATTTTAATTTACTTATTTCATAGTTTTGATTCAAATAATAAATTTCTTATAATATTATATGAAATATTTTAATTAACTTTTTATGGAAAGAGAATCATTTTCTCATAATTATAATATAATTATATGTGTCATTGCCTAAGGGATTTCATGAAAATTCAAATGGATTATATATATATATATAGTACAAGATATATTTGTCATAGTAATTATTTGGAAATTATAAATTTTATTTTAATAATTGGTGATCATGTTATAGATATAATAACAGTTGAATTGATATATATATAACACATTGTACAATGGAAGTGAGCTTACCATTGATAGGTTTCTCCTAATAGATATGAAAATTATCAGTTTAGGTTATTACATTTTAATGATAATTATAAGTGTTATTTCCAAGGATAAATAAATCTTTTTAAATAAATTATGTGGATATTAAAGGAAATATTATTAATTAAAATGGTGATAAAATTAACTCATTATTTATGGAAAATTAATTATCTTATAATGGTGAATAAATTTTTTTCATGTGTTATCATGTTTTCCTATATAATGATCATCACTTCGATTTTTTCCATTATGATTTATTATATTATTTTTATTAATAACCTCGCAATATAATTTGATTTTATGAGTAACTAAGTCCTTATTGTTTGTTTAAAATGTTATTATATAAATAAAAAACTACGTTACTAGTCTTCTCAAGTATTAAATTGATTTATGGGGTTTGTTATTATATATCGCTTACTCAGATTTATGGCCTCATCTAATGATTTAAATTGTTTTTAAATGAGATTAAGGATGTTTATATATTATATATAGGATAATTTTGATACATATTGAATGAAGATAAATTATATTGAAGAAAAAACGAGTATAAACATAAGAACCAAATATTATTTTTAAAATTGGATTTTGAGTTGAATATTCCATTTTATTTTGTGAGGTTTTGATATGTATGATTTATTCCTAATAAAATAAATCTACAAAAATAATATATCATTTAAATTTAGGAAATTGGAACATTGATATAAATCATATTAATTTGGTTTTTCAATTTTATATGGTCAAATAGTTAGTATAAGTGTAAATTAATTGAATACTTTTGTGGTTTGAGGATTCATATGAGGATAATATTATAATTTTAGATATCATTGTTTCTTATTAATCCTAAGTGTTAACACATGTTTAAATTCTTAGTGAATCCTTTGTAGGTTTTTTTGATGGGTGTATAAAGGGTGACATTTATTTAGTTTATGTAAATGATTAATGTAAATGTCACCATTATGAATGAATTACATCATAGTGAAAATTATATTTGAAGATGAATTCTTTTAAATTTTGTACACATAAGATGTTATCTATTCATAACCATTTGGTTTACTATTATATTTTATTTAGAGGTAATTTCTGTTAAATTTTTTAAAATTGTTAGTGAACTTTGGAAGCATATGATTTATTATAATGAAATCTATGGGATTTATATTTGATTTGATGACTATGTAATTTATGTTACTTTTCATGTAATTCAGTATATTCAGAAAATTATATTATCTTGTTAAATAGGTTTTTTTAATTTTTTTAAAGAAGGATGATTTATATTTTTGACGCATATATGACTTTATAACGGATTAATTGTAGTTCTAGTAATTTATGGGAAATAATACAATAATTTAGAGATTACATGATTACAGAATTTATATTTTTCTACATGAAATTAATGGTAGTTAACAATCATTATCAATAAATTATAAATTTATCTCATATGTATATTTGATAAAATAATTATAATCATTGTTTTTATAATTTCGTCCTGAGTATTTCAATGAAAATTAAGGTTGGTTATGAATGGATTGATTTATGATTAACCTTGGGTATTATTTTCGAGATATGGATGATTAATGTTGAATTTATTTATATAATTATTTAATCTTATTATATATTATAAAAAATTTTACTCCCCATTTTTGGTTTTTATTAATGGATTGAAATACGATAAATAATTTTCATTAATTTTATGGATCTTGTTGTCCATTTAAAGGTAGTTTCCAACATTTAGGAATGAAAAAATAATTATTTACCATCAAGATTATGGGATGAAGTAGAGGTGTAAAAATTATCAAAATAGAACCAATGAAATTGATTAAATTTATGGATGTGATAAAATGAACATATTTTATATTTTTTGTGTTTTTTATAGTTATAATGAAATAATTCCACATAATCTATAAAAATGATCTTGAAATAAAAATTCATTACAAGAAAATAATTTTTTGATGTATTAAATGTATCATATTAATTTTTGGAAATAAGAATTTATATCAAACATTCATCATTAATCGACTTCTTTTCGTAAAATTATAATGTTTTTAAAAATAATTATCAACCTCTTTAGAAAAGATTTATCTTACAAGTAATTTATTTAACTTTCTCCTGATGTTCTCGGTATGTGAGAACCTAACTATGTATTATTCTTGGCGAAAGACATATTTCAATTATCCAATTTTCAAAATTATTCTTCAATATATTTTATTATTATGTTTTTAACATATATATTAATAAAATATTAAAAAATGATTAAATTTAATGATCATATGTTTTATCTTCCACTTAACCGAATTGATCAAAAAAATTTGAACATTTTTATGTGACATGTGAATTTTTGTTGAAATATTGTTATTCAAGGGGATTGAATATTATGCACTAAGATTTATTAATTTATTTAATTTATATAAAATGTTCAATGACGTCTGATATACATTCCAATGTCCTTAGATGAACCAAGATAGACTACTTTTTAAATGTGGACCTTATGAGAAAGTCATTGAGTTAGCAGATATGAATAATATTAAACATGTAATGAAATATAATTATAAGGTTTTGTACTTCTAAAAGTAAACAATATGTATTATCTTTATTGTAAAATGGGTTTTAATCAAAAAACATTTCATAGTAATGGATATATTTATAATAAACATGTTTTTTTGTGCAATATATATTGATCATAATTGATTAAATAAATTAATATCAATAGATTATTCAAATTATATTTCTATATCATATATTACATATAATGAATTAATATTCAATTAATAATGGTATATTAGATTGTAATGATATACATGTTATTTTGTGTTTCACAAATAAATTTTCTACAGAAATGGTTTTATTTTATTGTTTGTGTATTATAATCAATTACATCCAATTTTATTAATTTCTTTTTATGAAATGTGTATTATTTTATGAATAATAAATTTATAAGTGGAATATGATGATTTATTGACATTTTTGTTAATATATTTATTTTTTCAGTGAATCGTGAAATTTTTTTCTTTTTACCAAAATGCCTTCTATTATATATATATCAAATAATTTTAAGGTTTAATGATGATTATTTTTCAGGTTTATTTCAATATAATATCTAAAATATTAATCATAATATAACAAATGACTTTGGAATAATCCTTATATATTATTTTTGTATAGGTTATTTTTTATGATTGAGGATATAGTTTTATTGAAATTGTTTTCATTTAAATTTGTTTGATTAAATTAAAATTAATTTCTCCCAACAATAGAAATTTAATTGTGAAAACTAAATTTCTTATTTCAAACCATGAGGTTAAAAATTTGAAAATATTTTAATTTATTTTCACGCCATAATGAAAAACAAATTGGAAAAAAAAATTTCATCATGATAACTAAAAAGAATTTTTATTTGGGGTCAATAATATGTTATAACATATATTAATCAACTAATTACATTAATTTATTTAATTATATGAGGGAAATTATAACGTAACCATCCTAACTTATAAAGTTTTTATTCTTTTCTATTTTAACTAGATATATAAATTTAAATTATTTATGTTAAGAATAAAAAAATGTCACACTCATTCAATAAATATATATATTCTATTATTATTTATGTCAAAATAATCAACTAATTTTTAAAAATACTTTTTCCGAATAAGAATAAATTAATTTATTAAAATTTTATTAATATTTAGACATAGTAAAGTATTGTTTTTCACTAGAAAAATGTTCATATAATGCTTGTACAAGCTGTAGAAAAATAAAATAAATGGTTATAAAAACATGAAAAGTAATATATTTTAATGCAATTATGAATGAACATGAATTTAATTGATATTTATATTATATATGTGATGTTAAATAAATTTTTATTAAAATTCCTTTTATATTAATATTCCCTTAATGTAAATATATGTTAATAGTTTATAAAATTAGGTTTAATGGTTTTCCATGATTAAATTTTATTTTCAATTTTTTAGATAATTATGAAAAAACATATGTTGAATTGATTAAATGGGATATATTATATAAAATATAGAATTTTTCATGTATGTGAAACATGTCATGTTCTAATTGAAATTTATGAAACATAAATAGTGAAATATATGTCTCAACAATTATGGTTAGACATGGATTATGAGGGGGCTAAACTAAATTATATGGTTTAAAATATGACATATATTTTAATGAAAATGATATGGTGATTATATTTTGACTTTATGTATTTTATATACTAAATTATTAATTTTGGTAGCAATAGGACATGTGTTAGAAACATAATATATATTAATATTTAAACTACTTATTAGATTCCACACACCCCAAAAATTAAATTATAGTTTATTTCCTCTCATTGTCACACTTATTGATTTACTTATCACATCCTATTCTAACAAAAATAACTTCCCAAACATCCATATAATGTAATACAGGTCCTGGAAACCAAAAAACATTAACCTAATATCGCTTAATTTTTTCCATATGAAGATTTTCCAAATTTCAATAATCATTCTTAACTTAGTGTTTCATGCTTATTTCTTATTCTATCTCATTAAAATATTCTAAAAACCTGAAAACATGATAAATTAATTGAAACTAATACACTGAAATGTTATTATGATTTTCGTAAAACCTATATTACATTCATTTTCCTTGATATGTAATATGGAAAATTATCATATTGATGTGCGAACAACCACCTATATGAACCGACATGTTTCATTTTTCATCATTATTGAAAATGAATTGTTTTTATTCCCGTTTTGATGAAAATATATTATATTCATGACATAAGAATTTTAATTTATTAATATCCTTATTTTCCTTCCTTTTTATAGAAAATTAAAATATATATTGTAACTACGTGTGTACGACAACATCCATGAAACGATGTGATAAATTTTTTAGGTCAAAATTTATGGTATGAAAATTATATATCATTTTAATATTGATAAATATGTTTTTGTTAGTGTTATTTATATTGTGGAATAATTACTCATTGACCATGGAAAACCTACTAAATTTGATTTGTGATTATGAACCGAACATCCTCATAATATCTAAAATGAGTATCACAAATTTAATTAATATGAAATGAATGATAAAAAATGAAACAGAGTGGAACATAAATATTAAATAATCAAAAAATATATTCTTATGAATGTATTAAACTAATATAAATTATTTATAAGGGGCTTAATGTATATATGTGTTGAGTTAGACTACATGTAATTAATTTTAGTTGTTGTCTCATTTTATTTTGTAATATTTTATCTTATGATTTCCATTGGGAAAATAATATAATAAAAATAAATTAATCCCTATATAATTTGTTATTTCTTGTTTATTATTGGTCATTGTAGGTTTGTTTTACATGTAATCTATTTTTTCATCAAGAATCAATTATTAGAATTCATGTAAGGTACATTCATCCAAAAATAATAATTTTAATATATACATTACAACTATTTTTGTTCCATATAATGGCTCTTTTAAATGATTTAATAGTGTTATAAATTATACTTCATGGGATTAAAATGTTCATTT
The DNA here is from genome assembly GCA_963277665.1 of Viscum album. Taxonomy (NCBI): domain Eukaryota; kingdom Viridiplantae; phylum Streptophyta; class Magnoliopsida; order Santalales; family Viscaceae; genus Viscum; species Viscum album. The sequence goes on from OY728120.1 coordinate 2,130,014,588, forward strand.
TGAACTATTATTAATATTTTTTAAATTATTTGAATAAAAAATCATTTTAATGTTTTACATAGTTGATATTTTAACTTTTTATAAAACATAAAAAACTAACATTATACATATCATATACAGCTTATCCAACATTTCCATAATCATATCCATTATATATTATAATCATTGATTTCCATATTTTCTTGGTTAGTATCAAATATAATAATTATATACAATATTCACAAAAAAATTATTTTTAGATAGTCATTAATGAATTAGATGCCTTTTCTCATCTATATGAGATAACTGAAAGTGTTATTTGTTATAGAATTCAATACCAAATCAAATGTGTTTTATTGTGAAAAAATAAAATACATATGATTTTTATCAATATGGTTGATGGAAATTTTATATGAATTACGAGTGATCCTGAAATAGATCTAATGAAGGATGAGTCTAATGTAGAACTCTAATGAATTGTAATGTATGATAGTGAATAGTGGGGATTGGTTACTAGCACGATATATGCGAATTATCATGTTAGTGGGTTCTGTTGTAATGTTGATTGCAAATATAATTTTCGATGTTTTAGGAATGGTTTTTGAATTCATTCAATTTATGTAAAAAAATATTTTTATTCCAAATGTTATTAAAATAAACTCTTGAATTTTTAATTTCTTATTATATTCTAATGCTGAATTATTTTCTATCATGCGTTCTCATGTAATCCTATATACAGTAAATTATATTATGAATATATTCTATCATGTCAAATATTTAATGAAAATTATGGAAAATAAACATTATTTATTGAGTATATAATTTATTATTTTGATCAAATATGATTATTCTATATTATGGAGTACTAAAATATGGATTTTAATTAATTCAAGGGATATGTTTTTACTAAATCTCTAAAACCATAATCTAATAAAATCACTGATATTTATTAACATGATACGGATATTATAATTTCAATAATAATGATATTTTTTCATGGGGAATTAATGGATATGATCATTAATAATAATTCCTCATTAACAATATTTTATCATGAAGATGATATGATAAATAATTAGTACCATTTATGAAACACATCAACAAAAAAATGGATTTATTCATAGAATTATTTGTCAATGGAATTCCATGATAGAGTTATGTGATTATAATTTATACAGGAAGTATTCTATGTATTTAAAATTATACCACATGGATAATACATTATTACATTAACTGGATTTCATAGTGGTTTATGATTTCATTAGATAATAATATTCCATATTTCAAGATGAATATAATAGTTCACATTCTTCTTCATATTGATGTGACCTATATATAGAAATAATAATGATACCTTTATATAATATAGTTCATGAATAGTGAGCTTATTGGTATTTTCAAGGGAAGATAGTTCTCTATTTCATGAAATAAAATTTGAATATAGTTAGAAAATCATGGACTGATTGTGATTTAAAACTATTTCAACCATTCCATGTAATAATAGTGGATTATTGGAAAATCAAAAAATCATTTGAGTTTCCTCCATATAAATTATCATTTGTAGTGAACCAAATAAAAAGTTGAATGTCTTGTATAATTTATGCACTCATATTTGTTGTGGATTTCTAGTTAACTATTACATGATCATTATTTTCTAGCCAATTTATGAACATGACCGGGCTTAGAGTAAGAATAATTTCAAACACTTGTTAACACCCTCCCCTCATCATGTTTTCTCAGGTTTCAATATCCTCCCCCATAAATCATTCATCAATTATTTTTTTTTCTAACTCATTTCAACCAACATCAAACCTATGATTAAATAAATACATAATTATTACTCCTTAATTAATCCCTAATATATTCATAAAGAAATTATTTTAATCATAAATCCAGAACAACACATTGCCAAAATATAATATATTGAAATCATAAATTAAAATGTAGTCTACTAGTAATGAACACCTAAGATAATGATATAGATGATATCTAATTCCAAAAACATAATCGATAATTAAAATATACATATTCAACAAAAATAATTAAATAAATAAATTCTATATCAAACCAAAATTCAAATAGTATGAAATAATGTCAATCCATCTTTCTATGTCCTTCTTTATATCACACAGATGAAAGTATATTATTTTAGAAAAGAATCTCGCCTAATAAGATGAACTAAACCATCAATCCCATATCCAATCATCCATTGAAATATAAGAGAAGGATGATTGATATTAATTGAGGAGGAAATGATAAAAATTTTCTTAAATTTATAGAAAAAAATGAATCTAAATATTCCTGGAAAAAGATGTTTTAATAGGGTATGAAATGTCGAGAGGATAGATGAAATGTTCCCCCAGATGGCACTAAAATATTTAATAATTACCATTTTAAACAATATATTAAAGGATATTCATTCATTAAAAACAATATAGAACATGTATGTGAACCTGGTGTATCATCATTAGTTACAGGTAGTCCTTCAGGTTTCTGGTGTTAGGCTACTAGCTAATTGGTTACTAAAAAATAGGTTAAATTGATGTTTCACTTAACTGTGTACCCATACATACTACACCATGTTCCATGATTATACCACTAAAAAATAACTATTTTATTTAAGAATTAATCATTTATAAATTTCATTCATGTATTAATCTCCCTTTTTCAACTCAGAAAACATTCATTGATATTTTTTGAGCTTTGGTAATAATTTATCCCTCTTGTATTCCTATTGAATAAAAACATCATCCTATTATTAAATATATCAAAAACTAGCATCACTCTTAATTACCTAACACATGAAATAATATTTTATTGAAAACTCACCACCATAGCATTTATTGTCCATCATAAATATAGCCAATCATTCACCAAAAATTACAAGTCATTCGTAGTCTTTAATTAAATATCATCTCACTATGTTTCTTCTTAAAATACTCATCACATTCCCCCTTGTAAACAAAACACCTAATTTATTGTCGACAAAAATACTTGATAACCAATTTAGGATATTTCAATTGTTCCCTCTATAGTATCAATCACATTAGTGGAATAACATTATTCTGAAATATAAATCAATTTCGTATATGCTACTTTTTGATAATAAAATCACCCTACACATATATAGTATAATAAATAATATATGGATATCTATTAAAAATATAATTCATTAAATAATTACAACTGATATGCATTCATCCCTTTGGAATTCCACACTTAATAAAAAAATATCAAAAAACAATTTCCTCTTTTATGAGATCCCCACTGTAGGAGTGACCTTTCCAAAAAACGACAAATGTGACACAATCAATGAAATAAAAAATATTAATAAATTGATACTAAATCCCTAAAAATACAATTTTAAATTAACATAAAACACATGTAGATCTATAAAAACACTTTTTATACTAGTTAAAATGATTAATTCAAATCATTATGTAAACTCGCTATGAGTTCACTATGAACCATGTAAATCCCAAAATACATTTGATGTTTTAATTTTTTTAAATGGGAGTAAATGTTTTCTATTCACTCAAAAATATAACCCTTGTTCTAAATAACATTTATAATCCAAGTTCATTCACCAAAAATTAAGAATTTAAATAATTTTTCTTGTTATTATTTTATTCAAATCAGTTTCATTAAAAAAACTAAATTCCATATTCAATTATGTTATGATACAATATTTAAAATCATAAAAAATTAAAAAACTATCGAATTGAATCTATGTTTTAATATAATATTCTATAAAACCATTTTATACATGTAGTGATAGGTTAATAAACAACTATTCAAAAAATTTATTAAACAAAAAAATTGAAATTACTTTTAAAAATAATTGGATTTAGGGGAAAATTCATGAATAACATAATTATAAAACACGATGAATATAAAATGTTATTAGCGTGTTTTTTTAATATCATTAAGTGTTCATATTTTGGATGAAGTGATTGTTTTTTCATTAGGATGATTTCTAAATGTCATTTTGAATGTGAAATATTTTCATCATTTTATTAAATATTTCAATTTTTTCTTCTAATTTGGAATAGATGTGGGTAAAAGTATTTGTTCTTAATTGAAACTCAATAACAATGTGATGAAATAAATTTTTTTGTGGGATAATGTGTAATGTTATATCGTGAATATATTTAATAATTAAAATATTAAGGGATAAATTTATTCAAAATTATCTTTATAGAGTATGTATTATTATTCTAGAAATAATTTAGAACAACGAAAAAAATATGCCTTTAATATCTTCACAATGATGAATTATTGATGATGATTCTATATTATTCTATTATTTATATTAATAATTTATTTTTAAGGATATGATGTTTTTCATTTTGTAAAGGATGTAATATAATATGGATGTTTGAGAAATAAACCAAAACATGAGAAAAGATACCATGATTTAAACAATGTTCAAGGGAAATTGACAACATCATATTATACTCTATGTATTCATAATGCGATATAGTCTGCACTCATGTAGAAATTAAAATTAATGGAATACAATAACATTTATTCATAATGGAAAAAATTATATAGAAATAAAAGAAACTATAATATATATAAATGTAATGGTCATATCATGATTATGTAATGGTTAAAATGAAATTCAAAGAGGAAAATGAATAAACTTCCCAAAATACATAATTTTTGGGGATGATATGTTTGGTTAATCATTTTGAAATTGAAATAAAGGAAAATATTTAAGATAACTTGTATAGTAAAATAACAAAATACAAAAGGGTAATGTCCTAATTAAAATGGACAACTATTCAATATCTCATTAATATGTAATGTTTTTTCATACCTAAAAAATGAAAATATGTTGTCCCATTATGTGTTATGTTATGTTAATGAGCCAGAAACGTAAAAAAAATCAAAAATATATATAACTTTTTCATTTCAATAAACTCTCTATGATATGTAATCATCATAAGAATATTATATCAGCATCATTTTTAGGAATGAATAGTGACACATAAGGATCATACTGATTGAGAAAATATTTAAATTGTTGAGATTCAGAGTAATATTTAAGGGTAATCGAAACTAGAACAACAACAATTTTCTATGCATCAAAGTGATATTTATTTGTTATTTCTTATATAATTACACAATTCATTATATAGTCTTGAATTATGATATGTACTATCAAATTTGAAATTCAAAAACTTTCTATAACTCAAAATCATTTTATCCCCTTCTAATTATTTTTGAGGGAATATGTCTTATCTCACAATTTCATTTTCCTTTTTCAGTTATTATTTAGCAATTATAATTAATCTAAACCATTTATACTTCATTGTAATGAAACTCAAATTTTCTATATCTATATTTATTGGGATCCTTTGTGAATGTCAATAAATATTCATCAATAATTTAAAATGGACATTTTTTACTAAAATACATTCATTAATAGTTTTAATGAATAATATTAACATTTTTTGTATGGGTCTTATTCATTTATTAATGAAAAGAATCTATTTATTGAATTTTCATTCAAACACATATTTTTTAGACCTTCTTAATATTATATAGAAATTTATATCCATATTTTACTGATTTCTAAAATAAAATTTTTATCTATAAAATTTAAAAATATTTATTATAAACATATTTTAGAAAATCATGAATATTTCTTAATTAAAATATAATTTTTTTAAATGTCCAAAAATATATTTTTCATAGTCATTTTTTCACATATTTTATGCTTGATCAAGAATATTCTTCAAATGTTACAATCCAATAACATTCACTTCAATACTTTTGTAATATTATTTTCTATTGAAGACATTATTCATCAATACTTATGTATCTCCTAACCATACATGGTGAATATGGATGCATTTTCTTCCAATTCCTTTTCCTTTTGAATAATTATTTTTTTATTGATGGGTGTTCCGATTGATACCATATATCAATTTATTGAGGAAATTATTTACAAAACCTTATACAAATTATCTATACAATTTAAATATGAGAAGATTAATTATCTTAATTGAAATTTATTTATCGAGAATGTTGAATAATTATTTGGATATCAATTTATTTTCCATTGGATTATCATTTAATTATTATTAACGGACATGTAATTGATTACATTATTTGTTTAGAATTAAAAAACATATAAAACTCAATTCATTTTTGAGGTTCATTATGATAATATGAATGATTATTTTCAAGTGGCACACATTTATTTAGATATTGAACGTTGGAGTTCTATACCATCCTCCAATGAATTAGTAATGGATTTATATATCATGAGAAAATTATTTTTGATTACATTTTTTATATATATTGGAATGAAAATTCATAGTGTCTCACTGAATTATTTTTATATATACTAATTTCATTTCTATATTTATAATGAATCATAATTACAAACATTAATAAATCGTGTATATTGACTCATGATTCCACAATTCTATAATTATTAATTTTTTCTATTATATGAGTATATTTCACGATTTATTAATTGTTAATCCATTCATTATTCCATGATTTTAACCTATTATTAGCTGGTTATAACTCTTTTATGTATCGTGGTTACACACATATCATAATATAATGATCACATATGATTCATAATTGGTACTAGTTATGTTTTACCTTATTGATAATTTTCATCTCACCCATTTCTTTTGATTCAATTCCTCATGTTATGAAGATATGTATTACCTTGTAGTAGTCTTGAAGGTTCCTAGTATGTCTGAATAATTTTTTAAATGACAATAATTGTTGTAAAATAAAATCATATCTTACTAGTCCACAATGACAGAAAAAATTTTCTCATTGTATTTTGAGATAAATTTTTTATTTTAATGTTTAAACATTTAAAATAATGTGAAAAGTATACACTCATGGGACCACATATAATTAATTATTGATGAATATTTCAGGCTATCTCATTCATTATCAAATTTTCATTTATGTTAATCACTACGGTATGATTTTAAAATAGATGATTTAAAATTATAATTATATTAAAATTTATAATCTCTCACTTTAAGGACATTTATTTATCTAAAACGAATTAATCATAGGTATTAGAGGAATTCTGAAATTCGGATAGATGTGGAGATGAATAAAAATAATAACATTGATGTTATATTAATATGTAATTTCAATAATAAATAAAATTTAAAAATCATTTAAAAATACTCTATTATTTTGATAAATCACAACATTATTTTGAATTAGCTTCACTATTTATAATGACTAAATCATATTCAAATGTGAAATTTTTTATGTTTAAATCATGAGGAATTTTCATTGCATAATCACATTTTATTTTTATATTATGATAATTAATTATTGCAATAATCATTTTCAGTCCACGTGTTTCAATTTATTTTATATTTATTTGGCCAAATATATTTTCACTAAATCCTAAGATGGAGAAGTTAGTTAGCCACATGTACAAAAAATAATATTCTAACCAACTATGCTAATAGATGTAGGAAACATATTATATGATGATGAACAAGATGTGTAAATGAATGCCATTAACAATAACATGGTGTTTATTGTTTCGACCACACATAAAAATATTTGGATTTTTATAATTTCGGGCTTCTACACAAAGGACATAAATCAACAACTTAAATGTTCATGAAGCGGATCGAATAAATGCTGAATTGGAGTTCCCTATGATGGTAATTAACCATAAACTTCTAGAATTGGCCAAAATATTCATTTCAAAGAGAAAATATTAATATTAATTAATTATTCTCAAATATCATTCAAACTACCTCAATCAATTTAGATTCAAATTAAAACATCTCAATTCTCCATTTAAAATTTTCAAAAAATCATAATCTCCCCCAAAAAAATACACAATAGCCTGTAGTATTAACACTCTATATAGAGAAATTGTATGAACTTCACTACCTATAATCTCCATTCATAATGTAATTTCTTTCAAATGATTATTACTATTATTTTTATACAAAAAACATAAAAAACAACACACTATGATTTCATTCTCCCCAAAAAATGGTCACCAATAATCCTTGTCATCGATCCATTTAATTGTAATTATAATAGTTCTTCAAGTAGTTTATAATAATCGACAATTAATAAATTACAAACTATTAATGATAGTAATAGATATCCATATTCATAACTTTTAAATTCTTCTAATAATTAATGGAAATAAAATCATCATATTTTGAGGGTATCCATTAGAATCTACCTATCATGGTATTCTAAGAAATTATCTTGAATCATTATTTATAGAGAGATTATGGTATTTTCCTTATATCTAAGTGAAATTCCTTCATACTCTAATCCATCACTAATATTCTCAACTAATAATATTTATTACACATTATAAATATAATTCTTACAATGAATAAAAAATTAGTATCATAAAATCTATAAGGACACATAATCGATTATACATAATATGTGAAACATTTTATGTTATTTTTTATATTTTATGTATGTTATGTTTGTTTTATGAAATCATAATTATGTAGATTGAAAACATTATACTGATTAATGAATTATATTATATATTTTGTAAAGTTCAAAATTTAGGATTTAATGTATTTATATCCTTGATATTATATCTTATTACATATTAGTAAAATCCATCCCACAATGATATTCATAATAATGATCATATATGATTAGAATTTAATTTTAGTCTTATATATGCTATAGATATTAATAAAAATTTTTTTACAAAAGATATAATAATTAGTGAATGATATTACATTTGATATAATATCAATACATTTAAAACACTTGTATAACAATATATGTCATTGACCCCTATATTTTTTTACAAAAACCTGAACAATATTAATATATATAATATTATATTTTATAGAACTCACACATCATGATATCCAAACAATATGACTCATACCTATGGATAAAATAATCCGAAATAGTTATGGTGAAAATTTTGGCGAGGTTTTCCTTTTAGATTTTTTTTAAATGGAAAATAAAAGAGTTATGGGAAGAAAAACACATGAACAAGAACATGGAATAAAATAAACATGAATGTGAGGAAATTATAAATATAGTTAAAAATGTTATTAGAATATTATTAAAACTATAAAAAAATTTTATTACTATAGATAAATAAGGATATTATGTTTAAGAGATAAAAATAGATTTTTAATTTATGTATAAATGAAATTATAAAAAGCATAAAAAATTTAAAAGGAAGAAATTATTACTCTGAAAAATGAAAACATGGAACTCTAGTTTAAAATATTGATTGAAAGGTCTTACTTGACCTTGAAAGAGTATTTTTAATTGGAATATATTCTACTTCAGTGTAGATGTTCTTTCCATTTTCAATAGGAATGTATACATGTATTTATAGATCATTGGATTGGGAATGATTCCTTAAAAATTATTTATCCATGGTGGAACACATATTTGACCAATGAACATTTTAATCAAAATATTTTTCTATTTTTATAAACTATCTACATCTAATGTTAATGATTATGTATTCTTCAACATTCTAAATGTGAATACATTTTAAGAATGTAACACCTCTAATCATCGATACCAATTTTTATTAATTTTCTAACTCTTCATTGTTGAATATTTTCTTCTAAAATTCAATAAAATTTATATTTTTCTTATGTTGATTTATTAAAAATATAATAACATCACTAAATATTGTTGAAAAATATTTCTTTTATGATTTATATTTTATTTTTTACTTATAGGTATATTTTTTAATTTAAATTTTACCCATGATATTATGAAATATTAGAATACATATGGTGATGATTCATTACGTTTTATGATTTTTTTGATCCTAAAGAATAAATAATTATTTTTGTTCTAGTATACTTAATCTATAAGATGGGTCACTATTTATTTATAAAATTACAATTAATTTGTTAAATTATATAATTAACTAGTTGAATAATTAATTTTTATTTAGGTCAAGACTCATAAATAATAAAAATGATACCATTTATATTATTACAATGATATTTTTAAATAAAATAAATTATTATATTTTTAATGAGATAAATATGTCAATTGTTATAAAATTATTATAATTTCAAAACATGAATATAAATTCATAATTGTAAATGTTTTATACCAAAATAGGTAATGTGTGCTTTTAAAAAATTTAATTTATGTGTTACATGGAATCCCCTGCACATAAAATAACCCATGTCCTCATGATCTATAGTAACAAACATATAAAGAAATACATCTTATATCACAAGAAATATTAAAATTACCTTTTCACATCAAGGGGGTCTAGACTGGTTTACTTATCAAAACATTATTTCATTAATTTTTTTTTACCAAAATTATATATAAAATTGTAATCTTTTATAACTCTCAACAGAATAATTATAATATATTGTCTAAAAAAACTCACTCCCAATAAAATTGATAGAATTTGACAACATTGTTCAATCCTCCACAGCTGAAGACTAATAATCTATTATCCAGTATGGTAATTGAAATTCCATTATTATTATAATCTTCAAGTAAATGAATAAGTATTTTTATATGTTATTCTATCGAAATGAGGTGGTAGGAAAATTACCAAAAGATAAAAACTGTTTGAAAAACATCATCATTAATATTATGATGAATGAATAATAATATGGGACATGTATATATTGAATTAAATATTCACAAAGTAATATAAAAATTATGAAGTACCTGAATGTTAATTATATATTGATATATGATAATTAAAATATTTATAATACTCCAAACTTTTTACAAGAACTTGAAAATTAATCATGCTGAATGTATGTATTTAATATATATTTTATATTAAATTACTTTTTATATTTAAAATTTTTCTTCATTATAATTTATATTTTTTTATCAATTATATAATTTAATGTAATATTGATATAAAAAAATATATACCCCACCCCTCACTGGAACGAAACATCTCCCCCAAAATTAAAATTACTGGTATCCCAACGAATTCAATGATTGATAAAATATCATTTAAAAAAATCCATAAAACAAATTTTTTACCTTCTATAAAATTTTTATGAATTCATGCACTATATATCTATGAAAATATTGGATAATATGAAGTCATGGTATTTTAATGTTATATAAAAAATATGTTTTCATGGTATCAAATGGGCATTCAAAAGGAAGATCAACATATTGGTATGGGGCTACTATTTAGTGATTATTATTCTCATGTGGCTGAATATTTTAAAATTTCTGAAATTAAAACCATAGTGGGAAATTATACTTATAGGTAAATAAAATAGATACTCACAATTCATGATAAACAATACATGAAAAAATTCTATTCATATATTTCCCTAATGTGAAAACATATGTTATACATAATATGGGAAGGAAAATCATTTTACAATATAAAATTGAGGATTTAAAATTGATAAATGCTGAAATTAATAAATAATTTATATAATTAGATTATATAAAACATTTAATATAGAACCAATTTCATAATTCATCATAATTGGTCAAAAATCTTCAAAATTTAATAGAGATAAAGTATTAAATTTTTATAATAAATTACACTTTATTGTATAAAAAGTTATTTTAGTTAATTGATGTGGAAAAATGACAAGATATCAAGATTGATGTTTGGTTGAATTAGAGAGGGAGGAACATAGATAATATGATTTTTAGTGAATGGTGTGTTTCCAGGTCTAGTTTGGGTGAGTCTCCTTATACGTCCAGTAGTTAGTTTTTATTAGTAATAATTTTTTGAAGAATATCATATTGTTTCAAAATATATGTTTCATCCAATAGTATATATTGAGTTAATAACCATTAAGTAAGAATATATTTTGGTAAAATTATTATCAACATCAACTATACCAATAGGGGAGATGTTAGAATAAATAATTGGACATTCTGGTCAAGAATTAAGACTACTTGGGGAAAGTTGAAAAGTTGAATTGATGAGATTTACGTTTCAACATTAATCAAATTTAATTTTTATGAGGTATTTATCATTAATTATATTTTAATTTTTTCTTTATATATTTTGGAATTCACATAAAATTCAAGAAGAAGAACCTGTAAATAATTCATTTGTAGAATGGTTTCTCAACAACTATTTCATAGTTAAAATATAATGATTGTATGAGAAATATTTAATTAGATTGAAGTTAAAATGGAAGATAAAATTGTTGGAAAGAATAATCCTTAATGGATTCATCATAATCGGTTGTTTAGGTTTTTTGTTATTCCCAATACAATTCTCTTATTTTTTGTGAATAAATTTTGATTTGTGCCTAAAAATTTTATCAAAGTTATCTTTCAATGTCAATATTTAAAATAAAAAAAAACCATTAGTTTTGGTTCAATATATGGTAAATGTTTCATATAAAACTATATATGTTTCCAAAAGAGATATTATGGTTTGATTTGGAAAAATGGTCTTAGAAGACACTCAATATTGCATGTGTGGTTTAAAATCAATGACAGATGTCTCTTTTGAGTGTCTCTGTCATGTTATAAGGATAAACAATACTTTTGGGTTTGGGATAAACAAAACTGGAATAATTTTCAATTGATAAATTAATGTATCTGAAGATATTATTGGTGGGATGGATCCCATGAATTTTATTCCTAAAATAAAAATTAAATCATAAACTATTAGAATTTTTTAGGGAATATCATATTTTTTAAATTTTACCATCTTTTTACCATGATAATTAGGATTTATAAAAATATAATTAGTACTAAAATAATAGAGGCTATATGAAACCATGTAGTAATTTATATTAAAATATCACATGTGCATCAATGTGACTCCTACCAAGTAAATAGCTTCAAAATTATGAAATATGATATTTATCCCCATCACCAACACATTAATTAATTTCAATGATCATCCTAGTTTACCATAGTAAATTTCCACAAGTAATGAAATATAGAATTTTATTTTTGATATATGTAACTAATATCACAATGGAAGTTTTATAAAATCTCAACCCACTTTGATATAAATTGTTTTCAATAAGTATTTTTTGAATCAAACATTGATTTGATTAGTTATTTGAGAAAATGATATTATAATATAAAAGTGGTTTTGTAATTTTCATTGATGAATATATGATAATAAAATGTTAATAATTGTGTTTCTGTATTGAGATGGACATTCTTTGATTTTTTTTGTAATTATAGAGGGCACATTTACTATTTTACATTCTTTTTCCAAGGCTTACCCTAAAGGATTTATATAAAGAATCACACATGGAATTAACTGGAATGAATGATTCTATAGATTATTTTATTTTTGTATATGTAAGTAAATTTTTTATCTTAATGGAGTCTCTATATAAATTATTCTTAAATGTTAACATCATGTCGTATTAATGTTACCATATGAGATAAATTGAAATAATATTAATATTATAAAGAAACTATATGTACAAACTTGAATCTCTATGAAATTATTGGGGGTTACATACAGATTTTTTAGGACGGTATTAGATAACCTCAATCAAGTATTTATTAACTCAAATAATCTCATTAGAGTGTATGTATCACATAATAATTCGAATAGTAATATTGATGTGATATTTTTCGAAACCCAAAATGATGTTACAATAAACAAATTTTGAATAAAAATTTTAATGGTAAGATTTATGATTCAAATTACTAACCATATTGAGGAAAATAGACAATTAAAACCTCTAATTTTTTATATAAATAAAAAAATGATAATTAATCATGTTTGGAATTTCATGGGTGTATTAAAAATCCAAAAAGGCAATCATCGATATGCAACCATTAAAAAGTGGAATATTAATATTATTTTATCGTTATCATTAGGTGATATTGGTATTTTGTATATATTCATTACATCAATTTGTAATTCAAATTAGATATTATTTAGATAATAATTATATAATTTCTCTATGATGATAACTGGTTAGTAGTATTTTGTATATTAGGAAATAAAATTATGATAATATATGAAAACAAGAAGTTGTTTTTTTCAATAACGTTGGGAGAATTTCACCTTGTCTATTGCTGAAAATAGATACATCATACTTCTTAAGAATCAAAAACCTTTTACTAAAATACAAATTAGAAAACAAATTATGGTACATAATTTCAACGTTTATAAAATAGTAAATTATTCCATGATTAAAATATATATGAGTTCATTTAGTCTACATTAAGGCTACCTAATAGGTTTCTATGAAATATATATATGTATATATATATATTAAAATAAGGTTTAGGCATTAATAAGAAGTATTTAATACTTTATCCAACAAAAAGAATTTTTATTTTCCTCCAAAACCAAACAGATTTTGGAATCCTCCATTTCAATACGAATAATGATGATTATTATAGGATAAAATTAATAATTTAACAGGATTGGATAAATAATATGAATAGGAATATGTCTTATATTATTTTATTTAATTCCTTATGTGTTTGACATATTGAGATTAGAATATGGGGTTCTATATATTTTCTGTTCTTGTATATTTCTTTTTTATCCACTTTGGAAAACCATGGAATTGAGGTGACATGATGATTGAGAGAGTGTTCAAGATAATATATCTCAAATGAAATTATAAATGAATTGATAATTTTAGTTTCATTATTTAAAATTTTATTAATTAGGGTCCATATCATACAAAATTATATCTCAATTTCATAAGAAACAAATGTTGAATAATGGTCTATTGAACTCTAAATTGAAATTTTAAAAAATTCATAGAGATAGAGGAGAGATTAAAAATTACATATTTGTGTGAATATTGTTATTAGTAAATTTTTTAAGGTTGTTTCTAAATTTTATAATAATATCCATGTGGATATAAATCAAGTGAATGAGGGATTACTTGTTGAATATAGGGTGAAAAAAATATTTTTATGGGAATTTCTTTCAATCATGACCATATAAGAATTGAATTATAATTATTAGAGGTGGATTATGAAGTAAATTATGACAAATAGAACCTTTAATGTCGTTCCATAAATGATTATGTGTTTATAGATATTGAATCATAATATGGATTGTTATAATCTAATCTATAATGTCCTAGAGAATCTGGGTAGGTGATTCTTTGAGAATATTAAACATTGTTCTTTAGCGGTATAAATAATTTCGATATATTTACATAAAATATGAGATAAATGATATTCTATGAGAACATGATACAAAAAAAGGAATATTTAAAAGGTATGAAAAATTAAAACACAGGAGATGAATATTTTACTGCCTTAGCACCCCCTTCAACCCAGTGATCACACTCATCCACTTAGAAAAATTATTTATTTATATAATCTTACTCAATTGGGATTGGTTCACTTGAGAAGGTTCTAGACTAATAAATGTATATGTATTTGTTTCCTTGTTTCATATCAATTATGTTTTGTCTAGAAGTATATTTTCTATAATATCTACAGTATTTATAGCATCATTGATGTTTCAATCCATTACCAATAACCACTCTTATTATTTATTAGATTACTTGTAACACCCCAAAATGTTAAGGGGTTAAATGACTAAATCATATGACTCATGTCATCAAGGTTCACCATTTTTTTCAGAAGCTTACCTGGTTAGAGCTCAACAGTTAAGCGTGCATGGTCGGGAGTAGTGATCATGATGGGTGACCTTCTGGGAAGTTTCTCAGGGTGTGTGTGAGTGAGTAAAAAGTACACCTGAAAGGACAACTGTTGGCATGTGGGGACATTCATTAGTCATATGACTTGATTGGGCATGTGGGTGGGCCCCTGGGTAGGGACCACGTATCTGTAGGGTAAGTGGTGGTACCTGGTGGGCCAGGACCCGATGACCATGTTAAGGCGAGGTGGTTGTGCTGTCAGTAGGACCCAATTGTCACATTTGGTATTTGAGGTGGTACCCAGCCTTAAGTGCAGTGCACTGCCTAGGTTGACATGTGGGTCCCACAACGAGGAAATTGTTCTCTAAAGGCATGGTGATTGTAACACCCCAAAATTATATAGGGTTAAATGACTAAATTATATGACTAATGTAAGCAAGGAGTGCCTTCCTTTTCGAGAGTTTACCAGATTATAGCTCCACAGTTAAGTGTTTTTGGCCTGGAGTAGCGATTATGATGAGTGACCTTCTAGGAAGTTTCCTATTGTTTGTGTGAGTGAGGACCAAGAAAACTTGAAAGGAAATGTGTTAGCCTGTGGGGACATTAATTAGTCAGATGACCCGATCTGTCATGTGGGTGGGCCCCTATGTGGGGACCACGTGTCTGAAGGACAACTTGTTGTACCTGGCGGGCCAGGACCCGATGGCCATGTTAAGGCGGGCTGGTCGTGCTGTAACCAGGACCCAGTTGTCACATTACTAGTTAGTATTGGATTTAGTAGTGATAATATATTTATATATGATATTTGAACCACTCTATGTTTTCATTGATTCATTCGTGTGATTTTCATTAAATTCCACTAATTTAAATAAATAAAAATAAAAATTATGAATTATGAAGGAATCTCTCTCAAAAGTGTTTCTTTATGAAATTCTATAAATTTTGTAGAATATTGTTTTATGTAGTGAATTCAATAATATAAGAAGTTATTAAAAAGGGAAAAGAACTTTTTTTGTATTTTTCATTATAAAACAAATTATGGAACGCAGTTGAGAATAGAATAAGGAACCCTCTATGGTAATGATTACGATCCTCCATAGTTTTCCTTGAAATCATGTTCAAAGAAGATAGAAAATTTATTTTTCATTTTAATATTCAATTATATTGGGATATTGAATATCGTGGTGTTGGTAATTGAAATTAGATATTAGGAGTTTATTTTCTTGAATTCCCTAATATTAGACACATAATGATAAAATGGATGTATAAGTAATGGTTTTGGTGAATTTACATTATACAAAACTATTATCTTATGCCAATGAATAGTATTATTAGTTTCTATGTCAATAATATAGATCAGATTGATGGATAATATACAAGTCAATCACACATAATTAATTAACATATTGAAATATAAAAATTTGGGTTTTATTCAATAATTTTTCTCTATTGAATATATTAAGATTTTTACAGTTTCATTATTTATATTTTCTAGTGTTGTGGGGGTTTTTTACAATATCATTAATAATAATTACATATATAAAGAACCATCCCAAAAAAACATTTAAATTTTATGTTCATATTATTTTCATCATTTTTTCGTCAAATTATTAGGTATTTTCTAGCATTATTAAAGATTTAAATTTGTCACATCCTTGATGATGGAACTATAAATTTGAATACATTTATATTCATTTATCATCTAAATAGTGGGAATGATTGTTTAATAATAATAATTAAATATATTTATTAAAAAATTTAAATTAATTTAATTATTTTATATGAATTTAGGCGAGTTAAATATTTAGGATTTATATGTGTAATAACATTTAATTATATAATATTTTCCTTAAGATTTCCACAAAAAATGATTATCTAGAGTAGTGTTTTAATATTTAACATTTAATAAAAACCGAAACATGAGAATTCATATAAAAAATCATTGTGATTAAAGGATAAATAATCCCTAAATATTTGTTTATTTGATTTCATAATAAGACATGTAATATAAATGTTTAATTATAAAGTCACTAACTTCTTTAATATATTCTTATATATTGACAATGTTTATTAAAATAATATTATATTACTATATATCTTATTCCAATTTAAATTCCAATATTTTTTTCTAATCCTAATTGAATGACTACCTAAATAATGATATGATGAATACTTTGGATGATATTGTTTATTAATATTCACAAAATTAGAAAATTGAGATAATAAAATATTTATGTAATTAGAAACACATGTATTGAAATAAGAATAAAAAAGATGAATTCATATGAAAAAATTATTATATATTTGAGGAAATGAATTAAAAAATAATTGGAAATATATTAACCATATATGACTATAGGTGAAGAATAATGAAAACTATTAGTGCGAAAAACATTAAAATAATTGATATTGAAATGGAATTAAAACAATAATTATAATATGAGAAATTAATTAATAAGAAAATGATGGAAAATATGAGTTGAAGGGAGTTTAGTATTATTGAAAATAATATATTGATGTTCCTCTTAGCCCATGAAAATATATTTTAAATGATAATATATCCCCTTTTTATGGATATGTATTAATAAAATGACACAGTGGACTAGTTACCCTCTAAATTTAACATTTATTTTTTCACATGCATATAAGCCTCAATAATGACATAACATTAAAATATTTATTCCCTAATGTTTTGGATCCAAATATAGAATATTATAATAAAATATTATTTCAAAATTCATTTTTTATTTAATGATAGGAATATTTAAATCATGTTCAGTCATTCAAAATTATTTATTTTTCTACCATAGTTTATATTTGACACTGTTTTTGTATATAAATTTATAAAAATATTGAATCTATCATTTTCAAAAAGTTATTAAACATATAATATAATTAATTACCAAAAAATTATAACACATTTAAAATTATCTATCTGTATATATATCCAAAATTATAGGATTCTATATATTTTAAAAAAAATTCATTTCTTAGATATATTACAAATTTTTGGATACTTACTAGATGATTTGTGAGTAAGTATTTTTTTAATATATTTAATATTGAAAATTAGTGAAATTATGGTGAAATTACATTATGCATGGATATATATTTTATTCATAAAAGTAAAATCATTATTATGTTATTGTTTTTTCTGATAATACTATTATAATTTTCTTGATCAAAAACTGCCTTGAAAATTTTAAAACTTCTCAGTGATATTGTTGAATTATTTTGAAGAAA
The DNA here is from genome assembly GCA_963277665.1 of Viscum album. Lineage (NCBI taxonomy): Eukaryota > Viridiplantae > Streptophyta > Magnoliopsida > Santalales > Viscaceae > Viscum > Viscum album. Next base: position 2,130,033,364 of record OY728120.1, read on the forward strand.
TTGGATTACATAAAACTAAATAACAATATTAAAACAATTTAGTTCATTAATAGTAAATTAATACATAAATATATAATAATATTTGGAAGGTGATGAATATATTTAATATTCTATAATTGACATTAATTTGTAATCCTGATTAATTAATAGATATGAAATTTTTATATAAAACGTAGTAAGGGATGATATTTAAAAAATTATATTTTATTTATAACACTATATACTACCACATGTAACATTTTAGCCCATATAAGGCTCTATGAATGGTTTCTAGCCACATGATTTTCATACTAAAATCAGAATCACATTTGTCTCTCTATATGATACTGAATATTTATTGAAAATTGTTTTTTTTTATCAAGAAATTGCTTAATTATATAGATTATATATTTGAATACCAAAATTTTAGAAAGCAAATAATGTTAGTTTAGCATACTAATGGAAATTGTTTATTTTTTATTGACATCGTGGTGTGATTTTTACACTCAGACAAAACCTTAGTGAATTTCAAAGCATGTGGAATTTTAATAGAATTATATACATAATAATTAAGATACTAATTATAATGAAATTGTGGATAGTGGTTTCTTAATGATAGTATATTCATTATTTTTAACATTTATAATAATTCTATAATATGTTAATGATTTTTCATTGGGCTATTTATGAGTTTTTATTGTTAGAGTGGCTTGCAAATAATATATTAGGATTAAAATATTATTTCAGTTTTTCCAGACCATTTTTTTGAATATATTATGTCTACTAAAATATGAATTCGAGAAGAATATATATGTCGTGGATGTATATAAAATTTGGGATTTAACCTACGGGTTATTCAATTTTTGTTTACACATAGGGACAGTGTGATATGTCATTATGAAAGAAATTTATTAAATAAAAATTATTTCCAAAGATATTTTATGTGTAAAACCTAAATCCCCATATAAAAACCCATTAAATATTTTTTCTATAATTTCATGATCTATTTATAGAAATAAACATTAGAGAGGGTGAAGAGATATTAGATCATCACGAAATCAATAACACATTTGTTGAATGAGACAAAATTTGAAAGAATGTTAATGATCAAATTATGTGGTGATAATTAATAGAATCATTCCATTAAAGCTGTATTTAATCCAAAACCAAATTTAAATGATGTAAGATTTGATATTCGTATCATTATATTTTTCTCATGATTTTTGATCATTAGTTAATAATACACAATTTTATTTTACAATTTCTAGTCCCTATGTAGTTTCAAAATATTATTTTTGATAGAAATTTATAATTCTATAATATGATATTAATATTCTAAATAACATACTCTTAATTATTTTTATTGTTGTTTTAAAATAATTACAATTAATCAATATATATTATTTTCCTTTACCATGACTATTTATTTTTATGTTTTTATCACTTGACTCCTCAATGTTTAGTCATTTGAATATATCTGTTATTTATCGATATATGGTCTATGTCTAAGATTCCATGTTATTAATTGTGGTCCAACATTGAAGATTGAGGTTTCCATGTTGACCACTGAGAAATAGAGGACCACTAGGGGTGTATTTGTGTGGTCTCCCAATAACAAATAAAGAACCGATCATTGGGGATATTTGTGATGTAGTATTAAACCTCATTTATATCATTATATGTATAGTAATATTAATGCGGGTTTGTGGTATAATTGGAAGATAAATCTAATTGAGTTTTTTATTTATTAATTGTTGGAAAAGTAAGGGGCACATGATTTTTTTTATGAATAATCTATAATTGATGACACAAACTAAGAGGAAATATTCCATTGATAAATATCATGTATTATTGTTTTTGTTATGGGAAGGGGTACATTAAAATATAGGTATCACATGGTATGTAGAAAAAATAGCATCATTTTAAACCCATTGAAAAATAGTATGTAGTGTATGGGGAGTGCATGTCCAGGTGGCTGTTTGGAAACATACCTAATGTGAGTCATTTCCAAATTCAATATAACCTTGGAATTTCATGAATCAAACTCCCATAAAGTGTATGATGAGAGTGGAAGTTGATTCCACATGAAGAGATCCATCTAGGACACACCATATACATCAACACCCACTTGAAATGTAAACCTCTATTTTCTAATGATAAAAATTATTTTTCACATGCATCACCGAGCATAAATGAACCATGATAAAATACTATTCAACTATGATGGTTTTAAACGAACAGTGAAATTAGAGGTTTTGAAATGTATTAACCGAATTAATAAATTTATCTAAATTTCATAATCAATAATAATTTATTTATTAATTCTTCTGTATTAAGAACTCAATTATTAAAAAATAAATGTTTATCTTAAAAACTATTTTGTTTAATATTGGAAATTAATTAACTTTTTATTCAATATTATAATTAATTTTTGAATAATTTATAATTCTTATTTGAGGCTGAGTATGAAATTATTTAAATAATCATATCAGAATTATCTTATAATTACATTTTGGGTTGGTTTAGAAGTGTGAAATATCTCAATGAATAAGGAAGATACAATTATCTTAACACTATAATTTAACTATAATTATTTATAAAATATAAATATATTTTGGATTAGTATTAAAATTTCATTACATAATTTTTATTTAATGTTAAACAATTATATTTTTTATAAAGAATCATATTCATCAATTTCATACACAATCATTTTGATATATAAAAAGGAATTTGTAAAAAATGTAGTTTTCATAGGATTTTTCACAAGTATTTAAAAAATAAATTTTTACGATTATTGGTATTGAATTTGTTAGAATAGATCCCGTATTTTGAATCAATATGTTCGTATTTGGTGAATAGTACAATTTTTTCTCAATATTAATAGTAATAATGCAAAAATTTATCACCTCACAAAGGGTAAATCAGATTAATATAGATTAGAAATAAGTTTCAAAAACATATTTTTTCATCATTTTAAGTATGTTATAAATTTAATTAATATCTTATCACTTATGTGTTGATATTTATTGGTTTATTAGAACATTTTCCATGATGATGACATATATAATATTTATAGTAATGAATGTTACAATATTTCACTCTCATCTTTTAAATTATATTTTATTTTCCAAAAATGATATTTTAATGATATGAATAAATCAAATGGCCTAAATTGAGATCAATTAAATTATTATCATGAGTGAAATTTATTTATAATATTTACAGATTAAATATTTACCATTAATTATTTTCAATACTAATAACATTTTTATTCAATTACTATAGAAATTAAATATGTTATCTTAAAAAATAAAAGAAATATAAGTTTAGTTATTTATAGTGTTTCATGAATTTAATTTAATAATATAACTTATAAGTGTTTTTTATAAGGAATATGTTATAATTAAAAATATTTATTTATTTATTTTTAAGACAAATTAAATAAAAAGTGTAATAATTGAAAAATATGATATTTTATGAAAATACGTTTTTTATAAATCATTTTATGTAAATGAATATAATTGAAAAGTGATCAAACGATAATATATATTTTTATATTTCATACATTTTCCATTTTTAATTAAATATTTAGCTTACAAGTAAAATTATAACACTCGATTTGTGAAAACATTATGAATGTGATTATTTTTTAAATATGCTATATAAGGGGTTAACCAGAATATGTATTGTTTAAAACATCCCTAAAACTAGTTTAATGTTTATTGATTTATGGTGTTTTAACTCTGAAAAACAAGACTATTTTTTATATATAGGTTGGATAATGTTCTTAAATAATGACTTCCTTATATTTTAATCTTTTAAAAAATATCAAGAGTGACCCACCCCTCAATTGTAATGTGGAACCCATCCCGTCCATTCGTCAATAAAATTATTCCATATAGCTCAAAAATCCATATAAAATTATCTACTAAACACCATTATCCAGATTCTTTATTTTATTGTCTTCCCAAATTTCTATCCCTAGATCCATTCCTTTATGATCTAATGGAGTTGTTTCAATGTCGAATTAATCACCATAACAAAACACTTTTTTTTAATTTTTTATTTCACTGAAAATAATTTAGTTATATAATTCATAAATAGTTATTTATTTACCTTAAATATTAATAATTATTTTATGATTATAAAATACCTATAATCCACTATATTTCGCAAAATATGGGACGTCCATGTATCGATCAGGCGTATGTATAACTCACCATATCCATAAAGCGCTAAAATTTATTTTTCAATTCCATCTTTTAAGGATGGTTATTATAATGGATTCAATATTAATAAATAATTATTTAGAGATATTAATAATTTTGGGATTATAATATCACAAATACCTTATTAACTTCCAATCTATTGGAATGTAATAACATCGCATGTGTGTACGTATAGACTACCACCTCTATGAAGCGATGAGATTTGTTTTTCTTTTCCATTCTTCATGAATGATAATGAAGTTGTAATTTAATGAATATATATGAAATATATATTATTATAATGATTCAATAATTAGAAGATATTAAATTCTATTTTTTTTCTCCTGTGGAAAAATGATATCAACGTTCATGCGTATGTACAACCTACCATGACCATCGATGGTGTAAATGTTGTTTCTATCTCTAAATATAATAAATGACTAAAAATATGCATATAAATTTTATATTTAACATTGATATAATATTTATCAATATAGATATGATGTAACCACGATCAAAGTATATGGAATATAATTAATGAACCTAAATTATCATGGAAAATGAAATACATAACACACAAAAATGATGATATTAATATTGAATTATTAATTTCAGGGTGTTGAAATATTTTGAACATATCATAAATGATATTATAACTATGAATTTTATTCATGTATAATTATAATATATTTTATTTTATTAAATGGAATGTTTGTGTGATTACGATGAATGTAGAACATTAAGTAATGCTTTATAGTCTCATATTGTATTCATTATGAAATATGTTATGTTATGAAATTATATTTTATTATGATATATATTAACTAAAATTTTAAATCTTATATCCTGAATATAGTCATTTTTATAATATTTAATGTTTCATTTGATTTTATACTTTCACAGGTCTTACAATTCGAATGTCATCAAAGTAATAAAGGTTTTAATAAACAACATTATTGTTTATTATTAGTTTTTGTGATTCTGTTTTAAATGATGAAAATGTATTTCTTATATCTCAAAAATACCAAAAAATTTATTCTCATATTCTTATTTATATGGAATACATGTTTTCTTTTAATCTATATCTTATTAAGAACTCATGTTACTTTAATAATAATTCTACAAAAAATCTAAATTATTTCAATTTCTGGTTAAAAATATTTTATATTTATATATATTTTTTAGGAAAATATTTTGAAGGATTTATTTACTATTATTATATGTTTTTAATGTCATTTTTACACATGTTTTATATATTTTTTTGAAAAATTATTTTGTTTTATTTTTTTAATTAGATTGTTTTTATGTTTTTCTATATACATTTGAAATGAAGGATTTATTTTAACAAATGCGGTATGAATGGAATTTCCCATCATTATGATCGATAAGTAATTTTATGCCTAATTGACATGTTTCCAATTTTATTTAAAATTAAAAATCATTCATTAATATTAAGAAATTTTTTTCCTTAAACTAGTTATTCCAATGTGAAATTTATATCATCCAAAATAAAAATTCCATTGATCCTTTAAAGAAAATATTAATGTATAATAACATCTATTTATGTTTCTTATTAATTAAAAAGGATATTATCTAGTGATACCATCTTTTTTAATTACATGGTAGGGTTTTCATTATAATTATGTAATTTTTTTGAGACCCTTTTATTTCCCATGGGTTATGTTATAATGATATGATTTATGATCATGATGAATTTATATGAATTATTTATGATTATGTTAATGTTGGGTTTGATAAATCCCTCAAATTAATTTGGTAATAATAGATAACACATGAGGTAAATATGTGACAAGGGATCAATTGTTTTCCAAAATATTATCTATAGACTCGGGTTTCTTATCCACAATTTTATCTATTGACCATGTTTTCCTAGACATAAGTTTTATTCATAGACCTAGTGTTCATTTCCATATGTATATGTGGGGAGCATGATTTCCTTCCCATAAGTATTTTTTTGGATATGGATTCCATGTACCTAAAATTATAAATAAACCTGGTTTGGATATATTATTATATGTGAGGGCTTGATATTAAATACCTATCTTAATGTGATAACATATTTCGGTTCAGTGTTTTTCTATAAGTTAATTTTTTTTATTTTAAATATATTAATATGTATTTTGAATGATCTCATGGAACATGTTCTTCGACTCAGTCATGATTCATGTCTTCAAAATTTATAATGTTTATGTTAAGATCAATGATATGTTCTGTATATAATTCCATTGTGATTATCTTTTTCTGGGACACTTATTATTATTTAATGAATAGATCATCATTGATATCCCCATTGAATAACCTTACATAGCTTCTGATTTCACCCTTTATTATGATTATTTCTCCATAACTCTTAAAGAATGTAATATATATGTTACATATATGATATATGAGAGTTATAAATAAGAATGATGGTGATTATTTAGATATCTTATGTACATGTTGATTTGTATCTATTTTTTCAATAGAATGCGACCAATACTATTCTAGAATAGATTTTTATGTTGTGTATTGAATATTCAGAATTAAAATTTGAAATATCTTAGAATAAAATGTACAAGTCCCAATATATGGTATAAGATATAGGATAGGTTATCCTTTGGAAGCAATTAAGGAATAATCATTAGTGAGAACATTGATGTCATTCTTATGTGTAGGATAAAATTATAGTTTTTAATGGTCATGAATAACAATGGATAATCCTAATATATAATATATTGTAATGGAGTTTTCATAATTTTTACATACTCTAAATGAGTTTTAATGATTCCTCAATATGAATATTTTTCCTCGCAATATAATAATTAGTTTTAGTTTATAAAAGTAACTAGGATGGTTTACTATAAAATTGATGGACAATGGAATGACAATCCTCATAATAAACCAAATGAATCAAGGGAAAGAATATGAAACCTTTTAATCATTAATAATATGTTATCATGATATATATTTTTCAACATTCCACATTACCGATCCTGAGGCTCACCAACGATGATATGGTTAGATTTCATTGAGATATTGGTTGTTGGATACTACAGTGCAGCGAAGAATCAGATTCCAATAAATCGAAAATATTTAATAAGCACACAATTTAAGGTCTTAGAGGAACAAAAATATATTTTTTATAATGAAACATTGGTCCAAGATATTTTAATTTATTTTGAAAAACTAATAGTAAAATGGAGGGAAATAAATATCAATCTATGGTGCTATATATTCATCAATTTATTATAAGTGGGAATATGTGTATAATTTATCCATTCCCAATAAATGATCAATATAAACGTTTAAGGGATGATCTATTCTATAAAAATAGAAAATGTGGGAGGATAGATGTATTTATAAGGATTGGTATACTATACTATAGAATTTTTATATATTTTTTATTAAAGATATAGGCACCATGGAATATATAATCATTATAACATAATATTTTCAATTTGCGGTTTTGAAAAAAAAACCCTAATGATCCTAATAACCATTAAAAGATATTTAGTTTACTGTGAAAATGAATAATTGGGATAAAAATTATTTTAATTGATGAATTAGATGGAATAGTACTTAAGACTGAAAATTTAAAAATGGATATTATTATACTGTGATTTTTGTATACTTTGATGAAGTCTATTACATATTTAATGTATTATTTTAGTTTAAAAATTTGGATTTTGGAAGAATATATGTTATAATTTGATATTAACATAATAGTAATGGGTATAATTTTGGGGTTATAGGTTTAAAGTCATTAATTATCCTTTACTGGTTTTATGTGATATTATTTTTAGGTGATTTGATTCTTTTTAGAATTTCTAAAATTATAAATAATTATTGTTGAAATAATCGGGGGATTTATTATATGACATGATGTTATGATAATGATGGTCTACTAGATAGTTTTATATATAGAATTTTGATATTTGAAAAGTTATTCATTGAGAATGGATTATTTTCATAGATTATTATGGTCAATCTAAGGATTACCATTTAGGTTAGTCTCTAAATTTGTTTCATCATAATTTGGTGATTTTCAATTCATTTAATGTTATGACATATAGATTAATTATTTTTTGGTATATGTTCCATTTGTTTTAGGTATATGTAACTCATAGGAATTAAATGTGATTAAACATGAAATATTAATTAGGATGAATACATTTCAATTATTTTGATTTAAGATGAAAGCCAATGGACCACCATTTATGTTGAAATTGTGTTAAATGTTTTGGTTATTTTTGAAATTATATAATTTGAACTATTGTTTTCATTATTGAATCATTGGACCTAAATGTATTATTTCATTTTTTATTCATTTTTATAAGTATACTACCCTATGATAACATTTTTTTTAAATTTCTAGATATGGGAGGAATGAATTATAATTATTTTTTGTATATTATAATACATTAAATATTAATTTTAGGTCTTTAGGAATGTAAAAAAATTTAACTTGAATTTTCATTTCATAGAGTATGAGATAATGTAAAAATTTAACATAGACAATTCAAAGGATGAAATTCTGATTTTTATATGTATTGAAATTAACTATGTATATTTTAACATGTAATATATATTTATATAAAATAAAAAAAATTATGAAAATAATCTCTAAATAAAATAGTTTACATTTACCTTCACTTTTGATTAATTTATATCCTTTACACAAATAATATATTAATGGTTTCATGGTTGTTAATGTTTTCTTAAACAATTTTTTATCTCTATTTATTATCCTTTGGGAAAAAAATTATCATACATAACTATTTTTTCACATACAACATATTATTTCTATTTGAAAACCATGTTTAAATTAATATCATATTACCTTTATATGTATCATTCCCAAATTTTGAAAGAGGGTGTTTTATTAACCTTTTTTAGGATGTGGGATTTCAACAAAAAGAATATTCGAATATAAAAAGATATTATTTAAAAAAATACTAAATTTATTGGATGATTTTTATAAATGGGTGGAGAATGTATTATCTTGATATTTTTTAAGATTGGTATTATGATAATTTTTTTATATGACACGTTACACCGAACATAAATAAACTAGGATATATTGGTATTTAATTATGACTTCTATAACATAACTGTTAAATTGGAGGGTATGAATAGGTCAAACCAAATTATGAAATTTATATAATCATCTAAATAAATAATTTTTTTGACTAATTCATAGAAATTAAGCACTCAATTTTTATAAAAGTCTTTTTATTCTTCAAATTTTCATTTTCATCGATAATGGTGTTTATTTAATTTTTTAGGGAATAATATAATTAATTTATGAAATATTATACATTATTTCACATAAAAAGTATATCATTTCTCTGATAAGTATATATATTTTTTTGAATTTCTAATATTTTTAATAAGAGATATAATTTTGAATTTTTTTTGAAAATTAATTTATTTTATTAAACAATATATTTTATTTTAAAATATATATAATGTAAAATTTAATTTTGAATCATTTTTAAAATATAATTAGATTATTTTTATTAAACATAATCATATTATATTATTTTTATTATTTATTAAATCCAATTTATCACAAAACATTTTGCGAATTGGATGTTCAAATTTGATAAAATGGCCCCTTTTATATTCATTTTGAATATTAACTATAGAAAATATTTATCACCTCAATTATGAGTTAATTGTGTTATTCTAGGAAAAAACTAAGTGAAAATAAAATATATTTTCACCTTAATTATTATTGGATGAATATAGTTCATCCATAACCAACTTCGGTACAACATCCCTTTTTCTGTAGATTCTTCTCCCAAAAAATGGAAAATATAATATTAAATGCAATTAAATTTAAAAAGTGTCACTATCTTATTTTAAATAACTAATAATATTTCACATTATAAAAAATAAATATTTTGAAATAAAATAAATATCTTTTCTAGTTTAATGAAATTACATAATGAATGTAATAATATTTATAATTTTTATGGATTAAATAATTTTATTAAATTCGAGTATAATTAGAATACAATATTTATTAAATTACAAGAGAAATAAAATTCAATATATTTCAAATATTAAAAGTAATATAATTTTATTTAATTATAGTGATCTATGTATTTAAACGACAATTATGAAAATTTAGTGTTTCGTTTGAAGAATATATTTGAATTCTTACTTTGTATTTGAATTTTCTATGTAATATTAATGGAGTTGTGAAAATATTAAAATTAATAATTTCAAATAAAACTATTATATTATTAAATATTTTAAAAATTATAAAAAAAACTATAAGAGGAAAATTATGATATGATAATTTCTAAAATATCATCATTTTCCATTTTAAGATTCAAAATATTCAATATAAGTTAAATTAAAACTCATTAAGATAGAAAATTATGTTACTATAGTGAGTTTTAAAATATCATAACATATTTCTCAAGGAAAAAGTTAACGTTTAAATGACTTTATTAATGTATCCAAATTTCAGAAGTTGTGGATATTATAATCCTTAAAGAAATACCATGTGTACCCCTACCCTCAAATAAAAAAGGGAACCCATCCTTTCTCTCCCTCACATATATTTGAGGATCCTATCATGAAAAAAACATTCTTTATGGTGTTCTAAACTCACATATAAATATTGTAAAGGTTATGGTCTACCAAAAATAAGAACTTTGGGGACCATAATAGGGCATCTAAATGAGTTTTTTTCAAATAATACACCATAACCATAACTAATTAGATTCTCATTAATTTTCCATTAACCTCCAATAATATTTTAATATTATAAATAAAAAATAAACACATTACGATGAATATAATTACATTTTATTAGTATTTGAAAAATCTATTATCCACACTTTTTCCATAAAATGTGAAATGAAACTGTCCCTCGTGTGTATATGTGGCTTACCATCTCCACATAGTGATACATTTCACTTTCCCCCACCGTATTTCAAATATGATTATCATGATGGGTTAAATGTTTTTATATGATAATTATGAAATATATACACTTATAGGATTATAATATAAAGTCTAAATTAATAAATTCAAATCAATTTAATAACTGTAATGTTGCTCGTGTGTACATGTGGACTACCCCCTCCATGATGAGATGTGGTTTTTCATTTCCATTTCATTTGCATTTTAATAAGTTTAGATTTCATTATTATTTATTACAAAAAAGATATTATAATTTTTCAATAAAGTATATTTACTATTAAGTTTTCATTAATTCCTATCTTAAAATAGTTCAAATAGTTTTCCAGTGTTTGTATAACCTACTATCTCCTTGAACAATGAAACTATTTTTTCTATCTATAAATTTTATGAATTATTATAATTATTTAAATAATGGATATGTATTATATTTATATCATTATTATCATATTTTATATGATGGAACTATGATCCTCCTACCAGTATTGGAAATACAGACCCAAAATTAAAATGAAAAATGAAATAGCTAACACCTAAAAATAAAATAGTTTCAAAAGAATTATTAACAAATTTCTGTGAAAATGATAAAATTGGATCATATATGAATTTATTAGATTTTTCATTATTATTTTATTGTTTAACAATATATAATAATTTATTATTTAGAAATTAAGAGTACTTTTTTATAAAGTGGATCTTGACGTAAGTGTTCATCATCCCATATTGTCTTCTATGGGACATCTATTAAGTTATGAAGAATGAGTATTTTATTAGGTTTATATACTAACCATTTATGTTTTATATCATTATTATAATTACAATAATTATTTTTCATTTTTCATTTTCATTTATTCTATTATGGGTCTTATGATTCAAATGTTACCAAAGATGTAGTGGTTTTACATTGAAATCTCATTATTTTTTTGGGATTATTCTTTATTATGTATCCATTGAGGGAATAGTGTGCATACTAGTAGGGAGTTTTGTGTTGGAATAGTGTAAAGACTATACTATCAAGATCAGAGTGTAATATAATGTAACAATCATACCCATCTATTTAGGAGTCATGAAATATAACAATTCATTGAATATATAAAAATCAATAATATCAATAACTAGGTAATCACATCCATCAATATCATTTAAAAAAAATATGATCACAGAATGCTTTAAAAAATGAAGTAAATTCATATCACAAATATAGTTCACATAAATATAAGAATGATAAAATAACCACAAAAAAATCATTATAAATCATTAGAATCCATATCATAGTCTTGTTGTCACCTAATCCCAAGCTACAATAAAATAAATCACAGGTAACTGGATTCCTTTTCAGGTCCCTACCATCATCCATGAGATAAAAAATTTTACCAAATAGAGTCCCAAAGATGGTGTGAGATATATTTAGTAGGCCATGAATAGGAGTTTCTAATTCCATTGTACATAAATATATAATAAACAATATGTTGGTAATAGTAAAAACATTATATGATGTGTTGTATATAAATATCAAATGTTGGTCTATGTACCCATGGATCACCCTTATTCTACCACATACTTGAAATTGAGAAATCATTCAGCTGTGATTTGATTTACAATAATATCTCCGGACATGGATTATATTCCAAGTATCCCCCATAACTCATATATATATATTATGTGTATAATAAGTCCATCATAAACATTATTCTTCTATTAAATCCAAGCTTTTTTGTTGATGATGAAGAGGTGTTGTATTGTTATTCAATTATCATTAACCACCTGATTAGATCCTCTGTGTTTCTTTGTTGGAACCTAGGTATCACTCCATGCATTACATGAACCCATAAACATTCATTAAAATCATTGGAACCCTAGTTTCACTCTATGTTTGGTATAAATTCACCTCTGAATGATTCCATCATTTTTGGTCCACAATAGGATCCCATGATTCAATCATGGTGTATTTTGTGATCTTATCCCCATGAAAACCCTTATTGGACAACATAGCTAGTCCAATTAGCTCTCAAAGAATATAATATTCTTCCACATGAGTTCATCCATGGATTTCAACAACATGAGTCCAAGTAATACTCCTTCATATAAAATCACACTACCTATTGATTTCATCCATGGAATTCATATGAGAACCCTTGGGTCACCATAGTCTGGTAATAATATTTCAACAAAAATTTATTTTATTAAAAAATCCCAAAGATCCAATATATGTAATTCTGAGTTAGAACCCATCTATCACCCTCATCATGGAAACATAAAATGTCATGGGACCATAGTCTAATAATACCATTTAGTATCACCTTTAATAAAATTGTTTATCAGATTTAAAAAAATGAATCACATTAAAAACATTCAATAATCAAATAATATTCATAAATGTCATAACATCACATTAATCCTCTCATTCAATTAATTATGCATTTGGATTTAAGTAACATGTAAATGTTATGTGATAGGTATAAATAATTTCCAAGGAATTGGCACAATTTATTCCATTAACAATATTATTAAATTCATTATTCATGAAATTCAATTCATTTAATATCCCAAATGTTTTGGGAAAAAGAATGCAACTAAACAGTCTAATAAAATCAAAGAATAAATTCCCAATGGATGGAGTAACATCTAAGAGGGGGGGATGAATCAATTGTTCCATTTTAATATTATTTAATACATTTCAAAATAGAACCCATATATCATGCTATGCTTATTTCCTTGTAAAATATTAGTAAATATTAATGCAAGAAAATATTGGAAAGTAAGTAAAGCACACAAGATTTAAAAGGATCGACCTCAATGTGATAATCTACATCCTTGTCATATCCACTACCACATTTGTTCATAAATACATTATGATTAATATGTAAATAAATAATTTTCCAAATCCCACTCGAAAACGTTTATCAACCTATAGAAATGATTATTTTGAGTCCCATAATTTTACAAACATATAAAACAATTGATCCAAAAAAAGAATAAATAATTTGTTGAAACTATTCTGCAATTTGTCACTCGGAATCCTCTGTTTGATTTGGATGGATCAAAATTTCTTAATCCGATGAGTCTAGATCTGATTCTATCAATACATTGTGTCTGGATCTTATTGTCTTAATATGATGAATCTATATCTGATTCCCTCAATATGATGGACTCAATTCAATGAAACCATTATCAGCCTGTAGAACTCAAACTCTTCTCAAATTCTCAATAATACATTTCTTATTCTAATCTACTCAATACTATAATGCCCAATCCTATAAAAAAACATTAGAGCAACTGATCCTCCTCAGAATATCCCTGACTGAAACTTATTTTCATTTTCTTTCTTGTGTGATCTTCCTTTTCTGCTATCATGAAAAGTCGATAATTAAATGGTGGTTTGAGAAATTATTTATAGTCAACATAGACAAAAATTAGAAATCATGATAACTCTAACCACTTCCTCAAATTTCAAAATCACTGATAATATCATTTATTTAAAATTAAAATTAAAATTCTTCATTCCTCCTTATATTTCCCCATATATGGTGAAATATTTAATTTCATGTTTAAAAACATAAAACCTTTATAAAACTATTGTAATTTTCATTTTGATACATTTTCATAATTATAACAATAATAATCTCTTTCCCTCTATGTGTTTATGAATATGGAATCCTTCACATTGATTATGAAATCCATTACCTTCTCATGTCATTATGAATTCTTTTAGCATCTCCATGAATACAAATTCTATTTCATGCATGGTGTTTAAAAATTAAATGTCCTTCTATTCTAATAAAAAATTTCATTTCATTAATAGCTCATTATTCTCTGCCTTAGTATTAGCCTGAAATAATCCTAATAGTGATTTAATTCTAATTATGATGGAATTACAATTATTATTATTTTTTTATTACGATGGAAATCTCATTATGTTGAAATTATAATTACGATGTATTGTCCATATATCATCTTTTAAATTCATCAAACTTAATCAACTCATATATTATGACTTCTAGATATGATCATATGAAACATTATACCTTCAATAGACTTAATCATAATTATAGAATCCACATTATGATGAAATTATCATTAATATAGAAATATTCATTACAATGGAATTCTTCACACAAATATTTTTATTTTCTTCAAGCCTAATCAAAAAATTTCAAAAGAATTTATTAAAAATGTTATCATCATTTGGGAGGACTTATAGATTAGAAGAGAATTGTCTGATTTAGGTTAGAATGTTTGAAAACTTCTTAACTCCTAAATTCAATATCTACTTTCAGAATGATTCTGTAAAAAATAGAATTTATTCACTCGACAACATAATTCATTAATTGATTATGGAAAATGAAAATTTTAGAAAGAAACTATTACTTACATTGATTCTTTGGGATCCTATGATGTTAATCTGAAGCAGATGAAATTGATTTTCTATGTCAGATGATTATTCAATATGACGGATATGGGTCTAATTCATGAAACACAAAAGTATTATTTTCCAATGAGGATCGTTGTCAAAAAATAAAAAATCTATGTTAAAACAATTTATCTAAATGGATCATCAATCTCCCCATTTGGATTGGTTGAAAACGTTTGATTAAAAAACATTAAACTCTTAGTATTACTTCATAAATAAAATTTTATTAAATAATCATGTTGTTTTACTATTATAAAAAACAATTCATTTGTCAAATGATTGTGTCTTGAAACCCCATTACTGGATAAAGTAATGTTTTTGATGGAATGCCATCCATCGGGGGAAAGAAGTTTTTTTGACCATGTAATGAAAAACAATCATCATTTTCATTTTATCCTTCATTAAAAATATTTCTCACTCTACCGTTTAATGATAACCAAATCATTATATTCATAAAAGGAAGGTAGTAAAAGCTTCATAGAAAGTGAAAAAGTTGTTACTTTCTATACACCTATGTCCATATAATACAATTAATATTTTGAGTTATTACATATAAGGTTTAAGAATACATGTGAAGAGGTTCAAAATGATGTTTCATCTCTAATTACATAAATCACTCTATAGTCATTTCTTTTGTAAAGATACCAGAAATCTGATACATTTTTGAAATGTATTCCAACAAAACATCTACAATGTCAACATTATCACTTATAAGTTGAATAATTATATAATTGTTATTTGATTTCGAATATTGGATAGGATTCATAGAAATATCAATTGCATCTACATTGTCATAATTTTTTTCAATGGTTTATAAAATTCACATTCATATCATGTAGTTGATCTTTTATCCACAACATTTTAGTAAAAGCTTGTGTATCTGCAACATATTTTGGTTTTCTTATGCTCAATGTTACTGAACATTGTTACATAATATTCCAATTCACACAACATTCACCCAGGAAAAATGTTCAACCCAAGGTTGATTTTCTATCTTTATAATCTCCAACATAGTATATATCTGTATAACCATTAAACTTCATCTCACAATTTATTTATTATAACAAACCATGTGAATTATTTCCTTTGACATATCTGAGAATCCTCTTTTCTATGAACATATGTGATTCTTTCATATTACATTTTACGTGGAACATAATGTCACAAAAAAACAATAACATGACATGAGGTTGAATGATAATAAAGACTTCCAATCAACTTCCCAAAGCCATTATTTTTCACACTTATTCGGTAAACATCTTTACTCCACATTTTATCACTAAAATAGAAGTATAATGATTTTTGGATTCATTCATTCTTAACATCATAAAAAATTTAATATTATACTTTTCCTAAGATAAGAAATTGTAATTTTTTGTCCTTTTGTTGAATTTTTTCGTAGTGGAAAGTAGTTAATTCTAAAAATATAAAAATTTCAAAATTCATATTATTTTCTATACAAAATGTTTATAAAAACACATTCTCTATCCCCAACAAAAATTTTATCATCCACAAAAATAATTAAAATTAGTGAACTAAAGTCAAAATCATTCACATATATATTGATATAAAAATATCATTTAGAAAAAATTAACATTCTCAAACAATTTCATGTTATGAATAACCAGAATGTAGATATTCTTTCAGCATATAAAAATATTTATTAAATTTATAAAAATTTCTTTCATCATCATCATGTTGAACCCCAAATGGTTGTTCAATGTATACTTCTTCAACAATCACACAATTTAAGAAAGTTGACATTACATACAATTGATAATAATTGTAATTCTAATGTGAAACAACTGAAATAATCATTCTATTAGATTCTAATTGTGAAACTCATGAAATGGTTTCTTCAAAATCCACACCTTCCACCTATGCATCGCCGTTACAGTCAAGCATTACATTGTTTCTTAAATCTCCACCACGTTCATTTAACATGTTTCTATGAACCCACATGGTTCTGATAACTTTTATATTTTATATCCATGAAACAAGTTCCCTTGTTTCATTCATCTCAATCTGATACAACCCCTTATACATAGAATACACCCATTCGTTAGGTTGAGTAGATTATGAAACTTATTATGGTTAAATTTTTGAGATAAGGGATGTATGATTACCTAATGTCAAATTTATTCTTGTCTAAAAAGGATCTTTCTGATTCTGAATAATGATTCTTGATATAACGTTTTTTATGGTATTAAATTTTAATGATTGTTTCCTATATGAAATTTTTTCATCACAAGATTCGTCTAAATATTAATAAATATGTTTTTAATTTCATTCACTATTTTTGGAAATCACCATTTTATCCTCCTTTATAATCACATAATCTTTTTTTACAGATAATTTATTTTAATTTTACATTACATCATATGAGTCCCCCAAATATTCTAAACATTTGTTCTAATTTTTGTATCTTCATCCATTTGGTGAATAAACTATAAAAGTTCTTTCCTCATCATTCTCATCAATATTTACCAAATTTGGATTTATTATTTTGATAAAACCTAGACTTCCAATAACATTGAGGTATTTCAAAGATGTATTTTTTATATAACATATTTTATAAAGAGTTATGTTAGATTTCCCTATCAATAAGAATCTATTTTGAACATGTTCATATGTACTAATTGCTTCTATCCAATATATTTTGAGAAGGTTTATTCTACTAACATATTTCATAACATTTCCACCAAACTCTCATTTGTTCTATATTCTACTCAATTTATTACTGGTGTAAAGGGATCAATATATTCATATTTGATAACATGATTTCTAAAAAAATTAGAAACTACTGTTTGTGAATATGGTTCCATTTTCTCTTCAAAACATCTTTATGGAAACCCCCATTTTTTCACTGCATATTTTCTAATGAATTCGAACATTTAAATATACTTTGAATTATGGTTCATAAAAATTATAGTTTCATTAGATTGAACTCATCAACAAATTTTATAAATTATAATTTTCCTTTTATTTATTTATGTCTTATCGGCCCACAAAAATTTGAATGAATAATATCATGTGGTTTGGTTAATTGAATATCAACTCTTTTATGACATATTCTAGTCATCTTCCCTTTTGACAACTTACACAAACATATTCTAATCAACATTTCAAATATGTAGAATTCTGGACACGATTATCATTATAATGTTAGTACATATATTTCAATACATGTTTCCCATGTATATGGTGCAACAATTATTTTTCATCTTCTATACTCTAGAAACAAGAGTTATTTAATTATCCTAATTATAAGTGACTACCACTAGTTCGGGCTCTAGTTATAATAAATTTTCCATCCATCAAACATTTGATGATACATATATGTTGTATAAGAGAACATATTTTCCATTATAACAATGTTCACATAAAATTTATATGTTATGTTTTACACCATCATAAAATAAACCCCCATTAGATTTCAACTTTTCAGCTTCAATTTCATCCTTTCGGATTCCTTTTTTATAGAATTGTAATTACAAAAGGTAAGTTTTCCTCCGTCATGAATTTCAAAATTATTTATGACTTTTGTATCACCTATCATATGTGTAGAAAAACTACTATCATGTATCCATAGTTTTTACCATTTATGTTCTTTCTAAATTATCCGAACAAAAAGATACATTTCATATCATTCTTTATGTCTCCATTATTTTCAATCTAATAATACGAATCATATTATAAAAGGATTGTCATACATCATTTATCAATATTATCTACCTAATTACATCTTCTAAAAACATCATCTAAACATTAAAATTAATTTTTTTGGAATGTTCCTATAATCATGAGAAATTGTTTTTCTGTATTCTATAATATCAGAATGTTACTCACTCTACTTACACTATTTCATAAATTTTTCTCAAATAATATTATTAGTAGAGAAAATATGTGAAGAAAATTATATTCCAAGTTCCCATAGATTCAAAAACCCTAGATGTTTCCATAAAATCAAGATTTTAAATTTATTAAATATCTTTCTTAATAGAATCCTTGCTGAGGTTGCTATCTTCTTTCATATCTAACATAGTTAGGTTGTTGAGCATATATTTTTTGATTGAGTTTTTATAAT
Source organism: Viscum album (assembly GCA_963277665.1). Classification (NCBI taxonomy): domain Eukaryota; kingdom Viridiplantae; phylum Streptophyta; class Magnoliopsida; order Santalales; family Viscaceae; genus Viscum; species Viscum album. The sequence continues at coordinate 2,130,052,988 of OY728120.1, forward strand.
TTTTTAAATTCGATAGGATTATCACATCCTTTATCCCCCCATGATTTCCCAATAATTTTAGAGGAATGTGATATTTTGAATGAATCAGATGAAATAATATATTTTTTTGAGAAGACTTCAACATATTCTCATATTTACCCTTCTCTACATCCTTAAAAGTAATAGATTTTACATATAAATATTTGTTTATGTTTTCATTCATCTTCGTCATGGTACATTCAGAATTAAGATTATTTTTTTAATTTTTTTAAACTATTCATCCTTATCTTATATATTTTTACTATGGTCTTCAATCGTATATCCATTTTCATCAATTCAATGTTTTTAGCATAAAATATCCTGAATGTATTCATCATCATTCTTAATGAAATTTTTTTATCCTTCAAAAAATTCTTCATAATCACTGTTCATTATTCTAATTTCTTTATTGAGTGTTTTTTATCAAGACAGAAACATGATTAGTTTTGAGCTGATACTCTCTAAAAGAATCATCACCACCTTTTTCACATTCTAAGGAATATGTTATATTCTAAAATTTTTAAAAGAAGGTTTTGAATGTTTCTGCACATTCATATTTATATGAATTGTTTTCAGTTGAGTTTTACTCAATATTCTAATTCAAGATAGTTAATTTTTTGAGTAAAAATATTCTTGTATATATTGGAATATATTTATTCTTTATCATTGTTATTCCACTTATTCCACAGAGACTTTTCATCTGAATCATATATATATTATCCAACATTCAACTTGTTGAAATTAAAATTAAAGTGTTAAATTCCCACACAGTCAAAAAAATATTGGATGTTTACCTATAAAATTTACTCTTTTACAATTATAGATCATGGATATAAGATACATTATTTTTGAAATCTACTCATAATACTTTTCATCATCAGACTCAAAAGGATCTGGATATTGAAAATCATAGATTTTAATCATTCTAAAAACATTAAAGTCAATTTCATATTTCATCTTCTTTTTAAACATTGAATATTTCCTCAATTAAAAAGAATAAATAATGTTGTGAAATTCATCAAGATATAAATCATCTAAATCATATAAATATAAAATTTTAGATTCAATCTGGTCCAGAAAAATTCTCATATGTTTATTGAGAATTGTATAAGATTCCAAAACATCTTCAAAACATCTGAAGTTGAAAATAATTTCATTTACTTTAGTAAGGTATTGATTGATATTTTCATCATCTATAATTCTCATGTGTTTATACCTACAATTCCATATTTGTATTATTCATTCCTTATCATTAGTATTCCCTTGGATAACATTTTATAGTTGTCACACATACTTTTTGATGTATTGAGACACATAACCCTGTGATAATCATTCAATGGTAGTGACATAAATATTGAATTTTGAGCCTCTCTATCAATTTCATATTTCTCTTATCACCAAACGTTATAGGATCATCATTTACAATTGGTTGAAAACCAATAGTAGTAGCATCAAAAAAATCAAGGAATAGAGATAAAATACAAGGAAGAAACCATTAATCATCCATAATTAAATTTTCAATCAAATAAATGATGTCTTATACTATTTACAAAATTTATATCATCCATGGTAAGTATTCAACATGGGAAAATGCTATTAATTTAATTTAATGATCAAAAGTATAGAATAACAATTTAGATGTTGAGGTTAAATTCTTTTTTCACTATTTATAAGTTTTACTTTTTTTCAAAACATTTCCACTACAAAATGTTAAAATTTATTTCCTTAACAACATTTACAAAATAAACATTCATGAAAAATGTAAGAAATCATGTAAAGAACCCATGATTTAAAAATTTTAGCATTTGTTTAAGATCATATATCCTTTCAATAAACACTCTAATAGGTCAATGTAACTACACTATTATAATGAATTGAATACATATTGTGCCAAATTCTGTTAAACAACTTATATATATTGATAGTAAATATTATACTAACTACCATATGTTTTATAATTTATCATATAAAATTATTGTTTCAAAGAAATGAATAAAACATTTTTAAATATTTCACCGAAATTTTCCATTATGAATCAATCATCCTAATTTGTTGGATATGATTTTATCAATCTAATGTGGCTGGATATGATTCTCTCAATATGCTGATTCTATTTCTGGTTCTCTCAAAATAGTGAGTCTAGATATGATTCTCTAAAAAAAATTCCTCAAGACAATGAACCCATTCTCAATATATAAAACTCAAACACTACTAAAATTATCAATATGATATTTCATAGTCCAATAAATTCACTTTTATCCTATCAATTTGATATTTATTAGCCCGGTAATCAAATATTATACTATTTGACCATCCTCATTAGATCAATGTCTAGTAATTATCTTTACATGGTTTTTTCAGCACTCCATACTTTCATCTTACATGAAAATTCAATAATGAATAATAATATGAGAAATTATTTATACATGAACCAAAAAAAGTAGGAAACATGAAAGCATTCATTACTTTATAAAATTTCCCAATCTTTGAAAATATCATGCATTTAAAAATGAGTTTTGACTTCTTAAATTCTCTTTTTTTTCTACATGATTTATGTAAAATTGTATTTCAGGTTTTAACACATAGATTATTATTAAAAAAACTATAATTCTATTTATAGAATGTATTTTAATTATCCAATTACTAATATATTTCCTTTTATGTGATTTTGAATTATGTATAATTTTTAGTGATTACAAATTTTTTTTCCTTATCAACTCATTAAGATTATTATTTTTGTATCATAACTATAATCATTATGTTTATTTCTCAATGATTATAAATTTTGATTCCATCTAAGTCATTTCAAATTCTATATCCTTCTCAGAAAATTGTAAATGTGATTTATTTCATAGCTCATTGTGATCTTCTACTTGAATCAGCCCGGTGAAATCCCCAAAATGATAGTTTTCCCATTATAGTGGATTATTTCATCCATAATGAAATCTCATTACAATGAATATCACATTACGAGGGAATCTCTCAATATCAACATTGAAATTCTTCATTCTTCATCAGCTTCATACATTGTGAATTATTAATCTGATCTTTTGAAACAATCAGACTTTGATAGATTACATAGTAATTATTGAATCCCCATTAGGATGAAATTATCATTATGATGCAATTTTTCATTATAATTTAATTATTAAATCTATAATTTTTTATTTCTTCCAACTCCACCATAATTTCATCAAATTTTTTTATGATAATTGTTTTAACGATTTGTGAAAAACATTTATTAGAAAAGAATAGTTTGATTTATTTTGGAATGTATGAAAACATTCTATTTCCTATCTTCTCAATCTTCTTTCATAACTCCTCATCACATATGCACTTTCTTCAGTTATCAATTTTTCCATTCATTGAATATTCTAAAGGAAACACATTCAATAAATAACAATTTCAACATCCTATTCTTTCAGATCTGATGATCTAAATATGAATTAAATGAACACAATACTCTGAGTGCGTTGAATTCTCATTACGATGGATATGGGTCCAAATAATGAATAAAAAATTTCTTTTTCAAAGAGGATTGTTAAAAAAATTTAAAAAACATTATTAAAAAATCACAATGATTCATTAGAGACAAAAAATTGGCGTTTGATCCATTTATGAAACACACACAAATGTGTCATTCAATTTGAGTTTATTAACCATCATTGATATATAAATGGTTTTCATGGGATATATAGGTCTATAATGCCCACTTAATTTAATAATAAATCCATTTAATATGCATCTCTTGGAAAATCCAGAACAGAGAACAATGGAATATATTTAAACACTAAGAAATTGATTGACCAAAATGAGAAAACTTGCATAATTTTGGGTGTTCACTCATCTTCTAATGTATACTTCTAAATAGATCTACACTAGAAGATATACTGAAAATAGTCCAATGCCCTAAAGGTAATGAATATCTTCTGAGACCCGGAAAAACTAGTCGAGATAAATATAAATGAATAAACAAACAAGAGGAATATAGAAATCGGTGATGAATATCAGATGAGAATGATTGTAGCTCAATCAGAGTCCTCGTGGTAGAAATATTACAAAGCCTAGATTGAGTCATGGAATAGATTAATAAGAGTGGGGGTCCTACCATACATGGGAGGAAATGAAAAATAATGTGAATTATTTTTTAAAATAATAATATGGAAAATGATAATTTCCCACTTTTATGTGGTTACAAGATTTTTTATATAGTTGGTTACACAATACACAAACCATGCACACCCCACTACCCAGGCTGTACACCCCCAAGACCTACTATAAATTGTTAAAAACCTGATCATCTCATGAAAGAACATTCTATCAACCGCTAAAAATCCATGGCTTCCTCTCAGGTTTTATAAAAACCATTTGGAACCCTCACATGGATTCATGGTTTGAGGTTCAATGTTATTAATGAAATTGCGGTAACCTTGTGAATCAGCTAATTTCCCCAAAAGGTGTATAACCAAACACACAAAAAATCTTGGATTGCTCCTGAACCCTTCCCAAAAATTTAAGAAAACATTTATAAATATAAAAAGAAAGAGTTTATTCCAATTTTGAATGGATACATGACCCACATTAATGTTGAGTTCTTATAATTTTCACCACTTAAATAAGATTTCCCTAAAATAATCCCTTACAATTATGGACAATAATCATGATAGAACAACTCTTTCCAATTGACATGTATTTTTTCCTCCAACTCCCATGTTTTATCATTTACATATTTTTATTACCACAAAATCTATACTAGCGGAACTAACTACCTTCATAGAACCTTTTTTATTTTCTCAACAATACATATATGGTGATCCTAATAGGATGCATCATCTACTAAATTGACAACCTTGGGATGACGAATATGTGATAGATCAGAATGATATTAATAATGGTTTCAAACATTGAATATGCCATGAATGTCCTAGTTCCTGTTTGGTGACAACAATTAGTAGGTAATCTTACTCAATCTCTCTAGATTCTAAAATTTACAGAAATAATGAGGTGATACCCTCCTTTTTTGAGTTATTTAATTCCCAGGTCGAGGAAAAACACATTAGTAAACATGACTCCCTGAATTGAACAAAAGTAGTCATCCAAAATGATATCCTTAAGACTTATTTTCTGGAATGAGCTATTGAAATCCACTTTATTCTAAGATTATCATGATCTGATATAACCTGAATGAGATGTTGACCGACAAACGCACCCTCACCTACCACTAACTAGCACAAGGGTGAAGGAGATCAACTACTATATAGGTCCCCATAAGTATCCATATGTATGATGATATGTAATATATTATTATATTTGAACACAATGATAGGGAAATATTTATCCCAATAACCATTGATATAATGGATTCAAGCACGAGGAATGTCCTCCAAAACTGGTATCATATCCATGGAATGACCATCAGATTGTGTGTGATAGGCTATAAATTGCCATCCTAGTGAACCTAGTTCCCTCTTAAACCCCTTCCAGTAATACATTCTAAAGAAAAATATATGTTGGATATGATATATTGTGGAACCCTATATAGTTTTTTTAAATCTTAACTGCAGATCTTCACATGAACATCTATGAATAAATAATGTCGAGTTGTTATGAAATAATTGTCCTTTTACAACTGTAATTGGACCGCACATATGGTCTAACATCCCTTATGTGATCTCAGAAATACTTTCATGATATCCATGGTGAAATAAAACTGTTTCGATATAGAAATGAATAATGGTTGTAAAATCCATGCAAGTCACTGATGCTCTTCCTTCACCTACTGATAGGTAGAAAAATTATGGAAAAATATATATCTCCCTTTTAATCCTTGAAAACTAGTTTTTATGTCATTTTACATGACACTTCTTCATAAGACCTTGATGGTCATCCCGTTTCATGGAATGTGGATGTTTCATCGACACCTATAAGTTGTGTATAAGAACCCAGACATGTCTATTGATGTTCAATATCTCATCATCATCAATGACCCAACTAGGAGTTGGTCATGACTATAAATACACTATAATAATATGAATCTCCCAAAATATGATATATTTCATATAATCACTATCTCTATATTTCAATAATTAACTAATAAAAATATTATTATATACATTTTATGGTATTCCTAAACCTCCACATAAATATCAGAAATCAGGGCCATAAACATTCAATAACTGTTGGCCTCTTAAACAGCATATGTATAAGTCATACTGTTTTTATAATCATAAATACAATTACTCATTCTAGGAGTATTGGATATCTATATTCAAAATACTACATGAATTATAAGAAATAAGTCAATCTATGTAAAGATGTATGTGAGGGTTTTTTGATCTGTAAACACAATAGATGGATATCCTTGTATGTAATCCATCCTATAGTTCAAAGAATGAAATAAAGTTTCTATCATTAGATCTTGTGTTGGGTTGTTCCACTGATGAGAACTCATCTACCGAGACACATTTTAAGGGACTCGATCATTCAACATCACACATTCTCATAGCACGATACCTGATGTGTCACTCTATACTATATAACTACATCCTATAACTGGAAGAGTATCAATTGGTATTTTTGTTAGTATTTATTTCAAATTCCAAAATGTTTTCTCCCGGGATTCTAACCATGAAAATATCACACAATTCATAGTAAATCCCATACGTGATTCTGAAAAGAAATATAAGTACGGTATAAAGTGTCTGTAATAACCTATTATCCAAATGAAACTCCATATATTAATGTTATTCTTATTATTATCCTAGGAAACTAAAAATCTCTTCTATACTAGGTTAACTTATTCATGTATCACAGAGATAATGTTACCCATGAATTGAATTTTATCAATAAAAATGTTCCTCTTTGGAAAATTATCATATAATGGATTAAATGTTTTTTTAACTTGTATGATCTCATGATGTTTCTCATGTTATTTCTGAGTTTGAGAATAAACCATTATGAAATACGTGAATACAACTACAAAAAATCCAAATATCGGTGTAATCCCGTTTACATTAGTTCCATGAAAACTACTAGCATCATCATGTGAATTAATGGAATTAAAAAGTACTCATGCATGCCCCATCTTGTATGGAATTCTATACATGGTATGTCTGATGTTAAACTACAAACATTATGATAACCCAATCAGAGATCAATATTAGATAAAACCCTTGTTCCTCAGGTCTGGAAAACAATATTATCTCTATGATGAAATGGATAGAGGTTCTTAGATGTGACCATGTTTAACCAATGGTAATCCACATAATTCAAAAGGGTACCATCCCCATTTTGGTGAAAAAAATGATGAACACTGTGATGATAAACATGGTTATATAAATCTATTATCATTCAAATCCTCTATCTACCTCTTGAGGTCATGTCCCTCAATAGGATACATCCTACAATGAGAATGGATACCGATGTAGGCCCTATCTCTAGATTAATGGAAAACTCATCTTCTCTCCCATGAGGTAGTCCTGAATTGTCATTCATAAAAATGTGCTAAAATTATCTTCCACATGAGGGGAATATTCCTAGTGTATTCCATGATCCTATAGGTATAATATAGTAATATGGGTTGTTATCTAACCAGACCCGCATTTCTTAGTTTCATATCATATTTCAAGGACATCACATTGACCCTTGTGAATAAAAAACCGACCCTCTGGTGATTTCAATGTCACTATTTAGTGATATTATTAACGAAATAATGATAGGGATCCAACATATCCATAATGAGAATGATATCAATCCTTTTCATGTTGATTTAAAAGAGGACCCATATCATGATACACATATCTACCCCAAGGGGCACTCCCAACAGAAGAATACAATCTATGATTTTTTCCAAAATAGAGTATCACGAGTCATTATTCTTTAAGATAAATGAACATTGATCTAATGGATAAATAAAATATTAATATATGTGGAGGAATGAGAAAAAAAATGTTGAAAATTGTTGATACTAACATATAGGATACATGAATAGTACCTCCAACCATAGAAAGATTGGAACTTTTTCCTAAAGTATTTTTTTCACTATATACATCTGTCATGATATATGGCCCTAAGATATTGCCTAGCAACCCATATATGCTCTGATCTACTAGAAATTTAAATCTATTGTATGTATTCCCTAGCCATTACCACCACCTAAGCCATATTGTCTTATCATACACTTTCCCTATGATTAGAAAGAATTTTCTAAACACACTCTTAACATGGGGTCCGTGATGCCCCTATCTCACTAGCAATTTGATGAAAATATTTGAAAAAGAACATAGGATGACTTATCATTCAATAATAATAGAACATGACTAATTCTGTGGGGAATTGTGGTCTCATATGTATCATCCTACTGAACTTATGGAACATCACCTAGAAACCATAGTATGCACTCTAGATACAAATATAACCATGTGGATTCTCAAAACTGCGCTTCCAAATGATGGAAAATATAGTTCTAGATCCAGATTCTAAACTGTCATGGATCAAACCCCTTACTCTCTCAGGTTTCTATTTATGGTAAGCCACTGATTCACTATTCTAGATATATTAGTATGCCAAACGACATTAAATTATAATCCGATGTCATACTTGAGACCATTCACAAATCACCCTGCAATAGATAACACTGTTCCAAATAAAATATGTCTATAATTATGGGGATCTGTGATACAAGAAGAACAAACCATGGCTGAAAAAGTTCCCTGCTCCATGTTAATGAAATATTCAACTCTATCCAACCTCATCATCTGAAGATTAAAATATTCATATAAATCCATATTAAAATCCCTCCAAACCATATCACGGTGATGAACTTCGAGATTAATATTATCCCACTATAACATGGTGGAATCACAATGTATATAAGTTGGAATATTCACTCAACTCTTATGAGGTTCTCACAATTCATGGAAACATACTGCAAGGCCTCAAGCCTTGACTATGTAACCTATAGACCATTATCTGCTGAATATTTGGGAGGATGATAATGTGGAAATCCACACATCAACTCTTCCATTATTAGGGAAGGTTGTGGGCCTCCATGACTAGTCTATATAATAAATTAGAAACCCTATAAATACATGGTATCGACACACATATCATGATTAGAATGAGGTGTATTAAGACTCATTATTGATGCTACTTCCAATTACCCAATTTTCACCACCTTCAGAGCATGGTCATCAATACCATTCGTGGGCATGTTTGAAGACCATCATGGTGATATGTCCCTAATGATGACAATGAAAAAAATCAAAAAAATATTTGATAACTACTAGAAATGGAGGAATATGAATATTATTGGAAAAGGTTCACTATAGAAAATAAAAACCCCTTTTTCCTACTCTAAATGTCCATGTCTTGGAAACATATTGTTTCTATTGAAATAAAGATACACTGCTTACTACACAGCACTATGGTTGGATCTGATTCTTGTTCTCTTCAATATATCAAGGTTCCCAATATGCATAGTTTTTGATCCGTGTTAAAGAGTAAAAACCCATTTATATCTAAATTTGAATCACCATTTAGTGACACACATTCATTTCATAATACAATTTCAGTATTATTTCCAACACATTTGTATAGAAAATTCCATTAAATTTTTGTGATTATATGGATTGAAACCTTTAATGAACAAGGGCCCATAAACATTATAATGTATAGTGTGGAGTTTATTTAACTGGAAGAAATTATTTATCAATCCCCTATATAAAATTTTAACACCATTTCACCGATATTTCAATTATGGAAGCAAAAACTACTATACGAAATACAAACCATAAGTAATAAAGTTATAAAACACACCTTGAATAACACTGGACTTTATCAATGCTAGAAAAATACACTGATAATATTCACATTTGACAGCGCTTTTATATAGATCTAATAACGATTAATCTTTATGAGCACTTATTCATTTCTCTGATAAAGGGTATGCTTTACCAGTTCAAAAACAAAAGAACTAAAAAGGAAAATTTTATCAACACTTTTGTGGCCGTGATAATGGTCCAGAATAAAATGACAAAATTAAAAAACAAAAATTAAAAAACTAATTAAAATTATTTTAATTAAAAAATTACTGATAAAAATGAATAAGTTGAATATGAACATATATATATTATAAAAAATATTAAATAGTATATATTAAAAAAGTAGATATGTAATATTAATAAATAGAAAGAAAAAAATAAAAATAAAAAAGAATATATTTAGAAAAATATAAGAAATTTATGTAATGAAATTTTTATTTATTCAAATCAATAAATTAAATATAATATATAAATAAAATAACTATAAATAAATTGTTTAAATTAAATATAGATATATAAATTTATTATTTTTAATAATTAATCAAAAAAATATAAATGAATAAATTATCAAATTATATAAAAAATTATTAATTAAACATTTATTAATAAAAACTAATATTTATAATATATAATTATATACATTAATTAATAATATTAAAAAATAATATATATTAAATATTAATATATATGTAAAGAATAAAATCTAATAATTAAACACTTATTAATGTATTATTCATTTTTAATGCTATTTTTTTAATTTAACATATATCAAATAATTGTTGCATTGATTTAACATACATATATGTAATTAATGTTTTTTATATACAACGTAGGAACACAAATATTCACACAGCCAATGAAATCTTATATAGATTACATGCACCCAATATTTATGTAATTTATTCACATTTTATTATATTTTAGAATTTCATTATGAAATTGTACTTTTTAAATATTATTCTCCTAATCATTGAATGTGGTTTATTTAATTTTGAAATCATTACATTTGGGTATTATTTATTTGTTTTTAATATTTTTTTATTTTTTTATTTTATTTATGAATTTAATCATTCTCTATTATTTATTCCTTTATATTTATTTACTATGGTTTCATATTGTCAATATATATTCACATTTACTTAAATATATATATCCATATTTTTAAAATAATTTATATTTATTGATTGAAGCTTCTCTATTTTTTCATTATTTCTAAAATGTACTCATTTTTAAAAATTCAACATCAATCATTTTTAAAACACATGTATTTAAGATTATATATTCATTAACAATGTTAAAAATATATATGTAAATAAATAATTGTAAATAAAGATATTTATACATTTATTGTTTTATATTTAAATTATTATATATTTATGAAAGTTATAAATAAATAAATATTATTTCTTAAAAGGACTTCCTATAATTATAAATATATATATACGCATAATGATAAATTTTTAATTAATATATTTAAATAATTAATTTAGTATATTTATATTTAATATATTTATACATATTGTTTTTCTAAACACATTATTCATATATTTATAAATAAATAGTTATATATTTAAATAATTATAATATTATAATAAATATATTTAAATAATTAATATATTAATAAATATATATGTTTATAAAATATATATAAATAATTATATGATTATATAGTTATATATATTTATTTATATAATTATATATTTCAGATTATATAAATATTTATAATGATATAAGAATATTTATAATTATTAAATTATAACAAATATATTTAAATAATGAAAATAATATATTTATATTTTTAATATATAAACCAAGAATGGTGTAAAAAAGGGAAAAAACAATGGTCCTGAAAATTTTATTAACAAAAGAGAAATACAAAAACTGAATGGATGGTGGTTGAAATGAAACTAATTGACATAAAAAATGCCAATAAAAGTTATTCAACAATCAAATTATTTTATGGATATCTCCCCTTCCTTGAGATCCACCCCTACATATTAGATGTATTCTCGTACTCCAATACTGAAGGGAATTCTAATTTTTAACTTTCGTAACCATGCACAATGAGTCCTGATCCCCATCATGAGGTTCATTGGCTACAATAAGACAATTCTTTAATTTTAAACTATATCCATATTAATTGTCTCAAAAATAAATATTGTCACATCATTTTAACTCAATACCAATGGATTTTCCTCAACATGGTTCATAATGAATGCCAAACATCAAAAAAAAATCTCTCTTATTCGGTCGATTAAAAATATCAGTCGATGTGAGTCAATTTTTGGTTGGACCAAAGTACATAAAGAAAATTACACTATCATTTGTTTCCATCATTTGTACTTTTTAAACAACAGTGATTAGAAAATATATCATATCAATAAGTCCACCTCCTTCAACTATGCCTGCTCTTTTTCCTTACTCTAAATAATCCTCTTCAGTAGCTCTTTACCAACCTTATTAAATCTGCACTTGGTTGACATCTCAAAATACATCTACTCTAGCCAAATATAACCCAACCAAAGAAGTTTAGGACTTCCCCATACTGATGGGAGATCTATATTTTCTATAATATACTAGTTGAAATACATCCACATCCATTGGGGTTTTCCTTAACAATTGAGGAGGGTGCATGATTTCCTGATACATTAGTTTGACATGATTAAACCTTCTTATAACCATTCCATTAACTAGACACGATCATTCACTACTCCAAAGAAATATTCTCATCAATGTAAATTTGTGCGGGAACGTCATCATTGGTCGAACCATCACTAACAGCCATCACACCCAATAGATCCATCAACCATAACATCATTCATGGAGGCCTTCACATCTTCTATTCCTTCCTATGATTGAGTAGTCCCAACACCCCCATCACAAAAACGTCAGATCTATTGAATCACATGATGGATCCCCGTAAATTATATGTAATGGCCTGGACCCCACATGTCCATTCCTTTGTTGAAATAGATATGGTCAACATGACATGCGTTATAATGATAATTTTTAATACTTATGATAACATAAAAATATGTTAAATAATAATGATGCTGACATAAATTGTGCAGTTAATTAAACTAAAAAGAGAATAATCATGATAAAATGATTATATGGGTGTTAATATTATTAATGATGTGAAGTGGGAAGGTGTGTGACCCAGTAGAAATTGATAAATGAAATATACATTTTATTTTTAATTAAGTAATTATTGAAATTTATTTTGAAGAATAATAATGGGTGTTGTGTTATTAATATTATTCATAATATTAATAATAATGATAAACTAATGAAATGAGTCATGGTATTTATTGAAAAAAAATAAATGATGAATGCACAGTGGAAGCAAGGCGTGTTCGTTATTATTGTTATGTTAAATAATAATAATAATGGTGGTGTAAAAATATGATTGGTTTATTAAATTGAATGGTTTTAATTTAATAAAAGTGGATTCAATTTAATCAATGTGAAATAAAAATAAATATAATTAAATAATTAAATTGATGGATGTAATGCGACATTGATGTGGCATGGTCTTATTTAGATATCCAACAGGGTGGTTTAACGTGGTCAATGCGATGAGCATAAATATTATCATTAATAAAAAATAATAACAGTGATGAGTTAATAAAATAAGTTGATGAATTTTTATTATTATTAAAAATAATAAATAACAATGATGGCGTAAAACTTTGTGCAAGAGGTTAATGAAATTAAATGTATTAAAAAGGGGTTGAATATGTACGTTATATTAATTTTGTTTTGTCATTTAATTTAATTAAATGAAATTGTTTTAATTTAATATGAGAATAACCATGATAAACTAATTTAATGGGATTAAATTAGAACATTAATGATGGATGTTATTATTATTAATTTTATTAATAATGACATTGAAGTGAGAATGGAGGTTTGGGGCGTGCCACATGGTGTAAAGGAAAGGGGAGGCGCCACTTTTGGTGGATTGGGAGAGAATCATGAAAGAAAGAGTTAGATTGGAGAAAGAAAATGTTTAAAGGAAACGAATTAAATTTTAAACTAAAAAGAGAGAGAATCCCATGAATGGGGTGATGCCCACTAAATTAGAGTGATTTGTGGGTGCATCTCAAATGAGATTAGATAGATAAATTTCCAATGAAATGTAATAATAATTATATAAAAATATTATTATTATTTATGGTTGTCAAAACCTGAATTTGTCTGTAACTTCTTCGTGTGACCATGTTTTTACAAACCGTTAGTGGTAGTGCGACCCCAACTTCGAGCCGAAAATTATGAGTCCAATATTGGATTTCCTTTTCAGGTTTTTGGATCGCATACCCGAAACGCTTGTGAATTAATAGATTTAATATTATTATTAAACCTTCAACCCATCATGACTCCCGCGGGCGACATCCAGTTGACTTCTCATCAGTGGTGATGTGATCCTGTAATTAATATGGTCAATTCAAGTCTAAAGTTGGATATTAAATTATGGTTCGTGGCTCGGGTCCACGAGACACCCAATAATAATATCATTGATATTACGGGATCTTGTATCCCACGTATCTCCCACACACATTATCAAATTGACGAACCGTCAGCGGTAGAGTAACTGTGAAATTATGAATGTCATTTTAAGATCATTTATGAATACATTTTTATGACTCATGTCCCGGGTCAATAAAACACCTATTATTAATAGATGTTATTATTATCTTTAAACACAAGGAAACTGTGTGACGTGTTGTGTGTTGACCAGTCAAACAATGAAATTATTGTACGGTGACGTCGTGTATTCAGTAATACATGATGCGTGCCATTTTACCTTTTTATTACCTATATAAGAGAGGGTCATGGGTTATTTATGGACCTCTCTTCTTCTCTGCACGGCGACGCTCCCAGATGACCTAGAAGTCTTCCTCATAACTTCTTCATCTAGACTCCAATTGTCGATCCATCAGTGACTGCGGGATCGTGTCAGTGAGGAGAACATCGTACACCCTATTTTGATCCCTCTTCATCAACTTCACCTCCACAGTTTCCAACCAAGGAGACTGCTGATAATTGAGAGGAATGACGGTCTTTGATGAACGACTCTAAAAAGGTATTTTAAACCTCTATTCTTGTATTCACTTTCCGATCCTACATATCCTATTTTCTTTCCATGTTACATCATGTGACCTCCATGTTGAGGGAGTTTCTTGTGTTGTTGATTTGGTGGGGCTGCGACGTCCTTGTTGGGTGCATTCGTTCTGGGAGAAGCCTTGTGATCGTGGTGGTTGTGTTCGTAGAAGGACATCAGAACCTATTGAGGTAGGGATCTTACCTTCATCTCTCTAAATTGTGCATCATTAGGGGTTTGTGTCCTCTTGTTTACGTGAAACAAATTTGAACCAGTTTAAAAAAGATAATAACTTGCATATATAATTGGAATGGGAGGTTTGTTAATGCAGTTACTTTTTTTATATCCTGTGATATTATGTTGTGAATTGAAGGGGTTTCTACCTACTGAAAATCATGGTCGTTGGAAGCCTTTTCTTACACAATTAAATGTTGACCTCTCCTTATGGATTTTTTTTATGGATGGAAATTTTATTGAATGTGGAAATTGGTTAATGACGTAATGTTGGCTGATTAAATACCTGGAACCCTTGTCTGATCACCCCGATTGAAAAAACTAAAATAACAAACATGTGGGTTCTGGTTAGGGTTTATTTATGTGAAGGGGGTGTTTTGTGGGTTTTTGTGGATCGGGTGAGTAGCAGGACTGCAGTGGGATTGGTTGTGGGATGGTTTGAATGCTATGTTGGTGATAGGCAGCGGGGCTATGATAAATGGTATCAAAGGGATGATGATGTACAGTTTTCGGTGTGATAGTGGTTATGGTGGTTGAAAGCGGGGCTGCAGGGATGGGTTTCAATGTGAACGAACTATGGTTTATGAATAATAAATAAAATTAGAAGAGTTAATGAATGGTTGGTAATGGTAATGGAACATGAATAATAATCAATGGGATTGGTCCGTTAATAAGAAGGGACTTGTTTGTGTTTCTTGTGTTTTAAAACTTGATTTGGGGATGGTAGGAATATATTTTATGAACGCTTGATCCAGTTCGGTTGTTGATAGTTTCCCGGTAGTTATGAAACAGAATACTAAATCTATTGAAACATGAAAACATTAAATGGGGTTTTGGGATTGATTGTTGTCTGTATACTCTCGAAGTAGTAGTGCCAAGGAACGTGCTCAGATCTTTGTGTATAAGCCTTAGGATGGTCTGTGTGGTTGTTATACTTATATAAATCTATACGTTATATGTTTTTTTACGCACCCCACCCATGTCGTGCACTACATTCCGAACACCTGTGGTATGGGGGGTGAGATTCTCAAACATCCAAAGGATGGCATGTTACTGTTCTTCCCTGTTCATCCTATTCCAGGTTCGATAGACCAAGTTTCTTCAGGATGGTTACGACAGATGTTTCCCAAGAATCATCGGGATGAGGTGGGATATGTTCCCAGGTGTCTTTGGGATGAGATGTAGTTATGTTCGAGGATTGTGTGCTTGTGGGATGTGATTTTAGATGGCTGAGGATTGTGTGCATGTAGGTTACTATGAGCTTCGTATGGCCAGGTTACGACACTAGCTTGAGCTTCGTATGGCTAAGTTGCGGCATTATCTTAAGAAGAGGGGGAAGCATCAGAGCGATAGGTGTGAGGGATTTAAATGTATCCAGTGGGAAGGTGGTGCGGTGTATCCATAATTTGATAACATTACTACTGTACTCTATTGACTTGTGTTACTTGGTGAGTGTGACTGGTGAGGATGGGTGGATAGATTCCTTGCGAGGTGTTGGTTCTCCTATTTTCTCATGGGGGAATTAGGATGTCTCCCCACTTGTGCATGAGAGATTTAGGTTTCCCTACTGATTATACTTGTATTCTCACCCAATGTTTGCTTTCTGGTTTTCAGGAGGACTACATAGACTGTGCAGGACCTTACTAATCAGGCAGGGGAAGTTGCTGCTCTTTGCTGTTGTTTTTTTTTCATTACTTTTTAGTACAGTACTTCGGAGCTTTTAGGTACTGTACTTTTGTTTTAGTATGGTATAAAACATGCATATAGGTTTGGTTTTGGGTTTATTTTCATTTACTTGTTCTTTTTCATATGGTGTTTGACTCATCCTATTTCCCGATCTTACATAATAAAAATGGTAATGCCTCCCATATTTGTGGAAACTCATACCCTTGGTGTTAGTCGCCACTCCAGGGCCTACTGGAGGTGAGACTCGGGGGGGAATTATCTCCCTTCCACCATTTCCAGCTCATGAGGGGCATCTTTGGTGGGAGGGGCTCATGACAGAATGGTATCATAGGTGATGGCTGAGAGATATGAAAAAGTCTGGAGTTAGGCACAGTGAGGATTTCATGGGATGGTAGGGAAATAGTGTTGGCTGATCTTCTTGTGTGACATAGGCCAGGGAAGACCGACTAGGACACATGATTTTAGGGCCCCTCATGATCTGATTCAAGGACTCTGAGCTTACTGAATGACCATATAAGACTACATTTATTGCAGGGTAGGGACCCTAGGAAAGGTACATGTATCATCATGATTTGTGTTTCACATGATTTGGGTGTTTTGGGAACAAAATCAAAATAAAATGATAAAATGAAACCTGGAGAAAATTTCATTGCTACTTGGGCATAGGCGTTCATTGTTTACCATATAGTTATGGCACCTAGCCGTCATTCTCGGGTGACTCGGGCAGTCGAGGCCCATCAGATTCAGACGGTCGATCAGCTGAGTACTGACCGAGAGGAGGAAGACGACTTGTGGCAGTGCATGCTTCGTGATTTCCAGTGATAGAGCTTGATGATGTTTGAAGGAATCACTTCAGATACGGAATGAGAGAGTTGGTTGGAGTTACACGAGATCACATTTGTGCTGATCAGGGCTCCATCAGAGTACTGGGTTCCTCTAGCTGTAAGCCAACTTCGAGAAGGAGTTATGTGAGGAATTTCATTCCTTGACAAGGAAGGCCGAGAAGAGGCAGGATTTGTTGTCTCTCCATCAAGGAAGCATTTCAGTGCGGGAACTAGGGGTCATGTTCCATAATCTCCTACGTTTTTCCTTGAATCTCTTTTCGGGTGAGGATTCATGAGCCACACATTTAGAGGAGGCACTTCACCTCTTAATTCGGTGTGTGGTGACCCATTTCACCTTACCAACGTACCTAGAATTATAGAAGAAGGCAGAGATAATCAAGAGGATGCACTCGCGAGTAGGTCCCCCATGAGAGAGGAGTCACCCAATTTCGTCCAAGAATGAGGCGGTCATCATTAGATTCCAAGCAACCAGACCTTCTTTGATTCGACTGGCAGGGAGCAGACTTCAGCAGGTCCTGTACCAATCTCACAATTTCCACACGTTTTCTATGGGCCAAGGACCTAGGTGATTTGAATTTAGGGAATCATGGGCATCTTGGAAGACATTTCCCTTTTTAGACTTAGTATGGAGGGACTAGCTAGGTTCAGCCCCTGTCCCAGTAGCAGTTCTCAGCCCGACCCTTCTAGCACCAGTAGGCTCTAGTCCCTCCAAGGGGAGCTGGAGCAAGTGGTGGCCAACCACAAGGAGTTCCTCAAGGACCCCAACCAGGACAGGGTTTAGAAGGTGGACTTCAACTGAGAGGCAGAGGAGTGGGACGTCGATATTTGAATGCAACAGAAGAGGGAACCCTAGAAAGGCCGGAGATCGAGAGAGATGTTTTTCATTTTACTTAAATTCTCTCGTTTATGTTTTGGAGAATCACATTCCTTTGTTGAAACTCATTCTTTCCCATTATTTTGGTCGGGACCTTGTTTTTCATGATTCAATAATGCTATGTTGTTTCCCTCTTTCCTTTAAATGTGTGTAAAGAGTCCTAACATGTGAGGAGAGGATGACCTGATCCCTAATCATGACACATTAATGTGGATGCGATTAAACCCGTGCAGGCGAATCATTGTCGCCTAAAGAGGATTATATCTCGACATGGGAGAAGGAATTCCTCAATATATTTGTGCGGGAAATTCATTGTGGTTTTTAATGGTGTTGGGGGCAGTGTAATTTTGGAAAATCCTAATATAAGGAAGATGGAAGACCTAATTCATAATCGATACACATTAATGTGGATGCCATTAAACCGGTGCAGGAAAGTCAGTGGCACCTAAAGAGGATAATATCTCGACATAGGAGAAGGAATTCATAACTCATATAATTAGGGTTTTCGGTTATTTCCTGTTATGACGAGATCCTTGAGAGGTATCTTGCGGAGTGGTTGTTCGGATCCATTCTTCCATCTAGGTTGGTTTTAATTCTTGAGGACAAGAATGTTTTGAGAGGTATATGATGTAATGTCCCGAACCCCATGGGTCCATTCCTTTGTTGAAATAAATATGGTCAACACGACGCGTGTTATAATGATAATTTTTAATACAGATGATAACGTAAAAATATGTTAAATAATAATGACGATGACATAAATTGTGTGATTTATTAAACTAAAAGATAAAAATCATGATGAAATTATTATATGGGTGTTATTATTAAAAATGATGTGATGTGGGAAGGTGTGTGACCCATTAGACATTGATAAATGAAACATGCGGTTTATTATTAATGGAGTAATTGTTGAAATAAAATTTGAATAATAATAATGGGTTTTGTGTTATTAATATTATTCATAATATTAATAATAATGAGAAATCAATGAAATGAGTCATGGAATTTATTACAAACAAATAAATAATGAATGAACAGTAGAATCTTGGTGGTGCGTTAATAAAATTAATGGTGAGTTCGTTATTATTATTATGATAAATAATAATAATAATTGTGGCATAAAAATAAGATGGGTTTATTAAATTGAATGGTTTTAATTTAATAAAAGTGGTTTCAATTTAATCAGTGTGAAATAAAAATAAGTAGAATTAAATAATTAAATTGACAGATGTTATGTGACATTGACATGGCATTGTTAGATTCAGATATCCAACAGGGTGGTTTAATGTAGTCAATGCGATGAGTGTAAATATTATCATTATTAAAAAATAAAAACGACGATAAGTTAATAAAATAAGTTGACGAATTTTAATTATTATTGAAAAGAAATAAATAAAAATGATGGCGTAAAACTATAGGATAGAGGTTAATAAAATTAAATGTATTAAAAAGTGGATGAATTTGAAAGTTATATTAATTTTTTTTTTATTTAATTTAATTAAATGGAATAGTTTTAATTTAATATGAGAATAACCATGGTAAACTTTTTTAATGTGATTAAATTTGAACATTAATGATGGATGTTATTAATATTAATTTTATTAATAATTACATTGAAGTGATAATGGAGGTTTGGGGCATGCCACATGGTATAAAGGAAAGGAGAGGTGCCACTTTTGGTGGAGTGGGAGAGAATCATGGAAGAAAGTGTAAGATTGGAGAGAGAAAAAGTTAAAAAGAAACAAATTAAATATTAAACTAAAAAAGAGAGAGATAATCCCATGAATGGGGTGATGGATAAAAAATTATACTGATTTGTGGGTGATTCTCAAATGAGATTGGGGAGAGAAATTTTCAATGAAATGAAATAATAACAATATAATAATATTTTTTTATGGTTGTCAAAACATCAATTTGTCTGTAACTTCTTCGTGCGACCTCGGTTTTACGAACCGTCAGTGGCAGTGAGACCCTAACATTGAGATGTAAATTATGAGTCCCATACTAGATGTATTTTTTGGGTTTTCGGATTGGGTACCCGAAACGGTTGTGAATTAATATATTTAATATTAATATTAAACCTTTGACCCGTCATAAATCCCGGGTGCAACATCCGATTGACTTGTCATCAGTGGGGATGTGATCCTGTCATTAATATGGTAAATTAAAGTATGATGTTGGATATTAAATTATGGTTCGTGGCTCGGGTCCACGAGACACCCAATAATAATAATATCATTATTATTATGGGATCTTGTATCCTACGTATCTCCCTCATACAGTATCGGATTGACGAACCGTCAGCGGCAGAGTAACCCTGAAATTATGACGGTAATTTTAAGAACATTGATGTATACCATTTTATGACTCATGTCTCAAGTCAATAAAACAACTATTATTAATTGAAGTTATTATTATCTTTTAACGCATGGAAACTGCGTGACGTGTCGTGTGTTCACCAGTCAAACAACGTAACAGTTGTATGGTCACGTCGTGTATTCATTAATACACTATGCATACCATTTTACCTTTTTTTGCCTATATAAAAGAGGGTCACGTGTTATTTACAGACCTCTCTTCTTCTCTACATGGCGACACTCCCAGATTACCTAGACGACTTCCTCTTAACTTCTTCATCAGGACTCCGACAATCGATCCCTCAGTTACTACGGGATCATGTCAGTGAGGAGAACATCAAACACCCTATTCTGTTCCCTCTTCTACGACTTACCCTCCACAGTTTCCAACTGAGGAGACTAAAAATAATTAACGGGAACGGCGGTCTTTGACGAACGACTCTAAAAATGTATGATAATCCTCTATTCTTGTATTCTCTTTCATATCATACTTCTCCTGTTTTCTTTCCATGCTACGGAATGTGATCTCTGTGTTGACGGAGTTTCTTTTTTTTTTGATTCAGTGGTGTCACGACATCCATGGTTGGTGCAGTCGTTCTAGGAGAAGCCTTGTGATCGTGGTGGTCATGTTCGTAGAAGGACATTCGAACATGTTGAGGTAGGGATCTTACCTTCGTCTCTCTAAATTGTGCATCATTCGGAGTGGTTGTCCTCTTGTTTATGTGAAACACATTTGAACCAGTTTAGTAAAGATAATAAATGGATTATATAATGGGAAGGGGATATTTGTGAATGTAGTTATTTTTTTATATCCTATGATATTATGTTTTGAATTGAAGGGGCTTCTGCCTGCTGAAAATAATGGTCGATGGGGGCCTTTTTTATGCAATTAAATGTTACCCTCTCGTTCTGGATTTTTTTATGGATGGAAATTGTATTGAATGTGGAAATTGGATAATCACGTAAATTGGGCTGATTAAATTCCTGGAACCCTTGTGTGATCACCCCGGTTGAACAAACTAAAATAACAAACATGTGGGTGCTGGTTAGGGTTTATTTATGTGAAGGGTTTGTTTTGTGGGTTTTTGTGGATCGGTTGAGTAGCGGGGATGCGGTTGGATTGGTTGTGGGTTGGTGTGAATGCTATGTTGGAGATGGGCAGCGGGGATGCGATATATGGTATCAAAGGGATGATGATGTACGGTTTTTGGTGTGATTGTTGTTATGGTGGTTTGTAGTGAGGCTGCAAGGATGGGTTTGAATGTGAACGAACTATGGGTTATGAATAATATATAAAAGTATAATAGTTAATGAAGGGTGGGGAATGGTAATGGAATAGGAATAATAATCAATGGGGTTGGTTGGTTAATAAGAAGGGACTTGTTTGTGTTGCTTGTGTTTTCCTAACTTGATTTGTGGTTGGAAGTGATATGTTTTATGAATGCTTGATCTAGTTTGGTTGTTTATAGTTTCCCAATAGTTAAGAAACATGTAACTAATGATGTTGAAACATGACAATAGTAAATGGGGTTTTGGGATTTTTTCTTTTGTGCATACTCTCGAAGTAGCAGTGCCAAGGCATGTGCTCAGATCATTGTGTAGAAGCCTTAGGATGGGATGAGTGGTTGTTATACTTATCTAAATCTATACGTTTTATGTTTCATTACGCACCCCACCAATGTTGAGAACTACGTGTCGAACCCCCGTGGGATGGTGGTGGGTGAGATTCTCAAACCTTGAATGGGTGGATGGTTACTGTTCTTTCATGTGCTCCCTCTTCCAGGTTCTTTAGCCGATGATCCTTTGGGCAGCTTATGATAGATTTTTACCAAGAATCTTCGGGATGAGGTGTTATATGTTCCCAGGTGTCTTTGGGATGAGATGTGGTTATGGATGAAGACTTTGTTCCAGCGGGATGTAATGTGAGATGGCTGAGGATTGTGTGCCAGTAGGTTATTATGAGCTTCATATGGCCAGGTTGCGGCACTAGGTCGAGCTTCGTATGGATATGTTGCGGCACTAGCTCAGGAAGAGGGGGAAGCATCAGAGCATTAGGCGTGAGGGCTTGAGCAGTATCCAGTGGGAAGGTGGTGTGGGCTAACCATACTTTGATAAAATTACTACTATACTCTATTGACATGTGTTACTTGGTGAGTGTGACTGGTGAGGCTGGGTGGATAGATTCCTCACAAGGTTTTGGTTCTTCTGCTTTCTCACGGGGCATTAGGATGTCTCCCCACTTGTGCACCAGAGCTTTCAGTTTCCCTACTGAGTATATTGTAATGCTCACCCTATGTTTGCTTTCTGGTTTTCAGGAGGACTACAGGGACTGTGCGGTACCTTACTAGTCAGGTAGGGGGAGTTTCTGTTATTTTCTGTTATTGTTTTCCTTTAATTTTTGGTACAGTGCTTTGGAGATTTTCTATACTTGTACTTTTGTTTCAGTATTGTATAAAACATGCATATGGGTTTGGTTTTGGGTTTATTTTCACGTACTTGTTCTTTTTCTTTTTGGTGTTTGACTCAACCTATTTCTCAATCATAAATAATACAAAGGGTTATGCCTCCTATATTTGTGAAAACTCGTACCCTTGGTGATAGTCGCCACTCTGGGGCCTACTGGAGCTGGGACTCGGGGGTCATTATCTCACATCCACCATTTCTATCTCAGGAGGGGAAACTTTAGTGGGAGGGGTCGTGACATTCTATCTTTATATTTCAACTGCAGAAATGTCTTCCATGTTTTTCTACACATCATTACAAGAATGCAAAATTTATTAGGCATGGCCATGGGGCATTCTGCTATGAGAGTCACCTGATTATGGAGTTCTACATATTGATTTTTGATTGTACAGATTGGCCACACCATGAATTCAATACCTTAAAACATTTTTACGGTGCTCTTTATTATGACATAATCCGAACAAAAAATATATGCTACAATCCATGGTATTTGATTTTCACCTTTTGAAATATTTTTTTATTCTTTTCTGGGTTATTTGGTTTGTGTTTTTGCACTATTCAAAACCATGAAGAACCCTATATCTTATCTGTCTCTCCATCACTCAATTTACAATAACAACACTATTCCACCCCTACAATATAAACTCATTCTTGTATCATAAGAGACCACTACGATCACCGTCTCCATCTGTTGTTTCAAATGGTGCTGATTTTTATGATTTCTCTGTTATATTATTTCTTGTTAACATTTATAGAGTGTGGATTGTAACTGCTTGAATCTATTTTCCACATTATGAAATGCATACAAAGATGACAAAATGTTTATGACAATATGAATAATCATTAATATTTGTGTATCTATTGAGAATATAATTTTTATAAAATTTAATAGAATTATTTCTATAGATTTTATATTAATTAACATTGGATTATGAGTGTCTCGTGGGTGAATTATATTTTGAATGTGGTCATACAATCTATGAAACAGTAGAAACAATGTTTTGTTTTTTGATATTGTACTCTTATTATTATAATGGATCAGGACTTCATAATAAATTTTAATGAATAATAACCCAGGAATTCAATAATATGTTTTTTTAAATAAATATTCACTTATGTAAGGTATATATACAACACAATTCACATAATTGATAAATATCCATATCTACATGCATCACGCATGAAAATATTTGTTGTCTTTAATAGGGATACAACACTTCAATACTCCATTAAAAATACTCTTCACTAATTTTATTTAATACTTCAAAAGATGCTTCATTTCCTTTGATCTCTTGATGATGGATTGGACTCAATCATTTGGAATACACTTCATCCAATCATTTTGGTTCAAAGTTACATTGATTGTTAAGTTAAAAGTCCTCTTTTGACTTTTATGTCTTTTCTTTTCTAAAGAACAAATCTTTTTATACTTAATTCTCATGTAAAGGGTTTAATTTGAATATTTTTTTCATTTCATCGTACACACCATTTCATCATACTCACTATTTCATATTACTCATTATTTTATAGTATTAACTATTTTATCATACCCACATTGTCCATCATATGAATGTTGATTATCGTCCCCAATATTTCATCATACTCACTATTTTAGAGTATTCACTATTTTTTTGTACCCACAATTTCCATCGTATGCATGATGATTATTGTACTCACTATTTCATTATACCCACTATATTTATCATAAAAACACTATCCATTGTACTTACAATGTGCATCATACCCAATCTTCATCATATCAGTACTTTGAATTATTGACAAATTGGAAATCTTACTCATACCTATCATCATACCAACAATATTAATCGTACTCATTTTATAGTTTTATCATATGAATGATTTCATTCATTTATTATAACCCTTGAATCACAACAATCATACTCTTGTTATCATTTTTCTTATATCTGTTGTTTTAATCAAAATGATGTCATGGAATTAATTATAAACTATTAAAACTGATGTCAGGTTTCATGTTTCAATATGACCATTATAGTGTTAGGTGTCCAAGTCCCTCCACATGTTCTAGAGAAATATGAATTCTACAGAAAATTTGATCGTTGGAATATAAGGCCTATAAATAAGAGGTCATTTGAACCCGAGATAACTTCATTTTCATTATCCATGTTCTAAGGAGAGACTGTGTGAATTCTCTTAGGCTTCGTACGAAAGCCTTGAAATTTCAAAATGTGAACAGATCATTATTAGTTTTTGTATTTCAAAAAGTTCTTTGTTTTCTTTGTGTGTCTCTGATCAATTGATAAAGATCGAGGGATAATGGGCATACCCAAATGGTGCGAGTGATATTTTTATCGAGGGAATTCATCTGTTTAGATGACAGAGGTATTGGTTACCTGTTAAATAAAGGGATTGCATGGATAATAGGATTGATGTTCCTATCAATGTACTGATGGATTTCTGGTGTTGGTAAGATATTCCATTTATCCTAGCTGAAAGGATACCCACTCTTTGGGATTAAATAATTGTAATACCATTTAATATTCCACTCCGTATTATAATTGAAAGAGAACCCTTTTTTCTATTTGTATTCTTTTACATTGTAATTGATTTAGTTACAATTTATATTTTTCAAAATTGATATTATATTCAATATGGTAGAATCATTTACAGTTGATATTGTCTGATATTTTTATTTAACTCGAATAAATTTTTTTCATAAGCTCTGGTATCACAACAATATCAACCGACCAAGATTCAGTCTCATCATTATATATTTTTTAAGATGCATCATGAATTATTTTAGTTTATATCCTATTTTACTTAAAATCCTACTTAAATGTTTTAATTTAATTTTTTTTAATCATACAGTTGACCCCCTTATATGTATTTGTGCCATCTCATGTCCATTTTTATGAAACATATATGACATACCTCATAGGTCAATTTTTTTATTAATATACGTCAAATGTCATCCCACTACATTGAATATAGCTTCTCAAAAGCAATTATTCAACTCTTTCTTTCATTAATTCTTATCATTTAATACATCTACAGAATGCCAAAAATGACGCCAAAAAATGTATCAAAAATTAATAAATGATTTTTTTGGTTTGATGATATGAATTATCAAAAGCATCTCTCTTGGTTAATTTTGATAATTTTTATGAACTAGTTTACTATAATTTGTGTATTTGGGGAAATGGAATGTGAAATACATTTTCATCATCTTTAATTCTATAAAACGATTCCAATTAGAGTAAACATGGTTTCTAAAATGGATAATAGAATCTTTAATTTATGATATGTTGGGGAGAATAATTGTGATTTATAAATCTGAACTGTTTAGGGAATAAAAAATTTCATTGATTATGTAAATCCTAATTTATTTTAAATTATACTTAATTTTAATTCTTCTATTTTGGAAATATAATATAATAGATTCTGTAATTAAAATTTGATGTTGTTTATTTTTGAAATGGAGTGGTTTTAGAGTATACATGGGAAATTTTTTTTTAAAAAAAAACAATAAGTTTTAGCTTTTACGAGAGGTATATGTATGGTATGTTATAATGTGGGTTACTGTAGGCATGATAGTGATTTATCGAGGCCTAGGGTGAGGGTAATTTGACAATTGAATTTTAGTTTTTCATCATTATGGTTTATTAGATGTTTGGTTTAACTAATATATTTTTCACCTCTTTATGTGGTTAATTCCTATGGGAACCTATTAGAATAAGAGTTACACGCATCTTAAATGCACATCCTATGAAAATGGATATCTTATTACCATTTCATGATTTCAGAAAAAATAAGTACATCTGATGGTTATCCCTGATGGATAGTCTTGGATAATATGGGTCTTATGTCTAATATCATGGTACCTATGATGTGGTTATTAATAGAGGGATACAATTATTTATTTTATCAACTATGATTCAAATATAAACCACTTATTAGTGAAATTATTCAAATATTTGAGAACACCAATCGTATAATCATATGGTATGATTTGTATAATTCACTGGTATGAAACGAAGTCAGTACATTCCATTATTAAGATCTATTAGTTAGTACACAATGTATATACATAAATATGTATTTTTAGTGTTATTAAATTGAAGTTATACTCCAATATATTCATGGTAAATATTATGGGCCTATTAATATTTAATTTTTTATTTTTAAAATCACACCCTATATATAAACATTAGTTGATATAGATCTCTAATATTTGAGATATTGGTTAGGGAAAATGACTATTCACATATATTAGAGTTGGTGAAGCCCTATGGGGATGAGTTGATATTCTCATGGTAGTGAGAGGGTCCTTAAATCATCTTGAGAAGATATTTGATATTTTTAATTAAGAATATAAAATTTAAATTTTTTTAAGGATACAACTGTGATTCTCACCATATTTGTCTCACAAATAGTTGTTGTTGCATTTTTTTTCATGAGACGCATCCTCCATATCTTCTATAGTTTTTGAAAAACTCTGGAATTTAGTCATCCAAATTCATTACTAGTATATAAAATGAGATGAATTTTTGTATGAGTAGTTCATGAAACATAGGTGGATGTCCAAATAAAGTGAGGGGTGATTATCAATTAAAAAAATGAAATAATAATTTTTCAGAAGAGGAAGTTGGTGAGGATGAATGTTTCCTGTAACATCATGTTTGGATGAATTCATTGGACACCAACTATAGTTGGGTAATTATTTTATTAAATTCAACAAACAATTTCTGTCAAAATTAATGAACAATAATTTTTTGAAAAGAGAATGTTGATGGAGTTAAATAGTTCATCATGTTTTTAAAAGAGAATGAATCTGACTGGTATCAAATCATTTATTTGTGATTATATTGTATTTATTCAAGACTAATTATAAGCTAGAAAACTCATGAAGACCATGTCTTCTTCACATGAAGATGTTACCAACCCAAATTAGGAACATACCATTGATGATGAAACTACATAATTATTATGTGACCAATAAATTTTTGATGAAAAAACCCACAACACATCATCATAATGATCAATAAAATTATCAAGGAAAGAATTCAGTTAATAAAATTCTTGGTTGGTTGAATTCAACATGGACAACATATTGAACCCAAAAATTCAATGTTAATTACTTATCTTGAGATCACAACAATGATGTATGTGACAATTGATATTGATTCATGGCTCCACGTCAAACAAGAAATAATGGAAATCCATTGGAATGAAATAAACAAATTGTTATTATATACATACTCTATTTTACCAAAAACATATATAATGAATGGTTTCTTTAATATTTATTACTACATGTCGTTTTTTTATATTAGAGTATTTTCATATGAAAAATATATTAATGGACTCTACATAAGACCATAGGGGCATCTAGACACATCTTATAATGTTTTATGTTTGGGATACTGAGTGGAATGTGAAGCCCTACGAAAAATTCATTTAGGAACACATTATAATGTAGTTAACATTAATTTCTTTCATCAATTGTCTGAATGATAAATCACATCCAGTGAATTTTAGTACATAATATATTATATGAAAAAAATCTATTTTCTGAATGTTTAATGAGAACTATATATTTAT
Source organism: Viscum album (assembly GCA_963277665.1). Classification (NCBI taxonomy): domain Eukaryota; kingdom Viridiplantae; phylum Streptophyta; class Magnoliopsida; order Santalales; family Viscaceae; genus Viscum; species Viscum album. The sequence continues at coordinate 2,130,081,970 of OY728120.1, forward strand.
TATATAGATATATATTGATTAAAATAAATACCCTTTCTGAAAATAAGTTCCAATATCCAAAACCAAGGATAGGGTGTGATTCATTATAGGAAAAATCAGAATGTATTTTATGTCAACAATAAGCATTTATTTATGGGATAAGAAAGAACATATGGTAATTTTTTATATTGAGTTTGATGAATCAAGATTTTTACCCACTTCCATGCAACATAATTTTCAATGGAAGGTGGGTTCTCTAAATAATGAGATAAAACTAGTTGATGAAAACTGACAAATACTATGGGAAAATGATAAGTATGACATCATCAAAATTAATTATGATTTCTAAAAAATTTACAAATATATATATATAAATATATATATATGTTGAAATTTTTTATATTGTTAGGACACATTAATCAATAATGATCATACCCTACGAAAGAATACATTTAATAGCCTTGAATAATAAAGAACAATATGTTTGCATTAGTTGTTTTCTTTTTATAGTATATCCTTAAACAAATTTTGAGAAGATAAAACCACATGATGATACATATAATATGGTAAGGATTTTGCATATTGAAAATCACTTACTGTAGGATATGTTTTCTTTAAATGGTTTGGCACAAAAATTTATAATAAAAGATACACAAGGAGAAAAGGTGGAACAATGATATGCACATGATCCAATTGATACCACCTATTTTTAATTTATTCATTCCCCAAATCTAAATAGCTTACCAATGGTAATTAATTTTTTTTTTACTATTTCACCAATATGGGACCCAAAAACATCAGATACATTTATTTTACTAAAATTATTGTGGATTGAGATGTATCTTAATTGTGTTTGTCAACACCCACAGACCATATTAATATGATGGGTATACTTTATAATTCCCACAGAGACGTATTTCACAAAACAGTTCTCCAAAATATTAGATGAGAGTGTGTATTGAGGTAGACCATGAGGTGACTATTGAGTTTCCTATTCCACAAGATGATAAAGATTTTATAGTGATCAATGTTTCTATAGGAAATTTCATAGCGTTGTTATCTATTCGTATATAAATACATGAGGTATGTCTTTCAAGAAAGTTCATATAAAACACCTGTAAAAATTTAGGATAAAAGGTCTAAAAGGAAGTATCATATTTAAAGTGGATATATTGGTTGGGAAACGGATTATTGGCTCATGAAATTCTATTTAATCAACCAATAAATCAAAATAGAATTTTGATAGTACCTTCTCCAAGCCAATTCTAGTGAAAATTTATTATTATTACAATATCATGCAGAGACCAAATTTTTGTATGAAAATATGACTTTCATTACATATGAAAAATAAATATGTAGAGCTTCATGATATGCATAATTGGGCATGATAATATAAATGAAATCCTCAAGAAAGAATATCTTAGCGCCCTAGTTTTCAATTCATAAATAAGGTACATTGTCATAATATGACATTCAAAATTTATAAAAAAGTATGTTTATTAATTTAAATAAATATTCATATTTTTTACAGGAGTGTAAATTATTTCTATAGAAAGGGAAAATAGTGGGAATCATGATTTGGATTCATTAATCTATGTATCATTTCAATGTCAAAAAATAATTTGGATGATATATTAATTTTTAGTGAAAAAATGTGTTACATTAATCATTTGATTAAAAATATTAGATGAAAGACTCTTTGTGATACCTTAGATTTAGCTGTAAAACACTACTCTTTATCAAATAAAATATATATTTTTTTCATTACTTATTTGTTTTTTAGGAAGCAATAGATGATGATCATAGTCAATTTGGATACCCCAAATATTTATTTTTTGGATCCAATGCATGTATATCAAACTAAACGACCTCATATTATGTGTATTTTGAATCATTAATATAGTTAATAAAAATTTTATTCATAAAATTATAATAGTTTACTTTTTATGTGCTTTAACCATAATTTTGATATGATATGTGGTCGATAACTAAAATCTACATCATTGAATAAAGTCAGTCTCGGATGATATAAGTCTCGTGTATTACAACAAATGAATTCAAATTGGGGGTATATGCTGAAATATTAATCTATAATAACATCTTAAAAATAATTGACTGTTTTTGGTCACTAATTTTCTAGTTTCCAAAGGAAGACAATGACATCAACATTAGATATTATGTTTTCAAGTTTACTGGAGTGATCGAAAATCATGAAAAGGATAGCAATAACCAATAGGTTGTTCCTAAATGTAATTGAAATTTCATAAATATATTCTATAATAATTATTTGGAAATATTTTCTCAATATCATCAATATAGGCAACAACTTTCTTAATCAAAATAAGAAAAAAAAATTAATGATGAGTGGGAAGCATACTTCTTGTCAGAATGTACACCGACAACAAATTTAAGGGATTAATAGCTATATTTGTCATTTAGTATATGTTATGACCATAGATATATATTTTTGTTGTGAAATATTACTGTAATTTTTCTTATATATTATTTTTTATCTATTTTTCAATCTGATGTACAACATAGAAAATAAATTTTGTTAAAAGTGCTCACTTGAAAATAATAAAATTATGGGGAAATGTCATAGGTGGAGGTGGAGGCCGAGGCAGAGGGATAGTTGTAGTGGGATTTGGATACCAAGGATTGGGATGAGGTAGAATTAGATTATGAGGGGGATACTGTGGTGATAGCTGAGTTATAGGAGGAGATAATGCACTGGCATGCAAATAATAAAATTGTTGGGAAATTGATGAGAATGAGGAACATCAGAACATTGTTTTTGAGAGAAATTGTAAAACATTTATCAAAAAACATACCACCTGAGATAAGATGATTTTTTCATGTTTTTTAGGTGGATTATTAAATAATGTTTTGAACACTTCATTATGTGATTTTATACGAGAATTTAAATGGATTAATTTCACTCATAAACAAAATAAACCCCACATATTTGTTCAAAATAACTATCACATACTAAAATTTAAATTAGTTCATAGCATGTAATATCAAATATTAATGATTTGTGAATGAAATAACACACCATGAAATAATTTATCATCAATAAAATGATAGATGAAGTTGATTTCCCATGACTTCTCTTCAATGCAAAGGGTCTTAGTAATGGAGCCAATAGTCACCTGGGAGACATAGAACAAAAATAAAATAATCAATAAGATATAAAATCCAAGATAAATTTTTGAATAAATGGTTTTTTAATAATCTTCTAAATACAGTATACGTATGAGAGAGAAATTGGAGGACAACCATTATTGAAAGATAGTTGTCATTGAGGCTGGATGGTGTTGTAGGAAACATGAAATCAAATGAAAAAAACATATTATGAATAAATACCTAAAAAATAAAAAATATTCATCAAATTAAATTTTAGAAAATGTTATTATGTAATTATTTTGATAATTTGGGATGTGGAGGAATCATATTCACCTCAATTTGTATCATGGTGTGATGGGTATGACTCTAAGTGCATTTTTTTAATTGATATTGATATCAATTTTAATAAAAGAAAATTTTCCTTCTACAAACTAAGAAAATGAAATTTAATTATTTATATATCCTTGTTAAATTAAACATGATTATTTTAAGACATATAAAAATCATCTATAACTCAATTTTATATAAGATGTTCTTGACATGACTTAAAGTGTCTCTTAACATGTTAAAATCGATAATTTCGTTCAAAAAGTGATATTCACTAAAACAAATGAAACAACTTCTGGATTTTATTGATAAATGAAGAAAAAATTAATAAGCCCTTTCTAATGTATAGGAATAGATATCACCTCAAATTGATGGATGATTTGGCTTGTTTTATTTAAGTTCTATGTTTCTTGCTTAAAATGATATTTTACTAAAATAGAAATGTGATGATCTCAAAATAAAGGAATCAAATTGAAATTGTTTTGATATTTATGAAAAATGATCTATGTATAATAATTGACATGTATGGAGCATCCTCACCTAAATCTGAAGTAATGTTTGATAGGTGTGACTCTATGTTTGCCTTATTATTTTAAATTGACAACAATTTAATAAAATAAAAAACTGACCTACTCAAAACTGAGAAATCAAAGTCCTTCAATTTTTATATTTTATAAAAATATTCAATACCAAATATTGATGTGTAAGAATAATCCTCACAACAATATAAAACATGATGTTCCCGATACGACTCAAAATGTCCATTAGCAATTTAAAATAAACATTTTAGTCAAAAAAATTTGACTTACTGAACAATGAGAAAATGTTTTTGGATTATCATAATATTTTACAAAAACGATTCATATTTAATTTTTCATGTTTTATAGTATGTCCCATTTCAATATGATCTATAATGTGAGATGTACAATTCAAATTTCATATTTCCAGTTTAAAATTATATTTTATTAAAAAAAGATGGCAATATCAAAGCCCGAAAAATTATATAATTTTTTTTATAAAATAATAAAATGAAAAATATTTTATTTTAAACATATATAAATTATCCTCACCTAAATACTATGAATTGTGTGTTTGGTATGACACCAAGGTCTTCATTTTATTCAAAATTGACATCTATTTTATTATATAAACACAAATAACCTACTGATGACTAAAAAAACATAGTAATTTTTTTTATACTTTAGAATAATGATCCTCATGTCATTTTACAATGTATAAAAATCAGCTACATCTCAATATGATACACAATGGGCGCAGTATGACCCAATCTATATGTTTTATGTTTAAAATTGACTTTTAGGTTCAAAAAGCATGACTGAATGAAAATTTTGAAAATACACTTGAACTCTATTGATAATTTGAGAATATTATTAATAAATAATGTTTTATATTTTGGAATTGGTTTAACATCAAACATGGAAATATATGGCTAGTATGGGTTAAATGGTGAGATTATATTTTAAATTTTCTTCTTAAAAAAAACAGACATGTTCTTTACTCAAAACCCATAAAATCATTCAAATTGTATTGATACATTATGAAAATGATAAATAATTCATTTGAGAAATGAATAAATCATCCCCACCACAATATAAGTCATGGTGTGACCAATTGGACTATTAGTGCATATTTTTATTTAAAAATGACATCTATTTTAGTATAAATAAATAAATCTTACCTACTCAAAAGTGATCAAACACAATCATATTCTTTTTATAAATTAGTAAAATGATCCATATGTCATTTTCGATGTTTTGAAATCATCCAATCCTCAATATAATACATTATATTCTTTTTATGTCTCAAATTTTATATTAAAACTTCAAAATTTTCATTTATGTTAAAAAACTTTCACTCAATGAAATCTGATTAAACACACTCAGATTGTAATGATAATTTTGGAAAATTATTTATACATCATTTTTGACTTCTATAAATTATGTTTATTTAATCATGATACATTATTTGACTAGTATGAGTGAAAGTGCATGTTTCTAGATTAAAATGTCATTATAGTAAATAATAAAAGTGAAATACATAAAACCCAGAAAATGAATTCAGATTTTTTTGATATATTATTAAAAGGATCTGTTTCATATGAGATGTGTAGGAAATATCCGTACCAAAATATAACGCATAGTCTGTCTAGTATGAATTAATGTGTATATATTTATTTAACATTGACATAAATTTTTCTAAAAAATACAAATGACGTACTCAATACCATGAAAAAACAATTTAATTTTTTTGATATTCTAGTATCATTATCCATAAGTCATTTGTGATGTGTTGGGATTGGCCATATTTTAGTATGATACACGATATAATCTATATGAATAAAATTATTTTTATCATTTTAAAATTGAAATTTATGTTTGAAAAGAATCCTTACTGAAACATAGAGAACATGCTTGTATTGTCTAGATAATTTAGGAAATGATTCAAAAATTATCTATTACATTTATGAATAAATCTCACAAAAGCATGATACATGATGTGACCGGTATGATTTGATTTGTGTGTTTCTAATTTAAATTGATTTTTTTTAAAATAGGCATGTGAATTGATTAAAACCAATATAAAATTTTTAGAACAATTTAATACATTTGGAAAACGATCAATATATAATTTGAGACATGTAGGAATCAACCAAAAGTCAATATAAGTCACGATGTCACTAGAAATAGTATTGTTTGGATACGTTATGGAAATGATCCATATTTGATTTTTGAATTTAAGGAATTTTCTAAACCATAATCTGATACATGATGTGCTCGGTATGACTAAATTTTTCTTTTATCAGTATGAAATAGAAAATTTAGATGATAATATGCCAGTCACTGAAAATCATGTATACACACTAAAATTATTATGAAAATTTTCGGATAATTTACTCATAAGTAATTTTTTTGTGTATGATTTTGTGTCATGTTATACCGGTATATGGTGTGACTGGTATGATTCAATGTTTTTGTTTCCACATTAAAATGATATTTTAGTATAAAATACATGTTAGGTACTCAAAATAGTGAAAACACATTCTTATTATTTTTATGCAATATAATATTGATGCATAAGTCATTTCACATGTGTAGTAATCCGATTTACCTCAATTCGATGTATGGTGAGACTAATATGACTCCAAGATCATATTTTTATTAAAAATAGTCTTTAATTTTTTTATGAAAGGCACTTCACCTAATCAAAACAAAAAAAATGAAATATTATTATATTGATAAATTCATAAAATGATCCTCATGTCATTTGGGACATGTATGAGTATTCTTCTTGTCAATATGATACAAGATGTCTAATGTGGGACACAAAGGGTTCATTATCATATTATAATCATATTTTTTTTCAAAAATAGCCACTCAATAAAAAATGATAAAATACGTCTGGAGTATGTTGATAATTTTGAGAAAACGATTCATAAATTTTTTTGACGTGCTAAAAATGGTATCACATGAAACTGATACATGATCTGACCGACATGAGTCAATATCTGTGTTTACAGTTTAAAATGACACTTTACTTAAAAAATGTATCATACTCATGAACTAAGAAAAAAACAATATTATTTTATTAGTTTTTTAATGATTCTTATGTAATTTAAAATGTGTAGGAACTATCTAAACTTCTATATGATAGACAATGTGATTGGTATGAAACAAAGTTTCACTTTTTAATTTAAATTGACATCATTTTTGGAAAAAAAGTCAACTATCGTACTCAAAATCGAGAAAATGGTTTTGTATTTTTTTGGTACATTAGTAAATGATCTATAATTCATTTATCATATTTAGTAATGAACCACAAATCAATATGATACATGATATTCCCTTAATGACTAAATGTGTTCTATATTAGATTAAAATTGATATTTTAGTTCCAAAAAATTACCCTGACTAAAAACCAAGAGAACACTCTCCTAATATCAGGATTATTATAAAAATAATTTATAAATCATTTTTTTGTAGATGAATTGATCTCATTTCAAAACAATACATGATGTGACTGATTTATGTAAAATTTCATGTTTCCTATTAGAATTTCCATTCTAGTAATAAAAACAAGTAACATTCTCAAAATCAACATAATGATTAAATATTTTTTTCATACATTATGAAAAAAACCCATATGTCATTTGAGGAAAGTATAAATCATCAAATAATGAATTCGGCCCATGGCGTCACCATTATATCTATATGTGAGCCTTTTTTTCAAAGTTATTTAAATTTTATTAAAAAACAACTGACTTACTCAAAACTATTAAAATTCAATCAGATTTTTTTGATACTATAGGGAAACTAAACATAATTCATTTCTGGAATATAATAATTAGTCACACAGAAGTAAGATAAAATATTATCACAGTATGATTAGAAGATCTCATAATAATTTTTCAATAGACATTTCAGTTCAAAAATTCTCACTCACTGAAATCCAAGCGCATTTCCTCAGTTTTCTATTAGTGAATTTTTTGAAGTAAAATGTAAATTTGAAATTGAAAAATGAATCATGGATACATATTGGGCACGTAGTGTATTATTTTGAGTTATATATAATTTTTACAACTCACAAATAACTTATGGATCATTATCCTAAAATATAAAAATAATCTTATTGTGTTTCCTCAGTTTTGAGTAGGTTAGATGCCTTTTTTACTAATATTGATCTCAATTTTAAATAAAGAGATGCCCATGGATTCATATTGGTCCCACTATGCACTATGTTGAGGTGAGGATGATTCATAAATTCCTCAAAGGACGTATGAAATTTTTTCCAAGAGTATCAAAACAATCTGAATGTGTTTTCTCACTTTTTCGTATGTCACATTGATTTTTAAAATAAATGTCATTTAAAATTAAAACATTCACTTTGAATAATAAAATTTACATCATGTAACAATTTTACATGAGTCTAAATACTACACGAAACAAATAATATATGAATTTTTGTCCAAAATTATCAATAAAATTCTAGTATTTTTTCTCGGTTTTTAGTAAGTGTTACTTTTTGAAATTAAATATCAATTTTAAAATGAAAACAAACACATTGAGTTATACCCGGAACGTCATGTATTTTATTGAGGTGAGGAAAATTGTTACAGGTAAAAAATTAATTGTGGATAATTTTCCTCATGTATCAAAACAATCTGTTTGTGTTTTCCCAGGTTTGAGTAGGTCATATAAATTTTTACTAAAATTGATGCCAGTTTTACCTTATATGACACAAATGGAGTCGTACCAGTCAAACTGTGTGTGGGTATATGCTTCATCTAGTACCACTATGGATTATTTTTATTATGGATCATTTTACAAATGTAGAAAAGCAATAAAATTTTGTCATCCTAGACTTTTGTATGTACATTTCCCTCTTCTACAAAAATTCCATTTAAATTTGAATCCCACACATCCAATTATAGACGTCACATCATTTATAGGTTTGATGTGAGAAAATTTACTACATGTTACAAATGATTAATAAATTATTTTACTAAATTATTAAAATATAAAAAGTGAGTTTTTTTGGGTTTCAGTGAGTGATTCCATTGGAACTAAAATATTGATTTTAAACTGATTGGTGAACTTTGAGTCATTTCATCCCTATCGTGTATCATATTGAGGTTCAACTTATTCATAAGCATCAAAAATGATATATAGAACTTTTTCCTAGTGTTCCCAAATAATATGATAGCTTTTTCATGGTTTTGAGTAGGCCAGTTGTCTTTTAAACATAAATTGATGTTATTATTAAATTAAAAAAATACACTTGGAGTCATTGTAGTCATAGTGGGATTTAGATTGGGGTTTAGATGATACCAAAATGTCTATAATGACTTGATAATCATTTTAGTAATGTATCAAAACTATATTAATGTGTTTCTATGGTTCTTAGTTTGTCACATGTATTTCTTACTAAAAGGTCATTTTAAACCAGAAACAGAACAATTGGCTCATATCAGTCAAATTTTGTATTAGTATGATGGCAGAGCAATTCCTACACATCAAATTTTTTTAAGGAATCTTTTTTCAAAATTAAAATTAATATTTGAGAACGTTTTCATATTTTTCATGGAGGGCACTTTTGAGAAAAAATGTCAATTTGAAACTAATAACATACACTTTGACACATACTAGGAACACCGTGAATCAGATGAAGGTTAAACTAGTTCCCACACCTCACAAATGACTTATGGATCGTGTATATAAGTTATCAAAACAATCTGACTTTTCGTTATATGATTTTATTAGGCCAGTTGTCCTCTTTACTAAAATTAATGTCAATTTTATCTAAAAATTTGTTGTTCGAGTCTAACCAGTTGAACAATGCATCAGACTGAGATGTGGTCAATTCCATTACATATTAAACGACATATTTATTGTATTACTAATTTATCAAATCTATCCTAATGTATTCTTTCAGTTTTGAACACATCACTTATTTTTTTACAAAATTTTCAATTCAAAATTGAATCAGAAACATTGAATCATACCTAAAACATCATTTATTAGTTTTTTTTGTGAGATTGATTCATGCACATTTAAAAATATTTATGAATCATTTTTAAAATTTACCATGACGATATGAGTGCATATTATCTATTATTAGTGCGTGACACTTTTTTTAAAAAAAATGTTGGAAAAAAACTAATGACAATCACTTTGATTCATACCAGACAGATCATGTATCATATTGATGTTTTTCTAATTCCTACACATAAACCAAATTTTTATTATTTAATTTAATATTTTTAAATCTTAATGTGTTTTCGTAGTTTTTAGTATGTCAGTTTTATTTTTTAATAAAATTTGATGTCGATTTTAAATAAAAATATTCTCTTGGAGTCATACATGTTACAATATTCATCATTTTAGGCTATGCATGATTTATACACATAAAAATGACATATGTATCATTTTAATAATGTATCCAAACCATATGAAGGTGTCTTCTCTATTTTGAGAATATAACATACCTTTTTTAATAAAATGTCATTTTATATTGGAAACATTCACATGGACATATACCAATCACATTGTTTATTATTTGGGTGTGAGAATGATTTATCCAAGATAAGAATGACTTATGAATATTTATCCATCTATATTATGATAATACAGTTATGATTTCTTGGTTTTTAGTGAGTGCAACTTTTTGATCTAAAATGTCAATTTTAAACTAATAATAGGAACATTGTGTCATATCAGGAACATGATGTATCATATTTAGGTGTGGATGACTACAACTTGTAAAAAATGAATTATGGATGATTTTAATAATGTTCCAAAACAACAAGATTTCATTTTCATTGTTCTGAGTATCCTAGTTTTTATTTTCTCAAAAAATTAGGTCAATTTAAAATAAAAGGATGCGCTTGGATTCATTTTGGTTGCATCATGAATTAAATTTACGTGAGTCTAATAATACTTGTATCAAATAACATATGAATCATTTTTATAATATATCAAAATAATTCAAATGATTTTTCATGATTTTTTGTATGTAACTTGTAACATTTAAAAATATTTTACATTAAATCAGAAACATGAACACTGAACAATATCGATCACATAATGTGTTTGTTTGACATGATAAAAATTAATAACTTTCAAAAATGATATATGAATCATTATCATAAATTATCAAGATAATCTGAGGGTGTTTTCTTGGTTTTCAGTGAGTGACCCTTTTTGAGATAAAGGTTTTATTTTTAACAAATAACATACACGTTGATTCATGAGAGGAACATCATGTATCATATTGAGGTGTGAATAATATCAACACATCATAAAAGAATGATTTTCGGTTTTCCTAAGGTATTAAAATTATACGAATGTGTTTGAATACTATTGAGCAGGTCATTTTCCTTTTTTACTTTAAATGATTTCCCTTTTATAAAAAATACGCACAAGGAGTCATCTCAGTCACATCATTCATCCCATTAAGGTGAATCTAATAATTAAATGTATAAAATGTCATATGTATCATTATTATTATGTATCAAAATAATCATATTGTGTATTATTGGATTTTTGTAGATCAATTTTGTTTGTTTACTAAACTCTCATTTTAAACTAGTAACATAAACATTTACTCAAATTAGTCGCATCACTTCTCAGTTTTAAATGAGACAGATTCCTACATATCAAAATTTTTATGAATTCTATTCCTAAATCATCATTTCAATAGTTGATTATTTTATATTTTTTCCATTCAGTGTCATATTTTTTAAATAAACTGTCAATTTTGAATAGATAATTTTCCCTCTGATTCAAACCAGGAACCTCAGGTATCATATTAAAAAGTGGCTAACTACTATTCATAAAAATTGACATATGGATATTTTAACTAAAGTATAAATATAATAAGAATGTTTTTTCTCAGTTTTGAGTAGTTCAGTTATCTTTATTTCTAAAATTGATTTCAATTTCAAATAAAATGACACACCTGAAGTCATTCATGTCACATCCTGCATCAAATTAATTGTTAAATTATTCATACACCACTTAATGTCATATGGTCATTTTTATATGGAATCATATTAATTCTTATTCATTTTCTCAGTTTTGTATGTCACTTAAATTTTTTAATAAAATATTTGTTTAAAAATGAAACACACACATTGAATTGTACCTGTCACATATTATATTGGTTAGATGTGAGACTGATTCCTATAATTATCAAATTATTTATGAATCGTTTTCGTAATTTATCAAGGACATTTGTTAGTGTTTTCAACGTTTTTAGGGTGTTCCATGTTTTAACTAAAATATCAATTTTAAACTGATGGATGAAACTTTGAGTCATACCATGCACATTTTTCATTTTTTTGTGGTGTGTATGATTCAAACATGTCAGAAATTGATTATGGATGATTTCACAAATGTATCAAAATAATCTGACATCATATTTTCTGTTTTGAGTAGCTCAATTTACTTTTTTACTAAAACTGCAGTATATTCTTTTATCAAAAACGTCACTTGGAATCACACTAGTCACACCAAACAACTTGTTAATGTTTTTATGATTTATAGACATATCCAATGTCATATGTATTGTTCATATAAATTATCAAAATAGTAATAATGTATTTTCCAATTTTTTTGTATGTGGTTTGTTTTTTGTAAAATGACTTCTTAAACTAGATACACATACTCTGACTCCTATCGGTTACATCTTGCATTAGTTTTAAATGAGACCTATTGCTACATGTCCAAAATTATTTATCAATAATTTTACTATATTTTTAAGATAATTTGAGCATGATTACATGGTTTTCAGTGGGTGACAATATTTGAACTAAAATGTATATTTTAATCTTCTAATGAAACATTTTAGTCATATTGGGAACATAATGAATGATATTGTGTTTTGATAGATTCCTATAAGTAAAAAATGTATTATTGATCATTTAACTAATGTATAAGGACAATAAAACGCGTTTTCTTGGTTTTGACTAGGTCGGTTGAATCTTTTTTACTAAAATTGATGTTAATTTTAAATAAAATGGGACAATTGGAGTCATATCAGCTAGACCATGTGTCATATTGTGTTGTGGTCTGTTTTGACACATAAAATAAAAAATGGATCATTTTCCTAAGGTTAAAATCAAATCTTAATTCAGTTTTTTTTTTGAGTAAGTCACTTGTTTTTTTTACAAAAAATACTTTTTAAAGATAAAACACACACTTTTACTCATTACAGTCATGTCATGTATCTATTTGAATTCATACCAATTCATACACATTAAAAATGATTTATTAATAGTTTTTCAAAATATTCATTACAATATGCTTGAATTTTTATTGTTTTCTATGAGTGCAACTTGATGAACTAAAACATGTATATTAAAATGATAACAGACACCTTGACTCATACCAGTCACTTAATGTAACATATTGAGGTGAAGATGATTTATACATGTAAAAAATACCTTACGGATCATTTTAAAAATCTATCAAAACAGTCTATTAGTGTTTAATGGATATGAGTAGTTCAGTTTTATTTTTTACTAAATTTGATGTCAATTTTAAATAAAAAGATTCACTATGAGTCATGCAGGTCACACCATGTGTTTGAATGAGGTGATGATGATTCTTACGAGTATTAAATGACTTATGAATCAATTTCATTATGTATCAAAACAATCCAAATAAATTTCCACAATTTTGAATATGTCAGTTTTCTTTTTTTACTAAAATTTCTTTTTAAAATCGAACCCGGTAATTTGATTCATGTTGTCCAAATCATGTATCATTTTAATGTGAAACTGATTCCAATACATGAAAAATGATTTCTGAGTGTTTGTTTAAATTATGAATTCAATCAGAGCTTGTTGAACTTCCATTTAGTGAGAAACAACTTTTTAACTAAAATATTGATTTTTAACTGATGGGAGAAATTTTGAGTCATAATTGGAACATCCTTTTTCAGATTTAGTTAAAGATGGTTTCTACCTATCTAAAGTGAATTTTTTTATATTTTTTAATGTTTCAAAATAATCTTATTAGTTTTTCTAGGTTCTTAGTGAGTCCGGTGTATTTTATATTAAAATTGTTGTCAATTTTAAATATAAATAGGAGCATAGAATCATACTCCTCATACTATTCATCGTATTGTTTTTCAGATGATCTAAATGAAAAAGGATTATTTTCCTAAATTATCAAAATAATCCAAACTTGTTTTCTCTATTTTGAGTATGTCACTTATCATTTTTACTGAAATATTATTTTAATATTAAAACTCACTATTTGACACATACAAGTCAAATCGTATATTGATATGATGTGAGACCAATTCTAACCTGTCAAAAATTATTTATTAATCACATTCCTAATTTATCAGGACAACTGAGTACATTTCCATGGTGTTCAGTGAGGGAAAATTTTTAAACGAAAATATAGATTTTAAAGAGATAACAAACACATCGGGTAATACTGGGCACATCATCCATCATATTGTGGGGATATTAATTTCTACAATTCAAAAATGTCATATGTATCATTTTTCTAAATTATCAAAATAATCTGATTGCATTTGATTAGTCTTTAGTAGTCACCTATCTTTTTTACTAAAATTGATGTCAATTTGAAGTCAAAAGACGTTCATGGCATCATACCAGTCACTCAGTGATTCATATTGAGGTGATTATGATAACAAACCTTCTAAATTACTTATGGATAATTTTTCCTAAAATATGAAAACAATTTAAATGAATTTTCAATGTTTAGTGTGTGCCACGTGTCTGTTTTACTAAAATTTCAAGTTAAACTGGAAACATGCAATTTGATTCATACCAGTCAGATCATGTATTAGTTTGATGTGAGACCAATTCCACAACATAAAAATGATTTATGAAAATTTTATTAAATGATGATGTTAATCTAAGAATGTTTTATTTTTTTCAGTTAGTGACACTTGTGGAACATAATTTTCAATTATAAAATAATAATTGTCACATTGAGTAACACTAGGAACATTGTGTATCTGATTGAGGTGAGGATAAATCGTAAATGTCAAAATTGAATTATGGATCATTTTACAAATAGAACAGAAAATGAGATTGAGTTTTCGTGGTTTTGAGTAGGTTGGTTTTTTATTTTACTTAAATAGAAGTTAATTTTAAAATAAAGGATGTACTTTGAGTCATACTCGTCACACCATGAATCAAAATGTTTTATAGCTGATTCATACACATCTCAAATGAGTAATGTACTATTTTTTAATGTATCAAAATAGTATGAATGTGTTTAATCTATTTTGGGTATACCACTTTTTTTATTTACTAAAATATCATTTTAAACTGGAAACATGCAATTTCACTCATACCGATCCCATTGTTTTATATGTGAGACTAAATAAATAATGTAAAAAAATATATGAATATTTTTCCAAAATTATTAAGAAAATATGAGAATATTATCTTATTTTACATTGAGTGACACTTTTTAAACTAAAATTTTGATTTTAAACATCTAAATGATACATAGTGTCATACTAAGAACATAATGTATTAGATTGAGGCAAGGATGTTTCCTAAAAGATAAAAATGAAATATGGATCATTTTCAAATTTTATTAACACCAGGATATTGAAATTTCGTAGTTTTCAATAGTTTAGCTTTCTTTTTTTAATAAAATTGATATCCATTTAAAATTAAAATACGCACTTTGAGTCATACAGATCACACCGTGCATCAGATAGAGGTGAGGATGATTACAACATGTATCAAATGACTTATGGATAATTTTCCTAATGTGTCAAAACAATATGATTGGGGTTTCTTGGTTTTGACTCCATCACTACTCTTTCTTACTAGAATGTCCTTTTAAATTTGAAACACACACATTGACTTATAGGTGTCACATCATGTTTCTGTTTTTTGAGACAGATTCCCATAGAAAAAAAATTTATGATTTTTTTCCTAAATTATTATGACAATATAATTTTTTTTCTTATTTTATAGTGATTGGTACTTTTTGGATTAAAATGTAGATTTTAAACATAAAACAATCACTTTGAGTCATCTAAGGAACATTGTATATGAAGTTGATGTTTTTAGAATTCCAACATCTCACAAATGTTTTATGGATGATTTTAATAATGTATCAAAATAATATGATTTTTTGATCAGTTTTGGGTAGGTTGGTTGTATTTTTTACAGACATTGATGTCAATTTATATAAAAACATGCACAGGGAGTCAGAATGGGAATATTTTGCATCATATTGATGAACTGATAATTCCATCATGTCTGAAATGAATTGGAAATTTATTTCCAAATTTATGAAAATAATTTCAATGTGTTTTCTTTATTTAGAGTATTTCACTTTTCATTTATTCTAAAATAATATTCTAAAATAGATAAACACAAACTGACACATACCTATCACATCTTGAATCAGTTTGATGAGAGTCTAATTCCTACACACCATTAATAAATATTGAATTGTTTTCCTAAATGATAATTACAATATGAGGTAATACACTTAGTTTTCATTTAAGTGACACTTTTTAAACAAAATTGTCAATTCTAAATAGATAATGAAATCTTCACGTCCTACTGAGAACATCATTTCTCAGATTGAGGTGTGTTCGATTCATATATGTCAAAATAGATTTATGTATATTATTTCTGTAAGAACCCAAATCTTCGTTTCAGGTATGTTTTTCCTTTTCAGGTCATTTTTGAGAAAAAGAGGAAAATCTGGACATTTTCCTAATACACACCGTGTACATTATAAGTACACACAGTGTACATTGATGCAGCGCCTGGCTGTGTCATGGCCATGTCTGGGCCACACACACGGTGTATAGTGGTGATGTGGAGGCCGCATTAAAGCAGAGTATGGAAAGACCATGTACTCCTTGTGTACCCCATACATACACATCATGTAGTTTCATTTGTTTCATTAAACAGATCCGGGTCTTGACTCATCGACGAAAACACCTTCTTCTCTAGGTTCATCGACCGAGAGAGACCCGTACGGCTACGAACATCCTCCGAGCCCCTGAGCCTCCATATTTTTTCCGAATCGACCATCATCGATTGAATTGGAGCCACAATGGTGAGTTATTCCTTATTATTGTGTTTCATTCCATGATTTTCCCCCTTTCTCAAGTTTTCATGGGTTGATCGAATTTTGCGTTTACATAGATCTATGACATTCTAAGGAGAATCAAGCATTGTGGTTCTAGTATTCTGATCTCCTAACATCAAGGTAGGTGGTTTGTGCTATACCATTCGATGTATTTGAGTTTTATGTGAAATTTACACCAATACCAGAGAACGAGGTATTGTGTGATTACCATTTTGACCCTGTTGATTTCCTACCTTGTTTGTATTCTTGTGTAGAGGTAATTTGATCATGTTTGTGGATAATTGCTATACATGGATGTTCTTCCCATTCTATGTTCCTGTTACAACCATTTGTTCTTGTTATCCTTTGTCTATTATACTTGTTTTCCATGCCTTGTAGCCGTTGGATGGAATGATATTCTGGACATTCTTGTTATGTTGTAAACTGGTTAGACAAGTATTTCATTAGTCGTACTTTGGCCTTATAGCATTATTATGCTCTAACTGACATGGGAACGTGAGAAACTTTTTCTATATACTATAAGGGATAGGCCGAGTGAGCTTCATAGAGAGTCTTGGATATTATATGCTATACAGGGATTGACCGAGTGAGCTTTCACAGAGAGTATTAGACATTATAGACTATAGGGGAGAGACCGAGTGATCTTCCCAGAGAGTCTTGGATATAATAGACTACAGGTGGGTTGACCGAGTGAGCTTCCTTAGAGAGTCTTTACTTTATTTGAATTTCATTAAAACCATTCCAGGCTAGAGAAGGTATTGACTGAGCGATTTTCCTTAGAGAGTCTATGATAGACCTGAGAATCTAGGAGGAATTGACCATGAAACCTTTCTCAGAGAGCATCTAGACCTTGGGGCTATAATATGGTTAGACCATGTGATCTTCCTCAGAGAGTCCCTGGCTACCCTAGACTATAAGGGTAATTGAACGAGAGACCTTCCCCAGAGAGTCTTATAATTTCGTATGACCAAACAAGAGGGGTCAGGATGAGTGCACTATCCAGAGGGTTGCTGGTACTTCTTGGATAAAACCATAGTGGTTGGTTGTGATTACTTCTAAGAGGGGTTCCTGTTTTGGTTAACAGTTTTCTTCTCTGCTACTTGTTGTTCTATGGATTGATTACTACAGTGTTTCATCCTGTATACTACATACTGTTTGCTGCCTGCTGTTTACTATTACTATTTACTGCTTACTATACTATTACCTATCATATACTCACTTTCTGTTAGGCACAGATCTTCGGGTGGATGCCTACGGAGATTTTAGTCTCACACCCAACATGTACCATGCTTTTGGGCCCAATAAAACTATTTTGTTGCAGGTATAGACAAGGGAAAGCACCCATTTGACTTCTGGTACTTGATTACTTTGGAGAAGGAGAGCATCGGACCAAGCCTATGCTTGTGATGCTGAAGAGTTGATTATCTGTTTACTTTTAATTGTACTTTTTTTAGTATTGTATTCAGCATTGTGACTTGTTTGGCTTCATTCCTAGACATATGTAACATGCATCATTTCATATATACATGTGTTCTTCAGCTATTTATTGTTTTAGTCTTCTGCTATTTATTGTTGTTGGATGTTTACTACTTCCGCTATTGTATGCTTTGTTTACTTCTGATGTGTTCTTTTCCCATGAGGGCATAGTTTCCCCACTATCACACCCAAGGACCTCGTTGCTAGTAGGAAACCTTTGGCATTTGGGGAAATGTGTTTGATGCCATGTGACCAACTGGGTACGGGGCACCTCTAGGTGGCTTCTGGAACTAGGACGTTAAAAATTTGTATCAGAGGAATTCTTTTCTCTTGATTAACTATTTAGAGATATTATCCAGGAATAGGGTAGATTCTGTATTTGGTAATAAGTTGAGCATGGGAGTAGCTAACCATTGTACAGGGAAAAGCCAATCTATGTCATTTATTGCAGTTTTCTGGTATTGAGATTTTACGGTTGATATGATTTCACTTAGAGTGACTCACATGCCTTATGTTGTTATTGTTGGTATATTGCAGTTCTATTTCTATCACAACCCGGTGAGATGAGGGTATTCCATCTCATGCATCATATAGGCACTTGTTAGAAATCGCATGCCATGCATTCTTTCCATGCCATCTAGGGTGCATTAGAAATTGCATGTTGTTGTGATCAATGTTGTGTAGATTATACATGCTGTTGTGATAGATGCTTTGATAGATCCCTGCAGTTTGATAGAGAAATTGTTCGTATTGTATCCTTACTTAAATGAATGCCAAATTTTTATTCTTTAGGTGTTATGGTCTCTCATGAATCGGAGTTTGGTACATCATTGACTAGTTTCCCTTGCATTAGATATGTAATAAATGTCGAGATTTGATTCGCGGGGATTATGTGCCCTCACAGATCGGAATATGGCACCTCCATATTTGTTTTCAGTGTTTTCTGCACTTCAGTGCAGTTTCTGAGCAACAGCCCAGAAAAAACTTAGAATACATAGCATGTACTTGACTACACGCCATGTAGTGTTAAACCGTGTCATTGACTATGTGAGCAGAAACACAGGGATGTGAAAAAGTTTTCATGAACAATCCGTGTACAGTAGTTACACGCCGTGTAGTACTGTCCGTGTACCCAACCATGTCACTAACAACATGGGTGGGGGAAGCGCGTGTATTACACGCCGTGTTTGGTATGAATACGCCGTGTAGCCCTGATCTAGGTACATGGTCGTTACAGGAAAAACACGGGACGATGTTATCTCTCCTATACACACCGTGTTTTTTAGAACTTGTCGTGTAAGAGTCAGCCATGTAGCGGACCGTGTAACTAACAACACAGACAGCTGAAACCTTGTCTGGTACACGTCATGTCCTTAGGGAACAAGCTGTGAAGACTAGGGTTAAGAGGACCATGTGGGTTAGCCATGTAATGAGACTCGTCCAAGGGATTGGAGTTCAAGAACACGCTGTGTGTGGGTACAAAAAGCCATGTAGTCGTGGGTGTTACACAACCATAGGTGGCAGAAGTACTCACCCATGTGTCTGGATTATGAGGACACACCATGTAATTTTATACACGCCATGTTTTTGTGTTTTGTATAACTTGTTTTTTATTTTCAGTTGTTCATGTTTTGTGTTCTTGGGTTCTCTTTCCTTTATAATTCTGATCTAAGGTTTTATTTTAATCTTCTAAAATTAAATTTATTAAAAGAATTTGAGGGTGACCGAGCCCAGGAGTATTTGAGTCTTGAGATGGGTACTCTTTCTATTTTAGAGTACTCGTCTCGTTTAACTGAGCTGTAGTGCTTCACGCCGATTCCGGCAGGTGATGAGTTGTTCCTTGCTAGGAATTTTGAGGATGGTCTCAGGAAGGATATCCATTCCCAGGTGTATATCTTCAGGTTGACTTAAATATCATCTATTGTTAACCAGGGACTGATCATTAAGCATAATCTGAGAGATTCTGGAGCAGTGAGCCAGGGTGGTTCGACATCCCGATTCAGTGTTCCTCCTAATGATAGCAGGATGTGTCATAGGAAGTGTGCTCAAGAAGATCAAGGTAGGAAGAATGTATCTTCGAGCATCAAGGTAGTATGCTACCAGTACGGTAGGAGTGGGAATACTAGGCCTCAGTGTTAGAGAGTCCCGATAGAGTGTCGATCTTGCAGCAAGATAGGACATCTTCAGTGTTTTTGTCAGATATTCTCGCCTACAGTTGGTGGTAGGGGTTCTTCTATGACCCCATGTATAGGAGATATATCCCCAGTTTCACAACATTCTGGGAACTGGAGTTCATCCGGACGTTCGGGCCGAGGAGGAGGCCGCGGTCATGGTGGTCAGTCACCAGTCTATCAGAGACAACAGAGTGGATCAGCTCAGAGTGGACAGCCAGGGGCACGGGGCCATGGTACAAGCCAAACATTCACCGTGGAGAAGACCTATGTGGAGCAGGATCCATGCACTTCTACAGTTCGAGTTACGATCTTAGTAGCCTCAGTTTTATCTTCATATGTTTTCGATACTAGTTCCTCTCATAGTTTTATCTACGTTTTTTTGTGGAGAGCCTTGATCTCTGTATCTTTTTGCTTTCCTACATGTTGACTCTTGATAAACCGTTGGGAAAAAAGACGTCTAGCATACGTCAGTGCAGAGAGTTCCATCATGAGGTTGCAGGGTGTCACTTCTTTTGGGAACTCTGTCTTTGAGATGAAAGGCTATAATGTCATTCCCGGTATGGACTGGTTAGTTCCCTTCCTGGAATTCATAGATTTCTATCGCTGCATGGTGAGTTTTGTATCACCAGTGGGTGGATCTTTTCTTTATAGAGGCGAGTGGAATGACTATGCGGGTAGAACTGGACCAGAGAATCATGGGCTAGGGGGAGTTACCACCCATATTTCCAGTCATTATCTAGATAACCAGGGGACTTCGCAGTTAGACATTCCTCCAGTGGTGGACCATTTTAGGGATGTCTTCCCAGAGGAATTTCTGGGTTGACTCCGGAGCATGAGGTATACTTCTCGATTGATCTCATTCCAGGAGTGGCACCAGAGTCAATTCGTCCTTATAGGATGACTAAACCTGAGTTGTAGGAGCTCAAGAAGCATTTGGATGAGTTTCAGGCAAAGGGTTTTATCTGAACCAGTACTTCTCCATGGGGTTCACCTGTCCTATTTGCGAAAAGGCAGACGACACCCTTAGGATCTTCGTGGATTATCAGAAGTTAAACCAGTTTATGGTGAAAAACCAATATCAATTGTCGATGATCGATGGCCTTTTTGATCAGCTTCCAAGAGCCCATGTGTTCTCGAAAATCGATTTGAGGTCCAGTTATCATCATTTTCGCGTTAGACCATTAGATATACCTCTTACAGCCTTCAGGACCTGGTATGGTCTATTAGAGTATACGGTAATGCCATCCGGTCTCACGAATGAGCCAGCCGTTTTTATGGCACTGATGAGCCGAGTGTTCCATCCAAACATGGATTCCATCGTGGCGGTTTTTTTGGATGACATGTTAGTGTACTCTCACACTTGACACAACCATGATACCCATCTATAGATTATTCTGAGTACACTGAGAGAGCATCAGTTATACGCTAAGCACTCAAAGTGCCACTTTTGGATGGATTAGATTCACTTCATGGGTCACATTGTCTCAGAGACAGAAGTATCAATAGATATAGAGAAAGTGAGAGCTATAGTTTTCTAAGAACATCCAAAGAATGTCTTTGAGGTGAGGAGTTTCCTAGGGATGGATGGATAATACATGCATTATATACAAGACTTTTCATGCCTTGAAGCACTGCTGACAGGTCTGACCACGAAAGGTGTGAAGATCATATGGTCAGATTCCTATGAGTCATCCATTCAAGAGATTAAAGGGATATTGGTATCAGCATCGATACTAGTCTTTCCAGAGCCTAGAAAGAGCTATACAGTCTACTATGAGGCTTCGGGTGTCGGATTGGGAGCTATGCTTATGAAGGGATATGGATTTGTTGTGTACAGGTCTTGGCAGTTGAGACCGCACGAGAGGAACTACCCGACACACGATCTGGAGTTGGAAGCTATTGCTCATGCCTTACACTATTTGAGAAATTACCTTCTGGGAGAGAACTATGTGGTTTTCACTAACCACTTGATTCTCAAATACATCTTCACTCATTGCGATTTGAATTTGAGACAGTGTAGGTGGGTCGAGTATCTTCAGTCCTTCAACATTGAGCTTGCCTATACTCCAGGAAAGGGAAATGCAGTGGCTGATGTGTTGAGTAGGAGAACTGCGATTCAGGCAGTTCAGGAGGCCAACAGTGAGTGCAAGCATTTGGATTGGTTATCTGAGATGCATTTGGTGGTGGACGACTAACAGGGGCAAACTTTCCTTTCATCAGTAGCTGTTACCTCTACCCTTCGTGATCAAGTGCGGATGAGGCATCTATCAGACTCATAATTCCTATTCCTTTGGGAGAGTGTGTCAGGAGAAGATTATATTCCTAGGTGGATAGTGGGAGAGGATGAGATCTTGTGTTTCCAAGGACGAGTATGGGTGACGGTAGACATGCACGAGGAACTGATGTGGGATTTTTATTCTTCAGTTTGGGAAGTTTATCCTGGAATCACCAAGATGTATCATGATATACACCACCAGTACTGGTGGCCAGGTATGAAGACAGATGTTTCTAGGTTTGTCATGAAATGTTATACTTTTCAACAGGTGAAAGAGGAGCATCAGCGACCAGCAGAGCTTTTACAGCAGTTACCCATCCTTGAGTGGAAGTGGAATGATGTCGTGATGGACTTCGTAACTGGGTTACAGAGGTTACCTCACTGGAGTGATAATTTTTGTGTTGTCATCAACAGGATTACAAAGGTTTCTCACTTCTTGCCGATCATGGAGACCTTCACCGTTGAAGAGCTTGGATGATTGTACATCTGAGAGATTTTACATCTTCTAGGAGTTCCACACTCGATTGTTTCAGACAGGGATGCGCGTTTTACTTCTCGGTTCTGGCAGGGGCTTCATATGGATTTGGGTACATAGGTACTTTTGAGTATATCATACCATCCCCAGATAGATTTCCAGTCCGAGCATACGATCTAGGTTCTTGAGGATACTCTCCGAGCTTGCATTCTAGACAAGTCGGTTCTTTGGATAAGCATATTATTCTTTTGGATTATACCTATAACAACATTATTCAAGAGACTATTCATATGGATCCTTACAAGGATTTTTACGGTAGGCCATGACAATCAACTTTGTGCTGGATAGAGGCATTAGAGGAAGCTTTTCTAGGACCTCACCTTGTTCAGGAGACCTCAGAGCAGATAGAGTTGATTCGGAAGAGGTTGGCTACAACACAGTCTCGATAGAAGTCTTATGCTGATCAGCAGAGATGTCCTCTGGAGTTCGAGGACAGGGATCGGGTTTTGCTGCATGTTGCACCAAGGCCGGGACACAAGAGGGTTTGATGATAGGGTAAGCTTTCACCATGGTCTCTCAGGTCATTTGAGGTGTTGGGGAGAGTTGGGCCGGTTGCCTATAGTTTGTAGTTACCTCAGAGGTATCGGGCAATGCACGACGTCTTCCACGTCTCTCAGCCCCGAAAAATACTTTTCAGAACCGTCTCATGACTTTTATCCTGAGGAGGATGAGATTAAAGAGGATGCGTCATTTGAGGAGCATCCTATCTGGATTTTTGATCGCAGTACAGATGTTCTCTATGACCGGTCTGTTCTTCTGGTATAAGTGCTATGGCAGCATAGGCGAGTAAAGGGAGAGACCGGGGAGGGGGGGCCTATGTACGATCACAGTGGCCAGAGCTGTTTGGGGTTTCTTCTTCAATGCCTCTCTAGAAAAATTCGGGGATGAATTTTTTTTAAGGGGGACGTTATTAAGAACATAGATCTTCGTTTCAGGTATGTTTTTTCTTTTCTAGTCTTTTTTGAGAAAAAGTGGAAAATCTGGAAATTTTCAAAATACATGTCCTATACTTTATTAGTACACACCCTGTACTTTATATGTACAGGTCGTGTACATTGACGCAGCACCAGGCCGTGTGTTGGCCGTGTCTGGGCCACACACATGGTGTGTAGGGTTGATGTGGAAGCTGCATAATGCGGAGTACGTAAAGGCCAAATACATGTCATGTACCACAGATGTACAAGCCATGTACCGCAGAAGTACACGCCGTGTAGTCTGTTTTTTTTCATTAAACGGGCCGGGGTCGCGCCAAATCGACAAAAAAACCTTCTTCTCTAGGTTCCTCGACCGAGAGTGACCCATACGGCCGTGAACATCCTACGAGCCCCTGAGGTTCCGTCTATTTGCCGAATCGACCTCCGTCTATTGCGTTGGAACCGCAACGGTGATCTCATCCTTCTTCATGAGTTACATTACATGATTCTCCCTCTTTCTCATATTATCATGGGTTGAATGTTTTGTACGTTTTCATAGATATATGACGTTCTAAGGAGAATCATGCCTCATAGTTCTAGTATTTTGATCTCCAAGCATCAAGGTAGGTGGTTTGTGCCTTACCTTTCGATGTCTTTGAGTTTTATATGTAAATTCCACTAATACCCGAGAACAGGGTATTGTGTGTTTACATTTTTGACCATGTTGATTTCTTGCCTTTCATGTATGTTTGTGTAGAGATAATTTGATCATGTTTGTGGATAATTTCTATACTTGGATGTTTTTCCCATTCCTTGCTCTTGTTACGACCATTGTGTCTTGTTAGCCTTTGGCTGTTATACCTGTTTTCCATGCCTTGGGACTATAGGATGGAATGATATTCTGGACATGCTTGTTATATTGTGCACTAGTTAGCCAAGTATCTCTTTAGGCGTACTTTGTACTTATAATATTATTATGCACTGACTAGTAAGAGACCGTGATAACCTAGTGCTATAGGCTGTAAGGGATAAACTGAGTGAGCTTCCCAAAGAGTCTTGGATATTGTAGGCTATACAAGGATAGACCAAGTGAGATTACATAGAGAGTCATGGACATTATAGACTATAGGGGATATATAGAGTGAGCTTTCCAGAGAGTATTGGATATTATAGTCTACAGGAGGGTAGACTGACTGAGCTTCCTTAGAGAGTATTTACATTGTTTGAAATTTTTTTAAACCATTCCATACTAGAGAAGGAATTGATTGAGCGAGCTTCCTTAGAGAGTTTGAGATAGACCTGAGACTATATGAGGAATTGACCGAGCGAGCTTCCTCAGAGATTTTCTAGACCTTGAGGATATTATAGTGTTAGACCATGTGATCTTCCTCATAGAGTCCCTAACTACCCTATAATATAATAGTAATTGATTGAGCGAACTTCCCCAGAGAGTCGTATAATTTTTTATGACAAAATCAGGGGGGTTTGGCTGAGTGCACTGCCCAGAGTGTTGTTGGTAATTGTTGGATAGGACGAGAGGGGTTGGCTGTGAGTACTTCCCAAAGGGGTTCTTGTTGTGGTTAGCTGTTTTCTTCTCTGCTGCTTGTTGTTCTGTGGATTGATTACTATTGTGTATCATCTTGTATACTACATACTGTTTGCTCCCTGTTGTTTAATGTTACTGTTTACTACTTATTGTACTATTACTTTTCATATGCTCATTGACTCTTTGGCATAGACTTTTGGGTGGTTTCCTACTTGGATTTTAGACTCACACCCTATTTGAGCCATGCTTTTGAGCCCAATAAGACTATGTTGTTGCAGGTGAAGACAAGGGAAATCACCCTTTGACTTATGGTACTTGATTGCTTTGTAGCAGGAGAGCATGGAACCAAGCCATGTCTTGCGATGCTTAAGAGTTTCTTATCTGTTTACTTTTCCTTATAGTTTGGTTTAGTATTTTATTCAGCATTGTGACTTCTTTGGATGCTTTCCTAGACATATGTATCGTGAATCATTTCATATATACATGTGTGCTCTAGCTATTTATTGTTTTAGTCTTCCACTGTTTATTGTTTTTGGATGTTTACTGCTTCAACTATTGTATGCATTGATTACGTCTGTTGTGTACTTTCCAATGAGGGCATAGTCTCCCCACTATCACACCCAAGGCCCTCGATGCTAGTTGGTTACCTCTGGCGTTTGGGTAAATGCACTAGAGCCCATGAGACCAATAGGGTAAGAGGCACCTCTGGGTGTATTCTGTAATTGGGACGTTACAATTTCAAAGTATCAAAATAATCTATTAGTGTTTTATTGGTTATGAGTTTTCAGTTTTCATTTCAAAAAATATTTTATGTCAATTTTTAATGAAAATATGCACAAGGAGTCAAACCGGTCACACTGTGTGTCCGAATAAGATGCAGCTGGGTCATACATGTCCCAAAGGTTCAAAACAATTTGAATAGAAAATGTTTATAATTTTATTTGTTTTAGGTTATTTATTTTTAGGGGATCTCATTATTAGGATATTTCTTTTCATTTTATGTCTTTTTTCCTTCAACACCATCCCTCCTCGATGAAGACAGTCTCTTAATGATGGTTTTTCTCCAATAGTTCTTTCGTACACCATATTAATTTTGTGTTTTATTACACAAAAATTTTTTACAACAGTAAATCTGGGATATATAACTTTTTTATTTTTTAATAAGTGTTGTAAAAGTCTCAAGTGACTATTAGTAACACTATAGAGACCATTTCGATGCAGTGTAGAGAAGTCATGGGAAAGCAATAACTTATGTTTTATTTTTGTTGTTCAATTTGTTTTTGGTGAGTGTTTCCATTACTAAATATGTAATATTTGATTGTACTTTAAATTTTCTAATAGAAATTTTACTATATGTTATTTAAATTATTAAAAAATAAGTACTTTTTATGTTTATTCTGATAAAGATTCATCCACATAAATTTCTTGTATAAAATCATATTAAAATGTGGTGAAAAATATAGCTTCAATAAGAAATATTAAGAACTTTCAAAATGAATCTTATCTTATATGGAATTTTTTCCCTTTTTAATAGGTTTTATCAAACTCAATCTCATTATGATCCTCACTCTACAACATATCCCATCAATTTTATTATTTTTAATCTACTGATTCATCACTTCCTCTTCCTTAATTTTCATCTCTATATCCCTCCCCCCCCCCATTCTACACCTCTTCCTTCTCCTCCACCACAATGTCCAACTATACCTCTGCCTCCTCCTCCACCACCACCTCCTCCTTTTCGATTTTCCAAAATATTGTATGTCTTTCATGTTAGCACTTTAAAACCAAATTGGTTTCTTCCACTATACTTATCCATGTGAAATAGAGACAAATAATTTTTAAACATTATGAAAATATTTTTTCACACCCAAAATACGTCTCTTAGATCAGAACTCATATAGGTACACAAACATAGTAGGTAATCACCAACGTTTTTTGTTGGGATACATTCTAAAATGAAGTACAATCCCCAAACATCTATACTAAAAACATTAGTTTCCATTAGAGTATGATGGTTTTCTTCAAACATGATAGTAATAAGAAAAAATCTAAAACCATTTGATAATGAAATATATTTAATGAAATTGTAATTACCTTTTTAAATTACATGTTGGGAGATGCTATATATTTCATGATTTATGAACTGTCACATAAATATTCAAACATAATATCTGCAATCTATGTCATTATCTTCCATGGGACACTGTAAAAATATTGACCAAGATAATATTTTTTTGAAATGTTTTATTAGTTAAATCATTCTATATATACCCAAATTTGTTTCCATTTATAGTTATCCCCCCTGCTTTATCTCTTTAGAAGTGAACTTCAAGCCATGAATTATACAATATATAATGACACCCAATAATAGCCAAATTTGCATTAAAAATAGATTGAAATAAATAATTTAATGTTTATCAATAATTTTATTATTTCAGTGTATTAAATATTCACAATACACATCATGTGTGGTTGTTTGGATAGATATCCATGCATTGGATCTAAATAATAAATATTTTTTTATATCTATCTTGGCTGGGATGAAAATCTTATGATTCCTATAAAACCAAAAACAAATAAGAAATTAAAAAACTAAAAATATAATTTTTTGATTGGAGTGTAGAGATTTACATTTCAATTGGAGGAATCAAAATGATTCTTCAATCTAATGTTTTTTGTCAAATAAATCTGGTAAATCATTTTTTTCATAGGAATTTCTATATCATCCAAAAAAATTAATATAGAAATGAAATAATGATTATGGATTCCAAATAGATATTTCCATGATATTCCATTTATATAGTATAAATATCCTATTGAAAATATGTTTAGGTATTAATTCAAATCAAAAAATTTTATCATTATTTAGATAGATATATTACTAAAATGGTCTTTATTAATGTATTAACCTTTGAGGAACCCATCCATTTTTTATTAACAATCTCATTTATACTCTCTATACCAAATTTGTATATCCTAGAAGCTCCATATATATATTTTTCATGTGGAATATAAGACATATTTTCATTATTAAATGTGGTTTTAATGAAGTTATAATGATAATAAATATTTATTTATGACTGGTGGGGAGAAAGTACTCTCAGAAGGTAATTTTGATTTCTTGGTTTATTTAACAAATTTTCATCATCTGAAGTTCCATTTATGTGATGCTATATTCATCTATAATATCATACCTCATTTCATACCTTCTTCAATCAAATGTTCGATGTTTTACATAGGAAAAAATCATGAAATTCATAACTATTGTATCTTTATATGATTAATGTAATTTTTATGAATGATCCAATAGCATCATTGTGTTTTTTACATCCTGATCATCATGTGGAGTAGGGTACTCAGATGTTGGTCATGAGCTACCTCAATCGGCCCTCTCATCTGATATATTGGGATGAAATTATTTTGTATCTTTTCTCCTGGGATATTATTCACCTTACCCATTTCAACATGGTGTTGCGTTGGTGTAGAAAGATAAAAATATCGTACAACAGAACCCTTTAGAATATTAATAGAGTAAAATTTCTAGTTTTTTTATTCACGTTTAAGAGAGAGAGTAATAAAAAAAATTACCACTGGAAAGGTATGCTGTTGGGGGGATAGACTAGCCTGAAATCATGTGGGATAATTTGGTCCATGTGAATATTTATTTTTCTAAATTTGGTTCACATTAATCATTTATCAGACAATTTCTTGTCAAACAAGGCCAAACAAAAATATCTTATAGTGATTCAATTTGTGTTTTCAATCATATCACCATATTATATGTAAATTCTTGTGGGTTTATGTTCTTGAAATTAATATTATGAGGCTCTCAAAAACCTAATCCTATGATGAGGACATATTTTTTGAGATGCTTGAATGCTACAGAAAGTATCTTTTTATGGTTGGATCAATATAAATTCATTAACTAAAACATATTAAAAAATATGAACATAAATAGATATTATATATAATACTATTAAAATCCTAATAAATTAAAAAAATTATTACTTATATATTCTTTCTATTCAGTTTTTGTGTTTCAATTAACTAGTTTACCATCATTATTTACATAAGCCTCCTCCCATATAACATAATTTTAGGGGGAAGGGTCTTCTGATTTGGATTAAAAATATTCATATAAAAGAGGATCATATGTTGTTTCTTATCACATAGTAATACATTTATTGATTATTTAATATGAATACAAATTTATTCTATAATAAAGAGTATCCCATACTTTATTTATGATAGTGTTACATTGGTTTTGATGCTTGTTCATTATTATTACCACTCCATTTCTATTTCATAAATTAAATTTTTTTAATCTTGTTGGATAAAATAAATAATGTCAAATAATATATTATATAATGAAATTCCCCTAAATTTTTTTATCATTTTGACAATGAATGAATGCAGTCCATGTTGCGTACATTATAAAGTGTGAATTACTAACTAGTTGGTGGGGTAATACATTCCACTTAGAATCCATTTTTTCAAACATCAGATGTTGATTCTGGAGGCCACTATGGGCATTTCCAGAGGTCATAAAGACATATTTGTTAAGAAAATTATTTAAAATAAATCATCTCTCCATTTAATAATGAAAATTTATTCAACATTTTATAATATAATTTTTTTTAAAATAGAGGATTTATATTTCCACATTACTATTACATCATCCCAAATAAATTCGTTCATTATAGGGTGAATGTGGATCGATGAATCTATATCAAATAAGAAATTGATACACATTGTGACTCCAAGAAAACTACTAAACATCACATGTTTAGGTCAATAGGTTGGCCACAATAATTCCAACCAACTTTATATTTTATACCATTACTTCTTCCATTGATAATTTTATTCATTGTTGTGATGTTGTATCATTTAATTTTCATCAACATGACGTTTATCCCCTAACAATTATGCGGCTTCTTCATAAACAATCTATTCTTCCATGGGATTGGTGACATCATCTTGTGTAGGAGAAATTTTCTTCATGAATAGTACAAAATTTAATTTTTTTAGAATATAATAATGGAAACACAGTGAAATTATTTTTTAATGGCCACTTGCATGCTTAATTTCATACATGATTAACTATGTAACTCCATCTTCATATCTTTTTTAAAATGTGTATAGTGCATCCATTTTGGGGGAAATTGTTAATTGAATTTAAGAAATTAATTATCCCACTATGGTAGGGGTCCAATGAATTCATCCAAATGTGGAATAAATTGACAAATGTCATCCCCATCATCTTCATATACTAAATAGGTATTATTTCTTTTTATTGCTTGATACCCATCGCTAATCTCTTGGGAAAATCAACCTATTTTACTCAAAATACTCTAACAAAAACTCATCTCATTCCAGGTACTGGTAATAATATTGGATGACTACTTCTTCGAGTGGTTAAAGAAACATAGAAGATATATGGGATGAGTCTCCAAAAATAAAATGTAATATTAACTAATGGGGATATGATTATGATGAGGAATAATGTTCTTTCATTAAATCATTTTAAATTTACACATCTTAATTTAAAATTCTAATTCACAAATAAAAATTATAAAAGGTCTGTGGAACTATTATAAAACATCATCTCATCATCATTGATATTAAAAAACATTAATATATATTATTGGTCTTTTATCATTTATTTTTATCTCAAATATAACTTCTCTATATCCCATAAGATTCATATATATGGTGTGAGTATAAAAATAAATAAGTAAATACTGACAGGATCGTTCAACTATATAACACATATATTTGAGTCTATGTTAAATATCGTAATATTAAAAATACCCATGTTTGTCATGTCTTTATATACTAACTAAGAATTCATGATAATCAAATGTACTGACTTTATTTCATACATTTGAATTATACTAATCCTACAAATAATTATATACCTTGGTTTTTTCCTAAAAATAAAATAATTAAACAAATAAGTACATAACATTATATTAATATGGAAAAAATAAATTATTTATCTCACTATTGAAATAACCACATATCTAGTAGTATGAGATTTGACCTCATACTCCTAGCATCCAAGACTATCCCATAGGGATAACTAGATCTTGTACTAATTCCATCGCAATCATCAAATGGTTATAACAAAGCCATTTTTTGGGAAGTGCATTTTCAATATTGGAATGTCTTAACAAAATTGATTGCTTTAGAAAATAGCCACACTATGGGGGCCAAAATATATTAGATAAACATAAATTCAATAAGATAACAATTAATAACAAGAAATAATTAAAATTTCACATCTTCGTCTCCATTGACAATGATGAATCACTAACATATATAAAGTAACTCTAATTATAACATCCTATGCATATCTATCACATAAAACCTATAGCTTATTATTTTTTAAACATATTATTATCCCATTCATACATTAAGCCCACTCATATTATAGAAATACCTAAATGTAATTTGAATTATGACCTCTAACATTATAAATTTCAAAAACAATGATATGAACATTAAAATAAATATTAAAATAAATTATTATTCCATTATTCTATGAAAATTGATATTCCATAATTCATTATTTTTCAAAATAACTATTTTCCTCCAAGACATAGCCTAAATTATGTCTACTTTTAGGATTTATAGGAAATCTGTTTATTATGATTTGGTGAATTTATAGAAAACGAATAATGATGAAAATTTATTTTGATTTATTTTAATCTAAAAATGACTATTTATATGAATAATTTATTTAAACATTCTAAAATGTATCAAAGGGATTCACATAAGATAATTCATATTAATAAACCAAACAAATTCATTTAGTATGTTTTGATTAGATTTTAGTTTTCATCTATGATGTTCTCAGGATGTTTTAAATGATGAGGATGAAAGGATGAAAGTGATGAAGAATGGGTTGGGATATACATTATTTAGTCCTATGGATGCATCTTCGATAGATATTACTCTATGAAATCCATATAAGAGGTATATCGTCAAGGAGAATTGGATCCACAATGAAGGAAGGGAGGAAAGGTTGAATGAGGGAGTCCAATCGACCATCAAGAGGCGGAAGGAAATCAAGCATATAAGGATGGGATAAATTAATGTATTGAGGGTTAGTTGAACTAGTGTATTGATGTATTATATCTATGTTCAAGATTTTATAAAAATTCATACAAATTCATGAAAATGGAGAGTTTTTTTATGAATTGTATTTTATTATATATATATAATAACAAAATGAATCCTTATTTTCACCACCTTATCGGTGAAAATCAAATATTGATTATGAATTATTAATCCGTAATCATAATAAATGAGAAATATCATTCAAAACATCACTATTACTCATTTTGATAATGTTTTAGGACCTCCATAAAAAATATATTTCACCGATAAAACACTGATAATCAAATATTAATTAAGTGAATATCCTCACAAATCATTCTACAAATTTTTTGGAAGAGCATTTTCTCAATAGTTAAAAAAATTTCATGATTCTCGTTATTATATTTATCCTTAATTTATCTTCAGGAGCATTACATTCTATGGTAAGTAGATTCGAAAAATAAAATTCCCAATATCTTAAAGGTAACATTAAATTATATAACACAATCATCAAGAAAATAATAATCATTAAAAAAAGAAGATGGGGATGAAGTATGTAGTTTCCTCATATTGTAATGTATTGTAATTTTCATGTAATTTATTTTATTTATATGTAATCTTTTGACACCAAACACATAGACTGCGGGTGATTATGAGGCCTAGAGTGCCCGAAATGATCTGTCAAATAATGGTATGTTTTAAATAAATGTGCGAGTGAGTTTTTCACTTATTGGAACCCATGCTAGGATCGAAAATAGTAGGTCACCATTGAACATGGAAGGTCAGAATTATCCATGAACGGACTCAAAATCATCTAGGAATGGTCGGATGGAAATGTTAATTTTTGGAATTTTGGGAAAATATTAAAATTAATTAATTTTTTTTTATTTTCCTTCACATTATTTATATGTGGACACTTCGGTGCAGCGACGAGGTTTTGATGATGGACAATAAATGAGTATCATTTATGGATTTTTGGGCAATAATATCTTTAATGATATTTCATAAATGAATCAATGAAAAGATACAACATCGTAATGTAACCGATATGATGTGATATACTTTTTTTATCAAACTAATACATTGGAGAGTTGAGAATTAAAACCTGGAGATTCTCTGAGGAACCTACGATGGAATTACTCTCCATCGAAGAATTAATAATGCAGCGATGAATGCCAACAATTCAAAAATCGACAACGATGACGTGGATCTTATCCATCGTCTCAACGGATCCAACAGTCCAGGTAGGGTTATGATTTATTTTTTATTGTTTTTCATTACTGGTTATTAATTATAAAACCATAAATGCGGATCAATCCATGAATTTGTTGATCCGCGGATCATGTTTTCTTATGGGAGGGTTGTCAAATCCGGGGACATGAATGGAATGGTAAATTAATTTGTTGAAATCCTAAAACTAACCCTTTGATTATACACCTATAATGAGAAGGGAGTGGGTGTACATGAACAAGGCATGAGCCCCTCTTCCTTGAATGTTCTTGTGTGTTATATGAGGATGAAAATTCAAAATGGTGCGAAGGAAAATTTGAGACCTTCACAGTGAAGGCGAAACTCTACAGAGGCTGGAGGCACAGACAATAGGAAGAATGAATGAACGGTGCAGACCCAATGGTCTATGGAAGGTATTGAAATCATATCGATACTAGAGAATTCTAGCATGTTGACACTGGTGAGTGGTAGCAGTGGCCCATGGCGACGACCGCGATTGGGGCGAGGCATTCCACAATGTTGCTCCTATAAAAAGATGTTTCATGTTAGCCATGACATTGTGGCAAGGGACGCCGACATCGGCAGGTGGCAGGTGAGAGTGGCTCGCCTGGTGTGCACCCAAAAAGAGCATCAAGATGTCGAGGCCCATTGGTCATAGTGGGATGATGGAGAACAAGTTACACCTAGTACATCGTGGGGGAATGATCAACATCGAGGGGTTGTGTTAAACGAAAGGGGGCGTCCTTTTTGACAGGCCTCACTCCCCCCAAACCATACCAGTCGGATCGTTGGGTCATTCTAGGCAAGTTTGACCATGATGCCCGAGAATACTAGTCTATTCCTTCAGCCGATATTTCTTAGCAGACTGGGTTAGTGAGTTAATGTCAGCCTGCATAGGCCGTTATGCAGCCCAGGATGGAAAAAGGGATTAGCAAGCCAAAGCTGGTTGGGAAGGATAAAATCGGGTCACTAGGTGACACGTAGGACAAAACCCTTTCCCATCATGGGATGTGTCTAATGTGTCCCAATGGACTATATAGATAGGTCTTTCTAGGTGGGACCTCGTGCCTCTTTGGCTGGGTCAGTCTGATCTAGTCGGACCGGCACCGAACGCAACTGACCACCATTTACTATAATGGATTTATCTTGCATACCTGCTATCTGATTGATGAGACGTTTGTGGCTCTGGGAACCTCTTGATGAGAAAATACTTCTCAGATTATCTATGTGAGTTTTTGAAGATATTAATGTATTTCTGGGTTGGATTGTACTCGAATCCAACCGTGCCCTTTTTATAAAAACTCTCATATCTTATAATCTGAGTTTCCATTCGACATGCCGACTGTTGCATTGGGACCATTACAAAAAGATTTTCCATTAGATTACCCTATGTTGGAAATTGTGTAATTTGAGATATGACTGAGGTTTTGAGTAGTAGATCCTCTAGAAATTAAGTGTTCTAAGTGCGAGAATCCAGTGGTTGGCTATGACGTGACAAATTTACTAGAGACCCAGTTTAGATCGGCATACTAGAGACCATGTGTGCATTAGATTACTAGAAAACTTGTGTGGATTAGAATACTGGATATCCTATGTTAGTCCGCCTACTAGTGACCCTGTGTGGATCAGTATTCTGGCGACCTTGTGTGGATCAGCATACTGGAGTCCCTGGGTGGATCAGTATTTTTCGTGACACTCTCTGGATGATCATACTATCGACCATGTGTGGATTAGCATAGTAGTGACCCATAAGTGAATCAACATACTAGATACCCTTCATGGAATAACATGAGATCAACTCAATATAATTAAATGATAGTGATTTATGACTAATAATTTTTGTTGTTGTACTTATGTTATACCTGGTGTGAGTTGTGTATTTTACTTTGTGCTTTACCTTGAGATATTTCTTTGTGGTGTTTTCCTTTATGGAGTTTTGTGAGACCTGATTTGGTCATGGGTTCCATACTAAGTATTGATATACGCACCCCAGAACAGGCTTCATCCATACCAATTATTTCTTGAGTAGATGATAGACAACTTTGATTGGTACATTGGAGAGCCATAGATAGATTGTGCTCGTAGGTGGATCAATAGATGTGGTGTGATGTAGTGAAATCCAAAAATGTGATGTAACTACCCTCTAGGGACGATCATTGATGGATGACCTCCAGATCTTGTACTTCTTTTCATGATCATTCATTTTAGTTTGGTTTTTATTCTAGGCCCTTTACGTTAATTTATCACATTTTACTCTCAGTGGAGGTACTTTTTTGTGGTTTTACTACTTTATTTACGATATGGTTTTCTTTCGGTTGTATTCCCTATCTGTGTGGGTACAAGTTTAAAAGGAAATTCCGTCCCTTATGGGGATATCACATACATCTTTAGTAACAATCCCCTGGGCTATGGATGGTGGGATTAGTGTAGTCATGACACGGGCCCCAGAGGATGGGTCATGACCTAGTGGTATTAGAGGGAAGTCGGTTCTACGAGAAGAACTAAGAGTCTATTTTTTCAAAGGGGGAAATAGTATTGAGTGTCTTGAGTTCATATTTTAGTCATGGCAGTCCAGTGTTACTGTGACGACCGATGTATCCATCAACTAGGACCCTGAATTATGTATTATGACTTGGTACACAAAACCACTCATTGCATGTGTTTTTGAAATGTATTTCTCTTGATCTAAATTGAGTCAACTCACCAGGTATAACTAATTTACCGTGGTTAATCTTCATTATTTTTCAAGATGACTCCCCATAGAGAGCCAACCGGTCTTCTAGAGTGTAAAAACGAGGATGCTCCATATAGTGATGAGGCTTTGGTTGAATGATCGTTTCTCAAAATGGTACCTTGTGGATATTTCCATTTGAATCCATTTCCCATTAGTCAGCACTTACTACCGGTGCAATCGGTATAGGGAACATGTATGATCAGTGCCATACACGCGTTTCAGTGATGGAGTACCCTTAGGATATAAGGTGAACCTGACACATTGGTGACTATGGAATAGATTGAGGTGGGGAATGAATTTTCCTCTATCCAGGGAACTATTATGTTATATGGCAGTCTGGGCAGTGATAAATCTGCGTGTCTCAACTAGGTAATGAAAGGGTTTCGATTACATGATCTTACGATGAGGTTACTTTTCTGTGGACAGAGCATTATAACCTCTCTTAGACAAAGGGATACTTCCATAATAGATAATGGGTATGTGTTCTCAAGAGATTGAAAAGGACGGCATGTCAGTAGCTATGTATTCATCGAGGCATGATGACTTTTCTAGTTACTCAATGAATATGATAATACCAGTTCTTCAGGGTTCAGACATCCGAGAAATATGTGCTTAGGAACATCCAACCCATCACTATTACTCACTGCATTACAACATATTATAGGGTTATAGAGAGAACCTTTTGGTTAGAGAATATCCGTCTGAGAATATACAGCGACTGGATGTAAGCAGTGGGAAAACAAGCAGTTGAAGTCAATATTAGATACTTGGACGTGTGAGACATATTGAGATGTGGTGCCAAGGAAGGGGTTCTATAACTGTGGTCTCATAGGTTGAGTCCAGTCGACCTAGGAAGAGGTAATTTTTTTATAAAGATGATAGAAGACATCTTTCTAGGGACTGTCTAGCCCGTCTTGTGGATAGAGAAATAAGGGATGGACCACCGGGGAAGAGGAAGTAATAGGAACAGATGAAACGGTAGGGAGAAATAAATTTAAGGGGAACATGGAGAGAAGCAGGATGTGGTATACATTTCAGAACGTTAGAACCACCACCCTAATGTGGTCCTCACCAGACCTAGGTAGCTAGTGGATAGGGGAATGGAGTCGCTACATGTGGACAAGGAGTATGAACCAAGGGATCATGGAATGATTTGAGGTATTGTCTCTGTCTTCTAAAAGTATCCATACTAATATACACTGGTGGTAATAATTCCTTCTTGTCATGAATTTTGTTCAATTCCTAGAGATTCCAGTTAAACCATTGACTTGATCATGACGTCTGGAGATACCTATTGGAGGAGACTCGATAATCACACATATGATTATTGTGTGATATTACCCTGGAGTTGAGAGTTTCTGTTGGAACCTCATGGTGATTCTGTCAATTTCATACAGAGATAGTTTGGGAATAGTCTGGTCATCCAAAATTCATGATCAAATTGACTGTTTTAGGGAGAAAAAATGTAGTATACCTACAATGCTAAAATGGAGTTTTCCTTGGTCCATGAAAAAGGAAACACAAGTTGCATGAGATAAACTATTGGATAGAATGGTGAAACTAATAACTCTTGAGTCGTCCATCCGTACCCCCATGGTAGTAGATATTTTGAGTTTTTTTCAACAGTAGAGGTGGGGTGTGAGAATATCCTTTCAATAGTTGTATCTAGGATTACCTACATGAAGGGGGTATGGACTTATGAATCATTCTACAAACTGATATTGCACTTGTAGAGACCCTAAGATTAACATACATGGACATTACATTACTTTTTCAGAATACTTAGTACATTACAAAAACACACAAACAAGGACCGTAATAGTTTAGTGTCTTTGGAAACTCGGAACGTAATCTTCTAATCATGGTGAAAGATCTTCAACATCTCCCATAAAGGTCTTCCTTCTTTTGTTTACTTACCTAAAATATTTCTTTTAATCCTCGGGGGAAAAGAAAACCTAAAAAGGGTGAGCTCAAATTCTCAGTAAGGGTAAGCATGGATAAAATAAGACATACCATATACATTTGAACTTAAAAAAACATTAACATTAAAAATATTGAACAATGACATAAAACATGGAATTACACAAGGCATAGATCATAATGGAACATAAATCATGATAAAATATCATGGGAATAAAACATGTAATTGTGGCATCCATTAAGCACATGTAATGATTTCCATAGTAGCCAATCCTTTGCTGCCAAGACCATCTTAGTGGAAAAAGTCCCTTTCTGAATTGAGTTCACTCCTCGTTT
The DNA here is from genome assembly GCA_963277665.1 of Viscum album. Taxonomy (NCBI): domain Eukaryota; kingdom Viridiplantae; phylum Streptophyta; class Magnoliopsida; order Santalales; family Viscaceae; genus Viscum; species Viscum album. The sequence continues at coordinate 2,130,121,274 of OY728120.1, forward strand.
CAGTCAAGTTTTACTGAACAGGTTTAACCTGCCATTCCAGCCATGTCTATCTCATGAGATATAAATCTTTACCCAATGCATTGGAGGGAGATATAGATACCACCCATCTCATAATGAAATCTTTATTACTTGTGCCACAAAAAAACATACATCATTCATAATAACCCAATAAACAAAATGGATTTCATAAACATCATTCCATCATCACATAAACTATATAAAAGAAATGGATATCATTTCATAATAAGAAAAGTGAAACCATTTAAATCATAGAGACATGATACTTGAAACATACATATATGAAATAATGTCATCTTAGATGAAAAATGGTTTTGATAAAATACTTGAAATGAATTCTTGAGGAAAATATCCTTTCATATTCAAAATCAATTTCTTTTCAAAAAACATCATGCAATTTTAAAAGAAAGAGATTTTGTTGAAAACAGTAATGAAATCTTTTGTAGAAAGCTTCATGAAAATAAGGCTTTATGAAACTGTAAAAAAAATTTCATGTCATATAAGTTAAAAAAACATTCTTCACGTACTTTTGTCGAAAACGTTAAAAATGTACCTCGTAACGTAAACAAAAGAATGATTCATTACATAACATGTACTAAAAGTCAAAAAGTCAAAAATGGGTAAACATGACTTTAAACATACATGAAAACACTTTTATAAAACATGGACATGGATGATAGAAATAACCCCAGTAAATACTTACGAATAAGAAATCTCGGATAAAAATGTGATTTGCAAAATTTATCCCTTACCTTAGGTCCGATTTGATTCGTAGGTGTCCAAACCTCCGGTATAATGATTTAGAAGATGTTATTGACTTATTAAAGAATCATATTAATTTTTATGATATCATATATGGTTCAATTTGACTTTATATTAACCGTTCTTTTGTAAATTTCATGTTAAAGATCATTTTGGGTAAAATCGTTTCATTTGTCGTTCGTGTTTTGACTTGTAATTAGTCATATGATTACTTAGATCATGATTACTTACATCCAGAATGTAAAACATGATTTATATATAATATATATTCAGAATATACATATATATAATAGATTGATAAATGGAAATAAATACACCGTTCATGGAGACGGTAGGTCGTACGTACGCATGAACGTTGTTTTTGTTTCCTCATTGAATTGAATGGAATTAATTGGATGACATACATATATATATATATACATGGATCCAATATCAATATTATGTCATATATTTCACGATTAATTATTATATATACTTTATAATCATTCATGATTGGTTAAAGTGGAGAATGAATCTCATCGCGTCGTGGAGACGGTAGTCCGTACGTACGCACGAGCGATGATATTGTTCTCATGATCGTGGGACTGTATTGGAGTGTATTTATACTATTTAAGAATAAATATTACATTAAAATAATCATATATAGTTATTATTTACACCATTATACCCATCCAAGTAAGGTGGTGGTGGAAAATAGATTACACCACGGCGTGGAGACGATATTCCGTACGTACGCACGTGCGGTGATTTCATTTTCCGTAGGATGGATAGATGGTGAAATAGGGTTGTTTCATAATTATAATAACATATAATTATATGAGTGATACTGATGTTATTTCTTCATGATGAAACAACTAAAGAAGAAGAAGTGGATGAATAAATAAAGATGAAAGAATCGGTAACGGGCATTACCTCTTCTTTGAAGCACTTCTTTGAGACATCCTTTTAGGGCACTAAAATTTGCCATTGAAGAAGATCAGGACCTCTAGGATGTCTCTAGGGAAGTGGAGAGAAGAAATTGTCAGGGTTTGGCCGAGCTTTAAGGCTCAATGTGGTGTGAGGAAGAGAGGGAGGAGGTTCCCTTTTATAAGGGAGGAGAGGGGCTCCTTTGGAAAACTAAAAATATTATTTTATTATAAAGTCATATTTGGTTTTAAATAGCTCCAAATTTATTTATTTAGAATCTAAGGTGGGTATGGGTCTAAATCCTATCATCCAATAGAATTTAGACATGTTTAGGTTACTATTTCAATCTTATCATATAGATTTAACATTAAGGTAAATAATTTCACTTTTACAATGTCTTCTTTTGTTCTTACACTATACGGTTAATAAACATACTATAACAAGCCAAACGAACCCCAATTTGTTTATTATTAATATATATAACCTTAGATAAGTCATTTGGCCGAACCTTGGATTTTTAGGAGTAAAATAACAATTAATAATATAATATTTGTTTTAAATACTATTTTATGTCAATTTTGACACTATTTAGTAATTGATTTTTGTGAAAATTAGAACAGAATGATTAGTTCGAAAAAGGTTATTTAAATCAATACTAACATGTCATATTAACCTATAAAATTAGTTTAATTCATAAATAGTCTCAAATTACATTTATTTGGGTATTTATAACATCAATTATGTCAATATTTAATTAATAAGATAATTACTGCATCATATTTGTGTCATAAATAAATTAAATTATTTAATGTCTAAAATTTAAAAATAAAATACCATTATGTAGGAAATCTTTTTAGCTTTCTAATTAATATTTATAGTCGAATTTATATTATTTATAACCCTATATTAAAAATGATTTACTTATTAAACATTGATTTTAACTATTTTATCCCTTCTTTAAATAAATTAATAATAAATGTCCAAATCAAATCCAAGTGGGCATAAATGATCATATTTTATTCCTAAGGTTGTTTTTGGACTAATTAAACTTATCCAATATAATTAGAACATGTTTTAGGGTAATAATAACAACATTTTTACCCATAATTACCCTATTTACTTTTAACCGTGGTAAAAAAAGTAAAAAGTTACTATCCACCAAAAATTATTTTCATCTCATTGAACCAAGTTTTACTTACTAAAATCAACCATGTCTCTCGGATTTTTGAATGTCCACTCACAGAAAAGGTAAAATTATGTTTTATGAAAAATTCATTTTTTTAACTACCACTTAGTGGTTTCACTATTCATCAAAAAATGAATGTTTCCAGAAAAATATCAAAAATTAGGCTGAAGATATATTTGATATTATGAACTCAAAAATGATTTCTATTTTACCAAATTCAAAACATATCAGTTTCATTAATTAATTTAAAAATTAATTCCCGTCGTCAAAACAAATAGCGTGTTCTTAAGAGATAATAACTATCAAAAGATTGACACATGTTTATGTTAGGTTTAAAATGTTGAATTAAATGCAATGACCAACATTGTATTAAATTGTAAAAATATATTCTAAATATACTTTAAAACCACTCAAATTAATAATTTATCACTCTTAATTATTTCGATTAAAAAAGTTGTTTTTAATTAAAATTTAGTAATTTTCACTATTCATCAGAATATGAAAGTTATCTGAAAAGTACCAAAATTTCACCTTAGGCTAAATTCGATACTCCGAATCCAAAAATGAAGTCCATTTTGAGAGATAAAATTTCTATAATTTTAAAAGGTGGTTATTACTATTCATAACGTCTAGTTTTAATAAAATTTTAATAGCATATCGTTGTTTAGTGAAACTCGGTATTGCGTACTACACACGCTATCGAGGAAGGTCGCGATTGCGTGTAATGCAAGGCAAGTCAAGGATGCGTGTTGTGAAAGCTCCTTTTGGTGTAGCGTACAACACAAGACATTAATGAAATTAAAAAAATATTTTTCATAAAATCTCGGTGTGTTACATTCTACCCCCCTTAAAATGAATTTCGCCCTCGAAATTCATCAGGGTTATAAATTGTTTACTATTCATAGAAACCCACATCGTAAAAAGGAATACTTAAACTTAATTTTAAAAAATAATGTATGAAACGTAATGATTACCCAATGTAACTCATCACTGGGTTTCCACGTAGGAGAATATAGGTGAAAATATGGATATGGAAGAAAAATATAACCATCAAGTTACGATGGAGAGTGGTAGAGTACATGGCTATGAAAAATACAATGATCACAAAGCCATATATTTGTGATGATCTAAGGTACCATCTGATTTATGGGATATAAGGGCACTACGACTACATTTTTAGTTTTCAAGATCATTTCCTTAAAGTTGATGAAATTAGAATCAGAAGAAATACTTTCATTATTTTGGTACAGTCTCACCGTTGGTCATTCTTTGGAAAATTTCTACTTCATCTCTTAATGAAATGAAGTTGAATTTGTCATTCTTGATGTGTTAGCAGATCATGTTATAGAATTAGAGGTCATTCTATCTGTCTCAAACAAAAGGTTAGAAAAGTTATCAAAAAAAAATACATAAGTCCATCTATAGTGAGATTAATCATATATGGTTCCTAAAATGGACGTATACTTCATATATCATACTGCTTAATAAAACTAGTTTCTACTAAACAGGTTCTTCCTGTAGGCCAGTGGTAGGCGACAAAGGCCAGTCGCACTTTAGTTGTGGGTTCGATTCCCACGGCCTTGTCCGACACGATGGGTTGTCGCCCGTCCTGCAGGTTGTCCTTTTTTCTAAAACTACATTACTATAACATCCCATAAATAATATCAAAAAAACTTCTATCCTTAAACAATACTGACTTATGTCCAATATAATCCAATCCAATCTATAGGATTATCCAAAATACTCCAGTCCACTCTCATAATATAGTGAAAACGATTACCAGAGATTTCATATAACAAGCATGTTAACACCATCGTTGATCCCCATATATCATAAGATATGTCTTGTTGGTCACATTCCAAATATTCTAAGGCCTTAATCATGTATTCTCTTGAAAAATGAATACCCATTGAATCTTAGTAAAAACATGAGTGTTGTCAAAAGTTAACTCATTCCACATACAAAAAACCCAAAATTCTATATACTCAAACCATTATATAACTATTTCCTTATATCAGTCATGAGCTCATGAATACTATCAAACATTTAATTTTCTCCTTATACCTTCATTATGCGCATATCATCTATATTCCAAAAATATCTGAATAACCTTTCATGGATACTGGTACCATTAATCATACACTTTCAAAACTCAAGGAAAGACAACAGTGTAACAATCCTTAGATGTCTCTTTATTTAATATTACCATGAGATTACTTATAAAACATTACACATGATAAACATGTAATCCTTCCACTACATTCTTAAACCATTGACCGAGCTTCAACAATTATTTCATCTCACATATCATTTGTAGTCTCTTCATCATCATCAACATAAATACTACCCATACGACCATACTGATTCTCTTCATGAGACTTTCCCTTAGGGAATTGGTTTTCATAATGCCCATACATTCCACATTTAAAACATTTAACCATTGTTGATGTCAAAGAAATACCATTATCCTCATCCCTGTTGTTAACTGAACCTTTTCCTTTGCACTTACTGGATTTGTGTCCTTCTTTTCCACACCCAAAACATCTTCTAGTTCCTTTGAAACATTCTCCTTGATGCCTCTTCCCACATGATTTACATATGGGAAATTTAACTTTATTTCCTCTATGATCATCATGAAACTCCATCTTTCTCTTATTAGCCAAGTCAGGAAACATACCAAAATTTACTTTATTGATCATATTATGAGATTTCTTATTCGGCATAATAATGATGTTTGGACTTCCAAATCCCATTTCATTTGATTTCTCATGAAGAATATCATTCCATTGTCCATCATATCCTCTATTATCGTGAATCATCTTGTTTCTATAAAATTTCCTAAAACCCGAAAAGAATTGTGTGAGAGGAAAAAATCATACTAAAGGGGGAGTAACATCAATATCTAACATCTTTTTTTTAATCTAATATTGTTACCATAGTTCTAGGACTATATCCTATACATATACTTATCCTTAGGGACATCCCTAGACATAACTTAGAAATATCTCTAGGGATCTCACTAACGTTTTCGTATCCTAGTTTCCAAAGGTTGACTAAACTTTTCCTCTGATACCAACTGTAGAGACCCTAAGCATAACGTACATGGACATTACATTACTTTTGCGGAATACTTAGTACATTACAAAAACACACAAACAAGGACCATAATAGTTTAGTGACTTTGAAAAATCAGAACGTAATCTTCTAATCGTGGTGAAAGATGTTCAAAATATCCCATAAAGGTCTTCCTACTTTTGTTTCCTTACCTAAAATCTTTCTTTTAATACTGGGGGGAAAGAAAACATAAAAAGGGTGAGATCAAATGCTCAGTAAGGGTAAGCATGGATAAAATAAAACATACCATATACATTTGAACTTAAAAAAAATGAACATTAAAAATATTGAACAACGACATAAAACATGGAAGTACATAAGGCATAGATCATAATTGAACATAAATCATGATAAAATATAAATGGAATAAAACATGTAATTGTGGCATCCATTAAGTACATGTAATTATTTCCATAGTATCCAAGGCATTACTTCCAAGATCATCTTAGTGGACAAAGTCCATTTCTGAATCGAGTTCACTCCTCGTTTCAGTCCTGTTTTACTGAACCGGTTTAACCTGCCGTTATAGCCATGTCTATCTCATGAGACATAAATCTTTACCCAATGCATTGGAGGGAGATATAGGTCCCACCCATCTCATAATGTAATCATTCTTACTTGTTCCACAAAAAAAACATACATCATTCATAATAACCCAATAAACAAAATGGATTTCATAAACATCATTCCATCATCACATAATCCATATAAAAGGAATGGATATCATTTCATAATAAGAAAAATGAAAACATTTAAATCATAGTGACATGATACTTGAAACATACACATATGAAATAATGTCATCTTAGATGAAAATGGTTTTGATAAAATACTTGAAATGAATTCTTCAGGAAAATATCCTTTCTTCTTCAAAATCAATTTATTTTCACAAAACATCATGAAATTATAAAAGAAAGAGATTTTGTTGAAAACAGTAATGAAATGTTTTGGAAGAAGCTTCATGAAAATAACTCTTTATGAAACCGTAAAAATCCTTTCATGTCGTATAAGTTAAAAAACATTCTTCTCGTACTTTTATCGAAAAAGTTAAAAAAGTTCCTCGTAACGTAAACAAAATAAAGATTCCTTACATAACATGTAGTAAAAGTCAAAAAGTCAAAAATGGGTAAAAATGACTTTAAACATACATGAAAACACTTTTATAAAACATAGACATGGATGATAGAAATAACCCCAGTAAATACTTACGAATAAGCAATCTCAGATAAAAATGAGATTTGTAAAATTTATCCCTTACCTTAGGTCCGATTTGATTCGTATGTGTCTAAACCTCCTGTATAATGATTTACAGAATCATATTAATTTTTATGATATCATATTGGTTCACTTATGACTTTATATTACCCGTTCTTTTGTAAATTTCATGTTAAAGAGTATTTTGGGTAAAATCGTTTCATTTGTCGTTTGTGTTTTGACTTGTAATTATTCATATGATTACTTAGATCATGATTACTTACATCCAGAATGTAAAACATGATTTATATATAATATATATTCATAATATACATATATATAATAGATTGATGAATGGAAATAAATACACCGTTCATGGAGACGGTAGGCCGTACTTACGCATTAACGTTGTTTTCGTTTCCTCATTGAAAAGAATGGAATTAATTGGATGACATACACACATATATATATATATACATAGATCCAGTATCATTATTATGTCATATATTTAATTATTAATTACTATATATACTTTATAATCATTCATTAATGGTTAAAGTGGAGAATGAATCTCATCGCGTCGTGGAGACGGTACGCACGAGCGATGATATCGTTCTCATGATCGTGGGACTGTATTGGAGTTCATGTATACTATTTCATAATCAATATTACATTAAAATAATCATATATAGTTATTATTTACACCATTATACCCATCCAGGTAAGGTGGTGGTGGAAAATAGATTACACCACGGCATGGAGACGGGTATCAGTACGTACGCACGTGCGGGGATTTTGTTTTCCATAGGATGGATAAATGGTGAAATAGGGTTGTTTCATACTTATAATAACATATCAGTATATGAGTGATACTTATGTTATTACTTCATGATGAAACAACTAAAGAAGAAGAAGTGGAAGAAGAAATAATGATGAAAGAATCGGTAACTGGCATTACCTCTTCTTTGAAGCGCTTCTTTGAGACCTCCTTTTAGGGCACTAAAATTTGCCTTTGAAGAATACCAAAACCTCTATGATGTCTCTAGGGAAGTGGAGAGAAGAAATTGCCAGGGGTTGGCCGAGCGTGAAGGCTCAAAGTGGTGTGAGGAAGAGAGGGAGGAGGTGCCCTTTTATAAGGGAGGAGAGGGGCTCCTATGGAAAACTAAAAATAATATTTTATTATTAAGTCATTTTCAGTTTTAAATAGCTCCAAATTGATTTATTTCAATGCTAATGTGGGGATGAGTTGAAATCATCTCTTCCAACAGAATGTAGAAAAGTTTAGGTTCCTATTTTATCCTTATCATTTAGATTTAACATTAAGGTAAATAATTTTACTTTTACCATGTCTTCTTGTGTTCTTACACTATAAGGTTAATAAACTTACTATAACAAGCCAAACGAACACAAAGTAGTTTATTATTAATATATATAACCTTATATAATTCATTTGGCTGAACCTTGGATTTTTAGGAATAAAATAACAATTAATAATATAATATTTGTTTTAAAAACTATTTTATGTCAATTTTGACACTATATAGTAATTGATTTTTATGAAAATCATAACAGAATGATTAGTTCGAACAAAGTTAATTAAATCAATAATAACATGTCATATTAACCTATAAAAGTAGTGTAATTCATAAAAAGTCCGAAATTACATTTATTTGGGTATTTGTAACATCAATTATGTCAATATTTCATTAATAAGATAATTACTGCATCATATTTGTGTCATAAATAAATTAAAATATTTAATGTCTAAATATTACAAATAAAATACCATAATGTAGTAAATCTTTTTAGCTTTCTAATGACTATTTATAGTCGAATTTATCTTATGTATTACCATATATTAAAAATGATTTACTTATAAAACATTGATTTTAACTATTTTATCCATTCATTAAATAAATTAATAATAAATGTCCTAATCTATTCCAAGTGGGCCTAAATGATCATATTGTATTCCTAAGGTTGTTTTTGATCGAATTAAACTTATCGAATAGAATTAGTACATGTGTTAAGGTAATAATAATAACATTTTTACCCTTAATTACCCTATTTACTTTTAACCGTGGTAAAAAAAAGTAAAATGTTACTATTCACCAAAAGTTATTTTCATCTCATTAAACCAGATATTACATACTAACATCAACCGTGTCTCTCGGAGTTTTGAAATTCCACTCACAGAAGCGGTAAAATTATGTTTTATGAAAAATTCATTTTTTTAACTACCACTTAGTGGTTTCACTATTCATCAAAAAATGAAAGTTTCAAAAAAATACCAAAAATTAGGCCTAAGATATATTTGATTTTATGAAATAAAAAATGATGTCTATTTTACCGAATTCAAAACATATCAGTTGCATTAATTAATTTAAAAATTAATTCCCGTCATCAAAACAAATAGCGTGTTCTTAAGAGATAATAACTATCAAAAGATTGACACTTGTTTATGTCTGGTTTAAATGTAGAATTACATCCAATGACCAAAATTGTATTAAATTGTAACAATATATTATAAATATACTTTAAAACCACTAAAATTAATCATTTATCACTATTAATTATTTCTATTAAAAAAGTTGTTTTTAATTAAAATTTAGTAATTTTCACTATTCATCAGAATATGAAAGATATCCGAAAAGTACCCAAATTTCACCGTAGACTAAATTCGATACTCCAAATCCAAAAATGAAGTCCATTTTGAGGGATAAAATTTCAAAAAATTTAGAAGGTGGTTATTACAATTCATAACGACTAGTTTTAATAATATTTTAATAGCATATCGTTGTTTAGTAAAACTCGGTATTGCGTACTACACACGCTATCGAGGAAGGTCGTGATTGCGTGTAATGAAAGGAAAGTCAAGGAATCGTGTTGTCCAAGCTCCATTTGGTGTAGGGTACAACACAAGACATTAATGAAATTAAAAAGAATATTTTTCATAAAATCTCGGGGTGTTACAGCACTGAAATTAGAGACATTATATCTAAGGGATTTTGTAGATATTCTCAATGAGGGGGTGTAGGATTGGGACATTCATAGTAAGGGCTTAGTAAGACCCAATGTTCGAGGTTATGGGTGGATTACAAGAAAATTATCCAATTGGCTATGGAGAACGAGTACCCACTACCAAAGTGTAGATGGGAAAATCATTCAGTCCAAATGGGTAGCCTTTCATGTAGATAGAAATTAATCCATAGGCGTTCTAGTTGTTTTGAAAACAATGAAGAATGGAGTTCCTCCAGAACTATGACTTCGAGATAGTCTATACTCCATGGAAAGGGAATGTGGTGGATGATGCATTCATCAAGAGTTCTATTTTGCTTCATCTAAGTGAGGAGATTGAGAAGCTAGTCATCATGCAGATATCATTTGTGGATTATGATGGAGTATCTTACATCCAGTCTATGACTATCACCCCCCCCCCACACACACACACAATTTTTTAGGGAGTTAGGTAGGCACATCTTGTGGATGTTGACTGTGATGCCCAAAGTGATCATATGTCTTCAGGACATGCTCCTGATGGATTTTTGATAGGTGGGGATCATGTAATAATTTTCAGAGGACCCACCATGGTGACAATAATGTAACAGGAGGATGGGTTGAGGGTGTTCCATACATCCCTTTTTTTCAATACATCATAGTGTGGAAAAGATGTACCAGGACCTCATACTATAGTAATGGTGGTAGGTATGATGAAAGTGGTGGAAGAGTTCATTCCAAGATTCCTCGCATGTCAGCAAGTGAAAGCCGCGATTCAGGTCATATAAGGCTTGACACAACCACTTGAGGTACCAGGGTGGATGTTGGATGGTATCCAATGGACTTCGTGGTGGGGTTACCATGCACATCGAGGGGCCACAATTCTATCTAGTTGATAATAGACCTACTCACCAAGTCATATCACTTTACAACCCATTCGGTAGTAGGGATAGTTATAGGTATTGGGACACCACTACATTGAGGAAATAGTGTGGAATCATTGGGTTCCTACACTGATTTTCCCAGAACATGACACACACATTACATCGTGGTTGTGGAAGGGGTTGCAATAGGCGTTCGGGACTCAGTTGCACGTGAGCACAACTTATTACGCCCAGAAATATGGTCAGACATTGGGGACCATACAGTCCTTTTTATAAATGCTTCATGCTTGCATCCATTATTTTGGATGTAGTTGTGAGGTCCACCTACCCCTAGTAGTGTTTTCTTACGACAAAAGCTATTACTCCACGATTTTAATGACACCATTTGAGGATTTTTATCGGTGGACTTGTAGATCACCTCTATGATGGAAAAAACTATGGGATTTGGCACTCATGGGTCCAGATTTGTTACCGACTACAACTGAGAAGGTGAAGATCATCAAGGAGCAGATGAGGACCGCACAGAGTCGACTGAAATCCTATGTCGGTAGGAGACGGAGGCCCTTGGGGTTTCACTAGGAAAACTGTTTTTTCTTTTAGGTCTCATCCCGATGGGGATTACACTGATTCAGATAGAGTGGAATGTTATCTATTAGGTTAATCAGACCTTTCATATTTTCACAAGTGTTGGTGAGGTGGGGTACCTCATAGCTCCTACCCCACAGATGCATCGGGTGCACATTGTTTTTTTTCACATTTCAGTGCTCCGTAGGTACATGCATGATCCATCACTCATCCTCGACTAGGGTGAGATGGATATTATAGAATGGGCGATGGTTGTGTAGTTCCTAGTAGTGATATAGGATTGAAAGGATCAGGTCTTTCATGGAAATTCTATTCCCCTGCTACGCATTGAGTGGTAGAACAAGAATCTCCAGGAAATAACATCGGAGCGGAAGGTCCATATATTGGTTCAGTTCCCCCATCTGTTTGATTTTTTTATTTTGGATTTTAGAGAAATAAATCCTTATGTTTGGGAGAATGTAATGTCCCATTATTTCTGTGTATTTTTTTATTTGTATGGAATTGTTTTATACTAAGAAATGAGATTGATTGCGATTTTGATACCCGGAGTTCCCGAAATGATTTTTTGAAAAGTGTTATTATTTAAATAAATGTGTGAGTGGGTTTTTATAACATTTTTAGCAGTTCTCGGATTAGAAATATGATAGTACCATTGAACTCAGAATGTTGTGATTCAAATAGAATTTACATAACTTTTACTGGTAAGGGTTTGATAGAAAATTAAATTTTAAGTCTTTTATGAAAATAATAAAATAACGTAGAAAAAGATATATTTTTTATTTTCACCGTTAAGTTGCGGATGTTAGTGATGTGATGGGGAGATGAGGAGACAATGAGGGGAATTAAATGAAGACCATTATGGCTCACTATGCATGAATAACCATTATGATGTTTCATAAATGATCCAGCGTAACGACAAAACATCGCAGTGTAGTAGGGAAGCGGCGACATGTTTTTCTATTAAACTAATACACTAGAGAGTGGAGAATTAAAACCTAAATATTATTTGAGAAACCTATGGATGAAATTATCTCCAATAATGAACGGAGAATGAATCAATGAAGACTAAATATTCATGGATCAATGATGATGATGCAGATATCATCCATCATCAGTAACTGATCCAACCATCTGGGTAGGGGTTACACATTCATTGTAATTTTGGTTCTTTCCTCATTCTTAATTCTAAAAAAAGAACACAGATCAACCCAAAAACTAGTTGATCCAAGGATCATGTCTACTTATGGGACGGTTGTTTAATTCAGGGACTTGAAAGTAGTGATAAATTCATGCATTGAAATCCAAAAACATCTCTTTGATTATACTCCACTAATGTGGTGGACACGAGCCGACACATACAAGGACAAATCCCCACTACCTTGTTTCTTCTTCTTCATTAATTGTTGAAGAACTTTCTAATTGGTGGTAAAAAGGATTTGAGGAATTCATAATGAAGTAGAAACCCCACTATGATAAGAGGCGCATACACCGTGATGAAAAAACCACGGGTTTAGTCTTGATGGTCCGAAGAAAGAACCACAAACGTACCGGAAAAGACAAGCAAGTAATATGTTGATGTCCATCAGCTGTAGTGATGTGGCAAGGGCCGCTAGTGGGGGGTGCTGACAGGCACGAGTTGCACGCATGGCGTACGCTGTGACAAAGCATTAGGGGGCCACATCCCTATGTTGCGGTGGTGTGATGGAGATGCGGGTCCACATATCACTATGTAAAGGAGTTTCCCTTATCCACGGGGCATGTTTGATAAAAGGGGTGGATGGATTGACCAGCCATGTGCTCCCCCAACCAGATTGGTTGAATGGGTCCATGTTATATCAGAGTAGCTAGCCCACCAGCCCGCTCGAGCTGCTCAGTCTATTCTTTGAGTTGGTTTGTTTTAGCTGACCGGGCTGACGCGTTATTAACGCTACACATGGGATGCAATACGGCCTTTGGTGGAAAAAGAGACCGGCCCACTAGAGCGGTCGAGACGCAAAAAAACTAAGTCACTGGGTGACCTGGCAGACTAGACCCACAACCTACCTAGGCTTGTCTAGTGAGGCCGAATAGTCTAGACAGACATGTCAAGTCATGCGGTACCCTGTGATATATTGGATGGGTCCGTCAGAACTTGTCGGACAGGGCTCTGATGCAACTAGAACCCGTTTACTAAAATGAATGTCTCATGCATACCAGACGACTGATTGATGAGATGTTTTTGGCATTACAACCTTCTTGATGAGTCATTCTTTCTTAGATAATGTACGTGATTTTTGGAAGATTTTGGCTTATGTACATGTTGTATCGATCTCAAATCCAATCATTACCTTTTCACATTAAATTCTCATATCTAACAGACTAGGAATCCATTCGACGTGTCATCTATTGTGTTGAGACCCTTACTACGTGAAGATAATTTAGGATAATCTATATGGGGACTTGTGGTGTTTGAGGTATGAATGATTGAATGAGGATGAGATCCTATGGAAATCAAGAATGTTAAGTGAGGGAATCCAGTTGCTGGATGTGATGTGACTAATTTAATAGCATCTCTATGTGGACCAACATACTAGAAACCCTATGTGGCTCATTATACTAGTGACCCTGTGTTGCCTAGCATACTAGAAATCCTATGTGCGTCATAATACTAGTGACCCATTGGGTATCGGCATAATAGCATCCTAGTGTGGATCAACATTCTTTTGACCGTATGTGGATCAGCATACTGGAAACCCTCTATAGATTGGCATATTGGAGACCTTTTTTGGATCAGCATACACGTGACCCTTCATGGATCAGCAATAGGTCTACTCAAAAGAATATGATGATCTAGCTTTATGAATACTCATCTTTACTTCTATACATAATTTATACATAGTGTGAGATGTGTCTTTTTTTGTTCTTTACCTCAAAATCTTGCTTTGTGGTGTTTTCCTTAGTGGATTTATATGAGGCCTAAGTTGGTCTCGGGGTCTCAACTGAGTATTGTAATACCCAGCAAAGCATGGGATTCGACCACACCTATTGTGTCTTCTGTAGAAGAAAAACAACTTTGATTAGGCCTTTGGGGAGCCAGGGCTAGACAGTGCTCGGAGTTAGATCGATATACATGGTGTGTTGTATTGACATCCGATAGTCAGTAGTACCTACCCATCAGGTTGGATACTTTATAGATGATCTTCTGAGCATGTAAATCTTTCCTTATAATTTCCATTCAGTTGGGGTCGTATTCTAGACCATTTAATTTCAGTTTACACCTTTTACTCTCACTAGTGATACATTTTCGTTATTGTACTTCATTATTTCCATTGTGGTTTCTTTTTTTCAGTATACCCTATCTAGGTGTCAATAGGTTTAAAAGAAAATGCCTTCCCTTTTTGGGGTATGCCTTCTAGTGCTAGTCACCATCCCCAGGACAATGGAAGGCATGCATGGGGTTGTCACAAATTGGCCCCATGGGATGGTTCGTGACACATATGAAGATGGAATGAGTTTATAGATTGTGGGAGGCATTGTGTGGGTATAGGTAAGGGAGATATAGATGTGATGTCTGGTTATTCATAGATAATAATATTGAAAAAAAACAAAATCCATAGATCCCACAATATCAAAAAACTAGAGAAGAAAATGATAAAATCACATACCCTAGAATCTAGACTTCATTCATCAAAGAGAATATATAGGAGTTGCATCAGAAATAGGTTTGTTTCTTGAGATCTTGAGGATTGAGATTGAATTAGTCATAGTTAGGAATATTTTAAATAGATCAGGGACAATTTTATCAAGTATTACGAAAATGTGGGGATAAAGAGCCCTTTTATCAGCACTGAACTGGTAAACACTGATAAAAGGAATCTTTATCTACATTTTTTAGCACAGGTAAAGATAATGCTATATTAGCACCAAAAATAGTGCTGATAAAACATATCTCTATTAGTGTAAAAGTTTATGTACCTCTAATTATGCCACTTGTCATCACTTTTTCTGTGCAGATAGATCTCAATCATTATCAGTGCTAAAAAAGTTGTGATAAAAGAATTTTATTGATATTTTTAAATAAAATATTTTCCAACTTATTTATAAATTTATAAATGTGTTTATTAGAATTTAATTATTATTTATATATATAATTATTTATTTATAATTACATTAATACTATTTAATAAATTAATAACTTTTTATTTAGAATTATAAATATATTTTTTTATAAATATATCAAAATATGAATTTATAAAAAAAATTATAATTATTTATTTACGATTATTAATTCACAAATATTTAATTATTTATAATAATAAATATTTTCATCTAATTATATATAATTATATTATATATATATATAATAAATAAATATAAATATAAATATTGTAAATATATTCATTATTAAAATATATTTATTAGTTTTTTATTTTTATAAATATTCATATATCACTATATTTATTTATATAAATATATATATATAAATAATAAATATATATAAATATAAATATATTCAATATTTAAATAAATTTATCATAATTTTATAATTATTAAAATCTATATTTATTTTAATATATATTATAAATTTAAATATACAATATTCATTAATTAAATATATTGAATTTAAATTTAAAATTTTAGATGTATTTACATCATTATATGTATTTATATATATATATATATATATATAATATACACAAATATATCCAATATTTAAATAATTTTTTTTTAAAAAAATTATACTTATTTAAATATATAATTATTTATTTATAAAAATATGATAACTAATATAAAAAATATATATGTATATAAATATATATTATAAATATAAATATAGTATATACATTATTTGAATGTATTTATTATATAATTATAATAATTTAAATACATATAACTATTTATTTATAAATACAAATATCATTTTTTAAAAATTAATATTTGATTATTTATAGTAATGATAAATATATAAATTTATAAATACAGTAAATATACATTTATAAATATATTTACTTTTATATATTTATTTAGAAATGTACTTAGGAATTTATTAATAAAAATATGATCTAAAATACATGCATTTTAACAATGAGTGAAATTAAATAATTAAAAATGAATATAGTTTAAAAATAATAATAATGGATATGTATTTTTATATAAATAAAAATTATCAAAAAATATCTTATATATATATTTAAATAAAGATGAATATGTATTCAAATTACAAAAAAACATACCATATATATATATATATATAAGTAATAAAGAATGATTAAATTGAAAAATCAAATTAATAAATAAATAAATAAATAAATAATACCTAACTATAATGATACTAAAAGTAAATATTTAAAATGGATTGATGAAAAAAGATAATATATTAAATGTATAATGTTTTAATGAAAATTCGAAATATACTAAAAATTAATGAAATTACATAAATATAAGGTGTGTGTGTTTCTGTAAAAGATTTCATTAAATATGTAAATATTTGTATGTGTACATTGTATATAAAAATGACTAAATTTTGAAAATGTATCTGGAATCAAGGTAGCATATGTTTGATATATGTTTAATTGAAAAATAAAACAACATTAAAATTGAATAAAGATTTAATATGTTATTAATTACAACAATTTATTCATTATATATATATATATTTATATTATATATATATATATTATTTAATACTCTATATTATTAATACATATATATATTATACTAATTCAATTAAATTAACAACTGTTTCATTAATAATTTTTTTAATAATTATTAAACATATATTTTTTTTACTTTTTCAGTTTAATTATTACAATTTTTTCATTTTATATATCAATATTTAATATATAACATTTATTAATATTTATAATATAAATATATATATTTAATATATTCATTTTTATCAATAATTATTTAATTAATCAAATGTTTAATATTTTCATAATGTACTCTTTTAAAAAAATCATTATTGAATTTTATTCATTTTTCATCTCTTCATATTTAATATATACTTTTTTGAAAACTTTAAAATTTATATAAATGGAAATTTAATTTTTAAATTTTATCAAATATTATTTAATTAGTAAAATTGTTTCTATTTATTTATTTTTTAATTTTTTTATAATTACATTTTTCTGGACCTATTTCTGCACTTTTTTCTACTACTATTAATGTTTATTACTATTAGCCTATTATTTTGTAGTATTCACACAATAGTAATATAACATGGTTGGCCACATGACCTCAAACACACACATCTCTGTGTGCCACTAGCTATAGACTAATTACAAGGATGTACGGTGGATTAGTGAGGATACTATAACAACATGATCAGTGATTAACATAGTTGTAAAACCATAATCAATCAATAGTGGAAGAAATAATGATAACTAAATAGAGGACGAATATACTTCATCATATAAAAAGCAATGTAATCACATCCATCAATTTACTAGAGAAAATGATGATCATGTCATACAATTGAAAAATGAAATAAAGGTAGACATGGACACAGGTAACCATACATAAATGTATACCAAAAAAAACAAAAAGGACAAAAAGACTATCATTACATTGAATCACAAGAAATAGCTCAGTCCAGTTCTCCTCTACTCCAATTCTACAATAAAAGCATGCATCGACAACTCAGTTCTTTCACAAATTCCTACCTATATCCATAATGTCCCTTCAGGTACCATGCAAGGTCCCATACATTTTGTGATATAAAATCAATATCCCACCACATATGGTTCATAATGATATATATTCCATGAATATATAGTAAATAGTTTGTAGCTAATAATAAATGTGTTTTATGAAATGATATATATTACTGACCCATATATATAAAGGTTCCCATGTAACACCCATCCCCTTCAACTTGATTGCGCTAAAGCTAAAATATTTCTTAGTATTTCTTCAGTCATGAATTAATATATATGAAATTATAAAGGTCTGCCTGGTATCCTATGAATCCTATATAAAACATATACAAAGATGATGTGCATAATAAGTTCACCATAAAATGTGTGTCCATGATAGAATATATTTTTTCAAAAGATAGTAAATGATAACATTAATTTATTTTAACCCACTTGAGATCATACTATTTATTGATAAACATGAAACTATGTATCACTCCTATCATAACATGAAATTAAAACCTTAATACCCCATCCTAGGAATTCATTATTGGAACCCTAAAATAACTCTAGGTGTTTTACAAAGTAACATCCTGGTAATTATGTCATTGATGGTCTACAAATGGAGCCCAATTATCAATCATGGAATATATAATGTTCTTATCTTGGAATCCATCATTTAATGTCCATATACAGAGTCCATGTATCAGTCATGTCATATAGTTATCTTCCCTAAGTGTATATCCATGGAGTTTCAAAGTGGAGGTCTATGTAAAACTTGAGTATTTACAATCTGTATACCATATCATGACAATCCATGGAATTCATATGCGAACCCATGTCTCTCCCAAGAAAAATAATATTAATTCCATTATAATTCATTTAAATGCACAAGATGAAGTGTCTGTCTATGAAATTCTAGTTTTGAACCCATATCTCATCTCGACATGGAAATATAAAATGTCTTGGGACTAAAGACAAACCATTATATTTAAGCTGACATTTTGTTCAACTATCTATCAAATTTATAAAAAATTTAACTCACTAAATATGTAATATCTAATCAATGAATATATTATAATTCACTAAATAACATGAATCATCTAATTCAATTAATTGGGACTTTGGATTTAAAAAGTGTGCCACTCGTAAGCAAGGTCGATAAATTATAGCTATGGAATAGAGACTTGGTCTTCCACTCCCCATTTTATATATTTCATTCTACATGGAATAAAATTATTTTCACATCCCACAAGCTATGGTTAAAAGAACACACTTAATTGAAAAATAAAATTATATACCACCTACATTGGTCTTATCGATTTAAGAAACACACACAAAGGGGTGTTTCAAGTCAAGTTCCACAACCCTTAATGGTTTATAAACACTTATCAATGTTGAATATTTATAAATATATAATAATTAATTTGAACCATTTTATAGTTATTAATAATGTATATTAATTTTCTTTCAATATATATAATTAATAATTCATTTATCTCCTTTTTAATGCACTAGTTCTGTGACAATATTTTACTTACCCAATAATGTTCCAGGTCCCATTTTACATTGATGTTGTGTCTAAACTAGGTTAACAAACTCATTTGTTTTTAAATGAAAATATACAAATTTTATTAATTATGGTGTTTTATTATTATTTTCATATCGATATTTTTTTTTCAATTTTTACAATTCCCATTAAATATTATTCATATAGTTTTTTAAAATTCATTTTAATATTTATATTTGAAAATTTATCCCACTAATGTCATCTTACAAATAGTTTATCCCAATTAAATTTGACAATTATAACATTTTTTATTTTCCATATATTTTTTAATGATGTATTATGGATTTCCTACCAATTTTGGAAAAAACTATTTGATACACATAGATAAATCTAAATTATTGATACTTTCAGACACCATCCTCAAATAGACAATGATCATCAATCCTATACTACCTCTATGTTATCCTTTTTTGTTCCATTATTTTACATCCTCTTCCTCTAAATATTCATTGTTCATGGATAATAATACCAATTATGTAGTGATTAAATATGGACAATTTTTCTTATTTTTTATAATCATAAATTTCGTTATTGTCAATAAAATATATAACTATTTAAAATCATTTCTTAATGTCCAAAAAAACATCATTCATTGACATTATCATTTAAGTAACCTATTAGACTCAATATATGGATTATTTTTATTACATTATATTAATAATATATCTAGTCAATTAATTCCTTTCATATTCCATATCTTCAGGACAAAAAATATCACCCAAAGTAGTCATATTTATTTTACATAAAAATTCCTTTAAAATAGAATATTGATTAATTTTTTATTTTTCATTTAATTTCCCTATATGATGAATTTTTTTAAAATATCATTCATCCTTGAAAATTACATCCCTATCATCCTGTTTTAATCATTGATTCCAAAATTATTTGTTGCAAATAAAATGTTATTTTCAGTTTGGTGAAATTATAATTTTATCCTATGTTTAAAAAAGTACTAAAAATCATAGAAGAACCTTAACATAAAACTTTTTAGACTCAACATGTGGCCTATTTATTGTTTTTCATTTTCTTATTTTCATTAAAATAATATATATTTTCTATAATCACTATATGAAAATATTATATCAATGATTTTATCAAATTATTTCATTATTTTGGATTCTCATCAAATATGGTTCTTTGGTTCATGTATGGTTTCCCTCTCAACCCATTTAATAAGGTGTTTTTTATTTAGTTTAGGTGGTTGAAACAAATCTATTCCTTATCATAGAGATGTTTTAATGTATTGGGATTCTTTATTTTATGGTGGGTAATTATTTAGTATGAAAAAAATCTACTGAGTTGGTACATGGGTCATTTTTTAATAATAATTTATTTAATTTCCGTTGTGTAACTATGTTCAGAATGTGACACACAATGATGTGATACGTGATGTCATTAGAGGGTTAATGTAAATTATTTACAAGTATGATATCTTTGTATCTCCATGATATATATACACTCTTGTCGATGGAATCATATTGTTAATCACATTTTAAATGATCATGCTTTATCATGACATTGTATTGAGTACATTGAGAGAGTGTCATATTTACAATGATATATTCTATTCTAAAAGATATCTCCATGTATTCTTATGGAAACCTATTAGGATTCACTCAAGGAGAGTTATAAGGTATTTGATTGATTGGGGAGTGCATTTTTGGATGTTTTTGGGCGGGGACTATAATTTTTGTTGAAATTTGATGTTTTCATATAAATATTCTAAGGATATAGGAATGTGAGATGATTTAATTCTTATATCTTGGAAATCTAGTATTGGGTGTTTTGTTGATCATGTCATCTCATTTTGTGATGTATAGAGTGTAGACCTTTGATCTGTAATATTAGTTATGAAGCACTGATAAGGTTATTCTTATGGTGGGGATTTCTAGACGAGTCGTAATTCGACACATTCCTTTATAAAAGAGTTATTAATGCAGAAAAAATGGTCATTGTACAATGAATATAGTGTAGTTTTGTAGATTACAAGGATTATATAATTAACAATGTTATAAAAACATTGTTTCAATTAGATGATAAGATTTATCATAGGTAGGTTGTCATGTATTCTATTTTTTGGACTGGAAATTTGAGAAGAAATTTCAATATTTACTTTTAGATGCATATAAGGGGTAAAATGGCCATTTAACATAAAATAAAACTTCAAATAACTTTTTAAACCGCTCTATTTCTCTTGGAATATGGTTTTTTCACATGTATAAATGTTTTTTTTAATTCGTAATCATTTTATTTTTCATTGAATAATGAAAATTTAATATATATTTAATTAAAAATTAATATATTTTTACACATGTTTTGATGACACATATTAAACATGGAATCATATTAAGATTTGTTTCCCCTATGTTTCATATGTTATGTGGAGTGTTCTTGTGGTGAGTCAAAAACTCATTAGAAGCACTACACCCAGTCCATAGACACATTTTCTTTTTCTTTTATTTTCTTAATTTTCTCTATTATTTTTCTTTTCCCCTTTTTTTCACTAGTTTCTATTATATTCCGCTCCATGAAATTATTTCTCATTGACCAATATAGTATATGGAGATGGAGTGGGTGAAGGATTTATATTATAACAGAGGTATCTCCATTATAATCAATATGAGTCAGATTGTCATCAAATAGTAGTTGAACATTAATTTGTGTGACGCTTTGGTAGATTCTGTCAAAATCAATGTAATTTTTATATTTTACCAAAAATATTCTTAAATTTAATATTTTATATTTCTTGAGAACAATTATAATTGTTTAACACCAATATATGTCCTATCTATACAATTTTATGGGAAAGCTAGGGTTTGTAGCTGATTGGTGGTGTTTTGATTTTGAAAATATTGATCATCGTGAATCTAGTTCAAGAAAACATGTGTTATTCTCTTCCAATTTAGGTAATATTATATTTTTAGAGTACACACCATGTATATGGTACAAATTAAATTTACTTGTACTTTCCAATTAGCTGTGTTCTTGGAAGTGCATAATGTGTAGCAGCACAATTCCATGAAAAGTGTACGGCCAGACCACTGGTTGGTTGAATAACCTGTGATTGCGCAATATGTTTTTATAAATGTAGGATACATATACATTTTTTCACTTTTTTATGAAATATATATTGCCTCTTCCTATATATATGATTTTGAGGATTCCTCCTAGTATTCCACTACTTATGATCAACCAATATAATTTCGTGTAGGATTTCTCTAGTAACCTATAATTGTTTTGGTTTTTGTAGTGCGACTCCTTTTATTATGTATAGACATATAAGATATCAAGTATAATGGATCTCTAATATCATGACATGAGGGATAAAATGGGTTTTCTATTGTCTGACCTACACTAAGTCAGTTCGTCAATTTTGGGTATTAATGGTAGTTGGTGTAACCTTATGACCCCTAACAAACTTGTGTTCCCAAGAGGAATTTCAAGTAGTGGTGGGTTTAGGCGTTAAGCCTCCATTACCCTTTCTTGAGGAATTAAATTTCTTTATACTAATGAATTGATTATTAACATATTTTCTTCATGTTTTCTAAATGTTGACAAAAATACTACACACCATTTCTCATGATTTCCAAACGGTATTTCCTATGTTACATATTATTCTCTTTTTATTTGTTTGTTGCTATTTATTATGGATTTCTAAATGTACATCCTAGGATCTGTCTTAAGACATATAAAAGGAGATGATTACGTAATCCACAATAATAGACATGAATGAGGTGTTGGAAATTGTTCTCCAAATAGTTTATGTTCTCGAGGATTGTTATACTCTCCCATGTAACAGGGATGATTATGTTCTCCCATATTGATTACTTAATCATAGTGTAAGAAATGGAATATCACATCGTTGATATGAACTACACTCAAGGCTTATTATTATCTGATGAGTGATGAAAATGCTCATCCCTAAGGATAGGTGGATAAAACATTAATATATTTAGTAAAAATGAATGTGAGTGGGATGTTGAGTTGTTTATATGAATTTAAACTATGCATTACATGGTCTTGGAGACAATTCCTTACAGATTACCTAACAGAAATCCCCATAGGGAATAACTGAATCTTGAGGTAATGACCTCTCATTTACTAGAACCTATGGAACACACTTTTTAATTCATTCACTTGTATTTAGTGGTATAGAATCCATATTAGTGACCATTTATAGGATATCTATTTATTATATGTAACCCATCATCTTATTGATTGAATGTGAGTACCTGTGATGCTAAGTCATGAAAATATCCCCTATCGGGACATAGCATTAATATACAAATTTATAGAAATGGTTGACACATTTATTATATATTGGGAGTATATAATCAAGGATTATCAAATTATACACTTCTTGAGTGGACCAACATCCAACATAATGTCTTATTCATAGGATTCCCAGTGGATCATGATTACAAACCCAAGGATAAGCTCCATCATGGTTTATGATAATTTTGAAATTAATCATATATATATATGATAAAATATAGATAAATATATATATATATATGAGAAAATATAGATAAATATATATATATATATATATATGAGAAAATATACATACATATATATAATAATATATAGAAAATGGAGCATTTTCTAGGTGATCTGGATCATGGACCCACAGATTGGCTATTGTTTAATTTTATATATTTAATTTATATCATTCGGTTTTTTCTTTTAATGGATGAGAAAATTTCATGATCATACACTTATGGACATGAGTTTATTTTTATACCTAATGTATAATTTTTTGGTTGATAGAATATTTCATAATGGATTGGGTCATGGTCTGTGTTTACTTGTAGAACATGTGATTCGGACATTGATTCATTGATCATGTTGGAGTAGCGTGGTAGTATCATTGATATCTAGTATGTTGTATCCAATGGAGTTATTATGATATACCTACAATTTTCTTTCAATTTCCTTTATGTACACCTTAAGGTATAGTTGGCTTTGTTGACGAACAATATTCTATTAATGACATGTCTATTTCGTATTTTATATCATTTCATATATTATTAATACATTATTATATTTCAACCTCTAAAAATAATTTTTAATCTATTTATTTACTTCTTTGGATAAATTCTATTTATTTCCAATGTTATTCACATTAATATTATGGAATTTCGACTCCATGGAAACACCTTAGCCCCCACGCTCAACACGTTGGAAGAATCTAGGCCTTGTGGAATAACATCTCGAAGCACCGATTTAGTGGAATATAGGATATGACAAATATACTTGAATGGGGATCCATATAATAAAGGATGGGTCACCATGATGTGGTGTCAGGTAGTTTTCTTCTTCACATTTATTTATAGTCTTTGCGCCTATGGTTCTTTTGGTTATGTAAGGTTTCCCTCTCAAGCCCTTTGATAAGGTTTTTTGTTCGTTAGTTTTGGGGGTTGAAACCTACATATTTATAAATATATTATTTGAAATCAAAGCTATTAAATATACAATGGAAATTTTACAAATAATTTTAAACAATTAAATAACCCATTGACCAACTCAATTGATATTTTCATAATAAATAATTACCCTCCATAAAATAAATCATGTCAATACATAAAAAACCATCCAAGATAATAGTTTTAAAAATTATAAATCCTGAAATTTTACTATGTACTCGGAAATCTGTGCCATGTACATGATTTGGGGTGATTGTAATAACAACATCGGATCTCGCTACTCATCACAAGACACTATATTCTACTGATCATGTATATCTAGGTTCATGTTCACAGTGAGTGTATCTAATCACACCCATAAAATCTTACATACACTCATGTGAAGCCATACATATGTTCCATACTAGTGAATAAGATACATAAAATAAATTGACTTAAATTTTATAGAAAAATTAATTACAGGGGTAGCCTAATGATAATCAATGACATGTACTCCCAGATATCCCACATTGGTTTTCACCATAGTCTCCTATACTTCATTAGATAAAATATCCAATGTATCTCTATCTTTAGCCATAATGAATAACTTATTAGATTCCCCCTAACTAATTCATTATTTAATAATATATCAATGAATAAAACTAGAATGAATAGATGAAATATCAATTATATAATGAATTAAAATAATTGTAAATCAAATACTTCCAAACCATCAATAAAAAATTACAACCCATCATACCCAAAATATCTAATCATAGGGGTATTCAAGAATGAAATATCATCCAAAAAATAATTCTCTGAAAAAAAATTATTAAATAAATAACAAGGGTTAGAAATATGAAATAATAATCTCACAAGCCATTCCATTTCCCATATTATCTCTCTATTCCTCATTAGACTAGTCTTATATACTATTTGTAGAGAAAATCTATGTTTTTCAAGAATAGAATGATTCACTACAATGGTAGAATCACACTAAATTAATAGATTTTTCTACTTCTATGAATCAATCCCACTGATGAAACAATAATATACAAATATCTATTTATCCCTTTTCCAAATGATTTATGATGCCTCTATATGGAAAACAATCACTTCTATGATAGAAAAAAAATCATCTATAAATAGAATCACCATTCTCACTAAGATATTATTTTTCCAATAAAATTTATCTAGTCATAAATGAAAACGATCACTAATGGTGGAGAAATTTCATTCAAATTAGTTCATAAAAATACCTCATATGCTTCTTAAAACAATATAACTCTCACCCCAAATGCACAAGATCATAATTCAAGAGAACATACCCGACGTGTCTTCCCCATTTAGGTTATATTGATATTTATGTTTTAATTACAGATTTTATAAGGATTTTAGATGTTCTCAATTATATAAATAGCCATAAGAAATATACCATGCATATGTTTCTAGTTCAACACATTCCTAAGAAAGAGAAAATTTAGTTTACATTTAAAAAATAATAATGGGGGAAACACACCCTCCTCTTAAACCTACATATTTTAACCTATTAAGGACAATCAAATCATTTAGAATAATTCCTCTAATTCAAGGAAAATTATTCTATTGAATATAAAATGTATTATATCCCACCTTAACTAATATGTTAAATTAAATTGGAAATCTTATTAATAAGGATAACCACTATTTAAAAATGTCAATTATTGGACAAATACTAAATGTGAACTATGTCACTATCTCAAAAGTCAATCATTCATTTTACACCCCTTTCCATGTGTATACATTAACCTAATCCCCTAGTAAATATAATCATGTAATAATTCCAACTAATAACCCTTGTACAAAATCAATGATTTCTAGAAATCCAGTTCCATTGACTCAATGAATATAGTGTAGCTCTAATCGGTGTCTGATATACATCCCATCAAACCCCATAATAGTCTAAATCTATTTTTACAAAAAAATAACCCATGGAAGGGTTTTCCACATTGATTCCATTATATCATGAACCTAGAGTAAATATGATATAACTTTCAATGGAACAATAAATTATCACTTCTCGTCATTGCAGACAAATCACTAGAAAATGGGACTCTTCCCTCATCTATTCGATCATATTAAATTATTTAATGAAATATTCTATCTTTGATTTAGATTAGTTTTTCAATAAAAAAACCCTTATAGAAATCATTTGAAAAGAAATCCCATTATTAATTTTTCAACATGATTTCATTTTCTGAAATCATATAGAAAATATAATTTGTATAAAAATAAATTGTTTTTATTGAAAAAAAATTTCATCATAAATCTATTGAAGGAAAACAGCCTTCTAAAAATATTTACTATATGAAAAATTATATTTTAAATCTTCACTAAAATAGTAAAAAAAATTATTTCGAAATTATAATTCAAAATCTATCTCAAAAAACAAAATTATTTATAAAATTGGAAATAGTAACACTTTTGAAAAATATTTTTAAAAAAATTATTTGTAATGTTATAAAGTCATTTGGTGAAAATTAAGAATAGTTGAAACTATCCCCTTTGTAGAGAGACATAACATTATTTCTTATAATCCAAATCATTACAAATTATAATTGTAAAATATAAAAAAAAATAATATCAACTAGTATATAAAAAGACACGTAATCAAAATACACAGTGCAAAATTACCTACCAGGGGGTGTAGATCACTCCCACCGTTTACCCAAGCCCATAAGTTCTAAAAGATAAAATATATAATAGGATATAATAAATCATTTCAATATGAATTTTATGAAATTGACAATATCATTATTGAGGTCATAAATCATTGATGAAACAACAACAAATAGAATAAAATCATCATTCATATGATTCTTCCATGCATCATGCATGGAATCCCCATAATTATGATGTTTTCACATAATTAACTTGAGGAATGTCAAATAAATATATTTATACATCCATATATCCAAAACATATCCATGTATGATCAATAAGATGAGGTATCATAATAGAGGTCACTACCTAAGACCTAAAAATAAAACCCTGCATAATAACCAAGGATCATGGGATATAGTGTATTTGTAAAGATTGTGCAAAGTGGAGGACCTATATTTTTATAGAAAGGGATAACATAATGGGGATTTCATTTTAATAAATTTTTTAAAGAAAAAACATATTCCCTCTAAAAAGTTGTATGTGACTTATCATGTACCCAATAGGACCCCACTAATCCTTTGATTTAAAAAAAAAATAAATGGATGGAGTGTTGTTTAGCTAATAAAAGAAAAAATTAAAAAAATACCACTAATATTCACAAAAGTTATCCAAATGAAATATAATTGGTATTTTATAGATGTAGATAACCGCTATCAATAACTATTAATCTAACTAATAAAAAAATTTTCTTAATTTACGGAAATCATTATGGCTTCAAAACATCTGTTTAAAAAACATATGTTTTTCTAAATCACATATACTCTATTCTAAAATTAAAATTTAATATTTATACAACATTAAATTATATTAGAGTTGGAAATTTATAAGAATCCACTAACACCCACTAATATAAGTCAATTCAATGATATTTTTCCATTTTTTATCATTTAATATTAAATTTAATATTATGAGCATTATTTTAAGTGATTTCATTGTATTTTTTATATGTGACATTTAATAATTTTTATATTTTCATAGTTGATCATGGTTTATTTTCATTTAGTATTAATGGTATTATATTTTTATGATAAGAATAACATGTGTATTTATTATTCATATGGGTATTATATCATATTGAATTTTATATACCCATGTAACTAGTAAATAACCCTTATCATATTAAAGGCTTACAAGCATGTAATCTCATAAGTTCCATCAATAGCCTCGGTAATTCCATGCTTTACCAATTTCATGTCAACCCATTCTAGTTTATATACCTTAATTTACATCTTCAATATATTATCCCATATTACATAAACTATTCAAACATAAAACATTCTCTGTAATCAGATAACATGTATATAGTAAAATAAAAGCCAAATAATTTGCATAAAATCTATATATACCATTATATTATTATTTAATAAAATAAGTATTAAATTTTTTCAAACATCCATGTAAATATTAAATAAAAGAAATTTATTTACATGTGTCTTCTTAATCATCATATAAATTTTCATGTATTGTTGATATGTTTTTTTTGATTCACTATCAAAAATCAATAAAAAATATTATTTTCAATAAAAAAACAGTTTATCATATGTTTATTGAAAACAATTATATTAAATTTGGTATTTTATTCTCTATATAAACACAACATAGCATATATATACCCATATATATTTTTTTTCATCATGTTATTTCATTCTAATCAATTTTAATTTAGATTAAACTTGCAATTAATTATAATAATTTAACTTAAGGTTTTCCCCATTTCTTGTTAGTTTGATAACATCAAAATTGAGAGTCAGAGTGGGATCTAATTGATTTTTTTTAACATAACGTATATTTGAAATAGTAATATGTAATGTCATTTATAGGGAAATATATATAATAGGAAGACTAGTGTGCCTAGAATACTAATTGGGTAGACACATTGTTAGTGCATCATGTATTCTTTTTGTGTGTACAGGAATATGGATTACACAAGTTATGAATCAAATGATTGTGTCACTGATATACACAAGAGGATTCTAATACATGAGGCTTCCATTATGGATTCATGATCAATATATCATTCTAGTTTCAATGTCAAGGACAGCATCATTATTGATCGCACCATAGAAATTATTCTAATAAGTGGAATATTTTAACATACCATGTGAGAATCAGAGAGAATATCCCAGTATGAATCAAAGACAAGAATAACCTATAATCTCTACACCATGATCCACTAACCAAATGGAATTAAACAAGTTTTAATCATTCATGTTGTAAAAGGATTCATCCAAACATATATTGTTCCTAGAAAATACTCCCAATGTGGGTATCATGAATTCCATAATTATAAACACATGATTTGTAACTACAGAGGGACCATGGTCATATATTCATAAAAACCTTCTTACATCTTGGTTTTGAATTTTTTCAAGCATATACTAGCGTTGGGGATGATGATTTGACTGGGGAAGGTGTTTATTTTTTTATAAATGATTGAATGATATTATCATCTTTAGTAATTGGTTCTTGAGCTATAAAATCATATAATTTATCTAATACTCTATGAAAAATATTTTGCCACTCCCTTGAATAAATATCATCATAAAATGTTAATATACTCACGATACCCTCATTAGAAGACAACCTATTCAAACTATGACACAGTCCAAAAATTTCTAGATCTAATATTTGATGAGAAAAATAATCATTGATTGTGTATCCAAGGAACCTATTGTAAGTGGATTAGTTTGGACAGTTCATTAACTCATCCTTTTGGGCTCCTTATTCTATAGAATTATGAGTTTGATATAATGTTAATAATAGATTAAAAATAATGTAATGTTACTATCAATGAAATAATCAACCATGATTCTTAATTTAGGTTTTTACTACTCATCACCTTTAAGATCTTGAGGAAACATTATCCATGTTGTATTTTTTATTGGGTTGGTGATT
This sequence comes from Viscum album, assembly GCA_963277665.1. Classification (NCBI taxonomy): domain Eukaryota; kingdom Viridiplantae; phylum Streptophyta; class Magnoliopsida; order Santalales; family Viscaceae; genus Viscum; species Viscum album. Next base: position 2,130,152,110 of record OY728120.1, read on the forward strand.
CTTAGGGTAAAAATGGAATATGATTAGTTGAGGGGATATATTCTATATACTAACAATTATTTCTACCCATATGGGATTTTATTATAGGTAATGAGGTATCAGGGGAGTTATTTATGTAGTCCACTAAACATAGACATCTAGGTTGTGAGGAATTTCAGTGAATTCCTAGAATCCTCCTAGATAATAAAGTGAGATATGGGTCAGGAAAATCATATCCTATATACACTTCAATAACAACATTATCAATTATTCATGGGAGTATTAGATATATTAGTGAGTTCATTATTCCCTTCCATTTGGTTATTAGGCTATAGAGAGACTCTTTCTCTCACTAAATGCACATGTAGTGTTTACTGACATTTTTATTTCATAGAGTAAAAATATAATGAATAAATAATCAGCGGTAGATATCCTCCTAGATGATGATAAATATTGTTTCCAAATTTTTTTATTATATGAAAGTATATTGGATCCCTCCTCTTTCTAGGGGGTACTGATCCTTGGGGAATATGGAGAAGAAAAATAGGAAAGTTGTTGCTCTGTTCCATAAATATCATTAAAATATTATAAACCTAATTTTTCAAAACATGGTAATGGGGGATCTTTTTCATCCAACAAAATGTCATAATTCAATTAATATTATCCCATATCTCACAATTATTCAATAACTATGAGATGAGTGGTGGGAGAACTGATCAAGTCCTCATGGGGGAATTGGAAAGTAAGTATCCCTTTGATAACTTGTTATCACGTAATGTGTTTTGGTTATTGTATATTAGTGGGATGTAAAATTAATCATTTGGAGAAAATGACCCTAAGAATATTAAGGAATGTTTCATGCGGGAAACTCATTTTTCATTGTTCTTGGTGGGTGAACCTCTGAAAACTAGTTTTTATGATTCCATTGGAGGTACGTTAATAACATTAATAAAATCATTTGATGCAAGATGGTGTATAAGGGGGATCTAGAGGGTGAGGTACTTTTATTCCTAAATAACATAGTGAAAATATTTGATCCAGTAATATTATTTAGTTGTATTAATGATTTATGGTGCAATTGAAGCTTCAACTACAACTTTTTTGTATATTAATTTTTTATTGTATGTTATAAGTTAAATGATTAAAAGTTACTTGAGCCCATATAATTGCATTAATAAAAGGTGAAGAAACCTATATATGGGTTCAAATATAAATTCTAATAACCTTTATATAGATCCTCCGCACAAGCCCCACCATTAGTGTCAATCTTTATATTTTTAGAGTGGTAAACAATGAAGCTATTTTTTGTAGTTGGGGTTTGTAAGAATTATTTTATAAAATATTCGGGTAGATATGAATGAGATATATTTCATTTATAAATGATGGGACTAAACTATTGAGAATATTACTTACCATGATCATTACTGTTAAATTTTGGGATATTTCTATTAGATTATTTTTCATTATAATATCATACATTTAGTATAGACTTATATAAATACATACATATACCTGGAAAAGTCTTGGTGATAGGGTATGGAATTGATATGAGATCAACCATTCCACACAACTATTTGAGGAGCTGTGAGTTTTCAATAATTCATATATAGGTTCACTGATGGCCAAAATGGTGGTTAAATATTAGTTTTTTAATATGAATTTTTATTTTCACTAAGAAACTATTTGATATTGAAATATATATACATGTGAGGACTAATCATTAATATAAGATTGAAGGTAGATTGAGAATCCTATTGGATATCAATATCCATATAGTATATCGTGGAGGATAAATAATATTCTGAATAGGTGAATTATTGGCTCTCTAGTGGAAGTAATGTTAAATACATCTTTTATTCTGCTTAACTAAGTGAGATTGATGTCGACATAGGGAATTTTCCATCAAACAAGAATCCTCCATGATGAGGTGGCCCATACATCATTATCATTTCAATATAAGAGCCGAACTCTATATAAATCTATTGATGAAACTATCAAGGTTCCTGTGGATCATCCAAATTATTCTACTTATTATATAGTTCATGGATAGATTATGAAATCTCAATAACATCATGTGTATGCAAATAGAGAATAGGTAATGATTGTGATAATGATGATACCATGGTTTGTCCCTAGAAATAGGTGATTATTTCCTACATATATAGGTACATATATAGTTACATAAATACCTTGTAGTATTCATAATATGGAATAATAAACATCATAAATATATTACCTCACCTTATTTTTCTGGTTGTGGTGGTAACAAATCTCTAAAACATTATGTTATCTCCGACACTAAAATTTTTTGGATGGATATATGATTGTTCACTCTATCCATCCTTTTATGTAGGCACATATGTTCCACATATATAAAAATATGATGGAACCAAAAAATACATATGAGATGTTGTTATGTCTACATGGGTGTAGGTGTATAGTATATCTTAATTGGTAGTTAGTATACATCCACACTGATTAGACTTGATTGGGTGTAGTCAATGATCATGTATGGTGGATAGAATTTTGTTGGATGCATTTTAATCCTTCAATTATTCAATTTTTATGGTGGTGTTTCCAATCATTACTATTATCAATGATACTAAATGATATATAATTTCATTTGGACTCATACTGTCAATATAAAAGGAGATTGGATTCACATATAGTTCACCATTTTTTTCTATTCCATTCATCGAGTCCTCTTTCACACTATGTTAGTTCGACATATAGTAACAATCCACGTCTCACATTCATGATCTCGAATGGTGGGTGTATTTTAATCACAACTGTTAACGGTGTTATATTATGGATCATGTAGAAATCATGTAATGTTGACCCTACACTCAATAAATTATTCCTTGGAATTCAGTTTCATTTCTAGGGTTTTAATGTAGATTTATGTCCTTTTCATGAATTGAGTACCCAATGAATTATTGATGTTGATATCATTTAAATACATCACAAGGTTCCATGTAAATATGAACAACTCTAGTTTGAGAGGATGAGTTCATCAGATATTGGTTATCATTTTTGGCATCAGATAATGTCCTTTCAATGTTATTTTTTGTGGAAATCATTATTTTAAATTATGGAATCTTATTATAGTCACCCATGTTGTTGTCACATGTGTGCAAAAAATTTCACAACATGTGGAATCAAATTATCATCACCCCCAAAAACATGTACCATTAAAAATTGTAATCCTAATATTTTAACCTTGGTAATCCTATTATTTTTATTGAATGTAAATAAATCACATCACATATGGAATCTCATTCTATTTAAATTGGTAATTATAGAATCATAGGCTCCTCATATTGGTGGAGAATGCAGAGATACCATTATCATCACTTAAGAATCATATAATTTTCTCATAAGTAATCTCATGTTAATAAGATGAGGAATGAAATTAATGTCATATAGGGAATGAATCAGACTCTCAAGAATGATGGTTACATATAAGAGATCTTATGATCATCACATAACATTCTAATTCATATCACATAAGGAATCTGATTCTCATTGTATGATGATTTTTAGGATCATAACATTAGACCTCCTATAATAATCATACAAGAACGGGTACCATGATCACCTTAGCCACATCACTAGAGGGTTATCAGTTTACCCAAGCTCTCCCAATGTGATTCATATAATTCCCAAAAAAAAATAGACCTACTATTGGCATCAAATTGGGTAGGTGAAAATTTGATATATCATAAGACATGTGGTAAATAAATATATTCTCATCATGTATGGGAGGGGAAATATAATATCCATTGGGGATGACTATTCATCGATTAATATACAATGGGGAAACCCATAGTTTAGAGTCTGATAGAATCTCTTTTGAGGTTTGGTGTACTCCATGATGATGATGATGCTTTAAAAATGCCACCTCCTAGAGAGATATGAGGTGGTAATATGTTTTTTACAATACTAAAAGGAGGAATCTAGTGTATTCTATTAGAAAAGATGGATCAGAACCCACATTTTCGTAGATTCATAAATTCTGTTCATGTGATAAGACTAGCCCTTATATTTCACATCACAATATAAGGACCAAAACCAAATGAAATATATGAAATAAAGGTACATAATTGGTCTTACACATTAATTTACCCAATGGGGTTCATAGATAATTGAGTGGAAAATGATGTGAGATCATTAATGGTTATATGGTGAATTTTTATTCGTCTAATGATGTTTGAGGTTATTTTTGGGGGAAGGAAGGATATGTGTTAGGTAATATGTATGTGTTTTGTTCCTGGACATTCTCATGGGAGTAATAGGAATGGATAAATCCCAACCCAATCATTATAAAAAGTGTTTGGAGTTTAGAGATCCTATGAAAATGTGAAAAAAATAAATGGGATTTCATTACCCTTCTTCTATGGATTCATTACCATTATAACATAGTTATTTTCATTGATTGATCAGTAAAACCCTATTAATTTATCTATAGATAACAATTAAAGTATATATTGAATATGAGTACTTAAATATTATATTGTTTTAACTATTTTATATTGAAATAAGGCCAATCATAACATAGATAATAGGTCCTGGCATATTTTTATATATTTTACTTCAAGGAATAAATTTATATTTGGGTGAATAAAGATGTGGGTTTATTGAGTTTACTTATTTTAAAGAAAATTGATTTTTTAAAAAGGCAGTAATGTTATTTTATTGGATGATTTTTATGAAAATAAGAAGATATTTATCAATGAATTTTACCATCTTATATAATTATTATATATATAGTAATGTATTATTATCTTAAAGAGTTCCATGATATATTGAAAAAATATAGTTTATTATATTAAATTAGAACATTAATTTCGAGAATAAATATATACAAAATAATTGAAAATATTACAATTAGATAAATAATAGAAAACATGATATCAATAATATGAATATTGGGATATTCTCGATCCATGAGAAAAATTACTATCATAAGAAACACTATATGAATGATATATAATATTAATAATTCAATATTCATATTGTTGATGAAAATATAAACGACATAGATAAAAAGTTGAATTTATTAGTGAATGTATGAAATAAGATGTATTTTTAAAATCAGGGAAAACAATATGACCCTCAGAATATTAATTTGACTATTGTAAATGTAATTTGACAGTTGGAATATTAATCTTACTATTAATAATATTAACTTGACTGTTAGAATACAATTATTACCTATTGTGGTGTCGAATATTAATTTTTTCTTAAAAAATTAATATATGACGTATTTATGTCATTGTATAAGTGAATAATTCTTTTAAAATCGTTAATATAGTTATAGGTATTTTTTAAAAAAAACACGTGTCTTATTTTAATTTTATATCAAACATTAATGTTTTAAATAACATTTCATTTCAAAATTATTTTCATAAATTTACATTAAATAAAATAAAAATGATAATATATTTTCATAACAGTATAAGTAATTCATTAAAGTGTCATAAAATAAATCACAATATTAAAATATATATTTACAAAATTAGTAATGATTTTAATTGAGAATTTAATTTCATATATTTATAAAATAATTTATATAATTTGGATTTCATTTGTGGAATATAAATATTGAATAATGGGTTGGTTTAATTTTTTATATTTTAATAAAATCATTGAGCTTTTTTGGGATAAAAAAATATTGGAAAAGTTGATATTAAATATTATTAGATATATATAAGAAATTACTAGTCATTGATGATGTAATAACCAATTATATTAAATACACACAAACCCTTTACTATATATAATCAAAAGATACATCACTTTTTATATTCATGAGTCAAAGTAATAAACAAATTATTATAGCATTCCTACGAAGTCCTCTCTTCTCAATGTAAATACCACTCCTCACCACCCATTTTCTACAAAAATTCAAAACCATGTATCATTCAAAATATATACCCAATTAACATTCCAACACTCTCCCCCATGTTCACATTGTTTTTATATAACCAAAATTCAAAAATAATGTTCATTATGGTGTATTTCTAAAACAAATAAGGACTAATATACATGGATATTACATTTTTTAGATGAATATGAAGTGCATTACAAAAATACATGCTAGAGGACCATAATAGTTAAGTGTAATTAGAAACATGGATTAAAATATTCTATCATGGTAAAATATCTATAATATATCTCTTAAGTATCTCCATATTTTGTACTTCTAACTAAAACCATTTTTCATAACATGGAGAATGAAAAAATAAGAACGGTGTGAGCTCAGATGCTTAGTAAGTGTAAAGAAGGGAGACACGTAAGCATAAACATGAAACAAATAGTATGATTACATGATCTTGACCTTATGAAATCTTAACCTATATATCAATGGTCATAAACATGAGTTATGTGATAAATCAAGGTAGTTTTTAAGACATGAATCAAATAGAAACAATCACCATGAGCCATGAAATCATAACTACAGAAGAATACATAAGATTTGTGGAATACATATTGGAATAGATTAATTTATGTCAGTGATACCCACCAAGACCTTTATAACATGATTGTATGGGGCTATGATCCATGTACCTACTTCAATATTAGTCTAGAAACCTGTTTAGACACATTATTTTAGTCTTGGGATACAAATAATATACTATCTTGTTTTTGGGGTTGGGATACAACCCATGTTCCCTGTTTATTTTAATCATGGGATTAACCGATGTACCATATTTTTTAGGCTTGGGATACACCTCGTGTACCCACTTTCATTTTGGCCCGTTCTACAACCCATACACCCTCTTTCTTTTCGAGATTGGGATACAACCCATGTACCACATTTCATTTCGAACTGGGGATACGGCCCATGTACCATTTGAGCTCATATAAAACATATCATTCTACATCTAGTTGGATAGAGATATAGGATCCACCCATGTCATAATAAAATCATTCATGAGTGTGACACAATATAATAAAACAGTAATCATATCATGGCCCATAAACAGCTATAGGTCTTATAAACATTAAATAATAAACCATAAAATAAAATCGGTATCATTTAAATTTCATCAAATCATAACCAATAGAAAAGATATACGTTTCATAACCATTTCATCGAATAATAAACAATGAAAAAGAAATATTTTTCTTAAATATATATCCCATGAAAGTTAAATATGTTTCATACAGACCATGAAATTTAGCGTAACCCATTACAAGAAAGCATATGAATGGAAAATGATGAGAATTTCCAAAAAGGACATGAGTAACATACACATATTTCATCTTAGATAGAAAATAATTTTTAAATATCATTAAAATACATAAATCCATAAAAACTATTAATAATATATTATTTCTTCTTTAAAAAATGATAAATAATATATAAATCCATATAAAAATTATTTTCTAATAAAATACCTTGAGAACATATAAATAAGACATGAAATCATTTTGATATACCTTTCCTTTGAAAGTTAATTTAAAATCAATTTCTTATTTTCTATCCATTTAAAAAATTAAAATTAAACTTCAAATAATGATCGTTAAAAAATCTTTAAAAGTAGTATAATGTAAAATAATAACAGTCTTTTTTCATGAAAAATGGTTTGAAGGAATTCCTTATTTGAAAACTGACCTGAAGATTCCTATCAAGAGACTGGTAAAATAAAAAATTGTTAAAAATTTATTTAAAATCTTAGAGGATAATATTATAATATTAAGGGAAACACTTTTTAGTAATCATAGATTTCTGGCCAATGGAAGGGTAATGTCAGGATTTCATAAAAACACATTGTTAACATTCTATTAGATCAAGGAGTAGAATAATTATACCAATAAAAAACTATATCATGAAAATATATTGGAGATTAAAATTCATTATTTTAGTTGAGATATGGTTCATACTATTTCATCATATTAAACATAAACATAAACAATTATTAAAAGCGATGAGATTGTCCCTATAAAATCATATCAAATAGTTACATGAGATCATACTTTCTATGTAAGTAATGAATTTTAATGATGTTATAAATATCAGAAAAATGTTTAGATTGATTATATAACATTTAAAATTGATGTATATACAACATGAATAATTATTTGAGGTGAATAAAAAAACATGATTCTCAATGATAGTAAATTGAGACAAAACTATTTTACAGATTTGGTAACATTTCAAATTTAAAAGACATTAAAGAAGTGTCAAAAAAATTACATGTGAAAACTCATAAATTTTTTTACCATATAAATTGAATGAAACCATGGTCCCTAAATATAACACCCAAAAGGAAAGAGTGGGGAACATAACATGTATCTCAGGAAAATTAAATGTGAGATGAAATCCTCATACCTTGTGTACTGAATCCCCCGGTACTCGTTCAATATTCCTATGTAATAAATATAATTTCATTAAAATAATTTTATGAATAATATTCTTATATCTATTACAATATAATATTTTTTTATATATTAATATTACCCACATGTTAATGATCTTATGTTAAGGATTCACTTCAGGTAAATTTTCATTGTTCATCAAATGTCTTATAATTGGTTACAAAATGTGAAATTAAACTTATATCATGATTGAAGAATATAAATAATGAAATAAATATCATTAATATCCATAATATTAATTCTATAATAATTTATATGTTAATGGACTCTGAAATGAAATACACTATTAATGGAGACTGAGTGTTGTACGTACAGATGAACATTGTTTCCGTCTTTATTATGGTATTGAAAGAAAGAATATAAATGAAATATATATATATATATATATATATATCATTATTCTATAATAATAAATATTTAATATATATCAAATTATTTCATAATACCCATCCCCAATACATTCCTTGTGGAGTGTGATAGAATCATATTGCTAGGGGGTAGTCCGCACTTCTGCAAACGAGATTATTGTATTAAGACCAAATGGAATGTAATGATACACCTATCATAAAAGGAATACAGAAACATAAATACTTAGTAAATATAAAATATAAAATATATAAATATATTTTCCACCATAGTTTTCACTATGATATGTGCTAATGGATAAATGAACAATAATTATTTCATGAGATAGTAGTTTTCCTTACACAGAAACAGTATCTTCAAAGTCCAATAGATGGATTTGTGTGTACGTTTAGGTAATAAAATAATCATAACAAACATCAATTATTAGCCATATACTATTTTAACAACATTAATGAAATTAATATTATGACGGATGGAGAAGGAAAATAAATTAATGGTGCTTTAGAGAAGATGTTACATTTAAATCGAGTAAATCCTTTTGGTTTGTTCCAAATGGGTTCCTTAAGATGATTTATTCCCAAATGGAGGCTTCATGGTCTAAGGTAGGATTTTTGTTAAGATACCTGGTATGATCTTAAAATTTTATAGAGGTGTGATAATTTGGTAGAGGTGGCGGCCTTTTAAAGGAAGGAATGAGACTCAATTGGATTTTTTAGAAAAAAGTAATGTTTTCACATGTTCATTCCTAAAATAAAATTAATACAAAATCAACAATGGACGTTTTTTGGGCGAAATAAGGATAGAAAATGGGTTCTGGACAAGTTTATAGGTCATTGTGACCCTTAATGTCAGTACAGATTTATTATTATTATTCCAAGAACTCTTAAGGGGAAGTGAGACCCCATACTGCTGGTAGTTTAATCCCCAACAGATATGATGTTTTTGTTGAAGAAAAATTTTAGGCGATAAGAATCAAACTCCCAAAACATTATCTAGGGAATATATTTTACTTGAGTTCCATGATCGTCCCTCATGATGTCTTCATACTATTTCACCATGATGTCCCAAGACAACATACATTACTCCAAGATAATCTAACCTTGGTTGAAGCCTCTAATCACGATGCGTTCTTACCTATCAATACATATACCTTGCCCATTTTCCGTCCCCATTATATGAATTCTCCCCACCATTTGGTTGATGACTTCTTGAAAAACCTTAATATCCAATACTTTATCAACTATTTCATAATCTATGTAATGTAAAATATCTATGTTATTCATCACTAAAACACTATTTTTCTGAGATTCAACAAGAGTATCTACAAAACACTACAACCCAGGAGGCAGTACAGCTCACAAATCATCACTCTACAGCACTAGAGGATGTGGAACATCCATTGGGTGAGTGTCAACAACCACAAGGTTCACCTGAATCACCTTTTCATGGGAGAATAAAGCCCCCACAAGCATGACATCACCATTATATGTCTTCGATGGAGTTTTACCTTTACTTGTTGACCATGTTACCAGAGGACTGGGTAAGTTCTAATAGACTTTTCTTGTATGAATCTTCTAGGTTTCAATGATAAATCCTTCTGAATCTATAATGGTGTTTTTTTGCTTCCTTGAAGAGGATCTAAAATAATCCCTTTCAATCCCCACTCCCTTAGACTCATTTTGGGAGTCTGAAGTTAAGTCCATATCCACATAGAAGACATCCCCTCCCATAAAATAATCCTCACTAGGGCCGGTCAGCAACACAATACCTTCACCCAGACCATGACCCTCACCTTATCCCAGTACATCAAACAAGTTTAGTGAAATATACAAACTTCCTCCAGATTTTTCCTTATTAGTATAGGAATATTTGTCTTTCATGGCATACTCTAAAATGGCCAGACGACCAGGTTGACTACGAGACTCCCCGATGTCTAACTTATTCTACAAGCAAGATTTCTTCTTCCCAAACCTGACCTTCATATGGGTAACAACATGGTTGATCGGGTATAAGGGCCTCAAGACATTTACTCGATCCAAAATCCCTTGTCCATTGTAAGATGTTGCATCCGAAAAAAATGGCTTCCCTTGCACCAAGTCTGATCCTATGTATTTCTCATATCTGTGACCCATAATCTACTATTAATTATTAGTGTCCCCCATACTCTACTTTGAGATCCATCGAGACCTTCAACATCACTCCCTATCAACCTCACCTTACCCTCCTTTGTAGAGTTGGATGTAGATAGTGGATTCAACATAGACAGTTCTAAGAGACTCTCATATTTAATTCAATTGATTCCCAAAAAAAGTTTCAACTGTGAATAGATTTCTTCAAGCCACGGTTCTGCCTCTTTAGGCATCGCATTCATCATATCCAATATAGAAAACAAGTGGGGCCACTACATCTAAGCCTCCTGTGTGGTGTCCTCTAAAATTGGAGAATCATGGATCTTGACCTATTCTATTTTTATTTGAACCTCATCATATGCCTCCCCATTCTCACCCTGAACAATATTATACCATGATTGGTATTCCACCAATAGATCCACATATTACATAGTTGGCATGTCCTGATTCATACAATGACATCTAGAGGTCAAATGTCCTAGCCTATTGTATCAGGAGCAGAAATCTGGCCATTAGTCAAACACCACCCTCTACTTCCATCTTTACTCCTCTCTAACCGAAATCCACAGCCACTCTATATGAGGTGTCTGAATGTCAACCTCAAAAAATAATCGAGACAAAATAGGGTGACAAACCATAGTTGTGCAGTTATGAGAACACATATACCTTCCATCCAAATTCCAGAGCATACATATCATGGACGGATTCTGGAAAGGTAGAGGTTGGTCTCGAAAACATACCCTCACCATTGTTGAAGGAGGATCATGATGCATGTATTAATTAAATGAAAATTACAGGAGGAAAAAAACAAAACCATCGAGCACACGTGGAGCACTGGACTACGCAATGAACAAATATTATTTTGATGAGAATAAAATCATCATTTGACGCTGATCGAGAAGACACACCACTGCTCAGTTTTGAAGACCCCATGAATAGTACACAAATCTTTCAAAAGCATCAACCGATGGATGAAAACCCCTAAATATAACCAGAAGTGTTGATATGTGAATATCTAAAGCTGCATTGAACTCCTTTATTGAAATCACAAGTTTGGGCGAGCCTTCATGATGGTACGAGACCTTATGGAAAAGAGGATTCGATAGGAAATGAGGAAGTTATCCATGATTGAGAGGGGGTTAAATGGTAAAGCTGTTGAGGACGAATGAAGAATCCCCCCTGATAGGGAGGATGGGGCCGAACCATAGGCATCTCAGGGTAAGGGAATCTCTTTCATAGCCATTATTGGCACAAATATTTTTGAACTCATTTAGCCCCATAATTTTAATGTTAACCCCTAATTAATCTTTATTAGGCATTAACTATTGTGATTATTTATAGTCAGTTTTACTAACCATTTTGGTCAAAAATTAACATGTCCTTATCAGACTATAAATATTATACAAATTAAATCTTCATATTTAGGATATTTGGAATCCAATTAACATAAGAATAAAAATTATTATTATATCCAATCCCATAGATGAGATGAAATAATGGGGTTTGAATGAAGAAAAAGGATAAAAATCTTGTTATTATTTTGTATACAGTTTCAAAGATAAATTAAGTATAATGATTTAGATTATATTAAGTGATGAAATATTTATCTAATTTGACCTTCACACACATTTTTTATATCATTTATAATTAATAATTAATTAGACAAAAAGGAAATTTTTAACTAAATGTAGGTTTCTCACTATTTATCAAAAAATGACGGTTCTCATAAAAATTTAAAAAAATCACCCTAGGATAATTTCAATGTTATGAATTAAAAAAAGGTGGTTTTGTTATAAAATTTAAAAAAATAAATGAATATAAATTTACATTATTTATTATAAACAGATTATTCAAGAAAAAGTTCTTTTTAAACATAGAAAGACATTACCAAAAATCACATCATTCATTATCAATATTGATTATTTATATATTACATTGATAAACACAGTTTGTAAAGTAGTTCTTACTATTCCAATAAATATTTTTAAGGAATAGGTTATAATTATTTCATGTAATTAATTATATATAAAAATTATTCCTTATCGAAACTCTGTGTTCAGTGCATCATACGCCATGTCTGTGTTGTTTGTAGTGCAAGCCATGGTTTTATTGCATGTAGAGAAATCCAAGTAGGTATTGTGTGTGGATGTAATTTTGGACGTAGAGTTGTAATATATATATATATATATAACTATTTATATTGTCATGTGAAATGATAAAAACTTAATAAGATTAATTAATTCGAAAAAATTAATTTATAAAATCTTGGGGTGTCACATTCTTCCCCTCAAAATAAATATCTACCCATAAAATCATCTTGTCCAACAAAGGATAAATACATGTATGTATCAATAATATAAAATAACATTGTACAAATTGATAAAAATACTTCCCTTATAAAGGGAAATTTTGAACCATAGCAGGTACCCAAAGTAACATAGAACTAGGGTTCCACATGGGAGAACATAAGTGGAAAGTGAAAACATGGATATGGATGAAAAATATAACCATAATGTTCTGATAGAGAGTGTTAGAGGACAAATTGAAGACAAATTTAATAATCACAATGATATAAATCAGGGAAGAACTATGGGACCATATGATTCATTTGAATCAATGGTACTAGAACAACATTTTTGGATTAAAGATCATTTTTTTAATGATTAATAATTTTACTGAAATGAATTCCATGCATTATTTTAAGAGATCATCAATATTTTTTTAATGATCCACTTCCCATATATCTATAAATATGAAGGTAAATTTTTTCATTCATGAAGTACTAACAGTTGATGATATCCCTGATATGATATCCCATTTGTCAGAAGATACAATCAAGAAAATGAAGTTTAAATAGGACATCTAATATGTAAAAATCCTTATATGTAGTAATACACATTATTATTTCAAACTTAATATGATTTTTAACAAAATCATTACATACCTATTTATAATTCTCAATTTATTCATAAGATTGTCTGTTATCATTAACCAAAACCGTATATATTTTATACAAGGGTCCATTCTAATAGTGATTGAATATCAAATGTGATTTTATTATTATATAATCTACGTTGGAATATATAATCACCTGAAATCCCACCAAATGATGTATAATAATACTTTAATATGGAATATTCATATAAAATAAAAAAAATACAACTAATTATGGATAGGTAAATATAAATTATTTTGGTTCACTTCATCTATTATGATCACATATTCTTTCCCTTTTACCTTTTATATTAGAGGATGTTGGTGCTGATCATTGTTATTAATCCTTGGATAAGGGAAAATTCATAAAAAGGGCCCAAAATCCCTGCAATTGAATTACTGAACTGAACAAGGTGCATCCTGATGAGTTATCTCATTATTTTCATCATTATATAACTTCTTCCTGTCAATTTGGCATTCAAATTCTCCTTGTACATCCTTTTCACACATAAATAATTTAATAGTACCATTAAGACAATTCCTACCATGCATCTCTCCACATGTAGAGAACGAAGGAAGAATAATCTTCTTATCTCCATTGTTTGTTGATTCTCATTTGAACCCCATCTTCCTATTATTGTAAAACCATGAGATTCATACATAACCCTGACATCCATTTCAACTTTAATTGCAAATCACACAATCTCTTCATAGCTAACAATGTATTTTATGTCCAATGCCCTTCTAAGACTGAAATTTACGCCATGGAAGTACCTATCAACATTACTTTTTGGATGGATGATAATTCCAGAAGAAAATCTAGCAGGACATAAAAAAATTGACTTGTAGGTACCGATAGATTCTTCATCAATTTTCTTCAACTCAAGGAACTCATTTTACATCATTTTATGAAGGAACATAGGAATGTACTTATTGAATAATATGTCATTATTCTCTTCTTAATCCACATATTCAATTTAATATTTCATCCTCATATTATTGATTAGGTTCCACCACTATTCTGATTAACAATCTAATCTATAAATATCTATAATTACTTCCTCACAATCCAATAAGATGATATTATTGAATATATTTTCATTGGAGATGATCAATTTTTCCAAAAAATACTATTAGATGACACACAGAATGATGTTTGATAATGCATCATGAATTACTCAACATAACATTACTCCCCTTTTTTTTAATCTCATAAAGATTAAAATATTCATAAATCAAAGACTATGATAATGAGGTATGGTATTTCAATACCCATAGCATTCAAACCCTTATGAGGGAATTCATTTCTCTCTTTATCACAATCACTATTAACGTGCTTCCATCGAGATCTGTCCATCGACTAAAGCCAAATGCATAGAGTAAGAAAAAGTATTCATAATGAGCAACAACATAATCATGATGGGTTGCTTATATGATTTTAAAAGTATGGATCCTTTTTTAATCAATGAAAACATTGGTTTATACTAGGATAATCATATTAAATATCTAATTAAATCCTTCATGATGGTTCATGATGATTTTTTGAATTCCAAATGCATATCCTCAAGGATTATCAAACATGGTGTGAAGAAAGGTACGTTGTCATGTACCAGATTACCCTAAGTCAAGCCCGAACCATCTTTTTGGAGTTTTTACCCATAGGTACATCTATTACATAGCCACATACACTTATAGTTTCCAGATATTGATTTATTTTTAGAAATTCGCATACTCTATCCTTTACCAAAATTTCATGAAATTTTCTTAAACATTAACTAATCCTTATAATTTTCCTTCCAGACATCCCTAGACGTTAACTAATCCATAATTAACTAAACAATAACTAATCCTTCAACAAAGGTTTTATGATCCTAGTTTCTAATGGATGAATAAACATTCCTTTTATAATAACTATAATCCCACAGGCTTAATATTCATTGATATTACATTTTATAAACGAATATTCAATATATTATAAACATAATTCACGAAGACCACAATTTTTTTTATCTTGGGAAACATGGAAAAAAATTCTTCTATATTAGTGAATGATCATAGAAATCTACCAAAATAATTTTCCACCATTATTACTTCTACCTAATAACTTTATTCATAAAATAGAAAGAGGATATATAAGAAATGGGTGACCTCAGATTCCTTATAAGCATAAACAAGGGAGAAATATATTCATAAATTGAACATATCTGTATGATAAGGCAATTGTGACATTAAGAGATCATTCCATGCATATCAAATGTCGTAAACAAGTGTTATGGGATAAAGCAGGGAGTTCTTAAGACATTAGTTTTAAGGAAATAAACATCATGAGACATGAAATCACGACTAAGGAATCATACATAGGATTTATGGAATACACATGAGAATATATAAATATATGTTAGGGAAACATACCGTGACCTTTATTACATGTTAGTCATGGGCTATGACCCGTGTACCGACATCAGTCTTGGGATAGAATCCTATGTTCCCACTTCAGTTTAGGCTTGGGGTACAACCCATGTATATTCTTGTCTTCGGACAAGGTCTACTACACGTATACAATATTTCTTTTAGGCATGTTATACAACCAATGTACCCTACTTTTTTAGTCATGTGATACTACCCATGTACCCTATTTCCTTTAGGCTTCGACTACAACCCATACACCATCTTTATTTTCAATCTTGGGATACAAACCATACACCCTATTTCTTTTCATGCTTGGGATACAACCCATGTATCCTTTTAACACATATAAAACATATCATTAAATAATTTTTTAGAGGTAGAAATAGGTCACCCTCATATAATATTAAAATTATTTAAATGTGTTCCACAAGATAAAATAAAATTCATCATATAATGACCTGTAGAAAAAAAATAGGTCTTACAAATAGCAAACCATATCCTATAAAATGAAATGTGTATCATTAATATTTCATGAAATCATAACATATGAAAAAGAGATAGTTTTCATAACAATTTCATTGAAGCATAACCCTTTAAAGAGAAATATATTTCAAAAATATGTTACCCATTAAAGAGAAGCATGTTTCATAAAGACAATGACATTAAGTGAAACCGATTCATAGATAGTATTTGAATGGGAGCATTTGATGATTTTCCAATAGGGCAAGAGTAAGATCCACAAATTTCATCTTATATGGTAAATATAATTTATATATCTTTTATAAATTTTTCATTAGGATGATATCCTTTCATCTTCGAAAAAGCATTGTTATTTCATAAAAGCATTTTGAAATAATTATTTTAAAAAATACATTGAAAAATATAAATAATTCATTAAAGAATTTTTAAAACCATATACTTGATAATTATAGAAAAAAAAATATCTTAATGGTTATCCTTTTAAATATTCCAATGTAATCACAAATGTAATGATGATGGGTAAATTTATACATGTCTTATGAAGTAATATAGAACATTCCATCTGAATGGTTATACGGTTAGAAGGAATTCCTTATTCAGAAGGAGACAAGAAGATTCCCTCAAAGGGATTAGTAAAAATAGAAAAGGATAAATATTTAGTTTATATATTATATTATAATGGTATAATATTATTGGAAATTTTTTTAGAAAATAATGATTTCCAGCCAAAGAGATGGTGATATTGGGATTTCTTAAAAACACTTTGTTAACGATTTTCTAGACCCAAGTGTAGTAAAAAGGTACAAGTACATTACTATATCTTGGATAACCAATGGATAATAAATTTCATTAATTTCCATGATATATGGATCATAATATCTCATCAAATTAAACATAAATATAAATAATCTCAAAAAGCGTTGAGACTGGCCCAATAAACTCTTATAACTTGGTAACTTCAGATCATTATATCCAAGTAATAAATGAAATTAAATGAATCCTAAAATATCATGGAAATATTTATATCCATTATAAATCATGTAAAATGCACGTATATACACATTGAAGAAAAATTATACATTCATAACAAAACAATAGTCTAAAATAAGGCGAATTGATAAAATATTATATTATTTATTTGTTAAATTTTTATACTTAAACATCATGAAATAAGGAACTTAAAATGTAAATTTTAATAATAATAAATTTAAATATATTATTAATATATGTTAGTAATTGTATTTACATACAATAAATAAATGGAATGAGTGGCGAACAGAACATGTATCTTAATGAAATTAAATGTGAGATGAAATACCCTTACTATGTATCTTGACACTCTATGTACTCATAAAAGAATCCTATATAATAAATAAAAATTTATTATAAATATTTAATTGAAGAATATTCTTATATATTATTCCATATAAGTAATTTTTATAACCTTATATTACCCTTTATTTAATGATTGTATGTGGAGAATTCACTTCAGGTTAAATTAAATTTGTTATTTGTATGTGTCTCAATTGGTTACATCATTAGTCCATATACATATATCATGATTATGGAATTTAAATAATGATATATGTATCATTTATATCAATTATATTTATATTATAATAATTTATATCATACTTAATTATGAAATGGAATACACCATTAATGGAGACGGTAATTTGTATGTACCATGAACATTGTTTTCATTTTTTTCTGTATAGAAATAAAGTATGTTAATGACATATGTATATATATGTATATATATATACAATTAAATTTTAATTAATGTTTCATATATATATATATATATTATTTTCAATAATCCCTTCCATAAAAAATTTCGTGATCTGCGTGAACGAATCACATAGCTTTGAGGGGCAGTAGTCCACACTTCCTCAAACAAGATAATCTTATTAAAACCAAATGGAAAGTAAAGATATGTTTTTTATAAAAGAAATAAAGAAACATAATTAAATATTAAATATAATAAATGACATATATAAACTGATTTTCCATCTTAATGGCCACCATGATTGGTGGTAATGTGTAAATGAACAATCATTATTTTGTAAGGCAGTTGTTCTCTGTACATAAAAACAATATGTTCAAAATCCATTAGATGGAGGTGTGTGTAATTTTAGGTCAAAAAAATTAAACAAACACATATTATGATATTTATGATACAATATTATTCAAAAAATTAGGAATAAATAGAGTTTTGGGGGTGGAGGGGGAAAATAAGTGAAAGGAACTTAGGTGAAGATGTTACTTCTATATCGGTTAACTCCTTTTGGTTTTTGCCAAAAGGATTCCTTGAGAATATTTCTTATCAATGGGAGGATTAATGGTCTAAGGGGTTATTTTTTTAGGATACATGGGTAGAAAAAGGATGGGCATAAATCATTTTAGTGGTGTGAGGAATTGGTAGAGGAGGTGGACTTTTTTAGGGAAGGCGAACGACTCACATTTATTTTGTAGAAGCATATTTAGTGTACACTGGTTTTTATCTAAATAAAAATTAATACCCAACAAAAAAACTAAATAATAGAAGGTTTTTTCTTGAAAAATGGACAGAAAATTGGTTTTGGTCAAAAATGTATGTCATTTAGGCCCTAAATTGTATGATTTAGTCCCATATTACGTTTAATTTGGCCTTAACTATTGTGATTAATTGTAATAAATTTTACAAATCATTTTGGTCAAAAATTAACATCAAATTATTATCATATAAATAATATAAATATTATAATTAATATGAATGTTTTTGTAGTATTTTTCAAATTCAATTCACATAAGCAAAAAATTTAAGAATTGTGCTAATCTCGTCGACGGGAGGAAATAACAAGGTTTTGAAGTAGGAAAAAGGTCAAAAGTTTTTCATGATTTTATATTGAGTTTCAAAGTGAAATTGATTATAATAAATGAAATTTTATTAATACATAGAATATTTATCTAATGTGACTATAAAAAATTTATTATATCATTAATAAATAATAATTAGGTAGAAAAAATAAGTTTTAAACTAAAACTAGAAATTCTCACTATTCATAAAAACATAAAGTCTCTCACAAAAATACAAAAAATTAATCCTAGGATAATTTGGAAATTAAAAATTTAAAAAAGGAATCTTATTTTATCAAATTAAATTTCTATATGTGTAAAAAATTAATTTCATTATTATAGGCTGTTAGTTCAAGAAAATGATGTTTTCAAACATAGAAGGACTTTACCAAACATCATATCTTTCATTATAAATAATTTGTTTAAATAAAAAAAAATAATGTTTTTAAGTTGTTTTTTAATATTCCCATAACTATATATTATTTTTAGGTTATAATTATACAATTTAATTAATTATATATATACAAATATAAACATGATTCATACAAACTCAGTGTTGTGTGCATCGTACGCCTAGTCGGTGTTGTATGTAGCTCAAGACAAGATGGTATTGTGTGCAGCTCAAGACAATTAGGTTTTGTGTGTGGAAGAAATATTTTCTTTTTAGTTTTAATATATATATATATATATATAATTATATCTATTATCACATGAAATGAATAAGAAATCAAAAAAATAATTTAAAATTAATAATTAACAAAATCTATTGATTTTGCAATTTCAAAAGATGGTGTTTAAGTGGAAATATTCTCAATAAATCATTTTTGAAATTTGTTCTTATCCTAACACCACGTAATATTCCCCATACAACATGACATAAAGAATCTAGTAGTTGAACTATATTTTAAAATTTTTCAGTTTAATATTTATCTTCTATATTATTTCGTTCTCTCTGAATTGTAAAAATTAAATTTTTTTTCCAATTAGGTTGATTGACCACCTCGATGAACGAATTAAATTGTTTTTATCAAAGGCCTTCATGGATAGTTAATGGACTATGAATTTTGTTAAATATGATATTAATAAGTTCATTATAGATTTTTTCATGTTTCTAGAATATATTAATAATCATTTAATTAAATAATAAATACTGACATCATTATGTTCATTAACACCATAAAAAATATCATATCGTATAATGATAACGTGTATACTAAATGAATAATCCTTATGTTAGAGCACACATAGACACACATGCACATAAACAAATATATATATATATATATATATTTAAGATTTATAATATGTATATGAATATCGATACATTTTCATTCTTATTTTAGAGTAATATTTCAATTTTATAATAACTCTAATAATCATCCCTAAATTATCCAACCAGGGTGTAATGAAATGAACACTTGCAAAACAATGATATGAAAAAAATTATCTCATTTTATGGTTTAAAATTAATTTAATAATATTTTATTTATAAAAATATGTGTTTAAATGTATATGAATATAGTAATTAATGAATTAATTTGTATTCTCCATAATACTAAAATCATGAAAGGAATGATTCAAGTAAAAAGTTAAGGGATATTTTTTAAAAACATTTTTCGTTAGTCTATGATTTATATAAAATTAATTTAATTCCACACTCTATTATTTATATTTACTTATTATATATTAGGTATATCTATCCCAGACATATATATGTTGATTAATTCTAAGTTCCTTTTTGGGGATATAAATAAATTAAAGGAATAGTTCTCAATAACATTCATTAAGAAGTATTGATTAAATAGAACTTCTGAGTATTCAAACATCATTTAATGTACCAGTCAATGTTTTTTAACATAAATATTAATCTAGTAGAATAATTTTTTTAATATCCCATTTTATTTCATTTCTTGTTTTGTGGATACTCTTATTCCCTTAACCGTATTTAATTAATATTTAACTTTGTTAAAAAAATTGTTTTTAAATAGATGAATTTGAAAAACAATTTATCAACTCCATTATATTTGATGAATTTAATTGGAAAAAATTTCATATTTTATACACCATTATATGAAATCATATATTCAAAATTAATTTCTTCATTTCATTCATCTAAGTCATAAAAATATCCTTGGATTTCTACAATATATTATTTTGTATCACATTTCCATATCATGTGTTTTTTCGATACTTATTCCCTACATATGATTTCATTGCATAAAACACATATTTAGGAACATTATTTTGATGTTTCACCAAAACATTACTCCATTACGTGGATAATGTTTATCTTAAATTAAATAACACATATGAGACTATAGAGTCACACTAATCTGTGATGGGACACTTTCCATCATGTGATGTTGTCTTAGATGATAACATTGATATATAATCATGAAATGATATATATTGTTTCCACATTACCATGTATCCTGGAAATTATGATTCCATTTTCTATATTTCATTAATCTATATGATTATTCAATAATAGTTTACTTAATTATAGAATGTTATTAATTTTTAATATTATTAGGTCATTCATATCATGCTTATTCACTTCTAGGGATTATTATATCACACCTTATGTTTATGTATTCCCCAAGTAATCCATTTAATTTTAGGAATTATAAGGTGTATAAAATTTCATCATGGATATTTTAATAATAACATTTTATGTTAATTTATCATTGGTAATTTTTGAAACTAGTATTTTAAAGAAAATATGCCTCCTTATATTTGGATTTTTATTATTTGTTTTTTATTTTAATCATCTCATTATATATAATGCTTAAGATAATTGGGACACTATAGTTTATCACTCTGTGGTATTTTCAGTTATATTTCATTTTTTTAATTATTTAATGTGTGGGTTTAAGTAAGTGTTTTAATAAATTTATGCTTGGAAGATTTTATTTATATTTCAATTAAATTTTTTATCTATTGAATCCTAGTTTTACCACAAATGAATACATGTCTATCAATGAATATTATATTATTACATATAATTATTTAATTTTAGATTTATGAAATAATTTTTTTATTTATTTATTTTTAAAGTATTAATTAATGGTATAATATTATTATTACTTTCTGATTATTATAATTTTGGAATTGAAATATATTTCATTTAGTTTGTTAGACGTGTTGGTAAGTCCATATATGGAATATTATATTATTTTCTATTTAAAACCCCAAATATATGATCCTCTCATAAATACATTGCTTCTATAAAATATGATATTATATATATACATAAGGCCTTTTGGGTTGAATTTTTTAGAATTAAGATAAAACATGATCAAAAGAAACAAATGAATTTTTTAAATAATGAACATTAATTATACTATATAAGACACTAAATAATCCATAACATAAATTCAATATCTCCCACAGATCATCAATAGAATATAGTATTATGGAGACATCATACATAATACTTTTCATCATAACTATGGATAATTTAAAAAACGAGTGACCTAAAATTCGTAGCTAAGATAAGAAAAAGCAATAAACATAAATGATAATAACTGAGATTAAGATAAAAATAGTTTCATTAGAACATAATTATGTTGTAAAAAAAATTTAATAATGGTTTAATAACAAATATAACAATTTTTTATAACACAATAATTATAAAGTGAGCATTTTAACACAATTAAATTGCTATAATAGGTGAAAAATAAGGAATAAATTATAAATGGGAAGAGAAGAGAATGATTCCATAAATTAAAGTATGGATAGAAAATTAACATCACATAGTGATTCTAATATCACTAAAGTTCACCACATTGAATTTATAAATTTATTTTACCATGTTTCATTACCAATGAATCATAAAATATTTAACAGGTATGCACTCAATGTATTATAAAACATGTCCTCTCCTGATTTTATTTATTAACCCATTTCATCGAAGCACAATTAGCGAGAAACCAGAATATTACCATGGGTATTCACCATGTAATCCAAAATCATTTCCATGAATTTTTTAATGTTTCATAAACCAAATCCACTAAATATATTAATGACCTACCCAATGTATTTGATCACTATCAAGGAGAAAAAATCAATAGCATATCATTATATGTGAAAGTTCGATTAATAACCATAAGAATATATTATTTTAAACTATGAGTAGGGAACATTAGATTTAAACAATGATGTTCCCATTATAGATAATAATGAAACATCTATATGGATTGTTATTAATGATATTAGAGTTGGGTATCCTCAACATGGAAATATGAAAATAAAAATCAAGTAGTGACTTTGGTTGCATGATAGTTATAATAAAGGGATTATGGAATGGATTTAGTTTGATGGAAATATATTTTCTCATCATTATGGTCCTATTTGGACAATATAATACATATTATTTACAAGTGGATTAACAATAACATTGAAATATAACCATCTTTTCAAAAACTAACTACATGAATAAATAAAATGAGGAGGAGAACCCTTTCAATTTTAAATAGAAAATTAAGTGTTTATAATACTCCATATTATAAAAGGAACAAATTTATATGGATTTAGTATTTTAAAGAGAAGTTAAGTAAATGATAAATTACTCCAGGGTTGGGTGGTATGAGATAATTTTATGGAGTGAGATTCTTTTATAGGTGATAAATATAGTGTTTTCATAGCAATGTAATAGTTATTAATGGTTAAGAATGAAATTCCATGGTTTTGAGGTGGGTAATTTGAATTATTTTAGTCAAGTGAAGAAATTCTAAAAATACATGTATGTAATATTTTAAAACCTAAAAGTTATTCCAAATGTTCTAAATTATATATATTTTAAAAAAAATCATGCGATATTAGATTACACATGTTAACAATTAATAATATTCAAAAAAATATAATCAATGTAATTAATTTATTACTAGGAATATAATATGTCAATTTATAAAAATTATATTAATTTTTATTCTAAATTTTCATAACTTATAATTTACATCATATTCTTAATATAAAAAATTACATTTAAAAAAAATTAAAAATGTGAATGAATATTTTTGGAGAAAATATTCATTTTAATCATATAGATTTATGAATATTATCAAATATGGAATAAAAATTTAATGAATGCGAATTTATTTTTTATTTTTTTATAGAAATAATAATATAGTCTTTATTTAAATTAGGTTCATTTTATTTAAAAAAATAAAATATTCAGAAACATATCATTCATGAAAAAAAATGTTTCGTTGGGTAACTAATATTTCCATGATAACACCATTATATTCCAAATATAAAATTCTCCCAATCAAATTATTTTAATGTGATTATTATATCTATTAAAACTATTTTATATAAATTATTATCTAAACTTTATAAAAATTAATTTTCATATAAGCACACATACCTCATAAAAACAGTTTAATACCCTCCACCTTCAAAGCAAAAATCAAATGTGTTAATTGTATAGTAATAAATTTTCTATAGAAGAAAATAGTTTAATAATATATATTATTAATTCATGACATTGAGTCCATTATATAATAGTAATTTATTAAACATCATTGTGCATGGAATTGAATATTTTTAAGATAATATATTTATACAAATATAATTATTTCATTTTTCATTTTTTTTTCTTTTTATTGAATATCATCAGATCATTTGTATTGTTCATTTGAATTTTTCTTTATTTATTCATATTTCTCATATTTCCATTAGCTCTATATTTTCATACTAATTCAAAAAATGCATTCTATTTTTTATATAATGTTCTACGGTATGTTTGGGTTAGATGTTTTATATGATAAAATCTTTTGAAAATAACCAGTTTTAATTGAAAATTTATATTTAAAAATATTTTTTTTGAAACAATTCCACAAATAAATTAATTTAGTAATCAGAATATTAATTTTCAGTCACTCATAACATTACGGAAGTGTATCTAAATGATTTTCATAGACTGGGATATTTGTTCAAATGTGGTTTCTATCGTAAAAACATAGGTATAACTAAAGAGAAACCCATTACCATAACCATGTTAATAGATTTAATTATTTTTCCTCCATAATAGGTTAAAATATTATCCTTTTCTAATCATGAATCATTTTGTTATCCGTTTTATAAATTGTCCATGGTGAGTTTTTTGAATGTTTTGAGATGTGTGAAATTTAACATCCATTCCATTATAATCTATTTCACTTGAATTTTCAATGGACTCCATCATTTTCATCATTTATTTTTTTGGTACATAAAATAAATATACATTAAAAGTCATAATTCTTGGAATCCATCTTTAAATAATCAAATCATTAATCACTATAATTCTTATATTGTTAGGTTACTCATTGGGAACATGTCTAAATTTTCCATGGATTCCAATGATATCATTGTTCTGTTAGGATTCATTCTTTACAAAAAAAGGTATTTAATCATGAGTAATGAACACCTTTTGAGAACTAAAATAAAATGAAAATTTCAAACATATTATGTACTATATTTCTAAATAATTACAATATCATTCCATTCAACCTAAATCACTTCGGTTTAATCTGGGATCCATTTGGTTCGGTACTTTAAAATTCATTAACAAATATCCATAACCTAATAAATACATAATACATTCATTTAATGAGAAGTAGGATAACCCAAAAATATCCTTAAAAGTTTCTGAAAATTTTTATGGTAATATGACCCCTCATCACGCACGAGAGTGAATATTTATTTCATACTCAACTGTCAAATTTAGACTTCTTACCCATTGGTTGTTTTATTACTTACCTCATCCAAATTCTACTATCCAGAGAAGGATTTAATTTTTTAGTTTACAAAACTCCATGATTTTATCATATACATAGTCATATCACTTAGACTTTTCTATATAGTTTTTAATAATATTTTCTCATAACAACCAATATAATATTCAAATATACCTCAGCTACCCTAAATGATTATCTATAATTATAAGAAAAATTAAATTGATTTGAATTTATTTTCAATTTCATATGAATATATTTATTATTGAGGAAGTATTTTAATTTTATTATACCATGTATATTGATTTATGTATTTTTATTTAGTCCAAATGCCTTGTTTTAATAACGACACACTGTGTAAAATAATTTGAATAAGTGGAGTTAATGATGACAATACAAATTTCCATTATTACTAGAGGTGTAATACGACCAATTAATTAATATATAATATTCATGATTAATATTTAAATAATATTGTTTTTTTTCAATATATTTATTATTGGTTGTATTTTTTCTCTTTGATATCTTATATGTGATTGTAAAAAAATATTCCAACTATCCAACCGATGGAGAAAACTCAATCTATCCCTTGTGGGAGGTGGCCTTAACAAGGTAAAAGTTCCATATCAAATAACATAGATGTATAATATATTTTCTAGAGATGATGCATGCATGTGATGTTGTAGTGGATGCATATAGATATTACATATTGCACACCTTGGGGAAATATTGGTTGAAAATATTCCATATGTGGAAGCATGATGACATGTGGAACTATGTTTAAAAGTATATTAGGACCAACCCCAATTCAAGTTAGAACAAAATATAAAACATTTTTGTAAAAATGTACTCTCTCTACCATTCACTACTCTAATGTGGTATACTCATAGGTTTGTATGGTCCATCTATATTAAAATGTATATTCATAATGACAGAACATAATTTGATCAATTATTTCGATTTAATTATATTGATCAATGCCACCAGATTGAATGAGCACCATCTTCTTCATCCTACATCCTTTTATGTTTCTTGTGTGATCTAAAAACTCATAACGTTTCCATTATATAAGTTTTCATCCATCTTCCTGGATCTAAAATCATAGGATCATTGAATGAATGATCTACCCATACCCAAGTCTGTAATAGAAATTATTTATGGAGTGGATAACTGAATGTAAATTCTTTCTCCAAAAAAATAAAATGATTCTAGATTCCATTCAAGTATTCATATTCATTGATGTTATGTTATTTTTAATATTAATGGAGGATCATGTGATATTCATTACATGAACATGAGTCGTTATCTTTTATGGTGATATTCCATAAACATTATTATGCAGTTCAAAAGAATAAGTAGATACATGCTAGGATATTCAATTGTTTAATGATATTAATGTCACCAAAAATTAATATGACATTTTTAGGGGATATTATTTGGTGGTGATTAGAGAAAATATATCAGAGACCTCTCCTTTAAAAATATTTTAAAAATGGATGAGACTTTTATATCCCAGGTTTTAGAAGTTTTTCATTTTATAGAAAGACATAGATCATCTTTGAGAATTAATTTTTCATGAGGATGTAGAAGATAACAAATTATCTTTTAACATTCAATAATATAACCAATATATTAATTAATATTTTGACCCTGCATATACGACTAGTAATACAATAGATATTTTTGGTATCATGATGTCTTTTTGGTTTTCATAAACTGTAATAGTTTCGTCCATTATTGCATAATAATTGATATATCTTCCTTCAAGTATGGTGTAAATAATCACATATGTTGTTAAATCCCTTTATATTATTTGAATTAAATCTAACACATTTGTGACACAATTTTGAATGGGACTTTTTCTGGGTGGGTTGAAGTGTTTTTTATGAATATTGAATGCTATTATGATGTGTGGGGTTAGTGATGTTTTTGGGAAAACTATATTCTTAGATATGAAAATATTTGGTATAATCGGTGGTATTAGAGGGTTCTTCATAGTTGGTTCTAGGTTATTTAAAACTATTAATCCACCCCTTATAATCATGTGGTCTTGTATGGTGGGATACTTCATTGTTAGTGAATGGTTTTTCATGTTATAAAATTAAACTGTGAACACTTTCTACGGGCCAATTGTGGGTTCCCTGTTAGGTTATTAATTATTTAAGACTAAGTGGATTAATAGGGAATCAGATACAATAGTGTTTCAACCCCTAAAAATTATAAATAAAAATCATGAGGGGCCCATTTTTAACCATAAAAACCTCCAATTAGACATATAGTTGGACCTTTGTATTTTGTAGGCTCTTACGATATTCTTTTAGATTTAACATGAATTGTTGTGTAAGTAGATTTTTTTAATCACCATGAATTATGATAATATACAATCATTAAAAATACATTCTTATTCTTCTCTCACTCTGTAATATAGTGATGGGTCTTTTGTATTTTGATGTTTTAACAAATTTAATTTTTTATTATGTTTATAGGTATTCCTCATTTATCATAATAACCTTCATTTATCTATTTGTAGTTACCATTCTAGGGGATTGATCATTTTATATGGTGACCTAATTTCGATTGTTCCATATTTTATTTCCTATAGATAAAACCATAATATCATAGTTGATATGGAAAGTTTTACAAATATTATTCACCTAATTTTATATGATTTTGAAGTTGGTTTTCAAAAGGCAGATAGTTGATAAATAAAAACCCTCGTTTTAATGAATTTTTTAAAATAATTATGATATTTGAAAATAATGAATGTAATTTGAAATTATTTACTATAATTATTTGATGATGATTCAATAATATTACATTGAAATCATGATTATTTTTGAATGGATTGATTTTACAAATTCCTATTACTTGTTATTGAAATTGAGATGCGTTGTTGAAACATGAAAATAGTTAATTAAGTGTAAATTTAGTTTTTATTTATTAATTTAATAGAATAATATTATGGTTTATCTTGAATATTTAGTGGGTTATTATTTCAGGAGTAGTATAATATTGGGTCAATAGAAACAAATTGAATTTGATAATTGTAACTAAAACCAGTTCAACATTATTTACCAATTGGGGTGTTGACCAATTGTATCCTTAAAGAAATAGCCTAAAAGAGATCTGAACAGACATTGATCTATTATGATTGATTTAGTAGTGTGAGGACCTTATAGACATGAACTAACTGGCCCATGTAAGATAACCACGATCCCTGTTTGATTTGATTATAACAAGGCAGTTATTATAAAATTTTTATATTATTTCCTTTGGATTATGAAAATATTCTTTACAAGCTATATTGATATATTTTATATCTTTTGTTTCTTAATTATTTTTTACTAATAATGGTTAAAAATATTTTCAATGGACTTTAAATATACAATTGATGGTAAATTGTTTCATTTTTTATGTAATTTTTATGTATAATTTGATGGAATCCTACTGGGATATTATTCTCCCACCCTACCATTAACTTTAGGTGTTTATAGATTATATTATTTTAGGTCCAGTGAAATGGAATGTACAATATAGAGGTGGTGTAAGTTCATTATTCATGGGACCATGGTGTATTGGAGGTGACTAGTGGAGTTATGGCCCACTTGTTACAGATGTGTTGTGAGAAATTTTGTATCTCATGTTATATAATTTAATATATGTTGTATTGTTTTCTAATTTATGTTTTCTTTATAGTGATACTTTTTACCATGATGAGTGTTTGATTTAATGACTGTATATTCATTTCCCTTCCATTATTATATCATTTGGATTTTTTCTAATGGATAAACCATTCCATTTAACTCTTATTTGATGCTAGGCTCTAGTATCTAACAAATCGAGATTTGGATTTACATTTGGGTGTTGTTAGGACTGGGTCATGTACTGGGGTACCTAGGTATTCAAGATGGTCTGTGATATTCGTGATATACTACAATTTTTATTGATTTTTTGAAATACTATGTATTATGAAGGAATAGGATAGTGAAGGCATACATTCATATTTGAATACATAATCACATGAGATATTCAAGAAATTTAGATAAAAAATATTGGAGAAAAATATAATTAATCTCAAATCCTGGTAAATGATACGTACAACATAATAATGTAATGTATGATAGTATTTCATGTTCTAGTGTATGGTGAATTTGTGTAGGAAATTATTTAAGATATTATATTGAGATTATTAAAGATTATACTTTTATAAAATAATCTAGAGGGAATTTTTTCCAACTCCATCATATACTAATGCAGGGTAAAAATTTCATTTGTAGACGCGTGTATTTCCATGATAGTGTCACACTAAACCAACTAATCATTCTTAGGTGATCAGATATTTTTGTGGAAAAACCATCATCTTCAAATGTACATTATGGATAGGTGATAATATGGTTGTGAAATATTGAATCAGATATTCTGAATATAAAAAGAAACAGAATGTGATTGGTGGTATGACCCGTTAATAAAAATTCTCATTGGTGACTAGAAGAAACCATTAAGGAGAAGAATATGGTTGGGGGTATAACCTACCATGGAAAAGAGTTTAATTGATGGTGGTATAAATTGGATCGACTACAGGATCTAATTTGGGGGTGTATAACTAGTTTCTATATAAAAACATCAATTGATATTAATATTTTTCTACATATTTAATGTTTGAAATTCCAATGTGGATTGGAATATGTATTCAAGTCAAAACTATTAAATAATGTTATTTTTGATCACTCTAATAATTTCTTCACATGATGTGAGAATATGAGAGTTCACTGATTGGATCAAGATCCCAGAAATGTTCATGAAGATGAATTTAATGTAAAATTATTCAAACAAGTAAAGAACTTATTCTGACCCATCCCCATTTAGTTGTAAATATTTTTTCAATGCTAGATAATTAATATCTGATAATAGTTCCCATTAATGATACAATGGAGTTATTGTGAGGTTCCAATTTCAAGAATAATGTGAGCTTCTTCATATTGAGAAATTTAAATTTATCTTATGTATACTAACCTTGGTATTTGTTCCATCCACATGAAAAATACATTTTTTAATGAATCCACTATTTAACTATACAAAAATGTCAACATATCACTCGAACATACCCCACATACCACACTTGATGATCTACATACATCATGGAGAATAAAAAAATTCAAAATCCACTGTAGCAAAGCCCCAACTCCACTACTTCCATCCTAAAATACAAAAAAATAAAATTTCAAAATTCATGAAATCTTCACCCAAATCGATAAAGGAGTCACCATGAATCATACATCACATTGAGTCTTTCACCCTACCTCAAGTCACACACCTAACATGGTGGTTTCCCTTTCTACCTCAAACCAGATCGATAGTGAGGTCCAGTAGCATCTGTTATCACCGTTGAATGAAGCATCATAATCTCTTTCATACATTATTCTGAAAAAATCATTCCATCATACACTGATTTATCAAATTTATGACATTTTACATGGGCTATATGAGGTACCATTAGACACATAACCAACATAACACCACTATATTCATATTTATACAAACACCACACCATTATTTAGGAATGAAAACTCATGAAAAAAACTTTAATAATTTCAAAATTTTATAACATCACTGAAAAAACATCATTATAACACCTCTATAGAAGGAACACACAAATATTCACCCCAACCAAGAGAGAAATATTACTTGAGAAGCATCAACCACCACCACATCCCACATCCCAAAACTTTTGAGGAACCACTACTCTAGCTCCATCTTGAGAAGAGTAGTGGGCCTGGAGTTCATGGAAGGGATAAGAGAACGTGATGTCTCCAAGTGACGACATATCTCTTCAAAAAAATCAGATTCCAAAAAAAGATCAAGCCCACACATGTGCACCTGGATATAACTCAATCAAAATTTTCCATATCCCTAAACCAATGAATGAACTTCAATCGAGAACCGAACTAGATAGGAGATATGGAATGTGAGGTAAGAGATGGGACGAAGTAGTTAGGGGATGCAGCAACCACCATCATCAGTATCAATAACCTACCTATGAAAAAAACACTAAAAAAACCTATAGAGAGAATCAGTGGAATATATAATGTAATTGGGATGTTGTTGATGATGCCTCAACCCTCATATAACAATTCATGATTAAGCCATGTTGATTATGTACCCCATTGTCACCATCATTTTGAAATCAATAGATATATTATGTAAGTTACCAATTTCGATGTATGGTGAATATTTATAGATTTCATGTCTATTTAAAATGGAAAATTATAGCCAAATGATGTAGAAAATTTCATAGATGATTCTTTATCAAAACATTTTTTGCTTATGTTAAACACTCACAATTATTAAAAATGAAATGGGAAAAAATTTTAACATCTGAATGAATGATATGATGATGTTGTTGGTTATTTGTATATAATTTTATTCATTGATAAATTCATCTTTGATATTATTTTTATAGAATCCATGCATCATCATGGGAAATTGAAAAAAGATTCCATGGATGATAATGATGCTCAATAAAATGTTTAAGAAAACATGGGTCTGTACTGTGAAATTTCATTACACAGATCAAGAAAAATGCCTGAATAACACATGTAGACAAATAAAGTGGAATTGTAATATAATATTAGAATCGATTAGGATGATAATAAATCCCTCAAAATGATGTGTTTAGAGCTAGAAGGGGGATTGAATAATTGAGAGTTCCACTACCTAAATCCTCCATTATTACTAGAAATAAGATTCTACCACAACTTCTCATTTAGGATAATGAATCAATGAAGTGTATGAAATCATCCTTTAATTAAATTGATACATAATACAAGAAGAAGGATTCAGATAAACCTCATAATTTCTTATATAATATTGATATTTATATTTTTGGACCATGTCTTATACATAGTTATGGAAAATTTTGGATTTATCAAAATACAAATAACCCAAAACATAAAGGTATAATGATTAATGTTTTATATAGATATATTAATATCATGAATTATCTAAAAGGTATGTGTATTTACTCATAAACAACATTGTAAACTCCATATGAAATATAGATATACTACACCGAAATATTATAAGTAGGTTCATAGGATTATATTGATGTTGTAGAATGATCCGAAATAGTGAATTGGAATGATTGGATGATTTTAAATTCATGAAAATATTAGATGGATACACGATTATAGGTGAAAATATAAACAAAGGAGTCAAAAAATTATAATAAAATAATATATCATGAATTAAATTATGATAACATGTGAATCATTATGGTTGGTGAAATGATGACTACATACACAGAATCTCGATCTACAACCAATCTATATCAAATGAAAAATATCATTTCTAACAGTATTGGTGAAAAAAATAAATGTAATACATGTTGGACAAAGATCAAATACGAGATATCCTATCCTATATAAATGTTAGAAAGAAATTTGTGATGAAAATTATTTCACCTATGTAAAAAGGGATCAATTTCAACAAATATAACAATAATATGTGTCCAGAATGAATATGTGTCAATGAGGAATATATATATGGTTAATTTTATTTATATGAATGGTGTGGTCACAAATCCCAATAATGATTATATAAAATGAAATTTATTTAAATTTTTAATGAATCAATGGGATTTCAGGGTGAGTGTATGAGAGAATGTTCTCATAAGAGGAATGTGCTGACTAGAAATATATCTAACCAAACAATTGAAAATAGATACAAATTCATAAATTTAGTATGTTGAAGTTCATTTATGAAATATCAAACAACTAAGCGATTCATGACAAGAATACCACAAGATATTCCCAATATTGATAGATTCTAGTGTATTCAATAGAAAAACATGGTTATGTAATTTTTGAATTGTCACACATGGT
Organism: Viscum album; assembly: GCA_963277665.1. NCBI lineage: Eukaryota > Viridiplantae > Streptophyta > Magnoliopsida > Santalales > Viscaceae > Viscum > Viscum album. Next base: position 2,130,186,226 of record OY728120.1, read on the forward strand.
ATTTTTTCCTTTTGATGTCTTGGTTTTGATCTGGTTCAGTGAATATACAGATCCTATTCATTGGTGTTGGGTTTGATTAATTTTGAGTTCTGAACTTCCATATATGTCTAGTCATCCTACATTGGGTGCCACATTGCTTGTTTGGGAGTTTTTAGTGAAAAGGTGGTTACTTCATGATTTAGGCCAACCGTGATCCCATTATCGAATTTAAAAACCAAATTTGATTCATTAATAACTACTTTGTTTCAGCACATTACACACATTCCACTCACTAATTTTCCTCCCCTAACATATTCAATACACCATATCCTTTTTGACTCTTTAATAATTCATAATCAGGTTGAATTTCAGTTACTTATTTAGGTATTGGGGAAGCCCGTGGGACAATTTCCAAATTTAAAATAATAATTTGTTTCTTTTATATTTTTTCATTAGTTTAATATATTTCTCTAATTACACCTCCCACTCAAATCCAACATCTCTAGACTCACCCCCATTATCTAATTTTCATCATTAGAGATCAGTTTCATCTCATATTTGAGAGAAATTTCTCAAGGTTCTTCAAATCATTTAGATTTGAGAAGTTAAATTAATTCATCCATAAATCATCCAGTGATTACTATGTTCCCATCAAATTTGTTTCCCCTAGTTTTTCCAGACCTAACGAGCCCCTCCACTAAGTTTCAAGCCATTCTCATTCCTCAATGGATGCAAATTTTGAGGAATAGTAAGAGTTTTCAAGATTCTAAGGTGAGATTATTTCTCATTTATCCTCCCACTTCTGCCTCCATTCATTATTTATAGGTTTTATATTATCTTATAGTCATGATCGATATGTGGTTATATTATACCATGATTTTTATAAGAGTTTTTTTCATTTGGGGCTGGTAGTCATATGTATAGGGTTTATAAACCCTCGGATGGTGATATCGGGTGTGTGTTTGCACTGCGCCAATTATTTGAGGTAGGATATCCCTTGAACATTCAATTATCATTTATGTTTCTTGATTTTCATATTTTTGACACCTGATATATATGTTAATTATTTTTGTTCTTCCTTTGGATAATTGTTTTGGGGTGGAAAATGGTTTTTTAAGTATTGTTTTATGAATGGTAGTGTGGGGTTGTAATAAAATCGCACACCATGTGTTTTTATAAATGTTATAATATAAATCACAGCTATTTTAATAGGTTTATAACCTATTTTATTGTATTTTTCACATGTTCCAGTAGCTTGAATAAAATATGGCACACAATTTGTGTTTAATTCTATGTCATGTGCGTAAAAAATTGTTTTATTTAAACATGCATGCCATGTGTACGGTAAGTTCCCCAATTGGATTTTATGTGTTAAGTGTGATTTAAAACATATTTGATTAGATTAATAAATGAATTTTATGAATTATAAATGGTATTTTGGGTCCTACTATGGATTTCCAATTTGGATTCGTTCTTACAAACAAATGATATTAAAACATGTGTTGCCTCGAGTTTCCAGAAAATGCCATGTTTAACATATTAATAAAAATGGTTGTGTTTTTAATATGATACTTGATTATATTGAGTTATTTAGTAATTTTTTGCCAATATAAATGGTGTGTATGCACCTCCTTAATAAATATTAAATGCATACCATTTTCAAATTTTAGTTTTGAGAAAATGTTTAAAGGCCCGTTCGACCTTTCCTAAAAATGATGAATGAGTGTTTTAAATTTATATACCATGTTGCGTCAATAGGGATTGGTTTATGGTCCATGATATTATTTTATTAAATTATATCATGGATGAAAAATATGTGAAAATATTTTTTGGTTTATTGATTCGTGAAGGAAATATGAAGCATCATTGTGGGTTGTTTGTGAGTTTATTTTTTCACAGTGGTATTTTTATGTGAATAGTGGATTTGATAATATTTTTAACATGATTTAGCACAAAATGGAATCTTGGTTATCATAGTGGTTGTATGTGTAGTATTATTCTAGTGAACCAGTGGGGTTTGGCCCTTATTTCTCTTAACAAATTTTTCAATGACAACAATAACTAAACTATGATTATGTTGTTGTTGGGGGACTACTATATCATAGTTATGCTCCCAAACAGTGTCTTTTGTGCATGAGAACATATATTAATTATGATAACATTCACATAGATACATGGTAGCAAGGGCTCACAACTAACTAGTGCCTTGGGGTGTTCCCTTGACTTGTGCACATTGGATCTTTTGTACTCACCATCGGAATATGGTGTGGATTCATTATAAATTCAGAAGTGTGCGTGATTTATTTAAATATGTACATTATTTAATGAAGTCTTATATAAAAATTGATTCATTTATATTTTTTACCTCATTGGATATTTTTACTAGCATTGTTGTTTATAAAACATGCAAGTTTTTGTTTGATAATTTTTTTATCGAATGTGTCCTAATTTGGAAAGAATACCTTTAAATCTTGTATTTAAAACATGAAATTGATTTTTCACTTATTTTAATGGATTTTCATTTGGAATTGAATATCGTTATAACCTAAAGATATTTAATACTCACACCTACGATCTTCTTCTGTTTTTTCCATTTTACAGGTTTCAGTTTGAGTTCGTTCATCTTGGGAGATGTGTGATCATTGTATTGGAGAGTGAACAGAGGGGTCGGTAGGAGTTATTTGGTTATTAGATTTGGTCAGTTGACTTGTTTTTTTAGTTTTAATATTTATTTCTCGTACAAATAATATTTATTTAAATTTTTATATAAATGTATTTTTGGCGGTCCATTTCATTCCTCTATTCATTTGATTGTTTAAATTTGGGACAAATCATTCCCTTGTTTATTCTATTGATGACCTCGGTGATTATCTCCATAATAGGAGATTGGGAATTCCTCTTGGTACGTGTCATAGGTTGGCCTAATTGACCGGTTCAGGGTCGACTTAGGCTGGTTCATGACAATGTGGTATCAGAGGAGGTTAACTCTTAGCATAACATTATGTTTAGAGAACTCTTTTTATTGGGGTGATTTCAAGGATGATGGATTTGGATTTTTGTGACTTTAGGAGTATGGGAAGGAAATGAATCACGAAATATTTCTCATTCTAATCTTTAGGCTCCCACGGGATGTTCGGTTTTAGTAGTTTCCTTTGTTCTTGTTGATTTTTTGGTGTTGGGATATGACAAGGGGAGTCTGACTAATGGCCTTCATGAGATTGCAGGTCCTGGAAAGTCATACAGAGCCAAGGAATGGTCAATAGAATACTCTCTATGTTGGTGGTGTGTTTGACATGTGGCCTCCAACAATATGGTCAAGTCACACACAATCTCTAGTTCTAATTTTTTTGGGTCTCAGAGAATTATCATGAATTTGGAATTCTGTTATCAAAATCCTCATATGAGAATTGTAAAAACGTGTTTCAAAGGAATGGTTGGTTTATGAAAAGTGGAAAAATGGTTTTCATAAATTAAATATTGTAATGGTTTTTGGAGGTTGCTCTTTTTGTAAAAATATTTTTATGCAGGATGTGAAAATGATTTAACAGGATTGGAATTTACCTAATATAAACACGCTGTTTATTGAAATAAAATGTTTTGAATGTGTTAATAATTTTAAGGTGATTCAGAATATTTGTTTTAAATGGGGTGTTTTGGGATGTTGAAACATGTTTTAATCTGATTAATTTTTCTTGGAAATTGGTTTTGGGCAGTTTGTGTTTTCCTAGAAAGGGTATTTCTCTCAATGGACATAAGAATATGAATAGATAACATGATAAATTTTAGAAAATTGGAAGGGGTAGTTTGGAGTAGTTTGGTTGTTTTGGATGTTTTAAAATTGAAAAGGGGTAGGTTTTGAAGAAAATTCTTCTTGATGAAGTGTGATTTGTTTAGTGAAATATGAAAAGGGATTTTACATGGGGGTTAGTGCCCCTTTGGAAGGTACATGACTTTTAGATTGATGTTTTTTTATCCTTTGGTGTTTTGCTGCGTGCTCATATTCATGGTTTTATTGATATCTGAATGGATGGTTTATATAGAATGGTGTTTGGGTTCTTCGGGTGGCATGGAAATATGAATCTGAGAGAGACTTGATGAATGAATATTGGTGAATGTGAAAATTTACCAAGTAAGATTGTTTTTTTTTCAAAAATGTTTTGAGTTGAGACATTGTGGAATTATTTATAAACCTATTGTTATGTGGATAGATTCATGTATGCCTTATAAGATTTGTTCATTCTTAATAATTCCTTGTGATATTGAAGTCATACTTTTTTTTATTGTGAGATGTGATCTCATTGGTGTCTCTATTTTGGAGTAATGTACAGTTGGTTTCTAAAGATGGGTTTATGTTGTGATTTGGCCATGGATAGTTCTGTGTTGGAAATCCATCCTATTGATCAACCTCAAGATTCATTTAAAATGTTATATCAATCACTTCATATGATTCCTCATCCTGTTTTTTTGAATAAATACCTTTTTCGAATTGATTTACAGTGCCTTCCTATTATTATGATTCTATCGGTTATAGCGGTTGTGTTCAGTGATTCATGGTGTGAATCACTATATTCCTTGTTCTTTTCTCCCCTAATTAAATGTATGTTAGAATGTTGGTGTGTATCCCTTAGTCCCTGTTGGGTATTGGTGTTTTTTAGCTTGTGTGTTTCATGAGGTAATGTGATTAATAGCTTCTGACTATAGTGTAGCAGATGCTTCAATCATCAGGGATCCAACCATTTGACCTGTATTGAAGCTTTTCACACAGTCCAGAAATCTCCCCAGGTGTGGGAATCCTGACTAGGCTCTCGCCTCCTCTAGTTCTGCATGGTAGTTTCTATGTCACCATTTTGTTTCAACATCAATGTAAATTTCCCTTTGTCGTAAATGAGCATGGTGGACTTATGCCTCACATAGTGTGCACAGTTAATGCTTCATTGATGTGGGTTTTAGATCAATGTCCCTATGTGGACCAACTATGTAAATCAGGTGCAGACTTGATTTTACATGTTCGTTGGTGGATAATGCTGGGTAGCTTCTTTTTTTCTTTTCTGATTTTAGTGGTATAAGGATTGAGTCCCCTTCCCTACCCTCCCAAAGTGGTGGGGTCTGAATCCATGCAGAAAATGTTGGCCTAGTTCTGGTATCCTCTTTTTGCAAGTGGTTGGTTTAGATGTTCATGTTATAACCCTAATAACGTGGGTTTGTAGGTTATTGTGGCAGGGTTTTGGTGGGCCAATGCAAGTGAGGTAAAATTATATTTTATGTTTAATTCATTTTGTGTTCATTTCTAGTAGTTCCCTAGCGGCAGGGATACCCACTTTGGGTCTCGAAGATCATTCCTTTAAGGATTTATCATATTGTAGTAGGGATTTATTGGTGGGGAGCCCATTTCTGCCACCCCCAAAGTCATTGTCTTTTGTGAGTGAACATTAGTTTGGGAGATCATGGGGTTTGTTTGAATAAGGCCCACAAATATGGTTTTTGGCTAAGTTGTGGAGGTTGAGGCTTGACCATTCCATTGATTCTCATGAATTAGTTTTTAGTTTGTGTTTTGTTTTAGGGCGGGGATTAAGTTCCATTGACGGTGAATGATATTTACAAAGCTTTATAGGAACGAATATATTGATAAGGAATCCTTAGGTGTTGTTATATTAGCTGAAAATGGTTATCAAGTGGTTCATTTCTTGAAGGCCCAACAATTTGGTTTTTTTTTGGGTTGTGGAGGTGGAGGCTTGATCTTTCCATTGATTCTCAGGACATGGTTGTGAGTTTTTGTTTTTTTAGGGAGAGGATTATGTTTCATTGATGGTGAATGATATTTATAAATATCTATAGGGATGATTATGTTGATAATGAATCCTTAGGTGTTTTTCTATAATCTATAAAGGGTTATCATGTGGTTCATTTCAGTAAGGCACAACAATCTGGTTTTTGGCTAGGTTGTGGAGGTGGAGGCATGATCTTTCCATTGATTCTCAGGACTTGGTTGTGAGTTTGTTTTTTGTATGAGGGATAGGATTAAGGTCCATTAATGGTGAATGATATTTACACAGATTTAGAGGCATGATTATGTTGATAAGGAATCCTTAGGTGTTGTTCTATTTTCTATAAAGGGATTTGGCTTTTCGGGGGCGGAAAGAATTAATGGTTTGGAGAATTCTCACACCAGGTTTTTGGTTCTTTTCATTTCTTTTTTTTGATCTGGTTCATTGAAAATAAAGATAATTTTCGTTGGTGTTGGGTAAGTTTAATTTTGAGTTTTGAACATCCATATATTTCTATTCATCCTACATTGGTTTCCCCATTTCTTTTTTGGGAGTTTTTTAGAATGGGAGGTTACATCATGATTAGGGCCAACCGTGATCCCATTTTCAGATATAAAAACAAAAAAAATTCCATGATAACAAATTTTTTTAAAAATTTTGAACCCATTAAACTTCCTACATTTCCTCGCCTGACATATTAAAACCACCACATCCTTTTGGATCCCTTATTAATTCATAATCATTTTGAGTTTGGGTCACTTATTTAGTTATTGGGCCAGCCCGTGGGCCCATTTCCAAATTTCAAACAATAATTTCATTCATTTATATCTTTTTCATATTATAATATATTTTGGTGATTATACCTCCCACTAAAAGCTCAAATCCCTATAAACATCCACAGTATCAACTTTTCCTCTTTGGAGCTCATTTACATCACACATATGGGCTAAATGACAAAGGGTTCCTCAAATCGTTCATATTCCAGAAGGTAAATTCCTTCATCCATAAATCATTAATTTCATAATATTATTCCTCCAAATATGTTTCCCCTGGTTATTAAATACCCATGGAGAACCACCAATGATTTTCAATACATTCCCTCTCTTCTTATAGTTCATATTTAAGGGAATATGAAAAAATTTCGTGTTTCCAAGGTGAGATTCCTTCTCATTTCTCCTCCCACATCCTCCACCATTCCATATTTATTGATTTTATATTCTCCTATAGTCATGATAGAAACATGTTTCTGTTATACCATGATGTTTTATGGGGTTTTGTTCTTTTGGGGCTGGTCAGCATAGGTTTCGATTTTTTAAACCCTCAGATGGTGATTTCTAGTGTGCGTTTCCATTACTCCAAGGTTTTGAGGTATGATATACCATGATAATGAATTTATCATTTATGATTAATAATTTTATTATTGATAACATATTATATATATATATTTATTATTTTTTCATCCATTGGATAATTTTCTTGGTTTTAAAAATGGTTGTTTAATACATGTTTTGTGAAAGGTAGTGTCGTGTTGTCATAAAATTGAACACAATGTGTTTGTTTAAATGTTCCTTTATCTTTAGAATATTTTTTCTAAGTATTAGAACATGGTTTAAAGTATTTTTATCATTTTACTATAGCTTGAATAGAATATGTCCTTCAATTTGTGTTTTATTCCATGTCAAGTGCTTAAAATAAATTATTTTGATTAAAAGTTCATATCATGTGTTCAGTAAATTGCCCAGTTGTCTTTTATTTGTTATGTGTGATTTATAAATTATTTTTTGGATTTAAAAATGCATTGAAAGAATAAAAAATATAATTTTTGTGTTCTTCTAGGGAATTCAAATCTGTTTTTGGTTTTACAAAAATATGGGGTTTTGTTTACAACATGTTTTTGCCCCAGTTGCCAGAAAATGCCATGTTTCAAATCCTTATGAAAATGGTTGTGTTTTGAATATTTAACCATAGTGTTTTAAGATATTTATGAATGTGTCTTGTTTCTGTAATTTATTTTTATACACCTCCTTAATAAAATTATAATAAATTCATTTTTCAATTGATAGTTTTGAGAAAATGGTTAGATGCCCATTTGTCCTTTCCTAAAAACGATGAATTAGTGTTTTACATGTATATACCATGTTGGATCAATTGATATTGTTTTATGGTTCATGGAATAATTTTATTAAATGTTATTAGGGATTCTAAATATGTTTGGGTATGGTTTTGTGGTGTTTTTATACTTAAAATATCATTTTTGAATTAGTTTTATGTGTAAAGCCTCAATAAAATCCTTGAATTTTATACGGAAAGGTTTACTAGTTTATTGATCCTTCAAAGAAATTTGAAGCATTTTTGTGGGAAGTTTTATTATATATTTATTGGGAATATAATTTTTATATGAAAAGTGTATTTTATAATATGTTTCACTTGATTGAGCTCTAAAGGGTATCCTGTGTATCTAGGTGAGAGAACGTGTACTTGTATGCTAGTGATCCTGTGGGGTTTGGCCCCTATTTCACGTAGCATGTTTGATGATGAAAACACTAACTAAACTATGGTGATGATCTTTTTGGGGGACAAATATGTTATGGGTATTCTCCCAACTAGTGGTTTATGTTCATGAGAACTAATATTTATTATGGTTACTTTCACCGTGATACGAGGTACATTGGGCTCCCAACTAAGTAGTGCCTAGGGGCGTTCCGTGACTTGTGCTCATTGGATATTATGTACTCACAATAGTCATGCAGTTTGTTTGGTTTCTAAATTCCACAATGTGTGTGATTTATTTAAATGTGTACATTCATTAAAACATCCCTCTTGAAAACTAGTTTCATTTTGAAGTTGCATGTCTTTGAAAATTTTTGGTAGCATTCTTGTTTATAAAACATACGAGTTATTGAATAGTAATTTTTTTTATAAAATGGGACCTTGTTTGGAAAAAATATCACAATATCATGTATTCAAAACATGAAATTTATTTTTATTTTATTTTAAATGATGTTCATTGGGAATATAATATCGGGCTAACAAACTATGTTTTAATACTCACGCCTATAGTCTCCTCTTATGTTTAGACCATGTTCATGTTTTAGTATCGGTTCGATTGCCTGGGGTGACGTGTGATAATTGTGTTTGAGAGTGAATACATGGGTCCAATGGAGTTTTTGGGTTATCATGTTTGGTCAGTTGAGTTGTTGGTTTATTTTTAATTTCTATTTCTTCTACAAATAATGTTCAGTTCATTTTTTATGTAAATTTATTTTGGACTATATATATCATTCCTCTGTTTGATTGATTTATTATATTTGGGAGAAATCGATCATTTTTTTACCCAATTGATGTCATCGGTGCTTGTATCCATGTCATGAACCAGCCCAAGTCGACCTAGAACCGGTCACAAGGTCCAGCCTAACGACAAGTCCCGAGTGGCATTTTTGATCCTCCCAGGAAGGTGACAAGCACCAAGGGAATCCGTAGAGTTCACAAAGGGAATTATTTTTCCCATATTTAAAAAATAAATGAAATAGTAGAATGAAATTGATAGCCCAAAATACATTTATATTTAAACTGACTTGAAAATTATTTTTACAAGAAACTGAAATAACAACTAAACCAACAACTCAAATGACCAAACTCGATAACCAACTAACTCCATGTGAACCTTCTGGTCACTCTCTAATATAATGATCACATGTCTCCCAAGGTGATCAACCTCATGCTGAAACTTGCACAAGGTCTAAAAATAGAAGAAACATATAGGCGGGAGTATTAAAACTCAGTAGGTTAACCCGATATTCTATTCCTAATGAACATCCATTATATTAAAAGAATCATCAATTTAATGATTTAAAAACAAATATAAAGGTATGTATTCAAAATGAGGTCCCATTCTATAAATAATTTTACCATAAAAAACATGCATGTTTTATAAACAAGAATGATAGAAACAATTTTCAAATAGGAGGAACATCAAAATGAAAATAGTTTTCAAGAGGGATACTTTAAATAATTTATAATTTTAAATAAATCACACACACTGATGAATTAATCAACCAAACGCACAGTATTCCGATGTTGAGTACAATATAGCCAATGAGCACAACTCATGGGAACACCCGTAGGCACTAGTTAGTTGTGAGCCCCAGGCACCTCGTATCTCAGTGAATGTAACCATAATAAATATATGTTCCCGTGCACACAAGCCACTAGTGGAGAGAATCCCCATAACCTACTGGTATGTACTGACCTGACCCTAGTTACCTTGTTTCATTGCATTATTACATAACCTTTTAATGATCACAAGGGATCAAATCCCGAAAGACCGATCAGTTTAGTATCCCTGGAAGTACTAGATTCATTCAGAAGTTTTATATTACATTATAATATTAAAAAACAACATTATCTCCATTGACCACATTCATATAACTTAGAATATACATGTATGAGAATCATAATATACTTATTTGCATCCTGGGAAAAATAAAATATAGAAAGTGGTGATCTCAGATGCTCAGTAAGGATAACTATATAGAAAAAACATTCATAAATGAGAATAAACTTTTAAAACAATGTATAAGACTAAAACATAATCCTTTTAAACAAAAAATACTAAATAATATGTCCAAAATAAATGAAATAATTCCTTTTACTTATTCAAATGGATATTCTACTAGTCGAATAATCACAGGAAATATCAATATCCAATTTCATAATGATGGAATGTTTAATGCATGACTTCATAACCACATAGTCGAAGACTTATTCCCAGACTACAACAAATTATTCTAAAATCATTTTTCCAAGACACTAGTTTGACTCATGAGATCTATAGATGCATCGAGAAGAAATAGTCAGCTCCACCTGTCACTTACTAATTCCATTGAGTTTCTCATATGAAAAGTATTAAACATTACATAATCCTACGTTTTAAAACTAGTATATGAAATGTTAATACTTTAACCATAATCAATGTATGGTATAAAAATAACACATCCATAGTCTAGAATACCACAAATCATTCAATACAATATGGATGATTTGTATCATAATAAATCAACTTCATACATGTTTAAAATCTATCAAAGTATGATGACATATATTAAATTAAAACTATTTCAAATAAATTCCACATTATATTTGGAAATAATTTAAAAGTAACATAATTATAAAAGAAAAGCTTTAAATTTAAAATATTATTATAATATTTTAATGAGAAGCTTCGACTTTGTAATAATGGTAGAAAAAATCCTCATCTTTCATATAAGATAGAAAAATATATTCTTACCACAATTTTGTGTAAAAGGACAGAAAGTACAATTTTTGGAAAATGACAGAAAGATTCCATTCAAAACATATATGGTCAAATAATGGTATTAATGACAGTAAACTATTTTCTCGAAATTTTATAAATGTTTTGAATTGAATTTTTATGAAAAATGGATGTGGAGGATAAAGGGTTCCTAGAAGATACTTACATATTAACAAACTCGAATAAGTAAAGAGATTATAGAATTAACCCTTACCTGCTACTTTTCCTTGGACTTGTGTACATTAACATCTTTTATAATATTAAATCATTGTTATTAAATTATAAAATAACTATATAAAAAAAATATGATATCATATATGATCCTTTAATATCACTTTGTTAATAATATTTCAGTAGTACCATCGTTTTGGGTGTTAACTGATTCGTTTTCCTTTATATGCCAGGTTACTTAAGTGATGTTTGTTATGCATAAGATGTATTTTATTTATATCCAGAATTATATTACGTTCTTAAACATAATTTTTAATTATAAAATGAAAATTATTCTTGAATGATTATGATGGGGAATGAATTTCATCGCATTTGGGGAGACGGTACTTCGTACGTATGCTTGAGTGACAATATCATTACATTAATGGTGAAATAAAATGTAATTGGATGGTATATGATATATATTGTGTCATTAACATGTTATATTTATTATTTACATCATTTATACTCATTATTATACAATCCTAATAATGAAGTGTTTGAAAAACAAACTACACCACGACTTGGAGACAGGAAGATGTAATTACACACGTATGGTGACTTTTTCATTCATATGATGGATAGAATAATAAATAAATTTTTTCCATATTTATAATAACATGATTGTTTGTAGAATATACTGATGTTATTATTTTGGAATGGAAACAACAAATAAAGATGAACTGGAAGAAGAAAAAAGCATGAAATATGTGAGGAAATATTTACCTCTTCTTCGGGTGTTTTCTTTTGAGTTGATAAAAGGGCTTCGTAGGTTGGCTTTATTATCAAAGTACGGACTGTAGGTTAATATGAGGAAATATTGGAAGATATTTGGGCAGGGTTTGACCGAGCCAAATTGCACCGGAGGATTGAAGTTAAGAGAATGGTAAGTACCCATTTATAAGATAGGTGAGGGTCACTTTAGAAAAAGCATGAAATATTATTTTCTAATAAAATCATTTTCGGTGTATAATTGATGATAATTGATTTATTTCAAAAATAAGGTGTGTAAGGGTCTAATTTGTTTCAACAAATAGGTTTTAGATAAGTTTAGGATACAATATTAAACTTATCTTATAAATTTAACTATTATTTAAATAGTTTAAATTTTATAATGTCTTCTGTAATTCTAACACAATATGGTTAATAAACATACATTGAACTCCAATAGAACCTCTAGTGGTTCATTTATGACAAATATAATATTATTTAATCCCTTTTTCTGAGCCATTTATTTTTACGATTATTATATAATTTAGCAATATAATATTTGTTTTAAAAACTAATTTATGTCAATTTTGACACTATTTAGTATTTGGTTTTTATGAAAGTTATCAAAAATTGATTACTTAGAAGAAGATACATTGGATAAACACTAACATGTCATATTCATCTATAAAATTATTGAATTTTATAAAAACATTAAAACAATATTTATTGTTACATTTATAATACAATTTATTTTATTTTTTCATTAATATGGTAAATACCGCATCATCATTTTTTCATAAATAAATTTAATTATATAATATTAAAAAATTATAAGTAATAAACCATGATGTAGGAAATATTTTTATCTTTCTAATTAATATTTATAGTCTAATTTATCTTATGAGTAACCCTATATTAAAAATGAATTAGTTATTAAATATTGAATTAAACACTCTTTACTATTCATTTAATAAAATAATAATAAATGTCCTAATCTAATACAAGTGAAGAAATGGATTATATTCTATTCCTAAGGTTTTTTTTCTAATTACACTTATACAATAGAATTAGTACATGTTTTAAGATAATTATAATATCATTTTTACCTTTAATTACCCTATTACAATTACCTGTGGTAAATAAAAGTCCAAAGTTACTATTGAACAAAATATATTTTCATCTTATTGAACAATATTTTAATTACTAATTTACATTTCATTTCTCGTATTTTTGAAATTCCACTCACAGAAGATTTATGATTATGATTTATGAAAATTTCCAAATATTCATTGAAGGCGGGTAAAAGATGGTAAAAAGTTCATAAAATTTTATACCTCTAATTTTATTATAAAATGACTCCAATGAATTAAATTAAATATATATAGGTATTATAAATATATATTTTGACTTAATATAAATATAAAAAAATATATATAATTATTTAAATAAAAAGTCGGTTTTAGACAATAACACATGGGTTTTCACTATTCATCAAAAAATTGAATGTTTTCAGAAAAATATCAAAAAATTTCCCTAAGATAATTTTGATATTCCAAATTCAAAAATGAATTATATTTTACCATATTAAAAACATTGATATTTCATTAATTAATTTAAAATTAATTCCCATTGTCAAATCCAAAACTAGGTTTTTTAAAATGTAAAAACTTCTAAAAGATTGACATGTGTTTATGTAAAACTTAAATGTGAAATTACTTATAATGAACCAAATTTTAGTAAATGAGTAAAATATAATCTAATTATACCTCCACACCATTAAAATCCATAATTTAAAACTAATTTTTTTTGATCAAAAAAATTTTTTTCTCTTAAATTTTAGTATTTTTCAGTATTCATCAAAATATGAATGTTATCAGAAAAGAGAAAAAAATTTATCAAAATTTTATTTTTATTTACCGACTCAAAAAAAAGAATTTAATTTCATTAAATTAAAAATATAAAGGTGTAAAATATTTGTTTAAAAAGGATTCCCCATTAAATAGGCGGTAAAATTGCATTTTTTTAAATACTTGTTTTATCTGAAAAATTGAATTTGTCCTTATATATTTTAAAAGAAAAAAAAATAAATGTTAAAATTATATAAGATATATATTTAATTCAAAGTGCAGTTAATACTATTAATAACCTATTTTTGAATGGCTATTTTGGTATGTTGTGGTGCGCTCGATGTCATTATTGCGTGTAGTGAAAGTTATTGAATTACTTTGAAGAGATTACATACAATAAAATCTTGGGGTCTTACATTCTATCCTCCTTTAAAAATTTATGTCCTCTTAATTTTACGTTGTTCTTGAAAAATAAAAGATTAAAAAGAGAAAAATACCTTTTTGGAAAACCCACATAAAAAATTGGTATAATAAAACATAGTCTTAATATGATGGAAATGTTAATGAAAAGGTTACCACAAAATTATGATCTCTATTAGGAGAACATTTGTGTAAATTAGAGACACATAATTGTTGAAAAAAAATAAATATTTGTAAGGAGTGATTGAGGTGATCAATCACAAACAAGTATACAATTGAGAGCCTCAAAGCCATCAATCTATGATGATTTAAAACATCTTTGGATCAAAAAAACATAAGGTATTAGGATAAGACATATTTTGTTTTAAGATCCCTAACCTAAAGTTTAATTATTAATGAATTGAAAGAATAAGTGAAAAAAATATACTTGACAAGGTGAGTTTCATCCTTTAACTAATTCCTACCACAAACTCATCTTTTACACCAAAAGATAATAGTAATAAAAAATATTATCTTTATCATAATCGTAAAGTGTTCAAAAAATAATTAATTTTAATTAATTTGTTAGACTATTTAAAAAACTATATTAAACAAACCAGGAAATCAAGTAAGCTAGTGGTAGGTGATGCACCCTTTTCATGTTTCAGTTGTGGGTTCGAGTCTCGCTGCATAGCTAGACACGACGGGTTGTTGCCCGACCTCCGTTTTGTCCTTTTTATAACAATACAAAAAAATAATAACATTAAAAATGTTTTTAACTATAAAATATAGTATCCGATGTTTAAATTAATCTATTCCAACCTTTAGACTTATCCAAAATACTTCTGTCCAAACTCACTATCCAAAATTTATAAGGCATGTAAACACAATGAAGATCCTTTTTTCAACATAATAACATGTGAATAACTTCATCATTTATTATTTTAAAACATAGTAACACACTGAATTTCAATAATACCTTATTGATTACATTCATTCTCCATTATTCCTTATAGAATACTGAATATACACCTTATATCATAAAAATTTGTAAACTCCAACAATGATGGAATATACAAATCATTATTCAGTTTAATGTTACTCAAGAATATCCAATATAATATATCCGAATCAATCATATCTTATTCCAAAATCACTACCTCGATATCAAAACCATATTAAGGATTATCTTTCTCCCAACCATATATTTTTATAAAAAATCAACCTGCTATTGAGTCAATTTTATTAGTTCCACAAAATAACATTTCCTTAATGAAATAGGCATACCGTACAATCCTTATATACTCTATAATTCTTATAAAATGTACATAATTAATAAAATACTCAAATGACACAATAATTTAATAACAACATATGAACCCTAATCATATTTCTTCATCTTCGGTAGAATCATAACTTGATTATTATCCAATATCAGCATTTTTTGTATACTCTAATGATTTGGGAATTGATTCGCGTAGTGTCCCAAATCCAGGGAGATGATGCATTGTACATTTGAAAGCATTTTCTTAGAATTGCAATCATGTACATGGTGTCCTTTTTCTCCACACTTATGTCAAACTCCCATAAACTTCAATCTTTTACCTAGGTGATTCTTTCCACAGTTGTCACATGTGAAAAAATTATTCCTTCCCCTTTCATCTTTATCAATCTTTCTCTCTTCAATCCTTTTATTCTCATACCTCCTTTCAATGCCATATGACTCAGAGAATTCATTACTTATATTATTAACTAAAGATATTATTACTTCATATAAAGAGAATATGTGGTAGATTATTTCCAATCAAAATGTTGTCTTAATACCATGAAATATATGATCCTTTTTAATCTTTGGATCATGCGTATTGATGGAGTTATCATTCCTTCTACTAGGGAAAATTTCGTAATAATAGCATACACTAGGGTAGTTTATGAATCCCAATTCAGAATTCCAAACATGTAAAATACCAAATTTAAGTAGAAAGGATTATTCTTATCATATATTATCATAAAATGTTATAATTGAGAAGGTTTTTACTTTCAAATCTGTCATAATGGCTTGTAATGAAAATTAGAATTATCCTCAGAATATCCCCTTGGAGTGTAATAACAAATAGTGCAGTGAGGTCCATTTTCATGTACCATGATACCCAGAGTCAAGACCGAAACTCCTTGTTGGAGTTTTCACTCATAGGGACATCTGTGCCAGAGCCTTCTCTACCTATTAATATCAAGAAAGGGATGTATTTCATGAAAAATACACAAAATATCTACATTCCAAAAATTACAGGAAGTTATTCTATACAATTCCTCAAAGACTATCTTAGTTTAGTGATCTCTAATCAGAGTTTTTATAAATCTAGTTTCCATGGTATGTACTGCACATTCTCTGATACCAACTGTAACACCTCGACCCCAGTTATCCGGTGTCAGTACATTATTACATTACATTGGAATGATCATAAGGGATCAAATACCGAAGGACCGATCTTTTTAATATCCTTGAAGAACTAAAAACATTCATAAGTTTTACGCTACATTATAAAATGAATAAAAACAACATTTTCTCCATTTACCAGATTCATATACCTTAGACTATCCCTGAAGGTCAGTCATAATATAGTTATTCACATCTTGGAAAAAATGAAACATAGAAACGGGTGAGAACAGATGCTCAATAAGGATAACAATATAGTAGAAACATTCATAAATAAGTATAAACATTTAAGGAAATATATAAGACTAAAACATAATCCTATTAAACAAAAAATTATGCATAATATGGCTAATATAAATCAAATAATGACATTTACTTATTCTCATGGATATTATACTCGTCGAATAATCACATGCAATATCAATATCCAACTTCATAATTATGGAAAGCATAATGCATGATTTCATAACAACATAGTCATGATTTGATACCGAGATTAAAAATAAGATTTTGTAGAGGCCTTTTGACAAACTCTAGTTTTTCTCATGAGACCTACCGATGTCTCGAGGAGCTATAGAAGGCTCCACCCTTTACTTGCTATGTCCAATGCATTCGTCAAATGAAAAATCATTAATCATAACATAAAAATTAATATTAAAATAACATACAAAATTTTAAAAAATAATCCATAAACCATGAATTGTATATAAATAACATATCCACAATCAATAATCTCACAAAATTGTCAATACATTATGGATGATTTTTATGATAATATGAACACTACAAACAAGTTTAAAATCCATTAATGGATGTTGACATAGATGAAATGAAATTTATTTGAAATAAATAAATATTTCAATTTTGAAATCATTTAGAAGTAACATTATTATAAAAGAAAAAATTTATTTTGAAAATATTATTATATGATTCATATGGGAAGCTTCAACGATTTTATAATGGCATAAAATAGATGCACCAGTCATATATGTTAAAAAACACATTCTTACCATAATTTTTTCAAAAAGGTCATAAAGAACCTGGTTTGGAAAATGATGGAAAGAATCATTTCAAAACTTATATGGTCAAATAAGTGAATAAATTATTTTAACTTATTTTCTAGAAAATAATTATTTTTTTAATTACATTTTTATGAGAACAAAGATGTGGATGATAATGAGGTCCCAGTAGATACTTACGTATTAACAACCACATATAATTAAACAGATTCTAGAATTTACCCTTACCATGTAATTTTTTTTGTTCAAGGGTATGTAAAATTATCTTATAATATTTAAATCTTTGTTATTATGTTATAAAATAACTATATACATAAATATGGTATCATATATGATCCTATAAATTTTTATTGGTTAATAATATTTTAGTAGTATCATCATTTTGGGTGTTAACTGATTTATTTGCCTTTATATTCTTAGTTACATAAGCCATGTTTGTTATGTATAATATGTATTTGATTCATATCCATAATTATATAATGTTTTTAAACGTTATTTTCAATCATAAAATGGAAATTATTCTTGAATTCTTACGATGGAAAATGAATCTCATCACATTCGTGGAGATGTTTATCAGTACGTACGCACGAGCGAAAACATCATTATATTCATGGTTAAATCGTATGTAATTATATGGTATATCATATATAAATAATAATTAACATTATATATTGGTTAGTTACATTAGTTATACTCATTATTTTAACCATCCAAATTATTTAGTGTTTTAATGAAAAACTACACCACAACATGGAGATGGTAAGTCGTATGTACGCACGTATGGTACCTTTTTCATTCATAGGATGGATAGAATAATGAATATATTGTTAAAAATTTATAATAACATAGATCTATGTATAATATAATCATGTTATTTTTTTGGTATGGGAACAATAAATAAGGAGGAAGTGGAAGAAGAAAAGATGTTGAAAGAGGTGATGAAATATTTACCTCTACTTCGGGTGTTTCCTTTATAGTTGATCAAAAGGGCTCCATAGGTTGGATTTATAATAATGATATGGACTCTAGGATGATTTTAGTGAAGTTTGGTAGTTATTTGGGATGTGGTTGGCCAAGGAAAATGGCTTTGGAAGTGTGAAATTAAGAGTAGGGGATGTACCCTTTTATAAGAGAGGTGAGCGTCACTTTAGGAAATGATTAATTATTATTTTATAATAAAATAATTTTCAATTTCTAATTGATAAAAATTTATTTATATATTAGATAAGGTGGGGATGTGCCAAATCCAATAATGCAATAGGTTTTAGAAAAATTTAGGTTCCCATACTAACATTTTTTTTAGATTTAACTATTAGTAATATAGTTTAACTGTTATTATGTATTCTTGTATTCTTACACTATATAGACAATAAACAAATTATTAACTTCAAATAGAACCTCAAGTGGTTTATTAATGACATATATTATATTATTTAAGACCTTTGGACGAACCTTAAGTTTTTAAGAATATTTTATAATTCAAAAATATAATATATGATTTCAAAACTCCTTTATGTCATTTTTTACACTATTTAGTATTTGGTTTTAGTAAAAGTTTCAAACACTTGATTACATAGAATAATATAAATTGAATCGACAAAAAAATTTATATTCACCTATAAAATTTTTGTATTTCATAAAAACATTGAAATTATATATATTTTAATACTTATAATTCCATTTATTTGATTCATTCATTAATAAGGTAATTATTGGATCATCATTGTGTCATAAATAATTTAAATAATTTAATATCTAAAAATTATAAATATAATATCATGATGTAGTAAATATTAATACCTTTTTAATTAATATTTATAGTCTAATTTATCATATGTATAACCCTATATTAAAAGTGGATTAGTTATTAAACTTTGAAATTAACACATTTATCTCGTCTTTAAAAATAATAATAACAAATGTAAAAATCTAAGACAAGTGGAAAAAAGTATCATATTATATTATTATGTTTTTTTGGTCAAATTAAACTTATCCTGTATAATTAGGATATGTGTTAGACTAATTATAATATAAATTTTACCTATATTAACCCTATTTACATTTAACAGTTCAAAAATAAAAGTCAAAAGATTCAATTCACCAAAAATTATTTTTATGTTATTGAACCATATTTTACTTACTATTGTCAATTTTGTCTCTCAAAAAATTTAAATTCAACTCACAGAAGCAGTAAAATTAAGTTTTAGGAAAATTTGAAAATGCTCCTAGATGGTGGGTAAAAGACGGTAAAAAAGTTCAATAAAATGTTATACATCTAATTTTATTATATAACTACTCCAATGAATCAAATTGAGCTTATATAGGTATAATATATATATTTTGACTTAAAATAAATTTACATAAAATAAAAAATTATTTAAAGGAAAAGTTGGTTTTAGACAATAACATAGTGTTTTTCATAATTAATAAAAAATTGATTGTCTTCAGAAAAACACCAAAAACTCTCCGTAGGATAATTCTCATATTCTGAATTCAAAAATTAATTATATTTTACTAAATTCAAAACATATAAGTTTCATTTATTAATTTAAAATTAATTCTTGTAGTCAAAACCTGAGAGGATTTTTAAAAAGTAAAAAATATCCTAAGATTAACATGTGTTTATGTCAAATTTAAATGTGAAATTAAATATAATGACACTAATTTTATTAAATGACAAATATATATTCTAATTATACTTCCAAGTCATTGAAATTCATAATTTAACATTATAAATTATTTTTATTAAAAAATATTTCTTCAATTAAATTTTAGTATTTCTCATTATTCAACAAAATATGAATGTTATCAGAAATGTATCAAAAGAATTTACAAAATAATCTTTTATGTCCCAATTCTAAATATGAGTATAATTTTATTAAATTTAATATATAAATGTTTCAAATATTTTTATTAAAAAGGGATTCTCTATTAAATTGGCTGTAAAATTTCATTTTTTTGAAAAATAATTCTTTTATCTGAAAAGTTGAATTTTTCCTTATATTATGTCTATGAAACAAAAAAAATATGAATGTTAATATTATATAGGATATTTATATAATTAAAATGCGGTTAATACTTTTCATAACTTCTTTTTGAATGGCTAGTTTGGTAAGTTGTGGAGAGCTCAAACTTATTGTTACGTGTAGCACAATTTATTGAATTATATTGATGAGATAATAGACTATGAAATCATGGGGTGTTCCATGGTCCCCAAAAGTCAACATAATCATAGATTAGTTAGTGGCATCATTGTCAAACTTCCTTCATGAAACAGGGGTTGATCCCAACAGGATCACTAGCATACAAGTACTTGTCGCCCACCTAGATACCCGAGATTTCCTTTAGTGCTCAATAATGTTACACATTTTATCAAATAAACTTTTAATAACAAAATTCCATTACCAAACTACAAAAAAACAAACATCCCACTGGCATGATTCACATTTTTTTTCAAGAATCAATAAACCACTAAAAGGTTTCGTTAAACAATTTCAACGAGTATAACGAGCCCTTACACACAATATCCATTCCAAAATGATCTTTTAAGGCAAGAAGACCATAAATTACATAACAACCCAGATTTGGCCGCCCCAAATACAATTAATAAATCACATTAATGGATCATAATATGGCCCCAAAATATGGAATATGATATACAGATAGAAACCATTTTTTAAAAAAATGGAAAAGATGCCTTTAAGCCTTTATCAAAACTATCAGTTGACCAAGGTATGCATTTCAATTTTATTTAGGAGGTGAATACACACAATTTAAAGCATAAATCCACATTCATAAATCCCTTAACCACTCAGGTTACATATTCAAAACACAACCATTTTAATAACGATGTGAAAAGTGAAATTTTCCAACAACTCGGTTAAAAAAATGTTGTCAATCAAAACCCATTTGTTTGTAAAACCAAATACAAATTGAAAAGAAATATAAGGACCCAAAAATAACATTTATCATTTTTATAATGAATTTATAAATCCAAAAAAATAATTTTTAAATCACATATCACACATAATAGTCAACTGGGCTACTTATCGAAAACATGGCTTGCCCATTATACACAAAACTATTTATTTTAAGAACATGACAAGGAATAAAAGAAAGATTTCTTTCCATATGTTATTATAACTGATGTAACATGTTCAAAATACCATAAACCAGGTTTTAAACCTCATAAAACCTTTTCAAAAGAAAGAGGGTCATTTAAAAAAATACCTGGTGTGCACTTTTATAACAAAACAACTCTGCCTTTCACAAAACAAGGCTTAAACCATCATTTTTCACAGCAAGAAAATTACCCAAAGAATTAAAAAACAACAATAAAAATATATATCAGATGATGAAAATAAAAAAATGATTAAACATAAATTATAAAGGCATTCTAATGGGATATCCTAACTCAAATACTTGGCATAATGGAAACGCACATCCAATATCACCATCCAAGGGTTTACAAACACTAAAAAAATGAAGACCACCCCAAAATTAACAAAAATCCCATAAATAATCATGGTATAACAGAACCCGAGGTCTAACATGACTAGGGGAGAATAAATAAACATGAAATAATTAATGGAGGGAGAACAAGTAGGTGAAAGGAGAAAGAATCTCACCATACCACCTCAAATACTCTTCATCTTCCATTAGATCTACACCGTTAGAGATAAGGTAATGTATTAAAACGTAATGAATGGGATCCTATGGTGTGTAGGAATCCAGGAAAGATGTTTTATTGTAAAACTACTAAGAATTTAATGATTTATGGATGAAACAATTTACCTTTTCAATTCGGAATGTTTTAAGGAAACCTGTCAACTTTCTCTCTAATATTCGATTCAAATGAACACAAAATGGGTATACTCAATAATTGGAGTGAGGAAGGGTATTTGGTATTAGAATGGGAGGAGGAATCAAAAAATAATATAAAAAATTAAAATTAAATAAAAGATTCGAATTATATTATTGAAACTGGAAATGAGCCCACTGGCAGGCCCAATACCTAAATTTGTAAAAAAAAATCACCATGTTTATTAATTCATAATGGCCCCAATAGGATATGTAATATTGAATATGTCATGGGATGAAATATTGTAAGTGTAATGAGTCAAAAATGATAAATAATTAATGGTTTATAAATGAAACAAAATAAGTTTTTCAATCTCGATACGAGCCCACGGTTTAGCCCAAATCATGATGTAACCACCCTTTCTACAGAAAAAAAACAATATTTAAAGAACCGAATGATGGATGATTAGATATAGATTAAACATTAAAATTAAACATTAATGTCAAACAATACGTAGGAAAAGGATAATGATATCCAATGAACCAAATCAAAACAAAGACATGAAAAACTGGGTGTGACAATTCTCCCCACCACTAATGATTTCCACCCCCAGAAAGACATAGCACATTACAACTTATTGATCAAAAACTAAGGAAACATTTTCAATATGATCCATACTTTTAATCCAATGACACACCATCAACCCTTAGTAGAACATAACCCCCTTACCTCAACCAAGACACCAACTCTCAACCACTTCCTAAGAATCAACCGAAAGATCGAGTCACTACCACCACAACCAAACCAAGAACCCAGTTGTGGGGCCTTCGACCAATGAACACAACAAATCACCAATACCAAAAATAAATCATGAAAACCAAATACTCTAATAGATCATACGATGGAATCCCCATCATTAAGAAAAAACTAGACCTAGATATGTTCTTGGGAGGAAAAATCATTGAGACCCTTGGTGGGTCTCCCCACCATTAGAACCCAACATGAAATGAATATATAAGAATTCAACATGAGCTATAATCGAGACTTGCTCACACAAGAACACCAAAACTATCCTGCAACAGCCTACTTATCCATATTGAGATGAATAAAACATGAACATTTATTCCACCCATTCTCAAATGGAATTGGTAAGAACTGGGCCAACACTCTCTGCACAGATCAAAACCCCCACTAATTACGGAGGGGAGGGGAAGTGGACCCAATCATTGGGAAATTGAAACACAAAAAAACCAATGTAACTATATAATTTAAATTAGTGGAGTATGATCCTAGAAATAATACCCACAATCCATGGACTACTGACTACACACCAGTTTCACTCCAAAACATATGGATGGAGCTCTGATGGATGAAGCATATCTTGACTCACAATCAGGCTTTGATAATACCCAACTTGTACTCCATCCTATAGTTCCACATAGTACCACATAACACTCCCAAGAAGAAATAGTAGATAAAGTGACATCATGGAACTCTCTTCCTCAAAAACACATTTATATCCAAACAAGAACATTTAGAAACACGAAACTATTTTCTCTCACTCTGAACGACGAGACGAATGAACAAGGAACACAAAAACACCCACTAAACATCACTAATCACAACTACTTCAACCTAGAGAATCACCATAAACGGAAGGCAATTTATATTGATCCCAAAAAGCACTCTATTTCAACATACATGATAAGTTATCAATCTAAGAGGTGGATTTCACATTTGAAACAAATCCTTAGGTTGAAAATTTAAAAATAATGCCAATGGAGAACTGTTTTTGGCCACATCACAACATCCAACACATATTTAGAAACCCACTGAACATTACCCCAAATCAGAGCCACTAACAATATCACATCTCAAGATGCAAAATAATTATGACTTATAGATCATAAGAAATCATACCGAATAGAAAACACTTCTAATCCATAGGATAAACCATCCACATAACAATAGGTTCATAACAAACACCAAACTTTTTCCTATCAAAACACATTTGTAAAACAAATTAACTAACTTGGTTGATTTTCACATACACCAATGGTGTTTCATCAAGTCTCACTCACACGAACATTTACGTGCCACCTGGGGCACTCAAATACCATTTCATACCTGTCATTTATCCTTATATCCAAAAAACATTTCATGTGATAATCGATGAAAATACATAATGCAAAAAAACGTCATCATTACAAAAATAATCGTGCACCTTCCAAATTCACATTAACCAACAATTCAAAAACCATTTTCAGGTTTCCCAAGCCATGCCGCGCTTCATCATAAACCATTTTATTTTAAAAAAAATCCATTTCATTTAATAGAACTTCTTAAAACATCCATTATATTCCATATAGCCCTTCCCATTTTTAAAAAATGTTCACCAATGTCTTTTTTCTTAATCCAACAACCATAGTGGCCAAAAACCCTTTCTAGAAAAACACTAGCCACTCAAATACAAATTTACAAAACGAATTTATCATATTCAAACACATTCCAACATGCCAAAACACCCCATTTAAAATAATTTTTAAGAATTAATTTAAAATGATTCACATGTTCAAAACCTATTGTTATAATAAACTACAAGTTTAGATTTCGGAAAATCCAACACTGTTAAATCATATCCACATACTCCAAAAAAATTTGTTAAAAACCACAACCTTCCAAAAACATTCTTATATTTATATTTTTAAAAGCCCTTTTTCCCTTTTAAAAATCCATTCCTTCCTTTAAAATAGATTTCCATAATTCTCACATAATCATTTAAAAAATCAGAATTCAACAATGGTATAAGAAACCCACAAAAGGGAACTAGTGTCATTGGTTTAATGATTATATGGTTGGAAAAAATGTGTAAAACACAACACTAACACAAAAAAACTTATTAGGAACATTCCCCAGCTCCACATGGCTTTCCAGACCCTGTGTTCTCATGGAGGCCATTAGTCAGACTCCCCTTTTCATATCCCAACAGCAAATAAACAACAAGAATGAAAGAAACTAATAACACCGGACATCCCATGGAAACTCGAGGATCATAACGGGGAAGGGTTCCCAATGCTCTTCCTACACATACCCCTAAAGTATGAAAAATCATACTCAATATTACATTACATACGCTATATAACAAGGGCTCTCCAAAAAATGGTCTGCTAAGAGCTGACCTCCCTTGATACATTTGATCACGAACCAGCCCGAGTCGACCCTAAACCGGTCACAAGGGCCAACCCGTGACAAGCCTCGAGAGGCGTTACCGATCCTCCTATTATAGTGACAAGAACCAAGGGCATCAATATAGTACACAATGGAATGAATTTTAAAATATATAAACAAACAAAGAATCATTGTAATGAAATTGTCATTCCAAAATACATTTATATTAAAATAGAACTGAAAATTATTTGTACATGAAACTAAAAGTACAACTAATCCAAAAACTCAACTGAAAAATCCCATTAACCAACTAACTACATGCGACCCTACTAGACACTATCCAATATAATGATCACACATCGCCCAAGGAAAATGATCTCATGTTGAAACCTGCACAAGGGCAAAAAACAAAAAAGACTATAGGCGCAAGTATTAAAACTCAGTTCGTTAGCCTGATATTTTATTCCCAATGCACAATATTTAAAATCAAAGAAACATAAATTTAATGTTTTAAATAAAAATATAATGGTATTTATTCCAATTGAGGTCCCATTCTATAAAAAAATTTCCATACAACACATACATTTTTTTAAACATGAATGTCTATAACAATTTTCAAATAGGTGAAACTTCAAAATGAAAATTTTTTTCTAGTGGGATGCGTTAAATAATTTACACTTTTAAAATAAATCACACACACTATTGAATTCATCAACCAAACTCTCCATCTTCCGATGGTGAGTACAATGAATCTAATTAGAACAACACGTGACCCCTAGGAACTAGTTAATTGTAAGCCCTATGCACCTTGTATCTCTATAAACATAACTATAATAAATATCCCTTCTTTTGAACAAAATCAAATAGTATGGATTATACCCATAACCTAGTGGTCCTCAAAAATCACCAACTTTATACTTAATTTAGTGTTGTCATCATCAAACTTACTATGTGGAATAGGGGCCAAACCCCACGAGATCACTATCATACTTATACACATCCGCCAACCTAGATACCTGAGATTCCCTTTAGTGATCAATCAAGTTACACATATTATCAAATACAATATTCACATAAAAATTCCATTACCAAACCCTAAACACACTAACACCCCTAAAAAATGCTTAATTTATTTTCACATATCAATAAACCACTAAAATGTTTCGTAATATAATTTCAAGGAGTATAACGAAGCCTTGCACATAAAATCCATTAAAATGATCTTTTAAGACCAGAAACGCATAAATAACAAAAAAAAATAGATTTTACACCCAAAAACCAATTAATAAATCACATTCATGGACAATGAAATGTCCATAAAGGATAGAACATTAAATACAGATGGAATCCATTTTTACAAAAAATTGAAAAATTAACCTTTAAGTCATTCTCAAAACTATAATTTGACCAAGTTATGGATTTAAATTTTATTAAGTATGTGTGTAAAAACCATTTATATCACCAAGAATAAGTCATAAATCCCTTAAAAAATCTGGTTACATATTTAAAACACAACCACTTTCATAAGTATGTGAAACTTTCCATTTTACAACAACTCGGGGAAAAATATATTGTAAACCAAAACCCATTTGATTGTAAATCCAAATCCAAATTCGAAATCCATATAAGGAACCAAAACATCCATTTATATTTCATATAATTCATTTATAAATCCAAAAAAAATAATTTTTAAACCACACATCACACATAATAGCCGACCGGGAAATTTTCCGAACACATGACATGCCCTTTTCAAAGAAAACTATTTATTTTATGTACATGACAAGGAAGAAAACACCAATTTCATGCCATATTTTGTTATATCTATTGTAACATGTTTGAAATAATATAAACCAAGTTTTAAACCTCTCAAAACAGATACGAATGATTGAGGAACATTTAAACAAACACTTGGTGTGCACTTTTATGACAAAACAACTCTACCTTTCACAAAACAAGGTTTAAACAACCATTTTTCAGACCAAGAAAAATATCCAAAGGATGATAAACAATAGTAAACAAATATATCCGATGTAAAAAATAATAAAATTATTAAACATAAATGATAATGGCATGTTCATGTAATATCACAACTCAAATCCTTTGCATAATGGAAACACACACCCAATATCACCCTGTAAGGTTTTATAAACCCTAAACCAATGACGACTTTCCCCTAATGTACAAAAACACCATACAAAATAAGGGGATAACATAATCCTTGGACTAACATGACTATTAATGAAGAGAATACCACGAAATAATGAAAGGAGGAGGAAGAGTTAGGAGAAATGAGAAGGAATCTCACCTTGCCACCGAGAAAACTCTTCGTCTTCCATTAGATATGCACCCTTATAGAAAGGGGAATGGAATTGAGAATCTTGGAGAGGCTCATAAGGTATGTAAGAACTAGGGAAGCCCGATTTGTGGGAAAAAACATTATGAAGGGAATGATTTATGGATGAAACAATTTACATTATCAATTGTTGATTTTTTGGGGAATCATATGAACTTTATCCCTAATATTCAATACAAATGAGATCCAAATAGGTAAACATGATAATGGGGGTGAGGATAGGTACTTGGGATTCGAATGGGAGGTAGAATAACTGATGAATTTAATAAAAATGAAGACTGTATAAAAGAATCAAATTATATTCTTAAAACTGGAAGTGTGCCCATGGGCTAGACCAATACCAAAATAAGTAACCACAATTCACCATGATTATTAATTTTTAATGGGTACAAAAGGATAAGTAGTCTGTAAATGTATAGGGGTGAAAAATAGTAAGTGGAATGTGTCAAAAAAGATAATAAATGAAGAATTTATAAAAGAAAAAGAATATATATTTAAATATGGAAATGAGCTCACTGTTTGGACCAAATCATTAAGTAACTACCCTTTCTCCAAAATCTCCAAAAAAATAATTAAGGCAGCCAAAGATGTATGATTACATATAGATAAAACTTCAAAACTCAACATAAAAATAATAAAAGTCCCAAGAAATGTATCATGATTTCCAATAAATCAGATCAAAATAATGACATGAAAACCTGAGTGTGACAATTCTCCCCACCATTAAAGCTTTCTTCCCCCAGAAAGACATATAACATTCTACCTGATTGGTAAACACCTAAGGATTAATTATCAATATGGTTTATCCTCATAATCCAATGACACAGCAAAAACCATTAGTAGAATATAATCCTATTAACTCAACCAAAACAGTAACTCTCAACCACTTCCTCAGAATCCCCCAAACAAAATAGAACTCACGAACACCAAATATTCTAGTGTATTATGGGATGGACTCCCCACCATTAAGAAAAAACTGACACTATATAAGTTCTTAAGTGTAAAAATCAATGAGTCCTAGTGTGGGTCTCTCCAACATTAGAACTAAACATACAACAAAAAAACAAATCTTCAAAATTATCTAGAATTAGGCCTCACTCACACAAGGCCACCAAAACGCACCTACAATGACCTACCAACCCATTTTGAGAGGAACAAAACATGAATGTTTAAGCAACTCCTTCTTGATTGGAGTAAATAGTCTCTTTACGGATCATAATCCCCACAAATTATGTAGGGGAGTGAAGGCGACCCAATCATTAGGCTGTTAAAACCACAAAAGAAACAAAGTAACAACATCACATAAATGGTAGAGGTATAATCTTATCAATACTACCCACAATCAATGGACTCATGACTATGCACCAGATTAACTCCAAAACCTATGGATGGAGATCCAATGGATGAAGCATCTCTTGACTTGAAGTCAGGGGTTGATAGTCCCCAACATGTACTCTGTCACATAGTTCCACATAGTACAACATAACAATCCCAAAATAAAGCAACAGATCAAGAGAAACCACAAAACTCTCTTACTCAACAACACATTTTTATCCAAAAATGAACATTATGATATAGAACACTTTTATCTATCACCCCAAATGGGGAGTAGAATGAACAAGGCACACAAAAAACACCCACGAAATATCCCTGATCACAACTAGTACAACCGAGAGAATCACCATAAAGGGAAGTCACATAATATTGATCCCAAATAGTCTTATATTTCAACTAACAGGTTTAGGTATCATTATAAGTGGTTTATTTAACATTTTATTAAAAACCATAGATTGTTCAACTGGAAATCATGGAAATGGAGAACCATTTGTGGCCACATCACTAAATCCAACATATATTTAGAAACCCACTTTACATTACCCCAAATCTGAGACTCCAACAATATCACATCTCAATATGAATCAATAGTATGAATTATAGATCATAAGGAAGTATACCAAATAGAAAACCCATCTATGATATAGGATAAAACTTCCAAATAACCTTCAGTTCACAAAAAACACAAAAAAATTTCAGCTCAAATCACTTTTGAAAAACAAATAAACTAACTTGGAGGATTTTCACATTCACCACTGGTGTTTCATCAGGTCTCACTCACATGAAAATTTATGCTCCACCTAGGGCACTCAAATACCATTCCATACCATACATTCATCCATATATCCAAAAAAAATTCATGTGACAACCCATGGAAATACTGAATGAAAAAACAACACATCATCATTGAAAAAATAATCATGTACCATCCAAAGTCACACTTACAACCAAATAAATAACTATTTAATAGATTTTACAAGACATTCCATGCTTCATAAATAATTAATTGATTAAAAAAAAAATCCATTTAATTTTATAGAACTTCCAAAAACAACCATTCTATTCCAAATACCCCTTCACCATTTTTTAAAAAAAATCAGAAAGGTCTATTTTAATAATCTGACAACCACAAAGGCCAGAACCCCTTTCCAAAAAAAAACTAGCTGCTCAAAACCAATTTTCCAAAACCAATTCATCGTATTCAAACACTTTTCAATGGGCCAAACACCTCATTTAAAACAATGTATCATAATTACTTTTAAATGATTCACACTTTCAAAAACATTTATTACAACAAATAATAAGTTTTTATTATGGAAAATCAATTCCTGTTAAATCATTTCCACTTCCCCCCAATTTTTTTAAAAAACAAAACATTACATTACCATTCTTGTATTTAAATTTTTTAAATCTATTTTCCCCTTTTCAAAATCCAATCCTTCCTTCAAAACCTATTATCATAATTCTCACATAAGTATTTTCAAAACAAAAAATCCTAATACATGAAATGTCCCAGAAACCTAGAAAAATTAACTAGTGTCAGTGGGTGAATTGACCATATGGTTTCTAGAGATTTTCCAAACACAACACTAAAACAAAAAAACTTATTAGGACCATGCCTCAAATCCCAATGGCATTGCAGGCCCTGTGAGCTCACAAAGGTCATTAGTCAGACTTCACTTTTCATATCCCAACATCAAACAATCAAAAAGATCAAAGGAAACTAATAACACAGGAAATCCTGTGGAAACTCAAGGATCAGAATGCGAAAGGGTTCACGATGCTCTTCCCACACATAACCCTCAATCCCCAACAATCCCACTCCATCTACCTTAACATCCCCTAAATAAAAATTTTGCCTTAAAAAAGGTCTGCTAAGAGCCGACCTCCTCTAATACCATTTTGTCACGCACCAGCCTGAGTCGACATTGAACCGGTCAGAAGGGCCAGCCTATGCAACGTCTCGAGAGGCTTTCCCAATCCTCCTGGGATGGCAACAAGCACAAAGGGCATTAATATAGTACTCAAAGGAACAATATCTCCCTTATATAAACAATCCAAGAGAGAACAGAAAGAAATGGACAACCCAATATAAATTTATATAAAAACTGAACTGAACATTATTTCTACAAGAAAATTAAAGTACAACTGTACCAACAACACAACCCAACAAACCTGATAACCAACTATCTCCATGTCACCCTTCTAGTCAATCTCCAATATAATGATCACACGTCTCCCAAGGAGATCGAACTCAATCTGAAACCTGCACAAGGGCCACAAACCAAAGAAGACTGTAGGTGTGAGTATTAAAAATCAGTAGGTTAGCCCAATATTCTATTCCCAATTTACATATATTAAATTAAATCAAACATCAATTTCATGTTTTAAAAAAAAATATAATGGTATTTATTAGTAATGATGTCCCATGCTATAAAACATTACTTGATAAAAATATGCATTTTTATAAACATGATTCCTAGTAAAAAAATTCAAATAGGTGAAATGTCAAAATGAAAATAGTTTTCATGAGGGATGATTTAAAAAAAATACACATTTTAATAAATCACAAAAACTAATGATTTATTCAACCAAAAAAAATATGCTGACAGTGACAACAAAATAGCTAATAAGCACAACTCATAGGAACACCCATAGGCACTAGTTAGCAGTGAGCCCGAGGAACCTCGTATCTCGGTGAACGTTACCATAATATTTATCCATTATGGTTCAAAAGAGACACTAGTACATAGTATATCCATAACCTAGTAGTCCCCAAAAATAATCATCATCATACTTTAGTATGTGTTTTCATCGTCAAACATGCTACGTGAAACAAGGGAAAAATCCCACAGGATAACTAGCATACTAGTACATGTCTGCCCACCTAAATACCCAACATTCCCATTAGTGTTCAATAAGGATGCACATATTATAAAATACACTTTTCACATAAAAAATCCATTCCCCAACCATAAACATAGAAACATCCCGGAAACATGCTTCACATTTTTTTTACGAATCAATAATCCACTACAAAGTTACATAAAACAATTTGGAGTGTAACGAGTCATTGCACATAAAATCCATTAAAAATTATATTTTAAGACCATAAACCCATAAAAAAAATAAAAAACAGAAATTGAATCCCAAAAACCAATTAATAAATCACTTTAATTGACCATCAAATGGCCCCAAAAGACAGAACATGAAATACAGATCGAACCCATTTTTACAAAAATAAATGAAAAAAAGACCTTTAAGACATTATGAAACCAAACATTTCTACAAGGTATGCATTTAAATTTTATTAAGTATGGGTATAAAAAACATTTAGAGCATTAAACCACATTCATAAATCCCTTAAAACACTCGGGTTACATAATCAATACTCAACCATTTTCATAAGAATGTGAAATGGGCCATTTTCCAAAAACTCGGGCTAAAATATGTTGTAAACTGAAACC
This sequence comes from Viscum album, assembly GCA_963277665.1. Taxonomy (NCBI): domain Eukaryota; kingdom Viridiplantae; phylum Streptophyta; class Magnoliopsida; order Santalales; family Viscaceae; genus Viscum; species Viscum album. The sequence continues at coordinate 2,130,219,031 of OY728120.1, forward strand.
CATTTGATTTTAAAAAAAAATCCAAATTGGAAAATCATATAAGGACCCAAGAATACCATTTATCATTCTTCTAATTCATTTATAAATCCAAAAAACTAATTTTTAAATTAGACATCACACATAAAATAATACCGGTAAATTTACTGAACACACGACATGACCTTTTTAAACAAAACAATTTAATTTAAGAACATGTTAAGGAATATGTCACGACCTATCCTTGGGGCCTGTGTCGTGACTACCCCAAGCCCACCTTCCATTTTCCAGGGGCTGGCGACTAGCACCAAAGGCATAAAACCCGATAAAAGTGAAGGCATTGCCTTTATAAAGTAAACAAACACCACAGAGTACACAAACTAGAGTAAACACTAAGTAAACTGAGAACAAAAGCAAGTGATGGAAAGTAAATGGGCCAGAATACAGACCCGACTGAAAGTAAAGTACAACTGAAAGAATGTACAGCAGCTGAAAAGTAAAACAACGATTTTGAGCCGTCCTCCGGAACTCCCACCTGAAGGGTGGGTACGGATAGCATCCACAGCTCCTCGGACCGGACGTCCCCTCTGTGTACATCCCACCAATTGGTCCACCTCTAGGTACCATCCAGCTCCACAAGCTTCCACCTTAATCAGTGTTGTCTGCTGTCTGTATCCAACACAATGTAGTGTAGTCATTTCCCATTCAGGGGTGAGTATACGATACTCAGTAGGCACCCCGAGACCCCCGAAGGTCTCTCAAAATCCATGAAGGATAAACCACAATAAAATGATACAATCATGATGTATCAACAACACTACTTATGTATATGCCCATACTTATACCTAAGTCATCAGTTATAGTTCGTCTCCAACTCCCAAGCACCATGCAGTCCAAAAAAGAAAGCAAAACCTAGTCCGCAAAGGATAGCTCAACACAGTCCACACAGGAAAAACACAACCCAGTCCACAAAGGAAAGCAAGTCAATCACATTGATGGTATGATTGAGAATCAAGACTCAGCTCACACAGGTATACACTTCGTAAAGAGATAGAGATGATCAGATGTAGCCACTGATTCATCCAATCTATTAGACCCACAGAAGATACAAGACCAGCTAAGCTATCGGACACACAAAGGATTCAAGACCAGCTACTCTGCTGGACCCACATAGGATACAAGTACAGAGTCAAATTCTGCGAGACCCACATAGGATACAAGAATAGTAGTCATCACCGTCGAACCCACCGAGGATCCTAGTATGATCTTCGTCGCTGCTGAACCCACGGAGGATCCATGTACAGTAATCCTCGCTGTCGAACCCATGGAGGATCCAAGTGCAGTCGTCATCGTCGCAGTCACAGCCAGCTTTAGGGTTCCCGCATAGAGCACGCTTGATTCCAGGAGGGTCCCCTGCACGAGCAAAGGGGTTCGATACATCAAATTTCATGAAATCTAGAGTAGATGTATCACAATGTTCTGTCTCATAAAAAAGAACTCAATGTGACAGACGGTGCGTCAATCAGACTTCTGGTCTGAAAGTTATTGGCTTTTTCATCCAAGGGGCCCGGTTTGTTTTTAAGATAAAACCAACCCAACCCATACAACAGCTGCATCCAAACCACGAGAAGAGTCAGCCAAAAGAACCGTCTCACTAAGAGAATCCAACAAAGTCAATGGCTTGTCAATCGGGCGTCTGGAGCTCAACATAGAAGCATTTCCGCTCCGAGGGCCTGGTTGGTTCCGTGTTCGAACCAACCCATACAAACTCAAAGTTCTCCCAAACCTTGAGTATAATATACCGAAATAACTGTCTCTATCCAAGGATCCCATCTCAACTGACAGTGCGTTGATCGGAGGTCCGTAGCCCATGTTATGGGTAACTGACTGAAAACTGTCCGAAGTGGGGCCGACCCAGCCCGGCCCGATGGGTCGCGGCCCGCCCAGGCTGGGCGCGGCCCGGCCAGACAAGGCATGTCCCGGCCCCATCCACGCGACCCGCCCCAGCTTGGCCAGCGGGCCGAGAAGGGGAGGACGCGGTCCCCCCTCCTTTGCGCTCCATGGACGCGACGCACGGTCACCACGTCCCCTACGGATCACGCGCGGCCGCGGGATCCGGCCGCCTGCCATCGCTGCTTGAGCCATGGTGGCTCCTGCTGGCGATGCTCCAAGGCACTTCCGGAGATGTCCGCGGGCCATCGGAGCTGCTCCGTTGGTCCGTTCTTTCTCCCGAATGCGCATGCGGTCGTCTCAGGACCCGATCTTCACTACGGCGGACTTAAAACACCATTGTGGTCCCGTTCCATCATCTCCTAATGTTCCACACATCAAGGACAGAAAACCGGTGGGTATGGATATGATCGTTGGTCCACACCTATCACGTTAGTTGTTTGAAACAACTCCCAACAATTTCCTGCAAATAATATTCCCCAACCCAGAAATAATAATTCACGGGTCAAATTGATAATTAGTTGATCCGTGTTCGTGTTTAGAGAAAAAAACATAGGAGTATTATGATTCTCGAAATTAACCCCTACCTTGACAGGGAAGACGATCGTCGGCATCGCGGTACACAGAGTCGCGGAGAAGAGGGTCGTAGGCATTGCGGTACACGACGTCGCGAAGAAGAGGGTCGTAGGCATCGTGGTACACGGCGTCGCTAAGAAGAGGATTTGGCGGTGTGTCGTCGATCTCTGAGGAACCAGCTTTCTTCATTGTTCTTCGTTGGAGGCCGATGTTCTTCGCCCAAATATCAAGAGTTTTTCCCACGTTCTTCCCTTCGCCAACGATGCTCTCCCCAAAATTAAATAATAGGTTCCACATAATATTTAATTCACACATAAATAATATATCCTATAATTAATTCAAGTAGGTAGAGTGAAGATTCCCTTTTAATAAATCATGTTGGGTGTTAAATTAAAAAGGGGAAAGGGGAAGGTTCCTCATTAAATTATGAGATGACATAATTTAATGGATTTAGGCAACATTAAAATGGAGGATTGTCTAATTAATGGTGGGGGTTTACTAATGGGTTTAGAGGGAATTAAATGGTGGGGCTCATGTAGGACCCACCTCTCTTAAATCCACACTTGGGTAGTTAGGTGGCTGTGTTCCCCACCCTTCACTACCCACGGGAGGAAAAACCTCCTCATGAAAAAAAAAATTTCTGACAATTTTTAATTTATTCCTTAAACAAACCCCTAAAAATTATCTTCTCCTCTTTCACAAACAAATCTGCTGTAAGTGTTTCTTTAAGAAATTAATGGGACTGCGAGTCCATCGGTGCCCTCAGATTTCAATTCTGAGCACTGTTTCAAAAGATAGAAAAACATGCTCATTCGTTCACTGAACGTACCCGAGCTAAACTTCGAAAATTGATTTCGGGCACAACGGCCCTCATAATCAAGCGGTGTTAGAGACTGCATACTAGTAAAATTCGAATGTATTTAAACACAATTCCTTGAAATTTACGGGACTTTACATTACTCCCACCTCAGGGATTTACATCCCTGTAAAGCTAAAAGAAATCAAGTGGAACAAATGAGGGTACTGAGCATGCATCTGAGCCTCCTGCTCCCATGTGATCTCATGGAGGCTCTCATACTGCCAACGAATGTGCACCAGAGGTATATACCGTTGACGTAGGACCCGCTTCTGTCTATCCTTGATCTCCACCTGGACCTTCGCAAAAGTCCCCCCGTCATAGATTTCTAGCTCCCTGTGACCAATGGCATGTGTCGGGTCGTGCATGTATCTCCTCAGCTGAGATACGTGGAAGACGTCGTGCACCTGGTGCAACTAAGGTGGAAGGGCCAGGCTGAATGCCACCTCACCTACCCAGATGAAAACCTGAAAAGTCTTGATGAAGCGAGGAGATTACTTGCCTCCCCGACCAAATCTCTGTAGTCCACGTCGAGGTGAGACAAATAAGAAAATGTGGTCTCCATCCTTGAAATATAGTGGTCTCTGCCTCCTGTATTCATAGGACTTCTGTCAGCTCTGAGCAGTCCTCATCCACTCCTGGATGACCTGTACCTTCTCTGTCGTGGCCTGGACCATCTCTGGTCACACATGTGCTGACTCCATAGAGTCTGTCCGGCACATAGGTGATCTGTAAGGTCGGTCGTACAATGCCTCATATGTTGTCATCACAATGGTGGAGTGGTAGAAGTTGTTGTACTCAAACTCCACCAAGGGTAGGTATTCCTCCAAGCTATGACCAAAGTCATGGACACATGCACGAAGCATGTCCTCGATTGTCTGAATGGTCCTCACCGTCTGACCATCCGTAAGTGGGTGAAAGGCGGTGATCATGTGTAGCTACGTCCCAAAAGCCTCCTACATGCCCTTCAAAAGCTGGGAAGTAAAGAGAGCGTCTCGATCAGAGATGATAGATGATGGCACACCGTGAAGATGTACGATCTCCTGAACTTAGATTCGTCCTATGCTCTCTACTGAGCCCTGCTCTCTGATCGGTAGGAAGGGGGTCGACTTGGTGAGTCGGTCTACAATCACGCAAATGGAGTTGTGTCCTCTGGAAGTACGTGGTTTCCCCATCACAAAATCCATGGATATCTCGTACCACTTCCACTATGGGACCTCTAAGGGCTATACCAATCCTGCAGGTACCAGGTGCTTCGCCATCACATGCTGGCAAGTGAGGCAACGAGAAACGAACTCTGCCATAACCTTCTTCTTACCCGGCCACCAGTACTGTTGTTTGAGGTCCTGATACATCTTCGCTACTATAGGATGTACCGCTAGAGGGGATGTGGGGAACTCCATTCGCACCTCCTCACATAGTGTAACTGGTACCATGGTACATCCCCTGAAAAGGATGACGTGATCTCCTCCTACAGAAAATACATCAGGTGCCTGTCCTAAGGCTATCTATGCACGTCGAGTCTCACAGTCCACGTCCCCACACTGTGCCTCTATAACCTACTGATGTATTGGAGGAGTGACTATGAGGGACTGAAGGTAGGCTACCCCATCACATTCCACAAAGGATATCTGCAATGTGGCTAACTGCTCTTTCATCTCTCCAAGTAGCTGAATGCCCGATATCCTACTAAGAGCATCACCCACAATGTTACCCATCCCAGGAGTATAGAAAATCTCAATGACATAATCCTAGAGAAACTCGACCCATCTCCACTGTCTCAGGTTTTGGTCCTTCTACGAGAAAATGTACCTAAGACTCTGGTGGTCAGAGTAGACTGTAAAGCGTTCGCCCATCAGATAGTGTCTCCACATATTCAGGGCGAAGACCACTACTGCTAACTCCAAGCCATGGGTGGCATAGTTCTGCTTGTGCGGCCTCAGATGCCGTGAATCGTAAGCGATCACTAGTCATTCCTGCATCATGACACACCCGAGTCCGGTCTCTAATGTGTCACAGTAAACTGCGTACCCTATGCCCTCCTCTGACAGCCTCAAGATGGGCGCCCTGGTAAATCTCTGCCTCATCTCCTGGAATCTCCACTGACAACTATCTGACCACACAAAGGGTTTCCCCTTCCTCGTCAAAGATGTATGCGGTGCTTCAACACTGGAGAAGTTTGGAAAAAAAATCTCTGATAGTACCCAGCCAGACCTAGGAAACTCCGCACCTCCATCAAACTCTTGGGTGGCTCCCATTCAAGTACCACCTCGACCTTCACAGGATCTACTGCAACTCCCACATCAGAGATGATGTGCCACAAGATTTGGACCTCTCGAAGCTAGAACTGGAACTTCAAGAGCTTACCATAAACCTGGTGCTCTCAGAGTGTGTCATGTACAACCCGTATGTTGTAGGCGTGCTCCTCCTCAGTCGACGAGTAAATCAGTACGTCTTCATTAAAGACTACAAAAAACCGACCGAGGTAGGGCTGGAAGATCATGTTCATGAGACTCATGAACACAGCTGGAGTGTTGGTCACACCGAAGGGAATGACCAAAAACTCATAGTGGTTGTACCGACACCTGAATGTCGCCTTCTGTACATCCTTGTCCCAAAATCGGGGCTGATGATATCCTGACATGTGATCTATCTTCAAGATCCAACGTGCTCCATTGAGTTGATCAAAGTGTTCATAAATAATCACAAGAAGATATTTGTTCCTCATGGTCACCTAGTTCAGGTGACGGTAATCGACACACAGTCGCAAGCCCCCATCCGCCTTCTTGGAAAAAAGGACAGGAGAAGCCCAGGGTGAAACACTAGGTCAGATGAATCCTTTCCCATGTATGTCCTCCATCTGTACCTGCAGCTCACAAAGCTCGGTGGGAGCCATCTGATATGCCGGAGTGGATATCGGTGATGTCCTGGGGTATAGGTCTATGTATAAATCTACCTCCCTACGAGGAGGTAGTCCTAGAACAAGGTCAGGAAAAACATCCACATACTGGTCCAACACTATAGGAAAACACAGACTCCGCATGTCAACTTCTCCGATGATGAGGCTAGCCAGCTGAGGAGTGATCGGCTGCCCCCTCCTCTGCGTGAGCCCATCATGTGCTGCGAAGGTTCCCTTCTCGCTGGTGAAGGTGAACATGGTCCCATCCGTGAAGACACACCGCACCTTGTGCCTAATACTGTCGATCTGGACATGGAATGTAGATAACCAGTCCGTACCCAAGATGACATCGTAAGGCCTCAACACCAATACAAGAAGATCCTAGCTGAAGCTATCACCTCCTAGAGTAAGCTCACACTGTCGACACCAGTGCGTAATCATCGAATCATATCCTGTATGAGTCTCTAGCCGCAAGGATCGAGCCAACGGCTCCGTCAGAATCTCCGAGCTGCAAACAAGGGCAGCGGCAATGAAATAATGAATCGATCCTATGTCTATAAGAACATTAGTAAGGGTGGAGTAGACATAGATAGTATCTCAAATCATCTCAGGTGTGCCGTGGTCATAGGCCTCCACAACCTGAAGTTGCGCCTGCCATTGTTCTCCAGCTCTCTGTGGTCGAGGTGTACCTCCTGGTGGTGGAGGTGGTAGAGCCTCAAAGCGTTTCCCACCACCTGCTACTCGAAAATCTCATCTTCCTCATCCGCTTGCTCCCTGCGGACCGCCACAATCAAACCTCTCCCTCTGCCTGGTTGGTCCCCCAACTGTCTACTGCTCCTATGCATGAAGGGTCAGGCAGTCAAGAGCCATGTTGCCCTGGCTGCCGCATGCATAACATTTTCTTCTCCTCATAAGGTTGGCTCTGTGCCGTGTGCCCCGCACCTATGAGCTAGTATCCTGAGGTCATCCACCTAATGGTCTGGTCCGCTTGGACGCCTGTAACTTCCATCGACTGCCAGCTGCATAAGACTCTGCTATGTGCCGCCCTGCGGCAGGTCTCGCTACTTGGGTAGGATCTACAAGAAAGCTCTCCACAAGAATGGCACTCTCTAGTACTCCTTCCTATGTCGAAATTCTGAGAAAGATCATCGATGCCCTGATCTCATGCCTCAGTCCCTGCTCAAAAGTCTGGGCCCAAAAAATGGGTCCCGTAACATGTATGTGGATAGAGTGAGAGGTCCGTAAACCTCACCGAGTACTAGGCCACAGTCATACTACCCTGCCGCAGTTGTAGTAGCTCCTGAATGCACACTGCATGAGGGGTAGCTGGAATGAATTCATAGAAGAAGAGGATCTCGAAGTCTGTCCAAAGAAGAGATGCCTCTTCGTGCACCTGGAGCATCAGGATCCACCATTTATCTGCTACTACGTGTAGGAGACTCACTGCAAGGATCACCATGAGGTCTGCTGGTGTCCATACTAACCTGAAGACTCGAATGACAGCCTCCAACCAATCCTCGACTACCTGATGGTCCGTCTCCCCGCAGAACCTGGGTGATCTCTGACGTTGAATCTCATGAAGTGCACTCAGGCGACATGCAATCTCAGCAACTAGGGCTGGTGGCCTCTGTGACTCGGCGGGTAGAGGTATCGTCGGTGCCTCCACTGTAATGGGGCTCTGCACTGAGGCCTCTTCACTCAGTGGGCTTCCGTCTCACAAAATCCTGGAACCCTAGCTGGCTGCCATCGTGGGGCCATCCTGAAAAGAGACAGGTGCTCCACGGTTAATACAGTATACCTGGTGAGCTGACACAATGTAATCATAAAGAAAACTTTTGAAACAAACATGAAATCATTGATTTCATGCACTAAGTAGAAAATTAGAAGTCAGGGTCCTGATGTATGGATACGTCGGTCGCTGCACCAACACTAGACTCCCTGTACTGATAACCACACTCAATACCCTTAACACTATTGTTTCACATATAAGAATGATTAGAGTCCTGAGTTCTGCGGTAGAACAGAACTGATCTGATTGCAATTTTTCACGACCCATCCTTGGGGCCCGTGTCCTGACTACCCCAAGCCCGCCTTCCATGTGCCAGGGGCTAGAGACTAGCACCAAAGGCATAAAACCCGATAAAAGGGAAGGAATAGCCTTTATAATGTAAAAAACACCACAAAGTACACAAACTGGAGTAAACACGATGTAAATTGAGAACAAAAGAATGTTCTGAAAAGTAAATGGGCCAGAATAAAATCCCAACACAAAATTAAAGAACAACTGAATGAATGTACAACAGCTGAAAAGTAAAACAGCGGCTCCGAGCCATCCTATGGAACTCCCACCTCAAGGGTGGGTATATATAGCCTCCACAGCTCCTCGGTCCGGTTGTCTACTCCGTGTACGTCCCCCCAAATGGTCCACCTCTAGGTACCGTCCAGCTCCCCAAGCTTCCACATCGATCAGTGTTGTCAGTCATCTACATCCAAAACAACATAGTGCGGGCACAGCCCGTGCACGGTTGAGTATACGATACTCAGTAGGGACCCCGAGAACCCTGAAGTACTCTCAGAATCAACAAAGGATAAACCACAAAGGAAGGATATAATCACGAAGTATCAACAACACTACTTAGGTATATGCCCATACATATACCTAAGTCATCAGTTATAGTTCGTATCCAACTCCCAAGCACCACGCAGTCCACAAAGGAAAGCACAACCCAGTCCACAAAGGATAGCTCAACACAGTCCACAAAGGATAAAGACAACCCGGTCCACAAAGGAAATAAATTCAATCACATCGATGATAAGATTGAGAATCAAGACTCATCTCAAACTGGTATACACTTCGTAAGGTGATAGAGATGATCAGATGTAGCCACTGATTCATCCAAGCTGTCGGACCTACATAGGATTCAAGACTGGCTAAGCTGTTGGACCCACAATGGATAAAAGACTAGCTACTCTACCGGACCCATATAGGACACAAGTATAGAGTCAAATACTGCCAGACCCACATAGGATACAAGAACAGTAGTCATCACCATCGAACCCACAGAGGATCCCAGTACGGTCGTCCTCGCTTCCGAACCCACGGAGGATCCATGTACAGGCTTCCTCGCTACCGAACCCACAGAGGATCCAAGTGCAGTCGTCATCGTCACAGTCACAGCCAGCTCTAGGGTTACAACACACAGCATGCTCGATTCCCGAAGGGTCCGCTCAACAAGCCAAGGGGGTCGATACATCAACTGTCACGAATTTCAGAGTTGATGTATCACAAAGTTCCATCTCGTCAACAGGAACTCAACGTGACAGAAAACGCGTCAATCGGACGCCCGGTCTGAGAGTTATTGGCATTTTCGTCCTAGGGGCCCGGTTGGTATTTAAGCTAAAACCAACACAACCATACTCCAGCTACGTCCAACCCTTGAGAGAGGTTATCCAATTGAACCGTATCACTAAGAGGAATCCAAACAAGTCTACAGAACATCAATCGGACATCCGGATCCCATGTTATAAGCGTTTCCACTCCGAGGGCTCGGTTGGTTTCAAGTTCGAACCAACCCAGCCATACACAATGTTCTCCGAAACCATGATCGTAATATACTGAAACGACCGTCTCGATCCAAGGATCTTATCATGACTGACGTTGAGTCAATCAGAGGTACGTAGTACATGTTATGGGAAGCTGACTGAAAACAGTCCGAAGTGGGAGGTCTGGCCCCAGACCGGCCCGGCCCGAACTGGGTCGACCCGACCTGGATCTAGGTCTGGCCCGGTTGGGCATGGCCTGGCTCGGGGGGCGCGCTGTCTTGGCCAGCGGGCCGAGCAGGGGGGGACACATTCCCCCCTCCTTTTTGATCCACAGAGGCGGCCCGCTGTCACAGTGTGCCCTTCAGATCCCTCGCGCCCGACGGATCCAGCTACCTACCACCGCGCCATGAGCCACGTCGGCTCCTACCGGCAGTGCGCTAGGGAGCCTCCAACTCCGGCCACTGGCGCCCCCGAGCCAGCGACCCGCGCCACCGAAGATGTCTGCGGGCCCCCGGAGCTGCTCTGGTGGTCCGTTCTTGCTCCCGAATGCGCCTGTGGTCGTCTCGGGACCCACTCTTCACTGTGGAGGCCTTCAAACGCCATTTCAGACCCGTTCCATTGTCTTCCAACGTTCCGCGCATCAAGGAAATAAAAAAAGTGGGTTCGGACTGGTACATTTTTCTGCACCCACCGCGTTAGTGGTTTGAAACAACTCCCAACGACTTCCACCAAATAATAATCCCCAACCCAAAAATAATAAATCATGGATCAACTTGATAATTAGTCGATCCACGTTCGTGTTTAGAGGAAAAACAAACATGGGAGTATTATCATTCTCCAAATAAACCACTACCTTGACAGGGAAGAAGATCTTCGGCATCGCGGTACATGGAGTCACGGAGAAGTGGGCCGTGGGCATCGTGGTACACGGCATCACAGAGAAGAGGGTCGTAGGTGTCACAGTACACGGCGTCGAAGAGAATAGGATTTGGTGGAGCATTGTGGATCTCCGAGGAAGAAGCGTTCTTCGTCGTTCTTCATCGGAGTCCCTTGTTCTTCGTCCAAAGCTCAAGAGTTTTCCCCATGTTCTTTCCTTCTCCAACGATGCTCTCCCCAAAATTAAATAATAGGTTCCACATAATATTTAATTCACACGTAATGAATCTCTCTATAATTAATTCAGGATGGGAGAGTGAGGTATCCCTTTTAATTAATCACGTTGGATGTTAAATTACAATGGGAAAAGGGGAAGGGTCCTCATTAAATTATGATTTGACATAATTTAATGGATTTAGGTGACATTAAAAAGGAGGTTTTTCTAATTAATGGGGGGGGGGGTTTACTAATGGGTTTAGAGGTAATTAAATGGTGGGGATCGTGTGGGCCCCACCTCTCTTAAATCAAAACATGGGTAGTTAAGTAGATGTGGGCCCCACCCTTAACTACCCATGGGGGGAAAAACCTCCTCATGAAATAAAAATTGTTCCAACAATTTTTTATTTATTCCATAAACAAACCCCCAAAAATTATCTTCTCCTCTTTCAAGAACGCATCTGCGGTAAGTGTCCCTTTAGGCAATTACATGTGCTTCGAGTCCATCGGTGCCCTCTGATTTCAATTCTTAGCACCGGTTCCAAATTTAGAAAAACCCTCTCGTTCCTTCACTGAACGTACCCAAGCTAAACTTAGAAAATTTATTCCGGGCACACCGGGGCTCAGAATCAAGCGCTGTCAGAAATTGTACACTCGTAAAATTTCAATGTATTTAAAAAAATCTCCTTCAAATTTCCAGGTCATTACAAAATAAAACACCAACATCATGCCATATTTTATTATATCTATTTTAACATGTTAAAAATACCATAATCTAGGTTTTTAAACACTGAAAATAGTTTTGAAAGATAGCATAACATTTACACAGACACTTGGGGTGCAATTTTATGACAAAACAACTCTAGCTTTCACAAAACAAGGTTTAAACAACCGTTTTTCACACCATTAAAATTATCCAATGGATTAACAAAAATAATAAAAATTTATTTCAGAGGAGAAATAAAATAAAATAAATAATCTAAAATGATACAGGCATGTTTAATGGAAATCCTACCTATAAATAATGGCACGACGAGTCCATCGGTGCCCTCAGATTTTAATTCTGACCACTGGTTCAAAAGATAGAAAAACCAGCTCATTCGTTCATTGAACGTACCCGAGCTAAACATAGAAAATTGATTTCAGGCACACTAGGCCTCAGAATAATGTGGCGTTAGAGACTACATACTCATAAAATTCCAATGTATTTAAAAAAAATTCCATGAAATTTCCAGGACTTTACATTACTCCCACCTCAGGGCTTTAAGTCCCTATAAAGCTAAAACCAAATCAAGGAGAACAAATGAGGGTACTGACCATGCATCTGAGCCTCCCACTCTCATGTGCTCTCCTGGAGGTTCTCATACTGCCAACGAATGTTCACCAGAGGTATCTACCATCAACGTAGGACCCGCTTCTGTCAATCCTTGATCTCCACCGAGACCTCCGGAAAAGTCCCCCCGTCATCGATTTCCAACTCCCTGTGATCAATGATATGCGTCATGTCATGCACGTATCTCCTCAGCTGAGACACATGGAAGACGTCGTGCACCTGGTGCAACAATGGTGGAAGGTCCAGGCTGTAAGCCACCTCACCTACCCAGCTGAGGACCTGAAAAGGCCTGATGAAGCATGGAGATAACTTTCCGCCCTGGCCAAATATCTGTAGTCCACGTCGAGGTGAGACCCGTAAGAAAATGTGGTCCCCATCCTCGAACTCCAGTGGTCTCTGCCTCCTGTATGCATAGGACTTCTGTCATCTCTAAGTAGTACTCATCCACTCCTGGATGACTTTTACCTTCTCTATCGTGGCATGGACCATCTCTGGTCACACAAGTACTGACTCCCCAGAGATTGTCCAGCACAGAGGTGATCTGTAAGGTTGGTCTTACAATTCCTCATATGGTGTCATCACGATGGTGGAGTGGTAGCAGTTGTTGTACGCAAACTCCACTAATGGTATGTGATCCTCCAAGCTACGACCAAAGTAATGGACAAATGCACAGATCATGTCCTCGAGTGTCTGAATGGTCCTCACCGTCTGACCATCCGTATGTCTGTGAAAGGCGGTGCTCATGCGTAGCTACATCCCAAAATCGTCCTGCAAGCCCTTCAAAATCTGGTATGTAAAGAGAGCGTCTCGATCAGGGATGATAGATGATGGCACACCATGAAGCCGTATGATCTCCTGAACGTAGATACGTCCTATGCTCTCTACTGAGCCCTGCACTTTGATCGGTAGGAAGTGGGTCGACTTGGTGAGTTGGTCTACAATCACCCAAATTGATTTTTTTCCTCTGGATGTACGTGGATTCCCCATCACAAAATCGATGGATATCCCATCCCACTACCACTCTGGGACCTCTAAGGGCTGTACCAATCTTGCATGTACCGGGTGCTTCGCCTTCACTTGCTGGGAAGTGAGGCAACGAGAAACGAACTCTTCCACAACCTTCTTCATATCCTGCCACCAGTACTGTTGTCTGTGGTCCTGATACATCTTCGCTACTCTAGGATGTACCGCTATAGGGGATGTGTGAAACTCCGTTGGCACCTCGTCACGTGGTGTAACTGGTACCATGGTACGTCCCCTGAAAAGGATGACATGATCTCCTCCTATAGAAAATCCATCAGGTGCATGTCCTGAGGATATATGTGCACGTCGCATCTCACAGTCCACTTCACCACACTGTGCCTCTATCACCCGATAATGTATTGTAGGAGTGACTGTGAGGGACTGAAGGTAGGATTCCCCATCACATTCCACGAAGGATATCTGCAAAGTGGCTAACTACTCTTTCATCTCTCCAAGTAGCTGAATGCCTAATCTCCTACTAAGGTCATCACCCACAACGTTCCCCTTCCCAGGAGTATAGACAATCTCAAAGACATAATCCTAGATAAACTCGACCCATCGCCACTGTCACAGGTTCTGGTCCGTCTGCGAGAAGATGTACCTGAGACTCTAGTGGTCAGAGTAGAATGTAAAGCGCTCGCCCATCAGATAGTGTCTCCACATATTCAGGGCGAAGACCACTACTGCTAACTCCAGGCCTTGGGTGGCATTGTTCTGCTCATGCGGCCTTAGCTGCCATGAGCCGTAAGAAATCACTATTCACTCCTACATCAAGACACACCCGAGTCTGTTCCCTAATGAGTCACCATAAACAACGTACCCTACGCCCTCCTCCGACAGCCTCAATATGGGCGCACTGGTATATCTCTGCCTCAGCTCCTGGAATCTCTACTGACATCTATCTTACAACACGAAGGGTTTCCCCTTCATCGTCAAAGATGTAAGCGGTGCTCTAACTCTGGAGAAGTCTGGAACAAATCTCTGATAGTACCCATCCAGACCTAGGAAACTCCACACCTCCGTCACACTCTTGGGTGCCTCCCATTCAGGTGTCGCCTCGACATTTGCGAGATCTACTACAACTCCCGCCTCAGAGATGATGTGCCACAAGATTTGGACCTCTCGAAGCCAGAACTGAATCTTCAAGAGCTTACCATAAACCTGGTGCTCTCGTAGTGTATCATGTGCAACCCGTATGTTGTAGGCGTGCTCCTCCTCTGTCATCGATTATATAAGTACGTCTTCATTGAAGACTACGACAAAATGACCAAGGTAGGGCTAGAAGATCATGTTCATGAGACTCATAAACACTGCTGGAGCATTGGTAACACCAAAGGGCATGACCAAAAACTCATAGTGGTTGTACCGACACCTTAATGTCGTCTTTTTCACATCCTCGTCCCGAACTCGGAGCTGATGATAGCCTGACCTGAGATCTATCTTCAAGAACCAACGTTCTCACTTGAGATGATCAAAGAGGTCATAAATACTCACAAGAAGATATGTGTTCCTCATGGTCGCCTGGTTTAGGTGACGGTAATCGACAAACAGTCGCAAGCCCCCATCCGCCTTCTTGGCAAAAAGGACCGGAGAAACCCAGGGTGAAACACTAGGTCGGATGAATCCTTTCCCCTGTAAGTCCTCTAGCTGTACCCATAGCTCACGATTCTCGGTGGGAGCCATCCGATATGCCGTAGTGGATATTGGTGATGTCCTTGGGTATAGGTCTATGTAGAAATCTACCTCCCTATGAGGAGGTAGTCCAGGAACATCGTCAGGAAAAACATCCACATATTGGTCCACCACTACAGGAAAACACAGATTCTGCATGTCAACTGCTCTGATGATGAGGCTAGCCAACTGACGAGTGATCGGCTTGCCCCTCCTCTGCGTGATTCCATCATGTGCTGCGAAGGTTCCCTTTTCGCTGGTGAAGGTGAACCTGGTCCCATCCGTGCAGACACACTGCACCTTGTGCCTAATACTGTCGATCTGGGCATGGAATGTAGATAACCAGTCCATAACCATGATGACGTCGTAAGGCCTCGACACCACTACAAGAAGATCCTAGCCGAAGCTCTCGCCTCCTAGAGTAAGCTCACACTGCCAGCACCAGTGCATAATCATCGAGTCAGCTACTGTAGGAGTCTCTAGCTGCAAGGATCGAGCCAATGGCTCCGTCGGAATCTCCGAGCTCTGAATAAATGCAGCAGCAATGAATTAATGAATCACTCTTATGTCTATAAGAACTGTAGTAAGGGTGTAGTAGACACAGATAGTATCTTAAATCATCTTAGGTGAGCCGTGGTCGTAGGCCTCCACATCCTGAAGCTGATCCTGCCTTTGTTCGCCATCTCTTTGTGGTCGAGGTGGACCTCCTGGTGGTGGAGGTGGTAGAGACTCAAAGCGTTTCCCACCACCTACTGCTCAACCATCTCCTATTCCTTGTCCTCTTGCTCCATGTGGACCACCACAATCAATCCTCTGCCTCTGCCTGGTTGGTCCCCCAACCGTCTGCTGCTCCTCTGCATGGCGGGTCAGGCAGTCAAGATCCATGTTCCCCTGCCCGCCGCATGCATAGCACAGTCTTCTCCTCGTAAGGCTGGCTCTGTGCCGTGTGCCCCGCACCTATGAGCTCGTATCCTGAGGTCGTCCGCCTTATGGTCTGGTCTGCTAGGACCCATGTGACTTCCTTCAACTGAAGCTATAGAAGACTCCACTACGTGCCGCCCTACAGCAGGTGTCGCTACATGGGTAGGCTTTACACGAATGCTCTCCACAAGAAGGGCACTATCTAGTACTCCTTCCTCTGTCAGAATGATGCGGAAGATCATCGATTCCATGATCTCATGCCTCTGTCCCTGGTCGATGGTCTGGGCCCAGAAGAATGGGTCTCGTACCATGTCCGTGGAGTAGCGTGAGAGGTCGGTGAACCTCACCGAGTACTAGGCCACAGTCAAGCTGCCCTGCCGCAGTTGTAGTATCTCCTGAATGCGCACCTCACGAGGGGTAACTGGAAAGAATTCAGAGGAGAAGAGGATCTCAAAGTCCATCCATAGAAGAGATGCCTCTTCGTGCACCTAGAGCATCAGGATCCACCATCTATCTGCTACTGTGTGCAGGAGACTCACTGCATGGATCACCATGAGGTATGCTGGTGTCCCTACTAACCTGAAGACTCGAATGACAGTCTCAAACCAATCCTCGGCTACCTGAGTGTCCGTCTCCCCACGGAACCTGGGCGATATCTCACACTGAAGCTCATGCGGTGCACTCAGGCGACATGCACTCTCAGCTACTGCGGCTGGTGGCATCTGTGACTCGGCGGGTAGAGGTATCGTTGGTGCCTCCGCTATAATGGGGCTCTACACCGAGGCCTCTTCACTCAGTGGGCTTCCGTCTCGCACAAAAGCTCGGAACCCTAGCTGGCTGCCATCGTGGGGCCATCCTGAAAAGAGACAGGTGCGCCAAGGTTAATACTATATACATGGTGATCTGACACAAAGTAATCAGAAAGAAAACTTTTGAAACACACATGCAATCATTGTTTTCGTGCACTAAGTCGAAAATTAGAAGTCAGGGTGCTGGTGTATGGATACGTCGGTCGCCGCACCAACACTGGAGTCCTTGGACTGATAACCACACTCAATACCCTTAAAAATATTTCTTCACATAGAAGAATGATCAGAGTCCTGAGTTCTGCGGTAGAACAGAACTGCTCTGATAACAATTTTTTACGACCCGTCCTTGGGGCCCTTTTAGTGACTACCCCATGCCCGACTTCCATAGGCCAGGGGCTAGCGACTAACACCAAAGGCGTAAATCCCAATAAAAGGGAAGGAATTGCCTTTATAATGTAAACAAACACCATAGATTACACAAACAGGAGTAAACACGAGGTAAATTGGGAACAAAAGCATGTTCTGAAAAGTAAATGGGCCAGAATACAAACCCGACACAAAATTAAAGTACAACTGAAAGAATGTATAGCAGCAGAAAAGTAAAACAGTGGCTCCGAACCATCCACCAGAACTCCCACCTGAAGGGTGGGTATAGATAGCCTCCACAGCTCCTCGGTCCGGTCGTCTGCTCCGTGTATGTCCCGCCAAATGGTCCACCTCTTGGTACCTTCCAGCTCCACAAGCTTCCACCTCGATCAGTGATGTATGTTGTCTACATCCAAAACAACGTAGTGCGGGCATAGCCCATGCAGGGGTGAGTATACGATACTCAGTAGGGACCCCAAGAACCCTGAAGGTCTCTCAGAATCCACAAAGGATAAACCAAAAAGGAATGATACAATCTCGAAGTATCAACAACACTACATAGGTATATGACCATAAATATACCTAAGTCATCAGTTATAGTTTGTATCCAACTCCCAAGCACCACACAGTCCACAAAGGAAAGCACAACCTAGTCCGCAAAGGATAACTCAACACAGTCCACATAGGATAAACACAACCCAGTCCACAAAGGAAAGAATGTCAATCACATCGATGATAAGATTGAGAATCAAGACTCAGCTCACACAGGTATACACTTCGTAAGGTGATAGAGATGATCAGATGTAGCTACCGATTCAGCCAAGCTGTCGGACCAACATAGCATACATGACCGGCTAATCTGTTGGACCCACAAAGGATACAAGACTAGCTACTCTACCGGACCCACATAGGATACAAGTATAGAGTCAAATACTACCGGACCCACATAGGATACAAGAACAGTAGTCATCATCGTCGAACCCATGGAGGATCCCAGTACAGTCGTCCTCACTTCCGAACCCACATAGGATCCAAGTACAGTCGTCCTCGCTACTGAACCCACAGAGGATCCAAGTGCAGTCGTCATCATCGCAGTCACAGCCAGCTCTAGGGTTACAACACATATCACGCTCGATTCCCGGAGGGTCTGCTCCACAAGCCAAGGGGTTCAATACATCAACTGTCATGAAGTTCAGAGTTGATGTATTACAATGTTCCATCTCGTTAAAATTAACTCAACGTGACAGACAGCGTGTCAATCAGACGCTCGGTCTGAGAGTTATTGGTTTTTTCTTCCTAGGGGCCCGGTTGGTTTTTAAGCTAAAACCAACACAACTGCACTCTAGCTACATCCGAAACTTGAGAGAAGTTATCCAATAGAACCGTGTCCCTATTTTGAATATAAGAAAGTCTATAGAACAGCAATCGGACATCCGGATCTCAAGTTATAAGCGTTTCTACTCTCAGGGCTCGAATGGTTTCATGTTCGAACCAACCCATCCATACACAAAGTTCTCCAAAACCAGGAGTGTAATATACCGAAACGACCGTCTCGATCCAAGTATCCCATCACAATTGACATTGAATCGATCAGAGGTCCGTATCCCATGTTATGGGCAACTGACTGAAAATAGTCTGAAGTGGGAGGTCTGGCCCCATCCCGACCCGACGCGAACTGGGTCGACCCGACCCGGGTCTGGGTCTGGCCCAGTTGGGCGTGGCCTAGCCCGGGGGCGTGCTGGATTGGCTAGAGGGCCGAGCAGGGGGGACACATTCCCCCCTCCTTTACGCTCCATAGAGGTGGACCACTATCACCGTGTACCCTTCAGATCCCGTGCGGCCGAGGGATCCGGCTGCCTACCGCCACACCATGAGCCATGACGGCTCCTACCGATGGTGCACTAGGGTGCACCACCTCCGGCCACCGGCACTGCCGAGCCGGCGACCCGCCCCACCAGAGATGTCTGCGGGCCTCCGGAGCTGCTCTGGTGGTCCGTTCTTTCTCCCGAATGCGCCTGCAGTCGTCTCGGGACCCGCTCTTCACTACGACGGCCTTCAAATGTCGTTTCAGACCCGTTCCATTGACTCCCAACGTTCCGTACATCAAGGACATAAAAACGGTGGGTTCAGACAGGTTCTTTTGTCCGCACCCACCGTGTTAGTGGTTTTAAACAACTCCCAACAACTTCCCGCAAATAATAATCCCCAACTCGCAAATAATAATTCCTGGATCAACTTGATAAATAGTTCATCCACGTTCATGTTTAGAGGAAAAACAACCATGTGAGTATTATCATTCTCGAAATAAACCACTACCTTGATAGGGAAGATGATATTTGGCATCGCGGTACACGGAGTCACGGAGAAGAGGGTCGTAGGCGTCGTGGTACACAGCATTTTGGAGAAGAGAGTCGTCGGTGTCGTAGTACACGTTGTCGAGGAGAATAGGATTTGGCAGCGCGTTGTGGATCTTCGAGGAACCAGCGTTCTTCGTCGTTCTTCGTCGGAGGCCCCTGTTCTTCGTCCAGAGCTCATGAGTTTTCCCCACGTTCTTTCCTTCTCCAACGATGCTCTCCCCAAAATTAAATAATAGGTTCCACATAATATTTAATTCACATGTAAAGAATCTCTCTATAATTAATTCAGGAAGGGAGAGTGAGGGTTCCCTTTTAATTAATCACGTTGGATGTTAAATAACAATGGGAAATGGGGAAGGTTCTTCATTAAATTATGAGTTGACATAATTTAATGGATTTAGGCGAAATAAAAAATGAGGTTTTTCTAATTAATGGGGGGGGTTTACTAATGGGTTTATAGGGAATAAAAATGTGTGGCTCGTGTTGGCCCCACCTCTATTAAATCCAAACATGGGTAGTTAAGTGGCTATTGGACCCACCCATAACTACCCCTGGGAGGAAAAACCACCTCATGAAATAAAAACTGTTCCGACAATTTTTTATTTATTCCTTAAACAAACCCCCAAAAATTATCTTCCCCTCTTTCGCGAACGCATCTGTAGTAAGTGTCCCTTTAAGCAATTACCGGTGCATCGAGTCCATCGGTGCCCTCTGATTTCTATTCCGAGCACCAGTTCCAAATTTAGAAAAACCAGCTTGTTCATTCACTGAACGTACCCGAGTTAAACATTGAAAATTGAATCCGGGCACACCGGGCCTCGGAATCAAGCACCGTCAGAAATTGCGTACTAGTAAAATTTCAAAGTATTTAAAAAAATCTCCTTCAAATTTCCAGGTCATTACAAAATAAAACACCAAAATCATGCCACATTTTAATTTATCTATTTTAACATGTTAAAAAACCATAATTCAGGTTTTTAACCACAGAAAATAGTCTTGAATGATAGCATAACATTTACAAAGAAACTTTGGGTGCAGTTTTATGACAAAACAACTCTATCTTTCACAAAACAAGGTTTAAAAAACCATTTTTCACACCATTAAAATTATCCAAAGGATTAACAAAAAGAATAAAAATTTATTTCAGAGGAGAAATAAAATAACATAAATAATCTTAAATGATAAATGCATGTTTAATGGATATCCTACCTCAAATCCATGGCGTAATGGAAACACACACCCAATATTACCATACAAGGGTTTATAAACCCTAAACCAATGAGGCCAGACCCAAATGAACAAAAAACACCCATAAAAATTCATCGGATAAAATATCCATAGGTCTAACATGACTAGGGAAGAATATATAGCCAAGAAATAATGATAGGAGGAGGAAGAGGTAAGAGAAAAGAGAGGAAATATAACTTTCCCACCTAGTAAACTCATCGTCTTCCATTAGATAATCACCATTACAGAAAAGGGAATTGATTGGAACTTAATTTAGAGGATCCTAAGGTCGGGAATAACCTAGAAAAGAAGATTTTTTCGAAATGAAAACTTAAAATTGAATTATTTATGGATGAAATAATTTACCTTCTCAATTCTAGATGTTTTGAGGAAACCTGCAAACTTTCTCTCTAATATTTGATTTAAATAACCTCCAATGTGGTCCACTAGATACTTATAGAGATTATAGGTATTTGGGAATCAAATGGGAGTTGGAATCATACGAAAATATTAAAAAATGAAAAATATATAAAAGAAATAAATTATATTTTTAAAACATGAAATGGGCCCACGGGGTGGACTAATAGCTAAATAAGTAACCCATGTTCACAATACTTATTAATTATTAATGTGTCCAAAATGATATTAAGGATTGAATATGTCAGGTGAAAAAATAGGAAATGGTATGAGTCAAAAATTATAAAACATGAATGAGGTATAAAGGAAACCCAATATGTTTTTAAATCTGGAAATGGGCTCACGGTTTGGACAAAATAATGAAGTAACCACCCTTTCTATGAAAACTCCAAAAAATAATTGAGGCACAAAAATAGGGATGATTAGATATATATGGAACATAAAAACTATACACTAATCTCAACCAAGACCCATGAAAAGGACCAGTACTTCCAATGAAATAGATCAAAAAAATGGCATGAAAAACCAGGTGTGGCATGCCATACCGAGAGGATCGAGAACCTCTCTCGGGACATGTCGCAGGCTGTCCTAGGTTACCAGTTCTGGGATGAGTCAATATGGTTCATGTCGTGTATTCTATTAATGTAGATAATATCAAAAGAATAATTCCATGTTGTTTAGAAAATTCAACTAAAATTGGATAAGAAATTATGGGAAGCTAAAAACCCAAAGAATGTTTATAGTAAATCATGTGGTAATAGAATGTGAGGTTGAAAAATTAATTCCAAAAGAATATGGAAGAAGTTGACTAATATTGGTAGAAATGTATATATCATTTTGAATGGTAGTTTTCTTCATAAATATTACTCCAAATGAAAAAGAAGTCCCCTTATTTTTCCTATATATGACTATGTAATTACATTTAGGGAGTTTAATGAGATGTATGAATCACTTGAGAGGGATCATTGATTAGTTAAATATCATATATATTTTCCATATTGATAATGTATAACTAATGAATGGATTTTTAAATTTTTCAGATAATTGTTTCTATTTTTATTGATAAATTTGATTACATTAAACCCCTATAAGACAATTTTGAATTTATGAGCATGATTTAACATCAATGTGAGCCTAGAGAAAACATAGAAAACCATATTAATATCTAAATTAATTTATAAAATGTGTTTTACTATGTAATGTTATTTTTTGTTAACTATATGATCATTTCTATATAAAACCCTATTATATAATTGCACCACCACAAGTATTCAAAAAAAATTATACAAAGGGGTAGAATATATTTATGGTAAAATGGTGAAATGATAATATCCCAAAATATATTGTAAAAATTATTTTCCAAAAGGTTGAGAAGAAAGAGATACAGATTCACATATTGATATCATTAATTGTTTTGTGGCATTGATAAGAAATTCAAATGGCTGATTTTTTAGAACATTTATGTTGGGTTATATTTTTTGTCACAATGTTATTGCAAGATAGATGATGAAGAAATATGATAGTATGTATAACCCACATGTGATTTTTGATGTGTTATTATTTAATGTAATATTATTGTGTGAATAATGAAATATTTCATAAAAAATATGAATAATAGTGGTAGTTGATTTCCATGAAAAAATAAAAAATTTCATGAGAAATATGAAGCTTAGGAATATATATATATATATATTATAGTAATAATATATAATGAATCTAGAGTTACCATTTTGAATTTGTATTTTAATTGGGGATTTTTTTTTACAAATAATTTTCAAGGTTATTCGATATCAATTAAATAACTATCCATGTTTAGTATCCCACTCAATCCCAAGCATATAGTGGGTGGAATTAACCATATCAAAGAGTTATCTCACGTAAAATATATGTTGACGTGCATGGGAAGATCTTATCCCTAAATATACAGGAGCTATGGGAACTCATATTACACATATAGTGCACACGAATGTATTAATAGATGTTCCATAACCACTATATTGGAAGACACTGTAACAAGAGGAGGTGTAGGTAAGTGTATCTGGGTACTAACTACATTGTTGGATCGAATAGTGGTATAAACAACGAAGTATAAATATAATACCTTATCTATGAAGTAATATGATATTGGACTATCACATTTTAGTATAGTTCAATAATTGTAACATGTACATTCCTAATAGAGAACATCCGTTTCAATCGATCTGAACCCTCCGATCAAATGGAAATGATCATTTTCAACCTCCATCCCTCAAGGTTCTTAACACGAATCAAAACAATTAGAAAAAGTACTCCATCAGTCATAATTTATCATTTTGTTGAAATAAATAGAGTGATCGATATGAGAATGATTGGCCCATGTCCTTGTAAGAAATAGATGTCTTTTATTCATGTGATAACTCAATGAAAATAACGTAGTCAAAAAGAAAAAATTTATTAGAGGCATTTTGAGTATCTATATTCATGGTTGAGAATTTCTTTAAAATAAAATGTGGAACATCTGTTATTCCACATAGGAATATTATGTTTCAGCACATAATCACAGACTCCATTATACGTGGAAAAATACGGTAAAAAAATATCTATACATAGATAATCATTTGTTTAAAGATATCAGTATATCTACTCTTTAATATTGAATTTTATTTAGGTATTTGGGTCAGTGATGTATGGATATATGTACACAGATACCTCACATATAAATATAGATACTCCATGCTTTAATTTGAGGATTCACATTTATGATAATGGATCTTATTTGAAAGAGAGAAATAGAGAGCCCGAAAACAACAAAATTTCACAAAGAAGAAAAAGAAGAAAAGAACAAATGAAATATTGACATAAAACCATCAAACTAAATAATTCCTTAAATATTAATAATCGTTATATATATACATATTATTTTATGTTAGAAAATTTGTGGTGATATGAATTCATTCATGTATGGGCATATGTGTTACCCAGTGAAGAATATATTTATCATTCGATGCATAGAACTATAGACATTATCTATCATTTTTTACATAAGAAAAAACATGAATGATATAGATATTATCTATTGAGATATTTGGAGGTATAGTTCACTAAGAATGAATTTAAAAATTCCTATTTACATCCATACATGAATACCTAAGAACATGATATATTTGATATATTTTCATCAATCATTTTGTTTAGAAAATACTAAGAAACATGAATAAATCCATGTGAAAAATAGATTATAAAAAGTAGTGAAATATAATATTTCATATACTAGTGTTTGATTCATTTTAATTTCTTTTTCATGAAGAGATTAGATTGGTAGCATGAAATATTATTCTTGAATAAAATTACGTAGATTTTTTTTCTTCCTATTCACATATTTATGAGAGCCATGAAAGGAAATAATAGAGGAAATAATTTTAGGATTTGTTTTTCACTATGGGAATTTATCATAAATCAGTGATAATAGATATTTTACGAAGTCCAAAATGAATCAACAATACATGAATAGTAGATGATAAACTATGATACAAAACGATCATAGTGGAGGATAATCAAATGTTTAATCAATGGTGGACAAGATCATCTAAAAAGAATAAGAAATAGATTATGACAAGTTAGTATAACCTATTGTTAGATATTCTCATTAATAGGGTTATAACTATTGGATTATAATAAATCGGGTCGGGGGTATAACCAACAAGGGAGATGTGATATAATTATATGGTTATAACTAATATCAACTGGATGATATATTGCTGTAGTGTATAAATAGTTTATTCCTAAAAGAACTATAATTGATAATAATATTACATTTTATAATCAAAATGGGATTATGAATAACCATCAAATAAGTTATAATTTTTACTATTCCTTGTTAATAATGTGTGTTATTGTCCTTCTCATAACAATTTTTATTATAACGAATGAATTTGAATAATCACTAAGTGGATCAAGATACATAACATGTTCAATAGATTGAATTCAATGAGAAATAATTACTAAATGTTAACCCCAGATTCACACCCACCCCTCATAATCGTCACACCAGCCTAGGGCCATATATATACCTTTGATATAATGATAATCCATATAATAATAACCAATTAACTATCCCCACCTAACATCAAAACCTCAATTTTTATCTATAGCCTTATATTATAATAACCATGATGCACCATATACAATTTCTTCTCTTAATTACATGACTTTTAGGAAAAAGTTCATTTCAAACATCCCCCTAACTTTATTAACAGTGTTATAGAATAAGGACATAACATTATGATACAAAACCCATATATTTTTCGAATAACTAAAAAATTAACCACTAAATAATAAATTTATTATTACATATCAATATTTCAACATGTCCTAAAAATACTCAATATTGGATAATCTTTATGACACATCACACGTCAAAAATTTCATTATGGCTTGTGGAAATTCAAACATAATAATTAGGTGATCTTATACTCATGGAATGTGTGAGCACAATAAATAACCATAAGCAATTAAAAGTGATCAAATGTTGAATTCATTGGTATGATAATATAATTAGGGAACCTGATAAACATCATAAATAATCCATAATGAAAAAAACATGGAATCACAAGCTAATAATCCGGATTGATTCTTTTATGATAAGATAATAGATATCATATGATCATGAAATAATTGGAACGTCAAGAGGCATAAAAAAATATAAACATGAGAATATAAAGAATAATATGGAAGTTCATCTAAATCATAAAAATATATGTTCACAATAATATCATCAAATTTCAAAATTGTAGTTTCTTAAAATTTTATAAACTTGTATTTAAACAACGTTATAATAAAACATTACAATGTAATGGTTCTTCTATATCATAAAACATTCCATATATAAATATTAATTCATTACCTAGTGCATTAGTGCACTATCTAGGTACACCATTAAAATTACCAAGTCTCTCCCTATGACTTCATAAATTATTACTATATAATATTATCAAGGCATCAAAAAACATTTAATCTCTATAGATTAGTTCATTATCCAACACATTGGAGCACTATTTGAGTGAAACCTTCTACTGATTATCATAATGTGGTCTACATCATTTCATGATCTTAAGAAAATATCATTTTTACCCATGGAAATGAAAATAGGCTTATATAAATGGATTTTATTAGTCTATAAAATAATATTGTATCTATATGGATACCCTATACTAATATTAGAGTATTGAATTCAAAATAAGAAAAAATGAAAATGAAAACAAAATTGTGACATTGATAGCATGACAAGTATACAAAAGGAAATTTTGAATGAGTATAATTAGTGGAGAGGTTATTCTATCAATTATATGAAATCATTCTTTCATTAAAATATTTACTATTATCATGTGGGATAAAATTAAAATGTAAATCAATATGGATTATCACAAAGAATGTATGTGAATAAAAAAGAGGAAGAGGGGAAACCTGACCTTACTAATATTATTTTTTTTAAAAGTGAAGACTTCTTATAAAAATATGAAATCATTGGGTGGGATATATAGTATTGTTGGTATGGTAAATTAGTGATAAATTCCATTGGGGTCGAGTTGTATGAGATAATTTGTGGGAGTAAGAACCTTTAATATGTGAAATGAATAGGATTCTCCAGGAAAAGTAATGATAGATATGCTGTACTAATGGAACCACATAGTTGAAAGTTAGGATGGAATATATTGGTATTTCATTTGGTAAAATATTTTTTCTTCAAATAAATATGAAATTATAAACAAAAAAAATGAATTCTAAAAGGCCATAATATATAATTAATCTTGTAATGAGTCGGAATTAAAAAATTAGATGTTTCAATACATTTTAATCATGATTAAAATTTTCCCATGGTAATTTTTTTATTACATCAAATAGAAGATAATCCTTCTTAAATTATTTCAACATGATGAATCTAAATCTTTACTCCATTTAATATAATAAAAATTATTCATATTATAAAATAGCTTTTAAATTAAAAAATTTAATTTGATTAAAATATGTTTTTGTTGAAAATTTTCATTTTATGGATTGTTTTTTCCAGTTGAATTGATAGTTCATTTAATATCAAGGGTTTTTGTTTGGAAATAATTGGTGATTAATAATTAAAAATTAATAATGTTATTTTTTAAGAGAATACATATAAATTTTGTAGTGTGTCACTACATTTGGGTGATGGGATTGATATTATATTTACACACAATTATTTTGTTCAAAATAGATTGAATGATGTAGCTTTCATATCAAGATGGCGATGGAGTCCTAGAAGTATATCTCATGATGGAGAACCTAAAATTTGTTTTAGTATTATTATTTAAGATAATTGTATATATTTAATAAATTAATTCCCTATATTTTTCAAAATATAATTTGAATGTCTACCCAATATGATTTTATGACAAAAAATTCACTTAGAATGTGGAAACATTCAAAAACAAATTCAAAACATGTCCAAATAGAACAATATGTTTATTAATGTTAATGATGTATAAGCTTTATAATTTGATGCCCACTTGAGATCATCCAATTTAATGTTTTAGTATATATGACAAATTTTTATATAATTATTTCATCTTCATTGATGATTCTAATCTAATTACATTCATCATGGTTATGTATCATAAATCCAAATCATTAACCATGTTTAAAATAATCAAGAGATTTGTAGAGAATAAAATATTATTATATTCTAGAGAAGATAAAATATATAATTAAGTGTGTGTTTTGGAGATAATATTTTTAAAAATATATTTAAAAACAATGAAAAATACAAGATCTTAATGAACAATGCATACATTATAATATGGATTGGTTAAAGGAAGAACTGGGGTCTGAATGATATGGATAGAATTATGATAACTAGGAATTACACAATACAATATCGTTGGATTCAAGGTGTTATTAAAATTGGAATTAATAAAAACATGATTTCATTTAATCTAAAATTTTATTTTCCATCATATAATTTTTTTTTCAATAAGAATATAAATTTTAAGCCTTTATATTTTTCATTTTAATATTCATGATAAAAAGGAAAGGAAATGGTAGTGTAAATATCTATGGGAAATTGGATTGTGGAATATTTCATTATCATTCTCCAACTTATTGTTTCTATACGTGATAATAAAACATAAATGAGAATATATAATACTGTAATGACATGACGACAATTTAAAATGAAGAATATATCATGAACATTGTCATGGATGATGATGAGGGTGATGTTATCACTGCTAAACATGCTGCACTTACTAAATAAATGATTAAATACATGATTATAATATATATTCCACTGAATCGTGTTTTTAGTCTAGTAACATGTATATAATAAGAGAAAAACATATTTTGAAATCATCTTTGTAAATACCCAAAAATTCATTATAAATATTCTTTTTAAATTATTTGGGATTTTTTCGAGTCTGTGAAAAATGACATCGTGTGATTCCAAGGCCCTGTGTGACCGGAATAAATTTATAATCAATTTTTATGGTATGTATAATAAACTCATGGGGGAAATTTTCAATCATTTGAACCGGTGCTCGGAATTGAAATCTGAGAGCACCATTGAATACACAATGCCATGATTCTCTTAATGGAAGCATCACTTCGAATGTAGTTGGCCAGGAGAAAAAGTTATTTTTTTTACTACTTTTAATGAAATAATAAAATAACTGAATTTGTTATTTTATTTTTATTTCAATTTCCAACCACATGTTAAGTAGTGGTGGTGGGGGACCATGGACGTGGTCAGACATTTAATTATGAGGTGCTAATTGCATGGTTACACATTGGTTTTGTAACCACCCATCATGTAATTAATGTGACATAATAAATACGTCAATTAAAGAGGCACATTAACTATGTTAATTAATGAACCTCATTAATTCCTCATAGAATTCTCTCTATTTACCCTCCAATTTTAATGGATCTCAGGGTGGGGTTTTGGAACGACTTCATCACGCAAGGAACCCCTGAAGAAGTGACGCCACACCATCCACTGATGTTGAACGGGGGATTGATGATGCCCATTGTAGGATTGATCTAAAGGTTTACAGACAATAAATGAAAACACATGAGAACCTTCTTCTTCATCCAAAATAACATCGAATGTGGAATTTCTGTTGTTAGGGATGTCCCCATCAAATCACGAGGTATGTGTTGTATTTTAATTCAAAAACTTCCATCAATTATGTAACTCATTCATGTATTTGGGGTAGGTAGTTATAGTGGATTTGAATGGGGATCAACATTTTTAAAATATGATCAATAATTACCTTCTTCTTGATATAATTCTAATGATGAGGGCGGGGCCCAATGAACAAGGCTCAGACCCTCTGCCGCTTTTTTTTTTGTATTCTTCGGGTACAGTTTTCCCAATTTGACGTAAAGTCGAGAAAGAGGGTCACATTGTAATGGCAGCAATCCAAGAGGCCCATAGGTGTAAAAATGAATGAAAACAGAGTTCAGAAGCCTATATGGAGACATATAGAAACTCCCCCAATGCGGCACCGGTGTCGTTGGTGGAGACGGTGACCGGAACCCGTTGGCTGTGGAGGAGCACAACGCCGCTTGGCTGAGCGACGTTTGGACAGGCGTTCAAAAACAGCCAGCCGCGGAGGCCAAGGCAGCATGTCATCTTCAGCCGCAATGAAAGAGAGCCACGACACGATGTTGTGGTGAGCTAGCAGGACCCAACTCCTATGGGTCCCATGGGTCAAAAGGTGGCACCTCCTGTAACCGTTCTTAGGGGAAACCAATCAACTCTATGAGTCGTTTGAGTGGAAGATGAATGTGTGACCTGCGCGGGGCAGACCAACATTCGGAGATGTGTCCCTCGACAGGCCGCGCCCAGCCGGCAGGTCAGGCCGGGTATCATCCCAGCATACCAGGATCTCCAAGGCCCTGCCCAACTAGGTCAGCCCAGTCTTGTTAGGCCAATGATGGTTCAACCCAAACTGGGTCGGGTCAGCCCTGGATGGGTCGGGCATGGGCGGTCTGACTAGGATGTTCTAGAATCGGACCCCTCTCGAGCCCAGAAATGCTTCAGTGACCATTACTTGTGAACCAGATGTCTGTTTGATGAGTCGTCTGTAGAGATGAAATCCTAAAGTGAGACGACCGTTTTTGAAATACTCCAGGAGTGTTTTGGAGAATATTGGAGTATGGCCTAGTTGTATCGAATTTTAATCCTATCAGGCCCTCAACAATAAAATGACAATAACATACACGCCGGGCATTTGGTTGATGAATCCTCTGTTGCATTGGAACCTTATGACGCGACAGATCATCAGGTCACTTATCTGTGGGACTTTGAACCTATTTAAATATGACTGATGGATTGAGGTGCAATTTTCCCAGAATCAGGCGTTCGATGTGTTGGAATCTAGTATATGGATTTGACATGAAGAATAAAAGCATCCAATACATGTCAGCATTTGAAACTTAAGAGCGGGATGATATAGCTATACGACTAATCATCCCTATGTCTATACCAATGACCAAAACGGTTCTGCACCAGAAACCAATACGGGTCAGCATTAGCGAGAAATATGGCTCATCATCTATTCACCAATATGTGTCAACATACAATGACCTAAACATGTAAACAGTAGAGTTACTATGAATATGAAGATCATACATTTCAACCAGTCATCCCTATCCTAGTAAACATGAAGCTATACCATTAGAGTGAGTTGTATCTTTTTCATAAGGCTACATGATTTAGATCATTCTTTGGATATTTCCTTGTTTGTAATTCTAGTATTATCATTTTTTTTATTAATGAGAGTCCTTAGAGGGTATCGTGGGTCCCCTATTGAGTTTATATACTCCCCCTTGCACCGGTTCTACCCCCACGTGGGTGTCTAGTGAATACTACTGACACTCTGAGGCAGACATTGGAGGTTCAGGAATCTATCTAGCTTGATGTAATTGGAGTAGTCAATATCATCCACTTCGACATCATACATACATCTACAACCATCCAGGTAGAGCTCTAAGGTAGATGTGGAAACTATTTACTTTTATTTTAGTTTCTCGTTCTTGTATTATGGATCACTGTATTCAGATTATATTTGTACTTATGGTTAAACATTACTGTCATCATAATACCTTAATATTTGTTTCTATTTACTTCAGTTTCCCCTTTGGAGTGTGTACTGATCTCTAAGGCAATGTCTTCCTTATTCTGGAAAATCCTTCAGGTGCTTATCACAAACCCCTGGCCTATGGATGGTGGGATTGGGGTTGTCATCTCTGGAACACGGTGGATTGGTCATGAAAATGTGTTATCAAATAGCAGTCATTTCCATGAGAAGAAATAAGAGTCTAATTTTAATGTGGTTATGAAGTAAAGTGTCATGAGTTAGTTTTTGAGTACATGGAGTAGTGTTTGTGTGGTGGCCAACGTATCTATACAGCAGGACAATGAATTATTTTTTCTGACTCGGTACATGAAAACAATTGTTTCTAGTGTTTTAAAAACATTCCTTGATCTTTATCGAGTCATCTCACCAGGTATAACTTATTTACCATCATGCATCTGTTTCATATAGGATTCCTACAAGAAGATAGCCATCCAGGATTTCAGTTAGAGATCGTGACAGTGGCCCACCGAGGGATGAGGAGTCTATACAGGGACCACTCATAGTGATCAAACCTTCAAATGGTGTACCACCACAACCACCACTTGTTGAGCAGTAAATGCTACCTTTGGATCATGCACGTTGATTGAACGTGTTGCATGAGTTCCAAATAAAAAGGCCTCTATGTTTTCGACACGATATAGACCCCTGGGCAATAGGGTACTGGATAGTGGTGGTTTCATGGGTCATTCACTTAGTGGAAGCCCTCACAGAGCATATGGATATCTTGGCCAAAGCATTCATCAGGGATTGGAAGGACGATGGTGGAGCTCGACGCTCTGGGTTCATGTGGAGACGACCCTAACCTAGATGGATTTTGAGAGCCTTCTTAGTGCATAGTTCATGCCAGAGACACTACGCTCTATGCATATTCAGGAGCTGCAACATCTGCATCAGGGAAAATAGATTGTGGCTCAGTACATAGCTATATTTACTGACCACTCTTGATACTCCACCGACATGGTACAGTACCACTACTTCTAGGCCCAAAGCATTGAGTAGGGGATCCGATGAGAGATCAAATATGTGACAGTTTCTATCAGCATCTCGATGCGGGATGGGGTGCAAGAGAGAACATTTTAGATAGAGTGATTATTTATTTAGAAGGCACCGACAGTGAGAGACCATATCGTACAACAGGTAGCAGAGTCATCTGCAGGTAGAAATAGATAAATGATGCAGAAGCCAAATCATGCTAGACCTTCTGGAGGGAAACCCTGGGATGTGAGGTCAAAGGTAAGAGGATTGAGAGGCTGAGAGAGCATCCAATTAGGCAATCTCTATTTTTCCTATGGGGGATATGGTCACAGTGCTCATGACTACCGAAATCTCCATGCGGTTGATTGGTAGACGGTAGATGGGCCATCGAGGAAGCATCACCAGCATGGGCATGAGTGTTTTCCAGTTGGCAGATGAGTCAGGGGAGAAATATGTGCAGTGGGAGGTGGGCGGGGTCACCAGGCACTACCACCACCACCGCTAAGCCGTCCACCAAGAGCTCAGGGAGTAGGTGGACGTGGAAAATCCCAGCTATAAGTAGTAGAGGCTCATGATCCTGACATCCCTAAGATAATATGATGTATGATCTGTATCTTCTTTACAGTAGATGTAGTTATTATCGACACAGGATCTAACAATTCTTTTCATGTCATGGACTTAGTTCCAGACTCTTATATTCCTACTAAACATTTACCTCGCCCTGTTCATTTGGATACTCTAATGGGAGGAGATTCAGTGGTCACAAACATATTCTGATAATGTGATCATACTATCGGAGGAGATAGTTTCAATTGGATCTTATACTAGTGGTGTTGAATCCTTAGGACGTCAATATATTAATGGACTATCTATTAGTAGTTCAAGACTAGATTGGTAGCTTGAGGCATACCGTGCGATGTATGCATAGAGATGCATGCCAGTTTTCCTTTTTATGTGAGAAGGAAAACAGAGCAACACAAGATGGATTGTTATTAGGAGGGTGTAACAAATTAAATATCTGTTGTCTTTCCTGAAAATTGATGTGGTGGATGAGGCGAGTCCACAGTTCCCAGCGGTGGAGGACGATTAGGAGGACGTCTTTCCAGAAAATGTGACAGGACTAACTTCTTGTAGAGAGGTGGATATCCACATTGATTTGTACCTAGGAAAAACATTGATATCTACTGTAGCAAATCAAATGTCCCTTATAGAGCTCATGGTGTTTAGGGTACAGTTGGAGGACATACAGAGGAAGAGATTTGTAAGGCCAAGTGTTTCTCCATGGGTATATCTGGTGGTTTTTCCAAGAAGGTAGATGGATGTTCGAGGATACGCATTGAATTTTGATGCCAAAACTAGGTGCTCATGAAAAACAAGTATCCTCTACCAAGGATTGATGATCAGTTTGATTAGTTGAAAGGAGAAAAGTGGTTCTCAAAGAGAGACATTAAATCAGGTTATCATATTCTCAGGGTACGAGATGATGATGTACTGAAGGAAGCCTTCAGATGTCGGTATGTCCATTAATAGTTCTTGGTAATCCCTTTTGGAGTGACCAACGCTCTAGTAGTGTTCGTGGGGATCATGAATAGGATTGTTTAGAAATAACTTGATCACTTTGTAGTGGTCTTCATCGACGACAACTTGGTGTACTCAGCGTCCGAGTAAGAGCACGTTGTAAACTTGAGGATAGTTCTGGACACACTTAAGGATCACTACTTATATACGAATCTCTATAAGTGTGATGTTGGGATACAGAAGGTCCAATTCACAGGACATATCATCTCAGTGGCTTGTGTTTCAGTGGATCCAATGAAGATCATGGTTGTACTTGCTTGGGAGCCACCCAGAAGTGTTATTGATGTGCAGAGCTTCCATGCATTAGCAAGCTACTATCAGAGGTCTGAACCTGATTTCTCCAGAGTATAAGAACCTATAAATTCCAGGATGAAGAAGGGGGAACCCATCCAATAGTTAGAGACATTCGAGCATAGATTTCAGCAGCTGATGAAGAGCATGACCAGTGCTCCCATCCTGAGGTTGCCGGAGGAGGGCACTGACTATGTAGTTTATTGTGATGCATCAGGGACCAGACTCACTTGCATCCTAATGCATGGTGATGTAGTGATTTATTATGGATAAAAATATTTGAAGCCACGTTAGTAGAATTATTCGACTCACTACATTTAGTTGGAAACAGTAGTCTTCGCAGTAAATATTTGGTGACACTTATTGATGGGTGAGCAGTTCGTTGTTTACTCTGACAACAAGAGTCTCAGATATATCATCACACAAGAATATCTTAATCTGATGCAATGATGTTGGATAGATATCATCTAGGACTATGAATTTGAGATAATCTATACTCATGTGAAAGGGAATGTAGTGGCAGATGCACATAGCCGGAGATTGAGTTCACAACTACTGAACGAGGCTTTACAGAAGTTATCCTCGCTTGACATATACAATGTTGAATGAGATGAGGTAGTTTACCTCAATTCAGTGGTAGTAACCCCTACACTCCTTCAGTCAGTCAGGAAATCACAACTCGAAGACAGTAGCTGTGAGACTAAACATGCTCAGATATCCTCAGACCATGCACCTCATAGATATTTTGATGGTTGGGACCACAATATCCTTTTTAGAAGATGTACAATTGTACTAGTAGACTTATGAGAGGAGGTGCTGGGAGAGATTCATAAATCCCCCATGGAAGTAAATCCAGGCATGATGAAGATGTATCAGGACCTCCGACATCAGAACTGGTGACTGGGGATGAAGAAAGCTATAGACAAGTTTGTTTTTAGAAGCATCATTTACTGACAAGTGATGGTCGAGCACCAGTCACCCATAATCCTAAACCAACCCCTCGAGATACATAAGTGAAAGTGGGAAGGGATATCTATGGCTTCATGATGGGGTTACCACATACGTCTAGATGGCAGGATATCATCTAGGTTATCGTTGATCGACTCACCATATCGGCCCACTTCCATGCTACTCGAGCGAAGGGGTTGGTAGAGAGCTTGGGACATCTCTATGTTCATGAGATCATACAACATCATGGGGTTCCATTGAAGATAGTATTAGACCATAACACACACTCCACATCTTGGTTTTGGAAAGTATTGCTTGAGGATTTTGGGACTCAGCATCGCTTGAGCACTGATTTCACCCACAGACATATGGTCAGACTGTGCAGACCATCCAGATCATGGAGGACATGCTTTGTGCATGTGCCCTATATTTGGGATGTAGTTGGGAGGACAAACTACCCTCATTAAATTTCACATAAAAAAATATATCACTCCACACTAGTTATGGCCCCTTTTGAGGCGTTGTACGTATGACCATGTAGATCGGCCCGGTTCTGGAGGGATCTAGTTGTGCCAACCCTCATGGGCCCAGAGATGGTACAGGCTACAACTGAGAAGGTTCTATTCATATGAGGGTGGAAGAGGATTACATATAGCAACATAATACTTAGGCCGAAAGGTGACGGAGAACACTGGAGTTCTTGGATGGGGACCACATATTCTTGCAAGTCTGTCCTCGATGGGGACAAAGGAGATTTGGCCAAGGTGGAAAACTCTCACTGAGGTTTATTAGAGCTTTCATGATTATTCATAGGATTGATAAATTTTCGTGCTGATTGGAACTGCCACCACAGTTGGAGAGGGTGCACGACGTCTTCCACGTATCTGAACTGAGTAGATAAGTGCATGCCTCATCTAACCTCATTGACCATGGAGGGATGGACATTGACGACATGGATACTTTTTTGTATTTCATGGAGGAGATAGATGATCGATAGGATCAATTCCTTTATGGGAAGTGGATTACTCTGGTGCGTGTTCAGTGGAAACACGGGAGTCTCCAAGAGAGCACATGGGAGTGATAGGCTCATATGCATGCCAAATACCCCACTTTTAGTGTGTAACCTTGTTTGGAATTCAGGGATGTGAATCCTTAAGGTTGGAAGAATATAAAACCTGAATATTACTTGTAAAATTTCTTTTTAAATTATTTGGTACTTTTACATGTTTTTTAAAATTGACGATGCGTGATTCCGAGGCCTGGTGTGCCCAGAATGAATTTCTGAACATTTTTAGGACACATTCTGTAATAGCATGGGTTCCATTTTCTGTCTTTTGAACTGGTGCTTAGAGTTGAAAACTGAGGGCACCTTTGAATCTGAAAAACCAAGAATTCATTATGGAATGACTCACTTTGACCATAGTTGGTCGGGAGGAAAGAATAGTTTTTCTGACATTGAAAGAAATAATAAAATAACATAAATTGTATATTTATTTCTCTACCTTTTTCCTACCACCTGTTGAGCGGTGGTGGTAGGGACCACAGATGTGGTTAGACATTTAATTATGGGGTGTTAATTTCATGGTTACACTTTGGATGGGTATCCACCCTCCATGTATTTAATAATACATATTAATTAGGTCATTTAATGAGGAACATTAATTACGTTAATTAATGAACCTCATTAATTCCTCAAGTAATTCCTCTCCTTTCCTCATCCTAGTTAAATGGATCTTGGGTTGGAGTTTTTCAATGGATTATTCAAATGAGGAACCCCTAACAATGTGATTCCACACCATCCACTGACGGAGAATAGAGGATTGACGATGCCCACTGTTGGATCGACCTAATGTACGACAGATGATAAACGCCAATGCATGCGAACCATCCTCTTCATCCACAATACCCTCAAATGTGGAAGCATCGCCATCAACGAAGTCCCCAATGAATCATGTGGTAGGGGATGTCTTTTAATTCAATAATTTCCATCGATTATCTTCCTCATTATTGTATTTGTGAGAGGTTATTGAAGTATATTTGAACGAGGTTAAACTTTTTTAAAATCTGATGAATAATTTTCTCTCTCTTGTTATAATGATAAATCAGAGGGTCTGGGCCAAACGAATAAGGCCTGGACCCACCACTGCTTTTTTGTTGCATTATTTGGGGATTTTTTTCCAAATTATACAGCAAAGCGAGACCGAGGGTCACATTAAGACAATGACAGTCCATGGGGCCTATAGGCACGAACAATATTGGAAATAGAGCTCTGGAGAATGGTCAGAGCCCTGCAGAATCTCCAGTGGTTGAACACCAGTGTGGTGGCACCGGTGATCAGCACTAATAGAAAATACTATGGTTAATGCTCGTTAGCTATGGAGGAGCGCAACAACCCTGGAATGTCTTGGAATAACCCTTCCAGGGTGGATCGGGTCGGTCTGGGGCCCAGCACAACCAGGCTGGGCCGGGTCGGGCTGATCTCGGACCCCTCTCGTGCCCAGAAACGCATAAGAGACTGTAACATGTGAACCAGACGTCCGTTTGAGGAACCATCTATGATTTTGAGATCCTTGAAGTGATACAGTCTTTTTTGAGATACTCCATTAGAGTTTTAGAAAAATGTGGAGTATGTTCGGGTAGGATCGCCCTTGAATCCACCTAGGCCCTCTACACTAAAATTCAATAACTTACAGATCGGTTGTCCAATTGATGTGTTATATGTTGTGTTGGAACTCTTATTTTGTGACAGGTCATAGGGATACTTATTTGTTGTAGATAGTTCTGGTTGAAATATGACCAATGGATTTAGGAGCAGTTCTCAATGAATTAGGGGTGCTATGAGCAGGAATCCAGTGGTTGGCTTTGACATGATGAAGAAGAGCGACCAATTTGGGTCAACAAGATAAACTCCGGAGTGGGATGATCTTGTTGTATGAATAATCATAAGTACCACTCTACCAGCAACCAATATGGGTTAGCACAAGCGACCAATATAGGCCATCCCTAGTGACCAAAATAGGTCAGCACCACCGACCAATACAAGTGAACACCAGCGACCAAAACGGGTGTTTACCAGCAACCAATACAGGTCAACACTAGTGACCAATATGGTGTTATCAAAAAGTGACAAATTCTAATTAAAATACAATGACCTATACAGGTCACCTGTATAGTTACAATGGATAGGGTGATCTGGCTTTACAGCTAGACATCCCTATCCAAGTAACCTTGATGTTATACCATTAGAGTGAGTTGTCTCTTTTTCATTGTGTTTCATGATTTGGATCATGATTAATATATTACCTTTGTGGTATTTATTGTAATGTTTTACATTGTGTATTACATATATACCTTTAGGGGTCTCGGGGTCCCCTATAGATTTGTTATACTCACCCCTGCACAGGCTCTACCCTCACATGTGTGTCTAGTACAAACTACTGATGCTATGAAGTAGACTTTGGATGTTTGGGACATGGTGGAGCTTGGTTTTATGAGTTTAATCAAGATACTCTTCTTAGACTTTAGTCATACATCTACTACCCTTTATGTAGATCTCTAGGAAAATTGTGACAACTATTTACATTCATTTCAATTTCTAGGGCTTGTATTCAAGCCCATAGTTTTCAGTTTAGAGTTGTATAAGTGGTTGTACATTACTCTCGTTGTTATTCCTTACTCTTGTTGGTTGTTAAATTTAGTTGCCCCTTTTTAGGGTGTACATATCTCTAAGGAAATGCCTTCCCTATTTGGGAAATTCTTTTAGGTTCTAGTCACCAACCCCAGGCCTATAGAAGGCGATCTTGGGGTAGTCACCTCTAGGCCCTGTGGGATGGGAGGTGACAATGTTTATGCAAATACATTATTAGAGGCTATAATCAAGGGGTAGAATACGAGTGTAATTTAATTTATCAATCCACATAATAATTTTTCCAATAATTCATCCCCAAATAGTATATTAAGAATTTGAACAAAATAAATTCACTATATTTTTCAATGATGATTTAATACATCAAAAAATAATAAAATATGGGAGGGTTTCACATTTCCAAAATAGGAGTGCATCAATGTCAAAAAATGGGTTTTAGTAAGTTGATTAAAATGGTGAGATTTTACGAAAAATGATTTGTCTTTAATGAAAATGATATTAAAAAAATTAGAGAAAAAGTAATTGTTGAAATACTTATCCCCATATCATGTGACGATACCAATAGGAATTTTCATTACATTTCAAAACAACGAAATTATAATCATTATAAAATGGTTGTGGATTCTACAAATTTTAATGTTATTTAGAATTTAAAAGTTCACAATGAGTTACTCATTCTATTTAAGCATTATAAAGATTGAAACAAGTCTTGGAAATTGATAAATGAAGTATATGATTTAGACCTTTCACTATGAACATTTAACATTAAGTTATATATGTAATTCAAAATAATGAAATTTAATAAAGGACAGGAAGAGAAAAACATGTTTATAAAAACAATCAATTTTACATCATTAAGCATTATATTATATATTGATTATAATATATATTCATGTGTTGAAGATTAATTGTGTGGAGAATTTACCTCTCCAATCATCAAAATAAATGACATTTCCTTACATGGATAGATGAATTTTTTCCTAGTTTTATTACATACCCATCCTATTGATCATAATTTTATCTATGAGAAAATGTATCATATAGGTTTTTTGATAATATTTATTTCGGTATTTCTAGTGGAGTTATTATACTTATTTCCATTGGAATAAAATTTAGTTGACATGTTAAAGATGAATTTGGTATTGAGAAAAAATTTAAAAAAATTATTGGAATAATATTCTATTTTACTGCAACAATTACATATATTGTTTTTTATAAAACATTGGGTAAAATATAGATCAAATCCAAAGGAGTCAAACATAATTTAAACAAAACGAATTGTTATTTATATCATGAATAATTAAAATTATGGCATATTATAAGATAATTATGGTGATCTTGACAATATAAATTTACAAATATTGATTGTATTTATGAATTTGAATTCAGAAAGACCACATTGAGAATAAAATTATTCATTGGTGGAAAATGGGATGCATGTAAATCCATGAAACCACCATATGTATGTTTTATTACTAATGAGGATGATTATGTTGTTGTATCCAAATTTACTTCAAAAATTATTTTGATTAAATCTCAACCATAATATATGTTGGTTATTGGTAAGTAGTAAGTAGTTTTTAGATGTAATAACAATTTTGTCATAAATATATACATGAATCTAGTGAATAATTTCTTATCATGACATGTTAATATTACATATAATTGTTTAAAATAATTAGTGGTTGAAAGAATAATAATTATTGAATTCATTTCATCTATGTAATAAGTAACTAAAATTCTCATAAACCCTCTCCCAATTGAGATGTATGAGAAATTGGGACCATAAATGGTTGTTAAATCTATTCCACAACATTACTAAGGTGTGTTTTTTGAGATATTTCTCAATATTTACTCATGTTATAATTTATTCAAAGAGATTGTTTTATTAACCACAAAGAGAGAACGTCTAGTGACTTGTAGTTTTGGATCCTTTATGATACATCCTATGTTCCATAACTGGCATGACACACCACAATATAGAAAGACCATAAAATATCACAAAATCATTAAAAACCCATACTATAAACACTATGATGAAATACTACTGAGAGATATAACATTTCAAGAATAAATAATTAATATGTGTAAATAATGAAAAAAATGATGATAGAATTCCATTTATTTATATTTTAACATATATTATAAAACAAATATAAAAATTTTATAACATAAATTTCATAAAATAAAATTGTTTTTTGAACTCCCCTCATGAAAATTTATTAAGTATAAACTTTGTTAATTTCATTGAAATGATAGATTTTTTTGTTGAAAATATGTTTTTGTAATTTTATCAAAGTGTAATTATATCCTTGATGTTTATAAAACATTTAATATAATAAAATATCTAAATTATGAATAAAATAATAAATTTTTATATATTAGTTTTTAATATAATTAACATCTCCAAAATTTTTACATCTAATTACAAATATTAGTTTAGTGAAATTTATTTTCGATATTCTCATTGAATGAAGTATTTTCGACGTGATATTCAGTGTGGGATTTCCATGAAAGAATGATCTATTTAATTTTATTTATATTAAATCAATTTTCTTCATTAAAATATGTAATAATGATCATTATATGATATATATTAATTCAAATATGAAAAACATAATTTCTCTAAAAAACTGTTTTTACATTACTATGTTTTTCAATTTTAAAATGTACTTTTTACACAATTTTAAAATTTATGTTATAAAGTTTTTAATATTTTAATTTTCAAATTTCAAATTAGGAAATCAATTTTATTTTTAATTTATTTCTGAAAATTAATTAATAAGGTAAAAAAATAGTTACCCTAATAAAAATTAAATATATTGAGAAGATCATTAGTTTTGGAAAATATAAAAAACATGAATGAAAGATATTTTAATTTAAATGTTTCAGATGTGATTCAAATTTATCTTGTCGCATAATTTATTTTTTTCCTTAGTGAGCAATTTTCCATTTAATAGTGTCAGGAAATTTTATAAATCGTACAAGTATTTGAAAAGATCCTTTTTCCTATCTTATAAAAGGATATTAATTTCATCTTAAAAAGAAAACACATAAACTTATAATTTTACATATTAATTATACCATATTACTCTGAATTGAAACCCCTACCATAAACACTAGATCCCTTTAACAAATACGTATCATCAGAGATTCAATTTCAAGGGAACATCAATGGAAAATCAAATCACCAACGTATGTATTTTCTAAATATTTTATTATTCAGAATATTACATTTAAAAATATAATATTAATATAATAATATAATGAATTAAGTATCGTTCTACTAAGGTTTTCCATATTAAATTTATAAACTATAGTTATTCTTTTCCATCCTATTTTGAAAAATAAAATAACATCATTAGTGAATTCTGATGGCTACCACATC
Source organism: Viscum album (assembly GCA_963277665.1). NCBI lineage: Eukaryota > Viridiplantae > Streptophyta > Magnoliopsida > Santalales > Viscaceae > Viscum > Viscum album. Next base: position 2,130,261,021 of record OY728120.1, read on the forward strand.
CAACAAGTGGCATCATTTTTAGTCAATACCTCCATTATAATCTGGTATTAATGGTGGTAATAATGAATAAATATTATATGTATATTTTAAATATTATTATTAATTATTAATTTAATATCATACTTCACCACCGCTCAATCATTGAGAATAGTGAATATTAAAACCCTGTATGTGGGGAATCCCACCTCCACAATTTAATGTTTTACAATTTTCTACAAAATTATGATACATTATATAACTATATTAAAAAATGTTTTGAAATAAAATATACATAAAATAATTTATAATATTTCTTATATATTAATATTTTTTCTACTGAAAAATATAATTTACCATACTCACCAATTGAGACAAAGCATGTTCATGTATTGGATGGTTTAACCAAAAACTTGAATGATGATCTAAAGTATTATTAGGGATTACTACATGAAAAAAATAAGTATATTTATATATGGTGATAAGATAATAATTATTATTATATTTTTTGGTAATATTATACATGTTTCATAATAGTCATTAAATATGTTGGCATCGATCATGGAATGTTTTACAATAAATTTTGTTTGAAATCATGTTTTCACTGTAGGTATCCAAAACACCTCTAGATTTATAATTCATATTTATAAATTTTTATATCATATATATATAATAGTATCTAATTTACATATTAATTCAAAACCTTGTACAAAAATTTGCGTAATTATATCAACATTATCAAAAATGCAGAAAGAAGGTAAATTTATTAACTCCAAAAAGTAAAAATACCACATATATAATTAATGTACATATGATAAATATTTATCAATATCGATTATAAAGGGTAATATTTATAATTAATATAATATAATTAGTTATTATGTGATATATTTCTTTTTATAAGTGGTTACTTTGGAATCAAATTAACAGAGAAACAAGGTCAGTTTCTTCTCATCTCATATTTGATTCCATTTTGAGATGATTAATGTATACACCATTTCATTTTCAATGTTTTGAATAAATAAATCATTTAATTATATTTCCAAATAATCTTATATATTTATATTTTCATTGATAAATTTAATTTTATAACACTCATTGGTATTTTATTCAAATGTTACAAATTTTATAACGAGTTTTAGTTACTCAAATCATTTTATACGTTCATAGCCTTTCATTCATGAATAGAATTTTAAACATTTATGCAATCATATCCTTTAAAAATATTAATTTTGAATTCCAATTTTTACCAACATAAATTACTTCCCTTCATTAATATATAAATAAATGATAAAAATTATTCCCAAATAAATGTGTACCATTGGTAAAAATATACATCCTTAACACCATTGGATATTTTCCTACATGAATAAATTAAAATTTCCAATAAGGATCAATATGTTTTTAAAAGATAATATTTATTATTTTATATTATCTGTATAGTATTTTTACCTTTCAAAAGTGAGAATTTTATACTCCATTAACGATGTGGGATTTTAATAATGGTTTTCTCAAAATTATCGAAAGATTATTCCATCCTTTAACAATATATATAATTCACATCCACTTAAAATTATCATATTATAACCATTATTCATTTTATGAATCATTAATTACTAATTATTCATTTTTAATGTAAATTATTACAATTTACTTTATCACTCCCTTTTGGAAAACATGATTTCTTTTTAATGTGTCCATTAACAATGTTTCCTTTAAATGTAGACATTTTAAAAATATTTTCAATTCAGCATTTCAAATCCATTATACTTTTTATGGATAGTTATTTAGTAACCCTTTATATTACGTTTTTCAAAATCCTCATTGTTACCTTCATCCATTTGTTAGGAAAATTGTATGGGACATGGTGACCAAAACTCAATTATTTTTGGAATACAATTTAGTATATTAACATTTGGTTTCATTTATTTCCCTTAAAAATGAAGTAAATGTTCTCCTGTAGATCGTAAATGATTTTATAATTACTTCTATTTACATTAATTTTTTCATTTAATTTTACATTAAATGGATATTTTTTAAAATGAAACTCATAATGATTAATTTTAAAATCATGAACACGTTTTCTCTTAAAAATGAATATTTTTTCCAATGGATTTTGTTATCTCCAAATGTGATCTACATCAAATATAATACTATCTCATGTTTCCCCTTATGGTATTAATTTATAATTTTATTTATTTGTGAGACCAATATTTCTATATACAATATTTAATATTTGAAAATAATTTGAATGTTTAATGAAACTAATATTACATTATAGGATACTTATAAAAATTGAATGATTTCATTTTGTAAGTTCCATGATTCCAATTTTCTATTTATAGATTCCTTAAATAGTGACGTGGAAGATTTATGTTACCAATGTTTTATTCTATTGATTATTTTATGATGTGATGATTGTTTTACATAATGTGGTACAAATAATTATAGATTATGAGTTTGGGGGAATTTATATCTCACGTCAATTAATTGGGTTAAGCCTTATATTTCACGATATTGATTTTTTTTGTGAATTAGTTAACAAGTACCTATGTTTAAAATTTATTGGAGTCATGGTTCATAATAGTACACATAATTTTATTTGTGAACATGTTAGTGGGTTTCATGTTTTACAAATATAATAAATAATATTTTAAAAATTACACAAGTTTTATTCCATCATTCCATGACCATTGTTAATTGTCTCAAGATTACTTTCATCATAATTGTTTTATCATTTGTGATATAATTTGTATCATTCTATTTTATGTTTAATGGTTTTTGTTTTATGTTCTCATAAGTTATATATATTTTATTATTCATGGAATAATTTTTAAATATAACCATGATGTAAATTGTTATGTCATCCTTTAAAAAGCATTTGATTTTCAAAAATATTTCTGTTTCCATTCCCTATGTTAATAAAATAAATATGTTATGTTTTACATATATAAAATGGTCTATAGTAGAATGATTATGGTGATATTTCTACATGTGTAGTAAACAAAGATGCTTATCTTTTAATTTACAATGAACTGAAAAATTCAATACTGTGAATGTGAGACAATTTGTGATATATATTATTTAAATCAACATATAAGGGAAGTAATTTTGTTAAGTTTATCATGGCTCACTAAAATTGGTATCACGGTATGGAATAGTTATTTTTGTTATTTTTTTAGGAAATTAGTTCATTTATTTTGGAAATATTTTAGAGAGACATATAAAAAAACCTAGTGTTGGGTCATAGTGTTGGATGATATCATAGAATATTGCAGTATTCTTGACTATATGGTTATCCCATGAAATAATCCCATTTTATAGATACTACAGTTGGATGCAGGCTATGTCAAAATTATACCTAGTGGTAATTATTTCAAAGGGGTATATTAGGTATTAAAATTATTATCTCATAGTGCATGTAAAAGAGGCCTAACTACAAACCTCATTTGATACCCTCAGTGAATATACAATGGTTTATCGTATTTCATTTTATGAATAACTATAAAGTATTTATTTCGTAGATACATTGAGGAATCTGGATCACATGGAACTGATAATCGACCAAAACGTAACTTTTATGAAACTAATATTTATATTGGTTAATAAAATAGATATATTTGAAATTATGATTCTGAAAAAATTTAAACATTTTCGGTCAGAATAATTTTTTAGGTCATGATTAATAAAAATTATTTTTTTCGTCTCTCTTGTAAGATCATGTTTTTAATGGAAATAACTATACGGAACCATTATTGTGAGGAATAATGTGAATATAACATCAGTGAAAAACCATTCTGAATGGGATCTAGAATGTGAAACCTAGTGATTTTGAGAAACCATCTATCACAGAATATGTTTATAAATTTATATAGTGTAGATTTCATAAATACACTAATAAAAAGAAGATGGTGTCTCATGAAATATCATGTGACTGATTTGGTGAAGAGAAAAATATTTAATTTTCAATAACTCAAAAATGATAGAAATACAATCAAGGGAATTGTATGATGGGGAATGAAAGGTGATTTTATTTTGGTAAATTATTCAATGAAAAATAAAATATGCATTATTGATGAGGTTAGTTATAATGATTATATGGTAAAATATGAATCAAATGGAACAACTAATGGTGTGATTCAATATATTTTTAATTAATTGACCATAAAAATGTTTTTCTAATATATCAATGTCGGAAAAAATGATTAGTGTAAACCACTGTTTCGCTGCGGATGTGCGTCGGGTTACGCTGTTCCGCCAGGATGAGTTCGCGCGTGCACCCGTCAACCCGAGGGGATGGGCGCGTGGCTTGTGGTCCCGCAGTGCCGCTTTCCAAGGGCGGGCGGCATTCGTCCCTTATTCAGGGGAGTCTGCTCCTTGATCGAAACCGGGATGATGGGATGTCGGCTCCTCCTTCCGTGGACGTCTCCTCGGAACTCGTCGCCTAATCCGGGTCTCCCTCATAGATTTAAGAATGTTCGTGAATCTCGTTCCCGTCGCCATGTCTCCATGGACACCGGTTAATTACGCTGCTTCCGCTCGGACGCTCCAAGGAGTCTGGTCGGGGCAGCAACCTGCGGTGAGGAGACCGGGTGGCTCTGGGTGTCGGGGGCGTGTCTTAACACTGCGCCTCTGCATGTCTGCCTTCCATCCCTAATAGGGCACCTCGAAGGCATGATGGCCTGAGGCATCCCGCACTGGGTGCGGGGAACTGTGTTACATGAGGTTTTCCTCAGCTTCCCATGTTTAACACGGGGTATGCCGCGAGTTTAACGTCCAGCGGGGACGGCATCAGACTGATCAACACGAGGAGTGGATCAGATGTCAGAACCCCTTGCGGGGAACCTCCGACGCTGGGGCCAGCACATGGGTGGCTTCCCGAGTGAAGTGGAGTGGGATGAAATGGCATGACCCCACCGGGATGTGGCGGCCCGGGTAAGGATCAGGATGGATGATGGAGTGAAGAGCTTGGACCCCGTAGGGGATTCCTACGTACCGTGCGTTAGCGCGGATCAAAGTCAGCGTAGTTCAGATATACAGTTTAACGTCATGTTGGACGTCGGCAAGCCGACTCACAAAGAGATCGAGGCCGCTGGGCGGAGGATTGAACCGAACCACCTCGCACAGAGGGGGATGGAACGGCCGGGTGGATCACAGTTTTACGTCATGCTGGACATTGGCAAGCCGACTCACAAGGAGATCGAGGCTGCCTGGAGAAGGGTTAAACCGAACCACCTCGCACACAGAGGGGGATGGAACGGCCGGGTGAATCACCGTTTTACGTCATGTTGGACGTTGGCAAGCTGACTCACGAAGAGCTCGAGGCGGTGGGGAAGCACAATGGAGATACACACGTGCAGTCCCCCACAGAGGCGGATTCATAGGTGAATCAACGCAAGTGTGAACCCGGGAGGGGTCCACTGATGGACGAACCTACGTAAATACGACCGGGACCACCAGGTGGTGGGCTTGAACCTCGGAGAGGCTTCCTACGTACCCTGTTTAGAAGATGGGGATCAAAGTCCACGTAGTTCGTTCTGTTTGCAACACCCTACCCCCGTGGACGAAGGCCACTCCAATCCCGACATCCCTGCAGAGACGAGCGGGTGGGGGCCACATCCAAACCGGGGGGACCCTGCGTGCGAGACACGGGATCAGGTGATGCGGACGGTTTAACGTCTTGCCGGAAGAAGTACAGTTTAACGTCGTGTGTTGAGGACGAAGCGGACGGTTTAACGTCTTGCCGGACGAAGTACAGTTTAACATCGTGTGTTGAGGACGAAGATGCTTGGCAGTTTAACGTCTTGCAGCGCGGACGATGGTGCAGTTTAACGTCGTGTGGGACGTAAACGCCTGGCAGTTTAACGTCTTGCAGCGCGGACGTGGCACAGTTTAACGTCATGTTGGACGTATGCTGCCGCCTAATGGGTCCGTGTCACTTCGCGCAGGCCTGGAGGGCCACACGGGAAGACAACGCACGTTGCGGCCACCCGGGATGAAGGTCATCGGGCGCCACGCAGGCGGGTACCCTCAGGGGGTCAAAGGGGGAGACCCTGGCGGGTTGCGTGCAAAAGAGGAGCTTTGCGCGCAATATCGCGGGTCGGCGCACAAAAGAGGAGCTTGGGCCAGAACTTTGCGCGCGGATGATAGAGATTGCGCGCACCGGGCTTCGGATAGCGCGCGGGGGCAACGACTCATTCTTTAATCGAATGGCCACTTTGAAAAAAAGGGGGTGTGCGCAATCGGGCCAGATTGCGGGCACCCCGGGGGCAATTGCGCGCAAGAGGCTTCTTTTGCGCGCGAAGGCCTTAGGGTGAAGAATTAGTTCAAAAGAAAGAAGCCAAAGGGATTACGCGCGAAGGCAAACCCCAAGGCTTTCTTGCGCGAAAGAAAAGAGGTTACCTGAAGATCGGCATTGCGCGCGGAAGGGGTTGGATTGCGCGCACGAGAGACCATTCGAATTCTGGAAACCATCAAACCGTTGGGGGTCGCCTTCTATTTATAGGCAACCCCGGGCGCGGAATCCGGTTCGCGGGCGCGAAATTCTCTTCGCGGGCGTGGAATCGGGCCTGGCGCGCAAGGGAGTCGCGCGGGCCACGGGCGCGCAAAATTGCGCGCCGGTCCAGCGCATTGCGCGCATCCCGGGAGGTTTGCGTGCGGCTCATCAACTTTGCGCGCGGGTCTCCAAAATTCCGCGCAAGGCCTCCGGGCCCTCCGAAACATGCTTCCGACTCCAAATATGACCTCGCTTTCCGCATCCGGAGTTTTGTTTGGGAACAACGGACTTTTCCGGCGTCTACAAAAGCCCCCCCTCGGAAGCTGATCGGTGAGAGGTCGCAACGATCGGGTTCCGAGGGAGACGCCGGAATGCCGAAGTCCTGGGTGGCGCGGGATGGTGGCGCGCAAAAAAGGGCGTCGGGCGCGAAATTTGATGTCGCTGTCGCGCAAAGCGCTTTCCGCGCAGCGCGGACCCAGGCCTCGACTATAAATAGGGGCCCTGGGTCCCCCGCACCGTACACTGGCCTTCCGCGCGATAAGCCTCTAATCTCTCGTGCGCGAAATTGCCTTTTCCGGCGCGTAATTCGCCCACTCGTCGCGCAAACCTATCCGGAATTCGGCCTGCTTTTGCGCGAACACCCGGGGTTTTACGCGACGGACTTCCCGATTGCGCGCCGTCCACTAGGATTGCGCGCCAACTCTCAAACTTCTCTACCAGCCTCGTCCGCTCCCGCACGCTTCATCCCTTTACCCGCACGACTCCCGAAGCTTCTGAGATGGCCGCGAATCAAGGAAATGAGGGGGATGCCGCCACTCGCAGAGCTGAGATGGCGACGAACTAGGAGGTCTACGGAGCCAAGGAGATTGTTTCAAACAATCAATCCTTGTTCGACTTGCTGACGCCGGCCCAGAAGACATATCCACTGTCGGACAACCTGCCGCTCTGGAACTTCGGCATCCTAGATGAGGTTCCGGTGCCAGGGTTCGAGGTTGATGCGCCACGGACCTGGGTGAATCGGGAGGACGAGATTCCCCGCTATAACATCACCAACAATGGGCATCCTGCCAGGGAGACCAGACACTTAGATGTCTATGTCCTGAACCCGAGGACGCGAACCATCGTCGGAAGTGAGCCTACTGCGGAGAACTCTCCAGCCCTCTACTCGAGCATATATCGCCAGAGTGTCACCGACGACACCAAGGGCTGGCTGAAGGACTGGGACTTGCGATCTGGGGGCAATTTCACCAGTGAGTGCGCTTGGGCGTTCTGGGTACGCCACACTTGCGATCACTTCGCGGAGGAGCTGCGGTACATCGACCTGTTTGAGGCGGTGTGGACGTCGCAGTTCCACTTCTACCAGCAGTCCGAGCTCGGGCCAGAGCTGTTCACCCCCTGGTCCCCGGATACCAACACCTTCCATCTTCACCATGGGGAGGTCGGCATCGGTCTCTGGGACATCCACTGCATCGGAGGTATCCCGCTGGAGGGTTACTAGTACGATGAGTTCCTGCCTCCGAAGAACACCTGGAAAGACAGGTCACAGACTCCCATTCTGACCTGGCATCTGCTTGACCTGGCTACGCAGCGGCTCGGGATCAAGGACTTCTAGAAGGACATAGCCTACAAGGAGTGGTTCAGCCAGTTCTTGGAGCATGACCCGGCGGTCAAGATGCCAGGCAGGGGGGAGCGGTGCCCGACCGCGGCTCAGAGGAGCCGGAAAGGGTCGTACTGGCGGGTCCTGGAGACGGGCGACTACCGCTCATGGGGGTACCGCGTCATCGAGGCCCGAGACCCAAATGTCCGGTACGCGGCGTTCCTGGCCGCCTTTCTGAGTGGGTGGCTCCTGCCAGTGCGGGACGCGAGAATGGACGTCCGCCCGGCGACACTGGCGATGGCGGGCGCTATGGCCGCCAACAAAAGATATAACCTCGGGGTCCCAGTGTTGGCTAAGCTGTATGCCATCCTGGGATGCATCTCACGAGGGGGGTCACCACGAAGGATCTGTGGGCCCTTCCAATTCTTCCACGGCTGGGTGGCTGCTCACCTTGGTGGGTACACGTTTCCGAACGCCATCATTCCTCCGGGAAACGGCCTGCGACCCTCCCTGCTGAACATTGCAGGGGTCGCTCCGATGACCCTAAGTGAAGAGGGCGTGAGGATTCGGATTGGAAATCATGCCAATTTCAACTTCAGCCCGTTCCCCACTCCCGTCGGCCAGATGATCGACAATGGGCAGGGTCCGCTGGAGCAGCATGAATACTTCCTGAACATGCGGGGCGGGGTCCTCGTGGCTCGGATCGACGGGAAGGTGATCTGCGAGCCTTACGTGCCAACCCGGTTCGCCAGGCAGTTCGGGTGCCTTCAACGGATGCCGAAGAGGGTATTCACTGCTGTCCGGGAGGAGACGAACCCCGGCGTACTTCGCCAGATGTGGCTGATGTTCGTCGCCTTTGGCTCTGGCGACGTCATCACTCTCCCTCCTACCGGGGTCGACGCAGGTTTGGCAACCGAGTACGCCGAACACTGGGCCATCGCGTACCCCGAGGGGCTTTTACGGAAGCCAGTTCGGCGGCTCGAAGTCAGCCGTGCGGAGACCGGGCGTCAAGGAAGGAGGCGAGGCGCCGCCACACGGGGGAGAACGGAGCTGCGCCAAGCAGCGGAGCCGGCGCGGGCAGGGACTTCGGTGGCGGGCACATCGCAAGCTGCCGCCACGACTTCAGCGCCCAGAGAGGGGGCACATGCGGCGGTCGGGGAGCGGCCCGGGAAGCAGTTAAGGCGTCTGCTCGAACCCTCCCATGATGCAGTCTTCCCGGCGCTGTGGTCGGCCTGGATGACCCTGCGGCAGTCACTGGGGACCGACGCCATCTGGTGAAAGATACTCAGAGAAGGAATCCATCTGCCAGAGGTCGGGCGCCTCCATATCGCCGACAGGGTGGACTTCAACCGGTAGTATGCGTATCTGACGGCCATGGAAGAGTACGCGCGCCAACGTGGTCAGCGTGCGGAGCCATCCCTTCTGGTGAAGGTGATGCTCAGTCTAGAACCCGCTCCAGAACAGATGCCGCCGGCGGAAGATAACAGTAGAAACGACTCCGAGGAAGAGGAGGAGATGGGGGAGGATGAAGGCTCCGAGGGAAGATCCCATCAGGGGAGCCCGCGGGAGAGCGGCGAGGTGGCCGGCTCTGACAATGTTGATGTCACTGAGCTCCTCGAGGTCCGCTTCTATCCCTACTCAACCTGCTTCATCCATTCTCTTATGCAACTTCTAACCCATTTCTCCACCTTTCTCAGGAGCGCACGGATGTTGGTCAGGCGTCCTCAGTGGGAGTAGGAGAGGCGCCAGCAGGACAAGGCGGGGGCCAGACGCCCATTATTGAATTGACAAGCGCTGAAGGGTCCCCTGCTGCAACTGTTCCTGCGGCGGCCGGGGCAGCGGAAGATGACGCTCTGAACTCCCGTAAGTATCCTTACTTTACTGCTGGTGCTTGCCATTGACGATCCGTGACTAACCATGGCATGCCCCGCGCAGTGATCTCAACACTGGAGGCTCGTCGGGTTGCCGAACCCAGGCCATCCACGGGTGGACCGGCGGCAGACATGCCGCCTGCTCCGGAACAGACTTCCCGCACCGAGCCGGCCCCACCAACTGCTGATCAAGGGGCTACGGACGTAGGCGGTGCTGACATCGGAGAGAGGTCGGGGGCTGACGAGGGTGTCAACGCCACTGGGGAGAGAGTATAAGGTCGCCCAGATGTTGGGGAACCTATCCCCCATGAGGACATCCCAGGGGAAGACCCTGCAGCAGACCTGCTGGCTGTCTTCCCTGCCTACCGGCCTGCCGACCCCGAGGAGATGGACGACTCGGACGCGGAGGCGGTCGAGGAGAGCCGGATAGCGCGCCGAAGGGGGTGGAAGTGCATCCAGCGCTTCCTCAAGCAAGACCCATCGGAGTGGCTGGGGCGCATGGGATCACTCCAAACCTGGATGCGCTTCCTGTGTGCCGGGGGAGCTGATGCTCAACGCCTCCATCTGACGGTCCGTGATTTCATGGCCGAAAAGATGCGTGAGAGCCGCCGGCGTGCCGACGTCGCACAATGTCGGGACATGTCGGAGAGCACGCGGGCGCTCCTCGCGGCGGAGAAGGAAGTCCGGCATCTCGAAGGGCAGGTGGCAGAGAAGGAGGCCTTCGTCGCAGCGTGTACTAAGCTTGTGGAGCAACTAGCAGCCCAGCTGGTTGATGCCCAGGTACAACTGACGGAGGCGGGCCAACAGATGGTCACAATTCAAGTCGAGCGGGAGCATGCACAAGCCAGAATCGACGAACTGCGTGCTGCAACCGCCGACGAGGAGAGGGCACGCAGAGAGCGAGAAGCAACTCTGGAGGCCGCCAGCCAAAGGGTAGCGGCGTTAGAAAGACTTATCCAGCACGCTAATCCCTAGGGGCTTTGTTTTTTCCACTCCCAGAACATTTTGCTTCCGCTACTCAATATTTCGATCCATTTTGTATGAACCAATATATTTATCTGCATCTTTTGGCTTAACATGCTCGACCACAATTCATTGTCTTGCGGGAGCGTTAACCAAGCTTCAGGCATCCACAATTGGGCCTGGATTTCTAGAGAAAAGAGGGAGATCATTCCTAGGAAAGGAGACCTCAGACCTAATCAATGTATCATCCCCCCAACTTGTTCCAACACACGAGCGGGACAACGCTAGGGGCGTTGAGATTTTATCCGAACATAGGGAAATGAGAAAGGGTGAATCGCGCGTCCCGAATTCAGAAATCCACAACGGTTGGCCTTCCAGGAAATGCCCAAGACAGCAAGCGGACAATGGATCAATCGACCATACTACTGCGATAGACGGACCGAAGGTCATCATCCATATGGCAGGAGGCGGATCACATGTCATCATCAATGCCGCTTTGGGGGTTCCTTCAGGCACAAGGGTGGAAATCCAGATCAATAGGGCATGCGAAGCGTGGGGCGAAGTGAAGATTTGTTCGTATATAATCCAACGCTCTCAAAATTGCGCCACCGTGGGGAAAGCGTATTAGGCAGATGCACTAATCTGGTCGTGAATCACCCTAATTCTCAGACAGAACCTCTTTGACGAGGAAACTGTCGCTTCCCATCATTGCGATGGGGCATCCCGAGCTGAATCGGGGAGAATATCACAACTGCACCACTCTACCCGAAGTCAGGCCAGACGGCCGGCGACGAGGAGGGGCGGTACATAGCGATCCCTGAGGCTGGACCCGAGTTGAAATGCCCGGGCGTTCCTACGCACTCCATCAGGCTGGAGATCAAGCCATACATAGTTCTGCGAGTGCAGTTTAACGTCATGCAGGACGTAGAATCCCATTTGGGGAGATCTTAGTTTAGGGTCGTAGAGCTCGGACCATAGGGGTAGATCTTAGTTTAAGGTCTTAGAGCTCGGACCATAGGGGTAGATCTTAGTTTAAGGTCTTAGAACTCGGACCATAGGGGTAGATCTTAGTTTAAGGTCTTAGAGCTCGGACCATAGGGGTAGATCTTAGTTTAAGGTCTTAGAGCTCGGACCATAAGAACCTCAAAGTACGCCGCATCGTGGCCCTATCCCCTGGATATGCGAAGATGCACTGAGGGATAGTGTCAAGAGTGTCGAGATTTTTCCTGGTCCGAATGGGAGGTGGAAAACGTAATGTGAATCATGCGGCCATTCACTCAAGGACTGGGGGCACCGGCGTGATGATATGTGGGTACTGCCGACCGTGGCGGAAAAGCAGCATCAATATCGCACTAACCGTTGATGGAATGAGGCAGCAAACGAGCATCGACCGCTCAATCGCAGGATTCATATCGATTTGCTGCCCGAGGCCATTGGGGGCACCAGCCCGAGTCGGTGGGAGAGCACTGAGGCATTGTGTCCAAACCATTCACGGGGGCTCCACCCAGGGCGTAGGCGATGGGTCCGAATGAAAGGGAGCACGAAGCCTGAAAATGGAAGGAACCTGACCAAGCTGAACTTGACCCTCCTGGAAATACACCAGAGTACTCTTGACACCAGTGGACCACTGCAAGGGGTCGAAGGACACGCCTTGAGGGTGGCCGGAAAGCGGCGGACTCCCCAGAGAAGGGGGGAATCTTTAAGAGGTGGGGGCTGGACCCGACGTTTCAAACATCCGGGCGTTCCTACGTATCCCATGAGGATGGGAATCAATCCACACGTAGTTCTTGAAGCGCGGCGCAACACAATCGGGCACCAGCGCGGGGAAGGGTGCGGGTCTGACCCTCGCACACAGAAGAAGCGGTATTTGATATTTCTTGTTTGTCCTTAAAGATGGATGATTTTTCGTGCAGCGACATGCCTGTGATTAAGGAATCCCTGGAGTCGCCACAATAATCAAGCCATGAAAGGCATTGATGAATGGCGTGGTTATTAACCAGCGCCCAACGTGAGTGTCCCCTGAGGAGAACATCACGATGTAGTGCCGTTTCTCGTCGGGCGGCCAATACAATCACAGTTTACGGTCGTGTGGTAGGACCAGACAACACAGTTTAAGGTCGTGTGGTTCGGACCATGGAGGAATCCGCGTATTGCGATATGGCGGACTCAGCGGAGGTGGGAACATACCCAGCCCTGCGGTCACGCACGATTCCAGGAGAAGAATCCTGGGATAGGGGCCTGCGTATTCCCATCACCCAAGGGGCAGAGATGCTAGCCTCCAGATATACTGGGCCCAAAACGCGATTGTTCGGGCGACTCCTTCCTCCTTATGGGGACGAGGGTCCAGCTACACATGGCCCATAGGGAGGACATCCGCATATATCCTTGGTGCTCAGATCGTGGGAGCCTCGACAGAAACCATTACCCTGGTTGGCCTGCCTAACGTGTAAAGGTGTACTGAAGGTCAGTATGAAGAGAGTGTCGAGATTCCACTACAACGCACAAAGGCGGAGTGTAATGAGGACCGCACAACCAATGTTCGGAGCCTAAAAGAGCCGACATGGCGATCAAGGATGTCGCTGACCATATTCGCAACACAACATCCGATCGCGTCAGCCTAGAATGGGGCAAGCAAACGAGCATCAACCGCTCAATCACAGGATTCATATCGATTTGCGGCCCAGGACTCGCCGGTAAATCGACCCGGAGCGGTAGGAGAGCACTGATGCATCGTACCAAAAACCGCTAACGAGGATCCCTTTGAGTGAAGGCTCGAACAAGAGGAAGCGCGCGGCCCGACAAGCAACACATGACTTGCCGGGATTGCATCCGACACTACGGGTCATAGGCCAAAGTACCCAAAACGTGTTAACAGATCACCGGGAAGGGTCGGAGGACTCACCCTGAGAGCAACCAAAAGACGGCAGATCCCTGTGATCGACCAAGAGACGGGGCTGGACCTGAAACACAAGTGTCCAGGCGGTCCTACGTATCCCATAAGGATGGGAATCAAGCCATACGTAGTTCTTGAGAGGCAGTTTAACGTCATGCAGGACGATGAGGGGTGTGAGGTAGTCTTACGCACGGGGGAGGCGTACGACGCGGCCAGTAGACCGACGTGAATGAGGACATAATCCCCCGCTCACGTCATACGCCTCGCACAAAAAGGCGGGGAACTTGGGCCAGAGACCCAACACGGGATAGAGATTCCCGGGAAATGGGGCTGGGCCTGAAACATGAATGTTCAGGCGGTCCTACGTATCCCATAAGGATGGGAATCAAGCCGCACGTAGTTTTTGAAGTGCAGTTTAACGTCGTGCAGGACAAAAAGAGAAAAAAGGGGGGAGCAGAAGGCATCCCCAAACGTGGGGGGGTCGTACAACGTGATGAGCAAACCGACGTGAATGAGGGAATAGCCCCGCACTCACACCATACGCCGCACACCCAGAGGCAACTGGGCCAAGGGCCCGAGGTGGGATGGAAATTCCCGAAGGATGGGGCTGGGCCTGAAACATGAATGTTCAGGCGGTCCTACGTATCCCATAAGGATGGGAATCAAGCCGCACGTAGTTCTTGAGAGGCAGTTTAACGTCATGCAGGACGAATGCTGAACAGTTTAACGTCTTGTAGCTCGGACGTGGTACAGTTTAACGTCGTGTTGGACGAATGCTAAACAGTTTAACGTCTTGTAGCTTGGACGAAGATGCTTGGCAGTTTAACGTCTTGCCGCGCGGACGATATGCTGGGCAGTTTAACGTCATGCAGCTTGGACGTATGCAGTTTAACGTCGTGCAGGACGTCGGCACACTCAGACAAAGTACTTCTTGAGGAACCTAGCGTTGGTGGGAGGAGTGACACGCTCACCATCCATAGTCGCTAGGGAGTACGCTCCATTGGGATAATCTTTGTGGACGACAAGAGGTCCCTCCCACTTGGGCTCCAACTTGGGTGGCTTCCTGCCGGGGATCATTGGCGCTCTTAGGGCTAGCACTAGGTCACCCTGCAGGAAGGAGCGGAGGCGAACCTTCTTATTGAAAGCTCGAGCCATTCTGCTTTGATGCCTCTCCAAGTTTTGCAAAGCGCGAAGTCTATTCTCATCCAGTGCTTCCAACTCGACTAGACGGGCTTCAGCAGCTCTGTCCGGCGGTTGCTGGTCGTAGACCGCAGTGCGCAAGGACTGTAACTGGATCTCGATGGACAGGACGGCCTCAGCTCCATACACCAGGGAATAAGGGGTCATCGGGGTGGAATTGCGAGTCGTCGTCCGATAAGCCCAAAGGGCGTTGGGGAGCTTGTCCGGCCAACTCTTCTTGTTCTGACCAACCATTTTTTGCAGAATGTTAGAGAGGGTTTTGTTAAATGCCTCGATCTGTCCATTCGCCTACGCATGATAGCGAGATGTATGGTTCGAGCGAATGTTGTACTTGGCGTACAACTTCTTCAACTCGGCTGCTTGGAAATTGGCTCCGTTATCCGTGAGGATAGCGTGAGGCACTCCAAATCGATGAATGATGTTGGAGGTCACGAAGTCAGCGATCGAACAGGATTTGACCACTCTGAGCGGAATCACCTCTGCCCATTTGGAGAAGAAGTCCGTGGCGGTCAGAATGAACCGGCACTGGCGAGATGTCGCCGGCGGGTAGGGTCCCACAACGTCCATCCCCCAGACTGCAAAGGGCCAAGAATACCTGGTGGTATGGAGAGGCTCTGGCGGCCGATGCACAAAGTTCGCATGAACCTGGCACGCATGGCACCTCCTGGCATACTCGATGTAGTCATGGATCATGGAGGGCCAGAAGTATCCCAACCTCCGAATCTGGTGGGACAGCTTCGGCCCAGTTTGATGGGCGCCGCATGAACCAGCATGAACCTCTTGCATGACTCGTGGGATCTCAACTCCCTGAAGGCAACGGAGGAGAACACCATCAAATCCGCGTCTGTAGAGGATCTGCTCCAGGCCGGGACTGCTCTGGAGGACAAACTGCGATGCGCGGCGTCGAACTCGCTCGCGCTCGGCCCGATCTGACGGGAGAATGCCATGTTGGAGGTACTCAACCAAGGGCGTCCTCCAATTAGGGACTGGTTCGACTGCCATATCTGGGGTACTCGGGGCTCCGGGCATAGGGGCAACCGTGGTGAGATTACTTACCGACGGGTCGCGATCTCCCCCCGGGACAACAGGAGCGATGAGCCTACGGCGCGTCACGCGGACGATCAGGTTGTCCTGTTCAGGCTCTGCAAGTGACGCAGCAAGGCTGGACAAGGCATCTGCTCGACCGTTCTGCGACCGGGGAATATGGACAATTTTTGGCCGAGAAGGGAACCGGGCCATCAGAAGGAGGGTGCACTCCAGCAATGGCACAAGTTCCGGCTTCCTGACAACATAGTCGCCACTGATCTGCTTAACAACTAGCTCGGAGTCCCCTTTCACGCACAGATGGGGCACGTCGATCTCGAGAGCTAACTCGAGGCCGGTGATGAGGGCATGGTATTCCGCCTCATTGTTGGTACAACCCTCTGACAACAGGAAAGAGTATGGCAGTACAGCTTGCTCCGGGGTAATGAAGACGATACCCAAGCCCACTCTGTTGAGCTTAGGATTATCAAGTCTTCTACCGGTGGGGCTCCGGGAGGCACCGTCAAAGTGCATCTGCCAGCATGGACCGGCATGATGGACCGAGAGAATGGCCTCATCAGGAAAGCCTAGATCCAGCGGCTGATCCGCGGAGGTTGGGTGAGCAGCCAGAAAGTCTGCCAATGCTTGCCCTTTTATGGCCTTCTGAGACACATACCTGATGTCGAACTGCTGGAGAATCACAGCCCACCGCGCTAGACGACCAGTCAACATAGGCCGGCTCAGGATATATTTCAACGGGTCTACCCGAGAAACCAACTGTACCTCATGGTGCTGCAAGTAGTGCCGTAATTTCTCTATGGCAAATACGAGCGCCAGGCAGCTCTTCTCGATGGGGGAATACCTAACTTCCGCATCGAGGAGCATGCAACTGAGGTAATAGAGGCTATTCTCTGTTCCCTCGTTGTTCTTCTGGGCGAGAAGGGCACCCAGGGACCGTTCCAGGGCGGTCACATAGAGGACCAGCGGCTTCCCGGATACGGGCGGCATCAGAACCGGAGGTTGCAGCAGGTACTGCTTGATTTCCTCGAAAGCGGTCTGACACTCTTTATCCCATACATAGGTGACACCTTTCTTCATGAGCCGAGAAAAGGGCTTACACTTGCCGGCCAGATTCGCGATGAATCGGCGTATATAGGCTAAGTGGCCTTGGAACCTCTGCAGTTCCTGGATGTTACCTGGGGGAGGCATCTGGCTAATCGCCCTGATCTTCTCTGGGTCGATCTCAATACCCCGGTATCTTACCACAAATCCAAGGAACTTTCCGGAGGTGACCCCGAAGGCACACTTCAACGGGTTCATCTTCAGGCAGCGAGACCGGAGGAAGCCGAACACTTTCTCAAGATCTTTGAGATGGTCCTGACGCTGGCGCGATTTGACTACCAAGTCGTCGACGTAGCATTCCACCAGTGTGCCAGGGATT
Organism: Viscum album; assembly: GCA_963277665.1. Classification (NCBI taxonomy): domain Eukaryota; kingdom Viridiplantae; phylum Streptophyta; class Magnoliopsida; order Santalales; family Viscaceae; genus Viscum; species Viscum album. The sequence continues at coordinate 2,130,278,481 of OY728120.1, forward strand.
GGCTTGAATATGCGGTGCATCGCCCGTTGATAGGTGGCGCCTGCATTCTTCAGGCCGAAAGGCATGACCCGGTAACAAAAGGTACCTTGGGGGGCCCTGAAGGCAGTGAACTCCTCATCCTCAGGGGCCATCCGAATTTGGTTATATCCGGAGTATCCATCCATGAAGGAGAGGGCTTGGAACCCTGTCGTGGCGTCAATCAACAGCTCTGTCACTGGAAGGGGAAAATCATCCTTTGGACAGTGGCGGTTGAGATCGCGGAAGTCGATGCAGACTCTGATCTGCCTGTTCTTCTTCCGGACCGGCACAATGTTGGCCAGCCATTTGGGGTACTAAACTTCCCTCACGAAGTTGGCTTTGATAAGCTTGTCAACTTCGGCCTCAACCATGGCACCGTGGAATGGGTGCATCTTCCTGGAAGGCTGCTTGAACCCGCGATGGTTCGCTGGGAGACCAAGGCGGTGGACGGCTACCTGAGGATCTAGCCCCGTCATCTCGTCATAACCCCAAGCGAACACATCACGGTGCTGCCTGAGAAAGTCCACGTACTACTGCCGCTCCTCAGAGGGCATGGCGGCACTGACCAATGTGGGTCTCAGATCTGCTTCGGTTCCAAGGTTCACTTGTACTAACTCATCGACCGTGGCGGAGACGCCCTCCTCAAAGGCTGGGGGTGCATCTTCCACGTCCTCTCCATTCGGGGAGGGATCGTCCACGGGAGAGGCTGCGTTGACAACTGCATTGGGGCTACCAGATCCTGCTGGGCCACTGGTGCTGGCATGGGCGGTCGCGGTCATCTCATCAGGAGACTCACAAGCCGTCGAGACCATGGCTACGTCCAACCGTTGAATCGGGAGGACATAAGCGTCATCCAAACTTGCCCAGGGATCACTTGCAACAGCGACAGGCTCGACCTCACCTGCCAGGATCTGCTTATCCTTGCTCTTGTAATAGTCCGCGTCCAGATAGCGGGCTTCACATGAGGCAAAAGGAGAGGCATCTCCCTGAAGCACGCCTACTCGACCATTAAGGGAGTATTTGAGGCATTGGTGGTATGACGAGGGAACCGCCGCATGAAGGTGGAGCCAGGGCCTTCCCATCAATGCGTTGTACGCGGTGTCTTGAGAGACTACCATGAATTCGGTGTTGGAAACCAAATCACCGAACTAGGTCTTCAAACGTATCTTGCCGACCGGGGTTTTCTCGGTGCGGTCGTACCCCTGGATCCTGAGGTCGGAGGGAATCAAGTCATCCTCAGACAACCCCAATCTCCGGATCGTCCGATTGGGAATCAGGTTAATCCTGGACCCCGTGTCGACAAGACAGCTTCGGACTTCAAGGCCATTGAACTGGCCGGTAACATACAGCGGACGAATGTACCCCTGTATAGGAGGGTCTTCATCCTTACCAGAAAATGAGATAACTGCCTGACATTCGGCGTCCTCAATCGTTTCGGCGTGAAAGGCCTCTGCAGCCGCAACCTCTGTCTCAAACTGGAGGGGGCTCCTCAGGGCTTCAGCGAGTGCCTCGCGCATCTCAGATGACATGCGAAGAGCCTCAAGGATGGAGAGTATCGCTGGGATGTCGACCAAGTGCTTCAGGACATCATACTTTTTTGCCAAGCGCGAGCCTCTGGATGCAGGAGGTTGCTCTGCGGTTGGAAGCATGACGAGCCTTGCCGGTTGGGCCGGCAGCCGACTGGCGCTTGGCGCATCTCGCTGTTCATTGGTTGAAGCCCGGGAAATGGTCACCGTACTGGGGTCAGGAGGCCGGGATGGACTCGTGGCAGGGCGGAGCTGATCGCGACGCGGCTGAGGCGGTTCTGCCTGATCCCATACCACAAACAGTGGCGGAGGCGAATCCGTCATCCCCAGATGGGGGGGGGGGGCTGCGCACGCTGATCTCGGTTTTGAGCCTGCTGCCTGGTCTCAGTGGCGTGCACGGCCTGGCTGGAGGTACCAACTGCTGTGCCCCGGCGACTCCTGTTGTTGCGGCTCCTCCGACGGTGGCGACGACCGGGGACACTAGGGAGGTCCACCTGGTGTTCTTCAATGTCGGGAACCGAAAAGGGATTTACCAGCTCGACGGTATTAACCGAAGCGTACCCAGTACTGTCATAGGACGAATCATTCACCATTGGGCGGATCTGAGGAGGGATCCCCATCTCCGGGGGCATGAAATCGCCGAGAGTGCGGGATAGTGGCGGAACTGGCGGGGCGCGCTCTTCCTTCTTGAGCCGCCGCCGTTTGCTCTTCTTGGAAGAGGCAGGCTGGGACGACGATGCCGAAGCAGCACCCGCAGATTCTGGGGGCTCAGGCTGATTCATGCGCGCACGGATGATTCCATGGGAGTGAATGATCGTCTTGCGGGCCATCCAGTTTTTATACTTCTGGGATCCGCGGTCGGAGACCAGCTGCCATTCGTCCTCGTTGCCGCTATCGTCATCTGATCCCATGAACACGCCCGCCACTTGTGCCGGAGCTGGGCCCAACCTGATTACATTGTTGTTAATCTGGTCTTGGAGCCAATCCTTAAACACATAGCACCGCTGGATGGTGTGCCCCAGGGCCTGATGGTAGGGGCAGTAGCGGGGGTTATCCGTGAGATGTGCCTCCTCCGGCCTCCAACACTCAGGCAGTCGCACAATCCTCTGCTCCAGGGCGCTCCGGAAATAACCGGGGACCTGATCCTCGTGAAATGAGTAGGTCAGGTATCGCGGGCCCCTGGGAGCGTGGTCTTGACGAGGGGCTGGAGGGGCCTGTTGAGGAGGTGGACCCTGATTATCTCGCCTGGGTTGTGGCGGTACATTACGCGGAGGGGCCGGCCGGTTCTGAGGCTGCCGCTGCTGGGCCGGGAACTAAGCCTGTGGAGGCGGATTCCTGTGAGGCTGTGGAGCTGGTCTCACCGGCAGCAGCTCCAACGGCCTAGGAGCCTCTATCTGGGCGACAGCAGCGGGCTCAGCCATACTGGCTCTCCTTGCAGGAATCATAGGAGGAAGCGGGGTTGCCTGGCTGGCCTGTTGCAGGGCTTCCTCAAGACGTTGAGCTTTGTCTGAGAAGTCCCTGAACCCTCCGGGGTAATTCTGAGTGATCAAGGAAGGGACCAGCTCGGTCTTGACGTTCCCGACGCACATTGTCAGCAACTGCTCCTAAGTCAATGGCATGTCAAGGGAATACGTGAGACCCTTCCATCGGGCGACGAAGTCCGCGACTCGCTCGTTAGGCCTCTGCTTGCACTTGAAGAGGTCTGCGATACTCGTCTTCCGGGTCGTGGAACTGAACTGGTAGAGGAATTTTCTACGAAGGTCCTCTCAGCTAGTTATCGACCCGACGGGGAGCTGGCTGTACCAGACAAATGCTGGCCCTTCCAGTGTCTGGACAAAGCAGCGAAGCTTAGCGGCCTCTTGCTGCGCCGGAGTCCCCAACATAGGCCCGCACCTCGAGTTGAAATGGGCCAAATGTTGTGGCGGATCTCCAGTCCCGTTGAAGGGGGAAAAAGTGGGATTCCCAAATCCCGGAGGCACCGGCATGTCATCCACCCATGCTGGGTATGGCTTGCCGTCCGGTGGGATTGCCACTTGCCGAGTCTCCAAGGCTTCCAAGCGGGCGATGAGTGCCGCCATCGGATCGTCCGGACATGGGTTCCAGTCCTGGCGAGGATCTCTAACCACGAGCGCATTGCATGGCCCTTCAATCGGGTCGTCGACCGGGTCGTCGAACTCGGCAGCTCGTGGGATGGCGGGAGGAGCGGCCCTTGGGGCAGCGGGAGGAATCCGAGTGGGGTCTCTCAGGTAGTCACGCCGCTCGGGAGGGTGCGGTGAAACATACCGCGCCCTCTTGCCATAGGCGATGGCCTCTCTCCTGTCGGCAAACACGGCATAATCACGGTTGCCCGGGAGAGCCTCATCGAGGGGTGGTTGTTCCTGTCCATGCTGTCCTGGACTAGGATCACCGTAGTCAGGCCGCCGTTCTGCAGCGCGCTCGGTGAGGAGCTGGTCAACCAGCTTCTTCTGCTCGGCGAGCTGTTGACGTAGCGTAGCCGTCTCGGGATCCTCATCCGCCCTCTGCGTGGAGGAAGATGGGTCGGCGGTCTTTATAGCCTCGTCGTGCTCTTTACCTTTACTGACGTTTCGGCTCAACGTCAGTGCTTCAGTGGGTGCGGGGAGACCCAGGAGGCTCCTCTGGTGACGAGTAACTCTCACCGATGGATCCAACAACGGCTTGTCTTCGGGGGGAGAGCCCCCGTCGAGAAGTTCCAGACCGTTCCCCTCCCTCGACATGTCAGCCATATTGACTGTTTCCGTCCCTGGGGATGTACCCTCAGGGCCACCCAGTGAATCGGGCTGTCGGCGAATCGCACTGAAGCGTAGGGCAGCATACTGCCCCCATCCACGGATATACACGTGGGGAGTGGCTTCCTCGATAACCTTGCGGAGTACTTGAAAACACTCAACGCATCGTTGTTGGAGGGCCTCGTGGTGCCCAAATGACCCGGGGTGCCGAACCGCGGGGAGCGTGGCCAGGTCAATTTGATGGCACTGCTCACCAATATCCTCTAGGTGAACTTGACTCCCAGGATATGGCATTTGTAGGCGGTGAAGACGGGAGTGAGTCTCCCGGAGAGTTCGGCAGAAGCATTCAAACTCATCCGGGGTGAGCGATTCGGGTGCATCAAAGTCCGGTCCTGTGACTGGCCAAAACATCTCAGGGAAGTGGCCCTCTGCAAGGACGGTCCAGAAACTCCACGACTCAAACTCGGGACCCAGGTCTCCTTCGTCCTCTTCAACGACTGGGAATGGACGGGGAACCGGCAGTGGTGCCGAGGCGGGCCGCCGGGCCGACGGGCTGGCCGGCGGTGAATACGGCGAGCAGGCCGATTGGCCTCCATATCCCGGGCCGCCCTCTGAGGGTGGCGGTGCCCTGGCTACCACATCACGATAGGACGGGCCAGCGAGTGAACATCCTGCCGTAGCGTCGGTGCTCGCCGAGGGTGCACTAGATCGTGGTTCGACCGTCGGTCCCCAGAAAAGGTCTCCGGCTTCTCCGATCAAGGCAGAAGGCGCTTCCAGAGGGGTCGGTACCAACCGCAAGCTTGATCCTTGGGGGTCTACCAGGACCTCGCTACTCCGGATATACCTTCAGAGAGAAGCGGGGATCATATCGATCTCGCTCTCGGGAAGTACGAGGCTGACGTGCCGCATTCCTACCCCTGCCCCTGACAGGTGGGATTGGGGGGAGGGCTCTGTCGCCGAATCATACTCCGCCTCTGTATCAGAGAAACGAACCGGTCGGATCTCTGTCCGGAATTCCGTAACATTCTTCCCCCGGCGTCGATGCCTCGCCCTCCTGCCCCTGGGTGGTTCTTCGGGGCATGGCTGATCTCTATCCTGGCGTCCTCCGGCCGCACTGGTGCTGGGGCCAAGAGGACTGGAAGCCAAGGTGCGAGGGGCACCGGGACAGATATCAAAGGGGACGCGGGGAGAGATGATTCCGGGCAGGCCTCCGGGCCGAGATCAGAAGGCGGGGTGACCCATGCCTCTTGGATCGGCCACACGGAGTAGACCCTGTTGGTGAATAGCGCTACCGCGAGGTGGTCCGCGGTGGCTATTGTCTGTACCAGAAACCGAGAGAGTCAACCCAACCTGCCTTTGGGGCGGTCGGGGCCTCGATCCGGGTCGGGCATAGAAGTGCCCCTGCTCAGGATGCGCAGGGGCCTGGCGACTGGAGCCAGCAGTGGCTTGAGCCAACGCGGCCGCTGTTGCTAGGGCCCCAAGGTGGGCATCCTCTTCCGCTCGCGCCCGACATTGGCGTCGGGACAGACGAGTCGGGATGAGCGGCGCGGGCAGGTGGAGAGCCCGTTCTTCGACTTGAGAGGCCTGGCGGCGATGTCGCCGTGGCCTGACAGGAGCCCACATCGCAGATCCCTTGGGCAAATCCCGGATAGGGTGGTCCCGGGCATCTTCCACCTCATCCGCATAGGGGAAGGAGTTGTCGGAGCGCTCCGGGGATAAACTCCCGAAGCGGTTGGACGTCGAGGTAGGCAGCGGTGCCTCCCTGCGCGGCCCTCGGGGGCGGCGGTGGTGGCGAGGTGCAGCTTCCTCGAGGTCTAGGCGAGCCATGTCCCGGGTGGGGATGACTCCCTCTTCCTCATATCTCCGCACCAAGTTGTTGATCACCCTTCTTTGGATGACTTCCGAGGGGGAGAGAGGGCGTGGTTTCCCCGCAGCTGCGGCTGCTGGCACGGCTGTGGAACGGGCGGGACCGCGCGGAGTAGCCGCGTCGGTGTTTCCTCTACCCCTGCGCCAGTGGGCGGGTGGCGATCGGGCACTGGATTGGGCGACCTGATTTCTGAAAGCAGGGAGAAGAACCCATTAACACTGACAGGAAAAGGAATCGAAAACCAACCATTAGTGCCACGACGCCTTCCGTGGGGGGGACCCAGGCCCTCGACGTCGCGAGACGGAGTGCCCGAGTTCCCTTCCTCAGCCCCTGGCGGGTAAAACTGAATGCTCGGTCGAGCAGCATGCTGGTCATCCAACACCTCTGAAAGTCATCGATCTTCGTATTGAGGAGAAGAGATTCACGTCGGGTTCACCATTTTTCTGTTTCGGTGCGGATGTGCATCAGGTTACGCTGTTCCGCCAGGATGCGTTCGCGCGTGCACCCGTCAACCCGAGGGGATGGGCGCGCGGCTTGTGGTCCCGCAGTCCCGCTTTCCAAGGGCGGGTGACATTCGTCCCTTATTCAGGGGCGTCTGCTCCTTGATCGAAACCGGGATGATGGGATGTCGGCTCCTCCTTCCGTGGACATCTCCTCGGAACTCGTCGCCTAATCCGGGTCTCCCTCATAGATTTAAGAATGTTCATGAATCTCGTTCCCGGCGCCATGTCTCCATGGACACCGGTTAATTACGCTGCTTCCGCCCGGACGCTCCAAGGAGTCTGGTCGGGGCAGCAACCTGCGGTGAGGAGACCGGGTGGCTCTGGGTGTCGGGGGCGTGTCTTAACACTGTGCCTCTGCATGTCTGCCTTCCTTCCCTAATAGGGCTCCTCGAAGGCGTGATGGCCTGAGGCATCCCGCACTGGGTGCGGGGAACTGTGTTACCTGAGGTTTTCCTCAGCTTCCCATGTTTAACACGGGGTATGCCGCGAGTTTAACGTTCAGCGGGGACGGCAACGGACTGATCAACACGAGGAGTGGATCAGATGTCAGAACCCCTTGCGGGGAACCTCCGACGCTGGGGCCAGCACATGGGCGGCTTCCCGAGTGAAGTGGAGTGGGATGAAATGGCATGACCCCACTGGGATGTGGCGGCCCGGGTAAGGATCAGGATGGATGATGGAGTGAAGAGCTTGGACCCCGTAGGGGCTTCCTACGTACCGTGCGTTAGCGCGGATCAAAGTCAGCGTAGTTCGGATATACAGTTTAACGTCATGTTGGACGTCGGCAAGCCGACTCACAAAGAGATCGAGGCCGCCGGGCGGAGGATTGAACCGAACCACCTCGCACAGAGGGGGATGGAATGGCCGGGTGGATCACAGTTTTACGTCATGCTGGACGTTGGCAAGCCGACTCACAAGGAGATCGAGGCTGCCTGGAGAAGGGTTAAACCGAACCACCTCGCACACAGAGGGGGATGGAACGGCCGGGTGAATCACAGTTTTACGTCATGCTGGACGTTGGAAAGCCGACTCACGAAGAGCTCGAGGTGGTGGGGAAGCACAATGGAGATACACAAGTGCAGTCCCCCACAGAGGTGGATTCATAGGTGAATCAACGCAAGTGTGAACCCGGGAGGGGTCCACTGATGGACGAACCGACGTAAATACGACCGGGACGACCAGGTGGTGGGCTTGAACCTCGGAGAGGCTTCCTACGTACCCTGTTTAGAAGACGGGGATCAATGTCCACATAGTTCATTCTGTTTGCAACACTCTACCCCCGTGGACGAAGGCCACTCCAATCCCGACATCCCTGCAGAGACGAGCGGGTGGGGGCCGCATCCAAACTGGGGGGACCCTGCGTGCGAGACACGGGATCAGGTGATGCGGACGGTTTAACGTCTTGCCGGACGAAGTACAGTTTAACGTCGTGTGTTGAGGACGAAGCGGACGGTTTAACGTCTTGCCGGACGAAGTACAGTTTAACGTCGTGTGTTGAGGACGAAGATGCTTGGCAGTTTAACGTCTTTCAGCGCGGACGATGGTGCAGTTTAACGTCGTGCGGGACGTAAACGCCTGGCAGTTTAACGTCTTGCAGCGCAGACGTGGCACAGTTTAACGTCATGTTGGACGTATGCTGCCGCCTAATGGGTCCGTGTCACTTCGCGCAGGCCTGGAGGGCCACACAGGAAGACAACGCACGTTGCGGGCACCCGGGATGAAGGTCATCGGGCGCCACGTAGGCGGGTACCCTCAGGGGGTCTAAGGGGGCGACCCTGGCGGTTTGCGCGCAAAAGAGGAGCTTTGCGCGCAATACCGCGGGTCGGCGTGCAAAAGAGGAGCTTGGGCCAGAAATTTGCACGCGGATGATAGAGATTGCGCGCACCGGGCTTCAGATAGCGCGCGGGGGCAACGGCTCATTCTTTAATCGAATGGCCACTTTAAAAAAAAGGGGGTACGCGCAATCGGGCCGGATTGCGCGCACCCCGGGGGGGCAATTGCGCGAAAGAGTCTTCTTTTGCGCGCGAAGGCCTTAGGGTGAAGAATTAGTTCAAAAGAAAGAAGCCAAAGGGATTACGCGCGAAGGCGAACCCCGATGCTTTCTTGCGCGAAAGAAAAGAGGTTACCTGAAGATCGGCATTGCGCGCGGAAGGGGTTGGATTGCGCGCACGAGAGACCTTTCGAATTCTGGAAACCTTCAAACCGTCGGGGGTCGCCTTCTATTTATAGGCAACCCCGGGCGCGGAATCCGGTTCGCGGGTGCGAAATTCTCTTCGCGGGTGCGGAATCGGGTCCGGCGCGCAAGGGAGTCGCGCGGGCCACGGGCGCGCAAAACTGCGCGCCGGTCCAGCGCATTGCGCGCATCCCGGGAGGTTTGCGCGCGGCTCATCAACTTTGCGCACGGGTCTCCAAAATTCCGCGCAAGGCCTCCGGGCCCTCCGAAACATGCTTCCAACTCCAAATATGACCTCGCTTTCCGCATCCGGAGTTTTGTTTGGGAACAACGGACTTTTCCGGCGTCTACAACCACCAAACCAATTAATGGAATAATGTGGAGCTTATTCAGTGGCTTATATTGTGGTGGATTTCATTAAATAAATACAATACCATATAATTTTGAATATTGGACATTTATTTTAGCCACTCTATATTTCCAATATAGTTTTCTATGTTCACCTTATCGTTTTTCGAAATCAGATATATAGTCTTATAATGATTAAATTTAAAAATTTACATTTTTGAGAATATAATTATTATTATGTAAACTTTGGATTTATTTGACTTAATGTATTTGAAATTTAAACATAGTCATCTTATTAAAAGACTATTATAGATTACCTACAAAACAATAGCTAATAAAAATAGATGGTGGTGGAAAGAACAATCAGATGCCACCTTATAAATATTTCAGTGTCCCTATAATAATATATGACAACATAAAAAATTCTCCATCATCGTCTGTCGATGAATTAAAGCAATGTGTATGACCCTATGTATCCAGAGAAGTAAAAAATATCATTCCATTTATATATTAGGAATAAAATCCTCCTCTACCACTAGTAGTTCCACATAATCTAATGGCCATTTGAAAAGGGGGCCACATAGTTTTATCAACTCTGGGAATAGTTTCAAGGACTTATTATATTCTATATAGAACATGAGATCATGTAGTTTTATTAAGAAATTGATTGGGTATTAGAAATACCTTTTTAGACACATTAAATGCTACACATAGTGTAACGGGCAATGCATCCAACCCCCACACTACTATCTAATATGATTTTATGGAGTAGGATGTGATACAACTAGTCTAACATGAATGTCAATAGATTAGTGGTTATTTATTAATGATAGAAATATAGGTGAGATATTTGAATGGGAGTGAGAAATTTTACTTAATATAAATGGACACTATTGAAATGGATGGTTGTGGTATTAATGTGAATCTCATTGTGACTTATTAGGTGGAGAAGAATTCCTCATTGACATCATCATTGGATCTCAACATTATACCAACACTACTAAGTTGAGTAACCATCATAGATAAGACATATGTGTGTGTGGTGTCACTATAAAAAATTAGTGGATAACATTTACTTACATTATGAAATTGCGAAATTTTTTCACTTTTTGTATAATATATTAACCCATTATAACTCTTAAAACCAACCCATAAAATGAATTTTACTCAAATGGATTGTATGAAAAAAAATATCAGGATTATTTTTGTATATACCATTAATTTATTATTATAAAACTATTTCTCAACACACATAAAATTTATCTTCATATATCTTTTTTTAGTAAGTAGTAATTAAAATTTAATGGAAACTTATTTAAAATGTTGTAGAATGTAATGACATGTGATTTGGGATGCTTAAAAATACAAACAATTTTCATGGACATGTGTCACACGATACAATGTAAACAAACCACGTCATATTATGAATATTTTAATAATTAATCTACAAGATAAAATAATATGATAAAACATTAATAACTATTACCATGGAATATAAATAACTAATATGAGTAATTTTGTGTATATATTATAATAAAATATCTGTTCAGTACACTCTAACATCACTTATTAACCGATTTTAAAGCATTAAAAATATAATTTTGTTAATATAATGTTTATGTATGAACTCATGACATAAAAAAATAAATAGTATGAAATTTTTATATATTATAAAATAATACATTGTTTTAGTCAAAAATATGATTTTTGTGACTTTATAAAAAAGATATAGTATCCTAGAAATTTAAAAATCCTTTTATGCAATAAAATTTTAATTTATGAAATATTAGAATGATTTTTAATACATTGATGTCTATGTTAGATACTTTAATTATCATCATTTATTTATCCCATGTAGTAATCAATTTGAATAATTATTTTCATATTTCTTATCCCTGAAATGATATTATCCTCTTTTAGGAACTTCGCATTTGTTTTCAATAAAAGGGATATTAGAAAATAAAAAAAGGGTGTGGAAGTGAAGAGTACATTTAGAAATATCATTTTTCACAATGTTATTGGCATTATATAAAAATGCGGAGATTTATTATTATAATATTTTTTTGAGTTCTAATAAATTTGACAAAAATGATGAAATATTTAGTATCATTATTAATTGGATTAGATTAATTGATTATAGGTGTCTTTTGGTGTTACAAATAAGTGTAATGTGAAAATAATGTTTTTTAAAATAAATTTCTCATGATGAATAAGATATAGTTAAGTTTTTAATAAGATCAAATATCAAGAAATTAGATTATTATATATTATAATTGGGATGGGGTAGATTTGACTATAAGAATTTCATAAATATTATTTTCCAGTTCATGAATATGTTGTAATTTATTTGTCATGGTTTACATTAATATAAGAATGTTTATGACTAAGAAAATATTAATTTCATAATGGAATTAAAATTTATAGTGTAACTATTGTTTTATGGTAGTGAAAGATATCATTATATATATATTTTCCTAAAATAATAATTTTTATTAAAGAATAAAAGTTATCTTGGATATTTTTATAATTAATAGTTTGATTTTATATTATGTGTATTACGAAAAAATTAAGCAATAAATATATAAATGGAGAGGCTAGATCAATCTGACAGATATGGGAGAAATCTGAACCATGTGGCAGAGCCAGACTAGCTTGATAGCCATGTTGGAATAAGTGATGGTGGGAATATAATCTAAAAGGATTATATAGTTATGGGCATGGAATGCACCTAGATGATAATGAGAATCCATGTGGGACTAAAAAGGCTTGTTTTATGACCAATGTAGGGTTGAGTGTGTGTGTAGTGATTCATGTGTCATCCCAAATATGTGGTAAAATGGATAACAACATGGATATATTTTTATAAAACAACTAAAACAAGTATAAATCATATATGGGATGAGTATGGAACATGTACTATTTAACAATTAAAATGTATACAAAAATAACACGTGGAATCCAATATAAAAATATTTTATATATGATCACTGTATAGAATTATGGTCAACCTCACACATAACATTATTTGTAGGATATCCTCATGTTCTAAACCCTTATACGGCATACCAATATGCTGGTAACCAAAACAATGTTGTTATATTTAGATAATGGAAATGTTTTTATAACATTGGTACACATCATTCAATATATATACGATATTTATCATTAAGTGATATCATAATCGATAAAGGTCTTCTCTGATGATTAAAACTAGAATTAAAAGACAGTATTGATATCTAAAATCCATGCATGCAGTCTCCATAATTTATGAATGCATATATTGAAATAATATGATACTGGTGAGATAAGTAAAATGATTTTATATTGAAATTTTTGAGTATCCAAGATCATAGATGTGTTCATATTTAAATTTAATGATGTTTCATGTAATTAGCATCATATTCACATGCAGATTCCATTATAAAAGAATGTATTGATTACATTAAGATTCTAGGATTTTGGACATAATTAGATGATAATTTAGATAGTGGTTTGAGCTTTTTTGAACTAAAATCATTAGAGATTTTAATATCCAGACACATCATGACGTTTTAATCAATGATAATAAGGAATATCCTTATCAATGAGTTAAAAATGGGATTTAAATCATTGAAAATAGGCTATAGGGTTGGTAAATGGAACCTATATAATTAGAGCACCAGAGACTGAGTACCCGAAGAGATTATTTGAGAGCACTCATTTCACATAAAAGATATAATGCAAGTTCATTATTCACATGAAAGAAAACACCTTTGATAAATCATCATTGAATGAAAAATTATTATTGTCTTATTAGAATTAATAGTTTTTTATGTCTCTCAGCTAAATGAATAATATGATCTATGAACATATTAAACAAATAAAAAACACATAAATTTTCATTTTCATAAAAAAAATAAGGGGTTATATAAATAATAAAACAATACATTGTGTATTTACACTGTTGAGATAGTATTATATCAATGTTACATAAATAATATCTAGATTCCATAAGGAATGAAGAGATAACGTTCTCAAATTTTTAGAGATATTATATAGAACAATAATACTAACTTATATGAATATTGTGTGAATAATGAATGAAATAACGATAAAAAATACCATAATAATTTAATGTATTAATAATTTTCACATGGGGTTTTGGAGATTATACAACGCATATAAAAATACATATATTGTCTGAGTGTAGTTTTCCATGAAACCCGTGTATGTTATGACTTTGATATAAACGAGTTACATTCATGAGCATTCAAAGATTATCTGTGTACGAAATAATTTTGATAATGACGTGTGATATATTTTCAAAATTATTTTATGAACCATGATAAAAATAACAGAGATATAATTGAAATTATTGACATAATTTAATATCGAATTCTATGAATTCTTGTATATAAAATATTGACATCATTGTGATTATTCAATAATAAGAGACACATGGATTAATGAATAATTGGTTTCAATCCATTTATTAAAAAATCAATGTCATCCGATTATTGATTGAAATTCAGTAAGGTATTTTTATCAACACATTATTTGTAATTTTTCCATATTCATTATATATTAGATAATTATACTTTTGTTACACTTTGATCATTTATTTAGTAGGAGGATAACCAATTCCATCTGAGGATGCAGTGTTAAATCTTACATTGTACATAGTTAGATATAGATAAATATGTTCGAGGTCATCATCTTTCAAAAATTTTCCTTGATAATAAAAGGAAATCTGTGTGTGAGTGGGATAATAACTACTTTTCAATGATCTAAAATTCATCCAAACATGTGGTAAAAAGCATTAAAAATCTTGGTGTACTGTATAGATTATTATTTATTGTGAATTATTTCATTCAATAATTTCTAATGAAAATATTATCATTCACTGAACAAATTTAAGAATTATAAAAAGTGATTAAATTTATCCTATAGTGATTCACCACACTCTCAGTTTTTCTATCCCAATGTGATCCAAAACATATAGATCATTATTTATTTCATAGTTGTTAGTGCATTATTGTAGTAATAATTTTTGGGATTTTATCATTCATTATTTTCGATATCATTCTATAAATTTAATATGTTTCAGAAAAATGATTATTTTTTAAAATAATATATAATGTATTTTCCCCAATGAAAATATATAATATTTAATTATATTATAAAATTCATTATTTTTATTAATATAAATTATATATAATGAATTTTTTGTATTTTGGTATCCATATAAAAATTAACTATATGCTAATAATAACAAATTATTAAGATGTTTAATATTATTATACAAAATAATAATATAGATTATATAATAACTATATTACACACATTACAACCTTTAAATTAAATCCATTCTATATTCCCAAAAAAATTAATTTTTATAGTTTTTAGATTGTGTTTTATGATATGATTTCTACTTTCATGATGTATTTTTCGTTTTTTCTTTTGGTCTACAAATTTGAATTTTAAATAGTGAATTAAATCAACGAGATTTCATAGTTTTAAAGATATAATTTTTTTCATTTTAATTGTCCGACTTTAAAATATACTCATTCAAAATATGTAGTCATCTATTATATATAATAATAGGTTGTACTTAATATATCCCTTAATAATTATTTTTTCTGAGTAAACCACTATTATGGTATATTTGAAACATATATAATGACTAGTAAAAAAATTAGAATCATCAGGTGAATTATTGAATTCAAAAAAAATCCACTACATAGGGAAACTACACTCACTAAATAAAATCAAAATTCTTATTCGAAAAATGCACACATTGTCATGATATTTTGAGATCTGCATTGAGCTACACACCAAAACAAACCTGTTAATATCATATTCATCCACACTCCATCATTAGTGTGGACACAACTAAATCTCATCAATATCAATATATTGAACCTGAAGCATAATAAACCTTGAATTCAACACCAATGTGTATACACCAGAATCCAATTTAACCATTGTCTACTAATATGATAAAATCATATCTTCATAGTAATCAAGGATCACCATTAGTAAAAAATCATCAATTAAACCAAAAAAATAACATCAACATCAGTGGTGAAACTCGTGTTGCACTAGTCTCGGTCCAACATCTAATTTTTCTTCAAATTTGTACCTCCAAAAATACAAACTACTACTCAAGAAAAAGAATCCTAAAATATACATAGGAAACATAACACCAAACATAAAAATTTTGGGGAAAAGGGGGGAATGAATTGTATTTATACGGTTAATTCATTAATTGTTGGCTGCAACCATCAATTGAATCGACAACCACATATTTTGGTACCACCAAGAAGAATATTGAAATGAATGCGTCGAAAGAATAACTGAAACTAGAAAGAAGAAACCTCATTACTTTCTCAAAAATCCATAAAACAGTTTATTGACATTTAGGTGACACAAAGAATGGTAATGAATAATTCACATATTTCATTAAAAAGTAGTGGACAAAAAAACACCAATTGACCATCTGATTCAACATAAAACGGATATGATGGACGAATCTAGCTGAAATGATCCCTTGAAATCCAAAAGAATACCCAACACCTTCCCAGACCACCAGAAAAACCTACTAACAAACATATGAATAGGTCCATCACAATGGAAATGGTAAAAATAGACGTTTGTTGATAACTCACAAATGAGGAAATATCACCCAATAATGCTACAAAAAAGAAATACCTATTATTTTGACACAATACATTTTATCTCCTTTCATTAATTGAAACACAAAGGTATTATACAATTGATCCAATTGATATGATTTATGCATTTTTATGGTCAGTTGTACAAAAATTATTTAATTAAGAAAACTTTTGGCTAAATACATGATTGAAATGGTATTAAGGTATTAAAATTCAATATGTTTCATAATGGGTTTAATCAATCACATAGAGGATAATATTGCAATATGGATGTTTACTATGGAAGTTTTAATGATAAAGCATGAAAAGTGTGGAATAGAATTTATTATAAAAAATACTAAAAATATATACATCAATATGATAGTATATGTTGATCGTATTATCTTTTCAAGAAATAAATATACATTATTTGAGAAAGTTTACACATAAATGATGAGTATATTTTATATTCCCTTACATTGCAAGAAACAAAATTCATGGTTTGACAACATAACCAAACTAATAAACCTGTATTAATCTCTCGTGAAATTTTTAATAAGGATTATTTGTAATGATTTCACTTTTAATAATTATAATTCATATATATAGAAAACAATTATTTATAAAATTTAATTTATATGGTTATGAGAGTATAATTTATCAAAAATTAATCATAATTTTCATAGGTTGTCTATTGTATTTTATTTCCTCCATGATATACATATATTTTTCAACCAAACTACTTTCTTGTTATATATTAATTATAATGGCATCATAATTAATTTAATCTAAAATAATATTCAAATATGTATATAATATATATATATATATATCTATAGATTATTTTTTAAATGAAATGTGATAAGGGAATATATAGATTTACCAAATATTTTACAGCCAAACAAGTAAATGATAGAATTTATTTATCATGAGTATAATTCTTCATTTTTTTATGTTTTATAGGAGGTAATTAAATAAAAAATCCTCCTTTTCATTGATTACTATTGAGGATGATTATGGTGTGGCCTAACAGGAAGTTATAAAAAGGGTTTTTTATAAGGAATTAACATGAATATATGCATGTTATAAAAGTGTATTAAATTGTGTTTTCTTATAATTTCAACACTGAAATAAATCCTTTCTAAAATAGAGTGAAATAAAAAATATCAAAGAATATATATATTGAATATCTTTCAAAATTTATAATGTGAATGAAGGAATCATAATTCTATAATTTATTCTTTATAATGAGAATATTTCTATCAATATAAAAACACCACTCTCAACTACGACTTTTGAGAAGTTGAAACTACACATGTGTGTCTATTTCATTCCTCAAAGTCACTTATTTATGTACCTATTTTATTCTGATAAATTCAATACTATTTTTATTCATATAATTTTATTATATTAAATTCAATATGATTATCCTGCTTCAACGTGAATGTGTTGAACATTTATTAACACATATTTAGGAAATATCATTAAAATACCCATAATATATACTAAACATCCATTTTAAAGATTAAAAATATAATTTATTATCAATATATT
The DNA here is from genome assembly GCA_963277665.1 of Viscum album. Taxonomy (NCBI): domain Eukaryota; kingdom Viridiplantae; phylum Streptophyta; class Magnoliopsida; order Santalales; family Viscaceae; genus Viscum; species Viscum album. The sequence continues at coordinate 2,130,295,849 of OY728120.1, forward strand.
TTATCATTTTTTTAATTTCTCCTATTTTTCTAATAATAATAACTCATATAGATATATAGTTAATAGATTGATGCATAATTTCATTAGAAATAGAGATACCAACAATTTCAATAGTCACATTACCTACACATTCAATAAGGGGGAGAAGGGAATATTTCAGATAAAATTAATATAATAAGAAAATGTAATTGTACTATTGATAGATGAGTTAATTTAAGGAGAGAAGTTGAAATATAATCCTTGACAGAAATATATTGGTTACTAACAAAAAAGACAATGGGGGAAATTGTTATTCATATTGATAATGATGTTGTATATTTTCCATTATGATTCATAAAATTCATTAGATATGAGTAGAATTTTTAAGGGTTGAGAATTTTTATTAGGATAAGAGTAATTCAATTTTATTGACTTATTATAACTAGACTAGGTGGGGAGTTGTTAAATTAGAGTAATCAGAGAATCAGTCTACCAATGATAAAATGAATTCACTCAAAACCTAAGTGTAACACAACTTTTACCCTCAATATTTAAAATAATGGGAATGATAAAATTGATAACAAAATTAATTAGATATCATAGAATAAAAAATTAAAAAATGACTAGGATTTTAATATATAGACCTGATTTTCCACTATACTATATTACCGTAAATTATATTATAAATAAGATGAATTATGTGATATATAAGAGTAACAATAAATAATGATATCTTATGAATGATTAATTTTGAGTATATAGAAGATAATCAAGATTATTAGTTGATATATATGATCTCTTTGGGGGTTATATAATATTTAATAGGATTAATTTGGTGAAATGTATGAAAAAATCCAAATATGTTACATAGATTATCATTTTATAAGTAGAAAAATAATTCATTATGACCATGATTTAAGATGATGTATCATGACAATCTATTTTGAAGAGAATCATTTAAAATTTATCAATAACATTCAATTAGTGTTTTTTTATTTCTAATGATACATTTTAAAAAAGATATGTAGTTTTTTGAAGATTGATGAAATATAGAATAATTATTTATAGATATTTTATTAAATTAGAATTAAATAAATTTAGATCATAAATTTGAGGTAATATTTATGTGATAATACAAGAGAATTAAGAGGCATCTATTATAGACTATTTAAAATATTTGATGTTAGTGGATCACTTAATTTTTATTTTAGATAGTTTCAATGTTGATGACCCTTTAGAAAATTTAAATCGGAGTATCTAATGATTATTAATATCAAAATGATAAATGTTGAATAATATCAACATGATAAATGTTGACTAATATAAACATGAAAAATGATTAATTTTAAATATAAAATATTTAAAATAAACACAGGAAGATTACTATGAAAATAATAAGAGAGTGAAAAGAAAAGAATATTATTATATAGTGGAGAATGGAAAAGAAATTTTTTTAAACCTATTATATATCCATATTCTATTATGTGATCAATAATAAAATTTTTAGTATCTTATATTTATTTATATCATGTTATTAAGACTTTTAAATGGATGGTGAATGTACATTATCATTTCTGATGAAATATACTTTCTTATGGAATTATATTGATAACAAAAAATAATATGGATGGAGGGGTTAACAACTTCTGTAAACTGGGGAAATAATCACACATATTAGGTTGGGGATAATTTATTTATATTGTTTTTTATATTTAATCTCTAAACCATTTCATCTAATAGATGTTTATTTATAAATAAAATATTGATATTGTTCATAAAAAAATAGGGTTTTAACACTACTTCACCCCCATTGTTGATCACATTATCATGTGATCTTATCAATCATGTATATGAAAAAAAATTTGTATAATAATTTTGATGAAGAACAATATTTTATTGTTTCATAGAAAAGATATTTATTTTTTTACCATTATTAAAATCCTATTTATCAAAGTATATTCAACGTCCTTCCAAATCCACCAGTGGGATGATATGTGGCCACATGATCTGGTTATAACCTGATATTCCTTATTGTTTTTCTTCTTCTTCTTATTATTATCTAACGAATGTAGAGTGTGAGTACTGTGCAGATTTTTTTAAAATCTAAAAAATATATTTTTTTATTGATAATATGATATGTGGTTGTTTTGGTCAAATTGAATTGAAATTCATGAACTTTGAAACATATAAGAATTTTGACCACATCATTACGATTATATCATATTATCCACTGATATCCCATTAAATCATCATACTCAAACTTCTACAATGTCTTCCATATGAGAATGAAGATATAACATATTAAATTGAATGTTTCGAATGATCTCAGTCATATGGTATTAGATGAAAAATAATTTTTGAATATCGTTGAAGCTAGTGGTGTGTGTTTTGTTTATCTTCTTCCTTTATCATTGAGTCATTCAATGAGACTTCCATGGGAATTGGTTTTATATAATTATTTATATGTTATTTTGATATATTTATTGGTTTTATGTGTAATAATTTTATATATATGGATCCTAATTATTTTAAAACTTATATAATATTTAGGAAAAATTGTCTAAGTAATCAAGTGGTATTTTTAAGAATTATTGTCCCTTGAATTTTATTACATATGTTATTTTAAATTTCTATATATATTATTTATAAAAAAAATATATTTTATGGAATGGAGTTTTTGCTGTTTTTTTAAATCATGTAGAGTTTATAGATTTTTGAGTAATTATATTATTTTTCTATCTTATACATATAATTACTGAAATATCAAATCACAATGGGATGCCTCACATTATGAAGGGAGATATTCATACATGACTTTCTGTTCTACATCATGGGGCCCTATGTATGAAAAAAATTTAGTTATTATTAGAGGGGTAAATCATTAATAAGATGGTGTTCCACCCTAAATAACCATGTAAAATTGCAACATGTTAGTCATGGTTATATCATCTTGACTTGGATTAGGGGATTTTTCCATAGACTGCATGGTCCTGATGCAATAGTTGATTGATATTTTGTTAGGGTTTCATATAATTTAAAGATGAACCATGAAAATAATAGTCACAACTCAATGCGGACATAGTCAATTTTTTTAATTTATTTAAATTATTAATGTAAATATTTGTGATTTTATAAAATTGGGGAACATCATTTAGATTCACTCTAACTGATGGGAGCCACACCTCTTACATTACTCTATACCATTCCTTGGTTGAGTGATCTAAGAGGAATCGATGTTTTTTTCACTTTTATTGGGGTATTTGTTTACACATTCATTCATCCTCTCTCATTTTACCCACATTACCAATAGTTATTGGTTATAGAATTTTCATCTAACAAGACTATATCATGGTGGGATTTGGATTTTTTAAACATCTTATGTATATCCTCGATAGTGGATGCTTTAAAGAGGTGAATGAGAATGTTTTTTCATTTTTATATTATAGGTGATCCACTTTGTTAATTGTTTGGTTTTCTAATTTTTTTGATGAATTTAGTGTATGATTTGATGACTTATTTTTTCTATTTCCCTCATTATAGTCATAAATACACCATAGGAGTGATTACCACCATCTTTTTCAAAGGTTTAGCCACCACATGTCATTTGATGAAAATTAGACTAAATATTATTAAATTGAAATTATAAATTAGTTAGTTAAATTAATTTTATATTATTTATAATTTATTATGGATTCATTGTAATGATAAATGTGATTGTGGAAGATGTTGGAAATCAATAATTGATTTGTCAAGGATGAAATTGTAGTGTCATAAGAGGATTACCTAATTATTGTGGAATGTGTTCACTAAAATTACATTTCTAAACTGTTTTATATATATTTTATATGACATATGTGTCGGTAATCACATGTGAGAGACCCATAATGGAACTATTAATAGGTTTCCAAAATGAGGAATGGATAAGGAGTCTTATTACACTCATAAAAATTTCACTAGTGTTATGTATATTTACACAATCCTAAATAGGTATGTCACCGTTGTTAGAGAATAGAATAAATGGAAATTAGAACCAATGATTTTTCACAATTAACAAAAAATATCTTGAAAAATAGTGTGGACTTCTTAATGTTTTGTGATAACTTAGAAGGATTCCTAGGGTGGACCAATATATGATCTTGGTATTGGTCATGTTTTATAAGGTAATTCATTTTTTGTAAAATTTACCAATAAAAACCAGAATTGATCAACTTGTCCCAATATGAATTGGATGATCATTCATTAGGATATAAATTTTCTTTCATGAATATTTAGTTGATATTTTTTTAGTAATAGTCAAATTATTAATCATATTTGTGGTATAACTTGTACCCAAAACGATATGCATTATTCAAAGACATGTATAAATAAATATTGGTCCTCAATATGTCCCATATTTCATATTTTTTCATGTGGATGTGTATTTAAATTTTTGGTAGATTGATAATTTTCTAGTTTTGAGGTATTTTGGGTTACCATATATCTACATGTTATTATTTTATGTTTCTTGAGAGGTTTGGATTTACCCAATGATATATATGTTTTTTATTGGTAGTGTATTGAATATGTTATGTTTTGGTAGGATTTTCATGTTCCACAACCATAAATATAAAGGATTCATCATGTGCTTGAAGATATGACATATTTATAATTAATTGTGAGACAAAATTTTTTATTATACAATGATATAAGAAATGAAATGTATTTTCATTACCATATATATATATATTAAAATGTATCACATGTTGATATGTCTTGGGAATCAGATCATTTTTAACATGGGTCCGCATTTCAGATTATTCCCAACATTATTAATTAGGATTGAGATTTCATGGGTTGAGATAATTATATAAATGGGGACACTTTTCCCATTTTTCATTTTATTTATATAAGTTGTAAATAATAGTAATAGGGATAAGTTTATTATATTTATGGGGGTAAAATTCTCATATTTCATGATTTTTTATGATTTAATATTGAGATGATTTGGTCTTGAGATTGTTCAACACATGGGGTTGATTTTACTATTTTTTTTCTTTGTTATGAGGATGAACCTATAACACTATGTTATTTTGATAATATAACATTTTATTCAATAGTATATATGTCAAGAATGACTATGCTTAAACAACTAATGAAATATATTATTTATGGTTGACTGTTATAACCTTGTTGTTATATTGAAGGTTATAAATTGTCATAATAAATCAGAAAATATATATTCCACATATATGTAAAATATAAATTAATTGGATATAAATTTATTATTAATGAAAATAATTATATAATATTATTAGATTAATTGTTTTTCTGAAAAAACTCTTTTTCTGTATGAAAATTATTTTTTTATTTTTAAAAAATAAATTAATCAATAATTCATAATTATTTTATGTAAATTGATATACAATAAATATAGTAAATTTTAAAATAATTCATCTCATTATTTTATTCATTTGACGATAATAATTATATATTTATAATTAAATATATATTTTGTTAAATAAGATATTTCATCACATTTTCACACTTACCATAAAATAAATTTATATAAATAATAAAAATATATTTGAGAAATTTAACATCAGTTTTAAAACTATCATGTATAAATTAACATTGGGTGATGATTTTCCATCTTTGTTAATAGGGTTATTTTTTAGGGAATATAAAAAATATAATTTTTTTGTAGAACATTCATTTATGTTCATTAAATTATGAAATTTTAATGTCACAATAATCTTGGAATATGATTTTAAATTATAAACTTTTTTTAGTTTGATTAAAAATAATTAATTACTTTTGGATCATCTTTATGACCTAGTTGTGAATAAGTTCATTTTTAGGACCAAAAACAAATTTTCTTGAAAACATTTTTTATGAAAATAATGTTCCTTAATTTTAATTAAATAAAATAAAAACTAGTAATGAATTATTTAAATGAAATATATATTATATTTTTAAATATATTTATTAAAATATGTCACATGAATATTATTTTTCATATAGTTAATATATTATCATCTTAATCTTGAAAAAATATATTCTTGAAAAAATGTTCTTCAATGTGAATTGATGGTTTATTTTAAAACAAAATTTTACAACTTCTATGAATTAAATTTAATAAAATGGATTCAATATATTTAATAATAAAAAATAATATTATATAATTATTTCCATTTTTTTAAAAAAAATTAGTACATTTATTAAAATTTATTTTGTGAGATTAAGGATAAAAGGTTGTCTATCACGTCACATTGTCTTATTTTAGAATTAATTATCCACATCTGTGGAATTTATATTTAAAAAATATATTCAATGCTAATAAAATTTTAAAAATATTAACTCATAATGATTATTTTATTTTATCCTTCATTTATATATTGCATACATTAAAAATATTATTGTTTTGTTAAAAAATAAAATGGTATAAAAAATTAAATAAAAAATTATATGGAATAACATAATGAAAACATATTTATTTTTTTCTATCATGACATAGATCAATCGTAACATCCCTAAAATATATTATTATCAATTTTTTCACGTGGGGTGAAAGTTATTTCATGTTATTGAATTGTTTTTTATTTTTACAAAAACGCCACTACTCCTCAATTATAAAAGTAAACTCCCTCCTCCTTATTTTACCACACCAGTAAATCTATTTTACAAATAAAACATGAATAAAGAGATCCCAAATATATATAAACTTTCTATAGGATTTTTAATTACTAAATGAACATCCTTGGGATTAAAAAAAATAAAAAAGAGGTTCTCCTACGAGAAAGTAATTATCTTTTATCTGTTCCTAGTAATTTATTTCATCATTCTATAACATAAAATATGTTCTAAAACTTACAAAATAATAAAGAAATTATATCACATAGATTTATATTTTATTATTTTTATATAATATCATTTATCTATTTTCTTCTCAATCAATATGGTAAACCAATCCATCTCTTATGGGTACAGTGGACTACCACCTCAGGAACAAATATGATTTTTTTTATATCAATGACTCAATGGATTGTCAGAATGATTGAAATAATGAATATATATGGTATATATTTCAGGATGTTAATTCATAAATATTTATATATCATCCACAAACTTAATTTTTCACCCATTAACATAATGTTATCTGGACTCGGTCGTATGTATGACCTACATTCCCTTTTAAGCGATGTGATTCATTCTCCATATGAAATATTCTATAATAGTTTTAAGTATATTTCTTATGAATAAAACAAATATTTATAACATTAATATCCTAATTGGGATTAAGTATTTTTATCCTAGATTAAAAACTAGATCCTCTATGATAAAACATTACTGTGAAAATGAAGTATCTAACACACAAAACAATGGAAATAATTAAATATTATTAACAAAAAGAAGATAAGACGTTATAGTAAGATCATATATGATATTATAAATACAATTATGATATTTTTATAAATATTTATCATGTATGAAAGCATTATATATGTTGTTATGTAACCTTAAACTGAAGGGAAATATAATTTAATTGGTTTCTTAACACAATTTTTATTCTTTGGGTTTTATGTATTTTTCATTGATAATATTATACCATTAAAATGTGTGAAATTTAATCTAATTGATTTTTGTTTTATTTAAAAGTTATTTTTAATTTACTATTTTTTGCATAATTGCTCCATTTATTAACTCTCACATAAATGATATGAACTTTGTATGATATTTTGTCTCAATTTCGCTTCAATCATGCATAATTTATAATTATTCCCCTAATTTATTTTATATGGTGAATTTACTATAAAATTTAATTATAATATTATGAATACTTAAAAATAAATATAATTTTATTTTTAATTTTTAAATGTTTCATACATGGGAATTTTAATTAGTAGTCGACATGTGTTAAGGAATTTCATAAGTCAATTTTTTTCATTGGGATATATTTCCTTTTCATTGTATTCTATATTCATAGATTTTTTGTGTAATGTATTATTATTTTGTATTACCATTTTTTTTATAGAAGTATATTAGATACACATAATCAATTGATTGATTAATCATTAATTAAAATATGTGATTATCATATGGGATTTCATCTCAATTTCTATTTCATTCATATATTTTGGAAAATATTCCCCTATTCACTATTATTTGGTCTTTATAATTCCCTTTTTGGACATTAATGAACATTTATTCATTGAGGAGAATGTTTAAATTAATGTTTATTTTTTAGGGGTTAAATTTTGAATGATACCAAAGAGGAAATAATCTATTTTAGACTCCCCTTCTTTTGAATTTCATCTAATTTCATTGAATGAATCTTGTTGTTTATCCATAATATTATTTAATAGTTTTATTATCCACATGATATTTTATGATAATCCATATTTTCTCTAAACCATTTCTTTATTTTGTAAATGAATCAAGAAAAGAAATTTTTCAAATAAAAATGAATATTATTTCACTCTAAATCAGATATTTTTTTTCTTCCATGTCCATGTTTACAAAATTGTTTAACAAAGACCCATTAATTAATAAAATTACTTATTAAGGATGGATTAAGTCATAAATTACTCTTAAATGTTGGTTTAAAATAATCATTATGTTTTTTATGAAGGGATTACTTTGACAAAATTGTCGAATGGAATGTTTTTAACATATTCATTGATAATAGACATACCCATCAGATTAAATTTTATACAAAATGTAGATTTGTTTTAAAATATAAAATATTTATAGAAATGAAAAATATTTTTTAAATGTTAGATTAAAAATTATCTTTAATTCATTTTATTATTTCGAAGGATGTTATTTTTTTGGGAAGAAATGTATATTTCTGATGAACATATTGTCACCTCTTATTTAATAATTAATTTTTTCAACTATCACATGAGAAAATTAATTTCATGTGAAAATATACCATTAAAAATAATGTTTATCATAAATATCCATATTCCATATAACATATATATAGTTATTTCTAAAATTATTACCATTTTTATATATGTTGTTTACCTTGAATGTTCATTGATTAAATGAGGAAAAATAATTAAATTAGTATTATTTGATCAATATAGATTTTTGTTGAAAAATTATATAGTTCATGAATTAAATTTTTCAATCAATATATGAGTAATATGTTGGAAATACTGTGATGGTCGGGACACTAATTATATACCACTTATACATCAGTATTATCATGTAGTGAATTTGTAGGAAAACAATAAATGGGGTTTTTTAATACACTACTATTAATAAAAGTTCTTAATTTTTTCTGATGTTATTAATAAAATTTTATTTTATATCATGATTTCTATTATTAATCATTTCCTTTTTTAAAACTTATTTATTAGTATCTATCAGACTATTTCTATTGATATTACTGATGGATTCATTTTTTCATATGTTACTGAATAAACAAAATATATTTTCTGATATTTTCCATTCTATATTATCAATTACATATTTAATAATGATAGTTAATTTATTTATTAAATTTAAAATGTATTGATTAATTTACCATGAAATATTTATAATTCTATATTTATTCATGAATGATTCCACTATACATAGCACATACCATGAATTTTTGATCACTCATATTTTGATTCAATTTCACTTGATATGGTGAGGTAATATATAAATAATGTCATGGATATAGATTATCTACCTTCAATATATTATTATATATGTTTTCAAATATAATGAAATAATGAATTAATTATCTCTTTCACAAAGAATACAAAACTATTTGTTCCTTTGGGATGTGATTAATTATATCCTACTATAGTGTAATAATGAAACCATCGACATAGATTTTCTAGGGTCTTTGTCTTTACTATTAGTATCATTGAATTTCTTAAGAATCCATGGAAACTATATTTAGTTAATTTTTTAATTGATCATTACCCTATCACTGACATTTGAATAAGAATTAAAGAGAATGCTAATGTATTTGTGATGATGGGATTCTGTGGGCTTTCCAAGAACAAATTCCCTTTTTAGATAATATATTTTTATGTGGTTCTAGCATAAGTATACTTGCTATTAGGAACTCTAAAAAGGACAAACTTGTAATTAAATTGACCATCGCTTTTTTCATGAAATATGGCCAAGATACACCCCTATTTTAAACTATTGGGCGATATTATTTGGTTAATAAATATTTTTCAAAAAAAAACATATGATGAGTTAATGAAATGAACATATTGATAACTAATTTATTTCATAGTTATATATGTTAAATCGATATTTCTTTAGATAATATTTATATGGTCAAAAATTTGATAAATATCATAGATTATCATTTTATGTTATTATGTGATATGAGTATAACATGATTATGGATATTTTTTGGGAAACTTAATGTAAAATAATCCTTGTATATAATATATGTTATTGTGAAATTTTATTTTAAATAATTTTATTTTAATTTTTAATGGACTTAATAATAAAGTAATTGATATTATCATGGGTAAATATTAATAATGAATTTTGATAATACTCTTCACATACTATTATATAGATTTCATCTGAAAATATATCATATAAAACTCTTTAAGTTAAGAAATGATTGAATGATTAATGTTATTTTTTCATATTTGTGTAATATTTTATTGAATATCATAGAAATTACAGTAATATATATATTTTTTTGAAAAATGATAGCCCTTATGGAATTCGTCAACATATAATATCGGGAAATTATTTAAGGCATGGACATGTTGGAGTGCACTCCCTAGAACTATCTTCTATGTTTATTAAGAAAATATACATTAGTATTTTTGAATATTATTAAACTTTTTATCACATCTTTATTTATCTTTGATTTAATGTATTCTGTTATAATTTCCTAATAGTATTTTGCAGATTGATTGGTTACAAGATTTACTCTCTAAGATTAGAATAGATTACTTCCAAAAATATATACATAAATATATTTTAAATTTCATGTTTAAATATTTTGAGGACAACAAATTATATTTCATATCAATTATGAAGACTCATCAGATATTGACACACCTATTATTAGTATATAACTTTGGTGATATCCTATATTGAATATATATAAATGAATGAGAGCCACTATTAGTAAATAAAAATATATATTTTTCAATGGAAGTTCCAATCTATAGAAGAATTTATTAAACCCTATACATTTGGATTATTATTAATGTGTATTATTTTCCATGTAATTTATTTATACAAAAAAATGAATGATGACATCTATTTATAGTGAAGTGGTATGCGTTGTGAGTATGAAGAGTAATATCTAATTGATGAATAATGAATTAAATGATTTACCATTTTGTTTTTAATGGAATTTGATATCTTATCCCTTTTTATGGTAAATATATGGCCAAAAAATACTTGTACATTGCGTTTTATAGAGATTTTTGATTTCCATAAATTCAAATAAATGGATATTGAGCATATATGTTTATGGAAATATCATTCAAGTTGATTTATTAATGATATCATGATAAAGGGATTATATTAGAATGTAATCATTATTATTTTTTTCTATTTCTGTGTGATATTAACATATTTCATTATGGGTACCTGAGTGTGTTTCTAGATGATAACCTTATACTTTGGGTAGAAACTCATCATGCCATTGAAAAAATATTCAATATGAGAACACTATATGTGTATCAAAACCTTATTTAAATAATATTATTATTTTTTATATATCATGTTCAATTAATATTATTCTCACATATTTTCTAATAATTTTTTTTATTGATCCCATCTTTTCCATCACCAGTTTTTTATAGAATATTATTATACATGAATATTTATTAAATATTTATCTATTGTTATATTTTAAAAAAACTATTAGGGAATTATGAAGGGATATATATTTATAAAATAAACATTCATTATTCACAGTTCATTATATATTATAGAGGAATGGAGGATCATGTTTAAATGCTCAATGATAAACAATATGTATTGAACCTTATTTGGAAAAATTATATAATATTTAATTTGTGAGTGTATAAAATGTCAAGAAATAATAATATTATAATTAATTTTATAAACTTTGGCATCCATATGTATTAGGGAAATTATCATAGTGCATGTTCAATTATTGTTTTTTGACCTTATCGGTATATAAACCCAAATATATTATTTTAGTAACTGAGCCAATTAATTTTGGTTGTGCACAATGAGATCCAGGTAAAATCATTTCAGAGACATATAGATGTCATTCTCTAACAAGTATCTCAATAAAGAAGATTTATCCTCTACTAACACTCTCACATTGAGAGAGATTGAAGAGAACCATTCCATTATGTGATTCTCATAGCAATAAAAGAAGAAAGAGGAATGTTTTAGGATCTACCATTTATGAACCAATATATTCATACAGTGATAATCATTTGTTCTTATCCCACATTTGGATAACCATTAGAGGGAATATATTATAAATTACTAAAATGAAATGATGATACCATATGGAAAACCAAGGTGGAATTCCCTTTTAAATAATTAACAACAATATCTGTCCTCCTTCCACTGTAAGAAGGAAATCATACCTCCCGCATATTCAATAAATTCAAGACACTTTTCTCACAAAACCAATTGCCAAATAATAAACCAAATTCCCTATACAAATACTAAATTTATAACCTTTTTAATAAATCCATCCGAAGATGTTTTTTCATATAAACTAAATGGAGCTACCTGAAAAAGGTAACATTATTCAATGTGCATTTATGTTTTATGTGTTTCTACACCCACTAATTTCATGTTATTAATAGATTATAAAAAATAATTTTACTCAAAATTATACTGAGATTTTTTATGTGAAGGGTTACACCTACAAATATATACACTTACATCAAATGGGTAATAATCATTCAATTCATGTATTGTAGTCCACCACCTCACGAAATGATTTTGTTCCTTTTTCCCTTTCCAACTTCTCATGGTTGGGAACTAAAATGAAAAAACAATTTTTATAGGATATATATGATAATTATGTTGTATTTATAAATTATTAATTGTTATATACCACATACCTCAGTGTTTCCTTTTTATTTAAATATGATAACATCATTTGTGGACATGCTGACTACCACCTCCTCAATGAAATATGATTCGTTCATGATATAAATATAATGTATTAAGAACAGTTTTAATAAATGTAATTTGAATATATAACATTAATTTTATACTATAATTATAGTATACATATACACACACATATATTTCTTTTAAATTTATTAAAATATGATAATGAAATGAAAGTCGCGTTCATGCATACATATGGCTTATCATCTCCATGAAAAGAGTATATCATTTTCTATATCCCTATATTATATATTATTATAAAAAAACATATAATTGATGTATATGATTCTATTATCATGGTTTAAATTCATGATATTATGAATTCATGATCCTTTTAATATGAACAGCATGTAAGAAGTGAAAACATACCGTGTAATAAGGAAATTAACACACAATGTAATTAAAATAATCAATGATTAGTACCAACTAGATAATAATATATAATAAGAATGTATTTTATGATATAATAAATATGAGGATGGTTCTGTTATATATTATTCACATACATAAAACCAGTATACAATTTTATAAAGGATGTTCACCTAAAAGTAATCTAAAGGAAAAGGATTTTCATCTCACTTTTTACCTCTATGTGATAAATCTCCTATTCAAAACATAATTAATTTTATTATTATATAAAAGGAAAATTTTTCTATATTAAATCTCTTTTAATTTTATCTTCATCATATTTTTTTGTTTATATTCTAATTATTTGTTCTAAGGGTATTTCAATTACAAGTTAACAAATGGTAATGAATCTCCTAACATGATTCTTTTTAAATAGGTTAAATTAATTCTTCATTTCCATAAATATTATAAGATTAGGCTTTTAATAACCTTTTGATACCTATTTTATAATTTGAACATGTTTCATGTTAATTTACATTTGGAATACATAATCTATGCATTGATTTATTCTTATGGAAATGTTTTGGTCTTTTCAAGACTTTACATCACAATCTCATTTTGATCGGAATTATTTACACTATATATTACATTAGCGGAATTTATTGGATAATTATTTTATAAATCCTATAATTTTCATCTAATATGGTTATTCATGACATTTATCAAGAAACAATATCTTTTTTTTCATTTTTTGGAACTCAAAATGTTTTGTTGAATAATTTTAATGAAACATAAATTCATTTTTCTCTATACTAAGAGAGTCTATTTTCATCTATAAACCATATTTTATAAAAATGTATTCAAGAATTATTTTAACCATTCCCAAATGATTTATGGAAGACATTTTTTCTGTTTTATATTTAACATATTATTTTGAATGATTCTTCTTATTGCTTTCTAGACAATGATCTTTTCTATCATTTTTACCCAGTAGAATAGAATGTTCATTTTTACCTTATAAAATTTATAGATTTAAACAACTTAATCTATTTGAATATTTATAGTCACTTTTCAAAGGATAATTTTAAATTTAATTGTGTTTAATAGTTTTTTTAAATGAAAAGGATTTTTCAAATTTTTTGAAAATGAAAATTATATTTTCTATAATGCCATTTTAATAATACCATTTTACAATATTTTCATCCACCAATGAAAAAATCCATTAATATTATTCCAAAATGGAAACTTTTTATTGATATCATCTCTATTACTCATCATGATTGTTTTTGATTGACTTTCCCATGTATAGTATTGACATTTACATCCTTGATTCCTTTTTATATTCAACCAGAAATATTATATTACCTAAGAACATTGGACATTGAAATTTAAATAATTATAAATATAATTTATCATGTTTTTTTCATATCATAAACCGAAAAAAAGTATCATATGGTGTTCACATTGAATTAAATTTTATTTCAAGGGAAAAATTGATAAATTTGTTCCTTTACTCAATAAGGATATTTGTTTGGGCACATTATTTTTTTGATTTAATATAAAATTATATATATGAGGAATTATTTAGACATGGAATATTTGAGTTGTGGATAATTTAAAATAATCCCCTCAATGAATCAGTAGTCTCATGATTTAAATTAGTTTGAAACAAACCCTTCACAATTTTTTCCTATAAGATTAAATTGGTTTCTAACCACATATTTACACTATCTTATGAATGATATTGTTAGTATTATGAAAAACTATCGTTTGAAAGTTATATATTGTAAATGTATCATGTTACTATGAAATATGAAACCATATAATAAAGAATTTTCATCTTTAATTATTTAGTTATTGTTATCCAATATATTTTTCCCTTGAATATAACTATAGATTAATTTAATTCTCATTTCATTCATCAAATAGACTGTGTTTCTATAATTATCTTGTCTATATTGATTATTCAATGTACAGTTATTTCAATATCTCATTTTTTCAATTATTTAACTTTTTTTTATTATTTATGCATTTCATTGGGAATTTATTTGTTACAAATAATATTTATTTATTAATTCCCTTTCCAAATTAATTTTTATCATTAATTCATTAATTTTTCCACCATCCATTATGATTACTACGAATCTTATCATTCCATTATTTTTTTCCACTCCCCATGATTCTAAGCAGTTAACTATGAAACATATGAAATAATAATATGGATATAATTTATTTATACACAAAATGAAAAAAATACTGTAGTAATTAGTGTATTTTGTTTTAATATAAGACTCATTTAGGTATACGGTTTACCAACATTACAAAACACTTAGGTCCTCCAGATTTTGATTCCTTATAAACATCAATATGTCATGTTTGTATACACAAGATCTAGGAATATAAGGATCATATTTCTATAATAATCCACATTACTACTCAAATAATAATATATATTAGTGATCATAGTCCCAAAATATTACATTCCAAATTGATATCCAATTAGTTTGTCCTAACTAATTTTATAAGATTGGTTGTCAAATTCTTTTTCCCCACAATTCTTTATTTTTACAGCCATTGAATTTAATGAAAATCATAGTGGAGTAATTATGATAAAAACCCATAGTGAACAATAATATATTGATAAGAATCATTCATGAAACTCACTAAATAAGAGTGGATTTGTTAGTCCTAGTCAAAATCTATTAAAATACTTCATAATTATAAAAAACTAAATTATACATTAACCCATGAATATCCCATATGAGTGTCTAGATAGTTTTGTGGTAATAATCCCACTCATCATGCACTGGTCAAGATCATGTTAATATCCAATGCAACTTATTCAGAGATATTACAGAATGGATAATTAGTTATATTGATATAGAAACATTAACATATCTATATAAAAAATTATTTCATAATAAAATCACACAATGTATTATTTACCAAAACAATAGGATGTTATAATATTAGTTGACTTATCCCTAGGGATTTGACTAATGGTTTCTTAACCTAGTATCTAATGATTTTATGAACCCTTCTATTATACCAAATATAACGAACTATGATTTAAATAAATAGATATTATATTATTTTTGTTAAATAGTAAATTTATATAATTATAATCCTTTACAAAACCATAATTTTTAGAGCCTTTGGAGAGTATATAAAAAATAATTTAATTTTCTGACAAAGAAATAGTGTTTCCCATATGGAAAAATTAATAGGAATACCAAACATAAATAAATTATTCCTAACAATGGAAGGAAACAATAATGGTCGATCTTAGATGCATTTTATTGGTAAAAAATGAGATTCCAACCAATGAATATACATGCATATAAAATAAGCATAAGGTTATGAGGCCACGATCCTATATAACAATGCGTGTAAAAAATATTCCATATAACATAAACATGAATCTCTGAATTAATGATTTTCATAAAAAAATTAATATTCATTACAATTAAAGAAATTGAATAATCATTCATGAGCCAAGAGATAATAACATATACCAAAAAATGATAATAAAATTCAATATTATAACATTGTGAACATTTATAAATATAATAAATTTCACACATAATGTTATATAAATGAAATAAAGTAATCTCATAAAATAATTGTTATGAATACCAGTCCATAAATAATTTAATGGACTAGAAAACTAGTTCAACATAAAATTTATTTACATGGAAAAAAACTCCAAGCATAATCTTATGGTTATGGAAATGTGGTTCTTTTATAAAATTTGGATAATTAAATCAGGTTCCCGTGTAACTCATTTATCTAAAGAGAATGTAATGCTTTCCAAAAAGACTATACGGATATAATATATCTATATATCACATAATAGTAAACCATAAACATGTAATTTACAAAATCATGAATAAAATATAACTTTTCAATATAACATAACCCATATAATAGAAAACATGTTTTATAATCATTTTATCACCAGAATAAACCTTCAAGAGAAGGAGTAAGGACCCTATCATTGCATAATATCTTGATAATAATCATGATTATAATTGAATAATATATTCAAATGATTTATTTACCCCTCAAAAATGAAACAAGTAATTAATATGAATTATGTCTCATAGAAAAAGATGTTGTATGAGAAATCATTACCTTTGGTGTCATCATCTGTTATATGAAATTGAAAGTTCTATATAAATAAATAGATATATTATACTTCTTTTTCAGAACCTTACACATATATCTTAAAATATATTGTTTACATATTACACCTTATCTCCCTTTTATTAACAATTTTTTGAATAAAATCATTATTCTTTGTGATAACTGCTTCTATTTTCATGCATATTTTAGTTTTGACGTTATTTTTATTTATATTGATCCTAGTACCATCATCCAAATAATTTTAGACATTATATTTAGGTATTTTTGGTAAAATTTATATATATTCATCATTAAAATGCATTTATAAGAAAATAAATTAATACATTTATGGAGATGTAATGTCATACATACATATTAACGCTAATTTCGTATTTCAATTAATGAATGGGAACTATAATTAAAAATTATAAAATAGTTATTATACAAAAATGAACATATATATTTATTATATCAATCATTATAACCAACTAAAAAAATTTGGGATTAATAAAATATGACACCATCACATGGAGATGGAATGTTATAAGTACACACAAGTGATGTTTTTTCATTCTGTGGGATGTTAGGAGTGTCGATAAAGGCTCTTTTAACATAATAAAAAGAATACATGTATGGTACTGAATTATAATTTTATAATGTATTAGAAGTATTTATATAAGGGTTCAGAAGAAATTATTTAGAATTTCCTGGTTAACAGTTATACCTCATCATTGAGAAACCTATTTTATCATGATCTTCATGACACAAAAGATTAGAATCTAGGAATTAAAATATGATATAATTTGGGTTAAATGAATCTATGAGTTTTTTATAGAATTTCGTGGCCATTATATATAGATCAAAATGTGTAGGGATGAGTTTATAGTAGGTTTCTTTTTATAAGTACAATGAGGGTAAATCATAGAATTATACAAGTTATCAAATTGATATAAATTATCATTTTATGGTTGTTTCATGAAATTTAATATATATTGAGATTATATGATGATAAACCTATTAAATTCTATACAATATAAATTATTCAATCTTATATATTTTTTTAATGATTATATTTTAGTTATATACATGATAACCTTTTTAAAAATTTCCAAAGAATGATTTTATACTATTTTAGGGTCAATAAAGATACCATAATAAAAAAAGTGTCCATTTAATTGATCATGATTTATATTTTAAACCATATCCTATAATGTTTTATGAATATAGGATTTAATGGGAATTGGATCATTTATTTGAAGGTTATTTTATTATAATATATCATTAATGGCATTTTTGAAACGACTGATTTACAATGAAATTAGAGTCTTCAAGATAATCGTGGATTTCAAATACAAACCAGTTAAACAAACAATATGAGTTATAATGGACTAAAAATTTCATGAAACACAGTAATTAAAAAAATATTATTTGTCTTTATATTTTTAAGGATGGTTTTTTTGTTTTTATATTAATTGAATAAATATTGTATCTACATTTCATAATTTTTTTAGTTAAATAGTCAACAATAATAATTTTCAAAAAAATTAATTTGATAAAATATTTAATAATGATTTCAATTACAATTTTATAATTAAACATATCCCCTTTTTTCCTAATGAAAATTTATTAGAGAAATTAATGTCAAAAGTGTGATGTTTTGAATTTATCATATTTTTAAAATAATAGAATGGTCATAATCAATGGATAATTGTACTATATTGTGATAATTTTGGAAAATTTATTGAAATTGATGATATATACTATTACAATTTGATAAATGAATGATGTATGGAAATTTAAATCCATATCTGCAATCTTTTACATAGATTTATGTGATTACCCTTATAGAGGTGATATATACATAATAAGGATACTATTAATGATGCCCAATAATAAAAGGGACCTATTTACCAAATTCTATCCAAATGTCTCAGAATAAAAAACCCATTATTCAAGATTAAAAATTTATAATTTCGATAAATTCATTTTATCATATTGATGAAATACACGATGATTTTTTTATATAGAAATTAATTTTTAAGTATATATTAAGAATTATAATTATTTCATGATGAAAGAAATTATATAAATGTAATAAAAATTTGATTGAATCTACAATATATAAATTTCCCTAAAATAATTCAATATTGTTAATAAATTTAATTCATTTTTATTAAAACTGATTGTACAATGAAAAAAATATTTAAAAAAAAATAAGTTTTTTTACAAAAAAAATGATCTTATATCAAGATAATTGTTAATGATAATTCAATATGATTCATCATTTTATATAAAATTAAATTATAAAAGTTTTCATTTCAATATAATTAATATAATAATTATAAACTTAAATGAAAATAAATTAATATTATAAAAATAAATATTTCTCAGGTTTCACTAAAAATTCAATCATTTTAGAAATATCACAAAATTTCAACCAACCATTTGTTGATATTATTATAACAAAAATCATATATTATTAATGAAATTACATTTATAAATTTGGTATAAATTAACTATAATATATTCCCAAACAATTAAAAAATAACCATTTATGAAGAAAACATATTTTGGATTCATAAAAGTTCTTTTATATCAATTTCGAACATATATATTATGAATTAAATAATAAATTTACATTATTTAGAGAATTTATATAAATATTTATTCATTTGGTTAATCATTTTCATACTCATCATTTTAATAGTTATGTTTTATGTATCTGAGTTTGTTTTATTTTTGGTGCTTTTGTCACTCAAGATGTTAAATATACAAAATAATTTAAATTGATGTATACATTAAAATAATTTCATAGAATATTCATAATAATATAAAATTAGAATATGGTATTTGAAAATATATTTATATTTTTTATAATTTAAACATTTTCGTATTCTACATTTTCCCAAATAAATTTTTGGCATGCATCATATTTGACCAATCAAAATACATCAGATTTCCAAAACCTGAGTCTTTGTAAACTATTATGTTGTTGATATAAATATGGATGTAACATTAATAATTGATGAGTAGTATATTATATATATACTTGATGAGTATTATCACCTCTTATTTTCAATTTTTTCCCGATTTTTTGGATACCTTGATGTACATGAGAGGAATGGGATAAGGAAACCCGAGTTTTGTTAATTTATATAGATATTGTAATATGTTCTTCCTTGAGGGCTTTGATATATATAGCGGATTGATCAATATACTAATAGGATGATCTTAGTAATGATGATATATTTATATGTTGATTATTTATTTAATTACATTTTGAAGCTATAATGGAAACAATCATATTATTAATCAAAAGTGGTTGTCATATTATAGGGTATTCCTAAAGAGTATGGGTTATCCAAATAAAATTGTCCCATTCAAGAGTGTAATCATAAATATATTCTAAATAGTATTATATAGAAAAATTAATGGTTTGTGGTAATATTTTTATCAATATTTGTGGGATTCCTTGAATACACATGGTTTTGGATGCATTATTTGGGTTACATTGTAGAGTTGATTTACCATCATGGGATATATAAAAAATTAATTAGGAATGTGGGCCATGTAATTATGAGATATAATATGTTTAGTACGATTCATGTTGATATTGGGGTAGTATTTTCATTTTATATAATTTAAGGAATGTTATTTTAATTGAAAATGATTGTTTTCATACCGCATTATGAGAATGATTCTTTGATTCCACTCACTATTCATAGGGAATAGAGAGTGGGATTCGATACTACCAATATGATAAATGAGATAGTTCAGTAAAGTATGGGTATTGGGTGGTGATCATAGTGATATGTTTTTCATGAACATCTGAAATAACAGGACTTCTCAGACATATATATTACAACCTTTTAGATAAATAATTATTACATCAAACACAAACATGCACATGAGGATCGTAATGGTATTTTGCCTTTGGAAAAATAGAACCATAAAAAACTACTCAATGAATGAGATACCCCATATACAACTATGTTATATATAATTACAATACATCATAAAAATATCATCCATAATATCATAATTAAAAATGTAGGTATCTGAATAATATGAATCCATGACCTTATATTTTTAGTAGTTTTTAAAAAGAGAGAAATAAACATATCATAAGAATAATGGTATGAGAACCCAGTAATAACATTTGTAAAACATACCCTACATAAAATAGATCATTAAATAGAGTCATGTAATAAATCATTACAGTGCATAACTCCATAATCATAAGGGATTCGAAGAAAATGAATCATGCGAGCATTAAAATATAATAATAAATATATTCATGGAATACACATAAATAAAAAAATTATTTTCATTAAGATTTTAAGGATAATTTACAATACTATAATATTGTAATGGGTTCAATCCCCAAACCATCATAGTAGTCATGGTTCACTCCCAATATTATCACATTCAATAGAGTCCCATATTGAACATGGTTAACTC
The DNA here is from genome assembly GCA_963277665.1 of Viscum album. Taxonomy (NCBI): domain Eukaryota; kingdom Viridiplantae; phylum Streptophyta; class Magnoliopsida; order Santalales; family Viscaceae; genus Viscum; species Viscum album. The sequence continues at coordinate 2,130,317,833 of OY728120.1, forward strand.
CAATTTTCAATACTGTTTATCTCATTATATATCAATATTTACCAAATCCATTCATAGGAGATATAGTATACACCATTCACAAAAAAATATCAAACATATGTGTGAAAAAAGGTAATAAAACATTTATCATATAAAAAAATGAAATTAAATGGATTTCCTAATAATTTCATCTAACATAATTTCTGGAAACTATATAGGTTTCATAATAATTTAATCATTTAATAAATTCATAACCCATAGAAAAATATATTGGTTTCATAAATTATTTTCTAAAAGTATTACACTTAGAAATGACATATTTTTCAAAAAAATATTATCATTATAAAAACAAACCATTCAAATATTGAATAATAATTTTATGGTTTATAATATAGCCAATAAGACATTATTAAAAAAATTAACTTATTAAGAAAATGATTTTGAAATCAAAATCATATGGAACATTTCTTCATGAAAATATTTTTTCTTTGAAAATCATATTTTTCAAAGTTAAAAATCATAAAATATTGTGGAATTTTTTTTAAGAAGACAGTTAAATACTAATTATTTAATCTTCAGTGAAAATAATGGCCATGACATCATTAAATTATTTCCATTCCATACACATTAAAACAAGGATTCATTAAACATTTTTTGTAAAATTTAAATGAGACATATTGGTAAAAAAATAAACATCCAATTTCAATCAGTATATAAAAATATAAATTGGTAAAATTTTCATTAATAAATCTTTTTTAAAATTCTAAAAAAATCAAAATATTTTATGAGAACATTATTTATGAGAAAACAAAATTTTAACCGAAGAGAAAAAAGAAAATTTCTTAAAAACAATATTTCTATATGTTGGGTACATACATAGTTGAGAAAGATAAAAACATATAATTCTACCAAATTATCCAAATTATCACAAAATAAATATATCCCTTGGGATATAGATAATAATATTTCATTGTTAGCATCATTATCATGTGCAATCCCAATAAACAATGATATTGTAACATAAAACCATAACCAATTTTTTAAATTAAATCATAATACCCCAAAAATAATAAAATAAAATGAAATATATAATGTAGTTAATATATATAAAACCACTATTTTAAATTTATATATATATATACACCATAAAAAATAGCATAGGTTTTTAACATAACATATGTCTCATTGATGGAAAATTGTGACAAAATTCTCATTAAATTAGTATAAAATATCATCACACTCAATAAAAAATATTATATAATAAATATAGTTTTACAATATATATATATATATATATTAAAAATTAATATAAATAAATAAAATTCCATGTTTGATTTAATTATGACCCATTATATCCAGTTTATTAACAGTTCCTTGCTATAGTCATGTTTAAGGCCACAACTACTTTATTTTTTATGTATGTTTTTATTTATTGTTACTCAATCATTAATCAGTGTTAAACCATATCAATTATGTTAATATATATATATATAAATTATAAATATATTAATTATATATGTATTTATTTTAATCTATATAACTTATAGATAGAAAATGAAATACACAATTCATAAAAGTTGCAGGTTATACGTAGGCATAAACGATGCTTCAATTTTCTCAAAGAATTTATTGAAATAAAGGAAATTTATTTGTAAAAATTAGTGAATCACTATTATGTGACATATGTAACATATATTTAAATAATTAAATTTTCCTCATTACTTTCAATGTAAATCAAGAATGAATCACATCACTTTGTTTGCATGAAGATCACGTACAAACGAGTGATGATATCATTTTCCCATAGAATGTAATTTATGATGGTATATATGATATATTAATTCATGAATTATAATAATAAATTATAGTATATATATATATATTAATAATTAATCCATCATTACTTCTATCTGTGATAGGTGGTTATTGAAAATTGATAACATTGGTTCGCAAGGCGGTATCCTACCAAACACATTAATGTTGAATTCATATATCATTTTATGAATGTGGATATGGTTATAAGTCAATACATTAACCTAAAAAATTTATTTACATTTAGTATAATGAAATTATTATGTCATAATAGTTTAAAATGAATTAGATTAGTAGAGTACTAAAAAAACTAGAAATTCTCATTATATAATGATACCTCCTCTTCTGGTATCCTCCGTAGCATTACACCAAAATCCATCCATGGATGACATTACGAATAAACAAAATATTATTCAATGATATGGGGTTTAATTATTATTTTCTTCTGGTTCTTGGGAGAATAATAAAATTAGATGTGTTAATTGAAGATGAGAAGAGATAAGTGTTTATAAGTGAAGTAAGTGGCACATATGTATTCTTTCTGAAAAAAGGGTTACAATAATTTTCAATTAAAAACGTTCCCAAAAATAATTTTATTCATAAATAGATGTTATAAGGATAATATATGGCCATCAAGTTAGAGATGATCATTTTTTAGTTCATTTGAAAAAATCTATTTTTAGTCTAACCCACATTAAACCCTTTTTTTATTAAACTTGGTAAATAATTTTTATTATTACTACAATCCTCTATGGTATAAAATTGTGTTTCAAATATTACATTATATAAATTATGATTATTAAAAATAATTTTTCATCCTTTTGAAATTCCATTCATATTTGTGTCGAAATCTAATTTAAAATTAAACCCACTGACTCGATATCAAAATGATTTTCCAAATATGAAATATTCAAATGTCTATAAATTATATGAACCAAAATTCAGAACTAATATAATTATAATGAACCTAATTGGAATAATTTATATATAATGTAACAAATTAGATAATTGAACCATTTTAAAATTAATTTTAACTGGAGAAATGTTTTAAACAAAAAGTCAATTGTGTATTATAAAATGAATTTTTTTATTATTCATCAAAATATTAATCTTTTCTGAAAATTAAACAAAAAATCACTCTAATATAGTTTTTTACACACTTACCTAAAATATTTTGTTTTTTTACCATATTTAATTTAATGAGGTTTTAAATATTAATTTTTTTATTGTTAATGAAAAGAAATAGAAATTGTTTTTTGAGAAGTTATAATTTCTGAAACATGTAATGGATTTTTAAAAAATAAGCAATTTTAATCCAAATGTTATATTTATATTTAAAAAATTATAAGAAATATTTAAAATTAGGTTATTCCTATTTAATCGAGCATGATTAATTGAATTGAAAAACACAGCTTGTTTAAATAATAATATTAATTGTTTGTCCAAGTTTGATAAAACTCGTTTTGTCATATAAAATATACTATAATAAAAATTAAATTATTTTTAAAAGATACTTCATAAAATATAAGGGATTTACATTATAAAACCACAGACATAAAATTAATTTCTATATCAAAATTCCATAACTATAAAATATATATTTTGGTATACTTATTCCTTCTCATTTCCTCAAGTCCCAACATAGATTCCTCAAACTCGTTGTTTCACCAAAAAACCATGAACACGTGTATGTTCTTGATTCATTGAAAATTATATATTAGATCAATATTCTACCTTATTTTTTCCGTATATGAATGGTCATTTTTAGTAAGTATGTTGTCTATTTTTTGTAATTATGATAGTTATCTATATATATCCACATGAGAGACACATTGTACACCTCATGGACAAGTGAATGGTTTGGTGGATGTACCAACCAATAGGATTTAATCCAAATATGATGAAAATTTTCAATGGTACTGATATAAAAATTTATTTTTCTATTATTTCAAAATCTTATTACATTCATCATTATAAAATTCCATGAAACACCATGTCATGAACATGAAATTTCATATCACTTCAATAGTTATCAATATATCATTTATCTCTAAATTGTTCCGTCATTAATTGTTATTGAATTCCTTAAACCAATTATTCGTTTTCATAACCTATTATATATGAAAATATATTTCTTTCCCTATTTTCAATCCATCTCATTTTTTCTCGACACTTTTGTCCCATGGGGGCTTCAAAATGACCCATTTGTATTCTTGAGTGAAGTTATAGTTTTATGAAAACTCAAATAAAAAAGTTGTTCATCCCAAACACAATTGGAATTTAAAATATAATATTTGATCATATCATATATGGTTTTAATTATCTTTTAAAATTGAAAATCTATTGGGGGTGCTGACCAGAACTGAAACTCCACCTAGTATTATGAATTTACTCAATATATCTCCAAATCATTTTGGTAGTCCTCAGATCTGGATCAGAAATAATTTAATGTTGTACTCCCGGGATCCTTATCACATTCATTATAAATGTCCTGGAAATATGATATTCAATAATAAGTTATCTGATTTACATTATGTGTTCTGAATTTTTCAAGTGATATATTATATGCAATATGGAATTATTCCAATTATACTTTTGGGGGATATTGATGAAAAAATCCATTGTAATTTTTCTAATTCCATATTTATTTTGGTAATGCATTAAACATCATAGTAGAATTTTTCTTTTAGACATAAACATTGGATTTTCTAGAACCAAGGTACAATCTATGTCATATCTCTCTTCATTACAACACACCAAAAAATGAACATTAAAATATCTATACATCTTCAAACGTTCAAGATGAATTGTTAAATAATAAGTATGATTTTACACTAAAACATATTACGTAAAATATGTTATGAATGGAAATAATACAGGGTTCCAAAACCTTATTATTCTATCCTGATCTAGGTTAGACATACTAATGTTTCTAAATATCTATTATAGCTCTATGAGGTTCTTATGTGCCTCATAAATCATTACAAGGATAGATGGTTGAACATTCAATTCTCTAAGATCTTATTTATCACCTTTCTTTATGATTTACAAACTCATCCCTTCAAAATCTAATAATATTTGATATTTTTTGATCCTCACCATGGATATGTTGGCATGATTATTTTGACGTAAGTAATCAACCACTTTGATCACTATCATAGGATTGAAATGTATTGAGCTGTCATAATCATTAATCACCACTAAGCATATTCTCATGTGCTTATTGATCTCTTTTTTGTATATATATACATTAATTCTTTCTTATCTGTGCATACATAAAATGTTTCTTCGAAAATATAACACCTCAATATGTTTAAAGGGAAAATTATCACAACTAACTCCAAATCATTTGTGGAGAAATTTTTCTCATCAGCCATCAATTATCATGATACATAATCTATATCCACTTCATTATACATAAGAACACATATAAATCCATTAGTAGATGAATAAATATATATTGCCAAGCCCTATCCACCCCAGGGTATTGTATGAACTACTATATTGAAACATACTCTCTTTCGGTCCTTGAATATTACTCAAATTCATCCTTATAAATGAACATGTCTCACATATGAGTTAAAATTTTTGGTGGATTATGTTGTTGTAGAAATTCTTCACAAACTATCAATAATGAACTACTAATCATAGAAAACCACATGTCTATGTTATAATTGATACTCTAGTTCGTCATCTAATATCATCAGTACTTGATATATCAAAAAATAAAACCATTATTAATATTATATATACCAAAAATAATTTTTTTTCATCAATTATTCAGATTCGGTAAATATTTTATATTGTATGTCATTATTTTAGTTATTCAATACAATTCTCAAGAGACCTTTCTTCTCTCCCATTCCCTTTAAATAGAAAATAATATCATCATGTAAGAAAACCTCAAACTCAACAAGCTACTTGTTAAATAATCTATTAATTAATTCCATATATATATATGAGAAATTAGAATGACCAAATGACCTCAATAAATATTTATAATTTCTCTACCTTTTCAGAAACGTTATTTGGGTAAATCATGCTCTATGGCCCTCAATTATGGATCTCCCAACGAATGGTTAATCTTGGAAAAGTATTAAGCTCCATGCAGCTGATCAAATAGGTCATCAATATAGGGTAGAAATTACATGTTCATTATCGTTACCATTTTATACTTTAGAAAATCAATATAGAGTCACATCAACCATTCTTCATATATAAGACAAAATAGGATATCCCCAATGGTGACACACTTGGCTGATTGAATCCATTTCCTTGATTCTCTTGATGTTTCCTGGTAAATTCTAAATACTCAATTAGGTTCATTTTATAAGGTGTGTTTGAAATTTTTGTGGAACTATGTATCATTTTTGTTGAGAAATCAACTTCATGAATTGGTTGAAGACATGGAAACTCATCTAAAACGCATAATAAAAAATAAAAAAAATGGTAATGTCATCAATTTTGTGTTTTCTAACAATTATTTGATATAAACATTCACTATAAATGGTAATCAAGGCCCATACAATGGATGTGATTCCATCACATGTTCTCAAATATCATCACATTAATAGATGACCATAGGTTTGTTTATAGTATCAAATGTTATTTCCCATCCTCTATAATTGATTTGGGTTTTATGAAAATAATTCCAATTAATCCCTATGATAATATCATATTCACATAGAGGACAAATGAGTAGTTTTTCAGGATGTACACTCCCACAGACATCAACCATAGAAGAGTTATATACCTGATATTTTATCATCACACTGTTAGGTATTTTCACTGGTAATTCAATATCTAAAATTTTTGGAATATTTATACCCTTATAAATATCGTTAGATATGAAATAATTTTTATATCTTGTGTCAAATATGGTATTTAAAATTCAAAGGTGTTTTCTAAGAATAACATTAACTCTAATGTATTTTTAACCCTCATATGAAATAGTGATCGTATGATATTTCCCCTTTTCCTTTAGAATTAGATGTATCTGAAAACAATATTCACTATTTCCATTGTATTTCGGAACCAATTTGAAATGTTATTATATTTCTTTCATTTAAAACACTATATTATGGTTGGTGAATCTAGTATAACATTCACACTATTTACATCTATAGATAACATCTTCCAATAATGTCAAAAATCAATTTAATTATGAACTTCCTTCCTAAACATAAAACAATTAATTTTTCCCTATTAAACTTTTCCTGGATGTTTTCTTCTACAATAAGTGAATGAAGGAATGTTCATCTTCTTCTCTCCATGGATTTTAGAGTTCTATTTTAACATCCTCATCGTATCATTGTCAAAACATGTGATTGAAGGGAAACAATGATATCAACTTTCACCTTGACGTCACTTAAAAAATTTATTCAAAATAACTAATTTCCATTATATATAATTCCTTATAGAGACATGGTTTTAAAACATTTGTTAATTGAGCAACTAAAAATTCAGGTTGTATGTTAATTCCTAATACATTCCTCAAATGTCGTAAATTTGTTTCCTCATATGAAACAATAAATTCATTATCATTCTTTTTTAGCTATATTAATTCCATGACAATTTTTTTATATAAAGTACACTAGGGAAATAATTTTTGAAAAATATTTTCTAAATCTAATCCCAACTAATTGAGTAATTTTCATAAAATTACCTTGTATTCAATATGATATTACACCATTAATATGGTTCACCATCAAAATTATGGACTGAAAAAATAATTTTTTCATGTTCCAATCAATGGAGAATGGGAAATAAAATTTCATTTAGTACCCCCGGATTGTGGTATGCGGCCTTTTATTATGCATTTTTTTGTGTTTAAAGTTCATGGGATGATTTGGGATGAGGTTGGGTGAGTTTGGAATGGTTTTGGATGAGTTAGGGGGCTTTTAAAGGGGTGCACAGTTTTAGCACGGTTAGTGGAAACCGTGCATGGGAGATAGTAGGATTTTTACGGCCTGCTCACGGTTTTCCAAAATGTTTGAGGAAACCTTTCGAACCCTTTCTCCTGAGGCAGTAGCATCTGCATAGTTAGCGCACGGTTTTCCAAACTGTGTGGACTAACTGTGCAACCACTTAAAAATAGAGTTATACGTTCCGGGCTCCCTCAGGCTTAACCTATTCCACCCCAAACATCCTCCCACTCATGAATCACTCTGTTTCTTCTGTTCTTAGGGGGTGGAGGTTCTTTTCCACTAATTTTGGAATCATTTTGAAGAGGATTCTTGGCGGTTTGAATTTGGTTTCTCACAGGTATGTCTCTCCTCTTAGATTTCTTGTGTTTCCCACTAGATATGATCTTCCATATTTCTTGTATTTCTAGATCTACACTTTTTTCTGTATATATACGGTTTTGGTTTCATTGGATGATGTTTTTATGGCTTGTGAATGCTAGGGAAACAGATCTAGAGAGGTTTCAGTGGTGCATTCTCCGGATTTGAGGCACGGTTGTTCATGGGTCGATTTCTCGGGAACCCTAAAGGTAGGTGGCTTCTCTCTTGACTCCACTTGGTTAGAGATAATGGTTTTGGTTACAATTAATTTTTTTCTGCTTGATATTAATTGTTTTTTATGTGCGAAATTGGATATAAATCACTTGGGTGATGTTTTAGGGGATTTTTGGGAAAAATGGTGTTTTATGGTGAAATGCTATTCTTGTGGATTTTAAAATGGATATTTTAAAATGGGATGCTATGGTTGATTTTTGAAAATAATTGATGGAAACTATTTTTAATAAAAGGGTTGTTTTATTGAAATTTTATTTGGCATGGATATGGTTTTTAATAAATGGCTAATTTATTAAAGTGGATTGACAAGCAATGGAATTGGTTTATTGCATGTGGTTGTGATCTTTGTGGGTTATATGTTTGGAATTAGCATGCTTGAATTTTGTGTGGAAGTCGTGAGAAGTACAACTATAAAAAGACGATGTGTAGTGGACGGAAGGGCCACCATCAAGGATAAGTGGATGGGAAGTGCCGCTTGGTGTGAATGGGTGAATGGGTTGGATGGAAGCTCCACCGTTTGGTTGTTTTGGTAGTTTTGTTATGCATTACATTGATAGATGGAATTTTTGAGCTAATTTTTAAATGATGAGATGGCATGTAGCATGTTTGGTTGGATTTCGCTTGGTTGCTTGGGGTGGATGTGACGTCTTGGTAAGGGCATGTTTGGCCTATGAAAATTTTTGCACTTGTGACATATTTTATATAAAATGTTATATATAAATGTGGTAATAGTTTTATCCTGGTGGCATGTGTAGGGATGTCATTTTGGGAGATCCTACTATGTTTTAGTACTCACCCCATGCTTTGGAAAGTTGGTGTCTTTGCAGATGTTGTGTACCGTGATGTGGGCATGGCTATGCCATCTCCCTCCATTAGTGGAGCTTTGTGATCCCTTAGTGGAGCATGGAGCATGGATCATGGCATGGATTTGTGGTGGTTTCATTGCACATAGTGTTATTGTTTAGTTTCAACTTGTACTCTGATATGGTTGGATGGTTTTGTTTTAGGTTTTATTGTGGAACAACTTGGTTTTCATTTAGGAATACATATTTGGGTTGAAAGTACATGAATCATTAGTTGTTGGTTTGGTTAGTTTTGTCAGAAGGAAAAATCATTCCGCATTGTTCCATGAAGCCCTCTACAATTATTTCTAGCCTTTGGTTCCATGGGAATGTTGCGTAAGGCCAAGTAACCCTCACCGTCTCCTCATGACTTTGAGGTAGGGGCAGGTTGTTACATGTGGTATCAGTTTGATCGGTCCTTTGTAGTTGACATTCATTGTGGAATATTTCTTGAGTCGAGATGGTAGAAACACGTAGGAATATCCTAACTTGGAATGTATAGAATAATAGGACTTAGCTAACCCTTTTCTACTGAAATTCAATTTTCCATGGAGTTTGGTACATAAGTGTTTTGGAGACACTTATAGGTATTTGATATCTCATAGTCGTGGGTGTATCCATTGAGATAGGCATGGAATATAAGGTAGAAATGACTTCCCACTAGGATGTATATTTCATTGGGTTATAATGATTTATAATGTGATATGGATGTGTGAAATTGTAATGTGAATAAATAGGTATTTTGAATATGGTTTGGTTTTCAAAATGGTGAATCACAGCACATGTGGAAAATATTGAAAGCCTTGTTGTTATAGTGTTGGGTAATGTGATTTGAAATGGAATTTCATGATGTCTATAGATGCGAGACTCATGGTTGTTTGTTTTTTGTTTATAGAAATGAAATCGCGTAGGTGTCGTAGAGACCAACTGGAGGAGGTTTCTGAGAATGTGGTATCACCTGAGCCTCAGGTGAACCAGCATATTGTACAAAACATAGTGCAAGCATTCCAAGCTGTGGAATGTGGAAATAAAATGGATGAAACAAGACATGTGGATCATGCGGTTTAGTTTCAAAGGTAGAACCCACCAATATTCAAGGGTGATTCAGAGCCGAAGAGGGTAGAAGCATGGTTGAATAGAATGAACAAGATCTCCGAGTTCTTGGGAACACCGATAGAGTCAAAAGTGAAGTTGGTCACGTATATGTTTGAAGATCATTCCCTTCCATGGTTGGAGATAGTAGTCCAAGTGGGGACTGACCAGGGTATGATGTGTCTTTGAAGAATTGTTTAATATAAAATTGTATCCACATTCATTCAGAATATAGCGTACGACTGATTTCTTCCGTTTGAATCAAGAGCTTATGTCTGTGACGGAGTATGCAGCTAATTTTATGAAATTACTGCGGTTTTAACCCGAGGCGGCAGGTAGCATGTAATTGAAGGCAAGGATCTTTGAAGCGGGGCTAAGGAAAGAAATCTATTCAAAGGTAGCAGTACAGTGTATAGATGATTACAAAGGGATGGTGAATAGAGCCTCGGTGGCTGAGCGAGATTTGTTGGTCGCTCCGGGAGGAGGAAGCATGGTGGTAACCATGGGAAATTGTTGGAAATCTAACGATGGGTTCAAGATATGGAGGGAAAATTATTCCCAAGGTGGGAATATGGCATATAATCTGATGGCATGATCGGTAAATCTTTCATCAAAGCCCTAGAGCATGTCAGGATGTTTTCAGTGTGGTTCGACGAGCCACATCAAGAAGGATTGTACAGAACAACATTGAAAATGTCTTAATTGTAAGAAGATGGGGCATCTACATCATTATTTTCGGAATTCTCCAAGGTTGGGTGTGTGGTACACTCCTTAGGGATCATAGATGATGTATGCTTCGATGGGATGGGGACACCAGCACACCCTTCATCAGCAGAGTAATGTGGGTCATGGTGATTCTCTGAATACCATGACGCCTCAGCAGAGCAATAAAGAGTAGAGTGTGGAATGAAAACATGTTCTTGGAGCTAAGACGGTTGTCATGGATGAGCAGTCGAGACCATCCACGATGCGAGGTACTATTCTTTTAAAAACTACCTTTATGCGAGTGATGTCTGATACAGGTTCTTGGCACACTTTTATTGCTTCACGTGTGGTTAATTTTCTAGGTTTAAGGGTAGAAATGATGCCATCAGTTTTGAAACATCAAACTCTTTTAGTTCTAAGAGAGTGTTGAGACATATTGTGTAGAGTATGTTTTGTTGTTGTGTTCGAGGATGAGATATCCTTGAATTTCTCAGTGCTTGAGATGGATGGGTATGATGTAATCCTGGGAATGGATTGGATAGTGGCGTTTAAGGCCCACATCGAATGTAATGCACGGACAGTGGATTTTACAACACACGTTGGCATTAGACACCTCATTAGAGGATATAAGTATGAAAGGAAGGGCACAACGGGTTTGTTGGCATCAGCAGTGAGTACGTTATCGTATCTTTTGGCGGTATTTTCATTGAAGTCAGTAGAGTCTGTGGAGCAGAGTGTTCCTCCGGTAGTGGTGGATCAGTTTATGGATGTTTTTCCTGAAGATTTCTCTGGGTTACCTCCCATATGAGATGAAGAGTTTATGATTTATATCCTTCAGAGGACCATTCCTATCTCACTTCCATCTTATCGAATTACCCCAGCTAAATTGAGGGAATTGAAGATACAGTTAGAAGAGTTAGAAAACAAAGTGTTTATTCGGCCTAGCACATCTATGTGGTCAGTGCCAGTGTTGTTTGTGAAAAATGCAGATGGAACTTTGAGGCTATGTTTTGATTATCATCGACTTAACCTAGTTACGATAAATAATAGATATCCACTTCCACGAATTGATGATTTGTTAGACCAGTTGAGGGGAGCCTAGTGGTTCTCCAAGATCGACCTGAGGTTGGGATATCATCAATGGCCAGTGAGGAAGTTGGATATTCCTAAAACAACATTCAGAAGTAGATATGACCATTATGAATATGTGGTTATTCCCTTTGGTATAACAAAAGCACCAGCAGTGTTTATTGAATTAATTAATTGGATATATCAGAGATATCTAAATTCATTTGTGGTGGTGTTTGTAGACGATATTCTAGTGTATTCAAAGACAAGGTTGGAGCATAAGAAGCACGTGGCGACAATGCTATGGATCTTGATGGATCATCGGTTATATGCCAAATTTTCAATGTTTGTCTTTTGAATATGGGAAGTTTGTTTTCATGGGCATGTGATTTTTGAAAGGGGTGTTTTAATGGATCTAGAAAAGATAGAGGCTGTTGTCTTGTGGCAACCACCAAATAATGTGTTTTAAATACAATGTTTTCTTGGTATAGCTGGATATTATCAGCGTTTTGTTTGTGATTTTTCACGTTTTTCTTCAATGATGACAGCTTTGACAAGAAAGAATGTTCCATTCCATTAGAATGAATAGTGTTAGTAGTGTTTCGAAGAGCTAAAGGGTTGTCTTACATCAGCACCAATCATGGTTTTCCTAGAACCAGGAAAAGTGTACGTGGTGTATTGTGATGCATCAAGATCTAGTTTGGGGTGTGTTCTCATGCAAGGAAATCAAGTGGGTGGATATGGCTCACGGTATTTGAGGGTGCATGAGAAGAACTACCCATGTCATGATATAGAGTTGGCAACATTGGTCCATTCTTTGAAAGTGTGTGTCATTACCTCTTCGGTGAGAAATTAAATGTATATACAGATCATAAGAGCTTGAAGCACATTTTCTCACAAAGGGATTTGAACATGAGGAAAAGGAGATGGATGGAATCTTTCTATATGTTTGATTTTGACTTGATGTACACACCGGGTAAGGGAAATTTTGTGGCTGATGCATTAAGTAGAAAATAATATGCAGAGGTGGTGAAACAGGCATCAGACCCGTGGCTGTTGATGTCGGTTATAGCTAATATGCAGTTGGAATATGAGGACCAGGGTGACAGGGAGGTCTTCCTTCCAGTTTTGTTGATTACTGAATAGGTTGGCCTGGTTAAAGAGGCACATATATCTAATTCTGAGTGTGTGACCATGGGGTTGAGACTCAATGGCGGGGAGACCATTGAGGGTTGGAAACTAAATGAAGATTCTGTTATGTGTTTTTTCAGAATCGAATGGTTGTACCAGTTTCTTGTCACGAGGATCTTATCAGGATGTATCTTCATTCCAAGTGGTCTATTCATCCTGGAATTCAAAAAATGTATAAAGTCTTGAAAGCGCAGTTCTAGTGGGCTGGTATGAAAAGAAGAGTGGCTGAGTTTGTTTCGAGTTGCTTGACTTGTCAGCAGGTAAAGGTAGAGCATCAGAGGCTACCATGAATGTTGCAGTCTTTTCCAATCCCTTTTTGGATGTGGGAGAAGATAGCGATGGATTTTTTCACCAGTCTCCCATGAATGGATAGAATGGACAATTCCATCCGGGTGATAGTGGATCGGCTAATAATGTCGGAAAATTTCATCATGATTGGTGAATCTCAAATGGTGGTGGATCTATCCAAAATCTATATCTGGGAGGTGGTAAAGATGCATGGTGTTCTAGTTTTAATTTTACCAGATAAAGATCCGAGATTTACATCTCGTTTCTAGAAATCCTTACAGCAAGCCCCTGAGACAATTTTGACTATGAGCAAGACATATCTCCCCCAGCCGGATGGTCAATCTGAGGGGACAATACAATATCAGGAGGATATGTTGCGGGCATGTTTCCTATATATTGGTGGCTCGTGGGAGGAGCACTTATCATTGGTTGAGTTCTCATACAAAAATAGTTAACATGCATCCATAGAGATGGCTCCTTCTGAAGCATTGTATGGGAGGCCTTGTCGTTCTCCACTATGTTGGGTGGAAATGGGTGAGTCCTCCAAGGTTGGACTGAGCCTTGTCTAGAAGCCTACAGAGAAGATCCAGTTGATCATGAAGAGAATGGACATGGATCAGATTCATCAGAAATCATATGTGGATCATCGTCGACAGTTTTTGTCATTCAAGGTGAGTGATATTGTTTTCTTAAGGATATCTCCAAGGTTGGGACATCGTCGGATTGGAATGCAGGGAATGTCATCTCTGAGGTATATTGGACTATTTGTGATTCTAAATTGGGTTAGTGAGGTGCCTTATCATTTAGATTTTCCACCTAGGTTCAGTGTAGTTCACAATTGGTTTCATGTGTCATAGTTGAAAAAGTATTATCCGGTTCGTGACCATGTGATTCAATAGGATAATGTTGATCTAGAACCAGATGCTTCATTGGTGCACGTGCTAGTGCAGGTTGCGGATAGTTAAGAGAAAGTCTTGTGTGGTAAAAACATCGATTTATTTCGTGTTTTGTGGCAACATTGTTAGATTTAAGAGGAGACTTGGGAGTAGGAGGAAGAAATGGTCGAGCAGTGGCCCACACTCTTTCAGCAAAGGGAGGGTTCACTACTTTCTGAGGGAGGAATGTCCAATGGTGGGGAGAATGTTGTACACCCGGTTTAAGGTATGTGGAAATGTTTTATGCATTTTTATGTTTTTAAAGTTCATGGGATGATTTGGGATGAATTTGGGAGATTTTGGAATGGGTTTGGATGATTTTGGAGGCTTCTAAAGGGGTGCACATTTGGAGCACGGTTAGTGGAAACAGTGTGGGTTCTCCAAGAAAGCATGCAGGGAAGATAGTAGGTCTCGCACGGCCTATGCACGGATTGCCAAACCGTGCGAGAAAACTGTGCTGACTGTTTCTCCAGAGGTAGTATCGTGCGCACAGTTAGCGCACGGTTTTCCAAAATGTGCAGACTGACCGTGCAGCCAAGTAAAAATAGGGTTATAAGTTCCGGGCTTCCTCAGGCTTAACCTATTTTCCCCCAAACATCCTCCCACTTGTAACTCACTCTGGTTCATTGGATCTCAGTGGGTGGAGGAACTTTCTCCCTCATTTGGAATCATTTTGAAAAGGATTCCTGGTGGTTTGAAGGTGGTTTCTCCTCGGTAAGTCTCTCCTCTTGGTTTCTATGTGTTTTCCTCTAGATCTGCTCTTCCCTCTTTCATGGTTTTCTATATCTACACTTTTTTTTGTAGATATAGGGTTGTGGTTCCCTTAGATGATGTTTTTAAGGCTCGTGAATTCTAGGGAAAGAGATCTAGAGATGTTTTAGTGGTGTGTTCGCCAGATTTGAGGTGTGGTTGTTCGTGGGTCGATTTCTCAGGAACCCTACTGGTAGGTGGATTATTTCTCGACCCCATTGGGTTAGAGCCAATGGTTTTGGTTAATATTAATTTTTTTTGTGTGAAATTAATTTTGTTTGATGTGCGAAATTGTTTAGAAATCCCTTGGGTGATGTTTTGGGGATTTTTGGGAAAAAGTTGTTTTATGGTGAAATGTTATTCACGTGGATTTTAAAATGGAGATTTTAAAATGGGATTCTATGGTTGATTTGTGAAAATGATTGATGGAAATGTTTTTCAATAAAAGGATTGTTTTATTGAAATGAATTTTGGCATGGAAAATGTTTTTCAATAAATGGGTGATTTATTTAAGTGGATTGATATGCAATTGAATTGGTTGATTGCATGTGGTTGTCATCATGGTGGATTATATGCTTGGAATTTTCATGTTTGAATCTTGTGTAGAAGTGGTGATATGTTCCACTATAAAAATAGGGTTGATAGTGGAAGAAATGGCCACCATCAAGGATAAGTGGACGGGAAGTGCCGGTTGGTGTGAATGGGTGAATGGGTTGGACAGAAGCTCCACCGTTTGGTTGTTTTGGTTTTTTGTTGTAAATTACATTCCAAGATGTAATTGTTGTGATAATGTGTAAATGATGAGATGTTTTGTGGCATGTTTGGTTGGATTTACGTTGGTTTTTTGGGTTGGATGTGGTGGCTTGGTAAGTACATGTTTGGCTTATGAAAATGGTTTCACTTGTGATTTATTTCATATAAACTATTTTATATAAATGTGCTAACGGTTTTATCCGTGTGGCATGTGTAGGGACGTCATTTGTAGAAATCCTACTGTGTTTTAGTACTCACCCCCTTCTTTGGGAAATTGGTGTCTTTGCAGTTGTTGTGTACCATGACGTGGGCAAGGGTAAGGAATCTCCCTCCATTAGGGGAGCTTTGTGATCCCTTGGTGGAGCTTCATGCTTGGAGCACGATGGGTATTTGTGGTGGTTTAATGGCTCATAATGTTGTTTTTTAGTTTCTGCTTGTACTATGATATGGTTGGTTGGTTTGGTTTTAGGTTGTGTAGTTGAACAACTTGGTTGTCTTTTCGGAATACACGTTTCGGTTGAATGTGCATGCATCTTTAGTTGTTGGTTTTGTTGGTTTTGTCTGTTGGGAAAATCGTTCCCTATTATTCCTTGAAACCCTCTGCATTTATTTCGAGCCATTGGTACCTTGGGAACGTTTCTTAAGGCCAAGTAACCCCCACCGCCTCCTCAACAGAATGAGGTAGGGGAAGGGTGTTACATTTCAAATGTATAGATCCATTTCTCAGAAACATTCAGATCAGTGGACTCACTAAAGGGATATAGACATTACATCAAGAAGTTCTCTATAGAAGTTTGTTCCATTATTTTCCCATTTGCAAGTTCATCATGATTAATATCATGAGATAGTTTGGGAATCATAGAATTGATATTATCAATTTATATCCTTTAACAATAGGATTCTTTGAAGGATAATCATTAAATTTTCTATTTCACAAAGCATTAAAATGGTTCCTCAAAAGAAAATCGATTTACTAAAAATAAAAAATGGAATATAAGAAAAAATAATCACAGAGGGGATCACATAGCCATGAAAATTTATTTATAGGATTTACAAATCATGAATCCTTATTTCTAATCTATAAAAAAAATTGTTATATACTAGTGTATTCATATTCATGTTCTATTTAAATATGCCCTAATGGTTCGTAACGAGTTTTTGAATAAAAAAATCATTTCCCCCGAGGGTTTCAAACTAGGCGTGTATAAAGGTGTGTTATTATGAACTAGATGATGACTGTGTCTAGCTCAATGTTCTATTTCTATAGTTATTAACACTAGGTACCCGTGTTCCAGAGATACATGCACACACAGTGTCTAGATAGAGAAGTAATTCCTGGAAACTACTCTTTATATCCGTTCTCAAAATTCTAAAATATTTTCTATACATTGAGTCATCTATAGACTTGTTTCCAATCATATCCATATATTTCTCAAAAAAGTGTTCATATCCTAGATTTTAATGGTTTACTAAAGGAAAATCAATATAAAACCTTTATACTACATAATTTAGGTGAATATTTATTACATTACATAAACACATGCGTACTGATCGTAAAGGTATAGTGTGTTTTGAGACATGTACACGTTTACAAAAGTACCATAATTGAGCTTTGTGATCTCTCCCTATGATCTGAAAATCTATAAACCATCTTAAGAGTATTATCTATGTTAGAATTATTTATAAAAATGGGAAATGAAACACAGCAATGGTCACCTTAGATTTCTTATATTTTTAATCAAGGGAGATATCAACATATCATTAGAATAATGGTATGAAGAAGATAAAAATAAAATATAGAAACCATCAAAATTGTATCATAGATCATAAAAATGATTCATGTGATAAACTAGAGTTGATAAAAATAAAAAATTCATAATTTAATCCAAGTGCACGAACAATGAGAGAATAAAATTGGCATAAAACAATGATTTGTGGAATGAAAAAAATCAAAAAACCCATTCATTACTATTTAAATCCTCATTTTGGAGAATGAAATAGTATTATGGGTTCACCCCCAAATCCAATGTAGTATTCAACATTAACTCCAATGACATTCATTATGGACATATTCCATTTTGAAACTGGGTTTTCGCTCTATTCTAGTCTAATTTATCTCATTAGATATCAATATTTACACTATGAATTAGAGGGAGATATTGGTCCAACCTATCACATAATGAAATCATAAATATGTTTTTCATAAGATCATAAAACAATCATCATATCAAAATAATATTTAGATTGTATTTCCTAAAAATATTCCTCATAAAATAACCTATGGATAATAAATTTATCTCATAATCATTTTATCATTAAATATAAGTATAAAAAATTGTGGTATAAGCATATTTCAAAATAATTTTATCATGGATTAACACATTGAACAGTTATGGGTTTCATCAACATCATATCATCATAAAAATAAACTATTTAGATACATTATAAAAATTGTATCATTGGATCCATCCTCATTAAATCATAGTTTTATAAATAGATTTCATCTTAAATGGATATTTATTTTCAGTGAAATATAACATTGAATAAATCTTGAAGAAAATATCCTTTATTGGTAAATAATGTTTTTAAAATTAATAAACCAAAAAATATTGTTGAAATTATCTTTATTGAATATATCGTTGAAAAAGAAAAAAATTTAATATTTAAATCATTAATGGGGATGATGTTTGGAAATTTCATTTGTTCTTTACATGTTCAAACAAATATTATGTTCACATTTTTTGTAAAATCCAAACGGGACTTGTTTGAAAAATGACAGAAATATATTTTTTTAATAATAATTTGAAAAATTAATAATTCATAAAATTCCCTTAATAATTAATTTTTTATATTTTTAAAAACATTTTTTTGCATCATTCTATTTAAACATTTTTTAATAAATATGATTTATGACCGAACAAATAAATTGGGGTGAATTTTCATGAAAACATTCTTCTGAACACATGGGTACAATAAGAGAGGAAAATGATTGGGAATATAGTTATCTTAAAATAAATATATTATAATGAATGAAATGATATACTTGAGATATATATCATAAATGTTTTTCATTGGATGATTAGTTAGGATAAATCCAGATAAACAATGAAATTGTATCATAAATCCCTTACCACATTGGTCAAATTTGTCACACACCGCATAAAATTACCAAATAAAATTTGACAAATAATATAATGGGAATAAATATATTTTTTGGTATTATATATAAATGTAGCTTTATATATCTCTCTTAAAATAAAATAGGTATATAACAGAAGTTATGTCTCAATAATGGTGAATGGATGGAAAATATGTTAACATAACAATCGACATCCTTCTTGCATGTTCAAATATCTTGTAATTTATTTTATGATACATATATCATAAAGCGCTACATATATAAATTTTACCATATGATATTTACTTATAATATTTATTACACATTTTTTTACAATTCCATGGTAATGAAATATTTCACGAAAATTTATTCATTGTTTTTTTTGTACGTATTCATTTTTAAAATTTCCGTTCCGCATACATTTATCATGGTTATGAGAAATCCATAATTTTAACCATGATATAAATATCATATATATTCATTTTATATTTTATTATATTTTTATAAAATATTTACATATAGACAATGAAATACACCATTTATTGAGATGATAGGTTTTATATATTCATGAACGTTGCTTCCATTTCCTAAATGATTTAAATAATGAAAGAAAAAATAATAATATTAACATCTCTAAATAATTTTTATGACACATATATCATATAATTTCAAAAACAATCATTACTACCTTCCATGAAAATCATGAATAAGTCACATCTTTCAGGAGGTGGTATTCCTCTATACATAAGAGAGACATTATCATATTCGAAAAGAATAGAATATTTAAGGGAATAAGTGAGATAATAATTGAAAAAAATATTAATATTATAAATATAATTTAATAATATTTAATCCATCATTATATCCATCCCGGATAGGTGCTGATAAAAAATTAATAACATCATTTCACGAGGCAGTAGTTGGTTGTACATTCAAATAATGATTTTGTAAATTTTTTTATTAATGTGGAGATAGATTTATGTCTTTCCATTAACATAAAAAATATCCTTATATTTTATATACTTATTTAATAATATATAAATTTTTAAATATATAATTAAAATATGTTTATGACAAAATAAAATAAAAAATCATGTTAATGGATGTTTCCTGTTTTTCTGGTAACCTCCTTAGGTCCACATGAAAAGCCTTCCTAGGAAGTATTTTTGAACTTAATAAGGCCTCTAATAGGATATTAGGGAATTAAATATGATAATTTTTTAGTTATTTTCTATTCTGATTTTTTTGTATAAATTAAATGGAGAAGAAAGGGGTGTCCTTTTATAAGTGAGGTGAGTGACATACTTGTAATTCTTTTAAAATTGGAATGTTTCCCCATTTATTTAATAGGAAATAAGGATCCAAAACAAACCATTAGAGAGACATAAAAATATTAATGTTTAAACAAGGATATGAAATCTGTTTTTAAATGATTTAGGTAATTTTTAACAAATTTTATTTTATTTTAACCCATTATAAATCAATATCTACCATAATCGCAATAAATAATGTTTAAATTTTTTAATAATAATTATGGTAAGAAATTATTTTTATCTTCTAGTTAATGCGAAATATTATAATAAAAATATATAATCCAATATTATAAATTTAATTCATTGATGTGGAAAATTTATGTGGAATACTAATCCTATAGATATTATGGGAAAGTGGTTTTCAAAATTGGAAATCACCAAATGTATAAAATGTTTCTATATCAAAATTCAATTATAAATTGAATTAAATATCATAAAATTAATTAATTGATATTTTTTTGACAAAATTTAACATTTAAACCGTTATCAAAGGAATATTTATTTATTAAATTCTAATTTTTTTGCAGATTTCAATATAAAAAAGAATTTTTCACAATTCATTGAAAATTAAATCCTATCATAAAAATAAAAAAAATTAACCATAAACTAATTTAAACATGTTTATTTTGAACATTATATTTTTTTTGTGAATTAAATTTCTATAAGTTTCATAGTTTAAATTTATTATTGGTCATAAAATGAAATAATAATCATTTTTATGACAAGTTAATATATTCAAAATGTATAAATTCTTTATGAAAATATATTTATTTTATCTCGGTTTTATTATTTTTATAATAAAATTACAATTTATATTTTAAAAATCATTATTCAAATTCATTCCACCTTGTTTAATGAAATGGGAATAATGGACTCCTTTGTATATTTGTGATAATAGTTTGTCCAGATTCGTTAAAAGTATGTTTTGTATGTAACACAATTAGTACAAGAAATTTAATATATTTAAAAAATTTATTGAAAATTTATTTTGGATTTGTAGTAAAACATTGATGACATGTGAATATAAGCTCATAAATTTCATACATAGATTTTATATCATAATATGTGAATAATAAAAAAACAAAGTTATTATCTATTCAAGAATCCTATATGTCTAGTATCATTGAAAACATGGATATATATTCAAATAGTTCATAAATTTACTACATAATTTATAAAATAGATATCTTTATAACTATAACCATTATTAAGATTATCAAACCTAGTACAATTGATCACTACATGGTGAATAAAATGATCAGAAAAGAGTGATAGCTCATCAAAAATAATGATAATCAAGGGATATATCAATTGATAGATGAGAATAATATGGGAATAAATTTATGTGGAAAAGAGTATAATATTTATAAACCATTCCAAACATATGATAGACAATAATAATGAATAATTTATTAAGTCATGAAAATTAATAGTATATAAATCATAAAGGAATTGAAGAACATTTTTCCTGACAACAAATCAATGCAATGTGACATAATTGTTTTTTATACACATAAGCATTGAAAATAAATTCCATATAGTCATGGAATACTTCCAAGTCTACCATTGTGGATTGATTTTACCCACCAAATAATCATATTAGACATGTTTCATTCCCATGAATATAATAGTGGGAATAGTTACTTACTTAACTGGGTTCACTACCCATTCTAGACCTCATTATCTCATGAGATATCATTATTAATTCTACTAAGTAGAGGAAAATATAATTCCCAGACTATGAATTAAATTATTAAAATAATACATATACGTTAGAAAAATCCATTTATATGATTAATATCAAAACCATTAAAATTAATGGGTCTATTAAATATTTCATCATTAAATAACTCATAAAAAATGGTTTTCATATACAATTGAACATTTTATTATATCATAACCTATGGAAAATAAATGGGTTTCAAAAAAAACATTACATCATAAAATGTCATGAACCGAATGGGGTCTCCATCAACCCAATGACTGACCCATCCCGCAGTAATGACCGAAGTGCGTTCCCGATCCCCACGAGTTGGCACAAGTGCCCGAGTATCAAATTGAAATTTTTATAATGATTTATCCATTTAAACAACCAGGAATAAACACACGTAAACTTAACTCAAAACAACATTGCAACCACATGTCATTAAACAATAAAAATGAGTCTAAAAAACAACCACAACATCGCCACAAATAACTCCAAAAAGGGGTGACCAAAAACCGAGTCAGCAACCATCTCCTGATAGAGCGATACCACTGTCCGACCTTCACCACCAATGCCAAGTTAGAAGAAGCAGCTATCAACATGGACCACTACTCTCAAAACATTTTCCATTTTCTACATCAGACATAATCAGGTCTACTTACACCCAAGGGTGTAAGTAGGGCATGTGAAATCGTTCAATAGTTTGGCACCAGGTAAAATATTCCGCATATAAAGGTTATGCGACCAAAATAGTTTGCATGTTTAAATTATAGAAAATAAATAAATGCACTAAAAATTTATGTAAAACAGTTTTTATAGAAAGAAAGTTATAAAAATGGAACGAGGTTTTGGGTATTAAAAGAAAATAAAAACATTTTGACCTTTTTACACCACAGATTTCACATAATCGATCAGTGATGAGTATATAATCATATAGGAGCAACAAAAGTGGGAGAGGCCCGAAAAGGAATAAAGCTGTGTGGGGCCCTAGAACCTCATGTCTCAGGGTACGAAAGAATATATATAATATGTTCCCATGAACGAGCCACTGGTAGGGAAACACCTCCATAACCTAGTGGTCTCTCTTCATCACCCAAGGATTAGTTAGTGTAGTATACATAAATCCAGCAATGTGAAACTTGGTCGGGGCCACACCCGTATCACTTGAATTCTAGTCTAGTCTGCCCACCTAGTACTCAGGCTCCCCTTTGTTGTCAATGTTCAATGATCACCCTACTCATGATGGTCAAGACACAACAAACCTGGATGTCAACTATGTCAAACAACATACACCTATGATTTCAACTATGTCAACCATCACATTTACACATTCAATATAAATGAATAAACAAATAACCATTAATGGTATTACACACAACAGAGATCCTCAGAAACAAAACACAACATGCAAGAACTACATAGTCTAACAAACTACACAATTCCAAGAACCAAACTAAAATTTATTAGAAATTTTAAAAATTGGGTTAGTAGTTTTAAAGAAAATAAAACAATACAATCATCAGTGCCAAAACTCACTCGAACAAACACATAGACTGTAACAGAAATCAAATATGGACTACTGCATTTGTTCAGAAACCAAAGGCACAACACAGTAAAAATCATACAATCTACACATGCCACTAATAAAAATAAAAAACCATATTATACCAAACAAAACCAAAAAATCATAGCAACAATTAAATAAATGATAGATTAATTTAATTAAACCAACAGACTAATTGATCAGATAACCTAAGAATGTGAAACCAACTACATAGAATGTAGTAAAACCTGGAAACATGATGTGAAAACTCCAATCGCCCACCAATCGCACCGCACGCACTTTGATTAGATGCTAAAACTAGACATCGAAACCAAAATTATCACAAAGAACATAAAAACATGGAGAACTAATCTGCAATTTTTCTGAAGGGATGAAACAACCATCTGATGTAAGACGCACCTGTGGTATGGTGGTAGACGGTCCGAAAAGGAGGAGTAAATGGGAGGGGTGGTGTTGTGAAACTCCAAGGAGGAGCTCACTGGTATTCTAGGTGGTCTGGTAGAGAGAAAGATGGCGCAAGGGAGTAGAAGGGCGGAGGCGGTTGGGCAAAGATGGGGGGAAGGTGGTAGCGCACGGTCGATCGAGAAGAAGGCAAGGCGCCGTCCGAATGATGTAACAGGTAAGGAGAGGCGGTGCGAGGTGTTTTCCGAGTGAGGAGGCCAGAGGGGTGACCCGTACGGGAGAAGGGGAAAAAATTGGAGTGCGGCTGCTGGGGTTGCAAGTGGGGCCGATACACAAAACCCACGGGTAAAAACGGATGGGAAAGAGGAGAGGAAGAATATAGGGGGGAATAATAGAAAATAAAGATAAATAAAAATTAAATAAAAATATTATATTATTTAAAACATAAAAAACTCCAAATCAACTTACAATTAGAATTATATTTTTAATAATAATAATAGTAATACTAGTGGGGAAAGAATGCTAGAAATTCTATAATGATAACTTAGAAAAACTTAAAACCTAATTAAAATATTAACATAATTAATATTAATACTAATAATAAATATAAAATAATAAAACCAACCAAAATAATAACAACATTCTTAATTGAGGTTGGACACTACGCAAGGTCGCGTGTGCGGTCATGCGCCCAGTCGTGTGCGTGGTCGTACGTCTGATCACGTGAGTAGCACACACTCGGTTGCGTGAACGGTCACATGCCTGGTTGCATGCCCATGTAATAATAAATTTAATAATAAATAAATAGTCTCTTATTAAGGATGCAAAGCGAGCACAGTCGCGGGCACAGTCGCACACCCCTATAAACCACAATTTTTAAAAAATAACTGATTCAAAACGCTTCTCAAAAGCGAGACCCAAAATAAAAAAAATAAAACTAATCATCGGTCAGGGTGTGAAAAATCTCCCCACCATAACACTTTCTGCCCCTAGAATTTCCCAAAAGTCTTGACCAACCCAATGATTCGAATGAAGACCATGAAGATACCTAAAATAAAAACTCAATCACTCAAAGACTGATCATTCAAAACACCTTGACCAAAAACATAAAAACTATCCAAACCAGGATCACCACAAAGAAAATACCACAACAAAGAATTCACCTTCAAACACTACTACATCATGGAACACCCCAACCCTCTACATTGGGATCAACGGGGTAGCTCGAGATCTCCATAAACACTCCCCAACGACCACTAACTGAGCTAACCAATTATCATGGTCGATGTTAGGTGGATCAAGAGCAAGGGGTTACCCCTCCAAGTGCACTATCAAAACAGAGCGTCCCCCATGTTCTTCCTATGGTGGTCCTCTGACCATATTATGATTTTTTCCAAACACTGGTTCTCCAAACTAAGACGACTCACAAACCTAGAAAAACCTTCGACACTGGCTTAACCATCCAAGATCCCTATTTTTAACCAACCAACCCAATAGGGGACATCAGTGAGACCACACTAGGTATCCCCACCATTCTAAAATTTCCTAACACCACAGAACCCGCGCATGAATTCTCAGTTTACATTGAGATATACAGACTAGATGCTTCATCAAAAACCCACTAACACAGTTTGATGTGCACAAAAAATTTCTATAGTGAACCACACATGACCACATAAGATGTTGTTGATAGAAAAAACCCTTAATCATAGCAGAAAACTGGACGGATGGTGTCAAATCCATAAGAAAAGAGCATCCCAAAATGAGTATAATTTCGACTCCTCAGCTACCCACAAGATGGACTACAAATCCCGCCTACTGGCTTTACAAGAATACCGATTCTCTGAAAATTTATAAGGCCTATGAGGAACTCCCATAAACAGAGACTGCAACAAGAATACATGACTTTCATACCCATAAAAACAAAAATGAACACTTTAGAGGTGATACCACAATAAATAAAATTATTTCTCCCCATCCTTCATTAGAGACTTATGTCGGACTAAACTCGTACTACGTTAGATGAGTTTTAACTATGCACAAGCTTCACCCCGAGAGCTATGGCTGGGGACCTGATTTCTGAATAATCTCCCACCTCACAGTCATATGTTGACCACCTCTGACTGGAAATTCCTCTACTAGAAAAGAAACATGCATAATACTCCTCGTCCCCAAAGAGGACACTCCGTCAATATACCTACTATTAATTATAGAGAATGAATTAGGGTGTCCGAATGACCACACTAGAGGTTGGAGATTGAGCGGTATGTCAAACACGCAACACAAACTGATTAGAGGGGCACTCCAATAACAAGTCCCTTTGGTTAACACTCTTCATTAGATGAGGAACCTATACTTACGACAATATGGATGAGAGCAACAAATATTACATACGTTAAGCTGATTCTTCGACACAAAATATATAGAACATGAAACTAGCTCAACAGAAAGGTCAACGCACCCCTTCACCCCTTGTTGAATGGTCGAGAAACTACGAAATCTACCACTTCCCCTCGCCTTATCATATTTAGTTGAAACCACTAGATAAAGGTAGTCTTGAGGATCTCTCAATAAATCTTCATTCATAGCAAACGAGACGATCATAGTTTTCTGATCTAATCCTTCTCTTCCAAACACACTCCAGATGACTCACACCAACAGAACATTTAGAGTTATTTAAAAACCGAAGACACTCCCAACATCTCAAATCATTCAATAGTACTCATTCAACCTCAACATCTACAAAAACATGACACAACCGAGCGGAACCCAGCTCTACCACTCCACTGAGTGTCTTGGTCGGGCGTAGAACTGAGAGAGACATGATGGAACCGATCTGAAATTTCTAGGGGGCATATCCGAAACAAGAAACACAAAACAAACTTCCAAAAATACAAATACATCCCAATCAAACATCAATATATCAGACACAAAATCAAACAATTTAAATTTAAAACATCAATTCATCTATAAATAAAACCACATGCTAGAAAAAACCAAACACAGTATAATAAAACCCAACAACTCTTTTGAATTCATCGCTTTCACTCTAGACTCAAAACCATTTTCCTATTACAAAACCATTTAAGCCCACAAACTCATTTGAGAGAAAACCCAACTTTTTAGGAAACAAGATGTAGCTTTTAAAATCAATCACTCACCACTAATATTCTTGGATTCCATATAGATTTTCATTTCCGTGCCTCCCAGGCACCCAGGAACCCATCCACTCAAATCCCCAACTATATATTAATCACTTCCACATGCAGACATGAGAATACATTGACATACCATTGTATAAAGAATGGTTCATCCACTTTCAAAAATAAAACATTCTCAATATTCTGAAAATACACTATTTTTTTCAAAAATATTTCAAAAACTCAAGGAAAACTCTCAGGATGATTTACATTTATAAAACAAATCACTGTAATTTCAAATAACCCAGGACATTATTTAGAAATTCAACATCAATAAATCAATGCCAATTTACAAAGACAAGTTCCAAGAGTAACACACCCCAAATATCATGCCAACCAGACACCAAAATAAAATAAGAGCAACACCAAAGTACTCTTCACTTTTTGAAGGAAAACAATTTCGCGCCAATCCCAAAATTGAATCAACATATAGAAAACATTAAAGCACATGGATGGAGAACTAGTGGTCATGCCTAACCTGGCTACACAGTTTAGCATACCATGCCCTAGGCGAGCGCCAACCACTAGGAGTGTCAAACTATACCCTTGGGAATCACATGGCTTTCTACTCCATGTGTGACTGCACATAGTACCAACTTACTCCTACTGTCATCCCGCATCCACACAGAGAAAATACATAAACATAAAACCTGGACTACCCCAGGCTACTCGCGGATTGGAACAAGCTAGAGTTCGCGAATCTTTTCCTGCACCTACCACATGAGTATAGAAAATCCTATAATTGGTCTACCTAACATCCCAAATAAAAAAGAACAAAAACCGATCTGATACCATTTTGTCACGAACCGAATTGGGTCACAATCAATACGATGCTCGACCTAGCCCATGGAAACGCCCGAAAGGGATTTCCCAATCCCCACAAGTTGGCACAAGTTCCCGAGTTTCAAATCGAAATTTTGGGAACGATTTACCCATATAAAGATCCAGGAATAACCACATGTAAACTGATCTAAAAAAACGTTGAAACCACAATTTATTAAACAACAAAAGTGAGTCTCAAAACCAACTACAACCCAACCAAAAATATCTCCAAAAAGGGTGACCAAAAAACAAGTCAACAACCGTCACCGGATGGTGGGATACCACCATCCGACCCCCAACACCAATTCCAAGTCAGAAGAAACTGCTAACAACTCGAACCACTGCTCTCAAAACCTTTTCCTTTCCCTAAATCAGACATAATCATGTCTACATACCCCCAAGGCTGTAAGTAGGGCATGAGCAATTACTAAATAAGTTGGATCCATAGAAAAGATTCTACATATAAAGGTTAGGTGACCAAAACAGTTTTACAGTTTAAATTATAGAAAATAAATAATTGCAATAACAATTTAATGAAAACTATTTTTAAATAAAGACAATTTTAAATAGGGAATGACGTTTTTGGTAGTAAAAGAAAATGAATACATTTTTACCTTTTTACACCATAGAAGTTACACAGTCGACCTGCGATGAGTATATAATCGCACATGAGAAACAAAAGAGTGAGTGGCCCTAAAGGGACTAATGTTTTGTGGGGCCCTCGAACCTCATGTATCAGTGTACCAAAGAATCCATATCATATGTTCCTGTGCGCGAGCCACTAGTAGGGAAACACCTCCATAACCTAGTGGTATCCAGTCATCATCCAAAGATTAGTTAGGGTTGTAAGCATCAATACAGCTAAATGAAACTAGGTAGGGTCCACTCCCGTATCACTAGAATGCTAGTCTAGTCAGCCCACCTAGTACCCAAATTTACCCTTTTGTGCTCAACGTACAAAGTTCACACTACTCATCAAGTTCAAGACACAACACAACTGGATATCAACTAAGTAAAACACCATACACCTAGGATGTCAAATAAGCCAACCATCACACTTACACATTCTATATAAATGCATCAAAAATAACCATTACAGGTATTACACACAACAAAGATCCAAAAAAACATAACACAACGTTCTTGAAATAAATTGTCTAATAAACTACACAATTCTAATAACCAAACTAAAATTTCTCAGAAATTTGAATAATTGGTTTAGTAGTTTTAATGAAAATAAAACAACCTAATCATCTATTCCAAAACTCACTCAAACACTCACCAAGACTGTAATATGAATCAAATTTCAACTGCTGCATTTGTTCAAAAACCAATGGCACAAAAAAGTAAAAACCAGACTACCTAAACATGCCACAAATAAAAAATAAGCAAATTATACCAACCAAAACCAAAAAATCACAGCAACAATTAAATAAAAGACATGATAATTTAATTAAACTAGTAGACTAATTGATGAGATAACCTATGCTTGCGAAACCACCTACCTGGAATATAAAACAACATCACCACATGATGTGCAAACTCATATCACCAGGAAGTTTCAACACAAAAACATAGATTAGATGCTAAAAACAAGACATCGAAGCCAAAATTATCAAAAAGGGACCTTAAACTACATAGGGAACTTATCTGCAATTTTTACAAAGGGATGAAATTGCCATCCGATGTAATTCTCACCTGCGGAAGTGGTTGCGGGTGGCCAACTATGTTAGATGGGGGTGACAGAATTGAGCCACGCTAGAAAAAGGATGTCATTGAAACTCTGGGAAGATAGACAATTGGTGTACGGCTAAAGGAGGGGAATTCGAGTCTTCATTCGAGGCAAGGATGGGGTGCGCTGAACTAGTTGAACATTGGCATGGAGGCTTCCAAGATGGGTTGGGGGGTGGGTGGTGTGGTGCTTCCAAACCGAAAGGGGAGAGGTTCTACACCTGAGGGTTTCAGTGCGTCAGAGTAGGCCAGGCAGGAATCGGCATGGTCTGGTGGTAGACGGTCCGGCGAGGAAGAGTAATGGGGATAGTCATTGCACCGCAAGACCGGGGCGGCGTGCACCAGTTTTCCGGGTGGTCCGGCAGAGAGGAAGATGGCGCGAGGGAGCAGGAGGGAAGAGGTGGTCCGGAGAAGATGGGGAGGGAAGGTGGTAGCACGTCGTCGATCGGGAGGAAGGAAGGGCACCGACCGAATGGTGCAACAGGTAAGGGGAGGTGATGAATGGTCTCTGTGCTATGAGGAGGCCGAAGGGGAGACCCGCATGTGTGTAGGGGAAAAATTGGAGTGTGGCTTCTAGGGTAGTAAGAGGGCCGATATGCAAAAACCAGGGGGGAAACATATGGGAGACAGAGGAGGAAGAATAGATGGGGGGGGGGAATAAGAGAAAATAAAAATAAATAACAATGAAATAAAAAGAAATATTAATTAAAACCTAAAAAACTCTAAATCAACTTAAAATAAGAATAATATTTTTAATAATAATAATACTAATATTAGTGGAGAACGAATGATAGAAATTATATAATGATAACGTAAAAAATTATAACCTAATTAAAATATTAACTTAATTAATTTTAATACTAATAATAAAACTAAAAAAATAAAAGCGGAAAAAATAATAGCAACATTCTTAATTGAGGTTTGACACTGCGCATGGTCGTGTGTGCGGTCACACGCCCAGTCACGTGAGCGGCGCACGCTCAGTTTCATGCACGTTCGAATGCCTGGTTTCGTGCCTGTGTAATAATGAATTTAATAATAAATAAGAAGTCTCTTATTATGGATGGGAACCGAGCACAGTCGTGGGCACAGTCACGCACCCCTATAAAACCCAATTTTTTTTAAGAAGAACTGATTCCCACTACCGCTCAAAAGTGAGACACAAAATAATTTAATTTAAACTCAGCATCGTTCGGTGGGTGACAATTAATGTAACACCCCTATAAATGTGAGACTTAAAAGGCTAAATGTTACTACCCAAGTAAACAAGGTTAACCATTATTTTCGGGTGCCTAATTGATTAGAACTCCACAACTAAGCATGCTTGGCTGGGAGTAGTAATCCAGATGGGTGACATTCTGGGAAGATTCCCAGGGTGTGTGTGAGTGAGGACAAAATACACTAAAGGAACAAGAATTGGCCTATGGGGACAATCATTATCCTGATAAGCAACCCCTGTGAGTAATTCCCTATGCTGTGCTAGAAAGGCAACCAAGGTATTACATGAGACCAATGGAGTCAGATGAAAAGTTCATGGCCAGGTGAGGCGGGTCATAACAAATGGTATCAGAGCCAATACCCCAGCTAGAAGTGCTTAAGCACTGCCTGGTTTTGAGGTTAGGGGTCTAGAACGAGGGTGTTGTTCTTTAAAGGGGTGGATAATGTAACACCCCTAAAAAAGTGAGACTTATTAGGCTAAATGATACTACCCATGTCAAAAAGGTGCACCATTTTTTCGGGAACCTACTTGATTAGAGCTCCACAGTTAAGCATGCTTGGCCTAGAGTTGTAATCAGGATGGGTGACCTTCTGGGATGTTTCCCAGGGTGTGTGTGAGTGAAGACAAAACACACTGAAAGAACAGGCGTCAGCCTTTAGGGACTGTCATTAGCCTAATAAGAGAACCCAATGAGTAATGGCTTGTGGTGTGCAGGGAAGGAAACCAAAGTATTATAGGAGACCCATGGGGTCAGATGACAAGGTTCATGGCCAGGGGAGGCGGGTCGTGACATAAAAAATAACCATATAGATGAAAAATAAGGATTAAATCATGAGAACATATCATCAATATATTGTACTAGTCATTAAATATTTTCTTCACCCTCTAAAATATTTATAAAGATCACATAGATCTTATCATGAGGAAAATATCATTTCAAATTTTAATGAAATTAATTATATTAAAAAAATAGAAAAAATTAATGAACCCAATTTATTTCAAAATAAACATTATGAAATTAAAAATATGAATAAATATATTGAAAATGAAGGATGGTGGAAGTTCTATTGAAATTAAATATTTTAAAATAAAAAATTAATTTTAATCTAATTTTAAAATTAAGTGAGTATCACTTCTACAAAAGAACCTATAATTAGTTTATATAATTTTTTTAAAAAATTCATACATGGGTATAAATGAATATAAAAAATAATATAGGAATAATAAAAACATTTTTTAAAAACATTTTATAAATCATCGATATAAAAAATATGATATTCGATCAAAAAGGAAAATAATGTAATTTTTTCCATAGAAATATTTTACGGTATCTTGAATATTTAAATAGATGAATATGAATGAAAAAAATATATTCCCAAGAAATAACTAGAGGTTAATAAAAATTATTTATTTTATGGAGAAGTATATCATAATATTTCATCATCAGAAACCTGACCAAAAATAATCATAGTAAACAATGATATTGTATCCTATTATCCTTACCTCTTGGAAAAGATTTGAATCATAAGAATCATGTGTAAATAAATTCTAATAATTCTTTAAATATTATAAAAATATTAATAATTTTGATATTACATGTCAATGTTCATTAGATAATCCTTCAAAATTAAAATAGGTGAATAAAGTATCATATGTCCCAAAAAATTATAAATTGAGATGACAACCCCTTACATCGAGTAACTGGTGCTTCTAAAGCATGCTAACCTCATATATAATAAATTTAAATTATGATAATTTTTTTTATATAATTTACATGTATATAATATGACATATTAATCCTTTATAACATTTCAACACCAATTTTTCAATAATTCCTCATTAAAATAATCATTATTGATTGTTACCTGTTTAGTTTTTTATGATAATTTCATTTTCATAATTTCAAATGTTGTACATTTTCCATTTTTGTATGAAATATAAAATTATAAAATTGAATTAAATGTAACATATATTAACTATATATATAGAGGGATATATTTAGTAATAAATGTTAGAGTTATAAACATTAATTACAACATTCATGGAGATTGTAGGTCATATATATATACAACTGTAATTTTTCACATTTCAACCAATGGAATAAATTAATATTAAATATTAAATCAAATATATATAATAAATATAATATTTCATATATCATATATTTTCCTTAAATATATATTTATTATTGACCACGTATAGAGGAAATGAAAAATGTATCACACCTCTTCAGGGTGGAGGTAGTCCACCCTAATGGCAGATACATAATATTAAAAAATTTTAATTATATTTGGGAAATTGAATCAATTATTTTAAGATAAATACAATTAATTATTAATAGTTAAAATAGTATGTGAAAAAAATAAAATTATATATTAAGTATATAACTCTTTCATCAAAAATCATCCTTTATATATCCTCTTAATGGGAGAACCATTGGAATTTTTTGAATAACATTACCTATAGAATATGTATATATATTTTTAGGATGAAATTTTTTAGGTTTTGGTTAAGATATATGGCCCAATAAGTGTTAATAAATATGTGGAGGAGGAGTTGTTTTACAATTGATGTGTGGGTATTGTTAGATTTTTTTAAAAGATTCAATTATAAATAACTAATTTTCAGTTAAAATAATTACAAATAGTAAAATGTTTTATGATAATGTTTTATTTTTATTAATTCTTCAAAATGAAATGATGTTATATTGGTTTAAGTGATTTTTAGAATCTTATGTTCTAGTTTATCTACTATGTTTTCCAAATTTTACCATAACAACGGTGAAAATATTTTCCCACATGAAAGGGTTATAATTTTACATTTAAGGTAAATATTGACACATAAATTGGAAAATGATGGAATATTAGACCATATAATGTTTAATTATATTCATTCATATATTTTGATGTTTTATTAATAATTTAGAAAAATTCCCTTTGAATAAAATATCATTAATGTAATTTTGTAAAATTTCCTAATAATTTGACTTTAAAATAAATCAAGAAAAATACAAAATTTAAAATTTACACATTTAAAAAATTCACAACAAGTAATTATTATATTAAAATTTAATTTTAACTCAAAATTTTCTAAATTACATTACTGTTATGGATTTTTAAAAAAAATTATAATTGTTTTTGTTAGATGGGAAAATATTTCTTTTCTAATTAGTTTCATTTTAAGGTAATAATATCATTCCATAAAAATATATAAATAACAATGATAATTTTTTATATATTTAAAATTAAAAATGTAATGTAGTATAAATTAATTTTCCCATTATGTAATAATTTAATAGATTTTCAAGTCTATAGAATGAAATTTCTCTCATTCACTTTTAATTAAATATATTAGAAGTCATTATCATGAATAAATGACACCAAAATTTCATATATTTGACATTTAGATGGATTTTGACGAATTAAAATTATCCAGTTTAATAAATTCTTGTTTTTTGGTTGATTTGTATACGTTATTATATTTGTTCTATCCCAAATCAACACAGTTTTCCTTTACAATGATAATAATATTATTGTGGTAACTATTTATTATAACAAAAATTTAATGACGTATATTTACCAATTTTTGACCACTGATTCCAAATATAGAAATCAACTGTGAATATTAAATTCATAGAAGTGGGAAATATTAATTTCACAAAAAAACAAAGAATGTTCTTAAAAATCAGAAATATATCATTTTATGTTTAAAGAAGTTTTTATATTATATTTAAATACTAAATTCATTCCAAAGGTCATTATTATATTTTTATTAATTAATGATAAATAATTATATTCTAAAATTAATTCAAAAATAAAAAATAATTTTTAAATACTCAAAAATAAAATAAATGTTTCATTAAAAAACATAAATTTTCTGTATTAAAATACTAAAAAATAAATACAAAAAATTATAATAAATCATTCATAAGCACATTTTAATATGAAAAATTTTATAATTATATCTTTTTTATGAAGTTATAATTCTAAATTTTTAATACATTTATTATTAATTTTTTTTCCAAATCAGTATAATTGTTTTTTGAAGATAATGTAATATTGAAGCATGAAATGAAATTTTTTAAAATTCAATACTCATATATATATAATTAATCAATAATTTTTTATTTATTAGTTCATCTATATATGTGTATTATCTAATTAACATACTCTTATTAATACCTTTAAATTCAATGGATAGGTTATAATAATAATATTTCCTAGATCGTATATGTGTGATCATGTGTATCTTATACACAATCAAACATATTAGTCTTTGAAAATATTAGGGTATTACATTTTCCCCCATTTAATTAATTTTTTCAAATAATATGAAAATGTAATTATTAATTTGGGGATTGATTTATAATAATTCCTATGGTTGAAATCCCACATCATAAAATGGATTAATAAAACATCAATATGAATATAGATAATGTGCAATATGATGACAGTCTAAAATAACAGACATTTATATTTCTAGATATGTGAAAATTTATTAGAATTGAAAACAGAGAAATGGTAGAAGAATATAATTTCCATAAAATTAATATGATTGATATAATACATTGATCAGAAGAAATTAAATGTGAATGAAAATGTTAATAACCACAAAAACATAAATTGGTGAGATGGGGAAAGACCATCAGTTCATCAAAATTTATATAAATCGGAAGATATTTTTATTTTGAGATCTTTTTCCTATAGTTGAGGAAATATTTTAACATATAGACTGAGAACATAAGAATGTATACTTACTTATAATGAGTAATTTTCTCCCCTACCCCAATTTTAATTGAATATATTCTTTTTCTCCAAACAATGAGTATTTGAGATGAATAATTTAGGTATAAAACCCTAAATTTAAATTTTAACTGATAAAAATGTATACAATGAAATTTCTCATGTCTTTAGTCATTAATAATAAAAATTGTAATCATAATGAATAATAATTACAAAAAGTAATAAACCCCCATAGTAAGAAATGAAACATTAATCTCTAAGGACTAAATTGCCAATATAACCACAACATTAAACAATTTGTTAATTTTAATGGAATTATCATACCCTTTCACATACATATTCAAAAATGTAATATCATTCATCGAAAATTATATTTCATATTAAATCAATTTTTAAACCAATGTGCTAAATAGTCAAAAACATAATGAAATGACTCCAAAAAACATCATTAATCAATATGATCAATCAATATATAATCATATAATTTAGTGAAATTCACTAAAATATGTAGAATTAAATTTAAAATGTAACATATAGGGTAATACTTAACATGACCAAAAAATATCTCGAGAAATATCATCTTTTCAATGAATATCCTTCAGCTAAATAAATACCATATATCCCTCTATATATTAAACAATAACTCAATTAACAATAAATCATATATTATTCAAAAGGTTTATTTAATATTCCACTAATTATTCATTCAAAAACACATTAACAATTTTAAATAAACTCAAATTTTTATCACTTAAACCCATAAAAGGGGTGTAGAAACTATTGAACATATGATCAAAAATTAACAAATAAACCCATTATGGTATCAACAGATTTGAATTCAACCATAAATTAATATTTATATGCTTAAAAAAAATCACACATTCTATATTCCTCAAATAATATGAAATAATATTGAATATATTTCATAAATTCAAATATACAATAACCTTCATCAATGATAACCAAAATCACCTATTATTCATTTCATTACACATTTTCTAGGTCACTAATATTATACCATTAATGTAAATAATTTATTTATCACTTCTTATCATTACCACCATACCACAATACCACATTTCATGGTAATTGGAACCATTTAATATATGCCTTCATATACATGAAGAAAAATAGTATGGAATATTCTATAAGAGTTTCATGATTCTTACATCCAAAATATAAAAGATATAATTTTTGAATCTCAATACATAAAATCGATAATCAATTCACATAAAAGAGGGGAAATGATTTGTACCTCCCACATATAAGGAGTTATATATAGGATTGGTTAATTTTCATGGATAATGGACAAATTTTCCATATATATGTAGTTATATATATGATTTGTTAATTTTTCTAAGGATATTTATTTCCCTTTCACATAAATTTCACATAGAAAATATCATAACGTTCCTTTTGATACATTCCCTTGAGTTCTTCAAATATTCACAAGATGTTAGATGATGACTCTTCTTTCATATGTAGTCTTCATAAAACTCATTATTTCTCTTAAAATATAAATTAAACAACTAACCCATACTAAGGATCTGAATGCTTTAATGTTAATAGATGTTTAAAAACAATCATAATGTTTCACATTCTTGTTATCATTTTATTTAGTTTCTAATTTTGGAAAATAATTCCATTTTATGGTGGTTCTCAAATGAATCTTCCTATTTATATCCATTAACAAAATATGAAAAGTGATGTTTGAGAAAAAATTTCATAGTGAAGAATATTGAAAATTCATTTATAGTTTTTTAAAATCACATAACCACAATATTAATACTCAACATTATAATATATGAAAATGTTGTAAAATTATATTATCTTTAAAAAACATTGATACAAAAATAACTAGTTCATTAAAATATTACATCATCTCCCAATATAATTAGAATTAAATGTACATATATTAGGAATATGAAACATATTTCATATATCCCTAATCAAGGGAAATGAATAAAATATAAAAAGGGTGACCTGAAGTCAAATGTAATGAAAAAGGGATATATTATTGATCATAAGAGTATTACATCTGAATTAGGGTATTATAAGATCTGAATAACATTTAAAAACCATTCCATGTATATAATATGTCATAATAATTAATCATGGAATAATTTATGGTTGTTCATAAGATGAGATCCATAAATTAATTGACGAACATGAGTCCTGATAGTATTAAATTTGCATGAGACATAAGTTTTTGTAATAGAGATAAGTATAAATAACATTATCATGGTATTAAGGATCACTACTATGATAATAATAGCAGATTGGGTTCACTGCTCAAAATAGTCAAAGTAGTCAATATTTACTCACAAAACTATTTTATTGGATAGATTCAATTATTTTTCATGGTTTTCTCCTCATTCCAATCCTATTTATCTCATGATATATCAATAAATATCCAATGAATTATAGGGGTATTTCATGTTGGATCCACCAAACAGAAAATCCAAATTATATATATATATATTTAAACCAAATGTTCATAAAAAGATTATAATATTTATACTCATGAAATGTAATAAGATTCATAAAAATTTTATCATAACATATCCCATGTAAAAGGAATTGTATTCCTAGAAATTTCATAATTTCATTAATGGATAACCCATTGAAAACGAATAAGATTCATAAAATTCATGTAATCAAAAACATAATGTGTATAATGATAAAATAATTATTGTAGCATAGAATCATATTATTATTAATGATAAAAAATATAATATTATTTCTACATAGATTAAAAAAGTTACTAAAGGTCAATTTGATCATTTCCTGAGGAAAATATCATTTACACTTGTCATGACCCGACCGAACAGGGCTCGAGCCGCGACTACCCAAGCCCACCTCCAATTGGATAGGGGCTGGCGTCCAGCGCAGAGTATGCTATCACACACATGGGAGGAATGTTCCTAAGGTACCTGTACAAACGCACCCACAAACACCTCCATGAAATAGTGCAGAGATATATAAAACTGAAAAGTAAAAATGCATGCATACACTATTCCACAACCAGAGTACAGTAGAAGTACAAAAGGAAAAATAGGGCCCCCCAAAAGAAAACTACAAAATCATGTCCAACCTTCTCTGAAGAAGGGGAATGCTGCCAAAAACACCGCCGAAAAGCTCCCTCGACACCACACCGGAAAACAATCCGGTCAGTCTCGCTCACTCATCTCCACCCGCTCTAGGTCCTCCTTGGACTCCATCGAAAGGCATGTGGTCTAAACAAGAGAAAACATGTGTGGAAAATCTCGTGCAGGGGTGAGTATAAACATACTCAGTAGGAACCCCAAAACCCAAAACCATAGAGAGCAACTGAAAGGCAATTGTCTGCTCATTCCATCTAGAGGGAACCCATATGAGAGAGAAACTCCATCTCGTGACCATCCTCGGCAAACACAACTCGTCAGCTCAGCTCAGGTGTATGCCCATACATACACCTTGAAAAATCCAGATATAATCATCTCATGTAACAAGCCACAAGAGGTACAAACCTCAACACCAACAACTGACCACAACCAGAAGAGTACACCCCATGATCACTGTCCTTCCAGATGACACTCATCTGAGAGATACACTCGATCGGGTTTCTCTCAAACCTCTCAGACGCTCACCTAAGAGATCACGCTCGTTGGATAGCATCACTGTGGGTAACTCACCGAAAAAAACCCACCAAACTCCTCGGATAGGGTGTCATTTCTAGGGTCCTCTAGGGGATACCAAAACCCACTCCTATATACAACGATCTCACAGATTGAGGATCACTCCCAGGGTCCGTTGGGGGATACCACGACCCGATCTGGCATACGTAGTTCTCATAGATAGGGGATCACACCCAGGATCCACTAGGGGATACCACAACCCGATCTGGCGCTCGATAGAAGCACTTCACTTAGATAGAGGATCATCTCCCATATAAAGGTGGTCACGATGATACCAGAACCCTATCTGGTATAACCCCCGATGTAGGGGATCGAACCGACGATGCTGCAACCCTTCAGAAACCACACGTTGAGTAGGGGATCACATAACCAACTATACCGCAACCCTACTATACACCTCATGCTGAGTAGGGGATCGTATACCCGACGATGCCACAACCCTACTATGTACGGACCACCGTGTATGGAATCATAATCCTGATGATGCCACAAACCCTACAGGGTTAACTTGCTAGATAGGGGAGCACCTCCTGTGAATAAGCAGCCACAGCGATACCAAGAACTTGATCTAGGGAAAAAATGATTGATGATCCTGCTTCGGGCGCACTAGAGGGATGCCACAACTATAACAGTTTAAACATCCCATCGAGAGGATGAAAAACCCATATGAACTTTTTGATGCCACACGATCCCTCGTGGGAACGAACCAAGGGAGTACCCTCAAGAACTGATGGTCCAAAACGTCACTAACACGAGCGACCCACAACGTCACAGTGTGCACCTCCAAGGCCAAAACCGAGGCCCCCATCGCGTTCCACGCGGAAAAACATGCAGGATAGGCTGTTTACATGCCAGAAATAGAGCACTAGTGAAAAAGGCACTATTCACCGTAGCTATCTCATGTGGGGCCCACACAAAGATCCTGAAACCCATAGAGTGGATCATACCACGACAATCCCCTCAAAAAAAAGGCGGAATCGACTACTCGCTCGTCTGAAACGGCCACCCGGTGAAAAAGGTACAATTCACCGAAGGCCAGCACGGGTGGGGCCCACGCCTCGATCCCGAAACTCATCTAACGGATCGAACCATTGCGATCCTCTAGGAAAAAAACACAGGACGACTAATCAACCGCCAAAATCGAACTCCTGGTGCGAAAGATGCTTTTCTACGCAAACGCCAAAACCCGGCCTCGTGGGGCCCGCAGCCAGTTCTCAGTCCCAACACCCGGAAACCATCTCTAAAAGTCCACTGTACCACCGGCTTCTCAACGCCACTGATGGCACGTCATTTGGAAGCTCCGGGTGGAAGTTACAACGGCCCGAAGTCGTAAAATAATAAAATAATATTATTTTATACGACGTTTCTAGCTCCCGGGCCACGATCCCGAATCTTTAAACCCTCGAACCCATACCGGAGGGTTCGCCTCGTCGTCTGGGTCGCGTCGCCGCCAACGGAATGTGAATCCGTCTCCCGGATTGCAGGATATGGGGGTTTAAAGACCCCCGTATGATAAAAGAGGTCGGGCCGACCTCGACCGGCCGCCACCGCCGGCCCGCCGCAGTCTGCCGGGGCAGGCGCCGCCGCACCGGTGCCGTGCTGGCGGATCTTCTGCGGACTGCCACGGGGCACCCCGGCGGTCTATTTTACGATCTGGAGGCATCTACATGACCCTCGACACCCGATCTACACTGTTAGTGCTTCAATTTGCAGATAAACGCAGCAAAACGGGATCAGGGGTTAAATCTCAAATCTGCCTACCTCACGGGTGAATCTCCGATGTTCTGCCTTATATCCACGCTCCAGATCATCCACTACGTGCTCCTTGAACATCGGCCATCGAATTCCGATCTCATGGGCGCTTCATTTGCTTGATTCGACGGATCAGCGGTGAAGAACAACGAAGAACGCCGAGAGGAACGATAAAGGGTGGGGGGGTGTGGATATTTATATCAGCCACCCACCTATGCCAAACCCGCCTCAGACCCGATGCCCGATGCGAATAAAGGAAAGGTCACCCATAGGGTAAACGCGTCATTATGAACACAAAAGAGGACACAAATTTTCAATCCGAGACTCCGTTCAGATGCTATTCGAGGCAACACTCGCACACTACCTTCTCCATTTAATTACGAAAACACCCCTGGTGGCGTTTCTCTCCGAAGGCCCGTGCCAGCAATGTTTACACATCTCATAGGGTAAAGGACATGTTCTGGATGAAATTGTTCCCTCAGATCCCCGTTCTGAGCTACCATTTAGGAGATATCACACCCCTCCTTGTGCATAGTATAAAATACATAATATTTTTATAAAATTAATTCTGGGCACACTGGGCCTCAGAATCGCACGCTGTCTTCGTTCCTAGATCTGAATTGTTCGTAGAAATATTCCAAAGTCTGACAGTTCTAAAAACCCGAGTCGCTACATCCCCCCCCCCCTTTATAACTTTTCATCCCCGAAAATCCCTAAGCACAAGGAAAGCGACTGGACTCTCAATTGGCCCTCGCTCACCAGCGAGTTCGACCACAAATGCCAAATTCCCGAACACATAAGTCAGATGGAATCATCCACCACACCTCGAAACTATCCGCTTTGGGTAGCACTGACTCACCAGAATGGTTTAAATCGAGTCACAAAAATGTGTATTGGTGGGGGAAGTATCCCTATTCTCACGCATTCGAAGCATGTTGAACAACACCCACACAGGTTCATACCAACACCCTGAACAAAACTCAAGAAAGAAACAGAATGGAAAGGGTACAACTAAACATCCTCTATCAAACTCCTACATAAATTATAAAAGACACAAGGTGTACCTCTATCCATCCGCGAAGCCTCTAGGTCAACAGCCTCCAGGGCATGCAGCTATCCTCGCCCTCGGCCACCAGCTCCCTGAGCTTGAGGTGGAACACATGGGGGTGGTGGTGGTGGAAACTGGTACCGCCTACCACCTCCTCCCGCTGCACCCGCTCTGCCGCCACGTTCGCTGCCCTGCAGACCTCCTTGCTCGAGATGTTTCCTCTGCCAAGGCGGTCCATCGACCGGATACCTCTCAGCAACACATCGGGTCGGTAAATCCCTAGCAATATGTCCCCGACCATCGCAAGCATAACACCGCCTCTCTTGCAGCTGACCAAAACTTCACTGCAAACCCTGAGCCTCAGATCCTCCATCCTGGGATCGCCTTCTAAAACGGTGCACATGCCTAGTCCCCTGAGTCTATCGTCGGCTACCAGTTTCCGACATCTCTGCTCTCGCGTGCTTAGCACTAACATGGGGAATCTGCTCATCTAGAAAGCTCTCAACAACCAACGCTCACTCCATCACTCTAGAATAGGTGGGCATGCATAAGGAAACCACACTTGATCGGATTTCCCTCTGTAATCCCTTCTCGAAGGTCTGATCCCTAAAGAATGGCTCTCGAACCATATCAAAGGAGTAGTGAGGCAGGTCTATAAACCTCACTGAGTACACCGACACAGTCAGGCCCTCCCGCCGAAGATTTAGAAGCTCTTGAATCCACACTGACCTCAGTGTCACGAGATAGAACTCCTCCCTAAAGAGCCACTCAAGCTCTGCCCACGTGAGCGTCTCCTCGTCATGGGTCTGTGTCACCAGGCTCCACCATCGCCCAACCGAACCATGAATAAGGCTGGACGCTAGGACCACCATCTGATCTGGGTGTTCCCTCACTAGGAAGAAAACTCGGGTGACTGCCTCAGGCCAGTCATCAGCTGCCTGTGTGTTTGGATCACCCTGAAACCTCAGAGGTTGCTGCCTCTGGAACTCCTGCAGCGCACTCAGCCTATGCACAACCTCATCCTGCACTGCTGGCACAACCAGCTGCTCGACAGGTGGCGGCTCAACTGGAAGACCACCTAGAGGTGCAACCTCAGAAACTGCGCCCTGCTCCACAACCTCTGCACGGGGCAGATCGTCACCACAATCCTACTGTGGAACCTTCGCTGGCTGTCTTCATGGAGGCATCCTGAAATACATCCATGACGCACCACAGTCAAAGAGTATATCAATAGAGCTGACTCGATAAGGACAAGGAAAACCCAAAAACCCCATCCTATATGATGCATGTACCATTATGTCCCTACGACCAATGTACAAATGTCCCGAGTCGAAAGGCAGGTTATCAGAGTACTAGTGTATGGATATGTCAGCCTCCACACCAACACTGGAGTCCCTGGCCTGAAAGTCGAACTCGAATCATTCTCACACTATTGCAATGCTACCCGAACCAAACTCACAGCTAGACAATCTATGCTCTGAGATCCCAAATGTGGAACCTCCTCTGATACCACTCTGTCAAGACCCGACCCAACAGGGCTCGAGACGCGACTCCCCAAACCCACCTCCAATAGGCCAGGGGCTTGCGTCCAGCGCCGAGTAGGCTATCACACACATGGGAGGCATTAGCCTAAGGTACCTATACACACACACCCACAAACACCACCATGAAACAGTTCATAGATATATAAAACTAAAAAGTAAAAATGCATGCATACACTATCCCACAACCAGAGTATAACATAAGTACAAAGGAAAAAACAGGGCCAACCAAAAGAAAACTACAAAAGCATGTCCAACCTCCTCTGAAGAAGCGGAACGCTGCCACAAACACCACCAGAATGTTCCCTTAGCACTGCCCCGACAAACACCCCGATCAGTCTCGCTCACTTAGCTCCGCTCGCTCCGGGTCCTCCTGGAACTCTTTCGAAAGGCTTGTGTTAGGCACAAGAGACAAACATGTGCGGGAAAAGCCCGTTCAGGGGTGAGTATAAACATAATCAGTAGGCACCCCAAAACCCAAAACCAAAGAGAGAAACTAAAAGGAAAATGTCTGCTCATCCCATCCAGAGGGAACCCAGGCGAGAGAGATACCCCATCTCGTGACCATCCTCGGCTAAACACAACTCGTCAGCTCAGATTAGGTGTATACCCATACATACACCTTGAACAATCCAGATATAATCAGATCATGCAAAAAGCCACAAGAGGTACCAACCTCAACACCAGTAACTGACCACAACCCGAAGCGTACACCACACGATCACTGTCATCCCAAATGACACTCATCCGAGAGAT
The DNA here is from genome assembly GCA_963277665.1 of Viscum album. Lineage (NCBI taxonomy): Eukaryota > Viridiplantae > Streptophyta > Magnoliopsida > Santalales > Viscaceae > Viscum > Viscum album. The sequence goes on from OY728120.1 coordinate 2,130,362,356, forward strand.
ACACTCCATCGGGGTTCTCTCAAACCACTCCGATGCTCACCTGAGAGATCACAGTCGTCGGATATCATCATTGAGGATAACTCACCGAAACAACAAAACCACAAAACTCCTCGGATAGGGGATCACTCCTAGGGTCCTCTAGGGGATACGAAAACTCACTCCAGTATATGAAGATCTCGCAGATAGGGGATCACTCCCATGGTCCACTGGGGGATACCTTGACGCGATCTAGCATACGCAGTTCTCACAGATAAGGGATAACACCCAGGATCCACTGGGAGATACCACAACCCGATCTAGCGCTTGATAGAAGCACATCACTCAGATAGAGGATCATCGCCCATATAAAGGTGGTCACATCGATACCGGAACCCTTTCTGGTATACCTCGTGGTGTATGGGATCGAACCGATGATGATGCAACCCTACAGAAACCACACGCTGAGTTGGTGATCACATTACCAACGATGCCGCAACCCTACTATACACCTCATGCTGCGTAGGGGATCTTATACCCGACGATGCCACAACCCTACTAAGTACGGCCCACCGCGTAAGGGATCATAATCCTGATGATGCCACAAACCCTATGAGGTTTACATGCTAGATAAGGGATCACCGCCCGTAAATAAGCGGTCACATCGATACCAAGAACCCGGTCTAGGGAAAAGATGCTAGAGGATCCCGCTCCGGGCCCACTGGAGGGATGCCACAACCCTAACAGTTTAAACATCCCATTGAGAGGATCACAAACCTATATGAAGGTTGTGATGCCACACAAACCCTCATGGGAACGAACCAAGGGAGTACCCTCAACCACTGCTGGTCCAAAACGTCCCTACCTTAAGCGACCAACAACAACTCCACACTGCACACCTCCAAGGCCAAAACTGAGGCCACCATCGCGTTCCACGCGGAAAAATACGCAGGATAGGCTATTTACTCGCCCGAAACGGAGTACCAGTGAAAAAGGCACTATTCATCGTAACTAGCTCATGTGGGGCCCACCAAACAATCCTGAAACCCATTGAGCGGATCATACCACGGTGATCCCCTCCAAAAAACAAGCGGAATCGAGTACTCACTCGTCCGAAACGGACACCCGGTGAAAAAGGTACTATGCACCGAATGTCAGCCCGGGTGGGGCCCACACCTCGATCCCGAAACACTTCGAATGGATTGTACCATTGCGATCCTCTTGGAAAAACACACAGGATCGACTAATCAACCGCCAAAATCGGACTCCTTGTGCGAAAGTTTCATTTCTCCGCAAACGCCAAAACCCGTCCTCGTGGGGCCCACACCCCGTTCTCACTCCCTACACCCGAAAACCATCTCAAAAAGTCCGTTGTACAACTAGGGTCTCAAATCCAGGGACGGCAGGTCATTCTTATGCTCTGGGTGGAAGTTACAACGGCCCTATGTTGTAAAATAATAAAATAATATTATTTTATACGACGTTTCTAACTCCCGGGCCACGATCCTGAACCATTAAACCATCAAACCCACACTGGAGGGTTCGCGTCATAATCAGGGTCGCGTCTCCGTAAACGGCACACGAATCTCGTTCCAAGATTGCATGATACGGGGTTTTAAAGACCCCCGTATGATAAAAGAGGCCGGACCGGCTGCCACTGTCGGCCCGCCGCCGGCCGGCGGCCCCCCGCCGCGCAGCGCACACCACGGTCGTGCTCCCCGACGTTCCCCCACGCTGGACGGCCGGCCGCCACGGCTACGCAGTGGGCTGCCGACGCCGGTGCCGCCGCGCCAGAGCCGCACTGGCAGATCTTCCACGGACCTCCGGGGGCACCACAGAGGTCCGTTTTACGATCCAGAGGCGTCTAAATGACCCTCGAGACTCGATCTACACTACTACGGATTCAATTTTGAGAAAAAATGCAGAAGAAATGGGATCAGGGGTTAAAACATAAATCCGCCTACCTCGCGGGCAAAACGCTGACGTTCTGCCTTAGATCCGTGCTCCAGAGCTTCCGTTGCGCGCACATGGAACATCCGCCGTCGAATTCCGAGATCGTGGGAACTTCGTTTTCACAATTCGGCGGATCGGCGGCGTAGAACGATGAAGAACACCAAGTGAAATGATAAAGAGGGGGGGGGGGGGGTCGCTGATATTTATATCAGCCACCCGTCGGCGCCAAACCTGCCCTGGATCCGACGCCGAATGCGAACAAAGGTAAGGTCACCCCTTGGGTAAACATCACGTTCTGGACGCAACCGTCCCCTCAGATTCCCGTTCTAAGCTACCGTTTAGGAGATATCACACCCCCTCAATGTGCATAGTATAAAAATACTTAATATTTTTATAATATTAATTCTAGGCACATCGGGCCTCAGAATCGCACGCCGTCTTCGCGCCTAGCTCTAGAATTATTTGTAGAAATATTACAAAATCTGACAGGGCTAAAAACCCGAGTCGCTACATCCTCCCCCCTTAGAACATTTCATCAATGAAAAGCCCTATGCACAAGGAAATCCACTGGACACTCAACAGGGTCTCACTCACCAGCGAGTTTGACCACAAACGCCCATGCTCGAACACATAAATCAGAGGGAATCATCCACCAAACCTTGACACTATCCTTTTTGAGTGGCACTAACTCACCTGCACGGTTTTAATCGCATCACAAAAACGCGTCTCGGTGTGGGAAGGATCTCTTTTCCTCATGCATTCGAAGCATGCCGAACAACACCCACACTGGGTCTTACCAACACGCTGAAAAAAACTTGAGCAAACAACGAAAAGGAAAGGGTACGGCTAAATAGCTTCTATCAAACTCCAACATAAAGTAGAAAAGACACAAGGCATACCTCTATCCATCCACGGAGTCTCTAGGTCAACAGACTCTAGAGCATGCAGTTGTCCTCGCCCTTAGCCACTAGCTCCTTGAGCTTGACATGGACCACCTGGGGTGGGGGGGGGGGGTGGTAACTGGTACCACCTACCACCTCCTCCTGCTTCACCCGCTCCGCCACCACGCCTGCCACCCTACGGACCTCCTTCATCGAGATGTTGCCTCTGCCAAGGCGGTCCATTGACATGCTCCCTCTCAGCAACACTTCGGGTCGGACAATCCCTAGAAAGATTTCCCCGACCATCGCAATCATAACACCGCCTCTCTTGCGGCTGACCAAAACTGGCCTGCGAGCCCTGAGCTTCAGATTCTCCATCTAGGGGTCACCTCCTGAAACGGCGCCCACACCCAGTCCACTGCATTTGTCGTCGGCTACCAGATGCCGACGTCTCCGCTCTCACATTCCCAACACTAACAGGGAGAATCTACTCACCCAGAAAGCTCTCAACCACCAACGCTCGCTCTAACACTCTAGCATATGTGGGCAGACACAAAGAAATCACACCTGCTCGGATGTCCCTATATAAGCCCTTCTCTATGGATGAGCTCTAAAGAATGGGTTTCGAACCATATCAAGGAATAGAGAGACAGGTCGGTAAACCTCGCTGAGTACTCTGACACAGTCATGCCCCCTTGGAGAAGTTGTAGAAGCTCCTGAATCCACACTGACCTCAGCGTCACGGGATATAACTCTTCCCTAAAGAGCCGCTCAAACTCGGCCCACGTGAGCGTCTCCCCGTCTTGGGATTGTGTCACCTGGCTCCACCATCGCCCAGCCGAACCATGCAGATGGCTCGCCGCTAGGACCACCATCTGATCTGGGGGTGTCCCCACTAGGCGGAAAACTCGGGTGACTACCTCAAGCTAGTCATCGGCTGCCTGGGGGTCTAGATAACCCCGAAACCTCAGAAGTCTCTGCCTCTGGAACTCGTGCGGTGCACTCATCCTGCGCACAACCTCATCCTTCACTGCCAGCACAACCAAATGCTCAACAGGTGGTGGCTCAACTGGAAAACCACATATATGTGCAACCTCAGAACCTATTCCCTACTCCACAGCCTCTGCACGGGGCATATCATCACCGCAATCCTGATGCGGAACCCTCGCTGGTTTTCGTCGTGGAGGCATCCTGAAATACATCCAAGACGCACCACAATCAAAGAGTATATGTGGAGAGCTGACTCGAGAAGGACATGGAAAAACTCAAAAACACAGTCCTAAATGATTCATGTACCATAATGTCCCTGCGACCAGTGTACAAATGTCCCGAGTCGAATGGCAGGTTATCAATGTCTTGGTGTATGGATACGTCAGCCGCCGCACCAACACTGGAGTCCCTGGCCTGAAATCCAAACTCGAAACATCCTAACACTGCCACTCTGCAACCCGAACCAAACTAATAGCTAGAAAATCTATGATCTGAGATCCCAAATATGGAACCCCCTCTGATACCACTATGTCATGACCCGACCTAACGAGGCTCAAGGCCGACTCCCCAAGCCCACCTCCAATAGGCCAGGGGCTGGCGTCCAGCGCCAAGTAGGCTATCACACACATGGGAGTAATTAGCCTAAGGTAACTATACACACGCACCCATAAACACCTCCATGAAACAGTGCATAGATATATAAAACTGAAAATTATAAATGCATGCATACACTATCCCACAACCAGAGTACAATATAAGTTCAAAGGGAAAAATAGGCCCCACCAAAATAATACTACAAAAGCGCGTCCAACCTGCTCTGAAGAAGGGGAACGCTACCACAATCACCACCGGAAAGCTCCCTCGACACCGGCCCGGAAAACACCCCGATCAGTCTCGCTCACTCAGATCCGCCCACTCTAGGTCCTCCTAGGACTCCATCGAAAGGCATGTGGTATGCACAAGACACAAACATGTTTGGGAAAAGCCCGTAAAGGGGTGAGTACAAACATACTCAGTAGGCACCCCAAAACCCAAATCCGAAGAGAGAAACTGAAAGGAAACAGTCCGCTCATCCCAGCCATAGGGAAAGTGGACGAGAGAGAAACTCAATCTTGTGACCATCCTCGGCTAAACACAACTCGTCATCTCAGCTCAGGTGTATGCCTATACATACACCATTAACAATCCAGATATAATAAGCTCACGCAACAAGCCATAAGATGTACCATCCTCAACACTAGCAACTGACCACAACCCGAAGAGTACACCACACGATCACTGTCATCCCAGATGACACTCATCCGAGAGATACACTCCATCGGGTTTATCTCAATCCTCTCAGACGCTCACCTGAGAGATCACACTCGTCGGATAGCATCACTGAGGTTAACTCACTAAAACAACAAAACCACCCAACTCCTCGGATAGGGGATCACTCTTAGGGTCCGTTAGGGGATACCAAAACCCACTCCAGTATATGAAGATCTCCCAGATTGGGGATCACTCCTAGGGTCCACTGGGGGATACCACGACCCGATCTGGCATATGTAGTTCTCACAGATAGGGGATCACACCCAGGATCCGCTTGGGGATACACCAACCCGATTTGTCACTTGACAGAAGCACATCACACAGATAGAGGATCATCACCCATATAAAGGTGGTCATGACGATACCAGAACCTTATTTGGTATAACTAGCGGTGTAGGGGATTGAACGGACGATGCCGCAACCCTACAGAAACCACGCGCTGAGTAGGGGATAACATAACCAACAATTCCAAAACCCTACTATACACCTCATGTTGAGTAGGGGATCATATACCTGATGATGCCACAACCCTACTATGTACGGCCCACCGCGTAGGGGATCATAATCTCGATGATGCCACAAACCCTACGGGGTTAACCTGCATGATAGGGGATCACCGCCTATGAATAAGTGGTCATAGAGATACCAAGAACCCAATATAGGAAAAATATTCTAGGGGATCCCACTTCGGGCCCACCGGAGGGATGCCCCAACTCTAACTATTTAAACATTCCATCGTGAGGATCACAAACCTATACGAAGGTTGTGATGCCACAGGAACCCTCGTGGGAACGAACCAAGGGAGTACCCTCAACCACTGCTGTTCCAAAACATCACTAACCCGAGTGACCCACAACAACGCCACATTGTGCACCAACAAGGCCAAAACCAAGGCCACCATCGCATTCCACGTGGAAAATCATACCGGATAGGCTGTTTACTTGCCCTAAAAGGAGCACCGGTGAAAAAGTAACTATTCACTGTAGCTAGCTCATGTGGAGCCCACAGAACGATCCTGAAACCCATCAAGTGGATCATAGCAGGTCAACCCCCTCGAAAAAAACAAGCAGAATCATCCACTCGCTCATCCAAAAAGGACACCCGGTGAAAAAGGTATTATTCACCAAAGGCCAGCCCGGGTGGGGCCCACACCTCGATCCTGAAACACATCGTATGGATCGCATCATTGCGATCTTCTCAAAAAAAAACACACATGATAGACTAATCAACCTCCAAAACCGGACTCCTGGTGCGAAAGCTACGTTTCTCCGCAAACGCCAAAACCCAGCTTCGTGGGGCCCACACCCCGTTCTCAGTCCCAACACCCGGAAACCATCTAAATAAGTTTGTCGTATCACCAGGGTCTCAACTCCATTGAGGTCACGTCATTCGGAAGCTCCAGGTGGAAGTTACAATGGCCCGAAGTCGTAAAATAATAAAATAATATTATTTTGTACGACGTTTTTAGCTCCTGGGCCACGATCCTGATCATTTAAACCCTTGAACGCACACCGTAGGGTTAGCCCTGTCATTAGGGCCTCATCACTACAAACGGAATGTGAATCTAGCTCCCAGATTACATGATACGAGGGGTTTAAAGATCCCCGTATGATAGAAGAGGGCGGACCGGCCTCCACCGGCCGGTCCGGCCAGCCGACGGATCTTCCACAGACCGCCGGTGGCACCCCGGCAGTACGTTTTTCGATCGGGAGGCATCTACATGACCCCCGGGACCCGATCTACACTACTACGGCTTCAATTTGCAGAAAAACGCAGAAAAAACGGGATCAGGGGTTAAAACTCAAATTCGCCTACCTCGTGGGCGAAACGCCGACGTTCTGCCTTAGATCCGCACTCCAGAGATTCTATTGCGCGCTCTTGGAACATCCACCTTCGAATTCAGAGCTCGTGGGTGCTTCGTTTTCTTGATTCGGTGGATCGGCGGTGAATAACGATGAAGAACGCCGAGAGGAACGATAATGGGGGGGGGGCACTGATATTTATATCGGCCACCCGCCGTCGCCAAACCCACTTCAGACCTGACGCCCGATGCGAACAAAGGTAAGGTCACCTCTTGGGTAAAAACATCGTTCTTGAAAACAACGGAAGACTCTGATTTTCAATCTGAGACTCCGTTCAAATGTTATTCGAGCCAACGCTCGCAGACCAACTTCTCCATTAAATTACGAAAACGCCCCTGGTGGCGTTTCTCACTGCAGGCCCGCGCCAGCAATGTTTACTCCTCTCATAGGGTAAACAACACGTTTCAGACACAACCGTGCCCTCAGATTCCAGTTCTCAGCTACCTTTTAGGATATATCACACCCCTGCCATGTGCATAGTATAGAAATACTTAATATTTTTATAAAATTAATTTCGGACACATCGGGCCTTGGAATCTCACGCTGTCTTCGCGCCTAGCTCTGGAATTATTCATAGAAATATTCCAAAGTCTGACAGGGCCAAAAACCCGTGTCTTTACAACACTAATATCAATTATTTGACATTTATAAAAATTATAAAATATAAAATAGTGCAATTTCATTGAAAATAAAACTGATTAACTATAATGTAATCATAAAATCATCAATCAATCATTATTGATTGAAATTGTTATTATGAAATTTAATTTAAAAGAAAACATAACATTCAATCTCTTTTCAACACTAATAAACTACATACTTTATAAAAATACAACTTGATTCCATTGAATTTTTTAAATGAAAAATATGTGTAAATTTAAATTTAAATAACAATATATTAATAAAAAAATTACTAATTTTTTAAAAAAATCATGGATGTGTTAAAAAATTATCATCGACTTAGGAGAGAAATAATGTCATTTTTCATTTTAATATATTCATTCAGCCTCATGAGTTTAAAGTAAATGATAAATTATAGGAAAAATATATTTTATATAAATTAGTTTTTGATATGGAAAAGTAGGGTGTTAATTTAAATGTATATCAATGTATATCATAAGTAAAAACTCTATCGAAACAAATTCTTATAAGCAATGAGATTTTAATATAAAACACATTCTATTTTGGTATCTTTTGAATCAAAATACTCATGACCAAATTAAATTAAACAAAACATTAAATATATGACAATAACGGTAATAAATAAATGAAATTTCATTGGGAAATATATAAACCATGTTACTGAAGATAGGTTTATGGAGGAACACATTTTCGAGCTCCACATGATTAGAAATTACTGTAAACTCCGAAATAATATATAATAATTTATTATAATTCTATTACTGAATTTTTTAAAAACATATAATAATATTCATTTCCCCTTTATAACATTTTATTAACAATTTATCTATAATTCCTTATTTAAATTATGGCTTCAAGGTGTTAACTCTTTCATTTTTCATTAGAATTTAAATTTTTAATTTTTTTCCTTGTGAATTGATCGTGGATCCATTATCTAAAGAATTTATTTATTGATATAAAAATCATATACATTCATTACATATTTATTCGTTTATAAATTTTAGATAAAATAAATTAATTCCCCCATTCATGGAGATAAAAGGCTTTATGTACATGGGAATATTATTTTTCACATTTTGATAGATGGTATGATAAATGAAAAATAATAATTCACTTTATTGAATAGTTATTATATAATATTTTCATATAAATATTTTAATTTAACCCATCCTGATAACCATATATTTAAATTTTCAACGAACAATTTAATCACATCACTTGATGGATTTAGTAGTCCACACGTATTCATGAGAAATATTATCATTTTCCAAAGGAATAGAATGTAAGAAGTTTGATTCGATATTACAATTTCAATAGTACAATTATGTAACAAATATCATATATAAACAAAAACCTGTCATAATACCCTCCCATACAAATAGTGATGAAAAATATTTTAAATTGTTATTTGTAGATAGTATGTTTTACATACACACGAGTAATATATTCACATCCTTTTTGATGAAAAAGATGATGGATTGTAGTGGATTCATAATAAAAATATTATTTATCATACATAGGATTCAAAGTTCCTTGTTTTATGATCACCATCACATATTTTTATAGGGTTAAATAATAACCTAAAATAATCTGATTATTTAACATTCGAACATATTATTTAAATGAACTCATTTTTATATCATCTTAAAGGACCCATTGTTAGATATTCAGGAATATTGAAACCTATAGAATGTTGATAATGTAGTTTTGTAGTTGTTTTAGTTGGTTTTATTTACGATATGTGTATCAATCAGTGTGAATAATTGCAGGTAGGAGGTTCTCCTTAATAATTGAGGTGAGGGGAACTTTCGGAATATATTAAAATATTATGTTATAAAAAATTTATTTTCATGTAAAAATATTATATTGGACATATATTCATAGAAAAGGTAGGATTTGGTTATAATCCATTATCTAATAGAAACAATTTTTTTGGTTTTTTTAAACATTATAATTTTGTTTAACTTCCTAGTTAAATGATTTCATCCTTAACCACGATAACATATTTATCAATTCTAAAAGGCTATAATTTTATTTATAAGGTCACAATTGACTCAAAAATGGTGAATGAAGGAAATTTTAGACCTTTTTTGTATCTTAATTTTCATATTTGATGATTTTTATTGATTTTTTATTTTTCTTAAAAATATCATTTCCACAAAATAGAATTAATGTCCTTTTTATAAGTGTTCATTTATTTATTACTATTATTAAAATAAAGGAAATGATTGAAATTGAATTTAGTATATGAAAAAATTAACAAAAATAATAATTATCCAAAAAAATAAGGGTACACACTAATTTTGTCAAATTAACTTTTTTTTTAATTTTTTTTAATTTCTATTATTTTATTCGAATAAGTATTATATTAGCGTTTGGGAAGAGTTTAAGGTAATTATTATGTCCTAAAAAATAAAAATAACTTCCTATGTGATATAAATCATATATCTTTTGAAAAATTAATTTGTAACTAAAATGATGACAATTGTTTCCATTTGTAATAATATTAGGGACATAAAAGTCTAGAGAATGGAATTTTTTACATTATTTTACATTTAATGCGTAAAAATTTAATTATCATGAAAAAATAGATGAAAAATTACTTATATTCAAGCATTTAATGACTATTGAATAAATAAAACAATCAAGTTGTATGAAGTTTTATTTTTTGATTTATTTTGAGACTTTATTACTTTTTTTACCCTAATTAACCCATTTTATATTTACAGTGATATTAAAAATAAAATATGGTTACTATTAATTTGGACTACAATTAATAGTGGAATATTACCATATTTTGACATCATTATTCCAATTATGGATTATATTTTTTTATTCAATTTAAATAGGAGGAATAAATTAATTTTACATCAAAATGAAATATGAAATGAAAAACTAGTTTTTCAAAAAAATGACCTTTTTGGTTTAAAAATGTATAATATAAAATTTAAGTATATAAGACATTATAAGACAAAAAATTATATTTTTTAAAAATCAAATATATTTGAATATATTTTAAACCTATTTCAATAAATTATATTTCTTTGTAAATACATAAAAATAAAATATATTTTTTCAATAAAATTTATTATTTTTAATTATTTACTGAAAAATTCTATTCAAAAAAATAAAAAAAATTAATATGTTTATTTTAATATGAATAATTGAAAAATTATAACCTGTTTATAAAAATAAAATTTAATATCCTCCAAAAATTAGTTATTATATATTTACGCAAAAAGAAATCAAAATAATTTGAGAAGAAAATGCATGTTCGAATAATAAATTGAATTTCCCAAAAAGTACCCACACCTTTTTGCGGCTTAGAATGTAAAAAAAAATTTTGAGGGTGAAATTTCATAGTGGGGAAGATTGTAATGACCAAAACATATATCAATGAAAATTACATGTGATCTAATTAAATGTTTTATTATGAAAAATGGTTATATAAAATATTCCCTTCCTTGGTTTTATGTTTTTGGATTTCAAAATACCATTAAGAATTGTTATTTTCTCTAATATAGTCGTTGTACAGTGATCACATGTTTAGTATAAATATAGGTCATTAAAAAATCCAATTTACTCAGACAAAGAAATGATGACCTCATATAATAGGCTTGCACCGTATGAAGCCCAGTTGTTAGAGAAAGGGAGGGAGGTGACATCATTGTATGCACTCTTGATGAAGCCCAATTTGATCTTCAATACATTAAGCTTGAGCAGAACAACCTACGGGAGAAGTGGAATTTGAGAGAGATTACAAACCGAGTGATGTTATCAAAGCCACCCCAAGAGTCTATCATCCTCGCGGACCATACCCTTTAGTATTATGCGGTTGTTATAAGGGGTTATGTAACAAGACATTAACAATATGATTATGTACACTATTCATGTATATAATAACAAATATACATTCATTTTTTAATTATTATGTTGTAAAGAGTTTTTAAAGCATAAATAGTGTTTATTTAATATTTAATTATGAAATCTATTTTGATGAAATTATGGATTTCTGAATTAAATATTATTTTATTAAAATTTTATTTGTATATAAATTTTTATTAAATAAAAATGATCATATAATATTTAGGAATACACTTGAAATTTTTATTTAGGATTGAAAGACATTTTTTGTCAAAACCAATGACTTTTCTATAAATATAGGATTTTATTTTAAAAGTTAATATTAACATATTTATAAAATAATTTTGATAAAATAAATAATTTTTTTGGAATCAAGACGTTGAAAATATCCAAAAATTAATTTTTCATATTTTTCTGAAACAGTAGAATTTTTGAGTAAAAAATTTAATACTGTTTAATTATATAATGCATTTTATGACAACATAATGACCCAATAGTGATGTAATAAAATATTATACGTGTAATGTTAGGGCAATATAAGTTTTAACATTAAATTAATTGGATTTTAGGTTTATTTTATTTATTTTACAATGCCTTAGTGGACCCTCTAAGACTTATAAAACATTTTATATTTTTAAAATTATTTCCTTGAGAGTGTGACATACCTACACAAAACGACCATAATATTTTAAGATTTTAGGCAATTTTCCATATATAATATTATTTTCCACTTCACTTTGGAAAAAACCGTGGCCAAAACCATGGGATGGTTTATGGTTTTGATTAGTTTAATGTGTAGCGTCTAAATCCTAAATAATAAAGAATTCCTCCCATTTTCCTATAAAAACCCTCCCATGGTCACACTTTCTCTTCACGAAATTCCTTTTGAGCTGGACCTACCTCTATCTTCCTCTCTCTATAATCCTCCCATGGTGCGATAATCTCTGATGAAGCCACTCTCAAGCCTCTCCCAAACCATTGTGATCACACTTCCAAGTAAGGTATTCCGTCCTCTCTCAAATTATCTATATTTCATTATATTTTTATGTCCTTTTATTTTCAATTATAAATATGGGTTTATTATTTCTCACATCCACCATATAGATGTATTTATTTATTTATGATGATATACCTGTTTCCCCCTCATTAATTCTTCCCATGTACACATGTTTCCATGCCGAAATTCCATAATGAATTTCTCTCTCATAATTTAAACTCAAGAACATCTTTTTTATTATGAATCTAAATTTCATTACATATATTGGGAAATCTATGAATATGACCCCCACATTTTCTATTTCATTTAAATGAGATGAGACAACCCTTTATATTTCATCAACCATTTTTATGAATTTTTATGTCACACCGTTATGCTGTAAAAATTGCATCATGATTTTCAAAGCCAATGTCCTCATGTAGTGAATACCATGCCCATATCCCAATCAAGGGTATTATCCTTTTTGAAAATTTGCTTATTTTTTTTGAGTTTAGTGTACCTATTTTAAATTCCTTTATTTTGTAATAAAATATATTGTTGAATGACTCCATATTGTAATATCCATGTGGAACACTAATGCATGAAATGAATTGTTTAAGAAGGGTGTGCCCTGTTAGTGCTCTAATGCATTGGGTAAATATTATTATACTGACACGTCACATGAAATGTGGGATTACTTTTGATAATTCATGTTCAATGAGGGTTTACTCATGGTACATGTTAAATGAGCCTTGGCTCATTCTAAAACCATGTTATGTGTTGTTGCCACATTTCTAAGTTGTGATAATCATGCTTTATCATGCCTTTATGTTCATGTTTCTTTTATTCTCCATTGATATGAATATTTCCTATATTTAATTTCATTCTTCATGTTATTCCATGTTTACTCTCTTACTAGGATTTATGGCTCACCATATTATAATGCATTTCCTAGGGGTTATCCCATGTAATGATAAGTATTGGGGAATATGGTGGTCATGTAAAAGATGTTTTCAATAAAGATGTAGTGTTCATGTTTTAAGTCTTTATGTAATGTTCTTAATCACCAATGACACTATACAACTCAATCATCCATGTTGTATCAAGTGAATATGTTATGTAATAAATCATGTTTAAGTGTGTACTGTAGAGCGTGATTGTCAAATTTTCACAATAATTTATGTTGGTTATTTCATATTAATTTATCTTATCTCATCCAACTTCCTTTACCACTGATTGTTGATGAACTCTTGATGGTTTAATTTTCAACACAACTAAATCATAGTTTAATTATAGTAATATGAAAGGTAAATTTCAGGTCCTTGGTATGGTAGGAATAGAATATGTTAACAAATTTACTTAGTCATTATTTCATTGGTGGTGATATAATATGCTTAATTTTTTCAGTCACCAATAAAATTGAATGAAATTTATATTTATTTTGATTTTGGAGTTCATTTATTTTATACTTTATAGTTTTAGATTCATTATTGGAATGATTCAAACTCAATTTCATGAAATTTCATCAACATGGGGCCACCTTATGAGGTTTACCAAAATTAGGATTCAAAAATGAGGTATATAAAATTTAAATTTACTTTATTTCTTCATAATTTTTTATAGATTACATGGATTGATGTAACATCACATTTACAGTGATGGTGTTTGATAATGGATTCATAGAGGATAATATTGATTTGAATGAATAGAATAACTCTATTATTTTGGGAGGTGGATTATAAAACCCCAAATATTGTACAACAACAGATCCAATTAAATTTTCTAAAATATAATGAAAAATTAATTAATAATGTTATTAGATTTAATGAGGCATGTGACATTAAATAAAAGAGGATATTGGGAGTATGTGGTGCAACATTTTATTTCAACAACACTGTTAGTTAGCAATTATAAAGCCATATTCTAGCCATCTCTGCCTTTACCACAAAAATTATGATGGTTGAATGGTTGTTAAAATTATACTCATAAATAAAATTTTTATTAAGATAAGCCTTGTATTTTGACTCTATACTTACCCTTGTACCATTAATTCATATTATCCGCCCCTCGCATGACCATTGGCAGCAACAAAATTAGGATTTCCCACTCTTCATCAACCATGGTGGATTTCCATCACCTAGGTTTAACCCCTTATTCTATCTGATGTGTTGATGATATATAGGTAAGGCTATAAATTCCCATACTTTTTGACATATTTATTTTTCTGTTAAGATGATCTTCTCATTTCTCTCAACAAATATCACCTATTTACCCATATTTTGTGTGTGTTGTTTTCTTCTACAATTTTCGGACGAATTGACACTTGGAATTGCATGTGTGGAATTGTTTTAGGATAATATAGGTGTTCAATATGTATTTCTCATATTATTTAATAATTTTTCAATTCATTAATAATTTATAGTCTCATCGATTTTTTGGCTTAAAAAATCATATTAAATCAATGAATAAGAAATTAATTTTGTATAAATCCAAGAAATATAATGACAATTTTTTACCTTGAATGTTATCCAATTGGAATAATTCCTATAAGAAATTTTCATTATTTAATGTTGAAATTTTTATTAAAAAATCATAATTAATATGAAATAGTAAATGTAATAATTTTTAAAATATTTTATGGATTTATCCTTAACTAGTATTTGGAGTTGATAAAATATATAATGTTGTTTTTAATAGAAATATACCTTATGAATTACTATTTAGATGGTATATGCCCTGAAATTTAGATTATTTGTTTTAACCAATTTATGTGAAGGATGATACCAATGAAATGTGATAGTATAGTAATGTAACATCATATTAATGAATAATATTTTGTAGAGGACATTGCCTCTTGTGGAATAAAGGGTGAGGCAAAAATTTCATAATAATATTATAAATCAGTAAAATATGTATTCTCGGTTGGGGAATGAATACATTATATAGATTGATAGATTATAAATTTAATTAATTTTGTAGTTTGAAATGGAAAATATAAATTTTGATGTGGGATCTATAAGGAAAATGAAAATTTTGAATTGTGTATTGAAGTGGGAAATTGAAATTGATCTTTAATAAATGTAATTAACATAATCTATAACTTCTAAAGGGAAATCAAGATATATTAATTTTTTAACTCTAGGATGATCCCCTAAAATACAATTTGAAAATAAAATTTGTGAATTAGAGGATGAGAACCATGATTCTATATGATATATGATGGTTGGTTGTATCCAGATGAGCACACAATTCACTAGGAATAACAGGATGAGTTATTAGACTCGATGAGATACCAGATTATGGAGAATGTAAGGATGAGAGTCCAGATACAATTTGATAAAAGATTATTGGGAATACAGAAATGAGAACCAAAATTACATGGTAATTCCATGATGATCTCCATGATTTTCTATTACACATAATGATAGATAATGTTATAATTGGGTTTTTTATTCCATATGATATATAATTCATGTTAATGTTAGGAAGAAATATAATATTCCATTGAAATATTCTTGATAA
Organism: Viscum album; assembly: GCA_963277665.1. Taxonomy (NCBI): domain Eukaryota; kingdom Viridiplantae; phylum Streptophyta; class Magnoliopsida; order Santalales; family Viscaceae; genus Viscum; species Viscum album. Next base: position 2,130,378,333 of record OY728120.1, read on the forward strand.
TATGGAATTCCAAGTTGTGGGCCTAGATTCCATGTGTTTTCATAGAGTGGATCAGTCATCTGTATGTGCATAGAGAGAACCATCACTTGTCTAAGTATGAATAATCTGACCGTATGGTTCAACACATATCCTAGGAATCAGTTTTTTCAATATATATCATACATTATATCACTATATTTTTAATGAACATCATATGAACATGTAATTTAGACTAGATAATTATAGACACCATTGGGGTGACATATAGAATTTTACTCACTCATTCCATTGGACACTATAATTATTTTGTAGATGGGCATATATAATAAGGGGAATCACTTTAAAAAGGTAGAGTATTGAAGCTCAATTTTTGGTTGTACTAGAATAATGTATCATATGATTTTTTGATCAGGCTAGGACTTGGTACCATATTCAAAAAAAAATATTAATTATTTATTTTTCTATTTAGGCCTTTTTGATTCATTGAATTACATTTATCGTATTTCGTTTATTTTTTATAGAATGGATTCATTTAATTATTATCAGCATTTTCATGAATGTTTGTGTACCTTGTTATTATGTTATATATATGATTTCGCTTATTTTTTCTATTATTTTACATTTTTATAATGTTGTATTCCCCCCACTATACATCCTCATACCCACACTACTATTAGGAAGCCTCAGGAATGAGGGGAGGTGTGCCCGAGGAATATTGGTGTCTTTTTTTCTTGGAACCGATTAGTTATTAATTGTAGTGGGATGTTATATGGTTATATCAGATTGGTTTTTCATTTTTTATAATTTTTTGGAAATATATAGGAAAATAATAACGTGACTAAATATTTATTAGAAATTAAGCATTGAAATTTCCCCAAAACAAATAAGGGAAGCCTTTACATCTTGGGATGTGATTGTTTTTATGTTGTTTTCATTTTTCAGTTATTTTGATATCACCTCGAGTGATGAACATGATTTACATAGTAATTGTATGTGATAAGTTTTCTCATATATGGTATAATAAGAGTGAATATGTTATTCCATGATATCGTGCATGTACGATTTACCTATCATTTTAATTATTTCCTTTGATTTGTTACATGTTTAAGCAGACAATGAACAATGTTTGTTGTTTATAGTGTACACTACTATTTATAAATGTATACGATAATTTTTTTTGGTTGAAACCAACGTAATTGTTATATTAAATAAATAAAATAATGTTTTTTGATTACTTAACATGGTTATTATGAAGAATTTATTAAATAAAATTGGAGTGATAAATTATATGGTGTTTTCCTATATAAATTTGAAAGAATATTTCATTTAACTAATAAACAGTCAATTAATTGTCAAATGTGTGTTACATTATTTCATTATTATATTATTTTATAGTGTCAGCTAAATATAATTATAAGTATAACATAAATTTTTTATCCACCACAACATGAATATGATATTTCTTTTAACTGATACATTTTAAATAGAAATTCAATCTAATTGAAAAGTAATGACGGTATATAAATTGGAATCCTATGATTATATGGTGTGGACCTAGCTGGTTATTGGTTGTTAACCATATTTCTGTGTGGTTTTGGAAGTGATAGATCATTAGTTATGTGTCATACCATTTAATTATGAGTCATCTGATGTGGGGGGATTATCTAATTTTATGGTTGTACCAGAACTGGAAAATGGGTAGGATTACATAGAATCATTCTTGTGCATTCCACCTAATTGCGTGTTTTTGGAATTGTTGATATCATGTGATCTTAGAATAAGGGGGTGTGTCCCCCATTATTATTACATATATAATGCCTGAATTCTAGGTTATGTAAGATATCATAGTAAACATCCGTAGACCTTACTCTCAATTACTGAGTGAGTTCCTTATTGAATTCATTAGTGGCCCATGTGAGGAGTGGACATAACTTCATGGATTCATTTAGATCCCTGAAACATGGTTACATTATTTCTATGGAATCGACACACGTGGGGTATTATTAGGTCTATGGTGTAGATGACATAGATGTATAGGTTTCCATAGGAGGATAAATCATGCATGGGTTCTATTTTTATAAAATATATATTTGGGAGAGACATACGTATTCAACTATATAGTCTTGTTAACTCTTAAATGTGGTATCAATTTGGTTGATCGATAGGAATCATGGATAGTAGACTTCGACCTAGGGAGTCATGGTGAAATGAACTATTTTAATGATGCTACACAAAAGGAGCTCATGGATATTTATTTTTTCATATGTGATACCATGAGAATGTCAACACATACAGGATTTGAATTTTGTATGGGATAGATCAAGGTTATGGTTTTTAATAAATTTTTAACCTTTCAGAGGTATGGCTTAATCCATGCGTGAAATTACATGTACTCATTAAATACAACTACCCTTTATTCTGAGTTGTTTTGTATCTCCATCAAACATTTATGGAATGTATAGTCTTATACTCTTCCATATTAATTATTTTTAATACGTTAAATTTGTAAGGATCATATGGTTTCATCCATTTAAATTATTAGATCTATTTGTTGATGGATGTTAATGTGATGACCCATAAAATATCTAATTTTTCATTTTGAAGGTCACTGATGGTTCTCTGGATTATTAGATAGAATTGACATCCTTAAAGTTATGGGGTTTCTCTAATAATGTTGTGTGATCCTAGTTTCATTGAGTGGGTAAAATGAAACATGATTTAGTTCTATTTTTTAGTAACTGGATGGACTGTATCGCATAGGATTCAGTCAGACCTTGTGGGATAGTTTATGTTGATGGTGCACAAATCATTTTGTATATTTCTTGGCTGGCTTGGGAGGAACAAATTTTATATTTTAATGATTAATTGATGGTGTTTTATTGGATTTTCATGTCCCATTATTGTATAGAATTAGTGAAATTGATCATGTTTTTTCTATTGAGAATCATATGTGTGTTATAAAAAAATGAATTTAAAAATTCGTTATGGTTTATGGGTTTTTATTCATGATGGATCCTTCATATAGGTCCTTTAGTTGCATATTTTTTTGATTCCCTCTTGTGCATTGGTGATCTAGTTTTAGTTAACTAACAGATGAAGGTTATCTCTGATTATTTTTTTTGGGTATTTAAATGTTCTAGAGTCGATAACATGTTGTATGGATCATGATATGTAGAAAAAAATATTTGTTTGACCTGATAGGGGTTTTGTGGGTGAAATTTATAGTTGATAATGGTTTGGGATAAGTTTCACATGTGTGTTCTGATGTAATATGTGAAGTGTGTAATCATGGCATAATATAAGCGAATACAAATGGTTGGTAGCACACCAAATATAATTATATTGTGTGAGCCCCATTACATGTTATTTTCGGTAAATTTCTTTGGTGAAATCACTATAACTTATCTGTGGTTGGTAGTTAATGTTATTGTTAACAATTATGTATGAGTTTGGTACCACATTCAATTCCTCTATTTAGATATTAATAGGACTCTTACCATTGTGATCAAACCTTTAGTTAATTAATTAAATTATTTGGACTCTACTAAATTTGTTATAATCTCAACAATTGTTATAATAAGACAATAATATAAATAGGTTAGTGTTATACCTTGATTTATCATTTGAAGGAGTCTTCTATATGAGATGTTTTTATATAAGATAATATTATTAATATTTGGTACTAAAAGTAATGATATATTTGGGGTAAATTGTGATTTCTATCAAATTAAGTTATTTTTCATAGTATAGGAATGAGATTGGAGGACAAGGATGGTATAGTTGGTTATATATGAATACTTCTAGTATAGATTGCTGGGGAGTTTCAGATAATCCAGGAACAAACAAGTGAATTATACTATAGAATAGTATTGAATTTTATTTCATAGGTTAAACCATTTATTGGGTATATTACGATGTATAGAAGTGTCAGTGGGTTATTATAAAATAATTCTTGTGTTGGAATCTAGGTTTTCTGATATATGATCTCTTATTGATTCATGGTTGATGCTCTTATAGGGTTCTAGTGGTGGTTCATCGAAATCATATCTAGGTGCACTATCTTATATAAAAAATGGTGTGATCATGGATTACGTAAGTCCTTTGGGAAAGTATTATATATTTGTGCTAGTGTAGGTGGAAGAATTTGTTAGTAAATGAACAATTCTAGGGATAACCTAGAGCATTGTGTATTTTGTATTTTGAAACATTCATGTCTTAGAACCAACAATAATCAGGTAGCATTGTCTTAGTTATGAGGTTCTATCATTTCATAACTTGTGACTCATGTGAAGATGAGTATGGTCACAATCTATTAAATTAAATCTTTTAGGACTAGGTGTTTGGTGGATGATTAACAAGGAAGCTGAAAAATGGGGGCATGGGAACCTTAGTCGTTATTGGATGACTTTGTTATATGAATAATTAATTTTTGATAAATTTTTATAACAAAATTCTATGATCATGAAATTAATCTACCTAACCCTTTTTATTTTTTAATATTGGTTGTGTATATGAGTAATATAGTTCCACTAGATTATGGGAATCATGGCTATTTTGGATTGAATGTTTTGAGCTGTTATGCATGGGATGATGAAGATTTAAGAATTTTATTTGGAATAAATATAAAATCATTATGACCATATAGTGAGAGAGGGAGAGATAATATTACTTTCTTTGTGTTCTAAGGATCACGGTCTCTTGATTTATTACATTGGGAATAATTTTTTCTAAAGTGAGGATGTTTTAAAATAAAGATTGTTTTACAGATCGTGAACCATTTTAAATTTTTATAACATAATATAACATTCATTAAAGTTCATATTAATTGATATGAATGTATATATAGAGTGTTATTGAGGGATACCAAGAGGGTTTTGGATAAAAAATATTTTTTTATCATTACTAGAATGCTGGTGTGAAGACATTAGCTAACCGGTGGCCATAAAAAATATCAACTCTCTCTGCATGGGAACACCAAATAACATGTGGATAAGGGGATATTATCTTGTGTTCCATCATATAATTGGTTTCACCATGGGTGTAAATTTTATTAGCATGAGCCTTTTATTTTTACCAAGCCCCCAAACCCTAACATAGTTTTAGTTCACCACCCAAAACCTGTAATAGTGATCCAAGGGTGATTTCTCCTTCTTTATGTACTATAGTAGATTTATGTCATCTGAGGTGGGTTACATATTGTGTATAAGTAATTGTGAATACTAAGGTAATTATATTACTTATCTTCTTTATTTACATCATTTATTCCAATTTCATGTGATCTCTTGTGGAATTCATCTAATATTCCAAATTACCATGGTTTTTTCTACAATGTATTTTATCAAATTTTATGTAGAACAAATGAATTTTGCTGTACTTTTGGAATAATTTAATGATTTAGGAGGTGGTGAATATGAAATTCCTATAGTATTTCCTAATTTTTTAAAATGCTTATGGGTTGTCAAATCATGCATGTGTATTTTTCATTGATGAAAAAGTTTATGTTTTTGACATCATATATTATAATTCCTCATTCTTAATCTCATGTACTTAATATTACATAGTCACGATGAAAAAATTGTATTTGATTGAATCACTAATTAAATGGACCATATGAAAAGTTTATGTTAATATTAACTTCCATAATGGTTCATGAGTAAAATGAAATGGTGAATTTTAGAATTTGTATAAGTAGTTGAGGTTTCAACCCCTTCATTTTTGTGGAATTGATAAAAGATAAAAAGAGGGTTGATGTGGATTTTATCCATATATGTTAGTATGTTAAGGGAATGTTCTACGATGTTGATATGGATTATTTTTCAGTTAACCTATCTCAATGGAGATTTTAATATAATACCTTATAGAATTAATGAATCTTCTTATAGATAAATGCTAATTTTTAAAAGAAATGGCCACTCACGAATTGAAAGGTTTGATTAAAAATTATTATTAAATGATAAATTGGAAAACAAAATTTTATGTATATTATAATTGATATGAAAATGTGGATATGTTTTTATTAAATTTAGTTAATCTGTTAAAGTGAATTAGAAAAATGTTAATGTGTGAATTGTTATCAATATAGTAAATAGTAATTTTGAAATTTAAATTGAAGTAGTAAATTGAATTGTAAAATTTAGAAATTTTATTTCTGTGAAATTTAAATTCCTTAGGGATGTATAGATACATGTATTTAAAAACATTATGATTCCATAATTGGATTCCAATTGAAATATGGATTTCAGAATGTCTTGATGAGTGCATCAATTCTGTATGTTATATGATAGTTTGGAATTCTATAATGAGTGCTCGAATTCAACTAAATTCATATTATGAAAACCATGATACAATATTATACCAGATGAATGTGAATACTATAACATTATTATATATTTAATATTATACAAAATGGTTGGAATGTTAGTTTCAGGAATTGGATTCCATAAGAATATGGGAATTATTTTTGGTAACCTATGTGATAAACGAGGTTGGATATTGTGAGGATTAGAGTATATATAGAATATAAAGTGTAATTATTGGGAATTATGGGATGAGATATCTTATTCCTTTTGATACTTCTTAGAATTGTGGAATTATAGGATGAGAGAATGAATTCCACATTGTTATTATTAGTGGAGTTTCCATCAAAAAAATCATAGATAGATCATGCCATTAGATGAATAAAGTTTGATCCAAACTCATTTGTAATAGTGGATCATAGAGATCAATGTATTTTATTTATTTCATTTTTTATTTGTTTAATTGATTATGTTATCCCAGATTTTCAAATAAATTGTAGTGGACATTTAGTGATTTTTTTGTAGTGGAAAATAAAGTTTTACCGACCCCCTGCATTGGTACCCATGGGACTTGGGTATCTAGGAATATGTAACATGATGTCGGAATTGAAAATAGAATTGGGATGCTACTCCACATATTTTGGAATACTAGTATAGATCATGAATATTTTGGGATTTGTATTTGAATCAAGACCAATTTTCTTTGATTCCCTTACTTATATATTTTTGTTATTGGGTTATTTTTAATATCTTCCAGAAATGTATGGTATATATTTAACTTTTTAACTAATGGTTCATGTTATCATTATTGGAACATTCATTATGATTTTCCACCATATTATTTGAATGATATATATGATTTCTCTTGTTTACATTATTATTTTTCTCTAATATGCTGGTAATGTCTCACCCCCATACCACCGTAGAGATTCATTGATAGTCTGCAACCTCTCGCATATAGGGAGAAGTGATTTAGGTATAATATATATTACTCATCTGGGAAATGATTCCTGATATGGGGTGTTATGACGTTACATAGAAAATTATATTACTCCTCTATATGGGTTGATCTATATTTTTTCCAATATAAACATGGGAAAAAATGTCAGTGAACTGAAATAGATCCATGAGTGGGTTTTCACATGTGATGAAAGTATTAGAAGTCATATTAGACTCATAGTTTTCCACGTGTTTTATTGATCATTATATGTAAACTAATGGATATGTAACACATATTATATTATTCACTAAATGGGAATTAGTATCCAATGTTGGAATCCTTCTATATGTAATTTATAATTTTCCAAATGATGGCCTCTTTCGATATATAATGCTTACATAGAGTGATATATATGGTTGGGTCTATGAATTATATTAGTATTGTTCTCATTGAATATTTACATTCAAAATGTGTGTTCTTATGTAAAAATTAATATTATTTTTTTCAATTATCATAATATTTGATTAGTAATGATGTTTAAGGAGATGAATGGACCTCTATTTGCAGTACATTGATGACATGATAATTTATGGTCAGGTTCTTGAATTCAGATTATAGAGAACATTATACTCCCAGCCCAATGAGGTGAATCTATATATACATTACAATAATTAAGGCCATTATAGGTTACAAATAACCTCCATTGATAAGGTAAATTCAATTTATATAAGAGTTATCTTAATGAATTCCTTAGGACGAGGATTTTTATATACGTTATAGTTGGATATAATTCATTAATTTGTTTGATACATGTCGATTGCATGCTTTGTGATATATTTCTCCTAGTTTTACATCGCAATATAAAGAACATTTATGCATGGTTTGTTATTATTATATCAAATAGTATATTGGATTTAAAAATTATTCTATTATATTTCCACAATGTAAGGAATTTTGATGATGTTGTGTTAAGAAATTTATTATTCCATCATATATTTATTGTCATAGAAAATCATTCTGCTGTTTATTCTAATTGAAATATTATAAGTGTTGAGTAAATGTGGGGATAATATTGTTGTAGATATGTTATGTTAATTCCCATGTTTCTTCTATTTTTTATTAGTTGATATTGACCATCCTTCTTACTGAGATTGTTTTATGCATTAGGACACCATTCCCAATTGGTTTTCCATAGTCATGAGTTGGTATTATGATTCTATATGTCTAATATGGTTATATAAATGGTTTCACCATTACCAATTTCGTTTAATAATTAAGATATAGACACAATATTCCTTGTGTATGAAATCATTATAGGACTTGGGAAGCCATTCCCAATTTCATTTTAATTTTTAAGAGTAGGGATCATGTGGTTTAAAGAACCTATCCTTAAAAAAATAGTAATAATATTTAATTAAAATAGTATATTTCCATTTTTGGTGGAAACATCAATTTAGAATGATATTATAGGATTTATGTGGAGGTTGGAAGTAGTGGGCAAATGATTTAAAATTTGATGGATAAAATCGATTACATAGTAGTGAGGTACCAATTACCTGGTTGTATTATCATAGTTTCACATCCACTACTAGAATCATGACATATCAAATGGATTAAGCATTGTAAAAAATAGAATTATTTTTTATTTAAATATGGTTTTATGTGGTGTGATGTCCCATACCTATATATCTCACATGTTTATAATCTCATTTGGATGATAAAATCAAGCACACATCATCATATTCCATTGTATGGGGACTTTTATATAGAGTATTTGATTATATGGTGGGTATAATATAAATTAATTTTAATGTGAAGGTTCTTACAAAAAACAGAAAATCATGAATTTTGTGAAAAAATATTAACTTATATGGCATGGGATTATTCGTCACATGTAAATCCTGAGGTTATTATTCTAATTCATGAAATGATAATTCCATTCCATACCTTTCCATGAAAAAAATGTTAATAATGAAAAAAATGGAGTAAAAAATATTGTGTATCATACAAAGGTGAAATTAATACAATAGTAACAAGAAGAATTGAAAATAGAAATATCCAATTCTATGTAATTTAAAATTCCCCCAAATGTGGATTTGCTGCTCCCTAGTATAGGAATATAACTAAATGTTGATAAATTCTACGAATCGTGTCTAATAACACAAATATCATGGAAAATTAAAATGGTCATTAGACACTAATTTTTGATGTCCTAGACCCAGGTCAATCAATGTTACACCAAAATGTTTGACCATATGGCCTCAAGTGCACACCCCTATATGTTATATACCATTGACTAGATGAAAAGGTGCATGGTGGTATAGTGGGGAGACTATACCATCATATTTAGAGTTTAATTAATTGTTATATAATAACATCGAGCGACAGAAGTAGTATAATCAATTAAATGTGGATGACTAGACATCTAGATAAATTAAATAGGTTATAGTAGATTCATTGCCATACACAAAATGAGTCTAATTTTGCATGCTATAATAAAATAACATAGATACTATCAATTAAATCACACTGACCAAAGACCCTAAACTATCCATAGTAGAATCATGAGAACAACATCGATCCTCGTAACCCATGATCTACCCAAGTATAGAGTGAATCATGCATCCAATGATAAATACTTCCTTTTATCACTACCCACATCAATAATAATCGACTGGGTACCAATTGAAATATCAAACAATTTGTGATACATACTCAGTTAGACACCACTAATGGTGTATATTAAAATAAAAAGGGTGCATATAAAAACCATTATCTTCATTGATAAAAATGTATGAAAAATATAAATTATAACTGGGTTGGATCTCTTTCCTAGAGGACAACAGGCTAACACTACCTACATTGGACAAAGCTGAGATATACCTAAAAATGTGACCATATGTACATATACATAAATATATTTATATATGTGTGTTTTTTTATATAATGGTATACATATATAGTAACATATATAGCATTATATATAGACACTAATACTAGCTATGACCTGGGGCATTACTCAAGAATCCATGGATATCTAGGAGATTGTCATACATTGATAGCAGAATTCATTTCATGGTATCATTAATTATAAGGTTATTAAATCTTGAGAATCATGATTTTATGGGTTCTCATACCTGATTATCACATATGTACAAGAAATCAGGCCAATGGATCAGAATTACAAAGGATTCTATACCCATATAATAAATTTATATGAGACACTATAATTGCGGATAAAAAGTACATAGAACCCCATTCCTATATAACAAAGGAATATAGGACTCCATTCAATGGTATACCATTTATATGGGTTTCCATTCCCTTGTATTACATGTATATGGGTCTCCTTTTCCATGTATCACATGTAGATATGATGCCTTTTCTAGGTATCATTAATATATAGGACTCCAATCCTCTGTATTATAGATTAATTACAGCCTGGTAAATCTTTAATACAATATAGATATGATTAAAAAATCAGTAGCATTTTATTTAATCTTGTCCATGACCAATGGTCAAATTAGGGTCAATTAATATGTTCATACTTATCACTTTCAATTTATTTCTCTAATCTATTCAATTTTGTTGAATCAAACACAACATAGAAGGTGGGTGGTCTATATTAACAGATAATATAACATGATTATTTAATGAGAGCACCCAAAAGGGGTGGAACATTTCATGGTGGGAGACCACCAACAATAAACACAGGAATATTGGGAAATTCTAATGTATATACAATTTTAATTTAAGAAAATATGTTTATCTATAGAAATTCATGGAAACTCTATCATACTGAATGATGGTACATATTATAAATAAAAAATTATTATGTAATATGTACTGTACAACATATCCCTCCTTTCATCATCCATTTTCACAAAAATCCACTTTCCCCACTAATTTTTTACCTTTTATTTGAAATAGTTTCTCCACAATGTGTCTCTTTCCTTCTCCACCTATAACGTTGGAAGTGTACAAGTAATAACTTCACTATTATTCCATAATTTCTACATTAATATCAAAATGTTCCCAATAGAGATAATTGTATCACTAATTGAGGGAGTGATGAACCAGTGTTACCTTTTTTCCTTTTTATTTCTTTGTAAATGAAAATATCATTTCATTCGATTAATGATTTAATTCCATGATAACAAATAATCAAACTGTAATCCATAAGAAAAAAATTATTTACAACGTTAACTAAATAATATGAATATATACGTCCTTAGTATGGATTAGAAATAATCCAATACCACACAATCCACTACAAAAAATCCTTTTGTGTGGAACATAATGAGTAGGGTATATCCTTTCACTGATTTATGACTATGAAAACAGTCGAATAGAACATGTTCTACCTCTAGAATAAATGGAGTAATGCAATGCTTGTTTAACCACACATGTTACATGATATTCATTTGAAATTTCATATAGTGTATCCTTTTAAAACAATTATCCATATTCATACCCAAAATCTTTTAAAAAAAATATGGACATGGATATAAAGATTAGTTTGATTGACCAATCTGATCTTTATGGTTTAATTATTCTAATTTTATTGCCCAAATGATAGATTTGACACTACTAGAATGTGATAGATATAATTCATAATTATGACTACTTCATTTAAGAAATCCCAATACATATATCCCAATATGATTATCCATCCTGATATGATGACCAACCAAATACAATGTCAAGTAGAAAGTGATAAGAAATATAATATGATGAGCACTGAATACCATGCATAGCTAAATACATCGCAATATTTTCTATTAAACTTCTACTTATCTCTACCAAAGGTATATGAAAAAACATCAATAATAAAAATTATTCTTCACCGTTTTATATTATTCAAGGCCCCTCCTTCTCTACTCCTCATCGGGAACATTATGTCAATCAAAAATTATGATGTACTTATCACTTTTTATTAGTGTCCTACATGTGTTTTTTTTTCAGAATCTGAAATAGCTTCCCACTCAATCATATTCCCTAAATTTTCAGGATTCCATGAATTTCATGTGCATTTAGGACTTCATGAATTATTCAACGATATTCTAAATTTTTATTGATCCTTATCGAATATTCTACATGACATAATCTCTTCTTTAGAATATCAATTCAAAAACCATTCCAGATCAAATTTCCCATCCCATTTTTCATAATTTGGTTTCCAAATTACGATCCACTATGAAAATTATATGTATGATGAAATATGAATCATTCATCATCTTCGCGAACTCAATTCTAACACTAAATTCAGATTTTCAGTATATTTTATTAAAAACATTCTTCTTATTCAAATTACAAGATACCAATCAATAAAATATACAACTATTTCAGTTATGTATTCTCTCGATCCACTTGAATGATGTGATTCAATAACATATACCTCATATTCTCTATATAAATATTAATTGTACTTAGTTCTTATATGATGGATATTTAAATAACTGGATAACGTAAAAACTAAAAACAAATCAGAGATAATCATCATCTTCTGATATGATACAACTAGGTTCTCACCAACAAATGATATCAGCCTCAGGTGAATACGGTGAAATACTAAATAAAAACGACCAGTTTCAGATGATTTCACTTTATTAACATCCTTCAATCACAAAATATTACTAGTCTCATGAATTTCTTCATAATATTGAATACATTGATGACTAACTTCAGTATCATATTAATTACATTGGAATGTGTAGTAATGTCCCATCATTCCAGAACTATCTTAATATTCCACACAAATATTTATTTACATATCATCCTACAATATGATTTCTTCGAAAAAAATCCCCTATATACAATAGAGTTGAGTACGATTAGCTCGATCATGACTAGGCTGAATATGATATCTTGATTCATTTTTCATTCCATCAAGATATTATCATTTTGAAACCAATTGGGAGCATCTTTTTCCCTCCCATTTTCTTTTATGATGCTTGCATCATAGGGTTTCCTAATATATGTAATTTATGAGAAATAAAAGATCAATAAAGTATAATGACATTTAAATCACAGTCATAAAAAACACTAATTACTCTCCAATATAATCTCACCATCCATTCCAAATCCATTTTAAATATTATAACCATTTACATTCATAAAGTTTTTTCTTCAATAGGATTAATCGTTTCAAAAATTATGAGTCTAATTTCTCGAATACAATGGTCAGTCTGATTGAAATAAAAATTCAGGTGGTTTTCATTTGTTCTCAAACATCATTTCTTTATTCATCATCCTTCTTAGAATAAAATGGAAATACCATAATATAATTTTCTTTCACAAAATCATAGTCCCTATAATCTCCCCCTTTGGGTTTTTTATCTTCCAAGTTTCATAAATCAGGGAACATAGTATCCTCATGAAAACGATTACTTATCAAAAATTCAAAGCCTACATGAGAATACTCAATATAGGAAACACAAATTATTGATAGAAAATATGTGTTATCAAAAATAATTTATTATGAAAACTTCTTCAATATTAATTTTTAATCCATTCTTCACCTTTCCAATAATACAAATCAAAATTCCCAAAACCACTCCAACAAAGAGATATAATATTCTACATACATACAGTAATAAATTCTCATATTACAAAAAACTACACATTTTTAATAGCATTCAATGGGATAGATTTATAAAAAAAATCAATTTCCCCCATGACAACACTATCCGATGATAAGATGAGATAGAGGAGAATAAAAAAAATACCTCAATGTTATTGAGAAATCGGTTTGACACACATGTGAAATCTCAAATTAGGGAACGGTTCCATCAAAATTGGTTTTTTTTAAAATGCCAACAACTTGTTTCAATGGAATAACATACACCAACATCAATTAATTCCTCTCCCCAAGCTCATTAATGAAATTATTTTTGATATCTATATTTTTTGAACAAGAATTTTGAACTATATTCCTGGTGATATTGATTGTAATTTGATTATCATATCCCAAGAGAAAGGGTAAATTCACATAAACAATTAAGTCTTCATGTTGAGTTTTCAGTCACATATGATTGTTATCAGCATGGGTAGGAACAATAAATCATCATTAGAAACAATATGAGTTAATCATTTATTTTTAATTGAATAAAGATATATAAATTTCATTCCCAAAAATAATAATCCAAAACATGCGAATATTTTATCATAAATATTTCCTTCCAATTTAGCATCTGAAAAAAACAATTGAACACTTTCTATGATTTGATTATTGAATTTGAATTTTTTTTTCCATTAATGTATTAGAGATATGATTTTTTTGAAATTAAATATGATTCTTTTGGATCACTCTAGAATCTGTCACATAATGTAATAGAATAATAAATTTTTAGTCTAAAGGAAATCAAATAAAATAAATCCAATAGACTTCTGATGTTTTTTTGAATAACATATTTTCCTTCTTCGTATTTTCTCATCATTACTCCCACTGATAACAGTGTAGAAAAAGGTTTTGAGTTTTCCATGTTGATCCTTTCAAGAAGATACAGATCAAACTATTCATGAGAAATAAAAATATGTTTCTCCCATTGCAAAATTTGTAACCCAGGAATGTATTTCATTTCACCCAACATGGAAATATGAAACAAATGTTTCATTTATTTAGAAATTCATTCACATCTTATGTCATTATTCCATAAAAATATAATTTCTACATCATAAACAATTTTGATGAGGAAAAACTATTAAATTTATATTATATAACATTTTATATCAACTCTTCCTTTCATAAAACAAATATTCATTAATATCATATCCAATTTCGAAAAATATTCCCTTAGAGATTGTGTAACCCCACACTATGCCATCTTCAATAATTATACATAAAATTCAAATTTTTCAATATCAAGTCACCATGATTGTTAAAAATAAAATTTTTCATCAAGATCAAAATTTAGGAATGATAATTTAGTATCAATTTGAAAGATCATATAACCTCACTGCACATCAATAGAAAAAAATTGGTATTTTTTCTACTCATGAAATAGAAGATAAGGTTTCATCAAAATCAAAACCATTATTTTTTTAATACACTTTAACAACAATATTATTTTCTTATCACTTGACATACTTGATTCATCATTTTATAGAAAACCCATTTTTTATAAAAAAAATTTATTTTCTAGATTGGGTAAGAGTTCCCATGTATCATTATTTTCAATATGGATTAGCTCTTTCTATATGAAGAAAAACAATTTAATCTTCTCAAAATCTTCCTTTAAATCATTGTTCTAATGTTTTGAATATGAAGAAGAATGTGTAATAGAATATTTTATTAAACATGTTTGAAATATATGATATTGACTCCTATTTATATTCTGAGATTCCACTTGCATCCGTATCCTTGGAATATATTTTCAAATTTGTCCCTCATCACTAGAAGTTACTGATATAGATTCTACACTTTTATTAAGATTATAGTTTTCTCTATCCATATCATAATTCTCAATAAAACATTCTTGTTAAAATTAAATTTCATTAGGGATATATTTAACTTATTTAACATTTAAATTCCATCCACAAAAATAGAATAAATAATTATTCACGTGACTTCCTTAAAACATCTGTACCCACTTCCTTCAGGAACATTTCGAAGAATGATTCCATTATCACATTTCTTCTTAATCATTCCATAGTTTATAACATATTTCATTATAATAAATGGACTACTGAAAACTATTAATTGTTGAATACATTTATTATTACCGTAAAATAACTCATATTGACAAATATATAATTTATTCTGGTAGAACTAATGGTTTTGAATATAAATATCAGTGCACATGCATTTTATCCAATAGATATGATAAATATCATATTGATATAACATAGTTCATCCATTTTCAACCATGATTCTATTATTTCACTCATAAATTCTATTTTATTTAATATTTCAAAAGGAACTATAATCATTATGAATTATATGATTCTCCATATAACATTAAAACTCTTCACTTATGTATACATATCATTTTTTGGTTCTCACCATCCCCATTGAATAATCACATTCTTTTTTATCTTTCCTTTTGTATCATTTTATCATTTTCAAATCATCTAATTTATAAACCATATTCATAATAGAAGTAATGAGAGTAAAACCATGAATGAAGTTAACGATTCACTTATCTCCATTTTTATTTTTTTTTCTAATTCTCCCACTGATAATTTAATCAATCATCTATAAGCGTTTTCTGGACAAAATAACAACATTTGAATACACTGAGTTTATAATCTTTTATTTTTAGAAAATAATATAACACTGATCTGTTAATAATAGAAAATCCTAAATGTCTTGGAAACTCTCACAAACTGAAAAAACGATCATGTTTCTTTGGAACAAATTTCCTATCATTTTATTCATCAATTGATTCCATTCCACCATACTCATGTAACATGAGTTTTTTATTTATCTAGATAGAAAAAATTAACTTCTGTAAGTTTGAAACTTGTAACTATCATTCCATATTCCTGAATTTTCACCAAAAAAATAATATTTCATAATGATATATGAGTTGTTATTATCTAAATTTTTTGAAATGCTTTGAAAAATGTTTTTAAACCCATCAACATACAGATATTTCATGGATTTCATCTTTTCCTTTTTTCCAATGGTGGTTGATCCAACAAAGTGATTCAAAAATCTTCATCATTTTAAAATTTTAGTTTTCACTCATTAAAATCATTCCAATTCATAGAAAACAATAGATATAATCTCATATAAGAATAAATAAAACTATCAATAATACATTGTCATTCTTCTTTTTTAGATTTCAGAGCGGTTTCTACAATAAGATCTTTTTCTTCATCCTATTCATTATTCACCTTTGGCGTCAGAGAATTGTTATAAATATTTTGTTGTGTTTGTAAAAAAACAATTCATATTATTACATGGTTTCAAGGATGTTCCCATCATTCACATATATTTTCTAATAGTTCAAACCTATCTCCAATTCTCACAAGAACCTTCTTCGGATTCTTTCGAACATCATTCATTGATTTATTCTTTTGAGGGAATTGACTGCCCCTAAAACATTTCCTTGCATAACCTATGGTTAAATTGTAATATTTATGGTTGAACCAAATCAAGTTTTAATTTTTTTTCATATCGAAAACAATTCAAAAAGTATCCATTGACATAGTATTTTCCTTTGAAAGATTCACAGTGAATGGAATATTAAATATTTTTATCAAAAACATTATTGTTATACTTATCTAAATTAGTAATATTTCATTTGTCGTTCAGAATTTTCATTTCATCCTTATTATAATTACATGTATTAGAAACATTTATGTATTTAGAAACATATAATTAAGGGTTTTTAGAGACTTATTAATTCCCATCTTTGTTAGTGTTTCCACATACATTACTTTCCCATAAATAGTATTTTAATGGAAAAACTAATATTTTTACTCATCCTTTAAAGGTAATTTATTTGACCCTTATTATGTTTATCCTATCATGAATATTAACTACCTTTAGAAATATTATTTTTGAAACTTTTATTTCTATGCTCATTTTGAGAACATTTTTATTGAATGATTTAGCACTCTTCATCCTTTTCCTTCATATTAAATTCCAGATACACACTAAAATTATTTTCTTCCTCGCAATATTTTACCAAATCATAATTTTCATTCACCATATTAACTGTATCATTAGGAATAAATAAATTATTTTATTAGGAATATTCATCTTCTGTAATCTTCTTTTTTTCTCAATACTTGTAATCATTTTCAAGAATTATTTCTATTTTTATTTCATATGAAATTCAAGTTGTGTTTCATCTTATTCTACTTTTGTGTTACATCTTATAAATTATTCATCATTCAATATCATAATAAATGTAATATAAATTTTATAATCAACAAAAAAATTAGATTCAGAATCATTTCCTTCTTTTTCATCATCTCTTGATAAGGATAATATTATTCTAGATTTTAATAATTTTCTATCTTTTCAAGAGGAATACTATTTTGTTTTATCATCTTATTTCTTTACAGATCTTCATGGTCTTATTTACTCATCATCAATTTCCACTTATTTCATTAATTTAGGATAATTAGATGCAATATCCCCAACAACTCCACATCTAAAACAATTCTATGAATGTTTCCCTTTGAATTTCCCTCTAATTTTTTACAAGAAAAATTTAAAAATATCACAATATTATTACATACCTCATATTCAAAATTTTATTCAATAGCTTAATATTCATTAATAATCCTAATTGAAATATAATTTTTATAATCGGTCAATGAAATTTATCCATCAAAATATTGTTTTTTATATCATTCTATCCCCTCCTTTTATATGTAAGGAGTGTTATATGAAAATATCATAGAGATAATGTTTCAGGTTATATGTATTATATTAATGAATTATTTTCATTAATCTTTTTAACAAGGATTTTAAAATTATTTTCAATAGCTATATAATCATATAAATTTTCACCAAGACAATTAATATTACTGACAATGCTTTTAACCTAGTAAAATAGTCCCGAAAATATTTGTATTCACCCGTTTTGAAATGTTAATAATTTAATCTCCACTTTTTTAATTTTCCATTCTATATATTTTTTTCGTGTTATATGTTTTTAAGTTTATACCATGTAACATTTTTTTGGAAACATCTTTCACCCTTAGAAATTCACATTGAAAAGTGGGGTTAACAAACCATTCTTAGCCCTTCCATAATTCTCATGAGTTTTCTTATCTACAGGTGTAAGAGAAAAATTATTTTCAACAAGAGGAAACAAGTCTAATGAAGGTTCTAGAACATAATATCAAATAGAAAATAATATGTGGAATCGTTCTATTACTCTAGATATTGTGATTAGTTCAATCAAAAATTAAATTCCTATATTGTTCACACAATTCATATTTTCCATCTACAATGAATTGGAAAAGGGATCCATTGGCTCTGTAATATATTGGATGTTCCCAGTGAGTATAATTGTATCACTCAAAGGGGGAGGGGAGTGAATTAGTGGGACCTTTTTTCTTTAATATTTCATTTGAAATGAAACAAACTTCACCTCCCATTAAATATTTCATTCTCTTTTGAAAAAAAATCAATAATACATCAACAAGAACAAACTTATTTACAATGATCATTATTAAATAATAATAGATATTAACCTAGTATTTAGTGGAAGTAATCCAATACTACACATTAAACTGTAAAATAATCCTTTTGTGGAATAAAATGAGCAGCATATAACATGACACACGAGTAGAACTATGAAAAAAATATAAGAAAACATATTGTTCCATGTATGTATGATTTTAAATATTTTTTTCATTTAATTTCCATTTCCTTAGTGTCTCATCCCTCATTCATGATGTTCCAATGTTTCCAGAATTTAGGGTTCGAACCAAGGGTTTGACATGGTGTATTTTAGTTCTAATCCTTAGATTTTATGTTTTTCTTCACTTCCTTGTGGTGCGAAGGTTGTGTGCTTGATGTTTCACACTCATATTTGGGAGTTTCCATTAAAATGGTTGGTGATTACATGGTTAACCATTATTTGATGAGATATTTTTCTTGTCTTACTATTTTTTCATGTTCTATATATGCTGTGTGTGGTGTGAAAATATTATTTGAGGAATTTAGTTTAACATTTAATTTTATAATTTCATTTTTGTTGAAGTTGTGAACATTTATAATGTAACACATGTGGTATATTTTGTGGCAGTCTTATAAAATATGAAATTGATTTATTAGTTGTTGAAAGGCGATGAAAATTATGTTTTTAATTCCTTAGTGTCATGTCGGCCTTGGAAGTGGGTTTTGGAATAGGTTTAGTGTGTAATAATTCGTTATAATTCTTGAGAGAATTTTATTAATATGGGTGTTTTCATTTTTATCTTTTGTGGTATTATTCAAGGTAATTTTATAACACTTGAAAGTGGTTTTATAAATGCCTATAGGGATTCCAATTCTACATTGTTAGTGTTTTTGTGTGGTTTGGTCCTTGAAATATGGTTTTGAATTTGGTTTTATGAGAAAAGTTTGTGTATACTCTTTAGAATTGTTTTATGAAAGATATAAATGATTTAATGAGATATGTATCTGGATAAACCATATTTGAAAACTATTTTGGAGTGTGTATATTCTGAATTCGTACATTTTAAATGTTAAAGGGGTTGTTATGGGATGTGTTCCATCTTTTAAATGTTTTATTAAAATGTTTGAAGTATATACTATAGTTTGTAAGAGATGTGAAAGTGATGTTGCATGATTTGTGTGAGTGTGATGAGAAAAATAGATATTGGTTATGAAAAGGGAATTACATAACTTGTGAGTGGGATGTTATGTGAGTTGTAATATCTTGAAATGGTAATATAAATTTTTTTAATGAATTTTTGGATGTGATAAAGAAATTTGAAAAGTGTTGTAGGATATTTTAGTGTGAGTCAGATCTCAAAATAAATTTGAATTAAAAGTGGATTTTTGTGACGTGTGTGGTATTCATGTGGGTTTTCTTGGTAAATTTGAGAAGTGGAAATTCTATTTTCATGTGAAAAGTATTTTTTTTGACTTGATGAACTTGTTTGATCACAAGGGGAAAAAACAGGTATCTGGGTGGGTGGTCATGTACTAGTATGCCAGTGAATCTATGGGGTTGGGCCTCAGTTTCACTTAGAATGATTGACGCTTAAAACTCTAACTAATATATGATGATGATGATTGGGTACCACTAGGTTATGGGTATGTTCTATAATACTGGATCGTGCATGAGAAGAGATATTTGTGATGGTTACTCTCACCGAGATACGAGGTACTCAGGACCCACACCTATCTAGTGCCTAGTGGTAATTTCCTATTTCATGTGCTCACCAGATCCTTTATACTTTCCATCGGCATATGGTATATTTATCTAGATAGGCCGAGCACATGGTTTGTTCATGATTAGTAGTGACCATGTGCTAGGAATCCATGTGGAATGAATGGTTTTCATAGTTATTGTAAGGTTTCCCAAACTATGCGGACAAACAGTGAAACCTTTTAAAATCATTAAAATTTTGGGTGTTTCTGTGCTGAACCATGATGGTCGGGTAAGATGGATGGTTCTTATGGTGTTAAGACACACTATTATTCTCATGTATGTGCCTTCGTAAATTTAGAATGGATGTCTACCCTTTTTACTAGGGAGTCCATTCAGGCCTCCCATATTAGTGTACTAAATCTGCCTCGAGAAAATATAAGTCGTCTCTTATGGCGGGTAGCCCATTTGTGTCTCCCCTTACTAGTAACTCAATTTGATACATGGTGGTGAACTCTTATGGAGATAGCTTGAGGGTGGTTCCCCATGTCATGATGGTTCTAGGGATGTTTCCATTGGCTTTTGTACCTTTGGTATAGTCCTAGTGAGTTGTTTTAAACTATATAATTCAGTTCTGATTTTTTGTAAAATATTTTTTGGTTTCCAAAATCCAGATTTGTTTTATTGGATTCATTTGTTGTTGTATGTTTATTAACTCAAGTTAATCATTCCCAGTTCTCAATTTGTTATACCCAGGAAATTGTGCCAGCACGTGGGGATCAGAAAAGCCCTTCGGGCCATGACGCAGGTCGGGTTTGGTGCCGATTTTGGTGGCGACCAGATTCAGTTCATGACACATATGCTCAATCAAGCAAGAATTGGTTAATAAAATGTTTCTATTACAAAACATGATACTTGTGATTACATTTCAATTTACACAAATGTATTCCTTTCAATAAAATTCTTCACTTTCTTACCCGTAAGCTGGTAAAAAAATGTGGACATTGATATAGAACTCAGTCTGATTTCCATGGCATATTTTCCCTGTTTGATTCATACATTCATATTTACCAATAAAAAAATATATAATTGTCAACATATTATTGAGTAAATTAATAATTCCTTCTTCTTCTATCCAAAAAATCATAGTATTGAAACACTAATCCAATTATGTAGCCTCATATAATGACCATATGAATACAGTAACAAGTAGAATGTGATAAACAACAAAATATGATGATAACTAAATATGATGATTATTTGAGTACATATAAAACTATTATCATATTCTTTCACTTATCTCGATCAATAGTTCATCAAAAAATATCAATATAGATAATTCTTCTTCTCTCTATAAAATTATTTAGTGCTCCACCATCTCTCCTCTTCATAATGAACAGTACATCAATCACAAAATATTATGTACTTCTAATAATTTATTGGTGAAAAATATGTGGTTTTTGGGGGAAGCTGAAATGGTTTCCCTCTCAACCAGGTCCACTGAATATTCATGATTCATTAAATTTCAGGAGCAATTTTAACTTCATCAATTCTTCTCAATAATTATCTATTCTTCTCGATCATTCTAGAATCATCTTCATGATGTAAAATCTAATTCATAATGTTTTTCCAAACACACGTCAGTATCTGATATCCCATTCCATTTTTCTCAATTTTATTTCATCATTACAAAGATATGTACCGATTATATGTATGCTGAAATATGTAGCTTTAACCTTCTTTGCAAAGTCCATTAATATTCCACATTTTTATTCTCTATAACAACTGTTGAGAAAAACATATTCATCGTATTTCAAGATCCCCATTAACAAAACATCAATCTATTTCCATCAACTCTTCTCTTGATCTACTAAAATGAAGTGATTCATGCACATTTACTACTTATTATCATTAAAAAGATTAATTTTCATCAGTTATGATATGATGGATCTTGGGCCAATTTAAATTAGAAAAATTAAAAAAAAATCTGAGTGTATATTTCTCATCTAAATACAATACAACTGACATCTCCCCCGCATTCTATTTATGACTCTGGGGAATAAGATGAAATACTGAATATGATGGATCAAGTTTAAAAAAATTGACTTTACCATCATCCTTCAATCACAAATACTGTGCTCATATCATGAATTACATTATGACTTGGAAAACATTGACAAATGGATTCAACATCCTATGATTCACGTTGTAATGTATTGTTACTTACAATCATTTTAATATCTTCTACTATTCCAGTAAAGACATTCATTATTCTCAGCATGAATGTGATTTTCCAGAAAACAACTAACCAGAGTAGGATAAACAAGATTATGAACATCATTATTATGATCCGGATGAAGGTGATTTCCAACATATTTTCACATACAATCCAGATATGATCAATATGAATATAACTAGCAGTATCTCATTCACTCGCCCTTTATATCATCAATCATTCATCACAAGTTTTCCAAATAAATCTCATTTTGGGGAACTCCATGATCTAAAAGCATTATCATAATAAAATTGTATTCATGAAGCATCAATTTCATCTCTAAGTCAATAAAAAATTCTATATCAGATCCAGAGTGAATCTGATACCGTTTACATCTGGAATGATTCTTCATCAATATTAATGGCAATATCGAAAAATTTGAGCCCAATTTCATGTATATATTGGTTAGTAAAATTCATATAAAATTTTGGTTATAGTCCATTCTTATAAATAATGATTTCATATTTCTTAAAAAATATTGAAAAAAAAATATATTTCTTGAATATGATCACTTACATCATCACCGTGGTACTGACAATATCTCCATATTTGATGCTTTTTGTGGGATCTAGTGTTCCCTATTTTCTGGACATTTTACTATTTGGATGATTTAGCTGGTATTAGTGTATATTAAAACCATTAATTGATATCTCTCATGTTTACCCATACTAACTAGCTAATAATCTATGTAAGTATTTATAAACTATCCTCTACCATGAAGAAATATATTAGATTAAATATTTGAGGATGGGTCTCTTCTGTGGTGCACTTTTTGATAGGTGGTGAATTCTTCTTAAGGAATAACAAAATAGTTTTTTAGTTAAAAAAATTCTCATTGGATGAGTACAACATATTTTTTATAATAAGGAAGATTATTATAGATATTTTAAACACTAATCCTTCATTTTACTTGGTATATATGTGACTCAATTTTTTATATGGATATTGTAATTAGCAATAGTTTGAATTTTGTGACATTGTGTTGTATCAAATATGGTATGTGGGGATATGTTTTTTGAACAAGATTTTAGTGCATAAGTCATATACTATGACAATGAAGCTCTGGAAGATACCCTTAATGGTAAAATTAAATGCTTCAAGAGTTATAGTTAAGGGTAACAATCATAGGAATGTCGAAAGGATAAAAATAATGTAATTAAGGATAACCCAAAAGAACTAAAAAAATACAATGATTTAACAATGAGGAGTATGGAGATTATATTTAATAGTTTAAAAAAACGAGGGTTCATAATTATAATCTAAATCAGTAACCTCCATAGAAGGTGGACAATGGGAATGGAAATTCAGTAACAACGATTTATGTGGTTGATGATATTAATATGGTGTACGTACACTCGTCATCAACTCACTAACTACTAGTGTATTATTATATAATTATTTTATCACTCAATAATATCAATTATTTGTTCTAGGATCCTAAAATTAATATTTAAATGATTAGATATAGTTTTATCAGTGAAAAATATTAGTGGAGTGTTAATTGAAATCCATGTGTAAACCTCTTCCCTGATTGATGGATGTAGGAATATTCTTCTTATAAATTAATTTACTCTCCCATTAGTTGAATGAAATTTTATATTAGGAATATATTGGATATAACAAAAAAATATCAAACTAATATCCTTGAAATGGAAATCACATTTCATATTCACAATCAGCCTATGATCATCTTCCAGTGCATCCTAGGCCATGAACTACTTATAGAAAATAAATCCATTTAATGGGTCTTAATACCATGTCATGAGGGGTATTTAGCTCAAATTTGTGTATAGATACTAAATTATTGGGAAACAACTACTATGAGGGAAGATGATTTTACATATCATCCCTAAATTAGTGTGGTGCATATAAGATTAGAAATTATATTATTGGGTTTTCTTCCTTTATATGAAATCAATTTTTTTGAGACATAATTAAAATATTATGGTATAATTTATTTGAGGGGGAAGAATGTTACATGATGAGATTCTGGCATGGGAATATGATAAAATAATTTTTTTTGTTGAATATATTGTTTCAAATGAAAAAGTGAACATAGAAATTGATAAATATTATTGAGATAAAATATTAAATTATAAGATAAACATTTATTTGTTATTTTATAAAAATTATGAATTATCATTTTGGAAAAGTACATGAGGAATGTATCCACATGTAAATAAAGTTTCAATAAATATTAAATAATTTTCCTTGTATTTTTTCATGATGATTATTCCGTAATTAAAACTACGGAAATTTGGAAAAACCAAATAAATATAATAGACTTGTTGAGATAGATGTGATGAATGTTATGGATTTTATTTATTTTTATATGTTAATATAAGAGATAAAATTATGACCATAGTATATATGAATATTGGATAAATATATATAGAAAATATTTTCTTCAAAAGAATGGTTGGTGGATATATGGTCATCGAGTAAGCATGTACCCAAATGGTATATAATTTTTTTTAAAATTTTTAGTAAAAAATATAAAATATTATAATATATGAATAGTAAATAATGATTATAAAACATAATATTTAACTAATATTTTTCATTGAAAATTAATATTTTTTATTTGGTACATAATATTATTATATATATTATCATTAATGACTAATTTTATGTTTTTATAAAATTAAGTTAATCATTTTTTACCAATTAATTTATAAAATTAAATTTTTCGATGTTTAATAATTACTTTTTATAAAATATATTAGAAATGATTTATGTTCAAAAATAGTATTTTTAAAAGATCAATTTTTTTTATTATTTTTCCTTTTTTATCATTATAAATTAAATTTACCTCACTTAAATGAATAATATTTTAAAATTCTTAAATTTATTACAAAAAGAAAAAAAATTGATGTACATGTCATTTGAAAAAATATTACAAGCACATAATGTATTGGAAATACTTTTTAAATAGTTTTCAGTATATATTTTTTTCATTTAATATATAATATTCTAATTTTTAAACTTTTAATTAAATTAATTGGTGTTTATAATTACAATTATAATTTCAAAATTCATTATTATGGAAAATTTTATTTTTATGAATAAAAATAATTTCATGATGTAAAATTTAATTTACAATAATAAATGTAAAATATGGTAATAGGGTTAAACTAAGTGGTAATGAAAAATGATATCATTAAAATATTTTCTAATTGCATGTATATTAAATTTTTCAATAAAAAATTTCAAAAATTGATTATTTTCCCACTTTATATCCATATTGCTTTTCAAATGATTACCATATTCATTAAGGATTCAGAATTTTTGAAAAGGATGATCAAAATTACAATATAAAATGAAACATTTTGTACCCCTTCAAAAAAATATTTTTCAACAAAATATCAACTTAATAGATACCCAATTTTACTCTTTTATATAATTTATATACATTTCATGGCTTTTTCATCAATGAATATTTCTCAAATCATTAATTCCAATTAAATGTGTTTTGAAATGTAGAAAATTCATCAATGTACACATTTCTTCCACATGATTTTCTTTTATCGTATCATCTAAAATGAGTAAAAATATAATTATCTATTAAAAACAAGATTTATTAACATCATTATTCTTCGGTGAAATTGATATTATTATTATGTAACTTTGAAATTAGTCTCATTCACTAATATAACATGTTCATGTTTGAGAATATTCATCCACCCACATAAACAATGTTATATCATCATAATAATTTTCAAAATAAATAAAAATAAGGAAGTTAAAGCTATAAATATATGATATTAATTATTAATATATATATATATATATATAGAATATTCCTGTAGATGTATGAAAAAAAATGAAGGGTCTATATAACATAACTTGATGTTATCTATTAATTAACTGAAACATGCCCCAACAATGATTCCATTTTTCGAAATCATAACCATAATTTATAATGAATGAAAATATTACTAAATAAATCATTGGTTAAAAAACTATTCCACTAACATTAATAATATCAAAATTGTTAACATGCAATTAAAAAACGTGTTTAGACAACTATATTACAAAACAATAATGAAACAATTCTTATTATTAAATTTTTATTATGAGGAAAAAAATAACTAACTGAAGTATTTGTAATGAATGAAGATAAATTTAGTGTTTAAATTTTAATATTTATTAATAAATAAAAAATATACGATATTAAAATAATTATTTTTATTATATATGATTTTAAAATTCATTCATTTATAATGAGAAATGGGTATGAGTTTAGAGATTTATATTACTCTAATTGTGATATGTTCTATGTTCCCCCTATAAAACATTATATACTATATGTACATCTACATGATATTTTTATAATATTTTTAATGTAATCAATATGAATTTCCAATGAATTTGATTTTATTTATATCACGGTCTTGTTATTAAATTTTTTTAAAATTCTTAAGGGTTTTTTTTCAAATATCACATTCAAATAATGATTGGAAATTTTTGAACACCAATTTTTGGAAAATGTATGATCATTATTTATTGAATCCTAAGTAATTCATTAACCCCACATTATATGACATTATCAATGGATTTTATATTGTTTTTAGTTTCCATTTAGTTTGGGTGAATAATGAAATTCCTAGGAATAGAGATATTGTATTATTGAAAAAGGAATGATGATCATGATGAATGTATGAATGAATTTAATGGAATATTGGTATAATTGTGATGATGGCCTTAAATTAATCTAATGTAGTTTGGAGAACAAAAGTGGTTGTTTTGGGATTCTCTATATATTCTGGATTCTTTTCTATCTCCTTCCGGAATTAATGATATGATTGTTTTATAAACAATAAATATTTTTCAGCTAGTCTATTGGTTTCAATGAGGAATTCCTAATTTTGTTCTGCAATGTTCAGAAAGGTATTTTTTCTCCATGAGGATTTTGTGAAATGGTTCTTGGATGAGAGGAATATATTCTGTTTAGTGGTTTCACACCATTTAAAGGATCAACTCTATACTTCAATCTAAGGTTAAATGTATTTCAACATTTTATTAATTTATTAAATTATATTATATGAAAGGATTTTATGAAATGTAATTATTGATTCTCATTGTTTTTAATACATGACTGAACTAATTCACATTTTAGTTATTGTGTTTCCTCCCCTCTCAGGAACCTAAGCACTCCTATGTGATTTCCATGACCCTACTCCTCGTGGAACATTTACTTGGTAATTTATCAATGTTTTTTATAGTAGTTCATCTCACTAGGTAAGAATCACTATATTTACTGCTAGGATTTGGTTTTGGTTATGGTATTTATTGTGGGTTTTTTTCATATTCATGGTCATTTGATATTTTTTATCGATTCTTTTCAGATTCATATCATACCACTTCTTTATATGGATGATCAGTTGATTTTTGTTCTCCATTATTTCAGGTGGATTGGGTTACATTGTAACTCCCTGACCCCAGTTACCCAGAGCCGGTGCATTACTTCGTAACATTGGCATGATCAGAAAAAATCAAGTCTCGAATGACCGATTAGTTTAGTATCTTTGGAAACACTAGATACAATCATAAGTCTTACATTACATCATAAAGTAAAATAAAAATACAACAACATCTGGTCTTCATATCTCTCATACTATCCCTCCAGGTCATTCATAATATACTTCTTCACATCCTGGAAAAATTAAAACATTTAAAGGGGTGAGATGGGATTCTCAGTAAGGATAACAATATTGCGGAAGCTTTCATAAATAAACATTAACATTTAAGGAAATGTATAACTAAACCAAAAGACTTTTTAAACATGAACTTCAGCATAATATGGCAAAAATAAAATTAAATAATGTCATTTACTTACTCACATGGACATTCTACTAGTTGAATAATCACATTAAATATCAATAACCACTTTCATAATGATGGAATTCATAATTCCAGACTAACATAACCATGTACCCAAGGCCTCGTGCCAAGCCCAGAAATAAGATTTTGTCAAGGCCTCGTGGCAAGACACTAGTTTGTCTCATGGGACCTACCGATGCATCAAGAAGCTATAGCGGGCTCCACCTGTCACTTATTAAGTCCAATGTATTCCTCATATGAACATGTTTAAACATATCATAAACCATAACATAATCGTATCACATAAAACATGAATAATGGAAATATAAAATTTCCACATTTCAATCATAGGATATCAATACAACACATTGATATATTAAAACATTATAAAAACCATTTTTGATACCAAAATAAATTAAAGTTAAAACTTGGTTTTTATTTTTCATTTAAAATAAGTTATAGCTTGTAGGGGAAGCCGAAACTCAAATAATGGTCATGGTGGTGGAGAAGTCATTGTCTCCACATACGTATTACAATAAAAACATTCCTTTTTTTCGTTTAGTAAAATGTTTCGTATAAAAAGATTCCTTTTGAATAAATGTAAAAGTTAAAGGGGTTTATACATCGTATAAAATAAATTAGTGTATAAAACAAAATATGCCTCAATGAATGGAGATTGAGACGAAGTCCCTTAAAAATATAATGTTTAAATAAAATATATCTATTATGTGTATTCACTATAAGTACACATAAAGAATGTATAAATACAAGATAGGACATAATAATATCATGACATAATTTGAAAGTAGGAGATTAAACCAATGAATGGAAATTGGGTTATGATGTTCCCTTACCTCGTGTCCAACTTGACTCGACCGTTATTTAACCTCATGAATAATAAAATAGAGTTAATTTATAAATTATTAATAACCTTTTTAATGTTTATTATTCCTTTTATATCACTTATTAACATGTTATGAACATTATGTAATTATTTATGTTAATAATGGTCGTTTTGTCGATCTTTCGTACTTGAGTCAAAAATAAAATTCTTAAAATTACAAGTTGTTCATGTGGTAAAATATCCATTATATCCATAATTATATTCATGATTTAGATATCATATACATCATATATATCCATTATATACATTCATTTATAATATTACATAACATTTAGAGGTAAGAAATGAAATGCACCGTTCATGGAGACGGTAAGTCATACGTACGCATGAACGCTACTTTCATTTCTATTTGGTATTTAATGGAATGAAGTTATAAGTATATAAAGGTGTAATATAATTCCAGTATAATAAAATGTATAATACCATTTAATCCATCCTTTATACATCCTACATATGGCATTAACGATTCAAATCACATTGAGGGGGCAGTAGTCCGCATTTCCTAAAATGAAGATATCGCGTTTACCAATAATGGAAACCATAAAAGTTTGCCATAAATTAAAAATACAGAACCATAAGGAAAAAAACATAATATATATCATATATAAAAATAGTTTCATCATAATGGCCATCATGAGAGGTGTTATATGAGTGTTGAACAATCATCGTTTCGTGAGGCAGAAATTCGCCATCCATAGAAACAATATGTTCTTTAACCATTAGATGAAGTTGTGTGTAAGTGTAAATAAAATAATTCTAATAGAAACATCCTAGTATATTGAAGATACTGATGTTCTTACAAAATAATGGAATAAAAAGAGTTTAAGGTGTTGGTGAAGCAATATAAAACAAAATAACATAAGAGAAGACATTACCTTAAAATCGGGTAACTCTTTTTTATTTGAGCCAAAGGCTTCCTTGGGAAGAATTCTGCCAAAATTGAGGCTTCTAGGAGTAATATAAGGAGGTTTGAAGAGTATTTGGGCAGATATTTGCCGATCCAAATGGCTTGAAAGTGTGAATAAGGTGGTAGTGGTGGGGGCCTTTTATAAGAGGAGAGGAGGGGCACTCTTGGATAGTCATGAAATGTCACTTTATTATATAATGATTTTCTGATTTTAAAGGTCCCATACTAATATATTTCTAGGATAAGGTGATAAGGGTTATAAATATACTCATACAATTGGTTTTTGACAAGTGTATGTCTTATATTTTACATTATCTTTTCATTTTATTTAAATCGTTAATTAATGACGTAATCGTTGCATCATCATGGTGTCATAAAAAGTTTAATTTATTTTATGTCTAAAAATTATAAAAAAATATCATGATGTAGGAAATCGTTTTAGATTTCCAATGAATATTTATAGTAAAAAATATGACTTTTATATCCCCTTTTAAAATTTTTTTTAGTAAAACAACTCATGTTTGTGACATTTTTTTAACATTAAATAAAATGTTTTTAATGTCATTTTCCTACCAAAGTGGCTCCATGCGGTCCCAAAGTTGAACCACAGATTGTCTTGGTCGGCCCTGAATCATCCAATAGGGGTAGGAGAATATTAAAGGTCATTTCATATTATTATAACATTATCATTACTTTAAATTACACTAATTACCTTTAATCGCGATTAATTAAACTTAAAAGTTACTATTCACCAAAAAATTATTTTAATCCCATTGAATAACATTATACTTCCTAATGACAACCATGTATGTTGTATTTTGGAAAATGAAATCACAAGAGTGGGAATGTTTCATTTAAACAAAAAATCAGTTTTTTAACTACCACTTGGTGGTTTCACTATTCATCAAAAATTGATGTTTTTCAGAACAACACCAAAATTTCACCCTAAGCTATAATTGATATTCCGAATTCAAAAATGATTTCTATTTTACAGACTTCCAAAAATATAAGTTGCATTAATTAATTTTATAATTAATTCCCGTTGTCACATCATATAGCGTGTTTTTAAGAAACAATATATATCAACAGATTGACAATTGTTTATGTCTAATTTCAAAGTGAAATTAATTCTAATGAACACCATTGGATAAAATGGTAAAAATATATTATAACTATACATTAAAACAACTCAATAGTATAATTTATCACTAGAAATTATTATGATTAAAAAGTTGTTTTTAAGTATTTTTCACTATTTATAAAAAATTGGAAGTTCTCAAAAAAATACCAAAAATTCAACATAGGCTAATTTTGATATTAAAAATCCAAAAATGAAGCCCATTTTGAAATATAGAAAATATATATATTTTCAAAAAGTGGGTATTACTGTTCATAATAGCTATTTTGATTGGTCGCGGTGTGTTAGAATCTCGAACATGCGTACAATGCAAGCTATTGGATTATTGAAAGAGAAGCGTATCGTGGAAGCTTGTGGTGTTACATTCTCCCCTACTTCAATAAATTGCATCCTCCCAATTTGAAAATAAAAGGTTGAAAATAGAAAATACCTTTTTGGAAAACCCACATCGGAAATAAGGTTAATAAAATTTATCCTTAATAAGAGGGAATGGGAAATGAAAAAGTGACCACCAAATTATGATCTCAATAAGGAGATCATTGGTGGAAATTAGAGATATATCATTGGAGGAAAAACGTAAATATTTGTAGGGAGTGATTGAGGTCATCAATAACAAACAAGTGTAAAATTGAGGGCCTCAAAGCCTTCAATCTATGTTGATTTAAAATATTTTCATTTCAACAAGTCATAAGGTATTAGGATAACACATTTTTTGTTTTAATATCCCTTTACTAATGTTTAAGAATTAATTTATTCATAGAATAAGAGATAGGTATATATATATATATTTATGCATAACAAGTAGAGTTTCAACCTTCAACTAATTTCTACCACAAACTCATCTTTCACTCAAAAAGATAACAGAACTCAAAAATATTATATTTATCCTTATCGTACAAGGTTCATAATATTAACACATACCATTTAGATTAGGAAACCTATTTTGTAATTACCAGGGACTTCCAATTGGATAGTGGTCGGTAATAAAGGCATGTCGCACTATGGTTGTTGGTTCGATTCCTACAGCTTTGTCCCACGTGATGGGTTATCCCCCGACCTATAGGTTGTCCTCTTTCCTAAAACTATAGTACTATAATATTCCAAAAATAAACTTCAGAAATGTTTTAAACATAAAAAATACTATCCAAAGTTCAAATTAATTCATTCCAACCTTTATAGTTATCCAAAATACCTCTATCCAGACTTTCTCAAAAATGTCTCTAAATTCCAAAATCAATTGTAACATCTGATTCCCCAAACAAAGTAAATTTTCTCTTATTGTAACATACTAAAAATATGATTACCTTTATCATATTAAATCCTTAATGAAAACAAAAAGTACTACAGTACAATCCTTATATATATATATCATATTATCCTTATAACCAGAATATAATCCTTGAGTCCAAAAGCACCAATACATTAATTATTCCACCTCAACTATAGTAACAGCATACGATTTTCCATGATACCTTGGCCTTTTATGAGTTAAGTTTCCCTGACTCTTAGGACATTCATTTTAATAATGCCACATTTCAATAAAATTGTAGCATTCAACATTGATAGCCTCTTTCTTTCCATTACAATCACGAGCCTGGTGACCTTTTTCTCCACATTTGTAACAAACTCCCTTTCCTTTTAGGCATGTAACAGGGTGATTCTTCCCACAATTATCGCATAATGGAAAATCTTCCATTCCCATTTTCCCTTTACTGGTCTCTTTGTCCACCGTTCTCTTCTTCTCTTTCTTTACTTTGTTGTCATAACACTTAGAGAATTCCTTTTCTGTCTTGATAGCACATGAGACAATATCATCGTATGATGAGAAGGATTTTTATACTAATGCTCGATGGAGAAATGGTTTTAACCCATCAATGAAATGATAAATCTTACTTCTTGGGTTATGTATATAATCTGCAGCATGCCTCGCTAACCTTGTAAAGTTATCCTCATACTTTGGGACATTCTCATCCTCCTTCTCCCTCAGACTCTGAAATTTCCTTTCCATATCTACTCGATGGTCACGTGGAAAGTATTTTTCTAAGAAAATTTCCTTAAAATCCCTCCATTCCATACTTGATACTACTTCATCTTCCTTTGTGTTTTGAATCAGCGACCACCATTGATCGGCATCTCCAGTTATGCGGTAGACATCCATGACAACCTTATCCCTTTCGCTACTCCCCAAGGCATGGAATATTTTTTCTAATGAGTTTATCCACTGCTCATCTACTAATGGATTTGTACCCCCATTAAATGTTGGTCGTTGGTGCCTCATTAAGCGGTCTAACATTGATCCTCCACGTTGCGGATCAGGGTGCTCCATACGAGTAAGGTTATTATTGATAACATGAGTGAGTTGTCCCAGTATGGTAACAAGTTGATCAGCACCAGTTGTATCTCCATATCCACAACAATTATCTTGAGTAGGAGGGCAATACCTACATGGAGTGCGTGCATTGATACCGTTTCCATTCCTCCCACTAGGCGCCATTTCTAAACAATGGCATAAACTAGATTAGTTTATGAATCAAAATACATAATTCCATACTTGTAAAATACTTAACATAAATTGAACTATTTAGGGATATAATCCATAATCATAAAAATGTTTTCGTTGAGGAATTATATACTCATAACCATTCATAGTGGTTTGTAACGAAATTGAGAATTATCCTAAGCATATCCCCCGGTAGTGTCATAACCAAGAGTGCAGCAGGGCTCGTTGTCTTGCACCAGTTCCCGTTCGAGTATAGCTCAAAGCGGTGTTTTTGGGTTTTACCCCTAGGTACATCTGTGCCAGAGCCGCCTCTACCTGCTCGTATCCATAAAGGGATGTATTTCTTGGAAAACTCACAAAATCTCTATAATACCAAAATTCTAAGAAGTTCTTCTATACTAATCCTCAAAGTCTATCTTCGGGCTATGTTCTCTAATCAGAGTTTATCTAAATATAGCTTCCAAGGTTAGTACTAAACTACCTCTGATACCAACTGTAACGCCACGACCCCAGTTACCTAGAGCCGGTGAATTACTTCGTAACATTGACATGATCTCATAAGATCAAGTCTCGAAATACCGATTAGTTCAGTATCCTTGGAAACACTAGATACAATCATAAGTCTTACATTACATCATAAAGAAAAAAACTACAACAAAATCATCTCTTCATATCCCCTCATACTATCCCTATAGGTCATTCATAATATACTTCTTCACATCCTGGAAAAATTAAAACATTTAAAGGGGTGAGCTGAGATGCTTAGTAAGGAAAACAATATTGAGGAAGCTTTCATAAATAAACATTAACATTTAATGCAATGTATAACTAAAACAAAAGCCTTTCTAAACTTGGACTTCAGCATAATATGGCAAAAATAAAATTACATAATGCAATTTACTTACTCACATGGATATTCTACTAGTCGAATAATCACATGTAATATCAATAACCACTTTCATAATGATGGAATGCATAATGCCAGACTACCATAACCACATAGCCAAGGCCTCGTGCCAAGACCACAAATAAGATTCTATCAAGGCCTCATGCCAAGACACTATTTTGTCTCATGAGACCTACTGATGCATCGAGGAGCTATAGCGGGCTCCACTCGTCACTTATTAAGTCCAATGCATTCCTCATATGAACAGGGTTAAACGTATCATAAACCATAACATAATCATATCACATAAAACTTGAATAAAGGAAACATAACATTTCCACATTTCAATCACAAGATATCAATACAACACATTAATATATTAAAACATTATCAAATCCATTTTTGATTCCAAAATAAATAAATGTTAAAACTTGGTTTTTATTTTTCATTTAAAACATGTTATAGCTTGTAGGGGAAGCCGAAACTCAAATAATGGTCATGGCGGCAGAGAAGTCATTATCGCCACATTCGTACGACATGAAAAAAATTCATTTTTGTCGTTTAGTAAAACACTTCATATAAAAACATTCCTTTTGAAAAAACGTAAAAGTCAAATGGGTTTATACATCGTATAAAAGAAATTTGTGTATAAAACAAAATATGCCTCAATGAATGGAGATTGAGACGAAGTTACGTAAAAAGATCATTTTTAAATAAAATATATCTTTTATTTGTATTTAATATATTTAAATATAAATAATGTATAAATACAAGATAGTAAATAATAATATCATGACATAATTTTAAAGTAGGAGATTAACCCAAAGAATGGAAAGTGGGTTAAGAAGTTCCCTTACCTCGTGTCCGACTTGACTCGACCGTTCTTTAACCTCCTGAATAATAAACTAGAGTTAAATTATAATTTATTAAGAACATTTTTAAAGTTTATTATTCCTTTTATATCACTTATTACCATGTTGTGGACATTATGTAATTATTTATGTTAATAACGGTCGTTTTGTCCATCTTTGGTACTTGAGTCAAAAATAAAATTCTTAAAATTACAAGTTGTTAATGTGGTAAAATATCCATTATATCCATAATTATATTCATGATTTATATATCATGTACAACATATATATCCAATATATACATTCATTTATAATATTACATAACATTTTGAGTTAAGAAATGAAATGCACCGTTCATGGAGACGGTAAGCCGTACGTACACATGAACGCTACTTTCAGTTCTATTTAGTATTTATTTGAATGAAGTTATAATTATATAAAGGTATAATATAATTCCAGTATAATATAATGTGTAATACCATTTACTCCATCCTTTATACATCCCACATATGGAATTAATGATTCAAATCACTTTGGGGGGGCGGTAGTCCGCACTTCCTAAAATGAAGATATCGCGTTTACCCATAATGGAAACCATAACGGTTTTCCATAAATGAAAAATACAGAATCATAAGAAAAAAAAACATAATATATATCATATATAAAAATAGTGTCATCATAATGGCCACCATGAGAGGTGTTATATGAGTGTTGAACAATCATCGTTTCGTGAGGAAGAAATTCTCCATCCACAGAAATAGTATGTTCTTTAACCATTAGACGAAAGTGTATGTATGTTTAAATCAACTATTTCTCAGAACAACATACTAGTATATTGAAGATACTCGTTTTGTTACAAAATAAATGAATAAAAAGAGTTTAAGGGGTTGGAGAAGCAAAATAAAACAAAACAACATAAGAGAAGACATTACCTTAAAATTGGGTAACTCTTTTCTATTTGAGCCAATGGCCTCCTCAAGAAGAATTATGCCCAAAGTGAGGATTCTAGGAGTAATATAGGGAAGTTGGAAGAGCATTTTAGCAGATCGTGGCTGAGACAAATGGCATGAAAGTGTGAATAAGGTGGTAGTGGTGAGGGCCTTTTATAAGAGGAGAGGAGGGGCACTCTTGGAATGTCATGAAATGTCACTTTATTATATACTGAGTTTCTGATTTTAAAGGTCCCACACTTATATATTTCTAGGATAAGGTGATTAGGGTTATAAATATACTCATCCAATAGTTTTTTGACAAGTGTAAGTCTTATATTTTACATTATCTTTTCATTTTATTTAAATCGTTAATTAATGACTTAATCGTTCCATCATCATGGTGTCATAAAAAGTATAATTTATATTATGTCTAAAAATTATAAAAAAAATTTATGTAGGAAATATTTTTATCTTTCTAATTAATATTTATAGTAAAAAATATGACTTGTATAACCTCTTATAAAAATTGTTTTAGTAAAACAACTCATGTTTGTGACATTTTTATTTTAACATTAAATAAAAAGTTTTTATTGTCACTTTCATACCAAAGTGGCTCCATGGGGACCCCAAGTTGACCCATTGATTATCTTGTTCGGCCATGACTCATCCAATAG
The DNA here is from genome assembly GCA_963277665.1 of Viscum album. Taxonomy (NCBI): domain Eukaryota; kingdom Viridiplantae; phylum Streptophyta; class Magnoliopsida; order Santalales; family Viscaceae; genus Viscum; species Viscum album. Next base: position 2,130,416,225 of record OY728120.1, read on the forward strand.
GGGTAGGACAAGTGTAATGGTCATTTCTTATTATTATAACATTATCTTTAACTTAAATTACACTAATTACCTTTAATCGTGATTAATTAAACTTAAAAGTTACAATTCACTAAAAAATTATTTTAATCCCATTGAACTACATTATACTTCCTAATGAAAACCATGTATGTCTGATTTTTGAAAATAAAATCACAGAAATGGCAATGTTTCATTTAAATGAAAAATCAGTTTTTAACTACCACTTTGTGGTTTCACTATTCATCAAAAATTGATGTTTTTTAGAACAATCCCTAAATTTCAACCTAAGATATAATTGATATTCCGAATTCAAAAATGATATCTATTTTAAAAAATTCGAAACATATATGTTTCATTAATTAATTTTATAAATAATTCTCACTGTCACAACAAATAGCGTGTTTTTAAGAAACAATATATATTAAAAGATTGACAATTGTTTATGTCAAATTTCGAAGTGAAATTTATTCTAATGAACAAAATTGGATAAAATGGTAAAAATATATTATAACTATACTTTAAAAACACTAAATAGTACAATTTATCATAATAAATTATTTTGATTAAAAATGTTGTTTTTAAGTATTTTTCCCTATTCATAAAAAATTGGAAGTTCTCAGAAAAATACCAAAAAATCAACATAGGCTAATTTCTATATTCCAAATACAAAAATAATTTCCATTTTTAAATATAAAATATATATATAATTTCAAAAAGTGTGTATTACTATTCATAATGGCTATTTTAATTGGTCGTGGTGTGTTAGAATCTCAAACTTGCATACAATGCATGCTATTGCATTATTGAAAGAGAAGCGTATCGTGGAAGCTTGGGGTGTTACATACATGGTTCTTTAGGTATGATAATGTATGAAGGTGTTGTAAATTCTTGGATTTCATTATGTTATTTTATGAATGTATATAATTTAATGTAAAAATAGTTAATTAAATGATTTCATCATTTTTTGAATGGTTTAAAAAACATGTCCCATTACGTACCATTGGTGATTTTGGAAACATACTTATGAGAACCTGGTGTGTGTGGAACGACTAAGGAAAACATATGTTTTATAGACAGAATAAGGAAGGAATCAATATTTTTTGGTATAACATCTATTCTGAAAGGCTATATAACAAATTATAATTCTAATCTATTACACCTGTTTTGTCTCATGATGGTTAAATTCATGGATACATTCTAGAATGATTAATTGAACCAATTTTGTTTTATACCTAAGATATTACTATTTACTGAATATTTAATGAATTTATAGAACCAAAATGAAATAATTAAAAATTATTTTATTGGTGAAAATTCACAATTAACTTGATTTTTTAAAGCTAGAACAACTCAATTAATTTTATTAGAAGATATATACACTATAAGAAGATATTAAAATGATATTTGTGCTCACAAAATAAAATTTTATTTTAGTTTTTTTATAATATTTTGGTAGGAATCATTGAAAGGTAAGGATATCTAGTACCATTGTAGGTTATCTTTTAATTGGTTTCCTTTGTAGCGGGGTGGTTTGGAGGTCGCATTTGGTCACATGGAGAGTAGTAGGTTTCACCATGACAAAATTTTCTAGATTACCAGATTATTATATAATTATATCTTTTCAATTATATTAATATATTCTACAATATACTCTTGATTTATTTCATGTTTGGTTATATTCATGACCTCTTTCAGTTATCATTGTTATACCACAACATGTGATGGATGACACAGGGGGAATTTTTTTTGACTAAGGATGGATCATTAAAAATTATTTTCAGTGAAGATGATTTGACATATTTTTTCTTACAATGCCTTATTTTGGTACTATTTCATCAGTATAATGGATTTATGATAGTTCAAATTTGGGTATTAATTTCTATAGGGTGTCTAGATTTTTCCCTTTCATTTCTAAACACATGTTATCCTAGGTGGTCAAATAATTTACCAGGTTGGAGACACACTATTTGAGGACATTGGAATGAACTATAAGGAAGGGTTTTTTAACTTGGCCTATTCTATTAATAATGTTTCATAATTTTTTGTTGATTTAAAAATTTATATAAATTCAAAAAATTTAAATAATTTATATCATTAACATATGTTGGTCTATGATTTTGGAATCTAATTTTGACTAATTTGGGTTTTTATTGTTATTTATAGACATTTACTCCTATAAGATCTCCTCAAAATAAAAGAGATGATTATGAATGATAGGTTCTAATGGAAAACCATCTGTTGGAACCTTCTTTCATAGAATAATTAATCAACACTATTCAGACTCATGGTTGAGGAAGTGTTGAGATTGTAGGTTGTGTAGTGGATCACTACTCAAAATTTACAATTAATTATCCACATACCTTTTATGGTGGCAAAGGTCATAAGTAATATGAAGAGTGTATTTTGTAGAATTCTGGGTATTCATTTTTTCGAAGACTCGTAAAAAGACTATGTTGAGTTTTTTAATGTAAATTCCTAAATTATTGGGAAAGAGATGATGGGAATATATTGTAAAAACAATGATTCATGAGGATCTTATAAGGTATTAAATCAATAAATTATTTAAAAATATTTTTTTTCATAATACATTACATGAAAATAAAACACTATGGTTTTTGACCTTGGACAAGGGATAAAATACTATTCTGGATTATTCAATCTAATTGGAAGAGATGATGCATCAAAAACTTGATCTTGTGATTTATGCATACCTATATGTTTTAATGATTGACATGGTATTGTGGGAAAATATTCAGTTATATTGATTCTCATGTTTCTCCTGGCATTCAATGAATCACAATGACAATTTAAATAGAGAACCAACAATTTGAAAAATTTATCACCAGTCAGAAAATAAACCTGACTAGAGGCAACATACTGAAGTGAAATAAGCATAAGGGGCCAGGGTCTATAATTTAAAAATTGGTTATGGCCTTCATGGAGGTGGTAAAAAAGTATCTTCTTTCAGGAAGGATATAGATTGGCAGACACGTTTCAATTGAGCTATTGTTGGCATAGTTATTGGACATGGTGTATCTTCTGGTCAGAAAATGATGTTCAAAGATATCTGGTATTCTTCAGTACTAATTGGCGAATCACCAATAAAACTGCTAAATTCATGATAATAGATTATTATGTCTTATTAAAACCAAGTGGACATCTATAGATGTTCTTGGAAATTTTCATCATTTTCATAACATTTTCCACCTAAATCGTTTTTGGGAAAGGTTTTTCTGATGTAGTAAAGTTGGATCCAAATTCACTAAGGGTTCAATGGTTATTATTAATTCGTACAAGAGTGGTGGTAATTATCTATAGACTAAAGGGGAGGTTCTTTTGGCTTTGAAATATCATAGATGAGTTAAGAGTAGTTAACTTAATATGACATATATTCCCCATATTAATTTGTTGTACAAAAAAGTAATGTTAATGGTAAGATATTTATATTTTCATCTATAGTAATATATATTTTCAATAAATTTTCTACTCATTATTTTGTATCACAAATTAATTTTGAAATTTGATGATTTTATTAAGAGGATATATCATTATTTTGCTACATTTCCCCTACATTACTAAAGAGTTCTGAATATGGATTCAAATTCATATCACAAAAATTAATTATAATAGACTATGAGGTGTAGATGGATGTATTTCTGGTCCAAAATTACAAATTTTATTTCATTATTTTTATTAATTAGATAACCATCATTAATTAGAAAATTGACTATTATTGCAATCGTGTCCATTACTTATCTTCTAGTGGGGTCACACATGTTTTTTAGGTGAGTGAGACTCTACATCAAAAAATGTTTGGCCATGATCTTTGAAATGATAGGGTAATTTGAATCCATTTTCTAGAGATGTTTTGGAGAGATATTAAACTTATTGTGTATTCAACTACATATGGTGGGATTCATACCTCGATCTCTATCTAGGTGGTTTTATTTTTCTATCACTGTAGATTTAGGTAATGTTTATAGAGGACTCACTCCGGGGTATGAATGCCATTTATATTCCATCAAACTATATCAAACTAGATGAGTTAATATAAATAATGATATTGCTAATGGATCTTGAGGATTAGAAATTTCATAATCATATTATGATACCATGGTAATTGGACATCCCCTTTTCTATCATGGTATATTGGATTCATATAAATTTTATTGACTATAAATAAATAAATCATGTGTAATTGATGAAAAAATATCCCTTTCCAAGTACTGATGATCTCTTTGATTAGATTAGTTGGGTTCATGGGTTTGCAATGATTAATCAATTTTATGGTTACCACCAGTTGATATTTTGAGATGAATATATACCTCAAACAAAATTTATGAGATAGTATGGTCCTTTCATGCTTTATTGTCACAACTCGTCCCACAAGGCCCAAACGTGACTACCCCAAGACAGGATTCCATAGGCTAGGGGTTGGTGACAAGCACCGGAATGATTTTCCCTATTAGGGAAGGAATTTACTTAGATATCTATACACACTAAAAATGGGTAGCTGAAGTAAACAAACAACAATATTAAGGTCCAATCGCAAGTACAACTGTGAACTAAAAACCATGGGTTGGAATACAAGGCCGAGAGACTGAACAAAATGTAAACAGTTTTCACATATTCCCTTGACCTCTACCGAGAGGCTAGTAGCTATAAGACTAGAGTCGAAGAAGAGGATCATGACTGGTCTCATAACACTAAGCTCTACCATGTCCCGAACCTCTATAGTATACCTTGGAGCATCAGTATTCTGCACCAGACACACATGTGCATCTTGAGCCCATCCAGGGTTGAGTATAACTACTTAGTTGGGACCCTGAGACCCCTGGAGGTCTCTTAGTCATCCACAAAGGAAAAAATAACTTGAAATACCAAAAAGGTAATATCAGAATCTTGATCTAAATCATGTAGAAAAATGAAAAAGGGAAAGCTCCCTCTAATGGAATAACATCAAAATTACTGGTATATTTTTAACTAGTCATAAATCCAAATAATATTATATATATTAACTCCACTTAATACTTGTACAGGTTACTATATGCTAACCCATATTGGTTGGTAGATGCATACTTGTATTTGTCGATGGTGCAAACCAGTATTGGCTGCTTGTGTTGACCCGTATTGGTCCCAGTTTCTTACCCATATTGGTTTCTGGTGCTGACCCATATTGGTCTCTAGTATATAGGTAAGTATTATTAGTCGTACAACAAGGTCACCCCACATTCTAGATTCTAATACTGACTCATACTGGTCACTATTTTTCATCATGTCATAGCCAGCAACATGATTCCTATACAAAGAACACCTTATGTCTGTAAGAATCTACTTTTCAAGCCATCATTCATATTTCAAGTGGTACTAAGTCACACAAGATGTATTCCCATGTGACTTCCCCATCATATGGATCCCTCAATGACATATGGTGAATTGATCGAATGTTTGTTCTGTGATATATGGGCACTTTTGTAAAAAGGGTTTGGTTCGATTCCATCAGGATCCAACCCATGTCACACATCAAACAGAGTAAAAAATCTCTTATAATATCTTCAAAATACCACCTTGTCACAAGGGTAATTATTCCATAGATGGTGTGTTGATCAGATGCCCAGTCTGTTAGTTACACCCATTTTGGTGAAATGATGGTTATTACACCTCGGTCTGGCCCGACTTAGTCAGGCCCACCGAACTATTACAAAGGGACTGATTCCCAAACGAGGTCACAATCCCACTGATGACGTGGTGAAAAGACACCTGGTTCATTCATTATGAGAATTTCATTATTCGAGGACCAGCTGGGTCTAGGCCCGACCCAACTCAGTCAGGCCCGCCCGAAACAATGGTTCACAGAGTCTACCTGTCCGTAGCCGGGTACGTATCATCTTGGGTCGACCCGATTCCAATGGGTCCGTCCCATCGAGGATGACCCGACTGGTTCACAGTCCCATGCCATTGTTGTCCTGGACCTTGAGGTGGGGCTTGGCCCACTCGCACAGACCTGTGTGTCTGGAACGACCTGCTTGGCGTGTTCGGCCCATTCAGACGACCCTTGTCTTGCTCGGTCCCCCTGAATGCAAACAACTGCACCTAGCTGGCCCCACAGATGCATGTATGTTTCTTCTAGTATGGCATAGCATGGTTCGGGGTCTACGCTGCCCCCTCGTGCTGCAGCCCGCTGGCCGCTGTAGCTAACGATGCCTGCGCCTGTGGGCGCTGCCCATCTCCCGTGATGTCAGCTCGGGCCTACTGCCTCTGGCAACAGGGTCACCCGATGGCGTGTCGCCTTCCACCACCATGGCCAGTTTTCGTGGTTATCATCCGACCACCACCGGCTTCCACTATCATGGAGCATCAACGGTTTTTTCTGTGGGCTACTAGAATGTCATTGTCGTTTCTTGGCCCTCATATGCCTTTCAACCGCATTCATTTTTTTTCCATGAAGAACTCTCCAAGGACAAGTTTAGCGGAGGGTCCATGATTTTTTTTCCAGACCATCCCCTATAGGGATAGCATTTTAAACATGATGAAAAATTATTAATAATAAAATATAGAATAATCCAAGAATTTATGATCCTGCAACAACCATCTATATGTCTTGATGAGACGTAGATCAACCTGTTAGTCTGTTGGTCTATGTTTGTTATATTTTTCAAGAACATGATGATAAGTAACATCAATGCACATAAACCCTCTACGTATTTATGACATTTTCTGCAGAAAATTCATCCTCGAGGGTTTATGGATTCAACAATGCTTCCCGATTCCGACCATCAGACGACATTCTCTGTCATTCAATCTACTTTCACTGGGGTGGATGTGCGTCAGAGCTTCGCCCCAGAATCCCCCAAATCATTCCTCTTTATTTTTTATAGCGCACCAAATTATATATATAACAACACTGCAGCATTTTCATAATGATGTGACATCACATCATTACACTGTTTCATAAATAAAACAATGTCACTATTTTGCACTATTAAAATCACTATTGTGTTTCAGAATATGGGTAATCCATGTGTTTCATTAAAGTGCCTCGTCGCTACATCATCAATGCCTAGTGGATTCACCGTCCTCTACATAATAGAGAGATTATAATAAAATTAGTATTTGAAATTATAATAATATTATTATTGAAATGTCCAAAAAATAACTTTTTCATTCCGCCCTCACCAGCTGAAGTTAAGTCGTTTTTAGGCGAATCTCGGTGTTTTGGATTCAACGGTACCCTTATATTTTTAATTGGGCACTGGTTCAAAAGATAGAAAATGGAACCAATGGGTTTACTAAACGTACCATAAAAAAGTTCGAAAAATCTTTCTAGGCACACCAGGCCACAGAATCACGCACAACCACTTTTCAAGAACTTTTGTTAATCCAAAATAATATAAATAAATTAAATGAAATTTTTTGGGTTTTTACATTCTCCCCACCTTTGGGATTTATGTATATGAAAGCCAAAAAAGTATACAGTAACATAGAAAAGGAATGGGAACGCATCTCAGCCCCTCACTCACATGTGCTCTCCTATTGAATCTGGTGCTTCCACAAAACGTGCACCAGTGATATCGATCGCCCATGGATGATCTGCTCCTATCGATACTCTATCATCACTGGGTACTCAACAAAATACTTCATGTCGTCATTCTCCAGAATTCCATGTTTAATGGCTTGATATGGTCCATACACGTATCTCCTCAGCTGGGATATGCAGAGGATGTCTCACACCTTCTCTAACCGTAGTGGTAGTGCCATGCAGTATTCCACCTCACCAATCCTCTGAAGTATATGGAATGGTTTTATTAAACTCAATAGAGTTTTCTGCCTCAGCCATATCTCTATATTCCCCATCGAGGTGTGACACACAAGAATACATAGTCCACCTCTTATAACTCTAGTGGTCTCCATAAACTATTATCATAGGACATTTATCACCTCTGTGTAGTATTCATCCGCTCTCGAATGACCCACACCTTCTCCATGGTAGCATATACCATCTCTGGGCCAACGAGTGCTTGCACTCCTGGATCCGTCATGCAAAAGGGAAATTTTCACAGTCATTCGTAAAATGTCTCAAGTGGGGCCATACTAATGGTTGAGTGATAGATGTCATTGTACGTGAACTCAACCAAGAGTAGGTGGTCCTCCCAACTGCGACAAAAATCTAGGACACATACACAATGCTTTTCCCCCATGGCCTAGTTTGTCTTCTCAGTCTAACCATATGTCTGTGGGTGATAGGTTGTGTTCACGTGAAGCTGAGTCCCGAATGCCTCCTATAATCCTTTCTACAACTGGGATGTGAAAAAATCATCACAGGCTAGTACTATCATCGATGGAACCCCATGAAGTCTCATGATCTCTAGAACGTAGATATGCCTCAGGATCTATACCAAACCCATCCTGTGAATAGCAAATAAGTGGGCCGAAAAGGTGAGTCAATCAATGATCACATTAATGGTTTCATTCCCTATGGATGTACGTGGTATCCCAGTCATAAAGTCCATCGATATCCCTTCCCATATCCACTCTAGTATCTTGAGGGGTTGGGTCAAGCTAGCCGGTTCCGGGTGCTTCACCCTCACTTGTTGGAATATGAGTCATCTTGAAACCAACACCCTGACAATATTCATCATCAATGGCCACTTGTACTAATGCCATAGATCATGATACATCTTCTTCATAGCTATACGTACTGCCAAGGGAGATGTATGAGACTCCCTCAATACCACCTCTTGTAGTGCTAATGGTACAACTATACTTCCACTAAAAAGGATAACATGATCCCAACCATCAGAATATCTGTGAGGTGCATGGCATGATGATATCTGAGTACGTGTATTCTCATAGATTTTGTCTCCATGTTGTGCCTCCCTGACACGCTGAATGAGTGGAAGGGAAACTACCATCAGCTGGAGGTAATCTGTCTCATCACTATCCACGTAGGATATCTGAAGCGAGGTATACAACTCTAAATCCTCTCTCAGCAGCTACGAACACAATCTATGGCTATGTGAATCCTCCACTACGTTCTTCTTCTAATAAGTATAGACTATCTCAAAGTCATGGTCCTGGAAGAACTCTAGCCAACATCATTATCCCACATTCAGATCTTTATATGTGATGATATATTTGAGACTTTGTGGACAATGTAAACAATGAAAATCTCACCCATCAAGTACTTTCACAACATATTCAGCTCGAAGACTACTACTACCAAATCCATGTCTTAATTCATACAATTATACTCATGGTGCCTCAATTGTCCTGAATCATACGCAATCACTACATTTTCCTTTATTCGGACACTACTGAGTCTAGTCCCTGATGCATCACAATAAACCACATAGCCAGTGGCCTCCTCCGACAACCTCAATATGGGAGTGCTGGTCAAGCTCTACCTCAGCTGTGGAATGCTCTTCTAGCATGTCTCTTACCAGAACAAGGGTATCCACTTCTTCATAAAGGCAGTCATAGGTGATTCTACTATGGAGAAATCTGGTACGAAGCTCTAACAGTAGCATGCTAATTCAAGGATGTTTCACACCTCAGTAACACTCATCGTTAGATTTGATGAAATTACCTCCTCGATCTACACAGGATCCACTACAAATCCATTTTCTGAGATGACGTGTCCCATGAATGGGACCTACCATATAAAAAACTCACACTCCGAGAGATACCAATATAATTGGTGCTCCAAGAGTTTCTCCACAACTATCCTCAAGTGTATAGCATGCTCCTCCTCAAACGCTAATTACCCCAAGGTTTTGTGGATGAAGACCACCACGAAGCAATCGATGAATGGATGAAATATCCAATTCATGAGCCCTATGAATAAAACTGGAGCATTGTCCACGCTGAAAGGAATCTCTATGAAAACATAATGGAAATACCGACATCTAAAAGCTATCCTCGCTACATCATCATCTTGTACACTAAGATGGTGATATCCTGATCTAAGGTCTGTCTCTAAAAACAAATGACCTCCCTTCGGCGGGTCGAAGAGATTATCGATCCTCGATAGATGATACATTTTCTTCACGGTTACCTGGTTTAGGTGCCGATTGTCCATGGATAACCTCAAAATTCTATCTTCCATCATGGAAAACAACATCTGGGATTCCCATTGAGGAACATTGGGCCTTATGAATACCTTCCACTGTATATCCTCCAACTATACCCTCAGATCATGGATCACTGAAGGGGTCATCTGATATGCCGGTATAAATATCGGTGTTGTTCTTGGGTACAAGTCAATGTTCATGTCTACCTCTCTATGAGGAGGTTGTCCTGGGATATATTCTGGAAAGACATCCTCATACTCATCCTCCACCATTGGGAACTATGGACTCACTTCATCCACCTTATCTAAAGTCATGAAAGAATGTTGATATGTAATCGCCTGCACCCACATGAGCGAAGTACATCCTGTGCAGCTCTGTTTTACATCTCATCAACAATGGAAAACTGGCATCCATCTCTATGTGTACACCACACATTACGTCTCAAGGTGTCAATATTTGAATGAAATGATGATAGCCAGTCCATGCCTAGAATGAAGTCATAGGGATTCAATTCTGATACTAGAAAATCCTAGTTGAAACTCTTTCCTTTGAGAATAAGATCACACCATCGGCACTAGTGTGTGATCGCTAAATTTCATCTCATAAGAGTATCCAAATGTGAGGGTCAAGCTAAACGCTCAGTCAGAATCTCATTGTCCCAAAATATGTATGTGATAAGGAAAGAATAGCTAGAACATCGGTTGAAAAGAAATACTACTAAAGTATAGAAGACAAAGATCATACCTAATATCGTCTGAAAGATGTCTGGATCATGAGACTCTACTGCATGTAGCTAGTCCTTCCCCAATCCCCATGATCCCTGAGCTCACGGTGGACCGCCTGGGGGTTTTGGTGGTAGGGCCAGGTGAACCTGACTACCTCCTGATATATGTTCTACTCCCCTTCCTCATCAACCACATGGTTGATGCTCATGCTCCTGCCACTGCCGCTACCTCGATGGGCCCTCCACCATCTGCCGATCCTTCGTGTGGGGAGTCAGATAGTCACGAGCTATGTGACCCAATCCCTCATAATAAAAATAGATCATGCATCAAAGGTGTCTCTCCCACCCTCTCGAGCCTCACACCTATGACCCTGTATCCCTGGGTCACCCTTAGGAAGGTCTAACTTGCTTGGGATTCTGTGTCGTTGGTCTACTGAAATATGCAGATGACTTTGCTACCTATCGTCAGGTAGTGGCTCTCTCTGTCGGTGCCTGCTCAGCACGTAAGATATCCATCAGTAAAGCTCGCTCTAGCACCCCAACAAATGCCAGGATACTAATAGAAACTATCATATATCTAATCTCTCATCGGAGCCCCATCTCAAAGGTTCAAGCCCTAATGTATGGGTCATGAACCCTGTTGGTGGTGTATCAGGAGAGGTCAGTAAATCTCTCTGAGTACTATGAAAATATATGGCTACCATTTTATAGATGAATCACCTATTGAATACACACATAGTGTATTGTCTCTAGAATGAACTGCACCCAGAAATGTATTTCAATGTATGAACAGGTATCGACCGTCTCCTCATGAATCTAGAGCATCGAGTTCCACCATCGTCCTGCCATGCCATTAGGAAAGCTAGCGGCCATGATCTCTATCTACTTGGCGGGTGTCTCTTCTATATAAAGTCCCACTAAACTGCTTCAAACCGGTTCTCTAATACCTGGGGGTCCGTCTTTCCTCGAAACCTCATAGTCCATTGTCTCTAGAACTCATGCGATGTGCTCCGCCTGCGTGTATATTCAACTTGTAGCATAGGCTACTCAACGGGTGGTGGTGCTGCAGGTACACCACCTAATGGTTCCATTACTGTGAGTGTTCCATGTACCGACTCCTCGTCTCTCAATGGGCCACTCTCATGATCTCTAACTAGAATCATTGTTGGCTATCTTCGTGGAGGCATCCAATAAGAAATAGATTCACCATGATAAATAATTTATATATGGTGATATAACTCATTGAAGATCAATAAAACCTTTCAAAACACTAGAAACTAGGGTTTTAATATATAAAGACATAAAATTGAATGTAGGGTCTTGGTCTAGGGATATTTCGGCCGCCGCACCAACACTGGACCCCCTGTACTGAAAACCAACCTCAAGACACATTACACCATTGCCTCATTAAATGTAGAATACTATTTCTTCTGGTAGAATAGACCCCCTTTGATACAATTTTTTCATGACCCGCCCCACGAGGCCAGGACATGACTACCCCATGCCCACCACCTTCCATTGACCAGGGGTTGGTGACTACCACTAGAAGGCTATTCCTGAATAGGGACGACATTGCCTTAGATATCTGTACACATTCAAAAAAGGGAATCCTAAGTAAGAACCCAACAAAATTAAGGTACATCCACAGGTACTACTGTAAACTGAAAATAGTGGGCTACAATACAAGGCCAAAAAACTGAACTAAATGTAAACAGTCCTCGATTCTACTTGGATATATTGTTGGAGAGTAGTATTTGTATGTATGGTGTCGAAGAACATGATATCAACTGCTCCCATTGCACCAATCTCCACCAAGTCATGAACATCCAATGTCTACCTCAGAGTGTTAGTAGTCTACACTAGGAACTCACATGATGGTGGATCCCGTGGAGGGGAGGGAATAAAAATTATGTTGGGGACCTCAAGACCCCCAATGGTCTCTCAATAATTCAAAAAATAAAAACATCACCAGAAATACCACAAGCATAATATCATAAGGATGATCTAAAAAATGAGGCCCAATTCCCATGAGATATCTCATTATAATGGTATTACATCAAGGTTTCTGTGATAGGGATTTCTAGTCATAATGCCAAATCATCCTATGCCTAGTAACTCCACTGCTGATCCATATAGGTCAATGTATGATGAGTCGTATTGGTCACTAGATAATGAACCGTTTTGGTCACTCGTGGTTCCACGTATTTTTCGTCGGTGTTGACCCATATTATTTGCTGGTGGTGACACATATTGGTCTCTTGTGTCTATCCATATTGGTCTCTAGTAAAAAGGTAGGGTTGATTTTTCATAAAACTAGATCATCCCACTATGGAGTTTATGATGTTTACCTATACAAGTCGCTCTTCTTCTTCTTCTTCATGTAACACTCATCCACTGGATTCCCACACAAATCACGCCTGATCTTTGGATGACTCTACTCCTCAAGAAATTTGTCATATTTCAACATTTATTATGTCCTGAAAAAATTATACCCAAGGGACCACCCAGTCCCAGGGGGACCAATGTGACCGATGGTGCGTCGATCAGATGCCAGTCTATGAGATATGTACACTTTTTTAAAAAGTTCCCAATTGGATTCAATTTCCATCCAAACCATGTCGCACGTCACACTCTTTAAAAACTCACTTAAAGTATCTCCAATGGACAACTTTCTCACAGTGTTCCTTATTCTACAGACAACACATAGACCGAATGCTCGGTATGTTAGTTACACCACTTTTCATGAAATGGGGGTGATCGTTCCTCAGTCCTACCTGGCATGGTAAGGGCCACCAAAATATGAAAAAGTGGATGCTTCTGAAATGGGGTCTCAATTCCACTGACGGCATGTCGAACAGACACATGGTTTTTCAGTTGCATGTGTTTCTTTATTCGGGGACTGGTTGGGTCTGGGCTCGGTCCGACTCGGTTAGGCAGGCCTGACGCAACAGCCCCCGGTGTGTACCTGACCCCGCATAGGAACGACCCATTAAGGGTTGACCCAATTTATCTTAGCCTGGATCATTAGGGGCTGATCGAATTGTTTGCGAGCTCAGCCCACGGTTGGCCAGGCCCGCCAGGCGCGGCTTGGCCCTCCCTTACTGACTCGCTGGTTCGTTGGATCGGCTTATTTGGTCGGCCCGCCTATGGCCCGGTCTGCCTAAAGGAGGACCACTTCACCTAGCAGGCCCCTCGGATGCAGTGATGTTTCATCCAGCGCAATGTGGCACGACACAAATTCCTCGTCTCCCCCTCCTATGGCGGCCGGTTGGTAGCTGCTACTCCCCCCAACAGCGCCTGCCGACACAACCCTTTTGCTATGCAACTGGCTTGGGCCGGTCGCCATGGCGCGTGATGGTGCACTGCCTTCCACCTCTCACGTCCGGTTTTCTTGGGTCTCCTCCAGCCACCATCGACATGGTGTGCCAACGCTTGTTTTTTCGGGCCACCAGAATGTCTTTGTATTTTTGCGGCCCTCAAATGCCTTGCCACTGCATTCGTCACTCCGCCACGAAGAACACACCAAGGAAATGTTTAGCAAAGGATCCAGGATTTGTTCGTTTCAGCCCGCACCTTATGCGTTTGAGTTTTAATCATGAGGAAAAATTAATAATAATAAAAGGAATTTTAATCCCCGTGTTTAAGATCGTGCAACAACCAACCAGATGTTATGATGAGATGATGATCAACAAGATTGTTTGTTGGTTAGTGTTCATTATATATTTCATGAATGGGAAGACTGGGAAATCAATGAACATAAACCCTACCATTTATGATGTTATTTTCCGCTCATTCATCCTCGAGGGTTTACAACGCCGACAACGCTTCCCAGTTCCAACCTTCGGAATGTTTTCTTCATCATTCATCATTCCTCGCTTGTTTGGAAGTGCATTAGAGCATCGCCAGGGAGTCCCAAAAATCCATCCTCTTTATTTTTTCAGGCATGTTTAACTGTTTATAGAACCACACTATAGAATTTCATTAATTACATGACATCGCGTCATTACGCTATTTCATTTATGAAACAACATAGATTTTTTCACCATTAAAATCTATTTTACGTTGTGGAATACTGATCATCCATTGGTTTCATTAACGTTACTCGTCACCACATAATCACTTCCCCGCAGTGTCATTGTTGACCATGAAAAATAGATAAATTAATAAAATAATTATTTTAAAATAATTTATTATTTTTCTCGAAATGTCCAAAAACTAACATTTCTACACATCCCTTCCCGAACAATGATAATTCATTTCTAGGTGAATCCTGGCATTCTGGATTCAACGGTGCCCTTATATATTTAATCTGATCAATGAATAAAAATGTATATAATTCCACCCACACATTTAAAGAACGTACCGTAAAAAAGAACAAAAATTTATTCTGTGCACACCAGGCTCAGAATCACACACCGTAAAGTTTTTCATTCTCATAATAATCCAAATAACTAAAAAACATTCACGGAATTTTCTACGTCTCTACATTTATTCTTATACACTCATAATAACTAATAATCATGACATTATTATCGAATTGATGAATATGATACATCATCAATTCATGGACACTTTAATTAGTTTTGGTTGATAATATTTTGGTTTAGTCCATTACAGGGGAGAAGCACTTGGAAAAATTTGGATGTCAATATTATATCATTGATGGAACTTCATTATTATGGTAATATCTATATGTGTGAACTTTTTATTCATGAATTATAGTTTCTGGGACATGTTACATATGAAAAGGGTGACTCAGTGTATCTTGAAATGTTATACGATGATATGTGTAGGAATAATACCATAAAGGTGATTGAGATCAGAAGATTCATTGGGATGTTGAGTTATTATAAGTGGGTTATTGGGTGATTTATCCATGATTTCATCTTTGATGAATACATTAACTAATTAGGGTCTAATGTTTGAGTGGAATGGAACCTGTTAGAGATCATTTGACAACATGATGGTGACATTTACTTCAGCTCCAGTTTTAATTCTTCCGTAACATGGTTATATTTATAATGATTTCTATGACATCTCAGACATGGTTTCGGGGAATTTCATGATATAGTATTGAATGGTGGTAGCTTTTGGATCTAGATAGTTATTACCATGTACTAAGGGAAACCCTATAAATGATCTTATATTGGAAGGAGTTATTCATACACTCAACATGTGGCATTACTACTTATTAGGAGAAGGGATTATGTTATATTCTGATCATAATATCATATGTTATATTTTTTCTCATATTGATCTAAACATGTAATAAATAAACCTAGAGGAGTATCTCATAAATATTGGTTCTGATATTTTTTATACTCATAGAAAAGGGAATGTTATCAATGACGCATGATGAAGTAAATTAATGACACATGCATTGATGGAATAACTGTTTGCGTGGTATTTGAGGATTTTTTTTTGCTGATATGTGATTGGAAAAGGATGATTCCTGTGAGAAGTTATGTATCTATTTGGTATTATTAGAATAAAAATAAGATATTTTTTTTGGATCGATATGTCGTCTGACCATGACTTCTAGAGAATTAGTTAAATAAATTCTGAGAGTGTGACATTGAGTTGGTGGTCCCGATCTACTAGAAGGCATTTTTTCCATTTCAGGTTGGTTATTTTTATTTCATTAAATTTGTAGTTGTTGGTGACTAGAAACTATGATTTTTTTTCAATAAAACATGGTAATAACATTATGTATCAGCATTTGTGATGTCAGTATTAGTGGTATGGGATGAGACTGTTGTTTCAGTAATTTTTATCACAATCACTTAATTGTTTGAGAATTAATTAGTAATAATAGAGGCCTACTAGTTTGTGTAATCCTATATCCATTATAATATGTAAATAAGATGAGATTCCAGTGGTTTTAATCAATATATAACCGTGGAATCCTAGTAGAAGGATTAAATTTCGGAGATAATTGACTGATTCATGACGTCGGTCCATTTCATAACAATCATGGTGTTGAAAAGTTTGAATTGCATGGGGAATTGTATATATGAGAGATTGTAAGACATTATGGGTTTCCCGGTATGGTTTTTTCTAATTCAGACCAAAGGTTCACATCTATGATTTGGAGTGGTTATTATAATTATATTTGTTACATGCTAAAATTAAGAACATCATATCATCCATAGATAGAATAACTGATTAAGAGAGGTATCTAGTTTTTTATGTATATTCTACAGGCTTGGGGGAATGATATAGGATGCTCATTGGAAAATAATTTTCCTTTTTTTGTTTCTCTTTAAAAATAGATATAATTAATTGTCTGTAATGTTTCCTTTTGAGTCATCATATCGGAATCCAGGTTGATCACCCTTATGAATGGAAGAGTTGGGAGAGTGGTTCATGGTTGGCTCGAGTCTTCATATAATGATGATGTAGAGGGTGTATTTTTTCTTAATGATATTGATCATAGAACTAATTCATCATAAATATTGTTTGGATCATCATTGATAGCCGCTGGAGATTCAGGTTCGTAACACCCCAATGTATTTTGAATTTTTTGGTCAAATTAATTTTACATTATCAAAATTATTAATTTCATATAACAGAGAAGATATATTATTTTATATTAAATCACGACGTTGTGATATATGAAACACTAATTTAGTCATTCACTAATCCTAACATAAATTTTATAATTCTCTATATAAAAAACTAAGGATATCTTTCATTACATGTACTATTGACATTCTTTGATGGATTGTGTAACAACCATGACAGTGTTTTACTAAAAAATAATATATTTTTAAAATATTATTATTTTATAAAATATAAAAAAGAGGTTATATTATTGGAAATGACCAATATTAACTATTTCATTAAAATATATGGTTTACATAAATATAATGTTAATTCATAGGTTATTAAATAATTAGAAATTAATATGAAAACAGACTAACCATAAAGGGATATATTAATTATTTTATGGTCACACTGATTTTTAATGTAATAAATTAAATTAATTATAATTGGTGATTTTAAATAATGTAATATATATGGTATATATTCAATAAAATATTATTCCTTTTTTCCAATAAATTGGATAAAAATAAGATACTATCAAACCGAATTTTTTTTCCAGAAAACCTATATTTTTTTATAAATGTAGCATTAACACCTTTTAATGGATAACCCATTGTAAATCAATTTTTGGAATCCTGATGTAATTAATAGGGGAATGGTGACATTTCCCATGCAATATAATCATAAAAACTAGTTTTGGATAAATTGTTTTGGTAATTTTTTGTAATGATTCAATATTAATGAATTGTTAAAAATATTGTAATTGAATTCAAAAAAGATTTTTCATTTCAAATAATTATAAGGATAAATTGTATTTTAAGTCTATTGAAATGTTCAATTTTATAATATATTTTTAAATTAATCCAATTTAAGTGATTATGTTGAATTTTATTTTGAAAATGTGTATAAAAACAAAACATACAATTAAATATTTTTTACTTTAAAATCCCATAGTGTAGTTCCATTAATTGGGTTAACTTTAAATTAAATTGCGCCACTATTATGATTAGAATATGGAGAATTGGATAAAATATTTTGAAGAATTATAATTTATAGTGTATAATAAGATCATATAGTTTTAAAAAAAATTTGTGAAAGAAATAAATATTAATTATATTTGTTACGGTAAAATTATTCATAGCTAAGGAATAAACCGGG
Organism: Viscum album; assembly: GCA_963277665.1. Classification (NCBI taxonomy): domain Eukaryota; kingdom Viridiplantae; phylum Streptophyta; class Magnoliopsida; order Santalales; family Viscaceae; genus Viscum; species Viscum album. The sequence goes on from OY728120.1 coordinate 2,130,434,741, forward strand.
AATTTAAGACCCAAAACATCATGAAAAATTGTACAACACCAATTTAATGGCCATTATTTGTACATTAACGTACTAATAATGATATTTTATGGTTTAAAATTAATTTGGTTATATAAAAATGTTAGTACACATAACATATTTTCAAATATTCCAAGTGTGTCCTTTCCCTTCTCTATAAAAGGCCACCACCTCTCCCCCATCATAACTCCTTTCAATCCAATTAGGATCATACATGAACATTAAAATACACATTCTAATTTCCCTTAATCCCCCTTTGATGCCTATATTTGGGTTTAAATTTTTCTATGGAATTATTTTTCCAGAAACCATAATGAGTTACCAGATTAAGAGGTAATGCCTTCTGTCAAGATCCTTTCTTTAATATTCTTTTATCACCCTTAAACATTCTTTATACGATGATTCTATAAGAGTAATTACCCAAAATATACTAGGCTGTTATAATGATAAGGTTTATACCTACACTTTTACACACCTCTTTCTAATGGGGCAAACATTCTATTTATGTGTATGATGACCTTCTTCCTCATAAGAAATGATTATTTAATTTTCCATAGCACCTGTCATGGTGGAAATTATGTTTTTAAGGATGTTTATATATATTAAAAATTATATTTATTATGAATTGAATATTATTTAATCATTTTACAACACCTATTATTTTTAATTTCTATTTGTTGTAAATATGATAATTTATTTTGTGGAAATGTGGGCAACCAACCCCTCAAAGAGATGTGTTTATATGAAACCCTACAAAAAATATATTAAAGATGGGTTTAGTCAATTTAAATTATATATATATCATTATGATAGTAATATAATTATTTTATATACAAAAACACACACACACACAAACATGTATATATAATTTTTTTTCATTCTATCAATACGATAATAAAAAAACATTGTTCATGCGTACGTACGACTTACCATCTCGATGAACGGTGTATTCCATTTCATAATTCTATAATATATAGAATATTATAATAAAAAAATTATATATATAAATTATATTTATATCATGGTTTACATTATTTAATAATGATATATGTTTCAGTACCAATGATATAATATATTAATACACATGAAAAGAACAAAGAGAATATTATCCATTGTGAAGCCTTGACGTAGTATGGATTACAAGAAAGTTATATAATGTATTAATAAAACAATTTATTGTATTATATATTAGAATATGGTTATATAAAATATTTATAATTTTTATAATATAGATGTTTTTAAAGGTAATAAAGAGAGTGAGGACACAATGTAATGGGATTTCATCTCACCTTTAATTTCTATTAGATACATTCTATGTTCCCCCCTCTTCACATTTTTTTGGTGTTTGTACTTCAAATTATTGTATCCAAAATATAATATAACTAAATTTATGGGTATTCATTTATATATTTTCTGATCATTGCTTCATGGGGATTATGTTTCAAAAGTATCATATTCTATAATATTGTTTTGTTCAAATTTTCTTTCATTGAGACTCAAGTTTTGTCATGAAAAAAAATTATAGATCGAGTTGTATATACTCTAATTTGTATTGTTATAAAAATAATTTAGTTATTTTTAAAATATTATATGATTAATTTAATTTCATTTTCATATATGGAGATAAAGATACCCTGGTACCAAGTGGTAACAGTTTATTAAAAAAATATTATCATTTTTCAAGAGTGTTAATGATTATTCTTCATTTATGAAATCATAAGATCTGTATCTCAAAAAAAAACATGAGTTTTATTCTCCTATGGAGATGAAATATATTATCATCTTTTATTTCCATTTTATAAAACATTGGTTCATTAGAACATGGATTTATGTTATATATGACCATCTCTATCTTTGTATGGAAATCTATTGTATTGAAGACCCATGTTTTCAATTATGTTTTCAATTTTTTTTAAAAAAATATCAGTATATCTTGATTTCAAGGAAAATGGATTTTAAAATAATTTTACTATTTTAAATGATTATGTTATATGTTTTCTAATCTATATTAATAAAAATGTTTTTCAAAAAGTTTTTGTGATGAAATTTTTTAATGTATGAAGGATATTTTCATCAAGATATCTTTTTAGAAGATATTTTAAAATTATTTTCCATCAATGATAACATTCGTTGGTTTTACTCATGTCTTTATAGAAAAAATAGTCAATGATTCCATTAATATTATTTCACTTAATAGATTATGTATTTATGGCATGACCTTTATGAAATAAATTTCAATTTCATGGGTTATATGATTTTGAAACCCATCGATTATCACTGGTTATGTTTATGATGAATTTATTATCAATCCAATATTTTTTCCATAGGTTATGATATGATTACTTTTTCATATTACCTATCTCATTTAATTGGTTATGATATGATTATTTATGATATAATGTCAAATGTATGTATGATTTAATTATGAGTTTTTTGAGACATATATATTCCTCCAATCCATTGGGTAATGATTATTTTCTAAATAGATAGAATATGTTGGTTTTGGGATTGAACCTTGTCTACATGGATGAAAATTAGTGCAAACCATGAGTTCCAAGATGTTATGAGGGTGATATCATCATACTAAGATATTCATGGGAATGAACTATGATGCTAAGATGATATCGGTAGTGAAACCATACAACCATGCTGGTCTTGGAAGTGATGTGTTAGATACTATGGAAAACATATTAGTAGCTTATACGACTGCCACAATTCAATGTTTTCTTCTTATGTTGTGATTCGATGACTTTTGCTATTAATTATATTATGGTTCATGTCTTAGGAATTAATAATCTTTATTATGATCTTTAATATGTAGGGTATCATCATTAAAATCTATTCTCAAGTTATATACCCTTTGTTCTTCTATTGCTTACACTTTATGTAATTTAAAATTTCCGATCTGCTATGCTCACCTCTTTTTATGTATCATTTCCACCGGTGATGAAGATTTGTTTTAAGTACAAGTATTATAGGCCTATATCTTTATGGGTGATGTTTTTGATCATTTGATGTGATATAATATATTTTTTAGGTTTCTAAAGACACTTAACGGTTATGGTCCTCATACATGTATTAACATAATGTGCAGAATATTCATCTAAAATGGTGTAATATCCCTGTTTGACAATATTGGGTCATGATAGTTGGTATAAAATGAAAAATGTTAGTTAACCTTTGGAATCAAGGAGGAGAAAACATTATTTATATACCATGACATATTTCTGAGGATATGTCAAGGGATGTCTCTATAGATAAATATAAGGACAATTTAACATTTAGTAAAATGTCCTAGGATTATAGTAAAAGATAGAGTATGTGGATTCATAGAAAAACATCCATGATTGGATACTACAAGTGGATGTGGATTTGGCACAGTTATAAGTAGGGGTAAAATATCGGAAATTATTTTTTGAGCATGACTCAGGGTAATATAGTATATAACAACATGCTTTCTTACACACCATATTTGAAACTACTTGGGTATATTCATTTGGAATATAAAAAATCTTCACAAACCATTATGAAGGATTTTAATCTATGTTGGATATGAAAATTGATGGATGAACATTTGTGTCATATATTATGGAAGGTTTCATAATTTAGACATATTATATTTAGTTATTTTCATAACTATGAGGTTTTCTAATATGATAAGTAATGCCAAATCTATGATTTTAGTATTAGTAAATGGTGTGCAGTAGTATGAACTGGATTAACAAATAATGTGATGGAATATTTTTTGATGACATGTCAATTTGTATGATCCCTGGATTTAGAGATTTTCTTTATCATACCTAATCAATTTTCATGAAACATGATTAAAAATGTGTATCTTAACCAACTCTCGGGCTCACAAAGGAAGAGAACGAAGAAGTTAACTGTGATTTAATGTAATAAAGACCATGATAGAAATAATATTAGGTCTTACATGTGTAATTAATGTTTAATTAATCACAAAATATAATGTGTTAGAGGAACAAGAAAATGTTTTTATTGTGAAAAATAAGGATAATAAACATGTGACTGCAAGGGAAAAATGAAGAGTTTGATTAGTGTAATTATTGAGAATCTATGCCACCATAATTATTAGTCAAATGTAAATTTATTTATGTATTGAAGATATTTTCATTATAAAGATAAATTTCCCAAGAAGAATGGTCCTAATGACAATCAACAAGGTCATGTAAGTAAACGTTACATTTCTTTTAATGAGGTTACTATAGATGAAATGTGAAGGAACGATGTGTTATGATGAAGTAGCACTATAAATGAATTAACAATGAAGTAATCCATTATTTTATTTCCTTTGGATTCAGGATTTATATTATATGAAAGGTAAAATATCTTATTGATTTATATTTTGTGTTTTTTCTATAGATTAATCAGAACACATTGAATGGTTTTAATGGAACAGTACAGTGATATAACGGAAAGGTTATGTCTATGGAAAACACATGATTAAGGGAATGACGACCCTTAATATGTATTTTATGTAATGATAATTTTTTTGGATAAATTTATGTGGGGTATTAATGTATAAATTGAAGTGTACATATTACATTGGAACTAATAAAGAACATGTTGAAAAATAGTTTATGCTATCATCAATGATTTTTAAAACTTTTTTAATTTAAGGAATATATCCATTAATATATTGAATAAGGATAGATTCATGATTTCAAGATGTATTCATTATAATTATGGTGTTCACCTTGTTACTATACAATTTACCATGAGGGTATTCAGTTGTTTGGAATGTGGAACCCAAGAGATACATTGGAATATATGGAGGGTCTAGGTTAAGAATACTAGGTGAATGTCTTTCTAATTTTTTTCATTTTCTTCATTGAGAGGGGTTTTAAGGATAAATATTTATGAAATGTTTCTGTTAAATATAAGAGGATGTATTTATGCACTGAGTTAGTATTGAAAACCTTAATCGAAATTCTATTTAGTGATTAACCTTATTTCATGGATGTCCATCATATTTTGGAAATTATATTTGCATTGTTTTTGAAAATGAAATCATGTATGTTGGGTGAAAACGAATAATTTTTTTGAAAGGTTGAGGGTGTTGAATTCATGACCAAAGGATGATAAAGGAATCATGCCTACCACTAGCCTATACAATTTCCGTGTTAATGAAAAATTATTTTTAACGATTAACTATTTAAGATGAAAGAGTGATGTTACATTTATGTTTGTAGATTAATATATTAACCATATTGATTTTTTAAAAAATATTTAATGATAAATAGTTATTGTTTTCATTATTTTATGGGCCATAAGATCTGCAAAATGTGTAATTTAGCACATCTGGGCTCAATGTAAATTTCTGTACCTCCAATACAGGAAGTAATGGGTTAATAATAAATTAATAAAATCACAAATAAAGATTCATTTTTATATAATTATATATATAAGTATATTCCATTGTATTATTGGTCAATAAAATAATTACTCAATGTTAGGATAATTATCAAAATAAAATTTGTTTCCCTAATACTAAATTTTTTAACCACTGGATTTTAAATAATCAATGATTTAACTCTTTTAGGGACTCTATGTTTCATTGATCATTCATTTGATTTTTATTTATTACATAAATTACTCCCAATAAATATTTAATCTTCTCCCCATGTAAAATCGTTAATCCTAAGTAATGTCCTCTAATGATCAAATCCAGTTATTTTTTACCTTGGGTAACCGTAATGGTTCTATCTTTCCATTTTTAAGGGAATTTTTTATCCATTTTTACGATATGGGTTTCTATGGAAAAATCATTAATGTAAACAACCTTTTATATCCCAGAAGAATTATGAGTGTGAAATTTATTTTTAAGGGTGTAGAATAAAACAAAACAATGTTTTTGGAATTATTGTTTTTAGATTAATTTAACCATTTTTACAATTCTGATTTTCTTCTCTACCCCAGAAAATATCTTTATTCCATTATTGTATAGAAACCCAAGTATTGTAAATATTTTATTTTATTTTCATTCTAATGGCTTGACCGACACTTACAAACACATCCATTTAATGGGTAATGTACATATTGTTTACATTTACGGCGAACTTCCTCCTCACAAAATGACGACTTTTCAATTTTTCTTATCACCTCTCATGGTGGTAAATATAAAGATAAATATATTTATATATATTTTATTTATCATTATTATATTTTTATTCTTATTTACTCATTTTATAGAACGTAATTTTTTATATTCCATTTGGTGTAAATACGACAATTTCATTTCATGAAGTGTGAACGACTTCCCCCTCTAAGCGATGTGAATCGTTCACAAAATAATGAAATTTATTAAGGATGGGGTTTTGAAATAATATGATATATATTATTTTATAAAATTTCTATAATGATATTATATATATATATGCCATTATTTTTCATTATTTGAAAACGATAATATAAATTGAATAAACATTCATGTGTATGTATGGCATATTGTCTCCAGGAATGTTGTATTGAATTTTGTACTTATATATTATATATATTATTATAATTTTAATATACTATATATAAATTATATTTAGGGAATCATTCTAAATATATATAAGGACCAATGATATATCAAATGAAGACACATGCAAAGAACAAATTGAATAATATCCGAAGTGAAAACTGAACATAGGATGGTTAACATGAGTGAAATATAAATTCATAAAACACAAATATGGAATTATATATAATAATATGGTTCATTAAAATATATATAATAACTTTATATTTGTTATATAGTTTGTTTTAATGATTATGAGGAGAGTCAAGACACAAGAAATGGTTAATTAATTTGAGTTTTAATTTTCATGAGATACATACTATGTTCACCACTATTTTTTATTGGGTGGGTTATTTATGACCATGATTATATTCAATTTATATTATACAATAATTTATCAGTATTAACATATCCATTTTATGATATTTCATTCAGGGGGATTAATTTTAAAATGTTACCAAATTGGTAAAATAGTTTTCTCTCAATTTACCTTCTTGGAGAATTATGTTTTCGAATGGAAATAAATTCCTTTTCAATGTGTATGTACATCAATTTTACATGTTATATCACGAATTTCCTAATTTTCATGATATTTTTTATATCATTTAAAATTAATTATTTTCATGAATACTATGAACCCTTGTAACTAATTGGTAATATTCTATGGATATATTGTCATCTCTTTTTTAGATTATTAATGATTTGGCTACTTTGGTAAAATCTTGCAATCCATATATCAAGATCTATAATGAATTATATTTTCTATTGGATATTAATTTTATCTTCATTTATTAGAACCGTTTTTCAACTCCTTGGGACTAACGATAATGATATTATGCAAAATTTGATTGTCTCTCCCTTCAGTCAGAAATTAATTCTATTAAAAAATTATAATTTCAAAAATGTTTTTAGAGATGATGTCAACATATTTTGAAGCCTGTATTCAAGGAAAAATTGATTTTAAAATGATTTATTGTTTTAAATTATTCCTTTATATATTTTAAATGAAACAGGTTTTAAAAAAGGTTTTATGTTTTCAAAATCAATTTCAATGGATAATGAATATATTCTTGAATATTTTTTTTAATGATCATTCAAAATTATTTCCAGCCTCAAATGACAATACCTGGTGTTACTCATTAATATATAGGAAAATTATTCAATGATTCCATTCATATTCTTTCTCTTAATGAATAATTTTTTAATGGAATGATGTTTTTGAAACACATTTCGCATTCGTAGGTTATATGATTTTGAAACCCACTATCTTTCATGGGTTATGTTTGTGATGGAATGATTATGGAACATATATTTTTCCAAAGGTTATTATTTGATTACATGTATATATTACCCATTTAATCCATTGGTTATGATATTATTATGTATTATTTGTGGAACATTTATGTATAATTTTATTATCATATGGGTGGCACAAATATCTCCCTCCAATTAATTGGGTATCAATTTATATGATATAAGATTAAATAAAATTCTCTTGAGAATGAATATTTAATTCTAATATAGCCATGGGAGTGAACTATGACTACCAAGATTGAATGAGGATTGAACTCTGAAACTAATATGGCCATGGGACTAAACCATGACTATCAATATGGTATAGGGTGTGAACCCATAATTACAATATGGTATTGGCTATGATGGCAGGGCTACTATATAAATCATTTTATATTCTTGAGTGTCTGCTAAAATTCTGTTTTTATTCATATGTTGTGCTACTACAACTTATATCATTAATTCTATTAAGATCAATTTCATATGAATTTATAATACTTATTATGATCATTAATATGTAGGGTATGATCTTTTAATTCTATGCTCGAGTTCCTTTTCATTTGTTAATTCTTGGATAACATATTTCTTTATTTACCCTTATTGAGCATCTGTGTATACTAATTCATATTTTTTCCTTTACCCAGGTTATGAAGAATGTTTTTTGGAAGATGTAAAAAAGGTGTAGATCTTTATGGGAGATGTTAAAGATCCATTACCAAAGATAAAATATTTTTCACATGTTTTAAAAGACACTAAAATATTAAGGTTATCATGCATGTATTATTGTAATGGACTGAATACACATCTAAAATGGTGTAATATACATGTATTTTATTCATGGATCAATATTATGTTGGTGATATTGTTTTTCATAGAGTTACACCTCTCTTGGGTTATCATTAGTCGTGTAGGAAGGCTACGTTGGCAATGAGGCTTGTGGGCCCCATTAAGATCATTGCATGATAGGGAAAGATAGAAAATCACCTGGACATACCATATCATTTTAATTGTATCCTTTCTATTTTTCATGTTTCCCAGTATAGGTGGTATGAAAAATATCCTATCCATGATATTTCGTGGGAGTTTGTTGAGCTTGAGGTCGATATCACGGGGGTTGAGAAACTAGTTCAAATTACGGATCACAAAGAGAAGGTGTTTCTCAGTAAAATGATTCCTTTGGTCTTGTAACTATAAAAGTGAGATTGGTATAACAATGAGACATGTGAATAAAAATTTTTGATGAGTAAATAGTTGAAATCAATTTTTCAGTGTACATAAATCCTTGGAAATCATGGGGTATAGTTCTTTTATGTTTCGTAGATTATAAAACCTCGTTATATTCCTTTAGTTATTCCATGCCATTTTATTTATATTTTCCTTTTTTAGCTACATAATGGGATTTTTTATAATGGAGAACCTCTCCTAGGTAAAATTTCCTAAATATTAATATGTATATTCTATTGAATTTAATGTATAATGGTTACAATTGTGTGAATTATAGGGTTCTCCCATAGCTCGAATAAATTCAGAGGTGGTTTAGGAATTTTTTTATAGAATATGGGTTTTATTTTTGTAATATGGGTGATTTCATGATTATAATGGTTTAGAATAAATGAATCATGGTCATGTGATGTATTGGTTTTCAAGGAGACATCATGAGGTGGTTCAGGGAGTGAAATTTTTAGATTCAATGAATCTATGCCAAAATATGTTTCAATCTCTAGGAATATTCATTGAATTAGTTCCTGGTATTAGAGGTTTACACATAATTTATTGGTTTCATGTTATGTAATTCTAGATGTATATATTTAAACGTGAATAAATTAATTTTCATTATCATTTTTATTTATGGAATGGCACCTCTTCAAAAGAGTTCATGTTGCATAATTCATGTGTATAGTACATTATAATGTATGAACCATATGATTCTTATTTAATTTGATTTTCAGCCTCCCCACTCAAACCCCAATGATATCCTAGAAAATGTTTGTAAAATTTTCCGCTTCCAGATCATTCATTCAATGATTTATCATCGATTTCCTTTTTATTCATCTTATCAGCAAAAAAATACTTTTATTTCATCCTGGTATTTGGTTGCGTCTACTGTGTTGTAATGGTTTTGGTTCTGATTCATGATCGATTGATGTTTTCTATAGATCCTATTTTGTTTATTTTCTGATGTTTCTATTCATAGGATGATCCATTGTTTTTTGATCTCTGTTGTCGAAGGTGGATAAGGTTCCACCATTATTGAGGTGGTGTACCTATAAATGTTTAGTTAATTGGTAGATTTCTAAATGTTCATCCTAACGTGGAATTATATTGATGGAAATGGGTTTATTAAATATTATAATGTATTTTGAAATTGTTTCTGAAAAACATTAAACATTGGGAACATTGGCTATGATGGGAAATAGTTGTATGTGACCCTAATTTGTATGGTACCATAAGGGGTTACATTAGTGATATAAATGAACTATGGAAGGATTCAATATCGAATTCCCTATGATGGGTTTCCATTAAATATAATCCAATATGTTTTCTTTATCAATTATATCATTTTTATCGAATGATGGGTTATTTCAAAGATATTTTCTCACATATTTAATTCAGGTTTCATACATTATAACTAAAATATTACAACTTTTTAATATGTTATGAATTTATCGAAACCAATGGAAATCATTAAAACGGTTTTTATTTATGAAAATGATTAATTAACTGCATTTTTCATTAAGAAATAGTTTTTTCAATTTTGTTATTAGAAATTTTAAAGATTATTTGGTAGTGTCCTACTAGGAATTATTATGAAAAAAATATTTTTTATTGGGTAGTTATTACACTTTTTATAGTGATTTTGGAAATAGAATATAATTATATTGAATGCCATGTTATCTTCTCATGAGTTGCCTTAATATTTGGGTGATTTGAAGTTGTAGTTGGTAATATATAGACTTGTTTGTTTCATCTATAAAATTCTGTTATTTTAATTTTTTTTGGGAATTTATTATATGGATCTTATTGTCTCTATTTACTCCACATTATACTTGGGTTTTATATGTTTTTGGTTATATTCAAGACTTTTCTAAGTTTTCTTTTTTATACATCACCAAATAATTGCTGAATTTGGTGGATGGTTGGGATTAACTGGGTTGCTTCATTACAAATTTGTTATCCTCTATTTATTTATACGGTTAATATGTATTAATAACCTTTCATCCCTCTATGGATTAAAATTCAACTCAATATTATCATACTGTGGTATACATTTACTTCATGTATATATTTTTTATTATAAATTAATATCATTATGAAACAATTAATTATTTAATTCACATTCAATCAATATTGTAATTATAAACAACATATTGAAAGGAATATTTTATAAATATTTTTAATGCGAGTTACTTTATACTGATATTTAATTATTTAGAAATGTTTAAAAGTAATGATCTTTTAAATCATTTCATATTATACAACCACATTAATCCTCATTATTAAATTTTATTAAGAACCGTCCTCTATATAATTACATTGCTGTATAAATTTATTCCTTTCCCAATGTATTATGAACGATGATATATTAAAATAAAAATAATCAAAATTATAAGAGATTTCATATTTGTTTTCAATGAAATTTTTAATTCCTTTATAATGTCATTTTTAATTTATTAGTGTTGTTATACGTTACTAGGTATATTCACTTATTATTCAACCCCCCATATTTCTCTTTATGAAATATAATAATATATTGTTTATTTTTAATGAATATCATCCCTTTTTCACATGTTAATTAAATATTAAAGGAATTATAATTGTTTCCATGATATTGTAGCACTGATATGTAAGGATTTTCATTAATTAATGGGTTAGTATAGAATTATAAATTCATATAATTCATCGGGAAAAAAATCGTATCACAAGAGAATACATGGGATGATTATGGTGAAACCCCAATCCGTTAAGGGAATTTTTTAACCATGTGGTGATATTATTTGTTTTGATAATTGAAAAAGTAAATGAATTTATATCCTTATATATATATCTAATGAATTTTACAAATAAATATTTTAATGAAATATTAAATGATATATTTTTTTGTATCATTATTATTAACTCATGTTTATACATTTATTAAACATGTTTATGAAATTATTTAAATATCCTTATTATGTGACTCATTACTTAGGATCAATGTTTCATTTGATATGATTATCATATGTTATTTCCAATAACCCTAATTATTTTCCCATTCTTACATTATAATTTTATTCAATCATAGGATCTTTTATTGTAATGTCTTATGATTACCCATATTAAAAATAATTGACATCCCCTTCTATTTTTTATATTCCCTATTTTATAAAGAAGTGTATTACTAAAGATTTGTCTTAAATAGTAACATGTGATAATGTTATTTTTGAAAAAATGTTAAATATTCTTCTAGAATGAGTTGAAAATGATTCTGATATAAAAAATTACCAACACTAATATGTTCTAGGTAGTGTTTCCTTTTAGGATAAAAGGGTTAAATTGTTGAAATGATGTAAAAAACATGTGGAACAATTGATTTGACTCAAAATTTAACACATCATATGTGTAGGTAATGTTTTTATAGAATTTAATTTTGTAAAGATGGTTTCTTGGAATACTAGATTCATATGTGGAAAATATTTTTTATTAAATTTTTATAATAAAGCAATTATATTCATATTATGTAGATTATTATTGATTAATTTCATATTATTACATTATTGACTACCATGGGAATAGGGGACTATGATACACTTCATTTTCGAATTAAATGATATTTTTTAAATAGAACATATATTTCCACATATTGAATATATTTAAAAATATGATTGAAATAATAAATTAATTTCATTATATATATTAAATAATTAATTTTTTATATGGGATGTGTTATTAGGATTTAGTGTAATTAAATTTTTCAGTTGTGAATGTAAATTGATAAATTTTAATGAAAGGTGTCAAGATTTTATTTGAAATGGAATAGAGTTTTTATTATATGGAATAATTTGCTGTGTCGATATATAGATTTTAATTTGAATATAAATTTTAGGATTTTTTAAAATATATAGATATTGAGTAAAATAATAATAAGTATAAATTCACATATATGATTTTGTTATGGTTACTTGCCTATTGATGATTTTCATGGAAATAGAAATTATAAGATTTTTTTATACATATTGATTTAAACATATTTAGTGGAAGTAATTATCAAGGAACCCTAATGAAATTGAATTTTTATTGAATTTATAATAATTACAAGAATATTTTTAGTGGTTTTGAGTGTTTTATATAATAAATAATGTCATCGAATATTGTTTTGTATTTATATGAAGAATTTATAGTTATATAAAAATATAATTTTTTTTAATGTGGTATAAAAATAAGTATACCACATGTAAATCGACCAGAAGAATATAAAAAAAATCCACTTCATATAATGATGTTTATTTAGTATACATTGTCACATGATCAGTGTAATGTAGAAAACATTAATTATATATAATAATCTACTCAACATAACAGTTCCTCTCAATAAGACACTCATCATAGCCATTGATAACTTGTCATCTATGTGGACCTTTTACAGAACATGGCGGAAACTCAATGTACCATATCATTCTATAAAAATACACAATCAATCTCATAGAAAAAATGTGAGCTAATCCATGTAATATTTCCTTGTATAACACAACTCAATGAAACCATCCAAACCTAATATATTCACCCACACAAAACATATTTATCACAATACCGACATAATTTGATTTTCATAAATATCAAAAATTATTTTAATCACCCCTATTATACTGACTTCCATATAGATGCACTATTTTGACAATAATATTATATCAAACATCAAATGGCCATATCATTTGATATGCGTGTTTATTTGATCTATGTGTTATGAGAAAAAAATATCATAGTTAATGTTAGATAATTGAATATGATTTTTACAAATAACAATTAATTTTGATAACTAGAAGATTCTCTAAATATCTGTATTTTTATGTTTAATTTTTAGGAAACATGGAAACTGCTAACTATTTATAATATTTGGGTATTGTACTAAATCCTAAGTGGTGTTTCAAGGTTATTCAATGAGTTCTATTCTTGGTAATAATCCTTATTAATAATATTAACTCTAGATTAATGTGTTGAACTCATATAAGGGATATGATTATTGGTTAGACAACCATTTTGATCCTATTGATTGAAGGGATGATATTAATGGAATACACCTTATTTTATGTGGTTCTATAATATTTTACAATAAGACACTTTTAGGATATAAATTTTCTAAATATTGTAAAGTTTAATTATTAAATTTGACTTATAATAGAATAAAATTAAATCTATATGTTTTTCGTTAATTTATTATATAAAAATTATCTTAATCACTTAAATATTATTTATCAATGTTTTTTATAATTTATTTTTAGGAAGAAACATTTAATTAAAAAGGACATGTGTTTTAAAAATTGTTATTTGAAGATTTCTATAAAGGGAGTGGAAAATAATTTTCTTATTTCATAAATATCTTATATACCTTTCTAGAATCAATTTTTCATCAAATGAACCAATGATCTATTCTGAAACAATGTTTTGGTCATGAAAAATCAGTAACCGTGACATTTATAATCATTTGGTATTTTGGGGATAAACCAATGGTTCGGTCCCCATGTAGTAATTATAAAATTGTAAAAATTATATTAATTAAAAAAATTATCTTATTTTTGATATGTTATTATTTTTAGGATTGGTTATGGTTTTTAGATAAAATTATTGAGATATTGTGTAATTATAGTGGTTTCACCATTATGTTACAAATTTATATAGATATTTTAGGATAAATGTGTTTATTTAGTTATTTTATAAATCATATATTTTCATATAATATTATTCCACAAAAATAATTATTTTTTAAGTAATTATTAATATTATATTTTTGGGTTAAGTGATATTTGTAAAAGCATGATATAGGAGAGGATTTCATTATAATGAACTCGAGAGTTTGTGCTTTTAAATTTATGGTTATGATTATGGGTAGATTTATTAAGCATTATTTACCATGATATAATCATCATGTTGGTTACATAAATATTTATGTCACTTCTAGGAATTCATATTCATTTTTATTTTAATCTATTAAAATATTTATATTTTTTTCTTTGGGGTTTAGATTTAATTTTTTTGAAAAAATTTATTTTCATTATAGGTATCACTATTTAGACATTGTCAGCTGTAATCAATTAGAATCCATACAACATTTCTAAGGTTTTTATATAGTCAAATTTAATGGATGATGAATTACATATCCAATCACGTGGCTAATACATGCCTCCAAATCATGTGGATACTCAGGTGTGTCTAGTGAGGGGTGTATGGTTTCCTCACTGTTTCATCAAACGTGTTTAAAATACAATCAACCGGCCTACGTTTTGAGAATTAATGATTTCCAAACCTAATCCACATATTACTTTAAACCTTTAATCTCCCATCTCCCATCAAATTCTACTATTCTATGAAGATCCCAAGAAGGTAAAACCCCTGAATTATTTCATTTATGAGCATCCTTCCCCCTAGATTCCAAAATATTTATTCATGTTTATTGTTTTCTTCATTTTCTCATTCTTTTCTTTGAACTGTTTCTTATAATTTTTTCCCACCTCTCCTATGAATCCATATTGGGAAAAACCTCACTTGAGAATGGTGTATTTAATTTTTCTATTTTTGGTATTTATGGCATTGGATGATCCTATTAATATATTTTATTGTGTTCCTTTTCAAAGAGATATTTTTCCTTCAGTTTTATGTATTTTCTCCATTATTTATTATTTAAACTGTGAATACATAACATTATGCTTAATATATTTGAAAATATATTTATTATTTCATAAAATCAAATTGAGTATTTCTATAAATTTTAATCTAGATAAATTTCAAGTATTGTCAATGAGTTTTTCCATAGAACATAACCCTAGTAGATTACAAATATATTTTAAGGCATTATAGGTGTCTTATAAAATTCTATTATGACTTAATCATACTACCCTTAATTATAAAATGAATATCCTGATATTTAATTACCATAATTTTTTTAAAAAAGTAATAGCATGAAGATTTTGCGTAGTACTAAAATGAAATTGATCTCTTTGAATCAATTTTTATTCTTATATTTTCGTATTCCATGAGCTTATATTAGGGTTATAATAATTTATATTGACTCTTATTTTGAGTATGGATATTAAAAGTTATTTTGGTTTTTGTATAGTTTGATTAAAAAATGGTTAGTTATAGAAATTTAGTTACATATTCTTTAAATTTTGGTAAAATCAATATATTGTATTTAATTTCGTTTTAAAGGGTTACTAATATTTTTTGAAAACTTTATTATGTATTTTAGGGATGAATGGATCATTTAAAGAGAATTAAATTCATCCTATATTTATTTCTATATTTTTGAATGACGGTTATGTCATGTTGTTGGAGTCTGATTCAATAAGGTTTATTTAACGAGGGATGATCATAGAGAGGAGGTGAGGGGTGGTTTATATGTTTTTGGTTATTATTTATTTTGATCCATGATTATTCAATAACATCAATATTTTATCAAGTGAATTTGGGATATGTTTTAGGACATTAGTGGTTAATAATAGTAGGCATGATGCAATACATCTATCTTTAAAATTTGATATTAATATAGAAAGAAAATACAATGAAATGTAATAGGGTTCTACATTATAGGGTTTCCCATTTTTAAGAATAGATATTTATCTACTACGTGATCATGAACGGTTACATATGACTGTTTGAAATGAAAAAATAATAGGTTCTAGGTTTTCATGTCCTCAGATTCTCTACGGCCACTCCATTGATAATATATATATTTGGAATATAATTTTCCGCATTTAGTAATTGTAAATTTTTATTTATTTTCCATTAATCTTTTTAATTTTTTATCATTATTTGGTTATTAATTTTAATATAAAATTATTACTATAGATATTATTATGATAATTATATCCCAATTTCCCTTAAAGAAACTACTTTTGTTGATATCATTCCTCTATTCCATTAGATATTATATAAATTTTCATAACTATTCCATCATTTTTCTCTTAGAAATAATCTTATAAAAATAGGATTTTTTATAATATAGGTTGTATATCCTATATTTTGGAAATTTCAGTACAAAAAATATATATTTTAAGTTGTTTAATTTTATTAAATTCCAATATATTATAAAAATATTTGAATGTATGATTTTTGTTTAGATCAAAACGTATTATTTTTTATGTAGAATGTATTTATTATATGGAATCATGTGATTTTTCAATAAAAATTGATGGAATGCATTTATTATTTTCAAACTACCATATAAATATATTTTAGATTCAAATATTATTCTGGGGGAATGGGGATGATACCTATTGTGTTATTTTCTCACATCTATATAAGTATTTCATGTTTATGTTCAACTCATATTTTTAGGAAATAAATCAACTGGAATGAATTATTCATGATTATCATATGTTTGGTTTTAATGACGATGGGGGATAATAACCGTGGGTTACCCTGAGATTCTTGTGTTAGTTTTGGAGTTTTTTATTATTATTACTACTAGGTATCAAATAATCCACCCTAATTTTGTTTCTCACGATCCCAATTAGTGGTATTTATACTATTTTATGTCATGTATACGAGATTGAATTTTGTATTTTTAATTACATGTTTAGTTTTCTGTGTTATTTTCTATGGTATTATTTATTTTCATTATTTTTTTACATACATATCAGTTATTCTAGACATCTAGTAGAATTTTGAAAAAAATTAGTTTTTATTTTTTTGATTAAATAATTGACTGTAGTTATTACATGATCCCCAAAAACTAGTTTTTATTCATTGTGGAACATGAATTCCCTTGAGTCATTTTGATGTTCTGTCTTGGGTATCATAAATAATAGTTTGTGTTGGTTTTAAACAAAATGGAATAAAAAACACTCAGCTATTGAATACATTTTGATAATATAGGGGTAATAGTTTTATGACATGAAATGTTAGTGTGAGTAGATTCTGGAAAGATACATTTAATTCAAATTGGTGATACACTAAGGTTGTGTAGAATCAAATTTTAATTTCCTATTTTTTTAATTTACAATTATATATTTTTTGGATTTTAAATTATGATATTTTTGAATATATTGGGATCATATGATTTATTTTTTGAAAAAATACATTTCTGAATTACATATAGTAATAGTAATATTAAAATGATATTTAAGTTATCCAATAGAAATAAAATATTTTACAAAATTAATAGAATAAGTATTCCACTATTTTTTCAAATGAAATATACCCTATTGAAAATAAATTAATTTAATATATTATTTGGTATATGTAAGATATTTTTACAGTTAATTTTATTTAGAATGACTAATATTTTGAGTGAGGATATTTTAAATGAAGATTGGGGTTTTATAAAGTGTGTTGAGGGAGTTTATTTTTGAAATTGAGCCCAATATTGTATTAATGAGTTTGACCTCAAATTATTTAATTTAATTTAGATTTAAAACTGTACATCAATTTTGTGGAACCATGATTAATGGATTTAAGGAACAATTAGATCATCAAATATTTATTATATTCATTCATAATTTATTTTCATTTTGGAACCTTATTTTTATGTCAAATAGGATTGGGTTGATGGAACATGACTATTTTAGTGTGGGATGGTCTTGGAGAGGAGGTGTAGAGTGATTTTTATTTTTCTAATGTTTCATGTTATTGATCAAAAATTATGCACATCATCCCTTCTTATAAAGGGACACTAATAGATTAGTTAGGTTATTATATGATATTAAAACATGGTGTTATGCGTCAAACATTCTATGGATTATGTTTCAATAGTTAAAAGACACTACATTGACATGTAATATCACCCCACATTCTGAGGTGGCCCTTTCCTATATGTATTGATACTGCACTTACTAAAAATAATAAAGTGTTCTTTATGAGGACTCGATCATAGATATAGTACATGGTTCATGGATTACCTCAAAATAGCTTCCCTAAGGCCATGTGATACATCCAACGATTATTCAGTATATCAATTTTTAAGATTTATCCTCTAATATAGCTGATGATTCATCAAACCCTCATCTTAACTGAATAATGAAATATTTATATCTTATTGATATAACATAGCTGTTAATGTGGTGTGAATTAAGAGTATTAACCATATTATGAAATATATAATAGCCTATGTCATTGTTTACATATAAATTAATTACTATTATTGAATGATATCAATTAATTTTATATAATATATAATTATTTAAAAAAATTAAATTCATCAAATATATTTGTTTGGAAATGATATTATTAATTATTGTTTTATTTTTAATTTTTTTTAAAGGTAGTTTTTCAAATTTTAATGGTGAAATTATATTAAAAATAGTTTGAGACTCATTTATAAATATCATTCTAAAAAATAAAATTCATTTTCTAAAATTGGAATATTAAAATTATCTTATGGTGAATTTTATGTTTTTTAGAGGATATTTATTTTTCATGGAATTGTGAATAATATAGATTTTTATTGAAAATATATATTTTAATTTCATTGACATAAATGATATAAATTGTGTTAGTTTTGATGTAAAATTAATAATATTATATTTCGACTAATATTATTATTTCTATTTGAATAATTATTGTTTTTAATTTTGTCATAAAAATATTTTAATATTTAATTGGAAATGTTTTTAAAAAACAATTTTCCATTATCGTTGGTCGAGTTATTATTATAAAAAATTATATAAAATACTTTTTTAGAATTTTTGAAAAAATGGATTCTCTATTTGGAATAATATTTTCCAAATTTTGTTAGTAAGATTATTCTATTTTTCTACCATTTGAATAGTAACCTTGTTTGTTTTTCATACCACAATAAAGAGTAAATTGGGTAATTTAGTTTTTAAATAAAATGATATGGACTATAAAAAGATAGTAAACCTTAAAAAATTAAATTTTATGTTGTATATTCTTCTATAATCATCTGAGGATTAAAATTATATCCTATTGGGTAACATGGAGGGGCTTATTATATTTATGAAATCGTATTTAATGAAAAGTCAAAGGTGTTAGAATCCTATTTTTATTGCATTTTTATTTTTAATATGGGGGTAAACAGAGTATTTGTTTGACTATAAATATTAATTTGAAATATAATTGAATTATATTAAACATAGTAATATATTATTAATTTTATGTGATGAAATTATAACCTTAAATTCTATAACTATAATGATAGAGTAGTTATTTAATTATTACAAATATAAAATAAATGATAAAATTTATTAAAATAAATATATACTTATATAATAAATATCATCTATGATTTTTATATATTATATTTATGGATTTTTTATAAGATTTATATTGAAGATTCATGGTTTTATTACTATTTTTTATAAGTCAATGTAATTAATAATGCCAATATTGGCATTACAGAAATTTTAAAATAAATAGTGGATAAGTAAATGTTAAAAAATTATTAAAAATCTTAAATTCTTCCAAATACTAGTATAAGTATTATAATTTCATAAACTATATATTTATCTTTTTTTAATTTTTATTATCTATATTTTCCCTCGATGAAAAAATACATATTATCATCGTAATTGATAAAGAGACTAAATACGTGATAAAATGAAAAGATAAGAGAATGGATGTGAGGTTAAAATGTATAAAAATTATTTTATGAGATAACATCTATATATCCAAAATATATCTTACAAATAACATATGTATTTTCCACCAGTAATTTATAATTAATTTATATTAATTTCAGCTTTTGAAAAATTATAAAAGTACCCATTACCTCCATTATAAAAGTGTACCTCCATCATCACTTCTTTACAAAACATTGAGCCATATATATCAAAAAATAACTATTCATTTCACTTGTAAACATATTTATTTAAGTTAATGAGGTTTTTTTCATCCACAATAACTATCCAAGATCCAATAAGTGTAGATATAATGGAACTCCTATAAAGAATAGACAATAATTTTTACCAATTATTTCATGTTTATTTCATCCTCTACATTATAATTGTGGTTGTTCCCATGAGAATATAATATATATATATATTATAATATAACTCTGGAGATTTTATTCTGAATACAGGAAAACTGTATTCCTTGTTTAATCAATCTCATAAAAAACTAAAGCATTGTGTGAGCGTATATATGACTTATCATCTCAACATTATAGTGTGTTTTTTCTTCATCACAAATATATATAGATCAGTATATTTATGGAATTAAATGGTATATATAATAATTATAAAATTATATTGATTCAACCAAAAATTAATATTACATCACCTTTGTTACAATTTCACTAATATGGGAATGATATCATTGCTCGTGTATACGTACGGTCTACCGTTATAACAACACCATGTGATTAATATTCCATATTAACCATTCAAGAATGATTATAAAATTGTATATAATGATTTAATTTGATATAAATGAACATAATATGACTCTTGATATGAAATATATATATCCTATGTACATTAACATGACTTCATGACAAAACAATTACAGGAAAATGAAACACATAAGGCACCAAACATGGGTAATAATTAAATATTAATAACAAAATTGTTATATGATTATATAATGGGATGATATATGATATCTAAAATAACAATTTGGTTCTTTTATAAGTTAATAAATTTCAATTAACCCTTATATAAGGGGATAAAATAAGTTTTACTAATGGAAATACCAAGGTAACTATTTATCGTTTTGATTTTTTTAATGGGAGATAAACATTATTCACCACTTATTTATTTGGTGTGGTGTGCTTCCCATTGGTATAGAACATGAAGGGTATATTTTTATTCATGATACCAAATATTTCATTTTATTATTATTAATTTCATAGGAAATAAAAATTTTCTAAATACAAAGTGGAAAGGTATTTCTTAACTCAATTTTTCACGACCAGCACTCGCGGATCATGCTGTGACTACCCCTTGCCTGCCTTCCATAGGCCAGGGGCTGGAAACTAACACCAAAGGCATAAATACCTAAGCTGGGAAGACATTGAATTTATAAAAGTAAACAAACACAACATAGTATGCAACAAGAAGTAAACACTAAATAAAAATGAATACAAAACAGTGTGTTGGAATGAAAATGGTCCAGTATACAAACCCAACTAAACAACAAGTACAAGTAAAAGGGAAAAATAGCTGAAAGTAAAGAGCAGCTCCTAGATCGTCCTCTAGGGATTCCTACCTGAAGGGTAGGTATAGATGGCCACCTCAGCACTCACGTCCGTCAGTCTCCTACATGTGCCGACTCGTCACAAGGTCCACCTACGTGTACCGTCCAGTTGTGGTGCTCTTGGCCTTCGTCAGCGATGTCTGTCATTTTCATCCAACACAACGAGGTGTGGGAATAGCCCATACAGGGGTGATTATAATGATACTTAGCAAGGACCCCGAGACCTACCAGGTCTCACAATATCCTCTAAGGATAAACAAAAGAAAAAAGATACAATCACGAAGTATCAACCAATCATACAGAGGTATATGCCCATAAATATACCTAAGTTACAAATCTCAGTCTGGCTCCAACTACCGTGCCCATGAAGAAACCAATTCCACAAGGGAAGTGAAGAAAATCACAATGATGATAATGGTTGAAAGACATGACTCAACTCACACAGGTATTCCAAAATATTAGAGAGATATAGATTTTCAGATGTAGCCACTAGATAATCTAGGTTGTCGGACCCACATAAGATACCAGACCACTGAAGCCGTCAGACCCACATAGAATACTGGACCAAATATCTCATCTAATATGTCTGACCCACAAATGATACAAGAACAGTTAAGCCGTCGAACCAACACAGGATACATGACCGTCTATCTCATCTAAGTTGTCAGACCCAAACAGGATACATGACCAGCTATGCTTCATTTGAGTTGTCGGACCCACATAGTATATAGGAATAGATATTCTATCAAACCAACACAAGATATAGGAAAATCAATCAGAACTGTCAAACCCACATAGGATTCTAGTACAGATGTTTTTTTCGATGAACCCATGAAGAATTCAAGTACAGTAGTCGCCGCTGCAAGCTCTAGGCTTCCCGTACATAGAACGCTCGATTCTGGGTGGGTCCGCTCCTAGAGAAAAGGAGGGTTGATACATAAACTATCACAAAGTCTTGAGTTAATGTATCCTAAATTTTAGTCTCATCATTAGGATGTCAACGCGATAGAAAGCGCGTCAATCAGAAACTCAGTCTGAGAGTTATTAGATTTTATGTTTCAGGGGCCCGGTTGGATTTACGCTCGATCCAAACTAGGACGTTTTTCAAATTCATCCAAAAATAATTTAGTGTATTGAAAAAGTACCGCCCCATCTCAAGGGTCCCAGTGCTGTAGACGGTGTGTTGATCAAACGTGGGGTCTAGAAGTTATTCATGTTTAAGAGAAATGGGCACGACCCGTCAAGCCCATTTGGTTGGCTGGTCGGCCCAACCTGGTTGGGAAGGTCCGACACGGCTGGGGGTCGGTGCGGCCCGGTGGGGCGTGGCCGACCTGCGTACCTAGCCCGCATAGCGGGCCAGTCCGTTTTCCCAGCGATGCCGCCTCTCACTGCCCGACCTGCCGAACCCGACCTATTCTGTCCGGCATGAGTGGCCTACATAGCGGGAAGTTGCTCCTCTCACGTGGCGCTGTAGTTTCCTTCAACCAGGTTAGTAGGCGGCCGACCGATTTTCCCACTGAGCGGCCTACGGATCGCGGGCCGCGGTCTTCTGCCCGACCAGCCGTAGCTGGCCTATTCATCCACTGAGCGTCCCGCTGTTGCGGCCTACGGTTCCTTCTACTGCGCGGTACCTACAGGCTCCCCAGTTCCCAGCGGGCTAGCCAATCGTCCCACGGACCAGGTGGCTGAAGCGGTCAATGGTCTCTTCAACCGGCCGACGTGCGGTCGATGATCCCTCTGGGTTCCGCATCCTCCGGTAGCCGCCAACTTTAGTCATCGTCGCCTCTTCGAACACGGCCTCTAATGCAATTACAAACATGAATCAACCGAGGGTCATCGGGCCGTGTTTTTTCGGCCCACGCCCTCTGCGTTAGGTGATAACAAAAGGCTAAATATGAACTAAATCATAAATCAATAACTAGGGTATAATTTTATTCATTAAAAATTATACAAAACCCCCTACCTCGTTTCGAAGATCATTTATTGAAGACAACTTCGATTCATCGACGTCGTGGTGCCACATAGGAGGAAGCTTCGTTGTTGGAGATTTTCTTTGTGGGAGGCGTCTTCTCTCCTGACGCGGAGAATGTGGAAGGATGACCAGTGTTCCTCATGGGTGTCGCCTCACGATATGGACCGGTCGATGAAGGTGGAAGGAGTTTCTTCACGTTTCTTGTGACGTGGGGCATTTTTTGTTGAAGAACGACGTTCTTCGTCGATAGAATATTGTTCCTCCATGTGTTCTCCCAAAACTCCACTATTTCTTCCAACAAATGTTTATCCAAAATAATAGAGATATCCCTATATCATTTTTATGGAACGACAACTCAAGATTTTTCCTTCATTAATTGCGACAACACACTTGATTAATTGCAGAGACATGGAATAAAAATTCAAACAAGGGTGGTGGATGGTTTCAACATTAAATTGGGAGAGTTAGAATAATAAGAGACTCTCTACAATTAAATGTGACTTACATGGGGGATTAAGGGGAGTTCCAGAGGAGTTTAATAGTTTGAGCTTGTGTGGGACCCACCACAAAATATCTTTCCATTGGAGGTTATTTGGGGGTGGGCCCCACGACCAACCCCCCTTTGGAGAAAAATAACCACCATCCAAATAAAAATTATGTCACATATAAATTTTTATTTAATTTTGAGAATCCCCAAAAATTAACATCGACTCCCGACCTAACGAAACTATGGTAAAGGTCCCCATAATTGAATATTGGTGCTGCAAGTTCATCAGTGTCCTCTAATTTCAATTCTGAGCACGAGTTCAAAGGTTATAAAATTCCACTCCCACATTTTCTGAATGTACCTGAAAAAATGCGAAAAATTATTAATAGCCTCCCTTGACCCACTGTGGTCGAGGTTAGGCTCTTCCTAGATGAATCACGCCCCAACGAACCCAACGGTACCCTCATATTTCCAATCCTAGTTACCATTTAAAAGTTATGAGTTTTTACAATAAAATAAATTTCACTTAATTATTTTATTTGCGGCCAAAAACTAACATTCTTTTGTGGCCTGAACTAGCCAAAGTTAGTATCTGCTTAATGAAAGAAAACACTCAGGAGTTCAATAGTGGTCTCAGATTTTTATTCCGAGTTACCATTTTTGAGTTAAAAGAACTAGTAAAATAAAATAATTTATTTAATTATTTTATTTAAGATTATGTCATTATTGGGTTTCCCCACAGGAGGCCCGCACCGACTAATCTTAAGTCACGACAAGGGTCAAATCGAAAACCTAAGCGCAATGGTGGACTCAGATTTCTGATCTGAGTTACTATTTAAGGGTTATTCCAATTTTTCAGGAAATCTTCTTACGCGTGTTAACTTATTCTTATCGAGAAAATAAACGGATCATTCCTGGCACTCTATGAATATGAATTGTGCACTGTCAGATTTCGAAAACTCGTAAAAATCCCTTGAATTTAATAAAAATGTTTCCATGGAATTTCTGTGTCTTTACATTCTCCCCGCCTCTAGTATTTACGTCCCTATATTCTACAACTCACAACAAAGGGATCATGTGGGGGTAATGAGCATGCATATGAGCCTCCCACTCCCCATGTTCTCTACTAGAGGTTCTCGTGCTGCCAACGAATGCACACCAGAGGTATTGACCATCCACGCAGGACCCAATCCTGTCGATCTTCAATCTCCACAAGAACCTCAGTGAATGTCACCCCATCATCGATGTCTTGCTCCCCATGGTAGATGATGTGAGAAGGGTCATGCACATATCTCCTCAACTGAGATACGTTGAAGTCAACCTGCACCCGGTGCAACTGAGGTCGAAGAGTTAGGAAGTAAGCCACATCACCTACACTACTGAGGACCTGGAAAGGTCCAATGAATCACGAAGATAACTTTCCGTCTCAGCCAAATCTATGTATACCTCATCGAGGTGAGACCCATAAAAAGACATGGTTGCCATCCTCGAATTTTTTGAGGGATCTGTCTCCAGGATATATGTGGAAGACCCATCCTAAAGTCCATGGATATATGATCCTACTTCCACTCTGGGACCACCAAAGGCTAAACCAAGCCTGCTAGTACCTGTTTTTCCATCTTCACTTGTTGACTAGTGAGGCACTGTGAGAGAAACTCTGCCAGTGCTTTCTTCATTCCCGGCAACCAGTGTTGTCGTCTGGGGTCCTGATACATCTTTTTCACTCCTGGATGTACCACTAGAGGGTAAGTGTGGAACTCACTCAATACGTCCTCATGTAGTGCAACTGGTATCATGGTACGTCCTCTGAAAAAGATGATGTGATCCCCACCTTCAGAAAATCCATCAGGAGCATACCTGATTAGAACTCCATAGTTAAGGGTTCTTGTCCTTGAGTAGTGATCAGGATGGGTGACCTCCTGGGAAGTTTCACAGGGTGTGTGTGAGTCATGAAAAAACACACTGAAAGGAAATGTGTTTTCTTGTGGGGACTTCCATTAGTCGGATAACCCGTTCGGGTAGGTGGGTGGGACCTATGGTGGGGACCACATGTCTGCGGGGAAATTGGTGGTTGGGGTCCAATTTTTACATTTGTTATCAGAGGTGGAACCCATCCTTATGTGGGTTGCCTTTCCTGGGCTGAGATGTAGGGCCCACAACGAGGACGTTGTGCTCTAAGGGGGGGGGGGGGGGTGATTGTAACACCCCCAAATGATAAAGGGTTAAATTACTAAATGATATGACTTAGGTCGAAAAGGTTCAAGTTCTATTTTAGGATCATAACTGATTAGGACATCCCAGTTAGGCTTCGTTGGTATGGAGTATTGATCAAGATGGGTGACCTCTTGGGAAGATTCTCAGGGTGTGTGCAAGTGAGGAAAAAACACACTAAAAGGAAATGTGTTAGCGTGTGGGGACTTTCATTTGTCATATAACCCGTTCGAGCACATTGGTGAGACCTATGGTAGGGCCCACGTGTCTATGGGGCATCTGGTGGGCGGGGCCTAGTTGTTACAAAATTTCCCTTAATTCTATTAAACATGAATATCATTAAATATTTCAAGATATGATTATCTATTAAATAACATCTGTTTACCTTATGTCAAATTTAAAACATTTTTTATGTGTAATTATAGTGGATATATATAATATATCCCTTACAATTAATGGTCAAATAAATGATATATTCATTACATGGGAAGTAATCTCAATTCCAGTACATTGTGGAATATTTTAATACTTTGAAAATATTCTTTTTCATTTTTTATATACTACTGATTGGTGTTAATTATAATAATCATTAATTTAGAATTTAATTCCTATTAAATTTCCCTAATACTTGAATAATATGCTAGATTAACGTATAAGTCATACATTATTTTTGTATACAGTATTTACATAGAATGTCATTTTATTAATAGTGGAAATAATATTTAATATATATCATATAATCAATAAAGATACATATTGAAAAGATATAATGACTAATTAATTATATGAACAATTCTAAATATAATTAATTCTTTGGAAATGAAATAATTGTTAGGTATCAAGTATATAAAATCTTCTCAATTCATCAATAGTCTCATTGGATGAAGAAATTAGACAATGTAAATGGGTTTTCCCATAAGTATTATAATGTATTGTGATATGTATTAATGGGAACTATATTATGTGTAAGGGAAATTAGAATTTAAATAATTAAGAATAACATTTTTTTAGGATTTCATTTATAATTTCAATCATATTTTCACTATGATGTTATTTGTGAATTCAAATTTTTGACATGTTATAGAATTAGTTAATTTTCATTCCATTCATATTCAATTTGGGAATGATTATGACTAATCTGATCATGATATTAATTTTATTGACTATATCAAATATTTGTTTAGTTATTTACCATTCTATAATGACTACAAATTATTGATTCTAGATGTATTCCATTGTTTGTAACTCTTATTGGGAATTTTATATCACAATTTTTTTCCATTCTAAGTAACTTGTGATGTTTTCTATGATTATTATTAAAAGATATACTTTGTGGAATAATGATATTTTAAAAAAACATGTTGTAATATTTCTTTTCAAATAAAACATGGGAATCAAATATTTATTTATTTTACCAATATTGGTAAAATATTCAGTCATTTAGGAGGTGATTCCTTGTATCTTATACAAATGCAATAAAGTTACTAGTAACTCTGTGTTTTAGGGGACATATCCTTATAGTAGGTATCAAGGAAATTTTAGTATAATACTTGAAAAATATATTTAGGAAAGGATTTATTAAATAATATTACACTATGGAATATTTTAACGATACATATATAAGTATATCCCAAATAATCCATGTTTATAATAATGAGATTTTTTTACACATGATTTTTTTTAAAAAAATTATATATTTCATGAGTTTTCAGTGGATTAAAAATTACATAACCTAATCTAGTGTAATTTATCATTTAGAAATAGTTTTATGAAGATATAATGTTAACCACACCAATTATTGTGATCCAAAGAGTAATAAGGAATAAATCTATTATTTTATGAGGACAATACTTCAATGGGAACTTATCTCCCATAAATTATCATCATGTGAGTCTATAGTGTCATATGATAATTATATTGATAAATAAGTCACTATGTATTATGGATTTGGAGTAATGTGTGATAATAATAGGATAACTAAGGAAAGGTGGATAATGGAAATAATGGAATGATGTATTTTATCACATGTGATAATTGTTGAATGAAATGACCTAGTACTTGATTAATAGGAATGGATGTTTTCTACATGTTTGGAGAGAAATGACATCAGTTATATTATTTAATGGTTTATAAAAAGGTTTCCAATATGTATTTCTCCAAATACAAGGATAGGGGATACTATAGAGTGAAATTTTTCATGATTTAAATGAATCTACCCTAAAAGAGGTTTTTTGATCGCGCTCAAGATTACGCTACCACCAAAGATGAAGAGGAATGATTAATATTCATGTGTTTGGAATTAAAAATTATTTCAATTCAGTATTTTATAAGTGATTCACTAGTTAAATAAAATTATGAAATATAAACGGATTATACTACAAAAATTTTCATTGAGGATTTGAATGATTGTGTTGAATTATACCTATGAATAAGAAATATGATTTCAAGGAATGTTGAACATCGTGGATAAAACAAGATTGAGGGATATTGAAACATTAATATGTTCCGTAATTTTAGATAATAATAAATATATGATTGATATGTGTAATTTAAATTTCATATTAATGTATACATTGGAACTGATTAATGATGTTTCTAGAAATTTTGTTATTCTATCATTTATGGTCTATATAACTTTTTTGGTTTTAAGGAATATATCTGAACATATGTGTTAAAAATTGAATTAATAATCATTCATGTTTTCAATATTTTTTTATGGTAAATCAATTTATTATCATGTTTTAAGAGAATTAATGAAGAATGTATTCACATGGTTGATATATGATGCTTTTGAGATACATCATGTTTTTTGTATTAATGATCAGTTAATTTTTCATATTGAATGACCATTTAATGATTTTGATCTAGATATTTTTCAGGGACATAAGGTATAATAGTTTTGAAAGGGTTTATGATGATATTTTGACATATTTTAAGCGATTTTTGAATTACATCACCATGTCATATAACAATTTTTAATTTAATAATTTGAAATAGTTCAGGGAAGAACCATAAGATGATATTGTACTTGTGAAATAAGATATGAATCATGAAAGTATACATTATTTTATTTTTAAATATGAATTAATTCATCAAAACTATGAAAATGATTTTGGAACAAAATCAATATACATTTACATTTATTAGAATTAATCAATTGTATTTTGACTAATTAAAATTGTATGGTTTTCTAAGAATTAAAATTCTAATGACAACGTTCTCTATCAAATTCTATTAGAACTTTATATTTTTATTAATCTTCGATGTCCAATTTTTTACAAGGAACTATTTTTATTTTATTCATCAACTTAATTATTTAGTGACCATCCTACTTACTTTTCCATATTATTATGTGGGAATTTTGTTAACCCTTTTTATGATGTGGGTTTTCTATAATGGAATTTTCAAATATCACCCTTGGTTTTTTAAATTACAATTATAAATTGAGAGGACATAATTTATTGAGGCATGAATGAATGAAACATCCCATTATTTTATGGAATATAACTTTATAAAATTTAACCTCATTGATAGAGAAAATTTGATGAAACACTTAGATAAAAAGAATAATTAAATATTATTATGTAATCTTTATATCCTAGCATTGAAATTGATGGAATGAATAGTTCTAACCACATTTGGAAATATAAAATTTCCCAAATCAATGTAAATTTTTTCATTTAATAATAACTATGACAAATCATTTTTAAATTTATTTATAATATATTCTATAATATGTTTTGAAATTCATGCAAAAAAATTGACATGAAACTAATATGAAGAATACAATTTTTACAAATTAAAAGATGTATTTTTAAAGGATTCATTTTCATATTTTGATGGTACGATTGTTTTAATTATTATTATGCATTTTAGAAATTCAATATGAAAATATAATATTCATTTTATATGTTGAATGTCAATATTATCTTAGGTTCGTATATTAATTTTCATAAAACATTTATTTTATAGTCAATAGTGATAAATACATAATTTTATTGGAGACATAATTTTTTTAAACCATTTATAAATAAATTATTATGTGCATTTAAAAAATAAATTAGTTATATTATATTATAAATAATTCAGTTTAGTTAATTTTAATAAAATTTAGTTTCTAAATTATTATAAACAAATTTATATATTTAATAATGTAGTTTTCTGGAAACTGGTTTCTCGTTGAATTTTTTTTAGTTAAATTTTAAATTAAATTAATCCACTTCTGTTTTATAAAATCTTTAAAATATTTAGAATATTATTACTCAGAATGTAAAAAATTATTATATAAGTCCATTTTTATTTTGACCAAATTTGATTATTATCCTTTGTAATTTTTTTACCATGGTAATGGTTAATTTGAGTAATTTAGGATACAAATATAATGACAAAGACAATAAAAATATCCTAAAAACATTAAAAAAATTTAATGCATAAATTTAGTCCATAAGCATCCAGTGCGTGAAATTATAACCTATGAGAGACACTTGGATGAGATTATTCCATTTAAAATAGTGTAATTATTGAAATTTCCCAGATTCCATATTCATTTATTAAATTAATATTTCATTTTTGATAAGTGAAAATCAAGACTGTATGTTAGACTATTAATAGAAATTGAAAATCTAATATAATTATTTTTATCATGGTAATGTATTTTTAAATTTTATTGAAGAATAATTACACTATATGCTATCACAATAGTGATGGAGTAATTGTTTTATTAATGGAAATATAAAATAAATGATATTAAAAAAGAAAAAATAAATATAATTTGATACAATTGATTCCATCCATGAATTTTATATATTTTCAAGAAATTGTATTGATTTATTGAATGTTTGGTTTTAAGTATATCATGTATTATTTATAGTTTTCAAATATCTATCTAATGAACGATGTCAACATTTATATTAATGACATTTTAATGTAAATAATAATTTAATAAATAAAATAAAATTATTTAAATTATAAAATTTCAAAAAAATATTTTTAAAAGGATTAAAAATTCATATATTAATATAGTCGTGATACGAGTTTATGGGATTAATGAATGGTTAAAAACATAATATTAGGATAATAATTTTTCACATTTCTTTATAAACCTTATAAAATTATGTTATTTATACTCACCATAATATTATATTTTAAATTACTCATTTTTGATACATTTTTACTCAAAAAATATTTTCTAATAATTTAATATTTTGAGAATTTCAAAAGTAATACTAACCTAAATTATAAAATGGAACATCAAAATTATCTTATTTACACAAAATTGATACATATACCTCTACCATAATCTACCCATTCATCTTCTAAAATTACATATTTATGTTTTTTTATTTTTCTTCCACAGTTCATACCCAATGTTTCATAAGATATGTTCTAAAAGAAGTTCACCAAAGAAGAGGTAGTCATCCTTATCGAATCATCAAAGTTTATTTTTCCATGATAATTTAACAAATAAAACATAATCAATCATCCTGGAATTTATCATGATTATGGTAAAACCCTATTCCACATTTTATCAATTCTATGACCAATGAAAGCACCACAAGTGCGTACGCATGGATTATCATTTCCAAAAATGGTTGTAATTTTTTACTCATACACAATTTACATATATGGGAATAATTTTTTAAATAATGTATATATATATGATAATTTTGAAATTGTATTTATTCTGAAAAATTTAATATTCCAACCACTTCTTTTCCCATTAACTATTAAGGGAATGATATTGTCACTAGTGCGTGCATACAACATATTTTACCCACAATCCAATGCAATTCATTTTCCATGTTCACTATCAATGATGATTCTAAAAATTTATACAATGAATAAATGTGATATATATCACTTGAATATCATTATTTAATTGATGGAACTATATCCCATGAACAATAATATTAACATACACAACAAAACATGCATATGAAAATGATATAGCTTACTCTGGAAACAAGTGTAATAATGAAATATTAATAACCAACGGATAATAAGATGGTAAAATAGAAACATATTAGATACCATTAATATAAATAAGATCATTTTAAAAATTAATAAATTTTTTTAACAATTATTCATTCTTATAATTCATGTTTGACTAAAGTAATGTAAAAGGATAGGGTTTCTCCTCTCACTTTTATTTCAATGAGGTCTGATTTTTAACCAATTATTATTTTAGGATGGTGTCATTATCATCAGTATATCACATCATTAATATCTTTATATTCATTGTCTTAAATGATTTATTTGATGAATATTAATTTAAAGAGGAAAATATTGAATTTATTTCAATGTTTTAGGGATTGCATAACCAAAATTATATTTATTGGGTAATACATCAACATCATTGATTATATCAAGATAAGATTACTTTTTAAATGAATACTAATTAATTTAGGATGTAATTAAATATTTTAATTTTTATATATATTTGTTACACATATTCTATTAATTTTAATAATCCTCACATCAATGATAAAGTATTTGTAATGGGAACTTCTTGTCCATATCAATTCATTATATCAAATATTAAAATTATGCACCAATTTTATTTTCATTTTTTATGTATATACATATCTTTTCATTTATTTATGATCATAGTTAATTGACAATTTCATTACTATTAAATATCCATAAATCTTGTGTAGTGGATATGATTATCGCATTATCCATATATTATTTTTATATACGAGTTTTCCATTGATATTAATTTGATTAACATATGAGATAACGTTAAATTTATATCCACTACCCAATATAGATTTTTTTAGAGAGGTTATTTATATTATTCAATTCAATTGATTTTTATAGAAATATAAATAATGTATTGGACATGGATGAATGGTTGGGGATCGTATTTTGAAAATACCCATAATGTATTGACAGTCTCATGAGATGAATAAACATGAAAACTTTAATGGGGTTTCACACATAATTTTTAAGCCATCTTGTAAATGTCCTTGATGGTAGTGGTACTATGTTCTTGGGAAATACTATATCCATTAATTAAAAATTTCCATCATTATGATTTTATTTATTATTTCCATGATGTTTTAAAATAATATCATTAAAGGTTCTATGTAATTCTCATGTTATTTATTAAATGGTATTTGTTCTAAGTCATTCATATTTCTAAAATTATTGTGACTAATCTTCTCAGGATAAGAATATTATTGATGAAATTGAATTTATGATCATTTATATACATCTCGAAATTTAACATGAATTATTCAATGAAAATATCTTATATTTTACGTAACTCTTAATTCGAAATTGATCTCAATAATATTTAGGTTTATTTTCCAAGAACCCATGAAGTGTACTTTAATTGGAATTCATCGATAATATAGAGGTAATTGTTTTTTCAAAAAAACATATTGGAATTAGCTTTTTCAAATCTGATATTTGAATCATATATGTACCTATTTAACCAAGAGTAATAAACTATTTGGCCATATGTGATGTGATTCCTTGTATCTTATGACAATGTAATATTATAACGACTATATATGGGCTCCATCGGTATGGTTCATTACATAACACAAATTAAATTTCTTATATTTATTTTTTCTTTTAAGATTTATTTTGTAATTCTTTTGGGTTTTCTCCATAATTTTTATTTCTGTAAATTATTTGATAATTTATTTTAATTTTCATTGTTTTATATAGATATTAATATTAAATTTACCATACTATTTTCATTTTTAATATATTTTACTAAAAATTATCTTCTATTATTTTTTATTATGTCTTCATTTTTATGTTTTCTTGTTATATTTTTTATTGAAACAATTTATTAAAAATCTATATCGGAAATGTTAGGTGTTTATCCATGGTTATTGAAATGTAAATAATAATAATATTTATTTTAATTAGTTTATTTTATTTAAATTACAATTTATGTTTACATTATTTCAATGCAAAATTTTCTTAAAATGGTAAATATATTGTTTTCAAATGGAATGTTGTTCAAATATAGATATGTGTGATTTGATTGTCTTATATTGGGAGAATACTTTTAAAACAATATTTTAAAACTAGATTGAAAAGATATTATATTTTAATAATTTTCATGGTTTGGGGGTAGTACAACAATTATTTTATAATATAATTCCTACATATATTTTTAAGAATCATTTTTTACTCACATTCTCATGAACTCTATCATGTAGAGTTTTCTTTTTTAGGTTGTGTGTAGAGTTAGTGTTAGTTATATGGTTGGATAGTGACCATGTATCAAATAGATTTTCTAATATTGATATAAGAAATTTTTTTGTACTTATTATAAATTCCAACATTATATATTTTCATGTGATTTTATTATGTGTTGTTTCTCCTTTTTTATATTTTTTATATGAGATATAGATTTGTTTCATTTTTACATTGTTCAGTTTTCTATATTATTATTATTTTGTTTATTTATTTCCTTAGTAATTTATATTAAAATTGGACTTGTTTGATTTATAATATATTTAAACTCAATGATTTTTTTTCTATTTATTGGGAAAAAATAATTCCCTCCGGTTTTTTATTTTCATCCATGGAACTACTTACTATCTTGAGTGGAATGAGAACTCCATTATAGACATTTCACTATTATGTTTGGTTATCAGATCTCTATTTAAGATTATTTTTTTAATTAATATCCATGTACCAATTCTTTATAATGGTTGATCCATAATATTACCTCATATTGGGTATTCACATTTGACTATCTAAAGATCAATAGTTCAAATATAGTTAATGTTTATACAATTATTATTACACATTCTATGAGGACTTATTAATATTAATTATTACATGTATGGAAAATTATTAAGATAAAATTTGACTAGGATAATTTCACATGGTGTATAGATTATAAATGAACCTACAAAATTATAACTCCAATGGTGATAGGTAGATGTTTTTGGTCTACATAAGAACAATCAAGTGTTTTAGGTGGGGTTTATAAAATCCCAAAACTCCATCATAACATTTATTCCTTAATTGAGACTAAATATTCAATATACCTATTATTATTTTTCGATATATCAGGGTATAGGTCCCAAATAAAATTTTCATTATTTATCTATAATTTTATTATTTATATGATCAATACTATTTTAATAAATTAAAATTATATTAGGGAATAGGTAATCAATAATTTTCTTATGTGCCCAACCAGTCCTTGGAATATCATTATACATTACATTACAATGTTCTATCATGGAAATAGATATTTATTAATTTGTGTAGTGAGTTTTAGATTGATATGAATAACATATTCAATATTTAAGAAATTTAATTGATGAATTATTTCTTCTTTCTGTATTCTATATTAATTTTCATACTATATATCTATGTTGTTTGGAAATGAGTTTGATTTATGATCCCATATGTATGTTTTAATAGATTCTTTTTGGTATTCATGTTGTTTTCCATAGGTAATATTTTTTATGATGTGATTCAGTTGATTGAAAATATTAAAAGTGACAATCATAACATGATTTTGAACTGAATAATGAGTTTAAATTAATGAAAGATAATGGTTATTATTGAATACTAGAATATATGTAAAATATTTTATCACACTTCCTGGATAATTGTTTTGGAATTGTATATGAGCAAAACTACAACTATTCTGATTCAAATTATTGACAACTTATTTTTTAATGTTCATGAGTGTTTATGATTTTTAAGGTATATTTTTACAATGGATAAATAATAAATTTATGGAAATTATTTTACTAAATTTTTAAAGGTATTAATTAGTGAGGATAATTAATTATTTTAGATAATTAAAATTATTTGTGATGTTATTGGATGTTGATAGAGAAAAAATAATATATTGGGGATTAATAAACTGATTGGGGGGATAATTTTTTTTTAAATTGTTCTATTTTAGTATATTAAAAAAACATTATTATTTATATTGTTATACTATGTTTTTTATATATATTATAGGGAATATGGGGTATTTATTTTAGTTTATTATCTTGTTTCTAACCAATTAATTTTTAAATTTTCTTTCTCAATCTTCTTCTTAACTATTACATAACCATCACACTTCCATGAATGATCTTCAACACATTCATCTATATATCAGGTTTGGTTTAAATATTCATCAAAGAGATAACTGACACTATGATATTATCATTAATAAAATTTCATATTTAGTGAAAATAGACTTGGGTATGTCGATAAAATTTAGGGATTTCATTATAGATTATTTTTAATGTTGGTAACGAGGCCCGATGTAGTTATTAAGAGTGTTATAGTGGGTGAATTATTTTTATTACCTAAAAATAATGTACATTTTAGTTCCTATTGTAAAGGGTATGCTATTATTATTTTTTTAATTGGTCATCAGTGATCTATATATTATTTCATTTGTTACGATTAACACCAGTAGATCATGTTTGGGTAAAAAATCATCTTATAAGTTATTATTTTCAATATATCATGATATAGGTAGGTTGAATCAGGTATTATACATGATCTAGGAATATTTTTATCATCATAAAATTTATATAAAATCGCAATGATTATATATTTCGTAAATAAATGTTCTGGTTTTCAGGAAACTATGGTGCTAAAAAAGATATCTATTCACATAGGGGAATTTATTATTTATTTCATTATAATTTTTATCCACTAGAATATTTATAGGAAACTGCATAGCGGGTCCTTATAGTGAAATAAATTATTATTGAATGATTTTCAATTATATTTGGTAAAATGATATTATTTTTAAGATGCCTCTCAACTGGGTTGTGTATGAGAATTGTGTTAAGAAAATGTGTAGTGAATTGGTTGTTATAATAATAGTTATATTATATCAGTTTATAAGGGTATAAATAATAATTATTCAATTAATTAAAGAGGTATGTTGGGAAATTTTAATCTATTGATAACTATATAGACATTTTTAATGATATATATTCCCTAAATCTATATATCACAAATTTTTATATTTGTGAATTACAAGAATTTATATCGAGAGTTATATGTTTTTTTAAACTTATATACATAACATGGAATGTGAAATACGATATTACACAGTACTTGATCTTGATTTAATCCACCTAAGATACCATTTTGAGGAAAAAAATTAATTTTATTATAATTAAATGATTTATATGACATCATAAAAATTTATTTAGGATTTGATATTTTAAGGGAGGATTGATTTGAGTTAAGTTTTATAAAATGAAAATTTTTTATGAAGGGAGGATATTTTTGAAATTCATTTATCCAATAATTGATATATATATATAATTTATGGTTTCCTATATAAATAGCATAAACCTAAGAGAAATGTTATAATAAATTTTATGTTTTAATATAGATCATTTTTGATATATATTTGAGATATTTTATCATTTTACTGAGGTATTAGCATCTCGTGGATACTGGAGAGATTCTTATGATGTGTTTGGAGATTCACAAAACTAGTTGACATATTTAGAATTTATACAATTTTTTATATTTTAGATATGTGAAACAATAATATATTTAATGGGATCATTTAGTAATAAATTTAATTTATATATTTTTATACATTTTTATCAAGTCCTCTATTTGAGGGGACTTATATAATGGGTATTAAATTATTGATTCAAATTATTTGGGAACATATGATATACAAAAAATCCCAAATTGCTTTAATATTATAATCAAAAAATTTAAGTGTTTCATTAATATTGAAAAAAAATATTTTTGATTCATAAATAAATAAATACATATATATATATATATATATATATATATCAATAATATTGATATATTTCTTTCAAAATATGTACTCATATTTTGTGTTTGATTTTTTTGTAGATAATGATATCTAAAATAATGAAGAAAAATTCAAATTTCTAGGAAAAAATATTTATTTATTATAAAAAAATCCCACAATTCATTTTTAATGTAGTGATATTGTAGTTCATGTTATCGTTTGAATTTCATTATTTTGTCATTTTTGAGAGTGAAATATGCTAATATCAATATATATGT
Organism: Viscum album; assembly: GCA_963277665.1. NCBI lineage: Eukaryota > Viridiplantae > Streptophyta > Magnoliopsida > Santalales > Viscaceae > Viscum > Viscum album. The sequence goes on from OY728120.1 coordinate 2,130,473,588, forward strand.
TTTGGAACATGATCTATGAAAATCATGAATTTATGTTAACACATTATGATATAGAAAATAATACAAATTATAAATATTTGTGTTATATAAAAAATTGTGTTTAATGATATATGATATCATTAATCATTTTTTCATTCCATATATATTATTCTATATCACTGGTAGTGATATCTGGTATATCACTTTTCATGAAATAAGAGTTTTAATTTTTTTTTAAATTTATGACCAAATTATATTATACAAATTGTTTGTAAATTATTATTGATGGATTATAAAAAATTTACCTTATTTTTGTGGGTGTATAAATGAAAATTATAATTTATAAATATTTATAATATGTTATTATATATTTATGGACTATTTCAAAAATAAAAGATTAATTTATAGAGTTAGTATTAGTATTATTTTTTACATTATATAAAATTTATGATATGGATTTATATTTTTTATATGAAAAATATTAACTAATTTATAATGTATTTGTAAATAATAAATAAAATCAAGTATAAGATCTATACATTAGATTTAAGAGAAAATTATATAGTATATTATGAAATAATTCAATTAAATTATTATTTTCAATATTTATTTAAATCATTCCAAAAGTATTTTTGGTCATTGAAACCAATATATATATATATATTAATATATTACGCGATATTTTAATATTCAAAATTCTTTATATTATTAATATTATTATATCATAAGGATTTTAAAATGTTATTAATTCATGTTTTTATATATCATAAAACATCAATATGATGTAATGTATATTAATACCATGGAAATGTGAAATATTTAGTGTTCATATATTTGATAAAAATGTAATGTTTTTGAATGTAAATTTTATTGAATGTCCATATTCTTCAAAAATATAAATTATATTTCATGCTTAATTTTTAAAATGTATATTGATTTATTTATTCCCATACTCATTTTTATAAATTTAATATATTGTCAACATAACTGTTCATGGGGTGTCTTATATTTTTTAAACAACTAATATATAAGACAGACTATATATTTATAGATATTTACTATATATCATAACATAATAATGAATTTATTTAAAGCAGTGATGGTGGATGGAATGTTAAAACTTCATTATAGATATTTTATTTAAAATAGTTTTTCATATGTGAGGTTAACATCCATTTGAAAAATTGAATAACTATTGATTTATGATTTATGGATATTGGGTATTTGGTTCAAACAACCTCTAGATTGGGGTTTTTTGTTCGATCTATATGTGTGGGGTTTTTTGACTATCAAACCATACATGGTCTTATGTTGGATATAATTTTCATATGATTTTAATCCTTAATAACAAATTTTTTATGTACAAATGTTACGTGATTCAATTAGATATTGGATGAATATCAAAATTAATATTTAGTCATTAAAAGCAAACCCATATAATTAATTTTAATAATATTTTTATATATTTTATATTAGAATATATTAATATCACTATTTTATAAGAGGTTCATAAATTAAATAAAATTTTATCATAAAATGATATAATAAAGTAATTAAATTAATACACATTGAATATTACAAAAATTCAATTTTATAGAAAATATAAAACCCCTTAAAAACTATTTATTATATTTCTGCCACAATAGATATATTTCTGACACCTCAATCATCTCGTATGGATGTTTCTTATAAAATTTTAGAGCCAATGTATTATATTGTTTACAGAAATAAATATATAAGTTTCCCTAGTGATTATATGTATATACATAATTGAAGATTTTTTGTACATTTATCTAGAAAATAGTAATGGTTATGTATTAACAGTAATGATGTGTTATAATCTATACGATAGTTTATGTAACAATGGTCATATCTAAAATAGAAAGGAGTAATATATGATATAATTTTAATGATGGGCTTCCTAATTATAAAATTTCTAATATAATAACATAATATATCAAAAATACTATTTAAATATAGATTTATTCCCACTAATAAATATATGTTAGGTCCACTAGGCTGGATACCCTGAGAGGGGGGGGGGGTGAATCAGGGTATGACTAATTAAAAATTAATGCCCGTTCTTGATCTTGTTTCGCTATCAAGCAAAACACTCTTCTCTCTTTTTCCTGCTGCACGAAATAAACAGAATGTAAAGAAAGCACATGACACAGCAATTTTACTTGGTTCACCGCTAAGGGCTATGTCCAAGGAGCATACGCCGACAGGTTGCCGGTCGTACCAAATTCCACTAATCTTCACTAGCCCTGGTTTACAAGATTCGGGCTAGATCACTTCTATGCCCAGGCTCACTGCCTTTACAAAGTTTAGGGTCAACTCACTGCTTTCCCAAGGGTCACTCCCTATTTCTCACTCTCTGGCTCACTGCCGGTGGAGAGGATCACCTTCTTCCTCTTCCTAAGCTCACTTCTCTTGGAAGGAATCCACTCACAGTTTATAGACCTGTAGGTCTCTTCATTTGGAAGAATGAATGCATCTTCCTTTGTGTGTAGATTCTCTGTTGAAGTACAACTTTCACCCGTAGATGAATATCTCTCTGCACCGAAGGTATCGGGAAAACATCCAGCTTCCACGCAGTCCGAAAAACACTGCCGGAACAAATCTTACTTGGCGCGCAAGTCAACCTCGGCGCGCAAGTATCGGCATGCAAGTCAAAACGGGCGCGCAAGTCCTCCTCAGACAGTTGCGCGACTCAAGATTCCTCAACTCCAAACTTGCGCAACTCTCTTCCCTTTACACCCAAACCAATATTGGCGCGTAACTGCCAACCGGCGCGCAACTTCTAACACCGGCGCACAACTTCAACCACTGGCGCGCAAGTCCCACCTGCGCGACCACACACACCACTTGCGCGACCACCACACCTGCACGACGGGAGCTCTCGTCTTGAACTCCGGTGGTAAATGAGGAGGGGTGGTCCAGTATTTATAGGCAATCTGACCACCCTGCGCGACGGCGTGCAAGTCACCTGCGCGACCCAGTTTCGGCGCGCAAGTCTCCTCTCCTTTAGACACTTGCGCGACCAACTCCCAAACTTGCGCGATCCTATTTCCTTAGCCATATTTTGATCTTCTGATCGTGAAAAACATGTGACGCGCAAGTTTCCTGTACACCAAGTTGGCGGCGCGCAAGTCCCTTTGCCAAAAACACTTTTCTTCATTTGCCGATTTTTAGGCACAAAAATTTGGCAAACACTGGAAAACGGCGCCACCTTGTATCCGTTCTTTTGTACCGCCTCTAGATCATCCATTCCATTTATCGACGTTCTTGAATCAAACATGGATCATTGAACTCATCTCTTGAACTAGACATTCAACTATGAAATCCTCTTTGTCAACAATCACAACTTAGATGTCCACTTTGTCAACAAACACAATCACCTCAAAAAGGGTTCAATGATACCTTGAGGGATTTTTTCCCAACAATCTCCCCCTTTGGGTTTGTTGACAACTCTTCCAAACAAAGATACGTCATTGATTCTTCAACCTCCATTCGCCTCATTGCGATTCTGATAGCCACCAAGGATTTACTCAACACATACTCTAAGCCCACATGAGCAATGCTCGGCGTGAGAAACAAGAGTAAATGAAAAGTTCATCAATGAATCACTTTGTCTCTGACATCCACTGTTGACACCAAACACTGTCCAACACCACTCTTCTGCTTTTATCACGATCCTCAGCTGTCGTGATATCTATTCTTTGATCGATCACTTATAGCATCGTCATATTTAATACGCTCCCCCTTTCTGCTCACAGCTTCAACACCTTTTTAGCCATATTTCCTGTGTTTTCCAAGCTAAGCTCTGGCTAAGCACATTCAACTAACTTCAACTCCCCCTATCTGGCTGCTCCACCTGTCAGCGTCTCCCCATATCATTCATGATTTATCAAATCTCCACATTGTCTCCCCCTTGAACAATCACTATTTTCTCCCCCTTTGTCAACGAACCCAAAGGTCACGCCTTTGTAGTCTGTAACATAGTAGAGAACACATTAGCACAGTAGGGAACACACAGCATACCTCGGGGAGAGGGGGGGGGATCTCGCATCCACACTAGTTCAAGTGCGGGGAATCGACTGAACTACCAGAGCTAGTCGATGCCGCTCAAAAGCTTTCTTGGGTAAGGCCTTTGTCAGAATGTCTGCAACATGTAGCTCTATTGGCACATACTCCAACTTCACGAGGCCCTGCTCAACCTTCTCCTTGATGAAATGATACTTGATCTCAATGTGCTTTGTCCTGGAATGATGGACAGGATTTTTTCTAAGATTTATAGCACTTGAGTTGTCACACTGGATTCCGATCGGAGATTTCACTTCAACTCCCATATCTTCAAGCTGCTGCTTCATCCACAATAACTGTGTGCATGCTTGAGTGGCCGCAATATACTCAGCTTCTGCGGTGCTCAAAGAAATGCAATCTTGTTTCTTGCTTAGCCAAGAAATACACAATCCACCAAGATAGAATGCACCACCTGACGTTGATTTTCTATCATCTGCTGAACCGGCCCAGTCTGCATCAGTATATCCCAATAACTCTGTCTGAGATTTGTCGTTGTATGTCAAGCCGAAGTCCACCGTGCCCTTGATATACCGAAGTATTCTTTTCACTGCAAGCATGTGACATTCCTTGGGATTACTCTGATATCTCGCTGCTTGGAATGTGGTGAAAACAATATCAGGCCTTGTTGCGGTTAAGTACAACAGACTTCCAATGATTTGTCTGTATTCTGTGATATTAACTGCCTTGCCATCCTCATCTTTTGATAATTTCATCCAGGTAGCAACCGGAGTCTTCATTTCCTTGGAATTATCCATTCCAAACCTTCTTAGAACCTCCTTGGCATATTTGGATTGAGAAATGAATGTTCCATTCCTTCCTTGTGTCACATGTAGACCAAGGAAAAACGTTAGCTCTCCAATCATTGACATTTCAAACTCATTTTTCATGAATTCGGAAAACTGTCTGCACTGAGCTTCATCTGATCCGCCAAAAATTATGTCATCGACATACACTAGAACCATCATCCTTTGATTACTGTCATTGCTAAAATAGAGGTTGTAGTCAAATCCTCCACGCTGGAAACCAAGCTTCTTCAAGTACTGATCAAGCCTTGAGTACTATGCCCTTGGTGCTTGTTTCAGCCCATACAACGCCTTCTTCAGCCTGCAAACTTTGTTCTCATCCTCATGAATGATAAAACCATCTGGCTGCTCAATATACACCTCTTCTTCCAGAACCCCATTCAAGAATGCGGATTTGACATCCATCTGGAACACTTTGAACTTTCTTTGCACTGCTATGTCCGAAAATAATCTGATTGTCTCCAGCCTTGCAACCGGTGCAAATGTATCATCAACATCTATTCCCTCTATCTGGGAGTATCCCATGCACACTAGTCGTGCTTTGTTCCGTATCACTGTGCCATCTTCATTCATCTTGTTGTGATAGACCCATTTAGTCCCGATGACATTCTTGTCTGCTGGCCTCGAAACAATCTCCCATTTCTGGTTCTTCTCAATCTGATCAAGCTCTTCGTTCATGTCCTGAACCCAGTTTTCATCTTCAGCTGCATCAGAAAAACATTTCGGCTCCACTTGAGACAAAAACGATGCTTGCTGTGATGATTTCATTCTTCGAGTCTGAACTGGAGCTGTTTGATCACCAATGATATTCTGTCTATCAATTTCAGCTCGACTCTTTGGCTTTCTCACAGACACCGACTTGACACTTTCCTCCTCATCATCAGTATCTTCTTCTGAGTCAGCTTCTGCCACTTCTGCTCCCCCTGGGTTGCTTTCCTCATCATCACTTTCATCCAGGAACTGTTCACTGGATCGTTGAGTATTCTTCTCATTTTCTACTATAGTGACATCATTGCTTTCAATGATTTTTCCCAGCCTTTTATTGAAACATTTATATGCTTTGCTTTTCCCGGAATAGCAAAGGAATATCCCTTCATCTCCTCGTGCCTCAAACATCCTATGATGTTCTTTGTTGAGAATGAAACACTTACTTCCAAATATTCGAAAGTACTTCAACATTGGCTTCTTTCCGTACCACAGTTCATACGGAGTCTTCCCTTGCATCGGACATAACAGGGACCTGTTTGAAACATAGACCGATGTCAAAACTGCTTCCTTCCAAAATTTCTCTGGTAGGTCCTTATCAATAAGCATTGTTCTAGCCATATTGTTGATGATCCTATTTCTCCTTTCAACTACTCCATTCTGTTGGGGAGTTCTTACTGATGAAACTTGATGCCTTATCCCATGTTTCTTGAGATAGTTTTCAACCTGACTGTTTGTAAATTCCGTACTGTTATCAGTACGAAACTTCAGAATTTTCTGCCCCAGCATCTGTTCTGATTCCCTCCTGTACTGCTTTATGCAGCTGAACACCTCTTTCTTATGGGTTATGATGAATACCCAGGCCATTCTACTATAGTCATCAATGAAAAGAACATAGTACCTTTGCCCATTTATAGCTCGTGGTGAGATAGGTCCACATACATCAGCATGCACCAATTCGAGCACTCTAGTTGATTTCTGTTCCTTTGGCCTGTATGTCTTTCTGATGATTTTCCCTTGTTGAAAAGAATCACACGTATGAGTGCGATCACGTGATAGTTTGGGAAGGTCTCTAGCAGCATCACATTTAACGAGATCTTCCATAGATGGTTGGCATAGATGACCAAGTCACTTATGCCACAGCTGGTTTTCTTCCTCTCTGGATAAAAGAAAAGTATCTTCTTCGCCACCTACAAGATAGAGATTTCCCTTTGATCTTTTTCCCTACAGAACACCTGTTCCATCTTTTCCTTTCACAACACACATCTTCTTGGTAAATTGGATAGAGTGCCCAGAGTCACATAGTTGACTGACACTGAGTAGGTTATGACTGAGACCCTCTACTACCAAGACATCAGCACGTCTCATGTCTTTGCCCCCAAACTTGGATTTCCCTGAGCCAATGATCTTCAGGCCTTCATCATTTCCAAATTTGACAACTCCTTCTTTGTCATATTTGATGCCTGTAACAAGATCATTATTACCCGTCATGTGCGATGTGCAACCACTATCAAGGATCCAAACACCAGATCGATCTGATGCTTTAAGGGCAATCTGCGCCACCACAGCCTTCTCATTTTTCTTCTTCGTGGTCCATACTTTTTCTTTCACACTCGGCATGGATTGAGGCTTCTGTTCTTTCTCAGAGTATGATGGACCACCCTCATCTTGCAGAGCTGCAAATCTGTTCTGAACTTTTAACTCACTTTTTGGTTTATTGATCTGCTGCTTGCGAACATTTTGATTATTCTTTGACACGTTTCTCTGAATAGTTGAAGTTCAATACCTAGCCATGTGTCCAAATCCTCCGCACAAAAAACAGTGTCCTTCAAAATGTGTTCTGGAAAACCGTTCTCTGTTTGGCTGCCATCTCTGTTCATGTTCCCTTCTGTATCTCTTGGCTATGGAACACACATACTGTGAATGTCCCATTTTCCCACAGCAAAAACACCTGATATAGGATGCATTCTCTAGTGATATTTCAGCACTATGATTTCCCCTTTGGGATCCCTAAATATTCTGATTCTGTTTTTTTCCCAAATCAACCTTCACTTTCGGGATGAGTGCTTGCGGTCTGACTGCAATTGTCGCAAATTTTTGTTCTTGACAAAACCCAGAAACGACATTAACATATGAGCTCAATTGTTGTGTCTTCCCTACTGAACTGCTAGGCTCCTCTTTCATCTTCTCTGTCTTCTGAATAGCCTGCTTTTCAGATATCACATTGGGGTTCAAGAGTTTATCTTGATTCTTAAGTTTTTGTCGCAGACTGACCACTTCTTCTTCAAGCTCTTTGATACATCGAACCTGCTCCTTTCCTGTGTTAGTCAAACAATCAATTTCCTTCTTTTGTTCTTCAATTTTAAGCTTATACTCAACAATATTTTCTGAGCTCTCTGGTGTTGAGGATTTTAGTCTTTCAATTTCTTCTAACAGCTCAGACTTTTCTTCATCCTGTTGTTGCATATAGAGTTTGGCATCACGAACCACTTTATTGGCTTTCTTCGTTTTGGCTCTCCAAACATCTATTTCCTCAAGAGCTGCTTCCAATTCGGCTTCCATATCAATTCTCCCTTCAATTTCTTCTTCTTCTTTAGCATCAGCTTCTTCTCCCTTTTGAGAACTACCAACAATTGCCACCAAGGCATTTACCCCACGATCTCTGCAATTTTCTATCTCCTCAACTTCTTCATCCCCAGACTCGTCTGAACTTTCAAATTCTTGTGAAAGAAGATTCTTTTTCATGAAGAAATTTCTCTTGAATTGTTTCTTCCCTTTCACAAGAGCTGAAGTCTTCTTTTTGGGAATTTCAACGTCATCATCATCATCATCATCTTGAAACTTCTTGGGGCATCTTGCGCAAGATGACCAACCTTTCCACATCTAAAGCATGCTAGTGGAAGTTTACCTTTAAACTTTCCTCTTCCTCTTTGTAGATTTGAAGAAAGGAATGACATCACCTCATCTGTCTCTTCTTCTTCATTAGAATCTTCAATGGTGAGCTTCTTCATGGCCTTAAATGCCACCTCTTTAGACTTACCCTTTTCCACAGCCTCATTATCATCGTTCCTCATTTCATATGCAACCAAGGTACTGTGCAAATTGTCCAATGTCAGCTCTTTTGGATCTTTGTATTCTAGTACTGAAACTTTCAGATTGAACCGAGGTGGAAGTTTCCTCAATATGCGCTTTACAATCTTTATGTCTTCAATGACTTCTCCAAGACCTCACATATCTTCCACAACAATTTTTACCCTATCAAAGAATGCGTCAACAGACTCATTTGGGTTCATTTTCAGATCTTCATATTTGTTCCACAACACCTACAGCTTTGCCTCTCGGACTTTTGTGACCCCTTCATATATATTCAAAAGCTTTTCCCACATGGAATGTGACGTTTTTCATGACATCACCTTTGTGTAGATGGGATTAGAAAGGGCTCCCCCTAAGGCATTGATTGCTTTGGAATCAGCATCCAAATCTCTATGCTCAGCCTCTGATAAGGCACCACTATTAATATCAGCTGTGATACCATGCATAGCTGCTGAAAACACATCCATTCCCAAGGATCGGAAATAGTGTTGCATCTGATTCTTCCATATCTGAAAATTGTATCCGTCGAAGATCGGAATCCCTTTATGATTGGTTACCTCCATTGAGAGAAGAACAACTTTCAACCTTCCCTCTGATACCAATTGTTAGGTCCACTAGGCTGGATACCCTGAGAGGGGGGGGGTGAATCAGGGTATGACTAATTAAAAATTAATGCTCGTTCTTGATCTTGTTTCGCTATCAAGCAAAACACTCTTCTCTCTTTTTCCTGCTGCATGAAATAAACAGAATGTAAAGCAAGCACATGACACAGCAATTTTACTTGGTTCACCGCTAAGGGCTACGTCCAAGGAGTATACGCCGACAGGTTGCCGGTCGTACCAAATTCCACAAATCTTCACTAGCCGTGGTTTACAAGATTCGGTCTAGATCACTTCTATGCCCAGGCTCACTGCCTTTACAAAGTTTAGGGTCAGCTCACTGCTTTTCCAAGGGTCACTCCCTATTTCTCACTCTCTGGCTCACTGCCGGTGGAGAGGATCACCTTCTTCCTCTTCCTAAGCTCACTGCTCTTGGAAGGAATCCACTCACAGTTTATAGACCTGTAGGTCTCTTCATTTGCAAGAATGAATGCATCTTCCTTTGTGTGTAGATGCTCTGTTGAAGTACAACTTTCACCCGTAGATGAATATCTCTTTGCACCGAAGGTATCGGGCAAACTTCCAGCTTCCATGCAGTCCGAAAAACACTGCCGGAACAAATCTTACTTGGCACGCAAGTCAACCTCGGCGCGCAAGTATCGGCGCGCAAGTCAAAACGGGCGCGCAAGTCCTCCTCAGACACTTGCGCGACTCAAGCTTCCTCAACTCCAAACTTGCGCGACTCTCTTCCCTTTACGCCCAAACCAATATTGGCGCGTAACTGCCAACCGACGCGCAACTTCTAACACCGGTGCACAACTTCAACCACTAGCGCGCAAGTCCCACCTGCGCGACCAAACACACCACTTGCGGGACCACCACACCTGCGCGATGGGAGCTCTCATCTTGAACTCCGGTGGTAAATGAGGAGGGGTGGTCCAGTATTTATAGGCAATCTGACCACCCTGCGCGACGGCGCGCAAGTCACCTGCGCGACCCAGTTTCGGCGCGCAAGTCTCCTCTACTTTAGACACTTGCGCGACCAACTCCCAAACTTGCGTGATCCTATTTCCTTAGCCATATTTTGATCTTCTGATCTTGAAAAACATGTGGCGCGAAAGTTTCCTATACACCAAGTTCGCGGCGCGCAAGTCCCTTTGCCAAAAACACTTTTCTTCATTTGCCGATTTTCAGGCACAAAAATTTGGCAAACACTGGAAAACGGCGCCACCTTGTATCTGTTCTTTTGTACCGCCTCTAGATCATCCATTCCATTTATCGACGTTCTTGAATCAAACATGGATCATTGAACTCAGCTCTTGAACTCGACATTCAACCATGAAATCCTCTTTGTCAACAATCACAACTTAGATGTCCACTTTGTCAACAAACACGATCACCTCAAAAAGGCTTCAATGATGCCTCAAGGGATTTTTGCCCAAAAATATAAATAAAGTGTGGTTTCATTATTTTTGTTATATAATATTTATGTAAACTCTATATTTCTTGTTTGATAAAAATGATATTCGTCTTATAAATTTTAATATTATATAAAAAATGTTAATTAATACGAAAATGAAATTTTAAATTAAAACAATTTTAGAATGAAAATCTTTAATTTGTTGAAATATTCAGGATTATTATATAGATTTTAGAGCAGTTAAAAAGTATGATGATAATGATGATATATTAGAGAAACCGCATAATCAAAACAATAGAAAAAAAAGTTATAAGGGAAGAGTTTATTATTGTAAATATAAAAATCATTCTATTTATATAAACATGCCCATTAATGTGTCCATGTATAACCTTTTTAGAAAATAATATAAAAATATTGATTCCTATTGAATAATTTATAGTTTATAGAGGATATAATTAGTACAACTAATGGAATAATAGGCAACATATTTTTATGGATAAATTTAAAAATTATATAGCTATGTTTAAATTTGATTCTATTAATGTGTTAAATAATCATTGGTATAAAATGCATATAGAATGATAGGGTTCACCAATCGGGTTTGATCTGGTGATGGAAATCATCTAACCATTATTATCAGATAGGATTCCCTAAATTATAATTACATATAAAATGAAGGTGTTCGAAAACACTTTAATTCATCTCATAAGTATCTTCAGGTAATTATTTTTTGAAATTGGATGTGAAAACTCAGATATCATTATAATATTTGGATGATATAATAATAAATTCATTATAGGGAAAAGAAAAATAAATTTCAAGAGTCCACATATACATCTTTGAAAAAAATTGGAATCATTTCTAATGAAAAATTTACTTTCCTTATGGTGTGTAAGGACATTGGAAATATAAAAGTAAAAATTACAAGAGGTAGAAGAAAAATATTCATAAAGATTCCACATTAGTTATTTATATTATTGGAATGTATTATATTATATTATAAGGATATATGATACTAATTTAAAATTATATTCACTTTTTTTATATTTATAATGTAAAATAATAGAGAATATAATAAATGGAGTAATATGCCTATATATAAGAGAGAAATAACAGGTTTCCTTAATAAATCATGAACATGTTATCATATTCTATATTTATTGATATGATTTGTGAACCAGTGTTTTGAGTGGATTTATTTCACCTTTTCCTATTTGATATGAAAAAAACAATTTATGTGAAAAAATAAATGTGTTTTTAAGGGAATAATTTTATTAATGATCGTGGTTTTATTATTATAATTTAGACTATATAATAGTCAAAAATTTTATAAACGGATGGAAATATAATGAATTTTCTTATGATAAAATAATTATATATCGAAATTCTAACATGTAAATATGATTCTTATTTTAGTATATTAAAATTTTTGTTAATGATTCAAATTTTGAATAATGTATTGAAACCCAATGATGTTTTTTTAATTTATTATTATAAATACATTAAATAAATATAGAAGTTAATTTCATTGGTTTATAAGGTTTTCATGTCTTGAAATAATATAATTTGAGAAAATATTTCACGTCAGTTACTACTGAAAATTATTATTGAGATTAAAGATGATAGAATTTTATAAAACAAAAGAATAATTTATAAATGTTAATTAATGAGATACTAGATATATCCAAGGGAAATTAGGTAGAAAAACTTTTTAAATAATTGAGATGAATTTAGTGTATTTTTTCAGGAAAATAACATAACAATAGAGTTATATATTTTATCAAAAATTTTATCAATGATTTTGTGTATTTCATTACATTATTAGAAAATTATTATATTTTATCAGGTTTTTATATTCTATTTTATATATAAATTAGCACTTATATTTATGAGGAAATTAAATTGTGATTAAAAATTACTATTTGAATTTTTTGAATGAAAATCACAATATCTCCATTATTAATTTTTTTATTTAATTATATGTTATAACTACAGAGTTTAGTAGGTGGGTTTTCTATTTGATTTCAACATATTGATGTTTAATGGGTTCCTTATTAAATAAATATGTGTTTATTAAATAGATAAGCCAATAAAATATTATTTAATTTATAGTTATGACATGTTAAGTTATTCATGGAGTTACACTTCTGTTTACTGTTATATTCTAAAATTATCAATCTGTTTTGAAGTATAAAAAATAGAATATTTTAGTTAATTATTTCCAATTTACCATAGATTATATAATGTTTAAAAAATGGGATTTCAATTAATATTTACCCTATATTAATTATAATGTTATACCAATTTGATGATCATCAGGGAGTTGAATGAGTTTTCGTGATATGTTTATTTTATTGTGAGTCGGGTAACATATAGAGATATAAATATTACTCATGAGGCACAAGTGTACATTTTTTATATTGACTTGATTAATTATATCATATATAATGTATAAATAATGTTATTTGAATATATAGAGTATATTTTTCATAGTAATCCCTATTACATGATGTTAAAAGGATTAATATATGATAATCATCATACTTTGGAACTTTTTATACACTATGCTTATGGGAAGGTAAAATGAGATTTATTTTTGGTTGTGTAATTTTTTTTCTTATCCATGATGGTATTACTACTCTTATATGAAATTTATAACATATGTTCCCTCAATGTGAAATACTATAGAATTTTTGGTGTCATTACCCTAAGCATGATCACCCATTATTGGTGTTTTATTTAGTAAATGGTAATCACATTACATAAGATTCCATTCCCTTGACTACGATTTAGTATTCCTCAATATATTAGATACATAAAAAATTAAATAAATTATGAAATATTACAACATTTGAATAAAAATAATTATTAATAAACATTATCCAAAGATCAAAGCATATTTTTTATTCATCTTCATGCATTTTAGAATTGGGAGACGCTATAAAATTGTATATTTAAAGGCTCGTTATGGGATATTATAGAACCAAAGTTAACTGGGATAATATTAGAGCTATCATATAGTGTAAAAAGATATTAACTAATGTTATACAAATGATAAATATATATAATCAATGTATAATTATAAAATGATAATATATAATCACATGGGTAAAAATTAATTACTTTCTAATAATGGAAATTATGGTAATGAAAATTATAAACCATTATAAACTTATTTTCAAGACCTTGTGCCTAAAAATCATATATAAATTGTCATGAAACACACATTACCCAATCATAGTGGTTTCATGAGACCTTCTATACACTGATGGAATATATAATTATAGGCCTAACCCAAAACATTAAGTTTTAATTCATTACATGATATACTAAATATAACATTCAATACATGTAATAATGATCATAAATGATCAGCATAAAAATACATAGTATGATTTCTCAATATAAAAATTTGTTACATTATTTTTGTAATGTGTTAAACCCAATAAAATATGGTCATCACATTGATGAAAATTTGGAAGGCTACGAAATATTGAAAATGAATATTTTCCACCTTTATTTAATTTCAATTATAATAACACATTCATTATAATTTGTTAAAAATAATTAATATAAAAGACTCATTGTATATTAATATTGAACATTCAACATATCAGCATTATTTATTTGGTGTTGATAATCATTGAAATATATTTATGGATATATTTAGTAAATGTTAGTGTAAAGTCTTCATAACCAATTGTTATTTTCAAATACAATATGGTCCTTCCTCAAGGTCGTAAAAAGTGTTTCAATTAAGGATTTAATTTTCTCGGCATCATTGTAATTAATTAGGACATCATGACCTCTTCATTTAAGGTTATAATTTCTTTCTCTAAATTAGTATTTTTTTCTTGATTTTATAACTTATTTATGACCATATATTAATAAATAGTACTAATAGTGTACTCTTTATAAAATATTGCAATATAATTCAATATTAGGAATGAGAATTATGGTGATTTAGAGAAAATAAATTAATCTATGGTACAATCAATGAGATAACAATTTTATCTTTTCATATATTCCTATTTCTTTATGATCCTTAAATTAAACCCCCCTATAGTAAGTCATTATGTTAACGTTATTTATAATAGAGAAGGATACTCATGAAAGACATTTGCAATAGTGACCCTCACTCAAAATACCTTCACATGAACACTCTTATAAATCCCTTCATAAAAGATTATGGTGAGGGGAAATTGCGAAGGGATCGTTAGGTACCTACATCATGAATATGAAGAATGAAAACAATTCATGTCATGAACCACACCTCTACATATAAACATGAATTTTATGTGAAAATGAGACTTCCAAATGAAAATTATGGTATTTTTTAAATATTTAATTATCATGAATGATTTGAAAAATGGTGTGTCTATTTATGAAGACAGTGTATTATGGGTTCTAAAACCTCTTCAACGTCACTTATTCCACATAGGTTATTAACCCCGACTGAATTTATCAAAATCACTCTACCAGCTACATTTTACCACGGTCGAGGCCCTAGTAATCAAAATCAATAAAGCCTTATATAGGGTAACCGAATAAACAATTCTTGCTTAAAGATGTCATAGTGTTCCCCTTAAAATATACATTCGTTTGATAAAGTAAATTTATAGGGTTTTCTTCACACTTCGATAAGACCCTCAAGGAGTTGGAAATAAACAATTTTTATAGGAAAGGGGTTCCAACCATATGACTATTGAGGAAACCTATCTAGATCAATATTATTATATTAATTTACCATGTTTTATGATTACCAATATAGTATACTGAATTAAATAGAAAATGAAAATGGGAAACTCACATTTAATTCCCAAATCCACAATACCAAAATTTATTCCATATGAGTCATATCATCATTACCTATCTGGTATTCAACAAAACAAATGTATATAAATATTTGAGAATCCTCATTATGTGTGAGACCTAACCATTCCCACCTTAACTATATCGTCACTATGATCTATTTGGAAAAAATTTCATTGTAGAATGATCAAATATATTCCATGAAACATACACATACCTAATTTTTCAACAATGTTAATCCTAAAAATAATACCAATATGTAAACCCCAACACTTACCCAATAGATCATGACCCTGGAATATTCCTCTACCATACTAGAATAATCCTCCATATGTACATACAAATATTTTTCTATCTAATTACTTGTAGTAATCACGAGTAAAAAATGTCAAAACATGCATAAGTCCTATATATTCTCCTATCCCCAACCCATTCACAACCCATGAATCCTTCCAAAAAAATTAAATAGAAAGAACAGTACATAACATAAAACATTAAACCAAGAAGCATGAGCTATGTGGGAATTTATTTCTATTAAGATTTAAATATATGATTCCTTACTATGGTTTATTCCCAAGAAATCCATATTTCATAGATGTGTGTATATAAAATGAACATCAATAGTTCTATAATTTATAAACATAAATGAAATTCACTTGGTAAAGGTATCCTGACATTAAAAAGAACTAAATTCCCATATTATAAATTACTATAAATTTAAAACTTTTATTTTATATTCCAAAAAATAACTGTGTTGGTTCTATTAACCATTATAATGAAATTTTGGATGAAATTATCTTTGGACTAATCCTTGTCGCACAACACATATTTGCCACATTGGATGGTGAATGTTTTATATTTTCATAGTTTTGTGGAATCAATCCAAATTTTATCTAATAATACAACTAGAAATTTTATATGTTTTCAATTTATCCATGGAAAAGAGCTAATCCATAATTATAATATTTCTTGGAAAAATTTGTGAACATATCATAAACAATTATGAATTTATTAAACTAGGAATGAAAACACCTAAAGGGTTAAAATAATATCACATCCACTTTACCAATTCATAAAATATTGATTCATTCTAGAATTCTAAGAAAAATCATTTTCTGGTGAAATTGTCCAAAAATATTTCCATATATTTGGTTATATAGTGTCATAGAAAAACAAATTTTATACCTAATATAAATAATTTATGCATGAAATATATTTATCTTCCATCAACATCATTTTCTTATATTCTTATAATGGTATTTTTAATAGTTTTTGCAATCATATGTGTCCCCCATCAATCTCAATTGAAAATGAAATTTTGATTTTGAATGTTAGACTCCATAAACAGTCATGTAGAATTTTTTGAGAGCCACAACCTAATGTGAATGGTAACCTGATGCACCTGGTTTTTCATTAGATTCCATGAATACAAGGTACCTATATCCCTATAAATATTTCCCTCTTATAGTTACTCAATAATCATATAGTGAGTGTTATAGTCCTAATGTATTGATTCAACAGTTTCATTCCATGTTTTTATGAAATTTTTTAATGCCTCAAAGGGAATAATATTATTTTACAGTCAAAGGATGTTAAGGTCATGGAGAACATGGTATAATATTTTTCATCCTCTTATCATTTATAAAGCCTATATATAGGCCAAGAATACACATACATCCCCTTTTTTGTTATTTGTATGAAGATTAAAACATCATCCCCACTATATATCAAGAGCTCAAATGGAGGAAACTCATTGGTCATTATAATTTTCATTTTATCATAGATTCAACCACATATAAATATGTTGAGTTGGCCACACCCTATATCCAAACCGTGGTTTCACAATCCAGGGAACCATATAGGATAACCTCTTGGAGTAGTTGTAGACTGAATCACATGAACAAGTTCGTATTTTAATTCCCGCCATTGACATCACCAATTATATCTTGTCGGTAACTAAATATTTGTAGTGTGATTATATCCCCACTCCCATAGTCAAATTTGAGATCTATTTGAATATTATAGATATTAATTATGATAAGTATCATATAACTACTCACATCCAGGTGGTTAATTATCATATTCAGATGAAAAACCTATAGAATTATTCTATTTAAACACGATATCAAGAAACCTTTCAATATTTTCTGATGAAAACTACCAATAATACAAATATTCTTACCAAATTTCAAGATTCCCATCATCGTAGTCTTCTAAAATAACATATACAAAACCATTTCATTGATTTCATCCAAAAATATCATCAATATAGTCCAACAATAATATAGGAGTCATCTATGAGGGATCCCAACTGTATGGGTCATTTCCCACATTCCACAACCTAAATTATAATCTAGGATCCAACCCCAGATGTACGAAGAGGGGAATATAGAAGGAATTAATTATTTGAAAAATATAAAATAATGTTGTAGTATTATATCTCATTCACTATCATTGGTGACATTATTCAAAATATTTAGTGTCTTTAACAGTGACCAAAAAATATTTTACTCCCTCATCATTAGGGAAGAGAATATATTTCCATATAGGAACATTCACGAAAAGAAGGACAAATAACTATAGTGTTCATCCTCAAAGTACCTTAATTGGATGGCTTTAATATTTATATTTAGAGACCTGATAAGGACATTAATCCCATGGTATAATCCATATAGGCTGTCGCAAAAACATGGAAAATGAATAACAATCCATTAATCCCCTTGTCAACTCATTTTTAAAAATTATGAATGGAGGGTATCCATGTGGGAACTAATTAGAAAACTCTAGATATCCACCATAGTGTGTATGATAGATATATACCATCAATTTTAATAGAAAAAATATAGAGGTCCTCCTCATGAAATTAAATTAAATTTTAACAATACATTTCCTCCCTATGATGGTTGTGGTAAAGATCCTACCCATTATGACTTGTTTTTACAAATTGAATATCCTCCAAGTGATAATGTAACTCCTTTTTCCCCTCAAAATAATGGACACTCAATAAATTGGGTACATATATTATTGGTGTTCCATTCTCAATAAATTAAATCACATCCCTTCTGAATGAGATCCACATTGATATTCCTCATGTATTCCTCCCTTGGATCACATTCGCATTTTTGTATCAAAATAGATTTTGAATGATCATTCACATCCGGAAATGTTATTGAATAAATTTCCTTTATCGGTAGATGATGTCGACTAATCCATCATAGTTTATGAAAATAATTTTATTTCCATGAGTTAAAAAATGGTCATGATAGAATAAAATTATTTTTAGTACCCATATCAACGCAATGTTATGTAGTTATATCGGTGTCAAAAATGAAATACACACATAATATTTTTTAAAACATTTAGGATAATTTTTATCATCATAAGACTAATTACCCTATATTTATGTGTTAATATAACCATGTGAAGGTGTTAAATATTCCCCACCTCTATGTTTATGTAGAAATATATCAATGGAATGTTACACTAATTAAATTATTCTGTGAGGGTATCCCACATAGATATATCAATAATGAAAATAAAATAATCCAAATAGTCATTTAATTTATAAATAATGTACATATGAAAGGGTTGTGTGGATATGGAGTTCAATATTTATATTGTTAAAGGAGATAAGATATCTCAACTGTGATGCCAACATTAAATTTCATTTAATAAAGCCTTCTATTTGGACTGAGATCATAATATTTTATTTGGTTTATCAAACACAATATCATCATCCATATAGTAAAAAAGATGGAAACTAAGTGGGAGAGATCCATTGAAATGAACATATAATAAGTTACCATGATGGAAAATCATACATCCCATTTAATAAAAGTGTACCCTATAAATAATGATAAATCATAAATTCTTGTTAGTTCTTATGTTGATATTTTAAATCAAATTAATTTCAAATAATTGGCCAATAAATCCATGATTATAATTATAAAAACCACCCCACTAGAATCATAGGAATAATCCAAATCCACATGATTTTGGATTATTTTTACCTCTACCACCACCCTTAGTATCATAAAACCCTAAAAAGATATCATAATTTATTATTTTTGAGTGATATCAAACCCCACAAAGAGGGTATGATGAATTTTTAATATCCCATTATCCAAGAATGTTAGTATTATTCATAATGACAGAACATCATATGAAACACCCTCATGGTTTATATAAATACATGATCCGTCCTTTTCATCGAGTTCATGATTAGTAAACACCACTAGAAACTCCCTCAACACTACAATCACTAATTCACTTCTTGGGGAACATTAATATGAATATTTTATCCATATATGTATTTTAATCATAAATCCTCCTCTAATATGTAAAATATCCTAGGATACTTTAATTTTTCCCATAAATAATATTTTTAGGATAATAAATTAATCAATAACATTAATGAGAATTTTCTACCAACCACATGATTTTTGTTTCATGATTATTGATGTAGAACCCAAGTATAATGAAAATAGTGAAAATAATTCATTAAAATGTAATGAAGATGAATCCATCAGAATCATGGTCTTTGAGAATGCCCTTGAATAAGTTCTGCATACCTAGAATCAGAGGTAGAATCATATAATTGGACTCCTAAAAACAAACTTATTTGTGAAAATAAGTGACCCTCAACTAATGATAAAAATAATTCCATATTTATATTTGACCCACCTATAAATGAATTCATTATGATTTTTTCTAAGCGGATGACTTCTTAATGTTAATATGAGTTGGGGAAAATGATTTTTATATCTTTCATGATACACAGTTGAAATATTTTTACTATGTATTATTCCATGATCAAGGATTATATACCTCTTATATAGAAACCCAATTTTAAGAGGTAACTTATCGATAGAAGAGGGAATAATATGTAATTTTCCAAACATAACACATCTTAACATGCATATAAATCCCTAATGGATAATGAATTTCAAGAATAATTTCAATTATGTATGTAACTAAATCTATTTTAATTGAGATATACCATGATGAATGAAGTCAAATATATAAAATTGGCACATTAGAGGTAACTATATCTTGTTCATCCAACCACCTCTAATCTTGTATTAGGTAATGAAATAGTATCACCAAAAGTACATAAATCTATTTTATATCATCCCACCTGAATAAAATCCACGGTGGGGATGTCCACACTAGTTTAACTAGTGAGGAATTATTTGACAAAATGGGTGGACATGAATCCAAACAGAACTAAATTTTTAACAGCAAATTACAGATATTAAATTGTATGTGAGATCCATAAAAGAATCTCATGCACTTCACATCTCAGTGTGACCCTATTATGGTCACTTATGAGTAAACATTATAAAATAAACTTCAATGATTCATAAAAACTATAAATATAAATATTTCAATGATTAAAAAAACTATCCATCCAGTTTTGTTTCTAAATGGACGGTTATTCATTTGTATTTTCATTACTTATTATTAACCATGAAAATGAAGAAAACTATCATAAACCGTTCAAACTTCAACAGTTCAATTATGTGAGATGGTTTTAGATTCATTATATGAGATGTTTATTAATATCTATGTATTGGGAATTAATTAAATAATGTCCGACACATTAAATATATAAATACTAAAGCATAATAGATGTATTATATTTTACATTTTAATATGATACATTCCTAAATCATAATGTTTTATCATCTTGGGAATCATGTATACATATAGAATTCATATTGTAATTATATATATCATTCCCCTTTATGACCGACACAATTTTCCCTCTTATAATATAATACATAGTTGAGAACATTCTCTATGACCTAGGATGGTAACAATTAGCAGAAGTGCACTCAAATGATCAATATGTATAAAAATAATGAAAATAATAATAAGTAATCATATTTTATTACAATAAATTGAAATGGGTATGATAAAAATAGATTTGAATTGTAAAAACATACCCCTTAATACAATGATTATGTTCATTAAAAACTAAATTAATTTTTATCAACAATAAGACATAAAATATAAGAGTGGGGAATCATAAATAATCAATAAACAAAAAATGAAAACATATCATAAAAATAAAACATAAGTTTTTTTAATTCACATAATCATTGTAAATCAATTCTTTAGTCAGGGGTTAGAACTAAGACTATTATAGTGGATTGGGTTCACTATTTATTATGTTATTTCCTTAATCTAGTTCCACTCCCATGTCTCTATTATTAGAAAATTTTCCTTATTGAAATGGTATCTTCCAATGTTCAAGTACTTATTATTTAATCAAATTTCATTTTTATGCAATTAATTAGAGGGATATATAATTTTGGTCCCACCCATTATACAATGAAAACAATATTTATGTGTCTAAAATATCATTAAAATATTAATAATTTCATCAAATCTTAACACATGGAAAGGATACATGTTTCATTAAAATTTAATCATCATAATCATAATCCATCTATAGAAAGAATAAATATTTTAAAATTGGTCAATATCATGAGTACGTAATAAAAAAAGTAAAAGTATTTTGTTATATATGATATTAAATTTAAAATATGAATGGAAATTTTAAGAAAAAAAATTATATTTTCAAGAAATCATATAGAATATAAATTTTTAAAAAAGATATAAAGGAAAATATTTTACACAAAAATAATAAATTAATCCTGTATTTTAATAATTAAATTTAATATTACTAATGAAAATGGGGAAATCTAATCATTGAGTGTTTGTTATATCAAAACATATTCATTTCATAATTTTGATAAAAAATTAAAAAAACCTCATTAAATAATGATAATAAGGAAAAATTAAGTCATTTTTAT
The DNA here is from genome assembly GCA_963277665.1 of Viscum album. Taxonomy (NCBI): domain Eukaryota; kingdom Viridiplantae; phylum Streptophyta; class Magnoliopsida; order Santalales; family Viscaceae; genus Viscum; species Viscum album. The sequence continues at coordinate 2,130,495,906 of OY728120.1, forward strand.
ATAATGTAAATATAGGGTAAAATTTAAGTTAAATTATCATTTTTAAATATTAAAAATATATTACATATCATTTTATGTAAAATACTAACATTTTATGAAAAATATAATTCATCATGGAGATAAATAAATTCAATTTTCAAAAGAACCAATATTTTTAATTATTTAGAAATAAAATAGAGAATAATTTAATGAAGGAATATAATTTATTGAAATAACTTTAGGATAAAAAATAAATATATATTTTGATAAATATATTATATATTTTCATCAAAATAAATCTTAAAAATAAATAACACATGTAAAATGAGTACGTAACATTAATACCTTACCTTTATTATTTGTTCAATATTAAGTGATCCAATCTATTCTATTATAAATTTAAATTAAAATTTACTTATATACCCAAAAAATAAACAATTAAATAATAGAATTCATTTTTACTTAGAACATATCATTCTTTATTCATTAACAATCTCTCATCTCTACTGTAATTTCAATTGTTAATTGCTTCATTTCTCATATATGATTTCGTTTAGTAGTTATGTTACATGAAATTAAATCTTAATCCATTAATGACGATAGTTTTTTTAAGATATTAATTTAATTAATATTCATTATTTATATAATTTATATTATTTAAATAATGTGGTGATGAAAAATTAATTACATCATAATGTGGTGATGGTATTCCATTGAAAAGAAGAAGTGAAATATCATTTTTTATGGATAGAAAGAATGATAGGTAAATATTTATTCATTATTGAATAATAATAATTAGAAGATAAATACCATATATAAATATTAAATATATAATAATAAGAAAAATAAATTATGGTGTTGTAAAATAAATCTCATCGCTATATGGATGTGGAAGTCCAGATATACACATGTGCGATAATTTTGTCTCCTATTTCATTGATATGTGGTGGTGAATTATTGTGAAATCACTATAATAAAATATTTTTATATTTAATATACTATAGTAATAATATTTTTTATGTATATAAAATTTCAATAGGTAGTAAAATAAGAAATAAATTTGATAGAACTCGTCTAAGACTTGTACCTCTTCTTTGGGGGACATCATTGTGCTTACACATTATTCCTCGAATGATTTGTCATAATTGAATTACATAATCTTTATGATTGTATATAATGATTCTTATATTGTTTGTAATGTGGATTCTCAAATATATTATTCTCTAATGGTGTGGATAACGGACGAAAATAGGTTATCATAATGATAGAGTGGAGGGACACACAATGAATTTCATAAAATATTTCAATGATATAAAGTCCAATCATGGTTAACTGGCTCAATGTACCAGGTCATCAAGGTATGGATATTTTATGGTTAATATATAATCAACCAACAATATTATTACTAATGTGGGAGGTAATCCTACTTAAATTATTTAGTTGAACCCCTTTGCAAATGTGTTTTAATCATAACAGTGGAATCAAAATTTAAAAATTATTTTTCTATTAACTACAAAAAATTGTTAGGTTGAACCAATTAGGCATTATTTTTTATAGTGATTCAAAATATGAATTATATTTCAACAATTAAATTAAAATAGGTGGAATAAATATGTTTTAAAATTATTTAATAAATAATGAAAATATAGTTTAGATGGGTGGAGTTATGGGAATAAAATATAATTTAAGTATGTGTATTTACTTATAATAACAATGAAATGACTGTTAAAATATATTATTTAATATATAATAAATATATTTAATTAAAAAAAACAATTCATAGGCTACTAATTCCGTTTATTAAGATAAATACTAATTCCATTCAATTTTTTTTTAAAAAAAAATACTATTTAAATCCAAAAAAATATCTTATATCAAAATTAGTATAATGGTTATTACTAGGTAATTACATATATTATATAAAATTTAAGGATAGTTATGTTACATTATGAAAAAAAAATTAAAACACTATATGTCCATTATTTTAAAATAAATTAGTGTTTATAAAAATAATTATTTTTCATTGATTAGTGAAAAGAAATTCAATTTAAAAAATAAAACAATTCCCCAGAATATAAAACTAAGATGATTGTATAAAAAAAATATTCATTTTCTAATATAAAATATCTAAAAATTGAACATATAAATTATTATTTATTTCATTAAAATATTCAATAAATGAAATTTTTTATGAGATCATATTTATGAAGAGTAAAATAACAATACTAAGAATTTATTCGTTATCTTTTATGATATAATAAATAAATAATTTTTTTTTTAAATATATTTTTTTATATAGTTGTTACAAATATTCATACGAACCAATGTAAAGGCTCAAAAATTATTATTAAGTATATATAAGTAAATATATACTCATGTTAGCATGTAAAAATATTTATCATCGAATTCAAGTTTTATTTAAATGGAAATAAATACTAATCCCTACGGTGTAAATTCTAGCCCCCTATGATTGAATTTGTCCTTTAAAAATCAATTAATGCAGAAAAAAATGATTCATTTTTTTCATCATCACATACTCAATATCTAATGTAGCTTCATCAAAAATTGTATTACTCTATAAAATATCACCATGTCGATTAGTATTGCTAAATAGAATATTCTACTTATTTTACGTTATTTATATTGATATTTAATTGATGTAAATATCAAGCTAGAGTAGTATATCCTTTTTGTTCAGTTTGTTGGAAGGATATCTTTTGTACATCCATATCATAGAAATATGAAACACATCATGATGTTAAGATAGGTCCTATTGAAGATCCATGATATATTAAACAGTACATACCTGATGATGAATCTTCAAGTGACCAGAATAAATGGGAATAATCATTCCATTCATTCGAAATATCATATCCTTTTTCTATGGTGAAATGTTTAGTGAAATCTTATCACTATTATAAAATTCCGGATATCATTAATGATTGTACAGATATCACTTATAAACACTTAGTGATACCATGATGTGATTCTTGATTGGTTGATCCATATATATTATTTATTTTTCTAGATCACGTCCTAATATCATTGTATCTCCAACACCATTCCAATATATGAGAGTTCTACCCTTCATTCCATATTTTCTTCATGATGATTAATTTGAATTCTAGATTATATGCTATTTTTATAATGAAAAATAATTATATATTGTTGCTAATCCAAACTATAATTAATATATAGATAATATGATCCCATTATTTACTCCATCATGGGAATGGTACTCATCTACTTAGCATATATTTTCAGATGATAAGGGATACTGAAACACATATCTGTATCAATTTTTTTTGGAATTATCAATAAAATTGAGGTAAACCTAGAATCAGAAAAAAAAAATATAATGTTTTACCTCACGTAACCTTACCACATCCTCAAAATGTATCATGGAAATCTGACTAAGAGATAAATATTATCTGATAGAAATGAAGATCAATAACTTTGATAGAAGACTAACTATATATAAAATAGCACCATAGAATTTATATTAGTGGGGATGATGAAGAAATCCAAAGTGATGTTATTTCCTATTTCCATTATTGTTTGTGTAATGGTTGTAAAAGCTCCATATAATTAAATCTCTCTACAATAAGTTGTTGATATACCAATCGTTTTTATACAATCATGGAAATATTTATCTTAATTTTTCCCCCTAAAAATACAATTTCATATTATTATACATCATCATACATACATGATTAATATTAAATGATTATATATTAGATCCATCTAATAGTTCCTTCATTAATTTTTTAATTAATGAGGGGAAATGATTTTCAAAAACATTGTCATTCCATCACAATCATGGTTTACCATAGGATTATTTCTTATATTATTTTCATCTCAACATCCTCCTCCATTTGTATATTTAATCCTCACATGGATATAGGGTTGATTAAACATTTATGAAATATAATAGTTCCCGCCTTATTTCCAGATTTAATTTTCTAACAATTTGAAATACATACGTGTAAAGAACTGACCCAGTCTACCCTCAAACTAGTCACCCCACCCGTTCTTCCACATACCTGAAGGGACTTCCCAGTACCAATGACATGGCGATAACCTCCCAATCATCAAATAACAAACAATAGGGAGTTATTTCACCCAACCTAAAAATATATGATGCATTAATAAATAAAAAGAAAATGTAAAAAGTGGAATATTGAGGAATATATGACGTGAAAAAAAGGAAGTAAAAACTGATCAACTGAAATGGTTTACAAAGCTCCAAAAAACAATTCAAAATATAAGGTCAAAAACCAAACAACACTCTATAATATGGCATGGATGAACACCCACCATCTCACCACCAGGAACCCAAAAACCGCTGACATTTGTCTCACCGTCTCACTATGAAACCTTTCCTTTTCCTCCATTAGATTCCATACAATGGTATATGCACCACTAAGGAGGTGCATAGGGTATGAGTTAATATCCTAAATAGGATCCAACATAGGTGTTCCATAACAAGTATCACTATAAAAATTCCAGCATTAGTATTTTAAATAAAACATAGAATATTAAGAAGTAAAGAAGTTTTATTAAAAACATAGTAAATATTTACCTTTTTTTAGTTCTATACAAAATCAGATATAAAATTCATATCAAGGAAAAATCATAATCATAATAAATATAAAACATAATAAAGAACACATGCATCAGAATAATGTATCATAATATATCTAACTATAAAACTACTCAATCCACAATAATTCACGTGCTCAATATAATTAATAGAATAGATGCCTAAGAAATAGAGGTATAACACATGAGTAACCCACATAAAAATGTAATTATCCATATACTAGAACAAAAATCCTAGGAAAAAGAGGAAATACCATGAGAAAACCCCCTGAAAATATAAAAACACACATAATGGAATCATGTTAAACATCCCACCTAGGCACCCAATGAAACCCTTGTGCTTATTATCAAAAATCAATTCTAATGGATTAAAAGTAAATATTTCATTTCCATTGATTGAAAACCCTAGAGAACCACATTTCTCTTAAAAACCATTTTTTAACACCCACAAACAGACAAGAAAATTCGATATAATAGTTGATAATGAAAGATCAATTAGGATTTTTATCATAGTCATGAGATGGAACAAGCTACCTCAAAACATTGGTTATAAACACCCGCAATGGGAACCACCAAAAATGAAAAACCAATGACCTAAAAATTGCCTTATAATCCAATCCACACAATTTAGGATTGATTCAATTGAGAAAGAGTTATGGTGGAGGGGAGGAAACATTACACACCTTAGTAATGAATGCCTGTTGTTCCACACACAACAATGGAAAAAAATTTCATAACGATATTACACAATAGATCTTTGGATGAAGACAAGAAAACACACCAACATAGAATATCATATCTGATATGAACCCCAAGGGTGCTACCACGATCAGTTAAAATGAAACATTGTTATGATAACTTACTCGGAGAGATGAACCACAACCACAAACTTGTACGAATACCAAACGAATCATTCTAGAGGGATAATAGTTTTTAAATTTTAATTGAAAATTTCCATTTGATGAGGGAAATTAATTCTATAGAGAAGAAATGAGAGAAGACATCCAATATAATTTTTTAAAAACTATAATTGGGATATTACACAATGTGTTACATGGAAGATGCAATTAAATCCATGGTGTTCAAGTACACTGATAAATCAGTCAACTCATATTCAGAATTTGATATTTAAATCATACATGACATGAAACTAACATTCACAATGTGAAACCCTTCACAGCATGGCCCCATTCAAGACTTTTAGCCAGAATCCTTTAAACAACATGTAACCTAGTTTCCTGGTGTATAATCCCAATTCATCATATAGAAAAATCTTGTAAAATATGAATGTCCAAAAAATATATATCATCACGAGTATAGTTATACACTCGATTCCTTCTCTTACCTCTACAAACAATCTGAAAATTAATACCATAATGTGTTTAATGTCATACATGGTAGAGTGTTAAAGAGAGGATAAAATATCCCCACCATAAATACTTTCAAACCCAGGATGTCATGTGGATGATATAAACCATATAAAAAGGTCAATTCACTGTTCCCTCACAAACGACTTTCATTTATATGTCTCATGATAATTTTAAAGATGTTTTCATAGAACTATGAAAAATTTAATCTACTCTCCATGAAAATATTTCACCAAAGAGTCAATGGATATCACATGCTTTCTCTACAATAGAAACATCTGTCTCGAACTTAATTTCTTACTGAATTACTAAATGAGTGGTATCATGGGGATATATCCAGAGCTGAGAAATGCGGAAAACATCATGGATGCCAATCAACTGGACTAGCAATCGAAACTAATAATATATCATTATGTGTTACTCTGTGTCCTCAAATAGTCCAATATATCTTGGAGACAATTTTTTTAATTTTCCAAGTTGACAGTATCCCAAGCATGGAGAAACAATCATGAAAATGCAGTCACTAATAAAAAACTCCAGAGGACAACATCTCTGATCTGCATATCATTTTTATTGACTCCAGGATATAACAAGACATTGATATACATCGTGAATCATCGTAGGAATCACTTGAACAAATATTTTTCCTACTCAATCTATTTCTCCTACATCGTCGCAACATATAGGTGATCTACAAGGGTGACCATACAACACCTCATATGGAGTAATTCTTCATGAAGACTAATAACATTTGTTGTAATAAAATTCAACCTATACGAGATGGTGATACCGTTACCCACCAAAGTCCATAACATAGACATTAAGAATATCTTCTAGGATCTTAATAACTTTCCCCATCTAATAATCTATCTATAGATGATAATTACCTATCATCATGACTTATGTTCTGATTTCCTCTTGTAGACTCCATGAGAACCTTGTGTTAATGCTAGTATTTTTATCTGAAACAATTATAGAAGGAATCCCATGTAACCTCACAATCTCCAACACTTATTGGTTACCCAGTTCTTAAATCTTAATTATATATGTGATCTGAATTAGTTGAGATGATATTATCAATTCATAACCCATGAACCAGATATAATTTCCCCCTCTGGGATTTCGTAGTATTCGAACAACAAAATATATAGATCCAACATCGCTTTACAATATCATCATCAGAATTTTCTTATGAAAACTCTAGGGTTTCAAGGGATCTTCCATTATATGTTGTAAGGTGTGGCAGTGGGACATATAATCTAAAATTCCACTCTTCATACATGTCCACTAGAATGATTAACTCGTGTTCTTATACAAAATCATTGTTATAGGTTGAATTTACCGTGAATATTATTGTCAATTAAACAAGAATAAAATACCGTTGGATATTATGATTACAACCTGATCTCAATAGGGGAGGATACCCTCTAAAGAGAGAGAAAAAACAAAAAATGGTCTCCCCACGATAATGGATTTCTCAAACATTAATAAACTCATCATCCAATTATATACACTACAATAGAGACTCCATTGGTAATGATGATCACTGTACATTGGTTATCACAACACCAATAATTTCCTCCGAATCATCCAAGTACAACTGAGAAAAATACAATAAGATTCTACACCTCCATTTATTCTAGAATAGCCTATGATGGTACGTTATTTCTAAGAGAATTGGAAATGATGTTTCTATTACATTGGGTGTAGGTGTAATTGATGTCAAACCTATTATGGTATTCTACCCATCATCTCGATCTAATATTTATGTCCTCTTGAAAAAATATATATCTCAAACCCATATGATTACAGAGGATTATGAACCTTTCCCCGAATGATAGTTTTCCATCATTGAAGAGAATTCATAACTTAATAATGCTATAAGTCATGTGTGGGGAAATTATTCTCATGTTTTTGAATCGTGAGAGTGCTAAAAGATTCCACAAGGTCATCTTTCAAAAGAACACATCACAAAATAGCTCCAAAAGCATCACAAAACACCACTTACCCCTTACCATGATTATGTAAGATCAGAATATGAGTTGATGTCAAAAGTGAATTCAATTCATTAAAAGAAGATTGGAACATCTCATACCATGTGGATTTCAACACATTCCTAGTATGACTTTTCAATGGTTTTGTAAACTTAGAGAAATACTTATCAAGCTATCAAAAGTATAATGTATGGCCAAGGATAATTCATATCTAAAATACATTTTGTGGTTACTTCTATGTGAAAAAATACAAATTCTAGGGATAAAATTATAAGCCATGTTATAATATATTTTACTCTAATAACAAAACTGGACAAAATACTTCATTTTGAATGATTTCAATACAAATGTTGACCTCTCATAATTTCCAGAACCAAACGTTGATGATGCTCATGTTCATGCTCATATTTTTAAAAAACTAGAATTTCATAGATAAACACTACCAAAAATATGTCAAAATATTTAGGGAATATATGATTCATCAATTCCATAAAAACTACACGAGTGTTAGTCAGACCAAAATGAATCACAATATTTACATAGTGGACATACATTCCCTCGAAAACTATTTTTAGTAAATCAAACTCTCTAACTCTGAGAAAATGATATCCCGACCGAAAATCAATATTTGAGTACTTCTTTTCCCACATCCACTAAAAAAACTATCCACATAGGTAAAAAGATATTTATTCTTAATTCCTACGTAGATCAACATACAATAGTCTATACACAACAAAAGTTAACCATCTTCCTTTTTGGCCATGTTCATAGCGGCAGCCCAAGGTGAATCACTAGGGTGATGAAAACCATTTTATAATCGATATTCCTGCTAAATCCTGAGCTCTTTTTGTTCCTATAGTTCTATACTATAAGAAGGTATTGATTATAGCTACATATCTAGATCCTGATTAATCGTAAACATTATTATCTCTCTTGACGGTGAACAAATAAGTCATCTTGTAAAATGCCGTAAATGTCTGGAACAAAAACCTAATGGTCATTAATAGAAGAAACATCATTGGAATGAAATGAAACAGATGACAACAAACTTTCGATCACTAGGCAGGAAGCCCCTATATGAACTTACCTCGAAAACCACTCTAATAAAACATGAGAGAGATCCCATCAATTAGGATAAATTAAACACGATGACGATAACAATCAACCTCAGATCATTGGGTCACAAGACAATCCACCCCAACAATGATGTCGAACAGTTCTAGATCATGAATTAGAGAATCATAGACCAACTCAGTATCCACTCTCATTAACAATCAAGAAGGAAACTGAAACCCCAAATCCTTCTTCTTTCGATGAGGTTTCACTTACTCCATTGTAAGGGATATAATTTATGTTGGATGTTTAAGAATATAATGAAAATTTGTAGATATAAATTAGTGGGAGGAACCATTATCAAATAAATTAACATCCACTGATGATTCAATAAGGATAGTACATATCAATGCTGTGGACCTGCATCATCTAATGTGAGACACACATCTAATGCATGAATGTGCTTGACTCCTGAAGCCTATTTCTAGATCCCTATAACCTGTATGCTTCTAAATGCACTATTGTTCCCATTGGAGATGAAAAAACATGACCTTCATGAGGTGTAGTTGTCGCATGAAAAAAACTCTATAAATTACCAACACGTCAAAAAAAAATTTAATTTCATTAATGGAAGTGGACAATGATGTTTGATTTTTCTGACTTTCCAGCACAGATAGAATTTCATAAAACACTACTAGCCATAGAAGATGGTTTGGAGGACGCTGTCTACTAGGACCCACCACCACCAGTTCTACAATGATACTTACACTTCATCTTCTTTGCTTGTATTCCACCAATGATTCCACTTGATGCAAGATATGGGTTTGAAAAAACAACCATTACTACCAGATCTATCTATTCCATCATGGAATTATCTTCAATCACCACATTGGTAGAAATATTTAACATAAACACATGTCATCTGATATATGTTCACAAACCATACATGTACTTTTGATCCTTCAACTGCTTATTTTTTAATATTTTAGGAGGAAAATGTGCAAACATAGAAAATAAAATGGTGTATGATGACACTAAATGTTCATCCAATTATAAGGACCACAACTACAAATACATTTCCATCTTAAGGGAATGATTAAAAACATATAATGAATGGGGTTTCAATACCCTCCCAATCCATGTCCACATGTGTGTCTGCTTGGACCACAGAATCACACCATCCTATTTATAGAACCCTCAATCATGAAAGCATCACACTTTACCATGATAATATCATGTGTCTCTAGGAAGTATAATAATTTATTGATCATATATAGACATTCCTCTACCTCATGACGTTATTTCATTCCTTTAATAGATGGTGGTTTCTCATCCATGAACCCCCACGATCTCCCTCTCCCTCTCCGAATCCTTATGTCTATACCTCAAAAAATATGATTTGAACTTGTGTCACATCCTAATCGATATAAATGATTTCATTTATGATATTCTTGAGGATATTATTATGTATTGGTGGATTCCCTTTTGGATAATCAAATACACCTTCTCGAGGAACTCATGGAAGTAATCTTGACTGCATAATTCCACACAATGAATTCTAAGAAAGATCATACAATAGAACAAATCATAGTTGAAACTAGAAAACCATTAAGGAAAAATTTGATATTTAAAACAAAACCCAACACTAGAAACATATATCTTAACTTCCCAGGGTAACATGACTCTCGTTATGACAATAGCTATCCATAAACACATCATAACAAAAATTTCATGTCCCAACAATCCTATCTCGATTATAACAGATGTCACAAGAAAAGGAATCATTATGAATGACCACCGCTTATACCAAATTGTAATGAAACGATATGGGTTACCTTCAATCCTCGAACTCAACCCATTCTATCACTCACCCAATGGGTGTTCATGATCCCCATGTGATAGCAACAATAACCTAAGCATCAAACATGAAACAAGAGGAAACAATTTCTCTAAACATGAATAAAACACAAGGCATATATATACACAAAAGAATATGAAATAGGGGACGAATGATGAATATATTATATACTAGAAAATATATAGAAGGAATGAATAGCTACAAAGGTAGTCAAACCTCCAAAAATATGTCTAAATACCTTGACTAGAAGAAAATAGCTACACCACATGATTCCATGGATGAACTCCAACTATATCTCCCCCAAATACCCAAAACCATCAACCATTAACAGCATTTCCTCAATTTAGTGCCTTTCTATTCCGAAGATTGGAAGACATACAACTGAATTTTCACTACCTAGGAGGTGAGAAAGGTGTGGTCTAACAAACTCAACAGGATCCCACCCAAGTGTTCCATAATAATTCTATGTATTAAAATTCTTGTATTCATTGTCAAAATAAAAAATGGAATGATATTAAGTAATTTAGTGTTATATAATACAAGGTAAAAATATACCTTTTTCACAATTCTAAAAAATATAAAGTGTAACATTCTTATCAAGTCTTACTAAGAAATCTACGTAGAGAAAAATTGAAGAAGCATCATAAGAATCAGAACTAAGACTCACTATTGGGAAGACTAGAAGTCTACTTATTCCCTAATAAATCATGTCCACAATCCGGTTCCTAGAAACCATGCATAGGAAGGAGAGGAATACCCAATGAGTAAACCTGCAAAAAATGTCAATATCCTTCCACTAGAAATATAGTCCTAGGAAACCTATAAAATCACCTTGGTCGAACCTCTTGATAATCACAAGATTTAGATTCTATCCTGATGCTAGACTTTCCACAAATGTACCTAAGGCAACTGATGTTCTTATTATAAAAAATCGATTTCTATTGTTTAAAAGTACCCATATACTTTTAATTAACATATTCCAATGAAACCCCATTTCTATTTAAAACCCCTTTTCAGCACACACAAATAATCATGGAAATTCAATAAATCATATTTTAAGGAAATAAATATCATAATTATTATCATAGTCCAGCGACAGATCCACTTACCTCCAAATTTGGGTGTCACACGCCCACAATAGTATCCAACGACAATGAAAATCAAACAAGAAAACGATGGCCCTAGAATCCAATCTCGCCAAATTTGGATTGATTCCACTAAGAAATTGTATTGTAAGAGGATAGGAAACATCACATACATTAATAATGATCACCTACCGTATAACTACCAATTATTGAACAACCTATAGAATTATATTACACAATATCTAATTGAAGGAGATAAGAAGAAACAATAACACTAACCACAATTTCTGATAAAAACTCCAATATAGCTACCACAATCAAGGTTAATAAAAAATCAGAATGATTACATACCATGGTAGATACACCACAACTGAAATAGAGCATTAACACTAGAAATATTGATCTTGAGAAAGAATAATCTCCCAAAATAGACAATGAAATAGAACTAGGTTGAGGACAATGATGGATAGAGAGAATAATTGGGAGAAAATGTTGCACAGCTATTTAAAAAAATGTATCGAGGCTGCTACATGACGTGTAACCTGGTTACAGGACCTGAAATTTATTTTGGGAAGTGATGATGAGAAATATCTCACCTCAGATTAAAATTCCATTATTTAAATCGTACATGTCATGAAAATGTCCTTCATGTTGTTTAACCATTCACAGAATGACCCATTTCAGGACATTCACCTAGAAACCATAAAATGTCGTGTAACATAGTTTCACAATGTGTAATCTTCCTTCAGCCTGAAAAAAAAGTTAGACAAAGCTAAATGTCTAAAAAATATCGGAATTCACCATTATAGGTACTGTCCCAATTCTTTCTCGGCCCTCTAAATACAATGTAAAAAAGAAAACCACAAAAATATTAAACACATACATGATAAATCTGTAATTGCATGTTAGAATAAGTGTTGGATATTTTTGTGATCCCCATCATATATAAGTTGAAATGATCCATTCTAAGTCAAATCATCATCCAAATCATTATATTTACTTCAGTGGAAATTTTTTGAGTATTCATAATATTTAATCAACTCTAACCATCTTCTCTTTTTTATATTCATCTATTTCGGTTTGAATATATTGTTTATAATTTTATAATCAATATACATGTTACCCATTTAACTATAAAGATAACACATCTCTACTTTTAATATAAATATAACTAAATATTACATTAAATCATGAGACTTGTAATTTTTCATATAAACCTTTAATTTTCATGATGAATATGTTGTCACAACAACATTCTGGTTAACATAACACCTATGTCCTTTTTTATAACTCACACAATATAAAAAACCGTTTTCTACTATAGGTTTGTCTTAGAATATGCATACTCACTGACATCTATTTATATTCATTAAATTTTCGTTAAATTCATCTATAAAAAGGAATAAAACTATTTTTTAGTTAAACATGGTTGTCGGATTAGATAGTGCTGATAAATCATTCAAAAATTTCTTACAATATCATTAAAATACAAGAATACTATATATCATAATCATAGTTTCGGAGATATTCCAATGTTCAATATCATTCATCTATGATGTATCCACATATATACCATCTATTTAGATTATATGACCAATAAATGAAAAAAATATATCCCAAATTCATAGTAAGTAAATTTTTCATATGTTTTCTCCTTGCGTTGGGTTTTTAATAAAATCTTCAAGAGAACATAATAATATTTCCATATCTTGGAGTATATAATAACATAATCTATAGTGACTACCATAAATTGATAAATGAAAAATCTGGAAACTAGATTTATTATATCCATATAAATCTAGGGGAATTAGTAACTCCAAATGATATCAATATCAAATATTTATTCACGTACCTTATGAAGAAGGAATTATATTTCAGGTCATCACCTTTTACCTTCAATGAATAGTTTTTACAACAATTATGAATCCTGAAAAAATATGTTTATCCAGATATTCAATTCCATAAATAATTAATATTTAGAATATGATTCGTATTCTTGATACAAATCTTGCAATTTTTCTAACATCTAATCTAAAGAATCATTGATTTATCATTCCTAGTTAAAAAAATAATAGGTGGACTGCATGGTGATGAACATGGATAAATGAATGTGATATTATTATTCACTAAGACATTCATTTTTAATTATAATAAATCAATCTAGTCCATCAAAGGTGTATAAATTGAAATAGGTGTAGCAACTAGTATGAGTTTTACTAAAATCGTGAATTCATGTTACAATAGAAGACATGGTACCTCTTTATAAATGACTTTAGAAACACCCATAAAATATTCATATCATCCGTATTAATTTTCACACAAACCATCATAGATTAATAATTTCTTTGAAAAAGTATTAATACACATGAAATAGATTAATTTTCTATTAGATGTTCATTTTTATCCTTTCTACAATATAAAATCATGGTTGTTTCAAAAGACCAAATATGACTACCCTTACATGAATATTAATATACAATTTATATAGAGAATTCCAGTCCATTACAAAAATAAAATAAAATTAAACTTGTTGAATTATAAAAATATATTCATGGAGTGCATAACCATAATAATCATTTAGGGTTGATTTATAGAATTTTTATGTGATCATCATATAATTTATATATTATACTCTTATTTAAAAAGATATTTCTTAAGGTGGTTTTGTGATACCATTATCAAATTTTATAGATATAAAAGAGTTGGAATAAATAGAATAAAATTAGTCTTTTATGGTTATATAGTGGATACTATGTTTACCTATCACTAGTTTGTTATCACACTTCATCTCTCAAATATCTATTGGATGATAATTCCATTTTTCTCATTGATTAAGAGGTTGTTTTCATAGATCGTCATCATTTAATTTTTTTAGAACTTGTTAGTATAATTTTTTCACTACATACAATTATTGTATTGATGTTTTTATGGTGAATTATATGGTTATATTTAGCATTTTTCATTAATAGATACCCTCCTCTCATTACATAACTTTTTTTCCCTAATAATTTTATTTTAAAAACTCAAAACATTTACCAATCCCCATAAGTCTGTTTCTGTCATTCATCATTCAAAAATATTTTCATAATGGAAAACTCATCTTCTTTCACCCATTGATTTTTATTAGAATTTCCTTTAAAAACATATTTTATTTTTTATCAATACCATGATATTTTTTGGTGAACCGAATTTCAATTTGCATCCTTTATAGAACAACAAATAATTAATTCGTTGCAACCATAGTGTCTTATGGATTACTCCTTTTAGATACATGGTTTAATGCCTCTAATGAGTCGAAAAATATTACATTATAGTTCAATATTAATACCAAAAGTCTACGTAATGTGTCAATGTAAAATTTTTCCAATAGGTACAATTGGAATCATTATCTTTTTGGTTAAGCATGAGTAATACCTTCTCCCTCTATGAATGATGATTATAGGAAAAAATAATTGTTCAAAAATAAGCTCCTATACTCATCACACTCCATAGAGCCAATTGCTTTCATCTTTCCTCATATTATTCATATGTTTCATAATTAATACACTTCAATATAAAAATGATAAATACCTTGGATAATGATTTCACGATCTGAACACTCGAGACTGAATTATATTGTTTCTGTTTTGCTGATCCATTTCTGATCAGTCATTGAATTATTAGACCTAGAAAAACTTGGTGGGAGTTATCACACAAGGGAATCAACAATAATCTATACAATATTTTTCTCATTTGAATGATTATAATTATTCATATAATTAAAATTTAACATAATAATAAGTATAATATTTATCATTCCAGATCAGAAATGAATCAATTCATGAATGGAGGGAAAAATTAAATTTTCCATCACACTAAGTTTTAACAAGATTCTTTATTGTTATAGTGTGTCACTAAAAAAATAATCATATTATGAAAATCCATAATCATAGTGGTAAATAATATAATCATGAAATTAATTTATATTATGTCTAATTAATGTCACATTCATTTATATTTAGGACTTATTAGGTCTAAACTACACTGTTGTCATCTTGTATTCAAATCCATCATAATGGAACTTAATGAAAATGTGAATTAACCTATGAGGATCTCCATGGAGGTTCAAACGAGGTGCATAATATGGGATCATTAATTTTTATCTATAATTATAATTAATTTATAATCGACCAACTCTGTTTGATTTTATCTCCCCCTATATTCATCTATTCCAGAACTACAACAACATATATTATCGTGACATTTATTTATTTTATTACAGACGAAACACTAATATAATTAATATAACATATGTTATTCAATTATTCATATGCATTTAATAAAGGATATCACTAATGTTTACACATTATACATTCCAAAAGTTACTAAACCACTATTTGATTCCACCTATTATGACCAATAATTTTATAGAGATGCATACATCTCATATATTAATATTACATATTATAAGATGAATATTTAACTCATAAAATTATAATCTGTGGAAGAATAATATATTTTTAGTTTATTCATAAACATGAATACATAATTAACATGATAATAAGTGATATATATAGACTCCCACTTTTTCCATAATAACTATACCCTTTTTAGTCATATCAGACATAAATATATTCATTATATACATGGGATAGGATTCATAAAAAATGATGATCTTTGAATCATAATAAGGGTAAACAAATGAGATATTAATTATCAATTAAAAATAATGTTATCCAAAAAATATGAGAATGTGATAATATATATTATAAAACCATACCCAATGCAACAATGATCAAAATATCAAGTCATATCATAAATAATGGTAGTTCAAAATAAATGAATAATAATGGAATGAATGAACATGAGCTCATAGGGATAACAATTATATTAATACATAAGATAGTGGAATATATATAATCATAGGAAATAATTCATAATTTATGGATAAATACATGTTCTATAATTATGGATTGGGTTCACCCCCATTCTATCATAAACTTAATTAAGGATCACACCCAAGACTACCATTGTGGATAGAGTCCCTTACAAAATTGGGTTCAATCACCATTATAGTCTTAATAATCACATGAGATATTCATATCTACAAATTTTATTGAAGGTGTATATAATTGAATGAATACAAATAAAATTATCATAGTCCATTTTTATATGTGATATAAGATCAAAAATAATTCAATATATATAATTAACTAATTAAAATAATTGTTTTCATAAACATTCCAAAATTTTCTTACGGAATATCCCTTGGAAGATAAATATGCTTTCTAAATGTATCATCAATATAATTACTAAACATCTAATATAATAAATAGGATCGTACTCCTTTATCATATCCCAAAAAGATCTTTTGTTACATCATGGGATGATATTATAAATGGAAATTTCATTAAATGATCAATTGAGTTTTTTTAGGAAAATACAAATTTCATTTTGAAATAACTTATTTAAAATATAAAAAATTTTCAAATATAATTGAAAATAAAAAATAAAAAAATAAATTTTTATACATGAAATTGATTCTTCAAATAATTTATTAGTCATGATTGTGGTAAATTCATTTCATGTCATATATGTGAAAATTCTTTCTTTAACATTATCCTAAACATATCAAAAGTACATCATTTAGAAAATGAAACAAAGATTCAATTTTAAAAAAAATATACTATGTTTATAATTGGAGAAATTTATTTAAACCAATCATTATATTTGAGTCAAATTAATCTTGAAAAAAAATTATAAAACATGGACACTGATGAAAAATAAATTTCAGTAGAATAGAGAAATTATGATTGTTTTCCATAAAAAATTCAGTCACTGTCTTATGTACCAATGGAGATAAAAATGAAACGAAAAAATTTAATCATTATATACATATATAGGTAGAGGAAATTAATGAGTTTTAAAAATGAAATATAATGATATTTCATCATTAGAAACATAATTGTAAATAGACTTGAAAAAAATGATATTGTGACATAAATCTCTTACATAAATATTGAATTAATTAGAATGTGGTCTATACTCATGTATAATAAATTAGAATTTATTGCAATTATATAATAGATTGATTTAAATACTTATAATATATAATATAATCATCTTATAAATTATAAATTACTATTTATTAATAATTTCTTATTAAAATCATCATATATTGGGGTTAATGGTATCATTTTATATGAGAATTTTACTTCATTATTTCCCATTCATGTACCTAAATCATGATTCCAACCTCATCATGTTTTTATTACTGATAGAATTATAATATATATTCAATATAAATATATATTCGGATTCATTAATTAATAGTTGAGATTGAAAATTAATTTACACTCTTTATGGATATTGTAGGTTATACATATACACTAATGATGTATTCACTTTTTTATAGAAGAGAAGAAAGAGAGGAAATAAATCGTTATTATAAAATAATAATTATATCATATATATAAGATATTATCATTAAATATAACCTCATTTTCATTCATGTAATTCAAAAATAAATAATGAATCGCATCTCTTTGTGGAGGTGGTAGTCCACACTACACACAAGCGATATTATTTTTTTCCATTTCGATGATAAGTTATATGGTAGATATGATATTATATTTATTATAAAATTTCTGTTTAATAAATATAAAATATCAACATTAAACCCATCATAATATCCATATATGAGATTTTATGATGTGAAATTAATTGTCTCACTATGTAGAGGTGGCAGTCAACATATACAAACTAGTGATACTTTCACTTCATGTTTGATTGAATATAGTATTGATATTTGTGGTCGATTAATCATAACAAAATTTTAGAAATTTTAAAAAATATATTATGTTTTATGAGTAAAATAAAATTATAGGTGTTACATGTAGAAATAAATATAATGTGTTCAATTAAAGAAGTTACATCTTCTTTAGTATGACTCAATTTAACATTTCTTATGGTCCATAAGAATACTATTTTTAGAAGACCATAATCTATAAATAATATATCAATAATTTATGATGGTAAGAAGGTTTTTTGAGATAGAAGTATTAGTGTGTTTAAAACAAGATAATGGTGGGTGTCCTTTTATATGGGGTTGACAAGATATACATGTAATTTCATAAAAAATTAAAATATAATAAAATCATTCAAAATTAAAATAAGTCAAAATGGACAGAGATTACAATATTTGACAGTATTTTTCCTATATATTTCCATACAATATGATTTATAAATTTTTATTAGAAAAAAAACACACTTTCCTCATGGTTTATTATCCCCATAACCATAATGTAAACCTATTTCATCTGTAATCATAAAATTGTTTCTATTTTAACTTTTAATTTCCTCAAAAAATTATGTTGAATGTATTATATAATATTAAATATAGTTATTCAAAAAATTTAATCCACATTATAAAATTCAAATAACTAAATTTTTATATTTAAATTTATTATTTATTCCACAAAAAAATCTAAAAATAAAATTTCTAAATGAAAAGATGTCTTAACTAAAACAATATTTATATGAACATTCCACATAAAATTGAAAAAAAACTAGAAAATTTGTATTTTTAATAATATAATTTTACTATTGATACATTAAAAACAATATTAAAAAAGTAATCGTCATAAATTCGTTAATTGAAAATTTAGTTTAAAAATTTTTATTTTTTAACTAGACATAAGAATAATTAATTATTTGAGAATAGTCTAAAATATAAAATTTATAATAATTTAGAAAATATGATTTTAAACCAAAATTTAATTTTTTTCATGTGAATTCACAAAATTTTTAATAAATTAACTATAAAATTTTAATAAAAATTGAAATAGAACTCGTTTTTTAGGATAAAAGAATTTATAATTAGTATAATTACATTTGAGAACACTGAGTACTTATTTATCAATATATTTTCTTTTGGTAAAAAAATTTATATATTATTTAAAAAATTATGATAATTATTATCATTGTACCTGTTTAATGTATATTTTATAAAGGTATTCTATAATATGGTTCATTTATAGACTTTATTTCTTAAATCATACGTTTTTATAAAAATTAAATTCTATTGAAGTGAAATATATCACAAAATTTATGGGTGTCACATTATACACAAATTCCGAAAAATGTCTACTTAAATACCATCACATTGATAAATAAAAATATGTTTATATTTGTTCCATAAAATCCTCATGTTACTACATAGCTACCAAGAATGTCTAATTTATCTAAATAATATTAACAAAGGGAGTAACCTTGTTTTGTATCACATCATCACTAAAAACTAGGATTTTTACAGTTTCTACTTAATAGAAAGGATCCTGATCCATTTGTACAACATTTGAGCTCAGTTAATGTAATGAAATAGGTATATACTTCCTTCAATGAGATAAATATAAAATATTATGAACATGATATGGGTTTGGTGCAATTTCTAATTGATAAGATATCATATTAACTCGATCCTAAATATCGAAGGGGAAAATATGCACACGGCTAGGTTTTTTCATTTTTGGAACATCATACCATTATTCCATAAAAAAATTTAAATTAATTCCTTCGCATCAACTAATAATTCAAAAATTCTTAGATAGTTGTCAATAGAATATATATTTTGACTTTGGACTTCCATGATGAGCTACAAAATGGACATGATGTTGTCTTCCATTTCATTGGTTATCTCACATACCAATATAATTATATGAAAAAATTTATACTAGAACATTAGATTTCTACAATTATTTCAAAATAAGACTTCTTAAGTATCCATTTTAATTAATAAATGAAATATAATTTCACAAGAAAACACCAAAAGTGTAATTTATTGACCACAACGACCATTGAAATCCATAGAAAAATACCTCAAAAATCCTCTAGTGTTTCAATTATTATCTCATAAGATAAATTAATCGAATGATGATAACCATCTTGGAAACACAACATAGAATCATGATCTTTCTTAATCAGTGAGAATATTTTTAAGGTAATCCTTATTTCCTAATCAGTTAAAATAGAATTTATGATTCAAGAAATATTATCACTTACATAATTAATAGTCTATTAAATTGATCAGGATATAAATATTATATGATATAAATGATGTGGATTTAATATGTATCTTAATCGGTTACAAGACATAGAGAGTTATTGAAATTATATTTTTTGGGATTCTGATGAAAAAATATACAAAAATGTTTCTCTATTTCTTATATATCATGAGAAATGGTTATAAAATCCCCATATACTCAAATCACTTAGACATAACCTGGTTACATCCAAGAACCAGGATACATGCTATACAATATTTCTCATTATGTTTTTCCTGTATAAATATTCTTTCTTATCAATAAAAATAATCCTACATAAAATGTTAATATTGAATGATGAATTATGAGACTCATATAATAACTCTTTATTCATGTTTGAGTTTTACTAGACACATACACACTTCTTAAATATAATCATTTCCATACCATCATGGATGAACTATAGAACATTTCACTTTATAATTTTCAACTATAGATATTCATTCTAAACCTCATTGACATCCACCTGGATATATGGTTGAAACCATATATAGGAATTATATGGTTTCTCATGTTACATCATGATTTACATATCAATATATTGAAAAAACAAATTTTTTCACATTTTTCGTAATCATAATGATAGATAAGATATCATGATCTTTACACATAATGCATCATCCATTTTCTTCACTTTCCCTTGGATGTTATGTATTTTTAATCCAAAACCATTGATCAACAATAACATTATTCTATTGAATATATTAATGTTCCTTAAAGTGAATATACACATTAAACATTAATTATTTGAATATATGTTATATAAAAATGAATAAATATTATGCCTCTATATATCAAATGAATAAAAATCATAAATCAAACTCCAAGTTAGGAGTTGGGTAATTTTTCACATGAGACATTAATTTTTATGGTAGAAAATACATCATCGTATCATTATAAATGATGATTCATCCTAGACCCATATTTAGTTAATCACTATAGACCACAATCTGTTATCCACTGAAATATAGTGTAGGAATCGGTACACTAACTAACATTATCTTAAAATCATTCCAATTTTAATCAAAATAATTACACTAAAAGATATTTTCCACAATATATGTTAACATGATTAGTGTATTAGAATTCCATGAGAAATTTCCTCCCACGTGTCTCTAATATCAATACAAACCATGAAAATTATTGATCCTAGTCAAAGTGGTTAGTATGGGCCAACACCCAATAACTCATATCATTGATGGATACACTAATATACCCTCTCTCAAGATTATATTCACCAATAATTATTCTTTTTATATTGAAATTTCATAAATGTTTTATTTTTTATCCATCTTACCCTTGATTATTATATATAGAACAATCCTAATATGATATAGATGATGTTCACTTATCTTTGAATATATAAGAATATCATCCATAAAGTCTACTTCAAACTGATCAAGGTATCTCTAAACTCTCAATTCATTAATTGATTATGATAACATGGGAAATACATATAAAAAAGTTAATAAATATAAATTCTTTTTTATATTATTTATGGAATGGTTTCACGGATATTTCATCCTTCGTGACCCCAAATTGATGATATCAAGATGAAGGAAAATCATGGAAATGTATTAAACTCTATAAAATTGATCATACATGTTATAAATATAGGGAATACGATATGTAATCTTCATTTTTATCTTTTTATATTACACATATTCAATTAATAATCACATTAATCAATGATTTTTTTTAAAAAATTTACAGGAGAACCTAACATGGACTAATGAATGCCCTATCAAGATACTCGTTCAGGGGTTTCTTCATTTCCTACAACTCAATTGGTGTAACTCTATATAGACTATTTGAAATAGGTATACTATAATATATGGGTTCTATTAAAAACTAAATGTCAGGAATTTGGGTAAGACTATGAATCCCCTTAATCAAAACAACAACAATCTATCCTACTATTGTAATATCATTGAATTGGATATTCACCTGAACAATAGGAGATAAACTAATAATTTACATATGAATCAAAGCCCTTATAGTTGATGTAATTTCCATTGTATGTTTTCATTTAACATAAAATGGATAGAAAATCATAGGTTTGTTCAAAATATAAAATGTGGATCACCTTATATGGAAATAGATATGGTCATTAAAAGAATAATTCTAATACATGATTAAGAGAACATGATTTTGAACTAGAGGAAGGGTAACGAGATTTTGTAGAAGAACATTACAAGAAACACTAATTAGAGATAAATCATAGGATTGAGATATAATCCTTATTCAATAAATGTTATTAACTATAAAATTAACCATCACTAATTGAGGTGGTATTTTGATACCCCAAGTGGATTCTCCAAATATAAAAGAGTGGGCAGATCTATAAATAAATTATTCATATGATGTTCTAGAGAGGATTTTAAGTTTAATTTTTTCCACATAATTATGGGCATAAGGAATAGTGAATGAATGAAATTCACATTTATCTATGGGTTTAATATTTTTCTAAAATTGAACATCATCACTAAACATTGAATTTGAGAAATGGATGGCATAATTCCCAAAATCCTTTTATTTGAATAGTTTGTGTGTCAGTTGTTCAAATTGATGTTATTTTTCTCCACTGTTATCCATCATATTCATCCGATCACATCGGCATTCGATTTCTTGATGAAATTCTATTCCAGTAATTAAAATTATTATTATTCCCCTAAATTAAATATCTTACTTGATTACATCCACACATCATAGAAAAAGGAGTCTTTATTTTCTTATCTTTATGGTTTTTATAATTTTCATTTAATTCCATCATTTTTCTCTTAACAATGACTTGTGTTTTCTGTGTAAGTATATATTTTGGTACATCCTTCATATCATTTCAAATTAATAATTCATTGTTATAAAATTTATTTTTTGGATATTTATAATTGTATACATGGATTTAATCCTCTAAAGAATCAACGAACATGAGATTTATTTTTCATAATAATACTATAATTTTAACTAATATGTCTTGTAAAATTTTCCTCATTGGTAATAATATATTTATCATCCATATAATATAGATCAATAAATCAATTCTCCCTATTTATAAAAAATATGACTAATTTAATTAATAATTAATATTCTCTCAAAAATATATTACTCCATTGATTCAATTACATCATGTTTCCCCATGTTCTTACGAATATTCCACCATTAGTCTAAATCTCATTTTAAGTGATAAATATATATGAAAAATTTCTAATGTTCCAAAATCTATAAAAAAATAAAATATTGTTAGTTGTACTAATCCATTTTGCACAAAATAATGGAGTAGTGTACTTTCTAAAATTAGGTGTATTATTTCTAAAAAATAACAGTAAAATGATATTTTTCCCACTATTTAATGATTGGATGATTATATGGATTGATATATTTTGAAATTTATATAATTATAGTTAAATTTTTTTTCATTCCATAACCTACAATATTCAGTTGATTAAGAGTAATATCATTTCATTTTCCATGAAATTTTTCATTGACACAGTTCTTCAGGTTCTATCTATTGACATAAAAAATACTAGTGTTAGAAAAAATATTTAAAATAGGAAAATAAATAATAATGAATTTTTTCGTATATCTTAAACATGAATCCTTCATTTTATTCCCTAAATTATGGTGATTAAATAAGCTCATACAGTATTCAATTTCATCTTAATATTTCATAAATAAAATGTTAATTTACCCAATAGTATCACTTAGTAGTGTAATTTTTTTTTTAAAATTATGGAACACTCATTATAAACCTCAATGTAAGTCAATATATACACAAACAACTATTTTTATGGTTATTACCCATAGATTGATCTTCTCCAAAACCACATCTAGTTGTAGTATATATAAGTGGATATTTTTCATGGTAACCCACACTCAATTTGTTACCATAGCATAGTAAATTCTCATTTATATAGTATTATCATAATTGTTCTCACTAATTTTTATCATAATAGTATCTAATTTGAACTACTTATTTCATTTATATGAACTAATATTACCCAATCATTTCGTAAATATATATTACATCTTATTATTTGAATATTCATACATAATGTTACAATCAATACGAGAAAAATATATTTTTAGTGTCTTTGTAAATGTGGATACATAAAAAACATGTTCCTAAGAGATATAACCCCACTACCTCATAGTTGTTGATGACTACCACCATTCTATGAAATAATATTCTTAAAACCCATCTTCATATCCTAGGGATAGTAGGCACACGAAAAAGAGATCAAAGATCATCATTATGGGTAAAAAAAATTGATAACGATTATCACTTAATCATAATATTGTAATATGGTAATGAGAACATTTTATTATAATTTTATATCCAATACCATTATATTAGAGACTATAATTTTGATTCATAGAATAATTCATTGTATCTCATAAGTCATGATTCTTAGTGGAATCAAATAACATCAAACCTGATATCATAAATTTTAAATAAAACATTAGTCTTTGGGACATTATTAGAATATAAACTTGTTTTCATAGTCAATGAAAACATCATATAAATTTATAATAGATTTAGTTTTATAGATAAAAACACTTTTCATAAATTATGTTACATCATAAAAAATAAATATTATTTACATAAACTAAAAATCCATTCCAAAATCATTATATTCTTGTGCCATTAGAGTTTTTAAGAAAAGAAGAAATGGTTTAAAAGTGTCATTATTCATCTCCCAATTAGTTCATCTTAATAGCATCCCTCCCAGACATATCATACATAATACCCTTCTTCATAACCTAGGAATAAAAATCCGAGTAAATAGTGATCTCAGATACTCAGAAATAGTAAATAAGGTAAATATTTATGATCACATAAGTATAACTTGACGAAGATGGTTTGAGATCTGGAGGATAAGTTATTAAAAAATACCCTATATATCCAATATCATAAACATGAGAGATGTCATATCTCATGAAAGTTAATATGACATGAATCATAATAGAATCAATGATCATATTACATATGATCATAACATTTTCATAATACATTTTTTTTAAAATAAACACATAAAATCACTTCCTTATTAGCTATAAATCATTTTGAATTCGATTATAGTGGATTGGGTTTACTCTCTAAACAATCATAGTAGACAACATTCAGTTATAATACAATAATATTTGATATTTTTCACCTTGAATTCTATCCTAGTAGTCATGGTTCACTCCCAGGACTATCATAGTATAAAAAGTACATTACTAGACTTTGTTCACTATACATTCGAATCCTATTTATATCATGTGATATATTTCATAACTAAATTCATCAGTTGAATATATAGGTATCTCCCATACATGGTTATAATTTTTCCACTATCCATTGTTCTAATATAGCCACCATCCTCTGTTTTAATTTAATAGCTATCACATAATGAAAAAATAAAAAATATTAGTCATAATATCATAAAATGATCTTCAAAATAGAACCCAATAAATGAAAAGGGTTTCATAATTAACTCATCATATCAAAAACCATGACTAAAAATTGGTTTTATAATATATTCCTATTATTATAACCCTTGGAAAAGAAATAGGTTTCATAAACATTTCATAATTTCATCATAAAAACTAATCAAAATTGAATTAGTTTCATTCATATCTTATCATCGTAGTTATAAAACACTAAAATATTGAATAATTATATTATTATTGGATCATATCCTCAGTAAATATGTTAAAATATCAAAGGATTTCATCATAGATTTAATGGTGTTGTTAAAAATCACATATAACATTTATTAATGAAGAATATATTCTCACAATGAAAATACGATTTTTAAAACAAAATTTTCACCAAAAAATGAATATGATTCATTTAAAATAACCATGGAATCATGCATTTTAATTTTTAAAACATATTTTTTTCATAGATATGGGACATTCATTTCATGTTCTACACGATAAATCAAATATTTTCTTCACATATTTTATAAAATCCAAACGGTCATTCAACATGAAGATTATTTTTAATTTATTTTAATAGTCAAAAGGGTAAAACTTTTATTTAATATAATAGAGTAACATTAAAATATTATTGAAATAATTTTTTTTTTAAACATGGATATGGATGACTTTTTCTTTCAAACAGAGAGATATATAAATTTAATTTTATATAAAACATTCTATCCAGATTTTGAGTTCATAATGATAGGAAAATTAATGTAAAATTTTTATTCTAATGAAATAAATTTAGTAGAATAAAATTAATTACGTTTATTTAAAATAGGTCATAATATTTTATCATCGAAATCATCAATATTGTAATGCCTCAACCCCAGAATCTTAAATCCCATGCATTATTACATAACAATGTCATGATTATAAGGAATCAAGTCCCAAAGGACCGATCAGTTTATTAATATTGGAAATAAGATACATATATATGTTTAACTCTACAACTTGAAAATAAAATCAACACTAATTTATTCCACTATAAACATCCAAGATTCCAAGATTATTCCTGAAAGTCAATCATAACTGGCATATTAATATTCTAGAAAAATGAAACTTGGGAAAGGGGTAAGCTCAAATGCTCATTATGAGTAAGCAATACAGTGGAGGATAACATAGACATTAGGCATTGCGAATAATTGAAAACATATGATTTTAAAAATAATTAACATTAACACTTTATGGCAGTAATATGAGCTGAGTAAATAATGCCATAATAAAAAATTGTCATGGGTATTATATTACTTGAATAACCACATGAAATATCATTATCTAATCTCATATTGATGGAAGCATAATGTCGGACATCATAATCACATAGTCAAGGCCTTGTGCCAAGACTAAAAATAATATTTTGTCAAGGTCTTGTGCCATGACACTAGTTTGTCTCATGAGATTTACTGATAAATTGATGAGCTATAGTGGGCTCCACCCATCACTTACTATGTCTAATTAATTCCTCATATGAATAGTTTTAAACATAACAAAAACATTCGTATTAAAACTAACATATGAAATGTCAATACTTTATCCACAAACCATGAATGGTATAAAAATATCACATCCACTGTCAAACATGACTCATTAAATACAATATGGAAGATATTATTGTAATAGATTAACCTCAATTGAGAATATTTAAGGATATTGATATAGATGAAAATAACCAGCAAAACTATTTGAGAGAAATATCCCCATTTTTCTTGAAAAAAATTTAATGTCACACTATTTGTCAAGAAGCCACTAAAAAATATATTTTTGAATAAAAGTGTCTGATACCACTTTGAAACATTAAAAAAGTAATTTTATTGTTAAAACTATAATTTCCATATCAGTAAATCGTTAAAACCATTTTTAAAACAAGGACATTAATGAGAAAGATTTATAATAATAAAACATTAAAACATTTACAATGATACTTTTATTAGAGTTCCTAACCAAAAGAGTGACATTTGAATACAAATAATTGAGGTAATAAAATTTTTTATTATCATGATAATAAAAGGATTCATGATATACTATTTCAATGTATATTATATACTCCATATAATAGTGAATTGATTTATTACAACAATGAAGTCTCAATAGAATATAAATTTATATGAAATCTATTATAAAAACTGTATCCTTATGTTAAGGATAAATTAAAAACATAATTATGTGTGAAAAATATAAATAAACTCTATATGATTGGATATTCTGTGTAAATCCATTAGTGGACATTCAGACATATTCTTGTGAAAATAGAACCAATGTATTGGATGTATAACTCAATAAATGGAGATTGGGCTAATATTACATTTATCAAGTTCATATCAATTAATTAAGAATTTATCAGTGGAGTGATTATGTGTATAAAATTTATATCCAAAAAAAGTGGAGTGGAAATTAATACACTAATAATAAATTATGATTCCATACAAAATCATGGAGTAAAATAATCTGTGAAGTGTGCATAAATCCTGATGAGTGGAAATCGAAATTTGAAATTCCCTTACTGATTTGGAATCTTATGAAACATACACCCCATGAAAGAAGTATCTTACAATGAAGATGTAAATACCCATAAATTAAATTATATTTCAAAAAGAATACAATAAAGGGTAGTACATACTCTACACAAAAGGAAATAGAGGCCAATATATCATGAATCTCATGGGAATAAAAGTGAGATGAAAATCCATTATTTCGTTGCAATCAATCGAGTCGTATGAAAAAATGATATTACCAACCAAATAAATCATAGAATAACATGAATAAATAGATAATAATGATAATATATATCAATTGGAAGTACACAATACCCCACATCCAATAAATAAGTTGCAAACAATTGAAAGCTCACAGAATTAAAAGTTATATAAGAAACCCCTTACCTCAAGTCCGACTTTCCTTTTCTGTTACTAGTTCTTCATGAATAATGAAATTATGATAAATTATACTGTATTAAGAACATTTTTCTACTTCATTATTCCTTTTATTTCACTTTTTACCTTTCTATAACAATTACTTAATTATTTGAATTCATATTGGATATTTTATCAATGTTCGGAACATGAGTAAAAAATGAAGTTGTTATAATTATAATTTTTCAAAGTGGTCAAAAGTCCATTATCTCCAGAATGATATACATGATTTAGATATCATAGATATGTTATATATCAAGTATATATATCTATTTATTATAGCACATAACATTTGGAGATAAGAAATGAAATGTACCATTCATGGAGACGGTAAGACGTACGTACACATGAACGCTACTTTCATTTTTTTGTATTTTAATGGAATTAAAACATTATGATAAAAAGTAATATTATAATTCTATTATAATATCATATATAATATCATTAATTTCATCCTTTATACATCCCATATATGACATTAATGAGTCATATCATTTTGAGGGGGCAGTAGTCCGCACATCCTCAAATGAAATTATTACATTTTACCCATAATGGATTCCATAAAATAATGATATAAATTGAAAATACATAAGAATAAAGAAAACATAAACAATATATATATATCATATATAAATACAGTGCCATCTTAATGGCCACCATGAGAGGCGGTAGGAGATAATTGAACAATCGTCGTTTCGTGAGGGGTGAGTTTTCCATCCACAAAAACAATATGTTTTTCACCCATTAGATAAGTGTGTGTGTAAGTGTAATTAAAATCCCTTTTATAACTACATCCTTGTATATTTAGGGTACTGGTGTTGTTATAAAATAAAGTTATAATTTTTTTAGGGGTTGGAGAAAAAAAATAAAACAAAATAAAACAATATAATTTAAGAGAGAGTGTTACCTTAAATTTGGCTAACTTCCTTTGGTTTGACTGAAAGGACATCTTGAAGTGCCTTTTTCCTAAGGTGAGGCTTCTAAGAAGAAAGATGGGGATATTGAGAGACTATTTCTATAGGTGTTTGATGATCCATGGGGTTTGAGAGGTGTGTGGAATGGGTTAGAATTGTTGTCCTTTTATAAGGGGGGGAGGCTCTTTAGAAAAGTGTGAGAATATTATATTATTATAAAGTGATATTCCGTCTGTAAAAGTCTGAATATAATTAAAGTATAAGATAAGGTTACTCATTGTCGAAATAAAATCATCCAATAATAATTGGACAGGTTTTGGATATTATTTTAATATTACTAATCATATTTATTTGAATCATTTAATAATGAGGTAAATACTACATCATTATTGTGTCATAAATAATTTAATATATATGAAGTCTAAAAAAATAAAACCATTACCATAATGTAGGAAATATTTTTAGATTTCTAATTAATATTTACAGTAAAAAATATGGCATATATAACCTCATGTAAAAATTAATTTACTAAAAGATATTTGTTTATGTCATTTTGACCATTACTTTATGCTAATTAAAATACAGTGTCATTATCATTCATAAGTGGCTCCAGGGGGTCTCAAAATCGACCAAAGTCTGACCATGTCCAGCCATGAAACATCCAATAATGTGTGTACTTGTTTTAAGTTAATTGTTTATTATTTTAATATTCCTTTTACCTTTAATTACCCTATTTATCTTTAACCACGGTAAATAAAAGGCAAAAGTTACTATTCACCAAAAAATATTTTCATCCTATTGAAACACATTTTACTTAATAATAATAAACATTTATCTCAGATTTTAGAAATTCAATTCACATAAGTGGTAAAATTTCATTTACATGAAAAAGTCTTATTTTTAACTACTACTTAGTGGTTTCACTATTGATAAATAATTGATGTTGTCAGATAAATACCAAAAATTTAGTCTAAAAAATATTTGATATTCTGAATTCAAAACTGATGTCTATTTTTCCAAATTCAAAAAATTGAAGTTATTTTAACTTATTTAAAAATTAATTCATATTGTCAAAACAAATGGCATGTTTTTAAGAAAAAATAACTATCAAAAGATTGACACTTGTTTATTTTTAATTTCAAAGTGAAATTAATTTCAATGACCAACTTCGAATTAAAGGGTAAAAATATAATCTAATTATAATGCAAAAAAAATTTATAATATAATCTAACAATATAAAAAATTATATTAAAAGGAAGTTTTGAATTAAAATACACAATTTCTCACTATTCATAAAAATGATTATTATTAGAAAAATACCAAACTTTCATCTAATATAAATTTTGATGTTCCGATTCGAAAGAAGAATTTTATTTTTTTAAAATTAATATTTAAATGGGTCAAATATTTAATTTGAAAATTTTTCTCTAATAAAAGGTGTAAAAATGATTTTTTTTAAAATACATTTTCTATATGAAAAATTGAATTTTCTCTGATAATATATCTAAGAAACACCTAATACAAAAGTTAAAATTATATGGGGTATAAAAAATTCAAATTCAAGATAATAATATTCATAATCACTTTTTAATGACTAGTTTCGTAAGTCGTGGTGCACTTGAACTCAGTGTTGTGTGTAGCGGAAGATATTGAATTTAAAAAAAATAACATCCAATGAAATCATGGGGTTTTACAAACATAAAAAACACTGATAAAGCATGAGATTGTAACATCAACCACTTACCAATTTGGTATCTTTTGAATTGTTATCACCTTGAATGATAGATTATTACATGGATATATATATAGATATATAATAATATTTATGATAAGAGTAAAAAATAAATTCATTTGAAGTATACACAACCTTGAAAAGAAACACATGGGGAATATGGCATATGTCTCTTAAAAAGAAAACAGACCCCATAATTCCCTTAAAATAATTATTGACTTCAATCATATAAATTAATATATAATTTATAATAAATTTTAAATTATTATAATCATGTTTTAGAAATTTAAAAATATTTATAATACCTTATGTGGTTTAATTTTGACATTTTATTACTCATTTATTTATAATTCCATCTAAAATTCACATTTTGTGTAATAACTACTTTTTTTCATACATGTTTTGATTGGGTATTTTTATACATTTCTCATTGATCAAGTTTCCATATTATCTATCATTTCAAAAATGAAAAATATATTATATGTCTGCAATATATATTTATTTATATAATTACATAGAAGTATGATATTGAAAATGAAATACAATGTTCAGGGAGACGGTAGGATATACATATGCATGTACAATGTTTATAATTTGTTGATAGATGGAATGAATTAATGGTAAAAAATATATGACCAATATACAGTCAGCATTATTTAATATATATATAAATCTTATATTCAATTATTATTTAATTATTACTTTCTATGTTCATGGTTTGTTGAAAGGAATCACAATACTTCATGTGGTGGTAGTCCTCAATAACAATTGGAAACATTATCTTATTCTTATGGAATGTATTGTTAGAATTTTTATTTTATATTATAATTTTTAAGGTATAATAAAATAATAAATTTAATATCAAAACAATAAATCCATAAATATATCAATCCATTATAGGTTGTTATAGAAAACGAATTACATCGGTTTGTGAGGTGATAGTTCATCGTACACATGACAAATGGTTTCTTCCCGCATTTGATGGAATATTAGACTAATATAGGTAATTAAATAAACATAATAATATCTATTTATATTATATATATGGTTTTTTTAATATTGGATTTAATTTTACATGAATTATTATGGTAAGTGAATGATTAAATTTTTTTAAAGATAGTTACCTTTACGTAGAACGACCTCCATTGGGTCTCTAATTAATGACCCTCGGGATGGTCTTCATGGATGAAAATAAGATATATGACATGGATAATAATGTTGTGGGGGTATTTTTTTAGATTTTTATCAATCAAAATGGACATAATATTTTAAATAAATGATGGAAGGATGTGGAATTTGATAATTTAAGAGGATTGAAATTTTTGTAAATAAACAAGACAATTTAATAATTACGAGTCACTAGAAAAAACTCCAATATTTATAAATAATTGATTTAAATTATCATATGGTTGATCCACTACTCTAAAACACAAAATTAAAACATGTTTTAATGATTTTGTTACTTAACATTGTTGTTTCATTAATGTTACCATTTTAGTTTTCACTTTGGTTGCCAACATTTTTATCCAGGTAATTTATCATTTAATACAAAAAATAAAATAATACATATTAGATAATTTTTATCCTCTAAATATAAATTATATATATATTTTATAAAAATATAATTCTATGTGTTTGGAAAACTAATCTTCAAACAAATGTATAAAATAAAAAACCCCTATTTTAACCTTTACAATGGCAATGCATTTCTAATTATTAAAAGGTCAATATAATAATAATAAAATGTATATTACTCTAATAATGTAATATTTTTTATATTTTTAAGCATATTAAAATAAAATTCCATATAATATTGTTTTTTATCAATTTTAAATCTTTTTAAAAAATATAATTTACTATAAATTCAAATTAATGTTGACTTTGATTCAATTAATTTAATATGAATATAAAAATATCAATAGAAATTATGAATTAAAATATAGAAATTTAAAATCTATTTATTATTTTATACTTATCTAAATTAATAATATAATAAAATAATGTATACATTTTATATGATTTTAGTATTTTTGGTATCAATTATAATATTGTCATATGTATTAAATAATTATTGTATTTAGATAGCAGAAAATATTTTAAGGGAATATTTTAATTATAGAAAATTATTAATCAATTAAATTCAAGAATTTAATATCAATATTGTAAAAATTACAATTAATATTTCTCCATTTCATTATTGTTTCCAAATTTGAAAACAGAATTCAAATTTAAAATATACATAGAGTCATTTTTTATTTTCCATTCTAATATTATTATAATGGACACAATCATTGTTATGTGTCCCAAAATCCCATAAAAATATATTAAAAAGTAATAATTGTTTAAATATTTCAAGAAAACAAAAATTTGACATGTGCCTAGTTAACTTTAACCGTTATCCTTTTATATTAACTCCCTTTAATAAAATCGTTTTAACAATCACCGTTGTAATTAATAAATACTATTTTTACAACTTATTTTGAACAAAATTTTAATATGAAATTATTATATAATAATAATTATTATGATTATATATATGGAATCCGTGTTTCCAAATTCCATTAAAAATTATTAATAATTCAATTTAATAATTTAATATAAGCACGTGACGGACAAAAAAATTTCCAAGGAATTTTTTTATAAGATTAGAATCATAAAAAAATTTAATATATAAATTGATCTCAAGAATCTAAATTGGATTTATCAGAATATAATATATTTTATTTTAAATTAAAAATATATTTTAGATATGAGTCTTTTAAAATTATTGAAAATAAAAAAAATAATTTTTAACAAAAATAACTATTTTTCATTATTTAGAGAGAAATTAAAATTTTCATAAAAATATATTAAAATCACCCAAAGATAATTCTTATAGGTCTATTTCCAAAATTCTGTTATTTTTTCTTACCAAAATAGTCAAAAAGTTACCAAA
Source organism: Viscum album (assembly GCA_963277665.1). Classification (NCBI taxonomy): domain Eukaryota; kingdom Viridiplantae; phylum Streptophyta; class Magnoliopsida; order Santalales; family Viscaceae; genus Viscum; species Viscum album. The sequence goes on from OY728120.1 coordinate 2,130,530,883, forward strand.
AAATATATTTTTTAACTAATTTTTTTTCAAATGTATTTTCAATGACAATAAATACATTTTTAAAGATTATTTACATATTAACAAAATATTTCTCTTAATTATAACCAATATTCATAAGTATTAAAATTAAATTTTTCCTATTCATACCCTTAAATTTAATGTCTACATTATAATTTTCATGTTTAGAAAATAATATTAATAATATATAATGACTTATTGAAACTCGGTGTTGTGTGTAACAAAATATATTAATGAAATTAAATATATTTGAGAATGAAAAAATTCATAAAATCTCAGTTTTTCACATTTCCACCTAATGAAATAAATTTTGAACTTCCAATTTCACCATGATCTCAATAAATAAATTATGTAGATATCAAAATAACATTGTTTAAATCCCATATAATATAAATGGTTAATATAAATTTCAATTTGTAATGGAAAAATGAATGTTTGGAAGCCGTAGGAATTCCACATAACTATGCATCTATAGGAGAATACCATAGAGTAATGTGAAAATATGGAAATGTAGGATAAAACTAATTCCCATTTACTAATTAATGCCTACTAAAATCATTGTTTAGGGGAATTATAACAACCACAATGGAATGAACCCATATTGAGTTAAGCGAACATTTATTCAATTGAAATGAAAGTAATACAACACCCTTTATATCCAAATATCATTTTTAATAAATATTAACGAATATTTAATATTGTGATATAACTAATATAAAATAAAAATTATAGATTCATTTTCATTTTATAATCAAAATGTGATCCTTTGGTTAATCTTTGATCAATGTCAACTTCATCTCTTACTCTATGAAATCACACTGAAATTTTTTATGTCTAAAGGACTCATAGATAACATTAACAATAACATAATGATATGCCATTAATTCTATCAAAGGTTATAATGATAAAAAAATGGATAGAAAATTTTATCAAATATAGATAACTCTTCATATCTTGAAATAATACACTAAATTAATATACTATATTAAATGTTCAACTAAAACAATTCCATAAATGGAAAACCTTATTACCCTTCCAAAATTAAATAAATGATCCAAAATAAAACTAAATTTACATAATAAATCATAACATTAATCCACAAAATTTCATAATGTAGCTCTTAACTTCCACATATAAAATATGTTAATACCTTGATTATGTATTCTCGTAAAATAAATAATGTTCATAAATTCGACAAAATAGTAATGAAATCATTCATTCATTAAAAAATTAACACTTTAATAAAGACATAAAAAAATTCATATTTTTTAATATATTCCACAAAACAAAATATGTTTTAAAATCCATCAATGATTACGAATGTTAATTTCATCAAATCAAAAAATACCTAAAAGCTAATAAAAAATCACTATTTTACATTATCATTTTTTATCATCTCAATATCACAACACCATTAGCTCATCATTTGGAATATATATAGTTATATTTTACTTAATTATATGTTTTCCCTAAATTATCATTATTCCATCAATTCACTTTTTTTACATGATTACAATTCAACATATTCATTAATGTTCTTAATTAAAATCATCTACAGAAAAATATTTACATATATCATAATTTATGAAATCTCACACACATACACTTCAATCCTTTCAATTAATTCGTAAACCATCATCTAGGATTCATCTTCTTATTTATTTATAACTTCATCAATTAATATGTAAACTTTATTATCATAATTTATAACAAACTGGTATTTAATAAAAAAAAATTCAAATTAATTTAATATTTTTGAAATTTATCAATACATGAAACACCAATCATAAATTTCACTACATTAAAGAATGTGTTTAAACAAAACATTAAATATTATTAAAATGATTATATTAAATATGATAATTATCATTAATATTTTTGAATTGAGGGAAAGAATATGATTATTTATATTTATTGAAATATATTTTTTAAACATATACATAATTTTAATTCTTCATTGAAAAATTAATTGAAAATTATAATTAAGGATATTTGGTTATAAATGAAATCAATTTTAGAAACAATATTTTTAACAAGAATTAATTTTTCAAAAGAAACAAAAATAGTTTTTGAATGATTTTACTGAAATTTAAATTTTATTTGTGGATTTAAATGTTTAAAATTCATATTTTTTATTTATAGACAAGAGATAAAAATAAATCCAATATTTATTTTGAAAATATTATTTTTCAATAAATTAGTTTTTTTGTATTTTGAAAACTTATTTTAAAAGTAAATATTTATCATTTTATAGTATTAATATGAAATTAAATTAAATTATTTAAATCATTATTAAAAATTATTTTAAATTTTATTTTTTATAATGAATTGAAAATATTAATTTGATGATAAATAGTTAAGAATGCTGAATTTAAATTGATAAATTTCTTTTTAATAACATAATTTTAATGTTAAATTGTATTTTAAATTGGTTTTAAAGTAAATTCAGTACAAATATATATCTAATAATAAATTTCATGTAATTGAAATAAATTTTACTTTGAAATTTGAATGAATCTCATTGTATTCTTTTATATATTTTATCATTCAATGATCATCCTCTCGTTACATCTATGGGAATATTTTTTATTTAATATTTTCCACATCATTGAACTGAATTTGAAAAAATGGAATCCATATTTGGAATTAGAATAATTTATTTTATCTAATATGGTAGAAATAATTTTTTACCGAAATAAATATTGAAAACACTAGATAAATAATTACTATGTTTAATGATAAAATGGGTTTATTAAGGGATAAAATAACAAAATAATGTATAAAATGACCATAAAATTATTCTAAATATTTTTAACTAAGATATTTACACCCTATAAAGTAAAAGTATAAATAATAATCCATATTTATTCAATTTTTCATGAGAAATAGATAGGCACACATTTTTCTATTCAAAACATTTTCAGCGTGTATCTCACCTCACAAGTAAAAGTCCACCCCTTCCCATATCCTCTAATCACTAGAAAACAATTTTTTGGCCCATAACATCCAAAAAAATTACAAAACACTCAAATAATCCTATAATACATTTTTGGGAATAAATCCATCCATGGAAGGATTTTGGTGAAAAATTAATGGGTGTTCCCAAAGAAGAGATAATGTTCTTAAATGCCTAATTTTGTTTTATATCTTCCTCCTGAACATTCAATACTTATAAAAACAAGATAATTTAATAAAGCCACTATCTTCCATAAAATTATATATTTTAATTTTATTATTATTAATTTAAACCATCTATACTTCTATCAATTGGTTTGTGAAATCTTTCTTCGTTTGTATAACAAACTATAATCATGTGAACTGATGTCATTAATTGTATCTTTAAAAAATATCAGTTCTGTGGATGAATATGGGTATAAAGATTATTTATGTAATTCATAAAATAATAATTCAATTGGATTTGTTATATCATTTACCTATTTTACATTCTATTTTATAGGGTATACAATAATGTCGTTTGTCTGTACGATGTACTACCTCCTAGTAAAGTGATGTGACTCGTTTTATCTAACACAATAAATGAAAGATAATATGTATAAATTTAATGAATATATATATATATTATATACATGGAATAATTATGAAAATTATAAGATATTTATCATTATCAATGATTAATATATCATTTTATTTCCTACCTTTTAACACACTGAAGTATAATAACATCATCCGTATAAAAATAGACTACCATCTTCATGAAGTGATGTGACTCACTTTACTTATCCCCACACTAAATGTATTATATTTATAATAATATTTAAGGATTAAAAATTTGATTTATTATATTTTTTCAATTATTTAACAATAAATTTTTAATTACCACATTCCTATATTGAATATTTGAAATTGGAAACGTTACTCATCTAAACATAAAACCTACCATCTTAGAGATCATGCCTTACATCATTTCTCAAAACCACAATTCAAGATTAATATTAAATTTTATTATGATGTATAAATATGATAATTATTTATGATTATTTTTCATGATATTATTTATCCTTTAACTAAGTAAGAGGTAAATATAATAAATCAATATATAAAAAAAAGATAAAGTAGTTATTACCCAAAACATGATTTCACAAGGATTTTTTAAAAATGATTAATAAAATAACATAAGAAAATAATATATGGTATTATATATATATATATAATTATGGTTCTATAACATATTTATAATAAACACATATTCATTATATAAATGTTTTGAACATGTTTAGAGGATGATGAGACTTAATGTAAGGGATTTTAATCTCACTATTACTTTATATGAGACAAATTCCAAATTTACCACATGATTCTCTTGTGTTTTGTATATACCACACAATATTTAATATTATGATTATTTAAAAAAAATTACTTTTATTTGTAAATCATATTTTGGATAACTCTTTCATGGGGTTTATAGTTCAAATTTTACCAAATTGGTAAGGTATTTTGCATGAATTTTTCTTATTTGAGACATATGTATTGTTATTAAACTATCGACATTTATGATGTGTATATATAACACATTTAACATGTAATATCATGAATTTTTCTATCATAATTTTTTTTCATTTTCAGTTAACTATATTTTTTTATGGGGATAATTATTCAACGTTACCAATGTTTTAAGAGTATTTTGTTATAATCACATTATATATTAGGATTATTTATAATTATACTTCCAATGATGAATTATTTTTATTTATATCCGAAGTAACTCATGAATTTTATTATCCTAGGATTATGTGATGAGAATTCATTTTTACCCTTCAATTTAAAATATGTATGCCATAAAAAGTGACAAATAATATTTGTAATAAAAATCATCTTCATCTCTCTCTTTAGTCTAACAACCTTTTTCACCCAAAAACATGTTTTCTAAAAAAATATAATTTTTACAAATTCATAAATGATTATTTAAAGGTATTTTTAATCATGTTGAATTTATTTAAATATAATTATATACAACTGAATCGCTTTCTCTAATCAATACTTGTTTGGTATTTACCAATAGTTTCCAAATAAATCATTATTTTTTTACATGCCTGACACAAATAATATTGTCTACATTCATGGATTCTCAATGATTTCAAGATTCCCATACATATTTTCCAATCAATTTTCAAATAATATTTATTCCTTAACATTTATAATTATTTAAAAATTTTAGCTAAATGTTTTAAAAGTGAATTTGATTTTTAAAATGACATATGATATAAAAAGTGTTTGTCAAATAAGATAGAACATTTTCCTTAAGAAAATAATTTAATTATATTAGATTCATAAATAATAAGTTATAAATATAATTTTAATATAAAATGATTTAAACTTTTATTATTATTTAAAAAGTTATTTTCAATGAATTTTTTTCTTCCTAAAAAACAATCCATGTGAGTTATCATTCTAAATTCATTTTTTATATATATTGAAATATTTTTGTTTAACTTTTTATTTACTAGGGATATAAACAAAGGATACCATTACTATTATTTATAAAAATAATTTATCATGCAAAGATGTTTATGATAACCATTTATCCAATGTAGGTTATACCATGAAAAAATTATTATGAGACCTATATCATTTTACATAGGTCATACATTGATGATATGATGGAAATATTATAACGCCTATATAATTTCCAATTGTTATGATATGATAAATGATAATGACACATGTTTCATTTGAGTTTTCTTATATGATGAATGATTTATGATATTATAGTACAATTAAATATGGTAATCATTATGATTTTCATGGGACCTATATATCTAAACACTATATTAGGTAATGATTTATATATCATGAGAAAGATATGACTAGAATTATAAGTGAACCCAATTTTGTTTGGGATATTTTATTCTATGATAGATTTTTTAGTGAACATGCATTTCTATGATGTTTTTGAGAGTGTACATATACAACTATGATAACCTTGTTTGTTATCCTTGTCTGTTATGGAAAATATATTCTATAATTTTGTTTTTCCAATGTTTTATGTCTTATGTTAATGTTATGCACCCATAGAAGATTTTATTTGAATTTCTTATGATTAATTATTTTTGAAAACTCAATATTTATTCCATTACTCAATATTATAATCACTGATATTTGTGGTATGTAATTCAATTTTTAATATCACATTTCCAAACATTAATGAACATATTATGCTTAAATATCTCACCTTTATAACCTTACTCAGAATCTAAGCTCACTATTTCTTATGCTTCCATTTCTGAGGTTTTGATTAATGGTTTTACATGGGATATTTCTATGATGAGTTCTTTATGGGATGATATTTATGGGTTATATTTAGGTTATTTCACCAAAATAGATGATTTTGTTCCTATTATCCAGTGATACAAAACTATTATGGACCCCAAAAATGTGTATGTTTAATGAATTAAATATTAATCCAAAAAAATATAATATCTATGTAAGAAAAACATTTTTATCTATATATTTTAGCAAATGATAGGTTTATTTAAATTTTAAATCTATGATTATAAAACTATAGTGAGATTAGTATGGATATTTATAATTATATGTCTAGGGATTTATATATGGATAAGTTTCAATATGATTCTATTTGTAGTAAAGTACCATAGATATTTTGTAAAGGATAGAAAAAATGGTTTTAAAGAAATTACATATATTCCTAGATAATAAAAGTGGATTTGTCTCTAGAACAGAGGTACTAATGGGTAATAACACTGAAAAGGGACCATTGAGTTGCACATGATCATCACCTAGTGCACAACAATAGGCCTTTCAGCACACCCAATTTGACACTCCAAGGAAATATTCATTTTAAATTCTGTAACTCTTTACAAGCAATAATTGAGGATTGAAATAGATTATAATCAGGGATGTCCTAGGTGATGTTTAAGGTATCGTATAATTAAAATAATGTTTCATGATTGAGAAATAAAATATATGATTTATAATTATTATGTTACTTTGCACTAGGATTATTGTTTCACACTATGATTTTTGGAATTATACTGTGGTTGGAACATGAAGAAAAAATTTATCATTGAATGTGACAGTAATGATTATAATGAGAAACCAAATGGGATTATAAAGCGAGTAATGGATTTTTTCAATATACATAATTATTTATCATGAAATATGAATAAAAAATTCACCTTGAAAAACTCTTAGAGTCATTAATGAATGAAATTCTTATATTCCCCGATAATTAATTTGGAGGATACTATATAGGAAAGTAGATTTAGTTTTATATATGTTATGATTGGGTAAATTCACTCCAAGGAATATATCAAAGGTAAAATAAGAAATTTTGAGTCTTTAAAAGAAGAATACAAAGTGTGAAATTATTATGGGAACTGAAATGTTCGGTTAAAAAATCAAAAAAATAATATTATTGTCCCTAGGATATCATCGATGATTTAATGTTTCAAATTATAAAGTCACGTGTAGTGCACAAATTGATGACATAATGGGAAATCTCATGAAGAAATCATAATTTTTTTTGATTAATGGGTTTTCTAATGATGATGAACATAATACGAAAAGAAAATGTATAGAATAAGGTATTAATGAATTTGATAAAAAATCAAAGTGATGATATTGATATGGTAGTGCGATGGTTGATGTATTAAAAAAGAATAATTAAAGGATTATTCTAATAGAATATGGAAAATATATGAATTTTTTGTATATATTTTTTATTAATGATTTAAAAAATATATGTTAATTGGAATTTACGGACTAGAAATTTGTTTTAATTGAATGGTTATATTTTTTCTAAGGGAAGATAATCCTTAACATGTTCTAGATGTTAGGATAGTTTGTTTTCATAAATATAAATTGGATATGAATAAGTAAATTATATATTACTTATTACGATAAAACTGAGTAATGATTTTTTTGAAAACATGGTTTATGTTATAATAGTTGGAGTTTTAGATATTTTTGGATTTTTGGAATGTATTCAATAATCTACATTTTATGCAAAGAATATGGAATAATTTTTTTATGATGGGTTTTGGTTAATTTTGTTAATTACCATGTTTCAAGTGAATACATGATGAAGATATTGACATTTTTATGTTTGACAATTAATATAATCATTATGAGATAAGTAAGATTAATATTATGTTTCTTATGAGAAATTTATTGAAAATATTTTTAAATATATTATATTAGATGTTTTATAAGGATAATAATTTAAATAATAGTTTAGGTTAAACATTGGATAATTATTTAGAGATTAGTTTATTACATCGCCATATAAATATTTATTCATATTGTATAACATTTTATAACCTTTTGGAAATGATTATAACTAATGATAAAAATAATGGATTATCCTTAAATTTGTTGATCTTATGATTTGTTAGTTATTCAACAACGAAAAATTCTATTCCTTTTCTTGGAGTAAGAAATAATTCTGAAATTGATCAAAGCTTAACCAAAGGATGAGATTGTTCTCGTGAAATTTGATGAAATCATGTAACTATATCTTCAATACAAAATTATTAAATATTTAGAAAAATGATTTTCAAATAAATTTTATCATCTTATCAATATTTTGAAGAATTCAATGAACTTTTTGCGGAAATAATTTTTTTATGATTTTTTGGTAATTATCATTCATTGGATAACCCCATTTATTATAATCAATGACCAATATCATATTCTATCATTATTTTAAAATTTCTTCAATATATAAATATATAATTTGAATAAATGTTCTTTTATGTGGAAACCTAGTTATTATTAACCTTATGTATCCATTATATTTCCATCATTCACATTTTAAGGGATTTTTTATTCTTTATTTTGATGATGTGGTTTTTAATAAAGAGATGGTAAAATTCTAAACCCTTGATGGCCTAGATGAATTTCATAAGAGAGATTCATTTTATTGAGGGATATGGCCCCCTATCAATTTAAAAAATATTAATTTATAATTAATTTAATCATTTTGATATTTCATTCAACACAAAACACTGATAATATCATTTATTACACATAAAAAAATGCTTAAACAAATGATGATGTATTAATAAATAATTATTATTTAATATGAGATTTATCAAATTAGCATTTGAATAGAGTGCATTAATAGGATTATGTAAATTATGAGAATATATGGTTTATGAATGTATATAATGTTATTTCCTTTGTGACTAATTGAGAACCAATTAATATAAAAACTATTTCCAAATAATGTATATCATTTTATGAGAAAGAGTTTTTATTTTAACAATGAATTATTACCTCATAAAATTAAAAAACCACATTTACTGAATTATTTTGATGAAATGCTAATATTTTATATAAAATGACATATTAAATTTCTTTTCTATCTTCTGGGAAACTGATATGAATAAATACAATTATACTCATAAAATCATTAATTTTCTATAGAACAATATGGTCATATTTTGCATATATAATCTAAAATTATTTTGTGATTATTTTACGAAACAAAATCTAAAAAACTAATTTTTTATTTTACAAATAATTAAGTCAAATTTACATTGAGGATAATTTTTTTTAATTTTCAGAAACGATTGATTTTTTAACTAATAAATAAAACATATTTAATTATTATTACAAACTACCTTTCCATTTAATTTTTTAATAAAGTTAAATAATATTTAAAATTTATCTTATAGTAACATTACATATATTTTATAACTACTAATATAATTTTGGTCATTCTAATAAACATAATGTTGAATATAGATATAATATCATTATAAAAAATTGAACAATTCGTTTTTGAAACCCTACTTTCTCTTCATATCTAAAACATAAATATTATATTACATTATAACATTTATTTTCATTATATTATTAAAAATGTAATCCATATTTTGAATGATCTTATTTGATATTATCTAATGAGGTCAATATGATTGTTGAAAAAAATCAACCCCATGATCTTAAATTATAAATTTTCGCAGTTTGACCTAATCCTATGAAAATTTAGGTTGATAGAGTTTTTTCAGGATTCTTATTTTTCGATATACTACATCTTGGGAACAAGAATTTTTGTTTTTTATTGTTTGAGAAAAATTTCACTAAATGATGTTTCTCATGAGTCCAAGGATTCTTATAGCGAGATAGAGGATTTTTCTCCCTACACTCATATTAAAGGATGGTTGATGGATTAAGTTTCATGTTTCAGAAGATTGTGTAGTCTAATATAATGTGATCGGTGAATGATAAATATTGGTAAGAACCAGATATAGAGGTGTTGTGTGATCATCATATGAATTACGATGCTCTGGATGGATGAATGGACATTGGCTGGTACTAGAGGTTGTTTCATTAGAAAATGTTTTTTCATGTATCGATGTATAAGGTAGTCCTAATAAATTTACGTATCTCACATTTCGTAGTACATGTGGAAGTTTCCGACACATTATATGTATTGAGTTTGTAGTTTTGGTAGAATGAAATTAAAAAAGTATTGGTCAAGCTTGTGGCTATGTGTCTGGATTTCCTATAGGTAATGGTTGAACATTGTGTTCAAAAATGTTTGGTGCGTCTATTTCATATCAATGGATGTATTAATTGATTTAATCCAATATCATGGTGGTTGTGATTATATCTAGATAATCATGTACTAGTTACTGAAATTGTCTCACATCCTATTTATCATTGTGTCTGTCAAAGTTGATGTTTGGGAAAAAAGGTATGTTGATTAAGATGTGATGATTCATGGAGTGACAACATCCATTCTGATTGATTGGGGTGATAATATTACATCACCTGTATGGAGGGGAATATATAATTCATTTTGATGTTATTAAATCCTCTTCATTGCTTTCCAACATCAAACATATAGGCATGCGTAATAGACTATATAGATACTGGATAAATGTTGTGGGAATGTGAAATGGACTTATATGGATAGTGGTAATGAATTATTCACATTCTGGTGTTTCTTATAACAATAGCTACAACTCATTCATTTTTATTTCCCAATTTGAGACTTGGCATGGGTAGAAAGTCCATTTTCCATTATGATGAGCCGAGGCTAGAGAGTCCACCGCTTTTAGTCCCAATGTGTTGTAGATAATGACATAAAATTTTCAATTTAATTGAATGATGACCAATGTAGTTAAAGATATAAAGAAGAAAAATATTAATTTTATAAGTAGGCCCCCAGAGTTTGTGGTTGGAGAACATGCGTTTTTTGAGGCATCCCCTCAACAGGGGTTGTGGATGATCAATACAGGTGGTAAGATCCTACATGAGTTTGTGGGAGCCTTTGAGGAATTTGGGTCCATTGGTTTGGTGGATTAATAATTGGAAAATCAACCTTGCCAAGACAGGATTCATGATTTATTCCTTATATCTCGACTCTTTTTGTACCATTTTAATAATTCCATTATCTTTGACTATGGAATGTTGGATATCGAAGATAATGAAAAATTCATGGAGTATCATGTTGAGGTTCACGATTATCAAGAGAATGCGATGAGAGGATAGTACATTCCATTGTTATATTTTCATTTTAGGAATGGTGTCCCCGAAGCGAGTACACATGATCCTAAGATGAAAATTCATTCCTACTAAACAATTTTTCATTATGTTTTTTTATGGTTTTTCTTTCGTTGTTGTTCATTGATGTCGTGTGTTGAACTTTTTGATTTATATGTGCAAATATTTTCATTATTGATATAACTTGTGGTAAAGGATTCAATTCATACAAACAATGGAAAAACATAATCCATAATCAAGAGGCGATATACCTTAACATGATTGAAAACATTCTCGTTAGTTAGTTCTGTCCAAAGAGGATAGTATATTGACATGGGATATGGAATTCATTGATTACTGTATGTGGGGATCTTCTATATTTTTGGTATCAATGATTCTATATATGGAATATCTGGGGGTTGAAATGGTTGTGAATGTGGTTCTATAGAAGAGATGGGGGCTTAGGGTTGGGATGTTTTGTTGGTTGCAATTTTCAGGTGTATCATTATTATTGGGGGGTATATCACAGTTGGGTTTTTTGGAACATTTCCCTGTTTCCATCTAGGATGGATTTTAATTCCTATATTTGACAGTAGTTTTAGTGGTATGTTATGAAATTGCATGGAACTTCCTACAACATAATTCGGGTGAAATCATGTTAATAAGGTGTCTTGGGTATGTTGAGAGGTGTTTGGTAGATGGTTAGATGAGTTTTGGGGATTCTGAGATGAAAACATGGTGGTTTAGAAGATGAAAATAGAAGCCATTGGTATATCTGAATGATAGATATTTCTTGTGGTACATGCCAATGGTAGATCATTATTGATATAGATCCAAATGGTACATCATCTCGAGGGTAGATCGCAATGGTAATTCATCATGGTGGTAGATCCCAATAGTAGTTCATCGTGGAGATATATCCCATATGTAGATCATACTGATGGTAATCCCAATAGTAGATCATTCTAGTGGTAGATCACAATGATATATAATCCTTGTTGTATATCCCAATGGTAAATCTTCTTGGCGATAGATCCCATATTATAGATTAATATAGCCATCGATCCCAATGGTAGATCATTATGGTAGTATTCCCTAATAGAATATCACCCTTGTGGTATGTCCCAATTATAGATCATCCATGAAGTAAATCCCAATGATAGATCATCATAGAGTTAGATCCCTACAATATAGAAAATTGCCTTTTGTGACAGGTTATTTGGGATGGGACAGGGGTTCGTCGACAATAACTAATTAAAAGGGGTTATTCATGATGGGAAAATATTCAAATCATAAATAATAGATATTTGAGATAGGGGTGGTTATGACCCGTCACAAATGGTTAGGAAAAAATGCGCTCCAGACTACGGGCATGGGTATTTTAGACGGTTTCTTATTCCGGTTGCAAATGGCCTCTGACTATTTTTATAATTTTTTATGGGATACTTACCCCATCGCAAATAGTATGTTAAATGGTACCCATTTGCGATGGGACATGTCCCAAATAATTTTAACAATGAACTCTAATTAATTCTGGAAGTGGTGATTTGTGTTGTGTCTCGACGCAAATAATCTCGTCGATAAATAATCAAACCGATATATACCCCATCAATTTTTCATGGAATTAGACTTCTTTCTCAAGTTCTCTGTCGATGGATTTTGAAAAATTAACTTCCAAAATTTTCATAGATTAATCTTTTAAAAAGTACCATAAGCCATGGCTTTCATACTTAAAAAGTTTCAGTTTCAAGGTTTTAATCTATTTTTTTATTATTTAGTTAATTTATATTAATTTATATTATTTATAATTCATGTTTGTTATTTACAAAAAAATTAATTTAGAAATATATATATATATAGTATTTATTTTCATAAATAATGATGTATAAGTGTTAATTATAAATAATTAGTAACAATATGTAAATTTTTTAGTAATTAGTAAAAAATTGTAATAATTACTTATAAGTAGAAATAATTTATAATAAATATTTATAATTATTAATATATTCAAATAATAATTAGTAAAAAAATATAATAATTTTTAATAAAGTGTACTAATTATTAATAAATATTAATAAATAGTAATAAATTTAAATTATTATTAATAAATTGAAATAATATGTAATAATATGTAATAATTAGTAATAAATTGAAATAACTAGTAATAATTTGTAATAATTAACAATAAATTTTAATATTCAGTAATAAATTGTAATAATTATTAATAAAATTTAATATTTAGTAATAATTAGTAATAATTTATAATAATAAGGAATATTTTGAATTAATTAGTAATAATTTCAAATAATTGCTTATAATTTGTAATAAGTAGAAGAAATTTGTAATATTTTTTAATAATTTGCAATAGATTCTAATAAATTATAATAATTTTTAATAATTTTTAGTAATTTGTAAAATATTTTAATAATTATTTATAATTTTTAATAAATAGTAAATATTAATATTAGTTAGAAATAATTAGTAATATTTATTAATAATTAGTAATAATTGGTAATAATTCGTAATAATTTGTAACAATTAGTATTCTTTAGTAATAATTAGTACTAAAGTGTACTAATTAGTAATAAATTGATACAATTAATAAAAATTAGTAATAATTGCTAATAATTTGTAATAATTTGTTATAAAATGAAAAAATTAATAATAAAAATTAATAATTAGTAATAAAATGTGATAATTAGTAATAATATATACTTATTATCAATAACTTGTAATAATTTCTAATAAATTATAATTACTAGTAATAAATTTTATTAATAAGTTATAATTAGTAATAATTAATTATAATTAGTAATAATTTTAAATTCTTTGATAAAGTTGGAAATAATTTGTAATAATTATTAATAATTTGTAATAACATGTAACAACTTGTTATAATTTTTAATATATAGTAACAACTAACAATAATTATTAATAAGTAGTAACAATTATTAATAATTATGTAATATTTTTCAATTATTAGTAATAATAAGTAATAAATAGTACTAAATAGAAATAAATAATAATAAATAATAATAATTTGTAATAATTTGTAATACATTGTAATAATTATAATAATTATTAATAATTAGTAAAAAATATAAAAATTAATCATAAATTATAATAATTTTTAATAAATTGTAATAATTATTAATAAATTTAAATAATTATAAATTTTTTAATAATTAGTAATAAATTATAACAATTATTAGTAATTAGAAATAATTTTTAATAATTAGAAAAAATTTGTAATAATTTATAATAATGTGTAATATTTTTTAATAATTTGTTATAATTTGTAAAAATTATTAATAATTATTAATGTAAAGATAATTTGTAATAATTAGAAATAATTAGTAATAATTATGAATAAATTGGTTTAATTAGTAATAATTACCAAAAATTATTATTAAATTTTAATAATTACTAATAATGAGTTATAAATTGTAATAATTAGTAATGATTAGGATTAATTAGTAATAATTAGGGTTATTTATTAATAAATAGGACTAATTACTAATAATTTGGATTAATCAATAGTAATTAGTAATAATTAGTAATAATTATGATTAATTACTAATAAATAGGATTAAATAGTAATATTTTGAATTTGTTAGTAATAATTAGTAATAATTAGTAATAATTATGGTTAATTAACAATTATTTGGAATAATAAGTAATAATTAGGATTAATTAATAGTAAAGAAGAATAATTAATTTTTTTTAATTATTATTAATTAGGATTAATTAGTAACAATTAGTATGAAGTAGGAATTTTTAGTTAGAAGTCATAATAAATAGTAACAATTATGATTAATTAGTAATAATTACGATTAATTAGTAATAATGGGTAATAATTAGTATTAATTAGCATTAATTTGTATTAATTAGGATTAACTAGTAATAAATTCGAATAAATTAGGGTAATTTGATAAGATGTCCAAATTTCTTGTGGATTGGCAGTATTCCATTTGATCGACGCCTCAAATCCTTGAAAAAATCTCCCACTAAAATTAGTATGAAAAATTTACTTTGAGGTATGTTAGACCAGGTTTTTTGTAGTGATTTAATTCAGATAATGTCACAAGGAGGTGAGACATCGAACCCAAGAGGATCTTTTCCATGAGGACGCATCTCCTTGGAAGTTCATCAACTGAAATTACTATGAAATGTATGCTCCAATGTATGGATATCAATTATAATATGCATGATCACAAACAACACCATAATGAGGCATCCTTTCTCTCTATCCCCATTAATATGAAAATTGATATTTTTACATAAATTTAGACTTTTTATAGTGATTTAGTCCCAGAAAGATGTCAGGGGATGAATCATCGGGAAAAAGAGTTGTTGCCAATCTGTTAGAAATTATTCCAATGTTAATTAACAAAATAGTACAGAATTCCTGTAATTAATTATAATTTATGGAAATTGGTATAAATTTTTATAAATTATACTAGATTAGTATCAAATGATAAAAAAATATAAATAACTATATATTAAAAGAAACAATTATAAAATGCTAGAAAAAATAATTTTATTGACTTCTCTTCTCTGGATAGTGTTTATTTTATATTGAATTATAAAAAATAAACAATTATTTTATATTTTTTAGAAAAATATAGAACAATGAATTTGAAAAAAGACATTATAAGATTATAATTCATTGATAAATCAGCATTGGAATCCAAATAGTTCTGGTTTAGATAATGTACCAATTGACGATGTTCATGTTTTCTTAATATTTTCATCATCACAAAAAAAAATTATTTCAGAAGGGACAATTAAGTGTCCATGTAAAAAATGTACCCTGAGGTCATATAACACATTTGTCAACATTGAGAACCATTTAATTCATTTTTGTTTCCAACCAAAATTTTTTATGTATCATCATAGTGAACTCAGTTCCAGAAAAGATACAAATAATTTAGTTCTGAATCCAGAACAGTTTCTAAATTTACTATAGGATGTGGTAGGTAACTCTATTTAACAAACGCAATTAAGGATGATATTGATTTAATTCTTGAGTTGGAACCATCTCATTTATATGAGTTAATGAGGTCCCCTTACGATGTTGTATATCCTTGTTGCAAGATAAGCTTGTTTGAGGAATTTAATAATTTTATTGCAGTTAAAACAGATAGTGGAATGTCAAATAGATTTTTCTCATATATTTTAATTGTTAGAAATACTATTACCAGAAAAAAAATGTGTTGCCTACAAATTTCTTTGAGAGAATGAGATTAGTTCGTAATCTGGGTAATGGTTATATAACGATTAATGCGTGTTCAAATGTCATCATCGAATAATTTGGTGAAAATGAGTCATTGGATACTTTTCCAACATGTTTATAATCAATGTATAAATAAGCCCAACTAGTGAAGTCCAGATTTGTTCCAACAAAACAATTAAGATATTTCCCACCCACACCCAGATTCCATCATTTATTTATTTCTAAAAAATCAACATTAATGTATTGGAACAAAAAAAATATTTCAACTAGTAAAATCATAACGCATCCCTCTGATGGTGATTGATGGAAACTTATTGACCATGAGAAGCCTTATATTCATTATAAACCCAAAACGTGCCATGAGTTCTTTCTACTGATAGTTTCAATTTATTTGGGCCTTATTTTAGTTTGTATTCATATTGGCATGTATTTATAACTTTGTATAATTTAGCTCTATGGATGTTGATGAAGGATCCATATATGTTTTTGACCTTATAAAATATAGGTCATCCAAATGATAATACTGATGTTTATTTGAAACTATTTATTGATGAGTTAAATTCACTTGGAAGTAATGTTATTGGTATATATGATCTTTCTGTGAAACAAATCATCATACTAAATGCTACATTGACGTGGACAATTTGTGACTTCCTATAATGTGTAATGTTATCTGGATAGAGTACACATGGTCCAAAACCATTTCTGTACTGTATGATGGACATCCGATTTTTTACACTCATCAATGAAAAAACACAATTTTTTCGACTTTCATCACATATTTCTTCCAACCAATCATCATTTTCGAAGAAACAAATATCATTTCCAAAAAAAACAATTGAAAAGGATAGAAATATAATAATGATCCCTGTTATAGAGTTCAAATTAATTGTATCTTCATTACATCCCATAAAATATGTACCAACCAAAAACTAGCAGAAAATTGATGGGTTTTGAAAATGGCACAATTGGATAAAACATATCATTTTTTTGGGATTTTTCATATTGGTCTGATTTGATGGTCCATAACATATTGGATGTGATAAATATTAAGGAGAACTATTTTGATCAATTTTTTTCATACAGTTATAGATGCACCATGTATGACCAATTATAATGTAAAGTCACGTTTAGATCTTGTCGAAATTTGAAAGTGATCGGATCAAGAACTATTTGAAAATGTAGGATCACAAAAGATAATGAAGAAAAATGTCACATATACACTTTCCAGAATGTGTAAATTATAATATTTCTAGTGGATTCTATATTTAAGACTTTCAGATGGTTATGCTTCCTATTTGGGTTGATGTGTGAGAGATGGTCATATTACCAGATTGAAAATTCATGAAAATCATGTTTTAATGGAAATAATTCTACCAATTATATTAAGATATTGGTTATATCCTATGAATTGTAATTAACTAACAGATATATCATATATTATTTCGAGAAATATGTGAATTGAAGATAGAATAAGATGCTGTATGAATTCTATAAGAATAATTCATTTCAATTTTATGTAATCTAGAAATAATCCTCCCTCTATGATTTTTTAACTCAGTGGAACATTTGATATTACATTTTCTTCATAAAACAAAATGTGGTTGTCTAGTATAGATTTTATGGATGTATAAATTTGATAAATGAATGCAAAAAATGAAAGAAAAGTATATAACAATGCATCAGTTGAAGTCTCAATTCTATAAGATTATTGGAAAGATGAAATTTCTTTTTTCTTCTCTCATTACTTTCAATCTGTGTATCCCTCAAAAAAATCATGAGCCATAATGAATGAAATATTGGTGATGACATGAACAGTCAATTATTAGTTGTTAATCAAATAGAACATGTCTCTGGAGGAGTTTCTGAATGATGGCTTTCAGATGATTAACATAATAGAGCTCATAAATATATTCTTCACAATTCTAAATATTAACATCATTTTACTATTAGTTATTCTATCTCATATTCTATAATATTTATAATAGTGAATGTTTCTTATATTATATTTTGGTTATATGATAATCATATCAAGAAATAGTTTCAACCAATTACAGTAGCTGGCTTTGAAGAGTTTCCTGAAATAAGTTTCTACTGGTTTGAAAAACAAGAAACATAAATTATTTTTTTATATCACAAAAAAATTCAATTTAATACTAGTAATATTGATAATAATTTTACAAATATTTTGATGTCTCAAAATGATAATAAAATTAATAATAGATTTTGTGTTTCGAGAAACCCACTACCCAAAATGATTTAATCTTATAATGCATATATGTTGAATGGTTTTCTATTTTATACACTTACATATGAAGAATATACAAACAATGAATTATTGTGTTTTCTTTAAGGGATATCATCACAAAAAAATGAAGTTGTATTTTAATAAATGAAAGAATAACTCATTGAACATTGTTATCTGGGACACAGTTATATAATGATGTTTAAATATTAGAGTTTGGATACTGAGAGAGGCTTGTATGTTTATACGATGCATGAAATTATTGATATTAAATATAAATGTATTCTTGTAGTAAATGACAATTTTTTTTGCCTCATTAGGCACATCAAATTTTTTTGTGAAAATTAATATGCTACATCAATGGAGTTGGGTCATTGTTGGAGCATAATAAAAATTAAATCTCAAGAGAAATAATTTACAGAAAATGAAGGTGTTTCCATTGAAGATAATTGAATTTAAAATATTCAAGAATCAAAATTGAATACATTTTTTCCAATGAAGAGTGGATAACATTGATGACACCCCATAGTTAGGATCTGATTGTGATGATTATGTTAAAGATGTTACATATGAATTTGAAATAATAAGAGATGATGAAACTGAATCTAATATAGTAATTAATGATGTTGAGGAAGATGTTGAAGACGTTGAAATCAATAGCTATATAGATGGGGATGAGGATGGAAATTGACATAGTTAAATTCTGTTAATAATCATATATAATATATTTATATAAAATAGTTGTTTTCAACTATTTGATAACAACAATATTTTCATGTTTCAGATGGACGAGGATCTGAATCGTTTGTTATAGGAGGCTTATGTACCTTTGGACATGTAGTTTTTTAGTTCATCCAACCCTAAGACTACTAGCTATCCAATTGGAACACAGAGGGGGTGTGGTCTTGCCTAACTGATGATTCCCAACCGTATCCTTGATTGGCATCCACATATTGGGTTCGATCCATGAAAATAGAGGCATGTTTACCTATTTAGTTCAGATAGTTTTCAATAAATTATTTTATATTCAGGTTTGTTGGTTAATTTGTTTTTCACATATTTTTCATATAGGTGTTGTACATGGGATCTCTATATTGGACAATTATTTTTTGGATATAGGGGTGTCGTGGGATTAGATTCCCATTGATGTACAACACCATATGTTTGAGAATTTGCTGGTACTTAAATAAAATATAATTATTTTGGAATTAATTTAAGTAATAATTTGATATATTAAATTATTTATAGGTTTAATGATATCCCATTGATTAGGGCATGTGTGAGGCTATCTAGAAGGAATTTCTAGTAGATAACAGTCATCATTGTACTTAGTTTTTAACAATCTAAAATGAAAAGCAATGGAGAATGTAGTAGTGATAGAGCATGATGAGACATATTGCATCCACTAACCTGATTATATTTAATATCGATTTTGGGATATGTTATGCACACACTAGTTAGTTACGTAGATTGTTTTAGAGTAGATAATTAGGTGGTCTGCAAAATCGAGGGAGACAGTAGGTGACACATAGAACTAGTTGTCATGCGTTCAGTATGCATATGAAGCATATGGTTAGTACATTTTTTTGTAATATATCGTATATAACATTAATTGTAAAATAATTATTTAATTTTCATATTGGTAGACGCATAACCTGATATTTCGGTGATTGAAATTTATTGAAGGACATCCAGTGATCCAGCCACTAGAGAGATTAGACATGCTCTCTAGTGTGAAATTGTGGTCAGTATAACTTCTTGTTGTGTTTCAAAATTAACGACAAATAATATTGTTACTATTTTAATTTTAAATTTCAATTTAACGTGTCATATGAGATTGTGACCTCTCAAAAATGTCATGAGAGTCAAACTGAGACTGATGGTCAGACTAGTGCCCTTGATTTGATGAGGCAACATGGATGCAGGCGACCCAATATGCCTTCAAGAAAGGCATGGCTATTGGTATTAGCTCTCGGTTGACACCTACGGATTTTTTTGACAACTCTGTGTTGTCGGCGTCATGGTCGAGTAGAGATCACAGATAGTCACTATCATTTCATGCACTATATGAGAAGCACTTATGAGATCTGGGTGAGCTTATAAAGACTATTCATAGGGAGTAGGAGGAGATTTTTCAGTGGCATGAGCAGTAGCATGATGATTTTGTACAATAACAACAACATGAGATACATGATAAGATGTGTCGATGTCAGTATAAGCAGGATCATGAGCAGATGGAATACAAGCAATGTCTGACATACAGTTTAGGGATGGAGTCCCCTCCACCATCGCCTCCCACTCCACCAAATGACCCTCCCCCCAGTGATGTTTTTTTAATCACGAATCATTTTAATTTAATTTTTTGTTAAATATTTACTATTTAATGTCTTATGTAGTGAATTTTTATTATAACCTTGAATATTATAGTTTTTATTATTTATTTAATTTTTTATTATCTTTCGTATTTTATTAATTAATCTATTAGTATATTTTATCGAATAATCTTGTTTTTATATTACTAATACTAATATTATTATTCCATTAACATTAATAATAATATCATTAAATTTTTTAATTATTTTATAATTATTTTTATTTTACGAATATTAATATTAATATTTCATTGAGATTATTATTATTATTATTATTATTATTATTATTATTATTTTATAAATAATTTTATTTTACTAATAATAATATTATAAATTAATTTATAATAATATTTTATTATTATTAATATTTTATTATTATTTTACTTTTTTCAACTATATGCGACATGCTTGTCATAGAAGTTTTTATTTTGTTTATATTTCAAATAGTATTTATGATGTTTCATCCAAAAAATGTAAAAATTGTGCAACTATTTTCGATTGGTGGTCATCCCATCCTAATAGTGTATTTTTAAAATGCTAAACCTTTTTGCGATTGTTCCATTTTCCATCTTATATAATAACATTTTACGATAGACCATCGCAAAAGGTAATATTTGTGATGCCCTTTTCCACAACAGGCCATTTGTGAAGGGACCCCATCGGAAATGGCTTGTTGCAAAATGTCAATTTTATTAGTAGTGTAATGGGAGATTATCTTCGCAGTATATCTAAAATGATTCTAGTTCTCAGGAATTGTTCATGTTTTTCCTTTTTGACATAAAATCAATTAAAATCCTAAATTAATGGAATTTAAAGACATTTTAAATTTTGATATTTATTCAATCAATTTATAAAAATTATATATCCTTTGAATGGATATATCACATGGATTGATTGGATTTTTAATGATAGACCATTATTGGTCAATTATTTCTATATCAAATCCTTCTAGTTTTATGAAGTATTCATTTAAAACAGATGTATTTTCATTTGTGCATTCAGGATTCCTTTACCATGTGATGAGTGGTTCCTAGTCTATCTTCTCATTGATTCATGGAATCTTATTATTGGAGTTGGTTCAAATTCCCTATTTTTGGTATCCTCCTTTTCACACTCCCCTTATTTCCAGAAAAACTAATTGGTTTAAAAATCCTTACACCCATATAAGGGTTCTATCATTTCTCACCTATTATATAATTTGGGATGGGTTAATTTAGTTTTCCCACAATGAGATGGTTTCATCCTGTTTAATAAAGATAAATTAATTTTTATAAATTAAATTTTTATGAGAAAATTATTGTGATGTATAAACATAGGATTGTGAGGTATTTTATTTAATGATTTGAATTATAAGGGCCAAATAACCTAGGGAAATTATGCAAATTGGGGGTCCATGCTTGTGGAGTTATGATATAGATTGTGGAATGCATTTTGTGTGGTTTATGAAAACACTAAAAAATTATTTTTAAATTCACATAAACCAAGTTAATTATTTTATTACCCCTTTATATTATGGATTATAGGATAATTCCATTCAATAAATAAGTGTAATTGATTGAAATACCTTATACATAAACAGTTAAACACTAAATTTGTGGTATGGAAGAGTCTGTCGGAATCTATTCATCCTCATCACTATGATGTTGGGAAAGGCACCACAAAAAAATTGGTTATTAGAACTATTTTCTCTAAAAATTTGGTACACATATACAAAATCATATTATTGTACAATGTTTATACAAATTTGGTAACAAAATTAAATCCACATCATAAGGATTCATAACCAAAGCATAATAAATCTCATTAAATCCTCCACATTCACTTCCAAAACTGAATAAAAAATCATATATTTTAAAAATATTATCAACAATAAACTTTACACATATAAATATTCATTTAGTGGATGAGATGTTATGTGATGTGATGTCCCTGGTTTCATCTGATGGGATGTGATGTTATATGATGTGAAGTTAAATAGAAGTGGTATGAGTGTCATGATATTTTCCATTAGGGAGTGATAGAATCTAGTCAATGTGAATGGTAGGAGGTACCTTTTATTGATATTCATTAGAATATGTTACACATGACTTGAATAAATTATTATGAATTATTTCATGTTGTTGGTTTTGATAGTTGACCTATTTAGTATCTATTTTCTCTAATGTTTTATCACTAGTGCATTAATATTTTCCTTCTACATGTGAAATAGTGATATTTTTGTTCATGTTGAGTATACATGTATTCAAACACTTCACTTATAAAATGATATAAAGTTTTCCAGGAAAATATGTTGACCATGATTAACAATAATAAAATAGACCATAGGATAGTTTTTGTGTCTCTAATTTAGATTATTTTTTGGTTATTTTAATTTGGATGATTTAATAGGTGTTATTTTTATATATACATAAAATTTTGGATTGTTTTGGGATTTTGATTGTATTGTTTAATGGGGTTTCATTCATAAGATTCATCTTATCAATAGGTACAATTTATATTATGGATAGAAATAGCTATCATGCTAGATATTTTTATACAGTTAGTTCTATCAATAAACATAGGTAATTTTGGAGGATTGAATTTGGGGACATTATCACTCTCCCCTCATTATAGTAACTTAGGATAGAGGGGGTTATAACAATTATGATAACACATCTACACATGGATCAGATTATTTTTTGGATTATCAATTCCAGAATTATCTAAAATAAATTCTCAAATGTAATTTCAAATGATTATTTGAAAATTAAATCAACCATTTTCATTTCTGAGATGATATATGTCGATCAAGAATTTAGTAATACCTTTCATGTGAAATATTATATAATCCAAAATCATGTACATATGGTGGTTATATGTCCAATGTAGTTTCAATTTATTATGAAACATGAGTGAATATTTGTATCCAATTTTATCATGTATATTCATTCATTGTGAGGTGGAAATTTAAGAAGGAATATGGGTGTAGAGTTTTAGTATGAAATTCTTATAGTAGTACTACTAATGAATCAGGATCAGTTCTAGTTATCTAATGATTATGGGGATAATCACTATAGTATTGTTGATTTTTTATATTATTATCATATTTCTGTTTAGGGGGTTGATAGGGTTAAGGTAGATCTATCTTAGTGTTTTAGTTTTTATGTCTGGTGTTAGCTCAGGCGTGGTCGTCAAAGTGCATTAAAATGGAAATTGTACCTTAAAGATATTTCAATCACTAGAATATAATACTGACATTTTTATTTAAATTTATGACCAACATCAGTCTATTAATATATATGGATGTCCCCCAAGACTACTCAGATAAATGAAATTTTATAGTGCATAGTGTGTAATACCTCATGTTTGTGGAATTGTTTATATTTCATAGTGATTTTTTGAATTTTCTTTTGGTGGATGGGATGAATTTTTACATGTGTGTTGGAAGGGAATTATGACGGTTAGAGTACCTCAAAAAAATATTTCTTTGGAAAATATACAATGTTTATATAGTATTTATATTGTCTAAGAAAGCACAAGCGGGCGATCTGGGCCGGATAGACTATTGTAGCTGCTACCATTAAACAGATGCCCTTGCCAATAGTAAGGAAGCACTGATGGGTGCACAGGAAGGATAGATTCCCAATACTAGCCAACTAGGGGCCCATAGGGGCATTCATAAATATTATAATCCACATAATTGACTAATCCACCACTTTAAAACCAAAATTTAGTGTTTCCCCCATCCTGAGGCTAGTAGCAGTTCCTAAGAGGAGTTTCTTCGTAATCATCCACCATGGTGTATTTCATTCATTATATGAACAATAATATTTCAGACTATCAATTTAATAATACATTGTTATTGTTATTATTTTATTTTATATATATTTTCTTTTCAATCATTTTAAACTAGAGACACTTCATTTTAATCAAATATTTTATCTTTTCATGGTTATTATGTAATTCTATGATTTCATTGCTTCTCTGATGAACCATATTTTTACCATGGGTGAGTAAAATCCTATGTGTCTAGTTTATTTATTCCCATTAATTTAAACCATAGGTATTCCATGATTTTAATAGTGAACATGATGTGGTCATCTTAGCTTTACAATGATTGAAACAATTTTTAATTAAATGTTATTGTTCTTGTTTATCATAGTTGAATATCCCATTAGACATGTCTTACACCTTAGATAATGAATATTTAATGTGAAATTTTTATCATGGCATAACCTTTAGTGGAATGATTCCTTTAATGTATGTCAGATCCATCCTCATTGGCTTGAGGTGAAGGAAGGGTGTTACATGGACTTACACGACATCCCCATGATGAAAAAGGCTAGAAATAAATACCAAAAGGTTTTGATACATGTTTGGGATGATTCATCCATTAATAACAAAACTACAAAACAAACAATTCAAAACCAATATGCCAGTATACGATGCATGAATACAATTAAAGGAAACTCAACATTTCATTTATCAAATTAATTCTAAAATCATGTACCACTATAGAAGACTACAATATCAATGTAAATATTAGATTAAAAGATAATTAAACTCCAATTCTACCACAAGACTCCACCTCAAAAATATCTATATTCCAACATCATGAAATATCACAATTATAATGAGGTATTTCAAATGACATGTGAAACATTAACCATTCTCACATCTACGTACAGTCCATCTACAAAAGAACCAAAGTGTCAAATCTTGGGTGAGTACTAAAACAATGTTGGTTTTTCTCTAATGACTTCACTACTTGTGAAACTAGGATAGATTATATTAGAAAATTTTTTTTTTGGAAAATTTATATAAAAAAATTATAAAAATTTTATATAAAAACATAAACTAAATCCATTGTAATAATTTTTCCAAGGAATTTACTTAAATAATTCTTTAAATCATCTCACAATCCACTTTGGGATAACCTCTTCCTTTCCACACATCCATACATAAAACGATTCATGAGATACACAGACATCCCTATACTCACATTTGGGATTCATCCTTCCACATATCTATCACATTGTGGACCACATTGATACGGGTAATTCACACCCATATATGTCCTAAACATTTGATGGCGGTACTTCATGCCCTCATCAATCCCAAACCATGTGAACACTTGCCACAAAACTATGCCAACTTAGAAGAAATCCATTTTTCTACAAACCATTAAATAATGAATAATTCATTTTGTTGAAAACAATTTTTATAACATGTAGAAAAACAAAAATTATATTAAAATAAACATTTTAAAATAATGTTATCAAAACACATTCCAATTACACACCACATTCCCAATTTCAATCAAACGTTACTGAAGAGGGTATCCAATGTTAATTCACAGTAAGTAAATAATAAATTTTCATCAAAAAATCAACTCAAAAGTAAGTTGACATGTTATAAGATTTATATTTCGATACTGAATCCACCTACATTGAGTTTTTTTGGTTTAAATGAATATTCTAATGAAGAAACATCATAAAATCAAGATGAATCTTCAGGAACCCACCTTATATCTCTCCCCATATCAACAAAAGACCAAATCTAAACATATTTGGCATCCACAACCATAGATCATTCCAAAATAGCCAACTATTTAATATATCAAGAGTGAGGGAGAAGTAGATCTATGAAAATGCATCCTGAACAACAATGAACAAAGTCCTACCGTTAGAATCGTTTTTTAACACACCAATGAAAGGATCTAGATCGATTTTATTTTTCTAGAGAGATGTTCTCCAATCATTGAGAGACCAAAATCCTGGTTCAGGGTCGTTTGTGAATAAACAATGCACATAGAGGTAAAAATCATGTTATATCGATAATTTTTTGATCTATCATTGAACCGAGAAGGATTTAGTCCCAAATTTTGATAAACTATGAACTATGTGGGTTCTTACTTATTTATTAACGGAGACCCTGTACAGTTCTCTCACATGGTTAAAAAACCATGTTCCAACCATGCCAATAATCACTATCGACCAAATACTCTACATTACATATTTTTCGAAGGTTTCCACATGGGTTCAAAAAACTACATGAAGCCCTTCGACCTTCCCATTATCTCGTGTCTCACTATGCAAGCTTTCTTGCATGGGATTCATGGTTTCCAAAAACCATACAAGAGAGGTGAACATGTAGAAACAACCCCAAACACTCAAACTGGTCACTAAACTCTCATAAACTTCACTCTCAAAAATTATATTTTTAATAAACATAAATAATGGGTTACATAGAAGAAAAAATTGGTGCTAAATTATCCCATCCATTGGAATTCCCATCCTAGAAATGTAGAAAACCTTATGTTCCCTAAATGATTAATAACCATTTTTCTTTATTCTCTTTCTTACATTCACAGGTCTCTTCCTAAATATGACTGTGTTCCAACAAATTCAGAACTAGACTACTACTTCTCCCATGTAATAGATTCTCTTAAATATCCAAATTCCCCACTAGGATATGTACAAATGAGGCATCTTGAGTTAGGTCAATGTGATCCCTTCAGATTACATGGTTAGTATCATGCTGATACATTGTGGACTAATATATTTGGAACACATTATTCACTGTATGGAGCCATGGTGGTAATTCCATCTGATATTCCGTATCTACCACTGATTCTGTTACCTAAAAAGGGAATCTTTATAGAGAAGATAACATGACATTCATTACAATACACCAATGTCCAAACCATATGCAAATTTGTAAGAATACTTGATCACGTGGTAAAAATGAAAATGGTCATCAATGCTGATATAAATTTTATTTCTAATGACATTGATCCATCTCTATCTAT
Source organism: Viscum album (assembly GCA_963277665.1). Classification (NCBI taxonomy): domain Eukaryota; kingdom Viridiplantae; phylum Streptophyta; class Magnoliopsida; order Santalales; family Viscaceae; genus Viscum; species Viscum album. The sequence continues at coordinate 2,130,559,016 of OY728120.1, forward strand.
TTCATCATCTACTAGATATTTTAATTTTTTTGTTGATTAAGGCTCATACCCATTAGTAATGTATCACCTATTTCTACTAAAAAAATGGAGAACAAAAAGGGATCCCAAACAATGCATCAAAATGTGAAATATATATCGAGTATTGATTGCTGTATTTATTTGGAAACTCCACCAGTCGAACATGTTCATCCCAAGAGCCACCAAATTCTATTACACAAACACATAACATATCCTATAATGTTTGTATCTTCTTTTCAAATTTCTCATCTTTCAGGGGCTAAAACACCATATACATGGTAAACTGATTACCAAGGGCCTCATATAAGGATTTATAGAAATGAGAGGTAAACCTCAGATCATTGGATGACGTGATCAGTACTATTATTCCATTCCTCTTTACCACATTTCAGATATATATTTCAGTAAGATCCTCTACTGTTTGAGTTCTATGAATATGGATGAGATGGGATGACTTGTTATGTCGATCCACTATCACCCATGTGAAATATTTCTTCTGAACCATTTCTGTGAGACCTATAACATTATCCATAGGTATCTACACCCATTTCCATGCTATAATAGGTAATGAATGTAATGTACCTATTATTCATTGATGTTATCCCTTAAATTTCTGACACGTTAAGCATCTAGAAACAAATAAAGACACCTTCCCCTTCATAGTGTCCAACTAAAACTGCATTTTAAATTCCTTTTATGTCTTATGTATTATAGGATGCTCAAAACAACTTGAATGGCAGAAAGCATGAATTGTTTCCTCCTAAGAAGTCATAGGTATGAGAATACATTCTCAAAACCATAAAACTAAAATCTCACCTAGCCTTTATAACTCAATGTTCTCCCAATCACTTTATTTTGGCATCATTTCAACACATTATACATTATATTTATATACCTTCTTTACCATCATTATGAAATCTCGAACAATTGAAAATATAATGAAAACCACAACATCAGCTTAGTCTTCACATTCCCCATGTATGTTGGCTTGGACTGACATCCGCTACCACTCATCTGAAGCATTGTTTTCCAACGAAAGATATAATTTTATGCTTTATGCATAAGCCCCAAAAATATCCATTACACAATATATACATCAATTTAAAGTTAAAAATTTTATGATACACCATCCATATTATTTTCCTTAAATTAAAATTAAATTTTGAGAAAATATGATTCTAGAACTTATGATCAATGAACACAATATGATTATTACAAAAGTGGTAATGAATCCATGTTTTTACGGCATGGACAACTGCGGATAACTCAAAAGCATGTAATGGGTAGTTCTTCACATGAACACATAACTATCATGATCCATAACCAACTACATGGTCTCATTTCATGAGGACACTCCTCAACCCATATCCCAAAAACTCATAATAAACCTCATATCCTAGTCCAGATTCTTTCAAAATCAGGATCGGTGTGGATCTATGGTGAACCTTTTCTTCAGGAAATGATTTGTATCAATCCTAACGTTACTAGAATGGAATAGTATTCTTTTTCAATGTTCTCATGGGAGTGTATATTTGTGAAAATTAACATCCCTAGTGATGGTAATAACCATCTACGGAAATAAAACACTACTTGTGAATGATGTTTTTAGTGGTTTCTAAGAGTTAGTAACTTCTTTCCTTCATGGATCTATGAAAACAGCATTTTCATAAATTTAATGTCCATGGAAGGATACATCTTATATAAAAAATTCATACTTTGGTAATTTGGAATAAAAAAGAAGGTCTCTCATGATTTCAAACACAGTCCCAAAGTGTTTCTCATGATCCACCCTTGCCCATGAATACACCTGTATGTCATACCAAAAAACCACAACAAAATATCTATATATCATTAAAATATCTGATACATCAATTCAATAATGATCACTAGTGCATCTATAAGATCAAATGGAATTACCAATTATTCATAATGTCAAAATCTACTTCTCATATATGACATCAGAATAACTTACTTCCAAACTCCCAATTTGTGATATCCTATTCACAAGTCAGTATTATAGAACCACTGGACTCCCATCAATTCTCTAGATAGATCATGAATTGGTGAAAGTGGATACATGTTTTCTATCATAGATTGGATAATCGTAAGATAATCCCCACAAAACAATAGAGTCACATAAGAATTCTTCAAAATCCATACTTGTGGTTCACATAATGACATGATTTTCTGAATGAAACCCTTGATATCGAGTTTTTCCAACAACAAATTTTGTCTCCTTCATTATTTTGTATCAATTTGATAATATGGATGTTACATATGAACTTCCCCCATAAGGAGATCAATTATAAAGCCCACATCTCTTACAGGTGGAAACCTAGTGAATTCTTCAAGAATGAAATCATGAAACTTGTCAACAAATATCATAATGTCACATCTTCCAAACACATTAATTGATTCTTTGGTATATTCACTAACCATTATGAGATCGTTACCACAATTGGTGCCAACTATCTCATTGAACCTATCTTGTGATTGCTTTCTCCAATAAAGAGAATCCAGATACCATCCTCAATCTCGAAACACCCAGTTCTTCTTTAACAGTCTATGTGAGCCTGGAATGTTTCAACCTATCCACAAATAAGAGTACATCATAGAACTTCATCTACAGAAATTAGAAATACCATTTTAGTTTATCTCCACCAATATTTATAGATCATGCTCTACATAGAAATGATCGACATTCACTTTCTCCAAGATTAGTTTGAAGTTTTATTATAGTGTAAGGAATATAAATTTTTAATCAAATTAAATAAACAACTGGAGAATCAGTAACGTAATTTTATAAACAATTATCAAAATAAACATTCATAAGTGTATAATTCAAATAAATCGTACTTATCACCATAGATGGTCTCACTTGATCATCCACAGTCAACTGCTCAGCTCCTTGTAATTTCCTTGTCACTACACTTGGTTATTTATTTCCTTATTAAAATTTCCAAGCCTGAGGATTCATGGTATTCCTAGAATCAATATTGAAAACTATATTCTACTGATGAGATTGGTTCAGATCTCATCATCTCGTCAAATCATATGATGTATGTGACACCTAAGAAGTGTCCCGATCACATGACCATGAAGCATTACTATAATTGCCCATCAAATTCCCAAAATGATTTTAGTTGTTGAAAGTTCTATATTGATCAATAAACTATCTATTTATTTGGTCAAAATAACCACATTGGTAACATCCTTATTTTCTCTTGTGACATGGAGGAAGGCTCACTAAACCTGTCATCTATTTTTGATTCATAATTCCACCTTGGAAGTCGGTGTCCCTCTTCTTCTTTATCCCATCATTAGAGTTCCCACCATTTCTCATTGGTATCAATATACATCCTCCACTCTTAGCACTTGATATGATCTTTATTCTATAGTATCATTATTTACCATCTCTGTATAGTCCGTAATACAGAGAAGAACTATCTTTGAGTGAACCTCCTTCCATATCATCGTTCAAAATATTCATTCGTTCAAGGACTCAATAGCCACAACCTCAATTCAAACATGTTTTACATTCATGAATATTGACTCATACTCGGTGATAATGATATTTTCCTACTTCAGGAAGAAAATTTATTTTTTTCTATGAATCATTAAAATATGAGGATAGATATTTTTTGTTAAATAGTTACTTAAAATCCTCCTAACTCAAGCCATTAGTTTGTTTACTATTCACCACTAGATCCCACCACTATTGTGTAAGATACTCTAGAATATACATTTCTCGATTATCATTCCTCTCTCATGGTGTGTCGTTGGAATCAACATTATGATTCATCCTGTTGTGCCATAACTTCACCTTCACATGTTCAGAATCACCCCGAAGGATGGGTGGATTATGCTTCTATAATATGACTGAATGATCCACTTTCCTAGGTTCATCCCTCTTATTCCATATGTCCAAAACATGAAATTCTTGGGTGATATTCTGAACTAGCTCTTGGTTCACGTATGACAAAGGTGCAACCAAATTCTCCAAACCAACATCATGTTGGTTTCTATGACACCTATCATGTTCTTCATTCTAAAAAAAATTTATAGGACTCACCATCTTGGAAATAAAGACTTTATAATTTCAAATTCACCACATGAACTATCACCACATTTATTTTCAAAATCATCATTTTCTATGTATAACCATTTTTGTTAGAAAATTTTAATGTTTCTTTTGGAAAATAATACCATTTTTCAAATACAATCATCATTATAAATTTCCAAATTTGACATTTGGAAATATATTAACAGGTTTTAATAAATATGCACTTTTACAATGAATATAAAACCTTATGCATAATGATACATTCACTCACAGTGGGATGTAGTTCATCTAATTCATGACATGCTCGTCTCATTGGCTAAAACCATGACAATTAGATTTGAAATTCCACTATGTACCCCCAAAAATATTTTTTATCCAAATCCCTAGTAACATGATTTTCAACATAAAAGGTTAGAAATGTCTTTTTATACTCTAAATTTAATGTCCTAGAAGTCTTACTGCTTTTTATGATCCCATCCAATGGAAAATAAAACCATGAATTTCAACACCCTAGACCGACATAAGTGATGACTACATGTTTCATAAGAAAACAAACTAGTTGATATCAGTTATCTAAAACTAACTTTTAGATCGAAAAATAATTATACAATTTGTATCTTCTTGGAACTTATCATTCGGATTATGAGGGAAGATGGATGTTTCATAGAATTAGGTGACATCCTCAAGATTCCCAAGGCAGGAAATAAATGTTGAAGGGTTTCAAAACTTGTAGGGGGAATGATTTACCTTTTATGAATAAAACCACTAACAATACAATCCATTACCAAACAACCACTACATGATTCTTGAAAACAGTGAAAGACAACTTATCATTTCATTTATCAATATTAATATAGAATCATGTACTATAGTGGAAGACTACAATATCAAGGCATAGAGAGGATGAAAACCTAATAAAACTCCAAGACCCCAACTAGAAACCATTTTCCCCAAGCTATATATTGTAACATCACAAAAAAGACAAAGTTTCACTTGGTATTTCTAAATATGTGTGATACATTACCATTTCCCTTGTCCCAATAGATTATTTCTACAAATGGATTCCATGTTCCCATGCAAGTTTGAGTAATAAAACTCAGTAGGGGTTCCCCAATGACATCCCTACTCATGCCACTAGGATATAACAAGTTAATTTTTTTAAAAAAACTAATTTATATAAAAAAATATAAAAGAAAATATAAAAACATAAACTACTTCCATTTAAAATAGTTTTCCTAGAAAATCACATTAATCATTATTCAAATCAACTAACAATCTTCTTGGGCATAACCTCTATATTTCCTTACGACCATATATACTACCACATAAGAAATACATTTATATTCTGATACATGTGAGACTTGAGACATCCTTCGACTAATAAATCAATAGTGGACCACTTTTATGGGGGTATTTCATGCCCATATCTATTCCAATAAGAAACTAATTTCCCAATTTGCACACATGTCACTCAAGAGGTTTTCAAAAATTAATTCACTACAACTATAATATCAATGTCAATAAAAAAATTCAATTTGAAACTAATTCTTATTTTAATAATATATAGGAGTTGATATTGAATCCATCTACATTTAGAATTTTGGAAGAAATGATAAACTACATGATGAAAGGTCAAAAAACTAGGTTGAATCTTCACAAACCTACCTTATATCTCATCCCCTATCAATAACAAGACCTAATATAAACATATTTACAATTTATAACCATATATCTATCCATAGAGAGTAAATATATAATAATCATGAGTTGTGGAAAATTTGATCTTTGAAAACACATCAAAAACAACAAAGAACAAACCCTTTCTACAAGAATCGGGCTTCAACGAACTAGTAAAGGCTCTAGATCGATTCCAATTTTCATGGGAGAGGTTATCCAACCATTGAGAGGTCATAATCTCTAGTTAGGGATGATTTGGAGAAATAATATCGCACTTAGTTGTAAAGTAAATTAGATCCATAATTTAAGGTTTTTACATTGACCCAAGAATAATTTTTTCCCACGGTTAGTTAAACCATATGTGAATCGTTCTCCTTCTTAATCCTTAAGGGAGACCTCACAAGGATATATCACACAGTTACCAAACCATTCCCTAACCACTATGGGATAAATCGCTATTTGCGACGGGTTATTTGTGACAGGAAGAAATCCCATCACAAATAACCCGTTGAGGAAACTATTTGCGATGGGGGTAAGTGCCCGTCGCTAATAAACAATTATTTGTGACTGTATTTCTTCTCCCATCGCAAATAGTTTGGCGCGACTTGTGTGCCAAACCGTGCAGAGCTATTTACGACGGGACTCGTCACAAATAACTGGCAGCGGTGAACATCTTTTTGCAACGGGATGTCGCCAATACGCTGAAAGACTGTCGGCAGGTACTATTTGCGACGGGTCCCGTCGCAAATAACCTTTTAACCACCGACTGTAATTAATGCATGTGATGGTCATTGTGACAGGACCCGTCACAACTAATCTAACCTATATATACCCCCATCCATTTTTTCACAAAATCAATCAGATCTTGCTCTCTCTCTCTCTCTCTCACTTCATTCTTCAGTTCCAAAGAGAAATTTTCTTTTAGTTGATGTTTTTTATACAAGAGCAATCAGAAGGAGTCAATATCTACAGAATATCAATGTTTAAGGAATTTATATTTTACTTTTTTATATTTATTTTATTTTTTTATGTTAATTTTAATTGTTGTTTATTAGTTCTTATTTAATTAGATTTCAATAGATTTTTAAATTTATTTTGTTTTACTAAGAAATTGATATTCTTAGTTATAATTATAAAAATTTAGATATAATTAATATTAATTAGACATAATTAGGAACAAATAGATATAATTAGGAATAAATAGATATAATTAGCAATAAATATATATATTTGTCAATAAATAGTTATAATTAGCAATAAATAGTCATAATTAGCATTAAATAGATATAATTAGCAATAAGTACATATAATTAGCAATAAATAGATATAAATAGCCTTAAATATATATAATTAGGAATAACTAGATATAATTAGGAATAACTAGTTATAATTAGGAATAACTAGATATAATTAGGAATAACTACATATAAATAGGAATTACTAGATATAATTAGGAATAACTAGATATAATTAGTAATAACTAGATATAATTAGGAGTAACTAGATATAATTAGGAATAACTAGATATAATTAGGAAAAATGAGATATAATTAGGAATAACTAGATAAAATTAGGACTGACTAGATATAATTAGGAATAATTAGTAACAATTAGATATAATTAGTAATAATTAGATATAATTACTAATAATTAGATATAATTAGTAATAATTAGATACAATTAGTAATAATTAGATGTAATTAGTAATAATTAGATATAAATATATATAATTAGTAATAATAAGATATAATTAGATACAATTAGTAATAATTACTATCAATTTGTAATAATTACCTATAATTAGTAATAATTAGTTATAATTAGATATGATTAGCTATAATTAGTAATAATTAGATATAATTAGTAATAATTAGGTATGATTAGTAATAATTTTCTATAATTAGTAATAATTGTCTATAATTAGATATAATTAGCTATAATTAGATACAATTAGCTATAATTATATATAATTAGGAATAATGAGATATAATTAGTAATAATTAGATATAATTAGTAATAATTAGATATAATTAGTAATAATTAGTACTAATTAGTAAGAATTAGATATAAATAGATATAATTAGTAACAATTAGTAATAATTAGATATAAATAGGTATAATTAGTAATAATTTGATATAATTAGTAATTATTAAATATAATTAGTAATAATTAGATATAATTAGTAATACTTAGATTTAATTTTTAATAATTAGCAATAATTAGTAATAATTAGCTATAATTTGTAATAATTACCTATAATTAGTAATAATTAGGAATGATTAGTAATAATTAGCTATAATTAGTAATAATTAGCTATAATTAGTAATAATTTTCTATATTTAGTTATATTTAGGAATAATTAGCTATAATTCGGTATAATTAGTTATAATTAGCTATAATTAGTTATAATTAGGAATAATTAGATATATTTAGAAATAATTAGATATAATTAGGAATAATTAGATATAATTAGTAATAATTAGATATAATTAGTAATAAATAGATATAATTACTAATAATTAGATATAATTAGTTATAATTAGATATAATTAGTAATAATTAGATATAATTAGGAATAATTAGGAATAACTAGTAATAATTAGGAGTAATTGGCAATAATTAGTAATAATTTGAAATAATTAGTAATAATTAGGAATTATTAGGAATTATTAGGAATAATTATGAATAATTGGCAATAATTATGAATTATTTGAAATAATTATGAATAATTAGCAATAATCAGGAATAATTAGTAATAATTAGGAATAATTAGTATTAATTATGAATAATTAGGAATAATTAGAATAATTACAAATAATTAGGAATAATTAGGAAAAATTAGGAAAAATTAGGAAAAATTAGGAATAATTATAAATGATTAGATATAATTAGTAATAATTAGATATATTTAGTAATAATTAGATATAATTAGTAATAATTAGTAATAATTATGAATAATTAGTAATAATTAGATATAATTAGATATAATTAGATATAATTAGATATAATTGGATATAATTAGATATAATTATTATTAATTAGATATAATTCGTGATAATTAGTAATAATTAGACATAATTATATATAATTAGTAATAATTAGTAATAATTAGTAATAATTAGTAATAATTAGTAATAATTAGTAATAATTAGTAATAATTAGTAATAATTAGTAATAATTAGTAATAATTAGTAATAATTTGTAATAATTTGTAATAATTAGTAATAATTAGTCCAAAATAGTCAAAATTAGTAAAAATTAGTAAAAATTAGTAATAATTAGTAATCATTGTGAATAATTACAAAGAATTAGGAATAATTATGAATAATTAGGAATAATAAGGAATAATTAAAAATAATTAAGAATAATTAGGCATAATTAGGCATAATTAGGAATAATTTGAAATAATTAGGTATTATTAAGATTAATTAGTAATAATTCGGAATAATTAGGAATAATTATGAATAATTAGGAATTATTAGTAATAATTAGTAATAATTAGTAATAATTAGTAATAATTAGTAATAATTAGTAATAATTAGTAATAATTAGTTATAATTATTAATAATTAGGATTAATTTGGAATAATTTGGAATAATTATGAATAATTAGGGTTGATTTGTAAAACAAAAATGCTTTTATAATGAAGGGAAAATTTGTTATCATTCTACAACGATGATTACCAAATCTCCTTCCATTATTAAAGTAGTTTTCCTTTTTTCTATGTATTGCTAAGTATTTCTAAATTAGTAATAAATAGTAATATGTACTAATAAATAGTAATAATTAGTAATAAATTGTAATAATTAGTAATAATTTGTAATAATTAGTAACAATTAGTAATAACATTTAATAACCTATAATAATTTTCAATAATTAGGAATAATTAGGAATAGTTAGGAATAATTAGAAATAATTAGAAATAATAAGTGTGTGAACGATGCAATTATATGAGTTTTCTGACAAAAGAGTAACCATCAATCCACTGGAAATTGTTCCACCCTTAATTAATGATAATTATTATGTTGTTGTAATTATTTATCTTCTTTTTCAAATAGTGTTTTTATAAATAAAAACTATTTAAAAACAGTGATGAATATATTATTTATGTAGTAAAATATGGAACAAGGAAGTCAACATCAGTCGTTATTAGATGATCAAGCTTGGATAAATCAGCATAGAAATCCAAATGGTTCTGGTTTAAATCCTGTATATATTGAGGGTGTAGAAGCTTTCTTAATATTTGAATCATCAAAACCAGAATATATTTCAGAAGGCACAATTAAGTGTCCTTGTAAAAAATTTTCTCTATTAATGTTTGAAGCATTTGATAAATTGGGGGACATATCTTTCATATTGGTATTCAACCATATTATGTTTTTTGGTATCAACACGGAGAACATAGTTCCAGAGAAGATCCTAATAACATGATTCTGGATCCATAACAGTTTCAAAATTTAGTACCTGATGTTGTAGTTCCATCTGTACAACAAAATTAAACTCACGATGATATTGATTTAACTCCTGAGTTAGTACCATCTGAATTTTATGAGTTGTTGAGGTATGATGAGGATTCATTATATCCTGGATGAATGATAAAAAAATTAGAAGTTGTTACGAAATTTATGGATATTAAATCAGATAATGCAATGTCAAACAATAATTTTGAGAAAATATTTTCTTTGGTTAAAACACTGTTACCTGAAGGAAATGTTTTTCCTATAAATTATAATGAGAGAAAGAGGTTGATTCGTAATTTGGGCCTTAGTTATTAGAAGATTCATGTATGTCCAAACGATTGCATCTTATATTCCGGTGAAAATGAGTCATTGGATATTTGTACCACATGTGGAAAATTGGGGTATAAAGAAGCTCAACTAGGGATGTCTAGATCAATTCTAGTAAAATAATTGAGATATTTCCCCCTTATACCTAGGTTGTAGCAATTATTTATGTCTCAGAACACAATGTCAATGATTTCATGGCACAAAAATATGATTTCAACTGATAAAAGCTTGAATCATTTATATGATGGCGATTCATGGTAACATTTTGACCGTCTGCATCCGTTATTTGCTATAGAATCCTGAAACGTGTGATTGGGTCTTTCTATTGATGATTTTTGTCCGTTTGGTTCTTATAGTAGTCATTATTCATGTTGGAATGTCTTTATAACTCCCCAAAATTTTCCTCCAAGGATTTTGATGAAGGATCCTTATATCTTTTTGACAATATTAATCACAGGACATCTGAAAAATAATATTTAATTTATTTGAAACCATTGATTTAAGAGTTAAATGCATTGTGGAGTGATGGTGTTAATACTTATGATGTTTCTGCGAAACAAAAGTTCATATTAAAAGATGCATTGATATGGATGATTAGTGAATTTCCGGTATATGGAATGTCATCTGGTTAGAGTAGACATCGTCCAAAAACATGTCCTTACTTTATGAAATAAAACAAAGCCTTTATGGTGGTCAATGAAAAAAACCTTCTTATTTTGATTGTAACTGCAGATTTTTTCCAACTGATCATCATTTTCAGAGGAAAAAATATCATTTCAGAAAAGGTATAATTGAAATAGATGAACATCCAAATATGATCTTAGGTATAGAGTTTAAATCAGTAGTATTTTCAATACCCCCATCACATTTGGACTAAAAGTAAACCAACAATAATATCATGGCTTTAGGAAAGAACATAACTTGGTAAGATGGAGCATTTTTTGGGATATTCCGTATTGGTCTTATTTTTTGGTCTACCACATGTGGGATGTTATGCATATTGAGAAGATCTCTTTTGATAATTTATTTCATACAGTTTTTGATACACTAGGTAAGACCACAGATACTGTAAAGGCACGATTAGATCTTGCCAAAATTTTCAGGCGACCAGAACTTGAATTATTTGAAAAAGTCATATCACAGAGGTTAATGATGCCAAAAGAATCTTATACACTGTCCTAAGAGAGTCACTTATTATTTTTTCAATAGATTTCATATTTGAGACTTCCAGATGTCTATGATTCCAATTTGGGTAAATTCTTTATGAATGATTATATTACTGGATTAAAAAGTCATGATTGTGATGTTATAATGGAAAGACTTATTCCCATTGGATTAAGAGGTTTGTTGCATTCTATGAATTGGGATTCGATAAAAGATGTGTCATATTTTTTCCAAGACATTAGTGCAGCAACACTAGACTATGATGAACTAAGAAAACTGGAAAAATATGTTGCTGTAATTATATGTTAACTGGAAAAAATCATTCTTCTGTCTTTCTTTGACTCAATGGAACATCTAATATTACATTTTCCACATGAAGATAAATGTGGAGGTCTAGTATAGTTTCGATGGATGTACCCATTCGATAGATGCATGCTCAAATTGATGAAAAAAATACGTAACAAAGCATCATTTGAAGGCTCAATTGTTGAAGCTTATTTTCATGAGGAAATTTCTTTTTTCTGCTCCCATTATTTTGTATCTCAATAACCCTCAAAATAGAATCGAATGGGAAAAACAAGGTGAATGATAATGTCAAAATGGACAATCAATTAATAATTTTTAATCAACCAAATCATAGTTTCGGTGGAGTTCATGAATGATGGCTTTAAGATGATGAATATCACAAAGCTCATACATATGTTCTGCTCAACTGTGAGGAAATGACATCATTTGTCCTGTGAGTGCTTCTATCACTTATTATATAATTTATGTTACAATATTTAATCTTATTTTATTTTTAGGTTATATGATAATCATATCAAGAAACATCTTCCAAAAATTACAGTAGCTGCTCTTGAAGAACGCAGAAAACAAATTTATCAATTGTTTCAATAACTGGTAACATAAATTTTTGATGGTTTAATATCAATTCCGTTAATTGTTTATTATATTGATAATTGTTTTAAAAAATATCAGGTGTGTCTGTGTGCTGATAGAATTCATAAGTGACTGTGTATTTTGAGTAACCCACCATCCAAAATGGTTAAATATTATAATGAATATGTGGTGAATGGGTTTCAATATCATACACTAGCATACGGGGAATCAAAAAAAACAATACACAATGGAGTTTTCTTGAGAGGATCACGTCACAGAGAAACTGAAGTTGAATTTTATGGCATTTTGGATGAAATTATTGATCTGTGTATTCTGGGACAAAATTACAAAACAATGTTAAAATGTCGGTGGTTTTATACTGAGAGAGGTTTTCGTGTTCATCTCAATCATAGAATCATCAATATTAAATATTAAATTCTTCTTGCAGTAAATATACAATTTTTACTCACTCAACAAGAACATAAAATGTATTACGCAATGTAATGTGCTACCTCAAGAGACTTGAGTGATTGCTGGAGAATAAAAAAAATGAGATCTCAGGAAAATCAGTTTATTCAAACTGAATGTGGTTCCGCTGAAGTGGATGGAATTGAAATTTTTCATGAGATGACTCAAAATCCATCTGATTCACAATGAGACATGAATATCAACTATGACACCTGACAATTAAGGATCGATGGTGATGAAGATGTTAATGATGTTACAAATGAATTTGAAATGACAACGGATTATGAACCTGAAACTCATATGGATATTGATGATGCTGAGGAGGAAGATGAAGACATTGACAATTACAGCTATGGAAAAGAGGATGAAGATGGACATTGACACAGTTAAATGCTGGTTATAATCATAACTAATATATGTCTAAATATAATACTTATTTTCAACTATCTTCTAACAACAGTCATTTCGTGTTTTAGAAGGAATCAGATCTATTGTGTGAGTTGGAGGAGGCTGAGCTACCTTTGTATGATGAGGATGTGGGATCAGGTGACCCTCAGCCTACTGGTGGTTCAGGAGGTATGTGGAGGGGGAACGACCTTGCGCGACTGATGATTCCTGACCCTATCCCTGTGTGACGTCCACATATTGGTTTCAATCCACACACATGGAGGTATGGTAACCTGTATATTTTATTTATATTTCATTAATTTATTTCTATATATACTAATTGTTTGATTATTTATTCATTTTTCATAGTGTTCAGCATGTAGCTATTTGGGAGGGGAGCGCTATATTGTGCAATTATTTTTCTCATCCATGGATCACATGGGAACAGATTCCCATTTATGTGCGACGTGACATCTTCCATCATTGTCTGGTACATAAATAAATAATATTTTTTTGAAATTTTTTTTATTAACAACTTGATATTATAAATTATTTTTAGGTTTTATGGCATCCTATTGATGATAGCATGCGCGACGCTATCCACACGGCATGGAAGGTTTATATACATGACCATTTCCGCCAGTTTTTTGCACAATTTGAGAAGGACAACCATTAAGAATGCAGGGGTGACAGAATTTGATTAGTCGTGTAGATCCCACCAACCAGAGTACATTTCATTCGCGTTTGGGATGTATTATGTTTACACTGGTTGGGTGGTGGATTTTAGAGTAGATATTTAGTGGGACGACAGAACTGGGGGAGAAAGGAGGCGACACATTGAGCTGGTAGTCGTACATTCATTTCACATAAAGAGAATCTGCTATGTATATTTTTTAATATTTTATATAACTTTAAATATAAACTATTTATCTTATATTTCTATAGGAAATTGAGCATCCCGATATTATGGAGTTTGACGTTTATCATAGGATGTATAGTGACCCAGCCATTGGAGAGATTAGAGGTGATCGTCAGCGTCAGATTTTGGATAGTATTATTTTTTCGTTTTAACAATTGACTACATATAATATTTTTATAATTTTAATTTTAAATTGGAATTGAAGAGTCATATGAGGCTGCGACCTCTTAGACACAGGCTGAGGGTCAGGATGACACGGCTGAGCAGACCAGTGCTCACCATTTCGATGAGGCGGCACGGAAACGGGTGACTCAGTATGGTTTTGAGAAGGGAAGATTAGTTAGCATTGGTTCTCAATTGACTCCGGGTACTTATTATGGTAATTCTGCCATGTTGTTGTCTAGCTGGAGAGGAGCCCATGGAGAGGCATCAACATCTGGCTCACAGTATCAGGAGTAGTTGCGAGCTCAGGCTGAGCATATAGAGACTTTGCAGAAGATGCAAGAAGAGATGTGTCGGTGGAAGCAGGAGCAGGAGCAGCATTACAAGGAGCAGAGCCGTCGGTGGCAGCAGCAGGACTAGTATTAAAAGGAGTAGATCCATCGATGGCAGCAGCAGCATCACGAGCAGATGGAGTACATGCACAATCTGCTCATAGTTTAGGGATGGAGTTTCCTCCACCATCTCTTTCAGCTCCTCCACCTCCTTCAGAAGACGACCCCCAGTGATTTTTTTATGTTACAAAACATTTAAATTAAAAATATAATATCAATTATTTACATTTTCTATGTTTTATATGGGTTCAAATATTATATAATTTAATTTTTAATATTTTTTCATTTTTTCATATTTTTTTGTGAATATTGAGAATTTTAATATTTTTTATTTTTTTATTGTTTTAATAATATTAATATTAGTTTTTCATTATATTGTAATATTATAAAATTTAATTTTTTTTTAAAAAATTATGTTATTATTTGCATCGGTACCTTTAGAGATGGGACCCCCTCACAAATAGTCTCTCAAATTATTTTTAAATCCATATTTTCGACGGGCAAGTCGTCCCATCGCAAATAATTTTTTTCGACGGGCCCATCGTAGAATGTTATACATATATATCATTTGCACCGGGACAAAAGGTCGTCGAAAATAGTTTTTGTGATGGGCTAGTCGTGAAAACTTTTATGTATATATAATACAAATAATTAGAAGCATATTTGCGATGTGATTGTTTCCTGTCACAAATAATATTTTTTACGATGGGCTCGTTGCAAATAATTGTATTTGCGACAACGTTTTCTGCAATGGGCTATTTGCGACGAAGCCCCGTCTCTAAATCCTATTTGAGATGGGATCCCGTCACACAAAGTTCATCGCAATTAACAAGAATTCTAGTAGTTAACCATGCCAAAGAACTCTAACCACCAAATGCAACACCCTTCATGGATTCGCCAATGATTCTACTTGGTTTGGGAAAATTGTGCATAGCTCTTTCTCTTGCACTTTTTCCTCTTACTCGCTATTTCCAATTTCCAATAACTGTTTCAATGTTTCCACAAATAGTGCACCACCCGTTCTCCTATTTGAAATCACAAAAACATCCCAAAAAGTTCTCCAAAATATCTAAATCACCACCCATACACTTTATATACAAAAAAAATTGACAAAATGGTTGCATACTAGAAACTGAGGATGATATAATTTATTTCCTACAATATGTTTGTAATTTTTCAATACAAGACATATTTTGAAGAGTTGGTTGTGAAATTTAATTTCCCAAAAATGGATAATTATATATGTTTTTGACCAATTTTGGACTAATTGAATGTTATAACATAATAAGTGATTAATGTACGAATTTGGAATTTCATGGGTTAAAATTAATAATCAATGAAATTAGGTTTAATCATTAACATAGGGTGATTTCATTTTAAATGATCTATTTCAATCATTATTTCACAATAATTCAAGACCTTGATGTGATACTCAAATGTTTAATGTGGTTTCTAAAAATAAGGAATGAAATTATGATTTCATATTGATTATATAAATTGGTTAATTAACATTCCAAATTATTATTTGGAAAATAAATTTGTAATATCATTTAATTAAGGTCAATAGTAACTCATTCATTGTAAAACCTCAGGGAATTAATGATTGGAACTCATATTTTATGAAATTTATTTGTATTATGAATTTTTATATTCGTAATTTTGAATTTGAAAAATTATCCTAATATGAAAATTGACGATAATGGGTTATGGAGGCCTATTCCTAATGGGAATTAAGTGAAATAATATGTTAGTTAATCAAATAACTAAAATGATGCTTAATTATTAGGAATAGTGGGATGATGACTGAAATTATATAGGAAATATATCACATTCGAATGTCGAATGAGCATCTAGATACATATGATACATGATGGGGGGAATTCGATGGGGATCAACTATATTCCATTTAATTACGATCAAAATGGGAGTCCATTTGGTGTTCCTAGACACCATATAATACATTATGATTAGGAATGTTAGGTTTAGTGTAAAATCATATGCTCGGTTGCCACTTAATTTATCCCAATCCCATTTAGTTACATATCCTCAAGAACATCACCCAAGATTTCAGAGTCGTGGGACTATTAATAAGGGCCTTGGATTGTCTAAGGGGAGACAATTCCCTCATTACTTGAGTGTCATACAACGAAATATCAATAACATAAAATTGGTGAAATCAGTAATAAGAGTCATACAGTATATTAACAACCAGAATAGGAATTATTAAAGAAGTGGCAGACCACATTCAATGAATAAGATGATGAATGTCATATTTCTCATCCAAAACATCCAAAAAAGTACACAATAGTATAATACAATACAAGAATCAGAAGTCAAAAAGGCAAAAAATATCCCAACTAGCATCATGATCCTCATCTCAATCACATTCTCCCATGCTGTTAAGAATATTTCAAGAACCTATAGTAGGGTGCTATCTGTTATCCATACCTGTAATAATATAATCTATTTGGGTATCCAAATAATTTAGAATTGTGTGTGAGACATAATCCTAGTAAGAAACCACAAAAGGGAAAACATCAACATTTAATATAATATATAATATTTAATGTTTGCAGGCAGTAATAAAATATACATATATGATTTAATTTAAACAACTAAAAAACTCCATTTAATTATTCAATTCTATTTAATTAATAAATCTCAAGATCATAAATAATGAACAATGTCCTAGTGATAACATGATCAAATGATTCCTAATGTACTTCCCATAAATTATAATCAAATATTGAATCTAGTTATATGTTATTTCATGGAATAAGCATTATATATATCATTTCATTCATTATTCAATTTAGAATACAATCCCTTATATGAAATTTATTTATGGAAACTAGGTATCTTTGTAGGTGTATCCTAAAGTAAGCACCTTAAATGGAAATCCATGGTGATCCTCACAAGACCCCAGGTGTCGCTCTTGGTGTGATATAACATCAAAATTATTTTTGTCCATCATTGGTGGTCCACTAAGGGAGCCGAATTATTAAACATGGAATATATTATGTAATTCCATTTAAGTCAATCCTTGTAATTAAAAATTTGGAATGCAATTATTACTAATAATAAAATTGTCTCCCACTATGAGTTATCCCTTGGAAACACATATAAGGAAACCATTTATCACTCATGAATAATCATGCTACTATCCAATTGAGTTTCTCCATGTAAATTTCATATGAATCCATGATTCACCCAAGGAATATAAGGAATAAATCAATTTAATATCATTTCATAAAATTCTATTTATTTCATGTCATGGTTAACACTAAGAAAAATTACAATAAATATCACCTAAGAATTTGACACAATCTATTTTCAAACATTATAAGGTCTGAAACAACATAACTCACAAGGGAAATTCATTATTAGAATCATTTTAATCATAAAAAATCTATTATAAGGAAATGGTAAAGATTCATGGTTATCCATGACCTCCCATTAATGAATTTATATCCAATTGATATAACAATTATATGTACACACAAATTTAAATTCAAATCATCCACTATCATCTCAATATTATCATCACATGATAAGGGGATAAGGGAAAAACTCAATTGTAACCAATATTATTCCACCAGTGGTGGTCCATTTATTTAATGAACACTACCAAAGGGGTGGTTCTATTTCAATATCCTCACCCTATAATATTTAAGTTATGGTAAAATTTAATTGAATATTATATATGTAACAATTAAATTAAAATAATAAACATTATTTAAGGAACCACCTGGGAATTGGGTGAATGGAAAAAATATAATATATAAACTCATTAAATTTTAAGGATCTTTGTGGGAACACATAATGTATGATCTTAATGGATATAACATCTAGTATTAGCTGGTGAATTGACTCAAATAAGTAGAAAATGGAAGAACGGAAAAATAACCTATGAATATGGAAAATTATCTCTCTCCCAAATAGCATAATCAAAACAACAATAAAAGAGGACTAACACAAAAGGAATTGAGAACTAAAATATGTGTGTCTAACGAGAAGATCAAAACCTAAATCAAAAATTAGATGGAGGAAAACCTCAATTTCTAGGGTAGTCGATGTATGATTTCTCAAGAGTGTGCTACATTCTATTGTTAAGAGAATGAGAGGATGAAGTTAGAAGTATATTTAATTAATAATGAAATAGTAATATCACCCAAAATTATGTGATGCACGATTTTTCCACAATGTTTTTCCAAACCATAAGTCAAACATACATTAATAGCTATATGAAATGGTTCATCACATGGTTTTTCTACAGGGATTGACTGAAAATGTACAAATTTTTAGAAAATAAACTTTTCGAAATGTACACATTATTACATGGCCATGTAACCAATTTCATATGGTATGTCATAGTCATGAGAGGTCCTCCTACACTCTTCCAGTTCATCACACGGTTGGATAGAACTTGTGGACTACCCTATAAGGTATGAACTGAGAATGATCCAGGATCTTTACTTCCAAAAATATGGGATTTGGGATATGAACGAGACCCAGACACCCCCATTTCCCTTATGAAATCCAATGGAATTCAAAATAAGGAATAATTTAAAATTTAAACTAATAATTATATAAAATAAAATGATTTATATCTCAAAGAATAAATGAGTAATTATAAATATCCCCTTACATAAATTCATCACTGAATTTACCTTTTAATGATAGTGAAGAATAATCTGAGAATAACTCTGACCACATTGATGGTACATACACCTCCCTGTCATAGGTCTCATCCTATACTTAGTTTTGATGTTACAGTGCATATACTAATGAAGATGAATTTCTATAGTAAAAAATCATGATACGATCTACAAAATATATATGATTATCCTCAATGAATACATATAACTATAACTCAACCTCCTAAAAATTAATGGTATGGGAAATATTCCAAT
This sequence comes from Viscum album, assembly GCA_963277665.1. Classification (NCBI taxonomy): domain Eukaryota; kingdom Viridiplantae; phylum Streptophyta; class Magnoliopsida; order Santalales; family Viscaceae; genus Viscum; species Viscum album. The sequence goes on from OY728120.1 coordinate 2,130,578,846, forward strand.
AATAATGTCACAGTTGGTAAACATAGAAGATACCGTTCATGGCATGGAACCACTATGTTAACTACAACTCCTATGATACTAGCCAGAATCACTATAGAATCTCAAATAGTCTAATGAAACCTAGTTAAATCTTTCCCTGTCTCTTAATACTCATCTGTCTCTATATAGGTGAAACATTCATTAAAAAAAGATCCACTAACATGAACTGTATGGGTGGTCGATGGTGATCAGCATATGATTTCTTGTTGCAACAAAACCCCATCTAGCTTAGAACTGGTTTCTTCGATTAATATAGTATCACGGTTACATGGAATAAAATATTTATGGATTGAGAGTTTAGTATTCTTAGTAAACCATGTATATTCAAAAGATGAAAATAAACTAATCAAAACACCTATATTTTTTCTTCTTTCTAAATAAGAATCCTCATGGATAACTATAATCAATATAGTATATCACTACTTATCTTTTATATAATTATTTTAGGACTCTTGGGGGGAAAAGTGAGATCTTATATTCTCAATAAGGGAAAAATATAGTCTAATTAGTAAAGAATCAATTATAATAGTCATTATGGAATGGTAAATAATCTAACACATCTTCCATGTAATCAAAAAACTCAATGGAAGTGCATAAAAATATTGAAATGAAATAACAATAAACACATGTTATCCAAATAATTATGCAAGGAAAAATAAATATGGATTGGTACGGTACTAAAACACAAGATATATAAATAAATAAAAATGAAATTTTTTCATAGATACGTCGACCCAAAATCTCATGGATGACTAATATCAGAAACTAAATGAGGGAAATGCATAATTATGGGATTCCATGTTTCTGAGGAACTGTTAACTAGTACCATCATGATCATTCACCAAATGGATTATTTATTGTGTACAAACCCAATATAAATTTTTTATTAACTATTTTGTCTCATGAGACTACTGATTCATCGAATTTATATCCGTAATCAAGCAACACCCATTTTGTAAGAGTCCAAAACATTCCTCATATTGAATAACCAAAATTAATAACATTCAGTATCAAATAACTCTTTTGAATAAAGAATACCAAATTCTCAATGTTTCCCCAAATAATCATTTAACTTCTAATGTAGATACCCTATGTAAAATGGAAAACTGTTTAGAAAATAATGATATCGATCATAAATGATATAGACAATTAGGGCAAATTTATTCATCCTAGGATATTGAATAGTTCAAGGGGACAAAAGGAATAAATGAAGTGAGTGTGAATAAAATCATATCCAAATCAATCATAAACCACCGATAGGAAGATTAATGAAGGTGTCAATAAAACATTCCAGAAGTTGTGTAAAATAAAAGGGTTTCATCATTGATAAATTTAAATATTATAAAATTATATTTTAAAAACATTTTTTTTGAAAATTTTATTTTTTATGAATCTAAATGAAAACCACTTTCATTGAAATAATATTTCAATACCATTTCTACTGAAAATATACTTTCAAAAAAAATGTAAAGTATTAATTGAATAAATGGGAGAGGATAATTACATACATTTCATACATTGTATAATTAATCATTCCCTTTTCATGTCAAAAAAGTGATTAAAATTAATTATTTAGAGAGAAACAAGAATATTGCTTCGAAAACATTGGTAAAAGATAAAAAAGGGAAAATTTTATTTACCATATAAATTTAAAAAAAATTAAGAATTCATTTTAATAAAACATGGCTTTTATATGAAAAAAGTATCTCTGTCTAATGAGGTAAAAAGAGTCATGTTTTAATAAGTACATTCTTCAAAACATATTGAGTACTGAGGAGTGAGAAATAGAACTAATACAAGAAAAATGACATGAATTACTAGAGGAGAGGAATAATAAAGGACTTATTGAATAATTTTAATAAAATTTCATTGAATGGAAATAAAATTTAATTATCATTAATGTTATTATTGTGGGAAATGATCATTAAACATTCCAAAGTGTCCCATACAACATTGAAATTTTTTAAATCATAAACCTCATGACGTAATAATGTTAAATTAAATACTTAAACCCCATGATGTTAAAATAATGAATTGTATAATATATGAAAAGGTGTATTAGAAATTACATAAAAAAGATCAATGTGGAAAAAATTACATTTATCTTACAAATGTAAAAAACTGGTATTAGAATCCCATACCTTGATTTTTATTTCGCTTGATAATCTGTTAACTTCCTATATAATAATTTTTTTTATGTTTTAATTTAATGAGAACCTTTTTCATGTTTATCATTCATATAATTTCAATTTTTAATATTTTGTATATATCTACATAAACAATTATGTTTACACCAGGTGTTTTGACAAAATTCAATTTCTGTGTAAAAAACTACATTAGTTTGTCAATAATGTTCAAGGAGTTGATTATATAAATAAATCCATATTAATTACCATTAAATAATTATAATATTTATACGATAATTATTGTTTTAAAACTATTCATTAAAAATGGTTATGAAAAATGAATCAATGTTATGATCATGTGGATGGTAGGTCCTACGTACACATGAGTGACATTATCAATTTTCAAAGAAACATTATAGAAAGAATGTAATTAAAAAAATATAATTGTAAAAAGATAATTATATCATAAATAAAATATTATTTAATCATATATACATATAAATTTAATTATTTTAATGAAAAAATAAATCATGTCATGTCGAATAGGGGGTAGTCCACACGTCAACGAATAACGTTATCACATTTTAAGTTTGTGAAAGGGTAATAAATGAAGTGATATATTAATATAGAGTATATTTAAAAAAATAAAATTATATATATAATATCATATGAGGTTTTTTTATTAAATATGTTAAACTGAATCCATCCATTATATATTCCATGTCTACTGTTAACGAATCACAACACTTTGAAGGGGTGGTAGCCAACACTTCCTCAAACAATGTTATCATATTAATATAAAATGGAATGTATTAAAGATATGTGAAATAACAAAATTAAATAAATAATAATCATTAATAAATATCATATTATAATGTATAAGCATACTTTATTTTATAATGGAGACCATGATATGTTGTGTGGAAAAAATTAACAATCATTGTTTCGTGAAGAAATAGTTATCCATATGAAGAATAAGTATGTTTGTAACCCATTTTTTGGTAGTGTGTGTATTTTTATGTTGAAACAAACACAATGGATCATAATATTATATTTATGGTACTATGTTTTTTATATATGTATGTAATAAAGTGATTTTTTGAGGTGGATAATGGAAATACAATTAAAAACTAGAGAAAAGGTGTCACCATTTAATCAGGAAACTACTTTTTGTTTGATAAAAAAGGATTCATTAGAAGGATTTAACATGAAGAGGATGATTGGAGTTCAATGTGATTGAGGTTGTAAATCTATATTTTATGATCATGACCAAAATTTATGTTTTTTTAGCTGTGCGGAATTGGGATTGGTGGTGGCCTTTCATAGGGAAGGAAAGGGATTCACATGGAATTTTTGGAAAAAAGTTAGTTGAACACAAGATCTTACCTAAAAAAGTAATAAAAAAAGAAAAAACATAATAATAAACGATAATGGAAAAATATTTCTTAGAATATTGGTGTTGGAAATGTGTGTTGGTCATTTGGGCCACTATGATAATGGTTTAGTCCTTTACTAAGCTTATTTTTTCCTTAATAATTGTAATTATTTCTAATTACATTCAATAATATTTCAGGTAAAAAAGATGGAATATTTATAAATTGGGAATTATTATTATTCCAAATATAGAATCCAATATTTAAAGATACAGTAAAAAAAGTAGATGAAATTAATTTAAAATCCTCTGGACAGGAGGGACAGAAATGGCGGTTTTTCTGTAAAAATGTCAGAAAGGTTTATACATTTTTTAAATCAATTTAGAATTGAAATTAATTCAAATTACATATATTGTATTAATTTGTAAAATTATTATATATTTAACCTATAATACCAACATATAACATAATTAATCCTTATAAATATATCAGATGAAAAATATGTTTTGAATAAAAATGAAATATTTTTAACTATTCATTTTGAGTTGAAATGTTTCAAAATAATATCAAAAATTTAACCTAAAATAATAATTATTCATCAATTTAAAATATGAATTTTAGTATTACATAGTAATAAAATTAAGTTGTGAAAATATTTATTGAAAATGGGTTCTCCATTAAATGGTTTCAAAATTTCCCTGATAGAAATATTGGTTTTTATGTGTAAAATAGGGTTGGTCATTATATTATACTTATCAAATAAAATGTAAAAATATAAAAAATATTTGGTCGAATAGAATATATATATATATATATTACATTAACATCACTAAATAATTTTAGTCAATTTAATATATTAGTGTAAAACTACTTTTTCAGTATAAAAATTATCTACATAAAAAATAATCATTCTATATTCAATTGATTATCATATTCATTTTTTATTTATTTGTAACGAATAAATTAATTACATATTTCTATTATCCAAAATTTTTATATATTAGTTAATACTATTCATAAATGAAAACATAATGGATAGGTTATATCGTATTATAATAAATAATGATGTTTTAATAAAGAATTTTTATTTTGTGTAAATTGTTCATTCAAGTAACCAAAAATATCAGGTAAGGTTTGTATTGTGTGTAACGAAGAGTGTCTAGGAATCTCTATCTTTCTTGGAAAACAAGCCATCTAAGAAGGTCGCTCATGTATATAACATAAGATGTCAAAAAAAGGTCGCTCTTATGTGTAACCCGCACTAACATAGTTTTTCATGAATTGAGATATATAGAATATATTTTTAATAGTAAATATATTATAATGTATCCACATATTATTTTACAACAAAATAATTGTGTCACGTGTCATACCTGATATCGAATACAAGGTTCATACATTAGATTTTCTTACTGTCGCATTCTCCTTGCCTTATTTTAAATTCCTAATTGTAGTAAAATCATTTTCATGTTGAAAAATTGTTTGATACATCCTATGATTGAAATTTCAAATCATGAGAAGGATTTATTAGTCATACTCTTAAAAAAAGGGAATGATAAGTACAAAAATCATGTAAATAATCATGTAATTGGGTCTCTATGTTGGAGAACATTAGGGGTTCAGAAAATACATACTTGTATGAAACAAATAAATATTTATAGTGTGTGAATGAGGTAATTAATAAAAATCAATTTAATAGTAAATATAATATTTATGGCCTCATAACCTCAAATAATTGACGATTCATAGTGCCAATTATTCGACCGAAATTAATATTTTTCGACCAAAAATTTTTCTATGTCATATTCCTAATGTTGGGATATTTTTTTACTAAAATGGAATATAATGAAATATTCTAACATGATAGGTTTCAGTTTAATATGAACACTCTATAGACCATTTTTCTTTAATCAAATTCAAATTCACTGCTTTATTACTAGTTAGAAATAATGAATTTTTTTTCTTCAAGTACTAAAAAAACATTTAAAAAATTATAATACATATAAAGTGTGAAATGACTTATTATTTGACTTTATCAATCTTCTGAAACCAACAGTTTTAATAAATTAATATATAAAACCTATATTTACACTACCGGTTCATAATTGATATGATTTCATCTAATAGATTGACAATAAAATGAAAAAACAAATCAGGAAACTTCCATGCACAGTTGTTGGCATGAAACCCATATCATCCTTTAGTTATGGTTTCCAGACCATCAACTTTTCCATATTTGATTTGTTTTTGACTGGATTTCATTTTTTCATTTTCCAAAAAAAATATTAATATAATTTCAAAAAAACCACGGTGGACATCTTTAAAATTATGTTCATCACTAAGTATCCTTTTAAACAAATTTTCAATAAAACACCATTACATAAATACATAATCCATTTATTTTGACATAAGTAATTCATTAGTTTTTATTTTATCCATAACATCAATCATATAATTTGTCACGACCCGTCCTCGGGGCCCGTGCCGTGACTACCCCAAGCCCTCCTTCCATAGGCCAGGGGCTGGCGACTAGCACCAAAGGCGTAAAATCCCGTTAACTGGGAAGGCATTGCCTTTATAAAAGAAAACAAGCACCACATAGTACAAGCGGAAGTAAAACACTAAGTACAAAAAGAAGAGCTGAAAAGTAAAAAGGGTCCGGAAATACAAGCCCAACTGTAAAGTACAACTCGAAAGGGAAAACAACGACTGAAAAGTAAAGCTGCTACGCGGAGATGTCCACTGGAAATCCCACCTGAAGGGTGGGTACAGATAGCTCCTCTGCTCCTCGGGTCCTGCCATCCGCTCCGAGTATGTCCCGCCCAGTGGTCCACCTCCGGGTACCGCCTCGTCGTATAGTCCACCTCCAGGTACCGTCCAGTCCTCGAACCTTCGGCTTCCGTCAGCACTGTCTGTCGTCTGCAACCAACACAACGAGGTGCGGGCATAGCCCGTGCAGGGGTGAGTATAACGATACTCAGTAGGGACCCCGAGACCCTCAAGGTCTCAATAAAACCAACAAGGATAAACACAATAAGATCTCAACAGATAAACTCTACTTAGGTATATGCCCATACATATACCTACGTTATCAAGTAACCCATCTCAATCATGAGGAAACACAAGAATTGTGAAATCGACGGATAACCACTACCCGGGTATATGCCCATACATATACCAAAGTTAGCAAGTAACCCATCTCAATCATGAGGAAACACAAAAGTCAAAAGTCTCAGCTCAAACCAGGAATTTCATTATCAAAACCGTAACAGCTGAAGAGCTCCGTCTCTGGAGTGTGCAGTGGTCCTGTCACGACTCCGAGGTACTGCTCACTAACCTAAGACTGCTGAGGTACTCCTCCTGTCGAGTACTGCGGGTTTGCGGCCAACTACCTGGCGCTCCGTCCGCTGAGGGTCTGTCGCCAAGTACCGGGCGCTCACCCAAATAGCCTACTGAGGTACTCCTCCTGTCGAGTACCGCGGGTTTGCTGCCAACTAACAGGCGCTCCGTCCGCCATGGGTCTGCTACCAACTACTGGGCGCTCCGTCCACTGGGCTAGTCGACACACTCCAAGTCGAGTCGGTCAAGCAGTCGTCAGGTCTCAGCAATAGTGTTAAGGGTACCGAGTGTGGTTTTCAGTTCAGGGAGTCCAGTGTTGGTGCGGGCGGCCGACGTATCCATACACCAGGACCCTGACAACTGATTTCCGACTTTGTGCACGAAAACACTGATTGCGTGTGTGTTTTCAAAAGTTTTTTTTTCCCCTTAAAACAGCTCAAACCAGGTCAGCTCACCAGGTATAATCGTTTGATCGTGTAACGTTGTTTCTTTCAGGATGGCCCCACGACGGCAGCCAGCTAGGGTTCCGAGAGTCGAGCGAGACGACAGCCCACCGAGCGACGAGGCCTCGGTGCAGGTCCCTTTTTCAGTAGTGGCACCGGCGGTAGCTTTACCCGCCGATCCCCCGATGCTTCCAGCAGCAGCCGCTGACGATGCACGTCGCCTCAGCGCACTGCATGAGTTTCAGCGCCAGCGACCGCCCAGGTTTCGCGGGGAGACGGATCCCCAGGCTGCAGAGGACTGGCTGGAGGCAGTGGTACGAGTGTTTAGGCTAGTGAGGACACCAGCATACCTCATGGTGATCCTCGCTGCGAGCCTACTACACGCAGCAGCAGGTAGGTGGTGGAGCCACTTGTTTCAGTTTTGCGATGAGATGAACTTCGCATGGGAAGACTTCGAGACCTTCTTCAGGGTGGAGTTTGTGCCAGTATCTCTACACCCCGAGCGTGTACAGGAGATTCTGCCTTTACCGCGTGTTTTTCGATCAGAAGCTGAGTCATCTGTGGGCAGTAGACAGATGATGCAGAGGTCCAGGAGGACCAGACCAGCAGTTGGGCGATCTCGGGTTTTAGGACCAGTGGTGCAGGGCACCCGGAGTGGGAACAGAGCTAGCCGTGCAAGGAGCAGGTTGTGTTACTCATGCCGTGGAAAGGGTCACCTGGCACGTGACTGTCCGACTCCTCGATCCGCAGTCTTGGAGGGAGCCACCGAGGTTGAGGCAGCGACAAATGCTTGAGCAACAGTAAAGCAGGTGGACAGGAGCGGAACTAGTGGATACGTCTTTTGTACTTATAGTTCCATGTTGATGTTGCTTTTGTGTAGCGTCTTGTAATATGAGCTGCAATAATAAAAGACGCATACCTTTGTGATGTTTTCTTTCCTGTCCTCTTTTGTGATGTTACTAATAGGTTCCAGTTGACTGTTGACTTGACTCTCACTTGTGAGACATCTACTGGAGGAGACCAGTTACCACACACTGATGCCGACAGTGTGACTCAACCCTTGGAGGCGAGTGTAATGGTTGGATCTCTTAGTAGTAGCGTCGAGGCCTTACGACGTCATCCTTGGTATGGATTAGTATCATCCATGTTAGGATTGACCGTTTTAGGCAAAGAATGTGGTTCATCCAGGGGATGAGACCAGGTTTCTCTTATCGGCAAAGAAGAAATCTTGCAGCTCTTGTGGGACCAGAGATGGTCCGGGCCACGTCAGAGGAGGTCCAGGTCATCCAGGAGCGGATGAGGACAGCACAGAGCCGGCAGAATTCATTCGCTGACAGGAGGCGGAGGCCACTAGAGTTCGAGGATGGTGACCACGTCTTCTTGCGGGTCTCACCTTGACGTGGTATTCGGAGATTTGGCCAAGGCGGAAAGTTATCTCCGCGCTTCATCGGACCCTTCCAGGTCCTCAACAGGGTTGGTGAGGTGGCTTATCGCCTGGCTCTACCACCTCAGTTGCACCGAGTGCACGACGTCTTCCACGTGTCTCAGCTGAGGAGATACGTGCACGACCCGACGCACATCATTGACCATGGGGAGCTTGACGTTGACGATGGGGTGACTTTTACAGAGGTCCCGGTGGAGATAGAGGATCGACAGGAGCGGGTCCTACATGGGCGATCGATTCCTCTTGTGCGCAACAGATGGCGGCACGGAAATCTCCAGGAGAGCACATGGGACCGGGAGGCTCAGATGCGTGCTCAGTATCCTCTTTTGTTTCCCTAGTTTTTGATGTAGCTTTACGGGGACGTAAAGCCCTGAGGTGGGAGTAATGTAAAGACCCGTAAAATTCAAGGGAAATTTTTTCTTAATTTTCTTCAGAATTTTACAAGAGCGCGGTTTCTGACGGCACCTGATTCCGAGGCCCGGAGTGCCCGGAATTAATTTCCGAAGTTTGGCTCGGGTACGTTCAGTGAACGAACGAGCGGGAATTCCTAACTTTTGATCCGGTGCTCGGAATTGAAATCTGAGGGCACCGATGAACTCGCAGCGCCGATATTCGCTTAAAGAGACCTTTTCGGGAGTTGCGTTTGTTGCGAGTTGAAAGTTAGTTTTGGGGTTTTTCAGTTAAGTTAAATAAAATTGAGTAAGACAAATTTTATGTTAACTTATTAAAAACCTACCAAAGGAGGTTGGAAGTGGGACCCACACCCACTTAACCTCCCTTGGGAGGATTAAGTGTGGTGGGGCCCACACGAACCCCTTTTTCTTTTCAAATTCTCTCAACATCCTTAACCCCCCTCTTTAATGGCTTAAGTTACTTAATTAATTTTGGGGAGTTAAACTCTTTTGAATTTCAAACATTTGAAATTCTTTTGAGTTATGTGTTAATAAAATAAGATGTAATCTTATTTTTTTTTGGGTTGTTTTGTTTATTCCCTTGAGAGCTTTTTGAGAGCTCCTCTTCATCTTCAAGCTCTGACGAAGAACGAAGAATGCTCAAACTCCGACGAAGAACGACGCATCTCTTCTTCGTCCTTGGTGTCAACAAAAGGGAACGCCGCTTCCTCCTCGGACCTTCTTCGTCGGCAAACGAAGATCCGCCAACGTCGTGTCTCTTCGGGCATAACACTTCGTCAACGGATTTGACGAACGACGACCGCGTCGCCCGACCTCCGCGACGTCGTCTTCCGCGGAACGTAGAACGATCTTCGAACCTTATACCAAGGTAGGGGTTGTTGTTTTATTCTTTATTTATTCCATTTCTTGAACATGGATCTCGCATGTCTAACATGAGACTTTGAATGTTTAAGTTGAGTTATTTGTTTAATGTGAGGGGGCCGGACCGCATGAACACGGCCGAACCCCCTCCATCGTTCATGTTTAATTCTTGCGATGGAAGCAAAGTGGCGTGGTGCCGTCGCACCACGCGGATTACCGTGCGTTTATTTTATGCGGCGTCGTTGCGCCACGCCGAGGTAGAAACTTCAAGAACGCGACGCCGTCGCGCCGCGTTGAAAAGAATCAAAGCACGGCGAAGGGGCGCGGTGCCGTCGCACCCCGCCGGATGACGAACGTCGCGGCCGGTTCCGGGCCGCGGCGGGACGAGGAGACCGCGGCCGGTTCCGGGCCGCGGCGGAAGGGAAGACCGGCGGCCGGGCCGCCGGCGTCGGAAGCCGAAGAAGGGGACCGGAAATTCCGGTCCCGTTTGAGAAAACCGGCCGGCCAGCTGGCCGGCCGGATGACTTAAAACCGGGGAATTTAATTCCCCGGCCACCCTTTTAAAACCCCCCTCTTTAAGAGAGGGGGGCGGTTCTTGAGGGAAGGGGGCAGCCGCCCCCTTGGTTCGGCGCCAGCAAGCCCCCCCACGTGAGGGGGGGGGGGGGGGGGGGCGGTTTTGAAAGAACCGGCGCGGCCTTGTGCCGCGCCCCTTTGAAGAACCGCGGGGGCTTAGCCCCCCGCGTGCGCCGCGGCCCGCTGCCGCCACCGCGGCCCGCCGCCGCTGCCACCGCGGCCCGCCGCCGCCACCGCGGCCCGCCGCCGCCGCCGCCGCCGCACCGCCGCGCCGCCGCGCCGCCGCCGCACCGCCGGGCCGCCGCGCCGCCGCCGCACCGCCGCGCCGCCGCCGCCGCGCCGCCCCGGGGGGGGGGGGGGGGGGGGGGGGGGTCGGGCCGGGTCGGCCCGGACCCGGACCCCCCCGTTTCGAACCAGAATTAGTTTTTGGCTCATAACATGAGCCTCGGACCTCCGATCGACGAACCGTCAGCGGCAACACGATCCATGGATCGAGACGGTCGTTTCGGTATAACGCACTCAAGGTTTCGGATTACTTTGAGTTCGGCCGGGTTGGTTCGTTCACGGAACCAACCGGGCCTTCGGAGAGGAAACGCTCATATCTTGAGCCACGAACGTCCGATTGACGCGCCGTCAGTCGCGTTGCGTTCCTCTTAATGAGACGGATCATTTGGAATACTCCGCCCGAGGTTTGGACGCAGGTGGAGTACGGTCGGGTTGGTTTTGCCTTAAAAACCAACCGGGCCCCGGAGACGAAAAAGCCAATAACTCACAGACCGGGCGTCCGATTGACGCGCCGTCTGTTTCGTTGACTTCCTCTTGATGAGACGGAACTTTTGACATACTCCGCCCGAGTTTTGGATGCAGTCGGAGTATGGCCGGGTTGGATTGTACCCGAAATCCAACCGGGCCCCTGGAACGGAAAAGCTGATATCTTTCAGACAGGACGTCCGTTTGACGAACCGTCAGCGGCGTTGGTGGTTACGTTGAGTAACGGTCCCTTTGAGTATACCCTATGGGAGTTCAGGGTACAGTTGAGATACGGCCGGGATTGGTTTCGCTCACGAAACCAACCGGGCCCCTGGGACGAAAAGGCTAATAACTCACAGACCGGGCGTCCGATCGACGCGCCGTCTGTTGCGTTGAGACCCCTGTGACGAGACGGACCTTTGAGACACTTCTTCGTGGGACTTTGTGATACTTGGAGTATCGACCAGTAGCTCGTGGAGCGGACCCTCCCGGAGACGAGCGTGCAGAGTACGGAGACCGTGTAGCCGGCTGAGACCTGACGACTGCTTGACCGACTCGACTTGGAGTGAGTCGACTAGCCCAGTGGACGGAGCGCCCAGTAGTTGGTAGCAGACCCACGGCGGACGGAGCGCCTGTTAGTTGGCAGCAAACCCGCTGTACTCGACAGGAGGAGTACCTTAGTAGGCTATTTGGGTGAGCGCCCGGTACTTGGCGACAGACCCTCAGCGGACGGAGCGCCAGGTAGTTGGCCGCAAACCCGCAGTACTCGACAGGAGGAGTACCTCAGCAGTCTTAGGTTAGTGAGCAGTACCTCGGAGTCGTGACAGGACCACTGCACACTCCAGAGACGGAGCTCTTCAGCAGTTATGGTTTCGATAATGAAAATCCTGGTTTGAGCTGAGACTTTTGACTTTTGTGTTTCCTCATGATTGAGATGGGTTACTTGCTAACTTTGGTATATGTATGGGCATATACCCGGGTAGTGGTTATCCGTCGATTTCACAATTCTTGTGTTTCCTCATGATTGAGATGGGTTACTTGATAACTTAGGTATATGTATGGGAATATACCTAAGTAGAGTTTATCTGTTGAGATCTTCTTGTGTTTATCCTTGTTGGTTTTAGTGAGGCCTTGAGGGTCTCGGGGTCCCTACTGAGTATCGTTATACTCACCCCTGCACGGGCTATGCCCGCACCTCGTTGTGTTGGTTGCAGACGACAGACAGTGCTGACGGAAGCCGAAGGTTCGAGGACTGGACGGTACCTAGAGGTGGACTATACGACGAGGCGGTACCCGGAGGTGGACCACTGGGCGGGACATACTCGGAGCGGATGGCAGGACCCGAGGAGCAGAGGAGATATCTGTACCCACCCTTCAGGTGGGATTTCCAGTGGACATCTCAGCGTAGCAGCTTTACTTTTCAGTCGTTGTTTTCCCTTTCGAGTTGTACTTTACAGTTGGGCTTGTATTTCCGGCCCCTTTTTACTTTTCAGCTCTTCTTTTTGTACTTAGTGTTTTACTTCCGCTTGTACTCTGTGGTGCTTGTTTTCTTTTATAAAGGCAATGCCTTCCCAGTTAACGGGATTTTACGCCTTTGGTGCTAGTCGCCAGCCCCTGGCCTATGGAAGGCGGGCTTGGGGTAGTCACGGCACGGGCCCCGAGGACGGGTCGTGACAGAATTTTTTAAATTGTTACACTCTATGTTCAATATAAAACAGTTTATGGTTAACTGGTGTTATTAATTGACAAAATCAATCACAGTGGGTTGTAAAGTATTTGTGAATATTCATAAGTTTTTAAGAAATGAGTGTCAAACTAGTTGGGTATTAAGGCCTATTTTTATATAATAGGTTATCCTGAGTCAGACTCAGATCAAATTGTTGGTGTTTCTACTCCTAGGTACATATTTTTTTTTACCATTTCCATGTGTAGTATCCTGACAAGGATGTATTTCTAGGAATAACAACACAATACATAAATTATGAAAATTTCTAGTATGTAATTATTTCTATATCATTAATTTAAACATTAAGGTTATTTCCTATAAACTATGTTTTCCTAAATATAGTCCACAAGGATTATACTATACATCCTTTGATACAAACTATGGTGACACAAACACAGGTAACCCAGAGTAGGTGTCTGCTAAATAGGTCTTATAACGTTGGAATAATAATATTAGATAGTCCATCTTTTTAATGAGGTAAGTAGTTATCAAAATAATCTCATTTTCACAATCATTCTTTATAATTTTTAAAACATGTGTTTTAAATTTTTTTTCATGATGAGATACAATCTACTAAGGTTCACTATGATGTCTTAAAATATTGATTATAGAGTTGATAAATTCTCTGAAGAGGTATATTCTCTCTTATTGTGATTAAATGGGTGTAATTAGTGATATAATGAACAATAAACCCTAATGAATCAAATTTTTTGTATTCTATGAAAATCTATTGAAATTTATATAGTAATATAATCCCACAACCACATAGGAACAAAGAGGGGTTTCAGGAAACCATTAGGAAATACTCACCTATCCATTAAATATTGAGATATGAAGCCTGATATAATGTAACTAATTTCATACTTCATATCCTCTCAATAAAATGATTATTCGAATCTATAAACATTTTGGTGGTAATAGGGTGAATATAATAGATTTATTTATTAGTATCAACTAATAAATAAATTTTTATATCATGAATAGTTGGAACACCTATCCTCATTCTATATTTTATCACACCATCATCATAAAAAAATTCATTTAGTTTCCCATATTCATGAAATTAATTTTATTTTGTATAATCATATCATAAGGTTTTGATATTTTAATTTTCTTTATTAAATATTGTGTAGTTGTAATTTGGAAAAGATGCGATAATTCTCCATATCTAATTATTCTAAAATTTGAATTTAATAAATTAATTAATAGAATAAATTTTTTAATCCCCATTTTAATTAAAACTCTTTGATCATCTCAAATTAACCCATTTAGAACATTATTTTCCTTCCCATTGTTTTAGTATATTTATGAATCATAATCCTTGAGTATGTCACCCCATCCTATTTGTCTCATGTTGATATCCTTTTAGGAAAATATTTATTCCAAACAATTTTTGACCCACATGTATCCACTAATTTCACCATATATGTAACACATCCATATTTTGAATGATGATATTATAGATTTCCATTCAAGAACATGGATTGAAAATTTATATTGATTCATCATTAAAAATCATGATACATAAGACATAACACTGTTATTTTGTACAAGGAAAAAACTAAGGCCTTTCTTCAATGCATCATTATATATCACAAAATGTTCCATTTGGGATGTTAATGTCAATAATTTAATATTCACCAATTTTAAATTTAGTTAATAGAAAATCATTTCATTTTTATAACCATATACATTTAACCCATTTATATGTTTTTTTGTTAATGGTTTAGATAATTATGAAAAGTATTGAACAAATAGCTGATTGTAATATGATTCCCATGTAATATATGAATATTTATATGTTTATTCATTGTTGGATAATATATGACACCCATATTTTATAAGTTCTATGAATTTTTATTCTATGAAGATAATATATCAAGAAAAAAGAAACATCCTAATGCCGCAATTCATAATTTTCAAAATACTCTTTAACTCTTAGGGATTTATCGATGATTATATAATTCATCATGTTCACTTCATAGATTATAGATTATAAGAATAAATAATCGATAGATACTACAATGAAATTATTAATTTAACATTTTAATAATTAATTAAATAGAACAATAAAAATAGAGGGTAAATTAATCAATGTTATGGTCATTACTACTGTAAAGACTCATAAAATTCAAGGGAATTTTTTCCTTAATTTTCTTTGGGATTTTACAAGAACGCGGTTTCTAACGGCACTTGATTCTGTGGCCCGGTGTGCCCGGATTTTCTATCCAATGTTTAGCTCGGGTACATTCAGTAAACGAACGAGTGAGTTTTTCTAACTTTTGAACCGGTGATCGGAATCAAATTCTGAGGGCACTGATGGATTCGTAGTGCCGGTAATTTCTTAGGAACACTTCTTCTGGAGTTGCTTTTACACAAGAGAATTTGTTAAATTTTGTGGATGGTAAAATAAAAATTGAGCATCAATTTTTTTTCTCTATGTGGTTAAAACCATTGAGTGGAATTTAGGGGAAACCACCCAACTTCCAAAGTGTGGTTATGAGGGCGGTGGGGCCCACACGAACCCCTCCCCTTCATCTCCCCTAACCTTCCATAACCCTCCATTTATTATGTCATGTTGAGTTAATTAATTGAGTGGATTAATTCAACTTTTGAATTTCAAATGCTTAAGTCATGTTAATAAAATAAGTCAAGTACTTATTTTATTTGGTTGAATCTTGTTGTGTGAGTCTTTTGGAGCAATGTAAAGGATCTGGAAGTTCTTCTTCCTCGATGAAGAACGCGAAGAAAGCCGACCTCCGACGAAGGACGACAAGAACACCAGATCCCCAGAAATCGATGACGCAATGCCGACGAATCATTTCTACGTGACGTGACTCTCTCCTTCTATGACGTCTTCTTTCGTGACAGTAATTTCCGCGACGAACCATCGCTCAATGAACTCGATGAGGTAGGGGTTTATTTTAATTGTTTGTTCCAGATTACTTCTCTTTCTATTATTCGTGAAACTTTTCCACTTGCTATCGATTAACAGGAGGGGGATGGACCAAACAAAGAAGGCCGACCCTCCTCTCTTATTCTTGTACTATTGCGGTTCGAAGGACAATGATGCGGTGACGTCGCACCGCGCGGGATCGTGCGGCAAGGATGTGCGGCGCCTTCGTGCCGCGCCGATGATGTTGAATAAGGTCGCGGCGCCATCGCGCCACACCGAAGAATCCTGAAGGCACCACAGCCAGAGCAGGGCTGAGGAGGAGGGGTGCGGCACCATCACACCACGCAGGGCGGATAAAGGCAGCGACCATAATCCGCGACAGAGCAGGGACCGGCGGCTGGTTCTGGGCCGCCGGCGTCGGAGCAGGGGGACCGGCCAGTGCCGGTCCCACAGCGGCAACAGCCAGCCGGCCGGTCAGGGGAAGATCCGGGTGTTAAGACCCCCGGCTAGCCAGCTTGAGGGCCCCACCAGGGGCCGCGGTTATAAATGAGTGGGGGGAAGCGATCCCCCCCCCCCCCCCCCCCCCGCACCCCTGTCTGATCAGCCAAAAGGGTCGAGCCACCTGGCTGGCACCAGCGCACTGGGCCAGCTGCCCAGGACGGGCCGGGCCATGCCCAATCGGGCCGGACCCAGACCCAGGATGGGTCAACCCGGTTCAGGCCGACCTAGAGGCTATCGGGCCGGGTCGGACCGGGCCCGAACCCCCTATTACCGGACCTCTCACGGTCTATTGCCCAAAAATTAGGCTACGAACCTCCGATCGACACACTGCCAGCTGTGATGTGATCCTTGTATCGAGAATGACGTTTCAATATATTACACTCAAGGTTTCAGAGTACTTTGGGTTCGGCCGGGTTGGTTCGTACACGAAACCAACCGGGCCCTCGGAGCTGAAACACGAATAAGATGAGCTCCGGACGTCCGATTGAGGTGATATCGACTTTGTTGGATTCCTCTAAGTGAGACAGACCTTTGGACTTACTTCGATCGAGGTTTGGACGTAGTTGGAGTACGGTCGGGTTGGTTTGGACTTAAAAACCAACCGTGCCCCTGTGACGAAAAATCTAATAACTCTCAGACCGGGCGCCCGATTGACGCGCCGTCTGTGACGTTGAGTTCCTGTTGATGATACGGAACTTTTGGATACATCAACTTCAGACAATGTGTCATTTCATGTATCTTCCCTTCGGCTCGTGGAGTGGACCCTCCCGAACGAGCTTGCTGTTGGCGGGAACCCTAGAGATGGCTGCGACTGCGACGACGACGACGACTGTACAGAAATCCTCCGTGGATTCGACGGCGACGACTACAACACTCTGCGATCCTACGTGGATCAGTGCTACTGATCCTGTGTGGGACCGATCCTGTGTGGGTCAGAACTCAGTGGTCATTTGTGGGACAGTGCCTACAGATCCTATGTGGATCCGATCCTATGTGGGTCATTGCGGGGGTTAGTTACCTAACGATACATTGTGGATCATTGCAGGGCTTAGTACCTATCGATCTTGTGTGGGTCCGAAGACTTAGATGAATCAGTGTCAACATCTGATCATCTCTATCATCTTACGAAGAAATATACCTGTGTGAGCAGAATCTTAACATTAAATCCTTATCTTCGATAAGATTGAATTGATATCCTGTGTGGATTACGTTATGCTTTTCTGTGTGGATTGGGATGTGATTTCCTGTGTGGATCGGGTTGTGATTTCCTGTGTGGAGTAGGTTGTACTTGAGCTCGGCTGTTGGAGCTGAACGAGAATTGAAGATTTAGGTATATGTATGGGCATATACCTAAGTAATGTCGGATGTTACTTCGTGATTGTATCTTTCTTTTTTGGCTTATCCTTGTGGATTCTGGGAGACCTTCAGGGTTCCTGGGGTCCCTTTTGAGTAGCTTATACTCACCCCTACATGGCCTATGCCCTCACTACGTTGTGTTGGTAGCAGACGACGGATAGCGCTGATCGTGGTAGAGGCACGAGGAGCTGGTCATTACCCGGAGGTAGACCACTGGGCGGGGCGTACTCAGAGCGGTCGGTTGGACCGAGGAGCTATGGAGGCTATCTATACCCACCGTTCAGGTGGGACTACCAGTGGACGGCTCGTCGCTGCTGCTTTACTTTTCAGTTGTTTTACACTCTAAATGTTGTACTTTACATTCAGTTTGGGTATGAATTCTGGCCCACATACTTTACCGCACTTTCTATTTAACCAGTTTTTACTTAGTGTTTACTTCTGCTTTTGTGCTCTGTGGTGTTTGTTTACTTTACAAAGGTAATGCCTTCCCTTTTTACCGGGAATTATTTCATGGTGCTAGTAGCCAGCCCCTGTCCTATGGAAGGTGGGCTTAGGGTAGTCAAGGCATGGGCCCTGAGGAAGGGTCATGACAAATTGGTATCAAAGGAGATCGGTTCTACCGCAGAAATCGGGACTCTGAACATTTTATATGTGATGAAATAGTGTTAAGAGTATTGAGTGTGGTTATCAGTCTAAGGATTCCAGTGTTGGTGTGGCGGCCGACATATCCGTACACCAGGACCCTGACTTCTGATTTCCGACTTAATTCACCAAAACATTGCTTGCATGTGTGTTTCATGTTTTCTTTGTGATTAATTTATGTCAGATCACCAGGTATACTGTTTGACTGTGGCGCACCTGTTTCTTTTCAGGATGTTCCCACGACGGTAGCCAGCTAGGGTTCCGAGAGTTGTGCGTGATGACTGCCCACCGAGCAACGAGGCCTCGGTACAGGGCCCTTTGACAGCAGAGGCACCGACGATACCTCTACCTACCATGCCACCAATTTTACCAGCCCCAGCCATTAACGATGCATGTTGCCTTAGTTCACTACATGAGTTTCAACGTCAGCAACCGCCCAGGTTCCACGGGGAGACGGACCCTCACGCAGACGAGGATTGGCTGGAGGCAATTGTACGAGTTTTCAAGTTAGTGAGGACACTAGCGGACCTCATGGTGATCCTCGCAGCGAGCCTACTGCAGGCGGAAGAAGGAAGATGATATAGCATGATGCTCTAGGTTCATGACGAGTCATATATCCACTTCATGGAATTTGAGAGCCTCTTTCGCTCGGAGTTCATCCTATCCACCCTCCGTGCGGTGCACATCCAGGAACTTCTACAGCTGCGGCAGTGCAGCTTGACGGTCACCCAGTACTCAGTGAGATTTACCGATCTCTCACGCTACTCGATATACATGGTACGAGACCCATTATTCTAATCCTGGACCTTCGAGAAGGGATTGAGGTAGGAGATCAGGGCATCATAGATCTCCCTTAGCATTCCGACATAGGAAGGGGTACTGGGGAAATCCATTCTGATCGAGAGCTTCCTTGCTGAGCCTACATCAGCCGCGAGACCTACTGCAGGGCGGCACATAGAAGAGTCTTCTGCAGTAGGTAGTCAAAGGATGAATCATGGGTCCATGAAGACCAGACCCTCAGGCAGACAAGCTCAGGACACTGACTCAACAGTGCGGGGCACATAGCATGGAGCCAGTCTTTGGAGAGGCAGACAGTGCTACGCATGCGGCGGGCAGGGCCACATGGATCGTGACTGCCTGACCTGCCATGGAGAGGAGCAGCAGATGGTTGAGGGACCACCCAGGAAGAGGCAGAGGGTCTACGATGGCGGTCCGCATGGAACAGGAAGACGAGGAAAAGGAGCTGGTCGAGCAGCAGTTGGTGGGCGACGCTTTGAGGCTCTACCACCACCACTGCCAATAGGTCCACCCCGACCACAGGGAGATGGCGGGAAGAGAGATGCACAACTTCAGGCAGCGGAGTCCTACGACCACGACACGCCTGAGATGATTCGAGTTACTATCTGTGCCTATTGAACCCTTGTTGTAGTTCTTATAAACACATGAGTGAGTCATTCATTCACATCCACTGCCCTTGTTCAGAGCACAGAGTTTTTGACAGAGCCGTTGTCTCGATCCTTATGGCTAGAGACTCCTACAAGAGCAGACTCGACGATTACGCACTGGTGCCGGTAGTGTCAGCTTACTCTAGAAGGCGAGAGATTCAGATGGGATCTTCTTGTAGCGGCGTCGAGGCCTTACGACGTCAACTTGGGCATGGATTGGTCATCTACAGTCAATGATCAGATCGACTGTATTAGGCATTAGGTGCGGTGTGTACGCACAGACAGGAGAAGGTTCACCTTCACCGGTGAAAAGGGTTCCTTCGCAGCACATGATGGACTCTCTCAGAGGAGAGGATATCCCATCACTCATCAGTTGGATAGCCTCATCCTAGGAGCAGTTGACGTGCGAAGTCCTGGTTTTCCTGCAGTGGTGGATCAGTATGGGGATGTTTTCCCCAACGACGTTCCAGGACTACCTCCTCGCAGAGAGGTAGAATTTTATATTGACCTATACCCCGGGACCACCCCGATATCCAATCCAGCATATCAGATGGCCCCCGCTGAGCTTCAAGAGCTATGGGTACAGTTGGAGGGCTTGCAGGGCAAGGGATTCATCCGACCCAGTGTTTCACCCTTGGCTTCCCCGATATTCTTCGCCAAGAAGGCGGACGAGATCTTGCGACTTTGTGTCGACTATCGTCACCTGAACTAGGTGACCGTGAGAAACAAGTATCCACTACCGAGGATTCAAAACCTCTCTGATCAGCTCAAGGGAGACTGGTGGTTCTCGAAGATAGACCTTAGATCAGGCTATCATCATCTCATAGTTCGGGATAAGGACGTGCAGAAGATGGCCTTCATATGTCGGTATGGCCAATATGAGTTCTTGGATATGCCATTTTTCATAACCAATGCTCCAAAAGTGTTCATGGGACTCATGAATTGGATCATTCAGCCATACCTCGATCGATTTGTCGTGGTCTTCATTGACGACATTTTGATATACTCGAAGACAGAGGAGGAGAACGCCTACCACTTGTGGGTTGTACTAGACACACTCCAAGAGAACAAGCTTTTTGGAAATCTCTTGAAGGGTAAGTTCTGGTTACATGAGGTCCACTTCTTGGGAAATGTCATCTCTGAGGTGGGAGTTGGAGTGGATTCTGCGAAGATCAAGGCAATGCAATCTTGGGAGCCACCCAGGAGCGTGACAGTGGTGCGGAGTTTCTTGGGAATGGCCGGGTACTACCAGAGATTTGTGCCAGACTTCTCCGGGGTTGCGACACCACTATTAGTTTTGAAGAAGAATGGAAAACCCTTTGTGTGGTCCGATAGATGATATAAGAGCTTCCAGGAGCTGAGACAGAGATTGACTAGCACGCCTATCTTGAGGCTACTTGAGGAGGGAGTTGGGTACGTAGTTTACTGCAATGTATCAAGGACCGAACTCGGATGTGTCCTGATGTAGGAGTGGGAAGTGATCGCCTACGGATCACGTCATTTAGGGAAGCATGAGTAGAACTACGCTACCCAGGACATGGAGTTAGCAGCAGTGGTCTTCGCTGTGAAGATGTGGTGACACTATCTGATGGGAGAGCGCTTTACAGTCTATTATGACCACCAGAGTCTCTGGTACATCTTCTCATAGAAGGACACGAACCTGAGATAGCGGTGATGGCTCGAGATCCTCCAGGAATATGACTTTGATATAGTCTACACTCCTAGAAAGGGGAATGTGGTAGCCGATGCTCTCAGCAGGAGGACGGACATTCAGCTACTTGGGGAGGCGACAGAGCAGCTAGCCGCTTTCCAGATATCCTTCGTGGATAGAGATGGAGCAACATTTATTCAGTCACTCATTGTCACTCCTCCACTACTGTAGTGGGTCAGAGAGGCACAGCGTGGGGACACTGACTGTGAGACATGGCATGTGCATATATCCTTAGGACATGAACCTGATGGATTCTCCGTGGGTGGGGAGCACAATATCCTTTTTAGAGGACATACCTTGGTACCAGTTGCTTTATGGGAGGATGTGCTGAGAGAGTTTCACACTCCCCCTTTGGCGGTACATCTAGGAGTGGCGAAGATGTACCAAGATCTCAGACAACAACACTGGTGTCCGGGCATGAATAAGGCTGTGGTAGAGTTCATTTCTCGATGCCTCACCTGCCAGCAGGTGAAGGAAGAGCACCAGGTACCAGCAGGCTTGGTGCAGCCCTTGGAGGTGCCAGAGTGGAAGTGGGACGGGATATCTATGGACTTAATGAATGGACATCCACACACTTCCAGAGGTCATGACTCCATTTGGGTGATTGTCGACCGAATCACCAAGTCGGATCACTTCTTACCCATCAGAGAGCAGGGCTCAGTGGAGAGCTTGAGACGTCTCTACGTTCATGAGATTGTGTGGCTTCATGGTGTTCCATCATCTATCTTCTCCGATCGAGATGCTCGCTGTAATTCCTGGCTTTGGAAGGGGTTGCATGAGGCGTTCGGGATGCAGCTACGTCTGAACGCCGCCTTTCAACCTCAGACAGATGGTCAGACAGAGAGGACCATTCAGACTCTCGAGGACATGCTCCGCGCAAGTGTCCTCAACATTGGTCACAGCTGGGAGGACCACCTACCCTTGGTGGAGTTCGCGTACAACAACAGCTACCACTACACCATCGGGATGGCACCATACGAGGCATTGTACGGTCGACCATGCAGATCTCCTCTGTGCGACAGACCTTTGGGAGTCAGCACTTGTGGGACCAGAGATTGTTCAGGCCACAACATAGAAGCTCCAGATCATCCAGGAGCGGATGAGGAAAACTCAGATCCGGCAGAAGTCTTATGATGACAAGAGGCGGAGGCCACTAGAGTTAGAGGATGGCGACCATGTCTCCTTGCGGGTCTCACCTAGAAGTGGATTACAAAGATTTGTCCGAGGTGGAATGTTGTCTCCATGCTTCATCGGACCATTCCAGGTCCTCAGCAGGATTGGCGAGGTGTCTTATCACCTGGCTCTACCACCTCAGTTGCACCGGGTGCACGACATATTCCAAGTATCCTAGATGAGGAGATACGTGCACGACCCAACGCATATCATTGACCATAGGGAGATAGACGTTGATGATGGGGTGACTTTTGCGGAGGTCCCAGTGGAGATCGAGGATCGACAGGAGCAGGTCCTACGCGGACGATCGATTCTTCTAGTGTGCATCAGATGGCAGCACGAGAACCTCCAAGAGAGCACTTGGGAGTGGGAGGCTCAGATGCGTGCACAGTACCCACATTTGTTCCCCTAGTTTTTGATTATCTTTACGGGGATGTAAAGCCCTGAGGTGCGAGTAATGTAAATACACGTAAAATTCAAGGGATATTATTTCTTAATTTTCGTTGGGATTTTACAAGACCGCGGTTTCGGACGACACTTGATTCTGAGGCCCGGTGTGCCTGGAATTTCTATCCGAAGTATAGCTCGGGTATGTTTAGTGAATGAACGAGCAGGTTTTACTGACTTTTGAACCGGTGCTCGGAATCGAATTCTGAGGGCACCGATGGATTCGAAGCGCCGGTAATTTCTTAGGAACAGTTCTTCCAGAGTTGCGTTTACACGATAGAATTTGTTAAATTTTGTGGAAGTTAATATAATAATTGAGTATCAATTATTGTTTTTCTCTATGTGGTTAAAACCATTGAGTGGAAGTTGGGGGAAACCACCCAACGTCCCAAGTATGGCTATGTGGGTGGTGGGGCCCACACGAACCCCACCCCATCATCTTCCCTAACCTTCCATAACCATCAATTTATTAAGTCAAGTTGAGTTAATTAATTGAGTGGATTAATTCAACTTTTGAATTTCAAATGCATAAGTCTTGTTAATAAAATATGTGAAGTACTTATTTTATTTGGTTGAATTTATTTGTGTGAGTCTTTGGGAGAAAAGGAAAATATCATGAAGTTCTTCTTCCTCGAAGAAGAATGAAAATAACTTGAAGAACGCCGACCTTCGACGAAGGTCGACAAGAACACCGGATCCTCAGAGATCGACGACGCGACGCCGACGAATCATTTCTCCGTGACGCGACTTTGTCCTTCATCGACGACTTCTTCCGCGATGGTTATTTCCGTGACGAACCCTCACTCAACGTACTCGACGAGGTAGGGGTTTATTTTAATTGTTTGTTCCTGATTACTTCTATTGTCGTTCTTCGTGAAACTTTTCTGCTTGGTATCGATTAACGGGAGGGGGCCGGACCACACAAACACGGCCGAACCTCCTACCATATTCTTGTACTGTTGCGGTTCGAAGGAAAATGATGTGGTGCCGTTGCAAAACGTGGGATCGGGTGGCAAGGATGCACAGCGCCATCGCGTCGCTCCGATGAAGTTGAATATGGTCGCGGTGCCATCGTGTCGCGCCGGAGAATCCCGAAGGCGCCGCGCCTGGAGCGGGGCCGCGGCGCCATCGCGCCCCTCCGGGCGGACCATGGCTGCGGCTATAAGCTACGGCGGAGCAGGGATCGACGGATGGTTCCGGGCCGCCGACGTCGGAGCAGGGGGACCGGCTCGTGCCGGTCCCGTGGCGGCAACAGCCGGCCGGCCGGATTGGGCTGGCCAGTCAGGGGAAGAGCCGGGGGTTATGACCCCCGGATGGCTAGCTTGAGCGGCCCCACGTGGGGCCACGGTTACAACGAGTGGGGGGCAGAGCCCCCCGACCCCCCCCCCCCCCCGCACCCCTGTCCGCACAGGCAAAATCCCTTAGCCACCAGGTTGGCGCCAGCGCGCCCGGCCGGCTGGCCAGGCCATACCGCCAGGCCAGGCCACGCCAGCTCGGCCGGGCCGTGCCAGCCGGGTCGGGCTGCGCCCCTGTATGCCGGACACGAACCCGGTATGGGTCGACCCGGTTCGGACCGACCCAGAGGGCATCGGGACGGTTTAGACCGGGCCCGAACACCCTATTATCGGACCTCTCACGGTCTTTTGCCCATAACTTGGGTTGCAGACCTCCGATCGATGCACTTTGAGCTGTGATGCGATCCTTGGATCGAGAAATACGTTTTGGTATATTACACTCAAGGTTTCAGAGTAGTTTTGGTTCAGCCGGGTCGGTTCGTACACGAAACCAACCGGGCCCTCGGAGAAAAAAAACTGATAACTTGTGCTCCGAACGTCCGATTGTTGTGCCATCAACATTGTTGGATTCATATAAGTCAGAAGGACCTATTGTCTTACTCCGCTCGAGGCTTGGACGCAGTTGGAGTATGGTGAGGTTGGTTTTGACTTAAAAACCAACCGGGCCCCTAGGACGAAAAAACCAATAACTCTCAGACCGGGGGACCGATTGACGCGCCGTTTGTGACGTTGAGTTCCTGTTGATGATACTGAAATTTTGGATACATCAACACCGGACTATGTGTCAGTTGATGTATCATCCCTTCGGCTCATGGAGCGAACCCTCTCGAACGAGCTTGCTGTGTGCGGGAACCCTAGAGCTGGCTGCGACTGCGAGGACGACGACGATAGTAAATAAATCCCCCGTGGATTCGACGGCGACGACTACAACACTCAGAGATCCAACATGGATCAGTTCTACCAATCCTGTGTGGGTCTTATACTGTGTGGTTCAGCGCTCAGCGGTCCTCTGTGGGCCAGTGCCCATAGATCCTGTGTGGGTCTGATCTTGTGTGGGTCATTGCGGGGGTTATTTATCTATTGATCCTTTGTGGGTCATTGCGGGGGTTAGTACATATCGATCCTTTGTGGGTCCGATGGATTAGATGAATCAGTGGCTACATCTGATCATCTCTATCATCTTACTTAGAAGTATACCTGTGTGAGCTGAATCTTAACTTTAAATCACGATCTTCAATATGATTGACTTGATATCCTGTGTGGATTACGTTATGCATTCCTGTGTGTATTGGGATGTGATATCCTGTGTGTACTGGGTTGTACTTGAGCTCGGATGTTGGAGCCGAACGAGAATTGAAGACTTAGGTATATCTATTGGCATATACCTAGGTAATGTCGGATGTTACTTCGTGATTGTATCTTTCCTTTTTGGATTATCCTTGTGAATTCTGGGAGACCATTATGGGTCTCAGGGTCCCTAATGAGTATCTTATACTCACCCCTACATGGGCTATGCCCGCACTACATTGTGTTGGTTGTAGACGATGGAAAGCGCTGTTCGTGGTAGAGGCACGAGGAGCAGGTCGGTACCAGGAGGTGGACCACTGCGCGGTGCGTACTCGGAGCGGACGGCTGGTTCGAGGAGCTATGGAGGCTATCTGTACCCACCCTTCAGGTGGGACTACCAGTGGATGGATCGACGCTGCAGCTTTACATTTCAGTTGTTGTACTCTCTTTTAGATGTACTTTACATTCAGTTTGGGTTTGTATTTTGGCCCACTTACTTTACCGCACATTCTATTGAACCTAGTTTTTACATAGTGCTTACTTCTGCATTCTTGCTCTGTGGTATTTGTTTACTTTAAAAATGCAATGCCTTCCCTTTTTACTGGGAATTACGCCTTGGTGCTAGTCGCCAGCCCCTGGCCTATAGAAGGTGGGCTTGGGGTA
Source organism: Viscum album (assembly GCA_963277665.1). Taxonomy (NCBI): domain Eukaryota; kingdom Viridiplantae; phylum Streptophyta; class Magnoliopsida; order Santalales; family Viscaceae; genus Viscum; species Viscum album. The sequence goes on from OY728120.1 coordinate 2,130,605,349, forward strand.
GTCACGAAACGGGCCCCGAGGATGGGTCGTAACAACTATAAACTCAAGAAGTTCATACATTTTTTTGAAATATTGTACTTAGAATACATTCCCTGATTATCCACAATTGATGTTTCCTATAATGATAAAAAATATATAAAAAATATATAGGTATATTAATCCTATCAAAAAGGATATCAATGATAGGTTATTGATATTTTATATTTATAATAGTGTCATTCATTTCACTATAATAAGTGAAAAAACTATATGATATATCCTTCTTCATTGGAAAACGAATAGGGGATCCCCATTGAGAATCACTATGGAGACTGAATCCCTTAATACATACCACCTGAAGTTCTTTCTTCAATTTTACCAGTTCTATTATGTTCATTCTATAAGGATTATTGTCTAATATATTCTAATCAGGGATGAGTTTAATGGAAAACTCATCAACACTATGGTGTTTATTTCTAGGAAACCCTTGAAAACTTATAATAATTAATTTCTATAAAACTATTAAACATTCTGTTTTAGGGTTACGTTTCCAATATATGGTTTGAGTATTGTATTATTCTACAAAAAGTTCATCATAGAGAGATACAACAGGTGTATCGAAACATTATTCTAATGATAATGATTACCGTATAAATGAATGTTATTCTATATCCCAATCATAAAAAAAATCAATTGATTTAAAATAAAACTTCACATTGAAATTTTAATTCAAAACTATACAAAGTGTTATATAAATATAATTCATTGGTATAATAAACATGTTTTTAAATAGGTTATGATTATAAAGTATAATAGGTACATAACAATGTATCCAAATAGCAATAATCATTACACTATGTTTATTGATTTAAAATTCAATTATTATGGTGATAGGGAAATATTTGTTATTTTTAGAATACAAGATTGTTATATAAGTGTTTGAGTGTTTATAATGATATAAACCATTACCTAAATTTGAGATCATTATCAAGACAAATGAAACAAAAATATTAGGAGATTAAGTAGGTATTACAGAAATAACCTATACCTTGCATTCACTTTATCATCTTCTATTATAGCTTGCCTTGGTAGATAGAGTATTGGTATTTATAATTCAACTTCTCACTGTAGATGATAAACTAAAGAATATAATATTGTACATTTAAAATGTATTAATGAGATATATGCCATTTATATCCACATATATAATATACTCCCATTACCATTAAACAATTACTGTTATGTTTCATTCCATAATTTTCACACTGTGGATATCCCATAATTCCCTTCTTTTTAATTTAAACATTTCATTTTTTTGATTAGTAGTGTTCTCAGATATTCTTTTCATGACTTCCATAAAGATATAACACATTGAATATTGGTCCATTATCTATATAGAACATGAATATATAACGTTATATAATGAAACGTTTTGTGTGATTTATTTTCATTGATAATAGGAATTTATCCCAATATTGAAGTGATCAATCATTATTTCTAGAATATGTTTGTATTACATTTCATTCCTTGATAATTTTGTGAATATGTCCACATATTCAATTGTAATTTCAACTTCTATTTTCTTTATGTTGAGGAATTATCACTACATTTCAGCTCAAATAATATGATGAAAATATTTAATGAATAACAACAATTTTAAATTTCACAATTTCAAACAATTTACATCAATATCCTCTATGGGATTCTAGAAAAATGATCACAAATGATCAATATCTCCCTTTAAAGAATACACATCTATATTAAAATGTTAAATTTATTTAAATCCCAAAGACATGAATATCATTTAAACATAACTGATACATTCAACATATTCCAAGGGATTGGTGGTCCAATTATTGGATTAATAATGAAATCAAATAAAAATTTCCAAAAGTAGGTTCATTACATTATGAATCAAAATTATTTTTTATAGGAGCATGTTTATTTTTCATAAACTATTTAATTTGCACCAACATGTCCATGATCATATCATCTCTCTCATCATATACCTTTACATACTCATAAAGGATCACTCCAGGAATAACTGATTTTTTAGTCATGGGGGGTCTAGATAAATTCATGATTATAATATAATGTTGGAAAAATACAAGATAAATATCATATTTAAGTCCTAAAAGTTCGTTGAAAATTTCATTCATAATATCCTAGAAAATGGAAATCTTAAAAAATGGATCGATCAAAGGACCAATAATGGAATTTTTATAATTAACGATATAATAACAACATGAATGAAAAAAATATATCAGAGTGAATAATATGTACTACTTCCATTTAATCAATACAAGAGAAAGAACTACATCTATGGATAAATTTAACAAATGGATCATCATATAAAAATTATCCCACTAGTAAATGTATTTCAATCAATATTCATGATATTTTTATCAGGGATTCAAAAAAGAAATACAGAATCTTACTATCAAGGCTTTGACCAAGAAACACTAATTGTATGGGTAGTTATACAAAAATTACCCCACTAATGTTCTCCCCTATTTTTTCATTGTACATGTTGATGCATCAATGGTCAATCTATGAATGGAACCCACTACTCACTTATATAGTTCTATCAAATTCATTATATAATTAAATATTAACATAATAGAGAAATAAAATTCCTTATTTATTAATAATAATAAATATTAAATCAATAATGTTCTACATCAACTGTTCCCAATGAAATTAAATAAATAATCATTTGTCAATTGATACCGCATATGAAAATTATATATGTTTATCAATATATAAAATATATCACTGATACTAAAAATATATATATGATGTTGAAAATAATGACATGATAACTAGATAACGATATAGACCATGATGATAAGAAAGTAAATAATGACAAAATATTGTACATTTGATAAAGCATTAAAGGATGATAAAAGTCCCTCAATTCATCTGAAATAACAAATTTAAATAATATGAATTACATTAAGATTTCGATACAATATTTTAAGAAATAATATAATAACATCATTTATTAAAAAATAATTAATGTTTTTGTAAAAATATAATTAACATCATTTAAATTAGTATATTCCTCGATTTAGAAAATAATGTTTTTTTATAAAAACCTAAAATTTATAGAATAATTGAATAATTATTTTCATTATAAAACCATGGAATATTGTAGAGGGGCATAGATTTGAAACAAAAATCCTTGATTTGGGAAAATATATTCAGGATATAAAAAAAGGAAAAACATTTTTCACACATTCCAAGAAAGTCAAAAAAATGTATTTTGAGGAATACATTAAAAAGGCTCATTTTTTATATTTGAAAATAACATCTATTGTAATGTAAAGAAACCATTAATAATAATTTAAATGTATATATTTACTAATTTAAATAAAGTTGAATAATATTTATATGGAATAAGTAAAATTATGATCGTAAAAGATAAATATAGTAATTTTTTTTATGAAAAAGCATCATTTAATCTTTCATTAACAACGATAGAAAAGTATTGATAAATAAAATAGGTTCCCCAAAAATTAATAAAATAGTAAAAAACTATTTTTTTTATGAATAAATGGATATTATTTTTTCCCCATTTACCTACAAACACGAAAAATCCGATAGAAAAGTGGGAACATAAAACAAACCATTTCGAATCTAGTATCCTTTGAATAAAACCCCCTAAAATGACAGAAAATGATTTAAAATATAAAATACTCTTAATAAGGATTAAATTTGTTTTTTATGTAAATTGTAGATTTTATAAAAAATATAAAATAATTTTATTAAAAATATAAAATATTACTCAAGATGAGGAAATGAGATGAAAAATAATTACCTTGATTTCATCTATAGTGGGATGCAATATATAGACCTAAATAATGAATTAAGTTTTATATAAAACATGGATTGGAAACATTTTCATCTATATTTTATCATTTATGTTCATTTTTTAATAATTTATAATCCATTCATTCCATAGTCCTAGATTATTTTGACAATTTATTATTGTCCCTTCAATTCATCCATAATTAATTCAGTATATTCTACATTATTCTATGTTTTGAGAAATGGTTATATCATCTCTAGAATGTTTATAATGACATGAATAATTTAAAAATTATATATAATTTTATTATATGATTCATTATCGATGAGAATATATAAATTAAATGACATAAAAAATATATTTAATTACAATTATTTCCCATAACCTTTTAGTTTTCTTGTTTAAAATAATTAAGAAAGTAATCAATTAAAAATCCATATCATTTTCAAATAATGGATATTTTTTAGCATTGTATATTAAAATTCACATTATATAATATTATTCAATATATCCTAGAAATTGAATACACAACATTCCCTTATATACACCTCATATATTTCTTATTATCATATCATTGTGAAATTGAAATTATATAAAGGGGTGATCTTAGATTTCCATTAAGGGTATATATAATTGATTGAAATAAAATATCATAATATGAACATATTGGTATAATAAAGATAAATATGGATTCTTTTCTGAAAAAATTATATATTAAAAATCTAATACATACGTTATGGCATAAAAAATACATCTTTAAAATTACACATATAATAGAAACATGGTATATTCTGTAACTACATTGGATGTTCTTTTATGTATTCCCTAGACCACTCTTATCTATTATTGTTTTTCTTTTCTTCACTCCCTCATGTTCCCCTCCAGTATCCCACTATCTCTATTGTTCTAGGACTCCTCTCCATGATCCTCCTCCACCATCTCGGTGAAGTCCTTTCTTCAGCCCTATTACTACACACTATCCATGTGTTCCACATCTCCTCTCCAGGTCAAAATTATATTGATGGTCACAGTAAGGCTGTGGTATAGCATTTTGGTAATTTATGGTCCTATAGATATCACTATTATTCTTCATTTTTGGTTTTATTCAATGGTCTCTCATTACGGTGTAATCTCCTCACATCACATATATTTTTAAGAACTATTATACAGTTACATCCAGGGTTCCAATCTTATTTCTTATTCATTGCACTTGGTGGTTAATGGTTATCTTATATTAGGTAATTTTATAAGAATTCTGTTATGTTCTTATATTGATGGTTCAAAAATGGATTCGTACGGTGATGTGGGGACAATAGGTGTCTGTGTTTGTGATGTGATGTGAGTGGTAGTAGTAAAGGTGAGCAATGAATCTATTATTTATGAATATTTTATTCGTCAATTTGGATTCTTTGATAGATGTGATAATTTTCTATGTGTTCATTTAGAGTGTTGAGAGATTCCTATCACATTTTAGTTGGGATTATTTGGATTCTGTCTAGAGTTCGTTTGTGTTTTATTGGCTTAGGGTTGGTGAAGATGGTTGCATCGACATGGATGCTCTATGAGGTCGACTCTGAGGTTTTATTTGGTCAGGATGTTATTTTGTTTATCTTGTATCCTTGGTTCATGGTCTAATAGTCATATTTGGTTCAAATTTTCTCTATAGATATAATAATGGCATTGATTTCTAGAGTTTGTAGTTGTTATGATGCAACATGTCTTTTCATGTATTCATCTTACAAAATATAACATTTTTATATGCATTAGATATATTATTCCAACATTCTCTCCATGGTGGATCCACATAGTTCTATTCATTGTACTTTTAGAAGTGATTTTGAGCCGTGTGGTTTGGGAGGATGATAGTTACAATGAATCAATTAGTGATGGAGAGGAATGGTTCGACTATAGTGATGATGATGATGATGGTTGGTGGTGTTGTGATTGATGGTGAATGTGGGATATGAGTTGTTTCATATTCCAAGGAGACCTTTTTAATTTTGAAATCTAGTAATATAATATAATTACCGATCATTTTAAATTTAGAATTTGTAGTGGGCTGGATTCCTGTAGTGGGTGGGTTATGGGGTTTTCATGGTTGGAATTTTAACTGGTTGTATGTAACATTATTTCACACTTACCCCATTAATGGTTCATTAGAAAATAAAAAATATCAATTTTTGTGTTACAGTTAGATAATTCCTTCACAACCATAGGAATATGGAATTATCGCTATCAGTAGTCAAACGAAGGTATTATTTATTATGAGAAAACTTAATTTGAACCAAATATACATATCTTTTAAATTATACACACATTCACCCATGCATTTGAGCCACTAAATTATGAACACATATACATTTCTCAAGAGATTTAAACATATATAAAATTCAATTTATTTTAATATTGTAATTGGTCAATCATCATACATATATATGAGTTCCTCATTAAATAAATCATTAATCATATCATAAAGAAACCAGGAATTAAAATGTTGTTAATATACATCTAAATTGGAACACATTTGTTAAAAATTTATAATTTTATCAGCAAAAATTACATGTTATACCCTTGTAAAATAAATATATATCTAACTACATTTTGTACCATTCATGGTATATATCTTTCAATAATGATAATAGAGAATATGGTATATACACTTTATAAATAATGTGAATACATTTAAATTAATTATTTATTCAATCAATTGATTTATGGTATCTACCGAGATACACATAAAAAAGGAATGAAAAATAAGGTACCTAGAGAGGAAATTATTTGAATGGAAATTCATTACATTATATAGTGGATGATTATGACACATAAACATAGTGAAAAATCATCTATATTATAGAAAGTACCATTACATGATACATAATGAGAAAAGAGTGGGTTGTATAATTTATATAATATCCTTGATCAAGAATAAATATGTCAAATGTTTCTGACTTATAGGAATCTCACTTGTTAGATTTTTAGAAATAATTAAATTAAAAATTAATAGACATCCATAACAATCTGAAAAAAATAAAAGTAAATTTGTAGAAATGTCAGGGAAAATATTTTCATCAAAATAAAATTGAAATTTAGAGAGAAATTTTCATATAATATGTTATTAGTGGTAGAAAAATATTTTCACATTGAAGCATTAATGTAGTTACATTTATTGAAAACTAAGAACACAAATAATATTAAACAAAAAATTCGTTTGAATAATTTCCAATGGAAATTAGTATATTTGAAATTGAAAATTTGTCCAATTTTTTATGAATTTATTTTGATATCCAAAAAATAGTATTCCTAATATACCATTTGAGTGAATGTTAATTTATTTTCTATTATATTTAAAATAATTTTTTAAAAAATTATCATGATAAAAAATATTGTATAACAACTAATTTTAAACAATTTAAAGAGGTAAAAATTTCATACAATAATTTGTGAATGTTATTTAAATTAATGTGATATTATAATGACTAATTATATAAATTCCACCGATATGTTATCATAGTTGAAACATCTAAATTTTAAAAATTTGATTCTAAAAAAATTACAGATTGAGAATCCTTATATTCAAAATCCATGAAAGAGAAATAGCATTAAATTTCTTGTCAAATACAATTAATGAATGATAATTCATGATATAATATAAAAATTAACTTTATGTAAACCATATTAATGTAAAATTTCTATAAAAAATAATATTTAATGAAATTTAATTGTGACAGAAAACCCCATTTCTACTAATATATGATTCTATGTAAGAAAACATGATAATGGGGACATACTAAATAATTGTATGATTCAATAAATAATGTTGAAATACATGAAAATGTATTAATTTGGGAGTAAATCATTCATGGAAAAACAATTCAATAAGAAAGTAAGTAACTCAATGAATGAAAATTTAGTTAGTACAAGCCCTTTATGATATATTTGACTTCTGAATCAAAATACCTAGAATGATTTGATTTCAAATTAAAAATAAAATATCATTAATAATGAAAATATAATAGTACAAATTATTAAATTGGTAGTAGATACTCAGATACAATGAAAAAATGTAGTATAAATATAAGTTTATTTCAACTAATTAAATATTTAAAAATGAAACCCTTATCATTCCCTCAATTATTACTATTCATAAAACAAACATACTATGTAATAAATTGAGGTTTGGTAGATACCATTTTAAGAACTTTATTCAACAATAAATAATTTAATAATGACCATTATTTGATATATTCTACTTATTTATTGAATTTTTTCTTAATATGTTATTTAGTTTGAAAATTGAATTAATATCAACTTATTTATATAATATATGTCAACAATGACTGTATTTTAATGATATTATAAATACGTAATATAAATTTTAATAACAAAAAAATAATAATTTTTTAATAACATATAATTATATTATTCTTCATTATCTAATATTTTATATTTTGTTCAGTAACTTTAATCTTTGTTTTGATACATTAAAAATCATATCATTTATTAAATGAATTAATATCTAAAAACTATGGCATATATTAATTTACATATTAATTAATTTATCTTATGAAAAAATATTTTTTCATTTTTCTAAGGATTATATATATATTTATCATGATCATATGCCAGATGTATTAATTTATGTGATTATGTGTTATTTTATTATTTTTTAAATTCATTTTTTATTCAATTCCATAATTGGTTTGTTGTATTTTATAATAATTTTATTGAAATTAATTTATCTTTAAAATTTAATATTATATTATTTGTATTATTATTATTATTATTATTATTATTATTCTATATAATATATTTTAATTATTCCATATGAAAAAATATATTTTATTGATATTTATTGTAATTAAATAACTAGCATTTAACATTATTCATCTAAACATGTACCATTATATTACCTTGAGAATTTTATATTTACCATTATGTATGAATTATTATATTACATTATACCCTTATCTAGATTTTATATTGATTTATTTACCATTAGGTAACAGTTTTTCTACCCTTATATAGCATATATATTTATTCATTAAAAATATGAAATCTTGGTAGTACACTTACATAACATGTCTGAATTTGGTTTTACACATACATAAGATATATTAAACATTAGATAGGTAAATTAAATTCAACCATACCATTACATCAGCCATGAACCTTGTATGAGTACCCTTACGTGAGTCAGTGCTGTTAAGTGAGAACCCTAAATTGATTCCATTACCTGTATGTGATTATCATTACATAAATAGGTAACCATTTGTGAGATAAAAATTCCCAAAACAAAATAAGGAATAATGTGTTCTAACACATACACGTGTATTTACATACCATAAAAAAATATTAACTTCACATGGGGTGTATAAGATTCTATTTAAACTTATAAATGATATATAAATTAATGTTAATTTTTACCCCGTAATATAATATATCATATTCCTTCTTCAATCCAATAGAAATATATAACTAACCTTAAAAAAAGTGAATTATTATATAACCTTACATAATTTCTATATACTTACATTACATTTTCCATATAAAATATGAATTTCCATTATATAGAGTACAATCTTAAACATACACATATTATTAAATTAATTATACTCTGATGCATGTTACAAAAATAAAATGTAACTATTCCATAGTAGGATCATTCATTTTTTCACATTAAGAAGTCTCTATTTTAATAGAAACATACCAGGATAAGATTCATAAGGATTCAATTAATAATGTTATAGCGATACATCAAAATAAAGGTATTGATTATATTTTTCAAGTTTTTCTAATTGTTTAATTTTTGATATATGTTGAATGTTATGGAAACATATAGAGAATTTTTTTGGGAATTATTTTAATAGTAATATCTATTATGATATTTAATATAACCAAATTACATGGAATGCAGTTTATGAATAATAAGAATGTCATTTAGTAGTTGGAAAATTCCCTACTGTTGAACAAATGAAGCAAAATTGTTTCCCAAAATTTCCATACCTCCCATAAATTTTTGATGGTTTTAAGATCCATTATCTAAACAAAACTTTTTCATAATCATCTTATATTAATCTAGGTAGATTTATTTTTCTATATGAGTGTTTTTAATTTTTATTTTACACATGGTTATATCTCCATTCAAAACCTAATGTCTTATTATTTTCACCTGATCCATTGAAAAAAACATATAATTGGTATTTTAAATAGAATAAGCATTGTTTCATAGAACCCATTATAGGATAACTGATTTTTAGGGATAATCTTTATAAAACCATGGATTTCTACTTGAAAAAGAAAAAAATGTTTGGTCTAGCATATAAAATAATTATTTTTCTCTATAAATGGAAAATATTTCATCGGTAATTTTATACGGAATTAATCCTCATGCTGTGTTAGAGGTAATTGAAGAGTCATGTGGGTTCACTATGATACAAAAATAAATAAAAATATTAGTGTTCTTGATATTTATTTATATTCCACTACTTTTCTGTTTGAACAACAGCCTCTCAATAAATACATATTGTGTTTTCATAAATAAAACATTGATAATTTGGTAATTATGTTCAAAAATAATATATAGACCCTTAAACCCACCACCCCTCTCATCCTTCATTCCATCGATAATGTTATCAAATATTTGTCACCTAATCAAGATAAGGAGCCAACATTTATCTTTTTAGTGGATGGTCGTGAAACTAAAGGAACACATTCTTTCAAAACAGATAACATAAATAGAAGTGATTATACATATTAGAAGGATCTTGCATTGTTATATTTAATGAATATTAGTGATAAATATTGGAAAATTATGATAAAAATATATGAATTCCATGATATAAATTTTGATAAATTTAATCGAAATTATTTTATAGGGTATGCAATAAATTTTAAATTCATTCATTTATGTTAGTGTATTTTGAGTTTAAATATATATAGTAATATTTCACTGTTAAAAAATAATCATTACATTTGGGGGAATTTAAAATTTATCCAACATTTCGCTAATAAGTTGTTTAGATACAAATAAGAAATAAATCATGTAGATTTTTTTTGGAATTTATACATTATGATCATTATAACATTATTGTGACACTAAACTAATTAACCAATCTATCGAATGAAATGGTTGTTTTTAGGGAGACTATGTTTGATGATGTACATATTGAGAGAATAACACAAGAATTGCAGAGGAAATGACGCACATAGAATGTTGAAATTAAATAAAGTATGTATTTTACCAAATATACATTGGATGAATTAATTAGATATCTAATTCTCGATGAACTAAAATTGAAGTTGAATGGTAATGATGTTCTTGGAAATGATAAATGTCGTATAATTAAATCTAATACTAAAGTTTCTACTATCATTTATGATTCAATATCCAAAACATGTGGTGTGGTTCTAGTAACAAACATAACCGATGGTATTTTAATGTCATTTATAGTAAAACTGGGTATCAAGAGATGGTCCAAAAATGATAAAAATAATGAATAAATAATGTCAAATAAATATAACTCAAGTAATGAAATATCATTTTTCAGCTGACATGTTTTAAATTTTTTAAAAATAATAATATTAAAGTTGATTTTCCATACATTAATAAGAATTTAATGAAATCTAGTATAATAGTGAGTTAAATAAATAATATCATAGTAGAAGGAGTTGTACTGAGCAGTCAATATCATGTTGTGAATTTGAAAGAAAGAAAGATGAAACAAAACTATATTTCATGGATAATCAATAAAATTATGTATGTATGAAATATATTTCTAGTTATATTTATGGAACACAGTTGAAACATTTAGTTACCATGAATTTACTTCATAAAACGAAAAAATAAAAATGGAAATTTTCAAAGAGTTTGAACTCAATGATGGATTAAAACAAAGACATAAGAATATGAAAGAGGAAGATAATTATATTATTCGTTGATATGAATTGCTTAATAATGAGGTTAAATTTTTAAATGATAAACATATTAAATCACTACATATATTACGATGATAATATAAAATGATAATGGATTATAATAATATAACTAATAATTTTCATTTTATAAATAATGAGGATCAATAAATAAGAATTGTTAAAAAAATTGAATAATTAAATATATGATAATGTTATTATTTGAATGTTATTATAGAGAGTACAAAAAAATGTTATTCACTATCCTTATTAATTATTATGGTCTTTTCATACATTTAAAATAGTGAATCAATGAATGAAAATATTTAAATTAATTTTTATCATTTAGAGTAAACTATTTTTATTTGTATGAAAGTGGAATAGACAGTTAATATGAATAGTTACATGAATATGATAATTGAGGAAAAAATATGTTATGGGATATAATTAGAAAATACAAAATATTATTAATTCTTGTTTTCTTAAATGATCTAATGGTACACATCAGCTATGACATGTTATTATAGTTTTACGAAAGGAAATTATGAATATGAGTGTTATATGTAATTTAAAAAATATATGGATTTTTTAAAAATATTATTAAAAATATTTTTCTAATAGATTACCCAACACTATGTGTATGGAATTTTTAGGTGTAGAATTTTTTTTTGATGTAATCAAATTTGACACAAAGATTCATGGGATCCAAAACATCTACATATTTTATTTTATTTGAAGAAACCAGATTTAAAATTCTATTAAAAATTTTCCTATATTCCTTCCAAAATTTATTGATCCCTTTCAAGTAGTTTATTATCTTGATTTGTTTTTCTATCACCCTGTGATTTTTTGAAATATTAAAATTTTCCAATTTGTTTATATCATTCTATATTTTCCATTTCTCAAAACACTGAAATAAAATGATTTATATTAATGTAATATGTTTGGTTTTTATATTATGAGAAACAATTTTATGATTTTTATACATGAAAAAAATATATTTTCTTTCAATACATAAAATAATATGTTTGTTTTTTTTGTTGCACAGAATGTTGAGTTTCTTTGATATCTTTATTTATATGCAAGATCTACTATTAAAAAATTTCATTAAATTGTTAATATTATAATTAAAATATAATTATTGTTTTAACCTACTATTGTAGTGGAGGTTATGAATAATATTAATTAAATTATGATAATATTTTTTATAGTGTATATTTCAATAATAGTTTGGTGAAAAATTAAATATAATTAATAATAAATCCCTCTTTAAATTATTGGAAATCATTTGATGGAGACCTATATTTTTGAAATCAATCATATTTTTACACAATAATTTAATTAAATAACATTTTATGAATTAGTTTTATGAAATATTTATATATGTATATTATTTTCAATAATATATTAAAAATTAATATATTTTTTCTAGAGAAGATATAAGAACAATAACAATTTTAGGCATAAGAATATATATTTTTCTAAAAGTAATTTTAAATACTTGAATGTGAGTTTATGTTTTAAATATAATTTTCAACACTATTATACATTATATTTGATAAAATAAAAATAATTAATGAAATATTAATGTAAATTATTACTGACGGTGTATTTTATATATTTTTTTAGATGTTTCACATTCAAATTAATAATGAATAATATTGAATTTTAATTGAATGTGTAATTTTTTCTAATTTATATATTGTTAAATTATATTTTAAATTTTTTTAATATTAAATTTATATAAGTAATATATATAAACAAAATTTAGTTCATTTTTATAAATTTCACATCAAAATTAGATAGAATAACAGTTCAAAGTTTCAAAAAAATCATATCTAAAACCCATTATCTCATCCTGTCCATGAGATTAAATTTAAATTTCTTTTTTTGAGTCTATATTTATAATTTAAAAAAATGGATTAAATATTTTGAATTTTGAGTATTTATATAATATTTTAAGGAAAGCATTGTTTTTGTCAATAAATATCATATGAGGTAATAAAAACTAATTGAAAAAATTATTGTGAAAACGAGTTTACTTAGTTTTTAATCATTATATTAAGGGTCCAAATAACATAAAAAGTTGTCTAAAATAAATTTAATGGGAATATATATACCATATCTCCCATCTTATTTAAAATTTTCTATTATTTGGGGAACGTGATGGAATAGAGGCCTCCTAATAGTGTTTACCATTTTAGATTTACTATAATGCCACTCCTCTTATACTCTAATTCGGCACCCAACCCCCTCATTTATTCAAAACTCTCAAGCCTTTGGGATAAAAAACAACCTGATAGACTAATCGTTCATAATATATCCTATAATCATAGAAGCATCACTGTCAGAATTAGTCAAATCATGATGGTCCTTTTTGTGAAAATAAAAAGGGAATTATCCAAAGAAGTGATAACATTATTCAACAAACACTTTTGTATAATGTTTTACCATACCCTAAGTTTTTATTATTCCATGATTATATAATAAACTATTTATCATAATTATATTTATGTATTTATTTTTTGGAATTTACCTACACAAAAACACACTTACGTCGAATTGGATGCACAATCATCCTTCGTATGTATGATGGTCTACAACCTCGCAAAACAATGTCAGTCTTTCATCCGTTAAAAACATTCAAGATTGATAATATTGATGGGAATTATGTTTTCTTTGAGATATGTATATTTATTATATACATATTATTATTTAATTATTATATATATGTTTTCTTCATTCGTTCCATTTTGTAGGAATATGATAACATCATTTATGGATTTCTGGACATCCCCATCCTCAATGTGATGTGATTCATTTAAAGATTACATATAATGTATTATGTTGGGGATTATTAATATTATATTATATATATGACATAATAATGTAACTGGAATTATTACATTATTTCATTCAATAAAATAATAAAATGTAAAGAACATTCATGTGTAAGTACGGCCTATCGTCTCTATGAACTATGCATTCCATTTCATATTTATTTATTTTATAGAGTATTATAATTTCTAATAATATAGTGATTATATATGATATTGGAATCATATCATACATTAAGGAAATAATTAAATCATGATCTATGTGATATTATTAATAATTACACTTCAAAATGTATACAAAAAAGTGGTTATTACCAAAAACGTAACATTAACATGAAATTGTTAATAAATGGGTAATATAAAGTCATAATCATATCGTATATGCTATGATATATAAGAATATTTTTATTTGGTAGGTATAAAATAAACATATATTTATTATACAGGAGGCTATAATTTTTATAGTGAAAGTCAACATTTAAGGTATGGGTTTCTCGACTAACATTTATTTCTATGAGATATATGCTATATTCAGAACTTATTCTTGATGTGTGATGTATATACATTCTTATGACATATTATATAATGAATTTAATTTATTTCATGATCTTTAATATTTCGTTTTTTCTATTCATTCATGTATCTTATCATTCAAAAGATACTCATGTAGTAACGGGATTTTATATCCCATATGAATTAATAGGGAGAAATTCATTTTAAGGGTGATGAATATAACACCATTATTTTTTAAAATATTTATTTATGATATTCAAAATAGTTCATTTCTCTCAACACTTATGATAACTTTTGTTACATTAAATAACTAATTTTGGATAGTATTTAATGAAGCATCATGTTAAGAATATGATTCACACACACTTATTAATATTTTGTACATGGCTCACTATGTTGGTATTGTACTACACATAATACTAATTTCCTACAATTCCTTGTGTTACAAGACAAACCTAGTTTTACCAATCTAAAATGTATTATTAATGTTATTAGTAAAATATTATTTCTGTTGTAACCTATTAATTTGAATGGAGGTAAAGAATAAGATTAATTAAATTGTGAAAATCTATTTTAAACATGAATATAAGCATAATTATTCATTGATAAATTATGTAGAAATGATAATCAATCCCTCTTGAATATATACTAACTCTTATGATGAAAAAATAAATATATGAAATTAGAAAATTTTACCTCATTAAATTTATTTTAAATATTTTTTATAATTAATTTAATGAAATGTATATAATATAATTAATAAACTATATAACATTTATATTATGGGTTTTCAACAGAATAAATAATAATAAACCAAATTTATGAATAAATATATTTTTTTATAAAAGGTTAATTTACCAACATTTAAAGGAAATAATATTTGAAATAAAATATTTGAAACATTTATAAATATTATTTTAAAAAAATACACATCATTTTTGGAATCATAATTTCAAAATAGTATTTGGGTGAATTTTTAGTTCTTTTATGAGAAGTTTCATTTTTTATGAATAATGAAAATATAATAAATTTTAATTGAAAATATAATTTTATTCAAATTTATATACATTATAAAATTATATTTTAATTTATCTCTAATATATATATATATAGATAAATTATAATTCTGTTAATATAATTTATGTCATTGGACTAAATTTCAAATTGAAGTCGGATAAAAGAATAGTTTAGTCATTTGAACATTTTCACATTAAAAACATTTTTTCTTTTCCTTTATGAAGGATTAAATTTACATAAATTTCAAAATCTTATATGTTTAAAATTTTTTAAAATGGATTATATATTTTTTCTGTAAAATAATTTATAATATCATTTAATGAAATCAATTTTTTGACCAACAATATTAGTGAAAGTAATTTAAATTAATTATAGTTGTTTAGGTAATAGTGAGTTTACTTAGTTGATAAACCATATCTTATGGGGCCTAATAACAAAAAATCATGTTAAAAAATTTATATCCACATATAGAGTGTATAATCCCTTTTATAGAATATAATACATTAATTTAGGTTCATTATGTAAGGGAGACCTCTAAATAGTTTTTACATTTTTTATTTACAAGAATATCACTCTTTCTCCACTATAAAAGAGAACTCATCCCCTACTTATATAGACCTATTAATACATTTGGATAATGAATAACTAACCCAAATGTTTTCCAAAAATCAATTTTCTAATACTAGAATCCCCATTTTTTTCGTTTCATAAATTTATTTTCCTTTGGTGAAATCCAAAAGGAATTTCCCAAAGAAGAGGATCCATCCTTCAACAAGATCATTTGATTAATTTTTTAATCCTACAACAAAATTTTAATTATTACATTATTATATAACATCCTTTTTATCTTTAATATAATGATATGTTTTATTTTATTTTTTATACCTATAACTACACATAATCATACCAAATTGGATATGCAATCATTGTCTGTTTGAACCGATGTCATTCCTTATATAATTAGAAAATTTAAAGGATTGAAATAATGATTGAAATAATATTATTATATGATACATATTTTATTAATAATGTGTTTATATATATGAAATTATTATATAACACATACCTTCATGCTTTCAATTTTGTGTGTATATGGTAACGTGATTTGTGGATTTCTGGACTACCACCTCTTTAATGCAACGAGATTCATTCACACATTGTAAGGAATGCATTTATGGTGGCGTTAGTAAACATATATGATATATATGACATAATAAATAAAAAGGAATTATGTTATATATATATTCTTATAAGTAATTTAATTTAATTTTTCAATATGATAAGAAAATATAAACAACTTTCATGTTTATATATGACCTACAATATTCATGATTGATGTATTGTATTTTCTATTTATGTCAAATATATATTATTATAAATAATTTTATACTGAATATATATTATATTTTAATAAAACTATATCTTTTTAAAATATTTAAATCATGATCTATGTAAGTGGATCATGATTAACAATTCAAAACACATGAAAAAAAGCATTTATTACCAAAAAATAATCTTTAACATGAAATATTCAACAAATATGTAATTTAAGTAATAATTAAATAATATATGGTATCATATATAATAATTTGGTCCATTGGGATATTTATAATAATATTATATTTAGTATACATGAGATTTGAACTTGTATGAAAAATGTTTACACTTAAGGTCTGGGTTTTTTTAATCTTACTTTTATTTATGTGTGATATATTCTATATTCCCAACATATTATAATTATGTGGTATTTATAATTTCCAACAAAATGTATTGAAATAAATTTAATTTATTTATTGATATTAATTTTTTTATTTTTTGTAATTAATTCATGGATTTCTTGATTCAAAAATACTCAAGTAGGTAATAGATTTCATGTCCCTATATTTTTTCTACTATACTTTTTCCATATTCAACAATAGTTTATGTTTCATTGTATAAATATTTTCAATGATTATGGTATATTATTCTTATCCTTAAATTTATTTTTATATAAATGTCCATTTCATGATCTCTATTTCATGTTTTTTTATTTTAATGTGACCAAATCCGGAATGTCATTATGTATTAATGTTCCTTCATTGAAAAACATGCCATTTAATGCACCTATATTATTATATGAGTTTTATATACCTCTCTATGAATTTTTATTTCATGAATTTCCATATTTTTATGATATTTTATGCTTCATGTAATTTTTTTTCTTTCATGTAATTTATGATTCAAAGTTACTAATGTGCTAACGATTCATTTATACAATCTCATCAATAATCACGATTGTTTTCCATTATGATTACATTGATGAAATATTATGATACATCCCAAATTTAAAAAACTCAATTTTAATATTATTCTGTTTATTTATGATATCTTCATGTAATTGTACAATTTTACACTATTTTTTTTATAAATATGAATTAATTTTGTTAAGCTGTCTTTAACTCTTTATATCCTGAAATCTATGTAATATCATAATCTTGTTTTATATATGTAAATTAAAAAATGATTTTATGTTATCTATTATGAATATTGAAAAATAATCATTACAAATTTTTTAAATGTTATAAAAAAATTAAAATGGTTTTCATAGAATCCCTTATAAATTTTCAAGGGTATTCCAACAGAAATGGAATACAAAATATTTGATGTATATAAAAAGTGTTTTTAAATGAAGAAATTATATTATATTCATGAAATTTATTAATTGATTATTTAAAAATTGTTTTCTATCTAACATGAATCATTTTGATATCATTTATTCTCTAAAATGATTTGATCCATGGATACCATTAAGATTTTTTCATTGAATTGTTAATATTTTGGTTCCATGATGTTTATGGAATGTGTTTATTTTCCACGGGTAAATAATAATTCAATGAGATTATTACCAAACCCATTTATTTTATATGGGATAATAAAGATTCAAATATAATTACATGAAACCCATTTATTTTTAATGAGTTATTCATGTATGAATGGAAATGTTTTATGTGTTTTTAGGATGATATTGAAGCCCTTTGTACATTTTTATTATTTTGGTTCCTGGACATTACATATACACTAGTATGGCCATATATTATTGAGTACTCATTATATAGTCTCTTTGATGTGGTGGACTATATTTCTCATGGTAATAATGTTTCCTCATATATGATGGGGTTTCCCATAGAGGATTGAGTAATCCCATTGAATATAAAGGTTGTGGTGGCGAAGATAATGATGGGTAAACCCATGAAAATTATAATATGGGGTGTTTTAGATATCATTGATTAAACACTATATTTCTTATAAAATGGGGTGTCCCAAATAGAAGTAGGTGATCTTTTGTAGCTTATATGACAGGTGGGTCATATATATTCCTAAAATTTATTACTTAATGATTCATATCTTATATGATATTTATGAGAAAAAGACATTTTAAATTATCCATGGAGGAAATAAGGTATAACATTATCCACTATAGGTAAATGACTATAACTGAGGAAGGATGGGTGTCCCTCATAGTAGGTGTATCCCCCATTATGATCCCAAATATGTTTTTGTAATGTTACTTGAATAAGATAATTAATTTAATACTTATGTTTCTTCAAAAATTCCATGTCTAATTCCTATGTTATGATTTCATGGATCATGCTCTCAGTTACTTTATGATTCATGTCTTATGAACAAACAATATTTATTCCATGACTCTTTATTAGGATCCTTAATATACATGGCATGTAAAAATAATTTTATGATCATGTTATGATGTCGTTATGCTCATATTATGGTTACATATCTTCCATGTTGTCTCATTCTATGTATATAAGGTAACCCATTTCTTATATTTTATTTCCCCATGTTAGGATGAATGGTTTTATGTATAAATAAGGAAGGGGAATATTTTCAATGATGATTTTTAAGATATTTCACCATGGTATAAGTCTATTTTTCCTTGTTTCAAAAGATAGAAAAAAATTATTATCATTGGGTAAGTGTTTTTTTAATGTGGTGAATATTCATCTAAAATTATTTGATATCCATGTACTATAAACGTGGATTTCTATCTTTTTGGGTGAATTTGGGTTGGTTTTGAGGTTGTTTGGGTTGTTCATGTTTTCTTTATGGTATGACCAAACTACCCACCCACAAATTGTAACAGTTTCTCGATTTTCATGTGGTTTCACAAACTGTATGCCCAACTAATGGGAAACCATTTTCCCCAAAAGGATGGGGTGCTCACATGGCACATGATTTTTCGTAACCATGAACCCTACCATCCAACTACTTAATCATGCAATCAGGACCTTTATTCCCCAATTATTTAATTAAAATGTTGAACCACCTAGTATAAGCTCCTGTCACCCTTATTAGGACCTATCATGTTTTTTGGCTCTTGAAGGCTCTAAATATGTTAAAGTGACTCATGCAATCCCATTTATTATCATAATGATGTTTTTTATCTCGTTTTATAACATTTTGTTATGTTGATATTTTCTCATGTGGATTAATCCAATATATCAATATGTCCTACTTATATTTTAATTGATCATCATGTTATTGATGTATATAAACTGTATATAGATGGTTCTTGATTCTAGGTAGTGTTCTTAGATCATCCACACCTATATAATTCATTGGATGTCCCTAATTCTGGTGTCGTGCATTGTGAACCCTTGATTAACATGTAAGTGATTCGATAAGACATATTTATTTTATTAAAGACCTATATTTATAGATTGATGAGTAATAAATTAATTTTAATCAAGGATTTTTATGAATTGATATTTAATTTTAAAATGGGAATCTGAATTGAGAAAAAAACCTTTTTCAATTTAATTGAAATTATTTAGTGGATTTATAAAAATTATTTCATGAATTAAAAATCATTTCATATAAATTATTTTATGTAGATTGTTTTTAATGAATAAAATTTAGTGAAAATTTAAATTAGAATGAAATAATAAAACCCTATGATTTGGTTTTGAAATCTGAAAGGCTTTTTGGGATCTAAAATTGGGAAATTGTAATTTTAAATGATTTTAAATGCATGCTCTCATATTTGGAAGATTATTTGATTATTTTATGTACATGTTGTAAAGGGTTGTTACATAATAATAGGGAATGGAATACATGTATATTGATCCCATAGTAGTATATATACAATAAAAAAACTAACTAAACCTGGATATGATTGATTTCCCATAATGGATCCACAAAAGGCGCATAATTTGATATCACATGGTGACTCCCATATAAGGTTTATGATTTTAGTTTTCACAAACATATAATATCATGTTGATAAATGAGAAATGTGAGGATCATATTACCAAGAAACCAGCATAATGTATATCTCTTTATCATGGTTATTTCATTGTAATATTTTATTCCGTAATTCATTCATTTTTTGAACAAGATAATTCATGTAAACTAATTTATAAGAAAAATTATATAAAATGATAATTTAATCTTCTTTGAATTATTTTTATATAAATTATGTACTTTTTAATGAAAGAATATTTAGATATAAAATTTTGAAAATGAATTTTTATTCCACTCTTTATTAATAATAATGACATAAATTGCTAATTTTTTGATATATATTATAGAACACTTGGTGAGACCCAATTGGGATTTATATCTCACACCCTAAAATTTCATTATCTAATTTTTTAGAAATTTTTATGTCATGTATGAGCAATGAAAATACAACACTTAGTGGGAGTGGATGTTAATGACCTACTTGACCATTGAGTGATGCTGATGAATAGTGGATCAATTTTCAACTTTTTACACAAGATTATTTTATAAATTATTATTTAGATGATTTTTCCTGTGATTTTTTTCTTTCAATGGGGTATCATTGGAAAGGATTGCTTCTAGTAAATTATCCTATTATAATGTTTACCATATAGACTGGCACCCAATATAATCCAATGATTCTTGGAAAATTCATTCCCTAATTTATATTCAATGAATCATGGTGGTAGTCATTATCCAATGGGAATCAGGAACACCTGTTAGGCTGAAAATGATCCATATCGTGTATTTGGTTAGTATGGTATGATGAAATGTTCTTGAAAAAACAACAATGAGATGTATAGGTTGAAAATCATTCAATGAGGTTAATATATTAATTTGAATATAATGATGGATCATATGAGGTATTTCCAACCAAATTCTATGATATATATAGTAGTTAAATTCCATAAATCAACATTCTAATTTGAAAAAATTATATTTGAAAAAAAATTGATTTGGTTCTAGTATTTTTCCAGCCTTGGATATAATTATTATGGAATCCCATTGATAAATTTTAACTCGATGTAATTGATATTCCTAAATATATATTTTCTTATTTTATGATATGTGTATTGTTTATGATGTCTTCAGTTTTTTTTATGTTTTATAGCATTAAGACACTAAGAATATGTGTGAATATGACCTTGTAGGGAACTGATGGTGGACCATAACAAGTGATTTCTCAAGTGGACCAAAATATTATTGATATTGTAGCTTGAAATAAAAAATATCTTGTCCAGGTTCCAACTATCATTGTTATATAGGCTATGGTAGTTGGGTCGTAAATAGATGAATATCTACATCCTGATCAAGAGTTTCTTCACCATAAGACTTCAATATTAAAAGGCTCTAATGATCCTAATTTTTATTGGGAATGGTTGAAAATTTTACAAATCCATTTTGATTTCAATTATATTCTTGATTGAATTATGGTGAAATGTGATACCTTTATGTTTTAAGGGACTAACAAGAGACTATGGGATTTGATGATGTTGTGGAAGAAGCACGGCAGGTTTTGAACTAGAAGAATTTTTTTGTTCATTTCAATGATCTATTTAATATGAAATGAATGTTCTTGTACAAATCCACAAAGTTTATCAAACCCCATTAGAGTAAAACGATCCAACCATTGTAAAAAAATAAATTGAAATATATTGATATATTTTAACATATGGTTTTTACTAATAAGAAGATAATGCTATAGATATTTGAGATGCATATTTCTCCTGTCATTAGATCAAGTGTATTCTTCAGAAAGATGGATTGTAATGCTAATATGCTAGATAAGTTGTCAATTGTTTTGTATGAATTGTCAAGAATGATAGGGTTGATAGGATTTACTTTTTTTCTTTTTGTATATTTTGGAATATATTTTAATGTGAATAGACATCTTGATGATTATTCTTTTGGATCTATATAGAAGGGATCTTCTATACCACGACTAATTCCCTACAATGGACTTTTCAATAGATTCTGGTGTTGGGTCGTTGGGAATTTGAAATGTTCATCAACTAAGGCATATGGACTCTTTGTCATGTGATTCCAATAATGCCACCTATTGAAATTATTTCAAATATTTTCTATTGTGTGAAAAGTAACATCCGTGTCATCACCTAAATGTATTGAGTTGCAATAAGATTTCTTGATATCAATAGAATTCTAGTCACAAAAATCATGAATAAAGCTTCTTCATGCAGTGGAAGTGTCTCTAGAAGAATATATATACTTCCAGTGACTATGAGAGGTAGCATCACTATGGATTCTTATTTAGTGATTTATTTATTTGATATCAGTTCATCTTACTAATTTATATTGACTCATATTTTGTAACTATTAAATCTTCATATTAAAATTTTTGTATTTTGTGTTGGATACTAATATGTCTCTTATAACAAATAGAGATTACCATATCTATTTATATTTTTATCTCTATCATATATTGATCATACCTATAATTTAATGCTACCAGAGATAAAACCATTGAATGTAATCATCAAAATGTATTGGATAATTGATAATAAGTCATGAATTTACTATTACCTTTGATGATTCTTCTTTAATAATCCCAATGGGGTGTATAGTGTCATTTAGAGAGAATGGGACTAGAGGTGGAATATATTCACAAACTTTTTTCAATTATTTTTTATAGTATTATTGGTGTTTTTTATATTTCTCAATGGTATAATATTTGAGTGATGATCTACCTCTAGTCATCGTCATGTTTCCCAATGTGTTTTCATTTGATTTCTATGGACTGCAACAAGTATGGAAGATAAAGTTATCTATTAAATAAGTACCGTGTACGTAGACAATGATTATTCATTCATTCAATAGGGAAAATTTTATTTTCAAGAGTTAAATATTTAGTTGGATAATCCATTATGGAGTGGTTTCAAAGGAGTGATTATTTCACCATGGGAAACACCTATTCTCCAAGAAATGAAAGCTGATAGAACACATCTACAATACATTTCTTAATGAAAAATAAATATAGTTACGGTAAATAATAAGTTTCTCTTAATACAAATTTATGACATATTCAACTAGTTGATAGAGGAAACATGGTTCTCAAATAAATCCATTTGATATTCATATTACTAGTTTAGAACAATACAATCTAACATTTAGTATACTTTATTCATGAGTAGGTATGTTCACATTGAGTATCTTGTTATTCCCATTGTCTTGACCATCGCTCCTATGGAATTGGAGAATAGGGATTTTTTTATAGCACCATGACACAGTCGTTGATGATTTAATGGATTAAATATTATTTTTATCTCTATTTGAGGATGATAATTTTCATTATATGAGTGACTTTCTATATATATTAAGAGATCACAGACATTACATTAATATTTCAAAGTATAATTTAGGTATTCGAAAAGTGATGATCTTTGGTCGCATGGTGTCAGAACATGGAAACCCAATCGATCCACATAATTTAGATTCTATTATGTCATGGGATGTCATGATTTTTATATATATATTCTTGGTCTTGGTAGGTAATTAATATAGATTTAGTAATTGTTTCATTTTTTTGTCTGCTCTGATGACTTCCATCACCCTAACAGAGTACTGTTCTTATGGGAAAAAATGTCATATTTCTACTATTAAACTAAAATATATTTTTTAATTATACACTATTTTTGACCGCTATAGAGAATGGGTGGGTAAATATGATTTTACATGATGTATCATGTTCATGTTCGGGATGTGTGCATATATAGTTTATCATTTTCAAGACAATAAAACTAATTAGATTAGTTCAAATTGGAACAATAATTTTACTGAATACCTAAAACATATAGTTGTGAACCAAGATATTTAGAGTTGGGGAAAATCATTTAAATGAAATGATTAGAATTTATTTTCACAAAAAAAATAATGAGATATATATTCTCTCATTGTGATTTAGAAATCCATCAGTGTTGTTTGGTGGTGTACCAATAGTCTTCTAACTTCATCACTTCTAATTAATTGAATAATATTCTTGTAATTGTAATTAATTGAGAATGAATCATCTAACTTAGTCCATGAATGTATTATCGGAATTTTTCACTTGATTGATATTTTTCACTAGTTGAATATGTGATTCGGGGAAGAAGAGGCCAAGGTTGTCTTGGAATGTGTATAGTTGAAAATATCTCTTATCAAGATGATTATATATAATATTATATTGTTGATGACTTCTATAGATTTGGGGAATCTTTTTATAGTGTGGAGACCATGGCTTAGTATACTTTCTCTTATAAGGGAATCATATTGTTTTGGAATTGGTTGATTGTACCTGAGATAGAGATAAAATTAATGATGTGGGATTTTAATAATTCCCAATGGTATGGTCACCATGGTATAAGAAATATTTCGTATGATATGTGGTGATTATTTTGGGTTCGATTTTTGTGTTGTAACATTTATATTTTATTTCATATTTTAAATTCTATCATCAAGCAAATAACAAGAAATATAGACCTTATAGTTTTCTTCATACACTTCTAATGCCATCATTTAAGTGGGATGAGATCCCCATGTAAATTATTGTTGGGATTACACTAACACCTCAATAGGAGAATATGATCTGGGTTTTGATCAATCATATAGCCACTATAGCGCACTAATTACCAATTTGGGATTGAACCAAATTTGAGGACTTGTGACCTCACTATCTGATGAATATTTTTATAATTCCTAGTGTCCCTTTTTCAATAGTCTCAAATATCTTTCATCATTTTACATATAGGTTTTTAAGAGGCCTCCCAAAGGAACAAGGATCTTATGTTTTTTAGAGCAGGACATGTCATTTGTAGATAGATGTCAAGATATAATGTACCATATATATTCAAAAATACATATTATATTGTTGAATATAAGACCTCGAAGGATATTTGGACATCAATTTTGTACATGTTGAGTTTTACTATAATAATGGATCCTGATATCCAATCCTGATGTCTCTATTTAAGGCCTCACAAGGAAGGATTTTTAAATGTCAATTGTATTGGATAGACATTGGTGAAGCATTCATGGTTATTCGATATTGTTCCAAGAGATAATAGGAATTAATCAGATTACTATTTATATTAAATTGAAATCATAAAATCATAAAAAATATTATTGTGATCATCTTTGTTGACATTTGGAGTGTATAGATAAAGACCATGTGTTTTTGAGAGATTCAAAACATTTTGGTCATCAACCACATAGAAAATAAGTAAATAATACACGTTGTTTCATGGAACCTTTAAAATTTGTTTGGAAGGTGGGGAAATTTTATTACTATTTACCACATCCACTACAATTGACCTTGGCAGAGAATTGTTTATGTATATCGCACCCCTGGAAGAATCATTATATCACTTCTAATTTACTGAGTTGGGAATATCATGACATATAAACTTATATATAAATGACTATGAATATATTTAGGATATTTGGGTTCTATGAAAAAGCTACTTTCTGGGTGTTTGACACCTCTCGTAGTTTGGATATAGTATCATGGTTCTGATTATCCTGAGATATAAAAGCATGAGGATATTTAGAGAGAGTATTGTCCTCACCTTATTGATATGGATATTCCTTGATAGTCTCTCTTGGGAAATAACTATTTAATGATGTGGAGGATGTGGAATTATGTTACCTTTATTAAACTATTAAATAACCAATATTTCGATCCCCATCGAGTATGGCCCCATCTCTAGGTGTTTCAAGTGATGTTTAGAGGGGTTTCCCTGTAAATTGTTATCTTGACTTTTGGAGAATTGTATGATAAAACCATGAACATGCTATTGTAAACATTCAAATACTAGAGGATCCAAATTTTCATTGTGGTTTCAATAATTGTTTTCCCACATAGAGGAAACTATGTGATCCAAATAGTATGTATGCATGACTAGTGCATGATTTCCTCTAACCATACACCCAATTCACCTCACCATGGGTGCTGAATTTTAATTCCATGGAAAATTAATTAATAACATGAACCCCCCCCCCCCCCCCACACACAACAATTATAACCTCTATTGAAAAATTTTTAACCCTGACACAACTTTCAAGGTCATCGGAGCACTCGAGAGGTTAAATTGAATCTTATAAGCGCTTTTCATGGCAGATTGAAGTCACATTGATCTCATACGGGAATACAGATCTCCAATAATGTGGAATATATGGATCTTTCATTCTCTAAAACATATATTTTTTAGATCAAGATTAAATTTATGTAAATTTTTTACATTTTGATAGATCTTGATCCAGGGTTATGTTCTTTGATCATCCACTCCTTTGTTATTCATTATTATTCCCTATTATTGGTGTTATGTATTTTGATATGTTGGTTTTCTAATAGGTGGTTCGATAACTATTATTCATTATAATGAAACCATATATGTAATGGTTTATGGGTTTCTAAATGTTTAAAAAATATGAATTTGGGATTTATTGATGTTTTATTTCCAAATGGGACTCTGTATTTTGAAAACTATCAATTTCCATGGTTTTAAAATTATTAGGCACATTTGTGAAAATTATGGTTTTATTTTAAAGACATTTTGATGAAATTATTTAATTTTTTTCTTTATAAGTTGAATTATGATTAAGGAATTTTTAAAATGGAATGAAATGATGAAAAAATATTATTTAGTTTTGAAATCTGAAATGCTAGTTTTAAAATAAATGGTGAAAATATATTTTGAAATCATTTGATAATATTGATTGAAATTTTGTTTCATTTATTGATTCAATAAATAATATGTAAACATGAATGGTTTATAGGAGACTCAGTAATTCTCACTATGAACTAGAACACCTAGAAATAATTTTATAATTATAACACTAACTAATAAAATATTGGCCTGAATTCCCATTGTGTCCACCCTGTGAGGGTGGTGTTTGAATTCCCACATTGGATCCTCAAAGAGGGATATGATTTCAATTTTCACACATATCAATGGATATGATGATAAATGAGTATTTTGAGGATCCTTTTATGATGAACCAAACATAACATGGGTCTCTTTATTATAGTTCAATCCTTACTTTTTTATACATGTTTCCGATTTATGTGGGGTAAATAATATTGAAAATAATTATAAATTCTAAATAGAGTCTTTATGATACTTTTTTAAATAAAAAACATATTAATATCTTAATTTAATAAATTCATAATATATTTAATTTATATGGTTTATATGTACTATTTTTATATTTAATATTGAATATTTGTTTTGGAGAATTACATACTATAATTTATGAATAAATATTTTGGGATATTATACATCGAGTGAAGTATATAAAATATAGAAAAATATGAAAATAACAGCTAATATTTATTTTAATGTAATATTCGTAAAGAATAATGATAAATAAGGTGTATATTGTGAAAATATTGAAGAATAATATAGAGTTTTAATATTTTATTCAGGTCAATTTATGGATACTATTTGAAAAATTCAAGGGGTGGATATCCCAACTCATCCTAATAGTAATAATTATATGTCTCGAAAGGATCCTCTATTAGAGAACGTTTTAGAAAAGGTGATTATAGAGTCAAAAATACAAAGTTAGTTTTACGTTTTTTTATATAATTCTACAAGTCCTTGTTAGAAAATAAGTATTAATAAAAATGATGAATTGTAATATATTAATTATATTAAATAATTATTATTACAGATTAAATAATTTATTTTTATTAATGGAATAAATATATATGACCCCTTAATGGTAAATAAGTCATAATAACTATATTTATTTATTTTGAATAAGATATTAGAATTATGGAAGGTAATTAAAAATAATGCTAAGAATCCTACATAGGTTATTTCCCAATAAAAAAGGAATATATTTTGATGATTCTTTTCCTCTAGTTGGTATATTTTATGAAAATAATTTTTTAAAAATGGATATCATTAGATAATTCAGTTGTAGTTTTATATATGAAGGAGTATATCAACATCAACACCAATATTTGAAACTGAAAAAATTTATGATCTTGTTTTTTAAATTAATAAATAACTGTATTGTCTTAATAAATCCCCAAAATAATCACATTAATTACTTCATAATTTTTTTTATATAATATTCTTGATGAAGTAATATTTGAAACAAATTTATTTATTATAAAAATTAACAATGTTATCAAGATTTTATGATAATTTAATGATGATAAATTGTTTGGATGTTCATTTGAAGCCATTCATAATTATCATCCAAGTAATATAAAAAATGTGATTTTTGTGATCCTTATTTATGAAATACTTTTCTTCTTCTTTATCATAGTAACTAGATAATATAAGAAATATTTATTAACCAATAAAAAAATTATAGATAAAATCTTATGTAGTTGGGATTGGACTCAGGAAAATGTATAAAAACCGTGATTAGTAATAATTTATTATCGGATAGTGATTAGTTAATAAAACCTATTGAAGATTAATTATATATATTATTTATGGTTATTTTAGTTTAAATAATACGTGTACTACTAAAATAAAGATTGGTGATTGTTTTTATGCACAGTATAAACCTACTCCTAAAATGATTCATCAGAAAATAATTATAAGATATAAAAAGGGAAGTGTTAATTCTATTCTATTGTATTCCAAAAAAATAAAATAATTTTTTTACAACATGGATTTTTACATTGTATATTTAATGATATGTAGAAAAATCACATCAAATATGTGTAATTTCCTGGGAGAAATTTAATTTCATTGTAACACCTGGATATTATAATGAAATATTGTCCCTCTACAATTTTAAATATTCTCTATATTTCATTGTACACAATCACATGTTTAAACAAACAGTGATATGCCCTTATTATTAGTTTACCATTTTAACATTGTAGTTGGTTTAATAAGAATAAATATAAGTAACTTTTGGAAATGAATGGTGAAGTAATTCACTACCAATTATTTATGAAAAATATAATTATATCATATATTTTTAATTTTTTGATTGAATTAATATTAGTAAATGAATGTAATGAAATAAATTTTATATAATTAATAAAATATTTTCTAAATTCATCATATATTTTTATTTATAGTTTATGAATAAACCCTATTTGAGGTATAAAACCTATATTTTTAAAAGACAAAATTTTCCACCTTTTAATTGAGAATCATTTTAAATAAATGAATTTGAAAAATTAATAATTATAAAATGAAAAAAATTGTTCTTTGGAGGATTGATATTAAATTTTACTTTTTATAATTTTTTATAATTTTGGGATAACTTTAAAATTTTGATCAATAGTAAAATATAACAAATATTAAATAAAAACTTTTTTATCAAATTAATTTATATAGATAAATTATGATATTATATGGGTTTAAATTATAAATAGAATATATTTTTATCATTCAAAATTATGTATTTAATTATCATTAATTGTACATTTAATTCGGATTTAAAACTATTTCAATCCTTTGAAATGTTTTACCTTTTAAAAACCCATTCTCACTTCCTGAAAATGGGAATAATTTTAAATAAATTAATAAATCATAGGTTTTTTGAAATTTGAAATATGTATTCGATATTATTAATCATTAGGTCCAAATTATGTAAATATCATCATTTATTTGGGAATTATGATTACAATCTTTGGTATTTTTTATTAACACAGCAAAAGGGTAAAATGGGTAATTAATGGTATGTATACAATTATAAAATTACACTAACAGTTGTATTAATATCATTTAATGAGTTTTCTTAGAACTAATCATCCCTAAATTGAAATGGAGTCCTTTTAAAGCCATTGGGTTGAGAATAGGACACATAATTTATTTTATTTATTGTAAACCTAAATATATCTCACTCAAATTTTTATAAGTGAATCATTTTTATATAAGGTCTTGTAGAAGATAAATTAGCTTATAATTAATCATTTTAAAAATAAAATGTTTTTATTTATCATGGTAGTATATTTTTAATTTTTAGAATATAAATAATTTCCTTAAATTCTTATTCTTTGATGACGTAAAAATTCATTAATTGATGAGTAATCAATAAACGATTTTCTATAGAAATTATAATAACAATCAAAAGACCCAAAAATGACTAAATATTATAGGTTGAGTATATATAAACTATAACCATCAAATATTCTACTTAGTCTAAATATGGATCCTTTTAGAAGACATTGTGATACTTATAATATTTTATATAATGTAATGTTAAAGTTGTCAAATTCATAATTTAATAAGATTAAAATTTTAAATGATATATTTTATAGAAGAAAAAGATGAATAAATATATTATTATGTAATATAGAAAATTACTATTAATCATTGAATATTATTTTTAAATTTAATTCAAAATAAATTATAGTAAATAATTACACCAAATTAGTTTACAAATTATTTAATAAATAGAAATAGCAAATAAATGTTATTAAAAATATTATAGAAAATATAATATGTGGTAGTTAATATTTCTAGAGAATATTTTAGATGAAATTTACCTCCTAATAATATAATAAATTTTTTAATTCCATGCTATATTAGTATATTAGTATTTTTAAAAACAAAATAATTGAACAATTTAAAAATTGACACTATTTGGTGTTTATCGATTTAATGATTTATTAAATTATTTAAAAAAGTAAAATATTTTTAATAATATATAGTAATCATGTTATGTTATATAATGTTCTTAATTATTTATTTATGGTATAATGGACATTAAATACGTTACTAAGAATTTGAAATATTCATTACCCAAGATAAACATTAAATAAGATATCAAAGTGTTGATTATAATTATATGTTTCAAATTGAAAAAAAATTATTTTAAAAAATATATTAGGTGAAGAGATTTATAAACATCATTAGTAACATTATATACATAATTAGTAACATTATATAGGTCAGTTTTGTTCATAAATTACCATCTCGATTAAATAATGATGAGATTTTGAGGAAGCACGTCGAACAAGAGGCAATCTCCTCTACCGATTAATTCAAACATATTTCTTCTTCAAAATCCTCTTGTTGATTTTCATCATTATAATGTAATAAATCCAATATCTCTTATATAATATGTTGTTATTATAATTATGAAACGAACTTATTCTATCTTTTATCCATCTAGGAAAAATGAAATCACCACACGTGCACGTGTACGACTTACTGTCTCCACGCAATGGTGTAATCTGTTTTTCACCACCACCTTACATGGATGGGTATACTAATGTAAATAAGAACTATATATTATTATCATAATATTTTTTTTATTATAAAATAATATACACCATTTCCTTCATTACCTTTCAAAAAATAAGGAAAGGATTTTGTCGGTCGTTTGAATGTATAGCCTACGACCTCGATGATTCGATGTGATTAATTCTACATGATCATAATTAAATAATTATTATATAAAGATATATGTTGAATAAATGTGATATGTATATTTAATTTAATTTTTTAATGATATAACTATGATTTATGATAGTGAAATAAAACTTATTCGAGAAAACATACATAAACAAATGCAGGAGTTAATAGCTGAATTATAACTAACACCAAAATGATATTAAAAACAATCTATAATATGATAATATATGATATCATTAAAATTAATATAACTCTGAAATAGTTCAATGAAATTGTTTAAATAATTATACTTATTTCCACATAAATACAAAGGAGATCAGACCTTTGTTAAGGGATAAATTCGCAATCTCATTACTACCTTATATTGTTTATACATAAGTATATAATGTGGTATATTTATCATAAAAGTATATATTTCTTAAATATGAGATATTATTTATATTTTTATACTGTTTTATAAATTCAATTTTACACACAGGTGAATTTTGGTTAAACTGTATGTAAGTAATATTTTCTTGTTATTCGATATGAGATACTTTTGGACTTTGCAGTAAAAGTATGAGGATAATGTTTTTTAACAAATTCAAAATGGACATATTTATACATATTCATAATACATTACATTCATGATGGTTACATTACATTATTTAATTTATATATTAAGAAATATTATTTTCTTTTAAAAAATTTATGAATTTTTATAAAAGAAAATGTTTTTGAAGAAGAAATGATATTTTCCACAAGAATAAATTTCATGTGTTTTATCAATATTATATTCCATACAAGATGACGTTGTCTATATATGGTAATGATTATTGGCCTATTATTACTACGATTTAATTGTGTTTTTTTTTGGAATCTTCGTTATGAAATACATTTGTTTTATATGGATTATGGAGGAATGATATTTAAGAAACCCGCTTTATTAGATGGATAATGCAAAGAGGAATGATTATATTTGTTTGGAAAACAAAATAATTATTTAATTGTGAGATATGGGGGACCTATATCTCTCTCTAATTCAATGATTAAAAATTTATAACTCATGAGATATACATGGTAGGAATGGTAAAATAATCTCGGTTTTGAAATATAAGGATGGAATGAGGAGTGAACTTGTTTCAGTATTGGACTCTTCCAACTATGATGGTCATGGAAATGATCTTTGACTTATAGGAAATTATTTTCTACGCTTATGTGTATTCCAAAAAACATCATGTATTTTTTTATGACTTTTGGGGTTATGTTCAGTAAAACATATGAACATTTATTATTTATACCATCGCATGATATCATGATCATTATTATATTACATAAGATTTTAAATTTTTTTCGTATAACTGATGATTATGAAATGATTGATATCTCCAATGAATGAAATTACTATGCATCTACGGTCACCGTTTCATATTTTTAGTTTCCCTATGTCATAAAGAAGTTTATTATGTATGATATGTAAAAATATGGCTGTTATAATTAATTATGTGGATGATAAAGAAGATGTATTATAAACCTCTTTCTTATGATTCCCAGTATCTGAAGACATTATACAAATAATGTCCTATCATGGCATTGATATATATTTTTAATTAATATTCTAAAAATTTTAACTAATATCAATATATATAGAATATTGGTCACTATAGTTGGTATCAGAGGAATGATAATGTGAACCTACGGAAACTAGGATGAAAACCTTAGTAAGAACATGAAGGATATGTATAAGTATTGGATACAATCCTATTGTTTCTGAAATTATCTTCAATAAACTGGGATAAAACCTTACATTTCCTAAATTGAAATTTTATTCTTGGTTACGTGGTTTTCCCATTATAATTAGCGTTTCTCAAACTAGGCATATTGGTCTTAGTAAATTGATTGAACCTGAAGGAACCATGTTAATGCCAAATGCGACAGGAAATGAAGTGATTCTCCTCCTGATAAACCATATGTTATGGGAGTTAAAATGAAAAATATTCTAGCTATACTAAGACAACCTTCTGAAGCCATGATTCATGCATGTCTTCCAAACAATAAGAGGAGGGAGAAACATTTTGTTCAGTCCTTTATGATGTTGATTCCACCTTCTTTCAGCTGGTGTTATGATCCATTAGAAGCTAAACAATGGATCAGTACTTATAAAAAGATATTTTTAGTTCTCCAATGTTCATAACATGATAAATTCATCTCAGTATTCTAGCATTAGGTAGGTGAATCTTATCAATGGAGGAACCTTATGAAGAATACATTGAATATACATGAAGTTGAATCCAAGGAATCAGATGAGTTAAAGAACGTATTTTCCAATATGTACATTCAGAGTATTCTTTGAAAAGGTATAATGATTTTTTCCTTGAGCGTAAGCAAAATGATGATGAATCTATAGGTATTTACGTTGAAAATTTTACAAAGACATGAAATTTATACTTCTATAATTATTATATAACTAAAGAATAAAATTGATCGATTCTTTAGTGGATTAAAACCAATTCTCCGAATGGAATAATCCATAAGGGACTTCAATTTCTATGATGAAATCATTTGATGTGAACTCATGTATGATATGAACATTAGAGTAACCCATAGGTCCTATGGGTATAATAAAAAGAGAAAAATGGAATCTGAGGGAAAATATAAAAACCACATAGAAAAAAAGATGAGTTTTCTCTTATTCTAAATGTGTTAAAATAATCCTGGAGGAAATTTTCATAAAGTGAATAGTAAATGTTTTAATTGTGGAAAAGAGGATCATCATGCAGTTGAATTCCAAAATGATGGGAAAATATGTCTATTGATTTGAATAGGGAAAAAGATACACAAAATTAATATCTTGCATTTCAATGTTCCTTGTGAAAGGAAATGGGACTTTATGAAAGTCAATGCCTTAATAGAAGGGTTATTAATGATGATTGACATCAACATACTATAAGGCCAAAGAAAATAGAATGTCTTATGCAATCACTATCAGTGATGTGGAGGATGATAATAAATTGGTGAAAGGTACACATACCATCTACTATAATGAAGAAAATATTTTATTTAATTCGGGTTTCACCCACTCATTTATTATAAAACAATTTTCTAATGGTATCATCGTATTACCAAAATAATTTGATATTGAATTAGCTGTAATAAATCCTAATGAGACAACAGTAGAATAAAATGCTTATAATTCTTATTCATTGGATGTTTGTGAAAATTCTAATCCTACAAATCTTATGATCCTTCCTATAGTGGAAATTGATGTGATATTGGGAATGGATTTTATCTCCTTATATGTATATCATATCAATTGATAAGTAAAGGGAGCCACATTACATATTCCAAATCAATCTATGTTCATCTATCAATACATGTATGAGGTTGAACTTAAATTAGAAATTGTATCCATATTATCGGCCTTGAATCCAATAAATGAAGGTTATCTATATATAATGGTTGTGGATAAACCCACAATTAAGAATACACCCATTGTATGGGAGTTTGATGGTATATATTCTGAAAAATTACGATGTATTCCATAAAACATTAAGGTTGAGATTTCAATATAACTCATATCAGAGGATATTCTAATTTCAAAAACAACTTATTGAATGACCCCAATTGAGTTGCAAGAATTTAATAAGAAAATCGAACAGAGTATTGAAAAGGGATTCATATACCCTAATGCATCACCTTGGGGTGCACTAGTTCTATTTGTTAGTAAGAAATATAGATCAATGATGCTCTGTATTGGTTATCGAGAACATGATTGGATCACTATCAAGAAACAAAATCATCTTCCTAATATTGATGTCTTATTCGACCAACTTCACAATGATCAATACTTTTCCAAGAATGATCATCATTCCAGAAAAAATCAATTAATGGTCAAGAAGGAGTATTTAACAAATACAGAGTTCTGTACAAGGTATGTACACTATGAATTTATTGTGATGCATTTTGGTCTTCAAAATTCCACATATATCTTCATGGATCTAATGAATAGATTCATTAGGGAATATCTTCATCAATTTTCTGTAGACATTATAGAAAATATTAATGTTTATTCTATGTGAATGGAAGAATGTAATGATCACATGATAATTTTACTTAAGACCCAGAGAAATGATAATATTTTTTAAAACATTAAAAAAAATTAATTTTTTTCTTCAGAATGATTCTTATATGTTTCACATATTCTAAATAGGGGTGATATCTATAGATATATAAAAATCAGATGTTGTTGAATGTTGGATGACATAAAAAAGGTAACTAAGATGCAACATTTTCTTGGGTTGACAGGATATTATAGAAGTTTTGTGAAATATTTCTCATAATTTTCTAATTTGATCACCAATTTAATAAAAATATAGATTCAATTTTTTTGCGGATGGAGTAATTTGAAGATAATTACAATGATCTCAAAATAGGGTTATCCAGTGCACCTATGCTCACACTTCCTTGTAGTGGAGATAGTTTAAGATCGATAGTGATACATCCAAAAATTTATTGGGTTGTGTTATCCTGAAAAATGATATGGTGATAGTTTACTCCACATGTAAATTGAAAATCCACAAAAAATAATACCCAACTCATGATTTAGATGGAGCTGTAGTAATCATTTCACTAATTATTTGAAGGCATTTACATTATTTCGAAAATTCATATATATAAACTAATCATAAAAGTATCATGTATATTTTCATATAGAAGGATCTGAATATGCACCAAGTATGACGCTTGGAGTAGATTATATATTACAAATTATCAGTACGTTACCACCTTAAGAAATAAAATAGGGTGGAAGATGCTTTGAGTAAAATGAGCCATGAAAGAAAATCCATGATGAGGATTAAAAATATTCAATATTAATGAATTTTTAAAGGAAATACCTTGAAATTTTAAAGGATTTGGAGAAATATTATCTTTCTCAATTCAATATTCAACCATATATACAAGTGATGATTATGGAGGAACAAAAGGAAGACGTAAACCTACAAAAGAAGGTGAGAAATGTTCCAAAATTCTACCTTGATTGGGATGGAATAATAAGGTTCGGAATCACGTTTTTATTCCTCCCATACCTGAAATAATGAAAGAGTTATTAGACGAGGTTCATAATTCTTTATTCATTATTCACCCTATAAGAACAAAGATGTATATGGACCTGAATGTTTCTTTCAGGTTGGATGGAATGAAATGAGATGATGATGAATATGTCTGTCGGTGATTGGTTTGTCATCAAGTTAGAGATGAAAGATAGAAGACTAAGGTGATTTTATAACCATTACCAATACTAGAATAGAAATGGGAAAGAATCACTATGGACTTTTTCAATAGACATCCCAAAACATCTACTGACCATAATGTTATATGGGTAATAGTTGACCTCCATACTAAGTCAGCACAACTAATTATTATTACATAGGATATCCATCATGATTAGATATCCATGAATTAAATATAATGATTGTTGTAAATTTTATGGACTGACATGTTCCATTGTATTTGATCGGGATCAGAGGTTCACCTCGATGTTATGAAGAAATTTAAAGCATGATCTGGATATAGTGTTATGTTTCAGTAAAACTTATCAAACTAAAATAAAAAGTCATTCAGATTGATAAATTCAAACTATAGAATATATGTGGAGATATTTCTATAAGGATTTCAATGGTATTTATAATCAACACCTACCATCTTTGTAATTTTCTTTCAACCATATATTTCACTCCAATATTCAAATGGCTCCCTATTATACCCTCAATAGAATGAATTGTAGATCAAAAACATGCTTAGATGAAGTTAGGGGAAGAAATCTATTATGATATATTCTTGTTGATTAAATGGTAGAAAATGGATTATATATTAAATAACACATAATAGTATCTTATAGTGGAAAAAAATATTCTTGCAGCTAAAGAAGAGACCTAGAGTTTTAAGTGGGAGGCAAGGTGTCTCTATTAATATCTCCCTCGAAGGGAGTAATAAGGCATTGAATGATGGGAATGTTAAGCCCTCAATATATCAGTCATTTTGAAATTTGGTATCATGTTGTGAAGGTAACATACTGATTCGATCTTCCATTGAATATCCCTCATGTTCATGAAGTGTTCCATGTATCTCTCATGAGAATTTACATATCTGAACCTTTAAATTAAGTAATCTCAAAAGACGTACAATTGGAGAATGATATTTATTATTAAGAATAACTGATTGTGATTATTTATAATAGAGAAAAATTTCTCTGAAACAAGGCCAATTGCTTGATTATAGTTTTTTGGAAGAACCTGTAATTAGGAGAAGCTATGTGGGAACTTGAGAATATAATGAGGGAGATATATACTCATCTGTTTTTATCCAATTGATGAATTTCAAAGGAGAAATTAAATTTAAGAGTTGTAGAATGTAAAATCTATATATTTATATGAAATATTTTCTTTAAATAATTTTAAATATTCAATAGAATTAATTTCACACAATAATGTGTTTAAATGAACTGTGAGATTCCATTAGTATAAAATGACCATTTTAACCAAGTTGTTAGGATAAAATGAATAAATATAACTACCTTATGAAAATGTGTGATAAAGTCAATCACTTATAATTATTTATGAAAAATATAAATCAACTGTATAACAATATTTTATGAGTAAATTTAAATTATTAAATTAAATTAATCAAATATATGTTATATAGATTTCAAAATATTGTTGATATTCATCCAATAGATATTTTTTCATAGGGTACGATTTAACCCTATTTGATTTATATAAAACCTACATTTTAAAATGGTACTTTTACCACCTTTTTATGGAGAATCCTTTTTAAATTATTATCTTTAAAGAGGAATAATTATTATATGTCAAAAAAAATTTCTCTTTTGAAACAAGACATAAAAATTTACTTTGGATGAATTTGAATTATTTTTATGATAACAATCAAATTTTAATGAATCGTAAAAATAAAATAAATCTTAATTGAAAACAACATTTCCAAAAAAATAATTTATATGGTTATATTATAATATTGAATTATTTTAAATTATAAATTGAATATAGTTTTTTAATTTAGTATAATTTCTGTCATTAAAATTAATTTTAAATTGAATACAGATGTAAATGCATTTCAAACTTTTGGAATATATAAACTTTTAAAAACATGTTTTTTCTTTCTGAAAAAAATGAATTAAATTTAAATAAATTAATGCAACATATTTTTTAAAAATTTTGAGAAATTGATTCCATATTTGGAATATGTAGTTCCAAATTATATTAATAGATTTATTTTCATTTTAATTTTTATGAATAGTAACTATAGTAATTTTTGTTTATACAGTGGATGGGTAAATTAAATATTTAAGGGTAAGAATAGTTTTAAAGTATTACCAAATACATGACTTAATATCATTAGATGTGTGTTCTTCAACCTAAATAATAATTCAGTCGAAATTTTTTCTTATAGAAGCCACTTGGATGAGATTTGGAAATGTAATTTTTTTTATTTAATTAAAAGTTAAATATGACTCACAGACAACTTTAATAAGGATATAAATTTTTATATATTTATATAGAAGATATATTTTTTTATAAATTCTTATTTTCATAAAAAATGTTTTTTATCATGAAAATTTATTTTTAATTTTTAATAAATAAATAATTAGCATAAATACTTATGCATTGATGATGTAATAATTAATAAATTGAAGACAAATCTCTAAAACATTTTTTATTAAAACTATAACAACCATAGAAGGACACAAAAAATTGAACCAATATTATTTGATCATGAATATATAGAAAATAACCATCGGATTTTATAGTTATTGAATAATTAGAGCCTCGTAGAAGATATTTTTACCCTTATATTATTTCATTTAACGTTATGCTAATGTTGTCACATTCATAATTTAATTATTATAACATTTTAAATTGTGGATTTGTCATAAGATAAATTCGACTACATATATTATTCTCAAATAAAGTAGAATTATATTCATAATAATATTTTATTTATTATTTTTATTCAACAAAAAATAATATTAAATAATTACAAACAATTGATGTATTAATTATTTTATTAATAGAGATAAAAACAGGTTATAAGAATCACTAAATTAAATATAAATTTGGATAATTATTTTTTCTAAAGAATTTTTTATATGATATTGCCCTATTAGAAATATAATAAAATAGTTGGTTATATTTTATCCTTTTATAATAATATTATTAAAAATCAATTAATTGAATCATTTCAACATTGACCCTATTGATTGTTTAAAAAAAATTTGATTTATTAAATTATATAAAAATCATAAAACATATTTAAATTATATAATAATTATTATATGGTAAATAATGATCTATGTAATTTATTTATGATCTAATTGATATAAACTAAATTAATATGTAACCCTTTTAATATTGAATTATTTTTTACGCTAGTGAAAAATTAAATACAATAAGTTAGTTTTAATTTAAATGAAATGGTTTAAATTGAGAGTAATACCTATAAAAAATTTATTTGTTAGTGTGATTTAAAACATAAATGATATAATCTTTTATTTTGGTTTTTATTTGAGGTTTTTATGGGGTTTTATTTTAATATAAATAAATAATTTTAGAGAACTCAAAAGTTTCCCTCACATCAATTTTAAATGGGATCCTCCTCCAGCGCATATTCACATCACTATGAGCCTTCAAGATTGACCATAACCTTCATATATCTCTAATAAAAACCCTTATATACATTCTAGTGGTTTTTTTCTTCTTCAAAGAAGAACTCCTGGGCCTTATGAGTGGATTTAAATGAAGCACGTCGAAGAAGATTTAATCTCCTCTACCAATTAATCCAAACTTATTTGTTCTTACACTTCCTCTTAATGAGTTGTTTCATTATAAAGTAATAAATAAAATATTTTTTATATATAATTAAATTTTATTATAATTATGAAGCATCCATATTAAACTTCTATCTATCCTATGAAAAATGAAATCACCACATTTGTGTATGTACGACATACATCTCCACACCATGGTGTAATCTGTTTTTCACCACCATAATATTTTTATGGGTATAATGGTGAAAATAATAAATATATATGATTATTTTGACATTATATTGATTCTTAAATTTTATAAACCATTCACATCAATGCCATTATAAAATTATTGAATGATATTGTCGCTCGTGGGTACGTATAACCTACCATATCTAGGATGCGATGT
This sequence comes from Viscum album, assembly GCA_963277665.1. Taxonomy (NCBI): domain Eukaryota; kingdom Viridiplantae; phylum Streptophyta; class Magnoliopsida; order Santalales; family Viscaceae; genus Viscum; species Viscum album. The sequence goes on from OY728120.1 coordinate 2,130,647,236, forward strand.
GATTTATTCTACATGATCTTAATTAAATATTCCTTATATTGACGTACACAATTTAAAAATATGATATATATATATATATAATGTTAATATCATTTTTCCATGATATAAATATGACCTATTTTTCAAGAACAAAACTTTTTCAACAAAACAGACATAAGAAAATGAAGTAGTTAATACCCGAGTTAAATGAAATAATAAAATGTTATTAACAAACTGACGATAATATGATAATATATGATATCATAAAAATAGAAATTATTTTGAAACAATGCAATGTAAATATTTAAATATTTATTAAATATGTTCTGATACATATAATTAAAATTAGACCAGATGTAATGGATAATTTAACAATCTCATTATTATCTGATATTGTTTATATATAAATATTCTCTAGGGTATATTTTTCATCCACATCCACATTTCCTTAATATGTATTATTATTTTTATTATTAAAAAATTTAATAACCATATTACACATTGGTGAATTTTTATTAATTATATTAATGTAATCTTTATTTGTCATCCGATACATGGTACTTTTTGGATTTTCTGGCTAGTGTATGAGGATAATGTATTTTTATCATATTCAGAATAATCATATTTTGTACATCTTAAAAAAATTCTTTTTATGAATCATTATTTATTGTATTTCAATTTTCTTTTCAAAAATAAAAATTTCATTTAATATTGAGCATGATTTTGAGAAAATAATTTTTTGAAGAATAAATTATATTTTCCTCATGAATTAATTTTAAGGGTTATATTAAAATTATTTTCCATCAAAGCTGACTTTATATAAATTGGGTCATGATTATATCAATATTATCACCATTATTTGACTGTGTTTATAGTGGAATTATATTTTTGAAATCCTTTTTATAAGGATTATGATGGAATGATGCTTAATAACACCATTTTATTCATTAGGTTATTCTACAGAGAATGATTTTTGTTTTTCTATCACACATAAAAATGATTTCATATATTATGGTTGAGACCTATATCTCCCTCCAATGAATTGGGTAATGATTTATATAACATGAGATATACATGGATGAAATGGGAAATGACATTGGTTGGGTACAACATGGATGGAATGATGAGTGAACTCGATTCATTAATGGACTTTTACCGATATGATTTTATTAGAATTGAGCATTCATAAATATGAAATGATTTTCTATGAATAAGTGTAAGCCACAAAACATCATGTATTATTTTATCACTTTTGGTATTACGTTCATTGAATCTTATTAACATTCATGATATATCATATGGATTAATATCACAATCCTTCATATACTAGATAATATTTTCAAATGTTCTCTGTTAGGCGGAGAAAGAAAGGAAGTGATGGAAAGAGGGGGGTGAATTGCCTTTTTAGAAAAATGATTAACAATTTAAAATCAAAGTGAAAGTGCAGCGGAAATAAAAGAAGAAAGACACAAAATTGATAATGGAGTTCGACCTAAAGCCTGGCCTACATCTCCGCTCCCAACTCAACCGTTGAGAGATTTACTACCGCTTGCTTTTTAATGGTTTTAGCAAGAAACCCACTAGACTTTACAGGTAGTCTAGAACCTATTACAACTTGCTTTTAAATGGTTATGCAAGAACCCACTTGCTTTCAATGTATGAGCAAGAACCCACTAGCCTTCTTACAGGTGAAGGCTAGCTCACCTATGTCTCAAGCCTTTTAAAAGGTAAGGTTTGACCAACCTCTTCACACCTTGAAGGTGGTGTGAAAACCCAAGAGAGAAGATGAGAGAAAGAGTTGGGGGTTTGTAGGCACAAACCCAAATTGAAGCTCAAAATTAATAAAACAAGAAAAACCATATTTGGAGAAGCCTTGGGCACCAATGGATGATTGGAGTTGAAGACGTGCACTCCCAAGCTTCTTTGGTGATGCTCCTTGGATGTGGAATTGAGTTGGAGCGATTGGGGTTCCTTGGAGGAAGTCCGCCGGAGGTTTTCCAAATGATGAGAAATGTGTCTGTTGGCTTCCGTATGGCTTCTTTAGTGTTCCGGGGCTTCAAGGTCCTTTATTTATAGAGGGGTAACCCTCATATGGCCGTTGGAGGCCTTTGGAGCCGTTGGAGAGGCTTTCGGAGCCGTTGGAGGCCAAGTGGACAGGCTGGTCAAAAGCCCAACGGCTAGTTTGACTGGCTCCACCGGCTGACCGGTAAAGGGCCACCGGTTGGCCGGTGTGTGCAAAATGGAGGAGGGCTCGGGCTCAGGCTCCGCCGGCTGGTCGGTAATGAGGCCACCGGTTGGCCGGTGCTGAGGCAGTGGCTCAGCCATCTGTCAGGGTGCCACCGGATGGCCGCTGGTGTGACACCGGTTGGTCGGTGATCTAAACAGAGGGATGCCTTCTGTCCAGGCCTCCATCGGTTGGCCGGTGCTCTACCACCGGTTGGCCGGTGGACTGATTTTCAGTCCATTTTGGATTTTTGCCTTCTTGGCCTTCTTGGCCCAATTCCTTGGTAATCTCAAATCATGCCTATCATCCAAAAACACTTAAAACAAAATTAGATAAATAAAAGAGTGATTGTGATCATGAAAATAAAACCTTGAGGGGTATGAGAGGTACAACAATCTCCCCCTATTTTGATGATCACAATAACCAAAACAAACAATGTAAAAAAGAAATAAAAGGCATGCTTTAAAATTTTTTTCCCCCAATCAACCAAGAATTTCTCCCCCTTTGTGATTATCAAAATAGCACGGGGCATAAAACTTGATTGAGGGAAAAGTTTGAAAAGCAAGATGGAGATTTTAAACCAATTGAAATTTTTGAAATTTGAATTGAAAGTTTTGAATCGAAAATAGAATTGAGAATTTTGAATTGAAAGTTTTGAAATGAAAATGAAAATGAAAAATTTGAATTGAATATTTTGAAATGAAAATTTTGAAACCAAGTGTTGAAATTGAAAGTTTGAATTGAAAGAATTGAATATGAATTTGAATACACAAAAAGGCTTAAACGATCCTAACTCCCCCTAAATAAAAACAACAAATCACCGGGGAGAGGTTTTTGAAACCGAGACAAATTTTGGCCCGATGAGACTCGCTAGAAGGGATTTTTCAATCCACACTTGTCTAGTAGCGGGTCTTCTACTATAAAATTCATCATTTAAGAAAATGGTTTTGGGCCTACCGTACCGGGCATTTTTTCAATTGCACTCATAGATTAAGTGCCCAGGTTTTTTACAATAATTGCAAAATTTAAATTGAGAGCTCCCACTTACAAAAATAGTTGGTGCATAGGAAGAGGAAGCTTGCTTGGAATAGCCAAGCCCGTCGGTGGTTCTAGATACACGTTGGGAACCAAGAAGTTTGGTCAAATTTTGTTCACCTTGGGTGAACTTGGCTAGGGATTCCCTTAAATCTTTGATAGTTGATTCCATGGAATCAATATCGGGAAGGTTTTGGATTTTGAGGGTCATCTCTTCCTTCTCTTTGACAAGTTGTTCTTTTTCGGAAGAGAGTTTTTTGAAATTCTTTTTTAAAGAAACAAATTTGTAAGAAAGTTCGTGAAAACCTTCCTCCAATTGATCTCTCGCATGTTGGAGATCCTCAAAGGAAAGATGATTGAAAGAATTGGAAGAACTAGAGGATGAGGAGTCGGAAGATGTTACCTCATTACATGCCATTAGGCATTTGTTACCGTTGTTGCTCGAGGAGGAGGAGGAGGATGATGTGGAGCTATCACTCCATGTGGCCTTGAAATCCTTCTTCTTCTCCTTTTGTTTGGCCTTTTTCTTGTTGAGTGGGAAATCGGGCTTGTCATCGCCTTTAGTACCTTCATGGGTTACTTCTAAAAGATTCCAAATATCATGAGAAGATGAGCAAGTAGAAATACGATTAAATTCATTACGGTCTAACCCACAATGAAGAGCATTCATGGCTTTTCCATCAAGCTCAAAATTTGCAATGTCTTCGGGGGTCCATTTGGATTCATCGGGAGTAGATAAAGAATAACCATGCATGAAAATTTTAAAAATAGGATAACCAATGCTTTTAAGAAATGTGGTCATGCGGGTTTTCCAATAAGAATAGTCGGTTCCATCAAAAAATGGAGCACGACCCAAAGAAAAGCCTTCGGGGGCGAAAGAGGTTGAGGCCATCACAATGGATCTTAAATTTGAAACCGGTTAGGGTATTACTCAAATTTTGCCTCTGATACCAAATGTTAGGCGGAGAAAGGAAGGAAGTGATGGCAAGAGGGGGGGTGAATTGCCTTTTTAAAAAAATGATTAACAATTTAAAATCAAAGTGAAAGTGCAGCGGAAATAAAAGAGGCAAGACACAAAATTGATAACGGATTTCGGCCTAATGCCCGGCCTACGTCTCCGCTCCCAACTCAACCGTTGAGAGATTTACTACCGCTTGCTTTTTAATGGTTTTAGCAAGAAACCCACTAGACTTTACTGGTAGTCTAGAACCTATTACAGCTTGCTTTTAAATGGTTATGCAAGAACCCACTTGCTTTCAATGGATGAGCAAGAACCCACTAGCCTTCTTACAGGTGAAGGCTATCTCACCTATGTCTCAAGCATTTTAAAATGTAAGGCTTGACCAACCTCTTCACACCTTGAAGGTGGTGTGAAAACCCAAGAGAGAAGATGAGAGAAAGAGTTGGGGGTTTGTAGGCACAAACCCAAATTGAAGCTCAAAATGAATAAAACAAGAAAAATCGTATTTGGAGAAGCCTTGGGCGCCAATGGATGATTGGAGTTGAATACGTGCACTCCCAAGCTTCTTTGGTGATGCTCCTTGGATGTGGAATTGAGTTGGAGCGATTGGGGTTCCTTGGAGGAAGTCCGCTGGAGGTTTGCCAAATGATGAGAAATGTGTCTGTTGGCTTCTGTATGGCTTCGTTAGTGTTCCGGGGCTTCAAGGTCCTTTATTTATAGAGGGGAAACCCTCATATGGCCGTTGGAGGCCTTTGGAGCCGTTGGAGAGGCTTTCGGAGCCGTTGGAGGCCATGTGGACAGGCTGGTCAAAAGCCCAACGGCTAGTTTGACTGGCTCCACCGGCTGACCGGTACAGGGCCACCGGTTGGCCGGTGTGTGCAAAATGGAGGAGGGCTCGTGCTCAGGCTCCACCGGCTGGCCGGTAAGGAGGCCACCGGTTGGCCGGTGCTGAGGCAGTAGCAACCACTGTGCTGGCTGGGTGCCACCGGCTGGCCGGTGCTGAGGCCACCGGTTGGCCGGTGCTGAGGCAGTGGCTCAGCCTTTTGTCAGGGTGCCACCGGCTGGCCGCTGGTGTGACACCGGTTGGCCGGTGGACTGGACAGAGGGATGCCTTCTGTCCAGGCCTCCATCGGCTGGCCGGTGCTCTACCACCGGTTGGCCGGTGGACTGATTTTCAGTCCATTTTGGTTTTTTTCCTTCTTGGCCTTCTTGGGCCAATTCCTTGGTAATCTCAAATCATGCCTATCATCCAAAAACCCTTAAAACAAAATTAGATAAATAAAAGAGTGATTGTGATCATGAAAATAAAACCTTGAGGGGTACGAGAGGTACAACATTCTCTTCTTATGTCTTATGATTTTGATATTTTTATATCCCCCTTTTTTACACTTACTCAGCATCTGAGATCACCCTTTCATATGTCTCCATTCCCCAGGTCATTAAGATGGGTATTCAGTCATATATGTCAAAAAAGATTCTAGTTATGAAGTAATAAATGAGAGACAATGAAGATGTATTATGAACCAGTTTTTTATGATTCCCATTTTATAAAGATGCTATAACTATACGATATTATCATGGATTTGTTACAATTTGTAATGAATATTCATAAACATTGATTTTATATCAGTGTATATTAATTATTTTTCTTTATATTCAAGGAGTTTAACGAAATTACTATTAGTTTATTTATCTAAATCTGAGAAGGAGTATATAGTTACTAGTATTATTTTTCTCACATTCATAGGTTCAGGAAAAACAGTTTAAAATTTTGATATTTATTTTCTTAATTTTTTTAACGAAATTATAATACTAGCACGATTTAATAGAAACATCTATTACATAATATTTGAAAAAAATCAGATAGATGTAATATTTACTTTCATTTATGATCATGTTAATAAAGAAGATATTGTCTTAGAATCTATTCCCACTAAAAATTCATTAGAAGATACATTCACTAAAATATGATATGCATTATGTTTTTAGAGAATAATGATTTAACTAGGATATTTGAATGAAGAAATTGTTTTCTTTTTTCATTTAAATGTTTTGTATGAAAACCTATTTTTTAAATCATTATATAAATTAATTTTTAAATTTTTTTTAGATACGAATAAAATTATTAAATTTTTTTTGATTGATTTGGAGTTTGAGTAATTATTCTTCATCTGTTTCGTAATTTTATATAAGGGTGAGAGAAAATTATATTCATATAAATGGGTTATGGTAAAATATAACAAATTTCAATGATAATTTGTTTTTTAATTTAAAAATATAATATAGAGTTGGTGATGGAACATGATTTAACATGTTTTATGATAAACAAAAACTCTTATGAATAATTAAATTAATTTAAAACAATATTATTTAATTTATAATATTTTACATGATTATAACATAACCTTTGAAAAAAAATATTATTTTATTTTTTTACAACATAAAAAAATATTTTTTTTTATTTTCATATGTCATATACTAAAATTTATTTACCCATGTGTTATTGTTTAATTTGTTTTAATTATATATGTTATTAGATTACCAACTCGTTTGATGTTTTATTAAATAATCTGGTTGAATTTAATTTTTAATTAATTGTTAATCATTTACTCTTGTTATTATTATTAATTATAATATTGTTAATTCATTTATGTAAAAAATTAATTTTCTAATGTTTTTTCTTAATATTATATAATTATGCTTTACCTTTTCACAACTATGATTATACACTAATGTGGCATGAAGAAGGTTATTTTTACCTCTACGTAGGACCTATAAGTTTTCTTCATACACTTATATCAGTCCTATACTATTTTATCTACCATTACATAATATTTTTATTACTATTACACGACATTTATATTGTTTCCTTGACATTATGAAATATTGTAACAAACCTTACATAACATATTTAAATTTGGTTTTACTATTGTGTATGTTCCACTGACCATTACACAAGTAACAAAATTAACCCTAACCATATGAAGGTCCTTTAACCTTAATGGAGTCAATACCATTACAAAAGTACCCTAACATAAATAGGTTCCATTATAGAAGATACCCATAACCTTTACACACCAAGGGAAAATTAATGATAACCCTTACATGACTATGTATTATCTTTTGAAAAAATATTATATTACAATCATAAGTATGAATACAATTGTACGTACCCTTAAATAAGATAGATAATATCATATTTATTGTTACATTAAATGTCTAATATATAGTATATCATTACACATTCTACTAAAACTGGTTCTTACCCTTCTAAAACTCATTTAAAATCAGTTATTCCTTACAAAATGTTTTGTAGCATAAATTTTAACATGGTTTGTAAAATATAAATTACCCATGAAAACATACATTTTACCCTTATACAAAAAAATAATAATAAATTTTAATCATAAAGAATTTATAAATCTCAATGTACCCTTTACATAGAATATTGTATAATATATTTGAGTGGTATCAAACCTCCTCCAAATTGGGAAATAGTACTAGGATAATATTCCTGGAGATTAAATATTTAATTTTTGCATAATACATCAATATACATGTCATGATATGATGATAAAATTTTTATTTTCTAATAATTTATTTACCTATTATATGAATATGAATTAGGAAACATCGATGTGAATAATATTTATACATTTTTTTAACAGAATAGTATAGGGTGGATTATTTTTAATAAATAAATTACTATAAAACAAGTGGATGAAGAAAATGAAATACCAAGAAATGAATAATGATTCATTATTATTTATTTATGGAATCCTTGTTGGTATATGAAAACATCATTATTTTTCACCATATAATAGAGGTATCACTACACTATAATTGAATCCTTAATCAACACATTTTTGTAATCCAGTTAGTTATTTTTTTGTACTAAAGTGTCTTTAATTTTTAATTGAATCGTTATTATACAAACATTCAAAATGTATCATTTTTTTCATTGGATAAAAACAAAATCACATGGGATCTATTTTTATTATTGAATAGAGAGTTTTTTTGTACCAATTAAAGGCTATGTTATTATTTTGAGTTTCTCTTTATAAAATTATATTTTTTTATGATCCATAAAAAGTAAATGGATTGATCTATCATGTATTGGAATTTCATATATTTAGAAAAATATAAGATTTATTCAATATTTAATATGATTTACCAATCATATCACTATGATAGGGTGTATTGAAGGGTATTGTAGTTACATATTTAACAAAAAATCGTTACAAATCTAGTGTTCGTGTTCATTATTTTAATTATGATACTTAATTTTTAACACCACACTCATTAATTTATTATTGTGTTTTCATAAATAATTATTTTTAAATTTATTATTATATCTTAAAGGAATACAAGGACTATAAACCAACATCTAGTTTTCCATTCCTTCTATAACATTGGAAAACAATATTTTTCCATGATAGACCATTATAGCATCATTTTTGTAGGTGGTTAAAATGGCCAAAACAATATAGTATTGTATCATAATGGTTTATTATGAATAAGAAATTTTATAATCTCACTATATCAGATGAATAATGATATTAATTATCATTTTTTATTTCGGTGATATATGTTTTATGTTGTTTGGATTAATAATGAATATACATATAAAAAGAAAAAATGGGAAACACTGTGGTAGTATTAGTTCACAAAAAGCATGATTAACATTTTTATATATCAATGAATAAGAAAGAAATTTTCTTGATAATTGTTTCTATATTCATAATAATAATTATAATAAATATTTCAAAATTATTCATTACTTCTATATAAATATCAATGGTATGTGGGGATGAAAATCATAAATCATCACATCATGGAGGTAGTAGTATGCACATTAGTTGATCAACATATTTTTTTTATTATACGTATATGATAAGGTATAATTAATTTTTTCATTAATATTATAAAAAAAATTATACTATTGATTATAATTCGATTATATCACTTTGGTTTGGGTATGTTTTGAAGGGAAATATTAAGAAACAAAATCAAAAATTTGTAATACATACATCGAGACCCTGAACATCCTCTTCATGAACTCATCAAAATAGGAGGAAAAGTGATACAATTTACTATGGGATTTTGAAAATAAACAAAAAATACAATAGTGGAAAATTGGTTATATGTTCAATAATATAACTATGGGAATATAAATCATTGAATAGGTGGAGGTGATTAACTTCTAGATATAATGGATCAAAATTTCTAAGTAATTTGTTTAATTATATGGAACTTTTTTGAGAATGTGAAATCTGAAAGCATGTGATTATGGTACTTGGAGTGCTCGTAATGATCTGTCGAAAAAATTGTAATGCATTAAATAGCTCACTTGAGAAGTTTTCCTGAAAAAGTTGAATAACTCTTAAATAGATACCACATATCTGAAATCTGAGGGAACCGTTGCATTCATAATGGCGAGTTTACTTTAGGCGCAACGTAAAAATTAGTCATCGCATGCACCCAGTGAGAAATCCCCAAAATGGGAAAACTATAAATAAAACTATTAAATAAAATTATTAAATAAAATTATTTTATTTTTTAAATGATTATAACACACAAACGGTGAGTCAGAATAAAAATATGAGACCATCGCTGAACTCATGACTATATGATTTTCATAGATAGATACTAACATTGGCTGGCATGGGCCACCAGCGGATGTTAGTTTTTGGTCATAAATTAAATAATTAAGTGACAATTATATTATTGTAAAATCCTTATCTTCTAAAAGGTAACTCAGATTAAAAATCATAGAGTACCGTGGAGTTCTTGAGGGAATTTTCCTCTTAGGTAGAGCTTAACCATGACCGGTGTGGGTTGAGGGTGAATATGAATAACTTTTTAATCATAATTTAAGGTACGTTAAGTAAACACATGGGTGGCATTTCATATCTTTTGAACTTGTGCTCGGATTAAAAATATGTGGGCATCTTTGAATCTATAATGTCAGTATTCACATAAGGGAAGCTTCAATTCGACCACAATTGTCCAGGAGAAAAAGTTATTTTTTGAACATTACCAAAAAAACCATTACCTGAAAAAGTTATTTTATAAGTTTTTCTCTAGTGGATGCGCATCTGTGGTGGGGACTTGTGTTTTCTCAAGCCAATTAATGTCTGGACTCTCCTATATTTTTAACAACACAATTGGGGAATTAAGAGGACCATTCATTAACTGAACCTCATTAATTGCTCTTAACATTACTATGTTTTCCTGCTATATATTTGAGTGAGGTTTGTGATGAAGTTTTGACATGGCTACACCATGCATGGAATCTCTGGCGATGTGAAGCGGAATCTTCCATCAAACAAGGGAAGAATCATGGGCAGCGATTAACATGGATCGATGAATGCTGACGACCTCAATTTGATGAAGACTCTCCCCCCTCCAATGACCTTGAAACCTCTTAGGGTTCACGAGGTAGGGGGATTGTTTAATTATACTTGTCCTTGAGAAATATAAATTTTCTCCCACTTATTATCATTTTATCATGGAGGGAGAGGGAAAAAAGGAATTCCCCCTCTGCTGCATCAATTTTATAGCGTTCTTTGGGGGAAAATTCTGAAACTCATCAGAATCTGAAATCCGGGAGCCATGCATCGACCACGACATCCCAGGGAGTCCATAGGTTCAAGTGGAGGTGAAAACGGAGCTCCTGAACATTTCCAGATCCCTACAAAAGAAGAAGAAGTGCCGGCGGATGAGTTCAGCGGTCATAAACCACCAACCGCAGTGAAAGTGGTCACCGCTTGAAACAGCGATGGCCGAACAGGCAGCCGACAACTGTCGACTGTAGAGGTGGAGGCATCTCTCCATTGCACACCATGTTGAAGGGCGCTGTGATGATGTAGGGGGCCCACACCATGTGGGTCCCGTGGGATAGAAGGCATCCCCACCTAACGCCGCTAATAATGGAGTCTATTTGCTCTTTTGAAGTGTTTGGGAGTAGTAGACCGTACCACCCCGGGTGGGTTGGGCCGAGTCCAACCAGGGCGGGTTGGGCTAATCTGCGGCCCGGCGAGCCGAGCCCATTGTACCGACCCGAAATTTTGAATGAATTTTTGTTTCCTTTTTTGTGTTTTATTTTTTTTATACTCATCAAAAATATTTAATTTAATTAAATTAGTATATTTAAAATGAGATCATGGTGTTTCGACGGTTATATGATCATTGGTAAATATGACCGTTGGTCAATATAACCGTTGGAAACTAAATGTTGCGACTATTGTCTCTAAATGCAAGTGATCATGGTTAATTAATATAAAAATGAGATACAATGGTCTCATCCAGAAGTCTCAGGCCGATCGAAGCCCATCGTATGAAACATTGGAAGGAGGTAGCACAACTAGGATTTGCTCTGAACCAAACCCAAGCTGAACTTTATCATGTAAAGCTGGAATAGAATCACCTTCGAGGGAAGTTCAAGCTTATAAAAATCCCTACTCAGGCAATTTCGGCAGATCCACCCTCGGTTACTCTCACCTTACCACACCATAAACATAGGTCCAATGCGGGGGCTATAAATGGCAATGTAATGAGACCATAACTACTATGTGTAATCCTTTGAGATAAATAAATTTTGATTTCTTCCTATTGTGAAGCTTCTATTTTTTTCAGAATTTTGAATAAATATAGGATGTATATTGATGAATTTTGGAAGAGGGGATAATTTAAAATGTTTATGAGATCTTTAAATATGTAATGATGTGTATTGATTTTCAAAAAATGGTCTTTTATAGTTACGTTAAGTAAGAAATTTTGAATCTAATAAGATCAACTAAAATTTTCGTGAATAGTAAATTATTAATAGTCATTTTACGCTTAGGATTAGTAATGTGACCAAATAGATTATTAATCTCACTTAAAGGAAGTATTAATATAATTTAGGCACCTTGACAATGTTATGTGATACAATAAAAGAGGTAAATAACTGTATCAGAAATTATTAGTAAAGTATTAGTTTTTTAGGTGAATAGTGTTTTTAGTTAAAAAATAAATTAAAAATACGTAGAAAAATATTTTTATAAAATGGAGTTCATTTCATCAATATTAGGTTGTGGTGATTTTTGTGGATTTCTTGAAAAAAATAAATTTTCTATGAATAATGAAAATACAGTTTTTAGTTTCGGGTGTTTAATGACATCATTAAGGATGTAATAATTATGTAATAATTCTGGTCCGCATATGAATATTAATATATTGTATGAGGTGTCCCAAGTGGCCAATAACATGGGAATATACCATGGGAAAGCCAATGGTTTTGCCAATACCACCAATGGGGTGACCCTTGGCGGTTAACGACTTGTCCCTTCTCTTATCCTATAAATACCAAGCATTTACATCATTATTTTCAGTTCTAAATCATGCTCAATGACGATCTGGTCTCATTACCTCCCAATGAGTCCTCCCAAGGTTCCCCCAGGCCTCCCAATTTCCTGACCTTCATGCTTTCAAAGTTACTCTTCATGGTTTGAGATCCTTTCACCCTCCTTTTATGTCACGACTTCCTTTTTGTTGTTTCTTATAATTTACATATCTTAATGTTGAGGGTATGTTCTTATATGTACTTATTAAAATCCATTTTATGTTGAAATTATTAGAGACTATTTCTTCTCTCATCAATTTATTTTCTAAATTTTTAAGTGACATTGTTATGCTGCCATATTTTTCGTAAGAGAAATCACATATTCTATTTTCTTTAATTTTTCCTATTCATGTGTTATATCATTTAAATATACATAACATGATCTTATTCAGTACCCAAACTGTATTATGTTTTATTTATGAGTGGGTGACCCGTGTCCCCTCTCTTTTCAAGTTTTTATAAAACCATGTTATATATCCATTATGATGTAGAAATTTCTTCTCAACGTTAATATTTTTTCTCTCATGAAATTATATTTTTTATTTATGTGAATATCCAGACATATTTCATTTCCATTGGTGTTCGTAAATATATAAAGATGATATATTTGATTCTGTAATTGACATACATATAACCCTCAATCCCTTTCAATGGGTTATAATTAACTTAATGATCTTATTTTTAAGTTCTTTTTAAATGCCACAATTTTGACATGAAACACATTTAATTGATTCCATTTGGGTTATTTTTGAATTTTCGATTATCATCTATGTAGAGCACATGAAATTAATGACATATTAATGATGATCCCTGATAGCGCTACAATGCATTGGGTAATGATTTAATCTCTAGAGATGACGAGTTTCACGATACCTTACTGAATAACCTTGGTAATTTTTATGACACCTTTGGGATTGACCTTGGTGATATGTTCATGAATGTCTAAATGAAATGTTGTAGCCACATATTCATGTTATGTTTCAGGTTATTTTTATTATGATATTCCTATACTTCCATTCCTAATATCATTATGTTTTTATTCAAGTTCTTATTGATATCACAAGTACACTGATTTATTTGATTACACTTACTGGGACTTCTCCTCACACTTTCCATTGATGTATGTCTCCAGGATATGAAAGGAAGTAATTGTACTTAGAATTATCTTATGATTAATCCTTACAAGTGGATTAGAAGAATGTTTTATGTTTTATTCTTGTTTTATTTTTCCTGATTTCCAAGACACTGGACTTTATAGATCCTCTGTATGTAAAATGTACTGAAAAGATAGGTATTAAAAAGGCTGGATGCCACATTTGGTATCAAAGGATAGTTTTTATATTTATGAAAATCTAGCTATGAAAACATTAGGAACAACCCTATTGAAAAGTTTAAATATAGGGAAAACATCATCGCATTTTTTGAGTATTGAGAATTGGGTTATCCAAAAAAATACATCTATGTCTTGATAAATGGAGGTAGCGGTGGCTCTAGCACAAATGTAGATTGGGGAAAAACCTGAAAACACCACTTTGAGAAAGACTCGAATGAGAAATGGTGCACGAAAACATTCCTTATTGGAATCTTGCTTACAACACTCCCGAGCGATATATTTGGTTAATTTAAAACTTTTTATGAATCATTATGAAGGAATTCTAGATAAATATAATTGTTTATGCATGAAGTTTTAAGACGTTGAATACTTTATAGTGAAAAAGAGTTTTAAATGAAACAAGTATATCACTAAGATTGTATTCTTCTCGAAAATGGTGCGAAATAGGAGGAACCTAGAAAATGGTGACCACAATGAACCATGCACTGACGACCCTCTGATGGATTCCGGAATGGAAAAATTGATGAGAATGATGAACCAACTGACTCATGATATGATTTATAACTTGAATCAAGCTGAGAGGCCTATCTCACTATGAAGTGAACAACATTCCATTGAGTCCATTATATTACAACGACCACCATCCTTCAGTGGATCGACTGACCCTTTTATTACTAAGAAATGGATCAGAACTATAGAGAATATTTTTTCTGTGTTACATTGTTCAGAGCAAGAGAAGGTCACCATGGTTGTCTATAGCTTGGAGGGAGAAGCTAATCAGCGGTGGGAACTGATCAAAAACATGAGGCAAAGAGTTGAAGTTGAAGCTATGGAGTGGAAAGATTTCAGAGGGATATTTTTCAGTATGTATTTCCCTCATTCCATGAGAATAGGAATGGAGAAGGAGTTTCTCGAGCTAATGTAGAAGGAAAATGAATATGTGGGAAACAATGAGATGAACTTCACAAGGCCTTCATGATATACCACTATCATTGTCATTGATCCAAACGGTAAGGTTTAGAGATTCTTCAGTGGACTGAGACCTCATCTGTGGAAGAATCAGGCCAACCGAGATTATGATAGCTAACAAGAGATCATGCGGAGTGAGATTAAAGTCAAACTAGATTTTGGTGAGATGAAGTGGTCTCATAAATTCAATGACATGAAGAGATCGATGGAGCCCAGCATAGGGAGGACTTTTGATCAGGGAAGAGTATAAAATCAAGTGTTACTTCCCATATCTAAAATTTTTTGGAAGAAGCATTCAGTGTACTTCCTGCTCGGGAGTGAGAAGTGCTACAAGTGTGGCAGAGATGGCCACATTGAGAAGAATTTTCATGGTGAGGTGATACAGGAAATTCCAAACACAAATGATAAGGGTAAAATGGTGGAGGCCCTACCTGATGTCTAGTACTTCAGGTGTGGACAATTCAGGCACTTTTCCAATCATTGTCCAAATCTAAGGGAAGTGGAGGGGAACCACCATCAGCCTCAAAAAAGGCCAAGGTATTAGGGACATGCTTTTTCTATCATGACATCTGAAGTCGATGCTTCGAATGATTTCATAGAAGGTACTCTTATTGTCCTCTCAAATATAGCACGTACATTGTTTGATTCTGGTTCTACGCATTCCTTTATTTCCACCAAGTATTCATGGAATTTATAATTAACCCTGAAATTTCTAAAAGTATAGTTGTTAGTCCAGACTCCTTGTGGGACTATCCAAGAATCATCAGTTTTTAGAAACTCTAGTGTTTAATTTAGTAAGAACAATCTTATCTCAAATCTAGTTGTCATTCCATTGCTGGAATTCGACATCATACTAGGGATAGAATGGCTCTCTATGTATAAGGCTAAGATCAATTACATAAGCAAGGAAATATTAGTAGTCTTTAATGGAAAATCTATAGTTATCTTCCAAGGAGAGATATCTCAACCTCTTCTTGGTCAAAAAGAACCACATATATCCTTCTTTACGAAGTTGATCGGTGATGAAGAATAAGTTGATTAATGTTTGATGATAGAAAGTGTCCTTATCGTCCGGGAATATGTTGATGTATTTCCAGTGGAGTTTCCCGGACCTCTCCCAGAAATAGAGGTAGTGTTCTCCATCAAACTCAATCCTGGATCTCATCCGATATCAAAAACCCCATATAGGATAGAAAATGTGGAGATGGAGGAATTAATTAAACACCACCAAGATCTTTTAGAGAAGGGTTTTATCCAACCAAGTGTGTATCTTTGGGTAGCACCTATTCTCATTGTGAAGATAAATGATGTATCGATGCATCTATGCATTGATTATAGAGAACTGAATGGGATTACAATGAAGAAAAAATACCCTCATCCAAGAATTGATGACTTATTTGACCAACTTCGTGGGGATCAATTCATCTCTGAGATTGATCTTTGATCTGGTTATCATCAATTGAGGGTGAAGAAAGAAGATAATCCAAAAATTGCCTTCTGATCAACATATGGGAACTATGAGTTTGTTTTTATGCCCTTCGGAATGACTAATGCACCTGAAATTTTTATGGATTTTATGAATAGATTATTTAAGGACTACCGTGATAACCTTGTGGTCGTTTTTATTGATGTAATATTGATATATTCCAAATGTCTTCATATAATGATGATCATCTACGGGTTATATTGCAAACTCGGCTGGTGGAGAGGCTTTTTGGGAAAGTTCAGTAAATGTGATTTCTGGTTACGACACCTCTCTTTCATAGAGCACATTGTAACCAATGAAAGAATCACGGTTGACCCTGAAAAGACAAAAGTAGTAGGGGAGTGTCCACAACATACAACGATAACATCGACTTGTTGATTGTAGGGATTAGCAGTATATTATAGGAGTTTTGTGAAAAAAAATCCACGCCTTTCTAATCTATTAACCATGTTAACTCAAAAAGTGGTCAAGTTCATCTGGACAAAGGAGTGTGAGGATTGTTTCCAAGACCTAAAGAAGAGATTGGTTACTAAAAATGTGTTAACTCTTCCCTCAAGTGGAGAAGGATTCATTAATTATATTGACGAATCTCTAAAAGGTATTGGGTTCATCGGCATGCACAATGACAAGGTCATTGCTTATGCATCTCTAGAGTTTAAGATTTGGGAGTAGAATTATCCTATGCATGATCTGGAGCTGGCTGTAGTCGTTTTTCCTCTGAAGATATGGAGGCACTATCATTATGGGGAGAAATTTGATATATACATTACCATAAAAGTTTGATGTATATTTTCACACAAAATGAATTGAACATGAGACATAGTAGATGGTTGGATATTTTTTAAAGACTATGAATTATCAATTTATTATCACCCTCGAAGAGCAAAAAAATGTTACTAATGCATTAAGCAGGAAAGACCCTGTTGTTCTTTCCATGATGAGGATTCAAAAAAATCCTTTGATAAATGACCTAGTAAAGCTAGAAATGCGAATTATAAATAATTGGTCATCATCAACCCTAACCCAAATGATTTCTCAACCGTCATTACTAGAGAGGATCATGAAAGCTCAGAAAGAAGATCCTTTTTTACAAGAGAAGTTTGAGGCTGTAAAGGATGGAATGTTTCCTGAGTTCAATATTGATCATGAAAGTGTACTGAGATATCATACAAGGCTACATGTTCCATCTATTTTGGACATAAAGAAAGATCCGGTGGATGAATATCATAACTCTACATTCTCTATACATCCTAGAAGAAAAAAAAATATATATGGACCTTTGTGATCATTATTGGTGGGATAACATGAAAAGTGATATTTTTTTAATACACTTCAAGGTTCCTAGTATGTCAACAAGTGAAGGCAGAGAGACAACATCCTAAAGGGGTATTGCAACCACTACCCATACCATCATGGAAGAGGGACAATATCACTATGGACTTCATCACTGGTATTATGAGAACTTCCAAAGGAAACAATGTGATATGAGTTATTGTGGACTGTCTCACAATGAATTCCCATATTATCTATATCCAGGAAGATTTCAATCTTGATCAAATTGCAAATATTTACATGAAGTAAGTGGTAAGGCTGCATGGAGTTCCACGTTCTATCGTATCTGATCGTGATCCAAGGTTCACATCAAAATTCTGGAGAAGTATTCAACAAACTCTGATCACTCAATTGAATTTCAATACAGCCTACAACCCCTGAACTGATGGCCAATCTAAAAGGACTATTCAAAAACCCGAGGAAATGCTGAGAACTTGCTCAATAGAATTTAATGGTGGATGGGATCAACATCTCCTTTTAGTTTTGTTTTCTTACAACAACAGCTTCCACTCGAGCATTCAAAAGGAACCCTATGAAGAACTATATGGGAAGCAATGTATAACTCCTACATGTTGGCATGAAATTGGTGATGGAATGATTCTTGGGCTGAATCTAGTGCAAGAGATGATAGAAAAGGTCAATGCCATCCAACAACACATTAAGCCTCCTCAGAGTTGGAAAAAGAGCTATGATGAAAACAGTCGAAGAGACTTGGAGTATAATGTCAGTGATAATGTCTTCCTCTGAATTTCACCTTGGAATATAGTCATGAGGTTTGGGACGAATGGTATGCTCATCATTAGGTACATTGGCCCCTATGAAATCATTGATCGCATGGGTGTCGTGTCATATCGGCATGCACTTCCTCCAAATGTAGCACAAGTTCACGATTTCTTCCATGTATCCCTCCTAAGGAAGTACATACATGACCCTTCACATGTACAAAACTCAGAGGTTGTACAACTGGAACATGACCTCTCTTATGAGGACCAGCCAGGGGCGATCTTGGATCGTAGAGACAAGGTTCTACACAACAAGACTACCCACCTTGTTAAGGTGTTGTGGAGAAACCACAAATATGAAGAAGCCACGTGGGAACTAGAAGTTTCTATGAGAAAAAAGAACCCACACCATTTCTTTTCTGAGGATACAAGTTAAAATTTTGGGGATGAAATTTCTTAAGGGGGGAAGAATGTAATGACCCGAAATTTTGTATGAAATTTTGTTTCATTTTTTCTTGTGTGTTATTTTATTTTATACTCAACAAAATTATTTCATTTAATGAAATGAGTATAATTAAAATGAGGTCGTTGGGTTTCTATAGTTATATGACTATTGGTCAATATGACCGTTGAAAACTAAATGTTGTGACTATTTTCTCTAAATACAAGTGATCTAGTTTAATTAAGATATAAAGGAGATAGGATGGCCTTATCCAGTAGTCTCGGGCCAATCGAAGCCCATCTGATGAAACTTGGGAAGGAGGTAGCACCACTGGGATTTTCTCTGTACCAAACCTAAGTCGAACATCATCATGTGAAGTTGGAACAGAATCGCCTTCGGATGATGTTCAAGCTTATAGAAATCACTACTCGGGCAATGTTGGCCGATCCACCCTCAGATTCTCTCACCTTAGCACACATTATAAAAAGGTCGTATGATTGGGTTATAAGGGGCTATGTAACGAGACTGTAGCTACTATGTGTAATCCTTTGAGATAAATAAAATTGTGATTTCTTCATATGGTGAATCTTGTCTTTTTTTCTTTCAGATTTTCTAATAAATATAAGATGTATATTGATGAATTTTGGAAAAGGTGATATTTTAAAATAATTATATAAACCTTAAATAATTAATGATTGTAATGACTTTCATAAAGTGGTATTCTAAAGTTATGTTCAGTAAGAAATTTTGAATCTAATAATATCCACAAAAGATATTATGAATTGTAAATTAATAATATTGATTTTACGCTTAGTATTAGTAATGTGACCAAATGGATTAGTAATCTCACATAAACAATGTATTAATACAATTTAGGCACATTTATTATGTAATGTGATTCAATAAAATAGGTAAATAAATATTTCATGAAATATTAGTCAAGTATTTGTTTTTTTAGGTGAATAGTTATTATTAATTAAAAATTAAAATTAAAATATTTCTATTTTTTTAAATAGAGTTTATTTTTGAATTCAGAGCATCGTTATTAGGTTATTGTGATATTTGCGGGGTTTTTGAAAAAAATACATTTTTGGTGAATAGTGAAAATACTGTTTTTAGTTTCAGGTGTTTAATGACATCATTAAGAATGTAATATTTATGTAATTATTTTGGTATACATATGAATAGTAATATAAGGTCTGATGTGACCCAAGGGGCCAATAACATGGGAAAATAACATGGTCACGCCAATGGTTTTTCCAATACCACTGATGAGGTGTCCCATAGCCATTATTGACCTGTCCCCCCACTTCTCCTAAAAATACCAACCTTTCCCTCATCCATTTCATTTTCAAATCCTCTTAAATGATGTTATTCTCTCTTAACCTCCCATGGATTCCTCCCAAGGTTCCCTCAAACATCCCAAGGTCCCGAAATTCAAGCTTTCGAAGTTACTTTTCAAGGTAAGGGATCCTTTCACCCTCCTTTTAAGTAATGACTTCCTATATGTTGTGTCTTATATTTTACCTCTATCTATGTGAAGGGTATGTACATATATGTTCTTATTAAAGTCCATTTTATGTCCAAATTATGAGATACTCTTTTTTCTCTCATCAATTTATTTTCTGAATTTTTAAGTGACACAGATAAGCTGCCGTATTTTTTGTAAGATAAATTGCATCGTCTCTTTTCTTTCATGTTTCCATTTCATGTGGTATGTCATAAAAATATTAATAACATGATCTAATTAAGTAACCATAGTATATTATGAGTTATTTATTAGTGGGTGACCCTTGTCCCCTCTCTTTTCAATGTTTTCTAAAACCATGTTATATAGTCGTTATGCTGTATAAATTTCATCTCCCAATTTCTATCTCTTTCTCTCAAGAAATTCTATTGTTTATTTATGTGAATACCTAGACTTATTTCTTTTCCAAGGGTGTTCATAAATATATGAAGATGATATATTTGATTTTAGAATTGACATACATATTACCCTGACTCCCTTTCCATGGGTTATAATTGACATATTGTTCTTATTTTTAAGCTCTTTTTAAATGCCACGATTTTGACATGAAACCCATTTCATTGATTCCATTTGGGTTATTTATGAAATTTTTTATTATGATCTTTGTGGCTCACATGATTGAAACGACATTTTAAGGGTGCACCCGCATAGTTCTCTAATGCATTGGGTATTGATTTAATCTCTAGAGATGACTAGTTTCACAATACCTTAGTTTGTAACCTTGGTAATTTTTATAACACCATCAGGATGGACATTGGTGATATGTTCGTGAATGTATAAATGGAATGTTGCAGCAACATATTCATGTTGTGTTTCTTGTTATTTCCATTATGATATTCCTAAATGTCCATTGATCATATCTTTATGTTGTCATTCATGTTCTTATTGATATCACAAGTACACAGATTTCATTATTTACCCTTACTGGGCCATCTGATAAACTTTTCCTTTGATGTATGTATCCATGATATGAAATGAAGTAATTGTAGTTAAGATGATCTTATGATGAATCCATAAAAGTGGATTAGAAGAATTTTTTATGTTGTATTCATGTATTATTGTTCCTGATTTCCAAGACACTATACGTTAAAGATCATATGTTTGTAAAATGTAATGAAAAGTCATGTATTAAAAAGTTAGGACGCCACACCCATCATTACCCAGCCTAGCTAGGGTAGGTCGGGTTAGGCCGGGTTGGACCCGAACAGGATTGGGTTGGCCCAGACTGGGTCGGGTTGGCCCAGGCTGGGTCAAACCTGACTCGATCCCCTCTCAGGACCAAATAAGAGAAAATGGGTTGTATCTTGCCAACCGGATTCCCGTTTGATGAACCGAATGTGGCACTGGGATCCATGGAGCTAGATGGTCCATTTGAGAAACTCCGTGTGGATTTCATGGAAATTTGGAGTTTTACCTGCTTAAATAGTACCCAAATCCAATAGGGCACTATATACTAAAAATTCTTATACCATACAGACCGAGTGTCTAGTTGACACACCATCATTAGCGTCAGAACCCTTATGACATGATAGATCATTGGTTTACATCCTTGGGTGACTTTGTGGCAGTTGAGGTATGACCGATAACCCGAGGATCATAACCAGGGTGTTATTCTAGCGAGAGTTATGAATTGGTACTCCTTTGATGACTCATGGAATGAGTATTACTTACTCTTGTGCTTCAGTTGAGAAGCGAAACCACAAATCATGAGTGCATGTTCGTTTCCATCTAATTTTTTTTTGTATCACTGGAGTCTGTACTCCACTATTGGACTAGGGATATGGTCATCCATACCAAACTCACATAGAGTCATGAACTCCCCTATCTGGTAGGGTGAAGGTCCTCTATGTTAAGAGTAGGCACTCCCCTGTCATCCCAGGGTGCGGGTCCTTCTTATGCAGTGCTAAAATAGAGCTGGTAATCCCCCTCCATTTCAAGGTGCATGTCCTATTTCCGAGGCTCAGTACTCCCCAGACGTACAAGGGTGTGAGTCCACGACATCGAACAAACTATGAGAGTTTTACTCCCCTACCGGGTAGGGTGTGAGTTCTCAATTTTAGAGTCAGTACTCCCCTGCTGTTCCAAGGTGTGGGTCTTCTAACCTGAGTCAGTACTCCCTTGACATATTAGGGTGTGGATCCTCCACAACAAAAAAAGTTCCATTGTTGTACTCCCATACCCAGTGGGTTGTGGTTCCTCACATGTGGAGTAGTATTACCCCATATTAATGTAGCCACATGGAGTGGGTCCTTCAGGGGAGTTGGAGATCCCTCGACTGTAGGACACGATGTTGAGGACTGGGCCTCTTCACATGGTTTCCCTTGGTCATTCCTCGAGCACAAGAATATGACTGTGAGATATCTAGTGTCGAGCACTAGAGGCAGTTCAAGCAGAATGTTGCTGATTCAGCACGTCCTTTTGGAGATTCCATTTGGAATGGTTGAGTTGTACTTGATAGAGTACATCTCTCAGACAGGTTCCATTAGGGATGGGAATTTCATGGATCATGTACTCCTGGTCATTGAGTAATGCTTTTATCCATCTTTGGAAATCCTGGAAAACTTTGAGGTTGAGAACTTATGTTTCTCTATGATTGAGATGCGTATATCTGGTTTGAGTTGATTATTTTTTGTTGAGCTTGTGATCGACATCATTTTTTGTGGTTTTCCATTGTGAAATTATGAGAGGCCTTCATGGGACTTAGATACCCTACTGGGTACTATTATACTCACCCCATCAAGGGATTCGGCCACACCATATTGTGTCTTTTGAAGACAATAAGAAGCCATGACAGAGACGTGGAAAGCCAGGAATTTATGTGGATAGATGCGACTAGTGGACGAGGATTCCCTCATGACAAGATGTACCTACGCATTAGGTAAGGTCCTTGGTGGAAGATCACATGATCTGTTTTTTATTTTCAATTTTAGTTGTACCTTTTCAGTTGGTCTTGTATTCCACCCCTCTACATTCTGTACACACTTTTACAACTTTAGTATTACTCCGTGGTTGCATATTGTTGTTCGATAGGTACAACTTATTGACTATGGTTCAAGTTAATTCTATTTCAAGATGCCTCAATGCAGATTGCAATCTCTTATTCCAGTGTGTGACCCTGAGGATGGTCCATATTGAGATGAAGATTTAGTACAAGGATTGTTTCACATGATAGGTACCATCGGGCGGTGCCCCAGCAATACCACTGCCCGTTGTTTAGAATTTACTACTAGCGCTACCTATAGAAGAAACTTATAGGATCCGTGTCTTATAAGAGTTTCAAACACAGATACCCCTCAGGTTCTAAGGATTGCCTGACTCACTAGAGGCTAAGGAGTGTCTTGAGGTGATTATTGAGTTTCTATCTAGAATGGGCACTAGTAGATCAGATGTTGGTCATGACAGTGAGAATTAAATGTTGATTTTCAGGGAAAATGTAGGGTTTAGATTACCCATATCTTATGATGAGGAGATTTTTTCCATTGACTGAGCTTGATAACCTTCCTCATAGAAGGGGGGTCTCTTGCAATAAAAATATAAGGGGTATGTGTTCCAATGAGATTCTACATCTTCGGCAGGACGACATTTCAGTAGCTAAGTATACATCGAGGCGTACTAACTATTCCAGGTACTCAATAAATACTATAAGACCAATGCTTCAGGGCTTAGACCTCCGAGAAAGATGTGTATAGGGACATCCATGGTATTAATATTCTCCTATGCATTCATTCTTATGGTGGTGTTTTAGAGAAAACCATTGTGGCAGAATTTTTTTTGGCTGAGGAAGTAGAACCAGTGAATTTCAGTAGTAGGAAAGGAAGAAACTGACGTTAATCGTGGAGACTTGGATGTGTAAAAATGTTTCCTGAAGAGGGTGTGAAAAGAGTAGATGAATCTGTTGGGAAGTATACAAGGAATTTGGTCTAGGGGTGATGGATACGGTGGTATATATTTTGACATGTTATAAACACCACCCAAATGTGGTTCCCACTAGGCATAGGGAGATAGAGGATTGGGGAAGGGAGTGGTTTCATTCAGTCATGAAGTGTGACCGAAGCGCTCCCGGAATGATTTTTTGTATTGTCTTTGTCTACGAATATCTTCCATATTAATATACATAGGTATTAATCATTCATTCATTCACGAATATTGTTCATGACCTTGAGTTTTCGGTTAAACCATTGACTTGACCATTACATCCAGATATACCTATGAAATGAGACCTGTTAATCACAATTATGATGATAGTGTGATATGAACCATGAGGTGAGAGGTTCGATTGAAACATCTTGGGGCAATGTCGATGCCTTATGATGATAGTTTGGATATGGACATGTCATCCACAATTCATGCTCAATGTGACTATTTTTGGAAAAAAGGTGTGCAATATATATAGTGTTGGAATGGGATTTTCATTGGTCGGTGAAAAAGGAAACCCATGTAGTAGGGGTTAAACTCATGCAAAGCAGGGTGTAGCTGATCACGCTTGAGTCGGCCAGCCATACCCTCATGTGAGTAGGAGTTTTTAGTTATCAGTTCCCAACAGTAGTGGCAATGTACGAGAACATATTTTCAAAAGATGTTTCCAGATTTACCTCCCTACAGTGAGAGAGACTTCTGCATTGTCTTTTACATAGCAACGACACCAATATCTACAAATTCATAGTGAGTGGCTCGCTTAGAGAATTGAGAGATGAGGGTTATAAGGTGGTTGCTGTGGAAGATTCACTTAGCAGGAGTTCTGGTTTACAACTGTTGAGTGACGCATCAAAGTAGCTAGCCACGTTAGAGAAATCCTTTTTAAAAAGAGATAGAGTAGCTTACGTACAGTCTATGACTGTCACTCCCCCACTGATAAGATGAGTCAGGGATCCATATCTAGGATACATAGACTCTGAGGCCCAATGTGCTATGATATCCCCAGGATAGGCTCTTGTAAGATTTTTTCAAGGTGGGGAGCACGTCATCCCCTTTAGAAGATCCACAATTGTACCAGTGACTCTACCAAAGAAGGTGTTTAGGGAGTTCCACACATCCACTTTTGGTGGTACATCCTGGTATGGAAACGATGTAACAGGGCCTTCAGCATCAGTACTGGATGCTAGGGATGAATACTACATAGATCAGGAATAAGTTTTATGCCGACAGAAGACAGAGGCACTTACTATTCTTGAAGGGAGACCATGTCTTCCTGCTGGTCTCACCCCGATGTGGATTGTGAAGATTCGTCCAATGTAGCAAGCTATCTCTATGCTTCATCAAACATTTCTGTATTCCATGTATAGTTGGAAAGGTGGAGTACCCCCAAGAATTCCCTCCACATTTTCACCAGATGCACAATTGTTTTCATGTTTCACATCTGAGGAGATTCATCCATGATCCATTTCACATTATCAACTAGGGTGAGTTGGACATTGAAAATGGGGAGACATTTATGGAATTACTGGTGGAGATAGATGATTGAAAAGAGAGAGTCCATCATGAGTGGTTTATCTCTCTGGTGAGAGTATGGTGGCAGTATAGGAACCTCTAGAATATAGCATAGGTGCAAAATCCATAGATTCATGCTCAGTAACCTAAATTGTTTGATTTTCATTTATTCTCACATTTCCTTCATGAAAAGTCTAAAGTTGAAGAGAATTTAACATAATGGAATTTTCATGTAATTTATTTATTTATATGGAATAATTTCAATACCTTGAAATATGACGGCATATGATTCCAATGCCTGGTGTGCCTGAAATTATCCGTCAAAAAATTGTTATTCTCTAAATAGCATGTGTGAGGTGTTTTCTTGAAAAAGATTAATCAATTATAAACAGGTGCATGGATCAAAAATATGAGGGCACCACTACCTTCAATATGGAGGTTTTAACCAAGTTGTGACTTAAATGTAGTCAGTGCATGCCCCCAGTGAGAAAAACCAGAAATTTCCTAACCAAAAATAAAATAATTAAAAATAATAATTTTATTTTTCAAATGCATATATCTCACAAACAGTTACACGAATTAAAAATACAGTACATCCTATGGACTCGTGATTGTATGATTTCATTAGGTAGATACTATATTTGGCTAGTGCGTTCCACTAGTGGATATTAATGTTTTCCCTTAAATAAAATAATTATGTAACAATTATTTTATTGGAAAATCCATAACATCTAAATTTTAACTCAGATTGAAAATCTGAGAGTACCATAGAGCTGTTGAGGGAATGTTCCCCTTAGGCAGAGCCTAATCTCGATCGGAATAGGTCGATGGTGACTATTAATAATTATTTAATTTTTTTTAAATTTATGTTCAGTAAACACACGGGAAGCATTTTCAGGTTTTTGAACCGGTGCTTGGATTAAAAATTTGAGGTCACCATTGTATCCACGTCACTGATATTTTCTTATAGAAGCAACAATTCGACCGCAGTATGCCGAGAAGAAATTTTTAAATTTTGGAGTATAAAAAAATAATAATAAAAGTAGACAATGTTATTTTATTTCATTTTTCCAGCAGATGAGTGACGTTGGTGGGGACTAGTGACTTGTCAGGCAAATTAATTGCTAGACTCTACTTTATATGTAACTGCATTATTGGGGATTTAAGTGGTTCATTCATTAAATGAAATTAACTAATGCCTTACTGTGTAACTCATTTTACACCTCTATTTAAGTGAGGCTCAGGGTGGAGTTATGACAAGGCTTCACTAAGTAAGGATCCTATGGTGAAGAGACGCGATGTATTCCACCGACAGAGGGTAGAAACATTGGCGGTGATGAACCAGGATCTAAAAACACTGATGAACTCACTCTGATGGGGAATATCCCCATTCCATAAACCATGATACGTCTATCAGTTCACAATGTAGGGGGTTTCATTTATTATAGTTTTCTTTAATGAATTAAAATTTCAACCCGCTTGTTATCATGTTAACACATAAGAAATGGGCCAAACGAACAAGGATCAAAACCTATGCCAATTAGTTCTTGTTTTCTTCTTCAGGGGACAATTCATTAACTCGTCAGAATCTAGAATTAAGGTGCTATGTAATGACAGCGGCATCCTAGGTATCCCATAGGCACAAGTGGAAGTGAAAATAGAGCTCTAGAGCGTTGCAGGAGCCCCACGGAAGAAGCGCTAGTGCGACACCGGCGCAACAACACCGATGGATAAAGGCGGAGGCTGGAAAATTCCGCCCGCGATGGAGGAGCGGTGCCATAGTGGTTGGATAGTTGACTAATAGTGGCTGGCAGCAGAGATGGAGAAAGTGCACCATTGTGCGCTGCGTTGAAGGGAGTCATCCCTCGATGTTGCAATGATGTAGGGGACCCGATCCCTACGGGTCCTATATTTGATGAGGTGGAACCACCTAGAGTCACTAATAATGGATTAGAATGACTCATTTGAGCTGTTTGGGAGCATCAAACCACAAAAACTCGTGTGTGTCACGACAATCGGCAGGCAGAGCAACTAAGGCCCAGCCCGGCCAGTCCGCTGCCCAATGGGCTGATCCTGTCATACCCCCAAGCCTAGGGGCATGGAAGGTTCAGACCTATACTAGGCTAGGTGACCCAGAGTGGGTCCGGTCAGCCAGGGCTGGGGAGCCTATGGGTCAATCTATGCCGGTTGGGCCGGGTCGAACCAGACCCCTCTCGTGCCCAAATACACAAAAAAGATTTGTATCTTGCGTACTAGATGTGTATTTGATGAACTGTCTATGATGTTGGGATCCTTGGAGAGAGATTGTCATTTTTAGATACTCCATGTGATTTTGGGAGAATGTTGGAGTTTGGGAGGTTTGGATCGTACCCGAATCCAACTGGGCCCTCATCACTAAAATGCTTATAGCTTATAGACTGGGTATTCGGCTGACGTGTCGTCTGTTGCATTGAAACCCTTATGACATGACAGATCATCGTGTTACTTTTTTGTGGAACATCGTGGTGGTTTCGGTATGAATGATAATTGGAGGAGTAGAACAAGAGTGTTTCTTTTAGCGACAGTTAGGATGGATACTCCATTGATGACTTAAGGGACGAGTATTCTTTAATCCTATGATCCTGTAGAGATAGGACTCCCCACCTCATGAGTGTGGGATCGTTTCCCTCTAATTTATTTCCCTATCATTGGATTATGTACTCCCCTATTGGACAATGGTGCTGGTACTCCATACATAACTCACATTGAATCAGGTACTTCCCTACTGGGTAGGGTGCAAGTTCTATACTATAGGAGTAGGTACACATCTATCATCCTAGGGTACGGGACCTCCTTATACAGTGTTACAGTAGAGTCAGTACACCCCTACCACATCAGGGTGTGGTTCCTCTAGCTTGGGGTCAAAACTCACCGTCTGAACTCGGGAGAAGTCCCCCCATGATGAACAAACTACCAGTGTTGTACTCCACTACTAGGTAGGGTGCGGGTCCTCACATAATGAGTCGGTACTCCCCTTCCATGCCAGGGTGTGGGTCCTCTAGCCTGAGGTCGGTACACCCCTAATGTACCAGGTCATGGGTCGCCCTATGAAAACAAACTCCCAGAGTTGTACTCCCTTATGAGGTAGGGTGAGGGTCCTCACATATGGAGTAGTACTCCCCCGTCTCCATGTAGCAATGGGGAGAAGGTCCTTTAATGGTGAGGAGGTCCCTTGATTGCTAGAAATAGTGTCGAGGAGTGCGCCTCTTCACTTGGTTTCCCTTGACCGTTCCACGGGCACAGGACTGTGACTACAAGACCTCTTATACCAGGCACTAGATATAGTTCTAGGAGAACGTCTCTGATGGAGAAAGTTCTCTTAAAAATTCCACTAGTAATGGCTGAGTTCAACCGGATAGAGTACATATATAGAAGGGTTCAATCAGGGTTCGCCAGTTCATTGAGCAGGTACTCCTGAACCTTGAGTTATGATTTGAGCCTTCTTGGATAATACTAGAATTGGGTTTAGGTCAGCTCTTAATGTTTTATTTTGGATGATATGAGTATATCTGGTTTGAGATTAGTCTTTTACATTGTGCTTGTGATAATGATCATGTTTTATGATTTCCCATTGTGGAATTCTGTGAGACCCTCAGGGGTCTCGGGGTCCCTAATGGGTATTTATATAATCACCCGTACATGGTCATCGCCTGCAATTTGATGTGTTTTGTAAAGACGATGAGCAACCATGATTGAGACTTGGGTTTTCAGGACATGATGTTGATAGAGGTGACCAGTGTATGAGTATAGACACATGATGAGTTGTACCTTCCCTTCAAGTAGTATCCTTGTTGGACAATCAGAGGAGCAGTTTTTTATTTTCAGTTGTAGTTGTACCTCTTCCATTGGGATTTTATTTCGGCCCCTTCTACTTTTTGTACACACTTTTACTACTGATGTTTTACTTTTTTGTTGTATCTTGTAGTGTTCTTTGGATTGAGTGATTTTATAGGTTAAAGTCAATGCCTTGCCATTTTAAGGATATATCTTTCTGGTGCTAGTCATCAAGCCGTGACCTATGGAATGTGGGATTGGTTTAGTCACGACACGGGCTCCGGGGGTTGGGTCGTGATATTAAATACATATTTAATGGAACATTGTGAATATAATATAGTTTTCAATGAAATTATTACTTTTTTCAAGGTCAAATGAGAGTAATATATCAAAAAACGGATTTTTTGGGTGATATTGGATTGATAAATCCTCAACTATGTATATATACAATTCTTTAAAGTCATTTAATATTATATTTTTACCTTTAAATTTTATAGTGAGGTAACTAGTTTTTAACCCAGAATCATTTGTTTTAATAAACAAAAAATAACACATATTATGAATTTTTGTATAATTGAACCTAAATAAAATCATTATATAATCAGATTCATATTTTAAATAATTAAAAACTCACATTAATATTAAAAAAAATTGATGGAATGCAAATTTTAATATAAATGAATGAAAATAAATTTTTTGGAAGAATATTACATAAATTTCCAAAATGAAAAACATCGATTTCATAAATTAAACATAGTATTATTAATTTTATAATTTTACCAATTATATATATATATTTGTTTAATGGATCAATATATATGATTTAAATTAAAAACATATTACGATAATGTTATAAAAAATAATGTATTATTAAATTCGTTGTATTTTCATAATTCTGTTGAAAATTTTATTTTACGATAAACTAAGAAAATCATCATAAGATAATTATTATAATATAAATTGAAAAAATTAATTATATTTATTATATTAATTTGAAAAAATTAATAAATTTCTATCCTAAATTTTTTTAATTATTATGCAATAAAAAATTATATGGAAAAGTCCCGTTAAAAATTTTATCATTCCTCAATATTGTTTTGTTTAGATTTATAATTCATTATTCTATTTATTCTTAGGATTTATTTTATTATTATTTATATTTATTAATAATATTCATTCAATAGATCAGGGATCATTTTAGTTTACTGTTTTACGTTAAATATGTTATCAAAGATAATATTATGTTAAAGCATCCGAAATTTTTTTTCAATACATTATACACTACTTAAATAAAGTGTGTTATTTAATTTTTAATTATTTTAATGGAGGAATGTTTTTTTAAAATCACCTACATGGTTCTCCCAAACATGATCGAGGTGGGTCATTATGATACCTCAAGATTGTGTCAATGTATACAAATGAGTATAAATAATTATTTAGGGTATGAGAAATATAGTTGGATGCATATAACCATTGGTATAGAACATCAACAATAGTTGTAATATAATATGTAGAAGTAAACTTTTGAAAACATACATATATAAATAATAAAAATTTAAAATAAAAAAACAATTATTTCCATTCCATAATATGTGAAAATCTAAATATTAAGACGATTCAAACATGTAATATATAAAAGAGAATCATACAATTATATTCCCAAATCCTTGTCCAAAATCCCATCCATAGTCTCACTAGATGCCCTAATACCATCCAAAATGAAATCAAATAATACAGATGTATCCTTATTATTTTACAGACCCACAACTATTGAATCTAACATTCTACCAAACTGCACCCAAATAGGTTGTTAATAAAACTAATTAGGATATGACACTCTTTGTGTCTAAAAAATCATTTCAAAAAAATATTGCACTATTTGGTATGATAAATATTGGAATTATTTCCTAATTAAATGAAAAATATCAACTAACCCTATGACACCATATGCCCCGAGTTCACACTAGAGGACAACAAAAACTGTTTTGAAATGATGTTGGATACCCCTTTCAGGTAATGGATCATCATATATAGGTTATATCACCCTTTATATTGTCTGATTATCCTTCCTTTTATGAATATACCATCTTATCATTCATGTAACTATGTTTCTCTCCCTCATGTATTATATAGAAAATTAATATTGGGTTCTATATGAATTTTCATTCTTGAGATTCTTACGTGATCCCTAAGTACATGATATTACAAAATCAATAAGTAGCCAAATCATATCATCATCCATTTTAATTAATTTTCTATATCAACTTATAGGTTCCCTTGAAAATTGGAAATTCTATGGTAATGTTATCCAAAACAAGTTGGGACCTATTTGAATTCCTATTATGTAGTGTCCTGTGTGTTCCCATGATGTAATACCATATTATGTGGAATTTTATTATATGTAATATACTGAATTCCCATGCTAAAGGCATTTACCTTGTTAGAGGATATCATACCTTATTCATGTTCTGATGATAACTCTAATTTTTCAATTCAAAAATAATGAAACAATACACTGGGAAATTCAATCCATCATACATTTCAAATACGTTAATATGATCCACATTTTCAATTTATCTTGATTTACTATTTATCGAATCATTATTCAATTAATATATTTTAAAAAATCTCACTAATTATTAGAAAAATTAAATTCCATGTTTCAATAAACACTATTTACTATTTACACGTCAATATTATCATATTCTATCCCTATAACACTCTTATATGATTACATTACAATTAAGTTATTTCAAACCAATTGATTCAATATTAACCAAATCACCACATTTCACATTTTAAACTCAAAAAAATAAATAAAATTATCAACAAATTTTTGATTCATCATATGGATATAGTATTAACTAAACCATGTTCCAACCTATGTTCCAATGTTGACATAAAAAATGGGCGGGAAATAGTGATTGTCTCGATACAAATAGTCCAAAAAAGGTGCATGTTTTTTCTATGAACATGGGTTTCATTACAAAATATGGTAACAAATATTGTTTTTGTGTGTGCATGGAATGATGATAGGATCATACATATTTCACATACATCAAAAATGTATCATATTTAAGGTAATTTATCTATATTAGAAACCTCACAAATCATAGAAAAAGAGATACATATTACATAACCAGATCAATGAGAAACATAATGATTTCATATGGAAAGTGGTTTACACAACTTTTCAAAGTTTGAAGACTAAAATAAAATGATGAAATCTTAGTAATTAATTAGAGATAGAGAAGACATAAATATTTGGGATCATAAGGTTGAAGAAACAATGAGTTGTGTTCACGAATCGCATATAACCATGGAGAACCATTGGAATATACTAATACCATTTTAATCTCAATATAGGGGATTTACAAGGAAAAATATGGTTTGGGGTGGAAACAAATATCTTATCCCATCATTTACAAGGCATAACTAAACACCAATGGGTTTCCAGATCACACATCTAGAAATAATATGGTGCCTCTAGGACATTTAGGAAACCCACTAACTGGTTAGTGGGTTCACATTTGTTGGTTTGGGGTAACTTTTAGGAAACCCATTCTATCCAAGGCCACTATCAAGATAATAGACTACTACAGCTATATAGTTGATCTTCTTCTCTTCCCATGATGTATTGCGTGACTACAGTCATGCTAGATCGACATCTCTGAGTGTTGAACACCTATGAATCATCATTTTATACTATGAACAAGGCTCAAAAAAATTACATAAGTGGTCCAACCAAAAAACACAAGGAGTAATTAATCTAGAAAAGTTTGTGTTATTATGAATATCCCATTATATAGTAGCTCATATCGGTGATATTATTTTAGTAATTACTAAATATTATTAATGAGATTGTTGGGAAATTATGTCGAAATATTATACTTCCTCTCATAGCCATCTGCATGAATGTTCCAAATCATCCACTAAACATTCACTAGAGGCATGACATTACATTGAAGAATATACTAATTAAAATCTATTTTATTGATCAAATTTTACACAAAGGATGCATCAACATCAATGTGCACATAAATAATATATATCTTGCGAGAAGGGCTAGTGTTACAACCCCAACATGGTCACATGAAATATCTATCCTGCATAGAACTATAGAAATATGAAATATGAAATAATTATTCTACTAGTCCCCCAATTTATAATATTTTAATTCTTTTTAAAAACTTTTTTTCACGTTTTCTATCATTATATTTATGGTATTTCTAGGGAATATGTAAGACCTGGTGGAAAAATGATGTCTAATCACAATTTTTAGATCTCATATCTAACAGATAATAAATGATTTGTTTTAGTTCTGTGTTTTCAAAAATAAATTTCAAATAAACAAAATTTACACGTACATCTCTAGAATGAGACTAGGTCCCACCAGATCCAACTCAAATTGCTATGACAAGAACATAGGAGAACAACACGACCATTCAAAATGGATTAAAATGATCCATTAGTTTCAATCATTAGAAATTATTATTTTAAGTGAATTCCATGAGTTCTAGATACATATATCAAGAACCACTAAATATTAAAACACAGGCTCAAAAAACATCCACTGTAATGTGAATCGGATGCTCATATTGGTCGCTAGTCAGTGTATGGAAGATTGTAATATGAAGAACATGTTATCTTAATTCATTATAAAGACATATCTTGAAACATGATGTGAAATAGTTATCTTGACTAGAAATGATACTCCTTGAAACACCATGTAATAGATATATCTCCCACAGGTGGACACTACCATAATCAATGACAGTGATTTTATCAATGATATGAATGAAGTGGGCTACCTTCAAAACTCGATCAATGATCACCCATACTATAACAACAATTTTAACTATAGTAGTCAATTTATTTTAGTTTCTGTATTAATGAATATGTATTTTTCAATCATTAAAATAATATTATGTAATTTTTATGTCAAATATGACGAAGTAATATTATTATTAAACTCATTTTATAAAAGTTTTTTATTAGTAGTTAAATTCTAAAATTTTAGAAATATAATTTTAAATAACGAACGAAATATTTGAATTTATTGTATCCACATAAGAATTGAGTGATATTTTCTTTTGAAAATACTAATTTTTTAAATTAAATGGATAATTATGATTTTTATAAAATAGATGTTATTTTCAGTAAATAAATCATTTTAAAAGACTAATTGTGTACTTAATTTGATCATAATGTGAAATAATTATTCTTTTGTGAAATTTATTATAATTAAATACCTTTAAATAATATTTATACTAAATTTTGTTATATGTATATTGTGTTCTTAAAAATAAATTAACAAAAACTATTTTTCATTTTCGTTTTCATTTATATTATAATTTAATTTCTAAGCCTTTTAAATTTTGAATATTGAAAAATTTATTACATATTGGTAATCAAGATGTCCACTTTTTTTACATAATCCCTTTTTATTATTTGTAATAATTAATAGTATGAGTGGAAAATAGTATTCACCGAAATAAGGTAAAATCGGATAATTGAGGATAAATATAATGCTATATGGATAGAAAATTATAGTAAAACATATCTTTAAACTTATAAATGGGTTTGTGTCAACCATACTCATCTAGGATTTAAATTTATTGAAATTATATTTCATTTATCACTGAATATGTTGTTTAAATTATTTTTATCTAATCATAAAGTTAAACATGTCACTCTCATTCTTTTAATTTCTACAAAATATTTTAAAAATGATAGAAATAAATTATTTATTTTTAGAAATATTTATTTGAAATGTAATTGATCTTTTGTAATCATGGTAAATCAAATTAAGAAATTTCATGTTTAAATTATTTAATTTGTTTTTATAAAATTACAACACAGTGACTGTCTATTAGTAAATAAATTATGACATTATTATTAATGAAACTAAAAGAAATATTATTTGAGTGATTTATAGTTTTTCCAAATATATATATATAACACTTTACATGTTTTTGATGGATTATATAAGAATTACATTATTTTCATGTTGTTTTAAAATTCAAAGAAAATGGAAAATTCCAAAAATTAGATTAACGATATTTTATAATTAATAATGGTTTATTAAATGATTAAAAATTATTAATGTATTATATTAATCAAATTGAATAGTATATTGTGGATAATACCATTCATGTTCAATATATCTCTAACTCTACTATAAATAGTAACATTCCAGACAACATTTATGTAAAAATATAAATACCATGGTAATTGAAAAATTGTTAAAAGGGGTCATAACCCAATGTTAATCGTAAAAATATCTCCTAAAATTTTCCATATTTTCTTTTATGATATTATTTCGAACAATACTTATTATATATTTCAGAAATATTAATTTGGACTCATTTTAATGAAAAAAAATTTAATTTCATACATTAATAAATTTCAAAAATGTCTCTCCCATCAAATATAATTGGATACCACATATCCTTTTTTCCTCACACATTTTCATAATTTCAATCCCACCATTCCATAACCAAAATATAATAATCATTAGAAATCACTTCCTAGAGGCCCTATATTGATTATGAAACATTCATATGAAGGTGTTAGTTGTAAACCTTAGTAAATAGTATAAATAAGTGTCATAATTTTTAGGAAAGTGGTTTCATTTTATTTATTCTTCTACCTCATTAAAATATAATTCAACACTTATTAAATAATAAAATTAGTATAATACATATATTGTGATGGTATTATGTCAGTGGATAATCTATTTCCATTTCAAATTATTAGAAATGGTAATTGAAACCATTTTTTGCAGGTTAGACTACTGCTATACATCCCAATGTAATTTATTTGCCATCACAACATCTCCCACAAGGTCATAATGATAGATTTGATGAATATTTCTGATATTAATTAAATATTTATAATTTTTTAAAAATAATAATTCATATTATTTATTTCCCTAAAACGAATAAAAAATTATTTCATCATTTTTGTGTACTTCGCGACAGCCACCTCCATGAAAAAATGTGATTTGTTTTTCATCACCACATCAAATGAAATATATATATATATATATTTACCAATAAAATATTATATTATGATATCATAGTACTATATATAGAATAAATAATACCTTTATATTCGAATCATGATCATTGAAAATTAAAAACATTAACCAGGTTTAAATAAGTCCAAACATCTATACGAGTGTAATGTGAATCAATATTCATAACCACTATGACCATAATAACTTTAAAAAATTAAATTTGGATATTATATCCATATATTATCAAATCTTATACCATTAACTTAATTTATTAAGAAATTGTATATTACCTGGTAGTAAGAAAAATAAAAAGAATGATAATTTTTTAAATGGTCACTACCAATGTAAATAATTTACCTATTCTTGTAATCGAGGAAGATGAAAAGTGAACATGATGATTAATATAGAAGGTAATAGAAACTTTAACATAATATTTCCTTTTAAATGTTATAACAATTTATTTTCTAAACAAATTCATCCACTTACATATTCATATAAATATATTTTAATAATTATTTTATATGGAAAATAAATAAAATTTGAATAATTTTAATGACATTGTTTTTTAAACCATTACTTTTTAGGGAAATGTTTTTATGCTATTTTTTGACATTTTTTACAAAAAGGAAAAATTGAATGTTATATTTTAATGTACATGCGATAAATGTTATTTAATGTCTCCATATACATTAATTTATTTTTATTACATTATAATATTTTTAGTTTTATTCAAAGAAAAACAATCGTTCCCTTTTTCTACGAATTTTAGTTTTGAAAATTGAGGATTCAGGGAAATGGATATATTAAAATCTAATTTTTTCATATATGTTCAAAATCATTTTGCAGTGGTTTTTGTTTCAAATGGAGAAATAATAAAAAAAATCATGATATTGTATTTATCGTTATAAATGTTGATAGATTTTTCTTATATATCTTATATGATAGCAGAGCCTATTATTGTTTATATAATGGGTGTGCCTGATATAGATATCATATTCATTGGGTAATATTCTATGACTTTATATGGGGTAAGGAATGATTTATATAGGGATATATCTATGATTGAAACATCTATGTTCTAGTTATTTTCAACAATATTTTAAGTTAGTTTATTAATATATGTCTTTATGTTTCTTAATGGATTCCATATTTTAAAGTTAGTTTTTTAATGATTTTATTTTTGAAAAACAATTATTTAAATGTGGAAATAATTTATTTCATACATTAAATGAATATTTCTTAAATGTAAAAATTATATATGATTTCTTATTTTCACTAATATATGGTTTTAAATATTCTATATCATATATTGATATATTTGTGATCAACAGACATTTTAAAATATTTTTCATTGAGTTTAAGGATGATAAAGAAGAAAGAAGAAGTCAAGAGTAAATTCATGAAGATGAGAAATAAATGAAAACATATTTCATTTAGAAAACTAAACCTTGTACGATCAAATGGATAATGATTAAAAGTATCCAATTTAAATATACTAATTTTCTAATGTTTGAGTTCTGAAAAATTCTCTAATCCTAAAAACATAATTATTATTTGACAATGAAATAATGTGAATTTTAGTATAAAGAGGTTAATTTTTGTAATTTATATTGTCATGAAGATACAATCGGTATCATAGAAAAGGATTAAATTACAATAGGGTTAAAAATGATAATTTAATTTTTTAACTATATCATAATTTATTGTTAATTTAAAATGAAATATAATTTTATGATTAACATACAAAATAATCTGTTCATTACTTATTTAGAGTGGAATTACACAAGGGAAGCATAAAAGATGAATTAAAAAATATTGAAGAGTATGATATCCTTTTAAATCATGATTTTGTGAATTTTAGTGGGGTATGTAATAAATTTTTTAAGTGATGGATCTGTTGACATGTGTTAGAAATTTGGATTTCATAGGTGTTTTAAGGGATCCAAAATTACCATCATGTAATAGTTGAATTTTTGATAATTTCATGAATAACCCCTCTATACATTAATTAAATTTTAAATGATGTGTTATATATAGGATATATCAGTACTCTAGATAATACATTTGATGTCATGGGATAATTAGAATTGAAAAAAGTGTTCATTCCAATTTATAATTTTATTGTTGAATAAATATGACAGTACAATTTTGTTTGACTAATATAGAGATATATAAAAACATTTTCTCCTTCAAAAAGATACATTTAAGAATCGATCACATAATAATATTTTAGTAATGTCGTTCGGATAAATACATGGAAAAAATAAAAAAATTAAAAAAATATGAATGATTTAGAAGAAAAATATAATGAATATTATAAAAAAATTACTAGGTACATATAAAATTTGTTTCTAGACCTTGATTGTAAATTTTATAGATTTTACTCATGGTTGAAACCAAGCATGAAAAGAGAATTATACCCATGATAATTTGAATGTCATGGAAATTTCATTCATTGGATGAGAATATTGATATGGGTTTTTTTGGCACAAATGTTCTTATAGATGAATGTTGTAAAAGATATCATTGTGGAATGATATGAAGAATCTAGGAACTATTAAATCTAGAGGTATACCACCGACATGATCCATGTGTGGTGAGAATAATTTTATGGAATGATTTATAATATCGAGAAAGTGTTATGAGTGTGGATTGTTTTTTCAAAGTGTGCATGACTATAATGAAATGTTCCCAAATCAATGCATGAATGTGGTAATATATAGAAATTAATTGGTGATACGTTTTAATTATAATTATTTCGGTCATTAACATAACATGTTTTCAAAATTAGATACATGGTGTGGAAATCATCAAGATCAATTCAAAAGGTTCTTGCAAAATCGATTCTGAGAACAATCCTCATTGTTTGGATATATAATGATATATTTGCACATACATTACTTATTTATTTAATTATTTTGATTTCCTATTAGTCAATTGGTATTTTAATTCCTCTAATTCTAATAAATTTGTATGTAAAATGGAAATATAACTTCATTAAAATAAGATAGAATATTTTCAATGAATTTATATTGGATATATTAATGAGTCCATGATATATTGGAATTAACATATTCTTCTAATTTAGGTTCTCTTCCATAAAAATATTATTTAATAGCCAATATATGATGTCAATTTTATTTTATTAATGGATTTATTTTTGTTTATCAGGATAAGTTAGATTATAGAGAAAAAGAATTATTTAATAATTTCATACCAATGATAATATATCAATAAGACATGAAAAATATTTTATACTGATGTGAAATAAATATTGTTTATGTTGTCGAATAAAAAGATGTAGATAATATTTTTGACGTTCCAGTATTGAATGAATACATAAATGTTGTTCTGAATGAATTCCAAATTATTATTCATGATTGATATGTTTTTTTAATGTGGACTTACATCATGATTCTAATCATATTTAAAAAACCCTTTACCAAATTTTTCAAAATTAAATTTTGGAATAGAATAATGGTTTCAAGGGTTCTTAGGAAAATAATTCATTTGTTAAAGAACATCATCATTGGGTACACCTATCTTATTTTAAAAAATAAGATGTTTATATGAGACTTTTAATTCATTAAATAACCATGAATAATATCACTATTAAGAACATATATATTTTTCCTCAAATAAATTATTTGATTCATCTGTTGTAGAGAGTGTACCATTTATTGAATACTAATCTAGGGTTTGGGTACCGTTAATAGAATGGAATGGATTATGATTCTCAAACGATATCATTTTATACTAAATATGGACATTATTATTTCATAGTTATACCTTTTGGGTAGCCTAATGCACATGTTTTATTAATAAGTCATATGAATGGAGTTTTCTGTAACTATTAAAATATGTTTTTGGTTTTGTTTATGTATAATATAATTGTATATTCTAAACATTATGCGGATCAAAAAAACGATGTTATAGATTTTTTTGAAACCCTCAAAAGAAAAATATTATGGAAAATTTTATATATATGAATTCTAGTTGTAAATAAAATCTTCCCTTAGCCATATTTATTATAAGATTAAATATCTTTAAACCTATAAAAAATAATGTTATTGAAGAATTTAGAAGACATTAAAATTCCATATATATATATTCATATATTTGATTGATTATTGGTTTACAACAATCCTTTTATTGAATAAAATACAAACATGTATAACCCAATGAATAATTTAAATTGAAAAGGATTTAAATTCATCAGCATGAAATAGTCTATCTATTGATTAAATGAAATGAATATGACATTTTTCAATGATTTAGTTTTGAAAAATAAATTTATAAATCAGGAAGTTGTCATATATAATACTGCTTCATTAAGGAGACTTAGTTGTGTTTTGATATTAAATTACTTTGTAATTTCAAATTGTTATGGTCAACTGAGACCACATGAGTTAACATATCCTACAATTGATTTTTAATTAACTACATAAGATTTTCGATTAAATGATTTATGGAATAATTTATATAGAGTAATGTGTTTAATATATATTGGTAAAAAAATTATGTATATATTCTGTAAGAAATATATAAATATGAGGTAGAGAATGATGTTATAAATGATTAATAATTATGAATATATAATTCATCAATATCCAAGAATGTCCAAAAATGTAGCCAAATCTTTGATTCATAATGATAGTTCAATATATACCATGATATGTTTAGAATATAATATTTTGGTAAATTATTTGATGAATATTGGCCTTAATATTATATATAGGCAACTATTGATTTTAATGGATGATTATAGAATCCCATAGAATAGACACGATCATGGTTATCATATTGTTGCATTCTATCAAAATCATTTTAATAGAATACCTCAGACTTAAAAGGTTAAATATGACATTATTTATAATTTAATTACTGAGGAGGAAAATTAGATTCTCACATCAATTCCAATAGATTTTTAGATAAAGGAGGGTGTGTTTGCTATAAAAAAAGATAGATCTTGAGGTAACAATGGATTCACATTCAAATTCATTAAATTTTTTTAGGATGTCATTCAGAATTGGGTTTGTTTGATTTTCAAACAATTTCTAAAGGGTGGGATATTCTCTTCGGGGTTCAATGCTCTGTTCATTGCCATCATTCCCAAGGAGAATAATGGAAGTGAAGTTGTTTTATTTGGGCTAGTTACCTTGGTGAATACCATTCAAAATTATATTACAATGATCTTGGATAATAGGGTTTCTCAGGTCTCAGAAAAAATTACCTCCTGGGATCAGTTTGGTTTTATCAAAAGATGGGGTATTTATGTATGAATTCTCATTGATTTGATGTGCTTGAATATCTTTTGGAAGAATACTTGAGGAAATGTGGCTATTTAATTGGACATCTGAAGTCATATGACATGATAGATTGTAGTTTCATTATACCAATCCATCATAGATTTGGATTCAGTGTAGTGTTTGTTCGATTGATTTCAACGTTGATAAAGTCAGCTTGTATTTCAGTCCTGGTAAATAGAACACCTGTGGGATATTTCAAATGTACCAGGGGAGTGAGGCAGAGGGACCCCCTCTCTTCTATCAAATATTAAATGAATGAAGAATATTTGAGCAGAATACTCATTGACATGGTGGATAAATGGAAACATGCTACTATAAAAGTGGGGGGAGGTATCTCTTCTCCTTCTCAATTGATTTTCACTAATGACATTTTATAATTACATAAGTGGACTTGAAAGAAAATTATTCAACCTAAAGAAGTCCTTAATCATTTTGAGAATGAATTAAGGCAGAAAATATACTAGGGAAAATCATTTATTTACTTTGGTAAGAATATCCCATATGTAAGAATGTCTTATCTCATCGATTTTCATGGACATATAGAGGGTTCTCTATCATTTATATACCTTGGGGTTCCACTATTTTAGGTAAATCCTAAGGCATCACAATTTTCAAAGGTCTTATCTATGTTCATGAAAACTCTTACCCATGGAAAGGAAAACCTCTCTCAATGGTAAAATGTGTGTGACATGTCAAACATGTCGTTATATCACAATATGTATACTTTATCATGGGGTACATGTCGCATGTCTCAATTATTAAGAATGTAAACTCACATTTGAGGAACTTTTTCTGGAGTATAAATTTAATGAAAATAATGCTTCTCACAACCAAATGTATCAAATGATTCATTCCTACCTTACCCAGAGATCTGGCCATTAAAAATATCAGTACCGGTAATAACTTTTTGCTGAGAAAAATTATTTGGCATCTCTTTCACAATAATTTTTCTATATGATGTTCCTAATGAGAAGGATTCTTGAAAGATCAATTTGTGGAAATTATTTTACATGGACTCGTCAATTTGATCTAGGCTTCATTCTATTTTCTAGAATATCATGAGTTACTCCCACTGGGTGGTTATTGGTAACACCTCACATTGTTTTTGGAATAGTTACTAGACTGGCTCTCCATTGGTTGACAGGTTAACCACTACAGTGGAATATGTTGATAACAACATCACTATCAAAGATAATATAGAGCATTAGTATGACCACCTAGATGATATGATATCCATTGTAGAATGATTTGATTTTATTGAGCTAAATTACCTTCTGTTATCAGAGGGGTCCTCGACTAGGATTCTAGGTTCAAAATGTTTCTACAAACACTTGATATAGGGAGATTACAAGTGGATTGGTACTTCTTTCCATAGAATGTAATTGAACACACAGTTCACTCTTATTTAGAGACCATTTCATAACAAGATACATATGTAAAATAATATCCAAATTCTTGGGATATCTCTATTCTTAAGGAATGTGTTATGTCATAAACTTCATGAAGATGTGAATTATTTTTTCTTTTCTTGTAACACTGCTACCTCCATATGGAAATCCACTCTCCACATTTTCAAGCTATAACTCCATCTCACCGCTTCTATACTATATTTTCTAGACATTATGTCTATAATACAGTAATATAAATATGTATGTGAACTGCTACTCATTTCATGTGTGGAAGATATCCATGTTATTTGGAGTGGCTGAAAAACCATCATCAATCACCAGGCCTAGTTTGACAAAGGAACATCATTTTTCATTGTCATCATGGCCATCAAGGATGCGAAATTCATGATTAATGGACACTGCAAAAATTTTGTTATGGATTATTTCATACATTGTCGCCTAAAATTTCAAACTTCATATTTCATGCCAAGGGGCATGATGAA
Organism: Viscum album; assembly: GCA_963277665.1. Classification (NCBI taxonomy): domain Eukaryota; kingdom Viridiplantae; phylum Streptophyta; class Magnoliopsida; order Santalales; family Viscaceae; genus Viscum; species Viscum album. Next base: position 2,130,691,094 of record OY728120.1, read on the forward strand.
TGTATTTTGGTTTGCAACATTCAGTTGATGGTTGAAATGACACAATGATAGTTTCTCCAGGGGAAATATGGGATCACTAGGATTTGGATTTATCTTTAGAGACCACGAAGGAGAAGTGGTTGAATGTTGTTATGGATCATGTTGTCACACCACTATAGTAGAAGCTGAAATGATGGAGATTATTATTCTTGTTGATATTGTTTATTAAAAATGTTGGAACAATATATGGCTTGAGTGCAACTCAAATATGGTTTTCATGCCTCAAGCGTTTTCCAAAAACACATCCCTTGGAAAATATTAGGTAAATAGATTAACTTCATTAAAGGGATACCCTATAGAAATCACATAGTCAGACATTCATTCTGGGAAGCGAACTATATTGTGGATGCAGCTGCAAACATACATATAGGATGTGTGTAGAATAAACCTGAACAATATTCCTGATGAAATCATCACTCTTATTATGTGAGACTAATTTAAAAATCCCTCCATCTACATTGTATAACTCTCTTATTTTTGTTCAATACTAGAACCTTTGTGCACACTTTCCTATATAAAATAACAGTCCTTGTTAGAAGTAATTATCAAATAATTGAAGGTGGATCAGATTTTATAAATAACTATAGGATTTTTTATAAGTGATGTTTCTGGAGTCTAATATTGATCATTAAGGTGTTATCATATTTTGAATGATATTCTGTGTTCCTTATGAGACCCATATTAATACAAAATTGGCGTGTGAAGATAATTTTTCATTGTATTATGTTATTCTAATAAAAACTAAGATATATAAAGGAAATTTAGAGTATTAATATTTGGATGGAATTAAAAGAGATGTTCAGAATGTTAGCATGAAATATTTAAATTTTCATTATGTCAATTTAATATGAAAATTATAAAATTGTTTTTTTCATCCACTTCAATTTCGAGAATGGAAATGTTAAATTTGTCTATGGATTTTGTGTAGGGATTACCATAACCATCTCTAAGTAATAGTGTAATTTATGAAATTGTGGATCGAAAACCTAAATCGAAATATTTTCTTACAATTCTATATACTATATATTTATATTAGCTTTATCATTTATATATAATTGTGTATTTTTTGGTAATATGTTTTTCCTATCTCAATTATATCTTACCAGGATCATAGGTTCACTTCTAATTTTTAGAAACTCTTCCATAAGTATGCGGGTATATAATTAATTTTCATTAATTCTTTTCTTTTTCAATAAAATAGATGGTCTGATTTTAATAATCTTTCATAGGAAGTCATGTTTCATTCATATTCAATTAATTACCAGGGATATTGGCATTAAAATTATTAATGGGTTTATTTTTCATGTATTTACTACTTACCTCCCAGTATACAGATGAAAAAAATTGATTTAATAGTTGGGAATCTTTTTCAGGACCCATCTTGTTGGGATGATGTAGATAAAAGTAATTTTTTGGGACCAAAGGTGGAAGAATAAATGGTTGTGAAGGTGAATAAGATTTATTATCATATAATGTTGTATATGAGTTGGTAAAAACTTTATGTGGATAACCTAATGAATAATAATCTTTTTAAGGTTGTTTATTTATTTTTTTAAAATATCTAAATGGAAAAGCATTATCATTTTCTAGAAAAAAGGGTATACTATGTATGTGATTTTTTTGGAAATTATGATACTCTAGATAATTATGAATTATTTTTATTGAAGAAATTATTACATTAAATTGTTATCCAACACTAGCTTTCTACTTATAAAAAAGTAATAAAATAATGTTAATAATTCTTAAAAAACCTAACAGTAATATTGGTAGTTTGATTCATAATTAATATTGAAAAAAAATTCAAAAAAATATATCTTGGCGTTTTTTTGGTATGATTGTGTTTGTTGAAAATTCAAGTTGACCACGGATGAGTACGGTTGGTGTTTCCCGATGTTGGTTGTCAAGGTGTCCCAGTCATAGTTTCTTTTCCATCATTTTTTTGCCACAATATTCTGAGTTTTTTTTTGTAAAGGATGTTTTGTAAAAATGTTTATCATGGTTTATGGAATTCAATGAACAATTCATGAACCACAAAAGGATATTCTATGAATGGTGATGAAAATTTGACAATGGAGAACTTTCACGTATCAGTTTAATTTAGACTACAATGGATTATATGGATATCTATATTGATAAACTATTTATGTACGGCTTTAAATTCATTGGTTGGATCATATTGGCAGAATAGAGGTGTCTATTTAATGAACCACAAAACTGTTTCTTCTTCAGAAGATATCAGACGTCGTGAAGGGAGAAAATCCATATGTAGACCACATATCACACTTTATGGTGATTGTTATACTGAATCTTATATTTGAGTGAAATTGTTTAGTGGATTTTTCAGATTTATTTTCGTATTTATGGACTACAAATCACATCATTACATTGAGATATTTTAATTAGAAAACATTTTTTGACTCGATGAATTTTTAGAATTTTGAATTAGTTCGTGAGGGAATATTCTACAAAGGAGAAATGGACCGTGATGGAGGATTCTTCAAAATGATATGTGTTCCTTGGAGAGAGTCTATATACTAGTTTTTTGGTTCATTAAATCCCAAAATGAAAAGGGTATACAATATTGATGTGGTCTATGGAGCATAAATAATTCAAGGATGTTGAGGAGGTATGTGAAAAATTAGTGGTCCATGAAATAGGAATCCATCCACGAAGTAGGGACAATCCATAAAATAATAATTGGACCACAATTCACCCGCATCACGCGTTGTGAGGAATATAATGAATGGAGAATGATGATCATTATTGGATAAAAAAAGCACATGAATTTCATTCCCATAATCTAATTTTTTATAGAAATGTAGGTTTAATCTGTGGGTGAAAACATAACATTAACCAAGAATATTATTATTCTTTAGGATGTGTGAATTCAAGAAAAGTAATGGAACTACAAGTCCATAGACTGTGAGTGGATCCCTTCTAAGAGAAATGAGAAAGAAGAGGTATATTGTGTCCTTTTCAACCAATCATGATCCAAAAAAGATAAATATTGAGTGACCTTTAAGAATGTGGTCCATTGACTGTAATTGTTGTAAATATAGTGAACCTAGGGGTTGAATTGATTTAGCAAGAACATCATTATTTCCAGTGATTCTTAGTGAATTTGGTACAATCATCACATTGTCATTGCATGCTCCATGGATGTATCCCAATGATAGTGAACCAAGGAAAAATCTATGTTCCCTTTTTCTTTTATTATTTCATTACATTCAGTTAATTATATTAACATATAATTGAAAGGGATAGGATAAATATAAATAATATAGAGATAAAAATTGATCCTTATAATAAAGAGGGAACGATCTAATAGGGTAGGAGGAATTTTGAAAAATAATATCCAGATTGTGATTCACACCCCCCATCATTGTGTATCTACGTCCCTACTGGACCTATAAATATGTATTAGAGTGTTGGTTCCCACAGTTTATTTTTTACACTGATAAGAATTATTCTAATATTGGAATTGATGTTTTATATTTCTATAATCACGGTGTTCCATTGAAAATAGAATAACTATTTGGTAGAAGCTTAAGTTATGAGGTATTCCTCTATGTTGAAGTGTCTACAAAAAAATGTGCGATAGAATTTATAGAATTCAACAATACACTCAATAGTGGTTTGGATGAATGAGATAGTGAAATGCTAGACTCCCTCAATAAAGTTATATGAGTATGTGTAGAAAATGACATTCAATGTGATATAGAATCAATTTATGATGAATAAATATTATGAAGGTGAAATAAATTTTTTTCACATGAAACAATAAAAATAAATTAGAAATCTAATGATGAAATTAAATATAATGATATCATGATCGAATAACTATAAATTGAGGTCAAAATTATGAAATGATTAAATTAAAAGGGTAATTTATTTGGGTACTGATCTTGGGGAGAATAATTATTCCCTTGTTTTAGAACTGCAAAATTTGTCTACAAAAATTAATAAACTATAATTTGGTGATAATAGTAAAAATCAAAACTCAAAAGAAAATTAGAATCTGAATGCCAAAAATGATGATCTTGTTACCAAACTATCTAAAAATGATCTTTAAATGAAAATGAAACAATATGAGATTTCATTCTAAAATTATTATATTTCCTATATGAATTCTTTGTTAAAATAGAAATTTGACATGAAGGATAATATCACCCAAAAATTAGAAGATGAGATGAGTAGTTGGAATAATATTTAGGGAGAACATAATTCTCATCCTAAATCATGATATATGAGGATATAGTAATTACGAGAAGATATATAATCAGTTGAGAAAGATGTATAGGAATCTGATACCAAATGAAATCCAAAATTTAAGGATGATATTCATTTATTATTTAATTATACATTAGATGGTGATAATAAAATGAAAATAAAATTTTCTAATTTAGAGGAAAATACATAAAATGATTCCCTCATCCCATATTCCATCCATTTTGTGGAAATATAGTATTGGAGATGAATATCTTCCTTGTAGTATTGATAAGAATAAGACTATGAAAAGATAAAAAACAATGTAGGTATTGTGGATATACATAAAAAGGTTTTTACAAAATTTAATGAAAACATGTTATTATTTTGTGAGATACATAGTCTAATATCAAATTTTTGTTTTTAGGAATTATAGTATATTCATTATTTTGAATATTTTAATTTTGGTAATTTGGTGAATAACAAGAATCTTATTCAAATGTATGAAATAAAAGTCTCCCATGAGAAAGAAGTTTTTAGATGTTGTTCCTATGGAATATAGATACATTACACAAATATGTGTCATGATTCTCGAGGGCTTAATGTCATATGAAGAACTCTGGATATGACAACATCTCATATGAGTAAGGATTAAATGATAAATTTCTTTTCAGAGAAGATGTTTTATATGTTATAAAAACTGTAATTTGCAAAGTCATTGTAGATAGTTGAAAGAAGGGATATAAATGAAACGTGGAAGGAGATCCCTAATAATGGATGTGCCTAATGAAAAATCATATATCGGAATACATTATGATATGTTGAGAAATAGGTTCCCAGATTCCAAAGAATGATGTGGATATCAAATAAGGGTGAATCAATAACCCCCATTATTACACTCAAAACACCTCTATAAGAATGAAAACGAATTACACTAGATAAAAAATAGAGGATATTATTATGTTGTGATTACGAATAATGTATGTTTAGTGGAGGAATCATCCACAAAAAGAAAGGGTGTCATGTCCTAGATAACCGATAAATGAAAATTTAATAATTAATTCCTTGAGATTTATACATGTCTTTCCATAATGAGAGAAGTGAATGAAATGGAAAGATACATCTAATGGACAACAAATAAAAAGCATATGACCAATGAGAAGATGATTCTCAATGAATGAGTCATGAAGAAAAGAATTTTAGTAGAGCATCATAGACAGAAATAGATAAAAATGGGTTTAAGACAACAATCATGTGAAAGGAAAATCCTAAAAATTATAAATATAATAAGAAGACTAATAATGTTAGTAAAAATGATTAGTAATACGTCCATAATAGTTGATGTTGTCATGGAAGATGGAAGAGAAAAAAATATGGTTCATTGAAAAAACGCATCAAAGGATTCAACCATCAGTATACAAAAATCCACTTTTGTAGTATTCTCTAGGTCCCCCTTAGCCATTTTGTATAAATTATATTTATAAAGTTCATTTGTTGCATGTCCAAGGGGAGATACAATACAAGGCAATGTGGCATCAAAAGTTGAACTATAGTGATATGATTATATCTAAGATTTCAAATATTTCAAATCAATTACTAGATTTGAAAAGGAAATATAGAAGAATTAATTGATATGGGTTAATGGTCAATGGATGTATGAGATATATTAAAATAATGGAGTTCAATGGATGAAGATGGAGTTACTAATTTTTTTATCTTGTTTCATTCTTCGAGTTCTAACTCAGTGGGCATAGAAATTTTTTTATGGATAATTGTTATGTGGTATATGTGAAGAAATGATGCAGGTGAAGAAGAATGTTTGTGGGTATAAACAGTGGTCTGAATAATGGTGAGAGATGTATATAATTGGGGGAGAATCCTATCTCCTAATATGATGTATCATATGAAAGATATATAATGGATTAATTCTTATATTCGTGAAGGATGATTGGGGGGAAAGCATCAACATTCATGTATTTAATTGTTATCAATTTTTCTCTAACATTACGGTGTCAACTGACTATTTTGCAGTATACCATGAAGTGGTGAGAAACTATCAAAGTTTTATCCCAAAATTGGTATTCCCATTGTGAATAATAATTCAAAATTTGAATTTGGTTGAAAATTTAAATTATGTATTTCTATTAGTTTTGTACTGGAGGTTTTCACGAAGTATTTTTTTTACCAACAAATAAGAATTTAATTGGAACCAAATGGTTCTTTCAAAATAAGATTTATGAAGAGTATACTGTTATTTAAAATAATAAATTTATACCCTACAAATGTTATTCCAAAATAAAGGGTATCAATGTTGATGAAACATTTGGTCATGTTGAATGAATTGAGATATTCATAATATTCAAGGCCATAACATTAGAAAGAAAACACAATGTTTTCCTAATGGATATAATTTATGAATTTTTAAATTGGGTTATAGAACAAGGAGTTTATATTGTAAATCAAAATGATTTTAAAATTAATTAATATGATAATTGATTATTTTCCACAATAAGAAGTTATATGTATAAAAGTCGACACCATGAGAGTGTTATTCAAGACCAGATCAGTTTGGGATGAAACTCAATTTAAAACATGGTGGGTTGATTATATTATTTCTTTGAAAATTTATAGTAATAAGTGGATGATGGTGCATGTATATGTAGAAGAAATAATAATTTGTTGATCAATGTATCAACCATGGTGAAAAAATTATTTGATGATGAAGGAAATGATGATAATGTTAAAGAATACAAGTGAATCATGGGAAATATTTTATACATGACAGTGAGAAAACCTAATATTATTTATGACACATGGCATTAAAAAATATTTTAACTAAATATCGAGGAAACCAACTTATTTTAAGTAAAATTAATACTTCATTATATAATGAAAATGGTTGATTTTGGATTGTCATATAATGAAAATTCTACACATGATTTATTGGGATAAACATGTAATGATTGGATTGGTTCAAAAGATGAATGGAAATCAACATCAGGCGGCGCATTATATCCTAACAGATTTTGTATTTCTTATCCAATGCTGAAAAAATATTCAAATTACCTAATCACTATAAAAAATAAATATATTATAGCTACTCAAACATTCCCACAGTTCTAGTGGATGAATAAGATGTTTGATGATATGGGAGTTTAAGTGAATTCCCCAATCTGGATCCATTATGATAATTCAAGTGATATAAATCATATTAGAAATAGAGTCCATCACTCGAGGATGATGAAAATTGAAATAATGTATCATGTTATCAGTGATAAAGTGGATAGAGGGCTTATGATGTTGGAGTATGTTCCTATATAACAAAAGGTTACATACATTCTAATAAAGGTTTTACCCAAATAATAATTTTAAAGGCACTGACTAAATTTAGGAGTTCAGTCAACTCCTCACACTTGAAAAAGTGTTGATGTGGGACCCCCTCTCCTAGTGGTATCTAATTTTCCCTATTTTTCTAATATACATTTTTTACCCGATTAAATATATATACAAAATGGAATTTGGGTTCGTTGAGAAATGTGGTAAAATATTTGATATAAAATCGGGAAAATGTCTTCGTCATGATAGGGAGAGAAGAAGCTAGGTGGAGAAAAATGATAGGTTGAGTAGTGATATAAGAGGTTTATAAATATTATTATTCATGAAGTGATCGATCGAAGGATATATATCATGACAAATGTTGTCATCATGAATGAAGATGATGGGGTTTAGAATTGAATTAAGTTATTCAATGATTTAATTTTCATTATAATTTTTTTCCCACATAGATCATGTGTCATGTGGGACTAGATTATGTGTTGAGATAAATCCTTGATCTATATATTAATCAAAATAATTGAATGTATTTAGAAGATTATAATATTTTAAATGAGGTATTAATGTGATAATAATTTTCAACAATCTCAAAGGGTGAGATTTTTGGGAAAAATCCCCCAGGGAGTTATCTAGGAGTTTTTAGATGTTATTGTTTTTGTTGAAAAATCCAAATGACTATTAATGAGTACAGTTGGTGTTTATAGAAGAAGGATACCTAATTGTAAATGTTTCCTAATGTTATTCAAAATTTTCATCATCAAAATAATGCATTTTTTTAAAATGGAAGGTTTTATGAAAAGGTTTTCTCGGTTTTTGGATCGCAAAGCATTGTTTATGAACCGTAATAGGGGATTCGAAGAACTGTAAAGGAAAATTGGAAAAGAAAATTTTCCACATAACATAAAAATGAATAATAGAGAGGATTCCACATGTACCATGAACAATAACAATTCATGAAAATATTGGAGTCCATGGAAGGATTGCAGTTCACGGTGTGGCTCATAGTTTTTGGATTGGAGGTGATGATTTGAGGAGGTTCCAAGGGTTTTCATCCATGGAAGATATCATCCACCATGAAGGACGAAAATTTCTATATGGATCACATATCATAGTCTACAGTGAAGGCTATACAACTTTTATTATTTGAGTAAAACGAATATTGAGATTTTCTGAATCTTTTTTCCGACATAAAGACCAGTAATCCCATCTTTACATAGAGAGGTTTTGTTTAGTTAAAATACTCAATCCATGATGAATTAAGGTTTGTCTAAATCAGATTATGAGGGATGATTCAGTTATGTATAAGAGTTATAGAGGTAGTATTCCATCGGTGATGAATATTTCCATGGAGATAGTCCACGGAAGGGATTTCTCAGGTCACTATAGCCCGCAATGAAAATGGTACTCAATGTTGAGGTGGTCTATGGAGTATCACAAGTCTAGATATGATTAGAATTTATTTAATGCAGAAGTGTTCCATGAAGGAATAATATATTCAAAAATAAAGAATTTTCCATAGATGAATATGTGGACCAAGAATCAATCTCAACACATGATGAAAGGCAGTTAATAGAGAATGTAATGATGTTCACAAATAGATGAAAACCACTTGTGAATGAATTTTATGAAATTTAAATGTATGTGAAACATTTATTTCTTATATGATAGAAAATATGAATTTAATTTAGAATCTACCTATAGTTAAGGATGTGTGAATTCAGGACAATGAAGGTACCTACCAGTCCATAATTGTTTAGAGGACCCATTCTAAGAGAAGTGTGTAATGGAAGAGTAATAGAGTGATCCTTTCCAATAACATAGAGATAGAGGAATATACATATGGATTTACATGTAGGAGAGTAGTTACCTGAACCAAAACCTTTTAAAGGCTCTGATCCTGGGCATATAATTGATCTGGCCTGAACATATTTATTGGTAGTAACCATTAGTGAATTTGGTACTATCAACATATTATAGTTGTATACTCCATGGATATAGCCTAATAAGGGTGACCCAAGTAAAAAACTAGACGTCCTTATACATTATATATTTAATTACATTCATTTCAGTATCATCACATATAATTAGAATGTAAGTGATTAATATAAACACTGAAGAGTAAAAAATGTGACCTTAAAATAAATAGGGAATAATCTAGTGGTGCATGATGAATTTTTTGAAAGAATACCCATACCCTGATTATCCCACAACGTTTCTAGTCACCTATTAGTCCTAATAATTTAGACTAAATTTCTATTATATGTTACATATTATGGATATTTTAATTGATTATTTTATAATTCAGATTTTTTCATGTATTTTTCAAAGTCTAATTAATGATATTTTTCCAAAAATGACATTAATGATATTTTATATAAAATATATGTTTATTAAATTATTTAAAATATGTAAAATATTATAATATTCTATGTAAATGTGTTATGTTTTATAATATCATCAATGTTCGATTAATAGGTCAATTTTTAATTTTTTTAAAATTTCATTAAACCTATATTTCTAAAAATAGTGATACCACAATAATTGAAAATTTTGTTAACAGGGTATAATACAAAATTATAAGGGTTGAAATATAATCTTATCTTTTAAAAATATTGTTTTATGATAATATTTTAAACAATTTATTTTAATTTCTAATTTATCAATTTCGAATCATCTTCCTATAATAATAAATTTATATTAATTTAATACTTATCGATGTTCCAAGAATTACCCTCCCCTAATTTATAAAAGGGAACTCATCTCCCTTTTCCTCCAACCAATTGAGAGCTGTAGTTTGATAAATATCTAGCAGTGTATCTCCCTATCATCACTCCTGATATCATAATGGTAATTTATTTTTGATAATCCTAGGATGTATTAAGTGTAAACCAAAAGATGTCCTCCAAATGAAAAGAATCATGTTTAATGACACATTAAAATAATAATTTTTTTTAAATTTTATAATGATTTATTTTAGGAATCATTATTTTTTGTGTCCATAATCCTAAAAATCATTCTGATGCATTTTTTTATTAAAATGATTGAATTATAAGTGAAATTTTAGGCCACTTAATAGTTTCATTCGAATGATTTAAAAGGAACAATTCTTCAATTTCATTGATATTATTTTCAAATGGATAAATGGAATGTTTTATTAAATATATATGAAACCAATGGACTCAATAGTCTCCACATCCATTATTTAATGCTTCAAAATACCTAATAATCATAAATTTTTTATTCAACAAAAAACACTAATAATTAATCTAGGTATTTTTGTTTTGAAAATAGGAATTCAATTGATTTGGATATATCAACATTATAAAAATGTTATCTTATATATTAAAAGATTTTTTATTGGTATTATCATGAAAACATGAAATAATAAACTGTCTTATTAATTAAATCATACATGATAATTATAAATCATGATCGTTCATCTCTATACATCTTATATGACTGGTGATCCAGATATAACTTATATGATTTGTGAGAAGAATATAACACCCTATTGAATATATTAATGTTCCTTATCTACATAGGAAATATGGAGTGAGTAAATTGGGCTGGTTTATCTTTTATATTTAATGGAGACCCATTTATTTATGAAATCAATTATATAAATATTGGAATAAAATGTTTCAAATTTCCTAAAAATGGTTGTTATTTTATTTCAATGGTTTTTAAAGTATTTCACTAAGAAAAATGTATGAGGGTTTTCCAGGTAAATATTATACATTTATTATATAAAAAATATATAATAATTTAAATTTTTTGGGTTTCATGTTCTTCACTTGAATAAGGTATTTATTTCATCAATTTCTCTTAATAATATTTTCATTCACAACACATGTTTTTATGTGGTTTATACAACATTTATGGATAGTAAATAATAATGAAAAAGTCAATATCAATGCTAGGAACATTATTAATGAAATGAATACATGTTTATTTTTATTAAATTATATTGTATAAACATGTATAATATGCCTAAGTGAACACAATTTAATATATGGTTTTTGTTATGTATGTTTCATCACCTAATTCTAAATGAATACTTCAAAATTATCATAGGATATATACTAATGTGACTACTTGTTTAAATAAAAAATATTAGGTAATGTTTTGTGATTTTTAATTATATTAACTAAACCATTTTTATAATTGGTATGTGATACGATTGTTGTGATATCCATGGTTTCATCATTAAACATTCATTATGGTATGAGAATAGTTTAAAATAAAAAATAATTTTTCTGATGGTCTATATTAACCTACTGATAGGAATAATTTTTCACCATAAAGCATTATTCTTCCCTAAATATCCTTTGGGAACATTTAATATCTATAGAGAACATTATATAACATTGTTTGTCAAGGATATAAAACCCATTTGAAATTATGTAATACCCACATCATCTTTACTCAGAAACCTATAGAAATCATGACCTGGACCTAGAAAAGAAGAACATCATTATTTCCAGGTGTTCATCATGATGGTCGATCCTAGCAATATTGTTTTAACCTCAAAATTAATTCCTCTAGATTAGCCAATAATAACTCTTGATCCGATCTAGAATCACAAGAATAACCAGTGTTGACGTTAGTGATCATTTTCAATGGGACTCCAAAACATCTTGTTTCATATTTTCCATGATAAACATAAATAGTCTCTCATCAATATAATCTCATACTACATGTTCCTATTTCTTTAATCACTATAACAAATTCATACATTAGATGCAGGTTTTTATCTATGGATTCATAAACTATAAAAAAAATTAGAGAATTTAGTTGAGCTTTTTCTTAAATTGCATCTAAATTTTTTTATTTTATTAAAAAAATACAGTTTCTCTCGAGTCACCCACTTCTACCACAAGAAACACCTTCCCAAAGCCCTCTCCATTGTGACATCCCCCCCCTCATCGATTCTCTAATCTTTTTCCACCTCACTGACATAATGTAATTGACCATGTCCCCCCCTAAGAAACATCATGTGAACCAGTTTCCCTTATATACTAGAGATAGATCCATTGTTACTTCATCATTTTCCATTGAGCCCCCAAACCTCTCCCTCTCCCTCTTCAATACACTAGTTTTTCCTATGCATTATTGTCCCACTCCCTCACTATCTATATGGTTTCCCATGACCCCACCAATTCCATTCCCTCCCCATCACCACCTGAAACAACATCTCCAATGATCCATGATCATCATGTAACACAATCATTCTAAATATTGAAAAATTAACTTTTTTCGGATCAATTATTTTATATAAATCTAAATTATCACGAATATTTTTAAAATATTCATGTGCATAAAAATTACACCCAAGTATTCCAATTTATTCTATATGAACTTATTCAATTTTACCATCAATGAAATTTTTTTCTAGTGAATGATTTTAATTTTCCAACATAATGGTATAATATACCAAAATAGACTCTCATAAATCCTTATTTTATAATTATTAAATTTTCTCCCGAGTGTATATACAGTAATTTTACATTTATTATACCACTAACCAATTGTTACTAATTTTATTCCTTTCAAATTCAAGGAAAATAAGAAAATGCATTCCTTTAATAAATTGATATTCATATTAATTAAAATCCATATCACATACAGTTTATTGAAAAAAAATTAAATAGAGTAAAACAAGATTCAAAATTTAAATGTATTTTCTCCTGAAATTGCTAAAAAAAAATAAATTCTTGTACTCTGATTGAAATATTTTTATTGTATCTACCAAACATTTGTACATTCATTTATCAACTCATTTTTTATTGTGTGTATATGAATCACTATACACATCCATTATTACATGCATCTCAATACATGTGTTAAATTCTTCATTCATATAATCTAGTCCATTATTGAAATGAACCCATTTGATTAAACATCTTGTATTATTTTTATCACTCATTATAATTCTATTGAACATCATTAAATGTATTGATTTACTCAAAAATAATATACATAATTCATATAATTAGAATCATTAAATAAATCATGGAGTACATATCTCAATTGGTTGACATTAACCTCATTCGAACCCATACTTTGGAATATATGAACCCATGATGTTTCTTTTAGTTGATCTCTAATTGATATTTACCCTTTTTTATCATTTTACTTAGAAACATTTTCCACATGTGTTGAACCTTTCACATTTTTACTTTTTTATATTCCACAAAACATTATCCTTGAGGAGCATAGAAATTTAGTTGTTATATAAATGACTATTTATCTTAATGAACTGATGGATATACTACATAACAATCCTACAACATGTTTTATAATGACTAAAAATCATTAAAAATCACCACATGTTCATTATACCTTTATTATAGTTTTTCAATCCTGTAATATCATTATGAAACATTCATCAATGTAAAAAATTATTCCCTTTTAATTTTCTCTATTGTTATAAACATTCATGTGTTTTTATCTTTATTTTATTTTCACATGATTTAAAAAACCATCCCACGTTCACATTTTCATAGGTGTTTAATATGAAACTTTTTCCTTTAAAATGTATCTTCTTTTTTAGAGCCATGTTATAGGAGTTAAATTTAGATGAAAATAATTATATTTTAAATCTTTTATGAAAAATTAAGTCTAATGGTGGCTAGAAGGATATATAAATTGTTAAATTTAGGTGTCAAAAGATGGTTTCTTAACACCATTTGACTTCCATTAAACATGGGTTCCCTGCCCTAAAATGTAATTATATTGAAATAATAATACTTATAAATTGGTTCTCAATGTCCCGTTTGATAAGTGAAATTCATATAATTTTTTAAAATTTATTTTCTTAATCATTGTATGATTTTTCAATTTCTTCTATTTTAAAAATACCATCCATATTTTATTTATATTTTTTACTTTGACATTATTTGTACTATTTTGACCATTCTTTTAACTACATTGGTTGGGTAATTTTGACATCCATTTTATTACAATACTACTTAGTAATACTCATGTTTTTTATTTTTATTAAATAATTTATAGGAACTGTGTGATATATATAGTTATAATTTATATCACATTATAGGGGACCACACCTCAGTTATAAGGACCCGACCATAAACATTATGTTATCTGCAGTTTTAGTCCAGAATTTAATTTCATTCACATTGAGTATATTTTCATTTTTATGGTTTGAGATAATTAGGAAACTAGTCATACGTAATACATCACAATAAGACAAGTGAATAATACAAAAATAGTATCTAGTATTTGGAAAATATAAATGTTATAATATTAAACAATGATTTTGGTTTCTATAAAATCTTCGTAGTATCAAACATGAATTCATTATTTATCAGAACAATACTAGTACCATATGAAAATAACATTAAAATAGTTTATTATCAAAAAAATTAGAGTTTGGTACAAAAGGAAAAAAATCATTAGTCTAGTGAAAACATGAAAACCAAAAAGAACCATTTTGTTAAAACCCCATTAAAATGAATAGAAAAATAATATATGTGAAATGGGACATAATTACTATAACATTCATCAATTAATAATCAAAAATGGAATAAATATATGGTCAATTTCCTTATTCTATGTAACCAATCCATTGGAGAGCTATAATGGTTCTCACCCAACATATCTTTCACTATAATATGGTTCAGCACATCATATCATGAGAAATGATGTGGTGTAACCCATCATATCATATAATATAATGGGAAAACCCTGAATAAAAAATCCTAAAGAATCATATCATAAATGAAATCCTTTAATACTTTTTTATTCCCTTGAGAACATAACATTTAGATATCAGATTACTATTTTCCAGTAAATATCACTTTTAAAATATAAAAATTGGGTACATAAATATAAAATTATTTTCCTTTTAAAAAACATTGAATAAATATAATCAAAATATTTAATTTTAAAAATATTAATGAAAAAAATATAATCCCCTAATGACATATCAGTTACAAAACATTCCCTTTGACTTTTGATGATCGAGTTGAAAGAGGAACCATAAAAGTGGGGTTTTAAAAATAACATCTTATACCTTGAGTCTGAATCTTCATGCATAATATTTATTTTCCAAAATACAAAATATCGGTTAATGATTTAATTTATCGAGTGAATTTTAAATTTATTTATTCATTTTATATCACTTATTACGATGATATAACAATTACTTAATTTTTATTATTCATGATAGTTTTTTTAACGATATATTGAACATTAGTCCTAAGTGAATTTGGAATGATTTAAATAGTCAAAGTATAATTATTACATCCTATATAAAATATTAATCATCAAATAATAATCAATTTTAAATATAAATTATACTATTAAATAAAACCACATATGTATGGTTATGAGAAATGAAAATTTTATTATCATGATGATGGTAGGCCATAAGAACACATGAGTAATGATTCCATTTTTCAGTGAACATTATGGAAGGAAGTTAATTATTATATAATATTTTTATAATTATCGTAATATAATTACTATAATATTGATCATCTAAATAGATTTTTATAAATATAAACTATGTGATATGTTGATGAAAAATGAATCACATCGCTTCATGGAGGGGATAGTACACACGTACAAAAAAATTACAATTTCATTTTATTTTTATTAGAATTGTAACAAAATAAATTATATTTTATTCATTAATAATGATAAATATTTCATTAAAAATGAATAAAATTTAATTCCTTTATTATAACCATTATAGAGAGACGGTGAGGGAAAATGAATTTTATTGGTTTGGGAGGTAGTAGTCCACCATTCAAGAAAATGAATAATTTATTTCCCATTTGATGAAATTGGAAATCAGTTTAGATGATGATATTAACATAATAACATATCATAATATTGTTTGTAATATAATTATTATTACATCATTGTTGAAGATACTTGGCGGATTAGGAAAATGAAATAAATTATGATTACCTGATTAAAACAATACATCTTCATTGGAAAATCACCATTTCATTATACCGTAACCCATCTAATGAGGGTATTGTGCCCTTAATAGGACCTCTATAATTTGGGTATGGATTATAGGTAATTATATGGAAATGTATTTTCAAAAACAAAATAATTATTTTTATGAAATGATATGAATGGGTTCACTTATAGTTGAGATCATAGGGACACTTTTGGAATTTTTCAAAATATAAAATTAATATAAATTAAATTTTTACTCAATATGTCCAAAAACTAATTTATATTGATTATAGGATGATTAGGGAATTCAATTAATTCATCCAATAAAAATTAGATATAATTTTATTAATACATAACTTTTTTTATATCCTTATTTAACTCTATTTCCTCAACCTATGACATTATGTAATTCACACAATGATGATTGATATCATAACTATAAAATTCTATGATACCCATCAATGAGTCACTATTGATATCTAGAGACATAACTCATTTAGTTGGCAAAAATTAAGTGTTTTATAAATATTAAATGATTTCTCAAAATATTATTTAATTTAAAATATTAATAATGTAAATTTTCACACTATCCATTACATAGATTTCTAAAAATTTCATAACAACAAGATTAATTAAAAAAAATCTTCAATAACAACACTAAAATGTAAAATTAATCTTAAAAACCATTTTTCAAATGTATGATCACATGATATATTTATATTAGTATTTTTAATATCATTTATTTGATATTTCCTTTCATTAAACAATTACAACATCATCACTATCAATGTCATTATGTAACATCATGTTACATTTTCAGGTACATTTGATGTTTCTAAATACCTCTGTTTTGGATTAGTGACTTGGGAGAGTCGAGAGAACTTTAAACGTTGTTTTGGGGTAAAAGGGAAAGTCCCAGGGGTGGCGCACGTGTTATCTAAACCGTGCGGCCAAACAGTGCACAGTTTGTCCTAGATGCAGCAGCTTTGGCATGGGCAGTGCACGGTTTGTCTAACCATGCGTCCAAAACATGTGTGATGGTTTTCCATGGTATTAGGTAACGGATGGATAGCACACAATTTGTCAAACCGTGTGAACTAACAGTGCGTTCACTTAAATGAGATCCTTAAATTGTGGATCTCACTCAGTTTTGCCTTTAAGTGCCTCTTTTTTCCACTTAAGCAGCCCTAACTCAGGATTTTTCTTATCCTAAGGTCAGAGAATGTTCTCCCATCATTCTGGAGGTGATCCAAAGGGTCCTTTTGGTGAATCGAAGTCGGATTCTTGTGGTAAGTGATCGTTCTTCATCGTTCTGGATCAGTTTCATAGATCTAATTAGATCTACTTCTAATATTCTATTGGTTTCATAGATATATGTATGTTATGGGTAGATCTATGTGTTTGGTACCAAATATGATGTGATTTGGTCTTGATCTTTCTAGGTGAAGAGATCTTAGGCAGGTTCTTGAATAAGCAAACCAGTTTTCTTGAGCGTTCTCGACCGTTGTGGTTTTGGTCAAAACCATCCAGGTAGGTGGGTCCTTCCTGACATTCCAAAATGATTAACATTATATTTTCTTGGATTATTTCAATTTTTTATTTAAATCCAATTGATCATGTTTTCTTTCAATTAAGTTGATAAAAAACTCGATTCCGGTGATTCGAGATTTTTGATATGGTTTTGGCATAGAAATATTGAAAAAACCCCAATTCCTTTGTATTGTATGGGTTTATGGAAATTGTACTATTTAAATTGTGGAATTTAAACTATAGATTTTATGGAAATGATATCAATTAAATTATTGAATTTAATTTTGGGAATAAATTGTGTAATTATGGAATTGGTTTTGAATGGATTTCAAACTGCTGAAAATCGAAAAAAATGATTTGATAGTAACCCATTTTTTTATCCTGTGAAAAATGAATATTTTTACTAATACCTATTTTGGTTTTAAATGGAATGAAATTGGAACTTTTGAAATGGAAGAATGAGATTGATCGTATTTTAAGAATTCATAAAATATTTTTCCCATCATGTAACAGTGCATGAGATCCTTAGGTGGTTAGTGAGTTATTTGGATACACTCTAATTTACGAAAACATTCTAAAACATATGTGCCATGGGTCACATCCCCGACAGGTTGGTAACGACTCTACATTGGCCAGTGTCATAGGGACGTATGTATACACATTTTTTTGAATACATATAGAGAGTGAAAAATCTTATAACAGGTTAATACTATTGTACCTTTTGGAAGATGACCATCTTGCTCGCTTGTTTGTTTATTTTTGATATATAAATATATTCCAATTCTTTTGAACTTCTATACATGCCTTTTGAATTTATATAAATTTTTTTATATAAATTTTTTTCATAATCAATTGTTTAAGAAATATTCTATCATTGTAAATCCATTACTTAAATTAAATTCTTCCATCATTTGAAAATGTATAGCATGTTTTGTAAAAATATGCTTTTGAGTTGTGAAACCTATTTATTTGAAAATTGGAAGCTTTTATTTGGATAGTCTATGATTGGAATCAGTTATGGAATGGTTGGTGGTATCTTACTATGCTTAGGCTCACACCCTACTTTAGCCTTCGGGTGTTTGCAGACTTTCATCTTCCAGGATCGAGAAAAGGGAAGGGACCTCTTGGAGGCATATCCAGTTGTTGATCTTTAGTTTAGGTGATTTTTGTCCTTAGGTTCTTTGGGGATGCTTTTTCCCTTTTTAGTACTTAGGTTGTAGTACGTGGGGATTTTGTGCCTCTTTGTCTTGTTGTACATTACTCCCAGTGGAGTTTCTTTTTGTTATGATTAGTGACTTGTTTCTATTGCTTCTGCATTCTTGTGGAAAAAATAATTCCCACTTCCATGTTGTGTGCTTCCAGGTGAAAGTCGCCGACGCATGGGTATCAGGAATGCCCTTCGGGCTATGTCAGGGCCGGCTCGGTTATAGGGTTACCATGGTACTGGCTTGTTCGTGAAAAAGTGGTATTAGAGGGTAACTTAAGCATTTTTCCTTGATGACAGTATGCATTTGAGAATTCTTGTCAGGACATAGGAGGTAGTTGTGATTGAGTGAATGGTAACCTCTCACCATAATGAACTTGAAGTCACCAGGGTTGGTTAGATAAATACGACTTGTGGATTAGTTCTAGTATTTTTTCCTATTTTGATTTTTATATTGTGGAATCCAAATCTTGTTATCCATTGTATTAAAAAAATTTCCTTGTTACTCGGTTTGGGTGTTAATTTATGAATATGTATGTTGTAGAGCATCATGCCTCCGAGAAGACGTAGAAATTAGATCCAAAAAGTGGTGGCTGCTAAGTTTCAACAAGTTATCCCTATTGTGGATCCGAGTCTGGTTGAGGTGATTGTTCGCATTGTCCAAGATCTGGGACATGAACCACCTCTAGTTCATGTTCAGGCTCTAGCTATAGATCCCCATAGTGATGTTATCTGATGTCATTCTCAAAAGTCCATATGCTAGAATCCACCTGTTTTCAAGGGCTCTACTGACCCTCAACATGTTGAGGAACAGTTCAGTAAGATTGAACGTTTGTTTGGGTTCTTTGAGACAACAGAGTTGATAAAGGTTAAGTGTGGAACCTTCGTACTAGACCTACTATGTAGGAGATTGTGGGACACAATGGAGATGGCTGGAAAACATGAGGGTTTGGAGTGGAAAGACTTTTGGATTCATTTCACTAACCAGTTCTATCCAGATTAAATGTTGTCGGCCAAGGCTGTTGAGTTTTTCAAGCATGAGCAGGTCAAAAAAACCGTGATTGAGTACTCAAATAACTTTTCTGAGCAAGTATAGTTCGTTCCTGAGATTGTATCTAATGAGAGGATGAGGGATTGATGATTCGAGTTGGGACCTCGATCAGAGATCTGTTATTCGGTTGTATTACAGAAGCTACCCACTTAAGATGATGTGCTGGATAGGGAGATGATGGTTGAGATGGACTTGGTAGGAAAGTCAGGGTTGAAGGAGGTTCTTTTCCCTTCTATTGGCAGTGTGGGTTCCTTTAAAGGAAAATGGAATCATGACTTTCCTCATGGTAGTTCTCGACATCAGAGTCGTTCCAGACCTCCTGTAGCACCAGGAGGGGCTTCTTTGACTTTCTATTAGTATGGGAATCCAGGAAATTATAAAGAGTGTTTTCACTGAGGCGCCCAAGAACTGTAGCTCATGCTAATGTTTAGGGAACCTACAGAGATTCTTACATCACTTCTCTACTCCATGTAGTGGAATAGGATCATCAGCACCTCCAGAAACTGCGGGACAATCAAATGATTCATGTACAAAAGGGTTCCAGCCACATGCATCCAGAACGAAGTGTCTTCATGCAGTGGAAGAGTTTCCAGAGGTAGTTGATACAGGTCCTGCAACTGTGGGAGGTACAATTACTATAACATCATCATTAGTGACAGCTCTTTTTGATACTGGTGCATCTCACTCTTTTATCTGAACCCATCATTTTAATCTGTATAATATTCCTATGGAATATTTATCTTGTGTGATGGATATTACTACACCCCATGGTACAATGACAGAAAAGGGTCTTTGTAGTTATTATTGTGTCTTTTCTTTATCAGATGTTGATCATGCTTGGAGTTTCATGTTTCATGACATGAAATCCTTTGACGTCATTTTTGGTATGGACTGGATCATTGCAAATAAATCCTGGATCGATTGTTATCTTTGACGGGTGTACCATACTACACCCAATGGTGTGCCTCTTGTTTTTCCTGGAGAATGGGACCCATGGTCATGTGGAGCTGGACCCTCTTATCTAGAGTTAGTGAAAGTTATATCATTGTTTGATTTTGATCTATAGAGAGAGAGAGTCAATGTGGTGTGATCTTCCTTCAATCGTCGCCAAGTTTTCCAACGTGTTTCTTTCTGACTTCTCTGGTTTTCCACCAGTAAGGGAGGTTGATTACTATGTTGATTAATTCCTGGTACTCAACCATTTTATATTCCCTCTAACCAAATGGCTCCAAGTGAACTAAAAAAACTGAAATCTCAGTTAGACAATCTTCTTTAGAATTGTTTTATAAGACCGAGTGTGTCTCCTTCAGCAGCACCTGTTCTCTTCGCCATGAAGGTTTATGGTTCTCTTATCTTATTTTAAGATTATCAAAAGCTCAATCGAGTTATGATAAAGAAAAAATATCCATTTTCACGAATAAATGATTTTTTTGATCAATTGAAAGGGGAAAAGTTGTTTTCAAAAATTGATCTTTTATCTGGTTACCCTCAGTTGATGATAAAAGAATATGACATTCATAGTACTGATTTTTAGAGTAGGTATGGCCATTATGAGGACCTAGTTATGCCCTTCAGCCTTACAAATTCTCCTGCAGTTTTCATTTCTTTGATGAAAAATGTTTTTCGTGAGTATCTAGATACATTTGTGGTAGTCTTTGTGGATTAAATTCTTGTCTGCTCCAAGTATGAGGAGGAACATATGCATCATTTGATAATACTTCTTAGTCTTATAAGTAATCATAGACTTTATGCCAAGATTTCAAATTGAAATTTCTGAATTCGAGAAGTGAAATTATTGGGACATGTTGTGTCATAACAAGGGATATCAGTTGATCCTGAAAAAGATGAAGCTGTTATGACTTGGGAGTAACCACGAAATGTTTTTGAGAATCGAGGTTTCTTGGGAAATGCGGGATATTATTGCGGGTTTGTTAAATATTTCTCAATATTAGCTTATCCAATGACTGCTCTGACTCAAAAGGGAGTGATGTGTTCCTGGAATGATAAATGTTAGAGTATTTTTATCGAGCTAAAGCATCTTTTTTACTACCTCACCTGTGTAAACTCTTCTTGAGGCTGTAATAGGCTATGTGGTCTTCTGTGATGCATCGGGTTCAGTATTGGGATGTGTTCTTATGAAAAGTAATCTTGTTGTTGCATATGGATCCCATCATCTTAATCCTCAAGAGAAGAACTATCCTACCCATGACCATGAACATGCAGCTGTAATGCAGTCACAGAAGTGTTAGAGACATTACCTTTATGGAGAATGGTTTATAGTGTATTCAGACCACTAGAGCTTGAGTTATATCTTCTCTAAAAAATATTTGAATCTCTTCCAACGGTGTTGGGTGGGGTACATGTAATCATTCAACTTTGAAATTTCCTATACCCTAGGGAAAGGGATTGTAGATACAGATTCGTTAATTTGGAAACTTTCATAACACGCTTTGAAAGAATCTACGGAAGAATGGTGTTTGATGGATATTTTTACTCAGTTTCATATTGGAGTTCAGTGTATGGGGGAATAGTGTTTTTTTTCAAGTGTTCAATTGACTTATTCTCTCCTCGAGTTAATTCTTCATGAACTACAATTGGATGATGAATTACATAGCATTAGGGACTCTTTTTATGGTGGGGAGACTGACATCCAGTGGTAATTCTCCAAAGAGGATGTTTTATGTTATTTAAATTGATACAATTTGCCGTTAGCGGCATGGAATTATGTGATGGGGGATTTCCATAACTCTTAGTGGTATGTTTGCCCCGGAACCATGTAGATGTTCTATGAAATGCTGTGACAGTTCTGGTTTCCATGTATGAGACGCGACATTGATGAGTTTGTATCTCGTTGTTATACAAGCCAGTAGGTGAAATCCGGGCACCAAAAACCTTTGGGTTTTCTTCAACCACATTATGTCCCTACATGGACGTGGGATGAAATCACTATTGAAATTGTGGTTGGGAACCACAAACACTAATGAAGAAGAACGTGATATGGGTTTTGATCGACATACTAACCAAGTCAGCTCACTTTATACTTATTCGAGATACAACCTAGGAGTTGGGAAATATTTATGTGAATGAAGTTGTTCATTTTCACAGAGTTCTGTCTGCTATAGTCTCTGATATAGATCCTTAGTTTACTTCTCGATTTTGGAGAGGCCTTAAGGCGGCACAGGGATCTCAGGTCAGTTAGAGCACACCCTACTATCCACAGTCAGATTTCCAAATAGAGAGAGCTATTCAAATCCTTGAGGATATGTTCCGCACATGTGTTCTCGACATTGGTGGGTCTTGGGATGATCATCTGGGGCTAGTTGTGTATTATTATAACAATACTTATCAGTATGCGATCAAAATGGTTCGTTTTGAGGTATTGTATGGCTGTCCTTGTAAATCTCTATCTTGTTGGTCGGAGATTGGTGAAAGTTCTTTGGTAGGACCGAGTTTGGTCCAAGAGACGATAGCTAAGATCCAGTTGGTTCGTCAGAGAATGTTGACAACACAGAGTCGGTACAATTATTATGATGATCGGCGCCATAAACCTTTAGAGTTCTCAGTTGGTGACTAGGTGTTCGTGAAAATTTCACCCCGATTAGGTCATCCAAGGATTTGGAGGCATGGGAAGCATGATTTTTATTTTGTGGGACCTTTTGAGGTCGTTAGTCTTGTAGGGAAAGTACCTTACTGTATTTTCTACCACCGTAGCTGGCGTCGATACATAACGAGTTCCATGTATCATAGCTATGAATGTATCTCTCGGATCCATCTCGTGTTGTGAGCTTGAGTGATCTTGAGATCGAACCAGATTTATCTGTTACTGAACTACCAGTAAGGGTTGTTGATTCTATGTACAAGGTACTTCGTGGGAGAATCATACCTCTGGTCCGTGTTCTTTGGCATCATGGTTCTGATTCTCATGAGACATGGGAAAGGGTGGCAGTAATGTGAGAGTAGTGTCCTGATCTTTTGGACATGGAGGTTTCTTCATAGGCTTTCTGGGGATAGAACGATCTTATGGTGGGGAGGTTGTAACATCATGTTACGTTTTCAGGTACTTCTGATGTTTATATGTACCTATGTTTTGGAGTAGTTACATGGGGGAGTCAGCAGATACCTAAACGTTGTTTTGGGGAAAATGGGAATGTCGCACGAGTGGCGCATGAGTTGTCTAAACCATGCGGCCTAACGATGCGCAGTTGATCCTAGAGGCAGTATCTTCCGCAAGGGAAGTGCACGATTTGTCTATCTGTGTGTCCAAACTGCGCGTGAAGGGTGGCCGAGGAAGTAACTAACAAAATACTATAACATAGTTTGTTAAACTGTGCAAACTTATCGTGCAAGCACGTAAATGAGATCTTTAAGTTGTGCATCTCACTCGGTTTTTCATCTAGGTGCCTCATTTTTCCTCCTAAGCGGCTCTAACTCCGGATTTTTCTTCTCCTAAGGTCAGAGAATGTTCTCCCATCATTCCTATGGTGATCCAAAGGTTCTTGTTGGTGAGTCGAAGCAAGATTCTTTTGGTATGTGATCATTCTCCATCATTCTTGATCAGTTTCTTAGATCAACTTATATCTACTTCTCCTCATCACTCAGCTTCATAGATCTACACCAGTTATGGGTAGATCTATGTGTGTGGTACAAAATATGATGAGATTTGGTCTTGATCTTTCTATGTGAAGAGATATAAGGCAGGTTCTTGAAGAAGAAACCTAGATTTCATGACCGTTCTCGACCGTTGTGGTTTTGGTCAAAAAATTCAAGGTAGGTGGTTTCGTCCTGACATGACAAATTGATTAACATTTTATTATCTTGGTTTATTTAAATTGTTGAATTATATCCAACTTCATAAGTTTTCATTCAATTAAATTTATAAAAAAACTCAATTTTTTTATTCGAGATATTTGATATAGTTTTGGCATGTAAATTTGGAAAAAAACCCCAATTCCATTGAATTGGTTGTGTTTATGGAAATTGGAAGATTTAAATTGTTTAATTTTAAACAATGGATTTGATGGAAATTATTTTATTTAAATATATAAATTTAATTGTGGGAATAAATTTTGTAATGATGCAATTGGTTTTGAATGGATTTCAAACTGGTGAAAATTGCTTAAAAAGATTTGATAGAAACCCATTGATTTTATCTTGAGAAAAAGGCATGTTTTGACTAAAAACTATTTTGGTTTTCAATGGAATGAAATTGGAACTTTTGAAATGGATGAATGGGATTGATCATATCTTAAGCTTTCATAAAAGATTTTTCCCATAATGTAAGAGCTTATGTAATCATTTGGCAGTTAGTGAGTTATTTGGATACACTCTATGCTACGACAACGTTCTAAAACATACTTGCGGCAGGTCACATCCCTGACGGGTTACTGATGAATCTCCTTTGGCATGTGTCATAGGGAGGTGTGTATACACATTTTACTGTGTTCATATAGAGAGTATGGAATCCTATAACGGGTTAATACTATAATACCTTTTGGCTGATGACCATGTTGCTCGCTTGTTTGTTTATATTTGAGATATAAATGTATGCCAATGCTTTTGAACTGATGTACATGCCTGCTGAATATATATAAATTGTTTTATATAAATTTTTTTCTTATGCCATTGTTTTTTAAATTTTCCATCATTAGAAAGCCTTTACTTAATGTAAATTATTTTGTCATTTGAAAATGTATAGCATGTTTTGTAAAAATATGCTTTTGAATTTCCAAACCAGTTTATTTGAAAAATGAATTCTTTTATTTAGATAATCTATATTTTCAATCTATTATGAAATCGTGGGTGGTATCCTACTGAGCTTAGGCACACACCCAACATTTTTCTTCTGGTGTTTGTAGAAATTCTTCATCTAGGATCGAGTAAAGGGAAGGGACATATTGGAGGTGTATCCAGCTGTTGATCATTGGTTTCGGTGAGTTGTGTTCATAGGGAATTTGGGGATTATTTTTCTTTTTTTAGTACTTGGGTTGTAGTACTTTCGTCATTTGTGCCTCTTTGTATTATGGTACATTACTCTGGGCGGAGTTACTTTTTGTTACGCTTACTGTCTTTTTTCTTTGTCTTCCACTTCCTTGTGGAAAAATTGTTCCCACTTCCATGTTGTGAGATGCAAGGTGCTAGTCGTCGACCCATGGGAATCGAGAATGCCCTTCAGGCTATGTCAGGGCCGTCTCAGTTATCGGGTTACCAGGGTACCCGGTATGGTTCATGACACATTAATTTAGTTATTTATTCTTATAAAATTACAATAAATTATCATGATAATGTTAAACAGTTTATCTCAAAATGATATTTATTTTCTAAAAAAACCCCTATATATACCCATATTAAAATATATTTTTCACATATTAAAATCATATGTATGAATAAATTGGTTTTGCATTCAATATAATATTATAAATGGATTAACGTATTATAAGTGGTACTAAGAGATCAATAAATTAGACCAAGGATGATTTTAGTCAATAATAGCCCATCCAATAATATTAGCATAAGTATTAGGGTAATATTATATTATTTAAAATATTATATTTATTTTTAATTTCCTGATTATCCTTAATCCATGTTAATAAAAAAAAATTACTAATGTTAATATTCATAATGTCCAATAATAAAAGGGCCCAATATAAAAAAAACCCACCCAAGGATACCAAATTTCATTCAATATTTCAAAATTCCAAACACATAATTTTAATAAATTATTTTTAAAATAATCTGGTTGATGGAATGAGAAAGTAGGTTTTTTAAGAAAAAATCCTCAAAAGAATGAAATATTTTAATATCTAAATTCTATGTGACATTGATTCCAATAATATTAATTAAATTAAATGATCAAATATTTATCAATATATATATTAAAATGAATCAAAAAATTAATTTAACACTACAAAATACAGAGATGAAATAAATTCAGTTAAATTGCATTATATTTTCAGTATTCAATAAAATGTGAAACTTTTCATAATATAAAAAAATGAAACAAAGTAAATTTTCATAACATTATTTCATGGGATAAGATAATTTTTCATATATAATTCTTAAAATAGGAAAAATTTAATTTTAAAACAAGTGCACCATTGAAATTGAATAAGACTTTTTTTAGAAAAAATAATATCTTAACCATAAAACAATAATTTGAATACAATAAATTAAACATATTGTATATTTTAATTAATATATACTTCATACATATTTTTAAATATGAAAAGTAGTTATTCAATAATTACATGGGATGTTACATTATTCCACCCATTAGATAATTGTGTCCTCTAAATTTGGTCCACTTATTAAATAAGTGAGGATATCATTCACTCATAGCATTTTTATATTCCCATGTTTCCTCTTCACACATATTATTCTTCTATAAAACCAAAACCTGATGAATCGCCTTATTTTATGACATGTCCTCTTTGTGGTCAATAACATGACGTTTATTTTCCTTTTAAGAAATATTCTCTTCCAACAGAACTACATTTGGGGATAAAACATGAGATGAGTATACAACATATATCCTTAACCTTGAAACATGAAATACATTTTCATCCTAGGAGAAACATGTAGGAAAATACACTTAGGGTACAAATGATTCTTCATTATCACGAATTTTATAGGGTCTAATGAATCGGGAACTCTCATTCCCCTTCTTACCAAAATGAATCACACATTTCTCTGATAAAGTATTGATAAACACTTGATCACCTAACTCAAATGAGTTATCAATCCCTTAATTATAAACATAAATTTTCTACTTTATCTAGTCTATCATCATGTGTCACTAAATAAATTGTCTTTTATCTATAATTTCCGATTTTAATTCCACACCCATCAACTTCCTTTCAAATACATCATCACAAAATTTTAGAGTTCGACACTACTTTCAAAATAAATCCCCAAATGGTGGCATATATATACTATAATGAAAGTAGATATTATAAGAACAATCATCCAATGAAATATGTTGATCCCATATTCACTAGTAGTCCATTGAACAAGCATATTGATGATCCTCCAATGTATGAGAAGTTCATTCTATATGTCTATTAGATTGATGGAAAATGACTACTAAAAATTATAATTTAGTTCCCAATGACTTTTGAAGGCCTTTTAAAAAATTAGAATTCAATATGGGATCATGATCAGATACAATGAATTCTGTAACTACATGTTTCGTTACTATATCTATAATATAAAAATGAGAAAAAGTTTATCTAGTGATATAGTGTCATTAATAAGGATAAAATTAAACGATTAGTGATTCGATCGAAAATAACCCAGATCACATTTTTACAAAGAGTTTTTTTGGAAATCCCACTACTAAATCCATGGATATATTTTTCTATTTCAACTCTGGATCTGAAAAGGCTAAAATATCCCCTCCCTCAAAATTTTTTCTTATTTAACCTAAAGATAAGATATACACATCATGATAACGTTTTCAATATTAATTTTATGTCCATCCCACCAGAAATACACTTGAATATCTTTGTACATATTATCTCTTCCAGGATGAACTGAATATAGAAAACATTGATATCTAAATATCATCACTTTCATTAATCGTGAATCACTTGGAAAAAACAGTATCTCCCAAAAAAATTACATGTCAATGTTAAATTCATTCAAAATACCATTTTGAAAGAATTCAATATTTTTCTAAATCTTGCAGTCATCTTTATGTGCATGATTAATTCCTTTTAATAGTTATGATTAATAGAAACTTAAAACAAAAAAAAATGCATTCACATTACAAAAATAAATCAATAAAAATATTTTCATATAAGTAATCAATGGGTCACATTCTAGAAATATTATGGTTATTCTATCCTTACTTTTCTATCTTAATCAATTGGACACATTGATTTCCTTTTCCGGATGCTAAAGATTCAAGTTATCGTAGTCCTGGAGAACATCCAACCATCCATTATTCCTCATGATAAATTATTATTGAGAGATTATATAATTAATTTCTTTATTAGAATATATTTCACATTATTCTCTATAAAAATGAGGCTTCAAAATTTTTAATTAAAAAATAATCACAGTAAATTCAAAATCAAGTATAGTGTAATTTAACTCCTAATGGTTCAAAAGTCGTAAAAAATAATAAATTACCCGAACATTCTACATATTGAAAAAAAAAACAATTAAATGAAGAATCAACATATATGAAAAATCCACCACTTCTTGATGGAAGTGCCATAACTGGTGAATTCATCATTATTTTATCCAAATATTGAACACTGTCATCACATTTTTCTATCTATTTGAAAATATAATCTTTTTGAGTTAACATAGTTCATTGGATAGATAACCATGACATGTTTTGATTGATCCTTCAGTATTATCATTTTAAACCATGTAGAAAAAAATATTGTTAATAAATATAGTTGTTTTCCATTCATAAAAAACATTCATTTTAGAAGGATGAACTATTATACCATCTTTAAACACAATAAATCCAAGGAATAAATTTTTCTAACATAAAAAATTCACACTTGATTTATTTCCCATTGTGATTATATTCTATTAAAGATTGAAAATAAACACTTAGATGTTGTTAATGTTCCACTTTACATTTATTGTAACGACCCCTAAAATTCAAGGGAAATTTTTTAATTTTCTTTGTGATTTTACAATAACGTAGTTTCTGACGGCACCTAATTCTGAGGCCCGGTGTTCCCGGAATAATTTTCCGAAGTTTAGCTCGGGTACGTTTAGTGAACGAACAAGCGGGTTTTCCTAACTTTTGAACCGATGCTCGGAATCAAGATCTGAGGACAGCGATGGAATCCCAGCACCAGTAATTGATTAGGAACACCTTTTCCAGAGTTGCGTTTTCTCGAGTGTGGTTTCTAATTTTTGTGTTAAGTAAATGAATAAAATAAAATGGGGCAACCAATTTATTTTATTTAAAGTTGTTTAACATAAGCTAAGTAGTTGAAGTGGGACCCACTATATCCTACTCCACTAGGTAGGATTTTTGTGGGGTGGGGCCCACACAAGACCTCCTTTTCAACTTCCACAAAACCCCCGCCTTTAATTAGGTAACGCACCTGCAACCCCACTTTAAATGTAAGTCAACTCTTGGATTTAAACTGAATAATAAATGCCTTATTAATTGGGCGGTTTAAACTCCTCAATTAATTTTTTTGGGGTTGATTACTTTTGTTCGTGAAAAATCCTTTGTCGTTCTTCGTCTTTTGGGCCGCTTGTTATCAACTTAACGGGAGGAGGTCAGCCCGCATGAACACGGCCGACTCTCCTCCCCTTTGTTGTTTTGTTCGTTGCAACACGGACAAAGGCGGCACGGTGCAACGACACCGCGCAGAAACAAGAATGAACGTGACGAAGAAGCGCGGTTCCATTGAGGCCGAACGAAACCACGGTCCGATTCAGGGCCACGGAGGTGATTCGAAGACTTCGATGGTTGATCGTTGTGCATAGATTGACGAGCGACGATAAACAGGGCCACAACGTCAATTTGAAGCCTCCGCAGTGAAGGTCGGGTTCCAGGAGGATCGTTGGCGAAGGCGGTGAGCAAAACGGACCATCCGACTACGTCCGGTGGTCTGAGGAAAATCCTGTCGGTGCATCACCGGTAAGGGCCACCGCAGCTGAAGCCACGGAGGAAGGCGGCTAGTCCCGCTACTGCACGGGACCAAAGACGATGCGACGCCAGGCCACGTTGCTGGTAGGGAGCCACCCCCACGCGAGGGTCGTTGCTTCAATCAGGGGGGCACGTGCCTCCCCACCTGTCCGCTCAACTCGGCTCGCTGAGCCGGCCACGCGGCCACGTGAGCGCACCAGGCCGAGCCGCACCCTGCTGGGCCGAACCTAGAACCGAGTCGGGCCGACCCAGGGGGTCTCGGGTCGGGTCGGACCGGGCCCGAACCCCCTATTTTCGGTCAATTTTCATTCAAATGCCCATATCATGGGCTACGGACCTCCGATCGATGCAACTTCAGTTGCGATGCGATCCTTGGATCGAGACGGTCGTCTCGGTATATTACACTCAAGGTTACGGAGAACTTTTTGTACAACCGATTTGGTTTGAACACGAAACCAACTGGGCCCTCGGAGCGGAAACACTTATAACATAAGCTCCGGAAGTCTGATTGAAGTGCCGTTGACTTTGTTGGATTCCTCTTGATGACACAGAACTTTTTGAATACTTCACATGTGGTTTGGATGCAGTTGGATAGCGGCTGGGTTGGATTGTACCTGAAATCCAACCGGGCCCCTAGAACGGAAAAGCTGATTACTTTCAGACCGAACGTCCGTTTGACGGACGGTCAGTGGAGTTGCTAGTAACGTTGAGAAACAGTCCCTATGAGTATAACCTATTAGATTTCAGTGTATAGTTGTGATACGTCCGGGTTGGTTCACACACGAAACCAACCGGCCCCCTAGGACGAAAAGGCTAATAACTCACAGACCTGGAGCCCGATTGATGCACCGTTTGTTGGGTTGAGACCCTTACGCCGAGGCGGTCCTTTGAGATACTTCTTCGTGGTACTTTGTGATACTTGGAGTATCAACTAGTAGCTCGTGGATAATTGGTAAAAAATTCCTGCAATGGATAATGAAACGAGAAAAAATGATTTTGATATTAAAATGATATAATATAAAATTTCACTTGATAGGTAATTTAATTTGATATATCATGAATTTAAAATGAGTATGTGAAATAAAAAATTATGGCTTGAGTATATTTTAAATCATTACCATTCAATGAGTATGATTTAAAAAATAAACTCCAAATACCATTAATGAAATATAATTCATGATATAATACCATAATATGAATTACATACAATATAAATATGTAAATTGTTGCATAATAATATGTATATATTATGATATTAAGATTTTGACACAGAAACTATTTATTGGAACATAATCATGGAGGTATAAATCACTTGATTATGAAAATAAAAATGGGAATTTTAGAAAAATTGAAAACAAGGAGGTAATATAACACAACTTTTTCAATAATTATAACAATTGAACATTTGTTCAATATGTTTTATAAAGAATATTTGAAACTCAATGGTAGAAAGTTTTGTTATTTAAAACCATTGCGATATTAGAAATATTTAAATATATAACCTAAAAGGATGTGATTTAAAATAAAATTACAATATAATAACATTAATTATTAATGTGTTTGTAGATAATATTTTGAAATTAAAACAAGGCTTATAAATATATATATATATATCAAGGGATTAAGAATTAAGACATGAATTCATACTGTGCTCCAAATTTTCCATATGGATGTTCCTAATGTCATGAATTATAAAATATATCTTATTATATATAATCCATGAGATGTTTTTCTCAACCCATAATAGAGGAGTAAATTCATAGACTAGCCCATTCACACCTTCAATATGCCATGGTCTAGTTACCAGTACCAAGTAGGAATATCCAACAAAGGTAGTCATTGGACAAAAGTATATTTACACATGCACATGTATCCAATCCCACAAAATTATGAAATGTAAAACAACATAAAAATTTCATACAATAAACTCAGATCCCACAACATAGTCTGACAATAATGTAGTAAAAATTACAAAAAGGAAGAAATCCCAACCAAAACTATAAAAAGTGTTAATTTCTCCAAGGGAGAGAACTAATTCAAATGTATTCTATTTTTAAACATCTCGGTATATCTGTCTACACCTCCACTAAAAATGCTTCGTGTCATATAAATACACTTTCAAAAGGGTCTTTATCTCTATAAGATTGGACACATTCATATAAATCATGTGCAGTGGTGTGTATAAAAATAAACATTAAGACTCATCAAAAACACTAAACACGTAGATCCAATTATAGTATAGTAAATAAATGTTACAAAAAACAATGTATAATAAAAAAATTAAGATCACAAAAACATACTCAAGAAATACAACATGCCATATAGTGTTCATAACCATCTATCTTCCAAAGGATTCTATATGAAGCAATTCTCATTATGGGATAAATCTATCCACATGACATTATATCATTAGAGATGCTCAATGTAGAGGTCTAACTCATTTTTACCAACCCAAATAGAATGAACTAGACTAAAGAGATGGTGACACACAGATTGGGGGTCAGACATAAAATTTCCTAGGGACACCAAGAACCCAATCTCATTCAACATAATACATAGCGGATTGTACGTCATGAATTACACCAACCCTTTTAATGAGGGATTCTAAATAGATGTTAAATGATCCACTTAGGGATGTGATAATGTATCCAAAATCTCTAACTAGGGAGTAAATATGATAGCATATCTCACATAAATCACACGAAGGGACACCACAACTCAATTTGAGACACTACCTCTAGAGGGGATCACAATCCGATCATGTGGATGTAATTCTGCACTATACCCTAAAGGGAAAGGGAAAAGGTAATGGATGTAGATTATAATTTTCCAGAGATAGATAATGAATATCCTCAAGAACTCTTCAAGAGACTATATGGTGTGTCCCCATGGGTACCAGGTGTGTCTAGCTATCCAATGTACTACACATTTGGAAGATCATTGCATAAAATGTAATATCCATACACATGGAATTTATAAGAATATAAAAAATGTGTAGAGATTCATAGTATCCATACTCTATTTATTTCTTGTGTTTGTGTACTGAATCCATGTGAGTGTACAAGTCCGTGTACACCTAGCCATTTCCATGTGGGAGTACACAACATGTCTGTTCCATTGTAATGTAACACATGTCCATGACCATCGAATGTACACTCGCTGATAACCAGATAGGGTCGCACAAGGTGATATAGGTGTTCCATGATGTTAGATACTTAACATCACCAAGAACCCTAGAGCCATAGAAAGTGGGCCTAGAAGGCGTGCAATCCCGAAATACACATCGTGTTTCTCTATATTTTGTATATCAATTAGGGATCACTTCCACATCAATATGTACACCATCTAACCTATGATATTACCAAAACCGATAGAATAGGGTTCTTCCATGTCTCGTGTTTCCTAATAAATGGATTCAAAGTTCATATACCCCCATAAATCACCATTTTCAAGTCATTTATTGAAGAACATCATAACAGATTTGACCAGATACTGAAAATCTATTATGATCCACATCAAGTTTTCTACCTCCTTCATCAAAACACGTCCACATCACCGATCATGAACCCCACTTGCAGTATTGATCTGTTGTAACAAATATTGGTCGTGCAATGTTTGAACACCGTGTATTTATAAAACCATGGGCCAAAAGGAATCACACAATATTCATGTGAGAATAGAGGAGGGACAAATAGAAAAACCATAAATGTGAATAATGAACCTCAAATATGTTTCCTTTATACTTGATTCGTTAACATATAAAAGGTGGCTAAATATTGATAAATCAATGAACCAAATAAAATCCCATAAAATTGAAATCAATCGACGTTCCTTGTATCAATTGATGGATGTTGAAATGATACACACTAATATGATATTAGAATCATGATGGAAATAATAAAACAAAAAATACTACCATGATTTTGATGGAACATCAATGAAGAAATATAGTGTTCTCATCATTTGAAGATGTCCACATATTTCATTGGTGTAATGTTCCCTAGTTAGATCATTAATATGCATCATTCAACTCATATAATTATCATCTGATCACTCCAATGATCCTCCAGTGTCTCCATGGTTATGTAGCTAACACTGGATTTCCAAAAATAATCATTTATTTAAAGACAAAACAGTCACAAGATCAATGAGACAAAAAAATTTATTTCACATTATTATTTAATAAATTTTATTCCTACAATTTTTTTTTCACAAATATATCGCATCGACTACTGTTAAGATATTACAAAGGTATAACATCTACATTGAACTCAACAGTGCCTCAAGATTTTTGTTTTGAGAACTCATTCGGAAATTATTCCATATTTTCATGAAAACAATACCCTCATGAAATTTAATATATTTAATATATTTAAACCATTATTTTCAGGAACATCAAGCCTCATAATTGCAGACCGTCTCAGCACCTATTCTAATAAATAATCAATAAAATATTTCAAAATAATAGGCCGAAAATTAGAGACATTTCATTATCTTAATGTTTTGTCTCAACATGTCAGAAAAACTAAAATAAGTGATAATTGAAAATATGTTGTTACTGAGAATGAATCTATTCCTCCCACTCACATGTTCCCTTATGAAGATTATCATTATTCCACTACACATGCACCAAATGAAACGATCACACATGATGTATCCTCTCCTAATGATCAACAATCATTAATGGGTACTCACGAAAGGATTCACAAAACTCGATGTCCCACTCACCCCAGATGATAATGTGTTATGGGTCATGCATGTACCACTTTAGGTACTACACGCGGAAGACATCATGAACTCGATTTAACTAAATTGGAAGATATATGAGATACACCACCAACCAAACTTTACACATTATCTAGAAACGGCCGATGAACCTCATAGATTGATTTCTAACACAACCAAATATCCCTAATCTACATTGTGGTGAAACCTATAAGAACACATGGTCGCCTTTCAATAAAATCAAAGGAATCTATCGCCAATCAGAATAAGACTTATGATGGCATTGCAGAGTCTTCATCTTCTCCTGCATGATATGTTCCTTCTCTATTTTAGCTCTCACCAACCCAAGTCCCATGAGCGTTGACCCCCCATATTAAGTCTAACATAGTGGTGACCTATATGGTCATATGTAAAAAGCATCAAATGGTGAGATACCAAGGCTGGGTAGGTAGCTATTTTTTATGAAAAATCCACCATGGGTTGGTGATCCTCCAAACTAGGGAGAAAATCCAACATGAATTCTCACAAAATTCCCTCTAAAAAATTCAGTGTATATTAAATATGGTTACCAGTTTTGTCGGTGAAATGTTGTGATCATGCTTAACTAGATTCCAAACACACCAGATATTCCCTTCAACAATTAAGATGTATGTACACATCATGGTTATAGCTATTTTCCGATGGAACTATATGGATTCTAGTTGTATCCTTCATATAGAGGTTTCCCAAAATCATTACTAAACTATTAAGTCATATAGCTAAGAAGTGGTCTAACATGGTGATTCATTCTATGATCACCGAGATGGAATTGCTTCCCTTGGATGTATCTCGTAATACCATCTTGATTTCCATTGATATGACATCACACTTCACTATGGATCATAATGGGATTGTGGTAAACCCCTATGAACCTGGTTATCATCCTTCACTTGCTGACATTTATTGAATCGAGAAACAAAATATGCAACACCATTCTCTATCCAAGGACTTCAAAAATGAAATCAGAGGTCTGGGTACCTATTTTCCAAACCATGATTCACAACAATGGGAGATGTATGAATCTCCTTCATAACATCCTCTTGAAATGTCACTGTAACCACCATACATCCCTAGAAAATAATGACTTTCTACCCACCTTTAGACAAGCCATTAGAAGCATTTTCTATTGATTATTTGACAACATTGAATCTTGGAGTCATTATCCAAAATATATTCTTCCCTTACTCACTGTAATAGTGGATGGGTGAAATACAACATCTTGAGGAAAAATGATCTATCTCCATCCATAAGAAATAACTATATCAATCCTGATTGCCCTGTTTCCTCGGCCAATAACTAAGATCATGATCACTTGCTGAGCATGTCGCCTACCACCATACTCTTACCTAGAGTACATATAGTCTCAATTTCATATTCCTGGATGAAATCTAGGAAAAACTATAGTATCATGTAAAGATACTTCAAAGAGAATACATTCAAGAGACTCTTATGGTTTATTTATTTGATAAATCGCTCGCACATCAGGTAGTGTGTCCATATATTCAGTTTGAAAACCTCTTTTTGTAAGTCTAGGTCATGGGTCTCTTAGTTTTTCTAATGTGGTGTCATCTTGAATTAATCAATGGAAATAATTACATTCATTTACATTGGGAAACAAACATTTTTGGTCCCAAATGAATTGTATAACAGTGCGTACTCGATCCACTCGTCTTGTCACCTAAAAATGGGAGCACTTGTCAACCTCTTCCTCTTTTCCTAAAAGCCCAAATGGTAATTTCCATCCACATTTAATTCTTCTCATTTAGGGTCATGGATGCCAAGTGTTCTTCTAATCTACTGATTTTTGGTACAATCCTCATATATTACCCATCTTAAACAAGGAAACAACACACATAGGTAACACACATGGTTGGATCCCAAGAAAGCAATACTTCAACCTTCATTTTATCCATTGAAACTCCGACCTATGACACCACATGTCCTAGTAAATGATCATATAAAATAAAAAATGGACACTTTGAGAGATTCTTGAAAATATGGTGACTTTGGAGTGTGTCTAGGACCACTTGGAAGTGTCTCATGTGCTCCTCCCAGGATGACGTATACACTAGGATGTATTCAATGAAGAATACCATGAACCAGTCTAAGAATATAATAATGGTATTGTTCATGAGTCCCATTAACACTTTTGGGATGTTTTTAATGCCAAATGAAATCTCTATGTATTCATAGTGAACATAGAGAAATCTGGATGTTGTCATCAGTTTATCATCATCACATGTAGTTGGTGATAGGTTGATCTGAATTATACATTGAGAACCACCACACCCCTTTCAAAAGATCATAAGGTAATTTATCCTTGGTAGTGGATACATATTATTCACATTAACTTGGTTAAATCATTTTTAATCCAATTATAACCTCAATCTCTCATCTTCCTTCTGGGAAAATAACATAAGGGCTACCCATGATGAAACACTAGCTCTCACAAAGACTGCATCCTATAATTCTTCCATATACACCTTCAAATCTCAAATCTCTATTATATAAAATTGATATAATGGTGAAGATATCGGTGCCATCCCTGGATGTAAATCAATGCCAAAATCTACTTCCTCATGTGGATGTAAACATGGGAAATCATTCAAAAACTAGGCCTAGCACTCTACCTTAACAATGGGAATGTAGTAAATTATAACATCCACTGCACCAAGGGTTGAACTACAGAATTGATGATTAATTGGATTAAACATACAATGAACTAGTTCATTATGTGTTTCTTGGTTTTCCTTATTATGTATAAATTAAAACCTATTTCCTTCTATGAAGATACATTTCAACCCCCACCTAAAATAGTCAATCTGGTCATGATATATGGATTTCCAATCCAAAACAAATATGAAATCATAATTCATCATTGTGGAAATAAAAATATCCCATACAATTATATCACCACTATGTATCTGTTTGCACTATTATCTCATTTGTGAAATCACAGAGTCACCACTGTTAGAGTCATTAACTACAAGGTTCGAGTCAAAATGCCATACAGATTCTCCATGTTCCTAAATAGAGAATTGGAATGGAAAATGGTTAGAATATGTGTCTCTAAATACAAAACATAATTTTAAAATGTCCAATACATTAGCCTATTTCATCCATGGAGTCTCAGAATCATAGGTCTCCATAGCATGAAGCTAGCTTCATCCATACCCACTATCTCCTTGCACCTGGCATGGACCACATGGGGGTGGTGGTGGTAATTGGTCAAACCTCAGACCAGTTATTACTTCCTTACAAGCCCCATTTTCATGTAATCCACTAGATGAACCACCATGATCCAGTTGTTTCCTCACTCTTGGTGGTCCCCTGACTATCTACTGCTTATTTGTATGATGTGTTGGGAAATCACATTCCATATTTCCCTTATTATCGAAAGAGAAACACCACCAAAACGATGACAT
Organism: Viscum album; assembly: GCA_963277665.1. NCBI lineage: Eukaryota > Viridiplantae > Streptophyta > Magnoliopsida > Santalales > Viscaceae > Viscum > Viscum album. Next base: position 2,130,730,204 of record OY728120.1, read on the forward strand.
ATTCTGGGAACCCTGAGAGCCCATCACTATTATCCTAGAGATCTAGGATCACCACCTGATTTTACTACCCCATATTGATCCCTATGACATCTATTGGATTCATGATCCAAAGGTATCATCTAATTCTTTCCCACTTCTAGCTCCCACTTCAGGTGTTTGTTGTGCAAGAAGAATTTGGACCAAAAGGGAACACTCTAGCACTCCAACATAGGTGGAAATCCAAAGAGATACCATTGAATCCTTGACATTTGAATATAGGAACAAATCAATGTTCTGAGCTCTAAATAACTATCCTTGTATCATATCAAATTATTAATGAGAGAGATCATTGAATCTTGATGAGTACACTACCATGGTCATACATCCCTGTTACAGATGCAGAAGATCATTAATGTGTAATGATGGCAATGTGGTCAGATTGATTTACTCTCTTATGATATAATCTAATCGTATCTTGGATAGATATGTATCATCATGTGACAGACTCACCAAGATTTAATATCACCTTATTGATCAATTGAGAACAATCAATCAAAGGATATCCATTTAGTCGACAGGATTTCTCACAAGGAGGAAAGTTCTAGTCAATACCTCTAGTTTTTCCTCATCCACATGGGGGTTTATCTCACACTAAAACCTAGAAGGTTACTCCATGTGTATCCTATGAAATTCAATAAACCTGAATGTATCATTCGGTAGATGTGATGGTTTTATATTCTTCTCAACTAGTGGTGGTATAACAGTTAAACCACCTTGATGTGATATCTTTAGTAAAATCCCCTGTACTAATTCTTTATCACTAGAAATTTCATCCTCATGATCCGGCGACGGAATCCTGGATGGTCATCTATGAAGATGAATCTTGATATAATTCAATATGTAACTGGGTTAATAGTGTATATCTATAGAGGTGACCTAAGTAGGTATAGAATACACAACCATTCTTATATGATCCATATACCATTTTTTCCCTACAACCAATGTTCTCTTGTACCAATTGGAAATATTGGTGATAAGAGTCCTAGTATATAGATATGTCATCTTGCACACCAATACTGGAATCATTGGCAGGAAAGAAAATCAGGAAAAACAATTCATAGTTTCCCCAAACCAAACTCACTAACTTAGTTCCTATTGATTTATCATACTCCTCTTCTGCCACACTATAAAGACTTATCTTAGATGGTCCTATTTCAAAACAAACCTTATCTCACATCCAATATGCAAAGAGCGGGAGACTATTACTGAGTAGGAATATCCCACATATAAGAGTAATTAGCTTAATGTTCCAGCACATGGACACATATATAATCCTAGACAATGCTGAAATTTAAAACAACTAAAACAACGTATACAAAAATATATCATCCCTCAATAGAGTGTGTCAGTAAAGCACTGAAAACAAAAATGAGGTAAGAAACAATCCCAACAAATAATAAAATAGTGTCCATACATCTGTAAGGGTGAGGAATATGTCAAAAAGTATGCTCCTAAAAAACTCATCATTCTATCACACTCCAAAAATACTACACCCATACCCATTCCAACTAGCACACTATGAGAAAGATTTTTGATTTCACAAGACACAACCTATGCGGGAAGATACTATCCATGGGTGATTATAAAAATACACACTATGACACCCCAAAAAACTAATCTAGATGAAAAATCTATAGTCAGGTCAATAATAATTATAACAGTAAACATATAACCGAAACAATTATGAAAATCCTTGATATACTGGGGAAAGATGCTATGTTATAAGGTGGTCATAACCAACTATCTACCCCATGATTATACTAAAAGAAATGATTTTTCTATGAAAAATAACTCTATGAGCCATGTTTCTGTCATATACACTCGATAAAGAAGTTTAAATCATTGGGCCCCATATAATATGATTTTATATTTCTAGGAATACCATGATACATGTATATGTGATCATGCACAAAACCACTGAGGGACACCGCAAACCCAATCTAAAACATTCCAGAATAAAAGGGATCAAACACCAATGATTCCTATAACCATATTGATGTGTCCCATTAGATAGAGTATCAATGCTCTTCTTATATAGTTCATTCTAATTATTTAAACTACTACTAGGTTACAAAATATTATAGAGGATCAGACTCATGTCTCATAGAGGGACACCCCAACTCTATCAGAGACCCGACCTCTAGTGGGGATCAAAATAATATAACTTTGATGTAATACCATATTGTAGCCTTGATGGAATGGACCTAGGGAATGAAATCAACCTATATTTGTACAAAATAAGAAAATGGAGAGCCCAAATCACTATTGAATGGACTACAGGGTGTGTCCCAGGGGGTACATGATGTGTCCAGCTATCCCTTATCATGTCTATGTAGCGGAGACTAACAAAACATGATGTATCCATATACATAGTGTTTCAAAAGATAATCATGGCCTATAGAGACCTAAGGTATCGTACATATGTCGCATGGTTGTGTGATTATAATGATATCGTGACTGTTTACTAGTCCGTGTATGCCATTCCATACCCTTGGGAGAGTACATGGTGTGTCCAGGACTTGGTACTCAAACATTTTTCTATGTACATCTAATATAAATTCTGATTTAATATAGGTGATTAATAGAGACTCTGATTGGGGTCACAAGGCATGTGAAACTAAACATCAGTCAGAATACTAGAGCTTCATCCAGGGGTGCCCATGAGATACAACCCTAAAAAACACCCCATGTTTCTCAGTAAAGTCTAGATCCATCGAGGATATTTTCCACATCAATATGTACAAAACCAGAAACATCAATATGGTCGAAACCTATAGATCATGGTTTTTCCAGGCCACTAGTTTCCAAATCTGTGGAATTTAAGGTCAAATCTACTCATAAATATCCACCATCAATCCACTAGTTGGATATAACTAAACATGGTTGAATAGATACCGCAAATCTATTTCAATCCACCTCTACTATTCTTCTACTATCATCACATCATGATCACATCATAGATCAGGAACTACACTAGAGGTATCAATCTATTTCACTGAATAACAATTCTGTAATTCTAGAACATCAGGTATTCATTGATTTATTATCTAAAATATAGCGCCTATGATTAACGTGTAAAGAACATATAGAGAAATTCATGGACCACAAATGTGTTGCATGAACCTCTGACATTTTTCATTAAACTTCTATTCAATATGAAATAAAGGATGAACGATGGGATGTAAAACAATGAATTAAAAATAATTCTATCAATTTGAAATCTAATGATAATTATAATATCAATTCTTATTCGTTGAATTGATATACCTTCATATATAATTATGAAAGAGATGAAACAAAAACAAAAAAATTCTATATGGTGTTGGTTTGATGAATGATGAAGAAATATATTGTTTCCTTCATTTTGAAAGGTCCACATATTCCGTTTGCACAATGATCTTTTTTCTGATCTTGAATTTTTATCGTTCAAATGAGAGAATTCTACAGATCTCATTCCAATGATCCTTTGATGAATCCTAGGTTATGCGGATGACCGAATATTTCCAAAATAATCATCAATTTGAACAAAAAATATTTTTACTGTCAATAAAATTAATTAAAAATGTTTTATTAAATAACTATATTTATATTACATCCATGATAACATTAAAAAAATGACCCGTGCTGAGAAATGATAAGGGCTACATTGGGTAAAACAACCATTCTGAACACAATGGTTCAATATTATTTCTTATGCAAGAACTCATTTTCATGTAATTATTCTTTTTTAGAAAAAAATGTGTGGGTTCTAATTAATAGTTTTAATATATTTCAACTATTTATTATTGGAAGACTAGGACTTCGAATTGCACATTTTCTCAGTGTCGAGTCAAAAAAATAAACTATATAATATTTGGAAATAATACATGTAAAATTGGTGACATTAGATTATTATTTACCTATATTTTATTTTATATAAAAAACATATTATTAAATTATATTTATTTAGTATATAGGTTTTTCTTATTTTTTATTAATTTTTATGAATATTTAATTGGTTTCCTCTTTGTTTGGTAATATTTGAATCCAGACACGAGGTTTTAAAAATATGTTAAATACAAAATATACAAATTTACAAACAATAATAATAATTATATTTATATTTAATTATAAAAATATTAGTATTTATATTTCTATAGTCATCCATGATAGATCATTTCAATAAAATTCATGTATTTAGAAAAACCAAGAAAAATATGAGCTTCTTATATCTTGATGATTGTTTATATTTATGAAAGTATATAATATCACTATAATAGAATAATAAATATAATATATATATTTTTGAATTATACGATTCTATTTTAATTTTTTCTAATAATGAAGTCAAATCTATATTAAAATCAAAAAATGTTACTACCTAGATATGGTAGTCTAAAGAACGCACATTTAATGTTTTAATTTCTCAACTAATGTAATGGAATAAAGGTGGTTTATAATATTTATCATCATAATCATAATTACATTATACATGCCACATTAATACACCAATACCACCATTATAACAACAGAAGAAAGGTTGTGGTTAAAATCATAATTTTTCACTTCTTGGTGTATGTATTACACACATTGGATGGTCAAAGTTATATTGTTGTCCTAAGTGTATGGGAATTAATAAATAAAATTTTGTCCATTACTATAATAACTCATAATTATAATAATGAAAATGTGTTTGTCATATCTCTTTGGTGTTCGATGGTTTTGAAGAGAATGATTAATATGGAAATTCTAGAAACAGGTAAAACAGACGTTGATACCTAGATCCTCTTCATAATTAACACCATAGATTTGAAGTAAATAGGATAATTTTTATTGACCAACATATTTAAAAAATTGAAGGGACTTGTAGGAGAATAAAATTTGTTATTGGTTGAAGAATATTTGAATATAAAATTAGAATACTAAAATGGAAGGAATGATCACCTTTTATATGTGATGAAAAATGATCTATTGTTAATAAAATTCACTTTATGATGATAAAAATACAATATTCAGCGGTTGATGGCTAGAGAAGTTCTAAAAAATAGCATTTGGGGTGACTTTAGTCAACCATGTATGATCATGTGTTTTTTATGAGGCTTGTATATTTCAATTTATAGTTTAAATTTCATTTTATTTCCTATTATTGGTTCCCTTTTTGATCAAGGGAGTTCATATAATGCCCAAAAAATCTAAAGTAGTAACTTTTAATCAAATGGTGTGAATGAAATGTTACACCAAGTGCATAAGGGAATATAATATCCTATGAATTTATAATAAAATTAATTTTTTAAATAAAATTAATATATTTTAGATCTTGCAAAACAGACAACACTATGTTATTTTATATCGCACACAATAATGAGTTTCTTCAATGGTTTGCGTTACATAGAAGACTGAGTTTTACCAAATGAAAATATATTATAAGAATATTATTTAATATAATAAAATCTAATAAAATTAGGTGTGAAATTATTATTTATGAATATTATTAACTAACATAAGAAAATATAAGGCTTTGAGAAATATAATATAAATTAATTTGTTACAAATTAATTATAAATGAATATAAGTACTAATTGAATATAAAATGAATATTGATATACCAAACAATTATTATGGTCACAAAGATGATTCATAATAATAAATTATATTCAGTAAAATTAATTAGTGGTATTAATGTATTATACATATTATTTATTCAATATTAATTTTTTATTAATAATATATATTTGTGAAGAATAATATAAGAATTTCCATAATTTTACACAAACAAAATATATTTTTATTAAAGAATTTATACAACCTTTTAATGGGGAACCTATATTGGAATTACTTTTGGAAATTTTATACATTATATATGTAAAAATGGACTTTATATTATTAATTTTTACATAAAAATAAGGTTAGGGTAAATTTTTTATTTTCCTATGATGTATTATTTGTTTGATGAATAGTGATATATATTCAATGTTAATTAAAAACTGGTTTTTAATATTCATTATTTAAAATGATGAATTAAATTTTAAATTGGTTTTATTCTTTAAATTGATTAATTTTTTTATCATTTAATGAAATTTAGTTAATTTTAATCAATTTCCATTTGAAATTGACTATAAAAACATAGTAATCTTTTGAAGGGGATTAGTTTAAAACTTACATTGTCATCCCGCTTAATGGAATAAATTTAAATTAAATTCATACTCTTATTTTATTAGAATTTTAACAAATGGATTCCATATTGGGAATGTGTATAATATATTTTTAAAAAAAATGAAAAAATAGTTTGGTTAAAAAAAATATCAGTGAATGTAATTAAAATAAATTACAATGATTAAGGTGAAATTAATCTTAATAAGGTACTAAACCTTAAACTTAAAGACTAAAATCACCATGAAATATATCTAAAAGATATATTATGGTAATATTTCGACTCTCTAATCCTATTGATCTAATGTTTACCATTATTTTAACCACATACAGTGGGGAAATTTTGGTTAAATTCCCATTTCAAAATTTAATATAGTGTCACTCCTCCTCCACTCTAAAAATTCCTCCTTTCCTCCCAATTACTCCAACATATAAAGAATCATTTTTTCAACCAATATCTATCCAAATATATCCTTAACATCACTAAACACATCCTAGAAGACTACGCTTGGGGAGAAATCCATTCATATAATCACTTTGGTACAATCTAAAAGGAACTACACAAAGAAGAGAATTGTATTTCATTGTGTTTTCTAGATTTATTACCTTTATTTACTCCATTTAAATTATTATTTCATGGTATTATATCCAAAAAAATTATACTCCATATAATATAATGTTTTTAGGTCATGGGGTTGATATGAAATTACACACACTTTTAGCAAATGGGTAACAAACTTACCGTTTATGTGTGTGGTGAATGACCACCTCCCGAAATAACTTTGTGCATTTTTCTTCTACCACCAATGAAGGATGAAAATTATGATGAAAACTAGGTTAATATAATTAGTTCTTGATATTTAAATTTAATTTATCCATTAGTAATTTTGTAATAATACATACCTTTATTCATTCAAATTTCTGTAAATATGATATCATCGTTTGTGGATGTGTGGACTACCACCACGTAAAAGTGATATGATTCGATCACACAATACATGGTACATGTAAAGGATATATTTAATTGAAAAAAATTTACAGAAAAACATATATATTTTATTAATGACAGATTTACCTTTTTTGAAATACAATATATATAACTTTCTTTATCACTCATTCATACACTTGAAAATTTATAACGTCGTTCATGGACATGTGGACTACCTCCTTGTTAACATGAAATGATTAAATTTATATAAAAATAATTATAAATATGAGTTTATATGATTAAAAAAATAATATTTATTATTTAAGTACATTTATGGATAGATATAATTTTACTTACCTTATTTCCACAACGATCATTGTAAAATGGAACAACACTCATAAATACGTACGACCATTTATTTAAATGATTGTAACACTGGTACATTTTTCAAAACCATATTTATTTATAGGATTTTAAAGTAAAATTAATGTATAAATATTTTAATTATTCCATCATTATTATTCTAGATATTTTTTTAAAATTACACCATTTACAATAGTTGACTTACAAATATTTTTTTACACATAAATCGAATATGTTCAAAACACTTAACATAAATAGAATTAATTAATTATTTTATTACAACATGTTAATAAATGAAATTATATTTATGAAAAAATGGGATAATTGTTCAATTAGGTAAATAATTAAAAAAATAATTTTATTCAGAAATATAAAGACACACAGTACTTGTCGGATGCACAGTAAGTGATTTCCTCCCATATTATATTACATTGTGTCTTGTTTATTATTATCCATTAATTAAATTTTATATGGTATATATACATAACTATGAAATATTATTTCACTAAATTAATTATTATAATTATATTATTATAATTATTTAATTCATTTGGAATTATGATTCAAAAGATTCAATCTGTTACGGGACACATTATAATGTTTAAAAATAATATTCCTCATGAATTTTCTCAATGATTATGTTTAAAATATAACATAATTTAGTGATTTTCAACATATATTAAATTAATAACATTATGTTAATAAATATTCACTAATAATTTACTTCATTATTACTATTTTTATATAATGGATATTATTATTATAGAATCATATATTATTTTTAAATACAGTGTTAACTATGAATGTTATTTAATTAACTAGGGAATAATTGATAAATTTTATTCTTCATTCCATACAGATAGTTGAAAAGTCATATTACTTATTTTTATTATTATATATGAGGAATGATTTGGACTAGATATTATTGGTGGGGTATGTGATATATATATCCCAAAAATACATCGACGGGTTCCCATGAGACAAATTAGTTTTCCAAATTAATCAATTTTATTTATGTAGTTTTCAACAATATTGTGATTGGTCTTGATGGTATAGGTTTTCATGTTACTCAGAAATATGGAATATAGTTAGTTACTTATATCATTTAATTTTTGTTATTATTAATCTGGGAGATTTTGTTCCAATATATCTATGGGTATATTTCATTTTTAGTTAATTGACTACAAGGAATGTTTTTTTTTTGTTTTCATATCTTTCCATATTTTTTTACTTATTAATTAACATGAATTTAATATTAATCCAATGATAACATTTCCATATTTATTATTCAATACTTTATAATTTATTTATTTACATGGCATGTGTTTTCAATTATTTACCATTCCATAATTATTATTCACATTTTTCGTTACTACTTCTAGTATACTTTACCAAAACAGTGCATTGGAGCTCAACATTATTTTCATTCCTTAACGTAGAAATAAATGATGTTCCCTAAGAACAATATATAAATGATAATCTAGCTGTAACATATATGTTATCCTCAAAATAAATTACAATATAATGTTGGAATTAGTGTTACAATTTGTAATACAATACTCATATATATATATATATATATCATGTTTTCCAAAACTAATAAACTCTTAGATACTTAATTACATGATACAATTTAATCATTCCAATATAATTATAGCATCCCACTATATCTAATATTACTAGGGTTGGGAAACTATATTGGGTATAATAAGTAGTTTAATATCATCCTTGGGAACTAGATTAAGGATAACATAGATCAAATAACATTAACTTATTGTATAAGATGAAAAAAAATATTTAAGAATATCCTAATGTTTCAGTTACATATATATTAGATGTTTTTCCTAGAAGTAATTCCCAATATGGATACAAAAATTAGGTGTGGTTCTAGAATATATAAACCAAGGATACCACCTCCGACAATGTGCATTGGGCCTAAGTCGTTGTTACCTCATACATGAAAATATGATTAACTGTGCACCTCATTTAACATGTGTTGTTTATATTTTTAAGATAATTCACATTTTCATTACAATACATTGAGAAGTATTTGAAAATATGATGAAAAAATATCATAGGTTAAACCTGAGTTATTTTTTGATAGAAAATTAGGTGTCATAATGTTCATATGTTATAAAAGATCATATTATTTTCTAATTATGACTATTTTTACTCACATTATGATATCTTGTAATAGTCTATGGATGGAACCTGAAAGTGAAAAGGTAGAAAAAAATGTGAAAGAAATGGATATGATAATGTGAATCCAAATTAGGTGATGATGTGAGTTAATGGTATTATGTTTATTCTAAATCTATTTTCCAAAAATATGATTAACAAAATATACCATAACTAACTCCTTAAATCACCAAAGATGTGATATGGGGAGTTTGTTAAGATATCATGCATTGATTACCCTAGAGTGAAGAAGGATTTATTTCTCTCATGTATGTAATTTTATAGGAAACAACTAGTAAAGTGTCTCAATTTAATTATGAAATTATTTATGTGTGGGGAAGAACGTAATTGAATGAATTTGTAAGTGAAAATAATGACTATTCTGTAATTAAATGAGACTCAACCGAAGGAATCCATTATATTTTATTAACAAAATTGATGGAACATGGAAATTAACTGAGTCAATTCCCTCTTCTAGAGGATAATATATATAATAAGGAAACATGTTAAATTAAGTGTATTATGTATTTATTTATGAGGGATATATTGAAAACAATTGTTCAAATGATATATAGTGATTAAAATTATTTCATAGATCTCCATCATATATATATATATATTGGGAAAACATATTAACATGTTTTATGGAAAGGGGAACATTTATGTTAGGTGGGAACCCATTTATTCCTATAAGGCCACATGACATGAAACCATGACCGAAGGAAGATAAGGGTTTTATACCAATGACTAACCTATGCAACATAATAACTATAATATCATGATATTTTATTTAATAATATGATAAATAAATATTAATGATCAATAAATAATCTAATTTATTAGGATTATAAATCTATGTTTTAACAATATTAGAATTATTAAATATTTAGAGACAAATAGTTTGACTTGGTCACTATTTTATTGGCCATATGAACAATCAGATTTGTATTTTACTGCTTTATACCTCAAAATTAAATTATATATGAATTGGAAAATTCAAAGAAGCTCAAAAAAGATGAAATTGTGTTTAGAAAATAATATTAATTAATTATACTTTCTTATATTCATTGTCCTTAAAAAAGTTCCTAATATTTTGTAATTTTTTGAGAAATAAAATTTTCTCATAATAACTTGATTTCTATGAAACCAGTGGACTTTTAAATCATAATAGATTTATAAATTTGAGGCCCTCAACATTCTATTGATAATTAAATTATTTTTGGTTTATGACCTATACCACTCCATATAAAAATTTATGATATTCCTCTATGTACATATCTCTACATGCTACTAATTATCTTCTACCATTATACCTAGTCATATATTATTCCATGTAACATTTTCTACATCCAATTATCCTTTTCATATGGAATTTTTTACATACCCTTATCATGACGTGTGATGTAAAATTCAAGAAATATCAAAAATACTACTAATATTATATACATTAAGTTTTATTGTTGCAATATTATTAATGTGGGAGAATGTAATGACCGAAAAATAAAAAGTATGAATATTTAATTTGATAGCATGAATGACACACAACACCATTTGAACAAGGGAATATAAATTAAAATAATTTATGATATCATTACAATTTTAAATAAATTAAATATATTTTATATCATTCAATTATCTTTACACTAAGTGAGAATACATTTTACACATCAACGTGTTTCTTCAGTGGAATACTTTACCCAAAACACTGAGTTTTACCGAACAATATTATATTATCACTATATTATTTAATATTATAAGATATTATAAATCATATGATTAATTCCTTAGTAATTAATATTATTTACTAATGTATAAAAATATTTTTCTTAAATTAATATAATATTATTTCATTGGTTAAAATTTAATAAGAAATGAATATTTATACAAATTTAATATTATTGGAATATTTTTGTAGGAAACTATGTTTATGATCATAAGGTCATTTTACCATTTTAAATTAAATTAATTAAATTTTTGGAGTTTAATTAATACAATATTAATATTATATATTAAATATAATAATTTTTATATTAATACAATAGATTTTATATTGATAAGATAAGAGCAAACCAAATATTACACGTAAACCCCCATATTATTATTAATGTATTTCTAGAACTTTTTAACGGAGAACCTATATTAAATTTATTTTTTGGAAATTTATATATATTATATGTAAAAATTAACATCATAGTTTAATTGAAACATAACAATTAGGTATGTTTTTTTGATATTTTTCAGAAATTTTTCATATTTTGATTAATAAAGAAAAATACTGAATCTTAATTCAATTATTCCTTTTCATCAAATTAATTTCTACTTATTAATTATTTTTAATATTTTTGTATATTTAATTAGATAAATTTCCTTTCAATTAAAACATTTTTTTTCATTTTATTCAACTTCACCTTCATATTGACTATAGAATCATAACAAATGATATATGGTTTTTACATTAAAAACCTACATTGTTGTCCCATTGGTAGGATTAAATTTAAATAAATTTCATACACATTTCGGATTGGAATTTATAAAATGGATTAAATTTTAATATTATTAATAATTTATAATACATAATAGGCTAATATTAATTATTTTCAATACTTATTTGTATAGTTAATTAAAATTAATTACAATAATTAATGTTCACTTATGATTAACAAGGGACTCAACCATAAAATTAAGCAGAAAAATGTCCTTAAAAATTGACCAAAATCCATTTTACGTTCATATTTATTCCCTATACGACCTTTTATATAATTGGGTCTATTATTTGGTAAAATTTAAATTCTCAAAACATGGGTGGAATTCCCTTTTTCCAAAATTTACAAGAGTGAAAATCCTCCTCTAATAAAAAAGGACCTATTCTTTTCCCACATCATCAAAAATATTTTGACACTTTGGATTGGACAAGATCCATCAATATATATCCTAAAAAAACCACCCTCATCCTTGAATCCTCCCATTTTTAATTAATCTTCAATGGAATCCATTCGGTGCCAACCAAATAAAGTTACATAAACAAGAGGTAATATCTTCCATTAAGATAGTTAGTTTTATATTGTTTCTTCACCACCTAAACTATTATTTTTAAATAACTATATAAAATTATTATCCTAAATATACCATTATTTTTTATGTATAGGGTTCAACATATACTTACAGACACTTCTATATAATGGGAAATGAACATTCTAATTACGTGTGTGACGAACTACATCCTTATGAAATGATGTTCTTCTTTTTTCCACTTTCACTTCTCAATGATGGGAAATATGATGGGAACCATATTTATATATATTATATATAAGATATTTTAAATTTCTCTATACCTATATAATTTTGTTATAACACATTCATTTATTCATTACATCTTTTGTAAAACCGAAAACATTGTTTGTGGATGTGTGGACTAATGACGCCAAAAAGTGATATGATTCGATCACAAAATACATGGAATCTATAAAAGGATTATTTTATTAACCATATTTTACATAAATTAATAGATGAAATTCATGAAATAATTAACATCAATGATATATAATATATATCAATTTCTTTTTCAAACATTCACACACTTAAAATTTATAATGTCATCTGTAGACGTGTGGACTACCACCACCTCACCACGATGTGATTCCTTTTACATATAAAGAATTAAATATATAAGTATATATGATTAAATAAAATGGTATTAATTATTTGATTAAAACTATTTGAAGATATTGATTTACTGAACTTTATTCCAAAATAATTATTTTTAAAATGGAAATGTTATTGATGTGTGTGTACAACATATCATATCTACGATTATAATGTTGTTTCATTTTTAATAACCATATTAATGATTTTTTAATGTATAATTGATTTATAAATATATAAATTATATATGTATTATTATTCTGGAGATTTGATATAATGATCTCCTTTTCATATTTGACCTACAAATGTTTTTTGACACATAAAATGAATTCGGTCAAAACACCCAACATAATATTAATTGATTTAATAGTACTATACAACTTTTTAATATGTTAAATAAAAGATATGAAATAAATTAAATTGTTATAAAGAGATGAAATACTTAACTTATATATTTTATTCAAGAATATAAATACATATGAGATAATTCAAATGTCTTGTAAAGGATTTCTTCTCAATTTTCATTCCATTGATACTTTTTTATTAGTATTCACTGATTCACTTTTATATTGTGTATATACTACCATTTAAGATATTATGAAACTAATTATTCTATTTATATTCCATGTTTCAATTAATTCATAGGAATGTATGATCTAAATGTTTCCAAGTGTTAAGGGACACATTGGTATGTAAAAAGATTATCTTCTTCAAGAATTCACTCAGTGGTTATACTTATAATATCATTTTTTATGTGATTGTTAAATTTCTCTTAAAATAACCACATTATGGTAATAATTATTCACTGAATATTTCTATGAATATAAAAACTATTATAAAATGGTTATTATTATTTCCCAACTCATATACCATTTTTATATATGGTTTTCACATTGACAGTTATTTAATTTACTAGGTTGCACTTGATAAATTTGTAAACATTATTCAGTATGGTTATTTGATAAGTTCTGTTATTTGTATTTAATATTGGATATGAGGAATGATTTGGACCGTAAATAAAGGGTTGGGACTAGACAATATATAGCCCACACTACATCGATAGGTCCTCAAGAGAAAACTTAGTTGCAAAAATTAAACATTTTTCTAACTATAATTTAAAATTGTCATCTGAAAGGCCTTTACTATATAGGTTTTCATGTGCCTCAGACATAATTTCCAATAATTAAGACATTTCTTCATTTAGTTTTAGTTACTGTTAATTAATGATGTTTTTTATTGACATATCTATAGAAACATTTCATTTTCAGTTCATCAATTAAATTGAACGTGTAAGTTTCTTGCCATTCCAAAATTATTTCTTCCTTATCAAGTATATTTAATTGCATATGATTCCGTCTATTACCTTTTCATATTGATTATGAACTTCTTTCTCAATTTTTTCATTACATAATATGTGTGTTCTATTATTTTCCATGGAATAATTATTGTTCTCCTTGATTCATTATTGCTTCAGATTATCATTACCCATACTAAGAATTTGAGTTCACCCTTATTATTTTCTCATTTCCCTAGGAATCCTATAATTATACTATGAATGATATAAAATTATATAATTGATAAAATATTGGTTTTATCTACAAAGTTATGTTTTTTTAATTAATGTATTCATTTATAATACAACACTCATATTTATATCAGGATTACCAAGAATGTTAAATGATTAAATCCTAGAGGATATCATTTCATATAATCATTCCAATGTAATTACATCATGACACCAAATCTAGGGTTTATGGGGTCTGGGTACTAATTGTCATTCATGTTTATGGGTTTTTTGAAGGCTGAAACACAAATATTTTTAGAAATTATTGGATGCCACATGCTCAGTAGAATCTGTGTAAGAATGAGATCATCATTTTTTAATCATGCAAGTCCTGGATATAGGGTTGAAGGAGAACACATTGTTTTAATAAATAGTGAAGAATGTGCTTCAAACCCCAGAAAAGGCCTCAAACATTTATCACATTTCTTGGGAGAATATTTTCAAATATTCAGGTAAATAGTGAATATGAACCATACGATTTGTTCTTTGATGTAGTGAAGGGAGCATGGATGGAATATTTTTTGGTAAACCATGTTGTGAAAATGTGCATACCCCTATTTTTTGGTGAAATTTCAAATTCACTATTAAATTTTTTGTAAAATTAAACAATTTTCAATTTCAACTCCATTGGATATATTTGAACATGGGGGATCTTTTTTTAAGCCCATTGCATTCAGTTTCATCCCATATCCCTATGTGATATGAGAATCATTCTCTGATTGTAACAATAGATTTCCAGTGGTAGTCTCCTTAATAATCTTGTGTTATTAATCATTTTAATTCATATTAGTGATGTTTTTAGGTGGAAGCTAACATGATCCATTTCATTTTTCATTTTTTATTCTTCATTTTCCTTCTAATTTGGATCTATTAATAGTCCAATACTGGACAATGTTGCTACTATAGACCTACAGTAGGTTTTTTATACATTCACATTATGGTTTGGAACATTATAGATATAACAATAATTGTTTTTCATATATATCCCTATGATGGTTGTCATATATTTAATTGAATCCTTTAATTATATTTAAGATAACATATTATGGATGACCACTACATATATTGAGATTATTGGTGGTTTATTCACCAAAGTAGGCCACTGATGTTGTGTACCCAAAATCTTAAATATTTTTTTACCACCAATATGGTGAATGTGAACTTTTCATGTAAGAGGAATAAATTAAAAAATTTAGTTAAATTTAAATGAAATATTTGGAGATTGTTTTTACCACATTCCAGGATATTTATAGATTTGAATTTTTGAAACTATTAAAATGAATATTATAGAAAATGAGTTAGAAGAAATAAAAATATGAAAATGATTTTTAATATTGAATTAGTCGAATGAGATGAATCATTAGGGTTGTCGATCCCATGGTAGGAGTATCTTGGATCCAAATTACATTTTTAGAAAGGGATTATACATCCATGGATCATTATTACAGAAGTGGATTTTATGAATAAGATTACTCATTGGTTCCTAATTTTGTACGATTTTTTCTGCCTTGATGCACCTTAGATTCATAATTATTGGTCTCTCATTAGATATATGATGCTGATATTATCCTTACAATCAAAAAATTTCATTAACGAGATTCCATAAAAATTATCCTTGGTTAAAATAATGATTCATTTAACATATATTACTTGGATATAGACATGTATAATCTTCCACTTTTAATTAAACACTACATACTTTTTTATCTTGTTTATATGGAAAGGCAATGAGGATATATAAATACTAGATTATACATCCTGGTTGTGGTCATGGCTAAACATGGTTACAAAGTACGGTCGTGGTGTGTTATGGAATATATTAGGACTATCCTTGTAATAGGAGTCTTACCATTTTTTCATAGGTAAATTTATTTTGTTTTTTAATATCTCATTACATTTATTACTTTTCCCCTAGTATCTCACTCATACTACTATAATATATATTACATATTTAACATTAATTTGTCTTGTATTTAACAACCTATAAATGTTATAGATATAATTTGTGGTGTACTACTGAGTGTTATACCATACCATATTCAGGATGTCATTGGGTACCCAAACAAAAAATTTCGATGTAGGTACGGATTAGGGAAATCATAAATATTTAAATGCATGGCATTATGTTATGTTTAGGATAAGCCGAGAACTAGACCGATATAAACCTGGTGATGCTAGATGGTGTAATTATTTTCATTATTCTTTGTATATTCACACATGTAATGTAATCGATGCTAGAAATCATTTTTACATCAATTTACTGACCTCAAAAGAAAAATTATTTTATATGATATTACTTTTTCTATTGTTTATTTATTCATTTCATTGGCATCTATAATTTTGAAATAGATTTTTTATTCATCTATTAATTGTTATTATTATTATGTTTTGGTACAATTTTCCCAAAGGGAATAGTATCCCCACAAACAAACAATGTAAATTTCTATTAGTCAGCAGCCTCGAGAATTTGGGGACATATGTTTCAGGCTATATGAACAACTAGATCTAGGCAACAGATTATCGAATCTATATTGGAAATTATCAATGTTGTATCATGGGGTGTTTTTTTTACAATAATTATATTTTTTACATAATAAATAGGTATTACAAAGTCATATGAATGTAGTAGTATGATATTACTTCTATTAGCTAACCCACATTCAATAACATCCAAATACCCTCTAATGAATCATTTTTTTCATTATTTATCGAATAATAGTTGATTTGATTATACTATTGGGTCAAGAACATGAATTGTGATGTTAACATTGATTTTATTGCGGATATATTATATTATATTCATATTAGATAAGGTTTTTTTTCAAATGAATCATTTTAGTCACCTTCTAGGATTCACAAGTCATGTATTATGGTATTCAATATAGGATGAATTGCATGATTAATAACATTTTGATATGTTTATTATGAGATATTCCTACGATTTGATAAATGATTTTTTCTTGATAATAGGAAATGTAGTGGGTACATAATGTGGAATCCATAACCTGAATTGTTTCTTCCTTATTAGGATATAGTAGTAACCCTATGAAATCAACTACGCACTGTTGTGTCAAAGACAATTGGTTGCACAGACATGAATTTGATTTGTTATGGATTTGGTGGATTCCATAGTTTGGTCTGTGATGTTCATGAGACCTTCGGTATTAGACATTGTGAAAAATTATATACAACCATTTTAGAAAGAAATGTGAAAATAATAAGAAATAAAATAGAAAATAGAATTTTGAAATTGAGATTTTGACACTAAACATTACGTTGAAGTGGGATGTAAGAAGTGTCTCTCTTGATGTTATTATTGATCCTTTTTACCTGGTATTAGAATTAGGAGTAGGCAAATGGGGTGTGAGATATTTATAGAAAGGATTTCACATGAACATAATTTTAAATTGTGACCCTTCATTATCAAAATATTTTGAGGCACATGTTCGGAATTTTAGAGACATACCACAACACCACACTCTAGTTGTATTCTAGGAGGGTGGTGAAGTACATGATCTAGAGGTGGTGGACCATGGGCAACCAGAAATTCCTACAATAGTTCAAACGAAGACCCAATGTTTTTACAAAAAACAGGTGATGAGGAAAAGTTTTTAATGGGGTTTTACGTAATATTCAATCATTTTTGGGATATATAAATCCTGATTTGTGTATGGAAGAGCTAATGCATGTGTTCCTTCGTTATCATCCACTAAGGATTATGTGGGATAGAAACCAACACAGTACTATGGTTTTTCTAGATACTATATTTTCATTCTAAAATCATATGGAGACACCTCCTAACGGGAGAGGCAGGCCTACTAATTATCTACATTGGGGAGAAACAAATCAAAGGAGGATATTTTTTATGAAGGATGATAGTCTATGATATAAGGTTTTGGTTGATTTCCAATCCAAGATTTATGATAAATTTTTTCCAGAGAAACTGAGAATAGAGTATGAAAGAGAGTCTATTATATTGGGTCAGGTAGAGATAAAAATGAAGGAATATTTGGAATTATTTATAGAGGTTCATTATATTAACCTAATATATATTTTTGATGAGGCATTGAGGGGGTAAATCTTTGAGTAATTATTCATGAATACCATTTGATCACTGGTCAATGTGTTTAGGTTGATGTCTGTGACTAATATAGTGACCCATGTGTTGATTAACAAAAGAATATTGACGAAATATGGTGGTGTAGAGAGGGGATGTCTGGACACTCGACCAAGTGGTTCAATGTATAATGATTGGAAGTGTTTTGTTCTTATAATGAGACAAGTACCAACCATGCAATTTGTGTCTATATCTCTATTTTCTATTATTAGTGTTGCTGATGGGGACATGTTAGGAATCATTATGATTGAGATCTAGTAGAGTGATGAGATTACGACAGTATGGGACTCAAATAGTGTTTTTATAGGACCACCCCTAAAATAGTTAGTGGAAGGGGGTCTTCACTAACTCCCCATAGAAGATTGGGTTTTATAGAACCTCATCAGGCTGGGAGATCAAGCATTTCTTGTTAGATAGGATGAGGTGGTGGCCATGGTGACAGAATCCAGGCAGCAGTTATAACTGGGCATTATGGTGGGACTATATTAAGTAGTGCATTTGATTCATATGGTTGTGGATTAGGAAATATATATTATGTATAGACTATAGTGGAGTAGAAGATAATTGTTCCATCTATTGTGATAGGTATAATAATGTTAGCATCTACCCTTTTATCTTCTCATCTTGATATAGGTGTATCACATAGCTTTATATTTATACCCATGGCAAAGAGCCTTAAGATGAGTGATTTTTTTATAAGGGTTTCATGATAGTCAATACTCCTTCAAGAATTATAATAGAATGTCTGTAACATTATAATGTTTTACAATTGAGATAAAAGGATTCACATAATACAAGATCATTTTTTTATTGAGATGAAAAAGTATTGTGTCATCCATAGGATGGAATTTAACATTTCTTATTAAGTATTTATTGATTCATATCAAGAAAGGGTGACTTTCAATTCCCATAGGGGAGAGATTTTATTCAAAGAGGATAATTTGATGTTTCAGAATGTAGATTTAGACTTGAGAATATTGGTATGGGTGGGCTGACATCCAATATTAATTGTTTGTATATTGATGATCAGGGATCATTTTAGGAATGTTTCCCTCCAATGATTGATCATTTCTGGTATGTTTACTTGAACATATTTTCTCATGTACATCCAAATAGGGTTTTATATCTCTCAATCAGCACAGTTTCTAGAGCCGGATAGGTATCCATTCCTCCTAAGAGGATGGTTACTACATAATTGAAGGAACTCGAGAATTAACTGTATGATTTGGAGGAAAATGTGTTAATATGACCTCATACATCCCTATGGTGTTGTGTGGTCCTTCTCTAAAAAAGGATGATGGTACCCTAAGTGTCTTCATAGATTATAACAAATTGTAATAGAAAACGGTTAAGAATAAACATTCTTTTTTACTGATATATTTCATTTTTTATTAGCTCTGATGATATTTAATTTTTTTCGAAATTTATATTTGATCTAGGTAACATCAGATGTGAGATCATCCTATATACATACCTCATACAAACATCCATTGCTGTTATGTTATATATGAGTATCTTTTTATGCCCTCAGGTCTCCCAAATTATCTAGATGTTTTTTGGGGGCTGATGAACCATTTTTTCTATCCTTATTAGAACTCATATGTCATGGGTTTCATAAGGTGTTATATTTAGGAATTCTCACAACAAAAGCAACCATTACAATAACCTTGATATCATTTTGGATACACTGAGGGATCATTAGTTTTATTATATCGTCAAAATTTTCCACTTATGTATGGATTAGTTTCACTACCTGGGGTATATTATATTGAATACATGAGTATGAGTAATCTAATAGAAAGTTAAAGATATATATTCCTAAAAGAAACCCAAGAACATTTTTATATTGAGAATTTCTTGGAGATTGATGGATATTAAAGGAATTTATTAAATAACTTCTCACACATAGAAGTAGCTCGGATGGGAATGACTAAGAATGGTGTGACATTTGTATGGATATATATCATTGAGATAAAATTTCATTATATTAATGAAAAATAGATGTCTATTCTTGTATTGAAAATGTTGAAGCCTGGTAGGAGTTACACAGTTTATTGCAACACATCTAGAATCACTAAATAGGTTCATCTATGTAGGAGGATAGATTCATGGTGTACAGATCATATAAATTGAGGCCACATGAGAGGAATTACCCTAAAAGTGATCTTGATTTGGCTGTAGTTTTCCATCCATTGTGATATTAGAGCCATCAGTTATACCTAGAAATTTTTTTGATGTACATGTACTATAAAATACTGACGTCAATATTTACAAAAGTAAGATCAAATCCGGGATAGTGAAGGTGGGTTGAGTGATAATAGACATTTGACCTTTAGATTCCCTATATTCCTAGAAATGGATGTATACTAGTAGATGACCTGTATAGGAGGAAACATATGAAAGAATTTAATGAGGAAGTTAGTGAGTGGTAGCTTATGGAATTGTTTTAGTATATTCACCTAGATGGGAAAACTTATTGGGGGAAGACTATTATATGTTCCTTTGATATAACTTCCACGCTATTAGATAGAGTGAGAATGATTCAAATTTCTATTACTAAGGTACATGTCCTCTGGGAGATTGTTCCATGTGAGGATCTACCTCTTAGTTCTACATTGAGTGAGGATGAGAACCTATGTATACATGGTCATTTTTAGGTACCATTGGAGATAAAAAAGTTGATTATGTGCGAATTTCATGAAAAAAATTGTAATGTTTGCCACAATTTCATCAAGATGAGTCATGATTATAATGATAGTTCTGGTGGCCAGGGTTAAAATGGGAGGTGGTTGGTTTTATAATATGGTGTTCCACCAATCCATGGGTGAAGGTGGAATATTATTGATCATCTAGGAATTCACATTGGGTTAAAATTACAAACTATAAATTTTATTATGTTACAATGGATTTTATGACCATTTTTTCATGGCCCCCACAAGAAAGTGATATCAATTTTATTTTTTTGTATATGCTCAGAAATATTTTTCATTTCATGGAAATTAGGGATACCTTCTCTATGGATCGTATTAGAAGGTTTTATATTCATAAAGTTGTATGTCGTAATGGTGTCCCCATTACTATCTTTAATGATAGAGACTTAGATTTTATGTCTCACTTAATGAATAGTTTGAAATTGGATTTTAGTGAACAAGTTCGTATAAGAACATCCTAAAATAGTCAGACAGATATTCAATCAAAGCATGAAATATAATATCTTGATGATAAGATTTAGGCATGAATTATATATTTCATGGGATCTTAACAAAGACATATTTTCCATATTGGGTTCACTGACAAAAAATTTAATATGATTCCACATAGATGGACCAATTTGATAATTAGTTTGACATCACATTTCGATCACTCATGTGATGGTTTGTGGTAGGTGACACAGATTATATTGATATTATCCCATATAAGAGACTTTTGGAAATATCTATTTGATAGTAAATAAAATTTCTACTACATAGTCTTTAAATAAATATTATAAACATCACTATCGTTGACCTCTAAATTTTGAGGATGGTGATCATGCATTTTTATGTACCTTATATAGGATCAGGAACAGATTGATTAAGTGAAATTGTATGTTTTAATGGTGATATGTTGGGAAATATTATATTCATGAAAGATTTGGGACGATATCCTATCTAATTTGGTTTCTTCAAAGGTACTAGACCATTTAAGACATATTCTAAATATCTCAGATTCACCGATATCACTCAGGCACATAACACACACTATTTCAAGATTTTGTGGAGTTATAGGTATATGATTATTTTGATGGGAATCCTATTTTTTTCATTGACAGATGAATGATGGTTTTTCGAGTCCAGTTAGATCCTCCAATATGGCTATTATAGATGTGTGTCCGTTTATAGGATGAGACATGGGAGTGGGAGAGAAATGTATATTATTAGTGGGTAGAGTTATTCTCAGGTGATTCCTGACCACCCATAATAGAGAAATTCTGGTAACAACTACCTAAAGGGGGAATATTGTTTATTCTTAGGTTTTACTATGATGTAAGGATCAATTTTTTAAGTTTAAATCCATGTTTCTAGACAATTGGGGGGGGGTGAAACTATGATAACAAGTGTTTCAAGGGAGTTTGGGGATTTTGTGGAGCATAGATTCCAACATTTTTTGAAAAAAGACATGTCACACGGTTAGTAGAAACCATTTTGGATAGGACACATGGTTTTTATGACTATATGACATCTAGATTGTTGGTTAGAGGATCCCACATGGTTTGAGGAAACAATATAAAAGGTGGTTCATTCCAATGTAAAGGCCTCTAAATCATTTTGTAGTGGCTGACACAAGTTATCTCATGATTAGGTAATCCATGTGCATGAATCTTACTACTTTCCCCTTGAAGGAGTGAAGGGTTTATGGTTGGTGCATGGTTTGGCCAACCATGTGATCAAACCATAAGACACGTATTTTTATTGGTGAAATTACAATTTTTCCACTTAAAATACTTATAACATAATACTATTTTCTACTTATCATTTATTTAATTTGATTAATACATAGAGATCTCTATTGAACCCAATTCCATATATTTTTATCCCAATTCGCCATGGGGTCTCAGATTTGAGAATAAATCTCATTATTTGATTCACCCCAGTATGTTCTATGATCATCTTGTGACTTTATTCATTTGACATCAAATATATGGTGTTATTTAGGTCAAATATAATATTCCATATTTCCTTATAATTTTTATCTTCTTCATTTTACTTCTAATGTGGATTGAATTAGAGGATAATACTAGATGTGTTCTCTTTGAAAATACTATAATAGGTGGACTATACAAATCCCTTGTAGTTTAGTGGATTATAAAGATAATTGTAAATGTATTGCATGATATTCCTTCCATAGTCAACATAAAATGAATTGAAATCTAGAATTAAATTTAATGGACTCTATTATGGTTTCCCAAATGTTCTTTAGATATTTCTGTAGGTTTTTAACCAATCTGAGGAGACCCATGGGGTGTGACCATTAATTTTTCATATGTTATAGCACGGATGGGGTGTGTTTGTACTCTTAGTTTGAAGAAGACCATGTTATATTTAATTTTATTGAAATTAAATTCTAAGAGAATTTATTCCTCATTTATCATTATATTAAATGATATGAATTTTTCGAACTGTGAAAATGGAATTTTTTGAAAAAAAGTTGGAAAAACTATTGTGATGTAAATTATTATGAATGTTAAATGATATGGATGAGATGAATCATAATTGTAGTGGACATATTGGTTTTCAAAACATTGATCCTGATTCCATTATATTCCATTGATTATACATCTATGGATATTGATTAAATAATGGATTCCACGGATGAGATTTCACCTTGGGTCATTATTCTGTTCGATGCCATCAACCTAGGTACCCGATAAATCTAGATTTCATAAAAGTGTATTAAATATATACTATTATGATGATCAATGGATGACACCTAGGTCTTTTCTGAGTTTCCATCGTTACGATCATGCTAATTGAAGAGGATGCCTTGTTCATTTATACCTTGGACCAAGTGTTATATGGTATTCCGCTTTTGATTACCTAGCATGATCATTATAGAATACTTCTTTATATGGAAAATAATTTAATTTAGATAAATAATGTTTTATATAGAATGTTATGGTAGTGGTTACACATGGTTTATAGCAGGTCCATAGTTGATTTAGGAATATTTTTCTATTTCCCTAATTATATGAGTCTAACAATTGTTTTTCATGGTGGCTTCTTTTCCCATATAGTATCACGTTACATGTATAAATTCTTTAATGGGATATAACTTGTAATACATTAAAAAAGTTATATAATACAAATTATCTTATTATATGTTGCATAACATGGAATTTTTTTAGAATCCTTTTGTGGTGGCCTATTGAGTGTCATCTCACACCCTATTCCGGCCATGTTGTGTACCCAGATCAACTATATGGATTTAGGTAAGGATCAGGGAAAGTGACAAAAATTCAATGAATGAATGTGTATTATGGTTAGGATAAGTGGAGTATAGGACCAAGATGAGGCTCATCATTATATCTTGGATATTTCATATTATGTATTTTTATTGATTCATGTATTGTACTGGACGCTTGTTACCTATCTTCCAGCTTTATTGTTACAAGACACAATACATCATTGATCAAGGGAATATTTTTAGAATTTTACATTTATTCCTATCTTATTTATCAATCATTATTCTTATTGATTTATTGATTCATCAATTGATTTTAATTAAAATTCCAATGGGTCAATCTTTGGGAATGAGGGCACAATATCCCCCCATACACACCATTGGACCATTCTCATAATTGACAGACTGTGGTGTTTATTGAGATGAAAATGAGATCATGATACCCTTTTTCTCGGGGAACAAGATAATGGAATTCTGGTCGAGAAATAACAGATCAATACTTAACCATGTATTCCAAATCATTTTGAAGAAATATTAATGTTATTTTCCCTTATATTTTGTATTTTACCTTTTATATATTAGGTACCTTGTTTTTATACATGTATATTTTTTTATTAAATATAAAAATTTACACCTAAAAAATCTTGTAATATAAAAAATAATTAATCAATGTTTAATCTAATTATAATTCAATGATTGGAAAAATGATCCCGTAAATTGATAGATTTCAGATACAGATCAACTATTATTTATTAAAAATGATTTTTAATAGTTATGTTTTATTAATATTACTTATCAATAATTATTAATTAAATTTAAGTCGAAATTATTATATAATTGATTAATAATAGTTTTGGAGTCATTATCTACTATATATTAATATTATTTATTACATAAATACTACATCGAATAAATAAAACTAGAATATGAAAATAACACTTTCACCGTTATAATGGTAATTATATTAGTGTTATGAATCTTTCTTTCGTTCCGAAAAATTAAAAAATAAATTATTAAATTAAATTAAATTAATATCTAAAACATGAAATCCATTTTTTGTAAATTTTTATATGTGATGAATTTTTTAAATGTAATGGAACAAAAATAATATTTTAGAGTAGAATGTTACTTATATTTACAAAATATATAAAAATATGTTATACAAATTTGATATAGTATTTTTATGTAAATCATTATACTATTTAGATTATTTTTTTTAGGTTCATAATTTTTTTTAGATTTTAATAAACACTTATTTCATGATAAATTTACAAATATTATAGTATGAGTATAAATATATTTTTTTCATATTCACTTAAAAAATAAATATTTTTTAGTTAATATAAAAAAATCAACCATAGCTAATTTTGACAAGATGATTAAAAATATTATGTTCAATTGATAAATTTAAAATACTTAAATTTAGAAATTCATCATTAAAATGAATGAATAATATATAAATAGAATGAATTTTCTTTTAAAATTCAGATTTAAAATATAATGTGTTATGAACCAAATTATGTAATAATTTATAATTTATTATAATATTTTATTTATTATAGGTTTTATTATCCTTACATTTATATAATAATACACCTCTAATATATATTGGATCAATGTAGTTTAGTACAATCAACCAAATAATCAATTGAATATAGTATTCATGTAATGTGTCAAAATTCTATTTTTATTATATTAAATCATCCTATAAATTTGGTAAAATAAAAATGAATCAAATCACTTATTAAAGATGGTATTATAGATCTACACAAGAACACTTTTATAATTCTCAAACGTTAGTAAGGGTAAGATGATATGTGATATAATATATATAATGATAATAATTTCAAAAGCAACAAAAAAATTAAATAGTATTTTCTTTATATCTATCCATGTAAAGTGGTGATGAATAAAACATTACACAGGTACATTGAGATAGTAGACTATACATATGCATGATTGATGACTTCATATTCAATCACATGAAAAAGATATTGAATATTTATTTACCATTAATGTAAAAACAACTCAGTAAAGTAAATACAGTAATTTAATTTTCATTATATGGTAATTTCATATTTGTATGTGGTTTATGATGAAAATAACATTAAAATTCATATTAAGAACATATTCATCGTCTTTGGGTTACCTCCTTAACATAAGCAATTTTATTACATGATGTGTTATATTTCTGAGACAATGATTTTTAGTATAAGGTAAAGTATAATTTGAACGAATTTGGTAGATCATAATTAAAATATGTTTCCCAGGTAGTTTAGATAACAAGGGAGAAGGGGTTCCCTTTTATTAGTTAGGTGAGTGGCACAATTTTAAATTTTATGAACTATTAAATATTACATATGTCATACCCCTGGAATCGTGTTACATATATTATCACATTTCATATATAAGATTATAAACGTAAAAATCCATGAATCAAATAAAAATAATGATGTTATTGTATAACATTACCACAATATTCTAACCATTTTTATCATGTTTATTCCTTTTACTATGGAGACAACATTTTAACCACTCTTACACATCATAATGATAAAAATATGAAATTCACCTACTTAATAAATTTGACCACATTATTAAATATTCTTGATATATATTTCAACATTGAATGTTCAAAATTATAGGAAATTGGTTTTTAAATAATTGGAACAAAATAAATTGAAAAAAAAATTTTCTATTGAAAATGTCATTTTTACAAATAAAAAAGTCTTTTACTAATATCAAATATAATGTCGAAACCTATAGAATGGATTTGATTTTATTATATAAAATTGAAATTATAATCTGATTAAAAAACCACCAAATTATGAGAATATTAAATCACATTATTTGATGAAAATAAAGGAATCTTTAAAAAAAATATTTCACTATTAATGAAAAATAAGAGCTATTTTTGAAAAATCACAATAAATTAACCCATAGATAAATTTGACCATTTAATTACGAAACAAATATTCATTTAATCAAATTATAATTATAAAATTTATAATTTTCCCTTGACATATAAAAACAAATTGTTTAATTATATTGATATAATAATAGGATTTGCATTGGGAAATAGTTAGTGATGTAATGCTTTCATATTATTGGATTATATTGGGGGTTACACACATTCATTCTATTATAGCATTTAATGGAATAAAATTATACTGGATAATTATAATAACATTATACATTAACAACTCATAATTAACTAATTTATAAAAATAGTTCCTCTTTCATAAAATTTAATTATATTTCATTTTATATTTTAAGATAATTTTGTAAAAACCTATATTTAATAGTGTATAATTTATGATAGTGTGTATTTTTTTCCAATTAAAACATGTATTTATGTTTATATCTCTATTATATTATGGAATAATTTTTTAAATAGATTCACCAAATTAAAAAATATAAACTTCTTAACATATCTACTCATCCTTAGATCCTTTGAAACTCATATAAAACCATGATATGATAAAATTAAATATCATTAAGTGACAAAAAAATGAAATAATTCTATTACTAAAGTGGAAAATAGGAAACCCCAAGAGGATATTTTTTTATTAAATCCATGAGTACATAAATAATAAAATCACAAGAGAAAATAAATTTATGACAAAATAAACACATTTGGAAAAATTAAAATGTATATGTAAAACCATGAAGTCATATTAGGGAATGTCGTAACTCCTGAAAAAATTCATTTAGAAAACAAAAATATTACAGTTAAATATTCCTTAACATGGGAAATCACATGTATTCAATAAAAATAATTTTTTAGAATTATATTTTTATCATGGAGAATAATATGTAAAACCTATGTATACTATGGTATAACATTTCCTTGAATAAAATAAATACAATTTATTCCACATGAGTAACCATCCATGTTAACTACTTCATTTTATCCTTCTATGTCTACATCATTACCCAATCTGTTAGAGAGAAATATCAACATCATCTAATGTCATGAGATATATCTGGCTCACCCATCATAAATTATCATTCTAAAGTAAAATATTATAAAAATTATTGTAATCATTGTAATTTCCATCAAAAAACCATTCAAAAAATAATTTGAACCCCAAAAAAATATGTTTCATTTTTATATAAATGTTATGAAAAATATACCTTTAATTTAAAAAATACAAATAATGTTAGTTTTCTAAATGATCAAGAACATTATATTCCAATGAAAAATCATTTTAACCAGTATATAAATCATTATAATTAACAATGGTGGTGTTAGTGAAACAAATATTCCATGTTATATATGTTATAAATACATTCATTTTTTTACTTTGATAAAAAATTGTAATAACCCATATGGTATATTTTTTAAAAAAATTATATATTTTTATTAATTTTAAATTACAATAAAATTACAGTAAAAATATTTTATTTTTCAATAATAAAATTCATGGTACTTTTTTATGATCATGGATATAGAGGATAATTATTTCAAATTAATTATTTAAAATACGGTTTTACTGAAAAACATATTATCTTATGTCATGTCTAGCTTAATACATTTTTATAATATATATTAATAGTGTTATAATAGTTTTATACATTTAAAATAAAAATTTTCAAATTCAATTAATTATTATTATTCTATTTATTTCAATTATTACCATTTTTTAATTTGTTACTATAATTTATATGTTAGCACTAGATATTTTGGAGTCATTAGGTTTACAACCCTAAAAAAACATTGGTGTGTTCAATATTATTAATGGGTTATGGGCAAATAGCCTCATTAATATTACACATGTTGTTATTAACTTATTTATACATTAAATACACTTATAAAAAAACTTGTATGGTGGGAATGAAAAATTAATCGCATCAGTTTATAGTGACAGTACATCGTACATACACATGAACAATGTTTTTAATACACACAAAATGGAAAAGAAATGATGTATATTCTCTTTTACCTTTAGAAATCGTAAATAAATTATAATTTTATAATTTATTATTTATTTTAATAATTATGACCTACCACGTGTGTTGGAAATGAAAAATGAATCACATTACTTCATAATGATTGTATTCCACTCATATGAATGAGTGGATATATCAATATCAAATGGATTTAAAGGTTAACAAGGTATGTAAAAAATTACCATTAAATAATCATAATTATGCCATAAAACCAAAATTTATTTAATTAAGCAACCATTTAATCCATCCATAAAATCTATTGATGTAAAATGAAACAAATTGCTTTTTATTGGTTGTAATCCATGTGTACAGAAGGGAAATTGTTTCATTTCTCATATTAATAAAAATGAATTAAAAATGGGTGGAAAATATTTATAATAAAACTTATTTATATTTATTATATATATGATATTATTCCAAAATTAATTAATTATATTTTAATGTGGATGAATAAAAATTATTCCAAACATCCAGTTATGAGTTATACCTCTTCTTTGAGAATCGTCCATTGTCATACACATTAATCCTTCTAGGATTGGAATTTTGCTGAGAAAATAACCTCTCAGACGTGGGGAGGAATCATGTGGGGATATTTAAGCTAGTAAAGAAAAATTTACAGTTCTCAAAATTTGTTGTAAAACAGTATTTGAGTTCCCCTTTTACATGTAAGGAGAGTGGTGCACTTGTGATCTTTCTAAACATTTGAATATCATAAAATAAATAGGCATGGTTAGACTGCTAGACAATTATAATCTATTAAATATATTATTATAAGGATTACAAAAAAATGACCTGAAAAATATATTTTAATAAAATTGGACTTATAAAAATCATTTACCTTAATTAATATCATTAATCATTTACTATAGTGACATATTATTACAATGGTCACTTATCATAATGACCAAAACCTGAAATTGGATTTATTACTAAATTTTATCCTTCTCGATATAAATATTTCAATATTAAATTTTTATAAGTGGAATTAAATACACTAAATATATATATATATATTTGTGTGTATGTGTGTTTTTACAATACAAGTTAAAATAGTTTTTCAATAATTGTGTTTTAATCATAAAAATAAACATATATGAAAAAAATTGATGTTTGTTACAATGGAATTATTATCATTAGGTCTAACATAATTGATCTTATTTTAATTTAAATGAATATCCCAAACATAATTTTACTTTAAAATTACTTATTTAATAAAATTAATTGAAGCCATGTTTTTCAATACCCACTCAAAAAGGAATCCATTCCAGAAAATACAAATAATTCACAATAAAAAAATATTTGTTTATATAAAAAATTAAGGAAATTTTATCAAATTAAATTTATAAAACCTAGAAAATTATCTTTTATATAAAATTTTGTTAATCATTGAAAAAAACAATAAATTAAAAAAATTACATTTTGAATAAAATATTTTTTAATTTTCATATATATATAATATAAATCTACAAAGAAATTATTTATAAATAAAAATATATATTCAAGATCAAATTACCTATTTTTTAACAATATTCCCCATTTTATTATTTATTTCCTCATAATTTTATTAACTTATATAACTGGAGAGGTTATTTTAAGATTGAAGAATTTTCTGATTTCGATGAAGATTCCTCAATAATTTTATTCTTACATAAAAAATTAATATACTTAATAACATTATTTTCTCAAAATTTCACTATATAATCCAAAATCTGAACTATTATTTCATTGTAAGAGGGATCCTCCTATAACCCTAATACATAATGACAATAGATAAAATATTAGTCAAATATATATTATTATAGAAAAGAAACATGAAACACATACTGCACTTGAAATAATCATAAAGGAATTTCTACTCATAATGAAACCAACAACAAAATATATAGAATTCAATATTATCAAATGATCCATGGTAATATTGTTACATTTTTATGAATACCAATGTCTCATTCCCAAGAAGAATCAATAATAATAACTCGATTACCTCCTTCAAATGACTGATTTTCCCCTTGTTACATTAATAACTCTTCTCTCCACTATTAAAATCCATCAAGTAGAGTATAATAATCATTATATAATTAGACCTATCTTCTACAAAATCACATACTAATGACATCCTTTCACTAACATCATGAAATCATGATTGAGTTTGAAATCACATTCAATAAAATTTCTCAAAATGTTCCATATCTATACTATACTGAAAAGTTTTATTATTAGAAAAGTACTCTAATTGAGTATGTTGATCCCAACTTCCCTAAATATACAGAGGAAGAACAAATAATATTTTCTTACTCAATTAGACATCACATGGAATTACCAACATGTTTCCAAATATCATTAAAAATTCTTGGTCTATGTAAATCTCAGGAAATATAACCTTTGTGACGAATTATATCATTTCATTAAAATAATGATCTTCTTTTGGGCCCTGATTTATTTTATTGGATGAAGATGAGGGAACTAACACAAAATCTTGAAGAGGGGGAATTCCATCATTGCTAATTTATAGGTGAAAATTCATTTAATCGTCGTCCAAAGGATCATGTTCTAAATGTTACATGGTTAATGATAAGTTTTATTTTCAATTAGAGGCTTCAGCTACTCTGTTCTCTTTATATAAATTTCATTCAATCTTCAAATCATAATACTTTATCAATTTCAGCCATATTATCTTCCCTGTGATCTACAATTTTATAGTGAATATATAATTTAATTTTTTATAGAGAGTATATAGATCATATATTACCACAAAAAACATGCCTCTATATTTGAAAAGAAAATTCCATCGCTATATCCACCTGATCTTTTAAAGGGTAATTTTAACATGGTGTTTCAGATGAAATGAATTATTTTAAATTACCTATTAAATTTATGTTAAGAACAACCCATGTCCATTCAATGAGGAATAACTATAAAAAATCACCATTACATACTTGAGATTCTAACACTGGATAATTAACCAATATTGTTTAAATCACTCAAACTAGTAATCACATTCCATTATATAAATGAAATTAACACCGTTATGAGTTAACATAGTTAGTGGAATAGATAATTAAGATATTATTCCTAAATACCATTCATAGATAAGTTATTATATATGAAAACATAAATTTTTAAGGACTTTTATAGGTCTTGGCCCATATTACAACAATTTATTTTTAATTGGATCAATAGTTATATCATATATAGACACAATATGAGAATTGAATGATATATGTTATAAGAAAAATTTATGTTTTATACATATTTGATAAATATTAATTTTTTTAAATTTCTACAAACTAATGCTTCATAATTTCTCATGTTCCTCGTTTCATTTATAAGACTTAATAATGTCATCAATGAAATCGAGCAATAATTTATCCAATGACTCATGGAATACTCTATTTATAATATTCATAAATACATTTTATGCATTAATAATCCAAAGTGTTATAACCAAAAACTCATATTTCACATACCTGGTATAGAACACAATCCTAGTAATTCAATCCTCCTTACCTAATAAATTTGAATTCCTGGAATGAATATTAATTTTTTAGAAATACTAAGTACCCTAGAGATTATCAGTCAAGCCAGTCATATATAAAATATATACATGTTCATAAAAGTGATGTTATTAATTTATATACAAAAAATTAATATTATCATTTATCGAACTTTCTTTCTCACAAAAAAATTGGTTCACTACATGGTCATGTGGAAGATTTTATTGAAATATTATTGAGAAACAACATTATTTGGTTTTTCATTTATAATAAATAAAAAAATAAAATAAAAAATTGGTGTTGAAATTAGATTACCTCAAGGAACAATGTTAATAGAAAACTCAAACTCCCACTCAAGGATAATGCTAGGATACTCATCATGAAATAAGTACACGTATTAACTCACTATAAGAACATTGAATATTTTAATGGTTTTTTATTTTAAAAAATATGCCCAAATTAACATTCACATCATGATTTTATCATTTTTTCCTCTCCTTGAAATATAACCAATGATATGTTTTAATTCATAGATATAAAATTTAATTCATACTAAAAAAATAAATTCTTCACAAAGAAAATATATCATAAGATGATAAACTAAAATTCAATCCATGCCCAGAATAACATAAATCTCTATTATGGGATATGTAATACAATTTTCCCAAAAAACCAGTCCAGAAATGCTAATAAGAAAAATTATAAAAATTCATCATGCCTTTATATTACCCCAAATAATTTTTAGTAAATATGATGAAATCAATTCATGAGATATTTTTTACAATAATTTTTCTAATTTTTATATATTAATATAAATTATTATACTGATCTCAAATAAAAAAAATACATCGTAATATATGAATAAAAATTTAATATACTAGAAACCACTTAAGATAATTGTTTATAATCACCCATAGTTATAGGAAAATACATTTACACATAATTCTAAAACCATTCATTATAATTCCTATCGTTATTAACAACATTAATACATGAATTCTCAAAACGAATACTCTTATTAAAAAAATTCCACTTAAAAAACAACTTCTTTCCCATTAATAGTCTTATCAGAATAATTTTCATTAAAGTCCTGAACTAAATGATAGATATTACCAGATTGGTAATATGTTATTGATATTTTAAAAACATAAAAATTTATTTTACCATAATTGGATCATTTCCAAAACATAACTTCAAATTTCATGGTTTACTATTTATCAATTTCCTTCTCACTTCACATCTTCTTACCCTTATTTTTGTGAAATAAAAAAGTGTTTAAAGATAATATCTCTACATTCTCAAAATTATGAAAAAAATAAGCATGTCATTAACATTTAAAATATTTCAAAACTATTCAAAGACATTATTTTGGACTTCTATAAAAACATTACTAAATCATCGTAATTGTCTAGACTTAAATTTAGTGCATACCCGTTAGTAAGGTAAAATTTGTTTCAAATGATAACACATACTCTTATTTCTTTTATATATATTTTTTAAATTCTTCTTGAATGGCCCTAAGGCCTTCAATTTTAATGATTATTGATAACCCCCCTTTTAGGGGATGAGGGGGAACCTATTTTTTTTAAAGGTTGGGGTTGAAGCCTAATTTATTTAATGTGAAGAAAAGACCTCTTTTAACTGGGTAGAGGGAGACCCATTACATATCCCAAAGAATCAGTGGGCATGGATCCCATTACATAGCTCGTAGGCCCAAATTTTGGGCCCATGGCCCATTCTGTGAATAGTAATTCGGCTGCTACAGTACCCACCGCTGCTATAGTGCCCTGCCGCCGCTACAATACCGTCGATCAACATTACCACCACTGCTACAGTACCACTACAGTACTGCTATAGTACATGCGCCCCATGGGTTTTAAACCCCCATTTTATATGTAGGATTACAGGGTTCTTACCACTATGCCAATCCCAAACTACAATTTTTTTCCTATTTCAATTTCCATTATATGAAAATTCAAATTTAAAACATATTTATTATTTACAGGATCTATAAATACCACCCATACTATGAAATCAATCTGATCATTTTTAATGTTTTTTTAATCAGATATAAACATCAATTGGTTTCTTCTTTATGACGCTAAATAAAAAAAATAAATTTATTATTATCTGTATATCACAAATCATTTTATAAAATTTTTAATTTTTTCATCCATCCTTCCTATTTTATTCGGTCAAATGATCCCCTAAAATATATAATCAATTTTTTATGAAAATTTCCACTATATACATGTTCAGGTATGGGGTAATTGATTGTACTAATTCAAGGGTTATAATATTAATATAATATTTTAATGAATTTATAACATACAAAGACATATGATTTTTCTACCATTCCAAAATCCAAAATTTATATTATTATCATCATTTTGAATCATTCCAATATATGTTTCCCTCTTTTCTTAGTAAATTTTTTTTGAATATACCATTTCTAGTTAACGAAATGAAGGAATATTAAGAAGCTAGACCATGATAATATAACCATAAATGATAGTATATTTATATTTTCTTCAAACATTATTGAATGCACTAAATGTATCTAATACTTTTACATGATACTAAATATAATGACCAGTTACATTAAAACCTTTTAATTATTTGATTTATAGAAATGGTTTCATTTTTATAAATTTATATGATCATTTTTGTTCAGAATATTTTAGAAATATGTTAATGAAAAAAACAGATTTGGACACATTCAAAGAGTACTTTTTTTCCAAAAAAACTGGATTATAATGATTACACCTCTATTAAATTCATTAATCATTTAATTTTTATTAGTTGAATCACTATATTTGAAATATTAATCATTATAACATTTAAACTCTTCCGTTGACAACATGAAAAGCATTTTAAAATGTTTTATAAAAAATAAATCATATTAAGGGTTAAAAATAAAAAAGTATCATGTTAGTCAGGTTAAAAAAATGAAAATCCTTGAGTAGATTTACATTTTAATAGTAAAACATTGATCATGTACATAAAACATTAACACAACTAAAAATATATCATCTCTCAAATAAAACCATTGAATCCAATTTTTAATAATGGTAAAACCATGAAATCATCCTCATTTATAATCAAATTGTTGAAAACATTCACTCTAGAAATATAACATTAACAATTAATCATTTCATCACTCCGAAAATCATATGTTTTCCATTAAATACCCATTTTTAAATAACAATGTAGTTGAATTTATGAGAATTATTAACAAAAATTATTCACTGATATTTAATCAATGTTATAATAACTATATCCTAGTTAATTATATTTTTTAATCACACTATTAATATCCCTCATTTTACCCTTCAAATACTATATCCTTACACATTCATTAGAGAGTGTTATTGGCCTTAGAAAATTTGATGAGGATTATCGAGATCAAATATCATAATATATTATGATAAAGTAAAATGAAATGAACATGAAAATAATATTATTAGACATCTAAAACATAAAACTATTGATAGATACCTCTCATCCCATTAGAAAAATAACATCAATTTTTACAAAAAAAATTATAGAGAACTGTACCTTTCTTTTAGAAACACACGTAAATTAAAAATTATGAAAAAATGTGAACAATATATTTTTTAAAAACCCATAATAGTTATTAAAGGTGATATTTAAATGAATGATTTATTTTATTGAATGAAAAGGTGTTCAAGAAGTATATGTTAAAAACAATTCTTATATATTATGTTAATAATGTAAAAATTACAAAAATGGTAATTATTAAGATGATTTATTTTTAATCCATATTATATAATGTATAATATAGTTTAAAATTATCATAAAAAATAGTTACTCTATAAAAAATAAAATTATTGTATCATTTTATGGAACATAGATTTAGAGAGAAATATTTTGGAAGGAATGCATTAAAATAAGTATATAAATATATATATATCATACTTATAGTCTCATCAAGAATCATATGTTCTCTAACTTATAAATCATAAAATAATTTTATTTTTCTACATTAATCATATTCTGTATAATTTTAAGGTCATTATTATTCTATCTGTAATTTATTTATTACCATCTTGTATTTATTTACAAAAATGTATATGTTGGCATTAGATGTTTTGGGGACATTCAGTTTATAACCCGAAAACCACACCGATGTGTTGAAATTGATAATTGTTTTTATTTCTGTATTAACTAAAAAAATATTAAAATATTATAATTATCAAATTTACATATTAAAAAAAATTTCAATCCAACCCTTTATGGTGGGGATGAAAAATGATTCATGTCATTACCTAGAGATTGCTTCCCCAATATAATCATGAATTATGATTCCATTTTTTCTTTGTTGAGGAAAAAATAAGATAATTCTTTTCCATTATAGAATAATATATATTTTATATATATTTTATATAATAATTAATTCCATCCATATAACAAACCATGTAATGTGTACCTAAAAAATAAATCCCATCGCTTCTGGGAGGTGGTATGCCAGACATATACAAGAGATACATTATAAATTCCCAATTGGAATAAATTGTATGAGTGTTTGTAATATATCATAGTTATATACACATATTTATTTAATAATTATAATATATATTCATTTCTAGAATTTTATTATTTATCCCAATAATATGGTGATTAAAAAAACACATCACTTCGTGTAGATGGTATTCCACGCGTATTCATGAGTGTTGTTTTTATTTCATAAACGAAAGAAAGAGATATGAAAAATGATTGAATGAAAATAATAATAAAATTTTCATTCATTTTGAATACTTATTTTTTTAATTCATTATGGTTGACATATATTTTATTGAGGTAGATGATGAAATAAACATTAAAACTCCAGGTATAGAGTTATATTTCATATTTTGGAAATTTCACACAAATTACTTATTAAAACATCTAGGTTTGATCTTTTTGTGATATTAGGACCTATAAGAAATGTGAATAGATATTTGGTAGTTATTTATAGGGAATCCAACTAATCTATATTTCTCAAAATATTGGTGGAGAATAGGTTTCATTTTATAAATTTCTGTAGTGAAACCATTGTAATTTTTTTACACAATTGTATATTCGAGATTCTATACACATAGAAAGTGGCACAAAATTAATAAAATTATGAAACTAAGGTGAAAATGGTTAGAATAACTAATTCAATAATTCTTAA
This sequence comes from Viscum album, assembly GCA_963277665.1. NCBI lineage: Eukaryota > Viridiplantae > Streptophyta > Magnoliopsida > Santalales > Viscaceae > Viscum > Viscum album. Next base: position 2,130,768,727 of record OY728120.1, read on the forward strand.
AATAATATTTCTGTGGTATTATTATATTTTATTTTCCTTAAATGAAATTATTTACCCTGTTCATTGGGGAAACATTTAAAGCATGTTCACAATTACTAATGACCAAAAAATAAAATTGATATTTTTAATAAATTTAGAAATAATGATTATAATTTCAGATTAAATTATTTAATATTAATATTTTATAATTGGTGTAAATTAGTTTTAGAATATTTTTGAAAAATGGATCAAAATTCAGTGGTTAGATATTGGTTTTTTTAATCATAAAAATATTATTATTCAAAATTGAAAAATATGGTTAAATCATATAAAATTTTTTATATTAATTTATATAAAATATATATTATTATACTTTATGATCAAATAAAAAAATGAATCAAATTTTAGAATCGAATTATTTTTAGAATAAATTACAGTTTGGAAGAAAATTATATATTCTACAGTACACTAAAAATGAATTGTTTAGGAAAAAATCAAAAAAAATCCTTATGTACAATTTTATTTTCTTATATAAACTATTGAGGAATATTTTTTAATTATTTTAAAATTTTATTAATTTTTCTTAAAAATAAAATAATTTATTCCATGGAAATTACTTTTTCAAATTTTTTTTGTATTTTCAACTAATATATTTTGAAAATTTATTTTTACAATGATGATAAATAAAATTACATGTAATAAATACTTACAAATCATAAATTTATTTATTTAAAACATTAACTAGGTTCACACATTGTGTGAATTGCTTCATTCAACATTAGTTTCATTTGGTTTCCTTGAAAAAATATCTCATAATAATTTCACACTGATTGAAATTCACTCATCTTTGTTCTTGTCAATTTATCCATGATGAATTTTTTAATCCATGAAAACTAGTTTCATTGAAGAAAAAATTATAATATTCAATATTCATTGAAACTATAAGTTATTATTATCCACTTGAGTTTTCTTGAGGCCAATGTATTCAAAAAATCAAATAGTTCATGTCAAAATATGTATTTATAATCATCAAAAGTTTCATATATTCAATTACGATTCATAAGATTATGTTAATTTCGATGAATTAAATCATCCATATTCTATTTTTCTAGACATAAAATTACAAATCAACCATCATTCTGTTTGGTTATCAGGTATATATTTATTATAATTTTTTTCTAATTCCAAAGCCATTACAATGTTTCACATGTAATAGGATAAAATGTTCAAAGTATTATGTTGGTCCACTAGAATCCATACTCTGAATGCCTGATGTCAATATGATTGATTCATAACATCCATAAATTATTTAATGAATTAAATTCAGGAAAATATTTAAATACTTATTATAAAAATACATAAGAACACAAAAGGCATATGGGGATTTATAATTTCTATTTTTATGAAATTTCATCTTAATAGAATATTAAATTTCAATAAACATATAAATTAATAAATATTGGGAAATTATTATATTAAATATAGAGACCAATAATCATAATATTATTAATATTTCAGTTGATATTGTTATGACCAATCTAAAATTAATTTATTTAAAAAATATTTTATATAATAGAACAAAACAGAGAAAATATAACATCTAGAATATAATGTCTCTCACATCACAATTAAAAATGATATTTACAATATCATACATTAATATTAACCAATATTATCAATCTAAAATATTTGGATAGATTATGGTATGAAAAAAGTAATCATGTAATGAATTAAAAAAAATTTACAATGATATTTAAGGACTGACAATTCCCCCTCAAAAGAACTGAAATTCAATAATTAGTTTTTATAATAATATTTTAATCGCAACACACATTTAACTCAATAAAATGTTTTTGAATAAATGTATATAATGAAGGATTCCTAAATATATAGAACTCATACCATTTACTATAATTAGGAAATCAATTAATAAAATTAATTATAATAATATTAATCTCAATTTAAAAAAAAATTCCATAAAAAAGTAATGTTAATAAAATTCCCTACGGATCCTTTGAATTAGTAGATGTGGTTTACATATTAACATGATATTATTTAAATGGACATCTGGTTTTTATTTTTCCAGTAATTATTAAAATTGAAATTTTCTATATATTATATGCATATAAAATTTTATCCAATTTAAACAACTAAACTCCTCTTCATCTCTAGGTGAATGAAAATAAATAATTTAATAGAGAATAAATATATACACTGAGATGGATATATGATAATAATTTGTAAAAATATTAATTAATTAAAATCATTATCTTGATTTGTATTTTTTTCTCATATCGTATTTTGATGAAAATCATTTGAGATTAATTTAAATAAATGATATTAATGTTTATGAAGGTTGTAAGAGAAAAATCCAAAACATATCCAAATGTATGATGTAAAAAATGGGAAATAAAAAATATACCAAATTAAATCCTGGGGAAAAAATATTACATCTAAATTTGTTTATAAATATCCTTGAAACATTATAAAAATAATTTAACCACATAAACCAAAAATTAAACACTATAAAATATTAAATTCTGAATTTTTAAAATGATTTATATTATTAAAAAAATTTAAGAACATTAAATCACATTTTAATTTGAACCACATTTATGTAAATTTATACACATTTCAGACACATATCAAACAAATAAAAAGTAAAATTGGGCCTAATTTTGAATCATATACTGTTGGAAAAAATTTATGGTAATAAAATTAAAATAAATAAATATATATATATATTTTTCTATAATGTTTTAATGTTTTCAAAGATATTCAACATAGTTTTCAAAAATATTTAAAAAAAACATTTATATTCACTTTATTTTATCTTAATATCATAAGATTTAATTAACTATAAAAATTAGAAAAATATTTATTTCTATAAAAATACTATATTATAAGATAAATTTTGATTATAAATGTGTTTGGAAGGAAGCAACGTGCTTTTAGAATTTTTTATCATAATATTTTTGACAACCAATATATCATTATGAATAAACATCCAATCAAAGAAGTATAGATTTACATAATTTAAGAATGATTAAATTACATTAGCACAAGATAAAATGAAACTCCCCTCTACTTAGTTTCCAAAAGCATGACAAATATATAATGAAATGGGAATAATTTAAAAGGACCATATTGGAATGTAAAAATACACAGACATTTGTTATCGTTTCAACCATATAAATCCAATAGTTTTTCGTTTTTCTATCTTCTGAACATCCCATGGTTTGTTTATTTATTGATTAAAAATCCTAGATAAACATTAGAAACAATTAGTTAACCCTAAAAAAATAATTAATCTGTAGCTAAACTGTGATTGGTTTTATCTGGAATGTAATTGGATTCAAATCCACATTTCCCTAAAGAGAAAGATGAAATTACAAACCCAATGGTCACCACATCTCTAGATATCTACCAAATTCATATATCTCCATAGATCATGTTAATTTATCTTGGATCCAAACTATGTGACAGATTTGAACAATCAACTGTAAAGGAATAAATTTACGATGACCATAAATAAATATAATTCATTTTAAAATATTCATCAAATCAATGATCAGAAAAAATTGGAATCATATTTTAAAGGAATGAAATAATAGAGTTTTTTAGTGAATTAGAATGAAAAATATAATTATTGATAGTTTGTATAATATTATAAAGAAACAAAATTTTCTATTCATTATTTAAACTAATGAAATATTATGTTATTGTAATGAAATTATATCCAAGACCTTAGGCTTCCCCTTAAAAGAATATTTAACTCTATGATCCTTAATAATAAATGGTTTATTATTCATTCCAACAAAATTTATTTCCACATTTATTAAAAAACAGTAAATATGAGGGGGCCATAAATCCTGGTCTTTAGTTATCCTGAGAAAAGAATCATCCAACTTTTAAAATCATACCTCCTGGAAAAACCGTAAAATTTTTATTTCACATAAAACATTCTTGAAATTATTTTGTTCAACATCTATAAATAATTTTATTTCCATTATTCATTCTCATTATATGGTTGAGATAATTTAATGCTTACAAAATTTTTTCACTAGCAGACAAAAAATCACATTTCATAGAATTTATAGAAAAAAAATACATATTAACCATCACTATATGAAAATTGAATGACTTCAAAAACATAATCCTATAAGAAGTCATTATAATTGGGGATTTATATGTTTTATTGTAATCCCATTGTACCTCCTCATACATTACAAACTAGTATTATCTATGGAGGAACACAAATTTTAATGAATATTTTGTATATCTCTATTTAAAATTTTAAAATGAAAACTCAGCCAGATGTTATAGGATACTGTAGTTCATTAATAAAAAAAATATTCTTCTATTAATGGTTTGGGACTGTAATTCATAATTTTTATTTTTGATTTTTCTATGATAAATTCATTGGTATCTCAAAAAATGAGAAGTTATATTCTATAATGAACATTACTACACCATAATCATGGTTTTTTAGAATTATTATTTCCCTTTCCAACATAGAAACTTATTAGACCACCATAAGAATATACAAATTACCATAAGATTATTGCTTTTATAACATGAATTAAAAACACAATACATAAAATTAGAAACCTAATAAATCACTTTTATGTGGAACCCACTATTGATACAAAACATTATTAACCAATAAAAATGGTACCATCCAATAATAAGACTAATAGATTCCATGAATATAATAGGCTACAAAAAAACATAATTGTGTAGTTTTTTTTTCGAACATGAATTTTGTATATTCCATGTTTAATAGGGAAACCACTCACGGATGGAATAAAATTATTCCTCAAATACATATCTCTTTATAATTATATCATCTCATCTATAAAAAATCATTGTATCATCCAATAATTAGAATATAGGTTCACATATAAATTTATTAATTTAGTTATGTGTTGTATCCATTGGTATAAGTCCATTATCATGGAAATTGAAATAATCTTCGAACAAACAATATAGGTTCGCAGAGGTAGAAAATATTTTTTCATCATGAAAATGATTATTTATCTCTTTATATCCATGACCAAATGATATGGGTAAACTAGAAGTGAGTTAAAAAGACACAATGTCAAATACCTTATGAACATATATTTCTAGAACAAACTCGTATAACTAAAGAGTTCATTTTATGTGTCTCAATTTGGTTTTATTTATATCTAGTAGATACTTGAATATTGAAGGGTCAGTGAATATGATAAACATAGAAGCCAACATGTATTTTCAAAACATTTATTTTTTCATTGCAATAGCTTCCATATCATTTTTATAGAAGTTTAATGACATTAGGTATAAAAAAATCTTATTATAATTGTAAATCACATTTAACCTCATATATTTATGTTTTTTGTAAAACTAACACTACTACATCATATCTTGAAAATGATGTTTCTATTTCAGTACAGTGATAATTAGTGATGATGTTAGTTTCTCATTATTAGGGTTGAATTATTTTAAAAAGTTTGATCAATTTTTAACTGCTGCATTTTAAATAGGCCTTGTTATTTTGGAAAAAGTATTGATGAATCATTGTTAAATACAAACATGGTGAATAATTCTCTTAATTATATTGAAAATTTTATGTTGATTTAGTTTTTTATCACTTCAAAATGATCATTATCAACATAAATTTCACTATTCTAAATTTTCTAAAATAAATGATTTCTCATAGTTACAATAAAATTTCACTTCTTCCAATCTAAAAAAATAATAATTACAACACCCCATTCCAAAATAGTTTATAGATTATGAATATAGATTAAAATATTACCTCAAAATTGGAGAAATAATTCCAAAAAACATTATTTATTTTGAAATAAAATTACGAAAGGGTTCTATCATAAAACACTAAATGGTGTAAATTGTACCAAAATATCCAAGGGAATCCTCTTGTAGGTAATGTCATAAATATAAATGCAAATATGGTTCATGGACTAAATAAAATTTTGAAATTGTTGGTGTAAATGCTGAATTAATTTATCTACGTTGATTTTTTTATTTATAGAATTCTATTTGACTAGACATAGTGGGAAAATAGACCTGAGGATAACATTTTATGATCGTCAGAAATTGGACTTCGAAAAAATTACCTACATGGAAATTCATGAGAAAATCATGTAATTTCAAAAATCATTTACAAAGTGTGCACAAATACTTCATGGTCGTGAAACATTGTTTCCTGATAAAGGAAATATCACACATAGAAGCACTTTGAATACATGATCTATCATCCAAAAATAGAATAATTTTCATGGAACACCATAATGATGTGATACACCATAGAATGTTTCACAGCATAGTATACATTTAAAAGAACATTTAAATTGGATATAAATATGTTATAAACCACACAAATTTAGTTGTAACTCTAGAATTGGATTTTTAGAGATCTCTCTAATGAAACTAGAGGATGAGATCTTCATGGAACACCTAAATATAAATCTTTCATGAAATTACCTCGGTGAAGCCCCTCAATGTGTGCGATATTACACACACCTTTTAATTCCATGAAACGTCACGATCCTCTTAATAACATCCTCATATCATAATTTGAGAATTTCATCATTGATTACCTAATTACAATGAGCTGAAACACACCCCAATAAACTCTTGAAACACTATCACCTGACTCCTATGCCAGGTCAAACCTAAAAGGGATAATCTCATGTCAGTTCCACACCATCCATTACAAGGTTTATAACACCTAGTTATCCCTAACACATGATGTAAAACTAATTTATACCCTATATTAAAAATACCAAATGCCTCTTATGACACACATAAGATTCCTTATGTGTCATGTGTAAGATGTCTCATTCCATGATAATTATACAAACCCTATAATCATCAATATATTATGTTAAACTCTAAAATACCATATATTATGAGAACACGATGACACTGATTAAAATCATTAGATGAATTATTCGTCATGTATAAGATATTTCTTATAATGGATTAGATATTAACACTAAATAGACCGCATGGTCCGCTATCTGAGTCTTAAGCCACTAATAATATTTCTCAACCCATTAGCACCCCCAATCAACCACCATGGGTTATCTCATTCAGTTTAATCCCCATTAATAATCCTCCACAAAACAATAGGTCTATATTCCCTCTTAACCATAATAAATGATTACTCGATGGGAAGATGGATGCCTATTCCACACACACAATGTTTATTATCATTTAGTTAATATATAACATTACCCTTTTCTATTAACATTGGATTAACTTTTGACAAACCATGAGGAAAAAAAGGAATTGTGTGTCAATTCATAATCCTCACACACCACTTCCTTTCTCATGACATTTAATTTTAACCTTACCCTATTCTGAGAACTTGAGAATCCCTATAAACTTAACATGAGAAGGAAAGGATATCCAACTCAATTAATAATACTAGAAAACCATGTACTTCATAAGGAATTAAACTATAACCTAAAAATATGATAATTATTTTGTATTTCATGTATGAGAATTAAATAATTACACTTGTGAGAAGTATGATATGCCTCATTTGATATACATGAGATGATACCCCATCCCAGAGGCTAGTACCATGCATAATCCCCTATAACATTGTAAGAACCTGGTATCTAATATATGTATATATGATAATAAATATAGTATAATTATTTATTATAGAAATAATATGGTTTCAAATTGATGCTAAAAAGATTGTGGGGTTTTATATGTCCTGTTTGGAGCCAGAAACCCCACCACTTGGAAAAAATTGAAATGTTGCATAGTTTAGAGAAACATTGTGGGGATAAAAAATTGGTAATACATAACCGTGTGGGATTTTATTGAGGGGTAAATTTTCATGAAGGATTTTCCTTATTGTGTCATAGGTCCACCCACCCATTATAGACCTCTAAATTTCGTAGCATGTGCATATTACCATTATTTTTCATTGTTATTCTCACTGTGCGGCTAAACTGTTTACTTATTTTTTTTAAAAAATCAAAAATTACATTTAATGAAATCTTTAATTTACCTTCCTCCAAAATTTATCATTAAATAGAAATTATAGCCCTCCATATCTCATTATGAGATCTTATGTATATCCTTTATTGGGTTATCTTTCATTCTTACATCTCAAGACCACTTTGATTACAGATCATCACGTTAAATGTGCATAAATAAATAATATATTCATATTGAGTCATTTTTCATTAGTTTTCCTCTTAGAGAATCTATATAGTTGTATGATAATATGCCATATTTTAAGTTTAGTAATCCATTCTTCCATTTTCCATCAATTTGGTCCAAATCAATGACAAATTCTAGATGAGGGGAGTTGTATGAGTATGAGATCAGTGGTATACAAATTATCCGATCATGTCTTGATGTTTCATAAAATGTGATATGTGTTCCATGCCAATTTCACCACTCTTTGACCATAATGTGTATCTCCCTTAATTTTTTTAGCTTTTATAGAACCCAATGACCCTATAGTACCCCCATCAAGATGCGAGAGGTCATTAAACCACAAGAAGATTCATCCCTTTGGGCATTCCCTCTTACATGTAGAAATGAATTCCATGAATTTACAGCCCAAGAATCTTTAATATATTTTTATATTTACTTATGAAGGGTGATATAATACTGATATGTAATAAACGATGCGTCATAGTATGGATATAGTTCATGAAAATTTTAATGATTTGAATTGAAGTTACTTGTGCGCCTATATCGCATGCCTAAAATGGAAAATCGTTACACCATTTTCATTGTAAAATGTAAATGAATTAGTTATTACTCATTGTAACATAAGAATATAATGGATATTATTCATAACGACTTCCAGGTTAGATGGCCTTCTTTAATTGTAGAAAATTGGAATGGATACCATTATGAATAATATATATATTAATGGGGATAAGGTCCCACTAGATTTTTAATAAACCAGCATGATGAACCCTGAACATGTTTTAAAAAAATGGGCTTCGGGACACTTGTATAAATGTTTTACTATATGGACAATATGAATCTTTTGATACTATACGGGCATGATTTCCCTTCTGTTAAAAGAATTGAATGAAATCCCTTGTGATACTATACATGCATGAAATCCCTTGAGATAAATTACTGGAATGATAAAAATTACTATGACAACATGAATGGAATCCCTATATGTGATACTATGAACATATACTTTTTATAAGTTGATACTTGGAATGGAATCATCTATACTACTATGACAGAAGGAATTATGTCCACTATAAATGTGATTTTGGGTATTGCATCCCTTGAAACATCTATACAGAAATCCCAAAATGGGCCGAAGTAGGTATTGTTAGCTTGGTTTCATTTAAATAAAAGCGCTGGAAAATTTTCAATTATTATTAAAGATTTAATTTATCATATCTAAAAACTATTATTTTATACGCATAGACTATGTATTTATAGACGTCGTTGGTGGTGGCCTGCTGACTTTATATCACACTTTATTTGGGTCACAAATATAACCTAGGAAAACTCCAGGATTTTATATTTAGATGATGGAAAGTATCCTATTATGGATTCTCATCTTCATTCATGGATTAAGATGGATCTTTGTAGTAGGTGACGACACTAGAGCTCAGTAGGTTGAGGAATATTTTTCGCTTTTCGGATTATTTTTCTATAGAATGTATAATAATATATCCTTCTATATGTCTCCATATTTTTCAACATTATATATACAAAAAGTAAATTATAATACTTCGGTATATTATTCTTATTACTATTTATTATTATTATTATTATTTAATAATGTTTTCCACTATAGAATATTACTAGTACAGTCATTATAGTGTATACTCCCACTCTCTTTTTCATTATTGTAGTACATATGTTATTGTATTTGTTCATTATAATACTTTTCTAATTTAGTAATGATTCAATATTCTCCCCATGGACAGACACAAGGCCCTCATTTCTAGTTGGTAGCCTCTTGCATTCAAGTAGATGTGCATGAGGCCATAAGTCCCACTAGGACGTGGAAAGCACAGAGTGGCACCCAGGATTGGGATATAAAAAAGAGGTATGAGAGGGTTTCAACCTTTTTTATTACCTTACAATTTGGCTGCTATATACAAGAGATAAAATGGGTTATGGAATTTTGTAATGAGTTGGGCTTGGGATTAGGTCACCCATGTATATACAAAAGCCAAATTCACTAGAATAGAATTTTTATTCTTTTTTAATCTTATTAATGTTTATTTGATTCCACTGTTGGTTCACAAGCATGAATTGTGATGTTAATATTATTATTGAAGTAAATTTTATATTCCCTTTCCTGATGAGATGTGGAAAGGGAATCAATGATAATAAATTATTTTAGGTGAACTATAGGTAATTCACATTCCATTATAATTTCAATCCATATAAGATCATGGTGTTAGTTTCATGGACATTGATTTCTATGATGGTTTAGATTGTTATAAATAGAATGAAAATCATAATTATCATTCATGAAATTGAGGAATAATTGATTGTACTTAGATTGCCTATCATAAGTATTCCTTGTTAGTCTATATGATACACCCAATTAAGTAAAATACATAACATTGATTCATGTAACATTGGTCGCACAGACTATAATGTGTTTTTGTATGAATAAAATTGACAGAATATTTTGGTTTATATGCTACATGTGAACTTATGTTATGGAAATTTCTGAATAATTTTGTTAAAATAATTAAATAAAATGATTATATAATTCAAAATTTAAATGAAGAATGATACTATAAAACAAAGATCTTGAATCAGTTCCGACCATAGTAGTGGGAATTATGAAAAATACCTATTGTTCTATATATATATTTATATAATAAATACATGAATCATGGAGCTGTAATAGGGATACGATAGCCTTTTGTCCAATGCCTGGAGGGTGGTGATGACCACAATAAAGAGGTGGTGGGACATGAGAAACCAGTGATACCTCCATTAGTTCCTAACATGACATATATCTCTATTACTAACACATGTGATGAATCATTGTTTTTTGGAAATTTCTAGAATCGTACAAAAACATTACTGGGATCTCCACTCTCTAATACATCTCTTAGAGAGATGACTCAATATTTCCAGTAACAACATCCACCAACATTTTGGGGAGACGTTATACATAGGATATAGAGTAATGGATAAATATGGTGGTTTAAATATTTGATAATATCGACAAATATCATGATAGGATAATGTAATTCACTACTTATATAACTTTAGGATCTTCAAAAAACCAGAAGGATCTCCTAAAACATACAACTCAGTATCAAAAAGTCAATTGGAGGGATATCAAATCATGGTTATTTGATTATTTCTATCTCGAGACCCTATGGGATGAACATTATAGGAAATTTCTTTACCTACAATAGTGATATCTACCAATTATGGTGTATTCAACTCATTTTTGGGAGCTTATGTTCATTGTTCCCATCTGTAATGCTGATGACCCAACGGAAGAGATAGAGTTCCAGGATGGTCTTAGGAATATTATTTTTTATTAGGTGATTTTTTTCTTGATTGAAAACATATATGAAATAGTTATCCAAGAAATTTTCATCAAGATAAAAATGAGGAATGAATTTGGTTGGATTCAGGGCAATTCAAATCTGGTACAAGGTAATTTTTCTTTCAGCGTTCAACAGTGATGCATTAAGACTATGTGCAAGATTAGAAATATGTTGCTGACACCCAATGATAGATATATAGTATGTCACCTATGTGGGAAGCCTATAATATGAATCCCCAGTTTCCTAGAGTCACATTCATGTTCCATGGATTCAATAGATTGGGGAATATAAAATGTTTTTGAAGGACTTTACCATCTATGTTGTGTGGGAAAGGATTTTTTCTAGGTCCAACTTCAAGATATGGAAGAGTATCACCTCAACAGATTGGTATCTATATTTATATTATACATATAAGTATAAATAGAGGTCATGTCCATGGTATCTGTGCATCATATATATTAAACTAGTTTAGTGGACCCACTCCAAGTTGTATGGATGACCAGTTCATAGGAGTGATGGTTTTCTAAAATATAGACTTGAGTGTTGGATATCATTATGCTCAATCCCTGACATCATATATTCCACAGATGACTATCAATACTTGGTATGGTTTTTTTTCTATTTCACGATGTTGGATGGTATTACAAATGTACCTACCTTCATCATGGTTTAAATAAATTTATTTTCCCCTTACAATATGCATTCCATTTTTATTGTATTAATATAAGACATATTAAAGTATTAAAATACTCTAAGATACCATGAGAATAATCATGATATAAATTTTATAAAAATTAGATAGAACCACCTATTATCCAATCATAGAAAATATCACTTCTAGATCAACAAGGTACACTTTTAGGGTTATATTATTTCAGATGCATAAGTATTATTTTACCCATAGAAGGTTAGTGTTGTGGTTTCCTCAAAGGAGATTAAAAACATATTTCATATACTAAGATTATTTGGTCTGGCTGATAACATTATGAATTATATACATGAATTATCATTATTATAATATCATTTTATATTCTTTAATGAGAAGGGAGTGAATATTTTGTTATCATTATCCAACGAGATTTCCATTTAGGAGTTGAAAGAGAGATTGAATTTATTGATGAACCATATTATTTCACATCTATTTAGGAGGTATATAGTCTATTGTGGTCCATAAATTATTGGGATAAGATCCATTCTAATGTGTTATGATTGAGTCATTGCATACATGTCCATGCTAATGAGGCCTCTTGAGTACAATTTCTCGAGGCATGATCACAATTTTGTAACTTTTGTACATGCCCAACATTATTAGATGTATTACATTCTTGGAGAGAATTTTTTGGTGATTAGAAACCAAAAAACCAAATATATATCTCAAAATAGATTGAAATTAATTTAGGATAGTGATGATGGGTTAAATATATATATATATATATATATATATTCCTTCGGCATTGAGCATACCAATATGCCTTTCTAGGGAAAGTCTGTTAGATATTCTCTGAGAAGGACTCAGAAATAGGTAGTTTAGTACACCTTTAACAATTATTATCTTATTGATATATTTTATAATATTCACATAGAGTTGATGGAACAAAATAGATATTATCTACTTATATATCTATATGTTTCACTAATCAATTATTGAGAACTTGATTATGAGTGAGTTTCCAAATCATGAGGGCTTGGTCCTACATGAGAGTGTTATAGGTTAAGAACCTCCTCTGATTGGACTTTTAATGATGATTAAATCTTATGTATTCATGGATGTGTCTAGATTACCATAAATATGATTTTGGAGCTGATTCATGATTTTCATGATTCACTATGTGTAGTTCACCTAGGTATCTCCAAATAAATTCTGATATGGGCCAACAATATTTCTGGTCAGGGATAAAGTTTATGATAGTAGGATTCATCACCCTGTGTTCAATCATTCAACAGGTGAATATTGAGAACAAAATATTTTCTTATATGTTACATCCGTTACTATTCCCATAATAAAAATGGGAGGATGTATCGATGGAATTTTTCATCGGCTTACTGAGGTTTTCTCAAGGTTCCAATGAAGTTGGGGGTGTCATTAATCGACTGATCAACATATCCAACATTCTTCCTATCTAGAATACAATTTCTTTTAATGAGTAGGGATGATGAAATCTCTATGAAATTATATTACTATAGAAAATCCTTTGTACTATTAAATCAGATAGGATTGATCATTTCACAGTGTGGTTCTGGCCTGTGTTACATAGATCTTTGGTTATATAGATACATCAAAGGTCAAAAATCAACCACCAGATCAATGGTCAGTCAAAATCAACTATATAGGTCATTGAGTACATTTTCATGATATGATACCTTGACATCTGTGATTCATGGGAGAAACATTTTACACTCATTGATTTCACCTAAATTAATAGTTATTAGGAAAAGAATATAGATGTATCCTAATTATTCCATATAGGGTATGTTTTGATACTCATCCATGTGATGGTTATAGGTATGAGAGGAAGTTCTATAATGTCCTTATCTAAATCAAGATAATATTTAGAATGTTTACTTGATATCGAGGTGGTTTTATACTACACATTCATTAAAAAACTTATTTTGATTGTTTCTGTCTACCTTTAGTGTTTTAGGTCAGCAGCAACTTCTTCTAACGAGAATCACATGAGAATAGGTTGAGTTGGATACAGAGGAATAAGAAGATGTATCCCTGCTATATTGATTTTTTTTATTTCTATATATAGTCGGTTCCATAGCCTATTGGTTTCTATTACCTAATAGGTATTATGTCATCCATGATATCATCCACATTTCATAGCTTCACCAATAACATTTTGGCATGATTCGTACATTTTTTTTCCAGATTATGTGGATCTATATGATTATAGTTCTTTTAAGGAGTATCCAATATCCATAGATGATGGGAGAAATATGGAACCCTATGTATAGACTATCCTATTAGTATGGGTGTTGTTTGAGAACGGATGCTTTGAGTTTATGTCTTGGATATCGGAGGACGATATACTTTCATACTAGCTAAAATTTTTCTCAGATGATGTTTTTAGGCCCTATTACGTGAATTCAGCCGTATTTTCCAATAAAGGGGGAATACTGTATGAACCTCATATTTATTCAATTTACAAATCCTTGTGAATTCAGTTTAATTCCTTATTATGGGACTAGTATGGTATAAGATTCAGGTTTCAATGTTTACACGGTTGTTTGGGGATTCTTTGTAGTACGAATGGTTGAAAATATAGAAAAATTGTCTAGTCTCACTGTTAGTAGAAATTGCATGGGGTTGGATGTACAAATATACCTAATTGTGAAGGATTAGATAGAGGATTGAAACATGGTGCATAATTTTCCATAAATAGGTCCAAGGGGTTCATGATTGTGTGAGACCTCTATAGTTTATAGAAGAGGCATCACACATGATTGGCCCATGGTTTGGCCTTCCGGGTGGCCAAACCACACACCATTTCTTTTCTTGGGTAAAAAGAAAAATATTTCACAATGAAAAGTTTAACATTACTTCCCACCACTGTTCTCATTGAATAATAAATAATATCTCTCCCTCTCCCATTTTGAACTCCAATGTTCCTATTTTATAGGTTTTAATCCCATTAATCCATATGAAACTCGATTTGATCACTATTATTCAGGATGGATTCATGTTGGTAAGTACTCTATTCATGTTTATATATTTATTATCTATCATTACCTAAATAATTATTTTTATATGTTGGATCATATTAAATATTTTTGGTTTATTGATCCATTATTATATTTTCTCACAATATAGACCAAATCATGTGTCGATACTAGATGAGAAGACATATATGACTTTGATGTATGTGGTCTAAAAATTATCCATTCATATCATGATGTTTTATAACATGTGATATGTTCTTCATGTAGGTTTCACCATTCGTTTCCCCTAATTTGTATATTCCACTTTTTTTCTTTTCTAAAATCCAATGACCCTATTACACCCCATTAAATTCAATAGGTTATTAAACCACTATGGAGGCATCCCGTTGGTTGTTCCTTCTTTCATGCCTGAATATCACTATTAATTTATTGCTCAAGAACCTATTAGAGAGTTTCTATGTACATATGAATGTTGATATCATGTCGATAAGGAAATAATGAAGTGGAATAGCCTGGATATCTCCCATTGTAATATGAATGAGTGTAATTTAAGAGAGTGGTGATCCCATGTCACTTGGTGAAATAGTAAAATTGCTACACAATTTTCAGTAAAATATATCAATTAATTAGGAATTGTTTATTGTATCATATTATATACAATGGACATTATTATAAGGATGTGCGAGAATGACAAACATTTTTAGTTATTGTAAACGGTCAGGGTGACCATTTAGCATGATAGAAATATAAATTGGCACGGTGTAACTCCTTCATTTTAAAAAATGGGCATGAATTCCATTGATGATGTTATATTGATACATGCAAGGAGATTAATAAATAAATGTGATATTATATGGGCATGACATCCCCTGTGATATTATATAGGCTTGATAACCATTACTGTGATTCTAGCTATGGTGTCTATATTCATATAACCAGGAACTGTGTCCCTTTCTACTATGATACATGTCGTGGCGTCCCCTACATTTGTTATATTTGTAAAGATGTTCCGTATAAATTTTAAATTGGGTATTGTGTCCCTTGATACTAAAATAGAGATATTTAGGTATGAGCCAAAGTATGTAGTGTCATCCTGATTTCCTTCAAAACCACCTTCATATCAGTTATAGTTATTACCCCTTATTTACATTTTTATATTAGTACACTCACATTTCATACACATGGACTGGATATTTTATAAACTCCATTGGTGGTGCCCTATTGAGTTTATTTCAAAAAATATATGGGCCACCTATGGTACTAGGATGATTACATAAATTTAGGTGTAGATATGGAATATCGTCATCTTATGTATTTGGGAATACTTTCATAGATTATGATAGAACATCCTAGAAGATGAATGGGCTGGATCTCGAGTTACTAGGATATATTTTTTATATTATTACTATGTTTTGTATATCATGTATAGAAATACTTCCTCATGATTTTGTCAATGTGTTACTACATTATAGATACATGACATAAATTACCATACATATGTTTATGATATAGTTTATATCATTTTATTATAATAGAAATTGTTATTTTAAATATGATTCCCTAAAAGTGTGTTGTTGTTCCATCCATTATATTGTATACTCTTACTATCCTTTCAATTATTCAAATGTATTTTTTGAGTTTATCTTTTTATTGTACCAATATGATACTCTACTTTTGAGGGAATACATACCCCATAGAAACACCAAAGGGCCTCACTATTAGTTGGTAGCCACTTGAATTAAGAGAGATATAGTTGAGTTGATATTTCCTACTAGGATCATGGCACAATTTAGGGTACCTATGTATGGGACATCACCAAACCCATTGTTGATCAAAGAGACAACTACGAAGCTTCCATGTTTAATCCCTATTAATTTTATTTTTAAATATTATTACTTGTGAGTCTCCAATGCATATTCCTCATTTGTTACATTATTGTTAGACATTATAACATGGTATGATTCAACTTATATAGGCCAACCACATAATCAATACTCATAGAAAAAACTTGGAAGCTGCCATTTGTATGTGAGAACCACATCATCACTACTCTTTGTTGCACCATATAGCTACTACGCATATTCCCCAATACATCCCACATTTAAAGTCCTTTTGTGGCATGAGTATTGTTATAAAATGACATTAAACTATATGGAAGAATATTTACAAAATATCATAAACATTAGCATCGACCATTATGGTGTTTTATCAATGTCACATATCAAGGGTATTTATGAAACATCACTGAGGTTAAATCCCAACACCCAAACATCATTACCAAAACCGGAGAGTGAAATATTTCCATTATTGATAAAATCCCCTAAATATATATGGTGAAATATTCAACCTATGGACACTTTTTACTAAATTCAATTATTGATATCTCCCCCCTGGGGACACACATCACCAAATACAATGTTTTAAATATTCCCTCTAGGGGAACACTAGATTATATCTTATATGTGAAATCATCCCACTTTGGGAATAATTAACACAATCCAAACTATGAAATCTCTCCCCATACTCTATGTTCAATCTCTATCAAATCTTGTGAGTGAAATCTCAACCCCCTAGGGACACACTCAACCACCAACCTATATCCACCTTGTGTTACACATGTGACCAATTTATCCCCACAAGATGTTAATCCTGTGACCAAATCATATCCATAAGATGTAAAACATAAGGCTTGATCTATAATACATATCCCATTCGATATACATGTAATACCCGACCTAAAAAGCCCCAAAATACATATTCCCTTTGGCGTCAACTACCTTCTGACCGAAATTGGATTCCATAGCATCCATGATTAAGATTATACATAGGAGATGCTTAAAAAATTTAAAGGAATGACACCTAGCATCCTGAGATGGGCATACATTCCAAAAGATACCACAAAATATGACCTATTTTTGATTACATGGAGTGATAGAATCAGTTTAATTAGTATTAATCCATATTCAGATGGACCAGGAATGTGTTTCCCAAACATAAATCATATCTGGAATGGATATCAGAATAGGTGATATGCCCCAATGAGGAATACATGGAAGGATGTTCTGAAATCCCATCATCACAATTGATCGAGGAGCCTACATCACCATCCTCTATGTAGGAGGCCAATATCCTTTAGAAAATTTGGAATACATCCTATTGAAAACAATAATCCCAGGAAAATTGATATTTAATTTCATGTACAATGATGTTGATTATGATATTGTATATGGAAAGTTTGTAATCATGATCTATATATTGAACAAAATACTCATGTAATGCATTCTACTATTTTTTTAAAATATATTCTAATGAATATTTCATCATCAACTGTTTTACTATTTATTTCATTTACCATTATAAAATTAATCCCACTTCCTCATATATTTATTTCTCAATTTCATTACACTCAACTCCAAGAAAAATTTAATTTGATAAGGTTCATAGTTATTTTATAATCAATGAATTATTTTTCTCTCTTAGATTATATATTAATATAAAATTGTATAAGTTATTAAAATAATAAATTATAGAATGGAAGGGCCTACCAGAGATAAAATTTACGTCCTTATCAGAATACAGTTCCAAAATGAGAAAGTTATCTATTAGTGACACTTCCCTACGGAAAATAGAATACCTTTAACCCTTGATTTTAGGTGAGTAATTGATTAGTCTATAAACTATATGAAATTTATGGTGGGTTTCTCTACTCCTTATTTCTAGTGTTGAAATAATGATAATTTAGTCAAATTAAATCTCAAACCATGCTCACACAAATAGTAGAGAAAGACACTACCTACTATGGTAATGTGATGACAAATATTCCTAGATTATAAATATTAATAGGTTAAATATTCTAGTGGATCGTGTTAGTTTCTTGTTAAAGAAAATATATACAAAATTTTTTCGAGGTAACATTTTTGGATGAATTGTTTTTAAACGATATAAGATAATATTAAAATTTCATTAAATAATAAATAAAATAAAAACATATGACAATATACATAAATAGATTATTTAATTTAATTAGATATGTATTCATATTAATATTCTTATGTCTTATAAGGTTGTGTATTGTTATAGGAAAATTCTATATTATTTTTAGAATTACATTATTTCCATCATCGCATATCTTCATCCATTAATTTCCATTTTTTTCAACTATGATTCCATACAATTTTCTGCGATAACACTACTTCTGATGATGAATTTAGTGTGGCTATCTTGATTTTAAATTTATATAATTTAAAGATTTAGTTTGTTGGTTTCTTTCATATTAAAATTCTAAACATGTTTATGATATTTTTAAACATCGTAATGAGTGTGACATCCACTCTTACTTGTGATATCCATTAAAATAACTCTATGACTCACTTAATTAGTTCTTAATAATTACTTATTCTCTTTGTTATCCATTTCCCTAGATAGTATATCCATATTCAATAGCAGATTATGTATCCTAGCATCCCATTGAGTATTATCTGAGTCATATTTTTCTTTCTATTTATCAAATAGAACATTAAATTTTCCATCTTTGAATGCATTATGATTTTTTTTACTATTTTTGGAAAAATACATAAAACAACTATTGTGAGTAAAAATATTAACCCCCAAGTAAAATATTTTATGAACTCCTAGGTTATTATTTAAATACAAAGGGATTGTATATCTAAAAACATCATCTACACCTAAAGTAAAATTTAGATTATTTCATTGTCCTTGAATAATTGTTTTTGTCAATATATAATTCCTATGATTAATCTTATACCCACACATAGTGTGTTTTGGAATGTTATGTCGTTTTGTTTGGATATCAAAATTTTGGGAAATTGATGGTTAATAGCCAAACAAGACATAGTATTGTAATTTATCCCTATGTGAGTTTTTCTATTTTTTTGGAATCCTGCTTCATATACCATTTCTTATTGAAATGTATTGTTTTCATTCTTAACAGTAATTATTATTTTTGGTCCTTTATATTGAGTGTTATATTAAATGATGTTACACATCCTTTCACCTATTCGGTTTTATTGTGTTAAATATTCTATCTTTAGGACTATATAATGATTGTTTACGGACATAGGGAGGGACTATTATAGAATGTTTCCTTAAAAAATAATGTAGTAAAATTGGAAACATCATAATAAAGCAACAAAACCATCACATTCTTAGTGTAATATCTCAACCCCTCATTGAATGTATAAAGTTAATTTTTTAAATGTACTCATTACTCTCATATAGAATTTCATTATAAAATAATAAAAAATATGATCACATGTTTCAACAATTTCCTCATTATATTATCAAAAAAAGTGTTTATAAATTCCCTTTTGTTAAAATGGTAATATTCTATTTTTAATCTACTCCTCACACAACCCCCTAGGTGGATGTTTTTTTACCACACTATAGAACATCGTGATGAATTCATAAGAGTTTTCATTATGTAATCCCTTATATGACTTCAACATAGATAGTATGGTCTATTAAATAACATTTTTTTAATTCATAAGAATATTCATAATGAATGATAAGTTACTAGAGACTATAATATCATATTACTTCTAATGTGTCTCTTTTCATATTATTTCGTTACTTGATGGTAGTTGATTATCATTTTATTCTTTCTTATGATTAGAATTCTATCTGTTTTCATTCATTTTAAATTATTTTCTTTATCTAATTAATATAATTTATTTTTCTATATTATTTATATAAGGGAGTCCAAAATATCATGTATTTACTTAGAGTTTTCATTTACAAGAAATTCAATAATTTCATCAAGGACCCAAAAAAAATTAAGGTCATGATTGCATATTTTTTTATTGGTTTTTCTAATCATATTTTATTTGTTTCATTTTTTTCAATTATAGTAGTTTATTTGAGGAGTTATTTATGTGGATTTATTAAATATTCATTAACAATAAATAAAGGATAAGTTTTACTTAAATATCAATTCTTTATTGGAAAAAAATTATTTCTATTTTTAATTAGAAATTATTTTTATATATCATAGATGTTGATATATTGGAAAAAAATTATATATTGGTGTGTGTGCGTGACTAATAAAATTCTTGAGAAGTATCTAATAGAATTAGAGAAACTGGAAATTTTTTAATGGATGATGAGAAATATGATAACATGGAATAAGAAAAATATTTTCAATATTTAAAAATAATTTGGAAATGAAAGAGGAATGATACTAGAAAAGCTATAGAAAATGATGATTTTAGTTATTTATATTGGAAATTTTAAATGATTTTTTATTTTATAAATGAGAAATGAAAATATTAATGGACTTATATCTAATCATGCATAATAGTCATTCGAATAGTCATCATGTGTGTCAATGAAAACATTATCATTTCTCATACAAACTACACTCATTCAAAAAATGATAATGTTAGTTGGATAAGATCAATGATTCATTTGAACATAGAATGTTACTCTCACAATTTTTTGTTATAAAATTCCATTGACTTATTCGATCATAGTAAATATTATCTAAATCTCATTAGTTTGTATGGTATATTATTCTATTAACTGAATGTGAGAGAAACTTCATGTTGATAATATCATGAAATATGAGAAAATGAGTTACACATCAATATAACTCTAATTGAACAATTTTTCCAAGGATCATGTTCATAAATAAAATAAAAAAAATTATTGTAAAAACAGTTAACAACATAAATCATGAATGATAAGAGGATTCATATTCTCTATATATATATTCCACTCCCCTGTATAATTCTTATCTCATATATCACACCCTCTTAATCCTATAAGAAAAGGACCTAGCTAGTTACGATCAGTCCTTATCCATTCCCCTCATAGCATTCTCCCCATATCATGCATCTCAATAATCCTTTTTTAAAATATAAATCATGAATATTACCAAATTTAATAATTGGATTTAATTTCACATAAATCCTTAGAATCTCTAAAATTCTAAAAAATCAAAATCATATCTCCCATTTACAATGTGGATCATTTCACCATTCCAAATCTCCTATAATGTAGCTCAAGAAAATATTCTATACATAAGTCATAATCCCCCTATTCTTTATGTTATGTCTCGAAGTTGAATGCTCATATAAAGTTTCAAAAAAAGATTCATTCATTATTTAAATCTTCTTGAATCATAGAGAAACACCCTAGTTCTAGCTTCACCAATATCAAAGTTGACTCAATGTTATTGCCATCATTTAATCCAAGATCATGTGGCCACATGTTCAGGTCTAAATTAACACATACTCAATAGGATCCTTAAGAGGATTATGAATATTAAATTACCCAAAACTATAGGTTACTAATTAGGATAGATTGTCAACATGGTGTGTTCATGTGAATTCAATATATTAGACATACTAGAAATGATAAAATCTTTTATCATACGTTCTAGACCATCCACTTCAATAAACAAAGAAGAATTTATCAGTGTACATTTGACATATCAATGTAAAATACACTAGATACCACTATAAGTTTTTTTAAATAACTCATGATAGTTAGAAAAATGATTCTAAGTTAGGAAAAAAGATAAATTAATCATTTAAAAGGGATAAATACATATTTCAGATCATCAAATAATAGAACATATTAGAGAACCAATGTGAGGTGTTAGAGAATACTCATGATCCTTAGAGAAAAATAAATAATAATTGATCCCATATTTGGGTTGAATATTTATAATTGGTAGGGATAAACCAGGGGTTTATGGACATAAAATATATCACCCCCCCCCCAAAATTTAGGACCCATCCCAACAATACGAGCAAGCTGGTGGTGTCCTCCAGCATGCCTTCATGGATGCGAACCCCATCAGGTGGAAAAAGGTTGAGATTTATGAGACCCATTCTATCCAATCCCACCTAAATGAAAGTGAAAATATAGCTCCTCCAAGCATATATTCTATTATGAGACTCTCAATAAGTCAAATTCTGTATGACTCTGACACCTCTAAATATTTATTAAACTCAAGGATTGAGGATTAAAAGCCGAACATAATATGTTAAAAAAAATAATGAGGAACATTATTAGAAGAAGATGGTATATTACAGTTTGTGGGGGTATTATTAAAAACTTCTTCATTTTGTATATAAATTATAATATGGAATTTATCTCAGCCTCTTAGGATATATCATGTTACACTTAATTCCTCAACAACATTATTCATTAATTCTATCATGTACCCCCATACATATATACCCTAATAATATATTCCACATTAATACATTACCCAATACCGTTTGAAAAATCATGAAATTAAATAATAATAAAATCATATTATCTTGAAAAAAATGACCTCATATTTTACCATAAAATTAATTAACCATGTTTTTTCCATATTCACACAATAGTCAATATTTATTTCATAATATCAAAAAAGGAAAATAATTCAACCAAAATATAATTGGTCACCTTCTTATTAAATCAATAATCATTTTATAAGTAATAAATTATATATAAATCTCATTTCAAAATGAAAATAATACATTTATTACTTCAACATCAAGAATATATATTCCCAAAGGGTCATTTATTCTTAAATAATGTGTTTTCTAGTTGTTATCCAAGGAAATATGAACTTTTCCTAAAATAACATATCATGTTTATTAATTTTATTTAATATAGTCTTCCTAATATTCAATTTTTAACAACTAAAGAAAAATACTTATATATTTCAGAAAATACCCCCAACTATTAGAATAATCCATAATATCAAAAGTAAATATTACATTCTAATGAAAAGAACTATGAGAATCAAGAATTAATTTCAATTATTATTTCAACCTCATATATTTGGAAATACTTGAAAAAATAATATTTTCAATCCTAAAATAAACATTATAATTTATTAACCATTTAAGTATTCTTTATAATTCCTAGATAAGCCATAATGGTTTCTATATACATTCCATTATTTGTTTAAATTTTTTATTATGTTTCTACCAAATAGTAGAACATAACATTTATGATAATATAATAATTATCAATATTGAAAAATTAATTCCATGAGTTCATCCCCCATGATCTATAATTTTTTATCATATTCTACATTCAATTAAATTAATGACTTTCCTTGGCCAACTATAGTCGTTTTCATATTTGGTTTTCTGACTAAATTAATTAACATCATACTAAAATCCATCATAATGTTTTTTACAGTGACTGTGATTAACAAAAGAAAATACCATAAGACTATGTACCCTTGTGTGAAGTATTATGCCCACTCATCATGTGGTAGAGTGGAGAAGAATTCAACAATAAGAATGAATTTTTATTAGGAATACCCCAACCAGAATTTTTCTTATAGCTACATCCACATTAAATTATCCATAAAACGATGCAATTTCATGGAGAAATACGAAATATCTATTATACAAAAACATATTTAAGTTTTCAAATATATAGTCTTATCTCATAGACATATCAATATTTTTTCAATTATTTGTTACTTTTACTAATCTATAAAATATAAATTAATTCCTCAACTAAACAAAGGGAATATCTATAAAATTAATTTTTTGTCAATAATAACTTATCAACCCATAAATTATATTCATTAGACATCCTAACCACAAACGTTATCTAATCCATGATTTTATTACAACTTTGAATACCCATGTATATAACCATTTCAATTAAATTTAATAATAAAAATATTTCATTCCAATAAATTTCTATGATCATTAAGGTTTATTTTTTTAGGCAATTAAAAAAATGGTTAATTAAAAAAATTATGACATTTCAACTAATGGTATTTTTTTCACAATATATATTAATCATATTAATTATTAAAATCTATTCAACATGGACCAAAAATTTTACAAATATTAAACTCTACAAGGAACATTATGCATTTCATTTCTTCCTAAAACTAGAAAATTTAAATATAAGAAAATGGTGAGCTCTTATTCTCAATAATGGTAAAAAATAGATATTAATCAATGGTCAAAATTAGAATATGATAACCATATATGTATAATAAATATACAAAGGAAAATTATATCTAAAAATCATTCATAAAATATCATGGTAGAATTTGTTGAATAACATATGATTACATTATTAAAATTGGAATATCATAGAACAATGTAATAAGTAAGGAAATTGAGAACAAACATAATAATATGAAAACATAACCTTTATAATCTACACACAAGTACCTACTCATTCAAAACAGTTTAATTATACCAATGTATAAATCACCGTTGTTAGCATCACTCTTTTTACCACTCTTGAAAAGAACTAAAAAATGAACCTACATTCATATCTCATATGATTCAAATGTTAAACAAATTAATTAGAGGGTGATATAAGACTCCAACTGCCACCATTTATACACGTGACCACCACATGAAAACAATAATCAATAACGCAGTGAACCCATTATAATAAATGGTTTTCAAATCACGTTGGAAGGGAATCTTGTATCGAATTATTTGATAATTCTAGAAAAAATCATAACCTGATATGAATGTGAAAAGTATGTAGTTATCAAAATATACTATATAAATTAATAGTCAAATACCCATAAATAAATAAAATAGTTAATATGGTATTTTATATATATTGATAATGGTTATACGGTTAGGTAATTAGTTTCACCCATTAGTCAATATATGGAATCTGGGTGAACACCGAAAATCAAGTAATCAAAATTAAGGGTTTTCATTGAAAAATGGATTGTAAAAAAAATAAAATTTCATTGTAGAAGATGAGGCCAGAATGAAAAATTGATGTATCATTTATTTTTTAGAAAAAACATTACACTATGAATATAAATAAATATTTTGGATTGTATAATGTGACAAACATGCTCGATCATGTAAAAGATATTGTAAAGGAAAATAATATAGCTAATTTTTTTTTAAAAAAAACACATTGGAAATAAAAATTATCATTGATATTTTAAAAAAAATTAATTGGAATATTTTATGAAAGTGGAATGAAAATATTTTTTTTGAAATATTGAATATTAAAATATAAATTATCATATAAAATGATAAACATGGTAGGAAAATATATTAACATAGAAATACTTAAATATGTACCTTTTCATAATATGACCCATATTTAATATTTTAATATGATTTTTTAATAAAATAAAAATGAAATATAATTTAGATGAAAATTATATTTTAAAATTTTGTAAAAATTGTACTTATATCCATAAAATGTGTAGTCTATGATATAGTACATGTGAAAATTAATATATTATTTAAAAATTAAAACCCATTATTGGAAATTGTATCATATATGAAAAATATAGAACATTAAATTGAAAAATTTAACATTAAAATATAATCCACATTATGGATATCTGTAAGAGAAAATTATTCTGATGTTATATTGAAATAATATAAAAACACACTTGATGTATTATCAAATTGGATGGATCTTGGTTATAAAATGTGGATGACAAAAGAAACCTTACAACATGACAACCATTTAAATCAAAACCCTTAAAGTACTATTTTTATGGTAATTGAACAAAAAATACCATGATTTATTTATAATTCAGGAAATAATTTAAAAATATGAGTTAAATGCACCATATAATATTTAATTGGGGCATATTGAGAAGTATATCTCCTGAAATTTGAATTTAGATCAATAATCTATTTCTTGTAACATAATAAATGAGGTAGAATCATTTATTATGTATTTATGTATAATAGTTTTGGAACCCCATAAAAATGATTTAATAGAATAAAAAATATTTAATATTTTTAATAATTCAGTATGAGAGAAATATATTTCAGAAACAATATTTAAATCTCAGTGGATTTTTTTTGGTACAAACTCTTACGATATCATAATTATTCAAATAAAAAACCTTAAATCATGTGATTTAAAATAAAATCATAAGATTATAATATTAATTATTTCCGGGGTAATATATAAACCATTCCTAATAAATTATGGTTTATTATAATATGTAAGTCTAATGTGATTGAATGTTTATACTAGAAACCAATATTTTGGTCCTGATTCTCTATGTGTGTCCTCTTATTTTCATCAATAATCACATTAGGTTTATTATATACCATATTTCGGACCTTATCCTCCTATATATTATTTTCAAAAGAATATTATTTATAATACTATTATTAATTATTATATTATTTTATTATGTTTGTTATTTTTCATTAATAATGAAACGATTAAGCTTATTTAAATAATATTAGAAACTGAATATTATGTTCTAATAATAAGTTAATTACATAATATAAAAATTTCATATACACATAAAATAATTATATTCATAATTACATATAATAATATCAGTATTTAGGTTCCCATTGTCATCCTTCATTGAGATATAGATCAGAATTCATGTAGTTGTTTAAACATACAAAAAATGAACTAGATATATCATAATGATTGAGTATAGTTAATAAAATGATTAATATAATTATAGTTTAATTAATATTATATTATTCATTTTTATGTGTTTATTTGAGTCACATTTTTATTTTTTTGTATAAATAATGAAAATCTACATGAAAACCATAAAATATTACATCATGGATGAGGTAGTATGCACAAGACTTTGTTAAATTTTAATTTCCAACAAAATTATAGGAAATGAGGATAGATTTTATTTTTTTCATTATAATATTACATATTTTATATATGACACATTTAATTTTAGTTACACCATTATAACTAGTGACGATAT
Source organism: Viscum album (assembly GCA_963277665.1). Classification (NCBI taxonomy): domain Eukaryota; kingdom Viridiplantae; phylum Streptophyta; class Magnoliopsida; order Santalales; family Viscaceae; genus Viscum; species Viscum album. The sequence goes on from OY728120.1 coordinate 2,130,796,594, forward strand.
AATATGATAAAAAATTGAATTCTTTTCATGGTAGGTTCAGTACTCCACAGAACGCATGATCAAAGTAATTTTGTTATCCTATATTGATGTGAATGAGTAAATAAATATTATTATTTTATATAATAATAGATAATATATGGAAAACGATGTTTCCATTATTTCACTATGGTTATGGAGGTTTGGAAGAGGATTATTTAGATGAATATTAGGTTTAAGTAAAACTTGCACCAGGACATTAATATTTTTTGTGATGGACTCCATAGAATTAATTATCATAGGATAATATTTAGTAACCATGGGATTTACGAAATTAATAAAACTTATAGAATTGTAAAATATGGTAGTGATTCAATGATATTTCAAAAGTAATGTGGGTAAATGGAATGTTTAAATGATCCACTTATATATTTGAAGAAACATCCATTTTTTCGATAAACATTACATTTCAATGATATCATTACACTATTCAAGGGTCGATGACTCCAAATTTATAAATAATGGATTTTTAGGGGACATTGGGTCAATAAATCCTCAATCATGTATTTCCCAAAAAAAATTAACCATGTATGAATCTATATACTTTTATATTTTTAGTTTTAGCTATTAATTGTTTTTACAAGGGTAAAATGCTTCTAACCATATATGTATTGGTTTACTAAATATATAAAATAAATCGTATTAGAAAATTTGGTGATGTAAACATATATTTTCATTAAAATATAATTTATCTAACAGTATTTATAAGGGAATATTAACTTTTAAATTAGAAAATATTATCTATATGACAAAACTTTTACCTATATAAAAAACGTTTTTTAACAATTATGTGTTCTTAATATTTTTCTATTTTGAATTTTAGTTAAATGTGCATTAATAAAACTATATATGTGTTTAAAATTTATATTGGAGTTATTATTTAAAATCACACAACATAACTAATTAGATAAATATTTCACAATATTAATAAAACATTCCATTAAAAATAAAATTGTTACCATTATCACTGTCATTTACATTAATCTTAATAATCCTACATTTATACTTAAAAAATAAATTTTAGAAAATAAATGATATAAATATTTTGATATAAAATAAGAAATATAATTTTAATTAAATTTTTAAAATTGATAAAAAAAATTATTTTTAGAAATATAAAATAGTTTTTTATAGTAGAATATTACGTATGATTTAAAAACATAAACATAGGTATTATAAATATTAAATAAGTTTCTGAAATAAAAAAAATTAAAAAAGATTAATTTCTAGTTTGATGAAACTGATTATAATTCATTTTGTAAAACCTTTGTCATGCTAAATTTTTATTCATTTTAGTATTAGTAAAAATAGATTTTTAACTATTCACCGAATAATATATTATTTAAGAAAAATCTAAAAACCCACCATTATAAATACTTAACATGATAGAATAAAATTTTCTGTTCATTTTAAAACATAAAAATTATAAAATTATAAATTTATAATTTAAATTCTTGAATAATATGTAGAGAATTTTTTTTTAAAAACCCTTTCAAATAAATAAGTTTTCTTAATCTAATTCTATTTTCATTTTGAATGTATGGGACTCATTTTATTTAAATAGGTTTTATTATTATAATATTTTCTTAATAATAATTATTTAGTATATCAGAACTCATTTTAGATTTATGGTATTTATAGATTAATCAATTGAGTATAATATTAATTTAATGGTTCAAATTATCTATTCATTAGATATAATCTTCCATTCATGGTGGTTTTGAAAAAATATATCACCTCGTTTCAGAGAGATGATAGTCTAGGTTTATATATATATTTTATCATTCTCTAAAGGATAGAAAAGAAAGAAGGTTGATTATATCAATTTTTTAAAATCATTATAGTCTCGTAAATTTGATAAAAACTTATCAATTATGTCCTTATATCAATCAATTTAAATTCGTGATGAAAAATTAATTACATTATCACATAAAGACGTTATAAAATACATAAGCATTTGTAATGTCTTGATTTATCAAATGAGGGATATGATTTATAAAATCGATGTAATATTAAAATAAATACAACTCAGTATACTCAATATACTAATGTAAATATCATAATATGGGTATGGAATATTTAGTGGAGGTTTATGATGAAACGAATAAGAAAATGCAATTTAGGAACATATACCACATATATTTGCTACCTATTTTGGCATAAATATTATATCGTATTATAGTGGTATATTTGTTTAGACCATTCTTTTATTGATTGGGGAAGGTATTTGGGTAGGTCATCATAGAGTTTAGTGGATCAGCAATTGTGTATATGAGTATAGAAGGGGTTTCCTTTTATGTATTAGGTGAGTGGAAAACCTATAATTATTTATAACTGTTAAATATTAAAAGTTTCTTACTCCTGGAATATTGGTACAGAAATATTAAATATCCAATGAAATTTTAATACCCTGATATTTTGTTTAATATTTTATTTTCAAATGAATTTTATCGTTTCCATAATTTTGGACACACTAAACATGTTGGATATATAAAACATGATATATTATTAAAATACTATTATTTAATATGATTGATATAAACTGGAAATTGAAACAATGTATATGAATATTATTATATATATTATGAAAAATTATGGATTATTAATGTATATAAAATTAATTCATGGGTGACCTATTTATTAGAAATTTAAAAAAACAATATGAAAATAAAAGAAAATATTTTACTTGAAAACTATTTTTATTCAAACAAATGTGTTTCATATCAATAAATTAAAAAAACCTTTTTTGATTTTTTTCAATGAAATTTCTATATTATAAATTCAATAAAATGATTGAAATTCATCTTATGGGATTTCTAGAAAACATATAAGAATAAATCTAATTTTACACCTAAAGATTGTAAATTTCTAAAATAATTTCTATCACCTTTTGCGTATTTACATTACAACTATTTATTTATAATATTATATTTTTATTTAAAAATATTATTAATATTTAAAATAATATTGTAAAAAATATATTTTTGTAATTTTTTTATTATTTTGGGACAAGATGATTTTTTCAATGATTACTAAAAATTTACTCGATTCATTTAAAATATTCATTTATAATAATGGGTTCAAAAATATTATAGATAATTTATGAATGTTTTAAAAGAAAAAAAATTTATATAATTATTTATTAATCATATATTTTTCATTTTAATTAATTTAATATTTAATTTTGATATTAATTTTTTATAGCTTTGGAATATTTTCTCAATCAAAATATGTTTTCTTAACATGTTTTCCAAATTAATTTTAATTTAAAATTATCCCCATCACTAAATAGAAATTGAAAAAAATGGATACCATGTTTGGAATCAGTATAATATATAATATCTATTTATATCAACATAATTTTTAACCATAATGAATAGTTAAACAATGAAAAATTATTTATCATTGTTAAGGTAGAAATCCGTTTACTGGGGGTTAAAAATTAATAAGGTAAAAAATATATATAAAAAACGCATTTGAAGGACATATTTCAAAATTTTATCTTTGAGTCTCTATAATGATATTTTTTTTCCATTATTAATGTTAACAACATGGATACACCTTATTCATTAAAAAAATCTCAGTTGTTCCACTCAATTCACTTATAAAAGGAAATCACCTCTCATCTCCTTTTAAATCATAGATGACCATTTTGTTAGGACAAGACATTCCAAAGGATCATCTATACATTCCCTATCACATCGTATAATCCTTATTTTCTCGTAAATTATAAAAATGATTAATTTTTGTATAAAGAAAAATAAATTTTACGAATAAGTGGTAATGTCAGTAACAATGAATTTTATTTTATTTATTTCTCCATCTACATAAATTCATATTTAAAAAATTATCATATAGTAATCCCAACCTATGAAATATAATATTATTTTATTATTTTATTTTCAAAAGATGATCCATTCTCCTAATCCATCAAATGGGTTATGAAATCATCATTTGTGTGTAGGGAATAATACCTCTTTATGAATAGATGTTAATCATTTTCCATTACCACCTCTCAAAAAATGAATATAATGATTGATTTATTATTTAAATATTATTATCATTATATTATTATACTTATGGAATCATTATATCCCATGTTCATTCTTACCAACCATTCGGTTGGAATATGATCATGTTGAATATAGATACGACAAACTACCACCTCGTGAAGCAAAATTATTTGATCACATATTACATAAAATGCAATAATTTTGTTTTTAATGAAAATATGTAATATAATATAAATAAAAAATATTTTTAAATATTAATATATTATTTACCTTTATATTTTTAATTCTTTCCAGAAAATGGAGACGACATTCATCCGTACATAAAACTCATTGTCTCAATGAATACTGCATTTAATCTTTAATCGCAATCATTTATGGATAAATTAAATATATTTATACATAATATATTTTATATTAATAATATTGTTAAAATATTCAATATTATTTTAATATGGTGAATAAAATATTTCAAAAAAATTCAAAATACACAAAAAAATTATTTTAGTTATTGACAGAACCGTGACATTAATGTGGAATTGTTAAAAAATTTTGTGATAAAAGGATAAATGTAATTAATATATGTATGATATATATTTAAATTTATTTAATATGGTTATTATAAAAATTACTAATTAATGTTTATTTTTTAACCTGTATGAAGGATGTTGAGGTTTAATGTGACAGATTTTTGTCTCAATTTTTACATCCTTGAGATAATTCCACAATCACAAAAACTATTTCATTTATGAGGTATATAGACATCGCATGAATGTAATTTTTGTTTATAAACCAGAAAAATATTTTAGTTTAAAAATAATTTTTCTTATCTATCATTCACAAGCCAATAGTTCAAATGATAAAAATGTAGTATGGTGATTTTGTATAAATTTATACTATTTGAGACATATGTTGTGTTCTACACTGATATTCTAATATGAGATGGATATAAACCCCCTTTGATAAAAAAATATCATGATTCTATTTATTCTTGTAATATTTTAATTATAATATAATGTTATTATTTCATAGTTCTTATGATTCAGCATTTCCGACGTGGTAAGGGATTTATGTTACAATCTAATCCTTTATCGAGATTTCTCTTGATTATAATTCAAAAAATTAAATCATATGATCAGTCTCTCAATAAAATAACTTATTTTATATCTATATTCTTATTTAAAGAGAATAAATTTTCGCTTTATATTTCTCTGATTATTTACTAATGAGTGATAATTTATATTATGAAAAGTTATCTTTATTTCTCTCCTAAGTCAAAAAAACGTTTCTTTCTTATGAAACCGTGTTTCCTAAAAATGTTTTCTATAATTTTGTTATCATCATTCGAATAATTTAGTAATGTCATTTTTACCCATTATATATTTTAAAAAATTAAAAATAATAATCAGGTCATTTTATGTATAATGCATGTTGGAATTTTTTCTAAAATGGGAAAGGTAAAAAAAATTTAATGTATAGAGAATTAATATAATTCTCTTACATCATAGAAAAATAGTTCATTGAATCATTATTTATAATATAACAAGGATGTTTTTAAATAAAGTTATTTTCAAAAAAACATTAGGTTTTTAAATTAAATTTCAAAGTGGATAAACTATTTTCACTATTAATGGTTTTGAATTGATTTCGAAGCATTCTTTAAAATATTAAATGTTTATTTTCACGAATAAGAATTTCGAAATTATTTTATGATATTTTAGTTTTAAAAATTAATTTTCAAACATGAATTGATGTTTTCCTAAATAAGTTTTTAAATTACATTAAAATCTTCCTTCATATGTTTAAAAAATGTTCTATGTGATATTTCAAATTCAATTTCCATCTATGATGAAATCCATTGATGTTATATATTCTTTTCGATTGAAATTATTAAATGGAACCATAATTATTATTTCAATATATAGTTAATGTTCATGTTGATGAATTTTTTATGAAATAAATTTTATCATGTGTTATGATATGGTAAACTAATGAAATTTTCATGAAACCCATTTTATTTACATGACTGATGATTTCATAATATGAGGAATATTTTTACGATGTTTTATAAATCATAATTATGGTTTTAATTATTGGTTTTGTAGGTGATATATCTCCATGAAATTATATGGGTGAATCATTATATCACATTATATTAAAATGCGAAATTTTTCAATGGGATTTAAACATTATTGGAAATATCTTTATCTAGTTCCATAATTGGAATCATGTGATAATTCATAATCCTCTATGATGATGGTATATATAGATAAACATGACATACGAATTATTTTTGTATATATATGATGGTTAAACATTTTTTACATGATATTGTGTTTCATTATTGATTTATATGATTTACTTTTATACACCACGTTTTCTCTAACAATTAAATTTTATTACATGAATCATGTTTATTTTCTGTGAGAGGACATGTATGATCTTTGTCTAATATGTTCAAGATAATAATCCAATATTTTTATCTTATTCTTTTATATAAAAAATATTGATATCATATACATTTACCTTTACTAAGAATATTAGGTTACCCATTTTTATGTGTCCTTCCCCATGTTATGAAGAAAGTTATATGCATGGTGAGAATAATAATAGTACTATGTGAGATGACATTCATTGGAGATGTTTAAGACCATTTATGTAATATGAATATTATATATCCGGTCTCCCAAGTCACAGAGCCATTAAATTCATCGTGTGTGTGTTTAGGAATTATATTTAGGAATCATATAAAAATTTGTTATATTTATTTATGAACAACCATGGTTGTTACAGTTTATATTAGAGGAATGATTTAAATATCAATTTTTATCATGGATGTGAATTATTTATTGATATCCATATGGATATTAATAAAGATATATCCATGTATGTATCCAATTATAATTCTACAGATGTGTTAAAGTATATGAAAATGGCCAATTATTTTGGTGAAGAACAAATAAATTGGATTCCATGAAATTTTATCACTGCCTGGACAGTAAGAATGGACGTAGCTCTTGTGCATATGTACCTATCAGAATTAGATATGAGACATGTGATGTTAGCTAGACATTATTATCACACAATATAATACAAAGAGCACTATTATACACCATTAATGGCACGTTCAAGGGATATTATTTGGAAATTCACAGTCTCTTAACACACAATAATAATGGATTTAAATATTTACCCTGAATAACCAAGGAAACCCTATTTTTTGTATATTAAAATAACATTTCATGATATATACAACCTATAAGTGATTTTTACTAATTATTTGTTCCCCATTATGATTATTTTATATCACTCTATGATTTTTGGTTTAAGATAGTGGGGGGGCAAAAGGATTGGGATAAATGATGAATGTGATACAAAATGTGTTGTTCATATTTAAAATTTAATGAAAAGTGGGGTAAATAATATTTTTATTATTGTAAATCATTTATCAAAAAATATGACTGATAACATGAACCATCAACAAGTCTCTGACACACCAAATAAGAAAATGATTGTATTCTTTGAGAGTTTAGGTGTTGCACATCATATAGGAGAGAATATTTTCTTCTTCTATGTTGATAATTTTGTACAAAGCGCCAATTAACATGTCTTATAGGAACACAAATATGTTTTGAGTGTGGGAAATTAGTTCAAAACAGATGAAAGTTCTGAGGAAAAATATAAACATTTGTTAACAAAATGGATGAGATTAATGTCTTCTCTTTGACATCCTCAGCAGTTTAATATTTTAAATATATAATGTTTAGGAATTATAAAAATTTATGTCTTAATAAGAAATCATGGGAAACGAATTAGAATTTTTTTGGAGTAATGGTTTTGTCGTGGATGATGAAGACACTAGATATTTCATATGAAAAAAATGTGGTATTATGGAATTAGATGATAAATAATAGTTAATAGTTTTATATTGATGTAGAAAGAGTGATTTATTTATATAAAAGTGTTCAATAATTGTGAATTATATAATAATTTTTCCATATATGATTTCATTTTATCATTTAAAAAATATTATTAATATTATTGATGAACTAGAAATGTTATTTAATTGAAAGTTGATATACGTGGAAACAAATGGTAATGTTAAATATGACAATTAATATGATCCATATTTCAAGATAATGAATTTTGGTGAATTTTTTCATTGATATGGATAATTTAATTTACACCTTACTAATTTTCATGGATATTATTAATGATTTGATTAAGAAGAGGTTAATGATATATTTGATGGATTTTAAATCATTTTCATTTTATGAAATAATAAGAAAAATATATATGTTATTTAATGAATAAGGAATCATGAATATTTTCAATATGGTTATATGGAAATTTAACTAATTTATATAATACATTTTTGTTTTAAATCTATCATATGAATCCTTTTAGTTCAAAGAAAAAGAATTTTCCAAAGAACACCAAATGTCCCTAACAAGGCATTTTATTTTATTATTTCCTCCAAATAATTAAATTATTATTAAATCATGAAAATATAAAAACATCAGAAAATATAATATAAAAATATTTTATTATTTTAATTTATTAACTTAATTCATTCACTATTTCAATAAAATGGGTTTCAAAATCATCATTTGTGTGGATGGTGGACTACCATCTCACGATCCCATGTTATTTGTTTTGGGGACTACCGCCTCATAAAGCAATGTGATTTTTACATGATCTACATGGAAGGTAATAACATGGTTTTAAAAAACATATGATAAATGTATAAATTTTTTTCATATGGTAATATATGATTTACATTTATTTCATTATTTCAATTAGGGTAATTAAAACATCATTAATGTATACATAAGACTTAATATTTTAATGAATATTGTATTTCATTTTCAATATCTATAATGTATATATCAATATAAATATATTCATCAATAATATATATATATATAATTAATTTCGTGGAAATAACTTCATACACGATGGAACCAAGATTCATTCAAAAGTATAAAAAATGACAAATCGAAACATACATGATAAATAAAGCAGTTATTTCCCAAAACGTGACTTCTACATAGAATTGTAATTAAATAGGTAATAAGAAGACACATCTAACTTATATTTGGTATGATATGTATATTTATGGTAATGAAATATATTTATAATACACATCTATCAATTTTACATGAATTTTTATTCTGATAGAATAAATGCAAGACTTATGGTAAGGGAATTCAATAACACCTTTTATTTCATTGAGACACATACAATATTAAAAACATATTTCTTTTATATAGTGTCTATACTACCAGTGAATTTATTTTTTTTATTATTTATATGAATATTAATGGTTTTAAATATCCATTTAATTAACACTCTGATAAAAAGTTCATGGAAGAAAATATTTGAAATTGGTAATGGAGATTTATCTCAGTATGCATTCTTTGATACATGTTCTGGGTTCTTCAACATTTTTATTTAATGATGTTTTTATAAAACCCCGTGGACATAAAAAATCCTGAAATAATTTATTTTCCTAATTCTAAATGTTTCATTTAATTTTAATCATTCATAGATCAAATTATTTATTGTTACCAAAGTCGTAATGTTTTTCTATTACAATCCCTTCCTTTAATAAAATTACTTATGAATATGATTAAAATAATGAAATAATATGATATATATCAATATATACTAATTTATAGTTGTATTATATCAAAATTTCATTATATTACATCTTTACATTCATTTTACACTTTATTTCTCAATAGATCAAACAATAAGTTTTTTTGGAAAAAAATCATCATTATTTACATTTTCGATCGAATACCTGTTTTTTCCTAAATGATGTTTTTTCAAAATGTTTTAAATTTTTTTGTAATAATTATTTAGAGGATTTATTATTGAAATTTCAAATCATGTTTTACATTTTGTAAACAAAAATTAAATAAATAGTATTTTCATTTTCTATAAAATGCCGCAATGTATTTTTTTTATCTGAATGGAATTTTCATTTTAATTTGTGTGATATGAACAAAATTACTTATCGTCAAAAAAAAAATTTAGTTGAACATTAATTTATATTATATCATGTTATCTTTCATAAATAATTAACTTTGAAACATATTATGTTTTATCACGTATTCTTCAATGTGAATTTTTATATTCCTCAAGAATTTTTTAATTGATTTTAAATATTCCATTGTATATTTTAGTGCTTTCATTCAATGAAATTTATTTCAAAATAGGTTTATTATTTTTTAGTCTTCAATATTTATTTTCAACATGTAATGGTTATTTATGTTAATATATGTTATAAATTATTTTTACATATTTTATTAAAATATTTTAAGTACATTTTCGATGAAAAGGATTAAAAAATGGTTTTATAATTTTTTTCTTAAAAAATTATTTTGAAAATCAAAATGAAAATTTTCAATATAAGTGTTTCAATTTTTTTCAATATTCATTAATATGTTTTAATGTTTAGTTTAAATAAATTTTTTATAAAAAAATTTCATGATTTAAAAATAACATTTCAATGTGGAATGGCTGTAATTCTCAAGAAATGTCCCATGTGATATTTAAAAATCATTTTCCCCTCTATGATGATATATTTTGATCTTATAATATGATTTAATGGGTCTAATATTGAGTGATACCATTCTAATTGTATCACCAGATGGTTATGGTTTCTATTGAGGTAATTTTTATAAATAACATTAACCATTCATTGGTTAGTATATGGCTAATTTATGAAATGTTTAGGAAATTAGTTTTATTTACACATGTTATGATGTGATAATATGATGTATGTTTCGTGATGTTGTGGAATATAAAGTTATGATTATAATCATGAGATGGATGGAACCTATATATTCCTAAAATGAATGAGTTAATATTTAAGTCTCAAGATATAACATTATAAATCATGTCGATGGAATTCATGCACATTAGGAAATAGGGGTTTCATTATTCACTATAAGAAATGGTATCCTAATCCAAAATGGGAACTTTTGATATTTCATGATCCAATAGATTGAAATTCTTGGTATTTTTTCTTTATATATGAAATGTTTTTATATAAATAATATGGTTCTGTACTTTTATTAAAGGATATTAGGGTTCATGATAAACTTATTATGATTTCTCACTTATATCGACTATGTTTTTGAATTGAAAATTTCTTACTCCATGAAAAATGTTTTTGATCATTGAAATATTGTGTATAAACACAATTATTTCGGTTCATGATTAGATATCCTTATACATAAATTATGTTTTCTTATGATCATAGATTTTTATATCTAAAATTTACACTTACTAATAATCTAACCTCGCCCTTTCATATGTTTCCTCCTCATGTTATGAAGAATGGTTTAGGTAGGAAATTACAAATACAAGTTCTATATGACATGATATTTTTTATATATGAGTAATATATTTCAGTAAATAAGAATATTATGTTTTTATTATCAAAATGAAATAAATTATTATACTCCATAGGCATGTGTTTCTGAAATTTATTGAAGATTCCTCTAAACATATTTGATATTTTTTTTGTTTTAAAATATTTTTTATCTACAAATAAGTTGATAGGGGTCAAAATATGGTATAAAATAATATTAAATATCTTAATGTTTAAATTTATCACAAATTGATAGCTTTAGTTATCATTATATACCATTTTACTATAGTAAAAATATTTTTACAATTATTACTATTTGAAATGATAAAAAATATTATCCACGTACTACTAATTTTGGACCACATTTTTTTAATTTGTGATCCATATTCACTATTCATTTTATATAAGTAGATGTTATTAATTTTAAATTAATGTCAAAAAATGCCGTAATTTTTTTTTGTTATAAAAATAATTTTTAATATTAAAAATAATCTCTTACCAAAATAAAATATAATTATTATTCCTATGGAATAGATTTTTTTTGGTTTAAAACAATTACATTATGATATAATAAATCAAATTAAAAAATTATGGTTAACTATAAACTATTATATTAAATGAAAATAATTGAATGTTTTGAAAAAAAATGTACTCTTTATCCAAAAAGTAAATTTTTCTTAAAAAAATGTAACATAGAAATTTTTTTCCTTTTGACCTAATAAATGATATCAATTCTATAGAGATCAAAGCTTCATGTACATGAAAATTAATTTTTCTTGTGGAATAATTAATACATGTCATAGATAGACACCCAATGATTGTTTTAGTTTAGTGTCTTTGGAAACTCAGAACAAAATCCACTAAACATGGTGAATGATCTTCAACATTTCCTATAAAAATATTCCCCTTTTGTGTTCCTGCATAAAACCATTATTTATAACCTGGGGAAACGAAAACATAGAAAGGGTGTGCTCAAATTCTCATTAAGTGTCATCCTAGAGAACATAAAACAAACCATAATAATTTGAATGTATAAACTTGAACATAATTTGTAATCATCAAAATATTTATTCATGAAATAAATCATTGAAGTATGTAAGGCATGGACCATAATGGATCATTAACCATGATATATTAACATTGGCGTAAAATATTTAATTGTCAAAAACTATTAAGAACATAATATTATTTTGATAGTTTCCAATGAAATACTTCCAAGACAATCATAGTGGACATAATAGATTACTGAACTAGGTTTACTTGTATTTCCAGCCATGTATTAATGAACCGGATTTACATATCATTCCAGCCCTGCATTACTAAACCAGATTTTCATTTTGTTCCAAATATTCCTATTTCATTAGATATAAATCATTAACCAATACATTGGATGGAGGTATAGATCTCACCCATCTCATAATTAAATCATCCTTCGATGTTCCACCAATCCTAAATAATTCATTATAGCTTAACCCAAGAAATAAAATTGCTTTCTTAAAAAAATTTCCTTCGTAACATAATCCAAAAAAAATTCATTCCATAATTAACATAATAAAATAATTGTATCAATAGGAATATAAACCTAACCATATTTAATGACTATTATCATGTATGGAATATAATTTTTACAAAACCCTTGTACTTAATTATTTAGGTAAATATATTTTCTTCTTCAAAAATAATTTGGTCCCTCAAAATAACACAATATTTTAAAATAAATTAATTTAGTAGAAAATAAAATAGATATTGAGTATATTAAACACCATGAAAATAATTTATCATGAAACCCTAAAAATTAATTCATTTTGTATTAGTTAAAAACACTCTTCTCATAATTTTTTCGGAATACTAAAAAATACATTGTATGATAAACATAATAAAGATTCCTTCCATACCATATAGTAAAATTCAAAAAACGGTAAAAGTGACCTTTAAAATACATAGAAGAAAATATAACATTTTATGAAAACATTTTTTGAAAGCATAGACATTGTTGTTAATTATATCTAAATAAGTACCTACATATAAACAATCTCACATAAAAATGAGATTACAAAAGTTTCCCTTTTCTTAGGTCCAATTTATTCCATAGGTGTCCAAAACTCAGGTATAGTGGGTTTAAAAATATAATTAAATTTTACAATAACAATAATAATATTTTGATATAATATATGATTCAATTAAGAACATTAAATTAACCTTTGATTTGATAATTCCATTTCGAAGAAATGTTTTGGGTAATATTCATTTTATTTATCTTGCGTGTTCTGATTTATTATTATTGATATTATTTCTTATATAATAATTTACATACTTCAAATATTTTAAACCTAATTTATATATCATATATACTCAAAATATATATATATATAACAGATAGATTAATGGAATGGAAGACACCATTCATAGAGACATTAAGTTGTATGTACACATGAATGCTATTTTTTACGTATTGAATTGAACATAAGTGAATCAAAAACACTCACAAATAGATATATATATATATATACAGTTGAATTATTATGTCATGTATTTCATGATTATTTATTAGATATACTATATAATAGTTCTTGAATTATTAACAAGCAGAAAAATCTCATCGCATCGTAGAGACGGTAAGTTAAATGTACGCAGGAGCGACGATATTGTTCAAGTAGTTTTTGGATGGTAATTAAGTTGATGGTGTATATTATCTCAGAATTAGTATAATGTTATATTAATCTAATATAGTTATTATTTACACCATTATACACATCCATGTAAGGTGTGGTGAAAAATAGATTACACCATGGCGTGGAGACAGAATGCCTTACATAACCACGCACAGTGATTTAGTTCTTCAAAGGATGGATAGATGTTAAAATAATGTTGTTTCATATTTATAATATATTATAAGTATATGAGATATACTTATTATATTATTTTATAATGAAATAACAATATAAAAGTATGTAGATGAAGATTGAAATTTTATATAATCTGTGTAAGTGATTAACTCTTCCTCAAAGTGGCTCTTTTAAATTTCATCTTAGGGAACTATAGCTGGTCTTTTGAGAAGAAAAGAACCTCTATAATATTACTAGGGATATTTTGAAGAGAAATGGGTAGATTTTTTCTGAGCTAGAAGTCTCAAAATGGATTAAAGTGGAGATAGGGTAGGTTCCGTTTTATAAGAGAGGAGGGGGCACATTAAGAAACTCTAAAAATATTAATTTATTTTGAATTAAATTTCAATTAAAATTTTTCTAAAACATATTTATTTCTAATATATATGAATTTTTATCGAATAAACATTATTTAGTAATTTTTATACATGATCGGATTTTTTTATCCTTAAATTTATTGTTTAATTTTTTTTACAACTTTTAATCTTATAGTGATATCATGTTGTTTACTCATTGTGGGTTAATGTAATAACCATATCATTTTAAAAGAGCCAAAAAAGTTATTTAAGACATATTTGGTCTTATATTAATCATTTTTATGAATCGGTTAATTTTAATAATTTAATATCTTTCCATAAACTATTTTATGTATTATGTTATGAATTATGAAAAATTTCGACACTATTCCTATTTCATCTATTTTTGTAAAATTATTTAAAATATATTACATCAAAATAAATGAAAACAATCATCCCTAATATTTGAATGTTATCAAGAATATTCTTGGATGGAATCATAATGTTCAGATTAAATTTATTTTAATATTTACTAATTCATTTATTTGAATCATTCATTATTGGGGTAATCACTACATCGTAATTGTGTCATAAATAAATATATATATATAATATATAAAAAATATAAATAAAATACAATGATTTTGGAAATATTTTTAGTTTTGTAATGACTATATATAGACATAGAGATCAGGTATATATCCATATATTAAAATTTATTTAGTAAATGATATATGTTTATGTTATAATTATCATTACTTTAAATTAATTCCTATAAAATGTCATTTTCACAACCATGTGAATCCATGGGGTCACAAAATCAACCCAAGTATTCCCATTATTGGAAATATTTCATCTAATATCATTATGACATTTGTTAGGGTAGTTTGATATTATAATAAAATTATCTTTTTACCTTAATTTTCCAAGTTTACCCATTTAAAATTATGTTTTTATGATGAATGATTTTTTTGTTCTAGTGTATAACATAAATCAAATTTTTTCCATTTATAAATTGATCAATATTTGTACTCAGTGTTTCATGAAATGAGTTCTATCAAAGGAAAATGAAATTGGGTGCAACAAATTCCAAGATTAGTGTTGTCTATATTGCATGCTAATATGGTGTGGCGTATAGAGCAGGATAATATTGATGTAGTGTTCAACACTATTAATCAAATGAATTAAAATTATAAATATCATAAATTCTCAGGATGTCACATTATACCCCCTTGAAATTAATTTGGCCTTCTAAATTTATATGGGTTTAGTAATGGTTTTCTACTTTATTTTTTCATACATAGAAACCCACATCATAAAAAGGGTTAGAAAACCACATTTTAAAAGGAATGAAGAAAAATATGGTTTCCCAAATTAACTCATCATTGGGTTTCCACATTGGAGAACATAAGTTGTAAGGGAAAACATGGATATGGATGGGAAATCTATCCATTATGTTCTGATTGATAGTGATATTGAATCAGGTTTGGAGAATGTTAACTTCCAGAAATCAATAAATATTCTATAAATTAAGGGACCATCTGATTCATTCGATAAGTGGGTACTAGGATATCATATGTGGTTTTCATGATCTTTTACCTATATTTGAAGATTTTTTCATTAGAATAAACACTTATAAAATTTTGGTACAATCACATCATTGTTCGTGCCTTGAACAATTTTGTAATGGCCCGGACCTCCCTGATCCATTACTTTGTGAAAATGTGGTGTTGGAGGTGTTCCAGGAGGTCAAGGTGACTTATCCCCTTGCTGCTGCCTACAGGTAGCTCGGTCTACCGGTAACTACTATCTACCGGTAGCCGGTCTACCGTTAGCTGTTGCATACCGGTAGCTCGGTCTACCTGTAGCTGCTGCATACCGGTAGCCGCCGCTTACCAGTAGCTTGGTTACCGGTATCCGCGACATACTGGTAGCTCGGTATACTGGTAGCCGCAGTCTAGCAGTAGATCAGCTAACACTTCACCAAATTTCTAGTTCTGGGAACAGTGTTTCCAATTTTATGAACAGTATCGATAGGTGAACAGTGTTTCTATCGATGATGTTCAGTGAACAGTGTTTCTATCGGTGAGGTTCAGTGAACAGTGTTTCTATCGGTGAGGTTCTATCGGTGGACTTCTATCGGAAGACTTGAACAGTGTTTCTATCTGTTAGGTTCTATCGGTGGACTTCTATTGGTAGACTTGAAAAGTGTTTCTATCGGTGAGGTTCTATCGGTGGACTTCTATCGGTAGACTTGAATAGTGTTTCTATCGGTGAGGTTCTATCGTTGGACTTCTATCGCTAGACTTGAACAGTGTTTCTATCGGTGACCTTCTATCGGTGGACTTGTACAGTGTTTCCAGAATCCTAAGAGCTACCGATTCCATACTTTTCCAAATTTCACGAATGAACAATGTTTCCAGACTTCATGAGAGCTACCGATTCCATACATTGCCAAATTTTGAGTATGTGAACAGTGTTTCCAGCATCACAAATTTGAGGTTTTCTTTGACATAAAATAATTTTAAAACATTATTTTAAGGACTTTAAGACCGATTCAAAGGCCATAAATCCTATATTAATTATTCTTAAGGCCGAGATGTTTTTACTTGGTCAAACCGTGTGGGTTAATGCGATCCGTATTTAATGGAGAATAAATCGGATCTTAAACCGTCGCCTCTCTAATTTATTTTTTTTAAAGGGAACGAGATATCATTATTCGTTGTTCTTCCTCCTGGTTCTCATCTACGAGACGCTAGAACCTTGCAATCATTCCCGTAGTATCTTCACAATCAAACGTTACTCGGATCAGTTTCGCTATGTTTGATGCAACCATGTTGTGTCGATCGTTCTTCCATATAAGGTATGTTTTATCATCGTTCCTTCGGGGATCACCTTCTCTTGTTATTCCTTCCATATTAGCATGTAATCTCCATGGTTCTAATGGGTTTTCTTGGGGTTGGTTGGTACTTTCGTACCGTGGAATCCTCCGATGGATGCAGCTGTCGTGAGGAGAAGTGGACTATGACCCGTTGTGTGGATAAAGGACGTCAAGAACTCTTTGAGGTAAGGGATTCATGGCTTCTCTAATTGTTTATGTGCAACTGTAGAATTATCATGATTTAACCCTTTGGATCACAATGAAATTGTCCTAATTAAATACTTGAACCGGATTAAAAGAATTATTTGATCACATGTTGTTGCTTTGTACCGTGATAACGGTTTGCCTCATGTTTTCATAAGTTGAGTGATATCTTTGATTTTCTTTAATTAGTTGCTCGTTCATGATGGAAATTGATAAAGAACGTAAAGCCAGATTTATTTGTTAAATAATTGGCTAAAGATAAAGAGGCATGTTAATGAATCTGTTAATTCAAGATGGATTAATGAACTATTAGTTCGATAATTTCAAAAGGGTTCTGAGTTACCCGCTTGCTTGTAAGGCTGAATGCCTTGTGGTTTGGAGCTCTGAGTGCTCATCTTGTATGAAGGCTGAATGCCTTGTTATAGGGCCGAGAGTCCATTTTGTGATCTTTAATTTCCTGCTGCTTGTGATTTGATGTGAGCCTGGATGGCTGTTGTGATATGTGGCGGCATGGGGACTTGTGGTTGTGGCAGCGGATGACGCCTAGTGTGGAGAGATGCATTGGATTATGCATGTGGGTGTCGGGGAGGACACCAACGATAATGGTATGAGATGAATGTGATGGTTTGATGTTGGTGGTTTGGTTTGGTTGTTTATCTGCTTTAATTTTCCCCAATGCTCAAGGCAGCTGGTTTTTCTTACCCTCTTTCCGAAGGAGGCGAAGACACGCAGGGTATGCCACATTCTTTTCGTGTTTGGCCTCTCGATGGAGGATGTGTATATGTTCTTGCTATAGGCGGCAAAGACTCGACGGGTAGTATATCTACTCACCGTGTTGAGCCCTTTGTGTTTAGTAGCATTGGATGCTTTTCTAGAATTCCTGGGAATATGGGGAAGGTAATTCCATAATGAAAGTTTGTTTAAATGGTGATAATCCACGGGGATGGAGAAACTGGAATTTAATAGTGATGTGAATCCTAAAAATGAGCAGTTTTTGAATGTGATGCCAATTTAGTTTAATGTGGTAAATTTCTCATGGTTAATTAATGTTTAAAGAATTAATTAACGTACATTGGAACTGATAAAATGAGAATGGAGTAATCTAATAAATCTCTTCAAATGGTTGTGTGCTTATAGGATACCTAGTCTTAGAAGTAACAGCCTGGAGTCTGAGAGACGTTAGCTGCAGTTGTGCCTATGACTAGGTAATGCCCATAGTGTGGTTGTGAGTTATATATATTCTGTTCTTTTTTTGTTTCTATATGCTACTCCACCCTGTCGGTAAGGGAAGCTGACACCCCGGGGATTATGAGCCCTGGGGAGGTGTTTTCCCCAACATTCTGATGGGAGGTTGAATGGATGACTACCCCCTTTGGTCCTGCTCTCTTCACTTGGTAGATACTTGTTCCATGAGGCACAGCTGTTAGTTACCCCATATATGTGTGTAGAGGGCTGTAATGGATTGTGGTTATTCACACACATATATTCGGGATATAGTATCCTATGGGCTACTATATGTGTAATGTGTATAGGATATGATGGCTTGAGGATCCTTACTCGGAGTATGGGCTGTAATGGCTTGAGGTATTATACCCGGCGTATGATACACGTTATGCGGGCTGTGGTGGCTCCCGGAAACTACCTGGTTACTTTTGGTTGTGAGGACGGTGTGGTGCTTCGCCTAGGTGTCTGCGGGCAAGCCTATGTGGTGCACGAGGTGCAGATTGTGGAGCTTAGCCCAGGTGTCTGCGGGAAAGTCTTTGGAGAGAGATGCACATGACGTATGTCATTGGGGCAAAGCGGAAAACCAGTGGGGAAGTAGTAGCGGGGTACCCTTGATATTCATTACTATATTCTATATTCTTGTATGAGTTACTTGGTGAGAGTAGCCATGGTGAGGTTGGGAACCTAGTATACCTGTTTAGGTAAGGAGTTAGTTTCACCTGTTGTTCACTGGGCTTTAGCATGCTTTTTTACTTTTGCATGAGAGGCTTGGGGAGGATCCTACTGAGTATACTTTTATACTCACCCTATGTACATATAAACTGTTTTTCAGGTCACTTAGAGCAGGTTGGAGATCAAGCTGGTTACTACTAGCTTGCGGCTGGAGGAGGAGCTGTTCGGGCTTGTGGTCGCTGTCGTTTCACTTTCTTTTGGGTACTTTGAGTTTTCCCCCTTCCAGTTGTAGTACTTTTTCATGACATTTCATATATTTACTTGGTTTCCTTTTATATCTCAGTTCTAAGTTGGAGTTGATTGGAGTCTATTATATCTCTCTCTTCTGCATGTGTTCTCTTAGAGGGTATTGCTCCCATTTGTATGTTATTATACCCTCGGTGCTAGTCGCCAACCCGGGGCCTACTGGAGGCGGGACTCGGGGGTCATTATCTCCCTTTTCACATTGTCGGCCCAGGAGGGGTACACTTTGTGGGGAGGGGGTTGTGACAGAGTGGTATCAAAGGGAGGTTGAGGGATAGGATGGAGTTTGGAGTTAGGAACAGGTGAGGATGCATGGTATGGTAGGGAAACAGTGTCATTCATGTTTAGAAAGTGGGGTAAAAACTGGAGACCGATAGAGACATAGGCATTTAGGGACCCCTATGATCTGTTGCACGGACTTTTAAGCTTACGATGGCTACTAAAGAAAGTGATACCGGTTGCAGGGTAGAGACCTGGGAAAGGATCATGCATCATTATTCTTTCCGCACGTGTTCGAATGGGTAGACCTTGGGATAGGTGACCTAATATAAATAAAACAAAACAATTAATTAATTATTGTTGAGTCTTCCATATTCAAGGCTTAGGTGCTCTAACAGTTGTTATTTGCAGGTATGGCTCCAGGTCGACGTCCTCGTCAGGTTTGAGCAGAAGATGCCCATCAGGCTGTTCCAGTAGATCGCCGCCGAGTAGAGGTTGACGACGATGACACTTGGAGAAAGACACTTCGAGAGTTTCAGCGCCAGAGTCTATAGAAGTACGAGGGATCCGTTTCAGATGCTGTCACAGAAGACTGGTTGGGGGAGATCGAGATAGGCTTTAGTTTGATTCGTTCTCGAAAGGAACACTGGGTGTCCTTGGTTGTGACGATGCTGCGTGGAGCAGCGAGGAAGTGGTGGTTCTTGTTCCTCGGTGATCGTGAGGAGTCAGCAATCTCATGGGAGGAGTTTCGAGATAGGTTTAGAGTCGAGTTTCTTTCTTCGACTGCGAAGGCGTCTAGTCGCCAGGACCTTCTTTCCCTTCGATAGGGGAGCTCCAGTGTTCGAGAGTTTGGAATCCGTTTCAGGAACCTTCTACGATATGCTTCAAACCTGTTACCAGATGATGAGGCTAGGGCGAGGCATTTCGAGGTGGCTTTGTGTCCAGATATCCAGCGCCAGGTCACCCCATTTATGCTAAAGACATATCTTGAGGTGCTGGCGAGGGAAGAGGTTGTTGAGAGGACTTTGGCCAGGACTGGATCGTCACGAGAGGGGAATCGTCCTGATTCCTCATGAAGCAGAGCTGTGGTCCGGGGTTCCCGGTTTTCAGGACAGAAGAGTTTCCGTTCACCTGGGGGTAGGTCCCAGCCCTTCCCATCTCGTTTCTCCGGAGGAAGCAACTCTCAGGCCTATGCCAAGGGATCAGGCGCATGTTTTTCTTGTGGTGGTCGTGGTCATTAGTAGCGGGAGTCCCCGACTTTTCAGAGCAGTCATCGTGCACCAGGCGCTCCACTCCAGGTTCCACCATTGAGGCAGTTCCAGCCGAGGCAGCAGCAGTAGGTTGCACCAGCTTTAGATCACCAAAGGGTAGATGGAGCAGACAGAGGATAGCCCCATGACGCTCCCTGTCCTCAAAGAGCAGAGCGCGGCCATGGTGGTGGTCGTCATCAGAGTCAGAGAGGCCGTGGAGGAGGTCGTGGTTTGCTTCATGCTCTAGCGTTACCAGCCCCAGGCGAGCCATGTGTCGTTCGAGGTACCCTTTTCTTGTTTTCTACCTTGGTGTATGCCTTGTTTGATTTAGGAGCAACACACTCCTTCATATCACCTACCCTTGTCCATGCTTTGGGACTTGAGGTAGAGAGTCTTCCAGTGCCCTTGGCGTTGACTATGCCAGTAGGAGGTCCAGCTGACTTGTTTGAAGTATGTAGAGACTGTGAGCTAGTGTTGGGGAAACACCACTCTTGGGGTGATTTCCTATGTTTGCGAATACAACCATATGATGTCATACATGGCATGGATTGGTTGTATTCGGTGCAGGCTGTTGTGGATTGCTACAGGAAGAAGGTCGTTTTCTTTGATCAAGATGGAGAGAAACTGGTGTTTGTTGGTGAGAGAGATCCTCGGATGAGTCATAGATGAGTTCCATCCTTATCATCCATGATGGCTGGGATGACGCTGAGTTCTCAGAGGTTCAACAGTTGGTGTTTCCTAGGGTCGTAGAGGAGTACCCTGACGTCTTTCCAGAAGAGGTTGTATCCTTACCCCCTCGACGAGAGATCGAGTTTGCGATCGAGCTACAACCAGGAGCGTCTCTTATCTATATGTCTCTGTATAGGATGGCCCCTTCTGAGTTACGAGGGCTACGTATTCAGCTTGACGGTCTTTTGCAGTGTGGTTTTGTTCGGCCATGTGTGTCACCATGGGGTGCACCAGTTTTGTTTGTGAAAAAGGCTGATGGCAGTTTGCGGTTGTGCGTCGATTATCGTCGGTTAAAGAAAGTGACAATAAATAACCGCTATCCTCTCCCGCGGATTGATGACCATTTCGATCAACTAAAGGGTGAAATTTGGTTCTCCAAGATAGACTTGCGGTCAGGATATCATCAGATGCGTGTAAAGGATGAGGATATCCCGAAGACTGCTTTCCGCTGTCGTCATGGGCATTATGTGTTTTTTGTAATGAAATTTGGCGTGATGAATGCTCCATCTATTTTCATGGGGTTGATGAATGTTGTGTTCCGTGAATTCCTGGAAAAGTTTGTTGTGGTTTTCATTGATGACATCCTTGTGTACTCCACATCTGAAGAGGAGCATGCAGAGCATCTACGAGCCGTTTTGGGAGTTCTTCGCCAACATCAGTTGTTTGGGAAGTTGTCCAAGTGTGAGTTCTAGGCTCGAGAAGTTCTTTTCTTGGGACATGTTGTGTACCAACAGGGAGTAGCTGTGGATCCTTCGAAGATAGAAGCAGTGCTGTCTTGGCCAGCCCCCAAGACCGTGTCAGAGGTATGAAGTTTCCTTGGTCTCGTATGCTATTATAGGTGGTTTGTAGCTAA
Source organism: Viscum album (assembly GCA_963277665.1). Lineage (NCBI taxonomy): Eukaryota > Viridiplantae > Streptophyta > Magnoliopsida > Santalales > Viscaceae > Viscum > Viscum album. The sequence goes on from OY728120.1 coordinate 2,130,819,540, forward strand.
TTTCTCCCGAGTTGTGACTCCTATGACAGCATTGACCAGGAAGGATCAAGCATTCATATGGACTAATCAGTGTCATACATCTTTCGAGTATCTAAAGGAGAAGTTGGTAAGTGCTCCAGTCCATTGTCTTCCAGCGGAGGGAGTCCAGTTTGATGTTTTCTGTGATGATTCACATCTGGGGCTAGGCTGTGTTCTCATGAAGCAGAGGTCAGTTGTTTCTTATGGGTCTCGGCAGTTGCGTCCCCATGAATGAAACTATGCCACCCATGACCTTGAGTTGGCAGCCGTGGTGTTTGCTCTGAAGATGTGGATACATTACCTCATTGGTGAGCACTTCGTGGTTTTCACCGATCAAAAAAGTTTGAGGTATGTTTTCTCCCAACGTGACTTGAACTTGAGGCAGTGTCGGTGGATGGATTTCTTGCAAGAATACGACTTTGAAATATCGTATACACCTGGAAAAGGGAATGTTGTAGCTGACACACTAAGTCGAATGATATGTAATGATGTTGTGCGTGAATCTGGTGATTCTTGGAGAGTGATGGAAGAGCTATCAGTTTTTCATCTTGATATGGGAGAAGTTGGGGGTAGAGGTTGACTTTTCCAGATGAAGGTGCAGTCATCCCTAATGCAGAAGGTGGAAGAGTCTCAGTTGGGTGACCTAGAGGTGGAAGTTTGTAGAGACAGAGTTGTATGTTGTGAGGCCCCTAATGGTTGGTCGGAGTATGAACAACACCGAGTGTTGTATCATGGAAGGCTTTTTGTTCCCTTGCCGATGCGCGAGACGGTTCTCCGAGAGTTCCATAGTTCACCCTTGGCGGTACATCCCGGTGTGACGATGATGTATCGATCCTTGAGGAGTCAGTTTTGGTGGCCTGGGCTGAAGCGTACAGTTGCAGAATGTGTGTCTCGATGTTTAGTCTGCCAGAAGGTGAAGGCCGAACACCGTGTTCCTGGTGGTCTTCTCCAGCACTTAGAGATTCCTCAGTGGAAGTGGGAGGACATCTCAATGAACTTTGTTACAGGTTTACCTCGAGCTCCGGGAGGACATGATGTTATATGGGTGGTAGTGGATCGTTTAACAAAATCATCCCACTTCATAGTGATCAAGGAGTCGAGCTCAGTGGATGTTTTGTCGAGGCAGTATCTGGAGGAGGTGGTGAGGCTTCACGGAGTTCCTAAGACGTTCATTTCTGATCGAGATCCTCGTTTTACATCCAGGGTGTGGAGAGGTCTCCAGCATGCTTTTGGTTCTCAATTATGCCTTAGCACTATTTTCATCCTCAAATGGATGGTCAGACAGAGCGAACCATCCAGACTCTTGAAGACATGTTGCGCTCTTGTGTTCTTGATTTTGGAGGTTCATGGGTGAAGCACTTACCCTTGGTAGAGTTCTCTTACAATAATAGTTTTCACTGTACCATCGGTATGGCGCCGTTTGAAGCCTTGTATGGTCGGCCATGCCATTCTCCGTTGTACTGGACTGGGGTCGGAGAGTCAGCAATTCTCGGACCAGAACTAGTGTAGAATACAACAGAGATGGTTCAGGTGATTCGTGGGAGGATGAAGACAACACGGGATTGTCAGAAATCATATGTTTATCAAAGAAGGAGACCGTTAGAGTTTAATGTAGGGGATCATGTGTTTCTAAAGGTGACTCCCCGTCGTGGGCAGCGAAGGGTTGGTCGTGGAAGTAAGCTTTCTCCCCGGTTTGTTGGGCCTTTCGAGGTGTTAGCTCGTGTTGGAGCTGTGGTGTATCGAGTAGCACTTCCCCCTCAGATGAGTTGGATACATGATGCTTTCCATGTATCACAGCTCCGTTGTTATCTTCATGATGAATCTCATGTTATCGATTGGGGAGAGATCGATATTGACGATGATGCAACCTTCGAGGAGCGACCTGTGGAGATACAAGACCACAAGGAGATGGTGTTGCGTGGGAGTTCTATCCCCTTAGTTCGTGTCTTGTGGTGACACGGTGTCATGGAGGAGATTACCTGGGAGAGTGAGTCACAGATACGTGCTTAGTACCCAGAGTTGTTTAATGTTTCACTCTTTTCATGTAATGACGTTTCCTTTATGGTTAGACCTTTCATGTTTTATTTATGTACCTTTGATGTGATGTTATGTTTGAATTGTTTGGTTATGGATTGTTTATTTCCATACTCTCGGATGTCGTAGTTTTTTTCCAGCTTTTGAACAACTCATGGTGGTTTTCCCCTGAGAGGTATCTTATGGGGTGGTTGTTCGGACCCCTCTTTTCTTCTGGGTTGGTTTTTAATTCTCGAGGACGAGAATGTTTTGAGAGGTATCTAATGTAATGTCCCGGACCTCCCTGGTCTATTACTTTGTGAAAATGTGGTGTTGGAGGTGTTCCGGGAGGTCAAGGTGACTTATCCCCTAGCTATTGCCTACCGGTAGCTCGGTCTACCGGTAGCTGTTGTCTACCGGTAGTTGCGGCCTACCGGTATCCAGTCTACCGGTAGCTGCTGCCTACCGGTAGCTCGGTTTACCGGTAGCTGCTTCCTACCAGTAGCCGCCGCTTACCAGTATCTCGGTTACCGGTAGTCGCGGCGTACTGGTAGCTCGGTATACTGGTAGCCGCAGTCTAGCAGTTGCTCGGCTAACACATTTCCAAATTTCTAGTTCTGGGAACAGTGTTTCCAGTTTTATGAACAGTATCGGTAGGTGAACAGTGTTTCTATCGGTGAGGTTTAGTGAACAGTGTTTCTATCGGTGAGGTTCTATCAGTGGACTTCTATCGGTAGACTTGAACAGTGTTTCTATCGGTGAGGTTCTATTGGTGGACTTCTATCGGTTGACTTGAAAAGTGTTTCTATCGGTGGACTTCTATCGGTAGACTTGAATAGTGTTTCTATCGGTGAGGTTCTATCGGTGGACTTCTATCGGTAGACTTGAACAGTGTTTCTATCGGTGAGGTTCTATCGGTGGACTTCTATCGGTAGACTTGAACAGTGTTTCTATCGGTGACCTTCTATCGGTGGACTTGTATAGTGTTTCCAGAATCCTAAGAGATACCAATTCCATACTTTGCCAAATTTCACGAATGAACAGTGTTTCCAGACATCATGACAGCTACCAATTCCATACTTTGCCGAATTTTGAGTATGTGAAAAATGTTTCCAGCTTCACAAATTTGACGTTATCTTTGACGTAAAATACTTTTAAAACCTTATGTTATGGACTTTAAGGCTGATTCAAAGGCCATAAATCCTATAATAATTATTCCTAAGGCCGGGATGTTTTTACATTATCAAACCATGTGGGTTAATGCGATCCGTTTTTAATGGAGAATAAATCGGATCTTAAACGGTCGCCTCTCTAATTTATTTTTTTAAAGGGAACGAGATATCATTCTTTGTTGTTCTTCCTCTTGGTTCTCATCTACGAGACGCTAGAACCTTGCAATCATTCCCGTAGGAGTTTCACAATCAAACGTTACTCGGATCAGTTCCGCTCTGTTTGATGCAACCAAGTTGTGTCGATCGTTCTTCCATATAAGGTATGTTTTATCATCGTTCCTTCAGGGATCACCTTCTCTTGTTCTTCATTCCAAATTAGCATGTAATCTCCATAGTTCTAAAGGGTTTTCTTGGGGTTGGTTGGTACTTTCGTACCGTGGAATCCTCCGGTGGATGCAGTTGTCATGAGGAGAAGAGGACTGTGACCCGTTGTGTGGATAAAGGACGTCAAGAACTCGTCGAGGTAGGGGATTCAAGGCTTCTCAAATTGTTTATGTGCAACTCTAGAATTAGCATGATTTAACCCTTTGGATCACAATGAAATTGACCTAATTAAATACTTGAACCGGATTAAAAGAATTGGTTGATCGCATGTTTTTCTTTGTACCGTGATAACGGTTTGCCTCATTTTTCCTTGATAGAGTGATATCTATGATTTTCTTTAATTAGTTGATCGTTCATGATGGAAATTAATAAAGAACGTAAAGCCGGATTTATTTGTTAAATAATTGGCAAAAGATAAAGAGGCATGTTAATGAATCTGTTAATTCAAGATGGACTAAAGAACTATTAGTTAGATAATTTCAAAAGGGATCTGAGTTACCCGCTTGCTTGTAAGGCTGAATGCCTTGTGGTTTGGAGCTCTGAGTGCTCATCTTGTATGAAGGCTGAATTCCTTGTTAAAGGGCCGAGATCCCGTTTTGTGATCTTTAATTTCCTACTGCTTGTGATTTGATGTGAGCCTGGATGGCTGTTGTGATATGTGGAGGCATGGGGACTTGTGGTTGTGGCAGCGGAAGACGCCTAGTGTGGTGAGATGCATCGGTTTATGCATGTGGGTGTCGGGGAGGACACCAAGGATGATGGTATGAGATGAATGTGATGGTTTGATGTTGGTGGTTTGGTTTGGTTGTTTATCTGATTTACTTTTCCCCACTGCTCAAGGCAGCTGGTTTTTCTTACCCTCTTTCCGAAGGAGGTGAAGACACATGGGGTATGCCACGTGCTTTCCGTGTTTAGCCTCTCGATGGAGGATGGGTCTATTCTCTTGCTATAGGCGGAAAAGACTCGACAGGTATTATATCTACACACAGTGTTGAGCCCTTTGTGTTTAGTAGCATAGGATACTTTTCTAGAATGCCTGGGAATATGGGGAAGGTAATTCCATAATGAAAGTTTGTTTAAATGGTGATAATCCACGAGGATGGAGAAACTAGAATTTAATAGTGATGTGAATTCTAAAAAGGAGCAGTTTTTGAATGTGATTCCAATTTAGTTTAATGTGTTAAATTGATCATGGTTAATTAATGTTTAATGAATTAATTAACGTACAGTGGAACAGAAAAAATGAGAATGGAGTAATCTAATAAAGATCCTAAAATGGTTGTGTGCTTATAGGAAACCTAGTCTTAGAAGTAGCAGCCTGGAGTCTGAGAGATGTGAGCTGCAGATGTGCCTATGACAAGGTAATGCCCATAGTGTGGTTGCGAGTTATATATATTCTGTACTTTTTGTGTTTCTATATGCTACTCCACCCTGTCGGTAAGGGAAACAGACACCCCGGGGATTCTGAGCCCTGGGGAGGTGTTTTCCCCATCATTCTGATGGGACGTTGAATGGTTGACTACCCCCTTTGGTCCCGCTCTCTTATCTTGGTAGATACTTGTGCCATGTGGCACAGCAGTTAGTTACCCCATATATGTGTGTAGAGGGCTATAATGGATTGTCGTTATTCACAGACATATATTCTGGATATAGTATCCTATGGGCTACTATAGGTGTAATGTGTATAGGCTATGATGGCTTGAGGATCCTTACTCGGAGTATGGGTTGTAATGGCTTGAGGTATTATACCCGACGTATGATACACGTTATGCGGGCTGTGGTGGCTCCCGGAAACTACCTGGTTACTTTTAGTTGTGAGGGCGGTGTGGTGCTTCGCCCAGGTGTTTGCGGGCAAGCCTATGTGGTGCACGAGGTGCAGATTGTGGAGCTTAGCCCATGTGTCTGCGGGCAAGCCTTTGGAGAGAGATGCACAGGACGTATTTCATTGGGGAAAAGCGGCAAACCAGTGGGGAAGTAGTAGTGGGGTACCCTTGGTATTCCTTACTATATGATATATTCTTGAATGCATTACTTGGTGAGAGTATCCATGGTGAGGTTGGGAACTTAGTATACCTGTTTAGGAAACGAGTTAGTTTCACTTGTTGTTCACTGGGCTTTAGCATGCTTTCTTTACTTTTGCACGAGAGGCTTGGGGAGGAACCTACTGAGTATACTTTTATACTCACCCTATTTACATATAAACTATTTTTCAGGTCACTTGGAGTAGGTTGGAGATCAAGCTGGTTACTACTAGCTTGCGGTTGGAGGAGGAGCTGTTCGGGCTTGTGGTCGCTGCCGTTTCACTTTCTTTTGGGTACTTTGAGTTTTCCCCCTTTCAGTTGTAGTACTTTTGCATGACATTTCATATATGTACTTGGCTTCCTTTTATATCTCAGTTCTAAGTTTTAGTTGATTGGAGTCTATTCTATCTCTCTCTTCTGCATTTGTTCTCTTAGAGGGTAATGCCTCCCATTTGTATGTTATTATACCCTCGGTGCTAGTCGCCAACCCGGGGCCTACTGGAGGTGGGACTCGGGGGTCATTATCTCCCTTTTCACATTGCCGGCCCAGGAGGGGTACACTTTGTGGGGAGGGGGTCGTGACAAATTTCCACATAATCTCGTATTTAAAGTAATGGTGTCAATTTTTTCATTCTTAAAGTGCTGGATGGTAATTTGATTGAATGATAGGTCATTAAATATATCTCAACATAAGGACAATCATATGAAATAAAATACGCATAAGTCGACCTATAGTGAGATATTACAATAATCAAACAGACCTCAAGAGGAATATAAATTATACAATCCATAAATGGATAACATTAGTATCCTTTAAAAAAATAAAACATAGAATGTGTTGAAATAAATAGACATAACATTTATCTACCATATCTCATAATTATGTTATTGGTTATAATAGTCCAAACATGTGAATACATTAATCGTGTATTCTATTTAGTAATAGTAACAACACAAATTATCTGATATCCTTATTGAATAAATTAATGTTTCCATGTTACATAACATATTGTATACATTCCTTTAGTCCTAAATATTTTTACACTTAATACATGATATCAAAACCATTTTCTCTTTAACTCTATAATTTTATTTCAAGAACCTATAATAATCCAATTTACTTATTCAAATCCAACATATCATTATCCAAACCTCATTATCATAACATAAGATTAATATTAAGTGTTATCATTCCCTAAATATTGTGTTCTAGAAGAATATAACCTTACCATTAATTCACATTTCTATCTCTTTAGAAATATTCATCATATCCTGTCTAATACTTATACTAAAAATACTTATATATTTCATGATTTATATTACATAATCATTGAATTCCGAGACATATAAATGTCAATAATCCTACTTTATTCTTAAAACATTACTCATGATCAATTATCATCATATTTAATAAAATATGAATCATGTATTTTCATTTCCAATCCTAATACTTCTTAGATTCAATGAAAACTACACTGGAAGAACATCACATAACATTCACATATCGTTTACCATCACTTTATCCTCAGCAGTATGACCAACACTTGTAGAATCATTATGAATCCCTCTATGGTATTTCATCATACGAAATTGATCTTCATAATTCCCATAACATCCACTTCTGAAACATTTACTTATTAACATTGTTCTATTTAGTTGTGGCTATTGATAATGATAACAAAGAAATTTGTGAGAAATACATATCAGATATTAGAACCACATAATTAATATAAATTAATTATAATATTTAAATCTATGATATCTCAATAATGTTTTCGCAAACTAGTTTCAAAAGGTTGACTAAACCTTCACTCTGATACCAACATTAGAGACACTAGAATGACGAACATGGATATTACCTTAATTTTTTGGAATACATAATAAATAACACAAATAGACACCCAATGGAAGTATTATTTTAGGGTCTTTCAAAAGACAAAATGAAATCTTGAAATCATGGTGAATGATTTGAAACATATCCCATAAAGATATTCCCCTTTTGTTTTATAACATAAAACCATTCATTATATCCTGTGGAAATGATAAAATAGAAAGGATGAGATCAATTGATCATCAAGGGTAAACATGGAGAACATAAAACAATCCATAATCATTTTAATGTAAAAACTTGAAAATAATGTTTAAATATCAAAATCATCATTCATGAAATATATCTATGGAGTTTGTAAATTATGGATAAAAAAGGAACATAAACCATGACGGAATTGAATTTTCATAAAACATGTAATTGTGTAAAACTATTAAGAAAAAATATTTTTTCTATAGCAGTCATGGAATTGCTGTTAAGTCCATCAATGTTTACATAGTCCATTACAGAACCGGGTTTACTTGTTGTTCTGGCCATGTATTATTGAATAATATTTACTTGTCATTCCAGTCCTGCATTACTAAACTGCATTTCTTTCCATTCCAGTGATGTCTTCCTATCGAGATATAAATATTTACCTAATGAATTGGAGGGAGATATAGGTCACAACCATCTCTTAATCAAATCATCCTTGTATGTGACTCAAAACATAAACTATTCATTATAGCATAACCCATGAAATGAGATGGATTTGTTAAACATCATTCCACCATTATATTGTCCATAAAAAATTCCATTCAATCATTACAATAATAATATAATAGTAACAGTAGGGATATAAAAAAAATCATATATAAAGAGAATCAACATAGATAGAAAATAATTTTGATAAAACACTTTAACTTAATTCTTGAAAAAAATATCCCTTCATCTTCAAAAAAATTTTCTTTTCTCAAAATGCATCGCTATATTAAAACAAAAGAATTTTGTCGAAAATAAATAGGATATATTTTTGGGGAAACATCTGCAATTATTGCGTCAAGAATACAGAAAAATCCATTCATTCCATATAAGATGAAAAAAATCACATTATAAATTTGATGGAAAAGACAAAAAGTACATCATATGGTAAACAAAATAATAATTTGGTCCATTCAGTGTTTTGGAAATAAAAAATGGGTAAAATGTCTTTAAAAATACATAGTGAAACAGAAAACATTTTATGAAAAAAATTTAGAAAACATTAACATCGATGATAAATATATACCGAGTATATACATACGTATAAACAATCTCAGATAAAAATGAGATTGAAACATTATCCCTTACATTAGGATTGATTTCTTTTGTATGTGTCTGAAACTACTATATAGCAGGTTTAGAAATATTATTAACTTGTAAATAAACCATAGTTATAATTATGATATCATATATGAATCATTTACTACTTTATATTACCCGATTATTTGTCAATTCCATGTTAAAGAAACATTTTGTGTAATAATCGTTTTATTTATCATACGTGTTTTGACTTCTTATTCATGATATTATTAATTATATAACAACTCACTTCATCCTAGAATGTGATAACTATTTTATATATCATATATATTTATTATTTTAATATATTAATATATAATAGATATACAAATTAATTGTAATACAATTTTCATGGAGACGGTAAGCCATACTTACTCATGAACATTGTTTTCATTTCCATATTGAATTGAATGGAAGGAAGTAAATGAAATATATATATATATATATACATAATGTAGCATTATTATGACACATATTTCCTTATTATTTTTATTATATACTTTATAATCCTTTTTGATTTATCCACAATGAGAATGAGTTTCACCGCGTCATGGAGACGGTAAGCCATATATATGAATGAGCGATGATATCTTTCCCATGGTTGTTGAATAGTATTTAATAAGATGGTGTACAATACCTCAAAATTATTATCTTTTTATAATAATAATATATATTCATTATTTACACCATTATACCCATCCATTTATGTTGGTTGAGAAAAACATATTACACCATGGTGTTGAGACAGTAAGCCATACGTATGATTGCGCGGTGTTTTTTTTTTCAGATGAAGGATAAAAGGAGAAATATGGTTGTATAATATTTTTAATAACATATAATTATATGAGATATATTAATTATAATCCTTTATAATTTTACAATAAATGATGTGGAAGTACATGAAGAATGAAATTTGAAATAATTGGTAGTAAAGATTAACTCATCCTCAACTTGCCTCCTTTAAATTTCTTATTAGGGCACTAGAGTATGCCTTTTGAGAATACCAGAACCACTAGAATGTAACTTGGGATTTTGAGAAAAGAAATGGTCTGTGACTGGCTGAGCCTAATGTCTCAAAATGGAGTGAACATGAGAGGAAAAAGGTAACCTTTTATAAGAGAGGAGGGGGCACATTAGGGAAAACTCAAAATTTTAATATATTATAAATTCTATTTTCATTAAAAACTATCCAAATAATTTTAATTCGAAATAATATGATTTTGGTTTGAATACCCATCATTTAATAGTTTTTTGACATGATTTGAATATTTTTTTATCATTATTTTTTTGGTTTAATAATTATTTTACCCTTTTAATCTTTCTGTGATATCATGTTATTTACATAGTGAAGGATAATTTAACTACCACATCATGTCAAACGTCCCAAAAAAGGGAATTTATCAAATATTTGGACTTAAATTAACTATTTTTATAAAATATAATATTTTTAGGAAATTATTATCAATTAATATACTATTTTATGTTTTATGTTATGAATTTTGTAATTATTGGACTCTATTCATACATGATTTTTATTAAAAAATTCATAACAACCTAATTGAGAAAAACGGAATTAAAACATCCGTAATATGTCAATTTCATCCATAAAATTTTCCTATTACATCAAAATGTTTAAATTAAATTTATTTTCATATTAATAATTTACTTTGTTTGAATCTTTCATTAATGAGGAAATCACTACATTTAATTGTGTCATAAATAAATATATTTATCTAATGTATAAAAATTATAAATAAAATACCTTGATGTATGAAATATTTTTATCTTTCAGATGACTATATATATACATACATAGATCTGTTATATAACCCATTATTAAAATCGATTTAGTAAATTATATATATTTTTTTATAATTATTATAAAATTAAATTAATTCTAATAAAATGTAATTTTCACATCCAAATGAATCCATGGGGTCTCAAAATCTACCCATGGAAGACCATGGTCTGAAATATCTCATCCATTAGGATTATTACATATGTTTGGGTAACTTAAATTATTATTATATTATATTTTTACCCTTATTTACTAGATTTACCCTTTTAACCATGGTAAATAAAATAATTATGCAAGATACTATTCATATTGTCCAAATATTAAATGAACCTATTTAAAAAAATTTAACCTTATGATTCAAAAAATGGAAACCATTTTTTCAATTTTAAAATGCATATTTTGCAGTAATTAATATAAAATTAATTCATATTTTCAATTCTAATAAGCGGTGTTTTAATTAGAAATAACTATCAAAAGATTTACATTTGTTTCTGCCCAATTAAAAGAGAAACTATTATAAATGAATATAATTGGATTAAATGATAAAAATATAATACAATTACAATTTAATCCCAGTTAAGATGATAATCTACCAATATTAAAAAAATATAATTGATGGTAGTTTTGAATTAAAATGCAGTAATTTTAACTACTAATTAAAATATGATATTTATTCGAAAAATACCAAAAATTAAACATAAGTAAATTTGTAAGTCCCACTTATGATGAATAATATTGTTTCATGTAGAATATATAAATGTATTAAAATTTATAATTAAAATGGGAGCATCATTAAATTGGGGAAAACTGCATTTTTTTTTATAAAAATACTTATTTTATCCAAAAAAACAATCATGTTATTATATCATGTCTATAAAATAAAAAAAGAATATAAATGTTATATAAAATTCAAATTTTTGTTAATAATATTCTTAATGTCTAGTTTATATCCCATTAAATATTAAAATTTTAATAAAATATCATTGTTTAGTGAAACTCGGTATCGCATATACTGCAAGTTGTCGAGGAAGGTCTCTCAAGTGTGTGATGAAAGAAAATTCAATGTTGAATGTAGTGAAAGTGAAATTTGGTGTTTTGTATGACCTAATACAAACATTGTTCAGTTATAAATTGAACAAAATCAATACTCAGTGTTGCGTGAAAATAATTTTATCAAAGGAACAGGAAATTTTGTGCAACAGAATCTAAGAATAGTGTTACGTATAATGAAAGCTAATATGGTGTTGCGAATAGTGAAATCTATTCACGGAGTAGCATAAAACAAATTTCATCAATCACATAAAATGAATATATATCATAAAATCTTGGGGTGTTAAAAATTCATAAATTTTAAATATTATAAAATTTATCATTTTTCGTTTAAATATAACCGGGTATTTTTTATTTATATTGATAATATAATTGGATTTGCATTGGGATATTGACTACGGATGCAATTTTTTCTTGTTATATGATGATATTTGGTATTATACATGATTTTTATATGAATCATACATGAGGAGTAATCTTGGAAGGGTTTCATATAATAAAATTTTACTCTAACAACCAAATATGAATTATTTATTAGAAGGGTTTCACTTTCTTACATTCTCATGATTTTTTCGATTTATAGTTTTTCTGAATTATGAATACATTACATAAAAACTAGAATTTTTTGATAGTGTAATTTTTTTATAAAAAATAGATCTTGATGTTTACAACCCACTTTTATTTAAGAGTCATTTTCTTTTTATAATTGATTCTCTAAATTAGAAATCATAACCATGCTATAATTTATACTCATTAAAAGACATTTTGAAATATGAATGGAAACATTAGATAATAAATAATTATAAATAATTCATATATAAATAAAATATTGATATAATTATTGTAAAAAAATGAAAAACCCATTTGGATGATTTCTTTTTCACAATAAAACATTAAGGACATATATAAAACATTTTCACAAGTGAAAAACCATAATTTCTGAAATTAATTTCCTCAAACCAATTGAAACTCATAATAAAACCCATGAATTCATCATGTTGAAAGTAATTACTCTTAATGATATTCCTTTTAAAGATAAACAATTCACATTTAAAAATTCCTTATTTCATTTAATAAATATATTTTATAAAAATATTTTTTTAATGAATAATATAAGTAACCTGGACAATCACATTCATTAACCATGGTAAGTCATGTTTACCCAATCCCCAAATATCTATATACATATTTATTCCATCTTGAAACCGTCCTAGTTCTCTATCTCATTTTCACATTGAAATACTTGATCATTATCCAATGCATTGACGGGAAATATCATCCTCACCCATCATCACCTTTAATGATAAATTTCTATATCATAAACCAAATAGATTTAATAATTTATTATTTTCATCTTGAATCCATTTAGAAACTCATTTTATTCCATTAGAAAAATCCCTTTCCATTTTTATATATAAATATTGAGAAACATCCCTTTCTCGTTAAATTTCTAAAAAATAAAATCTCTTAAAATACCATTAATATTATATTTTTTGAAAAACAATTTTTTATTTTATTGAAATACTTATTATTAATAATGTATATTTTAATGTAAAAAATTCATCATATAGTATAAATTATAAGAACCTTCTCTTATACTTTTATTAAAAAAATTATAATCACTAGCATGGTAAAATTTAAAAAGAATATTTTTAATTTTCTTAATTAAAATTTCGTGTATATTTAATTTTAAAATCCTTTATTTTTGAATATTGAAATTCATGTAATATTTTAATTAACATTCATATAGAGGATAGATATTTGAAATTAATACTATAAAATGTGTTTTTGAGGAAAAATCGCTTTTCCTAAGTCTAGTATATCAATGTTATCTAACTATAGAATAATATAATTATATAATTTGAATAATTTATAAAAAAATATTTTTCAATTTCTTATTAGTCATTATATGTAATTAAATACTTGGTTTTATTTATTATCTAAAATGAATAAGATTGTGTTGATGTTTTTTGGGTTATCCCATTTATAAACCCAGAACAAAAACAATGTATTGATTTTCTAAAGGGGTTATAGATAGAAAACCTCAAGAATATTAAAAATTATATATATTTAGTATTTATAAATTAGATTCTCTTTTAAACCCATGAATTGTTTGTGGGAATGGAATATGTATCGATTCATTTCAAGTAGAATGTAGTCAACATATACGAATGAAAGAAATTTACAATTTATACATGATAGAAATAAGATAATCTATATAATATTATTATTTTCGCAACAATAAATATGTTCTGACTATAGTATTCATTCATTATTTCTATATATATTACCAAGAATGTGGTGCTGATATTGAAAATGTGCCATGTCAATTCATGGAGGAGGTATTAAACTAATATAAATGAGTGAAATTATCAATTTAAAATGGATGGAAATAATAAATATGAATTAAAAATATTATCATTAAATGATAATATTTTTTTAAAAAAATTCATATTTATTTATTGGATATATATTTTTAACAATCCTGATAAAATGGTGATGAAAAAGGAACACATCTCTCTTTGGAGGGGCTACTCCACAAGTACGCACATATGATGATATCATTTGCTGTAGTATGGAAAAAGAGATGAAAAATCATGGGAAATAATAATAATAATAAAATTTTAGAATATTTTCTGTACTTATGTAATTACATTAAAATTCATAAAAACTATTTTATAGAGGTAGATGAATATAAAAACAAAAAAAATCAATTAAAGGTTATAACTCTTTATTGGGATACATCCTTTGTGTTTCCCCTTAATATTTATTGGTTTCTAATTTTAGTGATACCTGAAAATTTGTGATCTGGGAAGGGGTGTTTAGAATCCATTTTGTCCCAGATTGTTAGACAAACGGTTCTCAAATGTTTTGAGTGATAAAGTCGAGTCAGTTCCCCGTTAAAAGTGTAGAGAGTGTGAGACTTGTGATTTTTAAAATCATTTGGATAATATAAAGTTCTTACTCCTAGTCATGTTGGTAAAAAACTATCCATTTTTTAAATATAGGTTATAAATGTAAAAATTGATCAATAAAAAATAATTACACAATAATTTTTTAGCCTTTCCACAATGCATTTATAAAAATTAACAACTTTTATCATTTACCATGGCAACATATTCTTACCATGGACACCATTAATAATAACCAACAAATGAGAATTTCCATATTACTAAATATTATCCTCCTGATTATAAATTTGGAATGAATTATTGATGATTTAATTTGTATAATAAGAATAAATACATTAATATATATATTTCTGTAAAATGAAGGAAGAATATTTTTCTAGAAAATTGTGTTTTAATCGTAAAAATAATTATATTACAAAATGAAATATATTTATGTTTCCTAAGGAATTATTTTCATTATTTTTAATTTGTTTTTCATTTCATTTATTAAAAAAACCCAAAACCATTTTTTACATTTAAATTACTTAATCTAATGTAATTTTTATTTTTTAAAAGAATTAACATTTGGCACTACCAAAATTAATCATGATTCTTTCCACAAAAAAGAATAAATTGAAAATAATAAAAAATTAAAATGTTGATATCCAAAAAAAAATTCATTTTATAAAAATCTATGTGAAAAATGTGATTTTTTTTAAAATAGTCCCATGAAATTCATGAAAATATTATTTAATTTAAAAAACTATTCCCTTTTCAACTGTGATATTTTACAATTTTCATTTATAAAATTATGAATATAAATATATAAAATAAATAAATTTAAATAATTATATTTATTTATTATTTAATTTTTTTATTTCTCAAAATCATTAATCTTATATAAATTAAATCCTCACAATTGTATTATTTATTAAACAACTGAGTGTATGTTTACATCATAGAATTTTTTAATTATCATGTTTCTCCCACAATCATCTTTTTCTTGCATAAAACATGTATATTGTAAATAAAATTTAATTATAGTAATGTTTCTCTATGATATGAAATATGAAAGGAATTTCTATCGTAAGAATGACTTTCCACTAACTGTACCACATCAGTTCTTCAAATATGATATTATTTAGGTATATATTCCATTAAAAAATAAATATGGAACACAACAAGTATATGAGAAAAAAATATTGGCAATCATACTAAAACAAAGCCAACCCACCTATATATATAATTTTAGATGAAAAAATGACCCATGGGATTAACATTAAATTTTCAATAAATCCCATGACACTATTAAAATATTATTCTATAAGAATAAGATGAGTAACTAAATAAAATAAGTAAATATTAATCCTATTATCCAGAAATCTTCCATTTACTCACATTGAGCAACCATGATGGTGTCTGACACCACATTCCATGAAATTAGTCAAAATATTCCATATGTATACGGGAATGGAAATTTTTATTATTAAAAAATTCCACCAATGATATATGTTGATAAAAAATTTCCTAATTTAAGAACTCGTATCTTGATTTCAGATATGCATCTTGATTTCGGGTTATTTTTTAAGGAAAAAAGAAATGGGGTTTTTCTAAGTTCATACCAGGTACACAGTTTCCACGTATAGCTCTTTACTAGTATTTTAATGGCTGAGTACATGGTCATGTGGTGACCTATTATAATTCACATGTAGGGGTTTTTTGAGGCTAATACAAGAAATGTAATTTTAAAGAAAATTCCTTGTACATTACTTTTAATTTGATATATAAGAGATATGTCGCTTTTAATGGCTATAAAAATCTTTTTCTCAATGTTTATTACAACAGAGAAATGGAATGGAAGAAGAACTTCAAAAACCTCCTGATTCTCTATATGAGCTCCGATTAAGACACAATCTAGTGTGTTAGAACCCCACTAGGGAGTTATCAATACCCTATGATCCTCTATCCCTGATTCGTTCTCTCTCTAGAGTTCTTCATGTTTGGGAAATTTTCACTATTTTGTAGATATACGATGATCTAAGCCGTTTTAGTGGACATTGTCAAAGAATATTGATCATATGACATCAAGGTAGGAGGTGTGAGCCTTTTTTGTACATGGTTTATATATTCTAAATTGGCAGCATACCCCCAATTTGTGTATTGTGCGGTTTGTATTTAAACTCTTTTTATTAAATTCTATAGTTTGATTGAATGATAAAGGGTTGATACCTATGAGTTAGGTTAGATACCTTGTTTATATAAAACCCCATATATGTGTTTCCATTTTTTTGATTGTTTAAGGTCGTTTGGTCTAGAATTCATGTTAGGATTGCATTGTTTTCCATGCCTTGTTTTTCTAGGATGGAGTGACTGATTATATGAAATTACTTTGATATGCATTTTGAATTCTTAACAAAGGTTTTTGGACTGTGAGAGATTCTCAAATGGGTTAGATCGTGAGATATGCTCAGGTGGTCATCTATAATTGTTTGGGTTAGACCATGAGAGCTGTTAAGGGGCGCATCTATACATGTTTTGGTTACACCATGAGATCTTCCAAGATGATTATTATTATATAACAAAATGAATGTTTTTACTAAAGGTAAGATCATGAGAGCTTCTCCATGTGGACATTTATAATTGACTGATTCTATGTTATTCCAATGGGGTTAGACTATGAAATATTTCCTAAAGGGTACTTCTATATTGAATTGATGCTATGTTAGACCAGAGGGGATAGACTGTGAAAACTTCTCAAGGGGTCATGTATGAATAATTGTGTAATTTGGAATATCCTACCAAGACAAAGAAAAAACAATGATTCGGTCTTACATGATTGGTTAGATAGACTTATGAGGCATCATTTTTCATTACATTTCACTACAGATATAGAGCCTAGGCTAGATCCCCAGGCTATATGTTTCAACTGATGAATAATAAATGTCAAATGAATGTAATTGAAAACTATAAAACTATTTATTCTTGAGTACTTTATATTTTATTTCTCATTTCATTCATATTACCTATTTTATATATTCAATAACTATTGGGTACATATCTTTTAGTGATTTCCTATAGGGATTCATGACACAACCAGTTTGGGTAATTCATTCGGACAGAATAAATTTATATTATTACAAGTATAGATAAGGTAAAGAACACTACTTCATCAGGTACATGATTATTATTGGATGTGGAGATCAATGGACCAAGCTGAGGGTTATGATGTTACTGGAGTTTACGTTTTCTTTTATAGTTTTTTTTCAAAATTTATTTCTAGAATTGTTACTTTAATGGCTAATTTTGTAGATACATATTCCATGCATCATATATATATATATATATTGTGTCTTATGTTGGATTTACACACAGTCTTCTACTATTTAATTTTGTTGTTATTACTACATCTGCTATTGTTTACTATTTATTTTTCTACTATGTATACTCCACCAATGAGGGTATTGTTTCACAAATACCACAACAGCTGCTAGTCACATGCCACTTGAGTTTGAGGAAATGCGATTGAGTTCATGTGACCAACTGGGTTTTAGGAACCTTTCGGTGGCACCCCGAGTCCAGGACATTAAAAAGTGGTATCTGAGGATTTTTTTTCTTCTTTTACTTACTATTTGGAGCCAATATTATGGGATATGATGTATTTGTTGGTTGTTAATAAGATATTATCGGTAGTACCTAACTCGTGTATGTGGAAATCTTTGTACCTTAAATTTTTTAATTTTATTAGTTTTTCAATTGTTATAGTTGATTTGATTTCAACCATGAGTGATTTAGTTTTTTTTACAATTATGATTGATATCATTGTGGTTATATTTCTAATATGACCTGATGAGATGAGGGTATTCCATCACATTCATCATATAGTCACTTGATAGAGGTCATATTTCATGGATTCCTATCATACCATTTATGTAGAATGATTATTTTCAGGTTGTTGTGGTAGATGTTATGCTGGATATCAATTCTGTTGTGAGATATTCCAAGATAAAAATACCTTCTATTTTAATAGGGTATTGTTCTATATATTGTTTCATTTGCCTAGACTCCAATCAATTTTTGTTGAGGTGTTCTAGGCCCTCTTAGATCAGAATTTGGTGGATCATGTTTGAACTTTAATTCAATTAAAATCAGATATGATATGAATAGGGATTCCAAACATTGATTCAAATATAGTATGGGCTCTCACATATTTGAACATGGCATGATTTGGACAAATTTTAGGATTTTAGCGGTTCTAGATAATATTCATATTCTTATTTTCTAGAAAACCCTGAACACATGGCATGTGATGTTATGATCACACATCATGTGTTCTTCGGTTTAGAAGAAATGACTTTTCATAAGTACACGCTATGTATTTTATGATTAAATTAGGAAGTTATTAACCATGTGACTGACAATTTAAGATGATAAATGGGGTTGGTAAACTTTTGGATGAACAATACATGTACTGGGAGTACATTATATGTTTTAATCAACCATGTATCTAACTATGTGATTAATAAAATGGGTGGATGGAGCATTGATTGTTCACGACGTGTCTAGGGAGTGCATGCTACGTAATATTACACAAAGAGAACTCTCTGGTTTGAACCTTGTAGTAGTACATGGTCAGGAGAAAATATTCAAGAACACACTGGGTCTCTAGAGGAATGTTCCATGTGTATTGGGGTTTCACGACCTAGATGGATGAGGTACACACCCATGTAACAGATTTAAGGGAACATGTCATGTAATGGTTATAAACACTGTGTATCCCTCTTTTTTATAACTTGACTATTTTTTTACTCTTGTTCCATTAATTCAATTCTATGTTGTATTCCCTGATATCATTATACTGATGTGTGTGCTTGACCAAGAAGATTCAGTAGGGTGATACCTCCTATAGTTTAATTCCATGTATAGGGTGATGACCAGACAATAGAAATGGTAGATTAGTGATTACCAACAGAATCTCATGTCATGCTCATCTTGGAACCAACTGTTATAATAGGCACAGGTGGTGATGTTCATTTCTATGAAGGCTTCATGAGGATGATGCAGACATTTTAGGGAGCACCACATCCATCACATATTATGGAAGAGTTGACACAGGTCTTCCAGCAACAATATCCTCCCACTTTTTCAGTAGATGGAGGACTACATGCTGTAGATTTATGGTCAGTGGCCATGATTTCAATCTTCGAGCATATGGTGACACCTCCTGAGAGGAAGGTGATGATTGGAAATTATATGGTACAAGATTCTACCAAGATATGGTGGGATGTTATCTCCCAACTGGGACATCATTGGGATATGATTTGAAGAAACTTTCATAGGAACTTCTATAATATCTTCGGCCCCGAGACGTTGAGGACTGACCAACATAGAGAGTACATGCATTTAGAGTAGGGATCTTCTTATGTGATAGATTATTCTAATCACATTACATAGCTTCATCTCATCACACCTATATTGGGAGGTGATGATTTATCGATTCTTAGGGGATTTGAAGATGCTCCTAGGAATGACATCCAATAATAGGTGAATTATTTTAGGGTGACATCAGTGACTGTTATAGTAAACCAATATCTGATTACTCAGTACCATTTTAGGGAGTTTAGAGCTGGGAACTAGGGAGATTTAGTATCCACGTCTGGTACTTTTTCGATCGATATTGGAAATCTCCACAAGGATGTTTATTCTGGTATCCATGTGGTGTGATACCAATGTAGAATCAGTGGGAAAACAAGACCACATTTCCCAAAGGACCCAGTCATGTTCCGATCTTGCAACAATATGGGAAAACATAATCGTTATTGCAATATGTTCTCACTAGTAGTGAGTGAGAAGGGATTTTATGGGACTCCACATTTAGGTTCATGGCCACCAGTTTCACATCTGTCAGAGAAATTGAGTTTGTAAGTCTATTCAGGTCAAGGAGGTGATCGTTGACATGGAATCCTGAAAACATGTTTTCAGCAAAAATAGTTTGGATCAACTAACAATATCCGGGTAGGGACATAAGGTCAGGGTACAAGTTAGACATTTATGATGGAACAGACCCACCTGGAGCAAGACATTGGACCCTCTATAGTTATAGGTACGATACTAGTTGCCTCAGTTTTAGCATCTTTTCTTATTGATACGGCGGTATAGAATAAATTAATATTTGTTTCCCTTGTGAATATCCACATGCTTTGTATTATTACATATGATGATGTTATTATTCTAGGACCTCCGTTTATGAATAGTACAGTTAGTTTACGTTAGTTCAAGGAGTTCTCAATGGAGGTTAGTGGTGGCACTTCTTATGGGCTCACTATGTCTTAGAGATATTAGTATTTGATGACATTCTCGGAATGGACTAGATGGTATCCTTTCAAGACTTTTCTTGACTACTATTGTCGTAGGGTGAGTTTCATAACACCATAGGGTCAATATTTTCTACACAACCTATAACGGGGTGTCCATGTGAGCAGAGTTAGACCTGATCATCATGGGTTGGCAAGAATAATTGCCCAAAATTATATCCATTTCTGGATTTCATGGGATCATCATATATGGACATTCCACCATTAGTGGATCATTTCATATATGTATTTACAATATGATATTTTAGGTTTACCTCCAGAGAGAGATGTTTATTTCTATATATATCATTTTCTAGGAGTGACACTGATGTCCATTCCTTCTTATAGTATGGCTACACCTGAATTACAGGTGCTCAAGAAGTTGTTAGAGGAGTTTTAGGAAAAATGTTTAATCTGAACCTATACTTATACATGGCTTTCACCAATCACTTTTTCGAATAAGGAGGATGATTCCCTTAGACTGTTTGTGGATTATTGGAAGTTGAACCAGCTAACGGTAAAGAAATGATATCCCTTGCTGAGGATTGATGATCATTTTGATCAGCTTAGCAGAGATCGGGTTTTCTCAAAGATCGACATGAGGACCGAATATCCTTAGATGCACATTAGACCATTATATATACCACTTACAACCATTCTTATTAGGTACGGTCTATAAGAGTATTTTGATATACTGTTTGGTCTCATGAATGTTCCATATGTTTTCATGTAACTAATGAAACTAGTGTTCCATCCTTACATGGATTCTTATTATGTAGTCTTCATTGAATATATCTTGGTATACTCTAACACTAGACACAATCATTCCATACTTCTTGAGATATTATTTAGTACACTGAGAGAGATTCAATTATATGATAAGATCACAAAATACAACTTTTGGATAGACCACATTCACTTCTTTGGTCTTGTTATCATTGAGACAGGAATATCAGTAGACCTAGAGAAGGTTAGGGCAGTAGTTTACTAGGAGCAACTGAAGAACATTATTGATGTAAAAGAGTTATCTGGGGTTGGCTGGTTACTAAAGAAGATTATTTCCATACTTTTCTTGCTTAGCCACACCAGTGACAGGACCAAATAAGAATTGTGGGATGTACTTGTAGAAAGATTCCTATGATTCATCCATTCAGGAGTGGAAAGGGAGGTTGAAATCAGCAACAATCCAGATTTTTATAAAACATAGCAAGAGTTACACTATTTTTTAGAACACATCTGGTATCGGGCTGGGGGTAGTTCTTATGTAGGGGGGAAGGAGTCATGGAATACATGTCATAGCTGGTGAGGCCATAATATAGAAATTACCCGATGCATGATCTCGAGATAGCTACAACTTCACATGTATTTTGATATTGGAGACATTATATTTTGGGGGAGAATTTTGTGGTGTACACATACAAAAAAATCCTCAGGTATATTTTACCCAGTGTGATGTGAATAGGAGATAGTGAAGGTGGGTTGAGTACCTTTAGTCTTTTGACTGTGAGCATACCTATATGATGGTGAAGGAAATGCAGTGGCTGATGTATTGAGTAGTTGGACTTAAATACAAGATGTTCAAGAGGCCAGTATTGATTGGTATCTTATTTCTATGTTCTTTGTGATGCATTTAGGGGTGCACAAAAATAGGGAAGATGATTCTTTCTTCAAACAGTTTTACCTATACACTAATAAAATCAATTAAGAATGATAAAACTATCATATCTCAAAGCTATAGTCATAAAAAGGAGTGTGTTAGTTTAAGAACCTAATCTTTGGTGGACCGTATATGAGGATGAGGATTAGTTTTTTCATGTACGTGAATGGGTGTTAGCAGACATACACTAGGAGTTGTTGTCAGTTTTTCATAAATCCATATGAGATGTTCATCCTAGTGTCACCATGATGTATCAATATCTAAATCATCTGTATTGGTGGACGGTAATTAAAAGGGATGCAGTTGGAATTTGTTATAAGATGTTCCAATTTTCAGCAGGTGGTGGTAGAGCACCTGCGACAAGCAGGGCTTTAACAGCCGTTACCCATTCCCGAGTGGATGTGGAATGATGTAACGATGAATTTCATGATGGGTTTACCTAGGTCGCCTCATGGAAATTATAATGTATGGGATTTTATTGATAGACTCACTAAGGTAGCACATTTCTTTCCAGCATAAGAAACTTTTGGTTTTGATAATCATAAAAAAATTTACATTTGAGAAATTTTATGGTTTTATAGAGTTTGGTACTCTATCATTTCAGAATGTGATGCCTAATTTACTTATCGTGACTATATGTGAATATAGAGGGATTTGGGCACACATGTACATCTGAGTACAACTTTAGATCCTCATATAGGTTTTCCTTCCGAATGCATAATTTAGGTTTTGGAGGACATGCTACTAGAATGCGTCCAGGGTTTCGGCGGCTCTTTGGAGAGACTCATACCCCTAGTGGATTTTTATTACAACAATAGTTTGAAATCAATGTTTATGTTGTCACCATATGGGCCTTTATATGGTAGGTCATTCCAATCACCCACCATATTGGCTAATGGAATGATTTGTAGCTGTGATGGAACATCGTCTTGTCTAGCTGACTACTGAGCAGGTGGAGTTAATTTCGAAGAGGATGAATACATAACAATCTCTCTAGAAGTCTTAATCTGATCGACAGAGTCTACCTATAGAGTTTGAGGTTAGAAATTTGGTTTTTCTATATGCCGCACTGTGGTTGGGAAACATGAGTATTAGGAGATATGGTGTCATTTAACTGAGATATGTCATGATTTTTGACGTTTTGGTGAGATTCAGGCTGGTTTCCTATATGTTTTAGTTACCTCTGAGGTACCAGTCTTTGCATGGTGTCTTTGATGTTTCATAGCTACGACATTAATTTTCAGACCACTCTCATGTTTTTTAACCAAATAAGGTAGATTTGGAGGTGGATGTATCCTTTGTGGAATATCATATTGAGTTTTTGGATCATAGCATGAAGGCTCTCCCTAGACAGTTTATTCTTCTTGAATAGGTGCTATGGAAGAATGAACGAGTGCAAAACAATACATCGGAGAGGGTGGATGGTGTTGGATCACAGTGGCCAGATTTTATTGATGATTATTATTCACCACTATTTGATGGGAAATTCATGGGAAAGTTTCTTTAAGGTTGATTTTTCTATGAACCTGGATCATCATTTCTAGTATAGAGCATGATTTCAGGTTGTTTTTTAGGAAAAAGGATGAAATGAGGATTTTCTGAGTGTACGCCATCTACATCAATATACACATTCTAAAAATTGTTGAACTGTATAATCGCATACTAGCCATGTAATGACTGAGTACATGGTTGTGTTGTGACATTGGAGACCCCTTAATTCAGGGGCTAGTTGAGGCTAATTCATGGCATGTAGTTTTAATGAAAATGTTGTATAATTTTCTTTTAAATTTATATATCGAAGTGGGGTTGTGTCTTATTTCCATAAGCATCTTCTTCTCCCCATTGATCATACATGAGAGAGACATAACAATTGATGAACATAAAAATCCTCCTTATTCTCTATCCATGATTAGATTAAGAAACTCTCTAGTGCATTTGAACCCCACCAGGAAGCTCTAAGAACCCATAGTGCCACTCTTCCGGATTCGTTCTATCTTGGGAGTTATTAAAGGTTAGATTTTTTCACTATTTTGTAGATCTTTGTCGATCAAAGACGATTCAATGGACCAAATTATAGTATATTGACTATATGACCTTGAGGGAGGTGGTTTGTACCTTTTTTTGTTTGTCTTTGGTTTGTATATTCTAATAGTTCCATATAACTATGTTTTTGGTATTGCATGGTTTGGATATAAACCCTCTTTCTTACGTGATATGGTTTGAGTGACTGATAATTGGTTCTTGCCTATGCGAATGGTTAGATACATTGTCTATGGGACACCACATGGGCGTGTTTCCCTTTGATGATTGTTTATTGGAATTTGGTATAGAATTCATGTTTGGCGTTCCTTATTTTCCAAGCTTTATTTTGTTAGTATGGGGTTTCTTGTTATATGAAATGCCTATAATATGCATTGTGAATGATGAAAAAAGTGGATTAGACTGCGAGATAATCCTAGAGGGGTTAGAATGTGAGAGCCTCCCATGTGGTCATCTATAATTGTCGGGGTAAGACCATGGGAGCTGCCCATGCGGTCATTTATAATTTGCCGATTTTGACAATGAGATCTGCCGAAGTGATCATTATTATTTTATAAAATTAAATTTTTACCCAAGGGTTTAGACCAGGAAGGATTTCCCAGGTGGTAGTTTTTAATTGATTGATGCTATGATAGGAAAAGGTGTCATACCATGGGAGATTTCCTAGAGGGTCATTGCCTAATGAATTTATGCTTTGTTAGACCATAGGGATAGAATGTGAGTACATCCCAAGGGTTTATGTATAAATAATTGTGTAATTATGAATATCTTTCCAAGATAAATCAAAATCATGGACTATGTATTACATGACTATTTTGATAGTCTTATGAGATGTCTATATTGGTTAATTTGTAGGTGGGATACAATTCATATGCAAGATCCCACGTTCCCTAGTTCAAAAGAGATGAATAATAAAAGTTAAATTAATGTAATTTAAAAGTGTAGGATTATTTACTCTTGAGTACATCTAGTTTAGTGATTTTTTTTTCATATTACCTACTGTATATATTCACTAACTATTGGGATAAAATCCTTTGCTGCTTACCTACTGGGATTCATATTACACCCTATTTGGGTCATCTTTTTTGACCCAAATATATTATATGACTGCATTTATATATATGGTCAATAACACTTCTTCATTTCGTACTTTTTTGATGTTGGATCTAGAGAGCATGGTAACAAGATTATTATTGTGATGCTGTAGGAGTTTACTTGTTTCTAGTGTACAATGATTTCTGTATTGATTTCGAGATTTTTCACTTGATTGGATGTTTTTTAGATACATATTCATGCATCAGGTATATATATATTGTTGCCTATTTTGGATTTACTTTTAGACTTTTGTGGTTTTCTTTTGTTGGTGTTACTAACTACACTATTGTTTACTATTTGTTTTTTTTCTATATATACTCTACCAATGAGGGAATAATTTCACCTATATCACACCATGGCCCTTGATGCTTGGCCATAGCCTCTGGAATTTAGGGTAATGCACATGGGCTCATGTGACCAAATGGGATCAGAGAAACATTGGGTTGCACTAGGTTCCGGGATGTTACACCTGGTAATACAATGTAAAATCATGATTGAAAACATCTGAAGACCGAATCTTTAATTCTTACTATAAATTATATTGAGTTAGAAATGTTGTTTTGATATTTAATTCAGAACCAAATTATTTTTTATCCATTCCTAAAAATTTTAGCTAGGTATGGGTACACAAACCAATACTATATAGATTCAGCCTCTATGTAGTAAGCCTATCTATTAAAAAAATTATCTAGTATGTTGATCAAAATATATTATATATCAAATTGTCTGAAATTGTTAAGACAAAGTAATATGATCCACAAAATCAAAGATAAATTATAATCATGAGATTCCATTTCTAATCTGATGACAAAATCCATGGATATATTTTTCCTTTTAAATTTATGCACTAGAAAAGTGATAAAGAACCCCCTTCCTTAGTTACCTTTCATCATTATCCAATTGAAAATTAAAATAT
Source organism: Viscum album (assembly GCA_963277665.1). Classification (NCBI taxonomy): domain Eukaryota; kingdom Viridiplantae; phylum Streptophyta; class Magnoliopsida; order Santalales; family Viscaceae; genus Viscum; species Viscum album. Next base: position 2,130,846,093 of record OY728120.1, read on the forward strand.
ATTATAACAAAATAAGCAATAAAATTCATCATTCCATATCACTAATATTATTTCTGATGTTCAATATAAATATTAGTTTATCCATGATGAATAAAAAATTGAGAACTACGAGCATCATTCAACTATTTATTCCCCATAAATAAATCACATGGCACGTAAAAAATCTTTAAAATTCACATAACTTATTATTTGACAATGATAAATTCCGAAAACAAACACATAAATACCAATTCCATAATTTCATGAAATCATGATCATCCTTCCCAATATTCTAAATTCTCTCTGAAATATATTAATACATGGATATCTAATCAATAGGTGAGGAAATCCGAACATTCATTATTTCTAGGTAATAATTATTAAAATCATTAAGCTAGGGATCGATTTTCAATTGTATCATGTTTAATGATACATTATATTTTGTACTCTCAGAATTAGATACCTTTTTATTGTTACATGAATTTTTAGGAATCAGGAAATCATAATCATTTTTCATTTTATAAAATTTTCCCTACCACATGTTCAACACTTTGATGAGTTAATATAAACTCTAAAATTTTATAGTCATTATATATTTTACATTTTACCCCATATAGAATATTCCTATAAATTTTAAAATAAAACACACCACTAAATCCTCAAGATCATTAAAAATGTAATTTTCACTTGGATTTTCAATTTATAGAATTATATGATATTGAATTATCAGTATACATTAGGAAAAACCCAATGTTGTTAAATTAGGTATCACTATAAATAAACATTTTCCCATTTATTATTTGCATGTAAAATAATTAATCATTAACTAATCTTAAATTTAATTCTTAAAGTCATTTATCACATTATATTGTCTATGATTATTCAAGAACTTAATTGTTTACATATAATTATAATAGTGAACTGATATATTGTATTAATAAATAATTGGTAGTAAACTATTAATCCAATGAATCACCGAATCATAAACAAATTAGATTCATTACCACCCTTACACCAAAATTGATTTAGCACAATCAATATTTATGTTGTTTTTAGACACAATGTCAATATTTAATGAAATATTTAATCAGAAAAATTAATATTTTCTAAATATTCATGTAAAAATAATTCCAATTAAATTTTTCAAAAAAATCCATATATTGTTTTAATATTACAACTAAATTGTACAATATATAAGAATATCCACAATGAACACCATGGATAATTTAACCCAATACTCATGGAAAACTATATTCATATGATTTTTAAATATAGTGGGTGATTTCATCAACCCAAATGGAATAACTGAAAAAACATAAATCTAAAATCTTGTATCGAACCTCATCCTGGGAATTCCATTTTCATCAACAATTATCTAGTAATGCTAGAAGAAAATACTAATCTTTGAAAAATAATAACCACCATTATGCAGGTAAAACCTATTAACAATATGAAAAAAATATACATATTTTTAATAAGGATGTTATTAATTTATATATAATCAATGCAAAGTCTCATGTAAACTTACTTATTTTTCAAAAATTAAATAGGATCAATACATGGTGATGTGAAAATTTGAATTATGACTCCTTAATCAGGAATCTCTAATAATATATTTTCCTACTTTAGATACTCATTGCAATCCTTTCGATTAGGTGTTTTTCACAATTTTTTTATCCTCAATAACTATGTTAATAAAAAACAAAACCTATTGAGTATGAAAAAACAAGGAATCTTTTCATAAAAAATTTTCAATTTAATTTACTAATGGAAAATAAAAATTTGAACTATTTATTTATTTTCAGTAATATGTTCTTGAAAACATTCACTTATTTATTTTATCTATTTATTCATCAAGATATGTTATCAATGGTTGGAAAATATTCTTACATATAACCATAAACACATTCTGACAAAATATCATCATTGGATATAAAATATATCATTAAATGATATTATAAAAAGAAACTCATTCCCAAAATAACATCAAACTAGATAATGAAATCAATAATTAGGTTTTCACGGAAAACCGACCCATAAATGGTAATTAGTAGATTTCTATAAATTATGGTCTCCTTTATAAATCATAATTTTTTTCTTAAACATGTGAAAATCATTAATGAGACTATAATTACAGTACATGTTTAGATTTCCATGATATAAATGAATGTGTAGATCTAAAATAAAATAATACACTAGAATTTTTTAATTAAAAATTTTATATACCTGAATCTACTTTATTTAATAGTCCAATGGGTTCTATATTATTTGGAAAATAATTTTCACAATATTCTTGACTCAATATTTAGTATTGAATATTTTATTATCTATATTCAAATATAAATTTTGATAATGATGTTAATAATTGAATCTAAAGAATATCATATCTAACCAAATAACTTTTCCCATTAGTTGTCTATTAAAAAATAATTTCATTATAGTAATAAGCTAAATGAAGGAGTTTACCACATCATTGAAACATTGCTGATACAAAAAATTATTCATTGAAATGGATTTTACTATATTAATCCAATTTCTTTATCTTTTTTGATATTTCATAGATAGATTATTGTCCATTAATTTCCTCCTTCATGGATTCTTATTATTACAATCATGAAGTATATTAGTGTCTATAAAATCTCCCTCAATTGCTCTTCAAATTTGACACCTTCTTGATAACATCAAAATAAAAAATATTCCAATGCTTTTATTAAACTTTATTTTAAAAAAATCTTATATATATTCATTTTTACTATCATTGTGTATAATTAAATTCAGTTCATACCTTCAATGTATATTAAATTTTCCCTCAAAAAAACCAATATGTCTTATTTTTTTATTTCAACTATAAATATTACATTTCCATTCTATATTAATGAAAATTTGGAAAATAATTCCAATAAAAAAGAACATCAATGGAATCCTGCTCCATGGAACCAATCTCATCATTTCACATTTAATCGTAAAAAATACAAACTATAGTTGGTTTCACCATTAAAATGATACATAAGTTGCGTAACTTTTTGATGATCCAGGCATCCTAAAAATTTTAATATCTTATCCAATTAATTTATCAATCTCTCAGATTTAATTTTATCTAATGATTCACATAAATATAGAGTGTACAATTTCATTAATTTCTCTATTATATACATGCTTTAGAATGGGTTGTTCAATTTCACCTCTACATGGATCTGACAATTAATATCCTATATTAACTAAATTAATACATCCACAAAATTCACTATTCAAATCATATAAGATTCCTAATTTGGAACGTTATTAACCATTAAATTAATTTAAATGTTATCTTACATGTTTACTATATCAAAAAACATTTCATAAAGTCAAGTATTAGTTAATGAAATATTGAGATATTCAAAATATATCTCAAGAAAATATATCCATAAATAATTGTATCTTTAATATGTATTTTGAAATTAAAATAACCTATAACGGTATATAAACATTAGTACATACAGAAAATATAATGACTCTAAAATATAAAAATAATATTTTTTTGATTTATAAAAATGTTATATATTATTAAACATCTATGATCGTTTGGATTATAATTTTATAAAATTTGGTAAAATATAACACAGTAATGTGAAACATTCAGACAACATATATTTTTTATAAAAAATAATCTTTTATGTTTATGACAGTGTTTCACTCAAGAAACTATTGATTTTATTAATTTAATTCATTATTTTGGGAATATTTTCCATTATAAAAACTATATGCATGAAAATATATGATGAATATCATTTCAAAACGCTGAATGTATCAAAAGATTCTTACAAAGAGATATAAAGAAATTATCCTAATTGCTAGGTGAAACCCTAAAAAACATTGAAGTTGTTTACTTTATCTCAATAAAGTATTCATGAAAAAAATAAAACAATTCCAAAACATAGAATAAATATTTTACCCTATAAAAGCATTGAAACCCATTATAAAAAACAAGAAAAACATGAAGAAATCGTAAATCACGGGTAAATTCTTATGAATATTCATTTCTAAAAAACCTATCACCGTTAAAATTTCCATTGCTGATAGTATCTAAATATTTCCAAGAAAAATAATTTTACAAGGTTAATATCAGAAAAATTTATAACCATATTTAGAACTAATTTACACCCATTAATATCCTCTATTATAATAAATTATTTCTAATTAATTCCATTGGAGTAACCATATTTTTTATCTCCATAATATTCATTTTGATAGAGTACATCAATACTCAATGCATCGATGAGAGATGTTGGGGTCACCCATAATTATGAGATTTATTATGCTCCCCCATCATATTATATAATTATTAAGTTCCATATCCAAAAGAATTCATTTTATTATACAATTATATATATAAACCCTATAAATACACATCTTGACCCAAAAAATAGAACATTATATTTTTATAAAAAACCATAGATTAATGTAACATTGTTTTAAAAAATATTAAAAATGTATAATTCCAAAAATAAATATAGTATAATATTAATTCGAATAACATGATGACCTATGAATGAATCATGATAATTAATAAATGATTTTCTCGAATTAAAAGATTGATAAGAATTATATGTTAAAAACATTCATCTATACTTTAGTATCAATGTGGAAACTACTCTACTATTAAATGTAAAACCTATTAATTTTTAAACACTTATAAATAAAGTATAAATTAATTAAAAATTAAATTATAGATGTATTTTATACATAAATAAATAAATTCAGTATCATTTTAAAGAACGTGGATATGGAGAAATAATGATTCAAGGAATACTCTAAAATATGATTTTAAAGAAAATCTTATATATTATGTCTCACAAACTCATGAATGTTATAATAATACTGAATAAATTTTTTTTTAGTTTTTTACATTCATAATATATTAATTTATTTTAAATTTATTATTAAATTTTTTCTTTATTTTAATTTTTACTATTTTTTATTGAGTTACTAAAATGATATATTTCAGAGTGGAAATTTTGGGATCATTCGATTTATACCATAAAAACAACATCGATGTATTCAACATTTTTATAGGTTTTGTGGTAACATTACCATTAACATCATTACAATTTTACAATTATAATATTAATACATTAAATAAAAATTTAAATCCAACCATTTAGGGATGTAATGAATAATTAGTGACATTATTTCCTAGAGGCAATAGCCCATTAGTATACAATATGGATGTTTCCATTGTTCTATTTGGAGGACCAAAAATGTATTATAAAATATATTACATTAATATAGTAATATATATGTTTTTAAACACGTATTTTTTTATTATTTAAATCCTTATTACTAAACATGTGACTTTGTATTGAAAAATGTATCACAAAGCCTATGTGATATGGTATTCAACACATACACATGACTGACATGATAAATTAACATTGGAATTATAGAATAAGAAGGTATGTAATATACTAAAATTTAGTGGTCTAAATTATTTATTAAATATCATATATATTCCATTAATCAATCTTTTTAACCATCCCATTCATCTTTTTATATAAAATGAAACACATAACTTTGTGGAGGCGGTAGTACACCCATACATAACAATGATGTTATCATTTCTCATATAATGGGAAAAAGATAAAAATAGTTGTGAGAAATTGTAGTGAAATTTTAATATATATTTTGTACACTTATGTAATTATTTTTTCATGGTTAACTAATATTCAATAGATTTATAAGAATAAATAAACTAGAAAAACCTAGGTTAGTATTTATAACTCTTATTAGGGAAATGTTTAATCAATTATAGACAAATCATTATATAAATATTCCTTTTCTAATACCCGGGCCTATAATGTGTCTGATGTTATTTTTAAGATTTGTTTTTCTTGGGTGTTATCACTATGGTGTGCTAAAATGTTGTGGGGAATATGGTCGAGGAGGTTCCATTTTATAAGTGTGGGTAGTGGTACAATTGTAATTTTTATAAACATTTAATTTTAATAAATTTCATACTAACTATAATTTCGAAATAAAGATTAAATTTACCTTATAATGTGAGAATGTTTTGAAATACATCATGAAATTATTTTTATCCAGAATTTGTAGGATGTTATCACAATATATTTACAATATTTATGTTGATTTACAAATTACAATGGTAACACATTTTTAAGATGCTTACATTTCATAATGAAAAAAATTAATTGGCATTATTTACAAGATTTTACCTCTTGATTATAAACATGGAATTAATTTGTCAATGTTATATTTTTTTAGTTCATAAAAACAAAATTTAATATATGATTCATGAAACCATGATTTTTTATGAAAATTTTGTTTTCATGCATAAGAATAAACCATTACAATAAAAAAATATAATGATCATTCATGTGAAATAATTTATATTATTTTATATAAAATCGATATTATATTACAATAGAAAAAAGAAAATAGAATATCAATTTAGAATTACATGAATTAAATAAAAACGTTACATTTATGAAAAAGTCATCATTTTTCACAATTCAATCATAAATCAATCTTTTATAAAGAATATGAAAAAGTCACATTGAATAAAAATCATATATATAATATAATTCAACTTTTAAATTATATTTATAAAATTTATAAATAATTATTTGAAATAAATCCATATAATTTTTGGATTTATAAATTTTTTAAATACAAGTATACTTTTTTTTGACTGAATACTTTTATAAAATAATATACAATCCCATAATTAATATAAAAAAAGAATTTTATAAATCCGAAAAAAAATTTTATTAGTATGTTTAATTTTGTTTTACAGTTCCATTAATTCATTCATTCTACATTGAAGTAATTTTAATTCTTTGATAACCTCCATGGATCTGACTTTGCAGAGATCGAATTCAACTACAATTTGTTTATGGTCATTAATTCATAGATATAGATTTAATTCATTGACAGCTATGTAAATTTACATAATACAATCATAATTGACTCCCATTGCTCATCCTCATAAAATGAAATTTTTTGAGATCAAAATAATAATAAACAAAAATTGGTTCAGTCACAATCATTATTTTGGAGAATCAAAAGATTCTCTAAATTATTTTGAGTTCATTATAACACATCCATTTATTTACATGAAATAATAAACTTTATACTTGTCAATATATCACTCAGTACATTGATATTTTATCCTTATTCTTCTTAGGTACAGCTTCGTCAAAATATTTACTAAGCCTAAAAATGTAATGTTGGTTGCCAATTTTATGATGAAATGCTCAATGTCTTATTTTTGTGATTTTGAATCCACAATCTAAATTTATAAATGTATTTTTCTTTATTACATGCATCTAGAAAACCAAAAAACACTTGATGTCATAAAAACAAAAAATAAAAATTGAAAAAATAATAATGGATAAACAATACTTATATAAATTTAATACTTCCATTTTTTATGAAATTTCATCTTATAGAATTTTAAATTCAATAGTTATAATTATAAAAAAATCATGAAACATTATTATATGAAACCAAGTGTCCGAATATCAACTAGATTTTAATATTTAATTAAACTTTTATAATCATAATAAAATATATTTTTTCAATTAAATATTAAAATATGGGTGTCATTCATAGTATATTTTACATCTAGAATATAAATTTTTTAAAAAATAAATCCAAAATATAATTCATAACAATTAACATTAAAATAAACCCAAAAATTAATTATAAAATGATTTAATAATTTTAGGGTAGAATAAGAAATCATTTCAACACTAAAAAATAATATTTCCCCATGATATTAAAATAATAAAAATTTCTACCCAAAATAACTAAAATCCATTAACTTTTAATTATAAATTTTTTTATATGATAATCATATTTAATTCCAAAATCTTTATGAAAGGAATGAATCAAAAAAATTATATATCCAAATACATATTTAATATTTTTTTATTCATATTAAATCAATTAATAAGATTTAATAAAATAAAATAAATCTCAATAGAGAATAAAATAAATTATATATTAAAATGTATTCAAAAAAGAACTCCACATTGACCCTATTGGGTAGTTAACGTGTCATCCATTGTAAATTAATTTTTTATGTGAATATTTTTTTGTTTTAGAATAATGGATGAAAATTTACTTTTTTTAAATAATTATACACCAATCAATTTCCATCAATCAAATACCTGTTAACTTCTATTTAACTCCAGCTGAGCATACAAAAGTAATATTAGATAGGATAAATATATTTAATCAATTTGATACGTAAAATTAATATTTGAAAATAATAATTAATAAGATATTTTACCTCGATGAGTATATTCATTTCATAAACAATTGTTTTTCTAATCTTACTGGTATTTTTATATAAAAAAGAATAATTGAAATAATTGTTGTAAGACATAACTAAAAAATATGAAAATAAATTATTCTATTAAAAAAATCTGTACTAAATTAAAATGATGGGATAATAGGTATGTTGACCGTACAATAATTGTAAAACAGCCTTCAAACTATAGAAAAAATTTCAACATCTGAGTAAGAAAATTAAATCATCAGAAAGAGTAAATTTTATAATATTTGGATGCATTTTTTATATGCCATCCAATTAATAAATGTTTATCATCATCATGATGTGATAAACATCATTGTAATTATTTATGTATTTGAATCCCCTCCAATAAAATTAAAACCAACAAATAATCCTAGGTTTGAATCCAAAATTTTTGATTTTTTTTATCAAAACGTAATTCAAAACATATTTTAATATATATATATATCTTAAAAAAATTAATGGCATAATGTTGAAAAAATTAAGTTTTAATGAATATGTTTAAATAGGAAAATTGAGTTTAAAACTCTATTTCTTTTATCTGGAAATCATTAAAATGAATTTATTATAAAACAGAAAAAATTGAATTTCCAAAAATGACTAAACAATAAGAACCATATTTATTCTAAATTCATATAAAAGGATGAAATTTGGTTTTAAAATTTTAATATATATTTTTTTAAAAAAAATATTTCATCATGATATAACAGGCGAAAAAATAGATAAATATTCATTCAATTTAAATAAACACAAGAAATTAACCAACCCCCAACCTATTTCATTAAATCATGAACATTCTAATTAACTAAATAAAACCAATCTAGAAAGAGCATATTTGAATGTAAAATTCCACTTTCTGGGGAAGATTTATCTACTGTGTCAAAAACATTCATGAATATGGTAGAATTGTAAAAACAATACTTGTATAATTATTTAGGATTTACTCTAAAACCCAATGTGTCTAGACCATTGTGAGTAGGGACATCACTCTATGATGGGAATCATATATTACTTAGTCACATATGTCCATTTTATTACCATAGAACATATATGAAAAAGAGAGGGATCACCAAAAAGTGGTATATATGGAAAAATATAAATTTATTCCATTAGAATTGTGAATTATACATTAGTATAATTGATATTTCAGGGAATTGGTATATTTTGTAAACAAACATTGTTTAATTAAATAGAGAAAATATAGATTATCATCATGAAAACAAACATTTATGACATTCATTTGATCATATTAATATATGGGTAATTTAGAACAATGTTCAATTACAATATTGTAAAATCAATTCTAAATCATAATTTCTATATTCAACTAATTTAACTAGTAATTTCATCACATGTATCTCGGTCTGGTTTATTTAATACCCAGTAGATGCATTAGGGATGTATAGTTAGTGGATATAATAATCTTGGTACCTATTATATATTTCATCAAATTAACTAGGGTGATCATAATAACTTCAATATCAATTTAAATTGTAGTTTAATTACAATGATCATAATAAAACATCTAAGTGTACTAATATATCATATGTAACCTATTATCTTCAATTTTTCTATGTCATCCTCTAAATCAACATGACAACAAATGTATGTTTCCAATACATGCCTATGATAATTGGTGAATATTCTAGTTTCTCTTTTATAGGGTTGAATGGCTCTAATATGTTTTCATAAAAAACAAATGGTATTTTTTGAAATACTATAGTGTAAAAATGCCTTCAAATAATATGGTGTCTTATGAAGTAATATGGAGTAAAAATGGAATTTGTTTTTTTATAAACATTGGGGAAGCAATGATAGAAATATGAATGTTGATAAAGGATTTTAATTCTACTTACATATTCATGTGTAAGAAGATTTTGGATCACAATATTTTTAGATTTATCTTCTCTAATCCATTTCTATGAAACTATTTAACCTATAACAATACTCTTAGTGAAAATTATTATCCACCATTTCCAATTTAAGAAAAAATTAGTTTTTCCACCCCAATCATCAATAGTTTTTACACAATGTAGAAGGTTTAAAAAATATTTCTAACAATTTAGAAATCATCCATAAAAAATATAGTTATTATTGAAATCATATTGTAAAATATTTCCACCATACAATTATAAAATGTTTTAAGAGAACTACACAAGGCGATGTGAATCTAAATGTTTGAAAAAAACTACCAAAGTAATATGTGATAATGGTTTTCTCCTAGTCTTAATGATATTTGGTAATCTTATTGTTACAAGAATTTCCATTCCGAAATGAAAAAAAATATCATCCAACCTCTGATTAATTTTTTTTATGAAATGGAATTTGGAAATGTCCTTTCGAAGTGGATACATTATATTTCTATAAAATATGTTGTAAATCCACTTTCTATAGACTCTATTTTTTATTTAGGGACTCTTCGAACTATTGATTGTATCCAATCTATTTATTATTAGAACCACCTAGATATGACTAACACACATGCTATCTGGGTTTGGAAATATTTTTTCAGCATAAAAAATATATTAACTTCCCCTTGAACCACTTATTTGATATTAGGGCTATATCCTATATTCCCTCTCAATTATTTATTTATGGATAACCTGCATGGGTGTTTCATACTTATAGTATGAAGGAAATATTCCCTTATTACCAGATATTGACTAATCAATGACAAATTGAAACTACCGTATAATTTTTTAAAATATTCTTCCTGAATAATATCTGGATTTGATTATATTATTATAGAAAATGTAAAGCAGTACACTAGAAAAAAATCTTTTGAATGTAATGTTATGGTTTAGAGCACAAAATAGGGAATTTATTACCCAACGGAAGACACCATTGCCTAGATTGTCAATGTCTATCAATTTTTAATTAAGTAAATTAATTTATAATGAATCCTCAATATCATAGTAATCAATAAAAAATAATCCTTAATATTAATGTAATTTTATATGATTAGGAATTTTTATAATGTATATTTTTATATGTGATCTAAATATTCAACAAAATATTCATATTTAGGTTCATACTACATTATTAGACTATAATAGATGAATATTTTAGCAATAATGGGTAGGGAAATCAATCTCATATATCATTATAAAAAACTAATATTCCTTATGAAAATGTTCTACATTTTCTATACACCCTCCTCCTACAAAATATTGAGGTTTTCCAGGTACTGAGTTATTTTATAATCTTCAAATTCATCTTTTTGTTCAATTACATAAAATATTATTTTACCAAGGATGACAGTATTATAATCACTAATATGTCATGGAAGGGACTACCATGAATGATTGATATCTATATGTCACACTCTATGTATAAAATAATAATGTTACATAATATTAATAACATACCTAACCCAAATAGAGAATCATTAACCCTCTTAGTTTTGTGGGTAAATGATCAATATTCCAAGTATTTAGAAGATTTGGTGGGTTTTTATACTCCCTAATCAATGATTTATAAAATAGTCAATTGAATCAAATTAAAACTGAAATATAGGTAAAATATAGTTAATAATATCAATATCACATAGATTTCGATGATAAAAAATATTATTGGATCCTATATAATAATAGTACATAATTTTAAAAGACAAAAAAACACAAACCACAATGATATTGAATATATAAAATTCAACCATTTTTTTATTTTAAAAATTTCAAATGATTTATGATATTTTTAATAAATGAATCAAAGTAATGAAATAAAAAAATTTATTTAAATATTTATACAGAAATCATGGAATTAATGATATTATTCTTATTATTCAATCTTTTTTTTCTTCCATGGCATGGTATATTGTGTCTTAAATTTTTTATTATGTTTATAATCCATTCATTTTCTTCTCATGATAATTTTTCAAATTATTTTATTTATCGATGAAGATTGTTTCATATTAATTTTTTTCTAAGAAAATACAGATTAACAGTTAAACCAGTGTGGTTGTCTAGATTTTATTGTTATATGGTTTTCTTATATTGGTATCTAGTTTCGTCTAGATTATCATAATGAGTAGGTTTAGGATATTATTAATCTTTATAAGTATTTTAATGTCCACTCATAATTTTTATAGAAATTACATTCTCTATAGGATTAACATTATTTTTTATGGGAAATTTACCATTCTATTTATTATTAATTTCCCAATTTGGATTCCCTATTTTTATGTCAAAATTATTTATCTTAACATCATATCGAGAATTATCTGAATCTTATTAGGATTACCCTTTATCAACTTTATAATTAAATATTCTATATTGGGAATCCATTCAACATAAAATTTTATCATCTTTAGAAGAACTTTATCCATCAAAATTCTCTTTCCAGAAAATTTTTTTACCCATAGGATAATTCAGGAATTTTATCCAAGGTTATTATTAAATCCTTTGTGGACATCAATGTAACGATCCGGAAATTTAAAGGAAATTTTTTTGTTAAATTCTTATTGAATTTTATGAGTCTTCAGTTTTTGACGGTGCCTGATTTTGATGCCCGGTCTACCCAGAATCAATTTCTGATGTTTTTTTCGGGTATGTTCAATAAATGTACGTGCGGGTTTCTCTATCTCTTGAACAGGTGCTCGGAATTGAAATCTGAGGACACAGATGAAGTCGTAGTGCCGGTTTCCATTATGGGTGACTTTTACCGTAGTTGTGTTTTGTTGTATGTGGTAGATAAAATTTGGGGATTCGTTAAGAATTAAATAAATTGTTGTGTAAATTTTTTTTTTTAAGTGGAAGTTAATTCCTTCAAAGGGAAGTTGGAGGTGGGAATACACCCCACCAAACATCCCATGGGAGGATATGAATTAGAGTGGTGGGGCCCGCATGAACCCATAACGCTTCAACTCCTTCTTAAACACCCTTAAACCCCCCTAAAACCCCCATATTAATCCTTGTAACTCTCCACCCTCTCCCCTTAATTATTTTGAGATCATTCCACCTCCCAAACTTTAATGATGCCAAAAAATGTAATTAATGACCTTATAAATTAAATTTTCACATATCCTTTGAATAAATTTGAATTGCTTAGTGATTCATAAAAATTGGAGAAGTCTTTTATAGTATTTTCCTTTGAAAATATTTGGGTAGGAGCCGTTGGAGAAATAGAGGAGCTTTGTTCTTTCATAATGAACATCATCCTCTCTCTGTGAAGAACACTCCACAGCACAAAGAATTATCCACGATCTGAATGACGTGGAGCAACGTCTTCAATATTCTTCTTCCTCCACATCAAGGGAGGAGACACCATCGCGGGGAACGTCACCAACGACAACGACTCTTCCTCCGACATTGATGGTGTGACACTGTTCTACTGGGATGCTCATCTTCCTTGGCTCGATGACTTGCAACGTCAATTTTGATGTAAGGGGTTTATGTTCAATTATAATTGATTAAAATTGGTCTTGTTATTAGTTAAAAGTTTTGGATTGTCTATGAGCGATTGTTACCGCCTAAAATGGGGGGCACGGGCAGAACAAACACATCTCGAGACCCTCCGTCGTTTCTTTTTTAATTTTTATTGAAAAGGAATGCAGTGGAGAATAGAGGAGGTGCCGAGCTAAGGCAACGGTCGCATGCTGTCCGCATGCAAAGAACTGTGGCCTAAAACCGCGGGCTACTCGGCCGATGAAGATTCAGCTGGCTAAGCTGTCCGGATCAAAGACATTGTGGCTCCACGAGGGCGCCGCACTACCGAAGACTGCATCCCACATTACGCGGGCCAATTCGGTGGGCGAACGGGTCGGCTCGTCAGTCGGCCGGGTTGAAGAAGGTCGCGGCGCATCCTTGCACCTCATGCGGAAGACAACATCCCACCCAAGAGATCCGCTCACGCAAGAGAAGCCGGCCGACATCTGCATACCATATTGGAGGGAAGAACCTCTTGGAACCATCAGTTCGCAAAAATGGGGGGTCATTCCCCCCCCCTCGAACCACATAGCCACCTGTTCTGGGCCAAGCAGCGCCGTGCCATGCCGCGCCGGGCCGCGCCTGCCTGTGTCGCGTCATGTCGGGCCGCGCCACTCTGGGCCGTGTCGCGCCACGCCACGTGGGGCCGGGATGCACTATGCTGGGCCAGGCCATGCCCCCTCGGGCCTACCAGGGCGAATCACCGGGTCAGACCTGCCAAAACTGGGTTGACCCGACCCGCCAGCCCACTGGGCATAACGGGTCGGGCCCATTTTCACTAAAATAGGAATAACATTAAGAACACACGTCCGATTGACGGGATGTTTGTGGCATAGGGACCCGCGTGATGAGGCAATAATTTTGCGATACTCTATGTGATTTTTAGACGACTTTGGAAAAACAGCTGGGTTGGTTCGATCCCTCAACAAACCGGGCCCCTAGAGCGTAAATACTTACAACTTAAGGACCAGACGTCCGATTGACATTCCATCAACTACATTGGATTACTCTTGATGAGATGGTCCTTTTTGCATACTCCACATATTGGTCGGATGAGTTTGGATTATGGACGGGTTAGATTGCACCCAAAATCCAACCGGGTACCCTGGAACAGAAAAGCTGATAACTCACAGACCGGGCGTCTGATTGAGGCATCGTCTATTGCTTTGAGACCCCTTTGATGTGACAGTACTTCGAGATACTTCCACCTCATATTCCGTGACACATGGAGTATCGACCAGTAGCTCATGGTGTGCATCCTCCCTGAGACGAGCAGATAGAGTGCGAAGACCTAGTAGCTATAGACCTGACGACTGCTTGACCGATTCGACTTGGAGTGATTCGACTAGCCTAATGGATGGAGCGCCAGGTTTAGCTGCAGACCCACGGCAGATAGAGCTCCTAGTATTGTAGAAGACATGAGGTACTCGACATGAGATGTACCTCTAATGAATTTTAGGGGGAGTGCCCAGTTTGGCCGCAGACCCACAGTAGGGGATTGCCCGGTTTGGCAGCAGACCCACGGTACTCGACAGGTGGAGTACCTCAGCAGTCTAAGGATAGTGTGTAGCGCCTCAGAGTCACGATAGGGCCCTGTACATGATAGATGATGATTTATCTATCATTCGTGGTTTCTTTATTGAAAATCCTAGTTTGAGATGAGTCAATGACCTATGTGATTTCCTCATGATTGAGATGGATTACTTCACAACTGGGGTATATGTATGGGCATATACCTATCTACAGGTTATCTGTTGATATCTTTCATTATGGTCTATCCTTGTTGGAATTTCGTGAGACATTGAGGGTCGCGGGGTCCCTACTGAGTATCTCTATACTCACCCATGCAAGGGCTACACCTGCACCTCGTTGTGTTTGATGCAGACGACAGACAACGCTGACTGGGGCAGAGTGTACGAGTACTGTACGGTACCCGGAGATGGTCCTCATGAAGAGTTAGTACCCAGAGGAGACATACAGATGTGGAGTGCTGAAAAGGACATCTATACCTACCCTTCAGGTTGGATCCCGGGGGACGATCCATGATATGCTTCCATATTCCTGTTTTTTGACTTTTTAGTTTTACTTTCTTTTAGTTGTAGCTGTACCTTTCTATTGGGCTTGTATTGCCGACCCCTTTGTACTTTCAAAACACTTTTTATATTGATTTATATAGTGTTTTCTTCCACTTGTTCTCTGGGTATGTCTGTTTACGTTTTATAAAAGCAATTCCTTCCCAGTTCATGGGAATAACACCTTTGGTGCTAGTCTCCATCCCCTAGCCTATGGAATCCGGGCTTGTGGTAGTCACGATGTGGGACCCGGGGGACGGGTTGTGACAATCTAGTATAAACACACTTTATTCATATCGAAATAAATTTTGAAAAGATTACATATCCTAGATTATATGTTATTGGGTTTGTATTATCCCTATGATTTACCCTATATCCCTTCCTAGTGAAGGTGTATTTTTTTATCCGGTTAGGTATGCATAGTATAATTGGGGAAAATTATATTAAATGAAAAACAAGATACATTGATTGAATTTCTCCCTAATTTTTTTTATAATTTTAGATTTGTAATACATATTCTTATTCCCAGGATTATTTAATTGTACTTAATTAATTATTAACTATAATTATTTTTCTTGAAAATTTATATTGAGTTTATTATTATAAAGTAAGGTAAAAAAAATCAATGAACTCTCCGGTAGTTTTATCACTAAGATACCCTCTTAAAGAAAAATCCTCCAATGATTAGTGACCTAATATGAAAATATTTTTTATTTATTACATATGATATTATAGATTGAATTTAGTAACTACCTTCCTAAAAAACTAAATCAGTTCTACGATGTATGGAATAGACCACCCCCCATGTTTAATAAATCCAATACTTTTGTGCCTTGCATTACTAATCATTCATCACATAATGTGTCATTTATTTCTGCATATAATTATATAATTTTTTTTATCATTTATCATTAATAAAATGGGGGAAATATTTTATTTTTATCTTACTCAGTCAACCACATATGTTGAATATATGGAAATAATCAAAAGAAGATGCTGATGAATTCAAGAGATTTTCCATCAGCTAATACATTATATGTTATTAGTGTGGAAATGTTTAACTAGTTAACCAAAAAATAATTATACAGCATGGATTTTGACTTATTCAATATTGGATACTAGAGACCATATGAATTTATAACTCCCAATATTTATCCCTTTATATCCTTTATTTCTCAATATGAGGTAACTGGAATTTTTAATCATGGTCAGTATACAAATTTTATATATCATCATCCATTTTAAATTTGATCCTTCCCTATTAAAGATTTCATAATTATCTATATTATTTTCATTTATATGTATCCATGTTTTCAAATATAGTCCTAGTTTTAAAAGACTAATAATTTGTATGTTTCTTCACATTGATCATAATGATTAATAATTTTACTTTTCTTCATATTATATTTTTTAGTGATTTTTAAACAATATATTATAATTTTTTTAAATTTTATAACATTTAATTTATAATTCCTATAAATATCTTGGTCTCCAATTATGTCCCCAAAATAAATGGCCTAATTAACTAAAATATCATTCAATCATGGAAAATTAGAGATTTATATTCCAAATTATGAACTAGTTTAGAAGTGAATTGTGGTTGATCCTATAGTAAGAACTGATAAGTGGATGTGTGGGTGTGTGTTTGACAGGGAAACCAGCTATGCACTCAAGAATCATAAAATAAACTCCATGAGAAAGAAAATATGTGATGTGGTGATGAATAATTTAATATCATATAATAGATAAAACTAGTAGAAAAGATAAAACCGGGTAGAAAATTAAAGTGGAAACAGAAAACAATAATACATGGTACTAAAATGATGATATGTGAGAATTATATTTGCTATTTTAAAATATTTTTCTTTTGATTTTGAAAAATTAAATGTATAGTTGAATAAGAAGATATTACTCATCCAATTATTTGCAAAATTAAACATGCGTGGGAATCAATCCTTTAGTATTTTTACTAAATCATGCACTCATTCCAAAAAATTCATAATTTAGTTCTCTAATATATGTATCATATACATATTTTGTGTTAACCTCAAAATTTATTTCAAGATGGTTAAATTTTTTTCATTGTATCTAACAAGGTCATCTTTAATTGATAGTCAAAATTTTGGATGTTTAACTATTTTATAAATTAATAGTGAGAGTAACTAGTTATTGAGAATAAACTAAAATATTTAAAAATGACTTCCATATAAATATTATTAATAAAAAATATTTTAGAAAATCACCATTTTTGAATAGAATACTAAATTACTTCATTCAGATAAAACTAAATAATAAAAAACAGGATAGAGGTGTCGATGAATCTTCTATAAATAGATAACCCACATCAATATCCAATTATTATCGCGTTTTAATTTCCTTTTCATTCCAAAATGTTTAAGACTACGAAATTTAACATTATTCCACACTTTATTCTTTCTTAGTGTCCTCCTTATATCATCTCTCTCATTGATACATTAGGTCAATATACACCATTAAAATTTATAAATATTATCATTTAATTAATTTACACATAGATCCTATAGATCTATCTCAATTAGTTAAATCAACCATGTATCTTACATATATAGTTTTGTGAATGTCACTAGTCTAAATATCATTTCATGTGACTAAAAAAATTATAATCCACAGATGTCAGGACCCCCATGAAAATTTTATTACAACTCTAAGAATAATGATCCAGGAAAGGTTAATAAAATTGATGAATTCATTATATGTTTCCGCTATAATTTCCAAGAAGATCTCCACTACTAGATTCAAAAATATCATAATCCTCTCAACATCATTCACATAATATCATCTAGTCCACAGTTTTTAGTCCTTAGATATAGGGTTCACAAGCTCAAGTAATAAAAATATTCATTTTTCATTGATATTATGGACTTATTTTCTACACATGAAATCGCATATGATTAGTGGTAATAGATACTTCAGATGTTTTGGTCATGATTGGAATTTTTGATTATCAAAATATTCCTAAATTTGACTGAAATTTATTTGTACATATATATTTCTTCATGAGGTTTCATCGATTTCTTCCTCAATTAATGTTTTTATTATTTCGTCAGGTAATTATCCTTGTTTACCTCTAGTATAGCTTATAAACATTCATACAACATGTGGAGGTCTCAATATTATTCCCAAGTATTACTATGTAATTCTATGATGTTTAAAGTTGGATCAATAACATCTTATATGGATGTCCAGTAAGACATACATTCACAGTCTACCATCCAAAAAGTAATAATATTTTTGAATAAATACAATAAATTGAAATGTATTAGGATAAAAGGACTACACATAAAAAAGGCCTAGTTAAAATTAATTTTTCCAATTTTATCATTGAAATCCTTTTTAACATAGTATTATATTCAAAATAATCTATTTATGTTTAAATCATGGAACATTATAATATTAAATTCAAATACACAAATTCATTAAAAAATTAATTTCAAACTTATTCATATTTAAAATAAATTAAAAATCATCCCAAAAGAGTATTAAATTAATTAAAATATAGAATATAGAATAATTCACTACCATAATATGTATTTTCTCCAACATAAATTCAATATAATATTCCAACACTGGTGAAAAATAGTTAACCAATAGTGTCATTCTAATATAATTTTAAAAATTATGGTAATAAATAATAATAAATTAAACACCATAAGACATTTTTCAATCAAGGTATTCAGATAATCAATATTTCCAATTAATATAACTGTATTCCAATAATTCATCATTATATGCATATTTTCAACTAAAAAAAACATAAATTCCTTAAAAAAACATGGAATAATTTTTAATAAAGAACACATAACCAAGAGAATTGTGGTCAACCCAATATAGTAACAAACTATTTTTAATCCCCTATAATTTATATGAATTATGACTATTAAATTTAATTAATGTAATACATATATGTTGATATTAATTAATGGAAAATGATATATTTTTTCCAAAATAATTTTTGAAACAATATGGATTTGATAGGGGATGCACTTTTGATATTTACATCACTATTACATATAAAAATACAACCTCTTATAAATAATACAACAAGAATACCACATGATATAGGGAATCTATAGATATTTTCATTATAATGATTATGTTTATGGAAATGTTTTATCATAATAACCTCATATAAATGAAGTACATTTTGAGTGAATATGTTGTAATATGTTTATTATATCACAAAGATATAAATTAAATTTATATTAAAACAACATTATAATATGAAATTTGAAACTAAAAAACATTATACAATGGGAATGTAAATTGGAATTAAAAATAGAGAAAAATGGACCATATTTCGCACAGTAATGGCTTCAGAAAAGTGTTTTCTGATGGGGATTAGATAATATCCCTTGTAAAATAATTATAAAATGGATCATTTGTAATTTTAATTAAATTTATATCATCAAATTAAATTTAATTAAAAATATTTTATTTTAAAATTATTACCGTGGGAGAGTGAAATGAGATGAATAGTTTCCATTACCTCTCTTGATCATTGTATCCTAGAGGGATACATAGAACCAACCTATCATTTCAAGAATTAAGATAGAGACATGATAGAGACTCCTTGATATTTTTATTTAGAGGTAAATATGAATTTTGTGTGGTATAAATGAGAAAAGTAGGTGGGTACATTCAGGTTTTGTTAGTGTAATTTAATAGAACAATGAGTGGGCTTATTTATTTTTCAATTTCTGTATTTTCCCTACTACCCCCAGAGTTCACTATTTACTAGTATACGTCGCCAAAAAAACTTTCAATGGATATTTTTTGAAACCAACTCTATATTGTGTATGTTGATTTAGGATTACATATCTATAATTTCAATGATATTTAATTTCATCATTTTTTCTATATTTTATTATTTATTATATAAAATAAAAAAATCACCTATAATAATTTCAATATCATCATTGAAATAATAAATATATTTTAAGAAATATATCTGATAGTTATATATACTTTATCATTTTAATAGAGATTATACAATTGATAATAATTTTATATCAGTTTAAATACAATTTAATTTATAAAATGATTTATTCATTAATGCTACTTAATACCTAGATAAATAACCCCTTACCACAAGGGAATCTTCACTAAGTGTATGGAGTGATATGGTGTTATATTCATGGGTTGATCCATTTTTCATTGATCTCTATGTTATTTCAAATAACATTACTCCACTCGCATATAGTATAAATCAAACCATAAAAGACGAAGTTCAACATTACTATGGTCAAGGTAAAACTACATTGATTCTATATTGTTCACAAGATAGAATACATGTACATAATATGGGTAATTAATTGTTATTTATTCCTTTGATTCTCCATTATAAATCAATTATCCCTCATCATTAGCTTTATCCTACAGTAATTGTAATAGCCACATTAAAATGGCTATATTGTCGATGGTCATAATTCTCGATGGTGACAATACGTTTTGGTCATTATACACAATAGTAATGAAATGGATTTATTTCATATTATGGCTTATAAATTAAATCAAACCAATCCAAATAATTATAAATCTAATTTTTATTTATTTTCATATATTAATATTTCATATTGTATTGTTTATATTTTTTATTTATCATATGATATCCATGTTGTTTATTGGTAAATATAATCAATAATACTTCTAAAATTTACATTGATTATTTTCATTTATTATAAATTTCAATTAATATTTGTATATGTATAAAAAAGAAAGATTAATTTAAATTCATCATGTTCTAATAAAATATGTTAATTCTTCAATAGAATTTTATCAAGGATTATTGTAAGGAAAAACCAAATTAAAAAATATGTGGATCACACACTAATCAGATTAATAACAAGATATATATTTATCATAGATATTAATATATGGGGTATTAATCAATATTGATCATTTATTAATTAATTAATCAAGAATAAATATGTTTCCCTTTATAATACTGTAATGTTTTATAAATCACAGTTCAATAATATTTTCTTCATAGTCGAATTTTATAATTATTTAAGATATTTGATACTCATTAAGTGGATGATTTTATTATAATAATAAATTAATTTTCACAACAATAATTATGATGTCAATTCGAATGATTGGTTCTAGTGTACTGTTGATATTAGAAATTTGGATTAGAATAAATTTTATAATGTTAGGACATCGCTAAGATGATATTTTAAGAGTTTCTAGGTGTCTTTTGGAGACTCGAGAAGAGATTTGGGTTTTTTGGGGAAGGAGGATCATAATGTATATTGGAAAAATTTATTGTTACTATCGGGTGCATGATAAGAATTCCTTTGTACCATGTGGATAAGGTATATTTGTAAGATCCATTGGAGTTCCACTCATCGGTCATTACCTCACAATTTACAAGATGGGGGCTAGCTGAATACTTGGGGTGTTCTTGATGCATTTTTGTAATTGGAGGAAGGACTATAATTTTTTAACACCTCCTGGATCTTAATAGTAAAGGGGATTTAGAGAGGGAAATTTAGTGATACCCTCACATATTTCATTCTCCCTTGGTTCCCTCTTCATGGGAATGGATTATTATGAATTATTGTGTGTTTTTAGTTATAATTATCATTTTAACCTCCCTTTATTCCCTATGTACCTTATCACTAATTTATACTATATATATGAATTAGAGAATTGATGGTGATTCAACTAGAGAAATGTGGGATCATCTCAAATGACATGGATGTGTTTTTTTTGGATGATTGATGTTACAGAAATATGATAAATACGTGTAATGATTTATTATTTCACATAATTAATTTCTTCTATTAATTCTAACAACAGTTTTTACAAAATTTGATAACTATTAAAAACTAATTGTACATTTAACGACAAGGAATTACATATATATGTGTGTCATGGGTCTAATTTTCACATTTCATATGTTTTTCTTTTTGGATTCAATGTGGTATGGTGCCCTGATGAGTTTTTTGAAATTTATTCTATGTTTGTTTGATTTGGTAATTTATTATAAATGATATAATTATTTATTTTGTAATCATGCCTTGATATAGGGGCTTTATATGTGTTCAACGGCCTGGGTTTTTTTTGGTGCATGATTAAATGTGACTTATATGAGCAAGGAATTGATAAGATAACTATTACATAGAAGTAGGTAGTCCCTATAATAATTGAATATATGACTAGTTATGTATAATTTTATTGTCTTTGTGGGGTTTCATGATTAGGGAAACTATTTTTGGATGATCCATTCACATTAGTCGAGAATAAGGTTATATAGTTTCACATTTTACTTGAGTGTGCACTCTACCAATGACTTTGGAAATTAGATTCACCTAGTAACTACATATATATGTTTGATAGAAAGTTAGTTATGTGTGTGGGTATCATATTATTTGAATTATGATTAATGAAGGGTTTTTTAGTATACTGGGTTGAGACTCCATGATGATTGTATGTCAGACATGGTAGAATTAGGTCCATGGGGTTTATGGGTTAGGAATCTAATGAAATATATATGGTTGGGAGCATCCACATAAAGACATATTGGAGTTTTGGTGTCTGTTATAGTTGCGATACATACTCCAGTGATTGACTCAATGTGATATAAATGGTTTCCACTCGATGATGAGATTGTTATCAATTCTATATGAGATATGTTATGGGACTCATCCATTCTATATACAATTTACATAAACTAATTGGAGATGATTTTACATGGAACATTGGTTAATAGTGTTATCATGGTCCATGGGTATCGAGATTAGGATATCATTGTGTTAATTTACATAGGAGTTTTACTACACTTCGATACTAGAGATAGGTATGTGATTTCAGTTACATGGTAATTTTGGGGTGAAAGGACTTGTTGGACCAGATTATTAAAGACTTGGTGTGGTCTATAGAATCTTTATGATCTCATCACAAGACTTATAAGAATAAAAATTGTTATGAACATTCAGTTTTTTATATTTAATTGGATCTTTGTGATATGCTTTGAGGCTAGGTGGGTGATAATTTTTTCCAAGAGATGTTTGGGATAGTTCACGGGAGAATAACACTAGTTTTGGTGATAGTTATTTATCAATACATGATAAGATATTAATTATTTTGGACACATCTTGATGACAAATAATATGCATCTGGGACGACATATCATAGAATTTTCCTACAATAAGATATAGTGTAGAGTTAGTTATATGGAATGAGGTCCATCAATGTGTTGGAAGGTAATACCTAGGGATTGATATGATGACCTATCATGAGTTAAATAGTATATTTTATTGTCTGACATGATATATATAGTGTATCATGGTGCGAGACAAAACAATAATGGATATGGTTGTTTAAAATGATATTATTTTTAATATTATAGGATACCTCACATTATATAATGAACCACTCTAGTTTTATATGACATGAGACAAAAGATACCCCACCACAAGGTATATATAAATTAAAAAATACATGCATCATGGGTAACTAAATTTTGATAACTACTGTATTTTAGGGATTAAGAGTACATATCCATGATACAAACAAATAAAATCCAAAATTATAAATGTGGAATCAAAAATATAATCAAATATAACATTATCTCCAAGTGGCCATCCTTTACCACCAACCCAACTCACCATGTTGATGGCATCAACCAAGATAAGGTGGTGAGATACTTAATTCTCATCCATTTTGTTGTGTCTTGAAAAAATAATATTTCATATGCCTAAGGGAATATATAGGGTTTGTGGAAAACACCTAATTTGATGCACCAAGAATCTGTACCATGTCTATCATCATGAAATTGTTATTTATAGATGTTAGGAAAAATGTTACATGAATATATTTCCATTATTATCATTTTACATAAAAAATTTATTAGTTTTTGTGTTAAAAAAAATCCAATTTCAACTATATATGATTTTGAATATAAACATATATTCTTATATAAACGATTGTAGATAAAAAGAAAAACTATATTTCAAATGATAAACATGTTATCAACCAAACATCAAACAATAAAATCTAGTAATAAACCAAGAAGAAACTAGGATCTACCCATTTGTAATGCTTATATAGACATTTGATGGAAAATTAATACTTTGATAGCATGAATCATAGAGATATCTACTCATTCAACACTATGTCGATATGAAAATCATACCACTATTTTTACTACACTAACTGAGGAATGTATATATACATTACCTTATTCACATTGTGTTCTTAATTTTCTATGATTACCAAAAAAATTAACAGAACTCATAATGAATTTTTATAAAAATATCTCCATATGAAAGGATTCACCTCTTTCAATATTGGACATCTATTTTACAGTATAAAATATCATTGTTCATTTCATAAAGCATTCAATCGGAATAAAATAAATTTCAATGACAAACCCCTTTAAAAATAAATGTTTCTGATAATGAAATTCCAATTATAAAAAAATGATCTTAAAGATTTCAAATAGTTCAATTTCATAATCCTTATAAAATTATACAATATTATTCAAAGTAATTTATGTGATAACCCCATTGGAAGGGAACACATACTTTGATAAAAGTGGTATATATGGTGACTTTTAAAATGGATATTGGAAATGCATTGATTCAATCCCCATCATCCGTAATTAGATTCACTATTAATAAAGGGGAATTAAAAAAATATATAATCAGGGTACCTTTAAAGAGTCAACAAGAATACATGTCTGGATGTATAGATATTAGGGAAATATTAGACTAAAAAATGAATATTCCCATCATAATATATTTTACATTTTTTTAATCATGCATGGGTCACATAAGAACACAAAATATAATCTAACTATGTGGTAGATTCTATATCATGAAAATTTATGTGCTTTGTTACCTAAAAAAATCATCACATTTAGAAAAACAATGTGACTGTCTTTGATCAAAAACATACTCAAACACACTATTTTCATGGTTTCTCTCATATTTATACATACATTTCTCAAACTGTTAATGCTACCATAGCAAAAAATTATTTCATATAACATAATTATTTCACAACTTATCTTAACCATGTGAATACTGAGAAGAAATCATGGCTTATCCAATTATGAAAAATTATAACCCCCAAATTTTTAATTCATTTGCATCATAAAAAAATGAAAAATAAGATAAAAACAAACCAAATAAATGAAGGGAATCACAATCCCCCTACCATGAATCTTTTTTCATGAAAAAATTGCTCAATGATCCAGAATCATTGAATCTACAAGGCAATGATGCCTAATAAACAATTCATATTCCCATATTTATTGGTTTTTCTACAAAAACACATATAATACAAGGAAAAATGTAATTATTTTAATGAACAACTCATTATCTTGGAGATCCATATTAATAATAGGATACTAAACCATGGAGGTGTCATGCTTATGAGTAACACCATCCCTTTCGATAAAATTATATTGGTCTGGGTGATACCTTCTTAGTTGGGAAACAAGAAACATGTCACAAATTGACGTCAATATATATTGAAAAACTACTAATAATCCTCCCTTCTATGATGTTCAATGATCTAAAAATAGAAAAAACCACAGTTTCAACATAAACTATCTACACAATTGACAATGTCCCATGTGAAGTTTTAATGTTACAAAAACCTAATCATGAACCTCCAATATCAACTAGTGATGTTTATGGTCCTCATATGATTCTTGATGAATATATTTAATTTTTAACCATATTATAATCAACTAAACATTTTCCATCATCTAATGAATAATAGTATCTCCCAAAATAGATTATTCTCCCAACTCCATTGAATACAAATGACATCACTATAGCATTTAATATAATTCTTTTAAAGGAACCATTTTGTTCAATGATTTAAAAATATCTTATAGGAAAATTTTCCAAAGGAAGATGATTTTCCTAAGAACAAAAAAATCAAGAACTCATGGTAAAATCATATCATTTAGATTTTTAATTTCTTACTCTATGTGTCTATCATTCTGAGGGTTATATGTTATTTATAATTTTCTTAGTGAAACATGTGCTTCTTTCAATCCATTTTAAAACCTTTACTTAAACCGAGTTCTATTTCAAAAAAACTATAAAATTAACTCTATAGAGACACGCTATATCTCATATGGGTAGAATAATGATCTCTTACACCATTTTTATCTCATTATTTATACAGATATGAACCAATTTCCTATGTAGATAAATGATCTCTCTAAGACTACTCCTCCTATGATTCTTTCAGGGATTATGTTTATAAAATATTTCTCAACATATTTGTGAAAAAATTCCATTTTCTATATGTATATGATATATAAAAATTTTATTTCTAAATATATCCATCATTGATTCATTTTTATACATTTAGATCCATCTTGTTAATGATATAATTTTGGATCTTATGAGGTAAATATACAATAAATCTATTCAAAACCATATAGTTGGACCATGTTTCGAAGCTGAATATTAGGGCCTCCAATTCATGGTCATAGGTAAGATGATTATTCTTATGATGGCATATTTGATGAGTTCTATAGGCCACCACATGCTTCCTCGCATCAAGAAATACATCAATCATGAACCTAAGGCATCTCAAAAAATATAACAGACTTATATATTCAAGATTAATAAAAAATATAAGAAAATAAAATATCATATTTAGTTCTATAGGTTTCATCAGAAATTTTTCGCTGAACACAATCATAACTCCTTTACATGTGATTTATTTCATCGGAGTTGCAATCCTGGAGAAATGCATTAAAATAGCCTATAAAATCAAACTAATCATAAGAATATATTAATGGTCTAATTATTTTTTGGTAATTCCTAAGACACAATATCCTAAATCAATTTATGACTCCCTGGATTTCCATTTTCATATATATCAAAGACAAGCCACATCACTTCTATGATTAAATAAATTCGAATTTAATATTTTTTTTAATATATATTATGTTATTTAATGATTAAATGGACGATTTTGAAATGCTCCCAGTGGTCCTGTTCCCAAATAGTGTATAATAAAATATCATCCAAAAACCTAAATTAAACAGTCTATGAATTGATGAAAAATCAGGCACATCGCTTATATAAATATCTCAAGAGAATTTGCAGGACCTAATGATTTAACTAATAAATAAAAATTACCCTAGTGGATCATAAATACTATATTATGTACATCATCATATTACATTCATAATTGATGGTTCTAAGATCTCATGTTAATAATAATAACTGATCATTCTCCTTTGAGTTAGTCATGGTGGGCATCAATCATTAGAAATGTATATTTTACTCTTAAACTTTATCGTATTATGTTTTCATTCATCAATATAAATCGTGAGGCTTCTACAAAAATTCATTATAAATAAATCTGAATAAGGAGATTGTGACACACTAGGATGAATAAATTCCATATCCTCATGATCTAAATAATATAAATATAAATATTTTTTTTATTCAATGGGCCTGATATGATATGAATGAACTGAAAATATCATCCATATATAGATAATTTCAATAATTTACTTGACATCACTTTAAGCATGGTAACCTGAAATAAATATTCAGTAATGTCCTCATTGTATGTAATCACTACTAAATGATGTTTATTTCTAAAAAAAATCAATCAAATCAGGAAACATATCAAAAAATTGGGGTTGGATAACTCTAATATAAGTAACCTAATTTCATACTCACCATGTTATTGAATATCCCTCACCCTAAAATTGATGAGGTACTCCATAGGAAGACTATAAATTAAAATGATGATAGTAATGTCTGATCTATACATTTAAATGGATCATAAAATTCATGAAAATAATAATTTCACTAATATATAGATCATGAACTATGATGTACCATATAAATTTGAATTTATAAATCATTACTTGATATGTAGTACATTTTAAAAAATGTCCATTCCTTATTCCATATGGATTATAAAGAACCATCATAAATAAAATTATATTTTAGGTTATTCCAAAAATTTCAATAAACATAAATTTTAAGAAATAATGACTTGAACCTATATAAAATAATGATATTACCATATAAGATTAAATGAACACTCTACCTCTCACAGAGACCGATACTTCTTCACAATCCATTGGTGTATACTCCACTGCATAAATACATATGGCGAAAATCCATGAAGATAATTATTCAGTGTGTGATCATCCCCCATAGAATTAGACTGTGATCCACCTCCCTTTTCTGCATCTAAATTAGTCTAATATCCATTTTTAGGAGTAGATCCGAATACACTATTTTGGATCATTATTCTTTAAAAAATATTATAGTGATTGGATTTCCAAAAATGATGGCATGTTTGAGAGATTTGGTATTGCTGGGAATTTTATAACCAAGTCTCCCACAATAATAGAAGACTACATGATTTTGTCTTATTTGGTCACTTAAAACCAGTAAAAATGTAAACCTATTTCACTTAATACAATTCAATTTCTAAAAATAAAACATACCTTGGTTACATACCTCTTCCAAAGAAGCTCCATCTAAAACCATAATTTTAACTATGCCTTTCTCTTGCATTGCATCATTATCAACCACATCAAAAAATGTTGAAACACATATGAAAATTAGTATTGATCAATGATCTGCCTTTAATCCCCTGTTGGTCCTTATAGATTTATGGTATTCATTAGAAAACATTCATTGATGATAATTGAACCAACTCAATAAAATTAGTGGAATAATCAATTATCAAATTATCCCCTTTCTCCATGGTCAATAATTACAATATCATTACCACTCAAAACATTTTAGGGTAAAATTATTATTTTAGTACCTTATTCAATGTGATCCATGTAATATACTCATGAATCAAATCATTAATGATGGAGTCCCACTATTTTAATCACCATCCATCAAGAATTTATGTGATGAAACCGACATTAGGTTTGTTTAGTGAAATTATAATGTTGATGATCTACTTAGACATTTCAAGCCACACATTAGTTTTCTAGGTAGTCTTGTCACTATGGAATATTGGGCTAATTTTGATGGTAAATTACAATCCATGATCCAAAAATCATATATGGTTTCCAAAAATCATCTGACTTAGAGTCAAGATTTTATAGATAAATTATTCAACTAACAAAGGTTCTATTAGGGGATTATCCCAATGAATATTTCTTGTTTCTTCCTCCCCTCTATTCATAATATATCACATAGGTTGAATAATCTAATGAAAAAATATATAAAATATTATTTCATTAATAGAAAAATGAGGATTAAACCAAATGAATTTCAATAATCTATATTAATGATTATATTAAAAAATTAAAGATAACAATATTAAATATATGTGAATATATAAATTTAAATACTACATGTTTATCTAAATAATCCCCAATTAATGTTCTTTAATGTAACCTTAAAAACCAAGACTAATTTTCATGAAAATACCCAACTAGAAATTTCAGCTCTAGTTCAAACATATAAGTGGTACCATTCCCCTTACTATACAAATTTTAGTGTTCCCAAATCCTGTCTGAAACAAACCCATGATTATGCCTAAGTAGTTTCATCACACATTCTGCCACGTCTAATCCCTAATTCCATTATCTAATAAACCAGATATGGTTTACATGAAACGTCCCTGATGATGATGCTCTATAATTTTGAGATAAACAAAAAACCAAACATGCATCAGGAATAATAAAAATGAGATATTCAAATATATTATAATTTATAAAAAGGTTAAATAACACTTTGAAATATAAATTCAATTAAAATTAAAAAACATTAAAGATAAACACAACACCAAACAAACATATCTCTATGTGATCTTTCATCACAACCAACCCAACTCACTAAAAATATTGAATCAACCAATAGAACATGGTGAGTTATTTGATTCCCTTCCTTTCAGGTGTCTTCTAAAAATATATATATCAATATATTCATAATGTCATATACTAAGTGGTATAAAAAATCATAGTAGGTTACTATAGTGAATATACACAATGAAAATCACACTAAAATAATTCGATATATATTTTAAACAGAACCAGTTTTATAAATATATTTTATTTAAAATATATATACATAAAACATTCATTAGTTTTTATTTTCCAAAAAAATCCATATAAATATGAATTCAAACATGTATGACAATATATAGGGAAAATGTTATAAATCAACCATATCATAGAAGTTTAATATGTAACCATGTAGTCATTAAACAATACCATCATGTAATGAACTATGTATAAATTGGGCTCAAGACTGTGTTAATATGTTCTAGAACGCACAAAGTAATAGGAAACTGTGAAAACTATGAATCCTACTTGTATCGATTCTTTCCACAGTTTACCGATATCACAATCATACCCATAGTGCTTCCATTCTCTCTAACGTTTGTATATTCCCCTAACATGATGAACCCTTAATTAAAATATTCTCTGATTTCAAAAAAAATTAATAAAATACATCTTTATAATTTTATAATTCATTTAGATAAGAAACAATTATCCAATTAAATAATCAAAAAAACCTTATTATTGTAAAAAATCATATTTGTTTCATTTCATTCAAAACATGATGTATGTAAAATAGATTTTAATGAAAAAAACATTTCAAATCTATTCTCCAACATAAAATGATACAATTATACAAATTAACCAATATAGATTTCAAATCCTTCAATTTCAAAAACCAACCCAATTGAATATACATGGACATTGAGTATATCATATGATTGATTAATTGAATAGAGAAACATACAAAACCAATATAAGAAACAGAACACCATAAAGTATAGAGATTATAAATGAAGAGTGATTATATGGATGAGACTCTAAGCGACCCACATGAATGTAGAGGAATTTACAATGATTCCATGAGATAACCATATTGAAAATGGTTGATAGTTATGTTGTGATAAATATAGAATAATAGAATATTAATCATAAAAGGTTCCAAGGGAAATTGTCTTAAGATTCATTATTATTATTCTCTAAATGGTCACATGGCTATACTACATGGTTAGAATTACATTGTTCTAATTATGGATTAACTTATGTCCCTTAAAAAATGATTTTCACATTTACATGGTAAAAGAATCAAGGTTTGAAAAACAATGCTCATGTGATGTGACTGCCTCTAGGCCAAACCCCACTCAACAATAATGTTATTTTAACTTTCATTATTATACACACCATGCTCAAATTTTTTTACTTCCCACATAAACCAATAATTACATATCTCACTGATACAACATACTTACTCCAAACATTTGGAAAACTATGTGCCATACATATTTTCTCTAAATTTAAAAAGTTTCATTCCCTAACTTCTTAATGCATTTGAATCCTCATATTATTAAAACTAATAAAAAAATTCCTTTTTTATATCATGTTGGGTGTCATAGCTTGATGGAGAGGGTGGTGTTATGATATATGATATAATATATTTTATGATGCATAAATCTAATTTAGGGGGTTTTATAGGAATCATATATATATATATATGGTATTTCAGTACATATATAGTAAATGTGTGGTAGCAGGAAATGTGAAATGAGATTGAGATTGGTCATCAGACACTACCCTAAGTGATCAGGTAGAATTTGATATATTGTATTATGTGGTCACGGATCGATATAGACCTAACTCCATGTGAGAATATTGTTGTTGATTTGTGTTACGAAACCTTACATTGAATAATATTATATCAATTTACAATGGGATATGAGGGGCCCCCAACATCTGTCATGGAATGAGCCATGTATTTTCAGGTCTTATGGTGGCTTAATTTGGATATGATGACCCATAGTATATTCCTACATGGTGTACATTCTATTTTACTATTTCACTACATGTACCCATGCATATGATGTCTTATATTAGTGATACATGGTGATAACATACTATTATATAATTTTTACATCTTATATAGGCACCATGGGGAATGTGAAGACTATATGTTTGGTATGAATGTTGATCATGGGTTTCCATGTGGATTTGGAAATGGAAACATTACTGGATCAAAATATGGATTATGATGATGCATGAGGTGTATTAGATCCCCAATGTTACTTTTTTTATAATTTATTATTTTATATGTTGTTAGTATACTATGATATATATGTGGATTTATAGTTGTATGATATGTATATTCATTTACTATGGATTGAGTGTTTAAATGTTTTTAGTGGTTAACTATGAATATAATTCCATACATCATTACAGTTATTATCAATATATATATATATATATTATTTTTTAGGATATAAATAGTTTATTTTCCCCAATATTTAATATAGACCCTCATCACATGTCAATATACTATGGTGTATGGGGAGGAGAACGTAAAGACATGTGAAACCCCCAACAACAATATCTTTCAGTCGAATATAGTTATGGAATTATAAAATTTTATAAGATCTTTCTTTTTTATTTGTGTACCTATTTTGGGACACATATTTAGTGATAAAAATATTTTTAAGAATGTTATAAGAAATGATTTATTGTTACATGAACTCTCTTCCAATAGAAATTTTACGTTACCATGAATGTGTGTGTTTTTATTTTCACAAGGAATATTTATGTATTTGTTCAATCATGATGTAATAATTTTTTCTTATTATTATGTTATCTTTCACTTGGTATGAAGTGTAGAAATATTTAAAAAATTAAAAACTATTTGTCCTACATGATTCACATTATATTCATGAGCATTTGGGTTGATAATGATGTGGTAATTATATTGTGTTCTATTTTATAATGTGTCATTTACAACATGAATTGTTTTTTCTTATTTGAAATATCGGTGTTATTTTACTCAGATATTAATTGGTTTTCAGTAATGATAAATTTGTAATTTAGGTTTAGATATTATGTTTATCCTTGAAAGTGTTATTTTATAGTTATGTATATAAATAACATTTGTTCATGGTATGTATAGAAACCCAATGGTTGTATGGTTGACACAATTGACTTAAAAGTGATAAATTGTTATATGTATTGTATAAGTATCATGACATGGGGTAGTATTCCTTATAATCATATCCTAGTTTTTTATTGGTAAAATTTTATAATGGAATGATGTGATATGATTTTAGAGGATAAGTTCTATAATGGGAATATCATGGTGAGATACTTATAGGGTTATGTTTTGTGGTGATGATCATGTGGTTGGCCACAAAATTATGAATATTCCACAGATTTTTGGGGTGGAATGAACAAATAGGGAATCTATGATTTGGGAACATTCTTTTAGAGTAATATCAGTTAGTGATGATCATACAATCATCCCTGACATGAATGAGATATACCGGGTTTTTTGGAAGTTAAATATTGGGAATGCATATTCAGCCATGTATTGATATAAAATGGTTTTATGGGAAGTTGATTTGGAACATTATCTGATAATCCATGAGATATTACTCATGGAAACCTGAGTAAGGAAACATCATTGGGAGATATGAGAGAATATTCTGATTTATTTTGGTTGAGATTCAGATGGATGATGGATAAGTACTAATAAGAGGATTGATTAAATAGATTACTCTTACAATGGAATGTATAAAAAGAGTTTTATTTTGGAATTTTTGGATAAGGCCTGGTGTTTGGTAGAAGTGTGTGTTTTTCATTCATAGTGTATGTTTTCTAAATAGTATTAATATAGTTCATGTATTATTGTATTGAGAATTTTATAGGTTCTTGGTGAACTGGAAAAATCTAGTGATGGTGTCTATATATATATTCCTCACTATTTGGGTGATCCTGTGGCCATGGGTAGGTTTGTTTATGATCTAAATTGGGTTTGATCAGATATGGGATGATAATTCATATGAAAATAGCATGTTCGAGATATTGGGACGTATATAACATTGAGATCAAGGTTTATTATAATGGGAACCATATATATTGGATTATACAGTTGGGTGTTGGTGGGTGAGGCCAATGTTATTAGTGAATTTTTGGGAACATCAAAAGATTCATTCCTAGTAGTATAGGATTGGTACTGATAAATATTTCATGTTATTTCACAATGTGATAGGGTTGTTTATTTTAAATGATTATTTCTTTATGGTTGGGGAATGTAAATTTGAGATTAGGTATGTCGGTAAAAAAACATAATAATAAGGATACTCTAATAGTGTAGAAAAACTTATCAGTTTCTTCAGGTGTAATCCTCATAGTGTCTAGATCATGGTGTAATATAAATTAGTGTTTAGGTGTTTAATGAATATCCTATCATAATTATATAGATTCAGATAAATTGAATAATTTTCCATGGTAAATACCAAAATAACAATTCAACAACATTTTCAAGCTAAAACCTATGCTCTATGAATTTGACTTGATGTTGAGTTCGGTGTTTATCTGGGTTGGGTTCTAAGTGAGGTCTCATCAATTCTTTAAATAAAATAGATATGGTATATTTGGTTATTGGAGGATTAATAAATTAAATTATAATAAATTTCATATTTGGACATTAGTTATTGAATTTTGTGTGTCTCTGTGAAGCCTCTATGAGTTATGGAATCACATTTGTGATGATATGACAATGCACTAGTTTTAGAGGCTATGTATTTTTTAGATAAGTAATGTAATGGTGTGATAAAATTGATTAGTTGTGTAGTTTTTTGTGTTTAGGTTGAAATAGCATCAGTAAAATAATTTTTGATGTTTCTGTTTTTTTTAGAAATAATTTTGGAATTTCAATAAAAAATGCTAGTGGATCACAGTTTAGTATATAATTATATATGATGCATCCAATTATCGTAGAAATTGATATCATTGAGTTTTATAAAATTCAAAGAAACATTTTTGATGTTAGGATTCATTATAGATCATTCAAATACTCATTATATGATACTTCTTTCATGGGTATTCACATATTCATTATATGATACTTCTTTCATGGGTAGTATGTTTCGTTAGTTACCAAATCGGCAAGGGAATTATACTTTTCAATTTCTACTAATTGTTTTTACGCATACTTCCTTTATTATTTTACTCCAAGATTATGTATGGAATAACTATTTATTATTTATTTGGTAATCTCCACTACCCTTTATATGGATTTACCTTTTATACACATAATGACCCCCATTGGGAAATTCCCATTCCATTGATATGAACTTTTAAGGGGTAATGTTAACTCAATTTCTATTCATTTAGTTAAACATTAAATTCATTGGTTTGGTTTTTACAATAATATGTGTGAATGTAAACTGATTGATTTACACGGAATATCCAATTATATTTAGTGTATTTATATTTTTCACGAATAATTATTTCATTGATTTATCCTTAATATATGGATATGGTCTTTATAATGTATTTCGTCACAATTTACATTCCATTGAGACCACTTTGTCATTATATACCAAATCACTTGTATATGTTGTATATATTGTCCTTTGACATATCATATCATGAGTCCATTTATGCTCATTATATAATAATGTTTTGACTAATGTTATTTCTCAATTACTTGTATTCAAACTTATCTTATTTGGTTAGGAACTCTTTAACTAAATTATTGTTTTAAATGTTTTAAATATATATTCTTCTAAATAAATATTATTAATGTCCATGTTTTAAAAATGGTTTTATGTATTTAATTATATGGACCTGAATTTTTGGAAATAAAAATTCATTTTAAAATATTCATAGTAGTATGGGACACATTGATTAAAAAAGGTCTTTTAAACGACTTATTTGATAAATAGTGTGACATTTAAATGTTTTCTAGAAAAGGGGGTATTTCTCCCAAATAGTTTTAATGATTATTTTCATCTATGTCAATATAAATCATAGTATTTTATTATTGATTGATGTTGATTTATTTTCATACAATCATCAATATATTATTTCACGAGTTATGTTTGACTGTGGATGTGAAATTTTTATGTCATTCATGGTTTGTGGTTAAAATATTGATATTTTGTATTCTAGTTTCAACACAAATGATTATATTATGTCTCAACCTTTTCATATGAGTAATGAATTGGACTTATTAAGTTATGGGTGTAGCCCGCTATAGCTCTTCGATGCATCAATAGTTCTAATGTGACAATTAGACGTGGAATTGTTCAATGTCTTTTCCAAATTGATAATGGTTTTGGCTGAGGCCTAAATCATTTCTAAACATCTTAGTCGATGCCTTGACACGATTTTTCAGAATGTCAGAAATTTTGTATTCTATCATTATGAAATTGTCTATAGATATTACATGTGATTATTCTACTAGAAGAATATCCAAGTGAATAAGTAAATGGAATATTCTAATTTATCTTTTCCATATTATGTTGAAGATTTTGTTTAAAAGGCTTGTGTTCTAGAATTATACATTTCCTTAAATGGTTATTTATATTTATTACAGTTTCCCCAATACTGTTATCCTTACTGAGAAATTGAGCTCACCCCTTTCTTATGTGTTTTTTTCCTAGATGCAAAGAAGTATATTTCGATTAACTTGCAGTAATAGGTGAAGAGATATAAAAGTGTTCAACAAGGACAGAATGTAGTGTTTTTCATGATGTAATGTAAAAATAATGTATGCATCTAGTACTTCCATGGCTACTAAACTAATCGGTCTTTCAGGACATGTTTCCTTGCATCATGCCAATGTTATATAGTAATGCACCGAATCTAGGAAATTGGGGTCGAGGCGTTTCAGATACAATTCATAAACCAATGGAATTTAAAAAAAATGATTACGAAAAAACTAATAAACAATAAATAAATAATAGATGCCTATTATTTAAAATTAAATATGAATGAAAATATTAAATTTTAAAATAATTACATAAATTATTAAATTCGTGAATAATGAAGTGTTGCCTTCATGAGTAGATAATTGAGGTTTGGGGATGCCTTCTTTATTTAGTTTTTTATTTTTAAATGACCCAATAATTCAAATATTTTAATATGATTATTTTATATCATTTCATAAATTAAAAGTATTTTTTAAATTAATGATGATTTATATCTCTTTTCAATGAAATTTTTATTATTTTTTTATATACAATATGATGTTTGAAAGGGGATTTCATATAAACTCTTTGTTTCCATATTTATTGTAATAATTATTCATTTATTTCTCCGCATTTATAATATTGTTTTTTCATAATAATATGCAAAATATATATTTTTTGTATGTTCTTAATTTTTATACTTACATGATTGTTTAATTTCATATAATATTTTTTTTGTATGATGATGTTATGTAACTCATATACTTTACATTGGTTATCATATAATAATATTATATTTCATGGATGATAAATTACCATTCGTTTAATGATTTTTCGGAATTATATGAATGTATATATTATTATTTTATGTTTACAACTAAACTTATGTATCCCCATAATTGATTATGTAATTTAGTATCTCATGAGATGTTATGTAAATATCATGGTTTGTGACTCAGACACACAATGTTATGATATCATTTAAGTAAATCCTACCATGTTCTTATGAATAATTTTTTATATTAATTTCATTTTAATTATATTCACATGTTCATAATTTAGGTCAACATTTCATTATATTGGTTTCTGTCTTGTTATTATCTTAGGAATACATTTTAATCACCTGATATGTCTCATTAGATATTATCATCATGTTTTACAATTTATTATCCTATTATTAGTTAATTATTTGACCCTCTATTTTGATGTATTTTAACAAGGATTACCTTGAATTAATATTGATATGGTGTATATATTAGTAAAAAGTAAAAATTGATTTATCTTTTTCATCTTTAATATCATGTAATAAGATATTAATAATGAAATACATTAGATATCTATATTTTAAGGTGTTTACAACTATATAATTTTATATTTTTTATGGATTATATATAAATATTAATTTTGTATCCAGTATCATTATAGATACTATTATAGAATGGTTAACCAAGAAAATATTGAATTTGGACATCTATAAGCCCAAATATAATTAATAAAAAATTTAGTCATATAGAGCTATGTAGTGCAAGGGAGCTTACAATGGTTAGAGTGAATCACTCCTCACATGTCCCTATATACCAAGGTATTTCAATAGTCAGAGGCAGTAATGGTGTACATAAATCTTTTCATCAATTATTTCCCTCTTTGTGATAATTTCTACAACCTGATTAGCCTTCTTGTAGGAATGAGAGAGAGACAAGTCCTTGTGAGCAGCATGCATGAGGAATTCAATCAATTCTAGTAAAAGCATCCATGGTACATCCCTAGATCTCATCCTCAGGGCCATAACATCAATTTAAGAATCTAATTAAATCTATAAATTTATCTATTTTTTCATTACTGCAACTATGATGGCATAAAGGGTCACCAAAAGTTCTACTTCATAGTCAGCCCCATTACCAACATGATGATAAAAACACATTGAAAAACCCAAGGTGATATTGAAAAATGTCTCCACACCCTGAAGAACCTTTCATTATAGAGGATACACTATAAATATTAACATGTATCCACATTTCAATGGTTGTAATCAGCCTCATTGTTTTATGATTCATGGGTTTTCAGTATTACAGCAATACCTAATGTTCATAGAATATCTATGTCTTCCATTGAATTTTTCATTGTTCGAAACTAAAAATTGTAAGCTTCTTAAACCTTTCTATGATTCTCAATGAGGATATAATGTTAATAATGATCATTTTCTTCAAGTAGACAAATATTTTCTGTCTTCCATATTGAGGAAACACCAGTTTTAACAGAGACCATCAAATGGTTTTGTATTTTCTCAACTTTTATAGATTTAGTAATTTAATCCATGTGTTCTACAAGCTACCAATCATCTTGAAATCTCAAGACAGATACATGTGATATATAATCCCAGCACCACATCACATACCCCTAAATAATGAATTGATGCTGAATACTATATACTACATTAGAGCATATGTGACAAGCTGAATCAATGCATTGACCTGATTTTCGTAGCTGGTAATTCATTGGAAAATGTTTTTTCCATTTTCTCTACATGATATTGCATCTTAAAGCCAAATAAATATATAGTTGAATTTTATAAGCCATTTGGGGGTATTTGGGGCCTAACATTTCCTTTGATTGTATTATTTAGTATTGAACCGCCACAATTGATTGGGCTTCCAAATAAATGTATCAATTTACATTAATTTATATATTTGTTTCTCTAGGGAATATTGTATAGGAATAAAATCAAGGATCCTATCATGAGTAGTAAACATAGAAATATTTATTAGATTAATGTAAATTGGGATATTAATCATGACCTTGAGAGGTTTTTTCAAGAAAATATGTATTCTAGTAATTGATCTCATATTTATTTCATACTATCTATTTAGTAATTTTCATGATATTTTATAATGTCTTCAAATCTAATGAATAAATATAATAAAAATAATTTTTACAGGAGTCTATAGTATGAGATCATTTTACAATTTTTTTCATGTATGGAAAAAGATCAACAGGGAGGTTTTTGAACCAGGTGATGTCTTTATTTACTTTTATGTTGGCTAG
This sequence comes from Viscum album, assembly GCA_963277665.1. Taxonomy (NCBI): domain Eukaryota; kingdom Viridiplantae; phylum Streptophyta; class Magnoliopsida; order Santalales; family Viscaceae; genus Viscum; species Viscum album. Next base: position 2,130,886,391 of record OY728120.1, read on the forward strand.
GCCATCAGAAAATGTATTTTCTTATCAATAAACATGAGTGATGATATAGTTGATATCTATAAGAGAATGGGCACATTCCTTCCAATTTGTAGTATTCAGACAAGAAAGATAAATAATTCCATTCCAATTCAATTGCACGATAGTCAGGGAGTCGCTTTTTATAGAGATATTGTTCCAAGCAATGAGAATAGAGAAGGTTATATCATGAGTTATGATCACCATCTCAACATCAAGGGAGTTGTAAATTCCAAAACTACCCATGAAGAAACTGAGGATCTGAATGAGATGATTCCTAAAAATAGCACCACATCCCATAGGGCCCATATTTCCTTTTGAGGCGACATCAATATTAATTTTGATCCATTAAAGAGGAGGAGCTTGAAAAAACACCTCTTGAGTGTGGAAGGGTTGATTTAAATTTCCATTAGTCTTAAAACATAACAAGATTTTGATGTCATGCACAATGTCGTGGAAATGCCCCTTTTCCATCAGAGCAGCATCACGTATGGTAGTAAAGATAAAAATATAACCTGAATCTCGATTGTATGAATAATTCTTATGAATAATTTCTTTATGATCATACAAGATAACAAGGTGGAGCTCAACAACTACAGTTGGGAAAATGTTATGATTTTTTGAGAGCCTTCTATTTCTGCACATTTCATTAGTTGAGTTTTGAAAGAGTCAAAATTTAACCATCTATCGTCAAAAATATCAGGAATATATTTCCAAATAGAAGATTCAGTAGTGCAAGAAATAAATGCGAGGTTAGAATCTTCTCTTTGTGGATTAAAAAAATGCACTTAGAGAAGAGGTGAATTCAAATTTATTGAAGGGAAATCTATGAGGAACAATTTTACGAGCAAGACGCCAGAAGATATTGAATCTAGATGTTTTTATTCATATCTTTTTGAAATGATTTAACATACTATAATCATTATCAGAGTTTGATAAAAAATGATTTTACAAATTTTCAGATTTTAGGAGACCATTGTTTTAGGTTCCCAACTTAAGAAATAATTGGTGTATGTGAATGAGTAATTTTCGATGATATTAATAATAGTATCTGGGAGTAGGTCTAGTTGAGATTTTTTGGTTTCTCTAATAGAGAAGATGAATTTTTAGGGGTCTGATCAAGAGATATCATAAGAATTAAAGGAATTCCCAGCCTATTATCCAACCATAGTTTCATAGAGGATTCCATGGATAGAATCCATCTACAATTTTTTGTGATGATGGGGAAATAATTTTTGAGGGAAGGACAAATGGAGGATTTAATGAAATTCAAATTAAACTTTTTATGATTATCAATAAATATATTTTTGATGAAGTTACTAGCTTCTTAATTATTGTAAAAAAATTTCCAAGTGAGCCTATCTTGAGGGGTTTCATTAATGTATTTTAAAATTTTAAGGCCTATACCACCTTTCTCAATGGGCTTGCAAAAAGTTGACGAGGTGATAGTCAGAAGCATTGTTTCTAGAATACTGCCCGTCCAGATGAATTTCTTAATAGAAGTGTTAATTTTTTTGTATAAGGACATCATTCCATTTATAGACCATCATGGTGTAGACCCTCTAGGAGAGAATTTTGGATTTTAAAAGACATTCTGTACCAGCCATAGAGTGAGATTTTCCATTCTAATAAGATAATTGGTTTGGAACATGGTAAAATATAGTCATAATGTGGGAAGTCTTTTTTTGGACCCAAAAGATGGGAACTCCGAGATATGTAAATGGGATGGTACCTTCTTTTAGAAATAGGTCATTTATAATGTTACATTTCATAATTCTAGAAATTTTTTCCCAACAAAAATGCACGATTTTCTCCAGGTAATGATTTATTTAGAGACCTATTTATAGTGAGAGAGAGAATTTTGGAGGTTGAGAATGATTCTCTTTCCTCCATGAATGAAAAGGATGATATCATCAGACAAAAAAAGATGTGTAAGAGATTTTACATTCTTGGAGACATCGTTGGGTTTCCACTTTTTTGGTTCTTCCAGATGGATAATCATACAACTAGGATAGTCATCTATTTTTGAAAATAGAATTGCAGATAGGGGTTCACCTTCTCTGATAGCTTTAGTGCATTTAAATGTCCTTTGGGAGTGTTTTTGATCAAAATTGAGATAGATGTCGAGTTGAAAAAATTATTTTATTGTAGGGATAAATGATTCATTAATACCAAAACATTGATGAAACTTGAAGATAAAGCTCCAATACATGGTGTCGAATTCTTTTCTAATGTCATGTTTAAGGGAAATTTTCCCACCAATGTTAGACTTGTTCAAATTTTTGAAACAATTAGAAGTAAGAAATATTTAGTCATGAATATATTAGCCCTTAATAAAACCAAATTGGTTCTAATTGGAAAGTTGGTTGATGATAGTTGATATTCGGTTACAAATGATTTACATAATTATATTGTAATGAGTGTGGATAAGAGTAATGTGTCTAAACAGATGAATCTATGAGGCATTTTCCACTTTTGGAATGAAGGTGACAAACAAGGCTTTAAGATAATGGGGAATGAAAAAAGTGGAGAAAAATGATTTGACATGTTTACAAACATCAATATAAATCATATCCCAATAATATTGGAAGAAAATTTTATTGGAACCATCAGACCCAGAACACTATCTAAATATATACTAAAGATAGTGCCATTGATTTCATGATCCAATGGAGTGTTCAAAAGAAATGCGTTGTCTTTATCAGTGACCACCGTCAGAATATTCTCAGGAAGGAGGTTATTATTGATATAAGGACCATTAAAAATGGTTTCATAGTGAGAGACTATATGATGAGAACTGTCATCATCAATTTCAAGCAGCTTGTATCTATCATTTAGAATGGTTAACATATTTTAGGCTTTCCGGATTCATTGAATATTGTTATGGAGCATTGTATTTATGTCACCGTATATAAACAATCTGTCATTAAATGTTTGTTTCCTCATATTTTATTTCAAAGTGAGAAGAATTATGAGTTTACCTACAAGGTTTATTTCTAGGGTTAAATTAGTTTGGAGGTCTGAGCTGGTGTTTTAGTTACTAATATCATTGAGTTCTTCCTCAGGAGGACATATTTCATTATTCACTTATTTGGACTTGGAATTGAACCAACTCTTGAGATCATGTTTGAGATGTTTTAACATGAAATTAAAGGAAAATGCATCATTATTGTGAGACATTGAAGACCAATAGTTTGGGATGAAGGTAGTGATATCAACATTAGAGAACCACACATTGTCAAATATGATGGGTAATAAGGGTTTCGTGTTTTATTGAAGACATTAACAAGAATATGGTTATGGTCAGTGCTCAGCCTATGATGGATGTTGCTGCAGATAGTGTCACATTTGTCTAAAGCATGGACATTCTTGAAGGATCTATCTAATTTGGAAATAACCAATCTATTGTAATTATTTCTTTACCAATTGTATCTTGCACCTGTGAGAGTAATTTTGATGAGATTATTATCTTCAATCAAAGAATTACATTCTCTTGTGGAAATAGAAGCATGAGAAGGTCTAGTTTTCTCACATTATTGGAGAATCTCATTAAAGTATCCAAGAAGAAACCAAGGGGAATTAATATTAGTGCATAGATAATAAAGGTCATTCCAAAGAGTTCCCATTTCATGGTTTCTATTTTTAGCATAGAAAAAAGTGAATAAGAGGTGTATACCATCAGTATTGTAATTACAAGTAAAAATATGATTAGCGACTATAAAAGTGTTTACATTGAATAAAGTATAGTGTGAAAAAATCCATATAGATTCAATATTGTATGTGTTTCAGATTGCGCTTGTAAAAGTATAATTATGTTGAAACAAGTGAGATAATTTAGAATAAAAATCATTTTTTTCCTCAACAAATAGAAAATAACATAGGATGGTTACTGTTAACTATTATTTTAAGAATAGTGAACATGTTTGAGTTGGAAATACCCTGACAATTCAAAAATAGAATTTTCATTGAAACCTGGTTTTGGAGTTAGAAATCCTTTTTTAATTCTTTTTGGATCCTTTATTTATGGATGATATTCTAAAATTTTGATAATTTTTGTTATTAGTGGTCTGTTCCTATTCATTTTTAGTCATGATAGTGTTTTTAATTGTAGGAACATTTCATGAAGCATTCAAAATTGTGTTTCCACTTCTCATATTACATAAAATCCATGAAATGGAATTATGGTTAGATAACAGAGTACCAGGTTACACATCATAGATCTTATTATCTACAGATTTAGCGTCAACAAAATGTAAATTACTTGAATGAGGAATAAGAGTTCCTAGGTACTTTAGAGCATCTATATTATGCTTCTTGAGAGTGTTTGGAACTAATTGATGGTGCCTCTGCCTATTGGATTCAGGATGTGCCTACTTAAGCATGGTTCCATGTACTGAGGGAGTGCTTCCTTCTGTATGTTTTATAGGTTCCAGTGTCATGGCACCTTGATTATTAGTGTTTTAATTTTTTCTTGATCCATTGGGATATAAAATGTTAAAGTTATCCAATCAAGGTGAAAATTTGATGAGCATCTGATTACAAAACATTTCTATTATTTTAACCTGGTCGAATCAAGTAATGATCAATAAAATGATTTTTATTGATAATTATGAATCTCCAAAGAGTGACAAACATTTTATTGAGTCCCTTATATCATGGATCTCAATCCATTAGTGGATCATCCAATCAAATATTTTTAAATCAAGGTATCTACTCTATAAAAAATATATTATGTGTTTCAATGGTCATTTAAATAGACTCTTAACCTATGATAATATTTATTAGAATTCGAAATATATATATCTTGTATAGTGATTTATATAAAAATACTATAAATTTCATTATTAATGAAAAAAGATATTGGTGATGGCATATAATCTCTATCATAACACCCTAATCACATTAACATTTAACAATATATTTTTAGAAAATTGAGATTTTCATCCCAAGAATTAATTTAATACTATATTTTTCATGTATTTATTCTCCTAACATGGATCCAACATAATATTATAAGAAAATGAAATATTATTTCATTGCTAAAATTATTTTGTAATTATTTATATATATAAATAATATTTTATATTTCTTTAGGAAACATATTTTTATTTATATGATTTATTACATAATTATGTATAATATTTAAATCAAGTATTTGGGATGAAGAAAATGATAAAACATTAAATAATACATATTTTTGGGAATGTACATATGTATTATAAGAAATGATTCATATCCTTTCAATTAATTTTCCGATGTATTTATGAATATAATGAATACTTTCTATAATACATATATTTAAGTTACCTATAATAACATACCCATTTGAATTAGAACTATCCAAGAATAAACTATATAAAAAAAAGGAAAAAGTGTTTAAACAACCAGGAGCATCACTGTTGGTCGAACTTATCCACTTCGTTAAAATGATGTACAATATACGGAATTTTTTAATTTATTATTTGGATTTGAATAATATTGTAATAAAGAAAAGTGGTAATTAGAATGATAAATTACCACCATCATATATTGTTAAATTTTTTCAATCAACTTTCATAGGATATTAAATTATGAATCATATATCATTTGTTGAGGTATAATCATCTAAAGTTGAAGGGGGAAGATATTTCGACAAATCACATTATAAAATCAATAGGAACTATGATATTGTAGTTATTAATTTCAAATCACTGATTATATTACAATATTTATAGACATGATGAATATTTTACTTCATAATTAACTTTATATATTTTTGTAATTTTTTATAGATGACATTTTAATAAATTATAAAATCACAAAAGAACAAAAATAAAATGTATATATTGTGATGAATAAATTTTGGATCATGATTTTATTCATGAAATATAGAAATTGTAAAGGTCTTAAAGTAGCCTTTTTGATAGAGAAAAAATAGTCTCTGACATCACCCTAGGACTGACCTCTAGACTAATCCATTCACTAAGTCATGTTGGGTTTTCCATGATAGTCCATTATCTTTTGATAATAGAGACTCTAATTTTATTTTTGATACATACATACACATTTTTTAACCTAACAACATTATTTTAACAATTTGATTTTACAATTTTTATCCAGCTAACATGACTTATCAACTTCAATTATTGTACGAAACTCCTTTCTAAATCAATATATATATATATATTGACATTTATACATTTTTTATATTATATTTCCTATACTCATGCAGGAAAAAACCCCCTCTGAACCAGATTATTTTTAAAAAAAATCAATTTATTTTTAATATTATCTTTTGAAATGAACGTATTCATCTTTGTTTGGTTATCATGATAGAAATTTGTTTCAGATTTTAATGTAGAAAATTTTGAGCCATAATTTAATATCTTAGCCTCATCCCTGCCAACATCTGATCCCATGAACAAATCAACTATTCTTTTTAAATCATATTTTGTGTTATTAATACCTCAAAAACATGCAAATAATAATCACATCAACATAAAAATCACAATTTTGGGTAAAAAATATTCAATTTTTGAGTTGTGTAATCAGAAAAATGTGTATGGTTTTATATTCATCAAATGTATAATGCAGCAAACCTAATACTATTAAAAGTTTCCCAAGTTTTCCCTGAATATTTTTTAACTATAGGTTAATTTTGAAAAATTATAACTATTATCTAACATGTTGACATTTTCAATAAATAAGGGGTAAATATTTTGTAGAAAAAAAATAATGTTGGGGATCTTTTATGAATCCTATGAGCTGGTTGGTCATTTCATTTATTTTCATACTACACATAATTGAATAAAGGTATGATATAGATATATGTATTAATCCAATAAGTCCACGAGTTAGTCTTTGTTTGAAATGATTTTTAGATATCATTTCAATGATGTAAATAAAATATCCATGAGAAATAATTTTTGATCATTGATCTAGAGTTTGGAAGAATAATATTTTTATTGAATATTTTAAAGAATTTTCACTATTTAGTGAATGTAAATTTATATAATAATTATTAAATTTTAATTTATATATTCACATATAATTATTTATTTATGTTACAATGTAATGGGTGATGATATTAATATTTTCATGAATAATTTTATACTCCCATTAATGATTTTACATGAAATGGGAATAATTTGTGTGAATTATTAATGTTTAAATAAAAAATCTATTTTTAGAGCACTATTTTAATTGCTCTAGATTCAATTTTTTTATTGTTTTAATAATAACTATCCCCCTATAGATCCAAATTATATGGTTATTTTTTAGGATACCTTATTCAATTTTCTATATATCATTAGAAGGAATCAATGTCCAATTCATCCATTACAAGGGTCATATGAACCACATAAGAAGGCCCACAAAATCTGTGATGATACTCGACCATCTATGAAGATTTAATTTCTTGGCTCAATCCAGAAGAGAAAATTCATTCATTCTCATAAAAAATTCGGTTAAAAATTGAAGGAGTAATGAATAAAAATGTAATGGCCCAAATCCAAAATCAAGGGGCCCAAATGAAGCTTTTATGTCCAGGCCACCATTCTACGTGGGAATTAAAATCCAGACATTATTTTAACCTTGTATACCGATTTTATCATCAAATAAAGCTGGAATTTTACATTGTGAAATCTATGATGTGGGTGGAAAAGGTTATATAAAAAATTATTTTTATTTGAAGGAATTTAACTATTCAAAAATTCATTCACATATTAGTCATCGAAAAATCATGGATAGAAATGGACAATTTACATTTGGGTTCTTCATTGATGTAATCGTGTATGCCTTTGTTTTTGTAATTATATTTTAATGAAAATTTATTCCACTTAATATATTATTCCCATACAACTTCTGTTAAATTATTTTAATGGTCTTAAAATAGTTTAAATACAGGTGAAAAACCTCCCCTGAATTTTCATTCTCGTTCAATTTGATGTTAGTTTTTAATTTCCTTCACCGTTTGTGTGTGTGTTTGACGCACCACTCATTCCTTATACATATATTTTTCATTTCGTCTTAATTTATCATCATAAAAATTATAACAATATTATTAATCATTTATATGGGTGAGAAAATATCTCATTGGGTGAGTTATAATTTAGGTATGTTAAGCGATTGAGAGCTTTTTCTTGATAAGTATTCTTTGAATAAACATTGTGCATGTCGGACATAACATGTCATTGAATAATGACTTGTTTTTTTAAAGAGTTGTTTCCATGGATTATTGTAACCATAAATACACTACTGTAAAAAATTATATTATTAACATTAGAGCCCTAAGTCAATTTATGGCTTGGATTAATTCCATAATACATGGGAATTCCAATCAATGTTAACTTGTGATGTGGATGTTAATATAATGCAATATAAAGCAAATATCAATGATATCACAAGCTTATCTACATAATGATGAACTCAACCTAAAATTTATCTAATTTTTAAATCAAGCTTTATAATGAAATTATTTCAATTAAACTCAGAAAATAAACCCCCTAAATAAAAATACAATCAACTAAAAAAATTCTACTATTAATATGTATCATCATCAAGGATTCGACCAGAATGCTGCTATACACATTAGGAGAGCATTGAAACCATGAATGATCGATAGTTGGCTATCGACCGTGCATTCCAATTGCGTTTTTTCTAGGTATGTTTTAGTTAATTATTCATTATTTTTGGGTTATTGTAAAAATAATAATTTAAACAAAATATGAAAAAATAACACAAAGAAAAACACACCTTCTCATTGAAATCATAAACAAAAAAACACAATGAAAACACCATCTTCCTATTTCTTCCAAAATATCTTTGAATGCCTTGTAGCCTCCCATAAAATCCCTCATATTGGTTTGACCATGAAATTTAGTGAACACTTCGCCAACATAACAGGTACACTAGGGATAATCAAATAATTCAACTACCAGTCCAGGTCCAACCTATTGAATTAGATTTGTCCAATCTGAGGGAACAAAATCTTAAATAACCTTCCTCCCCGGATATGAAATTCCAACCACTTGGTATTCAATATCCAATCATAGAGGGTGACTTCGAATAAAAATATAGTATGATTCATCTTCTACCTCATTTCCACGGGCAAGCAGGTGAGTATAAACATCTCCACCATAAAGAGTTCCAAGTCGTGTGCTCTACCATGAAGCCTCAAAGAGTTTCAGAGGAACAAATCAAACATCTAGAATTCCTTTTCTCCTTGTATAAATCTTCCATGTCATGGATTTAATACCTCCTTCCTGCTTCCATAACCACATGGGATGACATGAAGCGACTCTTCTTCGAGAAATTCTTTTTTTCTTTTCATACATCACCGATTTGAAATGAAATAAGTGGTATCAAAAAATTACCAATTAAATCACTCAATGTGATCTGTGCGATGTTCTAAATTCTTCTTGCATCCTGCACACACCACTAAATACATAACCAAATATTGATCCAATACTTCTATTAGGGGTTAATGGATATGGATATAACTCTCATTGATGCCACATGTGGCAGTTCTATTGTTGATAAAACTCTGATAGCTACAAGAGATCTCATAAGGAACATGGATGAAAACACACAACAATTCAATACTTGAGCACATTGTCATGTCAAAAAAGCCAAATAAAATCAATCTATAGACCCCAACATGATTCTCAAGTGAATGAGTGAACTTATAGGTCTTATGAGTCAACTAGCTATAGAGGCTAAAGCTCCAACCTCATATTCACCACAATCTCAATTCCATAGACCTATCATGAATTATGGAATCTATAGCTCCTCATGAAGTACAACTAACACGTGTCCACAACTTCAAGGGGATTAATCTGCTTAATTTAGACCAATAAAACCAATTGCAACATATACTCAACGGAACCCAACATGAGATATGGTAATCCAATTTCTCATCTCCCTCAATACCTTCATCCAAACCCAAAAAAAATACAATATTGTCAAGGTGGTGGTAGCTTCAATCAACCTTATCCTTTTGTTCATAAACCTCAATGTAACAATCCTCCTACTAGATTCCAATATTCTAGAGAGCCTTCACAATTCCAAAAACAATAAAATTGCTTTCATAAGAACCAAAATCATGGTAATCCCATTCTTGGACAAGAATATTCTTCCATGAATCCATGGGAAATTACAGTGAAATTTCTTCCCTTTATCACCCAATCTAGAATCAAAAAAATTGAAACCCAAATTGGATATATTGCATCCCACCTAAGCTTGAAACAACAATCAAATTCATCCCAACACTCATCTAAACCATTACCCAACCCCAAGGGTAATGTAAGTGTAATTGTACTTAGAATGGAAAAAAATTTATATGTCTCATGTTGAGTAACCCATTCCACTTTATATGTTGACCAAGTGAATGAATAGAAAAATAAACTTGAAATGGAATCTATATACATTCCATCAACTCCTTCTATTATACTTAGTAACACAATTACTTTTCCTCAAGGTATTTTTATGGAAATAAACTCCTTTGATCTAGATCCTGAAAATCTCGACATGTTTAGATGTCTTGAAGCCTAAATTTCCCTCTTAGATGCAATAAAACAAATTACTATGTACAAAATGATTCATAAGGAATTGTTTACCCAAAAGAGTCAACTTAGGACCAAGGAAAATCTCTTCACCTAGAAGTTTATTCCCATTAAGTTCAAGGATCTAGTGACCTTTATAGTACTATGCCACATTGGATGTTTCAACTTCGATGATGCACTCATTAACCATGGAACCTAAATTAATGTCATGCCCAAATCCAGCATCTCCAACCCTGGCCTAGGTACCTTTCACCCAAATGAGTTTTTTCATTCAGTTATCTAATCAATGCACAACCATTCATGGGGGATGAATTGAGGATGTCCTGGTTCGTGTGAAGGATCTTATCTTACCAACCGATTTCTGTGTCCTTGACATGGAAAGAGAGGAGAAATATTATTTATATCCCTTAACTCTAGTAAATCCATTTCTCGTGACTATTATAACCAAGAATAATGTTAATTCAGGCCTCTTACCCATTGAATTTTTTGACCAACTGGTCATGTTCAATATTTTTCAATCCATGCGATATCCATTAGTGAATCAATCTGTGTTCTCTGTCAATGATTTCGAAAGTCTCTCTAATATTTTGTTGAATCCCTATATATCATGTTCTTCATATTCCACTGATAGAGGTCTTTAGTGAATATTTAATCCTCATTAACCTTTTCATAAATGGATAATTTTATATTGACATTACAAATGAAAACTCCATTGATCTAAAGGATCTTGAAAACTCCATGGAATCCCAACTCACCTATGGCCTCCACTACTCCAATGTGGACAGTAATGGGGAAACGAACAAGCTTGTTAATTTTTTTGATTCAAATATAATTATCCATCATTCTTCATTTCTTATCCATGTCTCTCAAAAAATATTATGTGACGTGATGTCCGATCCAATGTTCTTATATTCTCTCGATGGGAGTGAAGGTTGTGAGATTTGATCAATAATTAATAAATAGATTATTGGTGAGGTTGAAATTGAATATTAATTAGAGAAAATAGTTGATATAAAGGATATAGTAAAACATATTCAGTCATATGACTCCACTAATCCTCATTACTATACATTAGTTAGTGATAATATAAATGAGTCAAAAACAATTGGGATCTCATAATCTTGTGTCATGTTATCTGAACCTTACATAAATTATCCATTAGAATTGAGACATCTTGCTGAACATCCAATCTTATTAAACCATCACTTTGTGGATATAATCATTCCTCATGTTGAAGACCAATGGAAGTATAATCATATTCACTTTCCACCCCGATTGAATTGCAGGAAAATCAAAATTGAAATGGATGAAATTATCCAATGAATTATATGGAAACCCAAAGCGAATGTTTTTCTAGAAGCACTCTGGAGATAAGGAAATACAGTGGCAACCATTGGACTATGGGTAGTCTACTACAAATGTCCAACTGTAGAAAAATAAATATAATACTTTTGGGGAGGAAACCCATGTTTTATTTTAATTTAATGAAATTTTAATTTCTTATTAGTTTTTCATTAGATGTTTTTTATTTTTCCGGTAGTATCCCACATGAGGCACATCAATATCCACATAACCACCACTGAATGGGGATATTGTCCCACAAAATCCAAACCTGAGGGAACATGTTTCCCTTTAACTCTCTCTCTCTATATCTCCCTGACTCTCCCTCTTTTATCTTCATCCTACCTCTTTAATTGTTTTCCACATTCCTCATCACACATCTTTATTTACTCATTCTATTTTGTGTGGGTGTGTCTTTATAAAATAATAAAAAAACCCTAAAAACCTAAAAAAATCATTTAAAAAAAATGAAAAATCAAGATTCATGCTTACTCACCTTCCAATTTACAAAATTTGTCCACCCGTTTTGGGGAGTCAAAAGATATGGTTTCTATAAAAAAAAATATGGTGATTTCTTCATAGAATTGGGTATCGAATACTGTCTCAAAACCAACAAATTTTGAATGCTCTATTTTTTATTTGGAAAATGATTTTCCCCACCATTGAGGAATATACTTTTCTTTCATGCCAAGGGCATCAAAGGGAATAATTTCAAAATGTATGTTTTTTTACACCCATTTTTGGGTCTTGATATTTTGGATAATAGGGTCTAATTTCCTAATTATGTGTTTATTAATATCATAGAGGAATTTTCTATACCCAGTGAGAATTATAATATCCAAATAGCCTCACATTAACCATACATTAATCCTCCTTTTGAAATACCATTCGAGAATATAAAAACATTTTCTTTGTTATCCACATTAATGCCCAATACCTTATCCCACCCATTATTAACATGGATTTTCAATGCATAATTTATTTAATTTTAAGTGTGGGGGGAATTGATTTTATATTGGGTACCATTTTCTATAGTCTATCCATGTAATCATATGCTTGAGGATAAGAATAAATTTATGTATATGGTAGAGGATTCCCTTTATTTGGCGTTTTGGAATGTATATATGTTAATCTTGTATAAATGATATTGAAATGTGTTCAAAAAAATAACCAAAAAAATAAAAAAATTGAAATAATTGAAAACATGAATGGGTTGTGTCTTGGGTGGGTCAAAAATAAATCTTCCTCAACATTTTATCAAGTTATAACTATTATAATAATTTCCTAAGGAGATCAATCATGCGATGGGAGATTAGTGTGAGATATATTTCATGTCCATTATTCAAAAAATGAAAAAAAATGAGCACTTATGTCATTGGGAGAATTTTCATGTTTTGTGGATATTTCATCTTCTTATACACATAAAATGTCCTTCCTATTTTGTGTCTTATTTCACATTTTCATTCCCTCATAATTATGTGTTTTCATTTCCTTTCATTCCTCATTTCAAAGAAAAATGAACTTTTCTTTTTCCATGTTTGTGTTTAACCCCCTTTTCCCAATATTTTGGATATTATCATCATATCGTCCAACAGCCACAGAAAAACCCCTAAATGACCAATTGATTTTTGAGCGCGTTAGGATAGGGAATAGAAGCTGAGATCTAATTCATACTCTATGAATTTTAATTTTGGTTAGTGAATTAGTGAAGCTCCATAAAGTAATTTTATCATCTTGAGAGGAGTATGTTTTGTGTTCCACCATATTCCATTTCTAAATTTGGGAATTATAAAATGAATTGTTTTTGGAAAATTGCTTCTGTAACAACTTGTGGTGGAATTCAATATGGATGACTAAAATATTCTAAACCTCCACTGAGATAAAAAAAATTAATATTCTTTGTTGTGTGAAAATGATTTTGACATGTTTATATATTTGTTTCACATGAGGTCATGAACAAAACATTGTAAGGGGTAGATGATTTAATTAATTTTTTCATGAATTATTACATACTCCCTTTACTGATTTTATATGAAATGTGAATAATTTGTGTGAAATAGTAATGATTAGATATTAAATATAATTTTAGAACACTATTTGAATTAATCGATTTTCAAGTAAGTTTATTGTTTTGCTAATAACTATCCCCATACTGATCTAAATTGTGTGGTTATTGTTTTTTAGGATTCTTTATTCAATTTACAACATATCAATGGATGTAATAATTGGCCAATTCAAATATTTTATTGGTCATAAAGACCACTGATGTAGGGCCATTGAATCTATGAAGTAACTGGACCATCCATTAAGATTGAATTATTGGGCTCAATCAAAGAATGAAAATTCATTTATTCCCCTCAAAATATTGGATAACAATTCAATGAGTAACGAATAAAAATTTTAATGTCCATACCCAAAAAGGGCACAAATAAAGCATTGAATTCTAGCCCACAATTCTGGATGGGAATTAAAATTAAGACAGTATTTCTGCATTTTTTCCCAATTTAATCACCAAATAATGATGGGTTTTTTTAGTGTGAAATAATTGACATGATAGTCCTACTTGTAATAATAAATTATTTTTATTTTAATGCATCGTCCTATTCAAAAATCCGTTCAAAATTAATTAATCAAAAAACCGTGGATAGAAATGGACAGTTTAACATTGTATATTAAAACTACTATAACAATTGGCTACAGAAGCCCAATAGAATCAAAATATTGAGGTATGACAGTAGGAAAAAGTATATACATATTTTAGGAACATTTTATCTCTATATTCATCTATATGGGCTGACAGATTTGTGATGAAAGTGTAGTGGCATATTTGAAACGCAAACTGTTTACCTCCTTGAGCTGTAAATACAACCCCCTCTTCTTCATGCATGTGGTTGGAATTTCAGAATATAGGAGAATATAATAGCAAGACCAAAGCCTTGAAAAGGCTTGGGATATCCTTAAAGACACACTTATTCACATGAGATACCATTCCTCCTCTCTTTTTTTTCATTTACTTTTGTGTTATTCTTTGTTGTAATCTTATAATTCTTGGTTTTCGTAATTCTATTTAAATGAATGTTTATTATTCTTCATATAATATTCTCACACACCTTAAATTAAATAATTTAAATGGTCGAATAATAGTTTAATAAATTTTGAATACCCTTCCCTTATTATTCTTTCTCATTCAATCTAAACCTAGTATTTATTTCCCTTCACCGTTTATGTGTTTGTTCGACCACCACTATTTTCTTATCCATTTATTTTTCTTTTATTATTAATTTATATTCATAATTGTTATAAATAGATTATTAATAAATTAAATTTCAGAGTAATTCAATTATTGCGGTGAGTTATAATTTTTGGATGTCAAGTAATGGAGAGCTTTTTCTCGACCAGTATTATCTGAATTAACAATGTGTATGTTGGATGTAACATGTCATGGATTAATAACTTGTTTTGTTTAAAGAATGGTTTCCATGGATTATTGGAACCATAAATAAAAAACCATAAACAAGAAATGATTATGATTATAACCCTATGTTATGTTAAGTCTTAGATTAAAGGATTAACACTTGGGAATTCCAATAAACATCATCTTGTGACATGGGTGTTTATTTTTTTCAATATAAAGCAAAGCTCAAGGAAATCACAAAAAAAAACTAACAAATGATGAACTCAGCCTAATATTTTTCAAATTGTAAGATATATCTTAATCAATAAAAAATTTCAATTAAGCTCTGGAAACAAATCCCCAAATCAAAATGAAACCAACTAAAAAAATTCATTTATTAAAATGTATAATCATCGAGGATTAGACCCGAGTGATTCTATAAACATTATAAGATCATTGGAGAGATGAACAATTTATAGGAGAAAATAGGGTTGGATTTCAATGGGTTGATTTGATAAAGGATTACAGATTCTCATTGTGTTTTATTTTGGGATATATAAAAAAGGCAGTACACGTACTAAGAAAAAACTTATCAGACTACCTTGCGTATGATAGGGATTGAGAGATATGAAATATCATGGGATATGAAATGTATAGACATTGAAATCATAGTGAATTTTTATAAATAAATAGTAAGTGTTGATACTTTATGGGTAACCACATTCCATTTTATTATGTTGATATTTGAATTTAATATCGACGTTCAAGATGAATAAAAAATGTGAATTCTATAAGGAGTTAAAATTAAGTATGATATATCATCATCAGATGGATTGAAAATTTTAAAATCCTTATAAATAATAAAAACCAACAGAGTAATTATATTAGGAACTTTAAAATATGCTGGGTTCAACACTTTTAATTTAAAATTATCACATAACCATACATTTCACTCATTAATATATATGAACTGATATAATCCATCATACAGAAATATATTCAGAACTCCGACATATTGGGATAATGTTTTAGAGGAGGATAATAATGCACTATAAGATTTATATGAACGGAAAAATGAGATTATAATATTTAATTACATATTACATTTTCTCATAGTTTATATAATAATTTTACTGATGATTATTGATTAGACATACTGTTTAATGTTTCAGAGAAATTTTTCAATTGAATATAATTATGGAATAGATATATATGGTTTGGAAATAAAGTAAATGTAAACCCATGATAAATAACCCCCTTTTATATTCATTATCATTTATATGTTTTATCCTATAAATTTAAATATCAAGAGAATATTTCTCATGTGGATGATATCTTCCATGTTTCTATTTTGAGGATGTTTATAATAAATCCCTAGCTGTTATGAAAATCTGGAGTGGTGAAATTATAGAATGATATCTCTTATGATGATCTATCAATGGAGATATTATATCATTGAGATTAACTATTTCTAAATATGATCACTATCCTAGGAAAATTACTATGAACAAATCTCGTGTATAAAGACGATACATTGGTATCTGAGATGTAACAAAACTAATATACCCCTATTAACTCTCATATGAGGGTTTGAATTAAAAATTTAGAGAGATATAATTTGTAATGTGAACAAAATTTATAAATATATGTTTTTATATGATTTTTTCTTACATTACACATTTTTATCTAAATTAATTCATAAAAATGAGTATATAGTTGTTCGATATATAAACCACATTTTACATGTAAAGAAATAATGCATATTTTATTTATTTTTCCAATAATGTGACAAGAATATTGATTTACATATAATTAATAAAATATAAATGGGATAATAAATAAATTTATATATTACAAATCTAATTTAAAAAACTATTTTCTTTCATTCCTCAGAATGTCATAGTTATAAGAATTACTATACTAATAAAAAAAATTCTGAATATTATAGGAATACCATAAAATAAATATTGAATCATAGTAGAGAATAAAATTAATTAATAGTATTGAGTTTAATGGTTTTATAAGGTATGGTATGAGGCTACATAATAATTGTAATGGTTTATGTAGTCATTGTAGGTATGACTATTGGAAGTGTAAAATGACCATATGAAAAATCAGGTGGCTATTTTCTATAATGATTATTGATGACATAAAAATAATTGAGATCCAAAAATATAATATAACAACATAGATGTAAATATTTCATAAATTATTTATTTATGTAATTTAAAAAATGTTTGGATTCATATAAATCAAGGAAATTAAGGTGGATTAATTTTTTTTGTGATTTTATTTATCATCATCAAAAAATCCCTAGTTTTGTTATTTAATATTTACTTCTTATAAATTTTATTCGACCAAATACATTTCATTTTTTGGAAATTATGTATTAATAGTTGATAATTTTCATGATTGGGTATATTTTTTAAATAATAAAATATGTATATGAATTTTATTATAGTAAAATATTGTTTTTTGTATAATAAGTTAAATACGTTAGAAAAAATATTACACATTTTTTAAGAATATGATGGCTAAATCCAATATGAAAACAATTATTTGACATGAGAGTTAATATTATTATTCTTGTTATGTCCCACCCTAGATCACTCTACGAACAATAACCAAACTAGTTATTCATATGGCCTCACGCATCCATACCTCTACGCTAGAAACATCCAAATACAATTCAGGGACTAGAATTTTTATAAGGGTACATTATACCATCATATTTGAGTAACGAGTAATGTAAATAATAAATTATCATCTATAATAGAAAATAATAACAATATGGAAGAAATATATGTTTTAAACTGAATAATACAAGAAATTCAACATTGTCTTGAATATATAATTTATTCATAACAAAAGATCACCCATTAGTCTGATCTAAAATATAGGAATAAATATGAAATTAATAAGAAAATTACATATTATTTCACCCCACAATAAGGTGTAATGCATAGTGATCTCCATATAAAAATTTTAGCCATTCTTCAATATTTTCCCAAGCGTTAGGTTAACCTACACAAAAAACAAAGTGATCATACGATCTGGTCCCATGGTAGAGTGGTATCCCACTATGTATGAAGATAAAAAACTCACTAGGGAACCATAGATGTTAACACATGCATAGAAATCAATTTTAGTATTTTTATATCTGATCTAATCAACTAAAAAATAATGTACTTACTAACTTCTAAAAAATTAACATTGTCATACAAAGGTCTTGATGGATACCCTAGTAGAATCTTACATACATTATCTTGTTCTGAAATATAAATGAGAATGCATCATTACTATTGGCGGATAAAGCTTTGTGCCCTACAATTACCATTAAAAACCTCTAATAGATATGAATTAGATTCATTTATCTACTATAAATCCTTTAAAAAAATTTGGATCTTAAGAATCCCTGTTGTACCACACAAGCCCTATATAACCATTGCATCCTAGAAAATTTCATAGTGTTCCCTAATCTTCTCGGTTTTCAGATTCCATGGTATTAGTCAATAGGAAATCAAGAAATTGGAAATAATGATAAATATATATGTCTTATGACCATTTGGAAATATGTAATTAATAATATCATCATCAAAGATAATAAATCTACATCATTCAATAATAGGAAATAAAACTCATTTGTAGATTGATCTAGGTAGTGCTATAACATTGAATCCACTCGATATGGTGGAGTATCCAAAGAATTGATTGAGGATATCATCATTAGTCCTCAATTATCCCATAATAAAATAGTAAATAGGGTAAATTCATTCACCAAAAAACGTATATAATTAATTTTACAGATGATATCAAAGCCTTATAGGCGTTAAATTAACTAATAAGTGATATAATATATAGTCAACAACATACTTTGTAATCCCTATGCAGGTATGAACCCCAGTGATGTAATGAATTGATGTAAGGTATATTTCAAATAAATAAGTTACATAAACTATAATCGATGATATACCTCTGGGTATCCCCGCCATTCCATCACACAATATAATTCCAACAATTTAATTCCCATGAATAATTTCCAAAAATCAAAGATTTATAGATATCAATCTTTTTAATAAATATTATAAATTTAGGGTTGGATGAAACGCCTAAACCCCTATCTACTTCAACATCCCCTTGGGATCACATTTCTTATGGGTTCTAAGGTGACACATGTTACCATCTCTGCCCAACTGAATAACACACTCACTCAGGGTTGGTAAACCACAATAGAACCAACTTGGGTTGCATATGAAAATATATTAATGAGTTATCTCTTGATAGATCCTCTTAGACCAAACATACATTGTGGTATCCAAATTGGGTTCCTCTACATCAAATATTTAGTATATTAATCCCTATTCGGACCCTTGGAATCATATGCATGTAGAGACAACCCACTTTAGATACTGCATGTCAATGTAATAGATGAGTGAAACACTTGATGAACCAAGATGTTATATTCTATGACATCATGAACTGGGTACGAAGGTATTTAATACTACGTACGACATTTACATGAAACCCCCATTAGGATATGATATATGAATAGTAATGTTTATCATGGTCACACTTGAATCTACCTCTATCCCATCGTGGTCCACTTTAACCTATGCCATTTCCAGATAGGCCTATATAAGGGCTGAAATACCCCACCACGCCCATCCTATCCTCGTATGCGGTATTTAGACTGCTCGGGTTGCTAAGGGTATTTTTATCATCTATCAGGTGTTATGTCATATATCAATTTCAGAAGGCTGGTTTGAAACACTATAGTAATATATCAAATATATGTAACAAAACTAATTTAATTAATCTAATCATTGAATAAATTTATAAAGTGGGAGTCTCCCTCAAGAATGTTCCCAAGAATTCACACACAACCATAAAATTAACAAAATACCATAGGGTAGTTATGATATATCACTATCCATAGAGTAACATTTCTATTTATTTTCTATGGCCTAGTATTTGATATGATTCCCACCAAAGCTCATTCGAGAAAAATTGGTTCATATCTCACAACAAAACCACCAGAAGATAATTAATTACAATTACATTGTAATTAATTAATTAGTCTCGAAATTGAAAAAACAAATCAAAATGAAATGCATACAAAATAATAAAACCAATAACCCCATTGAAAGATCCCATTATACCTAAATCATTACTGAATACATTCCAAAAATAGTTGGAATATTCCCAGCTTCATACTAGACATAATCACTAACAAATAGAATTAAAAAAATATCCTTATTAATTTAATTTAATATTTAAAAGATTATATATACACCATCAAAACATGCCTCAATAAAATGGCAGGTGTAAAATTGAATATGGCATCCTAGGTCAAAATATATCATGGAAGAAAAAATTCACGTCAATAGTATATGATTTGACCATACTGTATAATTATTAAAATTAATATCCTAAAACAAAGAAATCAAAAATTTGGGATAAAAATGACAATAATAATTAATGAGATTATTAGTGGAGATGTATCACATCATAAAATCTAAAAAATACTTCAAGAACACAACACGATAATGGGTTTTAAAAATGGAAAAATGGAGGCAGAGATTGCACGCATGTCGGAAGAGAAGGGAAGTAAAATGGGCCTTTACAATTAATAGATCAAGATGTAAAAATGGTAAAATTCACTCATTTATTGAATTGCATGGTTTCTCACCTTGTTTGGTCACAAAGGATTCAAACTATACACCCCCATTTCCCATAACATAACCTCATGGACCATTATAGGCCATGATTTAATATACCTTGATCTAATTGTGTGACATGAACTCAATTTATTGCATAAAACCACATAATTTCACTTGTAATACTACCATGTTACCCAACCAACTCACCTAAAAAATCTGGCCCACATCATATAAATATATGGTTAGAATAAATTTTATCATGATGTTGTTCCCCAAGATACACATTTCCGATGCATTATGTTTATTCCATGAACCCCAATGGTTGACCCAAAATCCACATATCACATTTCAAGATCTTTTCTATGTCCAAAAATTCACATTAAGGCCTTCTAACCTTCATAATACAGTTCACACTATATATTTAATATTTAACCCATCTAGTAATTCAAAACTGAATTTCCATATGATATATACAACCCACATTGACACAGTATCATACAAACTCCCCACATTAACACTTCTCATCCCAGAGAAGTATCAGTTGGAATCAAACTGAAAAACCTGATATTCTCATATCCTTATTTCCCACTCAAATGGTCATGTTCAATTTTTAAACACATAATTTTCATCAAGGATCTAATTTGATCATAGTACACATATACTACAAAAACCTGATAAAACACTCATAACTAACATCAAATCATTATGACATGGGTTATTCAATAACATCTATCTTGAGAGACAACTATGTCTTCTTATCATCTATAAAATGGCCTATATTGATCCACTCTATATGTTCTTTCTATAAATGTTAAAATTTTATACATGATACTTATACCATTGGAATTTCCTACTAACTCATACCCCATCATTATAATAACAATCTCGAAATGTTTCTCAACTCACTACACCTAATAACACACAAAGACAGTTCTCTTAGTCCTCGATAGGATATAGCCATTCAAATTCCATTCATATAGAGATAGCCTTCTCCCATTTTATTTTAATTAAAAATCCAAGGATAACCCTTAAACTACAAAATTTTTATCCTAATATAATTTTTTGGTTCCTCACAGACTATATTCAATTAATTTAGTCTTTGTATCTCAAACCACCTTTGGCCAATTATTCTTAAAAATTCATTACCTCAATTTCCAAAAACTCAAAAAAACCAACTCTAATGGATTTATATGAAGTCACATCATGATAATTCATTCCATATTCACGGAATCCCATGCCTAATATCTAGTGAAATTTCATAGACCAAAATTTTAATTATCATTCCCTTTTATATACCACAACAAGAACACTAGCACATTCTGGATCCTATACTCATGGAAATTAATAATCTATCCCTAGAATAATTCACCTTCCTAGACTACACCCATTTCAATATTCAAAAATTTGACTGAAATTCCCTTGGAAATCTAAGAGTAAATAGTTCTATTAATCCAATGGCTTCTAAAATCTAAAATGATAGTATAATGACCAGTCACAACCTCACAAGAACAATTTTCAAATTTTTTATCTCTTCTGTGAAAGATGTTCCACTCCACAAGGTAGTATCATATTTGTATTCATATCCTCAAAATTATTTCATGATAAATGTAATCCATTCTCCATAGATATGCATAATAAATAATTGTATTGACTAAGAACCAACTCATTCTTGCTAGAAAATATAAATGTATGAATTCACCCATCACCAAATCAATAGGAATGGAATCCCCTACATTAGATGCGCTACATCCCATTACATGGGAACTACCTTATTTTCATTTACTAGATTTCTATACCAATAGAAAATTTCTACCTCTACGAAGCCTCAGACATGTCAATCTAGGTATCACTTATAGTTAATTATTTATTAAAACGATGTCATCCGATTTTGTTTTTAGTGGTTCACCCATAGGTCAACCATTTCTTGGAACCTGATTAATTTACAAAATATCTCCCATTAGAAGGAATATACCTATATTCACTTAATTCCCTAGGTTACCTCACTTTCCTAAATCACAATTTAATCAATCTATCCTCTATATATACCTTTCCACTCACTAACATTCCATTTTCAATAGTTACCATGAGAAATTATTACAAAATTAAACTATCCAGTACATTGTAGGTGAAAAAAACCGTAACAAATTATCAACAATATAGTAAGTTGAAAAATATAGAGTAAAAGTCTTCCATGTTTTTGGAACACCATTCTCGATGTTCTGTGAGATTTCTAGGATATCCCCTTCAAAATCAAACAACTTCTTGTTGCGCGATTCATCAATTCATGATATCCTTGCATCATCATTTATCATAACTAATATGAATCCTATATATATTATTTCTAAACCATATCCACACATATAGCCACCAATTATATCATTTCTCATCACATGCATTTAATATCACATTAACAGTATACTAAAATCTATTAAATGGTCAACAAGGCCATGAAACAGATCATTCTAACCCAAAAAATCTAGTCAATATACATAGGAACCCTAGGTGATTTCCCAAAAGAAAAATTCATAATCACTCATATGCCACAAACTCATTAGTATCTCATGTGAAACAACATTATCGTGAATATTACACCTTTATCACTTTCTAAAAATGAGACTTTAAACATTATGTAATCCCCCCATAAGCATAAATCAACCCCGAAAAACACCAACTCAGTAGGTTAGAAGCCCAAACTATGGTAGACTATGTTTAACACCAATCATTAGGAATCTGGTCTCATAATAAGGATAGTATTTTAGAACATCGATCATATAGGTCACTCAATAAAAAATTATATCCCATATTACTTATAATTCATAGTCAATATCCATGTTCCCTCCTCAACTGTTCACTACATCGCATGCATCAAAAAACCCACTAAAAGGAGGTGAAAATAGTTTTAGTTAATGAAATATATATCAATACTACATAGAATATACACATTTTCAATTCCATGATATATGGTAATCCAACCATTTGGTGGTAATTGACATACCATTTATATATAGCCAGTAACACAACGTGATTTTGGAAAAAATATATATGATTTATTTTAAAATATATATTTTACATTACATTCAACAATGATTTAATATTTCATTGCACTCTACACAAATGTTTTCTAGTCCTAAATACAACATCAATTTTATCTTCCATTACGTGAACAACCAATTATCAATTAACCAAGACATACTATTAAAATTTTATTATTTAATATGATAAGTATCACCAGACCATGAAATATATGTTATCTATGTTACAATTATATATGGTTTATAAATTAATAATAATTTAATTTATTGTTTTCAAATTTATTATATATGAAACTAAGAACCATTGAAAAATAAAGGAAATATTTTTCTAAAAAACTAATTTATCCCACAAAAATGTTTAGAAAAATTAAATTTTCCAACTGAATTTTAGAGAATTATTTTAAAAAAATATGTATATTATATACTTAATAAAAAAATTTACAATCATTTAAATTTTTCCATATAAATAATATGTATACATTTAATTTAATTTTAAATTTTTTTTTTCTAAAAATTAGGGTTTTTCCACTCGTGCGAAATTATTCTATAAATTATTTTTAATAATATTGTTAATTTGTTTTGAAAAATAATTAAATATTTGAATTCATAATGTCAAATTTATCTTAAGATGAAATTTTTCTAATTTTATGAGATGATGAATTTTTCGATTAATAGTGAAAAATATTGATTTTTATAAAACAATTTCATATTACATAAAAAATTTAAAAACTAAAAAATTTCTAATCTGGTTTTAAAAAATAATTACTGAAATTATATATATATTCATAAAATATATTTAATTTTTAGCATTATAATATGGAATTTTGATATAAAAATGGTTTATACATTCCAACATTTTCTATTTGAACATGTTCTTTCTCATAACATCTTATGGATTAATTTTATTTTAAAATTTTCAACATATTTGATTAGAATTTCATATAAATTTTTCTAATTTTTAATAATAATAAGCTATATAATCTATTATTACAAGTTTTTTTAATATAATTAATAGTAAAAATGGAAAATATTATTTGTAGTTGTAAATGTATAAATGGGTTTACCCTGGTATTACAATTGATAAAAAAATTATCCAAAACACTTTTTATGGGAATAAATAAACATTATCTATTATAAGATCTATAATTTTAAATTTTTTTATCCTTCTTAAATGTAAACATTTTGGGAATGCATTTTTCATTTCAAAATTACATGTGTTACCCTCGCTTCACTAATAAAAAGAAACCCCATATCCTCTCCTATTCTAACTCACAATACCATTTTTATTATAAAATATACCCTAAAATAAAAAACATAATTCTAAAATATCATTTTAAAATGCTTAATTTTTTCACAATTCTAACCTATGGATTCATTTGGTGAAAACAGAAAGCTGTCCGAAGAAGATGCAATATTCATAATCCTGAATTTGATTTATTTACTCCCTCCATCTAATTCAATTATTATTATTAAATTTATTATAAAAAATATCTTAATTATAAAATATGATTTTTTATGTAAATTACATAAAATACATCCTCTTCCGTCAAATGTTTTACGAAATTAACATCTATGTGTATAGAAGACTACCATCTCGTGAACAAATATAATTCATTTTCAATTACAACCTCTCATGAAAGTATATAATGAAATGATTGTTTTTTATATTTAATATATATGTTATTATTATGATTATATATTCATCATAGCTAATATTAATTCTTACATTCAATTATTTAGGATTATGATATCTTTTCTCGTGTGCTTGATAGACTACTCCCTTATGAAGTGATGTGAGTAATTCATGCTTTACCTGGATATTAATATTTATAGATTTAATTATAGTATGTAATATATATAAACTATAAATATTTATTTACTGTTATTATATTATTTCTCTTTCATTCAATATTTTCTTTTGGGAAAATGGATATAAGGACCACACATATGTACATCCTACTGTCTCCATGAACAATGTTTTTCAATTATAATCTATACATTTTATGAATCAATTAAAAATATTTCATAGTAAATATATATAATATTTACATCAGTTTTTTAAATATTTATATTATTGATCATGATATATTTATGATTTAAAAAATTAACAAATAAAAACACTAATAAAAATGTATAAATTTTTGCCCAAAACATGACATTAAAATAGAATTGTTATTAAATGTGTAATAAAATTTCATACGTTGATCGTATTTGGTATGATATATATATATATAGTTCTATAATATATTAATAATAAAATTATATTTATGAATATTTATTTTATTTTGTATATGAAGTATGTCATGACTTACTGTATGAGATTTCTGCCTCACTTTGTAATTTTGTGAGACACATGTCATTTTCACAAAATATTATTTTATATGGTGTATATAGTAGCTTGTAAATTATTATATTATACTAATTAATAAATTATTATTGATTTAAAAATCAATTTTAGTATCTCTCTTTAATGGTGTTCACATTTCATATGATCCCGAATACATAGTGAATTTTTGTCTCAAATATCCTTTTTGTAGACCTATGTTCTATTATGAACCTGTGATCCTATATGAGATGTATTTTCTGTCCTTTTGAATTCTTTTTTCAGGAATATAAATTTCTTTAAAATAATATATTTGATCATTTAATGTTATTTTTTCAAGGATATTTTTTTCATTGTTTGTATAGTGGTAATAATTTTATGGTAGAGTCTCATCATTTATCATGATTTTTTATTTTTTTGATTACAACGAAAAATTATTAGAATTTACCTCCCCAGAAAAACAGGATTTTTTATCATATTCTTATTTGAATAGAATTTATATTTTCCTTTAATTTTAGTTTTATTATTATCTAGAGAGTTCGAAAATGATGTATTTAGATAAGTTTTCCTTAGTTTATCCATCGATAGAAAAAAATTTATTCTTCCACAAAACTTATTTGCAGGGAAAAAATAAATTTTTAGCTAATTATTTTTATGATTTATTAAATTAAAATTTACCCATTTTATAAATCTTAAAAAAAATTCTAAAAGGATTCTTCATGTCATTTTCAAAAACAATGCATGTTTGGATTTTAACCAAAATTTAGAAGGAATATTGATTTTAAACTATATGGTTGGAACATTAATAGCCTCCATCATTAATATTCAATGTATTAATGATTCCATTATAAATTACAATGGTTAGATTCAATTTTTTTAAATCATACAATTTAAAAAAAGTGGAAAATCTATTTTCCTCAAGGAACGTTCCATGTGAATTTTTATTTCAATATAATTTCACATATATGTTGAATTACATCAATGTCCATTCTAATTTACTAAGGATGTGATTCAAGGAATATATTTTAATTATATCAAGGAAAATTTTAAGCCTATGAAGGAAATATTTTTATGAAATCCATATATTTTTGGGGGATTTTTTATGTTCAATGGATGAAATGAATATGAAACAATTTTCTTTACATGTGTTATTCTATGAGGAATTGATTTTGATCCCCATTTATTTTATTATGTTATAATATAATGAATGTGTTACGATATATTGGATAATTTATATGGCCTTATCAAAATGTGATATGTTTGACCTATATCTCTCTTAAATGCATTGTTTAATGATTAATGTCATATTAGATCAATGCGTACTCTGAATGCTATTACATTCCTGAAATAGGGTACACTGGAGGCTATCCCAAGAACAAAAGAGGGTATATAAAAGGTTATCCAATGCCCAAAGTAGGTACAAAAGAGTTTAGCCCAATCTTATCATATTATGAATGTATTTGTAGATATAAATTACATAATAGATTCAATGATTATTTATATTCCACATATTTAAGTATTATGAAAATGTTATCCTATCATGGATAATCATTATTTATTCCATTATGATTCAAGTATTATTAACTACCATGATTTATGACATGAACCATGTTTGTTTTCTATAATATTTACATTATTTTTTCATAACATGTTTTCTTGTTCCCATACCAATAACCACATGTTTTATTAATATTTCCCTGGTGTACTCTTACTGAGCATATGTGATCACCCTTTGATACGTATCCTTAATCCAGGATGATAAGAACAAAATTTTTTATGATATTTATATGAAAATTTAATGTTTTCCATAACATAGTGGGAGATGATGCAGCTCGGTTGTAGACGAGTTGTTTAGGATTCCTTGTTTCTAAAGGAACTATACTATTATGATCCTCAATGACATGTTTTTGTAATGTAATGAATATAACTCTAAAAGATGTAATTTCTATCTATGAAAATTCATGATTGATTCTTCTGTATTAGGGGAATGGATTATTTGACCATAAGAAAATCAGATGAGAAAACATTAGTGAGGTGCATATGAATATTTATAAGGATATGTATAGGTGTGTCACTAAGGATATGTTTATGAATGAGTAATAGTATAGGAAAATTTTGTAGAGTTTCGGTCATGTATAAAGAGAGTGGTTTACAAGAAATTTCTTTTCTATCCTGATACGAAAAGTGGATGTGGCTTTAGAACATAGGTACCTAGGGTTATTAACTATGAAATGGGTGCATAGTGATTGACACGATCACCACTGGGTGTTTGATACCTAGAGTTTTTACACACTTAGTTTAAATGTTTTAGGGAATATTCAATGAAAACACACATACTATATTTGAACCATCATGAACGATTTATATAATGACCATGAATGATGTAGGATAAACCAACTATTTCATATATTGAAAGAAAGGTGTCCAAATTTAGATATATTATAAGAAATTCATATTGATTATATGGTTCCCCATAATGATTTTCATTTCATGCAATATTATTTTTTTTATTAAATTTATTTTACTAAATATAATAGGTTATGAATTGAATGTGATAGATGACAGATTTATAAGAAACCTAATTTAATGATTAATAGATTGAATGATATTTTGATTATTCCTAATCATTTATCATAATATTTCATTAACAACTGAATAATTAACCATCTCCCTAAATCAAAAAATAATAGAATGATATAGTTCATTGAGAGTTCATATAGTGGATACAATAGAGGAATGGATATTAAGATTCCTATGTTTCATGAATGTGGGATCAAGAACTAAAATGAATGGCACAATTGGATGGGATAATTTTTCAATACAGAAAAGAAGGACATATGATATGTAATTTCTGAGGGAAAATTAAATTTATAGCTAATTAAATGGATGAAAATATTGGTCTGCATAAAGTATTATATAATGATAAATGACTTAAATGTGGAAATTATGGGAACTGTGAAAATATATGTCCTATGTGGAATGCACATGATGATAATTAACTATACAGTCAATTTAATGGATAAATTACTGGTGATGTAGTGACTAATAATTACATATGAGTATTATATGATGTTCATATAGAACTGTTTAGGTTCATAATGAGAGAAATTATAAAATAGAGGATGGTGAATTTTAATACATGATTCAAATTTCATATTATAGAAGATATATATTAATGCATACGATGATGAAGCCCAGTTAATGGTTTAAGAATTTATTAAAATGATTGAATTGTTTATGTATTATTATTCAATAATTATTTTATATAAATCCTAAAATATATAATTATTTTTTAATATATATTTTTCATTATGGATTTTTAAAATTATTTTTAATTTTAATAATGATATATAAAATAGTTTTATTGGAAAAGTTATAATTTTTAAGAAACACTTGTTTTTGGGAATACAATGCCTAATATGTCCCCAGTGTTGAGAAAATGATTTCTAGTTTGGATTAAGATAATATTAATATGGATAATGGATATTTTATAGTATTTACGAAATTTAAATTGATTAATGATTTGTGGAATTGTGGTTTACAATATTATTGGTATGTTTTTCAACATTTTTGGACTTATGTAATATATTCAATAATATATGGATTCATTCAAGGAATGAGAAATAATTAACGGTTTAAAAATTGATTTATGTTAATTCATGTTGTTACCATGTTTCCAGAGAATACCTGATGAAGTTATTCACTTGTTTGGTATGTTAAAATTAAGATCTAATTCACGTTTTTTGGGTTTTAATGAAAAGTTCATTTTGAATTTTAATTGATGTTATTTCTATGGTTTTCAGACATTATTGATTTGGAATAGTTATAAGGTCAACCATTTATTAAGTGGCATAGTTTGATCATTGATGAAGATTTTATATATTTATGTACTAATTATCCATATTAAAATTTATATGTATTAGATAAATTTTTTACTATTTTTTATAACTAGAGATAGTTTGGATGACATATCATTCTATTATAGATCTTTTGGTGCATTTGTGGTTTAGAATAAAGATTATTTTATCGGTGTAAAATATATAGTGGAATTTAATTGAAGAAAAACCATAGAAATAAATATTTATTAGGATTTAAAATAAAGAAAATAAAATGTTGTATTGGTCACCTTGAAATTCATAATCATATCAGGATGGTCTCCTATCGATTGGAACTTCAACTGAACCTTTCTTAGGTTCAAATTGTCATCTATATATCTCTTCTGGGGAAGTATATACATGATTAAACACATATACGAAGCATATTTTCCCTAAACCTGGGGATATATATTTTTAGGAACAACTATAAATATTCATGATTAAAAAGAGAAATATGTACAATTGAAGACCACTCCCATGGTATATTATTTATGTTAAACCATAAGTATAAGGATGTTATGTAGGAATCTCAGGATATAATGAGGAAGAATTATCCTTCATTTTTTGTACCAAAGTGAGGAATTTTGAGGGGTAAATTATTTTTAAGGATTTAGAATGTTACATTCTACAATTTTTTGAAATATATTTCTCATAAATAAATATAATTTTTTTTATATTTTTCATAACATGAAACATATATATTATACATAATGATACATACTACTAATATTTTATTATTTAATAGGATAGTTATCATCAAACCATTTGAATAAAAGCTGCGAATTTGAATGAATAACTTATTAAAATATTATATTTTTAATTTATATAAAATAAATTCGTTGATTACCAATGAATTACAAAATAAAATAGGATCGATTTGAAAATACAGTTCTTTTTCTTAAAAATAATATAGACGCACGAATGTGTTTTAAAAAAATAAGTTTAGAAAATAATTTTTTTGTGAAATATTTTGTTTAAATATATATTATATTTTATATAATGTTTCTAAAATTCATTTTAGGTGTTTTCTAGATTCATGATAAAAATAAATCCAATTTCATGATTTAAGGTGTATTTTCATATAAGAATAGTTTTATAATATTTTGCAACAAATTTTGAAACAAATTTTTCAAAATTTTAGAAATTTTATTTAACCAAATTAAATTTCTTTTTCATATAATAATGTGAATTTTATTTTTGGGATAAAGTTTTTTGATTTTCTAAGAAGATAAATTTTTCGATGACTGGTGAAAAATCATGATTTTTATTAAAAAATGTCATTTATTTTAAAAAATTAAGAAACATACATATTGTTCTAAAATAGTTTTTTAATTAGTTCAATTATTTATATATTAATATAATTATGTTCATTAGAATCATTTAAATTTTAATTTTTTATATAAAAACCATACAATCATTTAAATATTTATTTATAGAAAATGTGTTTTTTCGTCATGTCTGTGGGATCAATTTTAAATTATGTGTTTCCACATATATGATAGGAATTTAGAAATATGGATTCCATATTTTGAATCGGATTAATTTATAATATTTTAAGAAGAAAAATTTATTTTTGACGATAATATTAATAAAGATGGTTTAAATTATTTAACACTGTAAGAAAAAAATGGGTTTACTAGTGGTTAAAAAACATTTAGTGTTAAAAATGATCCAAAACTTATCCAAACGTTATTTGATTTCCATATTTTGACCTTATCTTTTCAATCATATATAATTGTCAATTTTATATCCTTATTCATTTAAAAAAATGGTAAAACATATTTCTCTTCACAAAATATATGTGTATCCCGCAAATTACCAATAAATGGCCACCCCCCACACTCTCAACATCAAACATACAAAAACCATTGGTTTATCCACTAGCAAACAAAATATATTCCTTAGATTCCTCAGCTAATAATAGATTCTATATTTTGGTCATAAATCCAACCTAATGAATATTTTTCTACAAACCAAATGATGTATTCTGAATAATATGTAACATTCCAAATTAAGTATTTTATTTTATCCAGTATTAAAAATAATTAAATTATAAATAATCCATGAAAATATTATAATATAATTATATTTTATATACATAGATGAATTTATTTTTTTGTAATGACATGAAATCATATACTATTATATAAAATGGGTTACAGAATCATCATTCATTTTTGTGGCAGACTACCACCTCGCGAACCAATGTAATTAGTTTCATCATTACCAACTCTAAAGCATAAATATAATTATTGTTTCATTATTTATATATGATATTTGTGATATTATTATTCTGATGGAATCATTATATCACATATTACTTCTTTCTTTCCATTCCATGGGAATACGATAACATCGATCAAGCGTACGATGGACAACCGCCTACCGAAGTGATTTCATTCATTCATGTTTTACAAAGAATAAAATAATTATTTTTTATTGAAAATATGTTTTTTTGTGTAAATGAAAAATCATTTTTAATTTTAATATAATTTTTACCTTTCCTTCTTTTAGTTCATCCAAAAATTTGAAACAATATTCATGTGTATGAACAACCTTCCTTCTCTGTAAAAGGGGTATTTTATTTTCTATCTCTACAATTTATGAATCAATATAAATACATTTATACTATTTATATAGGATAAAAATATACTAATTGTGTAATAATGACCAATTTAAGGGGAACCAAATACATGAAATCAAAGTAGTTATTTCCAAAAACATGATGTTAACATTGAATTGATAATAAAACTATATTAATAATTCATATAGAATGTGGTATGATATATATATGAATAAATTGGTAATAAATTTAAATTAAACTAATATTTATTATATTGGATCTTATAACGTGTGCGAAGGATGTGAAGACTTACGGTAAGCAATTTATTTATCACTTTTTAGACCTGTTATACAGATTCAATATTCACCACATATATCTTCTTAGTGGTATATATAATTCCCATTAATGTATTTGATTATTATTACTCATAAAATTATTTATATTTACAAATAATTTTGAGGATTAGTCTTTCATGTGGTTTATGAATTAAATAACTCCAATGAATGAAGGTTTTCTCCAATATTCATCTTGGAGACCTATGTTATGATAGACACCTATATTCTTATGTGAGTTATATATAATACCCCTTTGACATGTTATATAAGGAATATATTTATAATAATTATATTTTATATCTATGTAAATGTTATTAAATTTTTGGCTTGTGATACAATGTTTCTAATGTGCTGATTGATTAATGTTACTATCTCATCATTAAAAAAATGTTTATGATTATGTTTAAAATAATGAAATATTATTATATATATCAAATAAATAATAAATTTTCATCTCCTATAGTAATTTATTGTTAATACATATTTTGCATCATTTTTTTTATTTATGTACTGAAGAGTTTAAGATGATGTTTTGAGGAATTTTTTTTATTTCTCTCTATTGTTGAAAAAAATATTTCTTCTAAAATCATGTTTTCTAAAAAAATCATAATGTTTTTAGATTTTTCAGGACAATAAATTTAATAATTTTATAACCAAGTTATTTTTTTAAAAGAAAAATAAAAATAATCTTCATTATGTTTTGAAAAAAAATTCATGATTTTTATAGAAAATGTGATTTGAATATTTATTTTAACCCATGCACCTAGAACAATATATTATAACATCATGGGATTATACTATTTTGATTATTTATTTTTTGAAATGGTAACTTTTATATAAAAATATGGGATATTTTTTTATCATTAGATTTTTTTTGAAATTTGAAATTTTATTTTCCTCATTAATCATTCCAAGTGATTTATATTTTAAAATAATTTTCCTTATAATGAGAACTCATTTAATTTTACATATTCATTACAAGGGATATAATCCAACGATACCATTATTATTCATACCCAAAAAATTTCGTGTTTACAATCATAGGAATTTATGAAATACAACTCTTTTCCATGGGTTATGTTATGATGAAAGGGTGAAATGATTTTGAAACTAATTTCTTTTTTAGAGGGTGTTCTATAAGGAAATGATTATAAAACCAGGTAATTCATTGTGTTATATGGAATGATGAATGTTTTATTATCATGTGGAAAACTGAAATGTTGTTATCATTGTGTGATGGGTGATACCTATATCTCCCTCAAATAATTGTGTAATGATTAATTTTATATGATATAAAAGGGTACACGTGAGGTTATAAAAATCGTGAATGGGGGTACACATAAGATTATCCCAACCCCTTAATAGGTTACACTATAGGTTATCTTATTCCAAAAACAAGGTATTGTTAGGTTATCCCATACATAATGTGGGTACATTGTTGGATAGACTATGCTTAACATGTTATGAATTTCATGGTTAGTATCATTGACATAATATTCTCTATGATTATGTATATGCCTAAAATATAAGTATTATTGCACTATTATGATATCATGGATAACATAATTGGATTCTGTTATGATTAATTTCTTATGAACTACTAATATTTATGTCATTAATTTTTTTTGGTCTACAATAAGTTGGGTATCATTTTCATATGTTATTCTCATGTTCACATAGGCATATTCTCATGTTTTTTTGATATCACACTTTATTAACCTTACTGGGTACTTGATCACACCCTTTTATATGCTTCCTTTTCCAAAGATATTAACATAGTTGATATGTATGATTTGACACAAATGTGTTCGTGTTACGAATAACATGGTGGGATATGACATAGCTCCCATATGGACCAGTTTTATGGGTTTTTAATTTCCCAAAGGCACTACACATTAAGGAAATTTGTGCATGGGTTTTTCTAATGTAATAAATTTTAATTAAAAAATATGTCATATTTATTTATGAATATCATTGTAATATTCAAAAACCATTTTTTACAATTACCTTGAGGGAGAATTATAGTTTTCTGAAACATTTAAGGAATCCTCTACCAAGTATAATCATATCAGGACCTTATCCACTCTGAGCTTCTTCATATGGGAATTCTCCCCATAGGATCATGTTGTCATAGAGAAGGTACATAATGACATGATCCCCAATGTGAATTAATATATAGTAAAAACCACTCGAACCCCATGTTCACTAGAAATGATTATGTTCCTATCAATGTTACATATTACAATATAACATTGTTACCATAAACAAAAGCTAGTAAAATAAAATCTTTTTGAAATATAAATATTCATAATATATATATGTATTGATTAATAGTTTTTTAAAATCATATGAAAAGGATACACACAAATTTGGTTTAAAATAAGGTTATTTGTTTCCATTATTAATAATGTTCTCCTAACACTCCCTCTTTATAGTGTAATATTCCCCTAGAAACATATCATAGGTACTCATGTAATATTATGTTCCAATTTTGACCAAATAAATGATGCCGAATCTTCTTTATAAAGGTAATTGAATTGATGTATCCATTTCTAAGTTGATTCCAATGAGGAGTTTGAAGCATCGATAGATAAACAAGACCGAATTCTTTCCTGAGGGTTCAACCGGAGAAAAATCAACTCGAAAGAATTCATTCAGACAATAGAGATGATGATCCCTCACCATGAAGAGCTTATCAGATAGGATCTACTATTCAGGTTAGTATTCTGTAATGGGAACATTATAGAGTAGCTTATTCAAGTAACCTTAGCCTTGTGTTTAATCATTTTGTGAGTTCTTTCTGCACGTAGTGTTATCTTGTGTGCAAAATTTGGTTTTCCATTTTCCTTAAAATGGAATAATAAAAATTGACATTTGCTGTTGAGTGAATTGATGTATTCATTTCAATGTTGTGACACAAATTAGTACATATAGGATATCACAATGTAACATAATCATTGTTGTCAAACTCAGTTGAGTTCCATCATGAAACTATACGAGAAACTCAATTTATAATTTTATTACCACTTTATGTTGTTAAAATCTACCATAAAAAATTCATAATTTATGTGTCATGTATCATCTGTACCTTAAATTCCAAATATGATTCCTGTATCATTCCGCTATCCTCAGGTGGAAAACATTCTAAATCAATCATTGGTCTCTAAAAAATTGTCTGATTTCCTGAAATTCATAATAAATTATATGATTCACAGTACATGTGCTTCATGTGATGTGAAAATTATACTCTAATGTGACATCACAAAACCATGATAATAAATTCCATATCCTAAGTAAATTAAACATATTATAGGATCTTGTGTTCCTAACACACCAGTTTGATATCCATTAGAGTTTATCAGACATTTCTAATACTCATTTATACCATTTACAAAATTTTAAAGCAATAAGAAATTAAAATATTTGATTCCTCATTTCCTAATTCTCCCCATGATCACCTTATGAACCACAATTGGACTAGGTTACCACACATCCTATAGTGTACACCCAGACACACTAAAATATTTTGAGAATAAATGTAACACCCCATGTAAATAAATAATATGAAATTTTCATATTTATCCATATTTGTGAATAAAATATTGATATGAATTTAAAGGGGACGCTATGCTCGATGGCGTACCCAACACATAACAATGAGTTTCTTGGGAATCTTACATTGCACTCTAATAATAAAATAATATTATTTTAAATGGTAGTTAACATGTAGTCGTTTTAATGGCGGGAATGGATAGAAATAACTAAAATATGATTTTATATGTTTTTAAATGTTTTTACATTTATCCAATAAAGGATAGAGGTTTAAAATACGGAAAGAATTCAATTTTAGGCGTATATGCCCTAGTTTTCACTAAAGGTTCACTTATCACCTTTTGATGTTGAACATTCATAAAATATAGTTTTGTTCACTCTTAAACATTCATTTGGACCAAATAAAACTCTTATAAAGAATCGGGACATCAAAATTTACTTTGTGTAAATTTTTGGTATATTTCCGATAAAGTTCATTTTTTTAATGAATAGTGTAAAATGTTGTATTTTAATTCAAAACCACTTTTTAATATAATTTATTTATATGATTATATTATCTTATGAATTGGTTTTAAAGTGAAATTAGAATAGATTTTTACTATTAAATCAAATAGTGGTCGTTGGAATTAATTTCACTTTGAAATCAGACTTAAACCAGTGTCAATCTTTTGATACTTATTGTTTCATAAAAACACGCTATTTGCTCTGACAGCGGGAATTAATTTTTAAATTAATTAATGTGACATATATTTTTTGAATTTTGTAAAATAGACTTCATTTTTGAATTCTGAATATCAAATATATATTAGGCTGAATTTTTGGGATTTTTCTGAAAAACATCAATTTTTGATGAATAGTGACACCACTATGTGGTACTTATAAAAACTGATTTTTCCGTTTAAATCAAATTTTGCCACCATTGTGTTTTGAATTTCAAAAATCCGACATACATGGTTTCCATTAAGAAGTAAAATGTGGTTCAATGGGATTAAAATAATTTTTTGGTGAATAGTAACTTATTAAGTTTTTAATCGCGATTAGAGGTAATTAGTGTAGTTTAAGACAAAAATGATATTATAATAAAAAGAAAATACCTTGAAACATGTCTTAACCTCATTGGATGTGTCATGGCCGACCAATACAACCAATGGGTCAACTTGGGGACCCCATGGAGCCACTTTGGTTGGGAAATGACATAAATAACTTTTTATTTAATGTAAAAGTAAAAATGACACAAACATGATATGTTTTACTAAAAAAAATTTAAGTGGGGTTATACAAGTCAGATTTTTTATTATAAATAGTAATTGGAAAGATAAAAAGATTTCCTACATCATAGTAATTTTTTTTTATAATTTTTAGGCATTAAATAAATTAAATTATTTATGACTTCATAATGATGCAGCAATGACATCATTATCTGACGATCTGAATAAAATGAGAAGATAATGTAAACTTCATGACCTAAACACGTCCCAAACATATTGGATGGGTGTATTTAGAACCCTTATCACATTATCCACGAATTATATCAATGTGGGACCTTTAAAAACCGAATTTTTTTTTCAAATAATGTAATATATCTTTACTTTCCAAAAGTGCCCCTCCTCTCCTCTTATAAAAGGCCCCCACCTCTACCTCATTACCCACACTCAAAAAGCCTTTGGCTCGGCCAAACCCTTCCCATTTACTCTCTCCACATCCCTCTCCTCATCCTAGAGGATTCCCTTTGGGCATAATCTTTTCAAAGGAAGCCTTTAGGCTCAAATCAAAAGGAGTTACACTTTTAAAGATAATTCATTATCTCATGTTCATTTGTTTTATTTTTGCTTCTCCAACCCCCTAAACTCTTTTTATTTACTTATTTTGTAACAAAACCAGTATCTTCAATACACTAGGATGTTTTTATAAGATTTATTTGAGCTACACTCTCACACAACTACATAAAATGGTTAAAGAACATACGGTATCCGTGGATGGTGAAATTCTGCCTCCCGAAACTGTGATTGTTCAATACTCATTTAACACCTTCAAAGGTGGCCATTATGATGTCACTATTTTTATATGATATATAATATGTCTATGTTTTACTTTATCTGCTGTATTTTTCATTTTTGGCTTACCTTTATGGCTTCCATTATGGGTATACGCGATATCTTCATTTAAGGAAGTGCGGACTACCGCCCCCTCAAAGTGATTCGATTCGTTATTACCATATGTGGTACGTATAAAGGGTATATTTAATGATATTATATATGATACCATACTGTAATTAAAATACTATTATGTATCATTATGTTTTAATTCCATTAAATATGAAATAGAAATGAATGTAGCGTTCATGCGTACGTACGACTTACCATCTCCATGAACGGTACATTTCATTTCTTATCTCAAAATGTAATGTACTATTATAAGTACATATATATAATGGATATATATGATGTATGATACATCTAAATGATTAATATAATTCTAGAATTAAAATATACATACCTCTCATATAGTTTTAATTCCATTAATACAAAATAGAAATGAAAGTAGCATTCATGCGTATGTACGGATTATCGTCTCCATGAACGGTGCATTTAATTTATTTCCTCTAAATGATTATTTGATATTATAAATACATGTATATGGTGGATATATATGATATATATGATATCCAAATCAGGAATGTCATTTTGGATATAAAGAACCATTGACCACACAAACAACGTGTAATTGTAAGAAGTCCACTTTCGACTTAAGAACCAAATATCGACAAAACAAACATTATTAACATAAATGATTAAAACATTGAAATAAGTGATATAAAAGGAATAATGAACTAGGAAATGGTTCTTAATAAAGTGTAAATTAACTCAAGTTTATTATTCAGGAGATTTAAAGAACGATCGAGTCAAGTCGGACCCGAGGTTAGGGATCCTACTCCTCTCTTTCTTTTTAAGTACACACTTTTATGTTATTCCTTTTAAAGATCATCTTTCTTGTTATTTGGATGATAATTTATATTAAACATACTGTAATTTATATGTTCATGTGATTAGAGACCCTATTCTCTCTCATCAATCCATTTTGGAAGTTTTGAGTGGCGCCGTTAGGCTGCCGAACTTTCGTAAGAGATCTAACCTCTCTCTTTCTTTTTAAGTACTCTCATTTATGTCACTTCTTTTAATCTCCTCTTTGTAATGTTGGGGGATGTTATTTTATATTCCTCTTGCTGTAAATTTTGTTGTAATGTGATGAGATACCCTATTTTATCTCATCAAACCATATTCGAAAGTTTTATGTGGCGTCGTTAGGCTGCTGAGTTTTCGTAAGGGATTTTTCATCTCACTTTTATTCCCGTGAGATTTATGCTACATTTGCCACAAATTCCATTGAGTGGTGTATGTACTTCCCATTATTATACTCTTTGTGTAATATAATTTCATTTATGAGTATTTACATCAATGATCTATTGTCCTTCTTTCATGGGGTGTATGTTTTGAAACATACCCAAGTCGGTAAGGTAACCTTTCACCCTCGTCTTTTTTGAAAGACTTATTTTGTTGGGTATTTTAATTTAAATATTGTTATGTTGGGATATGTTCTCATATATCCTTATTTATGTAAATTTTATTTCCAAGTGATGAGATACACTTTTGATCTCTCATCAACACATTTTGATGTGATGCCGTTAGGCTGTCAAGGGAACTTTTTAACCCAATTTCGATTTCCTTGGGTTCAACATGTAGTCATTGAATATGTCATCCATTGAATATGTGTGAATGACATTTTATTGTTTTACACTTAATATCCACTTATATTTGGTGTACTTATATTTGTAACACATATTTTTGAGATTTATTTGTCTTTAATTTAAGGATACCTTCTCTATAAGGGATTTCATCACATTTGACATTTCTATTGAGGGTTCATTGTTGTTATGCACCAATTCACTCTTATATGGTTTATATACTGTCCTTTGGATTATTATATCATGAATCCATTTATTCTCATGATATTATAAAGTTCAGACTAAATGTTATTCCTCAATTATTGTATTCAAGTGTCTCTAATTTTGGTAAAACCCCTTTAACCAAAATATCGTTTTAAATGTTTTAATTATTTGTTCTTATTAATATCCATGTTTTCAAAATGGTTTTAAGGATTTATTTATATGGATATTAGTGGTTTAAAATTTTAAGCTTCATGGTGGTATGGGAAACTTTGATTCAAAAATCTCTTTATTAAATGTTTTAAATGGTTTGGAAAATGGTTTTTAGAATGGATTCATTATTTCAATATCTTAAAATGTTATATTGTTTTTGAAATGTGGGAATGTTATCTTTCCTTTAGGCTTATGTTATGTGCTATGATTATGTTGTGGTTCTTGGTCATTGTTATGAATACGGGTGGTTCCGTGATAAACTAAGGGCGGGTGAGCCCGATATAGCTCTCCAATGCATTGGGTAACGCGAAGGAGTGAAACGTTAAGGTTTCTCCGAAGAGATTTAGGGAATATACTGTGATGGGTATTCCAAACGTAACCAAGAGGGTTACTCCCTACGTAATAATGTTATGAATTCCTCAAGTTACCTTTATGTCTTATGATTTCTATGATTTATTCATGGTTTGATGAGGTATGTTAAAGTGCCTTTGTTTTATGTGTAAAGTATGATTTCATTCTTATGTATATACGAACTCATGTTTCCTTTCCATTTTTTTTATAACCCTTACTGAGCTTTTTATGATCATCCCAAGTTTTTGAAATGTTTTTTTTACAGGTCAAGTGAAAGGTACATGATGTGATGATAGTGTCAAGGATGTGTCAAGAAAGAATCCATGTTTTATTTTCAATATGTTTCCGTTGATGGGAAGAATTAATACTGTCTTTTATGTAACCACGTTGTTTAAATGTGGAATGTAATGCAAGTTTCATGATCTAATTCTCTAAAACTCTAAACCTGAAAAGATACTCAATGTGTAATCATGTGATAACTCAAGATTATTTAAGGATTAAGGCTGGGGCCTTATAGTTGGTATCAAAGGGAGGTTTAGATAACTATATAGGTTAGGGTATTCTCTAAGCACAAGTGACATTACCATAATGGTTAGGATTTTAGAAAGAGTACTAGTTTTAGATAAAGTGAATTAGTAAGTATATCTTAGTTTTTATCGTCCTCATTAGTACATGATGGTTATTTTGATATACTCACACTGACCTTTTTGGTTTTAGTAAATGGCTGGATCTAGCAGGCACCAAAGTGACAACGAGTTTGAAGGAAACTCGTGGTTGTTCTAAACCAAATATCAAGGAGTCATGATCAACCACTTAAACCTTTGTATGTCCTATAATGAATCATGTACAAGATGACCAATCTATTTGGATGTTCATGTAATAATTATAAAGGTAACCATTAGAGTTTATATGATCCTTACTCTTGATGTAATTATGGGTTACTATATGTTATGATGAAAATGAAAGGCATGAGATAAAATTGAGGTTAAATTATGTTATGGTTATTTTTGATGATTTTATCTCATTTTGGGGAATGTTTTAAGAATTATATAGTTTTGGAAAAAGGACAACACGCAGACCATGTGACAACCCGTCGCGTCAGACAAAGCTGCGGGAATCGAACCCAAAACCAGAGTGCGACTGGTATTT
Organism: Viscum album; assembly: GCA_963277665.1. Taxonomy (NCBI): domain Eukaryota; kingdom Viridiplantae; phylum Streptophyta; class Magnoliopsida; order Santalales; family Viscaceae; genus Viscum; species Viscum album. The sequence continues at coordinate 2,130,928,678 of OY728120.1, forward strand.
ATCACCTACCACTGGACTACGTGAAGTCCCTGGTTAGTTCGACTGATTATTTTTAGTTATATGATTTTATGAATTAGGAGTAAGTTGATTTTGGGTTATTTATGAAAATGATTAACCTATCATGGAGGATATGTGATTAGGATAATTACTTTTCAATGTGAGACTTTAAGAGCAACTGATTTTGATTGGAGATAAATGGTACGATTTAACGTGGAAGAATATGTGGCTAAATCCTTCAAATGTTTGGGTTTCAATCTTAGATTGGTTTACTTTGAGGAATTTTATGGACAACTTTCTTATCGGATGGTCCTCGTTGAACTTTGGGTTTTGTTGGACAAATTTTGGAGATTAAGAATAGATTTTCTTTTTATAAAGGGTTATCCTTTTCTGGATTATCTGATCATGTACTGGCCTTTTTGGTTTTGGTTTTGGTAAAAGTCTAATGACATGGGAAGTATATAGTTCCCTTTTGTGGATTAGGTGATTCTCTATAAGTTTATTATAGTACTCTTAATGTGAAGAAGTCTTCCTAAATACTTGTCTTTTGGAGAAAATATGAGTTTGTGTAAGGAATCAAATAAAAGTTGAAAGTAAACATGATAAGTGATTATGTTTCCTTATGAATAAATTCCTCAATAAAAAGTAGCTTAAAACAAAAATGTGGTCTATTGACTTTTCCTATTGGGAAATCGAATATCGTTTAACCCATCACAAGTTTGTGATTTTCTCATGGTTAACATTCTCCTAAACATGTTTTCTATCACTCTCCATCAGAACATAACCCTTTGTTTTTTCCTCCATGTCCATATTTTCATACTTGGAATCCTAGTATGGGTTAACTCGGGTGACCTTTGTACTTATCTTCCTTTATTTTAAAGTGATTGTTTTACCGACTCTTGTTCTGATGTGGGACTTTCTAGGATGTTTCCAAGCTCAAGTTTAAAAATTGCGAGGACACAATTCCCAAAATGGGGGAAGGATGTAACACCTCAGGTAAATAAAGAATATTAAATTTTCATATTTATCCATATTTGTGAATAAAATATTGATATGACATTAATGGGGACGCTATGCTCGATGGCGTACCCAACACGCAACAACGAGTTTTTTGGGAATCTTACGTTGCACTCTAATAATAAAAAAATATTATTTTAAATGGTAGTTAACATGCAGCCGTTTTAATGGAGGGAATGGATAGAAATAACTAAAATATGATTATATATGTTTTTAAATGTTTTTACATTTATACAATAAAGGATAGAGGCTTAAAATACGGAAAGAATTCAATTTTAGGCGTATATGCCCTAGTTTTCACTAAAGGTTCACTTATCACCTTTTGATGTTGAAACATAATTAAATATAGTTTTGTTCACTCTTAAACATTCTTTTGGACCAAATAAAACTCTTATTAAGAATCGGGACATCAAAATTTACCTTGTGTAAATTTTTGGTATCTTTCCGATAAAGTTCATTTTTTTAATGAATAGTGTAAAATGTTGTATTTTAATTCAAAACCTCTTTTTAATATAATTTATTTATATGATTAGATTATTTTTTGAATTGGTTTTAAAGTGAAATTATAATATATTTTTACCATTAAATCAAATAGTGGTCGGTGGAATTAATTTCACTTTGAAATCAGACATAAACCAGTGTCAATCTTTTGATACTTATTGTTTAATAAAAACAAGCTATTTGCTCTGACAGCGGGAAATAATTATTAAATTAATTAATGTGACTTATATGTTTTGAATTTTGTAAAATAGACTTCATTTTTGAATTTGGCATATCAAATATAGCTTTGGGTGAATTTTTGCGATTTTTCTGAAAAACATCAATTTTTGATGAATAGTGACACCACTAAGTGGTACTTATAAAAACTGATTTTTCCGTTTAAATCAAAATTTTCAACCATTGTGTTTTGAATTTCAAAAATCCGACATACATGGTTGTCATTATGAAGTAAAATGTGGTTCTATGGGATTAAAATAATTTTTTGGTGAATAGTAACTTATTAAGTTTTTAATCGCGATTAGAGGTAATTAGTGTAGTTTAAGGCAAAAATGATATTATAATAAAAAGAAAATACCTTGACACATGTTCTAACCTCATTGGATGTGTCACGGCCGACCAATAAAAGCCATGGGTCAACTTGGGGACCCCATGGAGCCCCTTTGGTTGGAAAATGACATAAATAACTTTTTATTTAATGTAAAAGTAAAAATGACACAAACATGATATTTTTTACTACAACAATTTTTTACGTGGGGTTATACAAGTAAGATTTTTTATTATAAATAGTCATTGGAAAGATAAAATTATTTCCTACATCATAGCAATTTTTTTATAATTTTTAGACATTAAATAAATTAAATTATTTATGACATCATAATGATGCAGCGATGACATCATTATCTGACGATTTAAATAAAATGAGATGATAATGTAAACTTCATGACGTACACATGTCCAAAACATATTGGATGGGTTTATTTAGAACACTTATCACATTATCCACGAATTATATCAATGTGGGTCCTTTTAAAACCGAAACACATTTTCAAATAATGTAATATATCTTTACTTTCCAAAAGTGCCCCTCCTCTCCTCCTATAAAAGGCCCCCACCTCTACCTCATTACCCACACCCCCAAAGCCTTTGGCTCAAACAACCCCTTCCCATTTACTCTCTCCACATCCCTCTCCTCATCCTAGAGGATTCCCTTTGGGCATAACCCTTTCAAAGGAAGCCTTTAGGCTCAAATCAATAGGAGTTACACTTTTAAAGGTAATTCATTCTCTCATGTTCATTTGTTTTATTTTTGCTTCTCCAACCCCATAAACTCTTTTTATTTACTTATTTTGTAACAAAAACAGTATATTCAATATACTATGATTTTTTATAAGATTTATTCGAGCTACACTCTCACACAAATACATAAAATGGTTAAAGAACATAGGGTTTCCGTGGATGGCGAAGTTCTGCCTCCCGAAACGATGATTGTTCAATACTCATTTAACACCGTCAAAGGTGGCCATTATGATGTCACTATTTTTATATGATATATAATATGTTTATGTTTTACTTTAGCTTCTGTATTTTTCATTTGTGGCTTACCTTTATGGCTTCCATTATGGGTATACGCGATATCTTAATTTAAGGAAGTGCGGACTACCTCCCCCTCAAAGTGATTTGATTCGTTATTACCATATGTGGTACGTATAAAGGGAATATTTAATGATATTATATATGATAACATACTAGAATTAAAATACTCTTATGTATCATTATGTTTTAATTCCATTAAATATGAAATAGAAATGGAAGTAGCGTTCATGCGTAAGTACGGCTTACCATCTCCATGAAAGGTACATTTCATTTATTATCTCAAAATATTATGTACTATTATAAGTACATATATATAATGGATATATATGATGTATGATACATCTAAATGATTAATATAATTCTTGAATTAAAATATACATAGCTCTCATATAGTTTTGATTCCATTAAGACGAAATAGAAATGAAAGTAGCGTTCATGCGTACGTACGACTTATCGTCTCCATGAACGGTGCATTTCAGTTCTTTCCTCTAAATGATTATGTGATATTATAAATACTTGTATATGCTGGACATATATGATATATATGATATCCCAATCAGGAATGTCATTTTGGATATAAAGAACCATTGACCACACGAACAACGTGTAATTGTAAGAAGTCCTCTTTCGACTTAAGAACCAAATATCGACAAAACAAACATTATTAACTTAAATGATTAAAACATTGAAATAAGTGATATAAAAGGAATAATGAACTAGGAAAAGGTTCTTAATAAAGTGGAAATTAACTCATGTTTATTATTCAGGAGATTTAAAGAACGATCGAGTCAAGTCGGACCCGAGGTAAGGGATCCTACTCCTCTCTTTCTTTTTAAGTACACACTTTTATGTCATTCCTTTTAAAGCTCATATTTCTTGTTATTGGGATGATCATTTATATTACAATTACTCTAATTTTTATGTTCATGTGATGATAGAACCTATTCTCTCTCATCAATCCATTTTGGATGTTTTGAGTGGCGCCGTTAGGCTACCGAACTTTCGTAAGAGATCTATCCTCTCTCTTTCTTTTTAAGTACTCTCATTTATGTCACTTCTTTTAAGCTCGTCTTTGTAATGTTGGGGGATGTTATTTTGTATTCCTCTTGCTGTAAATTTTGTTTTAATGTTATGAGATACCCTATTTGATCTAATCAACCCATATTCGGATGTTTTATGTGGCACTGTTAGGCTGCCGAGTTTTCGTAAGGGATTTTTCATCTAACTTTTATTCCCGTGAGATTTATGCTACATTTGCCACAAATTCCATTGAGTGGTGTATGTACTGCCCATTATTCTACTCTTTGTGTAATATAATTTCTTTTATGAGTATTTACATCAATGATTTATTGTCCTTCTTTCATGGGGTGTATGTTTTGAAACATACCCAAGTCAGTAAGGGACACTTTCACCCTCCTCTTTTTTGAAAGACTTCTTTTGTTGGGTATTTTAATTTACATATTGTTATGTTTGGATATGTTCTCATATATCCTTATTGATGTAAATTTTATGTCCAAGTGATGAGATACACTTTTTATCTCTCATCAACTCATTTTGATGTGATGCCGTTAGCTATCAAGGGAACTTTTTAACCCAATTTTTATTTCTTTGGGTTCAACATGTAGTCATTGAATATGTCATCCATTGAATATGTGTGAATGACCTTTTATTGTTTTACAATTAATATCCACTTATATTGGGTTTACTTATATTTTTCACACATATTTTTGAGATTGATTTGTCCTTTATTTAAGGATACCTTCTCTATAAGGGATTTCATCACATTTGACATTTCTATTGAGGGTTCATTGTTGTTATGAACCAATTCATTCATATATGGTGTATATACTGTCCTTTGGAGTATTATATCATGAATCCATTTATTCTCATGATATTATAAAGTTCTGACTAAATGTTATTCCTCAATTATTGTATTCAAGTGTCTCTAATTTTGGTAAACCGCCTTTAACCAAAATATCATTTTAAATGTTTTAATTATTTGTTCTTATTAATATCCGTGTTTTCAAAATGGTTTTAAGGATTTATTTATATGGATATTAATGGTTTAAAATTTTAAGCTTCAAGGTGGTATTGGACACTTTGATTCAAAAATCTCTTTATTAAATGTTTTAAATGGTTTTGAAAATGGTTTTTAGAATGGATTCATTATTTCAATATCTTAAAATGTTATATTGTTTTTGAAATGTGGGAATGTTATATTTCATTTAGTCTTATGTTATGTGCTATGATTATGTTATGGTTCTAGGGAATTGTTATGAATACGGGTGGTTACGTGATAAACTAAGGGCGAGTGAGCCCGATATAGCTCTCCAATGCATTGGGTAACGCGAAGGGGTGAAACGTTAAGGTTTCTCCGAAGAGATTTAGGGAATATACTGTGATGGGTATTCCAAACGTAACCAAGAGGGTTACACCCTACGTAAGAATGTTATGAATGCCTCAAGATACCTTTATGTCTTATTATTTCAATGATTTATTCATGGTTTGATGAGGTATGTTAAAGTGCCTTTGTTTTATGGGTAAAATATGATTTAATTCTTATGTATATATGAACTCATGTTTCCTTTACATTTTTTATAACCCTTAATGAGCTTTTTATGCTCATCCCAAGTTTTTGAAATGTTTTTCACAGGTCAAGGGAAAGGTACAAGATGTGATGATAGTGTCAAAGATGTGTCAAGAAAGAATCCATGTTTTATTTTCAATATGTTTCCGTTGATGGGATGAATAAATACTGTCTTTTATGTAACCACTTTGTTTAAATGTAGAATGTAATGCAAGTTTCATGATCTAATTATCTAAAACTCTAAACCTGAAAAGATCATCAACGTGTAATCTTGTGATAACTCAAGATTATGTAAGGTTTAAGGCTAGGGCCTTATAATAAATGATGTCCCAAGGTGTGGTTTTCGGGAGAATTCACCCTCATATTAGAGTACGAAATAACATATATAACGAATTATCATATATAGAAGTATATAATCAGTGTTTCGAAGTGGTAAATGTAAAAAAAATTAATAAATAAATATAATACAAAAAAATAATTATATACCACGAATTATTTAAAAAAATCACCTACTTGGTTGAATAGACATATACGAATAAATTAAAGAATAAAAAAAAATAAAAGGCATGAATACCCACACAAATTCAGAATATATTCCATTATCCATGTACCCATCCAATCTGTCCTTCTTGATTAATCTAAGGCCATAGCCCAACCGATGTCTAAAACATAGTTAACATCTACTAAAATATATCAGATAATGATACATCTCAAGAGGGAGAAAATTTCTTATCTTTGGGACATGCCATGCTCACCTCCTCTATACATGTAGTTATATTCCATGTATTTAATTTAATAATAATAAATAAGGAGTTCAGATGGATCCCTTATATCCACGTTATACCACTCAGGTAGTGAGAACCTATTAGGTACAATATAATTTATGAGCATTCCATAATACCATTCAATATTATATTTTATAGTCTCAGTATATAGGAAATAATAACATTAAAAACATAGTTACATTCTTAAAGCGTATGTTCATTAGGAATTATATTTTTACTACTCTCATAATATAATATAATTACACAACATCATTCTATAACATGATAAACATCCATTCCTATGAATATATATGAAATGAAATAATTTTTCATCCACTAAAAAATAATTATTAATCAAGGCATCGATCAAGGACATCATCATAAATCTTCATCGGTGATAGAAGTGACTAGTTCTTAGGGGAAATTATGGTATCTAGGAACCAATGACATCACCTGGATCCTAGAAACATTGCTATCCTAGGTGATCCACAAAATAATAGGGGGACCAAAATTCACTAGACATCCTCCTACGTAATCCCTATATAGGAAGGAATCCCAATGAAATTATAAATTTTAGTAAGGTAGTATGGAAAAAAATAAGGCTCCATAGAGAGATCAAATGAAGTTCTCCTACACATCACTACAATTCGATCACATCACATTAGTCACGTATGTTGAGTTCCACAAAGAAGGTCTAGTATTCACTATTAAATTAATAGTATCTAATTGATATAATAAATATAAGAGTTGGTTTGGATGAATTCCTAATAACATATGTACATAATGAGAACCTCGGTATCACAAATTAAGAATGGGTTATCAGGTGACTCTTACTACCATATTTACGTAATCCATTAATAAACATTCTTAGGGAATGTCAACAATCATAGAAACCACTTGGTTCCCATTTTTTATTATTATTATGGGGTATCCCATGTTGGATCCTCTAGGTCCACATATAAGGATTAATATCCCTCTTAGGATCCTCAATGTGAAATTGTAAGCATAGGGAACCCTCAATAAATCCTCAAAATATTATGCAAGTGGGAAAATCATTCTTAGAATCCTCTAAGTCGATGTCGTGATCTCCGATCAACACTCAGTGAACCGGGATTAAATCTCTGCTGGAATTATGAACCATTTTGCATGGATTAAAGAACTACATCGGTTATTTCCACTACCGAACTCATTAAGAAATGGTTCATGACCCATATTGTTTCCCAAGGTCTCTCTGGGAAGGTCGACTCACCAAACCCTATCCATTCACACCCATTGAATGGCCAGCTTGTCCTGTATAAGATCTTTCATTCATCATTGTGTCATTCCCACCATTTAAAGAAGAATGAATACTTCTTGGTGTCTTTAGGTTCTTTGCCTCATCCAACAGGGGCCAATGTATAAAGCTATCTTATAGGGGTTGTCCCTCACCATTGTCTTCTATACATTAAAATTATATATTTTTTCATATTTAAATAAGTCATTATATTATTTTTAGTTAAGGGTTGTCACCCTCATCAGATGTCTAAATAATTCAAACACTACAATAAACATGAACATATACAATAATAATTGTACAAAAACCACATTCCTTATAAGAATAATTCTCATTAATTTCCAATGGCTAGGAGAAGCTATCAAGGCCCATCAAAGCTAACAGGATAAATATGTGGTAAATTTCGGCAACAAATCAAGTAGAATCGAATCAAGTATCAGTACAAGATAATTATTTAATTAATCTCAATGATTTATAATTAAATTTTTTTAAATATATACAAAAAAATTAATTCCTAAACATCACCGGTGAATCTCTTTACACCAGAACCACGAATTAACACTGACTAATAACACATGTAATCAACCCCATCCTTGAATGGATTAACCCCTATGAAACAATATAAAAATATTTATCCCTGAAATTTAATTTATTATTAAAATATTTTTAAATTCACATTTCTGACATTTTTCAATTAAATAACATTATGTTAACTAAACATGGTATCATATGTCCCCCATTTTCTAGGAAAATTAAAAATTTCATCACTATAATTCTATTTCTCAATACTCTATTATAATTTGAATTAAAATCTATGATAAGAGACACCCAAAATTATGAAAATATATAAGGGAATACCAAAGGATATTAATGATGGAAAATGACACCAAAACATTTAATAGAAACACTCTAAGGAAACCACCTTGAAGGTTTCTGATGAATAGAATAAAGGGGGTGGATTGTTTTTTTTCTAAGGAAAAAATTTTGTCGAAAATAAGGTAAACTGTCTTAAATAATTAAGAGTTAAATTGTTATTTTTTTCTCTTTTAATGAAATACATGATTTGCCACCCAATTGGCCAAACTATGTTCCAACCATGAACCCCCACTATCAGAGTGATACAACCCTTTTATGATTACCAAACATGGGTTAACAGACCATGTTCATGTTGATATATAGTTATACAATTAATTGTGGACTCCATTAAATATTCCACTTTCATACTACAAGTTTTTACAACCCATGTTCTTATACAATCATGGCTACAGGATTAGGCTGGAGGGTTAGAACTACCAATTTTCCCACCATGTACCATAGTTTTTACTTTTCCAAATATTCATCTTTAGGCCACGAACACCTAGGGTGATTTTGAAACCCCTACAATACCCTCTGATCCTTATACCATATCTAGTAACAACACATTGAGGAATTATGACCTTTAGAATTCCATTTTGAATGTTTGATCATAATATTACCTGCCAAGTAATTGGAAACATAAATTTAATCCCATCAATACATATATGGTACCTTACCATTTTTTATCAAGTATACGAATATATTAATTATAATATTTAATTATTTATTCAAATACCCCTTCTCGCTTATAAATAACACCAATTAGAACCCATTCATCATCACTTACATAATTTCTTCCTTTGAATAAATTCTATATATTAATATTTTTGAAGCCTATGATACTTTTTGGGTATGTTTTTATCTAATAATAAATCAATCAATTCATTGAATAAAAACATTATTATTGAGGGATCTCAAAGAATATATAACATAGTCTAATCTATTGTCCTTCGTTAACAATCTATTCCCTCTACGTACTAATTATAAATTATAAATATAATTAAATCATATATGTTTTAGAAATTGTGGCCCTGCCAGAATATAAAATAACAACATTAATTCAATCGTGTATACGTCAAAAACATCAAGAATAAACAACATGTGAGATATATTAATTTCTGAAAACCATTATATCATAGCCCTTAAAATGTTAGATAAAAATTGAGATTAATAATTTTTCAAAATTATTGGTCTTACATAGATATAAAACAAATTCAATGGTTACAAATTAATTAACAATTATAATAAAAATCAATTGAATATAAATTAAATGTTTTTATGAAAAAAACATATATGTGATCGATATTTGTTTATAATAATAAATGAAACTAATAAATATTTTTGGTTTCTTTTCATGAAAATTAAATAGTATATATTAAATAAAAAATTCATTCATATCATATTTTAATTTATTTGATAGGAATAAATCAAATTTTGTTCATAAAAAAAATGTTTCTAAAAAAATGTTTCATCTCATTATTCCATCATATAATCCAATTAAATTATACTAATTTTAGAAAAGATTTTTTGAAATCATATTGTAAAAATTATATTTGAGTGAAAAGTTATTATTTTTCTGAAATAGTTATATTTTAGTGAATAATGAAAAATATATATTATTGTAAATTTGAAATTTCTTGTGAATAAATTTTTGAATTAAAAATCCCAAATGTTCATTGAATATGACTTTAAATTAAAAAATTATATTATTTAATTTTTATAATAATTAATATCATTTAGGTGATCTTTATACCTAATTTTTTATAACTTTATTCAGGAAAAAAATATACCATTTTCTGAAAAAAAAAATTATGAACATAATTCTCCAACATTTTAATTGATTAAAATATATACAACTACGTAAATATTAAAATGAAATATATAGATTATGTGTCTTTATATAATAATTTAAATTAATATAATTATTATTACTTGAAATGTCGTTAATATATTACCATCTTAATCTTGAGAAATTTATTCCCAAAAAAATATTTGTTCGGCAATATTTGAGGGTGTCGTTTTAAATTAAATTATTACACATCTATGAATATTATTTAATAATTTGTTTTTTCATATCCTTAATTATAATAATTAATTTTATATAATATGGATATCATCATTTTTGGAATAACGATTCATATTTTCAATATTTTTCATTACACACAATACCATGTTTAGATTCCATTAAACAAAAAATAGTTTTTATCTTGCATGATATGTAACACTCAGTGTATCATACGTCACATTTAACACAACGATTAAATAAAATATTAAATATTATTAAAATTTTAATATTTATTATGATAGTTATCCCCAAACATTTGGAATGGAGGGTATGAATAGGAATAACTAAATTTTGGAAATACATGGTTTAAAAAACTAAATAAAATGTTTAATTTTTTAAAAATTAAATTAAAATGAAATTAAAATCTATTAGAAAATAAAATAATCTACTACTAAGAAACTATTATTATGCAAATAATCATGTTTAACTTCAATTAATTAAAAAAACCAATCTGGATGAATTATTATTGGGGAATTTATATAGTATATTTCTGATAAACTATTTAAAATTCATTTTATTTATTTTATACTATTCTTATAGGATTAAAATTTATTTTATACTTAAAAACTATTATTTAAAAAAGAATATTTTTTTCTTTATTTAACATATTTTGGAAATAATTTTTGAAACTATTAAATAAATTATTTGAAAAAATTACTCGCAATTTTTAAATCATGATGAAAAAATTTTCATAGGGAGATATTTTTATGTATTCAGGAATATAAGAATTGTTAATGATTAGTGAAAAATACGGAATTTTAATGGAAAACATCATTTTTCATTATATTATATATATAGTTATTTATTTAATCTAAATATTTTTCAATTATACATATATTAATATAATTTATTTAATTTTAATAATTTTCAAATTTATATTTTATATAAAATATTCGTAATATTTACATCATTTTTCTCTTTGAAAATCACTTTCATATCACGATTAACGGATTATTTTAAAAATAAATATTTCCACTTCATGGAAATTATTTTCTGAAATTTTTTTAATATTTTTAGTCTTAAGAATATATATTATCTCATATGTTCAAAATAATATTTTATCAAAATTAATTGTGAAAATAATAATATTAATTACCACATTTAAGTGAAAAATAAGTATATATGTCGATTAATCTGAAAAGGTATCTGTAAAAATTGAATATTAAGTTGTATAAAATATATTGAATGGCCATATATAGACAATATATTTTATATGTATATATAGTACTATATTTTGGAGCCATGTTTCATTATAATAAAGTGGGTAGACAATATTAGTTTCAAAAATTAAATGTATGTCACTCACATCACATATAAAAGACCACCCCCTCAACTATATTCATAACACATTGAAACATATTTTGATCATAAAATACCTTCATAAATCCTTTCCCAAATTCCATCCAATCATATTGGAAGTATTTATTTTTCTATAATGACATCCTAGTAACGATTTTTTATAACCTAAAGAAGATACCCGATGAAGAGGTAACATTCTTAAATGATCATTTTATTTTATATCTTCCTCCACTTACTTTTATAATTATTAAACCATGATTAGAAAATAACTTCATTATATTACATATTATGGTAATTATTTATGTTAGGATCATGACCTAAAACTATCTACACATTCATCAAATGTGTTGTGAAAATATTTTTCATGTGTTTGACAAAATACAACCTCGTGAATCAATTTTATTCATTTTTTAATTACCACCACTTATTGTAGGGTACGATGATGCATTATACATATATATATAATTTATAAAAAAATTATTCCTAATTATTCATTATATCTTTTATTAATTTTTTAATTTCCATTCGATAGGGAATACAAAAATGTCGCTTATGTATTTTGGGGTCTACTGCCAACATGAAGCAGTGCAACTCCCTCTTTTTACCATCACACCTCACGGAAGTTATATATAAGTAAATATAATGTAATAATATTTTTTATGATATTACTAAAATATAAAATATTAAAAATTTATTTTCCATAATTATCTTTAATAAATGGATTTTTTTTCCTCATTTAAATGTTAGTACGGTCTACTATCTTCATTATTGTAATGTACATCATTTATCAAAACAATTAATCAGGATGGTTTTAAAAAATGGGGTATAAATATGATAATTATTTCATGATGATTACTATATATATTATTTATTCCTGATCAGTGTTAGGGATCCAAAAATTAAGAATCATACATATAAAAAAATATTATTTACCAAAATATGATTTTAGCAAGGAATTGTTTATAAACAAGTAATAAATGGTCCTAGGTAAAAAATTTAAGAAAGTAATAGAATTTTAGTATCTATTTTATTTTTGAGATACTTATAATAATTAACCACATATTTGTATTATGTTGTGTTTATACTTCGGTATATAATTTTTATATCATAAATCAAATTATTTTAATTATATTTAATATTTCATTTTATTTCATTCTATTGAAGGCTTATGATTCAATATTTTAGTAAAACATTAATATATTTATGTCTCACTTTTTACTTCTATAAGAATCATGTCATATTCACCACCTATGTTGTATGTGGGTTATATAATACATGTGAATGTATTTTATAATTCACATACTAATATTTATTTATAATTAAATATCTATTTTAGGGTTAATCTTTCATAATGTTTATTTATCAAATATTTCTATATCAGTATGGGATTTTTTTCTATATTTTCATGAAGTTATTTTTTCCTATGATATTATATGTTTCCTGTAATTTCATTCGTTCAATAGTATTACAATTAATTTTTCCAATTTCGTATAATATTTATGTTATAATCACATCATTTATTGGGATTTACCAAAATGGTACATATTATGATGATGTGTTGTGATATGTATATCAAGAAAAACATTTATTTTCATATCCTCTATTTATTTTATGATAATAAATCATTTCCCGTACTTATATTTTATTTATGTACTATGATTTTCAAATGCATTTTTTTAAAAAAAATTCCTTTATTTCTCCCTTTTTTCATAATACATTATCTCCAAAAAAACTGTCTTTTATAAAAATGCTTTTCAATTTGTTTTTAAATTAATAAAAATTATTTATTATATACATATTTACCAATGATTATATTTTTATTAAAATAATTATAGTAATCTTTACATCATTTTACAAACAATAGTAATCTGTCTGTTAATAAAAATGTCTTGAGAATATTAATTTTTACATATATGACATGAATATAAATTACCACTACGATGGAACTTCTTTTTTTAAGCCTCATTTATATTTTTTCAAGTTTATTTTAAAATAATATTATATTCCAAATGTTTTTTTAATGAGTTATTCTCAATGTGAATGGTATATTTCCCTCAACAAATGTATTAAATGATTTGTGATGAATAATTTATGTGTTTTGATAATTGTTTCAAAAGTAAATTATTTCAAAAAAAATTATGATGAGTTTCTTTAAAATGAAAAATAAAAACTATTTTCTTCATGATAAGTTCTATGTGATTTTTATTCAAAATAATTATCTATCAATGATGGCATCATTTTATATAACATATACTTTACATGGAAAATTATAAAATGATATTATTATTATTCTTTCTCTAATTGGATATTTATGATGAAATGGTTTTTAGGAATCACATTTATCATACATGGTATATAACATGACAAAAATATTATAAAATATGATTCTATTAAATTTCTATACACTTATGGAATGGTGAAATGATTATGAAATTTGTCCCTCAAATGAATTGGAAAAAGATTAATATCTCTTGAAATTAGATGGACTGGAATAATGAGTGAATGATTTTAGCTATGGGAAATTGTTCTATATGATGTTATTTTAAGTGAATCTTGAAAACTATATTGGTTTGGGGCTGTAAAAATATATGATAACCTTGGTAGTGAGCCTTAAATAAACAATATAAATTATTTTACTTTACATATTCAACCATGAAAATTTCTGGTTTGATGAAAATTTTATGATCTCATTGACCAAGATATTTGGATAATTTATGATTTGTAAATTATAAACATCCAATCTTTATTCCATGGCTTAGGATTGTGATATATGGTATAAATTGGATGGTTTTCATATTTTATGCTTGTGTTCTCAAACCCTTATGTTCTTATCATGATTAATTATCTCCCTTGTTTACCCATATTGATATTTTTATATCACCCATTCCTTTGTTTCCATTCCCTAAGTTATAAAAAATGGTTTTAATACAGGCAGTGATTTTGAGGAGGAATAACGGAGAAGAACATTATGTGAGATGTTGAAGAATATTCAAAAAATTAGAATATTTTGTCCATAATTTCCGATTAAACCATGCTTATTTTAAATGAGGAATTTATATTTCAAATTTATAGAATATTCATATAAAAATAAGTAATATCCATGTATGAAAATCTTAGGTCATTATACTTTCTATCATAGGAAAGTATTATTTATCATATGATGATAAGGAAGAGAAACAATTAGTGATATCCCAAGAGATATTTCAATGGATGTGTCAAGGGATGTCTATAAGGATAAGCCAAAGGATGATTCAATGTTTTGGAAAATTTCATAAAAGTTTTTTAATGGTACGAGTGAGTGATTTCTTGGAAATCATATCCCTTCTATAAAATACAAGTGAATGTATATCTAGAAAAAAGACACCTTCTGGTAACAACTTAAAAAATAGTGCACTAATATGTACATGATCATCACCTAGTCCATGAATGTGGGTCATGCTTGGAACATGTTTGGACACTCCTCGAGGATATGATTTGGAAATATAGAAAATTTTTATGAACCATCAAAAACGATATAAAAACAAGAAAACTATGAATGACCAATGATATACCTAATGTTTATTATATTGAAAATAAAGGTTCATTATTTTGACATCCTAGAATTTAATTTTCATGATATTTTATTTTCCCACTATGAATATTGATCTCTCAGAGTCAGAAAATAAGGGAATGATATTGTTCAAAAGGGAATTCATGTATTAGATACCTTCCATAAAATAAGTTTCATCTTATTATATGGTGATAATTTGGGAATAACAACTCAATGTAATGTCTCAGATGAACTTGGATATGTCTTATATGTGGATATAAAGGTCATATATTATCAAATTTCTATGGGAATATGAAATGTTCTATTAATTAAAATAATGGGAATATTGGTCCCCCAAAAGGTATTATATATGGATGAATTATCTAAAAATGTATGTTATGGGATTTATGAAATTCATTGTCAAAGTGGGAAATCATGTGATGAAAATCTGTAATGTGGAAGGAGTAATGGATATATTACTGATGATGAGGATTTTATGACTGAAATATGAATGGAAATATATATTAAGGAAAAAGATGATGAAGCTTAGTCAATGGATTTCTGATGGGGGAATTATTGAAGTGTTTATGAATTAGAATAATTGAATTATATTATATATTAGTATTTTTCATTGTGAATTTAATAGAATATGATGAATGCTAATAATGACCAAGAAATGTGAGTTAATGGAATGGTTATATTTAATGTAAAAAAATGTATTTCGGAAGATATCCCCTAATATGATTTCTATGATGAGAGAATTGATTTTTTTTCATGAATAAATTGAGTATTTATATGGAAAATGTAAATTGGATATAATAGATGACCTCAGAAATTATTGTGTTATTTCCATGAATTGATTTATTTTATCATTGATATAGTGTATACCATATTTGATATATAGAATATGTTCAATAATATATCGTGTTATTCAATAACTAAGAATCATTCATGTTTTCAAGTAATATTAATGGTAATTTTGTTATTACCAATCTTTAATAGAATATATGACCAAAGAATTCACATATTTTACCTCCGATAATTGAGCGCTACTTAATGATATTACGAGGATTAAGGTTTAATTTGGGGAATTCAGTGAATTTTTTTATTTTTAGAAGGTTATTATAATTAAAAATTCATTGAATTGTTTGTGTTGATCATCAAATGAGGATTTATACAATAATTTATTACATGAACACATGAAGATTCATCCATATTGGATAACCATTGTAAAAATTCTTTAACAAGAGATAGAGGGAAGGGGTTATCATTATTTTATGGATATTATTTAGTTCTTTAGACATGAAAATTTCAACTCTTAGAGAATGTGATAGTGACGAAAAAGATCCAGGCATGAACAAAATATTAAATTATGCCTATAAAATGAAATTACATCATGTATGTACATTTAAAAAATTTATCACTCTATATTGAAAAGGAAATCCAATCCATTATGAAATTGATATTAAATTTAAATGCTTTCATGCAATTATCATTACTGATAAAATAAATGAGATTTTTCAGATATCACGGTTTCAGGATTTTGTGATAATTAACCATCCTTGGATTACACACATTCTTGAGATTTATGATCTCTATATCTCTGAAATATTTTTTTTCACTTTTCTATTATAACAATATATGTAATTTTAACCTATTTTCAAACATACTATGTATTATTCTAGATTAGTTTCTCAAATCCATTTTTATATTTCAAGAGGATGTTTTTTTAAAACATTGTACAATTTGGGTCTTTATAATGTAATTTTCAAATATTAAACTGTTAATGGGAAAGATAGATTTTGAGGGATAAATTCATTTTGACGGTGTAGAATATAATACTGCAATATTTTATGGAATATTTTTTTTCAAATATGTGTAATTTTTTTTACATTATTCACTAAAATCAATACCAAATACACATTATTAAACACCCATAACAAATATTTGTTAAAATTAAATATAATAAGTGGTTTATCATGGATCACACACAACATATTGTTTAAATGAAATGTGGAATGCTATTAAAATATTGTTATTTAATATTATATTAATCAGCTATCCATTTGAATGGTAGTTGTTAATATGATTAATAATTTCTGAAAATTCATTATCAAAACATGTATATAAAATAAATTATATTTTTTCAATTTATATAAAAATAGAAAATATATATTAAACTAATGGAAATAATTTTCTAAAAAAAATTAAGAAAAAAACATGTTTTACCAAATTAAATTTAACAAAATAATTTTTTTATTTATTCTAATGAATTTTATATATAATAAATTAAATAAACTTTTATCATTATAATTACCTATTTTAATGTAAATAACTAATAATAAATCCAATTTTATGCTTAAAACTGTATATTCCAAAAAAAAATAGTTTAGTTGTATTTTTTACTAAAAATTATGATTTTTTTTATTACTTAAGAAGATTTATTTTTACAAAAAACATTAATTGATTAAAACACAATTTCATCAATATATTACTCATTATTTTTAAACTTTTTTTGAAAATATTATTTTTTTGATCAATTTTGAAAAAATAATGAATATTAATAAAAAATTGACCGTTATTATAAATTCATTAAAAAATTTATTTATTTATAATTTTATTTAAAAGAAAATATAAATTAGTTATATATATTTTTATCCAATTTAAGATATTTTAATATTTCTGATTTGGAATTTTCATTTAAAAATATTGTAATCATGTGGCCTTTTTCTCATTGAAGAACTGCTTTCTCATCCCAAATTTTGAAATAATTTTAAAATAATAGTTACCACTTTTCTGAAATGAATTACCAAAATTATATTGGATATTTGGTTACAAAAAAATTTATAATAATTTCAATCTAATTTCTTACCATCATAAATAGTGAATACTAATAAAATAATAACCTTGTTTAATGGAAAAATGGGTTCCCTTATTATTAAACTTAAAAGGTAAGGGATAAAATGATATAAAATTAGTATAAAATATATTTGATGCCAAAATATGAACACCATAATTTCTCATAATTTATATTACTTAATTTTTGATACTTTTTTCTTGAAAAAACATGGGTAAACTTTTTTTAAAAAAACATTACAAGTGTGACAGTCACCTCACTTGTAAAATACAACCCTTATCCTCTATTATTTACACCTCAAAACCATTTTTGTTTTTACAATAAATATCCAAAATACATTAAAAAATTGACTCATAATAACTGATAATCCTTATTTATTTCATAAATCAATCATAAAAATGAATGTTTTGGCAAACCTATGGTGGATACCCAAAGAAGATGTAATGTTCTTCAATGATAATTTTGTTTTATTTCGTTCTCCAACTAATTAAATTATTGTTGAAAAATAATTATATAATAATAAAAAGAATGATAAAAATATTCTTATTATTTTATTTTATGTTCATATCCTAAAACCACCTCTTATTTCATATAATGGGTTTTGAAATCATTATCCATGTGTATCTCGGACTACAGTCTCGCGAACTGATATCCTTCGTTTTTCCATTACCAAATCTCACAGTTAGTTATGATGATGGATATAAATTATATAAATTATATTTATAAAATTAGTGGACCTATGGATTAATTATATAATATATTACATGTTTACAATATATTCTATTGTGGATAAAATTACGTCACTCATCTGTTTGGAAGGATACTGCCTTACAAATCAATGTGAAATGTTTTTCACTAAGGCATTATGAGGATGATAATAAAAATAATTTTATCGAATACACGTGATATAAATGGAATAATGATTACATTGATGACATATTTATCATTCATTACAAATAATATATCATTTTATTTGTTATAATTTCACTCGTTGAGTGATGATTACATCATTCTAGTATAAGTAGACTACCACCTTCACAAAGCGATGTGACTCACACATTGCATCACCACAAAAATTTGTGATATATATATATATATATACATATTCAAAGGATGACTATATTATATTTAATATTATTAAACTATAAAATAATACTTAACTCCTTTCAATAATGATCATTGAAAAATGGATATGTTACTTATCTGTATGAATAACCAACTTTCTTCATGATCATAACATACTTCATTCCCAAAAACCATCATTCAAGATTAGTATTAAAACTATAAATTGGTTTAAAATATTATAATTATTTCATTATTAAAAATATGTATATTTTTAAAATATGATCATTCTATGATTAAAAATTATAACAATTTAAAACATATAGAAAAAAACGAAGCCGTTATTACCTGAAATGGGATTTTTTCAATGAATTGTTAGTATACATGTAATAAAAGGTCATATGTAAATAATATTTTATAATATATATATATATATGTTTCTATAAAATATCTATTATAAATATATATTTATTATCAATTAGGTCAGATCATGTATGGAGGAAGTCAATACTTATGGTAATGGATTTTTCTCTCTCTCTTTTATTTATGGGAGACATGCAAATTCAACAGTATTTTTTTCTACTGTATATACATTCAGTATCACATATTATACCCAGAATATCATTAATATAATTATATTTGACATTTAATTTGATTTAATATTTTATGGGGCATAATATTAAAGGGCATACTAAATCAGTAAGTGATATTTGTCTCACATTTTACTTATGGGATACACATGTCATATTTAGCACACATTTATTTTTAATGGTGTATAAACCTCTGATAAATTTATTTTATGATTATGATACATAAAATTATTTATATATACATATGTAATTTAGTAACTATCTTTCCCTGTGTTTTTTCTGCAAATTTTACAAAATCAATAAGATCTTTTTGTCTAAATTTTCCTTCTTTTAGACAATTTTATGTTATGCACTTACTTTCAATAATGAATTGTCTATATTGACTAAATATAATTTAATATTAGGTAATTATGTGTTATTATTGATATTAAATGTTTCTTCTATTATTAATATTTCATGGTTCTTACAATTCATTGTTTCCTAAGTGGTAATGTTTTGATGTAACCATTTCATTATATATTAGTGTTGTTCACGATTTTGGATCCAATAATGAAATATTATGATCTATCTCTTAAGAAATACATATATTTTATTTCCCTAATATTATGATATCAGAATAGATTTTTTCAATTATTTTTCTTCTAATTATATACTCAATTGTAAAAAATATTTTTTTATGAATATTTTTCTTTATTTCCCACTACGGAAATAATCACTTCTTCATCCAAGAACCATATGTTTAAAAATAAAATTTTTTTTTAAAAAAATTATCCAAATGATTTATGAAAATATATTAAAAATTTTATAATTTTTAAAAAATTATTTGAAATGAATCTTTCAATCATTTTTCAAAAACTGACTATTTGGATTTTACTAAAAATGAGAATAACATAAATATTTGAATGTTTACTCCATGAAAATAATTTCTTTCCATCATTAAAATTATATTTATTGATGATACAATTATATATTTTAAATGTTATTGTAATTTAATAGTATTTTCTAAATCATTTAAGTTATAATAACAATTTTCCAAGATGAAATTATATTTTCCTCAATAAATGGTTGACATTAATCTTAATGCTTCCATTATAAGATTATAATTTCAATTTCAAAGAAAACTATTACAAAAAAAAATTATGATGTTTTTTATTAAATTTCCATTTTTATAGAATTTTTTTCTCTTTTAGAAATATTTTATTTTATTTTTCATTCAAATTCATACTTACTCTAAGATGACACCCATTGAGGATAATTATGATTTAATAAGTAAGTGATCAATGGATACCAGTCTTATTCTTTCTATGAATGGTTTATGTTTATAATGATATGGTTTTTTATGTAACCTATTTCACCACTATGGGTTCTATCATGATTGAAATATTATAAAACCAACTTTTCAATGGTTATACAATTATGTAGTGATGAAATGATTTTGGAATTTATATCATTTCTAAAAAATAAGATATGATTAAATATTTATGAAACGCATTTATATTCATTGGATATGACATGATGAATATTTTATGATCTTGTGACACAAATATATATATGATATTAATTATGTGACGGTTGGGACATATATATAACTCCATGAATTGGGTAAATATTTATACCTCATTAGATAGATAGGATTTGATTTGGGTGTAAACCCTATTCAATTAGGGACATTGTCCGCTATGATCATCCTGGGAGTAACCATTCACTATAATGATGGTTTTCCTGGTGAACCCATTATACTATCTTATTCTTGGCCAATATTCTTTACTAAAATTGAACTGATATTCTATGATTTTTTACATCACATAATTTCATGTATTATGAAAAAAATTTGTTTGCATATATCATGTTATTTTATTTTACTATGATTCATGCCCTATAAAATACAAAATATATAAACCCAAAATCGCGATTATGATATTTGAAATTTAGGTTATGGTTCTCCAATGTTGTGATCATGATATTTTACCCTTATGTTCATGTTATTCTTATGTTTCTCTTAATATTAACCATTATAAGAATATTATATCACCCTTTCTGATGTTTCCATTCCCCTGGACATGAAGATTGTTTTTAAGTATGTTATTTTTTTGAATTTTACAAATGGATATGATCATTATTAGATATATTTACAAATATTCATCAAAATAGAATATTGTGTATCAATCCTCCCAAGATGATAAACTAATATGGTACTCATGGACATTCTAGTCTAATGTATTCAATGTTAATCTAAATTGATTCCAAATACATAAATGAAAATAATGGCTTGTTGTAAAAAATTATATAAAAATTCCAATTTTTTAGGTATATAATAAATAATCTATACTTAAAAATACTAATTGACATGGTGAAAAATAGTATAGTAAAAGTAAGTAACATTATTAAATAAGTTGGGACATTTATAAATAAAACAATTTTTTTATAATTGAATATACATAAAAAAACCTCCAATCCATTATTAGTCAAATTTTTAGTCTCATGGGGTTACAGTGACAACCATTATTCAATATTTTTGTGTATTTAAAAAATTTCCACTCCTCCTAAATTATAAAAGGGATCTCCCTACCTTAATTTTTCATCACATCTAATGATATTTGGATCCAACAACCCTTATACAATCACAATAATGCATAAATATACAGATTCTAGAGCTCATTTTCTTCAAAAAGACCAACTTTATGGTCTTTAATTACAAATGTAATGGAGATATTCCTATGTGAAGGTAAATATCTTCACTATGTTCTGTAGTTTTTATTAAATAATTTTAAACCAACAATTAGGTCTTAACAATTACAATATAATAACAACAACATATATTAGATACTATTATTTTCTTATATTAGTGAAATAATATTTATACATCTCACTCCCTATAAAAATTGGAATCAAATCCATCAGGCCTATATACAACGTAATACAAAAAAATAAACTAATATAATTTTTCATCCACAACATACTCAAATAGATATTAATAAAAATTGAAAAAATGAATATATTTGATACATATGAAAATAATTTTTTTCTAAAAATCAATATATATTTCACTTCCTTTCTCGTTCACCGATTAAGATAATGATATCATTTATCATTCATGTGTAGGACCTACCATATTTCTAATGTGATGAGAATTATTTTTTATGAAAACACCCATCACTGGTTCTAATAACGTATTCAATGAATAAATAATATATATATATATATATATATATATATAATTTTGGAGATAATAAAACTATATCCATATCAAAATAATAATAACATCATGAAAAAACATGCTAGTGAAAATGAAGTTGTTAACACACAAAATTGTGGTAATAATTTAATATTATTAACCAAAAGGTGAAAATATATTTCATTAAAATCACATATAAGGTTATAAAAATTAAAATGGTTCTTTTATAAATCAATAAAATGTTTAAAACCATTATAATATATGTTAATGAATGTTAAACTATTTGGATGCTTGATATAAGGGAATTTATAACACAATTCTTAATAATTTTGTGAAAATTCTACAAAATTTACTATATTATACCAACATTACAATTGAAATGATACGTTATTGATTTTTGTTATTTCAACTTTTTATTTAATTTTTTTATAGATAATCAATCCATTGATTCACTCATAGTTCAATTATACAAAATTTTCAATCGATTTTATCTTAAAATCCATTCATTTATTCATATTTTAATATTTAGCATGTAATTTTCATTAATATGGAGTATATATTTCATTTTTTTCTTTTAATATAATAAATAATTCATAATTAATTATATTTAATTTTTCATTTTTATTTATTTCATCCAGTGGGATTTTATTTAATGTATCCAAATGGAAAAGGATTTTACAACTAATTCTATTTTCTTGAGTTATATTAAATATTCATTGCCATTGATTTTCTATAATTGTGTGTGGGATAACTTTTAGTTATATTATGTTTTAATTGAACATAATTATGTATATGTAAAATTTATTTACATAATCATTTCATCCTTTAATGTCATGATATTTTTAAGAGTTTTCAACTCAACATCAACTATATTGAGATATATTTAGTATTATAAACGCATTTATTTTTACAAGGTGAATCTAAATCCCCAATGTTATGTTGTATCCTGATTATATTTTTATTCATGGTATTTAATGTTTCATTTTTTTATTAATTACATTGGGGTTAGGATTCAAAATTTAACAATGTGTAAAGTGTTTATGATACAAATTTATTTTAATTGGGATTCATTTTTCTTTAATTTCCATTAAAGAAAATATTATATAAATGACTAATAAAAACATACTGTTTTATTATTTTATAGTTATTCATGAAGTTATCAATTAATAATACCATTTTACTATCCATTTTAATTAAAATGGTTGATACAATGTTTAGGAAAATATTTTAATGCCTCAGGTTTTTTTTAAACGAGAAAACTAACTTCCATAGCTTATGTGATACACAACACTGAGACCAAAAAAAAATAATTATTTGAATGTGAATATTATAATACATCCATTAATTTTTTATGATATAATTATGAATTTATAAATATGAAATATTTATATGACCAAATTATTGAGATAAATGGTTAGTAATCCTTAAATAAATTTTTAGTAATTTCATTGGGTTTCATCAAAATATATTTTCATCATAAATGATTTTTATTTCGTTCTATGAAAAAATATATCTTATAATTTGTTTATAGAACACTTAGAATATGTATTTGATAAAAAATAAATCCATTTTTGTTACATCATATCAAAATATCATATTGTAATTTTTTTGGATTTTTCAGAAAATTTATTTTTTTATTGAATAGAAGAAATTCCATTATTATGTAAAATTTTAATATTATTTTTGATAAATTAATTAATTTAAAATTTAAATAATTTATTTAATTCTATTTTATGTTATAATAATAATTATTCAGTTATATTTAATAAATTTAATTACATTCAAATAATCATTGTGCTTGATTTATGTATATGATGTTTTTTAGTATTAAAAACACATTTTTAAGAAAAATATTTCAAAATGCATAACAAATATCCATTTTAATTAATTAAGATAACCCAGAATGGTAAATGATCTAAATTTAATTATTATCATATATATATATATATATATATATTAATAATTGAAATTCATATAATTCAAATTACTAGTTATAGAGTTAAATTGAAATCATCTTTTACTTAATGAAAATGTATTTTTCAAGAAACATATTGTCATCATGTGTGTGGGTATTATAATTAATTAAATTATTCCACCACTATAAATTATTTTTTATTAAATGGATTTCATATTTTGATTATTTTTAATTAATATTAGTTAACAGGATCATCCTAATGTTTTTAAAATATGAATAGTAAATGTTATAAATAATATATATCATGGTAAAAAGAAAAAATATGGTCTTTTTAAAAGAAAATAACCAAGAATAGACAAAAAATTTAATATTTATATTCTAGTTTCATTAAAATTATGATTATTTATATTCATTATATTTTTTACTTTATAAATGAATAAGTAATTAGTTTGATAAAAATTATATTTTCATACAATAAAACAAAATTGTTTTCGGTAATATTCAAATTGAATTATGGAATTTATTTTGATTAATTGATGGATTTTTAAAATAAATAATATTTCACTAAAATATTGTTTTTAAATGAAAAGTATTAAATATTATTTATCATTTAATATTTATTAATTCAAATGAATTTCTTATAAGGGTTCAAAAGATACATTTTTCAAAAAAGCCATCATCTCTCAACTATTGTCGATTCCTATTATAAATGTGAAAATAAAAATATTTAGAAAAATAATTTGATAAAATTATTATTATTTTTAGGAATAAGAAAAATGAAATTAATCAACAATGAATTTTTCATAACTTAATGATAAAACTGATGTTTAGGGTGAAAATTATATTCCATATAAATATAAGGTGTGTATTTTGACATCATAATGACCCCAATGTGATGTAATAAATACTATAAGGGTTATCCGAGACCAAATATTTGTTTTAAAATTAAAATTATGTTATCTTATGTTTACTTTATTAACTTTATATTGGCATTATGAGTCCTCCAAAAATGATAACATATTTTAAGAGTTTAAAATTGTTTCCTTAAGAGTCTGACTCGTCACCACATAACGAAGGAAAATATTTTATAAATTTCAAACTATTGCCTTATAAAATAATCAAATCAAATAAAATTTGGTGTTAAACATTGGAAAAATACATTTGATGGTTTGTGTATTTTGTATATTTTATTATATATAGTCAAAAAACCGATTTGATAAAAAATAAAGATATCCCCACTCATTTCTAATATAAACCAACCCATGCATCCATTTATCTTCTTTACAGATCCTTTGGAAACATCGAAACTATTCAATAACCTCTATAGAGTCCCCCAATGGTTTTAAAAATCTCATAATAATTCACACTCAAGAATTTGGAGTCTGATACTCTGGTAAGGTATTTCTCTCTTCTCATTTCCATTCACGAACATAATTTATGATACACTTATTAGTCTCTATTTTTTTATGTTAGGATATGTTCACACATAAATCCCTAGTAATAAATTTTAATTATAAATAAGTATATACACCTTTTACTATCTTTATTATCCCCCATGAGAATTTATAACCACATATTACCATGCTGACATTTAGTAAGGGATCCTAACCATCACTTTTTTTTAGAGTTTACTTATTATATTATTATTTATATTAAGAATTTATTATGTTGTTTTATATACATAAATGTAACCATTACTACCCTTTTTATGCCCATGATTTGATATACCCATTTCTCTATCATCATCCAATTTTTTGAGTTTTTATGTGATGGTGTTAGGTTACAGAAAGTTCACCATGATAAATCTATTTTAAAACAACGGTGTTGTCAATACCATACACATTTTCTATATGGGATTACACCATTATAAATAAAAAATTATTTTATTTGGAACTAACATTTATGTATTCCAAACTCCTTGATCATGGAGTACAATGTGATGATAAATGATTCAATATTTTGTGATCTATATAGAACACATAAGCATTGAAATGAAATAAATGTGACAGGTGAACCAAAAATTATATAGGGATCCAATGTATTGGGTAATGTTTAGCCACATGAGAGTTCATTTTGGGAGGGAAAGTTAACATTATTCTATTATGGTACTATTTGCATCATAATTTCTGGAAAATTATCCTCAACATAGTTTTTGATTCAATGTTTTAAGTAGTTTCCATATTTTCCATGTTTCCTTTTGATTATAATTTTATATCATGTTTTATTTTTAATGTTTATGATTCTCATTCATTTTTTGAATCTAAGATATGCATATTTTCTATCATGAATTAATTCATTTTATTCCATTTTTATTTACTTACTCAGCTTTATAGATCCACCCATTCTTTATGTATGTCTATGTGTTGTCCCAGTCAGTTTGAAGAGCGACCATGTTAATTAAGTGTTTAAAAAATTTAATTTACTTATATGTTATATTGGTATTAAATAAACCTAATTCCCAATAAAAAAAATAATTCTCAATATTATGGGTAATATTAATTTTCATTTTATTTGATAAATCATTTATTAATTTGGAATACAGAGTATTGGAGTTAAATTTTATGTCAGATTATAAGATTAGTTATTGTTGGGATTATGATTTACAAACACCATGGGTAGCTTTATGTATAATACTATGTGTACAAAAAAATATAAATTTTTGGATTTTTAGATTATGTAGATTATCATGAAAAAAATACATGTGTAGACACTACAAGTGGTTGTGGTTCTGAAACATATGTACCTATGTGTAACAACTCTAACAAGGTGTGTCGGGCCTAACATGGTTGGACCTAATACACAGTAATGGGCTTTACTGTGCACCTTATTTGACACACTTAATGGATATACTTAGGAAAATTCATAATCACATTATAATCATATATTAAGGGAACATTAAATATAATAAGTTCCCATGATAAGAAATAGAACATAGATAAAAATCATTGAAACCTATATATTCATAAGTTGTTGAATAAACATCATTTATATGTTATACCATTATGACCATTTTCAATGAATTGACAGTCTTATTATCCATCAATGTGTTATGGTTTTTTTTTCATTGAATTTCTCCTGACCATGTTCTCTATCACACAATATCAGTTCATTATTGTTAGTTTTAATTTCCTTGTATTTGTTTTGACTCCCCACCAATGTCCCCCTACTTTGAAACCTAATTATGATCTGACTATCAAAATTCACTTTCTCCATCTTCAAATGGTTTTTTATTAACCCTTTTTGTGTTGTGGTTTTTCATAATATTTTTCAATGTCTTAAAATATTATTACCCCATGAAATATTAAATTATGATGATGAAATTTTTTAAATGGGTGAAGAATTTAACACCACTTTTTTAATATAAAACTACGTTTGATGATGTATGTGATACACATCATCGAGCCCAAATAATCCACGATAATTTAAATTTGACTATTTTAATAATTCAACTAAATTATATTATACAATTGGGATTAAATACATTATGAGATATTTTTATTTCATATTATAATTGATAAATTATTGATAAATAATCAATAATTTTTTGTTAATTTCATTTTATTCACTAAAATATGTTTTTTAAATGATTTTTTATTTCCTTGTATTAAAAAAATATATTATAATTATTTTAAAAAAAACAAATTATATTTATATATAAAAATAACTTTAGTTTTGGTATAATCATTTCAAAATTTAAATACAGTGGAAATTTGTAATTTTTCAAAAAATATAGATTTTTCAATTAATATTGTAAAATAAAAAGTTTATGTAGAATTTATTTTATTTAGAGAAATTAAATTATTTAAAAGTCCAATTAATCATTAATTTGATTATGATTTAACATAATTATTTTTCAGTTATATAAAATTCAATTCATTACATTTAAATAATTTTGGTACTTGATTTTTTGTATATGTATTTTTTTTCAATTAAAAACTTGTATTTCTAGAATGTTTTCTAAAATGCATAAAATATTTACATTTTAAATAATTAAAACCAACCATAATGAGAAACAATAATAATTAAATGTTTAAATTATATATCTCTATTTATTAATTTAAATTGATATAATTATGATTAGTAGTAATAGATTTAAACTGAAATAATATTCCCAATTAATAAAATATACTAATCGTAAAACCAATATTAATTATTATTGGTGTTTTAATATTAAATTAAATTATTCGACCTATATATATTTATTTTTATAAAAATTATTCCATTTCTAGAGTCATTAAAATTAATATCAGAAAATATCTCCAACATAATTTTTTATTAATGAATTGTAAATGTATTCAATAATAATTATAATGATAAAAAAAATTATTAATTTAGGGTAATAGTTTTTTGAAAATAATGGAAACAACATAAATATATAATTTTTTAACTTTTAATTAAAATTATGATTATATTAATTAATTAATTTTTTAATTTTTAAATGATTATGTAATTAAATTTTTAAAAAAATTAAATTTTAATTGAATAAAAAAAGAAATTATTTTGGGTAACATTCAAATTCTATTAAGGAATATATTTTTTTGAATTGATATATTATTGAAAAAAATTATATTTTAATAAAATATTATTTTTAAATAAATTTTATTAGATATAAATTATCATATAATTTATAAGATGTTAAATATAATTTTTAGTAGGGTTTGATAACAATTTTCCTAAAAAATCAGATCCTTTTGAAATAAATAATGATTATTATTATAAAAGATTAAATTAATATAATTATTTAATTATTTATATAAAATTAATATTATTTTTATAATAATAACCTCAAAATTATTCAATTATTAATTTTTCCTAACTTTTCGAGACAGTCGAATTTTCGGGTAAAAATTAAACACCATTAAAATATATGGCTTCTATTGCGACAAAATAACATCACAAAATTGATATAATAAAAACTATTAATTCAATAAAATAAAATATATATATATGTTTCAAATTTATTGTAATGTGATTTTAATTTTATTTTATTAATTTTATAAATCCATTATAAACTTCAAAATCTTATAACAAATTTTTAGGTTTTAAAATATTTTCATTAAGAGTAGGATGCACATCCACATCAACAAGTGTCATATTTTATAAATTTTGGACCCTATAATTATTTAATATTTAAAACCATTCACATTTGGTGGAAACCATGGGAAAAGCCACTGTGGTTTTTTGAGTTTTTCATTATATTATTCTATAGGCACCAAAACCAATGTTTGAGAAATAATAAATAAATCACAACTCATTTTCTCTATAAACCAACCCAATATTCCTTTTAACATAACTATAAATACAGAGAGAGTTCCCTTGATAGTATCTAACCTCTCTATAGTCCTCCAATGTTACCAAAATCTTTCAATAATCCCCTCTCAATCATTTGGAGTCCCACAAATATGTATGGGATTTATGTCTTTTCATTTTCATTCATGATCATGTTTTATTTTACACTTCTTAGATTAAATTTTTTTCATTTTTTATGTTCTTAAATATACAATTTATAGTAAATTTTAATTATATATGATTATAGTCCCATTTCACATTAGTTAATCCCCCCCATGAACCTTTATAAACAACCACAATTGTGTGTGTATTTAGTAAGGGATCCACTACTTCATTTTTAAAATTCCAGATTCATTATTATCTTATGTATTATTTGACATATTTATTACATTATAATGTGAAATTTCATGTAATTATTACTTCCCATTTTATTTTCAAATTTTGACAGACCACTTTATCACTCATCATACCATTTTATGATTTTTTTTCATGTTTCTATGTTGTTATCCTTGACCAACATTTATGATTTAGATTTTTAAGTAGTTGTCTCATTACACATATTAGCACGGTTATTATCATGTTATATCATATCTTATCATTCATGTTTATGATTTTCATTCCCATTATTACCAATTAAAATTAATATTTTCAGAGATTAATTAATTTCATCATGGTATTCCATGTTTATTCCCTTACTGTTATATACAGCTCACCCCTTCTATATGTATACCCAAAGTTTATTCTGTGATGTTTTAAATGACATCATGTTAAGGAATTTTTAATTAAATATGTTACTTTTTAATATATAAAATTATTATTTAGTGTACCTAATTTGTAAATACACTATACTTCTAGATCTTCTAGGTTGTATTATGTGCCTTGTAAATTAAAAATTCTTGTATTAATGTGAAATAAAGAGTGGGGTTGTTATAAATATGAAATTATTTCACTCTAATGTAAAAAATATTTATTACAAATCCAGGTTTTAGAGAAAATCATAATATTTCCATTAATATGATACAATTATTTTTTAAACTCATTTTTTCCATTACTTCCGTCATTAATTTTTTTTAAATATATCATTCATTCATTTTAAAAACGCAATTGTATTTGACTTATCTTACAAAAATATAAATTTAATATCTATTTGATTGTACACAATATGGATTGAAGTTTCCCACGAATCACAACTACTCATTAAATTTAATTTTTAATCCAATTATTTTATTATTCTTTTGAAAAAAAAGTTCCTATAATATTCTATAATTTTTAATTTTAAAAATTCATTTTAAATTATATAAGGATATTTTCAGAAATTTTTTTTTTAAAATCCTTTTATTGTATTTAAATTCAATATATACAAAAAAAATTATTTCATTTACATTACTCTGGGTATATTTTTCAATAATATCATCCTTATTTATTCTTTTGAAGGTTTATGATGAGTTTTACCAAGGAGCGTATTGAATGTAATTTTATTGATTATTTTGTTGTTTTTAACATTCTTTTTGAAAAATAATTAATTTATGATTATTAGAAAATAAATTTTTTATAAATACATATATTCCTTGTATCATGGATATGATTTTTGGTTAAACCATATACAATTTTTAATGTTGGTTTTAACATTAAAAAATATTTGATTGACTATGGGAATATTAATAAATCTGTATTCATTACTCGACAAGAATATTTAGTTATATGTAATATTTTTCATTAATAAAATAGATTTTTTGACATATAATTAGTACATTCGACCTAAAATTAAATATGTGGACGAGAATTTTATAATCTCACAAATGCATTAATAGACTCCCATAGTTAATCATTAAGATATAACCTAATTGTGCTTTGTTTACAACAACCCATTTATTTGACTTTCATCAAGAATGTTATCAATTATTTTGTATCATACAATATAAGATAATGATGTCCAATAATATTCACATCCATTATCATAAATTCAATTATCAGAATCCATGATATTATTTTCATTGATATTATCCAAGGATGCATTTGGGGTTCAAGTTATTAATTTAATGGCATGTTTTTTGATATATTTACATTACCATAATTATTATGGCTTATAAAATAATCATAATGAAGTTATTTATTTAATGGTATGTGTATTAAGTCAATTATATTGCAATATTTATTATTCCTTAATGATTAATGGTACCTTTTATTATACATAACCCTTACTGAGCATTTTAGCTCAACCTTATTTTCTCTCATCAACTCGATATGAAGAAGGACTATATTAATGAGGTCAATGATGTGTAATATTTACCATCACTATATTGTAATTTATTTCTAAAAATTCAAAAAATGTCTCTAGTATATATATTTTTTATCAAGACTACTAATCTATTGTTCCATTGGGATTTTATTCCATCTATTAATCACTAATGTAATAAATTAACCATTGACTCTGGACAAGTAGGATCGAGTTATTTTCATTTGTTAACAATGTAAATGTCGTATAAATATTTGGAACAAGATTTATGAAATTTTAGATATTTTAACATAACCCTATGACGTAATTGAGTATAATTATATTATAATATCATAATTTTTGGTGAAGAGGATATTATGTGCTAATTCCTAGACATTCATCGTTGTATGGATATTATATGTGGACATAGATTAGGCATAATTGTTCCTAGTGGTAGTAAATCATATAAATTTTCATTTGGATTTGACTTGATTTTACTCTGTTTCATGACAATGAGCATTTCTTCCCACCAGCTTTTAATCTCTTAGGGAATATGATTGTGTTAATTGTCATTTTCCCTTGGAAAACTTTTCATCAATTAAAGCTATAATACATTGGAAACCTATGATATGACATAGTGATAAGGGATAAATCAAAAGTGTATTGATATCATATTTTTCAGTTTTATAATATGTTTAAATTCATATAAAATTAATTTTAGGTTTTACGTGATGGATGTTTGAAATAATAATGGATATTTTTGGAAACATTTAATATAAGATTACTCATTGGATTATAATGTGTTTTAGTGAAAATTGTATTTGATAAATAATTATTTTATTAAGGTTGGGGCCAAAGCCTCATTGTATTATTAAATCAATGCAATTAATTCTTTTAACATGGTAGAGGGAGACCCATTACATAGCCCGTAGGCACAGTGGGCATATAGCCCATTACATAGCCAGTAGGCCTAAATTTTTGGCCTAAGGCCCACACTTTAAATAGTAACATGGTTGCTACAGTGCATGCCACTGCTATAGTGCCATGTCGCTGCTACATTACCACTAATCTACAGTACCACCACTGCTACAGTACTTCTCAGTACTGCTACAGTACCTACGCCCCATGGGTTTTGAACACCAATTTTCATGTAGGATTACAGGTTTCACACCACTAACACAAACCCCAAATACTAATGCTTTATTATTAACATATATACATTAAATATATTAATATCTTTTAGGGTTAATAGGACCATTGATTCTGTGGTAATTATAGTCAATTACAATTTTTTATTCTGTGGAAAAAATAAGTCACATTGAAAAAAATTGTGACTAAAATGTGAATTTACGATTAATTTAATTTTTTTATGATTTTCATCATATTTTTGAAAATATTATGCATATTATATAATCATGATTATAGTAAATGGATATCCCATATGTTGGGTGACAACCTATTGCATATGGAAGTGTCTCCAAGATGGAACCCCCAATCGATGGTTTAAATGGGTTAAGCACTAACCACAAGCCCCTATGAAGTCCTATTTAATGTGGAATTTTTTTTAAATCAATGATTTATTGGGTCAAAACTTATGGAATAGATTAAGTTCAATTTTTGGTGTTTTTATGGGGGTTTATAGATTAATTAACCATATTGGATAATTCAAGATAAAAATATTTGATGTGCTTAATTATTCATGATATACATAATTAAATATCTCCATTATTTATGCATATGATATGTTTAATGTTAATATTAGTTATTTGGAAATAAAAAAAAATCATGTAGTAAATTAATTTCATTGAGTAGGAAATGAATTGGGAGTTGATAAAAGAACATAAAAATGATGAAAATTTGATTATGAAAAAGAATATATGACTTGTATATTTGTTGATGTTATCTCTCATGAAAGTAAGATAATATCTCATGTCTTTGAAAAGGATCTAAAAAATCATATTATTACGTTTAAATATGATGAATTAATTGTTTATTAACTCTTAAAAAATATATAGTTTTGTGATCATTGAATTTCTCTTGATCATTCTGATTATTATGCCCAATGATTTATATAAATATCAATAATTTTATACTTTATTTTAACATTCCCATATTTTAACTTTTTTCTAATGTTATCTTTCTTAATAATGTATTAATGAGTTATTATAAATGAACATTATATTTACATTTCCTCCAATTAAAGGGATTTTTTTAAAACCCTTTTTACCATGTCATTTTATCACAAAGGAATTTTATAATATCAAAACATTAATTTTTTTATAAAAAGATCAAATTATTGAGATGATATATTTTAAAGGTTGTGAGAATATAACACCCAATTAATTTTAAATAAGAACACTATGTTTAATAGCCTATATGGTTCACAACACCTTGATTAAATAACCTCTAATATATTTTAATTAAAGAATATTTTTACAAACAAGACATTAAATTGGGGGATAGAAATAGTTCTAACTAAATAATGAAAAAATGTGACATATAAACATTAAAAAAAATCATTTCTAAAACATCTATTTTTGATGATAATAAAAAAATTACTGAAAAATAAATAAGATTCGAAATAAATTTACATATGAATAAACATATTTTTATATATTAATTAATTAAATTAATCACACTCGAATAATTATTTTAATGAAAATTTTATATTTTATATTCACCCAAAAAAATTTATCATTCATCCAATATGGTTAGGCATTTGAAAATAATATATATATTTTAATGTTTATAAATAATAATTTTTTAAAAAAGTTTATTCGTTGTGTTTTGTGCACATACATTAAAATTAATTTCCTCCAATTTTATATAATTTATATTTCAAAACAAGAAAAAAACTAAAAATATCGAAATTACTTAAATTGATATTTTGGGGTTTTTACTTAGATGTGTAGATATTCAGTTAATAGTGAAAATTATCATTTTTGTGAAATTATAATTTCATTACAATAAATTATATAATTTAAAAGTTACAATATAATTTGAGAATAATTTAAAGTTTTAAAAATTATTATATACATATAATTAAATTAAGTAATTAAATTTGAATCAACATTATACAGTATTCTAGTAAAAGTATCATTACGGTCATAAAAACACATTCTTTAGAAAATTATGTTTAAGAACATAATGTCTCCATATTTAAATTAATCAAAATTCTATCCAATAAATAAATATAAAAATTAAATTTATATATTATACATCTATCTTTATGAATTAAAATCGATCACATTATGAATATATGTCAAGTAGTTCATATAAGACCTTCGTATTCAAGAAAAATACATTAATTGAGAACCCATTTTTTACAAGTTTTGGGGGGTTATTTAAAAATTATATTCTACCACATATATGAATTAAATTTAATAAAATTTATTATATATTTATAATCAATATAAATAATATTATATAATTTTTTAACTGTATATTTATTCCAATATAATATAAAATAATGTAAACATTATTTACAATATTTCGGGGTAAAATGGGTTTTATACAATACATGAACATATATTTAAATTAATTTTCCACAAAAAATGCAGTTTTATTTGAAATTTATTATTTCATAATAATAATAAGTATTTATGAATTATATAATTAGGATCATTTCATTATAATCATAATGGATAAATTGTATATGTTGAAATAATTATTACTAGGGTGAAATTTGAAATGGTAAAAGTATGTAAACATATATGATAAGGAATAATATGTTTAATATAATGTATTATTTATGTTTAGGAATGTATCAGCTTTATATTCTATCAAATATATTATTTATTGATTTTTGAGGAACATTGGGTGAGATTGAGTTTTAATTTTTAATTTTTTTTTGTTATTTACAATAAAAGTCATTACTCATCAATTATAAAAGGGAACTCTCTGTACTTATTGAATCACACATATTATGAAATTTTGATCAATAAAACCCTACCAAAAACATTCACATAATACAATTTTACACATTATATCAGTACTATTATTCCAAAAATTCAATCCCTAGGGTCCTCAGTAATAGAACTAATGGAGGTTCTTCTAAACACTGGTTAATAGACTCAGTAACTTCTTTATTTTTAATTTATTCATTTTCCATAAAAAATTATTTCTAAAAAATATCATATAATAAAAACATGATCTCTAATATAATGATATGATATTATATATCTATAACAATGGTTATCATTCTCCATCAAAAGCAAAATGGGAAACAAATCCATCGCTCGTGTGTATTGTGGTCAACCGCCTTGTGCACTGATTTTAATTAATTCCACCACTGAATCATATGAATGGTCATAATGACGGAAATAATGAATATATATGACACATATGAAATTAAATTAATTATTTTAAAATAATATATATCTAATTACTCTCAGTTTTACCCATTATGTCATTGAATTTTCACTCATGTAGATATATGCAATTTCATCTCTAAAAATCTATTTGATTAATTTTCCATGTAAAAAATTAAAGAATGGTTTTAAAAATGTATAAAATTAGTAAACATGATATATATATATATATTAAATTAATTTTTTATATTATGGAACTAAATCCTATAAACCAGAACCAAAATATGAGTGAAAAAACTTGCATTATAAGATCAATTTGGTAACACCCAAAAAAGTGGTAATAATGAAATAATATTAAAAAATGAGTTATAAGATGTTATGGTAGGAACACATATAATATTATTAATATGAATATAATTTATATATTAAATAGGATTTAAATCCTAGTACAGGAGGATAAATCACCATAAATTAAAGAGAAACATGAGGTAATGTGTTTCTTAACACAATTTACATTCATTAGTTTATTCATCAACATCAATGAATATATTATTCCAAGATTATTTGCAAAATGAATATATATATATGTATATGTTATTTAAAATGTTATTTTATTTGATAGAAATTATTTAAACATAATAGCTCTTTTGATTAACTTTCACATCAATCATTTGTACATAGTAAAGGATTTCATTTCAATTTCTATTAAATGGTGAATATTTTAATTTTATGTATCCAATTTTTTTTGTGGTATATACTATTTTAATTTTAATTTTAATAAAACAAAATATTTATGATCCATGTCATTAAATTTTTCAAAATTGAATTATTTTATCCATTGTTATTAAACAAGAATGTTATCATGTCGTAATAATATCCACACCTTATTATTTCTCATTGGGTTATATTACATTTGAATTGTCTTTCAAATTATATTACTATTAGTATAATAAATTTTTATTACATTATGATTAATTTGAACTTATTTTATGTGTAACATCATTTTCTATACATAATCTATTCATTTATAAATTCTCACATCAATGGTATGATCATTTTAAGAGATTTCCTCTCAATTTCTACTCCATTGGAACATATTTTGTATTATGAACCTATATATTTATATGATTTGTATATACTACCCATTAGATATATTATATAATGAATCTCTTTATATTAATATTATTTAATGTTTAACATGAAGTTATTACTTTCATGGGATTACGTATTCATTGTTACCATTACAATATGGGTTTATGCTTCAAAAATAATTTTAATATATATTTTTTATGAATAAATTTCCTTTAATGGATATCATTTGAAAAAATATTATAATCCACATTAATTTTATAAAACGAAAATAATTCATGAATTTGTTATGTTAAATTTTAATTTTATATTCATATTTAATTAAAATGATAGATGAAATTTTAGTAAAA
Organism: Viscum album; assembly: GCA_963277665.1. NCBI lineage: Eukaryota > Viridiplantae > Streptophyta > Magnoliopsida > Santalales > Viscaceae > Viscum > Viscum album. The sequence continues at coordinate 2,130,967,010 of OY728120.1, forward strand.
AATAATTATGAAATTATATCTCCCATTATTTGAAAATCTTTTTTCTTACAAACATATGTTTTCTAAAACATAAATTTTTTAAAAAAATATTTACTTATGATTGTTTATTTATGTTTTTATCCATTTTTTCTCCCTAAAAAATCATTAAAATTAATCTTCATATCATTTTCCAAACAAAGTACTTTTAATGTTTTCATTGATAATTGATCATGATATCATTGCTTTAAAAATACATGGTATGAATGAAAATTTCCCTACCATAATGACCACACATTTAGAGGAATATTACGTCAAAAGTTCTGAGAAATATTTTAAATGAATTGTTTTCCAATTACAGTAGAAGTTTTTATTTATGATATTTGATTTTAAATTTTAAAATATAACTTCATTAAAAAATGTTTATAGTTATATTTTTATGTTCTTTATATTCATCAATGACAAAAAATTATTATTTTTCTTGTACTTAATTGAGTATATTTTTTAATAATAAAAAACAAATTTCCCTTGGACTCTTTATAATCATTTTTGACACATGGACGTATTGAAATTCAGTTTCTTGAATAATTCTGTTGTTTTTAACCTTCTCTTAATACATTTATTTTCTTGTGATCTATTTACATTATATTTATCTTAAATTTCGATATTGCATGTCTCATTGAAAATATTATTGTCTAGACGTAATCCATTATTACATATGGTGTTTACTATGAACGTTATTTTTTGTCTGAGGAAATACTAGTAAATCCATATATTTTATCCTCAACATGTATATGTTTTGATAATGCATATTGTTCATAAATTTAATATATTACATGATATATAAGGAACTGATTGGAAATTCATTGATGTGTAGGGTATTGAAATAAATAGACCATTTAACCATTTATATTATCACGAGGTGAATTTTTAATATGGAATTAAATAGTTTGTTGGGGGTATATCTTGCCCAAAATTAAGATTTAGTATAAAAATACCTTGATGGTATATATATCACAATTTCTATGATTCTGATGTCAAAATTTAATAATTTTATTCATTTATCATATATTTTTTTGTCCAATATATTTAATTAATATATATAAGTCATGGTTGCATTTGTTTTCTCATGTTACTAATTAAATATCTTGTGTTTTTTGATATTTACCTTTATATATTGATTATAAATATTCTAATAATGATATTTATGTTAATCATTAAAATTAATTTTGGTTCTATCATTTACTGTACTATATTGATTATTTCTTATTGATTCATGATAGATCTTAATGTACATAACCCTTACTAAGCATCATAGCTCAGTTGTATCTTGTTCCCCTCCCATAAGATAAAGACAAGGATTATTTAAATAGTTTTAATGAGATAAAATATTTTCATTCATTATGATATAAATTATTTGTTAAATATTAATACATCACTCAGTTATGTATCATGTTTAACAAGTCTACTAAAATATTCACTCCATTGGGACAAAAATACTTATATAAAACACCAAGGTAATAATGTATATATCATCTTTATGCTATAAGGTTTTTATGTCTTTACATATGTGATTTATTTACATCATAAGAATAAAATATTAATTATTAAGTCAATATTGAATTATTCTCTATTATCATTACATTGATAGTTAATTTATTAAATAGACATATATTATTTTTTTCATCATGTTTATCATTATCATTCTTGTATGTCTCGGAGTATGTTATTTACTTTTAAATATAACATTAGTGAATAATTTATTTCATGATTTTAATTTTGGATTACTGATATTTAAATAATAATTATTATATTAACATAACACATCATGGAAGATAAAATTTATTAAGCAAGCAGTATGTGTGACATGTCCATTCTGAATTAATATCGAAGCTATTACTTATAATATACTAAAATATTAAACATATTGAATTTGTTGTCCCTATTAACTTGAATATTCTAATGTGGATAAACTCTTGTAAGAAAAAACCATGAATCAGTAATTCAATACTAATAAAATTTTGGTACACAAAGAACTAAAATAATCAAATAAGACATATAAATAAAAAATTACCGATAATAAATAAAAATATAAACATTACCAAATAATAGTAATTAAAATAGAATAAAATAAATTTTAGAAATATGTAATTAATAAATGATTTTTAGTGGTTAGAAGTGTGTCATATGTGTGTGTGGATGTGAATTAAGGGTATGTCTTTCACATAATCTTTATTTTTATTAAATGGACCCTCTTGTAAATATTATATATATAATTTTTTTTCATTGTATATACATATACATTATTTCAACCCGCTTGTTTTTTAGTATTTGTATATATTTTTATATACCTCCAACTAATTTAAACTTATTCCATACCTTATGATTTTTGTTTAGGGTTTTCATACAAAATTTATTAGGTATTCTTCTAAAATATTTTTTTTCCTCTTGGATGTCCATTTAATAATTATATATAATATTTATATTAATCATGAAACATATATTTTTAATTATTTCTATATATATATAGGGACATATAATATTATTACCCAACCTATAATTATAATATATTTTTAGATTTGATACAGATTTTTTTCTATAATTTATCATGTTATGTATTATTATTTAATGCGAAACCACCTAAATTTCATTTATGTTTTATGTATCACAAATAATCATGTACATATTAATGTGTGATGGGTATGTTGAGAACAATACCACAACCCAATCATTATATTAATCCTTTTATCTAATTAAATTCAATGAATGATTTAATCATGGTGAGAATAACACAAAATGACTTATAATTAAAAAGCCATGTTAGTTGTTTGGGCCTATATTTGATCATTTCAACACTTGTATTCCAAATTGATATATTATTAATTACATATATCAAATTTTGGGATCCCATGATGTAATCAATTATGTATTAATAACTCATCTTTATTATGGTCATCATGTTTTATTTTTAATTTTACACTTCAAATGTTATTATATCAACATTTCATTTGATGTATATCCTTAGAGATTCACATTATTTTGTATAATTAAATCGTAAAAATATTCGGAAAACCATAATAACATTATAATTTTTAGGGGTAAATAAATATGAGATGATTATAATTTCAATGAGAAATTATCCCCATGTTTATAAGGATTGTATTGAGGTGTATTTCTTATTTTTCTGAGTAATTGTTGTAATGTTTCATTTATGTGTCTTGAGACATATATAGATTTATTTTGATCCAAAAATAGAATATTTCGTATCATATATCCCATTAATAAATCCACTATAATATATTAATGTGTAATTTCTTATTTCCCTATGAAATATTATATTATGTTGAAGATATGATGAAACATTGGTTAAGATTATGTTATATGAGGAAGTTATTCAAAAAACCATTATATAGCGGTAGTGATTGGTGTTTAAATTTGACATAATCAATCTCTTCTTGACATGAATATTAAAGTATGTATAAAATATTCTTTTAAAGAAATAAATAATAAATATCTTATTCCTATTAAGAATCATAGATATGTGAAATATCTCATTATGTTCAAGGGACCCCATTTCAAATTGGGTATACTACAGGATATATTAATTTATTTTCTAAATATATGTGTTATGTAATATTTATTGTGGGTACATCTATAATATATTCTACAATAATGAATTTATCTAGGGGTTTATATGGATATAATAATAGTTATTCAAAAAAATTAATATATAAAGAACCCTCAACCCAAATATTATCATCCTATTAATCAAAAAAATGAATAAAAAATGAAAAAATTGTTACATAAATAATTATAAGTTATTGATATTATTATCAACAATTAATTTTATAATTATCAAATAAAATAAACCAATTATCTCCTTCCTCTAGGAAGTATCTATGAGTTTACATGAATCATCCAATTCTTGGATATGATCCCCATTATTAAATAATATTATAGTTTCTACTAAGTAGAAAGAAGAATGTGAAAAATATGATCTTAATAGGATAATTAACTATATACACATACTCATTATTTATGGTATTTCTCTAGTTTGTATTCCACTAGGGAATATTACCTTATAATCCTTTCATTTACTCGAATTTTTCATAAAGTTTCACTAATTTGTATGGTTATAAGACAAGTAACCCCTTTATTCATTTATTATTTCATCATATAATTTCATATCATAATATTTCCTATGTATATTGATTTTATGTAAAAAAATTCAGTGATAATTATATCTACAATAGATCCAAATGTTCAAAATTAATGTTTATTATCAATGATTAATCTTAGGGTGCAATAAGAATTTTGCAATATGATCGACTATAAAATAATAATACTCTAATTATGATTTAATTTTATTGACATCGAGCATGTAATAAGTGTCCTATAATGTCAGCTAATATTATTAATATTCACCACTAGAAAAAATAATGATGATTCCCAGACATTTAGTTAAATAATACTGGAGTTTTGGTCCATGAATAACAGGATGGACCTCTTCAAGAAAGTAATTTAGGTAAAACAGTTGATTGTGTGAGATTTTCATCAAAGAATATAATTGAATTTAATGATGTAAAAAAGGATATTTTTTTCAATAAAAAATTTACAATGACTGTTTAAATAGCAGAGTCTTGCATATGTGGGAAACTAGAGTTGAAATATGGTTGATAAACAAGATGTCAATCATATAGTTGATCTATTATCGTATAAAAGGATAAATAATATACATGGTTTTTTGTGTCAAATATAGCATTAGGATGCATGAACCATCCACTGAGGAATAGAAATGAATACAACTTTTTACAATTATCCATATTCATTGGACAAAGATTGTGTAATATTTGAGACACCGTTATAGGATAAAAATAGGTAATTAAGTGGTCAAACATAGTTTTGTGCTTAGAAATAGTGCCCATATCTTATATTTTGAATATGTAATAGTGACTATGTATTGGAAATTTCATAAGGTTCTTGATTTTTGTATGACATTCAATTACATCCCATGACATTGTCTCCAACATACCAAAATTATCTACTTAGGTAATTCATATGGATTTTTCATTTATTTTATAAGAAATTAGCAATTATGTAAGACATTTCAAGGTCATGATACACCTTTTTTATATCATTTATAATTATGAATTCTTGATATAAAAAATAATGGAATAATTATTTTTTATGACATCACATGTGTATGAAATAATATCTCATCCTAAGGCATATACGGATTCATATTTTCAAAATAAATTTCATTTTGGATGTAATCGGCATCAGAATTCAATGATATGTTCTTTATAAAACATTAATATGGTATGTGTCAGACTAATTAAGTCACAAAAAATATCAATTGAGTTCAAAATATATTATAATGGCATGGATTCAATGGGATGTCATCAAATTTATGAATTACTATGAAAAAATTTCTACTCACTAAAAATTGAGTGAAATAAAAGAGATTAACCAAAATTTATAAGAATTATGATGACTGATGTAAGAATATAAATTATTTACAAATTTATATTTTCAATGAATGAAAAATATGATAATTTTAATGAAAAAATATTCCAAATAAAAATAATTTTGATGATACTACATATTATTAACTATTATATTGAAGATATAATATAGTCAAAATGGTTTTTAATTTATTTTAAAAAAATTATAATTTGAATTTTGGTAATTTGTAAAATAAAATTATATTTTTAGGTTATGCTCTGAAAAATATGAATTAAAAATGATGATATTCAATATTAATTATTTCAAAAAATTAAAATAAAATTATACTAAAACAGAACTCTAGTTGATAAAATTATAATAAATATAAATGTGGTTCAAGATGAAAATTAAAATATTTTTTAGGAATATTTAGGAATTTAAATGATTTAAAAATAATTATATGAGGTTTTTAGATGTAGAATTTCTATAAAAGGGACTTCCATAGCACAACTCTCCATGTTTTTCTTTTTCATATCGAAATAGAAAATGATTATTTATGGATGGTATGGAAATGTTTTGTGAATAATAATCCCAAAAATATTGGTATAATTAAAATGGTTTTTAAATTAAATGGGAAAAAATTGTAATCAAATAAGGGAAATGGTATTCCCATATTTACACGAGAGAGTATAAATTATAGGAATGGTTTTTTTGGGTCATGGGAGAACACTCATGTAAAATGATAAAGAAAAAAAAATGTTAATTATGAAACATGCATATGGTTTGATAATGAATTTGATATATAGAATCACTATACTGATTCAATATATATTTAATATATTATAAATAAAGGAAAAAAATATCAAAATATAGAATAAATAATTTAGAAATAGATAAAAAATAATTTTCTCTATGTTGTAAAATAAAGCAACATTCAAATATGTAAATCATTAATCTCATAGATATATAATTAGATAATTAAATACAATTCTAATGTATAATAATATATGAGTATGGAAGAAAAATAATATTTCCATGATTTATTTATCTGATCTATTTAATTGTAAAAGAAATAGAAGCAAAACAATAATACATTTAATACAAATTATTTTTTAAATATGAGCTTCTCGGAAAAAAATAATAAATAGAAGTTTTATTTGGTGACTTATACTACGAATTATGGTCCTTATAAAATTGACGACACGTTTTATTATAAGATCTACTACATTTGAAGATAAAACTTAGAAATAATATAAGTGATTCTTGTGAGTTGATTCTATGAAAGATCAATGAACTGGGAAAGGTTTTAGAGATTGAGTTTCATGATATTTTTCAAACCAACACATTTCCTTCATGGAATCCATATATGGAAGGATGTAGAATCATATTATTAAAATGTCATCCTCTGTTGAGTGATGATAATTTTCCACTAGGTTTACTAGGAGAACCATTAAATACTGGTGGTTCTAGTATAAAAATTATCATCATTCCTTTTGAGAATATAGAGTATAATTTTTAATATGGTGATTTGGGATGTATAGTTAGACCCATCCAAAGGATCATGAATGCATCTATACTCTCTTTGAGTGTAGATTCCCTCCCTCAGTGACCCCAAAATCTGCACTAAGACATTTATCAACAAGACATCAAGTGCATGTCTATAAATTTCATAGGCTCCCGACCAGTAATGAGGGCCTTTGGTGTATCTGTGGTGAGAATATTCCATTATAGTCTATACAATTAACGATAGTAAAAAATAAAAATAAATGGATGAATCATATAATAGATTTTATGATGTATCATAACCATAATTAAAACCATTCAAGAGATGTAAAAACTAATTGAAGATGAATATCAATAATATATACAAAAATGATGATGATGGTATATCAAATGTATTCATAAAAATATTAATATGTGAAGATGAGTATAAAATCATATAAAACATTCTAAATATACAAAAAAAAGGTAAAACTACTAAAATAGATATCTCGATCATAGGACTAGTTCTCTTTTTTGTGCTCCTTCTTAGAACTATAAATCAATCATGCATCAAAAGCTTCACACTACCCGTTATACATACATGTGATCATGAAATATAATGGGAATACAAGGGTGTCCCAAGTAGGGTGTGAGATAAAATTTTAATAGGATGGCACCAACGGTGTCAGGGCGGGACAAATTCATGCAATAAAGAAGAAATATTGTGAGATAATAAATAAATATAGAGAGATTAACATTTAAATAATTAACACCTAGACCTGGGTTCCAAAATGGACCACCAAAAAATACCACTTACATCGACCAAAGAAATAATTCTAAAAGAGGTACATGTGAAGGTAATAATATGAATATAAGTTATAATAAAAAATTATCCAAATTATAATAATATCAAGTGATTTATAATTATAATACTGGTCACTTATCAATGTTATTATGTAATAATTCATGTAATAAAAATGTGAGAAATTTGATATTGGTAAAAAAGAAATCAATCCATCAAATCTATTACTGGATTCCTTATCCAATCCTAAGAGATATGAATAGAAACCTGATGGTTAATTTGGTTATATTTGATAGAACCAAACCCTCTAAGTCTATCAATGGTGACTCATATAGCGTCATGTGTACAACATTAGATATGGTGAACTTGGAGTTTGTACTAGGTATCTCACATGTGTAACCAGTTGTCACCCATGGAATGGGGTAGCCATCTTGCCAATGTGACCATCATTAGTTACTCTCCTAGGGAACTAGTGTCATTCATATGTATATGTACATCCTCCCGTGATCCCATACATAGAAATCCAAATATTCTCTCATGGAATTTGATGTAGATCCAAATGAAAAACATGATTCCATCCATGGAATCCTGAAATCAAAAACCTTGTTCTCTCCAAGCCTATAAGAACTGATCATAAAAAACAAGTCATAGATACACAATAACAAATAAATAATATGTTTTTGCAATATGTAATGACAAAAATATATCCAAACAAATCAATTCAGGATATTAAACGTCAAATAATGAATTAACCACAAATAGAATCTCATTATTCGATGTCATGATCAATTTGAAAAATGCCATAAGAATAAGTAATAGATATACAAACAGAAGCCTAAAGAATTGGCATAGAATTTAAATAGGGAAATTAAATGAGGAAATAATCATCACTCAGAAACTAATTGAATATGAAATTAAAAAGAAGTCAATTTTAATTCAATGAGAGGAACCAATAGTGATCATTTAAATATAATGTGTGAGGAATGATGTCGAAGGGCCAATTCCATGTCTATCCTTTTATCTGAAATCCATTAAAAATACTGACAAAATTAGAAACAGATAAACTCACACATGGTGATTTATCCATTTATGGAATTGTAAAATAGATATTAAAATCATAAACACTGAAATGGGTGTCTAACGATAAGTAATACAACAGATGGATGGTTTTCATTATAAGATATGATCACAACAGACATGAGGAACCCATTTAATTAATTTATTAAGAAAAAATAGAGTGTCTCATGAAGGGTGTGGTGGTCAGAATGATAAATCATTATTTAAAATGTGAAAAAATTATAAATATAAAATACCACCTAACTATATTTATTAATGATCTACTCGACCATTTTTTGGGGCTTGATTTGACGTAAAATAGAAGAAATTGAAGGATTTTTCAAATGCCTTGAAAATAGGGAAAACAAAGACGTAAAAATTAGTGAAACTGATGGAAGAGGAATCATGACATTAAATTTTGAGGTTGTTTGTTAATATTAGGGGTCTATGTATTACTTCTTATATAAATGGATTCAAACACGGTTGGATGGAGATATTTCAATCCAATTGAAAAGTGGAGGAGGAACCCCATGCATAATGGGGAGGAGGAAATTCCAATTGGAATGATAAAGGGGAAATAGGATGGGATAAATATATCATTAATGAGGGATAAATTTGTAATTTTATCAAAAAAACATCTTGCATAGTTTGGCTGCACAGTTTGGCCAAACCATGAATCAATTGTTTACCAATCACTACTATGAAGAGGAACATCACCAGCTTAGTTGAATGATTTGACTAACCCTGTGCATGCTCTGAAAAAAAACCTCCCAAAATCTATTTGAGGTTAATGTGAATGTGAACCATGGGTAAAAATGCGGTAGAACAACTATGTGGCCCCTGATTCTCTATTATCTATAGCCACACAATTTCCAAAAATATTGTAGCATGTGCTATACAGTTTCTTGAAAATGTTTATCCCAGTTATCCTTTTACCATTCTGGGCCTCTGGACTTTGATTGTTCATCACAGACACCTAATACCTCATATTACCAATTATTCCTCACAATAAGGACAATTTAAAGGAATTAAAACCAAAATTTATTGGTTTGTACTTTTGAGAAAAGACGATATGTTAAAACCTATGCTACAAAAGACAACTCATCCCTGAGTATCCCTTTTAATGGTGGAATAACGTAATCTAAAATGAGTTCCTACCACTAAACATGTAAATAAATATCCAACATCCACATCTCATAACAAACACGTCTATTTTTTCATAGAACATGGGCCTATGGAATTGATATGCCACATATAACCTTGATGATTTAAATGACGATATGCATCTGATTCTTTTTAAATTACTCATATGATTGTAGCATGATATCATGAGAATAAAATGATTGTGATAGGTAATGATGAAAATTATAATGCAAGTATACATGGAATACATCATTTATTGAATGAAACCTATTTGGGAAACAACCATTGATATTCTACAGGCCCAACTCTCTCCACAATCTCGAAAGGGCCGACATACCAAGGGGAAATATTTCCATATCTCATAATTAATTTGTTACTGAAATGAGTCAATACATATTGAAAGATATAATGTCCCATCATGAACTCTATATTTATATTATGATTATTTGTGTATAAATTTTAACTACACCTATTTGTATCCATTTCCTTCTAAAACAGCTAGAAATTCTATGATGTGAGCTGAACAAGACGGGGATACAGAATAGCTACCTCACTCTCCCACTATCCAACATAAAGGTGAAAAATATAATATATTGTAGAGGGACTTGTATAGATCCATCTAAATTATTTCCTAGAACTTTTATTGTTGCAATACTCATCTTGATGAATATTATTTCCCCACGAACCTCCATTATTTTTTTGAATTATTTTTTCTTTTCAATATTTTTCCTTTGACATGAAATAAGAAATAGTAATATATATATATATATATATTAAAACACTAATTCAAAAATTTCATTCACTTGAAATACCAAATTGTCTTGTGCTACATGCAGTACCAACTCTTCATTCACTATAAGCAACAACGACTTGGCATAAAATGCACACGACATTGAGTTTCTGTGAAACAACATTATATATTTATAATTAATTAAATGAGATTATTATAACCTAAATATATAAAATATTTCTATTAATTGTAATAATGACATTCCAAATATTATATATGTTTTTTTATAGAAATATAACATAATGATAATAATAAATAATATTTTTGGAAAATTAATTTTATGTTAAAAATATCGTACTCATGAATGAACCAACTATTTATAATAAAATTAATTTAAAATAAATTTAGAAATTTATTTTGATAAAAAAAATTAAATTTTTATTTCAGATCATTAAAATTATCTGAGTGTAAACATTTGGTATTTTTCTAAGAAAAATCCATTTTTTAGTAGTAGTGAAAAATAATGCTTTTTAGTTAAAAAACTCATATTTCTCTAATTAAAAATTCATGAAAAACGATATTATAAATATTTTTAATGGTCAAATTAGTTTTATATTATATATACCAATACCATTTATATATTTATAATCTATTTCACTTTTTAAGTGAATATAAAATCTTAAAAAACATTTGAACATTTTTTGAATTTAAAACCATGTTATTTCATCTGGTCTTCGGGATTAGCACCAATATTAATTTTTCAACATCTATGAAGTGAATTTCAAAAGTCCTACATACGCCATTGTATTCAGTATAATATTTATATTTTAATAATACCTCATTAATTATTTAATATAATTATTAGTAAAAGTGATATAAATAAATTGTAGTAGTTAAGGCCAAATTAAGCTTATTTAGGTAATAAAATTTAAAATTAATGGCCCAAATGACCTAGTAACTTTTCGAAAACCAATTTTATACCCATATTTATTTTATACACCATAATCTATATTTTTCATAACTACAATAATTTAATAAAAAGTACACATCTAACATATTTCTAGAAATTCCAAATGAGATTTTTTCCATCCCTATAAAAAGCCTCCACCTCTACCCATTCCTAACACAACTCAACAAATTTATGTTAGTCCATTATATTCCCAAGTAGACTCCCAAAATTTATTAATTATAATTTTATTTCTTCCTATAGAAATTAATCTTATCATGTTATCCTTTTGGAACAAACCAAATGGAGTTACCCAGGCAAGATGTAACATCTTCTCTGAATCACCTTTACTTTATTTCCCTTTTCACCCATTCCACAAACAATATTAAATTATTGGGAGAAAAATCTATATATTGCTTATGCTATGATGTTTTAATGAATGTTTTCTGAGTTACAATTACACACACCTCCATCTAAAGAATTTTTAATATGATCATTCTGTGAACATGTAACTAATGCCTCCTAAAATAACTATTGGTCATTTCCCCATTACCCCCAATCTTGCTAGCCATAACGATGGAAAATATATTTATATATATCATATGTATTATTTAATAAGTATTTAATATTATATATATCTTTTTTAAAAAACATTTCTTCACTTTCCCTTTGGGGTTAATATGATAATCACGATTGAGAAATTGGGGACTGCTTCCCTTCCAAGCGATGTGATTATTTCAAACACAACATAAAATGTATATGGGACGGTTTTAATGAAATTATATGATATATATTATATAATAATTATACTATAAAATTATTCATATATATATATACAGATTTAAATTACATCCTTTCTTTCAATAAAAAAATAATGACGGAAACAACTATTATTCGTACGTACAACTTACAGTCTCTATGAACGGTGTATTCCATTTCATACACCTATATTCTATAAATTATTATAATACACATATAAATTATAAATATGATTAGTATATCATGGTTTACATTCAATAATAATGATATATGTATATGTACCAATGAAATAATAAATTAAGACACATGCGAATAATAATGTTAATTTCGCCTGAAGTGAAAATTTAACATTGGATCGTAAAAAAGAGGATAATATAAGGACATAATAAAACTATATATGGATTATATATAATAATATTCTTCTGTAAAAGTTGTATAATAAATTTATATTTATTATACATAAATCTTCTCTGACTATGGAGAGAGTCAAGACACATGTTATGGTGATTTCATCTCACTTTTAATTTATGTGATATTCAAGCTATGATTGCCACTCTTTTCATTAAGGTGTTATATGTACTGAAAATTATTGTTTTATATGTATATTTTACTTATATTTATGGGTATTCAAATTTCTATTTTAGGATACTAGTTTCTCGGGGTTGAAGTTTCATAATCTACCTAATTAGTAAAAATATTTTGTCTCAATTTTCCTTCATTGTGACTGATGATTTGTTTCGAAAACAAAATATTTTTCAGGGTGTATATAATTCAATTTTAAATTCCATATCATGAGTAAATATATTTTTTGGATATTATATGCTTTATATAATTTCCTTTCCTTACACATAGAACAGGATCCCAAGATACTAACTTATAAGATTTTATTATGAGATTCTCATTTCATTTTGAGATTATTTATGTTTTTTTTTCATTGATTATATCTTATGTTCCATATCTCAATAATATTATTTACATTCCAAATACACTATTATTTTATTACATTCTATTTTATTGGTACCATTTTCCACTCTTCTATAAATAAAATATTTCACAATTTTTTTAGGAAAGATTGGCATTACCCCCTTTTCATTCAGATATATATGTTTTAAAAAAGAGTTTCCAATAATATTCTATCATTCCCTATAATATCTAAAATAAATTTTTACTGTTTTTTCATTTACTAGTCTTTTAAAGGGAATGTTATTTTCTTTTTTGGAACATGTAACTTATCAATACTTTTTAATATGATAAATGAATATTCTTTTGACCTTTTACTACATGTATGGATTTTCCCACCTTCTTTTAATTGAGGCTCCCATTGCATTGTTAATAATGATAATATTTAATAAAATGTTTTAGAAATTTTATTTTCATGAAAATAATTTTTCAAATTGATTTTAAATGCATTTTATATTTTTTCAGGGAAAACTGTTTTCACATTTTTTTCTAGTCTTGTTTACATGTTTTAATTATGGTTTCCAAAAAATTATTTTCGAAACGTTTACATGATTCTTTAATAAAAATTTATGAAAAAATATTTTCAAAATTTATTTTATTTAGGTTAATATTTTTTCATAGTATTTTAAAAAAAATATTTTCAAATAATTTTGAAGCATTATTTAAATACATTCACTTGTTTTCAAAAAAATAGGTTGTTAACAATTATTGATGATAATTTTAAATGTCTTCAAGGAGTTTTTCTAAATGATTTCATGTATTTGTAATATGGTTTCAAGGTATTTTATTTGAAAATTATCTTCAAATTGTTTTATGTTTTAAAAATAGGTTTTGAAATAAGAATTTTTATTTTCCACATGAAACATTTTTTGATTATATTTCAACATTATTTTCCGTCTAAGATGAAATATATTGATGTTACTAATACATTTTTGGTAAATGATCTATAGGTTCCATTAATATCCTTTATGTTAATGAGTTATTAATAATGACATGGTCAGTATAAAACCCATTTATCCATCATGGGAAATAGGGTTATGAATCCCTTTTCACTTTCAAAGGTTAATTGATTTTGAAACCCACTACTTCTCATGGGTTTTGTTTATGATAAAATGATTATTAAATATGCCTCTTTCTATAGGTTTTGATATGTTTACAAGTTTATGATTCATGATTCCTTTCATAGATTACGATATGTTTATTTATTGTCTTTTTGAACATGTATGTATAATTGTATAATGTGACAGGTGGGACCTATATCCCCCCAACAAATGTATTGGGTAACAGTTTATATCACATGAGATAGACAATGTTGGAATGAGGGTTTATTATGTATAGTAATGTAGGGATGGAATGATGGTTTACTCAATTTAGTAATATAGGAATGGAATGGGGGTTTAGTCTATTCAGTAATACAGGACTCGAATTAGTGTTTACTCAGTTCAGTAATATAGGTCTAGAATGATGGTTTACTCAGTTTAGTAATATAGGGATGGAAAAAGGGTATGCTAGGTTTTGTAATATTGGTCTGGAATAAAGGTTTACTATGTTTTGTATTACATGGCTGGAACGACATATTACTCGGATCAGTAATACAAGGATGGAATTAGAGTTTACTCAGTTCGGTAAACCAAGCCTAGAATGTGGTTATACTAAGTTCAGTAATACAAGGACATAATAGGGGATCAATGAATTTAGTAAAGGAAATTTTACACTAATATGGTCTTGGTATTGATGCCTTGACTACTATGGAAATCATTATTCCTTAATTTTTTTCCACAATTTCATGTCTTCCTCCAATGTTATTCTTTCATGACCCTTACCTTTTATTTCATTATAATTTATCCCTTATGAAATTCCAATATTAATGACATGATCTCCATTATGATATTTGAAATGAAGGGAATGATTTTTTATCTTTATTATCATGTTCTCATACACTTATTTTCAGGATTAAGCATACATTTCTCCCTTCTTTACCCTTATCGAGGATTTGATCACATCACAATTTATGTTTCCTTCCCCGGGTTGTGAAGATATGTATTATGTTTTAGGTGTCTAAAAATTGTGCTAGTTAAGAAGAACCCAGTGTGAGATTTTGTGTCTGACATATGTATGAGTGTTTTTATAATCCATTTTTTCAAAGGCTCATGACGATTATGTTGTAATTATATCTATTTGAATAATGTTTATGAATTTCACAAAAGTTATTTAATGTTAATTTTTTAAAAGAATGGGTCACTATAGATGTTAATATAGGAAATTTTTAGTTAACCATTGGAATCTAGGATGAGAAAAACATAACTGATTTCAAAAGGTATATTTCTATTTATATGTCTTGGGATGTGTCTAATGAAATGCATAAGGATTAGTTAATGTTTAGGAAAATATCCTTGAATATTGGTAATGGATATATTCTGTGGTTTCCATGTGATAAATCTCTCTCTAAGTAGTACAGGTGGATGTGGCTATCGCATAGATATACCTAGGGTTAAGAACTCTGAAAAGATGTTCCAGGTGTCACTCAGGGCAATCCGGTACATGAAAATGGGCCTTGATTCGCACCTAGTTTGACACATCTAGATGATATGCTTTGGGAATTCACAAACAGTTTTGATATTAGTTAACCAAGAATAACCAATGATTAACAAACACTGTTTATATTAAGGAATGTTTTAGGATTTAGATATTTAATATGTAACTATTTTCATGACTATAAGTTTTTTTTCTATGATAAGTAATTCTCACACCATTCTATTAGTTTTAGTCAATAGAGGGTACCATAATGAACTAGATTAATTTTGAATTTGGTAGAATATTTTCTATTGAGAAGTCAAGTGGGGTGATCAATGGGGTGAAATATTTCATGATCATGCGTAATTAGATTTCTTGGAACATGATTAACATTCTTTACCATAACAAACTCTCAGACTCACCAAGGATGATAATGAAGGAGTTCACTAAGAGTTTGGGTAAAAGATACAATGGAGTAAAGAATATTTGGTTTCCATTGTGTCATGAATGTGTATAGAATTACCTATGTAAATATCATAGAGGAAAGATATGTTGTTTGGACTGTGTAAAAGAATGACTTGTCTAATGTGACATCAATGGAAAAATGAAGAGTTTGGAAATTGAAATGGATGGGAATTTCGGCCTCCCTATGTCATTATCTATGTTTATGTGTTTTAAATGTGGAAAAAATGTTCAGTATGTGACCAAAAATCCCAAAAAAATGTTCCAAAATAGAATTAGCAAGGTGGTGCAAGTAAAGGTTACATTATGGAAGATGACAAGACTAAGGATGAAATTTTAAAGGAAACAACTATTATCATTATTGGATTAATATGAAGTAATCAAATTATTTATGTACTAAAACTCAAAAGTTACGAATGATGAAATATACGAGGATTGATTTTCTTAGTTTTTCAATCAATATTTATGAGTTTCTGTCGGGTTGGTGATGAGATTTTATGACAATGAGATATTTATTATTAGGGAAGGTCACCCTTATTATTTTCGTAATGATAAAATAATGTGGTATGTATATGTATATGTGGGATATGAATATATTAATTAGAAATACTGACTACTTTGTAAATAATTAAGGATGATTTTATCGGTTATTTATGCTACTCTGAATGAATTTTATAACGTTTTTGTATTTAAGGAATAGATCCAATTAACTTTGGAATGAGGAATTAAGTATGATTTACAAAAGTATTTATTGTAATTCATGTTGTTACCATGTATCAATAGACTAGAAGGGGATGATATTCAAAAGCTCAGAATGTGACAACTAGGAGATACATGGTTTCATATAAGGGAATCAATGTTATGCTTATTTCATGACCCTCTTTCTAATGTATTTGTTTTATTTACCATTCATGAGGGTTATAGGGTAATAAATGCATGATAAGTTTATATTTTGAATCAATGGATGTATTTTATCTCTATGTTTGTGTTGATAAACATGGTTATAAAAAAAATTAGTGATTAGGATTATTTCATGGATTTCCATCGTATATATTATAATAGTGTGGTTTTAAAAATTACATCATGTACGTTAGGGTGTAACAAATCAATTCCATAAATTCCATATGTCTTGAACCCATGACTGGATGACAATAATGGCTTCACACCAGCCACTCCCAAACACGATGTGATGGCCAAACTATATTGATTTTTAATGAAAAAATATTTATGATGAACTAATATTTTTAATTTTTATTTATATTGAATAAATCATGTTTTTTGAATCTAATAATTAGACATTTTATTATTTTATGGGCCTTATGATTTATAAAAACTTTATTATAGTGACATATTCATCAGAGTTAATTTCTGACATTCATTCTATGAGGTAATGGATGAATTAGAAATTTTTCAATGAACATCAGAAGAATGAAATTTTTCAGAAATTTATCAATAATTAATCAACTTTCCTTTGGTCATTAAATTTCTTTTGATTGATGAACTCAAAAAATCTCTATAAATATTTACATTTTTCATCCATGTCTAATATTCACACCCAACCTATTTTCTCTTATGTTGAAACCTAGTTATATATTACATTGGGTAACAATTATGGTTCCAAATTTCCCATTTTAATTGAATTCTTATTAAAAATTCAAAGGATGTGGGTTTCTGTGAATGAAACCGTTAATTATTAAACCTTTGATAAACCAAATAAATTTTGAGGACAATATTAATTTGAATGAGGGTAGAATGTAACACCCTATGATAATAAGAATTATTTATCCCTAAATTAAATTATCTTATAAAATAATATTCAATTCACATGGCACTAGAAATAGTTATTATATATATATATATATATATGAAAACATTATATCATACATTCCATTCAAATGAATTACCATCTTGGCTGATGCAACATGCAACACCGACTTGGTGTATGATTCATGCAACACTAAGTTTCTTTGAAACATCATTATAAAAACATATATATAATTAAATAAATTACATAATTATAACCTAACCATTATAAATTGTTATATGAATATTATAATGTAATTTCTAAATATTTTTTATATTTTTTTATATAAATTAAAATTTTTTATAATGAATGTTGAGAATTATGGTAAGGTCCTTTTTTGTTAAAAATTTCATTTTCTTGTATAGATCAATTTTTATTAAGAATAAATCATTTTAGTCACATCTAATTTGAATTGTATAAAAAATTCATTTATTAATTCATAATATTGAAATTATCATAGGGTGAATATTAGATATTTTTCTAAGAAACATCATTTTTTTATAAAAAGTTAAAAATATTGTTTTTTATTTAAAACTGACTTTTTTCTAACTAATTATTAATGATAAGTGATATTATAAATATTTTTATTGTAAAATAATTTAAATATTACATCATTCAATGAAACATAATTCATTAGGATAGATTTCACATAGCAATTGAATATAAAATCATAAGAAAATTTTGATCATTTTCCTACTTCAAAACACCATTATTTCGTCCCATCGGCAGGATTAACACTAATCATTATTTTCCCACTTTTGTGAAGTGAATTTAAAATTTCCAAAATATAACATTCTATTCATATTTTAATATAATATATTTATAACATGTTATTTTTATGAAAAAATTATAGTAAAATTTATTGAAATTATTCACAATAGTTAAGTCCAAATTAGTAATAATTTGGGATTAATTATAAAAATTAAGTGTCCAATGACCATGAAACTTGTACTGCATCCATTTTATATCAATCGTTATACCATAAACCTTCCATTATTTTTTCAAGTTTGGTATGAATTTTATTAGGCAAGAACATATTGAAACCTAACCATTTTCTTGAAATTCCAAATGAGTACTTTTCTTTCCTATATAAGGCCGCCAACTCTTCCCATTCCTCACGACGCTCCAACCTTTTATGTTTGTCCATGATCTTCCCACATATCCAATCAACAATACTCCATTAAACCTTTATTCCTCAATTTAGGACGAAATCACTTTAAAGAAGCCTTTTGGAATAAGCCAATATGAGTTACCCAATGTAGAGGCAACCTCATCTCTCAAGAACCTTTAAATTTTTTTCTTTATTCATCCATTACCCAATATTCACTCTATTATTGTGTGACAAAACATGATTCCACCAAATAATTACATTTTTTAAAAATGTTTTTACCTACAATTACTGACACATCCATCCAGTGGATGTTGAATATACCATTTCTTTCTATGGAGAAATACTACCTCACTTAACAATGATTGCTCATTTATCCATTACAACCAATCATGATGTGAATTATAATGGAAAATATATTTATATATGTCTTATATTTTATTTAATATGTATTTATGATTCTTTATTCCTTTTAAAACCCACAACTCTTTCCTTTCCATTTTGTGTCAATATGATAATCTCATTTGAGGAAGTGTGGACTACCGCCTCCTCAAACCGATGTGAGTTGTTCACACCCCAAATGCAATGTATTAGGGATTGTTTTATTGATAATATATGAAATATATGATATATTGATCCTAAATTTAAAAATTATAAAAATATATACATAGATATATATATATATATACATGTTTCATTTTCATCCTTTCCATTAATATTATAATAAAGACGGAAACATCGTTCATGATGACAGATGGCTTATTGTCTCCATGAACTTTGTATTTCATTTTGTACTCCAATTTTGTATAGATTATTGTAATAAAAATATAATATATATAAGTGATGTTTATTTCATGGATTAAAATATTCAATCAGTACTTAAATATAAGGACAAATTATTTTATAAATTAAGACACATGCAAAGAACACAATGAATTTTACTAAAAGTGAAACATTAACATAGGATCATTAACAAGAGGGTAATGTAAGGTCCTAATAAAACCATATATGGTATCATTTATAAAAATATTATTATTTAAAATATGTGTTACAATCATATATTTATTATTCAAAATCATGTTGGAGTACAAAGGGAGTCAAGACACGAGGTAAGCGGAGTTCATCTCACATATATGTTTTGTGAGATACAAGCTATGTTTGTGACATATTCCTTTTGGGTGGAATATGTACTACCCATGATTGTAATAAATGTAAAATTTAATTAAATTTATCGCTATTTACATTCAAATTTGTAAATCCTCTCTCATCGGGGTTTAGGTTTCAAAAGATACCAAATAGCTTTAATTGTTTGGTCTCAATTTTCCTTCTTTGAGACTCATGTTTTTTTATGAACCTAAACTATTTTTTGTGATGATATACATCCATTTAACATGAAATATCATGAATATAATTCTTTTAATCTTATTATATTATTCATGTAATTTCCTTTCCCTACATGGAGATCATGATCCCAAGATACCATGTTATAATTGTTTTTGAGATAATCTCATTTCAATTCAATATTTTCTTCCTTTATGTTTCCAATGATGACATTTTATGATCGATATCTCAATAATATTCATTATTTTTATTTTATGTTTTTATTTCATGATATGTTCATTTATTGCTACCATTTTCTACAATTTGGTACACAAGATAGTTAAGAATGTGTATACTGGAATTTCGGACGTTATTATCCCTTTAGAAGGATATCTATTTTTTCTTAAATTAGATTCGATGATTAATATACCATTCCCATATAATTATTAATAAAAAATTTACCACTTTTTTTCTTTTACCAAACTCTTCAAGGGAAAAATCTTTTTTCTTTCCAAACACGGTTCATTTTTATCCTTTTAACGTTTAAAATGAATGTTCTTTTTACCTAGTACGAACTGTACAGATTTACCCATCAACATTTCATAGAAGATCCCAATTAATTTTTTAAAAAATTAAATCATTATTAATTTTTAAAAATTAAATATTGAAGTATTTTTTTATCAAAATGTTTTTCAACAACTTTTATATGTCTTCAAGCAAAACTGTTATTAAAATGTTTTTAATTATTATATACATGTATTCAAATTTCATTCCAAAAAATGATATTCAATTTTTTTCAAGATTCTATTATATGTTATAAAAAATATGATATTAAAAAAGTAATAAAGTATTCATTATATGATTTCAATTTATTTTAAATAAAATATTTTTCAAGAAATTTTCAAGATTTCATTATAAGTTTTCAAATGTGTTAAAAAAAGTTTTTAAAATGTTGTGAAGCTTATTTTTAATGGTTTCATGGAAATAAGATTTCAAAATTATTTATTATATTATTTATATGGATTCAATTAATTTTCCAATGAAATTATTTTTATATGGTTTTATGTATTAAAAATCATTTTGTAAACAAGAATGTATATTTTCCTCATGAAAAGATTTTAGAGCTTATTTCAAAATTATTATCCATCTAAGATGACATGTATTGATGTAATCATGACTTTCTAGGATGTGTTCTAAAGGTTCTATTCATATCCATTCTATGAATGAGTTATGCTTAATTCCATGGTCTGTATGAAACCCATTTCTCTATCATGGGTAGAATGTATATGAAACACGTTTCTCATTCACATGTTATACTAGTTTGAAACCCGCTTCATTTCATGGGTTATGTTTATGATGACATTATCTTCAAACGTGTATCTTCGCATAGGCTATGATATTTTTACATGTTTATGATTACTGTTTCATTTCATTCATTATGATATGATTATTTATGATCATCTAGAACATGTGTGTATGATTTCATTATGTGAAAGATGGTACCTATATATCCCTCCAGTGCATTGGGTTATTTCTCAAGAAATAGATATGATTGGAATGAGGGTTTACTCAGTTAAGTAATATAGTTTTGGAATGAGGGTTTACTTAGTTTATTAATACATGTCAAAAATAAGGGTCTGCTCAGTTTATTAATACATTGCTAGAATGAGGGTTTACTCAGCTTAGTAATTCATGGACAGAACTACGGTTTACATGGGTCAGTAATACAAGGAAACAATGTGGGTTTATTCAGTTCTTCCATACATGGCCAGAATGAAGGTTTTCCTGATTCAGTAACATAGGGCTAGAATGAGGTTTTACATGGTTATATACTATTGGTATGTAATTAGTGATTACATGGTTCAATAATACTTGGGTGGAATGAGGGTTTAGTTAGTTCAGCTATATAGGTTTGGAATGAGGATTTACTCAGTTCAGTAATATAAGGCTAGAAAGAGGGTTCACTCGATTCAGATAAGGACTTTTTCCACAATGTTGGGTTTTTACGATGATAATTTGGATTCTATAGAAATTATAATATTCTTATGTGCTTCCAAAATTCCATTTCATATTCCAACATTATCCTTTCATGAACTACTCTCTTTATTTCAATATGATTCTTGTCTTATGAACATACAATCATTATTCCATTATCTCTATTATGATCTTTATTAAATAGGGAATTATATTATATCTTCATGGTCATGTTCTCATACCCATAGGATAATGATTTCTCTTACATGTCTCCATTGTATACCCTTAATGAGAATTTGGGATCACCCCATTTTATTTTTCCTTCCCCAATTTGTGAATATAGGTAGTATTTTTGAGGTGAATAAGAAGGGTTCTAGTCATGAAGAACCTATTGGTATATAATTTATCTCAATTATGTATCAGTTTTTATGTATTTTATTTTTCTTAAGGCATTATACTTGTACAATGTTCTTGCATCCATTTGTATAATTTTCAATTATTCTACAAAAGATGTATCTTGTAAATGATTTTTATGTGTGGGTCTCTATAAAAAATTTACATGAACTATATTCTAGATTTAATTCCTTCCACGTTCATTAATTGAGATGGATTCCCAAATCGGTATGATGTGTGAGACATTGGTCAGCAGTTCTATCATCACTTTTACTACATACCTACCTCGTGAAGATCGTTCCAATAATATCCTAAAATCTATAGTGACTTTATTCCATTTCCACTCATGAATGGAGATATGTTTTAAGAGTCAAATATGTACTTGGTGATCTACATTCACCTTCTGACATTTGAATCTCTATGTAATAAAACCTGCAATCCGCCTCTTCTTAACTAGCCTATAGTACTAAAGTTAAATATCATTGTAAATATTGGTACACCAATGATGAACATCCAACATTGATATATGTGATTACCTCACCATCTCTTATAGTATATCAAGATACACACATACACTTCCATGGATGTGTAGAGTTTCATGTCCAGAAACTAAATAACTAGGAGGCAGGTTATCTCTTATGAAGCTCTCCTTGAAAAAGAAGCCTTGGGAATAAGAAACAATTTTCAGTATAACACATTATATAAGGATGAAATAACAACTATAGATGATAGAACTAGTTTCAAATGGTATTTATGATCCTCTAGGTTCATATTAGAATACATATCCATCAACATACACTCATTGATGGCTGCATTAATGGATTGTGTGTATGTCTTCCGGATCGAAAATTGTATAAGGAATTTCCCTTTTGTTTTTGTAATAAATATCAATGGGAAAGGAAAAATGGGTATTCCTCCCACCTACACTCCCTCATATTCATGTATCACTATGTGGAAATATATTTGAATCTTTTATGATATGTTTATATAAATAATTTCCCACCCCACATCTACTACCTCTAACAGATTAGAGAATAAACATGGCTACTAGCTTGTGGTTGTGTGTTGGGAAATTGTGATCATGTTTCCTCTTATGGTAAGACCCATATGATATGACAAGATCTCCTGACATCATAACTACTCCAAGATTGATTTTTAAAGCATTACAATAGACTGTATAACTCATCTCTGGCTCTGAATTATTATGTATTTGTGGTGATGATAGTCTTTCATTAAACTCGTGAATATATTTCTCAAAATCCACAAACCAATGGAAATGCACAACCGTCGTAGTCCGGGATGTTAGATGAATTTAAAAGGATATGTCCCGAATTAATCACCTATAATATCCATCCATCAATAAGATGTTATGCATATTAAACACAGTAATGGGAAACACCAAGGAAACAATTTCACTCACCTTCTATTAATCAACATAGAAACCTACCTCAGATATGAAATGACCCACGAAATATGAGATGTTGATCTAAAAGTGTAATTTAATGAAATGAAAATATTGTTAGTAATCTCCTAGAGTACTCAGTATGATATCCAGATGATTTTCTTGGTCATGATTAGTTCACTCGTACATTAAGGTATATTTGTAGGACCCCGAACCCCCCATGAGGGGGGGGGGGTAAACTAGGTGTTATCTATTTGTCACAAAATTATATATATTTTTCCCACATTTCTAAGAAATTGTTTAATCCAACATGATGGTTAAGAAATGTAATTAGAACATTCACATGGAAAAGTAAAACACAACACTTTTACAGTGTTCACCACTGAGGGCTACATTCAGGGAGCATATGTTGACATGTTTCAGATTATACCAGTGTCCACTAATCTTTACTAGATGAGGATTACAATTTTTTAGTGAAAATCACTATGTCCAAACAAAACACCAATTACAAAAGTTCTGGGATATTTCACTGCGTCCCTCAAATCACTTTTGTTGACTCCCCCTAGCTCACTGCCTTTGTTAAAGTCATCCTCTATTTATCGACACAACAATGTATTCAAAATTTTTTGATTGGAAGTCTTTTTCTCTATTCTGAATGAAACACATATTGCATAAAATTAAATTATTGATTTCCTTATATTAAATATTATTTTTTAGTGCAAAAAATCCACTAAACCCCTTCTAGTAATTTCATTACAAGTACACACACTTACTACATTAGATGTATTCAAATAATATGTTCATGCATGTACGTACCATTCATTGTATTATTCTCTCTCTTTTTATTATATGCACACACACATGAGTGTCACTAAATCATGCATGTAGGTAAATGTGTTCCATGTAAGTACACTACATTGTCTATTGTGAAAACTCAAAAGAGTTATACTTATTTACACATACATAGTGCCTTGAGTTCATTTAAATAACTCACATGGGTACATTAATTTACGTACATCCCTTTGGTCACACATGGCCTTAGGCCACTTATTCTCTTTCATTTCCTTTATTTATACTCGGTTCGGGTATATTTACATCACCCACATGAGTCTGTGCATGATGTTACTTCCCATCTTTATGAATACTCTTTCTACTTCAAAACAATCCCTGAAAACACTATAAAATCAACCCTCAAACACGATTAAGTTTACCTTTTCTTCATGGAACCAAAGAGTTTCACTGATCATCCTCGCTTTTGAAATAAAAACAAGGTTCTTTTTCTTCATGCAGAGGATACATGGATATTCTTTGAAAATAGTGTACATTTCTTGATGATGCAAATTATGTGTGAATATCACTTTAGTAAAATAGGATGGTTAGCATCTTCTCCTCACACAAGGGATATGTGGTTCTCCTTGGTACAGATAGTGTATACCTTCTTCATGTACTTGTATGGTTGGCAGTTCACTCCCCACAAACCCTTGATGGTTCACCGTCCCTCATCTTTACCTTATCGGATTGAATGCACAGAGATGATTTTTTCATTAAAATAGAATATCTCATGTTAGGATTTAAATTGTGCTCCTATGGATCGATTCATACCTTTTTTAAAGTAAGGGATGATTTTTTCATTAGCGTTAGATTATCGATATATAATATCTTCAAAACATCCACTTGAATCGGCCAAGATCTCTATATTTTATAACATCAATCCGTAGATAATGATATTCATATCATGGAAGGATTTTATTTATTCATGCATTTTATATCTCATATGGTGGATTAACTATGTGAAAGAGATCAAGATTCCATGAAATATTCCTTCAAAACATAAGCTGGAACCATCCACACGGCCTCTTAGTTTCTCTTTCTTTAGAAGAGCTTCTTCATTGTGTTTTACGCATGCATACGAGATGAAGATTTCATGTATCATCTCGGTATGATCGAACGACCCTCCATAGATGCCCCTGATCGATCAGGATGTTATGGTCATGATTTTATATCATCTCAAGTGAGTATTAATGATGTTGGTGATCACTAGAAGGAGAAGACAATGTCTCAGCCTCATCACATCTTCCTGGTGAAATCGAACGACTCTCTTTCAAATAGGTGATGAGAGGATAGGATTAGATGAATAAGAAATATATTAGATGATCATCCATGATTCCGAACATGATTATAAGGACAATAGAGATTTCTCAGTTCATTAAAATCATCATCCCACATCAAAATGAACACGCATGTAAGCCATGGTTAATGTATTAATCATCTCCTCCATATGATCAGATTACTCACTCTCCCAACATGGTACTGCATCTTACTGTGTTCTCTATTGTAGCGCTCCCTTCCTACCCTCTGCGTCATAATCGATCCATCTATGCATGGTCACCCCCCCCCCATGTGCTCCTGTGGGGGCCTACACATGGCCCTCATGCGGCTGGATGACACGCCCAGCAGGCTTCCCTTAGGTGTGGTTGACCAATAGTCCTACATGTACCCTTGGACGAGGTTATACTGGTGGGTTGGATAGCTCCCCAACATTTTTATGTAATGAAAAAAATACCTAGTTGAAAATTATTTATGAATTGAAATTCTTTTCCACAATTGTACATCAAACCAACACATGCATCGTAACCTCCATTTTCAACTTCATCATTTAATTTTTGGAAAATGAATAACAAATCACTTCAGTCACCATTTAATAGATGATACATAATTTTTGTAAATATTGTTCCTTCTTCGACACAAGTTCATTGAACTTAGGATCAGTGAAAAAATAGTATGACTTAAATAAAATTGATAATTTCCCTTGTGTGGAATCCCATTCTAATGATTCCATTATAATTTACCATACATTATCACTTCAACCATTATCCATTATCCATTTATGTCCTCTCCTACATCATTCAATCATTGACAAACACATTGACATCCATTGAAAATAAATAAAAATTGTAGTCCCAAAAATCTCTACCTTTGTATTTTTTTTGGAAATACACAATGTTCTCTATCAAATTAATGTTCCAATGTTTATTTGAATCTTCTCTTGAATTTACTTTTACTTCTCTCCCATTTCTACTTCTCAACCATACGTTTCACATTCTCCCCCATATTAAAAATAAATTCAATTTTCATGGGATAAATGTATAAATACATACCTAATTATTGTTTCATAAATTATTTCACTCTATATATACTTTTTCTAGGATATATGTAGAAAAAAATGGGATTTTATTTAGACAACAATGTTTTCCATTTCCCACTAATATGATACCTTATGAGATGAGGATCCATGTACTTGTATTCAAAGGTTACCCACTATCATTTAATGATATAGAATAATATTAGATGAACTGTTTTAGGAACAATCAAACTAAATCACCTACACTCCCTTCAATAGATAGATCAAAAACATTCAGGTGAATATAAAAGATATGTGACTATGTGGAACTTCTATTCTTCTAATTTCACTCATTGATTCAGTTACTCCCCCTTTGCAAGATGATTTTTATGAGTAACCAAGGATGAGAGATTAATAAATGAAATTACATTACTAATAACATGATAATTGATCAATTTCTATAATAATTTATTTGGATGCTCATTGAAATAATAATTATGGATCCTTTTTCATATGTCTCTCTCTAATGGGAATCACAACTCATCATTTCTTCTCATGTTCTGTCCCTAAGAATTTTCATCACCTTCAATTCACTGTATAATATCCAAAATTAAAATTCATAATGATTTATGGTAAAAATGTGGATCATCCTTTCTTTGTCAATGTAAAGATCAAGGATGAAATGGTTTTCTCAACCAGGTTGCTCCATCTCCTCGAGTCAGTATGCTTGCATATCTAAACATCAGTCTTGATTTATGTTGAGGCAGCATGGATCTTTTCACATTCAGATAACTTTTATGTGGATAAATTTTCATATTAATAGTATTTATGTATGAGACACCATTCTTCCTATATAATGAAGCATCATTCTCTTATAGTAAGGTTATGATACCTTTACCAATGTGACATGATTTCTGGCATCACTTACACAAAACATCTTTAACACATGTGATGGGCCTATGTGATGGTGTCATCACTTCCACCAGATTGTATGAAATATTGAATTTATAAATCTTCCAAATATTTCACTAAATATAGAGACATTGTTTACTGTTAGTATGGGGTTGAATACCCAGGGATAATTCTGTTTGATTTTGGAGGGATATGGTTCCTAAAAATGTAATGGAGTACTTTCTAGAAGACTCTATTGGGAAATTTTTTAAATGTTCTATTGTGAGATGAATTTTGTTAATAAAAGAGGGGTCTGGGTCATGTCAAGTATATGATTGAAGTATGGTCTTTAGATTCTATCATGGAAAGTTCCTTCTACATAGTCTGGGATTAATATAGTGTTCTCTAGTTGACATTTGTCTGCTCGCATAGCTCTACATTAGAGGTAACTATTACATGGTTGGGAGATATTTAGCATCCTAGGATAAATATGTTTGGCCTCTAAGGTAGATAGTTTCTTTTTATAGCGTTCATAGATGAGTCTAATTCAATAAAGATAGGGCCATTTTATTGAATGTCTTGTGGTTAAGGACATTCAAAAAATTGGATGGCCTATTATGTTTTATCATAGTAACTAATATTGTTAGGGTTTCCATGATTATAATTAATGATTTATTTTAAGAATTAATGTACATCGAACAATATCCCTACATTTTAGGAATTTATCATCTCATTATAGTGTAGGATGAAATTAAATAAATGAAAGGTATGATCATTGACAAGTTTCTTAATGGAATTGGGATCACACATAAGGTTTGGGAAATAAAACATACACTATGTAAATCAAAATTATAAATAAAATACTACATTGAGAAGGATATTTGAATTCAATAAAAATGTGAAAATGGAATTTGGTGGTGTTGAAGAATGGAATATAAATAAATTTGGGATTAATACAAATCAAAAATCATGAAGAATTCGAGAGTGTGAAATTGGAAAGGGACACAAAATTCTCAATGGAGACAAAAAAATGAAGAGAATCACATCTGGAAGTGTGTGAAATGCTCTACCAGTTCAATTTGTAAGTAGAAATTAATCATAATGATGTTTAAATGAAGTACATATACTATTGCCTCAATCTGCATCATTTTATATGGAATTTGGATCTCTAGTGTGGTGTGTGGTTCTCTCTATAACATAATAGGGTTGACATAGTACACATCATTTCCTGTGTGTTCACAGCATGTATCTGCATCCAGCTGTCTTCTCTGCAGAATTCTCCTAGATTTATCACTATATAGTTTGACTAGAATCACAACGTGTCCTGGATGTACACAATAGGTAGCATCATTTTTCCATCAGGCTTCGTGGTTTGGTCACGACATTGAATCATGAATTGGGTAGGCTGTGATCTTTAACTACACGACGTGTATTAGTGGATCATGATGTGCACACTTCCATTTTTGAACTTTTTCTTCGTATTAATTTTGAATCATTTGAAGCTTTTATTTGTTTAAATTAGACACATACCACATGAATTATTGAGTAATTTAATGAAAATAAATAAAAAATTGACAGAAAAATGAATATACAAATTAGGCATTCTAAATCCCCCCCACACCTGAACAATTTCTTTCCCTCGTGCATGAATGTATCAACAAGGATTTAAAAAATGATATAAAAAATTTAAAGTAATAAATATTAGATACTTCCATGAAATTGAATATAGGTTCATGTATAAAAGGGTCAGGTTATAGAATGAACCCGAACATTGAAAGTTAATTATTCCTCACTATCAATTTTTTGAAAAAAATTCTAGTCTTATAATTATAAAATCTTAACTGTTACTTTTTCTTTATACCCAATTACAATCTATCTCACCATGGTCTTCTCTCAAACTCAATGTTATAAATGTAATTAACCTTTTTCTCAAACCCTATGTAAATGTTCATAACCATAGGATTTCCTGGTTCTATCATGTATAATGTGTAAAGATAAGTATAAAATTAATCTCGAGGGATTCAGTAAAAAGGTTATTATGACTATGAGGCTGAAGGTATGAAGGTGAAATGTCAAAATCATGCTCAAAATTAGGTTACGATTTAATGTAAAATTCATGGGTACCATGATATGAGTGATAATATTCCTCCCACAAAAAATTCAAACTTCTAATTCTACAGATCAAGTTGGATCCATATGTGTAGCAAAAATGTACACAAAAATGATTCGGTTCCTTCACTTTTTTTTCATTTTTATTTTTTAGAAATTCATAACATGGATACATATCACTTCCATCACCTAAAGAAATATGATCCTTCGATGGATTGATTTTCCATCAAAATGGTGATTTTTTACCTTCCTAATACACAATCCAGATCAATTTTTCAGTTCAATTTGAAATTTTTAAAAGGAATAGAATATAAATGAAATAAATCAAAATGGATATAGATTACAATGTCGTAGTTAGGTGTCTTCCTTGTATGTATCTGAAAGTTGAAGCATCCCATTTTTTTTGTATTCCACACCCAAACATGTTCAAAATTAACCTCGGGCATCGTACAAGTAGCAGGTTATGAAGGGAAATAGGATTAGAATAACTTCATCTAATTAGGTCATTCATGGAAACTATCAGACTAAAAAATGATAGATGTCATTACAGTCTCAAAGAAAGCTACAATCAAGGAATTCCTTAATAATATTAAATCCAAATTTGTTTATTCCGCAATATGATATGTTCTTAGTGGCTGTACTAGTCATTTTAAAAGTCTCATGTATCTCATAAGAAATATTCTCAGATAAGAGTAAGAAATTGAATTCATAGAGTCATCTCAGGTAGTGAGAATCAAATAAATATTAGAAACCAGAAAGGGCATAGATCTTATGTAGTATTTAAATTTATCATAATTTAAAAGTCATTGAATTTGAATTAATTCTCCTAAAAAATAAATCATTCTAAAAAAGTCTATGATGTACTGAAATATTTTTCTTAAATTTATTTTCCACATATCTTCTTCATTAAATATAACAGAATAATTATTTTATGGTTTAAAGAAGGCTTATTATTTGAATAATGCCCCCAATAATAGTGGGAAGAAATCATCTGTATCTCTTCTGAAAATTTTAGAAGACCCCCGACCCCAAACTTAGTAAGAGGAAATGTCCCCATTTTCAATATAATGACTGTGAGAGTGTTATGGTAGTGAATTTTAATGAATTGGAAATGTAATATTGGAAAAAATTAAAATAATATGTAATCGAGAACACCCTGGTAAATATTACATCATTCAATGAAACATAATTCATTAGGATAGATTTCACATAGCAATTGAATATAAAATCATAAGAAAATTTTGATCATTTTCCTACTTCAAAACACCATTATTTCGTCCCATCGGCAGGATTAACACTAATCATTATTTTCCCACTTTTGTGAAGTGAATTTAAAATTTCCAAAATATAACATTCTATTCATATTTTAATATAATATATTTATAACATGTTATTTTTATGAAAAAATTATAGTAAAATTTATTGAAATTATTCACAATAGTTAAGTCCAAATTAGTAATAATTTGGGATTAATTATAAAAATTAAGTGTCCAATGACCATGAAACTTGTACTGCATCCATTTTATATCAATCGTTATACCATAAACCTTCCATTATTTTTTCAAGTTTGGTATGAATTTTATTAGGCAAGAACATATTGAAACCTAACCATTTTCTTGAAATTCCAAATGAGTACTTTTCTTTCCTATATAAGGCCGCCAACTCTTCCCATTCCTCACGACGCTCCAACCTTTTATGTTTGTCCATGATCTTCCCACATATCCAATCAACAATACTCCATTAAACCTTTATTCCTCAATTTAGGACGAAATCACTTTAAAGAAGCCTTTTGGAATAAGCCAATATGAGTTACCCAATGTAGAGGCAACCTCATCTCTCAAGAACCTTTAAATTTTTTTCTTTATTCATCCATTACCCAATATTCACTCTATTATTGTGTGACAAAACATGATTCCACCAAATAATTACATTTTTTAAAAATGTTTTTACCTACAATTACTGACACATCCATCCAGTGGATGTTGAATATACCATTTCTTTCTATGGAGAAATACTACCTCACTTAACAATGATTGCTCATTTATCCATTACAACCAATCATGATGTGAATTATAATGGAAAATATATTTATATATGTCTTATATTTTATTTAATATGTATTTATGATTCTTTATTCCTTTTAAAACCCACATCTCTTTCCTTTCCATTTGGTGTCAATATGATAATCTCATTTGAGGAAGTGTGGACTACCGCCTCCTCAAACCGATGTGAGTTGTTCACACCCCAAATGCAATGTATTAGGGATTGTTTTATTGATAATATATGAAATATATGATATATTGATCCTAAATTTAAAAATTATAAAAATATATACATAGATATATATATATATATACATGTTTCATTTTCATCCTTTCCATTAATATTATAATAAAGACGGAAACATCGTTCATGATGACAGATGGCTTATTGTCTCCATGAACTTTGTATTTCATTTTGTACTCCAATTTTGTATAGATTATTGTAATAAAAATATAATATATATAAGTGATGTTTATTTCATGGATTAAAATATTCAATCAGTACTTAAATATAAGGACAAATTATTTTATAAATTAAGACACATGCAAAGAACACAATGAATTTTACTAAAAGTGAAACATTAACATAGGATCATTAACAAGAGGGTAATGTAAGGTCCTAATAAAACCATATATGGTATCATTTATAAAAATATTATTATTTAAAATATGTGTTACAATCATATATTTATTATTCAAAATCATGTTGGAGTACAAAGGGAGTCAAGACACGAGGTAAGCGGAGTTCATCTCACATATATGTTTTGTGAGATACAAGCTATGTTTGTGACATATTCCTTTTGGGTGGAATATGTACTACCCATGATTGTAATAAATGTAAAATTTAATTAAATTTATCGCTATTTACATTCAAATTTGTAAATCCTCTCTCATCGGGGTTTAGGTTTCAAAAGATACCAAATAGCTTTAATTGTTTGGTCTCAATTTTCCTTCTTTGAGACTCATGTTTTTTTATGAACCTAAACTATTTTTTGTGATGATATACATCCATTTAACATGAAATATCATGAATATAATTCTTTTAATCTTATTATATTATTCATGTAATTTCCTTTCCCTACATGGAGATCATGATCCCAAGATACCATGTTATAATTGTTTTTGAGATAATCTCATTTCAATTCAATATTTTCTTCCTTTATGTTTCCAATGATGACATTTTATGATCGATATCTCAATAATATTCATTATTTTTATTTTATGTTTTTATTTCATGATATGTTCATTTATTGCTACCATTTTCTACAATTTGGTACACAAGATAGTTAAGAATGTGTATACTGGAATTTCGGACGTTATTATCCCTTTAGAAGGATATCTATTTTTTCTTAAATTAGATTCGATGATTAATATACCATTCCCATATAATTATTAATAAAAAATTTACCACTTTTTTTCTTTTACCAAACTCTTCAAGGGAAAAATCTTTTTTCTTTCCAAACACGGTTCATTTTTATCCTTTTAACGTTTAAAATGAATGTTCTTTTTACCTAGTACGAACTGTACAGATTTACCCATCAACATTTCATAGAAGATCCCAATTAATTTTTTAAAAAATTAAATCATTATTAATTTTTAAAAATTAAATATTGAAGTATTTTTTTATCAAAATGTTTTTCAACAACTTTTATATGTCTTCAAGCAAAACTGTTATTAAAATGTTTTTAATTATTATATACATGTATTCAAATTTCATTCCAAAAAATGATATTCAATTTTTTTCAAGATTCTATTATATGTTATAAAAAATATGATATTAAAAAAGTAATAAAGTATTCATTATATGATTTCAATTTATTTTAAATAAAATATTTTTCAAGAAATTTTCAAGATTTCATTATAAGTTTTCAAATGTGTTAAAAAAAGTTTTTAAAATGTTGTGAAGCTTATTTTTAATGGTTTCATGGAAATAAGATTTCAAAATTATTTATTATATTATTTATATGGATTCAATTAATTTTCCAATGAAATGATTTTTATATGGTTTTATGTATTAAAAATCATTTTGTAAACAAGAATGTATATTTTCCTCAAGAAAAGATTTTAGAGCTTATTTCAAAATTATTATCCATCTAAGATGACATGTATTGATGTAATCATGACTTTCTAGGATGTGTTCTAAAGGTTCTATTCATATCCATTCTATGAATGAGTTATGCTTAATTCCATGGTCTGTATGAAACCCATTTCTCTATCATGGGTAGAATGTATATGAAACACGTTTCTCATTCACATGTTATACTAGTTTGAAACCCGCTTCATTTCATGGGTTATGTTTATGATGACATTATCTTCAAACGTGTATCTTCGCATAGGCTATGATATTTTTACATGTTTATGATTACTGTTTCATTTCATTCATTATGATATGATTATTTATGATCATCTAGAACATGTGTGTATGATTTCATTATGTGAAAGATGGTACCTATATATCCCTCCAGTGCATTGGGTTATTTCTCAAGAAATAGATATGATTGGAATGAGGGTTTACTCAGTTAAGTAATATAGTTTTGGAATGAGGGTTTACTTAGTTTATTAATACATGTCAAAAATAAGGGTCTGCTCAGTTTATTAATACATTGCTAGAATGAGGGTTTACTCAGCTTAGTAATTCATGGACAGAACTACGGTTTACATGGGTCAGTAATACAAGGAAACAATGTGGGTTTATTCAGTTCTTCCATACATGGCCAGAATGAAGGTTTTCCTGATTCAGTAACATAGGGCTAGAATGAGGTTTTACATGGTTATATACTATTGGTATGTAATTAGTGATTACATGGTTCAATAATACTTGGGTGGAATGAGGGTTTAGTTAGTTCAGCTATATAGGTTTGGAATGAGGATTTACTCAGTTCAGTAATATAAGGCTAGAAAGAGGGTTCACTCGATTCAGATAAGGACTTTTTCCACAATGTTGGGTTTTTACGATGATAATTTGGATTCTATAGAAATTATAATATTCTTATGTGCTTCCAAAATTCCATTTCATATTCCAACATTATCCTTTCATGAACTACTCTCTTTATTTCAATATGATTCTTGTCTTATGAACATACAATCATTATTCCATTATCTCTATTATGATCTTTATTAAATAGGGAATTATATTATATCTTCATGGTCATGTTCTCATACCCATAGGATAATGATTTCTCTTACATGTCTCCATTGTATACCCTTAATGAGAATTTGGGATCACCCCATTTTATTTTTCCTTCCCCAATTTGTGAATATAGGTAGTATTTTTGAGGTGAATAAGAAGGGTTCTAGTCATGAAGAACCTATTGGTATATAATTTATCTCAATTATGTATCAGTTTTTATGTATTTTATTTTTCTTAAGGCATTATACTTGTACAATGTTCTTGCATCCATTTGTATAATTTTCAATTATTCTACAAAAGATGTATCTTGTAAATGATTTTTATGTGTGGGTCTCTATAAAAAATTTACATGAACTATATTCTAGATTTAATTCCTTCCACGTTCATTAATTGAGATGGATTCCCAAATCGGTATGATGTGTGAGACATTGGTCAGCAGTTCTATCATCACTTTTACTACATACCTACCTCGTGAAGATCGTTCCAATAATATCCTAAAATCTATAGTGACTTTATTCCATTTCCACTCATGAATGGAGATATGTTTTAAGAGTCAAATATGTACTTGGTGATCTACATTCACCTTCTGACATTTGAATCTCTATGTAATAAAACCTGCAATCCGCCTCTTCTTAACTAGCCTATAGTACTAAAGTTAAATATCATTGTAAATATTGGTACACCAATGATGAACATCCAACATTGATATATGTGATTACCTCACCATCTCTTATAGTATATCAAGATACACACATACACTTCCATGGAAGTGTAGAGTTTCATGTCCAGAAACTAAATAACTAGGAGGCAGGTTATCTCTTATGAAGCTCTCCTTGAAAAAGAAGCCTTGGGAATAAGAAACAATTTTCAGTATAACACATTATATAAGGATGAAATAACAACTATAGATGATAGAACTAGTTTCAAATGGTATTTATGATCCTCTAGGTTCATATTAGAATACATATCCATCAACATACACTCATTGATGGCTGCATTAATGGATTGTGTGTATGTCTTCCGGATCGAAAATTGTATAAGGAATTTCCCTTTTGTTTTTGTAATAAATATCAATGGGAAAGGAAAAATGGGTATTCCTCCCACCTACACTCCCTCATATTCATGTATCACTATGTGGAAATATATTTGAATCTTTTATGATATGTTTATATAAATAATTTCCCACCCCACATCTACTACCTCTAACAGATTAGAGAATAAACATGGCTACTAGCTTGTGGTTGTGTGTTGGGAAATTGTGATCATGTTTCCTCTTATGGTAAGACCCATATGATATGACAAGATCTCCTGACATCATAACTACTCCAAGATTGATTTTTAAAGCATTACAATAGACTGTATAACTCATCTCTGGCTCTGAATTATTATGTATTTGTGGTGATGATAGTCTTTCATTAAACTCGTGAATATATTTCTCAAAATCCACAAACCAATGGAAATGCACAACCGTCGTAGTCCGGGATGTTAGATGAATTTAAAAGGATATGTCCCGAATTAATCACCTATAATATCCATCCATCAATAAGATGTTATGCATATTAAACACAGTAATGGGAAACACCAAGGAAACAATTTCACTCACCTTCTATTAATCAACATAGAAACCTACCTCAGATATGAAATGACCCACGAAATATGAGATGTTGATCTAAAAGTGTAATTTAATGAAATGAAAATATTGTTAGTAATCTCCTAGAGTACTCAGTATGATATCCAGATGATTTTCTTGGTCATGATTAGTTCACTCGTACATTAAGGTATATTTGTAGGACCCCGAACCCCCCATGAGGGGGGGGGGGGTAAACTAGGTGTTATCTATTTGTCACAAAATTATATATATTTTTCCCACATTTCTAAGAAATTGTTTAATCCAACATGATGGTTAAGAAATGTAATTAGAACATTCACATGGAAAAGTAAAACACAACACTTTTACAGTGTTCACCACTGAGGGCTACATTCAGGGAGCATATGTTGACATGTTTCAGATTATACCAGTGTCCACTAATCTTTACTAGATGAGGATTACAATTTTTTAGTGAAAATCACTATGTCCAAACAAAACACCAATTACAAAAGTTCTGGGATATTTCACTGCGTCCCTCAAATCACTTTTGTTGACTCCCCCTAGCTCACTGCCTTTGTTAAAGTCATCCTCTATTTATCGACACAACAATGTATTCAAAATTTTTTGATTGGAAGTCTTTTTCTCTATTCTGAATGAAACACATATTGCATAAAATTAAATTATTGATTTCTTTATATTAAATATTATTTTTTAGTGCAAAAAATCCACTAAACCCCTTCTAGTAATTTCATTACAAGTACACACACTTACTACATTAGATGTATTCAAATAATATGTTCATGCATGTACGTACCATTCATTGTATTATTCTCTCTCTTTTTATTATATGCACACACACATGAGTGTCACTAAATCATGCATGTAGGTAAATGTGTTCCATGTAAGTACACTACATTGTCTATTGTGAAAACTCAAAAGAGTTATACTTATTTACACATACATAGTGCCTTGAGTTCATTTAAATAACTCACATGGGTACATTAATTTACGTACATCCCTTTGGTCACACATGGCCTTAGGCCACTTATTCTCTTTCATTTCCTTTATTTATACTCGGTTCGGGTATATTTACATCACCCACATGAGTCTGTGCATGATGTTACTTCCCATCTTTATGAATACTCTTTCTACTTCAAAACAATCCCTGAAAACACTATAAAATCAACCCTCAAACACGATTAAGTTTACCTTTTCTTCATGGAACCAAAGAGTTTCACTGATCATCCTCGCTTTTGAAATAAAAACAAGGTTCTTTTTCTTCATGCAGAGGATACATGGATATTCTTTGAAAATAGTGTACATTTCTTGATGATGCAAATTATGTGTGAATATCACTTTAGTAAAATAGGATGGTTAGCATCTTCTCCTCACACAAGGGATATGTGGTTCTCCTTGGTACAGATAGTGTATACCTTCTTCATGTACTTGTATGGTTGGCAGTTCACTCCCCACAAACCCTTGATGGTTCACCGTCCCTCATCTTTACCTTATCGGATTGAATGCACAGAGATGATTTTTTCATTAAAATAGAATATCTCATGTTAGGATTTAAATTGTGCTCCTATGGATCGATTCATACCTTTTTTAAAGTAAGGGATGATTTTTTCATTAGCGTTAGATTATCGATATATAATATCTTCAAAACATCCACTTGAATCGGCCAAGATCTCTATATTTTATAACATCAATCCGTAGATAATGATATTCATATCATGGAAGGATTTTATTTATTCATGCATTTTATATCTCATATGGTGGATTAACTATGTGAAAGAGATCAAGATTCCATGAAATATTCC
Organism: Viscum album; assembly: GCA_963277665.1. Classification (NCBI taxonomy): domain Eukaryota; kingdom Viridiplantae; phylum Streptophyta; class Magnoliopsida; order Santalales; family Viscaceae; genus Viscum; species Viscum album. Next base: position 2,131,005,987 of record OY728120.1, read on the forward strand.
TTCAAAACATAAGCTGGAACCATCCACACGGCCTCTTAGTTTCTCTTTCTTTAGAAGAGCTTCTTCATTGTGTTTTACGCATGCATACGAGATGAAGATTTCATGTATCATCTCGGTATGATCGAACGACCCTCCATAGATGCCCCTGATCGATCAGGATGTTATGGTCATGATTTTATATCATCTCAAGTGAGTATTAATGATGTTGGTGATCACTAGAAGGAGAAGACAATGTCTCAGCCTCATCACATCTTCCTGGTGAAATCGAACGACTCTCTTTCAAATAGGTGATGAGAGGATAGGATTAGATGAATAAGAAATATATTAGATGATCATCCATGATTCCGAACATGATTATAAGGACAATAGAGATTTCTCAGTTCATTAAAATCATCATCCCACATCAAAATGAACACGCATGTAAGCCATGGTTAATGTATTAATCATCTCCTCCATATGATCAGATTACTCACTCTCCCAACATGGTACTGCATCTTACTGTGTTCTCTATTGTAGCGCTCCCTTCCTACCCTCTGCGTCATAATCGATCCATCTATGCATGGTCACCCCCCCCCCCATGTGCTCCTGTGGGGGCCTACACATGGCCCTCATGCGGCTGGATGACACGCCCAGCAGGCTTCCCTTAGGTGTGGTTGACCAATAGTCCTACATGTACCCTTGGACGAGGTTATACTGGTGGGTTGGATAGCTCCCCAACATTTTTATGTAATGAAAAAAATACCTAGTTGAAAATTATTTATGAATTGAAATTCTTTTCCACAATTGTACATCAAACCAACACATGCATCGTAACCTCCATTTTCAACTTCATCATTTAATTTTTGGAAAATGAATAACAAATCACTTCAGTCACCATTTAATAGATGATACATAATTTTTGTAAATATTGTTCCTTCTTCGACACAAGTTCATTGAACTTAGGATCAGTGAAAAAATAGTATGACTTAAATAAAATTGATAATTTCCCTTGTGTGGAATCCCATTCTAATGATTCCATTATAATTTACCATACATTATCACTTCAACCATTATCCATTATCCATTTATGTCCTCTCCTACATCATTCAATCATTGACAAACACATTGACATCCATTGAAAATAAATAAAAATTGTAGTCCCAAAAATCTCTACCTTTGTATTTTTTTTGGAAATACACAATGTTCTCTATCAAATTAATGTTCCAATGTTTATTTGAATCTTCTCTTGAATTTACTTTTACTTCTCTCCCATTTCTACTTCTCAACCATACGTTTCACATTCTCCCCCATATTAAAAATAAATTCAATTTTCATGGGATAAATGTATAAATACATACCTAATTATTGTTTCATAAATTATTTCACTCTATATATACTTTTTCTAGGATATATGTAGAAAAAAATGGGATTTTATTTAGACAACAATGTTTTCCATTTCCCACTAATATGATACCTTATGAGATGAGGATCCATGTACTTGTATTCAAAGGTTACCCACTATCATTTAATGATATAGAATAATATTAGATGAACTGTTTTAGGAACAATCAAACTAAATCACCTACACTCCCTTCAATAGATAGATCAAAAACATTCAGGTGAATATAAAAGATATGTGACTATGTGGAACTTCTATTCTTCTAATTTCACTCATTGATTCAGTTACTCCCCCTTTGCAAGATGATTTTTATGAGTAACCAAGGATGAGAGATTAATAAATGAAATTACATTACTAATAACATGATAATTGATCAATTTCTATAATAATTTATTTGGATGCTCATTGAAATAATAATTATGGATCCTTTTTCATATGTCTCTCTCTAATGGGAATCACAACTCATCATTTCTTCTCATGTTCTGTCCCTAAGAATTTTCATCACCTTCAATTCACTGTATAATATCCAAAATTAAAATTCATAATGATTTATGGTAAAAATGTGGATCATCCTTTCTTTGTCAATGTAAAGATCAAGGATGAAATGGTTTTCTCAACCAGGTTGCTCCATCTCCTCGAGTCAGTATGCTTGCATATCTAAACATCAGTCTTGATTTATGTTGAGGCAGCATGGATCTTTTCACATTCAGATAACTTTTATGTGGATAAATTTTCATATTAATAGTATTTATGTATGAGACACCATTCTTCCTATATAATGAAGCATCATTCTCTTATAGTAAGGTTATGATACCTTTACCAATGTGACATGATTTCTGGCATCACTTACACAAAACATCTTTAACACATGTGATGGGCCTATGTCATGGTGTCATCACTTCCACCAGATTGTATGAAATATTGAATTTATAAATCTTCCAAATATTTCACTAAATATAGAGACATTGTTTACTGTTAGTATGGGGTTGAATACCCAGGGATAATTCTGTTTGATTTTGGAGGGATCTGGTTCCTAAAAATGTAATGGAGTACTTTCTAGAAGACTCTATTGGGAAATTTTTTAAATGTTCTATTGTGAGATGAATTTTGTTAATAAAAGAGGGGTCTGGGTCATGTCAAGTATATGATTGAAGTATGGTCTTTAGATTCTATCATGGAAAGTTCCTTCTACATAGTCTGGGATTAATATAGTGTTCTCTAGTTGACATTTGTCTGCTCGCATAGCTCTACATTAGAGGTAACTATTACATGGTTGGGAGATATTTAGCATCCTAGGATAAATATGTTTGGCCTCTAAGGTAGATAGTTTCTTTTTATAGCGTTCATAGATGAGTCTAATTCAATAAAGATAGGGCCATTTTATTGAATGTCTTGTGGTTAAGGACATTCAAAAAATTGGATGGCCTATTATGTTTTATCATAGTAACTAATATTGTTAGGGTTTCCATGATTATAATTAATGATTTATTTTAAGAATTAATGTACATCGAACAATATCCCTACATTTTAGGAATTTATCATCTCATTATAGTGTAGGATGAAATTAAATAAATGAAAGGTATGATCATTGACAAGTTTCTTAATGGAATTGGGATCACACATAAGGTTTGGGAAATAAAACATACACTATGTAAATCAAAATTATAAATAAAATACTACATTGAGAAGGATATTTGAATTCAATAAAAATGTGAAAATGGAATTTGGTGGTGTTGAAGAATGGAATATAAATAAATTTGGGATTAATACAAATCAAAAATCATGAAGAATTCGAGAGTGTGAAATTGGAAAGGGACACAAAATTCTCAATGGAGACAAAAAAATGAAGAGAATCACATCTGGAAGTGTGTGAAATGCTCTACCAGTTCAATTTGTAAGTAGAAATTAATCATAATGATGTTTAAATGAAGTACATATACTATTGCCTCAATCTGCATCATTTTATATGGAATTTGGATCTCTAGTGTGGTGTGTGGTTCTCTCTATAACATAATAGGGTTGACATAGTACACATCATTTCCTGTGTGTTCACAGCATGTATCTGCATCCAGCTGTCTTCTCTGCAGAATTCTCCTAGATTTATCACTATATAGTTTGACTAGAATCACAACGTGTCCTGGATGTACACAATAGGTAGCATCATTTTTCCATCAGGCTTCGTGGTTTGGTCACGACATTGAATCATGAATTGGGTAGGCTGTGATCTTTAACTACACGACGTGTATTAGTGGATCATGATGTGCACACTTCCATTTTTGAACTTTTTCTTCGTATTAATTTTGAATCATTTGAAGCTTTTATTTGTTTAAATTAGACACATACCACATGAATTATTGAGTAATTTAATGAAAATAAATAAAAAATTGACAGAAAAATGAATATACAAATTAGGCATTCTAAATCCCCCCCACACCTGAACAATTTCTTTCCCTCGTGCATGAATGTATCAACAAGGATTTAAAAAATGATATAAAAAATTTAAAGTAATAAATATTAGATACTTCCATGAAATTGAATATAGGTTCATGTATAAAAGGGTCAGGTTATAGAATGAACCCGAACATTGAAAGTTAATTATTCCTCACTATCAATTTTTTGAAAAAAATTCTAGTCTTATAATTATAAAATCTTAACTGTTACTTTTTCTTTATACCCAATTACAATCTATCTCACCATGGTCTTCTCTCAAACTCAATGTTATAAATGTAATTAACCTTTTTCTCAAACCCTATGTAAATGTTCATAACCATAGGATTTCCTGGTTCTATCATGTATAATGTGTAAAGATAAGTATAAAATTAATCTCGAGGGATTCAGTAAAAAGGTTATTATGACTATGAGGCTGAAGGTATGAAGGTGAAATGTCAAAATCATGCTCAAAATTAGGTTACGATTTAATGTAAAATTCATGGGTACCATGATATGAGTGATAATATTCCTCCCACAAAAAATTCAAACTTCTAATTCTACAGATCAAGTTGGATCCATATGTGTAGCAAAAATGTACACAAAAATGATTCGGTTCCTTCACATTTTTTTCATTTTTATTTTTTAGAAATTCATAACATGGATACATATCACTTCCATCACCTAAAGAAATATGATCCTTCGATGGATTGATTTTCCATCAAAATGGTGATTTTTTACCTTCCTAATACACAATCCAGATCAATTTTTCAGTTCAATTTGAAATTTTTAAAAGGAATAGAATATAAATGAAATAAATCAAAATGGATATAGATTACAATGTCGTAGTTAGGTGTCTTCCTTGTATGTATCTGAAAGTTGAAGCATCCCATTTTTTTTGTATTCCACACCCAAACATGTTCAAAATTAACCTCGGGCATCGTACAAGTAGCAGGTTATGAAGGGAAATAGGATTAGAATAACTTCATCTAATTAGGTCATTCATGGAAACTATCAGACTAAAAAATGATAGATGTCATTACAGTCTCAAAGAAAGCTACAATCAAGGAATTCCTTAATAATATTAAATCCAAATTTGTTTATTCCGCAATATGATATGTTCTTAGTGGCTGTACTAGTCATTTTAAAAGTCTCATGTATCTCATAAGAAATATTCTCAGATAAGAGTAAGAAATTGAATTCATAGAGTCATCTCAGGTAGTGAGAATCAAATAAATATTAGAAACCAGAAAGGGCATAGATCTTATGTAGTATTTAAATTTATCATAATTTAAAAGTCATTGAATTTGAATTAATTCTCCTAAAAAATAAATCATTCTAAAAAAGTCTATGATGTACTGAAATATTTTTCTTAAATTTATTTTCCACATATCTTCTTCATTAAATATAACAGAATAATTATTTTATGGTTTAAAGAAGGCTTATTATTTGAATAATGCCCCCAATAATAGTGGGAAGAAATCATCTGTATCTCTTCTGAAAATTTTAGAAGACCCCCGACCCCAAACTTAGTAAGAGGAAATGTCCCCATTTTCAATATAATGACTGTGAGAGTGTTATGGTAGTGAATTTTAATGAATTGGAAATGTAATATTGGAAAAAATTAAAATAATATGTAATCGAGAACACCCTGGTAAAAGTGGTATTCCAGGAGGTTGTTTGAGTTGTCATAGTAGGAAAATACAAATTACTTGCAAGTGTGTTAGAACATAAAATTTTACACTAGAAAATAGAAATTAGTTCCATGGTATAATAATTTGAATATCATTGAAAAATTTTAGTAACAATTAGTGTGAAAGTGGTATATACATTTTATTTCAATTATGATAGTTTTACAATGTAGCTTCATGAAACACATAAATTATAGAATGAAAATGAAATGAAAAAAACATGGAAATGAATAATTGAAAAAACTAGAGATGATCAATTAGTGGCCTCCAAAAAATCTATAACAAAATGTCATTATATAGAAGGATGGATGAAGATTTTTGTCAGACGGTCTACCGAATTAGTTGATTTGTCTCCTCTTATAGTTGGTAGAGGCTATGTCGATATGGTTGCATGGTTGATTCTGTGGGGTAATCATAGCACCCGTATCCACATGTTCAAGAATGAGGTGTGTTAAAAAATGAACCATTATTAACATATGGTGCTATTGGTGGTGAATTTCAATAGATATATTTTGATGTTGGTGAGAAATGTTGATGACATGATTGAGTACCCATTTTTCTATGAATGGTGGCGGGACTGGACCATTACCGATAGCAGATGACTCCTAGGATCTTGACATGATAATGATATAATAATATGAAAATTAAACCATGTTATAGAATAGAAACAAAATACCATGAATATATATATATATATAACCAATGTATGTACGGAGATGGGAAACCAAATGAAGAAAACAAAAACCATACCATGTACATGAATGAAATCACAACATTAGAAAATATAGATCAAATTCAGATCAGTGATTCGTGCCAAGATTATCCCTGAGGGTCTTCCCACAACCTCATTTCTCGAACAACTGGGCGTATCTTTATCAGTAGCAACATCAGAAAAGGATAGGGGTGTAGAAGAGCTAGGTGGTGTGGTAGTGGAGGAAGAGAGATGGGTTGGGGGTAGGTGATGATGTACTGATCCGTTCTAGGGCCCTGGTATGGCAGTTGGATCAATGAATGGTACCTCGGGGATGGGATCAGTGGAAACTCCCTCTCCCCTCACGGCATGCTCCGCTAGGAACTCCTACTGAGCGACTGGGTCAATGAGATTGGGAGGGTGGTCCAGCAAGTTATAGGGGGGAAGGTATATTTTGCAGCTCCTATAGGGGAGGGAGATTATTAAAGTGTAAATACAGTTCACTCAATGAATTTGAGATGGAGGTGGGTAGTTATTTGGCATTGATTCCCTAATAACCAATGTATATCAGCCCAGATCATGATGATGGTGTGAATGGATGGTGGTGGTATGGTCGAAGGGGTGTCTATTGAGGTGGTAGGGGTATAGATGTTGTAGGATTAGATGGTTGAGGAGACTGGGGCGGGTTTGATACTTTTGATCTGGCTAGATACTCCGGAGGTGTGGCCTTCTAGACACCTGGTGCCCATAAATAAATTTTTCCCTCTCTCATGAGCATCGGTATCTTGTGGATAAACACAAGATTAATCATCCCAATGGCTCCAATGGAATTGAGGGGTAGATATTCATCAAAGATTCCCAGGTACGTGTCTAGGTGGGTGGTGTAGGTTCCACCCAAGAGTGTTCCACCACATTCTCTAAGTCAGGAAATTGATGTACAAAGTGGAATACACGACCATATTGATGGGGGCCACCTATAGAAGCAAGAAAACAAGATGTCTATTAGACTGATACAATAATGGTTTTATCCTCGATCGAACCATCCATGCGACTGGGGGTCATGAGCGATGAGGGGCCATTGGACTGATACAGTCTTGAGGGATGGCTGTGTTTGTAGTGTGGGGTAAACATTATAGAAAATGAAATCCTCTATATAGATATTGTTCTCGACTAAGAATTCAGAAAAAAAACGATGGTTGTGAGGTCTGCAGCCAAGCCGCAAAAATTGGAAATTAATGGTGATCTTGATCATGGACAAGAACTCATTGCATAACTATGTGTACAAATACTCCCATACTCCTATAATTCAATCGATATAAAATGTCTCTAGGATATGCATGACATCATACAAAATTTTCAACATGGAGATCATTTCCTACAACAATGTTTTTTTGGTTTGCATCTGCATTTCCTGTAGGTCTGATATATTTTTCTCAATGTTGCGGGTTGCTAAAGCAGATCACTGAGTGAAAAAGAAGGTTCTCATCAGAGTTGTGAGAGGAGGTGTCGTCTTGATAATTGGATGTAGCGTGGGGGGGGGGGATAGTAAGTAGTTTCTGGTTCTCATAGTATGAGTAGGAAGTCGAGGGTGGGGGGTTAGGCTGGGGCATCTTTCTCTGCGCTATAGATGTATGATGTTAGTGCATAGGGATGATACATATTGTGCGCTATAGGAGATGAGGGTGGTTGTTGGTTACATTGACTGGTTAGGAAGAGTTGATTGGGGTGGGAGGGTGCGTAAAGGGAATATGGAATGGGGTGCAAGGGTTTGAGAGTCGTAGAGGTTGTGGGAAGATGGTTCTAGTGCAATGGGAGATGGGAGTTGAGGGATTATAGGGTTTAGTGGTAAAAGGGGTACATGTCAGGACATGAGGGTCATGACAAGTAATTTCTTAAAACCAAACAGAATATATTCATGATGTGTATAGTTGAGTCATGTTGTGTATGGGGATGAAAATTTGTACTTTTGGGAAAAAAATGAAACATCAGGAACAAAATGTACACGACATGTACAGAATAAGTTATGGCCCATTTTTAATGTTCCTTCCACACCTCATCCTCTCTTATACATGAGATTCATGGACATAAATCATAATATAGATACTCTAAAATTATCCTAAACAATGGTTCCTCCTAGGAAGTTCTTTCTTTAAAGTCGATATCTTAACTCCTTCAATGATTTTTTGGAACTTGAGGGTGATGACACAACCTTCATTGAATAGATCCTAAAATATCATCTACCTTTAACCAGTAACCTTGAATGGTGTTCCTCTCTCTTGTTGAATTTCAATTGTACTGTAAGGAATCACATGGACAACATCACATGGTCTAGACCATCGTGACATCAGCATTCCTAGAAACTGTATTAATCATGAATTTAATAGTAAAATATTATTTCTAGAGATTACTGTATGTCTTGTAATTCATTGCTCATTCCATTTTTTTATTTTTTTCATGTAAATCCTTCCATTTTCATAATAATATGTCCTTATTTACACCAATGATGTTAAATGTTATTATTCTTCCTCTCCATCCTTTTCTACATCTAGGTTAATCTTTTTAATTTCACAGAATTAATGATGTTCTAGCTCCACAATAAAATGACACAGTTTATCATAAACTAGTTTAACATGGGTGGTGTCTATGTGTTTTTAGAATGCATTTATTTATGGAAATATTTAATTATCCAACATCAGGATCCAAAAAATTCTTGTAGGGTATAAATTTTTATTCTATTTTTTGATTCACCGACCTATTTGACAATTAGACTTGCAAACATGTTTAGGGTGATAGGGTGTTCCAGTTTTGTATCGAATGTGATATCATTCAATAATTTTTCGCACTGGATGATTGGATAAATGTGTTATGCTATTTTTGATTAGTAGTTGGGGAAATAAAAAGTGGAAACACATTCCTTTGAAAAAAATTCATGACTACCTTCAATTTGTCATGTTTTTTGTATTTGGCTTCAACCATTTTTGAGACATAGTCTACTATAACAAGAATGTTAATCCTTCCATGGGATGTAGGAAATGGTCCCATAATGTTAGTACCCCATACATCAAGTACATAAACTTCCAGAATGGGGTTTTGTGGAATCTCATTTATTTTACTGATTTCCCCATTCTTTTACATATATCATATCAATGTATGAATCTCCTAGAATCATGATGCAATGTGGGACATAAAAATCATCTTTGTTGGATCTTTCCCATAGTGTGATCAGGTACACGATTCCCGTAATTTTTTGATGTGTAGAAATTTTTTATGATATTATGTATCTCTTCATCCATGATGTATAATATTAAAATTCCATCGGCACAATTCTTGACTAGTAATGGTTCATCCAAAAAATTATTGTTTGGCACCAGACAACAACATCATGAGTTTTAGGTATGATAGGTCAAGATGGAGATACCATGTGGAAAGATCATTGGCCATGTCTGGGAACTAGGGCTGGGACTTGACACTAAATAATGTCTCATATGGAAAATATACTTCAATATTATTCTCTATGTCATCCTTAATGATGTCCAATGTTAATTGATAGAGGTGTTCTGCAATTCCATCCTTTATTCAGTTTGTTTTTTTGATTACAAAATAGTACTCTTGCTAAAAAATAATCTAGCATATCCGTCATGGATTTTATTCATTCTTGTTCATCAGGTATCGAAGGTAGGCATGATCTTTATGTATAAAGACTTTGGAAAGAAAAAGGTATGAATGGAAATTTTCCAATGAGTAAACGTCATCTAGGAGATCCTTCTCTTTAGTCATATAATTTACATGGGATTCATTGAAATTATGAATAGAATAATATATTAAATAGAGTTTGCTATAAATTCATTTTCAAGGAACATATCTTATTGTTAGGCGAATGGCATCAATAAAATGCATAAACTCTATTTCTTTGTTTGGTGCAATGATAACTGTATAATGTAAAAAAATATTATTAATTATTTCAAAAGATTGTCGACATTCATCATTGAATTAGAAAAGAATATATTTTGGAAAAAAGTATTTAATTGAACGTGTGACTTTAGAGAAATCATTTATGAAGTGTTTGTAGAACCCATCATTCCCAAGGAAACATCAGACCCCTTTAAATGATGATTTCTCATGTAGATCATTGATAACTATGATATTTTTTTGGTTCATCATCAAGGACATAATTGGAAATATTGTGTCCCAGAATAATTACTCCATGAAATACAATGTGAAATTTTTCCCATCTCATTTCTATGTTTCTATCCTCATAGCATTAGATAACCATTTCTATATTTCTTAGATAGACATCGAAAGATCTACCATAGACTGAGAAATCATCCATGAATATTTTGAGAAATTCTTCAGCCATTCCATGAAATATGTGTGTTATGAATCATTGTAATGTTACAGGTGTGTTTCACAAACCAAATGAAAAGAATATATATGAAAATGATCAAATGGTTAGGTGATTTTGGTAATAGACTAGTGTGCAGGGTCGACTTCAATTTGATTGTATCGTAAATAGCCATCTTGGAAACAGTATAAATCATTCCCTCTGAGGCTTTGTAATTTTTTATCCATAAATGGGGAGGGAAAATAATATTTTCATGTTATTGTTTTCAAACATCTGTAATCAACACAAACTCTTTATCCAATAATGGTGAATATTGAAAAGAATTCATTATCATCTAACATTTCTAATGTGCGCCCTCTATTATTTAGAATAACATGGAGGGCATTCACCCATTCACTATCTGAGAAAGGAAATATTATTCATCCCTCCATAAGATACATTAATTTCTTCTCGAAAACCTCTTTTATTAGTGGCATGATCCACCTCAAAGGATGTCTTTTGGGTTTTGTATTATATTCCAATAAAATTTGGTGTGTGCATTCTGAAGGATTGATTTACTTGATATCTGTCACTCCCCAAGGAAATTTTTTTAATCTATTTTTAGTTTATCAACCTACTTTTATTCATATTTCTAGGATTGTTCGATGCCAATACATATGGTTAAAGATAATGAATCTCCTATGTATGAATATTTCAACGTACAATGTAATGGGTTCCAATCAAACTGGGGTGGCTGAGTTATTGATGGGATAAATGGAGAAACCGTGTCTCTAGTGGCTGTCTCAATAAATCATAATTATTTAATGTAAAAGCCTTATTCATTTATTAAAAATGAATCATCCCTCTCATCTTCCATATCCATGTACTCCTCTCCTTGCTGAGCGAGATATATGGTGTTACATTCCATCATATCATCGGGATTTTCTGTTGGATTTTCAAGTTTAAAATGACTTGATATCATCAAACGCATACGACGATATACAATTTCAATAATCAATCAATGCCTTTATAGTATCCTAGTAGGGTTTTCCAAGAATGATTTGAACAACTCCTTTCCTCTTTCATGTCCAAAACTAGGAAGTCTGTTGAGAAATTTAGTTTTCTAACATTAATAATAATATCCTCAAGAATTCCACATGGGTACTCAATTGAATGATCATCTAATTAAAATGCTTCCCATTTTTCTTTGAGCTCATGGAGTCCACGCTATTTGAGAACACTCATCAACATCAGCTTAATGTTGGCTCCAATAACATTGAGTTCTCATCCATATTTACACACTCTTATCATACAAGGGATTCAAAAGCTTCTAGGATCTCTCATCATTGTTGGTATTTTCAAAAATAAAATAGAATATCATTCAAAATTAAATGAGATGACTCATAGATCTTCTATATATCTCCTGTTTGATTTAATTTAATTTAGAAATTTTTCATAAATAGTCATTTGGGTGATTTCGTCAGCAAATCGAATATAGGAATGGATTTTTTTGATCATTTTGAGAAATGATTTTTATTGAGCCTCTTTCCTACCTTGAAATGATCATTCCGGAAAGGGGAGATATGTATTGTATGGGGGTAGTGATACATTAATTCATTCCTTCTATTTTTATGTGTCTTGATCCATCATAGATGGCATTGATTCTTATGGTCCTATGTGAATGGATTAATCTATTTCTTTCCATAGATTCATGGGCTCTTCAAGTTCCCCTGTTTCCATTGGTCAATGGAAATATAAGAATTCTCCACTCCTAAAAACTACATACTTAGCTTCCTCTAGTGGGTATGAATTAGTGTTACTACGTAGAGTAATTGGTAATCATTCAAATAAGTTATTTTGAGATCTGACCCATTTGAATCTCCATGTTTCTCAATGCTACTCACTGGTTTTGTATCTCCATCTCTTGTGTGGTCATCCATCGATCAGAAATTTGAACGAATGATGTTAGGAGGTTCTCCATGATAATTTTCAGTGTTGGAGGTGGTTGGTGTAGACTTGGTTGGGTGATAGGAAATTTTTGTTATTGTTGGGACCTCAGAATGTTTTGTTGGGGATATGTCTTCCTCTGTAGTATTGGGAATGGGATCATTGGTCGATACACATGTGTTCCCAAGTTGCAAAACTAATATTGACCACTATGATTCCAAAAATATCCTTGACTATTTTGACGCTACTTTTAAGAAGGCCTTTGCTGATTCAATGTCTATTATTATTGCTTTTGAAATGGAAGAATTTTTGGATTGTAATTAACATATTTACAATTCTATTGGTATTGTTATCCTAATTTTCAATCATGACACAAGTGTGGTCCACCTCCCATATTGAATGACTGAATCAACATTACTAGGGTTGGAGGGGGTTGTGTGGTTGGTATCTGAAACTACTCAAGCTCATTGGTTTTCACTTCAACTTCCCTGATAACTGAGTTGACTCATCAACTTGGTGGATTTCATGTCAATGTGGTCCACAAACACTTTTCCGATAATTAGAATTATGGGATACTTCTTCTAATATAGCACTTCCTGCATCATGTGTTATAAACATCAAACCTCCCCCAGTAGAAGCATCAACTTCTATTCATGCCACTGAATGGTTTCCTTGATAGATGGTTTTCATTTGAGTCAATGTGTCGAGTATTTACTGTGGATTCTTTTCTCATTAGTTCATTGAATCGTTCTCATGCTTCCCATATGTATTCTTCATCTACTTGTTCAATGTTTTGAATTTTCTTCTGGAGCATCCTTGTCTAGGTTGGTGGAAATTAATTATCATGAAATGTTTTTTCAAGCTCATGCCATGTCATAATTGAATGTGATGATTGGATATTAAGCTAATGTTTATCTCGATATCATAATAAATAGGGAATGAAACAATGTATTATAGTATTAGATGATACATCCTGGTTGAAAAAGGATTCACAGACTTCTATAACATTATAAATATGTTCGTGGGGGTATTCTCATAAAAGACCACTAAACTTCCCCATTTTCTGGATCATGTGAATGAGTCAAGGACTAATTTCAATCATATGGTCTTGGATATGTAGGTGAACATTTCTTTGTATTTCATCATAGATTGATGGTAAACCAAAGATAATGATGTTTTTCTATGGGTGCACTAAGTCCTCCACAATTTGATAGGGTTTTGGTGGGTTTGGTTCTACAGGTGATGTTCTTTGACCATCGATGACCGACAGACTGAAGATAAATGCCATTTGATCTCAGTAGTGACGTCCAAGGGTTTTGAATTTTTCATGTTTCCTTGATTGAGTAATGGGACCTTGTTACATGAACTAAACATAATTTAAAAGATGAAATGGTTTCCAAAACAATGGGGAAGAGTGAAAAATTAATTCTAGGGAAGAAACCCAGAGTTTTTTTTCATCCAAAGCAGCGTTGCCTCCTCGAAAAACATACCTGAAATTTGAGTCCCTTGAATGGATGTTTTATTACATCCTCTATCGTATATCAAATTTAGAATTTATAAATGGTCCCAAATATTCACTAATTACATAGAGGTAGTGTAGTGTCAGTATGGGGTGAAATCTATAGGGAGACAATCATTTTATTTTGGAGGAATCTATTTCCTAAACATGTAAAGGAAAAATTTCTAGATGAATTTGATTTGTAGTGTAATCTATGATCTATTTTTGGATGGAACTAATTAATTAATTAAGGATCATTATACTGTTGAGTATTTAAGTGAAGTATGGTCTTTAGTTCAATTCATGTCAAGGTCCTTCCTCTTAGTCTACAAAGAAAACAGTCGTCACTAGTTGACTTGGGTCTGGTAACCTAGCTCTACCTAAGAAGTAAATATTCTATGGTTATGAGATAGTTAACATACCAGTTGTGTTACATTTGGATTCAAGGGTAGAATGTGTCCTAGAATAGTGTTTCTAGCTGAGTGTACTCCTATTAAGATATAGTCATTTTATGGAATATGTTGTGGGCATGTATATTCAAACAAATGGAAGGACCTAATTTGAATGATCGAGATTAATAATCCCATTAGGGTTTTAATGATTATAATTAAAAATTTATATAAGTATTTTGATACATTGAACTTGATCCCTACCCCTATGGAATTTAGAAACTAATTTCCATGTAGGATGTAATTAAATAAGTGAAATACAACATCCTTGACAGGTTGATTAATGTAATTCAGATCATGAAAAAGGATCGAGAAATAGAACATGTAATGTGTAAATGACAATTATAAAAAATATACTTACTTCGTTATGAAATTTGAATTGAATAAAATTGAGTTAATGTGATTTGAAAGGCGTTGAAGAATAGAAGCTCTAAGAAATTGGGATTAATAAAAATTTAAAAGAACAAATAATTTTAGAGTGTAAATGTGGAAATGGAGAATAAATTCACAAATGAGATGAAAAGAAGAACAAAGGAACATATGAATGTGTGTGAAATGATTAGCCAATCCACTAAATAAATAGGTGGAAATCATCATGACATGTACCTAATGTACATCAGGTGAAGCCTCGGTCTTCATTTCCTATAGATTAGGATCTCCAGTATGGTGTGCAGACCTCTTGTAAATTTTAGTGGTTTACAAGGTACACAATGTTCCTTAGGTGTTAAAGACGTATACCCATGTCTAGATCTCTTCTATGGTGAATCCTCATGTATTTCATACTATCATTTTTGATTAGAATCACACCTTCTCCCGGTTGTACATGATGTATAACAGATTTGTTCCTTTGGTATTTCTATAAGGGTTACGTCATGGCTCTACTACTTGGGGAGGCTATGATCTTCTATTACACGATGTGTACTAGTGGATATTGATCTGTACATGGCCATTTTTTCACATTATATATCTATATTCATTGGAACCATCTAATGAATTTATTTCTGCAAAATTAGACACATAACACAAGGATTATCGAGTAATTTAATGAAATTATATAACCATTTTTACACCAAAATGTATATATAAATTACACAGATAAACATGAGTTTCCTTTTTCAAGAAAACATTCATTAACTATGACATCATCATATAGAATATTATTGTTTTCTTTTTATACTTCCCTTGTCATGCACGTCACCAATTATCCTCAATCGCTCCATGTCTTCTTACCTAACAACTAATATGTAATTAGTAACGGAAGCATCAGGGTTGGATAATCTAAATGGTTTATTATGAGTTTCAATCTTATTAGTATTTCATTTGGATGAATTTACCTTCACCTTCATGGATTTAATATCCAATGAATTCTATCATTTACTTCTCAAGGAATTCATGGAAGAATCAAGTCTTACAATATTATTCTGACCACTTCATTGGGAAACTTCTTCATTTTTTTCCAGATTTTGTGGTCTTATATTCTATTATATTTTGATGTATGTTGAGATGATCAATGACTAACATTGTGATCATGATCATTGTATACATCACATATGTTCTCTAGTAGTCCAAATATGTTGGTTTTATAAAGATGCCTTTGGATCTACTAATGTTCCTTATTACTCTCGATCTTGCTCCCCCTTAATATTGGATTCCTTTGTTATTTTTCATTCTTTGGATTGTTATATAAATATGATGTGTAGTTGAAAAACCTATTATAGCACCTATATTTACCCACAAATCTTGATTTGTTAATTTCATTTGTATATGTTTGATGTGTCTTCTCCAATTTAAGTTGTGATCTCTGTCCGGAACAACATTCCACATTCTTCTTCATATCCTCCCAGGAAAGGTTTTATGTTTTTTTTATCACCTTTCTTAATCCATACATTTTTTGAATTTTCTACCAACCTTCACTATTTATAGAAATCGATTTATAATCCTAAGTACAAGAATGTTTGGATTGTACTTTAACCTTATATTATATTTATGATATATTAAATAGTAATCTCAAGATATTCTATTCAAATTATATAGTCTTTTCTATCCATAGAATACTCTTGTGAGCATTGAATAACAGTAGCAACTATTTCCTTATTTTGCGAATTCTCAAAAAATTTCATTCCATGATCGACCAACTGGGTTTCTAAATGAACACATTTTATATTGACAATGAATTTATTATCTTTAATCATAATAATCTTCTCTTCATAATCCTTCTTCAATATTTTAACATTTTCTTTATGCACAATGATATTTTCATCAAGAGATCTTATTACTTCCTCATATTATTCAACATCCTTGAGGAATTTTATCGAACATATTTCATGTTACATCTTTGTTTTTATAGGATTCAATCTATCTATATGGTTTTAAACATTTGAGAACTTTTGATGCCAAACCATTTTCAATATCATTACCTTTTGATTCCAATTGGGTGATCTCTACCTGCATACCTTCAACGATTCTAAAAAAAGGAAAATCTTTCATCGAGAATATCCTGATGATAATTTCCCAATTCTTTAATTTCATGTTCATGTGAGGTTATAGATTCATCAACATCACCATTTTTTCTGGAATACTTATTCTGGGACAACATTGGAAAGTGATAACACATACCTCCCGATCACATGATTAGAATGATGTAGAAACATATTCATTATCATTGGTGGATGCATGAGCCACAATTTTCAAATTAAAAAGATGATATTTATTTTGTATAATAACGTAATGGATAACTAGATACTTCACCGTATTTAGGTTTGAGGGACTTTTTCAACTGTATCTTCTGTTTCCTTTTCCTATTCATTATGGTTTTGTTGGATATCAAATTCTCCTTAGAGACAACAGAATCAGCATCCAAAATTCCCATAATTGTTGACTTAGGAAATATAATCTCATTTTCAACATAGAATATATGTATTTAGAGTATCAATAATATGTTAACCTTTCTCTCTGATACCCCTTAGATATTCTTGGACCACCTTGAGTGGGGGTGAATGAAGGTGTCACCTTTTTCAAACAAAATGATTGATATAGTTCCCACGTTGGTTAGAACTTGATCAATCTTATATTATGGATATGTATAGTAATTAAAACATTAAAATTTAGTATCAAATCACAACATTTTTACTTGGTTCCCCACTATGTTCCACATCTATGGAGCATATGATGACATGTTTCATGTCATACCAAAGTCCACTAATCTTCACAAGCTATCGATTAAAAAATTTTGTGTATATTCACATTATCCTAGTAATTCGGTGTTTAAAAAATTTTAGGGATAGATCACCTTGTCCCTCAGATCACTTATTTCGACTCCCCTAGCTATCCTCCTTTAGTGAAGTCTTTCTCTTTTTATCGACATGATAGTGACTTCAATAAATTTTCAAGGAATTCTTTGTCTCTGTTCAGCATGAGACTCTACTTGGGTCGAAGTCCAGAATTTATGCCCACATATTCATTAATATTCTATAGTGAAAAAAAAAATAAAACATATAATAGATCTTTCTTCATACGCGCACACATAAACTACCTTGAGTGAATTCAAATAATAAATTCATGGATGTACATAACCTTCTCTATATTCTTGTTTCTCTTTATTTGCACGAACACACACACAAACACACACACAAACATGTGTGCGTATCTAAATCATGAATTTATGTTATTGTGTTCCATGTATGTTCAATCGATTGTTCCCTGTGCACACTCGAATGAGGGATACTTCTTTTCACACAAACACAACGCCTTATGTTCCATTAAATAATGCACATGGCTGTATGAATTTATGTACATCCCTTTGGTATAAAATTTCCATGAAAATCTTCTTCCAATTATCTTCCTCGTTTTTATCTTTATACAGATATCCTTAAATCATAAACATGAGTGAATGCATGTAGATACATCCCATCATTATGAGAACTATATATTCTTCAAATCAAACCATGCAGATAGTATAACTTCATTGTTAAAATAGGATGACATTTACCATTTCTTCATGGAATCAAATAGGGTCACTACTCATCATCCCTCATGTAAGAGTTGAACTAGTGTTATTGTTCTCAAAGAGAACACCTGGATCTTCTTTGCACAGAGTGTCTGGTTATTCATGATTCACAGTAGGTGTAAATATCTCCTTCACAAACCGGGATGGTTCATGGATCCTCATCATGAATGATATGTGTGGTTCTCCTATGGAGAGAGTTTGATGTCCTCTATCACATACCATGTTGGTTCATAGTTCACTTAACATGAATCCTTTATGGTTCTTGGTCCCTCTACTTTTCCTTCGTTGATTGATAGCATAGTGATTCTATGATCATGAAAACAAAATATCATGCATAGTGAGTGGTAGTGATCTCCTTAGGTTTAGTGATTATCCATTTATAGGCATGGAATAAATACTTTTCATGTCAGAATATTGAGAGATATGATCTGAATATCTTCAACTTGATTTGGATGAGATCTCCAACATTTTAAACATCAAACTGCGGATAAAGACATAATCCATATCATTATGAGTTTCCATTTCATATGGATGTATTGTCACCCTTTTTTTGTATGGATAATGTGAATGTGATCATGATTTCATGAAATCTTATTTCCAAACATATGTACAATGCATCCACATGGCCGCACATCACCGACTGCTTTCGCCGAGAATCATCATCAAATTTTACTCATGCATTAAAGATGGAGATTGAATTCATGGTCTATGTATGATCCCAAAACCCTCCATAGATGTCAGTGATTAATCATGATGGTATGGTCATGATTTGTCCTCAGCTACAGTGAAAAGCAATGGCATCAGCGAGCACTAGAAGAAGTAGACAATGGTGATGCCTCATCTTATGTATCATGGGTAGTCAGACGACTCTCGTTCGAACTAGAAGGGCACATATGCGATGTGTGGCCATGATTATATATAGAAGTTCTAAATTATACATGTTTCTGAGATTTATCACAATATTAGATGTAAGGAGGAGATTACACAATTCATTAATATCATCTTCCCACATCTTAATGAACTCATGGGTAATCTGTGGTTTTTGTATCATGCCGCCCCGCCATAGGTTCAGTTTACTCACACTCCCTCTATGGTATCAACCTGTACCATGTTCACTATTGATGCACTGTGACCCCACCCTCTACATTGGCTTCGGTCCAACTATAAATCAGATCGTCCCCATGTACACTTCTACAGGGGCCTACACATGGCCCCCATGTGGCTGGCTGACTCGCATAGTGAGCTTCCCTTGGGTATGACCGACCTAGAATCTCGCATGTAACCAGGGTTGAGGTCAGCCATGTCGGTTGGCTGGCTACCCATTTATTTAGGTAATGAAACAAAAATTGTTATTTTTAAAAATTAGAATACATCGAAATGCATGGACACCTTCGTACATCAATCCAACCCATGGATCACCACCACTCTTTTCCTCTTCCCAATAATTTTTTTATTATATGAATCCCAAAGCACATCATTCATCCTCAAATTCATTATAAATAATTTTTGTAAAAATTATGTCTCCTTTGGTAGAAGATCATTGAACATATTATCTGTGAAACAATATTCTCATTTAAATAACATATAAAATATCCTAAGTGTGGCATCCAATGATTATGATTCCATATAAATTCTCCTTGCATTATCAATTAAATCATAATAAATTAACATCATAGGTCTATTTATTCATCTTTTCATCATTGAAAACCTCATTGATATTCATTTATGGAAAATACCAAATGAGGTCCCATCGTTCTTCTTTGAATACTACCTTAAAGGAATCAAGATATAGGTGGAAAACTAGAGTCATCACATCTCTAATGACTATTGATGTGTTTTCCATACCAAATAGAATAAAAAATTCTCATTTAGTCCATTATTTCTATAGAACACATTATATGTTATTTCTAATAAACTCACATGAAACTGATGGTCACCCAATATCCAATTGATCCTCAAAAAAAATGTTGCTCTTCAGAGATGGACAAAGAGGTCATCTATTTGAGGTAGTGGATACTAATTCTTTATTATTAGTTGATTCATGCAATGATAATCAAGGAAAAATATAATGGTACCATTCTCTCTCTTGGAAAAGAAGACTAGTGAACCTCGTGGAGATGTGACCATTCCTATAAAACACTTAGCCTGTAAATTTTCAATCTATTACATGAGATCCATGAGCTATGTATGTTCCTTCCTATATGGAGGAATATGAACTATTGTATGACATTGTAGTAGCTATGTGGTGAACTGATACACTCTCTCTAGTTCAATACTTGAGAATTGTTTAGGGAATATATCCTAGAAAGGATTCAAAATAAGGTGGAACTCCATAAATTTCATTCCATGTCCGATTATAAGGAAACACTCCCACTATGTTTTCAGATTAATTATTCTAGTATTCTTGGGTCTAGATTGATCATCCAATATACCCCAATCATCTTTATGAATATATGTCTGTCCCTTGTCTGATGTAAAAGAGACTCGGTTGTATGAGAAATCCACATGAGCATGAATAGGCACAAGTCAGACCATACCAAGAATGATGTTGAAGATGGACATCTTAGGGATAATGAAACTATAAAGGAAATTGAAACCTTCTATTTCAATGGGTGACTCTTATCATTGTCTTATTCCCCTATCCTAATCCTAAACGAAATTTCACGACACATGACTTCACAGAAATACTCTATTGAAATTCCAAGCATTTCCTCAACAGTAACAGATATGAAAGAGAGTGACGCACCTATATAAAAAGGGGACGAAGGTAATTTGTAGGTCACTAGAATTGTACCTATAAACATATATGGTCTTTTGATATACACATAATTCTCTAGATACACTAAATATATATGAATTGAAATGTGACCCTAAGATGATTCCTAACTAGCCTGAGCTAATCCAATCTGCTAAAGCTGATGCTTTGGGGACTGATTACCTCAACCGGGGCCATTACATCCTCTACATTATTATCTAGTAGCAGACCAACTCCCAACCAAATTTAGAGTTATGGATATCATACCTGATAGAGGTTTTTGAACAAATCCCCTCTCATCAGACACTGGAGGAAAATAATATAAGAATCGATGAAGGTGACCCATCCGGCAACATGATTGGAAATCAATTGGGTTTCTCATACACTGAGTATTTTTATCTCCTAGCCTGGAACATTGGTGAAACACTATATAATTATTATGGGAAACCTGTCTTGCACCACCTCCACATGCACCATTAAAAATGAACATTCAACTACAAAAAGAATTTTTACCCAATTTCCAAATAGAACAACTTTGGCTAACAATACTAGTTTCTATGTGTCTCTATTATGTAATTTTCACCAAGTTCACTGTATCTATAATGGTAATCAATCAAAAAATTAACATGTGAGTGGAATTTATAAAAAATGCCATCCACAGAATACATTGTAGTCAGCATATCAACATTGTTCCTAGATGGGGGGAAAAAATAAATCTCGGTGAATCAACCAACACAATCATGAAAAGACATAGAGACCTTATAAATATGCATGAAAACCCATGAATTATCCTCTATCAATGTATATGGGAAGAAGTGATCTTACAATTCCATCATTATGTCTTACTAGACAATACATTGGTGTTGCACAGACTGAGATATGACTTCCCATCACCTCTTGGAAAATAAATGCAACATGTGTGTAGTGAGGATGACACGATGTTCTGAAGGAATCTCAACATGATATAAGTTATTTATGATGGATTCTATCCATGACTATATCATATGATGTCTACCATCTCCTATGAAGGTTGCAAGATGTTGTTGTTGGATGTCCATAGTTCTCTCTTCCATAGTTGGGGTAGCAAGGGGAGCCCCCTGAACAAACTGTATAAACCAAAGAGAAATATCCATAAATAGAGCCTCAATTCCCAATGGAAGATAAACATGTGGTATGCCATGTGAAACTATAAGAGGTATCAAAAGTGGAATAGGGACCACCAAATGAAAAGTATGATCATCACCACTCTCTTATCATACATTTCATGGATGTAATCATCACACAACTCACAAATTTGGAAGTGTATTCCTAATATAGTATTTTAAAATAGTTGTAAAAAACATATAATTAATGTAGTAATGTAATACAAGTAAAATTACAACTTATAACCTGATTACACTCAGAACATGATCCAAACGGCATGTCTATGTGTTAAGAAACCATAGAATGATCACTAGATACATGTTAATAATAGCCTACATCCCATTAATATGGTATAGTCATGTAATAGACTCACATTATCATATAATAGGACCTTTAATATTTACGGTTTTTTTATTTTCAAGTCATTTTAATCTTGTAATGTGTTCCCTTTAAAATCGTGAACAGCTTGGCCATCATTCCAATTTATAAGGGCTCAGACACCTTATAAATTAAAATTTACTATCCAAATAATTCAAACCATATAATGCTTATGCTTGTAGAATTTTTCACATTTATATATTTATAACAATCACGCACCTCATGTAATATAAACATGGAATTATAAAAACCACATGGGAATCAGAAAATGTATAGTGAATGTAGATATGTATTGGACATACGAATGAAAATTAATTCCTATGGTGCTTAGTAAGAGTCATTCAATTAAGTTACTACAATTCATTTCATTATAACTAAGTGAATAATAAAATCAATAATAATAATATGAGAAACATCAAAATGAATTTTTTTCACCCAATGTTGAACTCATATAGCCTATAAATGGAATAATAAATTACTGCTATTAACCTATCCCATGAAATTTCTGTTTCTCCTACACTTGGGTTTCCTATGTCCTAGAATAGAGTCAGGTCTAAATTCCAATATCATTTTCTCCATTTTAATTCAAAAAATATAATGAAAAAGGAAAAACCACACTGATACCACATTGTTTAATCCCACCAATGGTACCTTGACTATTCCGTAAGCTGTTGTGCCACAAGTCAATAAGCTATCTTATCGAATACAAGTGGATGCCATCTTTCAGATAGGGCCTTGGTTGTGTTTGTTTTGATTCTATGCCTTTAATGATTAGTGTATTAGTATAGGCAAATAATATCAATAAATGGTGGAAGAATATATCATAAATAGAAGAAGAAACATGGACATGATGAATACCATGAATGAGAAGTACACAATATGTGGAAGAAAAGTATCAATAATAGATACAAAAGTGATGATGATGGAATGTAAAATGTCAACCAAAAATATGATAATGGGGGATAGGGATATAATAATATACTATGTACATGAATAATATACAAAATGGAAATAAATGATATTACAAGCATCTAGAAAATAATCTCTTTCACCTGCCTCATTCTACATTATAAATCTATAAATCAATCAAGCATCAAAATTTTCATGCTTGTTTTAATGCATACTTGTGATCAATAAATCTTCCTAGGTTCTTAGGGTGTACCATGATGTGTTTGACATCAAATCATAGTAGGTTAGCATCCATGGTGTCTAACCAATCCATTTTTAGAAATAAATAAATTAAAGTGTTCCATAATAAATAAATATAGTGAAATAGGAATTTATATAATTGACACCTCATCCCTAGTTCCACAATGGGACCCTGACCAATACCACATGCTTCGACCTAATAAAGATTTCAGAAATAGGTAACCTTACAATTAATTAAATGTATACAAGGGAAAATACAATAATTTATCCAAAGAAGAACAAAATCCAAAAAATATTCTTTATCATAAATTGCACATTGCCTTGTTATTATATAGTCAGTCTCATAAAATAAAACGAAGACATCACACATGTATATGAAAGTAATCTATAAATTAAATCAGTTTGGGAAGTCTTTAGCATTTCCATGTGATATAAATAGAATCCCATGGGTTTCAACGAGTGTCTCAAAAAGAACTAGAACCTTAGAGTCTATCCCAGGATTCCAATTTGGAGTTACAAGTATAAATAATGCTATGTTAAGCTCTTAGATTTTATTATTTATCTCACAAATTAGATCACGAATAAATTGTGGCATGGGGTAGTAATATTTCCAAAGGGTCTATCCTTTATGGCTTCCTTATGTATCCAATTTTACTCATGAGTAAACATAAACTGCACTGATATCCCGTACCAGGAAGACAAAATATCACTCCCAACATGTCAACTAGATCTAACAGAGAATGAAGAGTCTATCCATTGAATCCTCAAATCGTTACCCATGTTCTAACTCTAATTGAAGTAGGTGATCATGAAGAATAAGACATATCATTCACAATAATAATTCATCAATAAATATTTGAAATGACTTATTCCTAAATGTTATCCAAATGAATCAATTCAAGGAATTAATCTGTGAATATGTAATTAAGAACTATCATAAACTCAAGGCTCCAAGGCCTGACCAATAGGAAACATTCAATATGAATAATAAATGGAAATAAAAACATAATCCAATGTAAGTGGAATAGAATTTATGTATGGAAATTTCATGTGGTAATAAGTATCGTATAAAAACTACTTGTATATCTAATTAACTGTAAGACATATTTAATTATTTGTGGACCATCATGTAATAGATCATAAATATATGGTGTGATTCATGAATCTTAGGGTCCAATGTTATTCATATCCATTTATCATAATTTTATTAAATAATTAATTCATTTAACAAAAATAAACTCAATCATGGTGATTTAAACATTGATGGAATGGAAAAATGGCTATTAATAATGGGAACACCAAAAGGGGTGGCCAATGATAATAAGAACACCCCACAAAGAGATTATTTCATATTATAGGGTCACGATGATCCTGAAAACCCCATTTAAATAATTTATTAAGAATAAATGGAGTGTATCTAGAAGGATACATTGACTTTCATGACTGTACGTTATTAAAAAGGTGAAAATTTTACTAGAAAGATGCTGAACCACCATCCTTGATGAAGTAATGCCCCACTCAGCTATTATTGAGGATCTATTTGACTTAGAATGTAATATATCAAAGGATTTAAACCACAAACCCCCCCACTAATATTTAAAAAGGCATCACGCAAAAATAGATCGGTGAATTGAAGAGGAAAATTGAAATTGATGAATGTGGTAGGAAGATATTACTGAGGGCTTTTCATTTCATCTGATTGATAGTGATTCAAGCCCCATTGGAGGTATATTTCTAAATCCCTATGATAAAGGAAGGAGTATATCTATGCACCATGGGAGAGGAGTAAAATAAAATTTGAAAGGTATGTAAGAAAGAATAGGTGAGAAAATAATTGTTATGGATTGGTAAAAATGTAATTTCACCCAAAAAAACCACTATTCATTATTTGGTATTACGGTTTGGACAAATCGTGCTCTAGCCATGTTCTATTCACTACTATAAGGGGGTACCTTATATAGTTGGTGAATGATTTGACAAACCATGTGAAAGTCATGAAATGACCACTACCCATAATCTAAAGGATGGTCTCAAGGTCATTACTTTGGGTCGCCCTGTTACAGGGAATTCACGTGTCCCCCGATTCCCCACACATTGTGGAAGCACTATTCATGAAAATAATGCGAGATGAGATAAAAATTTTTCCGTTACAGTGTGACCTAGTCTATCTTTTCAAATTTTGAGGCTCCAGGAATCGAATGAGCCTCAAAAACACCTAATAACTCCTTTAATAATTAACGAATCACTATTATATCCATTAAAAGGAAATAGAACCAATATATAAAAACCATACCTTTTATAAAATTAGGGACTTTATATTGGATTTTAGTCTAAAAACATGGAATCAGGATGATCCCTTTAAAACCAACTTATAATTTATGTGGATATTATTAGTGGAAAATATGGGTCACATTTTGTTTTGGTCATAGTATGGTGTACGTTTCCCAAATATGGATTGAACCTTGATGAACCCCATGTTCCATTGTTTATTTTTTTATTTAGCACAACATGAATGTGTTTCTTATTAGATAATGAAAACAAAACAATTTTACATACCATATATTAATAATAAAATTCCAAAATAATGTAATGGTTACTATTAATTAATTCTATATTAATAAAATATTTGACACATTGTTTTCAGCCCTACCCCATGGTGTCTGTAAATAGATCGTGTGCTATTTTCAATTTCTAGCTTGGTAAAGGATCCCTGTGATAGAATCCAATAAATTATTTATCTGTTGTTTTTTTATATGTATTTAATGAAATTATTTTAATTGTTTAAAAAACGTCATATAGAATATTTTGTTTCTATTCATTATTATATTGAGAAGGAAGATTCAAAAATGACACTAAAAAGGATAAAGAGCGAATAAAATAATCTATGATTGATTTCCAATGTGGAAGTAGAATAAACACTATCTAAATAAAGTCATTGTGATAATTGATTTCATAAATCTATTTAAATGTCATTCCACTTATGATTCAATAGGATGTTTTGATTATGATTACCTCAAGGAATCATACATTTTTTTATCATAATATAATTTTCTATATAAGAAACTTCTTTTTTATATTTTTAGATTTATATTTCTATTCATCGGTTTAATGTATGAAGAATTAAAGCAGGATGATGAATTTAATGAAATGGAAAATTCATTGGGTAAAAAAGTTAATTTGACTAAACTCCATAAAATACATTTTACGGTTAATGAAAATTCTATTTCTGTAATTAGTAAAAGAATATTTCAACATAATAATTAATTAAAAATGGTTTTTATTATATTTTTGAATTGGATAATGTTTATATAATAGTGATAAATGTTTTTTAAAAAAATTGTATGTGAATCTAGAAATATTATATGATTTTTAAAAGGAATTGGATATAATATATTGATAATTCTATACCTGATGAAATTCAAATGCACAATGATCATATTTATAATGTTAAAATAGATTGGTTTGAAATATTGAAAAAACAAAAATACTAGATGTTCATTGTTAATCATAAATTTATTTAGTTCAATGTGAATGTGAGAACCATAGACATAAAATTGATTGTAAGGGGGATATAGAATAATATATCACAAAATAATCAAATTTCAATGAAAATACAGAACATTAAAAGGATTTCTTGATAAAAGTGGAGAGTGGAAGATCCCTTACTTGAGTGTGTGATAACAATACCTTGGGAGGGGCTTCATGAAATCATGGGGGGACATTGGTATGACTCTAAGGTATAGAGAGAATATTTTTTTCTACAATGTCTTTTATGATATGTGAAATTGGAGCATGGGTGGGTTTATATAGGAAATGATGAAGAATTCATTATTCCTTTGCTTTTGAACTCAATATAAAAATATATTCAAATCCAAAATCCATCCCTTGGTATTTTAACATGGTATATACCTAACATGACTATTTTTAATTATTTAATAAGGGCATATGATGCAGATGATAATATAATTTTATTTCTTTTTTGGAGGTGGGACACACCCTCAAAGAAATTATTTTAAAATTATAAAATATATTATAAGATTTGGAGAAATATTAATAAATTTAAAAAATTATTAAAATAAAAATAAAACCACATTATATTAAATGGAAAACATATTTTTGGCTGTGGATCCCTTTTACAGTACTTATTACAAAATAGTCGGGTCATTACGATGTCATAAAACACAAAGTATATTTATACCGTAATTAATTTCTACCCGAAAATTCATCTGTCTCATCAAATTACTAAAAATTCACCATTAGATAATTTTTTGTCCTCATTCCAAAAATAATATTCATTTCTTCTATGTGATTCTATATATATGTGAATTTTCACTTTTGAAAAAAACAACAATTATAAAAAATTATGGGGATTTTGAAAATGATAGTTTTTGAACACTAATAAAAATTTAATTTGACTTCATAAAAAGTATAAGATCATTTATATAAATTATTCAAAAATTATATTTTAAGAAAATATTATTCATTCCAAAATATTCTTTAATTCCTAACAATAGAATTTGGATATTTAAAAAATTACTATTTTTTCATTAAAATCATTTATAGAGTCATAATAATTGGACGAAAATATATTCATTATTTTATAAAAAGTAATGTGCATAATCCTATTTCTAGGTTGTCATTACATATCCATTTAATTCTCCATTAAAATCCCAAATAGTATGGTGATAGAGGGTTGTACATTATAAGGGACATTAGGTGAACATGGTTTGGGTCGTGTTCTCGATGAGGTTGATATTATCTCATAAATGGTTTTGCTCATGCATAAGTTATAAGATGTTTTCATTGGATGGGTCTAGAGAAATCAAAAAAATAATATCTCCCATTAATGATCTGATAAATGGTCTTCATATTGTATAATCATTTTGGTTGAGGTCATCACTTCTTTTGTCTATGTCACATTGATTTGTTAAGACCCTATATTTATAAAAGTCAGGTGATCAATATTCAACATCTATATTGTCAACAGTAATTATAAATAATGGTCATTAAAATACAATTATGTATAATTAATCAAAATAATGGAATGTTGTTTCTATTATAATTTTATATAATAATACATTAAATTGAAAAAAATTGGTAATTTTAAATATAATAGTTCGTGTCGTTACAATCATCCCCTTTTAAAAACATTTCCTTCTAGATTTTCTTTTCCCCCACAAAAACAGATGAGGGTAACTCTACTTTATCATCTTCTCCCATTACCATGATTCTTTATTAATCTTGGGGCTTCACCACAATACATTGATGAGGTTTGTTGCTTTATTTTGTACCATGTTTTCAATATTATCATAGATCTTCACCTGATTCTCTTCTTAGAAAATATCATTCTCTAATGGTAACACTGCTAGATTTAGTATATATGACGATTCTTGTGTATAAATTCTTAAGGGGTACATATGGAATACATAATTACTTAAGAGTTGTATTATGGTAGTTCTAGTTTATAGGCCACTTATGTAATGCAATCAGGGAGCTAAAATGAGGCAATGTACCTAGGACTGGGTTGTTTCTTATTCTAAAATCACATCACTATATTCCCTGGAGATAAGAAGAGGATAACCATGTCCCCAACATCAAACTCTTGGTCACTTCAATGATTGTAAGTATAACTCTTTTTTCATCTGTCGGTACCTTTGATGTGTAGATTAATGGTCTTGTCATTATCCATCATTTCATCAACCATATCATGACCTAGAGTTTTTGTTCCACAACTTCATCCCAACATTTCAATGTTCTTCACCTCTTCCAATAATGTGTTTCATAAGGGTCCATTTGGATTCTCAAGTGGAAGTTGTGGTTGTAATAGAACTATATGAAAGGAAAATGATGGCCCCATCCTCCTTTGAAGTCCATTGAGAAAGATATCAACATGTCCTCGGGTTTTTGGATAGTCCACTCCGATTGTCCATCAGTTTGAGGGTAATAAGTCTCTATGAATTTCATATCAGTGTTGAGAGGAAGTTGGAGAATTTTCCAATATGTAGAGATGAATCATTGATCTTGATTGGAAACAATCCATTGTGGTACTCCATGAATCCTTAACACTTATCTGATGTATATCCATTCTATTTATTCTAGTAAGAAATCCTCTTGAATTTCAATGTAGTGTAAAATATTTTTCAGATGATCCACAACAACCAATATAGAATTTTTTTCCCATGGATGTCTTGATATGTCCGGTGAAAATTCCATGGTGATATCTCCCTATTTCCATGTTGATATGGGTGATTTTTTCCCCATCCCCTTATACTTCTTCATTCCTTTCTTCACTTACTGACATTCCAGGCACATTGTGTATATTCAAATATCCCCTTCTTTATGTTGACCCACCAATATTCTTGTCAGATGTCTTGATACATCATTCTATTTATTGGGTGATTGTATAAATTCAAACTATTTTCACCAACCAATAGATAATTTTTTAAATAATGATTTCATATAAAACATAACATTGACCCCATTCTCAGAATTCCATATTCCTTAACATTGTACTCCAATGATTTCCATTTTTATGGTTTCCAATTTCTCTAAAATTCCCAAATAAACTTTTTTAAATCCATTATGTTTTCAAATGTAAGATTTTTGAGAAACAATTTGTGAATGTATTGGCTATGTTCCTTTATTTATGATCCCCATGTCTATCCTCATGAAATTTAAGGATATCAAATCCTTCACAATTATAATTGATGATAGAATTGCGCGATCTTTTAAACATATAAAATCTAATAATTTGTTTTCATTCCAACTATGGAAGTATATTTAGTAGTCATAATCCATTATTAGATCTACCCATATTCAATAGATCATAGTCATCTATTATTGTGTGAATATTTCTATAAGTCATTTTGGACCCATTTAAATTACCCAATCCTCCCAAAAGAGATCATCCTGCAAACTTTTTTACATGAAGATCTCCACTGCGAACACCAAATCCTTCATAGGATAGTTATTATAATGAATTTTCAAATCTAGTGACATTTAGAAAAAGAATCTGTTATTTTTCATCAACACATAGCCAAGTACCTTCTTCGAGGCATCACTGAAAATTATTAAAAATCTCCAACTTGTGGGAAGTTTGAGAAAAATTGTAGTGTAATGCCTCTTTTTCAACTCTGTGAATTTTCTTCACATTCTCAAATAAAAAAAATTTACTCCCTTATGAGTTATCTTTAGAAGAGGATATGAATATCATTATAAATTTCACACAAATATTTGGTAATTTCAATCTTACCAAAGGATGATATAGGTATATATCATAGATGATAGTCTTTTCCATCCTTCAATTTCATATTTCATTGAATGATCCAATGATATCTCATTTCTTGTGATGATATTCCCCAAGAATGATACTTTCATAAACAATAACACACACATGTTATAAAATTCATAGAGATTATCAATTGGAAATATAATTAACATAGTTATCAAATGATCCTCATTCCCCCTATGTTTTTTATTATATTAGAATATCAACACTAAGGACAACAAAAAACATGTCGAGGTAATATTTAAACACACTATTCATTAATTAAATGAAGATTTCTAGAGATTTATTTAGGCCAAATGGAATTACTATGATATTATATTTCCCATAACATGTATGAAATCAATATTGGGGATATCCAACTTATTTTTCATAACTAGGTAATATTTTGGATGTAGAGCCACCTTGGAGATGTATTTTTCTCCACATAACTGATCCCACAAGTCATGAATTTGTGTAAAAGGAAACTTGTTCTTTATCATGCTTTTTTTTCAGTTTAGAATAATCGTTGAATATGTGAATTGACCAATCATTCATCATGACTAAGAGGACTGGTGTAATCCATTATGAAACACTTGGTAGTATGAATATTTTATCCAAATTTTATTATAGTTCATTCTTCAGATCCTCAGGTTCTACCATGCTCATCTAACACAGTGTCCTAGATATTGTAAATTCCCCCAGGTATTAGTTCAATTGAAAATTCTACCTCTTAGTTAGGAGGAAGACTAGGAAATTTCATAAGAAACTCATCTGTGTTTTCCCACACAATTGTCATTTCTAGAAGGATGATAATTTTCATAGACTCAAAAATTTTAGCTAGATACACTTTATCATTTATAAATAATTACCGTGAATGAGAGGGTGGTGCTAAATAAGATTCAACCTCCTCCATTCACATCAATATAATAATGGGATGATTCACCATATATAGAGACATTTCCTTGTACTAGCAATTTATATTGGATCTATATATGGAAATTTAATCCATGCCTAAAAATGCATGAAATTCATATAAAGGGAGATTGATAACTTCAATCCCATAAATTTTTATAGGTAAGGATTTATATAAATGTGACTCAAAACTCTACCCATTTTCCATTTTCATCAACATCATTACATTCATGATTTGTTGTGGGCTTGGATAGTTATACTAAACATTTGTGATATAAAAGAATGCGTAGAACCCGAATTAAAAAAATTTAATTATATATAATTAAGGAATAATAAGAATACCCATAAATACATCATTATCATGCTTCACATAAGTGTTAGTAATGGAAAAAAGGCCCTTTCTTCGATGTAGGTTGTTTGTTTTTTCTGAAATCCTTGAGCTTATGCCACTAATTTTTAATGTTCCCTAGTTTCGTGTAGTTTTAGTAATGAATAATACATTGAGGGTAGATTGTAGAGTTAATTTAATCTATAACTATAGTATGATTCTCTTGTATGAAATTATATGTGTGGTTTCCATCCTTCCCACACCAAAATAGTTTCCTAGTTCCCTTTAGGAAGTTATTGGGGTGCTTATTCCCGCACCCTGGACAAATTGAATGATGAAAATTCTTAGCACCGATAGATATCTTTATTATATCACCAATAATTAAACTTCACATCCCACTTCTTATTCACATAATTTCATTGCTATTCATCAATCCCCATTTTGGCATTGAGGGAACATCATACAATTTGTTCATAGATAATAATGTCATGGATCACAAGGGATTATTGTAGACTAGGTTTTGATAAACAAAAGAAGTCCTCAACCATGTATTAAGTGTTAATGAATAATTTCGTGGCACATCATGAAATTAGTGTGGTGTTTTCATTAATCACCCAAAAATATTCTTCATCTTTTTTTAGTGTAAGGAAACCCATTTCAATTTAAATATGGATGGGGCTATGAATATATTTATTTT
Source organism: Viscum album (assembly GCA_963277665.1). Classification (NCBI taxonomy): domain Eukaryota; kingdom Viridiplantae; phylum Streptophyta; class Magnoliopsida; order Santalales; family Viscaceae; genus Viscum; species Viscum album. The sequence goes on from OY728120.1 coordinate 2,131,039,024, forward strand.
TTTTTTCTAGAATTCCTTACACTCCATTGATTTCCTCACATTGACAGGATTTGTAATCTTGATCAATTTTTTTGTATGATCATCTTTTTCATCCATATTATATATTTCTAGAAGATCCATTTTCTTGTTTATAACCTTGAATGATTCAAAAGAGCTTCTAAATTGAGTTAATCATGTGTTCTAATATAAAGGGAATAGATGATTCACTGATTGTAGGAGGCCATTATGGCAAGAAGATCTTGATTATTGGATGTTCTATCTTAGGGGGATTTGATCGAGCATCGCGATCTAGGTTTCTATTCAAAACATGAATTAGATAAGAGATGATCATCCAATATTTTATTATTCTTTCTCTTGTCAGGATGGGAATCTGATTCGGGTTGTCATCAAATTTCCCTTTACATCAACTGTTAACCTGATTCCACATAATACAAATCATTGGAGATAATAAATGGGAAATCATGTATGAGTATTTTAAATAATTAAACACATAAATGGTAATCTAATTAAAACAATGTAACAACTTATTAATTATATTTTTCTTTTTAACATAGGAGTTTCTAGTCCTCAATCAATTTTACCAATGATCTATTTCATAACATATATTATTATTAAAAAAAATCACCTTAATAATGGTCTGTAATGGATATATGAATTTATCATTGAATTTTTCTTGGTAGTATTAAACTAGGTGCATAGTAAGGCCCATTGTCATGTTCTATATTACCCATAGTCAGGCCCCAAACATCTTGTCAGAATTGTTAACACAAGATACATTTGTTCTAAAACCAAGTCCACTTATATTATCCAGATTGGGAAATATATTCATTATAAAAATCATACTCTATACCTAATAAAAGTTTGGAATGATTTTTTATTCATATTCTTATCCCAGAGGCGTTTGCAATAGTTTTCTGATCCAAATCCTACCAATAACTAAACATATCCTTAGATACTGGATATAATGACCCATCTATTTATTAAACATTAAATACATGATTTATTACATAAAATTACACATTATGCAACACGAAATATTGATAACTATAGTATCTTTTGTAATTTGGTATAAAAAATATCATCTTGAAAATGGTATAAAAAACATTATTGAAGATATCAGGGGCACGACCATAATATTCCAACAAATATAAAAAACCATGCGATATTCGGGGGGGAAACATACGAATATGGTGAGATATAAAGCCTGGTAAGGGAAATAAAAAAGTAATACCTTGAATAATATAATATATATTATAAAATTGGAATATAAAAACATAATAAAAGGATCAGGAATAATAAATCATGATATACAATGATAAATATAAGAAGATAAATTTTGCAACAACATACAACATAACATAAGTATGAGTCAAGGCTCACTACAAATGGAGGAGCAGGAGTCAAGATTAATTTTTTATGGAAGATCATGTTTCAATGATAGCTTCAAAGACCATTTCATAGGATGTATCAGGATTGGAAACATTATCCAATGCATTGGAGTGCCATCAGGGCTCACCCTTCTTTATCATTTCATTCCCTTGCTTAAGGGTTTTACCTAGGTCATACAAAATGGATTCATTAGACATAATAATTTATTCTATGATCATGGAATGTGGAATAAATACATATTAGTTACCAATTAATAATTATATGTGAAATAGGGTGAATACCATAGATAGAGAAATTTTTATGTTATTAATTACACAAATATTTTCTCTTGTAGAATCACAGTGAAATTTCTACATCACAATAGTGTTACATAAAAATTAATTAAATCATTTGATAACATAGAAAGTTTTATTTCACAAATTAAAAATGAAATGGATATTTATGGGGACATGGAAAATTATTTACCAACATATTAATTTGATATTGAAGGCATAACATAAATAAGAATCCTGAATAAAAGGGAGAAATGAAAGAACCCTTACCAAATTTATGCTTGGTAAATGTTGTTCATAATGGTCCAATGAGAGTGAAAGGGGATATAAAAATTTATAAATTAAATCCAATGTATAGGGTATATGTAATCACATATCCCAATAAAATAATGAAATTAATAGATTTTACATTTAAATGAGTGATTGGTAAAAGAAGAAAGTGGAAGATTCCTTTCTTGAGTGTGTGACACAAATTTCTTTGGAGGGGCTTATTGAAAGCATGTATAGACCTTGAGGGAACTATAGGGAGTATTGGTCAGTGTGTGGTCATTCTAAAAAGAGTTCTAGTGAATAGAAATGGGATCATGGGTGGGTTTGCAAAGAAAAGTAGGGGGATTTACGTTTTATTTAAGTTATTAAAACCCCATAATTAAATATTCAAAAACAAAAACTGTATTATGGGTATTCCCTATGGTTTTGAGAAAGAGAAGTGTTTTAAATAAATTTATAAAAAAGGGACTAAGATAATAAAATAATTATCTTTCATATTTGGAAGTCAATCACACTCTCAAATAAATGAATTTAAAATCATAAAATCTATTATATGTTTTGGAGGATTCTTATTGTATTAAAATAATAATAAAATAAACAAAAAATCACATTAATTTAAAGAAAATTAATATATCTGGTTGTGTATCTATTTTAATTTTATTATTACATAAAATTTGGGTCATTATTATGTCATAAAAAACAAAGTATATTTATACGGTATTCAATTGTTACAAAAAAGTGGAACTGTCTCAAGAAATTATAAAAAATCACCGTTTGATAATTTTAAGATAAGAATGTAAAAAAAATATTTCATTTATTGTAATAAAATTTATAAATATATTAATTTTATGTTTTAGAATAACAATTGACATTTATTTAAAATTGCTGGTTTTTATTACAAAAAACAGTTTTCGAACCCTACAAAAAATTCATTTTGTATTCATAAATGATATATGATCATTTATAGAATTTCTGTAAAAAGTAAAATTTTATTTTAAATTTATTTTATTTACAATAATCTATTAGTTATTCAAAATTGAATTTCAATATTGACCAAAAATTCTATTTGTTCTTTAAAAATCAATTACAATGTAACAATAATTTAATTAAAATATATACATTATTTTAAACTAATTTATATTAATCATCCTATTTATAGTGGATCAATACAAATCCCTTTAAATCACTATTATACTTCAAAAGAGTAATATTTGTGATGGTGTAGCCTTTATGGTGTTGTTCAGTAAACATGGTTCTCGTAATGATCTATATGAGTTTGAACTTCTCCTATAAACGGTTTCTCTCAATCCTATGTTGTTGGATCTCAGAATGGAAATAGTCTACAGAAAATCCACAAAATTATATCTACCAAAAAATATCTAATAAATGTGATTCATAGGGTGTGATCATATTGGTTGAGTCCATCACATCCTTTGTCTATGTTAATTGGATTTTTAAAAAACACTATATTTATAAATGTCATGTGAACATTGTTCAACGTCTATATTACTAGTGATAATGATATATTATTTTCATTAAAATAATATTAGATTTAATAAAACAAAATATTTTCATGTGTTTTCGATAACCATATTAAATAATAATTCATTTATTTGAAAAAAGTGTAATTTTATTTATAATAGTTCATGTTGTTACGCATCCCATATAGGTATATATTATACCATCTGTGCTATAGATATTATCTGTGGACTCAAATAGGAAGCATTAATTAATGTATTTTTTTCATGGCCCATGTAGATCTATATTAAATAGATTCTTCAATAGATTCTTTCTATAAAATCATAAATGAAAATGTCGTCGATGTCCTTAGGTCATGGACCACATAGTTATAATAATTGAAACATATGACATTTGTTGTAGTTGATGAAAGGTCATACTTACATGATTTTATATGGTTATATAGAATAGTTTATTATAGAAAATGGAGGTGGGTATGGGTGATCCTAGGGATATGACATGTATCCCAATGGTGACATATCATTCACAATGATTTTTTTCAGCACTAGTTAATGATGATATTTTTTGATCAGGATAACATACCCAAGGATCGACTATGGGTTGTTCTATTTATCTTATTTTTCAAATAACATATATAAATATACTTGTTTATATTTGTTTATATATATTTATGTGGATATAAATGCACATTCAAATATATATATATATATATATGATGACTCCTTATTCATATACATTTTCGAGTAAGCTCAATAAAGTATTGTAGATTAGGATCATGAACCAGAGTATCATGTTTATTTTAATTCATTACATATTCTTTTTATTTAATATTTCAGTTCTATTTATTATATCTTCTTTGATTGGTAGAAAAAATTTACATACATTTCATATTACCCAGAATTTATTGGATCATGTTTGTATTGCACTAATGATTTATGTGCTCCAAAATATTCTCAAGCTATAATTAATCTTTGTTACCCAAGTATATGTTCAAGTGGTTGTAGGAATTTTTAGGGGATATTCATTGAAATTATTGATCTGGATAGCGCAGATATGAACATTGATTTTCGGTATGTAGTGTTAACCAGATTTCATAGGAGATTCTAGTACTTTTATTTTAGTTTCATTATGTAGTATTATTTATTCTATTTACCTAATGGGATATACATGTTGTATGTATGTCATTGAAATTCATTCCCATCCTATATTTATTTTATTATTATATCATGATCTGATTTTAGTTTATTTTCGACAACCACAGTATTCTTATTTACTTATTTGGATAATATCTATTTATTTAAGATATTTTTTAATATAATATAACAGAATAATCTCCCTATAGACACATTCCAGTCCCTCACATATACATTTAATCTAATGAAAAATTTGAAGGCACAGTTGATTCCTTTTGGTGAACCATATTTGGGAACCAGATTACTATTATTTTGGTCGGAATGTTACAAATTTATGTCTAAGGTGTTTCTTTCCAATTTTATTACTATATGTGGCCTACTAGAGGATGTGATTAGTAATATATAGAAACCCTTTATAGTGATAAAACTATTTGTTTTCAAGAACACATGTTTTTGTAATAGTCTTATTTATCAGGGATATGTGATTGTTGTTCTAATTTGTGAGGACCTAGTTTTATATTATTTTATCATAGAAAGATAATGATTTTGTGTGGAGTTTATGAATTATTATAAATTTCTAACTCTTGAACCATTGGAATGAGGCCAATGACTAATTTTTACTTTTGGTTGGTAATGTGATGAGGGATATCATGAATCATATTTTTTATGTAGAGTCCACATGTTATAGGCTTGATAGTGTGGAATTTTACATACAATAGTGTCCAATTGTATATAATTTTAACAGTAAACAAAATGGAATTTTCTTTTATAGGATCATGGTGTAATTATATTTGATTGAGATGACTTGTATATATATATATTCCCCTATGATGGTAGGTTATGTGGATCCATAGTGAGATGTGTGATTATAATGTGGAAAACATAGTCCTCATTCATGGGAGGTGGAATTACCCCTGTATATTGACTTGTAACATGGTTCCATTATTATAAATCCCATATAGGGTGTTGTTTCATAGGCTTTATTATTTAATGTGTCTGAAACATCTTATATTTTGTTTTCCTTTATATCATAGAATTTAATTCTACAAAACAAAACTGAATGTTTGTTATGACCTGGATTGTTAACAAAATGTTGTGTGATTATTGGTGACCCTTATAGTTTAGTATCAAAAGAAGGATCATTTCAAGAATTACTATTATAGGTGGACCTTTTCATTTATTGTAATATATTTTGTTAATTGGGTATGATTCATATATTAACAAAAATGTTTACATTATTCTAATCCTCAAGAGATTATTAACGTATATAGATGCTTGGTGAGTTTCAATTCAATATTTTTTTCTATGATATGTAATTATACACTAGGGGAAGTCCCTTGTGAGGATCCATGATAATGTTCATGTCCCTAGAAGGATGATGGTTCTCAATTTTTGACATGGTATGTTTATTTTTTAGTTCCTTCTTTACGATTTTGAGTTTTTAGGTGTCCTTGATTCCTTATATTGACATGGGTGTGTGTATGATGCCTAGTGATATGTAATCTTGTTGAGAGGGATGAACATTGGGGTTGGTGTTTTGAATTATTTTCCTTCATATGAGATAAGATTAACAGGGATAGGTGGGATACCAAGAGAATCATAATTTTGAATCTCACACTAGTGTATCAATGTTTTGTTTAATCAATGGATACAAGTGATTTGTGTTTTTTGATGTTGTTGGATACCAATCTAGTTTTTTATCATTGTAGTATTCTCCTGTGGAGATGAATTCATTGGTGGTTTTTAGTATTTGTGATATAGTCACGTTGATTCCATTTATTTCCAATAATGCACCTTGGGTGCATTATTATAGAGACTATCATCTATAAGAATAACTATTTTCCGAATTTCCCATGTCGACTAGTGGACACATTTATAATATTATTAGAGTGTGGGTAAATGATAATGACTGAATAAATCAACATATGAATAATAATTGTATAATGAAATGTGGAATATGTGAGGTGGATAATTTTTAATCTGTGCTCCAGGGTAGATACTATAATGTTAGGACAAAAGTTTTCTATAGAACATTCACCATAAATATATTGATGAAAAAATTATAGAAAAATGAGTCACATGTTTATGGTATGTGACAGTTATGCATAATATCATTTAAATCATAAAGCGATAAGTAGATTTGTACAAACTAAGGAGAGATACTCGAAAATAAAATTTGTGCTCATAGATTCTTGTAATATGTGACATAAATGTTGATTTTTTCTCGTTTTTTGCGTATAAAACAAGAATAAATTTGGGATAGTGAGTCAGTTTATTCACAGTAGGACATGGAAACAAATTATCAAGAGGTGTTGTGTTGGGATTTCGATAAGGTGACTATATCTTTTTTTAGGTAACAATGATTTGGGGAACAATACGTACATATCAAGGGAATCTTACTATTACCCTAGATAGAGGAAATCATGCCCAATATCTTGACATCATCTTGAGTACGCTGATAGGGAATTATATACACAGTAGGAAACATATGCATATTTTTTGGTAGGGTAAAAAATTCCTTTGAATTGTGCTCCATCAGTGGTTTAAAAGTATTAAAAATGTTACATAGTACACCATTTTCTATTTCAAGGTGGTTCACATCATTTTGTATTCAATTTCTATGAGAAATATGGAATCTTTTCTAGAGAAGAGAAACTGATTCGGTGGGTGTTTAAAATAATGTGTTGGATGAGAGTGTTTTCATGCATGCCAATAGTTATATGCAGTAATAGATGGGAAAGGGTTATGATAATCAAGGATTAATTTCATTATTGAAATGAATAATATCCTCCTATGGTGGGTAGAAATGTGATACTAGTCATGGGGTGGTCATTTGGCATTTTCATTTTATTAAATAAATTGACATGTGTATTACTGGATTCATTGGTGAATGATAGGTATGTATTTGAATATGAACTCAATTGAATTAATGGTTTGGTAAATAATCTATGAGTACATTATAATGACCCAAGTATGTTGGATTAAGTATGTACTAATGATTGTTATTTTTAATGGTGATGGTTTGATCACGGCATGGTTTATCCACAAATATCACGAGAAGTCAATTATAGGCATTGGTGAGAATGTGTGGAATTATCTCACTGTTCACTCATGTAAACACATTCGGATCTTGTTTCAATGTCATATTGTCTTTGTGATAAAATCATTTATATTAATAGTCATACATGGTTTGATAAATAAAATTCTTTCATATAGTTAGATGTGGTCGACGAGGAACTGCTTGAGGCATTCTATTGGGATGAGGTTGGGGTATCATAAGTTTCATCCTAAGAATGTCATTAATATTTTAATGTAACATGATTGAGATTTTTTGATTGGAGTTAAAAATATTGTTCAAAATAATGATTTAGATAAGAACTCTCTTTTGTGATAGGATGCATCATGTTGAGAATCATTTCAAGATTTCCACAATGACACTAGGGGTGTGTTTTGATATTCCATTATATCAATTGTTTTACCTTGGTTCATAACTGTACATCAAAGGAATTAATGTATGGCTAGGGTTCCATATTCCAATTAAGCTATAAAATTATGATGTGATCATAGTTTTACATAAATGGTGATGGTTATGTTCTGTCTTGATGTCTGAAAAGTAGTTACAGGCATTGGTTAAAAATTTTATAAGTTAAGTTGCATGTAATTAAAGTAGTTCTTAGAACATCATTGGCCATTTTGTAATGAAATGAAGCATTTATTACCTAATTCATGTCCCATGTCGATTGTTTAGTTCATATTTATTCCCACTAAGGCTTCTCAATGAAGTGAAGTATTAATGTGGTGGGGCTATATGATCTTGTGTTTTTGTGAGATGGATGTTTTTTATGGACTTCATCTTGTCATTATTGGTCTATTCAAATCATGATTAGAGATTCCAAATGATAATCAAAAGGTTTTAATACATATAGGGAATTAATTTTGATTTCAAATGATGCATGGTTTTTCACATGAAGGTTTCGAGATTGTATCATGGGTTTAGGTGTCGATACTGATGTTTTAAAATGTTGAATCTCATGGAACATGATTGGAGAATAGTTTTTAATAATGATATTCTATAAATATGAAGACAATTTTATATTGGATCTAGGTTTATGTAACCATATGGTAGGTCTGAGGAAACCTTGTGATGGATTTATCATTTTCGATAGAAATTTCACATAGTTGGAAAACAATTAGATTTATTGTCTGTTACAACTTTGTGAGGTTACGGTCTATGGGGGAAGTATCACCTCATGAATGGTGAAAAGTATTCAAAACCATGTTGTGTAACTGGGAATATCATTAACTGGTGAAAATTAATATTTTTACCTCTAACCATTAAATGTTATACACACTTTTATTCCTCCTTTCATCCCCTCATGTGTGTCCCTCCATCTCTCATTCTCCATTGGAGTTATCCCTTATTCATTTTTAAAATCAGATGTTGACAGTTACATTGGAACCCTTGATGTAAGATATTGAGCTCATTACCCACTATGTTGTATTTAATCAGCTTTATAATTTCTTAGATTATATAATTCAGGTTTTTAGTTTTGTTTCTACAAATCATGGTGGAGTCGAATATCAGTACTGGGTTTTTCACAATCCCATGGAAGTGGATAAATGGAGGTCATCAACACATTCCACAAATTATTTCATTGATTTACATTTCCATGGAGAATTTATAAATATTTAGGTACATAATTTTTTTGAAAGGTTGTGTTGACAATTGTTTAGGTTCTATTCCTATCATGATGTTGGTATTTTGTTTTGGTGAGTTAGTGAGATCTATGTCATAGATATTTCTCAATGTTCTCGGCCAGTAATATTATTGGACTTGTGAATATTTTTAAATAAAATGGTTTTAACAAATAAATTATTGGGATTTAGTTATCTAATTATAATTTTATTCTAAATAATATTTTATGGTGGTTTTTATAAGTTACATGACCTAAAATGACTCGATTGATCCTGGATAGGCCTCGTTAGTTATAAAAGTCATCTAGAAAATAATCTACTAATGTTTCCTCAGTGTATGTGTTCCATCCTTCCTTATATAACGTAATTATGAATTTCAATTCTTTTATGTTTATTCTTGTGTTTACCCCTGAGGTAAATGACCCATATATAGAAAAATTCAAATAAATAATTTAAATTAAATTAGTTTGATAGAAAAAATATAGCAATGTTAGATGTTACCAACAACTCGTGTGTGCAAACATCATACATTGACTAATAATTAAGACTATGGATCCCGTTTGAAATTCTTATTATTATTTATTTACCAAAATAAACCCATGTAGTTTGCCTCTAATTTCATGATCTTTTTTAGGAACCCATGATGCATTCCCATTCCAATATATTGACTTATAGTATCCCATGTTGAATTCCACAACATATGATCTAACCTTGAAGATCCTGATTAAGATTCCACTATTTAGTAAAGAACTATGTGGAGGTATTGTGTGGAAAAATATATTATTTAACCTGATCATGTAAGATTGGGAATTGGGTATATATGGTATAGGGTTTCATTAAGTACCTATACTGAATATGAAATAAAATCTAGTTGTGGCAGTAGTGGTGGGATGGGAATTCATCTGTAATGTCTCTTTTATTTATTCCTCTACTTAGTTATTATTGATGCATTTAGGAATTCTATATATTTTTACTAGTGTTTTCCTATTGATCCATACCTGACGTAGTACATGAATGAGAACACCTGTGGTACTTTGTAGGATTCATCATTAATTCCTTATTATTGGATATAGATATCATGGAATAGAATCAATATGGGTAATCACTGTATGGAACCAAAAAATCACAATGGTATTACCCATTTACCATGTTTTCTATGTATGTGAACCATGTAATTTAAGTGGACACCTTGGTAAATGGACTTGGTAATTGGTTCATCTAGGTCTATATTATACTGAACTTTCTATTGATAATCTCTATTGAATCAATAAATCATTTTTCAATGGACTTCTACCCTGGACCATATAGGGATATATTATATATAGTTTTCTATTGATTCGAACGATGTACTCAAAGAGGAATACATTTACAATGCCACTTGTTCATGCACATAATAGGTATGATACCTAATAAATTTCTCATAGTTTGTATTTGATTAAGTTTCATCTTCGTTGGATAATAAATTGGAATACTGAATCCTTCATTATTGTCATTAGAGGCGAGTATGGGTGATCCCATGGAAATGACATTTACCTTCCTTTTGGATGTTTCTTTCGTGATTATTTTTCATGTTATGGATGAAGAATGTATGGGTTGATTAGTATTATAGAACCAAGGTTCAACTGTTGATTTTTTATTTATGTTATTTACTGTATTATATATATATATATTGTGTGTGTGTATATATATATGGTATTGTATACGCACATTAACATATATTTATAAATATATGATGGCACAATATTTGGAGTAATTCCATCTTTGGCCAAAAATAGGTATGGTATATTTGGATCTTGTATCCATGGATCGTTTCTATCTTATTTTATTAGGTCATAGTTTTGAATTAATAGATTTAGTTCTATTTGATATATTTATTATCAGGTGTAGATCAAATTTGCATACAGATAATCATAATTTATGTATATGAGATTATGTTAGTGGTTCCCTACTGAGTCATGTACTCACACTCATCTGATGATGAAACTACAATGGGGTTCCCTAGTCGATGTTCACTTGTTTGCAGGCACATGTAGGACTGAGTCTCGGAGCTGATAGAGTGGGACAGATCGAATATGCATACAATGATAAAGTATGTGGACTAGCATGATGCTATTATATAATTCCTATAATTTTATTTTAGTTTCCATATGTAATCTATTATATGTGATCGGAATAGTGTGGGGTCAATCTTTTATTTATGACATGGCCTTTTAGTCCCTTACACATTTCATTTATTTTTACGACATGCTTGTCGTTCTTTTTATTTACTTCCCATCCACTATATATGTTTACATATATGGATTATATATGGTTATTACATCTACTTTAGACTCATATATAAGGTCATTACCTCCCTATAAACACAACCTATTCCCTCAATTTTAGTGGACAGACTATGGTATACAAAGAGGTGTTGTTGAAGAATTGTGGAGAACCTCATTAAAGAACAATATTATTGGTATCTAGTCAAGGATATTATACATTATAATTACCTGGTTACATGAATTATTTATTTATATATTGTGTATAGGATTAAAGGATACATCCAAGTGGTTATGGTGGGGTTAGACATGGTTTGTCATTAAAACGGGAAAAAAATTAATTCCTATATAGACCATGATTGACTGGTTTTGTATAATGGAATTGGAAGAACTCTAGTGTGGTCTTATGAATTTGAATTGTATGTATTTTTTAGATTTTTGATTTTATAGTTACAATGATTTGGACATTAAATGTTGGTATTGGGTACATTATTGTGAATTTTTTTTGGTGTGTAGATAGGAGTTGTTTTATTAGTTATGAATGGGAGATTCATATGGTTAGTAGAGCCACATAACAGAATCAAACATTCTTTGTAGAGATTTAATGTGAAGAGAAAAAGAAAAAATTGGATAATCATTGGGTATATGTAAACCCCTACTACTTTATATGTATTATTTTTAAATATATTTGAGGTATTCGATATCTTACATTTCATGAAAACCCTACTCTAAATAAACCAAAACATAACTCGGAATTTATTTTCTATATAATGAATTTGTGGTTATAAATAGGATAGAAAAAATTTTAAATAAATAAATATATTAATTATTTCATTAATTATAATTTATTAAAAAATACATATTTATTAATAAATATATTTTTGAAATATCATCTAATAACTATATGACCTATATTTTTGAAGAAATGAATTTTTCTAGGAGTTTTAAATATTTATCGAATATTATATTAATCACTATTAAAAAATCATTCCAATGAAATGTATTTTGTATTTATGAAAAATCATTCATTCCTTCGTTACCTATTGGTTTGGAATGAAGATAATGTCCTTTGTCGTTAAAATGAGTTATTTTCCCGAAAAATATTTTTATAAGTTTAAAATGTTTTTATCATGTAAATTAAATAAATTATTATTAATTATGGATTTTAATGATATTTATATTATATATATTAATTAATTTATGTTAAAATTCCTATTGTAGTTTTTAAATGGCATGGAAGCACGGACAACTAAATTTGTTTCTTTAAAATGATTTTTTTAATAACGTTTTTCATTATGTTTTTCTTGATTGTTTTAAAATGATATTCTATCAGTTGTAGAAATTAAATTTGGGAAAATCGATTCCATATTTTTAATTATTGTTTCCAAATATAATATTTATTCCCCTTTAATTATTTTTCATATTAAAATTTAAACACAAAAGAACAATATTTTTCCCAAGAATATGGTTAATTCAGGTTTAATAATGGAGTTAAACTAAGTGATAATAGTAAATAATTAAACCCTAACCCATCTAAATAACATGTGATAAATAAAATTATAACATTTATCTATTTTCTTCCAATTCATTTACATTTGGTCCCACACACTATATAATGTTACTTTTTATTATTTAAAATGATTAAGTAATTAAATGTGTATCCGTCCACTCACATATAATTGACTACCTATGGTCCATCCTTATTAAAACAATTCTACCTTAAGGATATGATAATTTCAACCCAAAACAATTATAATGTTCCATCCCTTTATTCTTGATCTCAATGTAAAACCCAATTTACATCCTTTAATGGTATAAGTTTCAAGCCAAAGGGGGTCTCCTAAAGAAGTGGTAATTCTCTTATCCTATCATTCCAATGTTTATCCATTATTTTATGTATTTTAAATTTATTATATAAAACCTATAATTACTAATATTGAATCATAAATATAATATTATTTTATTATAATTTTGGTAGCACCATATTTGTTCCTTTCATTCAAATAGTAAATGAATGTATCTCTTGTGCGTATGTGTAGACTGCATTCTCCACGTAGTGATATGAATCATTTTCATTAAACCCCATTAATTTATTGATATATTGATGGACTTATTAAATTTATATGTTATTTATGATATCATTAAGACTCTATAATTATTAATGATTCTTAAAATTCCATTCCCTATTAAAATTATAATATATTGACAACTTCTTGTTTACTTATGGACTACCATGTCTATGAAGGGTGCAATTTATTTTCTATATCTTCATTTTATAGATATAAAAAATTATTTTTATAATAAATATATATGATTTTAATATCTTGATAAATATTAATTATTTTATTGAACCACCAATAAGATTAAAGGATTATAACTGCAAAATCAAAACCTATATGGAATATGAATCATTCAACACATGGATGGATAATGAATTGATGAAAAATAATAAGTGATAAGATTATAAAATTAATAAAATATTTTTAGTATATGAATTATTTTGATTTGGTAACGTAATTTTAAAAACAAAATTTAATATAAATGCGTTAAATAGAAGTTATTAAGTAATCCAGACTGGACGTATGGGTTTTCACATATCACTTTTGTTTCTGTGAGGAATAGTAATATATTCAAATAGATTCCTTAATGTGCTATATGAAATTCCACTTTAAAATATTATATAAGTATTATAATTATATGAAAATTTATTTAATTTTTTATGAAATTATTTATTTCATGGGACTAATGATTAAAATTTTATCAATGTAATAAGGGATTCATATTAAAATCTTACTATTTACTATGATTGTTTATTCTCAAACATAAAATGATGAAATTATAGGATATAACTATCATAAATATAACTATATGTGTCATTATTTGTTTATATATGTATATATTTGTATTTTTTTTCTTTCATTTAACAAGTTCTATATCCGCAAAATTCAAAAATAATGTCTTTACAGAAACCCGGTTTTGTTTATATATTTGGTCTTTATACTTCTTCATCCAATACAATATTTTGTTTAAATTTTTTTCAATATTTTTTTTGATATTATAAAACTAATTATTTATTAAAAATTTTCCCATATTTTAATTTCTATTAAAAGTTTTGTAATAATTCTTCATATAATTTTAAAAAAATGACCTTTTTACCGATGGTGTGAATGGAATCTGGGATTGATACATTTTCTACAGGAATAGATTCTATTTACATGATTAATGATTTAGAATTTGAAAAATGTTATATAATTTTTTTTGTATTGAATAAGATTATCTTTACTAATACATAATAAAAATATATATATTTTAAATATTTTACTAATACAAATTAGTGTGTTTTTCATAAGATTTGCTGCAGTAGTATTTTAATGCTATTTAAATCTATAAAATTATAAATTTAAATTAATTATTATATACTCGGAGTATCATAATATGATACTAGATATATTAATTTTCTATATGTTTTTTAATTATTTGGATGAAATAATGATAAAAAACTTTTTTTATTCCACAGTTTTAAGCTATAATGAAATTTTTCATGATCGTGTGGAAAAAATAAGAAATAATTTTGAATTTTTCACATGTGGATCCATTATATCCCTTCAATGCATTGGGTAATGTTTTATTCTTAGGAGAACAATGGTTACATGATAGTATATACAAATCCCAAAAAGAGGGTTTAAAGTAGCTTATCCCAAGCCTACAAAAGGGCATGAAGGAGGACATTCCATGCCTAAAGATTGTACACAAGTGGTTATACAAATCTTATCTTGTTTATAATATCATCGTAGATATAATTTACAAACTATTTAAATTATTATTATTATTCCACAGATTTTATTAAAATATTTATGACATGTTCTTACATGTATGATATAATCTCATGGTGTATGATCTTTTATTCTTCTATGATTCATGTCTTATGAACTGCTAAATCCTTTTGACAGGATTATGATATATGAATTTGTTTGGTATTATTTTCAAATTGTATGTTCTTTTTCACATACCATTGTAATCAAGATATTGTTACATATGTTAATTTATTAAAATCATCAATGTTTACGACTATTTAGAAAATGATATCAATATTTATAATATTTCATTTCCATATTTTACTAATAATCAATATTGGTAGGTTATTTTTAATAAGTGTACTCAGTGAGATGATTTTTTGGGATATATTAATGATTATTAATTCTATAAGATGATTATATATTTTTTCCAATGATAGTAAACATTTAAGATCCATGGGAATGTATTATTATATTAAATATTAATTTAAAATGATGTTATATTAATATAAGATTTGTTCAGGTCACGAAACTGGTTTAAGAGGATGTTTTAGTTTTTTTACAATTTTTATTTAGAAAATTTTACTGAAGAAAAATAAGATAATACTATTAATAGGTGAACATCCAAAATTATTGAATATAAAATAAAGCTTTAATACTATAAAATACACATTTGTCTTTATAATTTCATGTGGATAAATATAGAAACTCAATAATTTAAAAAACATTATTAAATGATTTTTAAAACAAATATCCATTAAACCCAATTTAATAATCGAAAGTAGTATAGCCATCAGAAGACTATGAATATTAAAAAACATGGAACCAAAATAAACATTCTTTATTTCAGTATTAATAATGAGATCATAAATCCCATTGAGCTCTAAAAACTATAATATATATTCATGTGGAGAAATTAAAAATGGTGATATCTATTATTCCTAGTAGGGGAATATACATGATGGAGAATAATAATATATCAATACAATATTATAACAATATATCCGATAGTAGCATGGATAATATATAACCATTTCGAAAAATAACCAAAATTTCATGGAATCATGTGATAATAGAATAATTGTAATTTGTAATAAATATAAATTATGACATAAGAAAAAGGCTTTAATAACCACTTAAACAACATCACCTAGTAGATTCAGTCCCATCGTGGAGTAGGTTCACTCCCCATACATGACGTCTCTTGAAACAAAAATAGTACCCAATAAATTAGATATATATTAGGGAACACACATCACAAAATTTAAATTAATATTTCTTCCAAAAAAATTATCAATCATCGAGATTAAGAATAATAATTACGTACTGAATTAAATGGGTTTACTAATCTCACCTCGTATAAAAATAAAAATTGATTTCATAATGATGACTTTTGATAAATGAAATTAATGTTTGACTTACAATTTCAAAGGAATGGAGAATATGAAATGTATATATATGTCAGAGAAATATATATAGAATTGATAATTATTCCTTACCCTTAAAATTTGATATAATGTTAGTTGTATGGATAAAGGTCTTAACACCCAGAAAAAGGGTGGTTTGAAAAGATCCAATTCTTTTTTCCTAGATTTATTGGATATTTAAATTATTGTACAGGATAATATAATTTGATCAACTAATTAAATATTTCATAATCATTTATGTCTATATATTTTCTATGATAATTTTTTTTCATAAATTACCATTTTATTGAATATTATGTTTATTTTTGTGGTTAAACAGTAAATCATTTCAGGAATTATTGGTTCGATCACTAAGGGAAAATTATTAATGATATTATCAAATGGGACTAATAATACAAAAGGAAATGGAATTATATTCATTTAATTATATAAATTTAAATGTTCCCATGTACCCATATGTCTTCTGACATATTGATGAATATTTTTCTAAAAGTTTTAGAGTTATATAGTTAATTAATTTTTTCTCTTTTACCAACCATCAGGAACTATATTCATTTTATTTATTATAATGACCATATATTAATTATATAATATGATCAAATATGTATTGTACATAATTATTTTATTTTAATCGATTATATATGAATTTCACCCTTCAATGAATGTGTTAGTAGAAGAAAAAAACTAATCTTCTATGGTGGTGCTGATCACAAATAATATGAACAAATTGTTTCATTTTATATAATAAGAACCGATTAGAAATGTTTGGAAAGTAGTTATTCCTTTATAAATATAACATAATATTATATATATGACACTAGATTTATTATTCCTGAAATTTTAGTGATAAAAGGATAAGTTTTATGAACAAATAAAAGTAAATGAGAATGTTTGATAATATTACAACATGAATGATGTCTATTAAAAAAAACTTACATAACATTGAAATTTAAATATCTATCAAAAAGGATAATAATGTGTGATGTTTGGTGGTATTTATATGGGTAGGGGAAGGTGTTTTTTTAATGTTATATTCATCAGATTATTGTTCTCACTCAAAAATATTAATAATATTGATTCATGTTACATTATATATTAATGTTTTCATGTGATTTCATTAAAATGGGTTCTTGCATCATCCATCACCCAAAAATTCAATGTATTTACCATTTAATGTTAAATATCACATTTTATCCTATGTCACAATTTACAAAAAATTAGTCTATTTTTTTATAAAATAGAAACGTAATCCTAAACTTTTTTTCCACATGTTGAATCCAAATATAGAGTCCATTTTATTAAAATAGTATTCTAAATATGAAAAAGCTAATTTTTAAATCAATCCCTCATTTTTTGTAATGTATCAATTTTAAGGTTATGATTAATCATCAGACCCGTAAAAAAATTACATAAGTAATTATAAAATTTTATTTTAAGTATAAAAAAAATAATGTTACTTTATAAATAAAAAATTTGAAAATAAAATTTCATTTAAACCATTACCTTTTATATAAAGGTTATATTAAATTAAATATGTTTTAGAAAAAAATAAAACCCTTAATTTATAATTTTTAGATGATATATAATCATGTATCATTTTTTAATGTTTCATATTTCCACTTTACAATATTACTAAAAAATATTTTACATTTTCATAGGTAATATGACTATTCTAAATGTCCAGATAACAATTTTAATGGCCATATTACTATTCCATTTTCCATTTTACTATTCTAATGGTTAGATTATTATTCCAATGATCAGATTTGTAATAGACATATGGGTTCCCAAATTTCAATAAATATTTCATGTTTACATTAATAATAATTTTATAATATTTTTACTAATGGTTTTATGTATCATTATTTTTAGTGATTTTCCTGAGTGATATTGTTAGTGGGTGGAGAATATCAAAATATTCAAATTACTATAATCTTATTTTTTTATTCTTTTTCATTTTAACACATTCAATTTTTATGGAAATTTTAATTCTCATAAATTGTGGTTAAAATTAATATAAAATTTTTTATTGGTTTTATCAAGTGTTTGGTGTGAAATTCATTACATTATTACATAAAACAGAACTATATGAATGGAAAATCCACTGATTAATTTCACAGTCACTACATTATTCGCCCATAAGAAATATCAACGAGAACAATTTACATACTATAGTGAAAAAAAGTGAGGGTACTTATAATTTATGGATTATATTTGTTCCATTTTCCTATACTCAAACTTAATGTTCTCTATTCTACTTTGATTGTGTGAGAATTCAGGTTTCACAGAATATTGTCACTATGATCATGGATTTTCACTGATTACTCCTCGTAAAAGTTATCATTTTTTAATTAAAACCTCATACTAAATTGAATACAATGTATTTATTATTTAATTATTCAATATAAATTCTTTGAATTTTACTTTTAATTGAGAATGTGTTGGTGGGTGTTCATGTCGATATGCCACTATACTGATATCATTGAGAATTTAATTAGGATTGATAAACCTGGAACATATGTTTCCTTTCTTCATACTCTAATGAATAACTTACATGAAGATCTGTATATGGAGAAAATCTTTATATTAAATATAAAACTCTAGGTATTGTTGATTATTTTCATCATATCTCTTTTCTCGACATTGAAAATCACGGATGTTCTATAGAATTATCTAGATATTTTTCCCACTTCCTCATCAATTTATTGTCCAAGTAGCTTGTGTTCCCAAATAGAATCACAACACCTATGTAGTATATATCTATTCCCATAGAGGGATTAATATTTTTCAACTTTTAATATTTACTTAATGTTAGTATTTAATGGAAAATAAATCAGATAATGTTGTTAATCACATTATCCTTTGAAATTAGTTGAGAATTCTCCCAACTTGACTTCAAGTTTCAGGATATTCTTCTCATATTGTCCATCAGTTTGATGGTTATAATCCATAAAAAATTTTAACTCCATATTTAGGACATATGGATGAATCTTCATAGATAAACAGGTAAACATCATATCATTAATATAGTCATTTTTTAGTGGAGTTCCTTGTAGACAAACCACTTCTCTAATAAATATCCATGAAAAGAAATTAATTGATAATTCATATATAATTTCACTAAAGTGACAAGTCATTGAAATATGATACACTATATACCATATAAAATTATTTCCCTTTTATGACCTTGAGAGTCTAGTGAAAAAATTTATTGTTTTTTATTCAATTTACATATAGGTATGGAAATCGATTTCATCATACCCTTAAACTTTTTCCTTTCATACATTACTTTCTGACATACCATGAAACATAATGTATATTTTGAAATCATCATCTTAACATTATCCCACAAATATTACTCTTAGGTATATAGATATATCTTCAATCCCCATGGGAGGACAGAGAAGGTTGAGATTTATGAATCAATCTACAATTCCTTCTTTATCTCATGGTTTTAGGGAACACATAGTCATCAAAAATTTCATCCAACTCCCTCGTGATGAATTTAAAACTACCAAAATTTAGTTTTTCTTATATCATCCACATTCATATAAATTTAAATATAACCTATTTGAGAATCCTTTATTTACTCCAAATTTGTTGGTTGATAAAACATTTTTGAATGAAAGATGATGGTCTATCCATTTTGATTCCCATGTCCATCTATAAAAAGTGTAATTATATTGGATCCTTCATAATATAATTATTAATTTGTTTTTTTTTTGGATTCATTCAACATAGTTCATATACATATTTATTTTATTACCAATCATGGTGATGGATAGAGTAGTCATAGTCCATGTTAATCTCAATACATATTTGTAGGGGTATATTAATCTTTTTCTAAGTGAATATATAAATGAGACTCTTATGATCCACATATATTTCATAGTTATACTAATAGATATAATGCTACTCTATTTTCAACATAAATAACATTTCATCCAAATAAAGAAAAGGACTTCGATACTTCTTGTAGTGACCTGGACCGAGTAAGCTCAGATCTGGTGTCTAAAACCATTACAATAGCATGATAATAAGGAATAAAAAATCAAAAGACCAAATTTTTAGTCAATAATGGTAAATTATATACATTCATGAGTCTTTTATTAAAAGTAATAAATTAATTTAAATATATTTGTTTATTTAACTAATAATTTTATTCCAACCTTGCATAAAATTCTTAGTAAAAATGATGGATTCCTATGAAATGAAACAAAATATTAGTGATATAAAATTCGCAATAAGAGTCAATTATAGTAGAATAATTAATGAAAAAATTAGAATCATCAATATGTGAAGCTGTATAATAGAAGACACATTTCATGTAATAAATAACTAAGAAAAAATTGATTAACTTATTTTTCATGGTAAATAACTAAATACACATGACATTTAACAAATTAAATGATAAATAAATGCATCCATAGACAATGTCATTGAAAAAATATCATTGATAATAAATAAATTAATCTAAATGAAATAAGTTATTAATTTCTGGATGACTTTTTTGAGGCACATTATAACCTATACCGTCAATACAATTCAAAAGACAGTATAAATCTATGGGTAAAAACAAGTCCATTCTTATTGGAAACAATCTTGAACAATTTTTTTCCATCTAATATAATTTCATGAGACTACCTATGCCTCAAGGGGCATAATTTAAATGGTCCCGACCTATATCACCTTTCTTAACTAGTCCCTTTCCTATAGGTCATGAATTTACCCATCCAAACCCTATATATTTATTTTCCAATGAATTCTACATATATTAAAAAATCGATTTAATTAAAAACATGTGCCTTATATAAATGTATATGTAATAAATATAAGATACATATTTATCAATATTTCCCCAAAAAATTATATAATAGTAAAAATAAACCCCATATATTGAAATGGTATATATTTTATGAAATAAATCGTTACACGATAAATGATATGGATAATTATGGTGACTTCAATGTTCAGTGATCATATAAAATAGAGTATCTCATAGGGACTATAAAAATTTTAAAAGGAAGGTAATGTCAATAATATCCTCTTCCAGCTAAATAAATAACCATATAGAGGAAGGATGATGGTATAAAAACCATATAATGAATTTGGAGTAAAGATTAAGGTTTTTTGTTATTGATTAATCTAAATTATATGAAAATTTATTTTAAAAAATTCATGGTGAAATATATCATTTTAATTATGAAGAATATTTTTAAAATAATTTTTATTAAAAAACACTTTTTATTTTTTTATAGTAACCATTTATCGTTTCCATGGATGATTTGATGAAATGGCGGGGGATAATCCGTACAGAATGTACATGTTTAAAAGAACATTACTTTTGAATGGAAAAAAGTTTAGAAAGTTTCCATGTTCAGAGAGAGACAATAATATTCCATTAAAAAAAATTAAATGAAAATTGATTAAAAATTTCTCCATGATTTCCTTTTTGAAATGATAAAATCATTTTTTTAATACAATCAAAAAACTAGATTTTAAAAGAAAATATGTTCTCTGAATAAAGAGAGATATGAAGATGTGGTTTCTTAAAAACATTTTCCAAAACATTATGAGTACCAATGACTTGTAAAATGGTATTATTATTTAAAAAAGTTCATGAACCTCCATAAGAGAATAAAATTATAGGTTTTATTAAAATGTGATATATAATTTCATATAAAATAAATTAAAGTGTGAATCATCATGAATAATATTTTATTTTGATGTAAACCCTTGAAAATACCACAACCTTCTAGTGAGAATGAATCGGTGAATAGATTGTTTGTATCAAATGTAAATACACATATAAAAAGTGATGTTGAATAAATATATAATAAAATTAATTAAACAAATTTTCATAAAATATTAATCATAATGAGGATGTAAGATAACCAAATAAAAATGAATTGAGCTATGATATTTCATTACCACATGGTAATTTTGACTTCAAATCACCTTGGTTAAAAAAATAAAAATTGAAAAAAAATAATACAATGAAGAATGAATTATTCATGAAATAATGTGTAAAATAGTTGTATTTACACTATATTTAAGACAATTGTGAACAACATTATAGTATTCCTCAATGAATGGAAATTTATATGAAGTCCATTACTGCTTAGAAACTTTTGAATTGTATGTCCCATTAAAGAGATAATTTAATATTGCATACTTGGATTCCACTAAATAGTGCCTAAAGCATGGTTTTCCACATGGGATCAACCGCATCTCCCAAAATTCATGTGGCTCATAAATAGAAGCAAGGGCCTTGGTGAGTTATTGGGGAGACTATTCCATTAATACTATAGTGTAACATATTAGAGACAATATAATTCTAGTATTATATGTAATAAACCATACAATCATAAGTAATTGTTGAATAATGATAAATGAAAATACTAGGATATGTCTCATATATAAGATGATTCTACATGTCCCATGGATTTAATAAAGAATATAATTTGGAATACAAAGTATATAGAGAATCTATATAGAAAAATAAAAAAATAAAAAAAGGTATCCCAGTAGCATCAGAAGCCTTATATTGATCCCATTCTCTGCTTCTCATAAGGAACAAATCATGTAATTGTAGGAGGGATATTTCCAATAAAATTAAATGCAATAATATACTCAATTGGTGTCAAAAAAAGGTGACCTAATTAGGGTGTGAGATATAATCAATATAGTAAACCCCCAAGTTCAGTGCCAATCTAACATTGAATATATATATATATATAACACATGTGAAGGATGTATAATTAAAAATAATGGAAGTATTCAAAAGTAAACTTCTTATATGTTTATGTTATCATTTAATGTAAAATCATTTTATTAGTTTTATTAAATATAAAAGTGTCTATACATGTCTTAAATAATAGATTCCCCTATATAAGAACATGTATATAAGGATAAATTAGTAGGCCATACATAAAGCATAATATAATGACCAAATTAAATATTCTTTTTTGGCATGGAAGACGAATCATTAATGTAATTTCAATTATTATTTAAATGTTAATTGGATCACATTAATGACATCACATTGTTCGAATTCAACTATCTCTCTTTGAGAAATATCATCCAACACCCTACAATCCCATTCTGGCAGAACCTATCAGGAACCCGGTATCACTATAGGTGAGGTATAATGTCGCATCCACTCTACATCATCCTTAGTGGTCCATTAAGAGACCCCAAGTATCACCCATGTCTTAAATAGACAAATAAATTTTTAGTCCATCCTTGGAGTTCTCATTCGAATACATTTATCACTCTGTATATAAGTCAAGCCTCAACAAGTTTTTCTACGGAATCCTTCATTTGGATCCACGTATCACCCATATCTTAATGAATGGTTTGATCCATTGAGTACATATGTGGACTTAAAATATAAATACATATTTTGGCCAGGTCACATAACCATTTAATATCCTTAATTCAATTTCATTAAGCAATGTCAAGTTCAAAACCTATAACATCCTGTATCAGTCTCACAAAATAAGGTGACTCTAGAATTATCAAAATGGTTACTTCTTGGAAATTTAATCACTAACTTGATAATATCAATTACAATGGAAATTAATTCTTAAGGATGTAATTTCTGAAAATGGGCTAGCATTGACGGATTTAATTTGACTACTCACATGGTTATTTTCAAATATATAGTATCAAATGTATAATGAAGCCAATACAAAGAATAAACATCATTTAACAGACATTGTGACGCCATTATTGACAACAATTAAGCATAACCTACCAACACATGGCCTAAGAATCATTTAACTAACATGGTAAAACAAACAACAAAGCAATTCAAGAATATAAAAACACTGGAAGCTTCAAAAAGCTAAGTAAAATGGTTCTTTTTCACCCATCCCTTCACATTTAATAATTGATTTTACAATTCATTCTGATTACAAAAAAATTCTATGATTTAAATCCAATGAAATATGAAAAAATGCATCTCATGGCGGTCCAAATCATAATCCATCATAATGTCTATTTTAGGTCAACACAACCAAGGGGTGGTCCATTGTAAAACAGTCCTAGAAACTTTTGAGCTTATTATATATTAAAGATTATGCTATGAAATTGGGATCATGTCATGAAGACATATATAAATAACTCAACATCTAGAGAAAAGCATGGGACTACCTTCCTTATGTCCATTCCAGATACCCTATTGTATATCAACTCCAAATTCGAACCAGGTTGATGAAATCGAATGACCAGATAATGAATGCGAAATTACAACATATGACCCTATTTGCAACTTGAATAGACAATTGTTCAAAGAAAAACCATGTATTAAAAATTAATCAAAGACATACCATTATATATCTAATAAGAAAACCCGCTCTTGAATAGTATTTTGGATAGACAAGGTACATCGAATCCAATTTTATGAAAAAGGAGATATTCCCAATGATCCCCCATTTCTGTGCATAGAAGGAATCATAAATAAGGATGTAATATGATTTTATTTTAATTTAAAATTATTTAAATTTATAAAAAAAAATTATGTCACAAGGTTTATTCCCACCGTTTGGTAAACTGTGCACAAAACATACTTGGGATCTTCTAATCATGGTGTACAATCCTTGGTTTACCTGCACAATTTTCTATCCATTTTCCAAATGGTTATAAATCCACTTTCAAAATATAATAAATTTACAGTCATGTTTGCATGGTTGTGTGAATCCCCTTGTATGCTTTCCCTAAACAATGCATCCTATAAACCCCCACTACCCATCCTGACACAGTTTGTATGAACCATTCATCCTTCCCATCAAGGCTTTTACTATCCATGAAATGTAATTTTTTCACCCCAAAAAATTCGGTTATGGGTATGAACCATCCCTTGACCCCCATGTATCATCTATAACCTAAATGGAAAATCATATTAGGCAATATATAAACATCTAAAATAATAATTGATAGGAAAATATAATATGTACTTCAAAGAAGTCTCGTGTTCTTACAAAGCCCACCCCCCCCCCCAATGAAATTTGTATCTGAATTATCCTTCCATGTGTGGTGAAGTTTCATATGAGAATAAATCTATCCAATAAAATCATAAATCGGCCTCATACTCCAAGGTCTCATCCTGTACTCGATCGTACTACCATAGAATCCATACTAGTGGAATTAATTTTCCACATAGTACCCTCATGTTGCAACCCATAATAATTATCCGGTGCTCCTTGAAGGACCCATATTCCTTCTACTGAACCTCTATAGGCTAAACGGTTTGAGATAAGAATGAATAGTAACATCACATTTGATAAACATGTATGACATCATGCATAGCCTGGTACCTCTGAGATAGCGGCAACCGATAGGATACCAGCCCATTTCTATCATGAATCTCAAATGGTGCAACATAACCTGGTTAAAGCTTATCATATCACTAAATCCGCTTGTCTCCCATCCCTCATAAAACCCTAGTAAATCAAAATAGTCAACCTCTCACTCTATAGGTCATCTGTATTAGTTGAAATAAGACTTATGAATCGAATTTACAGTATCCATTTCCCTCTAAATCAACTGCATATGTTTTATTGTCTCCTGAATAGTCAATGTCCATGCATTGCTACATCTCTTGTATATTTCCATCAAAGTGTTGATCGACATGGAATAATGCAGAAAACCTAATATGGTTTCATCTGAATAGTTTCCCATAAGATATTTTTCATGAAAAATAAATTAGGGTCATAGTCATCTTTTAAGAGACACAAAAATCCAGCACGCGTTCTTGCAACATTCCCGCCTGAACAAGAATCGGGGGCTTTGAATATCCATTTGTCTGTGAATGATTTGTTGTTCTTATATACAAATTTATAACCATTTCACTATTTATCCATTTTTAGAATCATGAATTAAACTGGGTATCCCTATCTTAAATGATACTATTTAATACCATGTGATGTCATATTATCTCACATATATACATCCTTCCAATCTCATCAACAGTGAAGTTTTTTTTATGAAAAATATGTGCAACTTTCATGATCCATTCGGAAAAAAACATATACGGCATAATTACCTCGAGGAGACCTCAATAAACCCATAATAAAATTCCTAGATATGTAATTGAATTTCCACTAGGTAAAAACTAGATTATGTTATATTCCGGCTGGTTATTGGTGATCTGCGATCACCTTCTAATAAGAGAAACACCTCATGAAAAAATGTGCTAAATCTATTTTAACACGCAGCCTCCAGTATTAATGATATAAATCCTAATACATATTGGTGTCATTAGGGGTAAGTGCCCAAGAAGAACCAAGAAATTCATGCAATTGATCCTCGTGCATATCTTATGTGACCCATACACGTCAATATACTTTCTATATCTCTTCATTGATAATGTTCTAACCATTAGTAGGGACCTCACCTTCCACACACTCATGTTAAACTAGGGTTTCTAATTCTGGTGGCATTCTCATATGAACGTCATTATGAATGGTAGAGGTAACAAAAAAGGATAAAAGAAAAGTTATTCTCTAAACATCATTCACATATATTTTCATCTCAATGAACTAATCCAAAATATTTCACTCACTAGTATACTTTTGACCTACTAGAACATGAGTCCTCATGTTCATGGAATTGGCCAATACATTTCCTTTACCCGTACTGTTGGAATACCCTATGTAAAAAATGTATGGTACACCACCTACCATTGTTTCCTCAGATTCAGATTAAGCTATGTAAATATATACTTGATGATTTTTTCATGCATATACACTAACATATTCTCTCCATGTATGTAATTTCTCCAATAGTGCAATTCCTGAACGACTACATCCATATCAGAATCAAGTGTCAGGTAGTTCTTCTCATGTTCCCTCATCTACTAATACTCGTATTACATTACCCTCTCTCCCTACATTTTAATTTCTCCTACAATAATGCCTGATCTGTCATAATAAACATTGTAATTTCATTCCAACTATTGATAATTAATATCAGTGAAAAATTGAATCTCTCATTCATCTCCTAAAAGGTCATATCAGATGAATCCTTCCATAAATACTTTCTGACCTTTAATGTATTGCATGAAAATAGCACTTCGTAGTATAATAAGTACTATATTAACTAACTATAGTATTAAGAAATCCCTAATAATCCTAATACCTCTAAGTCATTCATGGGATAATCATATGAAACTGTAGCTCTCGCATTCTCTGGGTCAGCATATACTAATGCCTCTGAGCTCATATGACCTAGGTATGTAATCTTATCTATCCAGAATTGGCACATTGTCATCAATGAATTTAATTGATTCACACTAATTTTATTTCATATGATCTAAAGATGTATGGAATGGTCATGCCGTTTATGAGAATACAACAATATATCATCCACATAAACTACCACAATCAAATAAGGATATGGATGTAAACATCAATTCAAGAGATCCGTGAAGATAGAGAGTGTATTTGTGGGAACGACTAACATAACCAAATACACATACAAACTATACCTTCTGTGAAATGCTATGAGATTTACTGTTGATGATCTATCATAGACTGATGATAAACATAAATCAAATCACTCATTGATAATACATGAGATAGTCATATCTAGTCGAAGAGATCATCAATATATGGTAGAGGATAATGGTTATTAACTATTATTTGGTTCAATTTTAGACAACCCATGCATTGACTAAGGGTATAGTTACCATTTTCTCAAAATGGAGTAGAATTCCCCAAGGATAAGTACTAGATCAAATAAATCCATTTTCCCCTATATCCACCAGATTCATCTTGATCTATTTCATCTCCTTTATATCCAACCTATATTGATGATTTGATATCTATGTATCTCATAGCACTAACATTATAGGGAACTCTACATCTCTCATTAGAGCTAATCCCGAACATTTTTTTGAGAATACATCCATAATGTGATCAAAAATAGGAGGGAAATCCATATGAAAAGTTCTAGGATCCTATAGATATAAACATGCAATATTTTTTTTCATCTCGAACATCATATACTTATTGGGTCCTTCATGGATCGTTTGGACATCTTATTCACTATTCATGACTAAATATCCACCCATTAGGTATGTGAAACTCACCCCGTGGTGATAGAAAACTATGAATGCAGGAAAATAAACCAACCTGTTTATCCAATTACTGATGTCAAAGACTATAATCTCAAGGACTAAGAGGTTCCATATGATGTGAAAAAAACCAACATGAAGGGGAACTCCCTGCACCAAGGCACACCTTTCATTCAAATCCACGCAGAGTTTCAAGTATCATATCACCATAAAAAATATAAACACAGAGAAGAAAGATCTCCGCAATTGCTACAATTGTAAAACTATGTGATTCCCCTATTAGAAAAAGTCTATAATCTAAATCATAGGATACTAGAATTATACCTCTGATAGTATAATGTTTGGGATCATACTCCTCAAGTGTTTATTGTACTATGTAAAACTGGCATGTTTAGTGTCCCTATGACACTACATGGATACCTTGACTTGATCAACCATGTTTTCCATTTAATACTAGTCTCTGACTACCGCATCCATGACCACCACCTTGTCCTGATCATCTAGTTATACCCCATCTCCCTTCCTGTTGGGAGTCTACTAACTATACTCCTGAATGAGGAGTCAGTGAAAACCCCCTCCCAATGGTAGATAGCAGAAACGTTATGAATAATCACAATAGATGTCCCATCATGTTGTATGATTCACACTCGAATGGGTACCTAGTACACTGTGGGATCATATTTCCTAGCCTACCTAAATATTAGCACCATACGTGGCTACATGAACATATATTATAATATCTAATATCAATGTTTGGATGATCGATATGATGATTCCCACAATTCTTTGATGTAGTACCAGACCATGGATCTAAAATTCCATAGATCACATCTTCTAAATCCCTCAGGTTATTCTCTATGATCACTACATGATTAACTATCCTAGATATAATAGTCAACCAAAAGTCATTTATCTGTGATCAGATTTAATACCTGATACAATCCACAAATCACATACCTTTTAATAGATTTCCACACACCAGAATAGGTGAAAAGTGTTGAAACTCAGTAAAATATGGTGAATATTACATCATTGATGACTCTACCTACTCATGATGTAGAAACTCATAGGCTTTATCAACCCCCAACATCTTGAGATAGAAATAATCGTATAAGTACAAGTGATAATTCCCCTAGTACATCTCCCATTGAAACTCAGTATGGGTGATAACATCCCATCATATCATGGTGGAATCGTGTAGAATGTATATAAAAAAATTAACCCCCTCTCAATATACATATTTATGTAATTTAAGATAGGCATTATGGATCAATCCATGGATATGCATTTTGTAGTCCATCATCCCTCGAAAACAAGGGAAAATGGTATTATTGAAACTCATGTATTAACTCTTCCATAATCGCTGAAGGTCATGGGGATCTCGGAATAGACTGAATCAACCACATAAAGCCTCCATGAAAATGTGAATGAGTACCATTATTCCGTACACAATCTTCTGTTATAGATTTCCCTACCAGAGGATCTGTTGGTATACCCTGGCCGACCACCTCTAGGTTATGATAATCTGCACCCTCATGGAATACTACTGCTGGTCTTCATCATGGAATGTATCTATAAATAAATACACATGAATAATTTTATGATCATTATATTGGTTATCATATCAATTATTCAATTACTGAATAATGATAGATAAAATCATTCATCTATCATAACACACCCGTATGCCTGCACCATGTTTCATGGACGGGTGATGTATAGATCATGGTCAAGCATGATACAATACCAAAATCTAACTCCTATGGTTGGGTCTTATCTTTATATCATATAAAAGTACCCTATGTTACATTTCCTTTTCACTAGAATTTATATTTTCACTTTCTTTTTCATTTTCAATTATAATTCATGTTTATCCACATTGATATCATAATCCAATTTAGAAGTTTGAACCATAGTTCATCATATTCCAATCTATGTGGGACCATAATACCAATGGAAAAAAATTGGCATCCATATAATATATACAAAAACATATCCTAATATACATATCACTCCATCAAGCAAACCTACACCATCATCTATCACAAAAACATCCAATTAGTAATGCTCTCTATGTGGCATGAAAAATTTAATGGCATAAAATTTATAGCAAGAAGATAATATGGTTGATGATATGTAATACCCTCATATAATTAGGTTAAAACCAAATAGGACCAAAAATAATTCCAATAATAATAGAATAATTCATGTGAATCACCCAAAATGGGAATCAAATCGACTATAATATCACAAAAACCCAACAAATAACTGTCCCATTTGAGGAAATTTGGATTTATTTAGTACTTGGGTAAGATATTCCTGGGTGTATCTCATTACCAAATACCATTATCATTTTATCCCCTTATAAAAATGCCAAATACTAATGTAAATAATAAAATAACTCACATGATACATCTTTGTAATGTCTTAGTCTTGGACTCAACTCTATAGTGCACTAAACCTGGGTGGCCACATGTCCTCAAGACCATATCCCCAACTCCATAGGATACCGACTTGTGTTGAGGGACTTGGTGAGATATTGTGGAGATTATGCATGCTACAAAAAAGTGTAACATAGTGGAAACAATATCATAAAAGTAGAATTAGAATTAACCATACAATCAGAAGTATCAGCAGAAGATGGACAAATGACTATAGAAGAATATGGATCATATACAAAATGATTCTACATGTCACATTTCTCTAATTAATCATCGAAAACATGAATACATGGATGATGTAAAATCCATATAAAAACATTATGAAAAGGAAAAAATGTATCCCGGTTGCATCACAAGAGTCAATGTGGTCACATGCTCTCAAACTCCCAAGCATCCAATTATGTACATGTATGAGGTCCATTTCTCTTATCATTACCTTTAATCATTCAATCAACGTGGGTCCCAAAAGGTGATGAAAAATATGGTGTGATATTTAATTCTAGTTGAAAACAACTCAAGGGAAGTTCTAATTTGTTATTTAATATATATAACACATGGTTAGGGAGTATAACAATAAATAAAGGAATTACTCAAAATTAAACATATTTTATGTTCATGTTCCCATTTAATGATCAAAAATTTTATTAGTTTCATTAAATATATATGTATCGATACTTGGATCAAATGAAGTGTCCTTCGTGAAATTAAATGAATCATGTGATACCTAAAAAATTAATCAATATAGAAAAAATAAATACTGAATCCAATATTGTTCTTTAGCATGTCATAAGAATCGTAAAACTCATTTAATTTATTTTTCAACTCGAAACCTAAGCCCAATCTTGACAATCCTAAGATGGAAATCATGTATCACTCAAGGTGAAATATTATACAACACCTAAATATACCATCCCTACAAAACCTATCATAAAACCTAATATCACATAAGATGAGTTATAACTTCACAACCAATCGAGTATGTCCTTTGTTTTCCACTAAGGGACCCCGAGTATTAAGCATGACTTAAATAGTCAAATTCCCTATGAGCTGATCCATGGAATTATTATTTGAATCCACATATCATTCAATATATAAGTCAATTCTCAATGACTTTATTGATGGTTACCCTCATTTATATACCTGTATCACCCATATCATAAGCATGGTTGAATCCATGGAGTCAATCTGTGGCATTCAAATATGAATCCACATTTCACCCAAGGTACATAACCATTTAATATCATTAAATCTATTTAATGAAGCTATGTCATGATAAAAACAAAGAATATCATATATCAATTTCATAAAGGATGATTAATCATGAATTTTAAAACCTAATATTTCTTGGCCTTTTAATTAATCACATGTGTATATTAATTAACAGCGAAATTCATGATTAATGAAAGAACTACATAGAATTGTTTCTTATAGAAGGATTTCATTTAACTAAACAAATGGTAATTTTAAAAAATATCACATCAAATGCATAACCATGAAAAAACACTTCATAAACAACATTTAACTCACTCAAGATATATTTTATTAATATTAATCAAGCTTAAATGACCTATACAGGGAATGGGCATCATTTAACTCACATGGTGAAAGAAACACCAAATAAATTCAAGCATATATAAACAACTCAATATTTTTCATGTTAAGGTACAAGGGTTATGATCACTCATCCCATCCCATTTATTTATATAAATTTTAATTCATTCTTATTGAAATTCAATTTGATGTTTGACATCACATTACATGGGGTAAAAAGGAACACCTCAAGTTGCATCCAAATCATTATCCATCATAATGGACATTGAAGGTCAAAACAATCAAGAGGTGGTTCATTCAAGGGTTAAACCTATAAAAATATCAAAAATACCCATTTAATCACCTACAACAAGTCAATCAATTCTGGGGATCAATTTCAAATTATGAAGATTATCATAAATTGGGTGTATGTCATTCATACATGAATAAATTTTTCAAATTTTAGTGAAACAAATGAGACCACATTCCATTGTAATGTGCTTTATAGATCATCTAGTATTAGATCAAAATTCAACCCTAGACAGAATAAATCAAAATATGAGATTAAGAATAATAAATTATGGCCTATGATCGTAAATCTGAATATCATAACTAATAGGTCGAATAACACCCTAAGATTAAATTTGAATGATGGCCTTACTGTTACATATCTAACTGGAAAATTTGTGCTTTTATCAGAGTTCATACAGAGATGGTACCAAAAATCAAGGTTTTGGAGAAATTAGATCTTCTCAAAGAGTCCACCTAGTTATACATAGTATGAAATCTTAATTAGGTTTTAATTGGATTTTATTTTAATTTATAATTTATTAAATCTTCTAAAAATAGGATGTTTACATGGAATATGACAACATTTTTACAAACCATATTGAACCCATTCTGGGTTCTTATAGTCTTGGATCATAACGCATAATTTTCCTATATATGTTTCCACCCCGGAAAAACCCGTATATAAATTACCATTCAAAATATTCTGAAATTGAAGACCATTCTGCACACTCGAGTACCTCTCATCACACAATTTTCTTAAACCTTTAGGCATATACACTAGCATTTCCCTTTCTGTAATGGTCTATACAAACTATGTGACCTATCCTGCACGGTTTGTAATAACTATGTACAACAAAATTTTTACCCAAAAACATGATTTATGATCTTTGAGCACTCCCCAGACACAACTGAGACCTCTATAACCTCCATGTTCATTCACAAGATTAAATCATAAAAATTTCTACTAATAATTGATGGAAAAATGAATCTATACCTTAACGTAGAACATAGTTCTTATAGAACATTGAAATGAAATATTAAATATCTTGTAGATAATGTTATCGATGAAATGAAATACAATAGGGGAATTATATACCCCACAAAAAATAATCATGTGATGGGAATGATGTATGCCTCATTGAATGAAAATTGAGAGAAGAATCACTTACCTTGTGTTCTCATTCGGGTGAATGTCCCTAAACCTCATGTATTAGGAATTTAAATAGGATACAACTATATACCAGAACCTTAATCTTATTTATAATATCATAAAATATCTACAAATGATATCATATTTTCATTTTGTGAACAATCATTCATTATTTTCACTATTTCAGGTGTTAATTCCCCAATTTGTCGAGTATGTTTAAACTTTTTATTTTTGTACATATTAATTATATCATGTGAATTAATATACTGAATGTGAAACTTGATATTAATATCATATATATCAAATATATGTGTATTTAAAGTAATTCATACAATTTAGTGAGGGGAAATGAAATTCACTATTCGTATAGAGAGTTGGTCGTATGTACACATGACTGCTACTTCCAATTATTTTACATATTTCAATGAATGAAAAATAAATCATGTATATTTACATTTATATTATTATTATATTTTCATATTAATTTCATATATGACACATTGGTTTTTAAAACCCTTCCTTTATGCAATCTATATATAGCAGGAATGAATAACATCACTTTGATGTGTCAATGGTCCACACATCCACAAATGATTTTATCGTATTTATAAATAATGGAATTCATAAAGTAATGTGTTATATAAAGATTAAACAAGGTAAATAAAATAATAATCCTCAAACATATCATATAGAAATAATGTATCCATCATATTTACCACTATTATAGTTGGTAATGGAAAATCTAGTCATCAACATTTCGTGTGGTGATAGTTCCCTTTTCACATAAATGGTCATTTTGTTAAACAATTGAAGGATGTGTGTGTAAGTGATTTTTGAACCCTTAATATAACCAAAATATTGATAAATTTAATATTAAATTGTTATTATATAAGAATAGAACTAAAATATTTTAGGGTGTGGAGAATGAAAATAAAACAAAAAACCTTGAGGAAGGATGCTTTATCTTCTAAGGTTACTCCTTTTGGTATACACCCTAGGGATTCCTTGGAAGGATTTTTACATAATGACTAGACTATTGGTTTCATCTATGTTTTTTGGTACATTATTTTAGTATATTATTGGAAACCCAAATTTTATTAGACATTTTAATAATTGGGAGGGTTGAATGACTTTTTATATTAGAGGAGTCTCAATCATGTAAATATTGTAAAAATGGAATTTCACCCACATTTTCCAATTTCTAGTGGAATAAAAAATGTTTCATTTTCAATAAAATAGTTAATATGGGATATATATGGTAATAAAATGGCGTTGGACTAGATTCGAGGCCATTTTGTGCATTATGTTTATGGTTTATTCTATTGGTAGTTAATTTTTCTCTTAATTGAAATAATTAATTCCAATCAAATTAACTAATATTTTTTATAAAAACAATGTTGAACTTATTAGAAATTATAAATTATAATCATTCAAAATATGGAATCAATATTTCCAAATTTCAATTGTATATATAGAATAAAATAATTTAAATTTAATCCCACAGATGGGATGACAAAAAAGGTTTTCAATGTATAAATGTTAAAAAGATTGCTCTATATTATATTCATTTTGAAACTAAAATTATTTCCAATGACCTCTATTGGATTAATTTAAATAATATTTATCTAATTAAACAATAAAAGTAATCAAAAATAAAACTTATTCTAAAAAATAAAATAGAAAAAAAAGTCGTTTTGATTTAAAATTATGTTTTTTCCACAATTCATTAAAAATTGAAACATCCCCTAAAATTACAAAAATTTCACCCAAACCTAACTTTGATGTCTATATTTCATTAACTATGACTATTTAGAGATATAAAATTAATAAATTATATAAAAGTTTTCTTTAAAATTGGTTATCCATTAAAAGTCTGTAAAAATGCCTTTTAGAAAAATAAAACGTTTATGTATAAAACTAGATTTATTCTTAACTAATGCTTCTAAAACCTATTTGACGAATAAAAAAAATATTTTATTGAATATATAATACAAATATTCAATTAATACCATTAATTGATAATAATTATTTTTATTTATTTGGATGGAACACATTTTTAATCATAATAACATTTCCTTGGTATTTAATTGGTTCTTATATTAATTTATAATAAATTAAATACCAAAATATTAATTTTAAATTTTTATAGACAATATATTTTAATATTTTAGTAAATAATATTCATAAAATATAATTTAATGTCAATGTTATTTCTTATAAGAATAAATAACTATATTTTAGTAATAAATTGTTTTCGCTAAAACTCGGCCATGCGTGTAATGCAAGCCACTAAAGAAACTCATTGTTTTGTGAAATTCAAGATAACATTGCGTGAAATGAATTTTATATTTTATCATTGGTTAATTTTATTTAAAATAGTTAATATATTATATAGTCTTTGTATAATATATTCTTTTTATCTTCATTGTGTAGTGTGTCATACATGCTATCGAATGTAATGTTATTGCTAATGAATTTTGGGGTAGCACATTCTCACCACATTAAATAAATTATGTCCTTGCAATTTAAAAACAACCATGGAAATATTTTTTTTGATATTTACACAGATTATATCCAACATCATTATATGTTTTCATATAAATTCCTCTAGAAAAGAGGGAATTTGAAAGATAATTTTCTTGTGGAAAAATATATAACTCGGTCTCTATGTTGGGGAACATTAGTTGAAACTATAAATACATGCATGGAGGAAAAGTATAAATTTTAACCGGGTTTCTTGAGGTCATAAATCAAAAATACGTAAATTATATATGGAATGTTATGAGCCTGAATTTCACAAAACTATGTTTATTTAAAAGACAACCAGTAGACGAAAAATAAAGGTATTAGGAATTTTTGTCTTTTATGATAATTTCCCTAATATTGATTATTTTCTTTTACTACCTATGATTTTATGGTGTTATGAAAACATGATATGTTTTAATTTCAAATTTAAAATTTGATATATTTTTTTTACTTCAATAAAAATATAATTCATCGTTTTCTCCATAAAATGGGAATCCACAAAACAATATTGATTCCTATAGTAGTAAAATACAAGTTTAATGGGTCGTATTGACCATAAATGAGTGAAAGGTATTTAAATTTGTCTCTAAATATTCTCTAACTCTAATATGGATATTAATTAAATATCAATAGAAAATTTTTTACACAAAGAGTTCATCATTAATATTCATTCATTACATTTCTAAACTTAAAACAATTACATTTTAAACAGGACATTGCACAGGTCAGTATTTGGTGTTAAACCCTAATCATTCATTAGTAATTTGCCAGGCCCCAACATCTTTCCAATCATTAAGGGTTTTCACTAGGTATATACATTTTCATTTCTGATAACCATATTAAAATAATTTCCAATATAATTGTGATGGACAAACATGAATTAAGTTTAACCCAAAAATATTCTTTTAACAATGTTTTTTAAAGCATAATTATTTCACAATGTTTAACAATAATATTCATATGTTAACAATAAATTTTATTAGTACCTTTTTAATTATGTCAATAAAAATATAAATACACAATTCAATAATATATTTTAAACTAAATATATTATTTTCATAAAATTATTCCAAATTTCCTTAATCAAAGAAAATTTAAAGGGATTTTTATGCCTTAAGAAATATAGTCTATCATAATCTCATAATCCCAAGATCGTGTCCATCATTCATAAGTTAATGAATTGATACAATAAGGCCCCAGCCTTAAACCTTACTTAATCTTGAGTTATTACAAGATTACACCTTGAAGATTTTTTCAGGTTTAGAGTTTTAGAGAATTAGAACATAAAACATGCATTACATTCCACATTTAAACAAAGTGTTTACATAAAAGATAGTATTCATTTTTCCCATAAATGGAAACATATTTAAAATAAAACATGGATTCTTTCTTGACACTTCCTTGACACTATCATCATATCATGTACCTTTCCCTTGACCTGTGAAAAACATTTCAAAAAATGGGATGAGCATAAAAATCTTAGTAAGGGATATAAAAATATGGAAAGGAAACATGGTTACATATATACATAAGAATGAAATCATTCTTTACCCATAAAACATAAGAACTTTAACATACATCATAAAATCATAAATAAATCATAGAAATCATAAGACATAAAGGTAACTTGAGGCATTTATAACCTTCTAACATAAGGAGTAACCCTCTTGGTTACGTTTGGAATACCCATCACAGTATATTCCCTAAATCTCTTCCGAGAAACCTTAACGTTTCACTCCTTTACGTTACCCAATGCATTGGAGAGCTATATCGGGCTTACCCACCCTTAGTTTATCACGGAACCACCCGTCTTCATAATAATGCCCAAGAACCATAACATAATCGTATCACATAAAACATACATAAAGGAAACATAACATTTCCACATTTCAATCAAAAGATATCAATAAAACACATTTATATAATAAAAAAATTATGAAAACCATTTTCAATACCAAAATAAAAGAAAATTAAAACATTGTATTTATTTTTCTTTTAAAAAAATGTATGGCTTGTAGAGGAATCCGAAACTCAAATAATGGTCACAGCGGCGAAGAAGTCGTTGTCGCCGCATACGTACGACAAAAAAATTCCCTTTTGTCGTTTTGTTAAACGCTTCATATAAAAAGATATTCCTTTTGAATAAACTTAAAGGTCAAATGGGTTTATACACCGTATAAAAGAAGGTTGTGTATAAAATAAAATATGCCTCAATGAAAGGAGATTGAGACGAACTCCCATACCTCGGGTCCGACTTGACTCAGTCGTTATTTAATCTCCTGAATAATAAACTTGAGTTAATTTCTAATTTTTTAAGAACCTTTTTCAAGTTAATTATTCCTTTTATATCACTTATTTCCTGGTCATGAACACAATGTAATTAATTAAGTTAATAATGGTCGTTTTAACGATCAATGGTACTTGAGTCAAAAATAAACCCTTTATAATTACAAGTTGTACATGTATCCACTATATCCAGAATGGTATTCATGATGTAGATATCATATATGTCATATATATCCAATACATTCATGCATTTATAATATTACATAATCATTTATAGGTACGAAATGAAATGCATCGTTCATGGAGACGGTAAGCCGTACATACGCATGAACGCTGCTTCCATTTATATTTAATATTTTATGAAATGGAATCATAATGATATAAAGGTGTATTATAATTCTAGTTTAATATCATATATAATATCATAACCTCATCCTTTATACGTCCCACATATGGTATTAACGAATCAAATCACTTTGAGGGGGCGGTAGTATGCACTTCCTTAAATAAAGATATCGCATTTACCCATAATGGAAATCATAAAGGTATTCCCAAAATTAAAAATACAGAAGTTTAAGGAAAACAGAAAAATATTATATATCATATAAAAATATAGTGACATCTTAATGGCCACCTTTGAAGGTGTTATATGAGTTTTGAACAATCATCGATTCGGGAGGCAGAAATTCGCCACCCATAGAAACATTATGTTCTTTTACCATTAGATGTAGGTGTGTGTAAGTGTAGCTAGAATACTTCTTATAAAAACAACCTAGTATATTTAATATACTGTATTTGTTACAAAAGAAATTAATAAAAATAGTTTATAGGGCTGGACAAGCAAAATAAAATAAAAGGACTCAAGTGAAGACATTACCTTAAAATCGGGTAACTCTCTTTGGTTTGAGCTCAAAGGCTTCCTTGGGAAGACGTTTGCCCAAAGTGAGGCTCCAAAGAGTAAGAGAGGGAAGTGGAGAGAAAAAATGGGCAGGGGTTGGCCGTTCCAAAGGCTTTGGATGTGTGGGTAAAGAGGTAGAGTTGGGGGCCTTTTAAAAGAGGAGAGGATGTGCACTCTTGAAAAGTAAAGAAATGTTACTTTATTTGAAAATGAGTTTCGAATTTAAAAGGTCATACATTGATATAATTATAGGATATGGTGATAAGGGTTTGAAATCCACCTATACAATAGGGTTTGGACATGTGTAGGTCATAGATTTTATATTATCATTCCATTTTATTTAAAACCGTTATTAATGTGGTAATCACTGCATCATCATGATGTCATAAATAATTTAATTTATTTAAAGTCTAAAAAATATAAAACAAATATCATGATGTCAAAAATATTTTTATCTTTCCAATGAATATTTATAATAAAAAATCTGACTTGTAAAACCCCATGTAAAAATTGTTTTAGTAAAAATCTCATGTTTGTGTTATTTTTACATTAACATTAAATAAAACGTTATTTGTGTCATTTCCCAACCAAAGTGGCTCCATGGGGTCCCCAAGTTGACCCATGGATTTTCATGGTCGTCCATGACACATCCAATGAGGGTAGGACATGTGTCAAGCTAATATCATATTATTAAAACATTATTTTTACCTTAAACTACAATAATTACCTCTAATCGCGATTAAGAACTTAAAAGTTACTATTCAGAAAAAAAATTATTTTAATCTCATTGAACCAAATTTTACTTCTTAATGACAACCATGTATGTCAGATTTTTGAAAATCAAATCACAGAAGTGGAAAAGTTTCATTTAAACGAAAAATCAGTTTCTTTAACTACCACTTAGTGGTATCACTATTCATCAAAAATTGAAGTTTTTTAGAAAAATTCTAAAACTTCACCCTAAGCTATATTTGATATTCTGAATTAAAAAATGATGTCTATTTTAAAAAATTAAAAACATATAAGATTAATTAATTAATTTAATAATTAATCCCCGCTATCATGACAAATAGCGTGTTTTTATGAAACAATAAGT
Source organism: Viscum album (assembly GCA_963277665.1). Lineage (NCBI taxonomy): Eukaryota > Viridiplantae > Streptophyta > Magnoliopsida > Santalales > Viscaceae > Viscum > Viscum album. Next base: position 2,131,080,041 of record OY728120.1, read on the forward strand.
ATCAAAAGATTGACACTAGTTTAAGTCCAATTTCAAAGTGAAATTGATTCCAATGACCACCATTGGATTAAATGGTAAAAATGTATTCTAAATTCACTTTAAAAACAATTCCAAAGATAATATAATCATATAAATAAATTATATTAAAAAGTGGTTTTGAATTAAAATACAACATTTTTCACTATCCATTAAAAAATGAACTTTATCGGAAAAATACCAAAAATTCACACAAAGTAAATTTTGATGTCCAAATCATAATTAATATGTTAATTTTGAAAAACATAGCTTATAAAATTGTCAAAAGATATATTTAAAAATGTTTTTCCATTAAAAGGCAGTAAAATAATCTTTTAAAAAAATATTAGTGTATTCCATACTTAAGATTGGATTTATTTTCATTTAAGCCTCTAAAAAACTGTCTAATTCATTAATAGACATATATACAAATATCTATTATTAATCACTTATTTGGGATGTTACATCCTTCCCCCCTTTAGAAAATTACGTCCCCACAATTTATTTACTTGTCGAATAAGTGGGGGTATTTATCCTTCATTTCATTTTCAGATTCCCATGTTGCCTCTTACTTCATGTGGTTTTTCCACAAAACCTTCACCTGATGAATCAACATATTCTGTAACACTTTCTCCTTGTGGTCAAGAATCTAGACCGGTTGTTCCTCATAAGATAGGTTCTCTTCCAGCTGAACTACCTCTAGACTCAAAACATGAGATGGATCTGGCATATACTTTCTCAACATCGAAACATGAAAAACATTATGTACCTGAGATAAACACGGAGGTAAAGCCGCTCTATATGCAACTGATCCAACTCTCTCCAGAATTTCATATGGTCTAATGATCCTTTGACTCATCTTTCTTTTCTTACCAAATCGCATCACACTTTTCGATAGAGAAACATTGAGAAAAACATGATCACCTAACTCAAAAGAGAGATCCTTCCTCCTGTTAGACACATAACTCTTCTGCCTGCTCTGAGCTATTCTCATGTGTTTCTTTTTCAGCTGAACTTTTTCTGCCAACTCTTCTACCAATTCTGGTCCCATCAGCCTCCTTTCACCCACTTCATCCCAGAAAGCTAGAGTTCGACACCACTTTCCATATAACGCCTCAAATGGAGCCATCTGTATACTGGAATGAAAACTGTTATTATAAGAAAACTCAACCAAAGAAAGATGTTGGTCCCAACATCCCTGATAATCCATTGAACAAGCACATAGCATATCCTCCAATGTCTGAATTTTTCGTTCTGACTTCCCATCTGATTGAGGATGAAAAGATATTCTAAAATTTAATTCAGTACCCAACGACTTCTGAAGGCCTTTACAAAAGTTAGAAGTGAACCTGGGATCATAGTCAGATACAATGGAGAGGGGAAGTCCATGTAACCTTACTATCTCATTACGATACAAACGGGAATGTTGATCTCGGAAGAAGTATCTCGTATAGCAAGGAAATGAGCAGATTTAGTCAAGAACTCAACAATAACCCAGATTGCATTATTACCTCGAGATGTCTTTGGTAATCCCACAACAAAGTCTATGGATATATTCTACCATTTCCACTCTCGCACTGGTAGAGGTTGAAGCATCCCTTTCGGTAATTGTCGCTCTGCTTTAACCTGCTGAAATGTCAAACACATCACAATAAAATCAGCAATATCTCTTTTCATTCCATCCCACCAGTAATACTCCCGCAGATCTCTGTACATCTCAGTACTACCATGATGAACTGAAAACGGATAACTATGAGATTCACATAACAACTCTCTCTTCAACTGTGAATCATAAGGCACACACAATCTCTTCCCAAATATCAAAACACAATCACTATCAATGTATAATTCATGCAACTTACCTTTCTGATCCATCACTACCTTTTTTTGCAACTCACTGTCTTTATTTTTTGCTTGCTTGATTCTGTCTAATAGAGAAGATTTCAATGATACCTGAAACAAAATAGAAGAACATCCTGCACCAATAACTTCTATGCCAATGTTCATCAAATCATTTACCAAAGTATCACGTTCCAAACACAACATTTCTAATGAAGCATTACTTTTTCGACTCAAAGCATCAGCCACTTTATTTTCTTTTCCCGGATGGTAATGAATTGTACAATCATAATCCTTGATTAATTCTAGCCATCTACTCTGTCTAATGTTCAATTATTTCTGTGTGAATATAGACTTTAAACTTTTGTGATCAGTATATATTTCACACTTTACTCCATACAAATGATGCCTCCAAATTTTTAAAGTGAAAACAACAGCAGCTAATTCCAAATCATGTGTAGGGTAATTTACCTCATGAGTTTTCAACTGTCGTGAAGCATAAGCAATTACCTGATCATTCTGCATTAGGACACAACCATGTCCTTTCAAGGAAGCATCACTGTAGATAAAAAACTCACCATTCCTGGAAGGAAGTGCTAAAATTGGAGCATTCACCATTCTTCCTTTCAATTCCTAAAAACAATCATCACATTATTTTGTCCAAATAAACTTAACACCCTTTCGAGTTAGCTTAGTCATTGGACTAGATAACCATAAAAAATTTATAACAAACCTTCAGTAATAACCTGCCAAACCAAGGAAGCTATGAATATCAGTTACATTTGTGGGACTTGGCCATTCTTCAACAACCTTTGTCTTTGCAGGATCAACAGTTATCCCATCTTTAGAAACAATATGACCAAGGAACGAAATTTGTTGCAACCAAATATCACACTTTCTGAATTTCCCATACAATTTCTTTTCTTTTAAGGTTTGACAAATAACCCTTAAATGTCTTTCATGCTCCTCTTTACTTTTAGAAAACACCAAAATATCATCAATGAAAACCACAACAAACTTGTCCAAGAACTCATGGAAAATTCTATTCATTAAGTCCATGAATACAGCAGGTGCATTGGTTAGCCCAAAAGGCATTACTACAAATTCATAATGGACATATCTTGTACGAAACACAGTCTTTGGAACGTATTCTTCCTTTACCGTCAGCTGATGGTATCCTGATCTGAGGTCAATATTTGAGAAATACTGAGCTCCTTGGAGCTGATCAAACAAATCATCGATATGAGGCAAATGATATTTATTCATAACAGTTATGTTATTCAAGGATATATAATCAATGCAAAGTCTCATAGAACCATATTTCTTTTTAACAAATAAAACAGGAGCACCCCATGGTTATTTGCTAGGTTGAATGAAACCTTTCTCTAATAAATCTTTCAATTGCTCGTTCAACTCTAAAAGTTCAATTTGAGCCATTCGATAAGGGGGTTTTGAAATTGGCTTAGCATCAGGAACTAGGACAACAATAAATTCAACTTCCCGATCTGGTATTATTACAGGAAACTCATCTGGAAAAACATTAGGATACTCATTTACCACTGGATCATCATTAATCTGAACGGTTCCTTTGTTTTCAACAATATGTGCAAGGTAACATTCATTTCCATATTTTACACGTTTCTCGTCCTATTGATAAGTTATCAACAATAAGGGTTCATTATTGTACACAAACCGAAAGTCTTTCTGAAAATAAACTTCTTTAGCTCTACAGTCAATCATAGCATGGTAAATAGAGAACCAATCCATAACCAAGATAACATCAAAATCTACTATAGGTAGAACAATAAGGATTGCAAGTAGGTTCTTTCCACAGATAAGGATAGGGAGATTCTTATTAATTATTTTTTCCTCAACATTTCCCCCAGGTGTTTTTACCACAAGTTCAGGAGTCATTTCATGAGATGGTATTCCCATTTTACTAAAAAAAGTTTCAGAGATGAATGAATGTGTAGACCACGAATCAAACAACACACTGGCGTAATCTGAAAAAACAAACAAAGTACCTGATACAACTTCATTTGATGGCCCGACATCTGCTGAATTAGTTGAAAAGGACTTCACCACCCCTTTCTGCTTGACGTCTAACTGCTTCCCATCACTCGAGCTCTTTATCGGACACTCATTTGCATAGTGACCCATCTCATTGCACTTAACAAATTTCCCTAACTATATAACAAATTTGGTCTTACCATCACCCTGATCTTTTTCAGTGCAATCACGAGCCTTATGTCCCATCTTACCACATCGGTAGCACTTTCTAGAATTCAGAAGACATTCCTCAGCATGGCTTTTACCACATTTATCACAAACTCGAAACTTAATTTTCTTACCATCAGACTTTTTTGAAGAATTCTTCCCTTTCTCCAGCCACTTCAATCTCTTCTTCTGTTGGTTGTTATAGAACACTTGATAATCGAAAAACTCCATTTCCACCTTCTCAGCACATCGAACAAGATTTTCATACCTTTTAAACTGACGAGAAGCTAATGCCCTTTGATATTTTGGCTTTAATACTGTGTAAAAACGATTGATTTTACTATCAAGGTCTCAGATAAAATTTGGAGCATACCTTGCCAATCGAGTGAACCTTTCTTAATAGGTAGCCATTGAGTCTTCCTTTTGTCTCAATTCCATGAATTTTTTTCCCATCCTAAGTCGAACAACCTTAGGAAAATACATCTCAAGAATCATACCTTTGAATTAATCCCAGTCAAGGGAATCAATCTCATCGGCGTCCCTGATATTTTTAACCATCGACCACCACTGATCTGCTTCACCCTCCAAACGGTAAATAGAAAGACTAACCTTTTGATTGTTTGAACACCACATGACATCAAAAATCATCTCCAGTGATTTAATCCACCCTTCAGCTAACACAGGGTCAGATGATCCTCTGAATGATGGGGGATGATTCCTAATGAAATGTTCCACCACTAACATGTTCATCTGTGGTTGATCTGACTGATCTCATGCATGGATACCACCACCATTTATCTCTTGAGTCAACTACGCCATTACTGCAACAAACTGTTCAGCTCCAATTCTGACCATCTCAGGATGCCGATTCGGAAGGTTATTTCCTTCTGTATGCCTTCCTAGAACTGGTTTCTCGTTTCCTCTGTGGAAAACCATTATAAACAAACACGTCTTAGATGAAGCAACATGGTAATCTTCAAATGCTATATCATTTCAAAAAAAATATTTTTGGATAATCATTTAATATAATTCTAACTCCTAAAGTTATCTAAACTGACCTCTGATACCAACTATAAGGCCCTGGCCTTAGACCTTACTTAATATTGAGTTATTACAAGATTACACCTTGAGGATCTTTTTAGGTTTAGAGTTTTAGAGAATTAGAACATAAAACTTTCATTACATTCCACATTTAAACAATGTTGTTACATAAAAGATAGTATTCATTTTTCCCATCATTGGAAACATATTTAAAATAAAACATGGATTCTTTCTTGACATTTCCTTGACACTATCAACATATCATGTACTTTTCCCTTGACCTGTGAAAAACATTTCAGAAACATGGGATGAGCATAAAAACCTCAGTAAGGGATATAAAAATATGGAAAGGAAACATGGGTACATATATACATAATAATGAAATCAAACTTTACCCATAAAACATAATCACTTTAACATACCTCATAAAATCATTAATAAATCATAGAAATCATAAGACATAAATGTAACTTGAGGTATTCATAACATTCTTACATAGGGAGTAACCCTCTTGGTTACGTTTGGAATACCCATCACAATATATTCCCTAAATATCTTCAGATAACCCTTAACGTTTCACTCCTTCATGTTACCCAATTAATTAGAGATCTATATTGGGCTCACCCGCCCTTAGTTTATCACGGAACCACCCGTCTTCATAATAATACCCAAGAACCATAACATAATCGTATCACATAAAACATACATAAAGGAAACATAAAATTTCCACATTTCAATCACAAGATATCAATAAAACACATTGATATAATAAAAACATTATGAAAACCATTTTCAATACCAAAATAAAAGAAAAGTAAAACATGGTATTTATTTTTCTTTTAAAAAAAGGTATGGCTTGTAGAGAAGCCGAAACTCAAATAATGGTCACGGCGACAGAGAAGTCGTTGTCGCCGCATACGTACGACAAAAACATTCCCTTTTTTCGTTTTGTTAAACTATTCGTATAAAAAGAGATTCATTTTTAATAAACGTAAAATTCATTGTGGTTTATACACCATATAAAATAAGGTTATGTATAAAACAAAATATGCCTCAATGAAAGGAGATTGAGACGAAGTCCCATACCTCGGGTCAGACTTGACTCGGTCGTTCTTTAATCTCCTAAATAATAAACTTTAGTTAATTTCTACTTGTTTGAGAACCATTTTCAATTTCATTATTCTTTTTATATCACATTTCCATGTCATGAACATTATGTAATTATTTAAGTTAATAACGGTCGTTTTAACGATCATTGGTACTTGAGTCAAAAATAAACCCTTTATAATTACAAGTTGTTCTTGTATTCTATATATCCAGAATGTTATTCATGCTTTAGATATCATATATGTCATATATATCCAGTACATTCATGCATTTATAATATTACATAATCATTTAGAGGTATGAAATGAAATGCACCGTTCATGGAGATGGTAAGCCGTATGTACGCATGAACGCTGCTTCCATTTCTATTTCGTATTTTATGAAATGGAATAATAATGATATAAAGGTATATTATAATTCTACTGTAATATCATATATAATATCATAACTTCATCCTTTATACATTCCACATATGGTATTAACGAATCCAATCACTTTGAGGGGGCGGTAGTCCGCACTTCTTTAAATGACGATATCGCGTTTACCCATTATGGAAACCATAAAGGTATGCCCAAAATTAAAAATACAGAGTCTTAAGGAAAACATAAACATATTACATCTCATATATAAGTACAGTGACATCTTAATGGCCAAATTTGAAGGTGTTATATGAGTTTTGAACAATCATCGTTTCGGGAGGCAGAAATTCGCCATCCATAGAAACAGTATGTTCTTTAACCATTAGATATAGGTGTGTGTAAGTGTAGCTCGAATACTTCTTATAAAAACATCCTAGTATATTGAAGATACCAGATTTTTTACAAAAGAAATCAATAAAAAGATTTTAGGGGGTTAGAGAAGAAAAATAAAACCAAAGGATGCAAGTAAAGACATTACCTTAAAATCGGGTAACTCCCTTTGGTTTGAGCTCAAAGGCTTCCTTGGGAATACTTATGGCCAAAGTGAGGCTTCAAGGAGTAAGATAGGGAAGTGGGGAGACAAAATAGGCAGGGGTTGGCCGAGCCAAAGGCTTTGGAAGTGTTGGTAAAGAGGTAGAGGTGGGGGGCCATTTATAAGAGGAGAGGAGGGGCACTCTTGGAAAGTAAAGAAATGTTACATTATTTGAAAATGAGTTTCGGATTTAAAAGGTCCAAACATAATATAATTAGAGGATAAGGTGATAAGGGTTCGAAATACACCCATACAATAGGTTTTGGACATGTTTTGGTCATAGATTTTACATTATCATTTCATTTTATTTAATTCCTTTATTAATTAGGTAATCCCTGCATCATCATGATGTCATAAATAATGTAATTTATTTTAAGTCTAAAAATTATTAAAAAAATATCATGATGTCGGAAATCGTTTTAGATTTCAAATGAATATTTATAATCAAAAATATGACTTGTATAACTCCATGTAAAAATTGTTTTAGTAAAACATCTCATGTTTTTGTTATTTTTACTTTATCATTAAATAAAAAGTTATTTATGTCATTTCCCAACCAAAGTGGATCCATGGGGTCCCCATGTTGACCCATGGATTTTCTTGGTCATCCATTACAAAAACAATGAGGGTAGGACATGTTTCAGGCTCATCTCATATTATTAAAACATTATTTTTACCTTAAACTACACTAATTACCTCTAATTGTGATTAAGAACTTAAAAGTTACTATTCACCAAAAAATTATTTTAATATCGTTGGACAACAATTTACTTATTAATGACAACCATGTATGTCGGATTTTTGAAAATCAAATCCCAGAAGTGGAAAAGTTTCATTTAAACGAAAAATTAGTTTCTTTAACTACCACTTAGTGGTATCACTATTCATCAAAAATTGATGTTTTTCAGAAAAATTCCAAAACATCTCGCTAAGCTATATTTGATATTCTGAATTCATAAATGATTTCTATTTTACAAAATTCAAAACATATAAGATGCATTAACTAATTTAATAATTAATTCCCGCTGTCATGACAAATAGCGTGTTTTTATGAGACAATAATTATCAAAAGATTGACACTAGTTTAAGTCCAATATCAATGTGAAATTGATTCCAATGACCACAATTGGATTAAATGGTAAAAATATATTCTAATTTCACTTTAAATACAATTAAAAAGATAATATAATCATATAAATAAATTATATTAAACAGAGGTTTTGAATTAAAATACAACATTTTTCACTATCCATTAAAAAATGAACTTTATCTGAAAAATACCAAAAATTAACAGAAAGTAATTTTTGATGTTCCAATCATAAAGAATAAGTTTATTTTGACAAAAAAAGCTTATAAATTATCAAAAGATAGATTTAAAAATTATTTTCCATTAAAAGGCATTAAAATTGTATTTCAAAAAATATTACTGTATTCCATTCTTACGATTGGATTTATTTTCATTTTAAGCCTCTAAAACACTATCTAATTCATTAATAGACATAGATAAAAATATCTATTATTAATTACTTACATGGGATGTTACAAATACATTGTTCTAATATTTTATACAATCTATAGATGATTAATGATTCTTATAACTAAAATACTATTGGTAAAAATACTTCATCAATTTAATTACAGAATCACAATAAGTATTTAAAGCATTTTATTTCAACAAATGTCGTTCCTTGATCTAGGGTTTAACACAGTTAATTCATCTTATGAATCTATTGAAGTCCATCATAGTGATTTTTAATGAAAATGTGAATTAATCTACGATTATCACTTCGAAGTTTCAAACCAGCTACGCAGTGAGGCCCATTTTCATGTACCATGTTATTCTCACATTTGGAGTGATCCACCATATAATAATTGTAACAATTTTTTACTTTTTTGCTATAAGAACATCCAATTAAAGTGTCGAAATAGGGTTGTATTTCTAGAAAGACCCACATAATATCTACCATACAAAAATTCTTGGATGTTCTTATATACTTACCCAATAACTATATATTAGCATTATATTTACTACTCATTTTTTTAAAAACTTTTTTCCAAGGTTTCTACTAATCTTCATATGATGCTAGTTATAAAAACTCTCACCCTAGTGGCCCAGAGAGATTTAATAACTTTATTAAATTTTCTACATTATAATGAATCACATCCATAATGAATGAATAGTTTAATAGTATTGGTAAAAAAGATTATATAAATAATACCCATATTACATTTGTAATAGAAATAAATAATGAAAAAATATCAGCATCTGAGAAAACTCATTAAAATATTTATTCTTCAAATCACGGGGAAAGGAAAAGAATAATTGTGATATCAAATTCTCAGTAAGGGGAACTTTAATGGAATAAATAATTGATTAATTTGGGTAAATAATCATGTAAAGGAATCTAATAGATAACACATTCATTAAAATGACTATATAAATAATAATAAATATGAAAAGGTGATAAACTATAACACATATCATTTATTCATTTAATGGATAATGACATGAATCTAGTGATATATTGATGAAATGAAGTCATTGATAATATAAATAAAATAATTATTAACAAAACAAATTTTTAAATATTGTATTTCTTTTTTCCTAGGAACATGATACCTTTACCACCAAGATATGTTAGTTTACACTGTTATGGTTTAGTCAACTGATTAATCTAATGAGACTATTGATTCATTGAGGGGTTTGCAATAATGGTTCCCCAGCCCATATTGAATTCATTAAATGGTGCCCATCCTATGTATTTCATTTAAAAATCATTCCTCATATACCAATTAAAACATTTAATTAAGAAAAATGTTCCTTATAAAAATGTATCCACATTGATAAAAAGATAAATATTTATCAATATTTCCATTGTTAATAAAATAACAGTAAATGTTGACCCCATGCATAGAAATTGTACATAGTTTAAAATGTAAACATATCCATGATATATGATATATATAATTAAGTTAAATTCAATGTTCAATGATCATATAACATTTAATATTAAAATAGATATACTAAAATTATTCAAGGAAGTTATTTTCAATACTATCCTTGGGAAAATATACATTAACGGTATAGTGGAATAATAAGGATGTTATAAAAACAAAATATTCGTACCTGAAAATGGTTAAATGGTTGGTGTCGTTAATGAATAAACTTTTTATCAAAATATCTTTTTCAAAACATATTTAGGAAAAATATCGTTTTCATTAGAAAAACAACTTGAAATAATTTTCATTGAAAATGTAATTGGAATTTTTTATTATACTTTTAATCAACGAATCAGTGAATTGTAAAAATTAATGTGTGTAAATCTAAACGGGTCTTTCATGGTAAAAATTACATTCCATTTTCCTAATAAAATTTTTTAAATGTAATTTATTTGGAACGTGACAACAAAATTACATTGAAATGAAATTTAAAATATATAAATGGTAAAAATGTCATTAATATATAATTTTTCAAAGGGAAAAAATTATTATTTTTTGAAATAGTTTTTTAAAATAATACTAGTTATTTGAATAAAGAGATAAATTATGTCAGGTTTTCCTAAAAAAATTATATTCCATTAGTTCTAACAAAGAGTGGAAGGATGGTAATATTACTTGAAAAAATTAATTAACAACCACTGGATAATAATTAATTTTTCATATGTACGCATGACTGATACTTACATATCTACTTTGTATTAATGATTATTAAATTTAAATGATATAAATGTATATGTATTATATTTTTATAGTATAATATTTATGTCATTAATTTTAAATAGGTTTATTATAAACAGCCTTTTGAAATTTCATGTGGAGTCTAAATGAATCACTTATGTTTGAGGACTTTATAGTCCACACGTCCTCAGACGATGTTATTATATTAATATAAAATGGAAATCATAATATTATGTGACATATAATCATTAAATAAGATTATGTAAATAATAAATATCATATATATATATATCATATATAATAATATATCAATCATAAATCCCACCATGATATATGGAAAAATCCCACAATCATCATTTCTTGAGGTGATTGTTCACCACACACATAAACAATAAGTTCATTACCCATTAGGTGAGACTATGAGTAAGTCCATATCAATCCATTAACATGAAAACATATCACCACATTTAATATACTGATTTTATAATATAATATTTTTATAATAATATTTAACGTGGTGGAGAAAGAAAATAAATTAAAAGCTCTTTAAGAAGGATTTTACCTCTTCATTTGGTAAATCCTTTTAGTTTTCATGAAAGGGGATCCCTGGATAAATTTATTCCCAAGGTGAGGATTATGGGTTTATGGGAGATATTTTTGAGATTTAATTTCATAAGATTTTGGGTGAGTTAAATATATTGAGAGGTGTCAATAATTGGGGTTTGAGTTCCTCTTTATTGTTGAGGAGTAGTAAAATTTTTGGATGTTTTTTAAAAGGAAATTCCAACCATGTATTTATAGAGTAATGTGGCTCCAATACAAGTCCATGTAATATGTAAAGGGATTATAGTGTGAAAATATGTATGTCCAATGTCTTTTAGCCATGATTCTAGGTCATTTTGGGACATAATATTAAGGTTTATTCCTTTAGTAATATTATTTTTCTCTTAATCACTATAAAAATTTTAATAACATTCATTAATAATTTTGGTAAAAACTAATTTAACCATACTATAAATTAAATTTATTTTATTATTCCATATATTGATTCCATTTTTAAAATTTAAATCATAGAAGTGGGAAAAAATAATTTAAAATTAAAACTCTAGACATGATGAGAAATCAGGATTTTATGATAAAAATGATCCAAAGCATGCTATGTTTTATATTCCATTTCAAAGTGAAATTGATTACATTGAACAAAATAGGATTAATGGATATAAAATCTAAGATATTGTTATTTAAAACTATTAATAAATATTATTCATTCCTATAAATAAATTAGATGTAAAAAGATGCTTTAAATTACAATTTAGTATTTTCTACAATTCATTAAAAAAAATAAAACATCATAGAAAATTTAAACAATTACCCTAATATAATTTAGTTTTTTATTTCAAAAATGAATTTCAATTATATATATTTTTTATAAAATTTTAAAAAATATTATTTTAATTAGGTTCCTCATTAAATGTATTTAAAAATTATTTTTTAGAAAAATAAAATTAGTAAGCGTAAATATTGATTTATTCTTATCTAATGATTATCAAAACTTTATGAATAATATAAAAATTATTTCACTAAATATATAGTATATATATTTCATTAATTTAATTATATAATATTAATTAATTTAATTTAGTAGGATTAAATCTTTTCGTAATCATAAAATTATTTTTTCTATACTCATTTGGTTCATAAATTCATTTCGATTAAATTGATTTCCAATTAATTCATTTTAAATTTTTATGGTAAATATTATTTTTCATTAGATAGTTATTAATATTAATAAACAATAATATAATGTCTGCATTTAATCTTATTATACTAAATAATAATATATTATTGATATATTATGGTTTAGGGAAACATGGTCTTCTGTATAACGTCGGTGCTTAAAGAATATCTTTGTGGCATGCGACACATGATAACTCCGTATCACGCGAATAGAAAGATATATCATAGGTTAATTTTATTAAAAAGTATAAATATAAATAAATTAAAATGATATTATGTTCCATTTTATTATTTGTGTTTTGTTTCATATGCGCTATTGAATATAATGTTCTGAAATTAGAATTTTAGGGTGTTATAGTTCTGTTTATTAACATTCAACTACCTTTATGTGAATGATATCACTTTATCATTTTCTATTAGTGAATATCCCAAACCCTTATTTGAAGCATCACTTTATTAAATAGAGATCATGTAATCGTATGATCATTGAATATTTGAAAGGAGGTAGTAACATAAAACATGAAATTAACATAATTCAATCCTTCACATCAGGACAAAATCATATGGTGGACGAAGACCCATCATGTATTTTTATCAATCCCTAATACCATACATTTCTCTGATGAGACGGAGGAATTACCCAATGTATTGGGAACTATTGGAGAACCCCATCGAAACATGTAATGAATTATGTTATAAATAAAATGTAATAAATCATAAGGAATAATCATATGAATTACACAGAGAAATAAGTGGGATTCATAATCATACCACAAATCAAAATAATTGTTTCTCAAAGAATTTAATTGAGAAATAAACTTTAAAATTTTTAATACCCATAAAATTAAATAATTATAAGGTAATAATAATGGTCAGATATATATATATATATACACATTACTTTTAAGGACTAAATAAAATTAAAAAGAGATATAATGTGAGTTAGATGTAGAATGATCATATCCTCATGAGGATGTGTAGATTGCATAGATCCATTACTATATGTTTTTATTCATTTTGAACATTATTTAGTATCCTAGATTATAAAATGAGATCCCTTATATACTTAATTTAGATCATTTGAGATCTATTTTTATTTATTATAATTTTATATTCTATACTTATAAGAATCTGAACAAGATATAACATTTTATTTTATTGTTTGTTGAGTGTTTTTTCTTTTATTATTGGTCATATAACATAAGGATAATTATATAATTTCTTATAAAATTTAACAACACCACCGAATGTGAAAAGAATAGTATTCACCAACTTATTCCTTTATGATTTTCACAAATACCCATATTTTTTGTCATATGAATTATAATGTCAGTAAATCTTTTACTATAATATTGTTATTTCATTTATGATATTTTAACCACAATAACAAATAAGTATAATTTTATATAATATTATTAACATATATTCATTAGAGAATGTAAAAAAAATTAGTATTAATAATTATTTAATTTTAAACCATTATAACTGAATTTAAACCATCCATTATAGTGGTGGTGGAAAACAAGATCACATTGTCCATGATAGAAGTGAATCAAAAAAATATGGAAAATAGTCTCATTTGAAAGAATAATAGGGGAAGATAAATGTGTTGATTATATTTATTAGATTATAAATATTAAATTAAAAAATATATATGATTCTTGATTATTTATAACACATTATAAGAGTGTGGTCAAGAGAAGGTAGAAGAAGAAATGAATATAAAAGAGAATGTGTGATAATATTACCTCTTGAATGTTGTCTATTGAAATACTCCTCAAATAATCATTGAATTGGAATTATTGTAATAAAATGGATTATAGGGACATAAGGAGATATTTTTCGATATTTTTAGGAAAAATATGTTTCAATATTATAGAATTAGATGGTGTGAGGAGAAGTGTTTGTGATGGATGGTATTTATAAGGGGTGGATCATTGAGTTTTTTAATATTATATTATATATTTTATTATTTTGTCTTAATATAATTAATATTATTTATTCTTGAGACTAGATATATTTAATGGTGAATTAGAGGTTTGTATATTGGTTGATTACATCTTTCAAAACTGTAAAATTCATGTATTTATCCTAAATAGTATAACACCACATTTTACTATGTTTCACTTTTCAAAAAAAATAAACTAATTTAGAAAAAAAAATAATCATAAACAGTTTTATACGAGTAAATTCAAAAATTAAATTTATATTATTAAAATAATTTTATAAATATGAGATATTTTATTTTTTTAATAAAACACACATATATTTGAATAATTGAAATATTGATATTATTATTATTTTTCTAAATTTTTTATAATTACATAAGGTCTCAAAAAAGTATATTATCCCTAAATAATACATAATATTAATTTATATATCAATTTTATTAATGTAAAATTAGTTTTAAATCATTACATGTATTATAAATTCATAGGGAAATTAGTAGATTTTAAATGAAAAAAAACACTTAATTTGTCATTTTTATAATTTGTATACATTTGTACCATGTTATAAATAAATATTATATATATGTTATAATATTACTAAATATTTTGTTACATTTAAATATGTGAGGTTAATTTTCCCAACAGTCATATTTCTATACCTATGAAAATAATAATTTTCTAACAGTCATATTACTATAACAATTGTCAGATTACTATTCCAATGGTTACATTGGTGACAATCCTTTTAGTTCTATTATTACTTTATGTACCTCACATTTAATTCGTTCATAATTCACTTATATTTACTATCAAAATTAAATAAATTATCATATTTATATTTCAAATTTCATTAATGATATCATACATTATTTCTAAAGTTATTCTCTTGTGTGAGGTTATTCTAGGGGAATGAGCATATTAAATATTTCATGTTTTTTTTATATAAAAACACCATTATAATACTTTCAATTATTATGGCCATTTTTATTCACTAAATTTAATGTTCCAAATAATAAAATTAAATATTACTTGTTTTATCACGTGGTGTGTTAACATTATATCACATTACTAAATATAACATAATTATAAGGATGGAAATTACATTGAATGAATTTATAGGATATTAAAAATATGTTGTAGAACATATACATGTTGTGATAATATGTCTAAAATAGGAAAAATATTTTATTGAGTCGATCATCACTAGTTCATGATGAGTGTGTCTAATACTGCACATTATGTTAGTCACTCCCACGGGATCTGATAGTGTTAATTCTCATTTTATTTTTGAACCATTAAAAAGGATTCTATTATATAATCACGATAGATAACCTAGGTTAAGAATAAAGGTTCCATGATTTAGGCATAATGAGAATTATTTTTCCTTATTATATGATTACTAAAAATGAATAATGTTTCCCAAAATATTTTTTTGGATTTACTCCATGCATGTTTTAAGAGGAATCATGGAACCATTGATTGTGGGGGAAATTTAAAGAATTTCCCTTTTCATAAACAAAATGGCATAGGAAATTCATCTAAAAATTATGATTATAAGTATCCTTATATATCAATAAATGACTAATAATCTCAGCATGGATGAGTTTCTGGAAAAACCTAATAAGAGAAAAATAAGTTCCCAGGGAGTTATTTTGTGAGAGATATTAGAGGATTGATGATTCAAAATATTGTTTGTTTTGAATGTTGAAAGAAGAACCCAGATAAGTATTTCAATATAATGGGATGAATTTTTTTTGTGGAATTTAAGGGAATAGAAAATGAATTTGCTGATTAAAATATAAGGATTAGTAAGGGGAAATAATGTACATCCTAAGGTATCATTTATATTTCACATTACTTTATGTTGGGATGTTGGTGACTATATGAGATAATTTACTAATTTAAATTTAACTCCTAGACCAAGGAATGGAATATTTAATGTCAATAACTGGAGTATATCAAAATATGTAATTCACACTTATCCTTTAATTTAGATTAAATGATATCATGTTAATAATTATAAGAATATTCCCTATAAAATTTTTATAAGTCCATTAGTAGAATTTGACGTGATTTTGGGAATTAATTTAAATTATTATTATATATCTCATATCAATTTCTATTGAAGGGAATACATATTTGATAATATGACTCAACCTATGGTATTTATTTAATGAAAGGATAAAAATGAAAATATGAGGGATGTTTATTCCATTTTAGGGCCTTTACTACTATTAATAAAGGATACTTTTCATTGATTGTTGTGGATAATCCCAACATATAAGTAATGAATATTCTATGGGATTCTTGTGATGTAATTTTGAATGTGTTCCATAGCCGTCCAATAAATCATAATGATTATTTATAACTAAAAATCATACCTTTTGCGTGACCTATTTAACTACTCTATAAAATATCCATATATGAGTATCCTAATTAGAAAAACCCATTTCCAAATAATCAATATAACGTATCCACTGGTCCTTGTGAATCACCATGGGGTGCTTCTTTTTTTTATAACAATATCGGTGGATAAATGTTTCTCTATATTTTTTATTGGTAAATAAACAAGATCATGATCAATATTATGTATGTTATGATCTATATTGATTATTTTTAAATCAATTTTGAGGATGTCAATACATATCATGTATTAATATCTATTCTGGATACTATCATTTATATGTAAAATGTGAATAAGAATATAAGAAATCATTTTTTATGAGGTTCGATAGTACATGATTATTATGATTCTATTTTGACTTACTAATTCCCCATCTATCATAGTGAATTTATAGAATATTGGATTTATGTATTACCATGATTTATTTATAGTAGTCTCAATATTAAATACACTTATATAATTTAAGAGTGAGGTAGTGCATGATGATCACTTTAGAGTGATTTTGAAGACCCCAGTAATTGATAAACTATATGCGAGTATTAACAAGTATGGATTTTAATTATATATTGTATCATTAATGGGACATGTGATCACAATTGTTGGTATATCCTAGGATCACTATAATATTGAAGTCACTGAACAATGGAACATACAATCCACTATGACTATGATCCATGGTTTTCATTGAATAATTGGATATTCCCAAATACATGTGAATAAATAATCATGTATATAAAATTCACTCAAAATTTTACCATGGATGGGAGAAATATATATTAGACTGTTGAATATTAAAAATATTAAGTAGTGAAAAATGAAGGGTGGTTAGTGCACCTATACTAACAATGTCCTACAGTGGAGAAGGGTTTATTATCTTTAGTGATTCATCTATAAATGAAATAAGATATCAACTTATGTATAATTACATGGTATTAGTTTATTCATATCATCAATTAAATTTCATTGAGCATAATTATCCTATGAATTACTTGGATTTAACAATAATAATCATTTAATTAATGATATGGAGGAATTATCATTAAATAGAATTCTATTACATATATACATATCAAAATTGTTTTAATTATATATTCACCAATATAGAGTTGAATATGTCCCAAAGAAAATATTTGGAGTTTAATAAACATTATAACTTTTTAATACATTACCACTAAGGGAAAGAGAACGCGGTGAATAATGCTTTGAGTTGAATCTATCATGCTAGATTATCCCCCATGATGAACACAAAATACCCAATATTTAGGGATTTCAAAAGGACAAAACAATAAATGTTTAATTAATGGTAGAAATGTTATCATGATAAAATGAGTGTAAATGAATCGATCCATGTGAAGATAAAGGGTGTAAAAAATAATGATATAGAACTGAAATGGAAGGTGATAAATATTACAAAGATCAACCATGATCATGATTGAACAATGATGTTCTTGTATAGGATATTTATCACTTTTATACAAATATTTTAGAAGTATCTTCATTCTGTATATAATAACTCTACATTCCTTCTACATCATGGATGTAAGAATATTTATATATACCTTAACAATGATTTATGGAGGGAAAAATGGAGGTATATATTTTAGATTATGAAGTAAGATGTATTTTATGCCAAAAATTTAAGGAAGAGTGGTATAATTATAAGATTATTTTACAACCATTACAAATTCCCATATTGAACTAGGAATAAATTACCATGGATAAAATCATATGACTCCCCAAAAAATATGAAGTGTTTAATTCTATTTAGGATGTAGTTGGTATCCTTTTAAAGTAGTCACGTTTCATTTCCATCCTAGAAGATTCTTATCTTGATCATATTTCTTATATATTATTTTGGTATGTCGTGATGATTTATTGAATTTACCATTCAATTATATCATATCATGAGTTGAGATTTTGCCTTGATTTTTTGGAGAATTCATGAGCAGGACATGAATCATGAGTTGGGATTTAGTGATATAAATCAACATAAGTAAATTTCATAGTTTAAGAGAATAATTTAAACCCTGTAGTACATTTTATGAATTTCATCAATATTTTAATGGTCTTAGGTTCATTTCCTTCCTCTAATCGAGTTATAATAAAATAATATATTTCAATTCATGATTATGATGGAAACTAATTAAGAGATTTCTGAAAATAAGTTTAGAAGTCTAACAATGTCAGGATGGAGTTAGAGATAAATATCTAGTGGGACTTATCCTAGTTGATGAAATGGAATAGAATGTTCCACCCATTCGGCATCACATCAGGGTAGCACAGATTCAATAGAATAGTTGTGACCATAATAGTTAGTGGGATGAGGAATTATATGTTTGTGATATGGTATTCCTATGTATTTCTTTATTTAATAAGGATTTAAATTAAAAAATAAATTAAATTTGATCCCTACATATGTTGACCCCTTTTTTATTCTCAATCATGTGAAGACTGTATCTTATCGATCATCAGTTCCACTAAAACTATCTTATGTTCACGACATGTTACATGTATAAATTTTGAGTAATTTAATAATAAACCCTTAAAATATTCTAATATTTTTTTTAATATATACTTTTCTAATTTATAAATAAAACATTTTATTAATCCAATGAAGCAGATACAAAGAGATATAGAGAAATAATAATGAAATAGTTATTATTCTTCAGAGGATTCCAAAATTTTTTTAAACAACATGGAATGTTGAGGATATGATGAAATAGAGGTATACCAATTTAATTTCACCATATTAATATAGTTTTAATTGTAATATTCCCTTTATGGGGGTACAATGTAACACCTAATTATTATATATGTTTTACTTTGAAAACAATTGAAGTACTCAATATCTTTTACTCAAATCGTAAGTCCAAATGAACCATAATCTATTATGGAATTTATAACCTAAATGTTGGATTTGATATTGTTTATCAGATTAAAAAATTATGAAATATATAATGAAATATTTTAATTAATTAATATTTATTAGTTAATTCTTCATTAATTATCCTTAAAATTAAATAAAATCACTACCTGATATAACATGCTATTTTTTGTAGGAAAATATTTTCCTAGTAATTGATAATTTTTATAAATAAAAAAACTTATCACTAATATATGTTTATTTAAATATATATAACGTTAAATTGTGAATACTAAATAACAAATACATTATCTATTGCTTATGAAAAAAATAAATAACATTTGTAGGAAAAATGAATTCTTTTTAGAAAAGAAATATTATGAGCACAAGATGTTTTTATCAAAATAAAAATTAATAAATAATTTAAATATTATAACAAGGAAATATATAAGAGGTATATTGGAAAATTTAATTTAAAATACCTCTAATTGTTTTTACATTGAATTGAAGTATGTTAAACTATTTTTTATTCATAAAACATCGTTTTTCCCCAAATCTTTTTTTTGTTTTGTGTGATTAATTTTAATATTAATTTAAACCACTAATTGAATTTTAATTTGATAATATGGATTAAATATTTATATTAAAAATTATAATATTTAAAAATGAGTCTACATTCATTTTTAGTCATCGTGAAATGTAAAAACAAATCAAAATATGTCATCATAGTTAGGGTTCAAATGAGATTGCTGGGGGGGTAAGCTAAGATATAAGGTTAAACATTACACATGAAATTGTTTAAATATTTTTAGTTCAATGTATTTACACATTATATTATCTAAAATACATATTAATTTCCATTTTTTTAAATTTTCAAAATAAAGTTCCATGATTTTATTTAAATATTCAATGTAATTCAATGTGTATCCCTCCACTCACGTATATAAGGAATACATTACCCTCCCTTTTTAACACAATTAGATCCTTCTTCCATATAAAATACCTATCAAATTATTTTATAGATTTCATCCCATCATTCATGCTCTATTTTTCTTTCCATGATATCTTCCCATGAAGGATTAATCCTTATGACATATGAGGTCTCTCAAAGATGATGTAATTGTATTAAATGACTCATTCAATGTTAATATCCTCTAATATTTCCAAAAA
The DNA here is from genome assembly GCA_963277665.1 of Viscum album. Lineage (NCBI taxonomy): Eukaryota > Viridiplantae > Streptophyta > Magnoliopsida > Santalales > Viscaceae > Viscum > Viscum album. The sequence continues at coordinate 2,131,101,012 of OY728120.1, forward strand.
ACATGTTTTATCATTCCTAAAATTATGAATTATGTATATTAAATATAATAACATGTTTTTATGACTATGGTATATCTATTTCCCCCTCCCTTCTTTAAAATGGTATTAGTTATAATCACTTGTGTGTTTGTGTGGACTACAACAAACATGTTTCAATATGAATGATTTTTGATAAAATATTATTATTTATTGATATAATGATTTATTTTATAAATATATGGGATATAATTATGATTATTTAATAATATAATATAATTTTTCTTTCTTTGCATAAATCTATTAAAAACTGATATCATAGTTCATGTGTACGTACTGACTACCATCTTTATAAATATGGTTATTAATAGTCCTATATTGGAACACTATATATGAATATATATAGTTTTCTAAATGAATATATATATTATATTTATATAATTATTAACATTATGGATTTTATGTAACCATGATAATGATATTAATACCATAACAACTGAATCGAAACTTATTTTTAAAATGAAGTACATAATAGCTAAAATGATTATTATAATGAATGACTCTTTATTAAGGTGTAACAAGATTATATAAGTAATAAAATTATAATATTATAAATATTAATTTAATTCATTTATATTAATATAGTAAATTTAAATCTATTATAGATGATTTTACAACCACTTAAGAATATACTCGTTCTTTAGGTAAGGATTTTATCATTTCACATTTTCCTTTTGAGATATATATTCTTTATTCATCACAAATGTTTTATAAAGTCTATATAAAACCTAATATATATTTTATATATTCAATATATTTATATTAAATTTTATTTAATTCTCATAATAAGTTATATTTTTCATTGCGTTTATGATTCAAAATCTACAAGGGTTGTATGGGTTTTATGTTATAATAACATAGCTTATCGGGGTTGTTTATTATTAAAATTAAGAAGATAAAATTATATGATATTTATATGGTATATATTATGTATTTCATTACTATCTAGTAATTTTTTGGGATTGTATTTTTTTACTATTATTTCCTGCACTCTATGTACTAAAAATTACGAAATAAATTTATTTATTTAAAACCAACTTTTCTCAATATTTAGTTGGAAATATTTTTCCTCCATTTCTATATTCACCATAAATTGAATAAAATAATGCCTTTATTATTCTCTAAATATTTATTAATGAAAATTTTATCCATTTTATACTTTCAATAAAAATACTAATGTTAATCTTTTTTTCATTTTCTAAACGATTTATTTCTTACATAATATATGATTGTAATTATTATATTAAACATTTTCCCCACAATTTATTATCCAACCATCACGAACACTATTTTATATTATTATTTATTACTTATTTTACAAGATTATTTTCAATGGAAACAATTGGTGTATCATTCAATATATTAATTTATTTTATATAACTAATTTCAAATTATATTTTTAACCCAATTCAATAAGGGACATAACACATTATTGTTGAAATTAGTGAGAACCTTGAATATAATGATGTTTTGATGAGTTAACCTATTAAACTATGATAGTGTTGGAAATGATTTTTTAGTACAAATGAAATTATTTTTTATTCGTATGTGTATTCAAAAAAAATATGTCTTATTCCAATGTTATTCTGTCTTAGATCATACTCTTTCATTCAATTATAAATATTCTCTTATGAACTAACATGAATATTTATGTTACTGAAAATTTTTATGTATGATATATAGGGTCTTATTTTCAAATGTTATTCTTATATTCTCATACCCTTATGTTCATTTTCCTCTCAATAGATCATTGATATCTCCCAATTATACCCATAATTACCATTTGAGATAACCCATTCTTATTCCTCATTGCCCCACGTTATGAGGTATCATATTAATTATTATAATTCTTGGAAGTGTTATAATTATGAAGAATTCAGTGTTAGACTATTTAGATCTCTTATGTACATGTCTTTTAATTTTCCGTGTTTCCGAAGGAACTACACCAATACAATTATGATGGGGATTGTTTTGTTATGCAATGAGTATTCATTTATTATATGGGATTAATACATATTAAAACAATTGTATAACTACTGCGGTTTGGAATATTTTTAAATAAAAAAAATGAATTTATAAATGGACCACCCCCATGGTGGTCCTTTTTGTGGTAATCCATTGTACATGTGTGAAATATGTAATGTACTACGTTTTTCATGGTGGTTGATGAAAACTATAGTCAAAATAGGGTATAAGAAACCAAAAAAAAGGGATGATTTAGGAGAACACACCAATGTAATAATAAATTATAGTCAATATGAATATTTTTATGAAACAAATTGTCTATAATAACAAATCCACACCCATGGTGCTTGGAATTTAATAGGGAAAATGTCATATATTTTTAATGAGGCCATCGTGTCGGGAATATCCTTATGGGATTTGCTAATTTTGGTAGATGTAAATTAGGGGATTTATGGGTAAAATGTATAATGATTTATACATCATGAATCTCTATTTTGGACCGTGATCAATTCCAATGTCTTATGGAACATATATAATTCGATAAATGTATTAGTTGATTATTAATTCCACACATATAGTTAATGGAAGGAATCACAATCATGTTTTTTTTTATATGTAGAATGCATGAATATGTAGATTATATTCGTATGGATAACATGGATGATGAAAATATAGAATTATTAGAGATTTTAAAGATTTTGGTCTCATAAAATAATTATTTTTTAGTTTTTAGGTAGTTATATAAATAAGTTATAGGGATTTTGAAATGCATATTACAATTTAAGCATAAATTGAAAAAATAAACCCAAACAGGAATGAAGGATAGTGTGAGCAATGTTCCATATCTTGTGAGAAATGTTGAAATATATATGTGTCAATGTTGAAGTAATATTTTTGTTGGTGAAATATGTACATTGGAACTATAAAATATGTTAAATATTTTGGTTTCACAGGTGATACTTGATATGTTATATTACTGAATAAACACATCGGTATTGAATAAGAGAGTAATTTTTTTATAGTTTATTTATTCATTGAAGATGAAAAGTATTTAAGAATAAAAATAGGGGTTGTGAAAACTATTATTGGTAATTTATGAGAAATAATAAGTCCCCTAATCATAGAAATAAACTGAGTGATGTTACATTAAATTTTGGAGATAAAGAAATGTGTGAATTAATTTTCACATACAAAAGAATATGTACAATTATGTAGGTATAAATGAAAATGTTTAATAATAAGAATACATGAATAATCACATATATTAACATACAAAAAATGATATATACCCTTTGGTTACATCATATATTAATTTGAAACAGTCATGATAAAAGTATTTAAAAATAGTGTTATTCTATAGAGTGAGGGATTCAAAAAAATGGGTGAAAGGATATATCATTGCCAATTGTATTCATAGGATCATATTAGTTGATAAATTTTTTTGATGAAATCTAGATCTTACCTAAGAGTATCCATTCATTTTGAAATCGGAACCTTCTATTATTTTTGTCACATTTGTGTGTTTTTTTAATGGTTTCATTAAATAACAATGAATGAGAGAGTGAGAGTGGGAGATGCATAATATATATATATATATTAATATAATGGTTACATAACTATTAAAGAGTTACACAATAGAATAATGTATTAAAAAATAAAAAAATTGGACACCTACATTGATTCACCACTCAATGTATATGTATAACATATCTCAAATAATAGTCTAAGGTGGTATCAGAGGGTATAAAACCTCTATTGGATTATCAATTTAAATTTTATAATCATTGATGATTTGAATTTTTATTCATGTAATTATTATTATTTTTATTTTCAAACATGTTCCTTTTATTTAACATCAATATTGAATGAATAATAATAAATATGATAATAGGAAAAATTAATTGAATAATATGATAACAAATATATCCCTCTTTTGAAAATAAGATGTGTTTTTAATTTCTATGACAAATGACAAAACCATATCTAAAATTATCAAATATAAATAACTCATTTCTTCCACATCAAATGATATGGAAATCATTAATGCATCAATGAGTTCAAGGGATTAATGTGATTATGAGGTATGTGATAATTCATGTTCAATATATCTCAATGAATAATCTAGCTCCCTTGGGAGTGATCACATTTCGTCTAGAATATTAGTTTATGAATTTGATGATATATTCCATTCAGTTTCAAAATAAATTATTTATCTTATTTTTTGGATCTTTGAAAGATGTATTATATTTTCACTCATATATAAGGTTAGATAGGTTAAATTGTAAAATAATTTAGATAATGACCTCTAACATATATATATTTCTAAAAATAAGTTATATTCAAAGAATGTAATAATGAGGAGCTTGATGTTAGATGCTCCAAAATTAAAAAATATTATATTTTTTCATACCATGATAATGTTTTTTCCATTAAAAAATGTCAATAAATATCATCTAATTGGAACAAAATCTTCAAATAATTAATTAATGTCAATAATGTGAAATTCGATATTAAATAGAATAAAATCATAGATCATGACACATTGATTAATGAAAAGATCTAAAATATTGGTGATGATGTTGGGAAGTTGGGGAATGAATGTGAAGATAGAATGGAATTTATTAATGAATATAATAATTCCATAAATATGAAGTGTATATAATTTGAAATAAATTTTTTTATTTTTGAGATGATGCATATTGAGTCTTTAAAATCAACGAAGTTTTGGTATAGAGTCATAAAAAATATATGGAATATTATAATAACAAAAGACCTCTATAATGTGATTATAATATCATGAAAATTTTTATGATATTTTTCAAGTAGTCTCAATAAAATACATACAATCTATATCCCACTATAATAATTTTTTTAAAAATATTTTCAAATTTTTTTATGTTTAAATAAAACATATATATAATTATAGATGAGATTATGGGATGATAATACTATTATTATATCTATAGTGAATAAATGAATATGGATCAATATTGGTTCCAATGTAAATAATGAATAGTGATTTAGAATTACCAGAAACAGAATTCCCTCAAATCAGAAAATCATGACAATATGAACATAGGAAGGAAAAAATATGTTTGTTGTAAAATTCTAGTGGTGTAACAAATTAAGTAAATTAATAATCTATTAATGGTAGAATCCTTTATATTAAAAATAAAAAATGAATCCAATTTCAACGTGAATCAATCCAAAGATGAAAAAACATTCACATGTGATGAATAATCTCTCCTTCTCAAACACATTCAAAGGAAATGATTATTTTGGTGATTCATTAAAAAGTAGTGATCAAAGAAGTAGTGTATGTTTATCCAAAAAATAATCAAAATGGAATGATTTAAATTATAGTAGAATTTAGTGAAGAGGGTAGAATCATCCCTTAGATAGAGGACTATGAAATCGGAAAATATATATTGTTGATATGATGTTTGAGATGAATTGTATTTCATATGTAGGAAAAAATAATAAAAGATCATATTCATGGAATATTTAAGAAGGCCAGGAAGACTGAAACATCCAAAGTAAAAAAAGTTAATTATATAAATCATAATTATTTATATAGTGTTTCCAAGGAGGCTTCAAATTATCCCAAACATATTTTTTTGTTTGTATAGAATATATAAAAATATTTAATGTGTTAAAATAATCATAAAAATGATCATGAAATTCGTAAAAAAGAAGGTTTAACGTGAGGAAGAATAATTTCAGGAGTAGTTATAAAAATATATATACCTTATAGATATATAAGTATTTTGTAGGACATTCATTATGAGTAGAGATAATGACTATGTTTGGTAGACAGTATTTCTATAAAAATAAAAACACATGATAACAATTCAATATATAATTATACTTTTCTATTTTATTCTTATAGAAAAAATAAGGGGGTATAAATAAAACTTGGTATTTTTGATATAGATGTGTGAAGAAGAGGGAGAGTAGTTGTCCTTTTATAGGGAAAGGAAACGACACACATGGTATTTTTGAAAACATATAAGGTGTATCCATGTTTTTACCAAGATAAACTAATAAAGAACCTACATCCAGAATGGAAGGTAGATTTCTAAATAATTCCATAAAAATTTTGATCAAAATTTTTCAGGGTCTTTGGGTTATAAATTTAAGGTGTAGTTCTTTTTTAAGGAATATTTCTCTAAATTATGGTAATTATTTTAAATCACATTCAATAATATTTTTTGTAAAAATAAATATTGATGTTATTATACATTATAAATTAATATGATTCAAAATATGGGATCCATTTTTAATAATTCTAACCATATATGTAGTATAAATAATTTTAAAAAATCCCCCACTGACAGAACGACAATATGGGATTTATAGTAAAAACGTCCAAACATTGTCTAGGTATTTATACCCAACATCAATATGAAATTTATTTCAATGGCCTAAATTGAAATAATTTATAAAACTATTTAACAATTAACCATTAAAACAAATTAAATATATAATTTATCCTTATAAATGATTTAGATTAAAAATAATTTTTGAATTAATATTTGGTATTTTAAAATATTCATTGCAAAATTAAACATTACAGAAAAATTCCAAAATGTTACTTTAACATATTTTTTATTAATATATTTAAAATAGGAAATTTATGTAGAAATATTAAATTTATTGATGTTTTAAAATTTTGTATTTTAATTTTGTTCTCCATTAAATGTAAGTAAAACCACTGTTATAAAAATATACAGTTTTCATCGTAAAATTTGTTTTCCATATCTGGTTTAAGTAAAATGTATAGGATGAATATTTAAAATATTTTATTTAATATAAATAATATATATTAATATCAATCTCTAATTTAATTTATTATGGTAAAACATATTTATGGAATTAAAAATAATAATATTATCATTAATATTCAATCAGTTTTCATATTCATTTCTAATTAATTCTTAACATATGAATTAAATCTATATTATTTAAAACCATATATTTTCACAAATTAGTTAATAATATTTATATATGTAATATAAAATTATAGTTTAAATGTTATTATATTAAATAATAATATTGTAGTAATATATTATTTCATGGTAAACCCCGATCATTCGTGTTATATAATCCAATTAGGAAATTTATTATTATGTGTAATACATGCTAACCTTAGTGTTCCAAGAAGAGAAAAGAAATTTTATGTTGTGTATGGTGAATGAGTAAATTTTTGTTGCATATAATCTAATATGACAAAGTTCATTAATATAAAATACTCAACTTTCTGTGTTTCATGAAAATCAAAATAATAAAAATAATAAATTAATTCGAAAAAACTAATTCTCAAAATCTCAGGGTTTTAAATTCAACCCCCCCCCCCCCAATGAATTTCTCCCTTGAAACTCATCTATGTAATCAAATTCATAACACATGAATGGTTTATCCATTAAAACCCACATCATAATATTAATATTAAACTTCCATTAATAATGGAAATTTTGAACCAAAACAGTTACCCAAAGTAACATATAATTGGGTTTCCTCACAGAAGAACATAGGTTAGGGTGATGATAGGACATGCTAGAGAAATATAAATATCACATTTTGAGCAGAGTGATAGAGACTATGGTTAGGAGAATGTTAATAATCACAAATCCATAAATAATTGGTGATCTACGAGACCATCTAATTTATTTGAAAAAAAGAAACTATTATAATCTTTTTGGATTCATGATTCATTCCCAAAAATTGATGAATTTTCATTAAAATATTTACTTACTATATTTTATTACCTTTTATATGAACAATATCTCCCTTTAGTTTTTCCTTGACAGATATCCACTTCATCTGTTACACTACAAAATGAATGAGATTTTGTTTATTCCAGAATTGTTTATAGTTAATGATATCCATGATAATTTATCCCATACGTATTCAGTTACCATCAACAAAAATACGTTATCTAAAATGAAAAAGTACTCACGTTGTGAGATAATACATTATTCTCAAAAAAATTATTAAAATTATGACATAATCATTCAATAAATTTTTATCCTTAATTCCAATCAAAAATATAATTCCCCATTTCTTCATTAAATATGATCTTATCTTATTCCGAAAAGATTTTTTGGATACTTAGGTTCATCTATTCGCCAATAGAACATTATGTGTGATTTTGTATTCCAAAATCCATGTTGAGGGATATAATAACATGAAAAATCACTAAATGATGAACAAAAATATTATTACAGGGCTAATAAATAAAAAATGAATCATATAATTCCATACTAGGGGGAACATATAATCATTCCATTAATTTAAAACAATCACTTCATCCAATATGATTGAAAATTTTTCCCTTTGTCCTCTGTTATTGGAGTTTGTTCTATGTCATCATTAATTTTATCCCTTAGATTGGTTCAATGATTCGAATAATATACAACAACTATGAACATGAAACACTAACACGTGGTTGGTTCCTTATAATGAGCTTCCTATCCAAAAATTTAATTGAATTTCATATTCTCATAATTTCTAAATTCTTTTCATAGTAGATAGGCTTCCCACGCATGAAACAACTTATTGTTCCTTTGATGTACTCTCCTAAGTTCCTGTTAACATTGATTTAGAATGTAAGAGTTTGAATGATTTTCTACACTCTATGTTAATTATAATCCCCTTAGAACTCCATATTTATAATCTTGTTGAAACAATGATATTGATATGTAACTCTAACCTCTATATCAAATTTTATAGCATAACACACAATTTCCTCATAGCTAAAGATTTCCCTTATGGTTGACTCAGTTCTCAAACATGGATATAAGCTAATAAATAATATATTAGCTTTACTTTACTGTTGGTTGATAATACAAGAAGCATAATTCACAAATATAGTGAAATTAGCTTTATAAGTCCCTCCAGATTCATCATTTTTTCCTCAAAACAAGGAATTCCATTTCTATATTCATATGAAGAACATGAGGATAGTACTTATTAAATAATATGTTCTTTAACCTAGAAATATATATGGATTCAATTTCATATTACTTCCACTTATTCTTTATTAGAGCCCACCATTAGTTTAATACACCTTTAAATGGATAAATAACCATAATTAATATCTTATGATACGAACACCAGATAACGTGGAATATCTTTGTAGTGGTACTGATCCATTGGTAAACAACAAGGGGATCAGAAGACCTACTGAAAGATTGTGGATGTTTCCCCATTATGAAATGAATTTATCATTGTTCCCTCCACTGTTCATATAGTATCTCATAATGATTCCTAGATTGAGAATGTTGTTAGAATAATATACAAGGCTTTTTATACCAACACCCATAGAATTCAGTTCATCAGGAGAAAAATCATTGTATTTTCCAATGCAATCACTACAAATGTGGTTCCATCAGGCACTATCCATTACCCAAAACCAAACTCATAAACTAAGAAATAATTATCATAATTAGGAGCCCCATAATCATGAAACCTCACATATAGGATGACTAAATTATGACATGTCACATAATATATGACCCCTTTGGTTTATACAATGTTAATAATATCATACTTTTAAAAAAACCTTTCTTATGGTTCAGGAAGAGTTTGTGAATTCAAAAATAATATCCCCCGGTAGGGTCAAACTAGATGTGCATCATGTCCTATTTTAACATACCAAATTTCCCCATGTAAGGACCATAAAAACTTTTGTATTTGTTGCACCTAGGTATATCATTTACATAGCCACATCTAAATGAATTATCCACATATGGTAGTATTTCTAGTTAATCATGTACCCAATCCATTACCAAATTTCATGTGTATTTACCTATAGTTTTCATTATCATTATACATATCCCTAGACATTTCATTATGGTTCTCAGTATGGTTTTCTAATCCCAGCATCCAAATTATGACAAATCCATTCCTTTCATACCATCTATCATGACATAGGATTAAGAAATGTATATTACATCATTTTTTATGAATATTCAGGGTATGACAAGAGAATAAGCCTGATGAGAATAATTGTTTATTTTATTTTGGAACATGGATGAAAATAGTTTAACAGGGTGAATGATCTTCAATGTCTCTAGAACTATCATATCCTCAAGTACTTAAATCCAAGACAATCCTTCATAAAATGGGGAAAGGGAACATAAGAAACGGGTGTGCACAAATTCTCTGAATGTATAAATAAGGTAACTAAATAAGCATAACCTGAACATAATGGTATGATAATGTGAGTAGAACATTTTAAAATCATACCATGGATCTCAATGATAATAATCATGAGACATAGCATAAATATTGAACTTCCATAACTCATGAATCACAATGAAATCAATAACATAATCCATGTATGTGTGACATAATAATAACACATGGAATTTTGGAATACACATCAATGTATAACATTGTGAATATACATGTGTGATTGTGTATTTTTGTGTGTGTGGGTGTTTGTGTACATAAAAGTTTCACTCATTAAGTTACATAAATGAAATTAGGCCCTAAAGTAAACTTCTATACATGAAACCGGGTCCACTCATAATATTGTCAACATGGAATCACGTTCATGCATAACTTTATCAACATTTGATAATTTTCCAGTGTAAACGTAAGGTCATGAAAATAGGTCCATTAAATTTTTTTTTAACATGTAATAAAATTCACACATACCATTATGAACACATAATAAGGTAAAATCGTAACATTGCGAACATGTAATCAGGTTTACGTATAAATTTATGGACATGATACTAGGTCCATGCATAACTTTGTGAACATGTAATAAGGTTCACACATAACATTTATACTCTTGATTCATACATAGTTACCCAATGCATCTGATGGAGATATTTTTCTCACCAATCTCATGGTAACATCATTCATACAAATTCCACAAAATAAAACATTCATCGTAACATGACCCAATAAAAGAGATATCTTTTTTAAACATCGAATAATAACCCATGAAATGAAATGGGTACAATTATAATTTCATCACATAATTACCTTTGAAAATATATAGGTTTCATAATCACATCATGATATCATAACTTGTGAAAAGAATCAGGTTTCAAAATCATAAGACTTATGGATGGTAAATGGGTTTCATAAACATCCTTATATCAAAGCATAAACCATTTAGAGAAATAATATGAATTGGACCATTAGATCATTTCATAGAATTTAATGATTAACATAAATATATGTGACCATTGATTGAAAATAATTAGGAAATATCTTTTTAAAGCATTTCTGGAGGAAAATATCATTTATTTTTTTCAAAATGAATTTTAGAAAAATAAATAATTGGAAACCATTTTCACGAAAATTTATAATTGAATATCTGAAAACATATTGAATAAATTTTCATTTGAATATTTCTTGAAAGCATATAATGAAATATTTAAAACATTTTGAAAACCGTTCCCTTTGAAAACATTATAAAAGAAACTTGGATCCATTTTGAAAACAATTTTCATTTATAAAAATATAATTTAATCATGAAGACATTTTGAAACCCATTTATTTTATAATTCATTTTAAAAAAATTATAAAAATTAATCCCTTAAGAATGAAAATTGAGCTTCATTGAAGTGAATATGGGTAAATCTGTAAAGGTCATAAAAAGTAAAAAAAACATATACTTCTCATTCTAAAAATGATAGAAAAAATGTCTTTATTGTAATGAGACAAGAAGATTCCATTAAAACCAATCATAAAAGACAAAACATGATAAAATTTCTTTTAAATATTATAGAATAATTGTGTAATATTCTTTTAAATGTTTTATAAAACATGGTTTTGATGGAATGTATATTTATAACGAAAAACATTTGTATGGTCGAACATTATTTAGGACACTTTTCTGATCATATTATACAGAAAATTGTTTAAAATGGTACCATTGTAGGGATATAAAATTAATGAATATTGATAAATAAATCACCTTAAAATTCTTAGGAGACAGATAATAATATTTTATCAATGTGAGCATCATCATAAACAATGTCAATAAATGCTGATATTACAGCTATAAACCATTACCAATTTGGTAGCTATGAATCACAATAAAATGTAAAAAAACACTACAAGAATATTAACATATGATTTTAATAATGTAGCTCATGATATAAAATTTCAATGTTATTATACCCACATCCTGGAAAATATAGTTTGACGACGTGCCATATTTCTGAAAGATGGAAAATTCAGTCAAAATTAACATGCTGATTTGGTAGATTTTGAAAAATAAAATTCATGAATGAAAGAAAATAATAAAAATATGTAAATTACTATTATTTTAAGTATAAGAATAATATAATACATCCATTTTTTGTATACATAGAACTCAAATGAAATTAGTGATGATTAAATCATTTAACTCAGGAAGATAAAAAAGAAATGAAATCCATTCACGTTGTGTCTTGACTCTCATTGTACTTTTTAAAAACAGATCCATAGAAAATAAAAATTTATTACAATGAATTTAGAGAGAAATGTTCTTATATATAATACAATTTACTTTTTTATTATGACATTACATTAAATTCATGTTAACAAACATATGTTAAGGTTTCACTTATAGTGATATTCTCTTTGTTCTACAATTGGACATTATACATATATCATGATTTATAGATTGTACAACATGATATAAATTTCTTTTATATATAATTTAATGTATTTTTTAATAATCAATAAAATATATTTCTATGAAATTAAATATACTGTTCATGGAGAAGGTAAGCCATTAGTACTCATGAACAATGTTTCCAATTTTATTGTTGTATTGAAAGAATAAAGGTAACCAAAATATATATATATATATATATGTATATATATATATAAATAATTTTTACAGTAGATTTATTAAGTCACAATAATAATATAATTTTACAAAATCAATCCTTAATACACTCCATGTAGTGTATGAAGGAATCACATAGCTTTGATTGGATGGTAGTCCACACTTCCTCCAACGAAATTATTGTATTAACACAAAAAGAAAAGTATAATGATATGTGATGTAAAAGGATTAAATTATATTAAATAAATAATAAATATATCATATATCATATATAAATATATTTTCCATTCTAATATCCATAATGAATAGTGGTAAAGAAAAAATGAACAATCATTATTTTTTCTAGAAGTAGTCAGTGGTACGCATTAATAGTATATTTGTTACCCATTAGATAGATGTGTGTGTATGTGTTGGTAGAACACATAGAATAATAAATTTATATTATATTTAAGATTATTTTTTTATAAAATCACAAAATAAATATAGATGAGATGGTGTTGAATAAAATAAAATAAAGGATTTTGAGAGATGTTGTTACATCTTAATTAGATCACTTCTTTGGGTTTGTGGAAAAAGTATTTTATGGATTAGTTTATTCCCAATGGGAGAAGTATAGGTGGAATTTAAGGATTCATGAATGTGTATTATGAAGATATTTTCCGAACCTATATGGTTTCAATCGTCTTATGAATAAGGAGAGATGATTTCCTTTTACCGAGAAGGGAAATGACACAATTGGTGTTTTTTAAATCAAGTCTAGTGCAACAGAATTTTAACCTAAAAAAATCATAAAAATATTATTAAAGGATCATGGATGAATAATTTACATAAAATTCGGTTCTTTCCATGTCTATAGGTAGTTATGGGTCATAATTGTATTGTTTAGTAATTTGTTTACTTAATTTATCTCTTAATCATTTTAGTCAATTTTAATCATTTTTACAAATATGTTTTTTGAAAAGTAAGTTTTACCATATTATTAATAATAAATAATGATTATTAAAAATATTAAATCCATTTTTACAGATTCTACTCATATATATAGAATAAATTTATCTGAAAAAATAACCCCATTGATGGAATGACATTTCATATTTTAAAAGTTTAAACGTCTAAAGATTTTTTAAATTTTAATACATATTTTCACTGTGAAATAGTTTAAAATAAAATATATTGGATCAAATTATAAAATTATTCCATAAGTAAACATTATAATAAATATAAAATATAATTTATCTTTTTAAATTAATTAAATGAAAAAATCAATTTTGAATTAAAATTCAGAATATTTATCTTTTCTTTTAGAAATAAACTGCATAGAAAAATACCAAAAATCGATCATAACCTAATTTTAACATTTATATTTCAAATAGATTATTTAACTTTGCATATTAAATCTATTAATGTTTCAAATTTTTTATTTAAAATTGGTTATCCATTAAAATGTTTAAAAACTATTTTTATAAAAATATATGTTTTTAAGCATTAAATTCTGTTTGTTCTTTTCATAAGTCTATCAAATATATTGGTTGAATATAAAATATATTTTATTTGATAAATAACATATATATTAATATCACTACCTAATTTAAATTTTTAGTGTAAATTAGCTTTGTGACCATCATGGGAAGTCATTATAATGTGTAAGGAAATTTATCCTCGATGGTCTATGTAGAGAATTCCAGATGTTATCTTGCTTGTAGTGAATTATATTTTTTTTGTATAACATATTACAAATAGAGTTCCTTAATATAAAATAACAAATTTTCAGTGTTTCCTGAAATGAAATATATAAAAAAATATTAAATATAATTGAAAAAAATATTTTATTCTCAAAATCTCATGGTGTTACAAAGAGGTAATATGAATTATTAAAATGGTATCATTGATACTTATAAGTATCATAAACATGATCTGAGGAAACACTTCTAGAAATACCCATTATCACAACACATATGGTCAATCCCCATGGATTGTGATCTAAGAAGCACATTTCGGACTCATACATACATCAATAATTACTAGGTGAATGAATAAATAAAATATTAGGGTTGGTAGAATGCATAAACCCATCAATTTTTTCATATCCCCATATTCTTGAATGTTTTTTATGGGTTCCTAGGTATCACCCCCTACTATCTCTACCCAAAGTCATACACACAATCATAGGGTCGGTCAAGCACTCGAGAACCTAATAGGGTCCCCTAGATCAAATACACACAAATTTGAATCCCTTTTGGATCATTGAGGTACACACATATATCGAGGTTTTGTGAAACCCCATATAGGGTCCCACATGTTAGTTCCTTGAGCCGATTCATTACAAGAACTCTGGTGGACCTCCCCATATGCCAAATTCAGACATCAACCAGCTATGTTCTAACATGTAATATAGGGAGAAAATATCCTCACTATCATATACAAACAATAGAAAAAATTAATACACATTTGGAAAATTATAATTTTTTTAACAATAATCAATAATAAATACCAGTATCTCATTATGTTTCCATAAAGGTAAAATGACCATAAACCAAAGCATAAAATATATCATGCCATACAATTTTCATGGGTCTAATGAAAACTCAATATAAATACACACTAAAATCACACAAGTATATCCTAACATCTTTTCTTATTCACTTATTCATTCTCCATCTCAAATCCCATTCATCCATCTAAAATAGGTCTCTTTCTCTTAAATTTTCCGTCAACCACAATGTCTATTTGCGTACCAATCAGGTAGCCTGATTTTGTTGTGAGGATAACATAGAAGGCCAATAACAACAATTTCTATAGAAACGTTTTGTCTAAAATAGTTATTGAATTTTTGTAAATAAATATGTTCAAAGGGAAATGGAAAATTGGAAATGCATTTAATATTATTTAATCAACAACATAGTCCCCTGGGTTTATAGAGATACATGAATCATACATACCCTTTTCAACAATTTTTGAATTCTAAACCATACCCCATATGAATATCAAAATTTTGTATCCTATGTGAACCAAGTATTCAATTAAATCCTATTTCATTTTGGGTACAGAATATAATCTTTCTATATACCAATATCTCATAAAATTGGGATTTTAGTCCAATCCCAATATCATGGGGGTCTATAGCATCATTCTAGAACCTCAGGTATATTTTGAGCATCAATCATTTTCCCAGAACTCATTTTTTACATGAATTCATTGGTGACATGGAGAATACCTCTATGACCACATGGGTATTTGTAGCATCATCCCCTAACCCACACCTCATTTATCAATCAATCCCAAATATCATATATACCACAATATGTATATATAAGATAAATATATTGATCCTTATTATAAGTCATTCATCTCATATTAAACCATTATATTAATCAATAAAAACCATGGATCTCTAATTTAGTCACATGTAATATTATAAATACTTCCCAATTAATCCATTTGTCATCAATTAATCACATCTCATTAACACATTAAAGTTACGGAATATATACCCTTATATACCATTATCAAAAATAAAATAATGTTTTATATTAATATTATTAACCCATTAATTCCACTTATTACAATTTCATAATCATTATTTCAAATTTATTTCTTTCCCCAAATGTTTCCATAATTTTTTGTCTCAAAATACCATATAGGTCCAACATGATCAGTGAAGGGTTTTCCAATTTCATGCAATTAAATTCACCATTTAAATTTATGATCAATTTCACAATGTGGAAACCCAAATAAATAATTACATAATGATTATCATAATGAATGCTCTTGGAATTATCAACTAAACCACAATTTTCATTACCACTAAAAATTTCTCTTTAATCCATAACCCTCAATTCTATGTAGAATGGTATAATTTACAATGGTGGAGGAGATTTGGGATGAAATCACATGACCAAGGTACAAGAAAACAAGATCAACAAATCCATGATATAAAAAATTGACCATGAATTAATATAATTCATCTCAAAATTGTAAGAAATAAGATAGATAGATATAGGTAGGATCCATAAACAAGGAAGTGATTTTCTTACCAAATAGGGGTTGGTCCTTCCACATGATCATAAATTCATGAAAAATTAGGTTTAAGGTGGCTCGTAATCCTCCCAGGAGCCTACAAAATTATTTTAATTCATATAAGGAAAAAACATATGGTAATTGGATATATAATATTGGAGGTCAAGAATTTTTCTATAAAGTTTTCTGAGATTAAAATGTTACATGCATTATTTTTTGGTGGTGGCATATGATTTGTGAAGCTATTCATCATTTCACTGTTCCCCTAATATCTAGAGATGATATTTTCTTCAATTTGGGGAAAATAATTGAAAAAAAAATATTAACATTACAAAACCCCTCTTTTCATGGTGAACTATTTTAGTGTGGAAGGCGCATGGTTTGGGAAAACTGTGTGCCAATCGTGCAATTCATAAAACATAAAAAAACCTCTAAAACTCAACTAAAAATATCCCAACACAAGAATCAATCAATTTAATAGTAAAACATATGTCAAACAATATCTTAATGTGAGTATGATAAATATATATAAAGGTTTATATCATAAAATCTCCCCACCTTTTAACAGCTCATACCCAATTGCACTCCCAAGCATCACAAACCCTCCAAGGTGAAACGCTAGGGCTACTAAGCTGGAATACATTCATCCCTTTCTGATGATTCCTCATAATCTTATTCAAGCTACCATATTACTCAGTCAATTGGAATGGTGTTTCCCTATAATGATTTTTCACCATGACACACCACCTAAAATAGATCCTCTTCCAATGATTCATCATCCCCATGATAAATATCATCAAAATAGGTCAGATGGGAGGGGATATAGTGATATTATCATTTCATTGAATCCTGAAAAACATCATACATATAACTATATCTATGTGTAAGATACAATAGTTATTAGACCAGCATGATCCTCTCTATAATCTCAAATGGTCCATCCATCTTGGGTGATAACGTTCCCTGCCTCCATATCCTATAATGAAACAATCTCAGCGACACCCGAAAGAATCCCCAATCACCAACTATAAACTAAATTGTTTGATGAAATCAATTTTAATAGGAATTATGCCTACTCAATTACATATCCTATGTTTCATAAAAAAATGAAATTCTCTAATGTATCCTTCGTGGGACTCAATCCCAACAACTCTGACTCACCTACCTCTATCTTGAATAGTGGTAATCTATATGGAAAACCACAAATCACCTCATATGGTTCCATTGGAATAGTCACCAGATAACTACTATTATAGGTTAGCTTAACCAGTATTAATTTATTTTTCTCCATTCTACCAAAATCATGGATGCATGATCTCAATATTTCCTCTATCACCAAAATAGTATTATATTATTTCCATAATTCTTTCTGGTGAATGATCATACTACAAAACACCTAGGTACCCAACAACTTCTGAATTATTTTCTAGAAGTTTGAAGTTACATGTGAATCACAGTCTGAAACTATTATTAGTGGTATCCCATGAAAAGAGGTTATCTCTCAAAAATTCATGTTCCCTAACTAATCAATGAGGAACATGTCCTAGAGGGGAATGATATGGGATATTTTTTTAAAATGGTCCCCAATCACCCATGTTATTTCATTCATCTATGGGATTGTTGGAAGACCCACTATGATGCTCATGGTAACATCATCAAACATAAATTCTGAAAAGTTAAATGAATTTAAAAAATGATTGGGTAGTTAATTCGTGATCATCTTCTACAGATAAATGTAACATCATGTCATGAATCCCACAATCTTCCTCTTTATACCTGAACAACAATTCAATCGTTGTAATTCATGTTATATTTTGGTCAAACAATGATCCACCTCTGACATCAAGGAATGAATCTCCCATATTAACACATCATGCATACACAGTATCACAAAAACACGATTCTAGACATAGATGATCTCATCCTCATCAATAGTCCATTTATTTGGTGACTCCCCTCCATCAAGGATTTCCCTTAATGAAAAAACACAATATCATCATGCTGAATCATCCTAATTAGGTTCAAAATTGTGGAATCAAATAATAAGTATATGATGTACATCATCTCCTACCCTCTTGAACATCAATGCTTATCTCATCTATAAAATCGATCTTCTTATTCTCAGAACACGACTTCTATACTTCCTAAGACTATATCTTATAGGTCAAATCGACCCAAACCCTATTTCCATTCCCAGGAATATAGGTTAACTAAATATCAAATTATAGTATATACTCAGTACATATCAATTTAGGATATATCAAATCTCCCTTCCAAAAGTTGTATTCGGTGAATTTTTTTCGGTATACACAGTACAATTTTCAACCAATATGTAATTACAAAATAAATTTAATGAATAATCCACCACATCTAACATGACATCATTTATAAGGATATTGTGATAATGTGTATTTAACATTCACAACCCATACTACAGAACCTGATCCCCCTGTATTAGCAGTACTCCTAGTCCAACTCCAGATGCATCACAAAACATTTTACACTCCTCACCAGGATCTGGTATTATAAAAATCATAATGATATTAAAAAACATATTCAACTATTGGAATGTATTCTCATATTCTCAAAACATGTAAAACATGTTATGTGATTCCGTAATTATACTTATTCAATCTATAATTGATAAATAGATTGCATGGCATGTAGCTCATTCTCATTCAATGTACATAGGATGCTATCATGTTATTTTGAATGATCTTAATGTGTCATGGATTAAACAAAGACTTCATACACATTAAACACCAAAAACTAGTCTACATACTGATGGAATATTTCATTTATCATAGACACAAACACATTTGGAGCATTTGTTATCCCAAACAGTATCACGATGATATCGTATAGGCCATAAATACTCGTGAATGATGTTTATAGCATGTTGAAATCTCTAAATCTCAACTAATGATACCATGATATGATGTCAACAGATGATAATATAGATGGTCATGTCGATATGTAAAATAGATCATAGCTATATAGAATATGATATATTTTCTTTACTTTCATCAAATTCAACATCTGGTAATCAACAAATATACACAATGTCTTCTTAGCCTTCCTAGAAAACAAGACAAGTGAACTCTAAGGATATGTACTCAAATGATATACTGATATGGCCACACATTCTATGATGTACCATGTCTACCACCTCAACAGTCATAGAAATTAATACATCCCCATCAATATGGGTATAGTGTATAAGACCCCCTTTAGTTAATCTAAATTGATATATCCCACCCATCACTACAAATCTATTATGGATTATCGCAAATCCAATATAGATTCCAAATCCTTCCACATGCTAGGTACTCTACCATTTTTTTGGAAACTATTTAAAAATATGACCCAACCTATGACATATATGGGAACATAGTTGAGAATTTCTATAACCAACTAACACCCCCCTAGAATCTATATTATCCACTATTGTGATTAAATTATTTATACTTCCACTTTCTACAATTAAAATACATTCTTAATAGTCATCTAGTGTAATCAACTTATACTCCACATTAATGTTCCCTCATCTTCTTCTAAAAAGGATAAACCTATTCACTACACCAAAAAACTTCCTCATCTAAAAGATATTAACATGTATCACAATAACACTTATTACTGAAAACATCGAGCTACAATTTCCACATCTCTATGAATTTTTTTTAAAAGTGCTATATATCGGTAAAGAGTCCAGCATAGTCCATCCCAAAAATAATTCTCTAGTTCAACAACATAATATATGATTCTCTCTCCCTCTTGAGAAAATTTGGATAAAATTGTTCCAATAATTTCTCCTACAAATATTTCTATAAAATTCTATGAAAATGATCATCACAATCCTAAATATCCAATAAATTCTATACCAGACCACCTAACACATAATCATCGAACATCACTCTTTTAAATAATTTTTTGTCTGAATGATCAAGTATTTATAGATTGAATCAATCCAAATCTTAGGTATGTCCTGTCCACACTCTATGGTTAAGGTGGGAGGGTTCCACAACTAGAAATATCATATCAGGTTAGTCATCTATCACATATCCCACCTTCTATATTTATCCATGAACTGCATAAAATGAGAAATATTATAATGGAAGTATTCTCCCTCTCCTTTAACTAAAAAAATTGGGGCCTCCAATACCTCTTGTGGAGACACATTTAAATCCTTTTCCACTTATCATCTGATCAATAAATGTAATTAGTGATTTATATCTCCATAATTCCAAACACATGTCTTATGACACATAACATGTCAATAACACTTTTATACAAGTGTTATTCAGATAAATTATTATGAATTCACGTTGTATACATCACAATAAGGAAAAAACCAAGGTTTTATCACTACACTCAACCATCCCTAATATTGGCCATGAAAAAAATAGTGTAAAACACGTTATTAATTATTGTTTCCCATTAGATATCAATTTTATCAATTTCAAATTACAAAAATTTTCACCATTTTAATTATTTAAATATATCCCCCGAAACCATTTCTATTAAGATACACAACTAAGGAAAATAATGTTAATTTCAAAAACTCTCCCACAACATATTTTCATCGGTTGCCTAAAATGCCTCATGTCAAAAAAAATCATAACGTCCTATAATGATTCGTGTATACCACACACCAGTTCCATGTTAGGCCACAAGGAAAATATTATGAGGATAATAACATCACTACAAATTGAATTTCCAAATGATAAATGACATCCACCTTTATCCAAAAACAACATGAACCACAACCCCACACTAATTACTTCGATTTCCCCCCAAAAATGTGTTAGCTACTCCCATGAATGATCTCATGACCAAGGAATGACTCAATATATTCGCATATAAACTATTCGTAAATAGATATAAAAATAATAAAAAAACGCCCTTTGATACCACTTAGTAACATCCCGACCTACGTGCCACATGTCAGAGCAAGGAGTCAGCTTGTTATGCGACCTTAGGTTCACCTCCCGATACGGTAGATTTTTTTTAATAGAAGAATGGTTTTAAAATGTATCATTGGTAGATGATACACTCTATATCATGGAATCAAATTATAGAGTATAAATATACCATAAGAACATGATAATAAAATATAGCCAATAATTAGCAAGAATGACCAATACCTCATAATAAATCCAAAATGGTATAAATGACCCTAAAACCAAAGGAGAAAATTTTCCATTCCATATAAGTGTCTACTTTGTAATGAAAACAAAAAATATTGACCCATTGGGAACTCCTATGATAGTCTTGACATATTTTCTGGATTTATCATCCAGTCTTCACCCCAAATCCCAAATCATCTATATAAAAAAGGGCTCTTGTCCATATTCTATAATGAAAACATTAGGTTTCCTCATTTACAGATTAGGTAGCCTGAGTAGGGTGTGTGTAAAACTCAGTAATACACCACTAACTGAGTCTATATAAATATATTTTTATACAATATTTTATTTAATATTATGAGTAAATAATATCAAAAAAATATAGTAAACATGAATTACAGTTATTAGTCTTTAATCATATACAATGTCCCCTGGGTTCATGATGAAACTGGAACCAATCATACATTCTTTGTCTCATGGAGGACTCTGAACCATACAACAGAGGAATATCACAACTATGTAGTACATGGTAATTAATGTTTCATTATATTTCAATTTAATTTCAACTAAACAGGACACTCAGTTCATGTAACAATATATCTGACACTTGGAACAATAGTTTAATGCCAATATCATGAGGCCTAGATAATTAGTTTGGAAAAAATGGTTATTTGGAACAACATTTAAATTCCCCTAACTCGTTATTAACATCCATTAATCATGGTCTCGGTGTATCAATCTAGTTCCACGTATTTATTTGGAGCATCATTCCCGGAATGACACATCATTTATCAATCATTAACAAATATGACATAATTCACAATATATAAATCAAGGATCAACATCTTTATACATTTTATCTGTAAATTAATTCATATTGAGACATTCCATTTATAAATCACCATAATGGATTTCTACATATATCTCATGGTATAATGTGAACAATTCACCATTAATCCCATTATCATCAAATAATAATGACTCTTTAACCCAAGTATATTTAAGAAGATCGTCCCTTTAAATCCCATTATCAACACTGCATTATGTTTATAATTCAATATTATTAATCCATTATTTCATATTTTTATAATTCGATAAACTTAATTTCAAATTTAATTTCATGCCCTATGGTTTTCGATTATGTCAATTCTCATAATCTCCAACATGATCTGTTAATGGTATTTGAATTTTATAGAATTAAATTAAAATTATTAAATTTAATGAAATTGAAAAACATGAATGTGAAATGGGAAAATTAATGAAATATATTCATATTCAAG
The DNA here is from genome assembly GCA_963277665.1 of Viscum album. Taxonomy (NCBI): domain Eukaryota; kingdom Viridiplantae; phylum Streptophyta; class Magnoliopsida; order Santalales; family Viscaceae; genus Viscum; species Viscum album. Next base: position 2,131,124,237 of record OY728120.1, read on the forward strand.
ACTCTGTGAATTAGAAACTAAAATATCTAACATATGATCATTAATGAATGTCTTCCATTTTGTTCCCTCAATTCGATGTAGAACTTTCAAATTCATAATGGTGAAGGAGATGCTAGATCAAAATAATGGACCAAGTCCCAATGAATCATGATCCATCAAAACCTAGATATAAACCATATAAATTAGTGGAATATGATTCTGTTAAAAATGGGAATAAATATAATAGAGAGATAGGGAGTCCTTAACCACGTAAGGGAGTCTCTTAACAATGAGGATTTAATCCTTCCATCATATCATAGATTAGTAAATGAAGATGTTCAAGGGGCCTATTAATACTCTAATAATCCTCCAAAGTAATTGAATGAAATATTATTCCGAAATAGTGGTTTTAGGGATATAAACTAAATGTTATGAAATTTTAAAATAAAATTCTAGGGGTGTCAACTCCCGTGAACGTGGTTTCCTGGGAGAGCACTTGATTTTTTCAAATAGTGCACCTTAATGTCGTTCCACTAATCTCTAGGTTGAATTTTTATTACATGGTGAGATTATAGTTTTAAAAATTTTGCATCAACCATGAAAATACACTCTTTCATGGGATACATAATTTTTTGGGGGAAGATACATAGTTTGAAAAAAAAACATTCCCCAACAATGAACTACCCATCCACCCCAACCTACGAATGTCACCTAAATGAACCGAAGACAATTTTTCCCCAAGTTAAGATTAAAATAAGTTAAAAATATTACCTAAAAATGAGTATGATACATATCTATAAATGCCATGTTATTATAGGTAACAATAATAGGATCCCCATAATTTGTTCCAAGGTAGTGGAATCCATTTACGGACAGTAAAAACAATAAAAATTATATTAATCCCAAAGGGAATCCATATAAATGATACATAGGTGGAGGTATAGCTCTTGGGATACTAATGATGAAAATCTGGGTGAGGCCTTCCTCGTTAGAAACTATAGGTCAGAAAATATCTATATTAATCCACATAGGAATCCCAGAATATAAACTAGTCTCTCAAGACAGCTCCCAAATCATGGGGAAAACACATCAGACAACCCCATGTCAATCATCTCATTGACTCGGGTGGAAAATTTCACACCCCATACAATAGATTATAACTAAGTAAAATCCACTTCATATCATTACAAGGAGATGGATCATAGACCATCTTAGTTAATTGTCTCACTCTAGTTTAGTCCAGAAACCTAATATATCCACTTCGTCAAAACATATCATTTTCCCACTAACAATGTGATTTCATAATAAAACATAAATTATGACATTGGATATGTAATTTCATTCTCACATGTCATTCCAATAACGCTATTATATTTCTTATCCACTATTTCCCTCTTAGAAGACATCATGATTCATTTAACTGGGGATAAACATATTTACGTAATCAAACACACCCCAATACACATCTTAGGACACCTCAAATCACTTGAAGGATTGAACCATCTCAGTATTTATTGAAAAACACTCAAATTGGAATTGCATTTTCTATAATTATGACACAAAGGTGTAAAAACATGAAAACCCCATAAAATTGTATAAATATAAAAGTAAAAAAGTCGTATACCCATCTACATTATGTGTATTCTAAAATACCTCAGGTGTGCATACTTCATCTAGACATGGCATGTAATACACATCTAAATTGTGATTGAATCATATAGGAAGTGTTTACTCTAAATACGGTACCTTCTCATGTACCAAACATGGAATCAAATTTTTTTTACTTGGACTTGTACTCCCACATGCCTTGTATCCGACCCAAGGTCTAACCATGTACACTTGAAGACCAAGTGCCCCATCACGGGCTATCTGGCCTGGTACCCAACCACACATCAAGACACAGTACCTGATGTGTAATTCATATTACACAATGTATAATATATAACATATATTTATCCCTGAATAAAGAGAACATGATATATATGTTCATAGAATAAATGCTATGTGATAGGGATTTTTGAATGGGTAACCCCAAAAAGTGGCTCGAAACCCATGTTTTTCCCAATAAACCATACATCAACCCCATGGGGTCTATATCATGAATAATATGGTCTTACGAAAAAAAATAAGTAAAGATATAGGGATCTATGGAATAAATATATACATAAGCTAAATTTGGGAGTAATCCTCCAAATAGTTACTCATATTCACGATCTACTGTTGTTGAATGGTGATACAAATCCTACTGATCTCAATATCAACACCACTTCTCTTCCCTATATATATCTCTATCACTCACACAAATACTCACTCTATCCAATTCCCTATGTTAATTGAATAAAGGAGAATAAACAGTTAGTGAATATGTTTGAATCTAGGGGAGATAAAAAATAAAAGAGAAAAATAGAAGGACTGAAAAAATGAAAAAAGGGTTTCATCATAAACATAGTGCCTAACATGAGTTAAATAATCATCTAGGAATGACCTCATCACAAACAATCCTAGGTACCCTGTTATCCTCATAACTATTCTAGTCCTGATATAACCTAATGGTTATTCCAAATCCCCACATGTTGGGGACTAGGACTTGGCATCACACAACATGCATGTGGGAATGATTTTTCCACAAAACATAGTGGAAGAAAAAGAAACAAGTCAGTATCCATAACTAAGAAATCTCGACTATTACTTATTTATATGAATGAAATATGGCATAAAATTTCAATGTAATTCAAAAAATTAGTAAAATATTCGAAAACAGGCCATGTCCCTAAGAACATATGCAACATCCCAATATTTCATAGCATGTTATCTATTTAAAGTAATTCAATAGCTTATATTCCATGAAACACTGACTTTCCTTGTGTTATACGCATGATTGAGTTTCTACAAAATGACAAATTATAATTATAATTATTTAAAAAAAATATTTACTTATTAATTAAATATTGTAATATGAATAGTAACATTTAAACATTAAATATTATTTATAACTTTTTCCCAAAAATTAAATATATGTACAATTAAATGTATATGTTTTGTTAAAATATTTATATATTTTGAAAATGTATTTTCTTAAAAGAACTAATTTATATTTCCTTTTTTGAACTATAATAAAATTATTTTTATAAACTCCCAAAAACTGATTTTGGTAAAATGGACTTTATTTTTAATTCTTAATATAAAAATTATCTTTGGGTGAATTTTTGTTATTTTCCAGAAAACCTTAATCATTTGAGGAATACTGAAAAATACTACCTAGTACATAAAAACCGACTTCTTCATTTAAATAAATATTTTTCATTAAAAATTTATCATAATGAAAAAATAGATAAATAATAAATATATTAGTAAAATTTTAATCATTGAAGCCATTTTATAATAAGATTAGATACAGAAAAATTTATTGAACCTTTTTAATGTCTTTTTTCCCCGAATCTGACCACATTTATCCACCTTCTAGGCACATTTTAAAATTTGAATAAAATGTAATTTTACTAGTACTATGATTTAAATTTCAAAAATATAAGAGATATGATTGACACCAGTAATTCAATATAGTTCAATTGGATGAAAATAATATTTGTTAAATAGTTATATTTAAATTTTATTTACCACTGTTAAAAGTAAATAATCTAATTAACGTTAAATATAATATTAAAATTACAGAAAAACATGACATAATTGTATTGGATATGTTTATTTTGACCAAAATCTACCTTAGTTAAAAATACTATTTTCTGATCTAGTTGGGGTAGATTGGGATATTTACTATATTTTATTTAAAGATGAGTTAAATGTTTTAAATTCAATGATTAATAACCAAATTATTTTTAATATAGGGATAAACATAAGGAAAAATAGACTATAAATATTCAATATAAAGAAAAAATATTTGATACATCATCAAATTTTATTTATAATTTTTAAAAGTTATATAATTATATTTATTTATGACAGAATGTTGATGTAGTAATTACCTTATTAATGAAACATTAAAATAAGTGATATTATAAATATTAAAATAAATGTGAATTGAAACTTTTTATTTCATACAATAATTTTATAGGAGAATATGACATGTTAGGGTTGATTCAATGTATTTTTGTAATTAATAATGTTTTATGTCTTTCACAATAAATCAAACACTAAATATTGTTAAAATTTACATAAATGAATTTTTAAAATAGATACATTATTTTTAAATGATATAATATTCAAAAAATTCTAATATTTGGCCAATGGAATTATATAATGTTATATATGTCATTAATGATCCAATTCATGTTCTCTTGATATTTTACTATAATTATATTAACAATATAACATAATAATACAAGAAGATATGGTAAAATTTAAACTATTTAACTAATAGTTAGATAAAAACGATAAGGTTAATATGGTGACCTAAAATTTTTTAAAACCTATTGGCTGATAGTATTTCAACCCATCCCCACCATATCCAAGAAATAAATCCATTTTTATGTTTTAATAACCCAATATTATTTTATAATAAATTAATATTTCAAGAATTTCCTAAAGTACCCCTCACCTCTCTTATAAATAGGTTATTCCCCTTCTCTTAAAATCACACCTCCAAAGCCATTTGTCTCAGCCAATCCCAATTCAAATATCTTCCCAACGATCCTCACTAAAACCTATAGGCCTTACTTTGTTCAGAAAAATAATATCTGGAGCACTTTTATTCAAATAAAAAGGAAGAATCCATAGAAGAGTGAATTTCGTATTCTAGTTTTAATATGAATGATTATGTTATATTTAACACTTTTCATATGAGGAGTTCATTGGACTTAGAAAGTGACTGGAGGGTCTTGTTATATTCTCTCGATGTATCAGTAGGTCTACCAAGACAAACTAGTTTTAATGACCCAGATTTTCTGTGGAATTTTTTTTCTTAAATACATGGGGACTTTACAAGTCCGTAGTTTCTGACGGCGCTTGATTCTGAGGCTCGGTGTGTCCAGAATCAATTTCATATGTTTGGTTCTTGTACGTTTAGTAACGTATGAGCGAGATTTTATAACTCTGGAATTGGTGCTCGGAACTGAAATCTGAGGGCACCGTTGAACTTGTAGTGTCAACGATTTCTTAGTGAGACCTTTACCATTGTTGCGTTTTAACCCGAGAGGAAGATAGTTTTGGGTGTTTCTAAATAAAATTTAAAAAAAATTATAAATTAATTATTTTTATTTGATGGTGGTTAAAACCTTCAATGGGAGGTTGGAGGTGGGTGCCCGCACACCCTAACCTCCCATGGGAGGTTATGGTGGTGGGGACCACCCGAGAATAACCTCACGTGGGGGGATGTTATTAGGTGAGTCCCACCCGAGATCCTTACCTCCTCTAAACCCCTTAAACTCCTTGGAAACCCCAATTAAATTGGTGAAAGTCTTCACCTTCCCTTATATGTGTGTCACTCCAATAAATTAATTAATGGTTCATTAATTTGTTTTTGGAATCAAATAGAATTCATTCCAACCATTTAAAATAAAAGATATGCTATTACATTATTTTGGTTGGCATAATTATTTGGTGGAGCCTTGGAAGAATTGAGAGAACATCCTCTCAATGAAGGACACGAAGAACCATCACCATCTTCTTCTTTATTCAACCTAGGCAAGAATGGGAAGCGACACCCACGAAGAATGCCCAAGAAATCTCCAGCGAACATCATCGGCATCAAAAGAGAAGATGCCTCCTACGAAGAACATCGCCAATGACGACATCACCTCCTTCCACCGCCAACGAGTGACATTCGAGGTATGAGTTATTTTATGACTGAATATTACACTCCACACTCCGATGTATGTTGTGTGCTTTGAGAATTGAATTATATCACCGTAACGAGGAGGGTTTGGACCGCATGAACATGGCCCACACCTCCCCTTTCGATTGTTCTTGATTGATGACGACAAGTTTGGTACATGTAGCGACCGACAATGAGCCAGCCGCGAAGAAGATGATGGTGAAAGTCCACCGGGTCGCCTCAAGGGCGCGACACCACTATGCCGTATAGAGAACCAAGCCACGTCCAGGCATGTCGCGGCATTTTCGGTGGGGGGCGGTGTCGTCGCACTGCGTCGGGAGGAAGGGCCGCGACCAGGAGGGCCACTAAGGTCGGATGACGAGCGCGTTGTCGTCGCGCCGTGCAGAGGAGTGGGAGGCCACAACTAAGATGGGAAGCGGTGGAGAAGCTGTGTGCGGCGCCGTCGCACCATGCAGGAGAAGTACTGCAGCTTTAGACCACGAGAGGCAGGTAAGGGAAGCTGGCTGAGCCGGTTGCCGGTGTCACTCCAGTCTAGACCCGAAGTGTCCCGCGGTTACCTGAACCGGTGCTAGACGCCGGTTCCGTTTCGTACAACATGGGGCACCCCCCCCCCCCCCCACGGTGTGGCTAGTTGGGACACGTGGCCAGCCAGCCGGGCCACACGGCCATCCCGCATGCGGCCAGCTCGCCGGGCCACACGGCCAGCCCGCACGCGGCCAGCCAGTCGGGCCGCGTGGCCAGCTAGTCAGAATTCCCCCATTGGTCGGTCCGCACCTTTTTGCCAGGCCGTCCCTTTGGTTTGGGATTCCCCTTTGGACGGAGTCAGACTCACAGATTGGGTCAGACCCTGGCCCAGTCCCTGGTCGGGTGAGGTTAGTCGGACTAGGTCGGACCAGACACGGACCCGTCAGACCCGAATACACATATTTTCCCATAACACCGGCTACGAGCATCTCTTTGATGAACTGACAGCGGCACCAATATTATATGAATGATGTCTTCCGTTTGATAATATCCCATGGGTATTTGGGGTATAGTTCAGATACGGTCAGGTTGGATCGTACACGTAACCAACCGGGCCCCCGAGACTAAAAGACTAATAACTCACAGACTGGGTGTTCGATTGAAATGTAGTCTGTTCCGTTGATACCCTTATGACATGAAGGACAATTGAGATACTTCTTAATGGAATATCATGATAGTTGGAGTATGGCCCAGTAGCTCGTAGAGTGGATCCTTCCAGTGATGAGAAGATAGAGCGCAGAGAACAAGTAGTAGAATGACCTGACGACTGCTTGACTGTTTTGACTCGGAGTGATTTGACTAGACCAGTGGGGAGCACCCAGTATTTGGCGGCAGACCCACAGTGGAGGGGTGCCTGTTATTTGGCAATATACCTGCAGTACTCGATAGGTGGAGTACCTCAACAGTCCATGGTTAGTGAGAAGCACCTTAATGTTGTGACATTCCCACTATTCTCAAAAGAGGAGGAGTTCTCTAGCATCCGTGGTCTCGATAATGAAAATAATTTTTTGAGCTGAGTCAATGAAATTTGTTTTTTCCTCATGATTTTGATGGGTTACTAGATAACTTAGGTATATGTAGGGGAATATACCTATGTAATGTTTACCCATTGATTCATACATTTCGGTTTTTCCTCATTAGATTTTGTGAGACATTGAGGGTCTCGGGGTCCCTAATGAGTATCGTTATACTCACCCCTTCATGGGATATGCCTGCAGCTGGTTGTATTGGATGAAGACTACTGACATCACTGACCGAGGTGGAGTGTACGAGGACTGGACTGTACTCGAAGGTGGACCTCACAATGTGTCGGTACCCGGAGGAGACAGATGGATGTGGAGTGCTGAGGAGGCTATCTATACCTACCCTTCAGGTAGGATAAATGGTGGATGATCCAGGATCATCTAGACTCCATCCATGAATTTTGTATTTTCCTTCTACATTACTGTTGGGCATGTATTTCCAGCCCCCTTTAAATTCTGCACCACCTTTGTATTCAGTTTTACATAGTACTTTGCTTCTAGATTTGTACTTTGATTGTCTGTGTCTACATTTTATGAAGGAAATGCCTTCTCAGTTTAGGTATTTACGCTTTTGATGTGAGTCGCCAGCCCCTGGCCTATGGAAGGCGGGCTTCAGGTAGTCACAGCATGAGTCCATAGAATGTGTCGTGACAAATTGATATCAGAGGAGTTGGTTCTACTGTAGAACATAGGACTCTGATATTTATTTTCTATGAGGAAATAGTGTTAGGGTAACCGAGTGTGGTTTTCAATTCCGGAAGTCTAGTGTGGGTGTGGCGGCAGACGTATCAAAACCCCAAGACCCTGATGACTGATTTTCGACTTAGTCCACAACAACACAGATTTTGTGTGTGTTTCAAAAGTTTTCATTATTTAGCTCAACCAGGTTACCTCCCCAGGTATAATCATTTGACAATTTCACATCTGTTTCATTCAGGATGCCTCCCCGAAGACGACCAGTTAGAGCCCCGAGAGTTGTACACACTGACAGCCCGCCGAGCAATAATGTCATGGTGAAGGGCCCCTTTCCAGTTTAGGAACCAGCGGAGGTAGCAGTGGTACCACCACTCATTAGGCCACCGATGCCACTAGCCCTAGCAGTAGACGATGAAGGCCTCTTGAGCGCGCTGCACGAGTTTTAGCTCTAGAGGCCACCCAGGTTCCAGGGAGAGACGGACCCACAAGCGTATGAGGATTGGATGGAGGTTATGGTTAGAGTCTTCAGGCTAATAGGGACACCGGTATACTACATGGTGATCCTTGCTTCCAGGATCCTTCATATAGCAGTAGCCAGATGATGGTGCCTAATGCTCCAGGTCCATGATGAGGAAACCCTACTTTGGACAGACTTTGAGAGCCTGTTCTACAAGGAGTTGATCCCAACCACCCTTAGTGTGGTGCAGATATAGGAGCTACTTCATCTGGCCCAAGGTAGTATGACAGTTATGCAGTACTCAGTGAGGTTCATGTACGTCTCGCGCTAATCCAAAAATATGGTAGGGGACCAATTCTTTAGGGCATGGACCATCGAGCAAGGCTCAAGCTAGAAATCAGAGCTCTGATGATCTCACTTAGAATCCTGATGCAGTCAGAGGTGCTAGGGAGGTACCTCCTAGTGGAGAGTTTACATTCTCAGTAGTCTTCGGCAGTGAGACCCACCACTAGCTGACATGAAGCAGATTCTTCTACAGCTAGCAGTAGACAGATGTCATAGAGGTCCAAGAGGACCATACCTATAGATGGACAACCACACAACTCTGGATTGTTTGTGTGGTGTACCTAGAGTGGAGATAGAGTCGGTCATTCTAGGAGTGGGCACTGTTACTCATGCTGCAGTCTTGGTCACAAGGATCATGATTGTACGACCCTCCATTCTGACGATCAGCAGATAGCTGAGGGACCTCCCATGCAGAGGCAGAGGATCGATTGAGATGGTCCTCAAGGAACAGGTGGATGTGGCAGAAGATCTGATCGAGCAGCTGGTAGTGGAAGACGTTTCGAGGTGTTTCCACCACCACCACCATGATGACCACCCCGACCGCAGGGAGCTAGCAGATAGAGGAGAGCTAAACATTAGTCAGCTGGCGCATACGACCACGGAACTCTAGAGATGATTCGAAGAACTATCTGTGTCTACTCCACTGTAGTTGCAGTTCTTATAGACATAGGTGCCAGTCACTCTTTCGTTGCCACTACCTCATTCGGAGCTTGGAGATTCTGACAGAACCATTGACTCGATACATATGTCAAGAGACTCCTACAAGAGAAGACACAACGATTACACACTGGTTCCGGCATTGTGAGATTACTCTTGGAGATGATAGCTTTGACTAGGATCTCCTCGTAGTGGCATCGAGGCCTTTCGATGTCATCTTGGGTATGGTCTGGTTATCTACAGTCCATGCTCAGATCGGCTGTATTATGCGCAATGTGTGGTGTGTCCCCACAGATGGGACCAGATTCACCTTCACGGGCGAGAAGGGAACCTTTGCAATGTATGATGGAATTACTCGGAGGATGGTGCACCTGATCACTCATTATTTGGCTTCCCATACCCATTGGATCAGTATATGTGGAGAGTCCGACTTATCCTATAGTGGTGGATCAGTATGCAGATGTTTTCCCTGACGATGTCCCAGGCTTACCTCATCGTAGAGAGGTGGACTTCTAGATTGATATTTTCCCAGGGAACACACTGATATCTACACGAGCATATCAGATGGATCCCTATGAGTTTCGTGAGTTGAGTGTATAGCTTGAGGACATGCAGGGGAAGGGATTCAACTGGTCCTGTGTTTTCCCTTGGAAGCCCCGATTGTTTTCACCATGAAGGCAGAGAGGAGAATGAGGATCTGTGTCAATGACCGTCGCGTGTACCAGGTGACTATGAAGAACAAGTACCCTCTCCCTAGTATTGACAACCTTTTTGATCATCTCAAGGGAGAAAAATTGTTCCCAAAGATAGACCTCAGATCAGGCTATCACCAGCTCAGAGTTCAAGATGAGGATGTGAAGAAGACAGACTTCATGTTTCGTTATGGCCACAATGAGTTCTTGGTTGTTCCCTTCAGCATAACCAACACTCCAGTAATGTTCATGAGTCTCATGTACAAGATCTTTCAGTCGTACCTCGATCTCTTTTTCGTCATCTTCATTGATGACATTTTGATCTACTCAACTATTAACGAGGAGCATGCCTACCATTTGTAGGTATAATTGGACTCACTCAGAGAGCACCATCTTTATGGTAAGCTAATTAATTGCCGGTTTTGGATTCGAGAGGAACACTTCTTGGGACATGCCATCTCGGAGGCTGGAGTGGCAGTAGATCCGGCGATGATTGAGGTGATACTTTCTTGGGAGCCACCCAGGATTGTAATGGAGGTTCGGATTTTCCTGGGATTGGCTCGATACTACTAGAGATTGGTTCTAGACTTTCCAAGATTGTAGAACCACTATCATCCTTGAAAAAGAAGGGGAAAACCAACGTTTGGTCTGAGAGATTCCATCATAGAATTTAGGAGATGAGGTAGAGGATGAATAGTGCCCTCATCTTAAGTTTTCCAGAGGAAGGCGTAGTGTACGTAGTCTACTGTGATGCCTCAGGGTCCGGAATTGGTTGTGTCCTGATTCAAGAGAGAGCTGTGATCGCATATGGTTCTCAGTAGCCGAGACAACATGATAAGAACTACTCTACCAATTACCTGGTGTTAAAAGGATTTGACTTCTCCTTCATGATGTGGCGGCACTATCTGATGGGTGAATGTTTTACCGTGTAATCTGATCACAAGAGTCTCATGTATATATTTTATCAGATGGACCATAACCTGAGATATCGGCATTGGCTTGAGTTCCTCTAGGACTATGAATTCAAAATAGTATATACTCTTGGGAAAGGGAACATTGTTACAAATGCTCTCAGCAGGAGATTAGGAATTTAGTAGCTAAGAGAAGCGACAGAGAAGCTTGATGCCTTATAGATATCCTTCGTGGAAAGGTATGGAGCATCCTATCTTCAGTCTCTTACAGTCACTCCACTTCGTCAGCCAGTCAGGGAGGCATAGTGTAGAGACGCTAACTATGAGACTCAACGTCATAAGGTATCCATATGGTAGGCACCATATTTATTTCATGAAGGTGGGGAGCACCTCATCCTATTCAGAGGACGTAGTATGGTACTAGTTTCACTTCAGGAGGAGGTGTTGAGGGAGTTCCACACTTCCCTTCTAGTAGTACACCCAGGAGTGGCGAAGATGTACCATGACCTTCGACGACAGCATTGGAGGCCATGTATGAAGAAGGCAGCTGTGGAGTTTGTCTCACGGTGCCTCACTTGTCAGCAAGTGATGGTGGAGCACTAGGTACCCACATGATTGGTTTATCCCTTAGAGGTCCCAGAGTGGGAGTGGGATGGGATATCCAGGGACTTCGTGATGGGTCATCCACGTACATCCATGATTGATGATTCGGTATGGGTGATCGTTGACCGACTCACCATGTCAGCCCACATCCTACCGATCAGAGAGCGGGGTTCAGTACATAGCATGGGATGCCTCTATGTGCAAGAGATAGTGCGTTTTCGTGGATACATTCTTCTATCGTCTCTGTCCTTGATGAATGTTTTACTTCTCGGTTATGGAAGGGGTTGCAGGAGGCTTTCAGGACATAGATACATCTGAGAACCGCCTTCCATCCTCAGATAGAGGGCCAGACTGAGAGGACCATTCAGACACTCGAGGACATGCTCTGTGTTTGTGTCCTCGACTTCGGTCATAGCTGGTAGGACAACATACCATTGTTAGAGTTTTCCTACAACAATAGATATCACTACACCATAGGTATAGCACCTTTAAGGGCATTGTACGGTCGACCTTGCAGATCACCACTACGCTGGAAAAAACCTGTCGAGTCAGCACGGGTGGGTCTAGAGATGGTACAGGCTACAACGGAGAAGGTGTAGATCATCCAGGAGTAGATGAATGCTACACAGAGTAGACAAAAATCATATTCTGACAGGATACGGAGACCTCTGTAGTTCGAGGATGGTGTCGACGCCTTCCTATGGGTCTCACCTCGACAAGGTGTATGGAGATTTGGCCGAGGAGGCATGTTTTATATGTGATTCATCTTATCTTTCCAGGTCCCCAGCATAGTAGGCTAGGTGGATTACCTCTTCGCACATCCACCATAGTTTCACCTGGTGGACGATGTCTTCCACCTATCTCAACTGAGAAGATACATGCACCACATGTCCCACATTATCGGCCACGAGGAGATGAACATCGACGACGGGGAAACATTCACGAAGGTTCTAGTGCAGATTGAGGATCGAAAGTATTAGGTCTTATGTTTACTATCTATTCCTCTGTTGCACATTTTTTGGCATCATGGGAACCTCTAGGAGAGCACATGCGATCAGGAGGATCAAATGTGTGCTCAGTACCCCCCATTTGTTTCCTTAATGTGTGATGTAGCTTACATGGACATAAATCTATGAGGTGGGGAGAATTTAACAACCTGGAATTTTCAGGAATTTTTTTTCATAATTAAATGGGAATTTTACGAGTCTGCTGTTTCTGACAGGGCTTGATTCCATGGCCCGGTGTGTCCAGAATCAATTTATAATTTTTTTCGTGTACATTCAGTAAACCTATGAGCATGATTTTATAAATTTTGAACCGGTGCTCAGAATTAAAATCTGATGGCACTGTTGAACGTGCAACATCGATGATTTCTTAGAGATACCTTCACTACAGTTCCATTTTAACGAGAGTGAAAGATATATTTTTGGGGTTTTAAAAAAAATTAAAAAAAAATAAGCCTTTACTTGTTTTTTATTTGTTGGTGGTTAAAAACTCCAAGGGGATGTTGGAGGTGGGTGCCACCACACTCAAACCTCCGATGTAAGGTTATGGTGGTGGGGACCAACCAAGTATAACCTCCCATTGGAGGATGTTTTTAGGTGGGGCCCACCCGAGCACCTTAACTCCTCTAACCCCCTTAAACTCCCTAGAACCCCCAATTAAATTGATAAAACTCTTCAACTTCCCTCATAAGTGTGTCACATCAATATATTAATTAATGTTTCATTAATAAATTTTTTTGAATCCATTTAAATCCCTTCAAATCATTTAAAATAAAGGTTATGCTATTACTTTATTTTGGTTGGCATAATTCATTGGTGGAGCCTTAAATGAATTGAGAGAACATCCTCTTAAACGAAGGGCACGATGAACCAACACCATATTCTTCCTTCTTCAACATAGGAAATAAAGGGAAGCGCCACCCACGAAGAACGCCCACGACATCTCCAGTGAACATCATCTGCGTAAAAGGAGAAGACACTGCCTGAGATGAACGTCACCAACAATAACGTCACCTCCTTCCACTACCAATGAGAGACAATCGATGCAGGGGTTATTTTATGATTGAATATTACCCTCCCTACCCTGATGTATGTTGTGTGCTTTGGGAACCAAATTATATCACTGTAACGAAGAGGGATCGGATCGCACGTACGCGGCCTGAACCTCACATTTTGTTGGTTTTTTTTATGATGGTGGAGGTGGTACATGTGGCGACCGACAATGAGCCGACCACGAAAAAACAGGTGGCGCAAGGCCGCCGGGTCACCACAAGGGTTCGGCACCATCGTGCCGTGTAGAGAACCGAGCCACCTCCAGGAGGGCTACAGTGGTTCTGGAGGGGCGCGGTGCCATCTCACCACACCGGGAGGAAGGGTTGTGAACATGGGGGCCGCATCTGTCGAATGACGAGCGGGGTGCTGTCGCGTCGCGCAGAGGAGTGGGAGGCCGCGGTAGATAAGCTGGGTGCGGCGCCGTCGCGCCACGCCGGAGAAGGACTACAACCTTAGTCTATGACAGAGAGGGAAAGAAATTCGGCTGATCCAGCTGCTGGTGCACTCTACAGGTAGGACCCGAAGGGTCCTGCGGTAACCTGAGTCAGTGCTAGGTGACAGTTCTGTTACAGACAACAGGGGAACGACACCCCCCCCCCCACGGCGTGGCCAGGTGGGACACGCGGTCTGTCAGCCAGGACATAGGGATAGCCCACACACGGCAAGCCGGCCGGGCCACACAGCTGACCAGTACGTGGCAGGCCTGCTGGCCGACACGGCCAGCCTGCACGCGGCCCGCCGGCCGGGCCACGCGGCCAGCCAGTCGATCCGCCCCCACAGGTCGGGCCACGCTTTCGTGTCGGGTTGTCCCATCGGGAGGGGCTGCCCCATCATACCAGGTCTAACTCATGGACTCGGTTGTACCCTAGTCCATACACAGTTTAGGTTGGGTCAGTTCGACTGGGTCGGACCAGACGCGGACCTGTCAGGCCTGAATACACCTATTTGCCCATAACTCGGGCTACGAGCATCCATTTGATGAACTGTCAGTGGCATCGATATTCATGTAATGAAGTTATCCCATTGAGAATACCCCATTAGAGTTCTATTTATAGTTGAGATATGGTCAGGTTGGTTCATACACGAAACCAACCGGGCTCCCGGGACTAAAAGACTAATAACTCACAGACCAGGGGTTCGATTGACGCATCGTCTTTTGAGTTGAGACCCCTATGACATGGCGGACCACTGAGATACTTATTCATGGAACATTGAGATATTTGGAGAATTCCCCAATACCTCGTGGAGCATATCCTTCTAGTGACGAGCAAACAGAGTACGAAGACCTATAAGATGAAAGACCTGATGACTACTGGACCGTTTTGACTCGGAGTGATTTGACTATACCTATAGGGAGGACCCTGTATTTGGCGGCAGACCCATGGTTGAGGAAAGCCTGGTATTGGGCGGCAGACCAGTGGTACTCGATAGGAGGAGTCTCTCTAGAGGATATTAGGTGGAGCGCCTGATATTTGGCAGCAGGCCCACACTGGAGGGGCGCCTGGTATTTGGCGGTAGACCCACGATACTCGACGGGAGGAGTACCTCATCAGTCCATGGTTAGTGAGAAGCACCATAATGTTGTGACATGAATACTATTCTCGATAGAAGAGGAGTTCTCCCGTAACAATAGTTTTGATAATGAAAATCCTAGTTTGAGCTGAGTCAATGACCTTTGTGTTTTCCTCATGATTGAGATGGGTTACTAGATAACTTAGGTATATGTATGGGAATATACCTAAGTAATGGTTATCTATTGATTCATACATTTTGGATTACCCTTGTCCGATTTTGTGAGACCATAAGGGTCTCCGGGTCCCTAGTGAGTATCGTTATAGTCACCCCTACATGGACTATGCCCTCACCTTGTTGTGTTGGATACAGACGACGGACATCGCTGGCCAAGTTGGAGTGTATGAGGACTAGACAGTACCCGGAGGTGGACCTCACGATGAGTCAGTACACGGATGGGACAGACGGATGTGAAGCGCTGAGGAGGCTATTTGTACCTACCCTTCAGGTAGGATCTGTGGTGGACGATCCATGACCTTCTAGAATCCTTCCCGCCCTTTTTGTATTTTCTTTGTATGCTACTATTGGTCTTGTATTTCCGACCCCCATTACATTCAGCACCACATTTGTATTCAGTTTTACATAGTGTTTTTCTTCCAATTGGGTACACTGATTGTGTGTGTCTACTTCTTATAAAGGAAAATCCTTCGCAGTTTAGGGATTTACGTCTTTGGTGCCAGTCCTCAGCCCCTAGCCTTTGGAAGGCGGGCTTCAGGTAGTCACCGCACGGGTCCTGAAGACATGTTGTGACAAATTTGTATTATATGAGTCGGTTCTACAGCAGAACATAGGACTATGATATTTCATTTCTGTGAGGAAATTGTGTTATGGGTATCGATTGTGGTTTTCAGATCAGGGAGTCCAATGTTGGTGCGGAGGCCGCCGTATCAGTACACCAAGACCCGGAATAATGATTGCCGACTTAGTGCATGAAAACACTGATTGCCAATGTGTTTAAAAAGTTTTTTTAGGTCATCTCAACTAGGTCAGCTCACCAGGTATAATCGTTTGAAAGAGGCACATCTGTTTCATTCAGGATGCCTCCCCGCAGACGACCAGTTAGAGCCCCGAGAGTTGTATGCAGTGACAGCCCGCTGTGTGATAATGCCTCAGTGCAGGGTCCCTTTTCAGTTGAGGCACCATTTCAGGCACCAGTGGTACCTCCACCCATTTGGCCACATATTCCATGAGCCCCTGTAGTAGAAGATGCACACCACTTGAATGTGCTGCACGTGTTTCGGCGCCAGAGGCCACCCAGGTTCTAGGGAGAGACGGACCCAGATGCGGCTGAGGATTGGCTGGAGGTTTTTGTGAGAGTCTTCAGGCTAGTAGGGACACTAGAATACAACATGGTGATTCTTTAAGCCAAAATCCTTCAGGAAGCAGCAGACAGATGGTGGAGCCTGATGCTTCAGGTCGACGATGAGGAAGCACTACTTTGGATAGACTTCGAGAGCCTGTTCTGGGATGATTTTGTCCCAGCCACCCTTAGTGTGATGCAGATAATTGAGCTAATTCATCTACAACATGGAAGTATGGTAGAGGAGTGGTCCTCAGTGTGGTTCACTGACCTCTCGCAGTACTCCACATATACTATATGGGACCCATTCTTCAATCCTCAGACCTTCCACCAGGGGATCAGGTGAGAAATCAGAGCTCCGATGATCTCACTCAGCATCCCGACGCAGTCGGGGTTCTAGAGAGATCCCTCATAGTGTATAGTTTCTTTGATGAGAAGTCATCAGCAACAAGTCCCACCACTAGCTGACATGCATAAGAGTCTTCTATAGCTGGTAGTAGATAGAGGTCACAGAGGTCCAAGAGGACCAGACCTACAGGTGGACGACCGCATGACTCAGGATTGGTTGTGCGGGGTACCCGGAGTGGAGACAGAGCTAGACATGCTAGTAGTGGGTACTATTACTCATGCGACAGGGTAAGTCAAATGGTTCATGACTGTCCAACTCAATTTTCTGACGATCAGCAAAAAGCTGAGGGACCTACCAGGAAGAGGTAGAGGTTCCATCGAGGTGGTCTGTAAGGAACATGCGGACGTGGCAGAGGATCTGGTTGAGGATCTATCAGTGGACAACGTTTCGAGGTGTTGCCACCACCACCACTAGGAGGACCACCCCGACCATATGGAGCTAGAGGATAGGGGAGATCATGGCATCAGGAAGCTAACACATATCACCATGGAACTCCGGAGATGATTCTAGGTACTATTTGTGTCTACTCCATATTTGTTACAGTTCTTATAGACACAGTTTCCAGTCACTCTTTCATTTCCACTACCCTTGTTCAAAGCATAGAGATTTTGATGGGGCCTTCTGCTCGATCCTTATGGCTAGAGACTCCTACGGGAACAGACTCGATGATTACACACCGGTGCCGGTAGTGTGATCTTACACTAGGAGGCGAGAGCTTTGGTTCAGATCTCCTCGTAGCAGCATCGAGGACTTATGACGTCATCATGGCTAGGGAGTGGTTATCTATAGTCCATGATCAGATTGACACTGTAAGGCATAAAGTGTAGTGTGTCCGCATTGATGGGGCATGGTTCAACTTCATCGGTGAGAAGGGAACCTTTGCAGCATAAGACAGACTTACTCGGAAGAGGGTTCAACCGATCACTCACCAGTTGGCTTGCCATACCCTTGGAGTAGTATATGTGGAGAGTCCGACTTATCCTGTAGTGGTGGACCAGTAGACAGATGTTTTCCCTGAAGATGTCCTAGTATTACCTCCTCGTAGAGAGGTGGACATCTACATTGATCTGTACCCGGGGATAACACCGATATATACTCCTGCATATTGGATGACTCCCTCTGAGCTTCACAGGATGAGGGTATAGATTGAGGAACTGCATGGGAAGGGATTCATCTGGCCTAGTGTTTCTCCCTGGGCAGCCCCGATTCTATTCTTCATGAAGGAAGACGGGAGCATGAGGCTCTGTTTCGACTACCATCGCCTGAACCCGGTTACTGTGAAGAACAAGTAGACACTCTCGCGTATTAACGACCATTTTGATCAGCTCAAGGTAGCACTATGGTTCTTGATGATAGACCTCAGATCAGGATATCACCAGCTCTATGTTTGATACGAGGATGTGAAGAAGACGACCTTAAAATTTCGTTACGACCACTATGAGTTATTGGTTATTCCCTTCAGTGTAACCAACGCTCCAACAGTGTTAATGGGTCTCATTAACAAGATCATATAGCCTTACCTCGATCTCTTTTTTCGTGGTCTTCATCAGTGTCATTTTTTTCTACTTGATACAAAGGAGGAGAATGCCTACCATTTACAGGACGTACTGGACACACTCCGAGAGAACCAACTTTATGGTAATCTCTCGAAGTGCCAGTTTTGGATTCGAGAGGTTCACTTCTTGGGACACGTCATCTCGGATTTTAGAGTGGCAGTAGATCCAGTGAATACTGTGATGATACTTTCTTGGTATCCACCCGGGAGTATGAAAGAGGATCAGAGCTTCCTGGGTTTGGCTGGATACTACCGGAGATTGGTTCCAGAATTCTCCTAAGTTGTAGTACCACTATCATCCTTGAAAAAGAATGAGCAACCCTTCTTGTGGTTGGAGAGATGCCAGCAGAGCATTCATGTGCTGAGGCAGAGGCTGATTGGTGCCCACATCATGAGTCTTCCAGATGAAGTCGTAGTGTACATAGTATAATATGACACATCAGACTCTAGAATCAGGTGTGTCCTGATGCAGGAGTGAGTTGTGATCGCATAAAGTTCTCGGAAGCTGAGACAACATGAGAAGAACTACGCTTCCCATTACCTAGAGTTAACAGTAGTGTTCTTCGCCTGGAATATGCGGTGGCACTATCTTATGGGAGAACGTTTTACTGTGTACTCTAATCACAAGACTCCTAGCTTTATCTTCTCTCAGAAAGACCTTAACTTGAGATAGCGGTGTTGGCTTGAGTTCCTCTAGGATTAAGAATTTGAGATAGTCTGTACTGCTAGGAAAGTGAACATTGTTGCGGATGCTCTCAGTAGAAGATCAGGCATTCAGCTGATATGAGAAGTGACAGAGAAGCTAGCTTCATTACATATATCCTTTTTGGATAGTGATGGAGAAACCTATCATTAGTCTCTTACAGTGAATCCTCCACTTCTTTAGTGAGTTAGGGAGGCACATTGTAGAGACGGTGAATGTGAGATGTGACATGTTCAGATATCCACAGGTTAAGAACCTGATTGATTTTCTGAAGGTGGGTAGCACATCATCTAACTCAGAGGATGTACCATGGGACGAGTTTCACTTCAGGAGGATGTGTTGAGAGTGTTCCATACATCCCCACAAGCGGTACAGACAAGACTGGCGAAGATGTTCCTTGACCTTTGACGACAGCATTGGTGGCCAGGTATGAAGAAGACAATAGCAGAGTTTGTCTCATGGTGTCTCACTTTTCAGCAAGTGAAGGCAGAGCACTAGGTACCCGTAGGCTTGGTTCAGCCCTTGGAGGTACCATAATAGAAGTGGGATGAGATATCCATGGACTTCGTGACGGGTCTTCAACATACATCCAGGAGTCGGGAATCAATATGGGTGATCGTTGACTGACTTGCCAAGTCAGCCCACATCCAACCGATCAGAGAGCAGGGTTCAGTAGAGAGCATAGGACGCCTCTATGTGCAAGAGATAGTGTGATTTCATGGATTACCTTCTTCTATCGTCTCCAACCATGACACATGGTTTACATCCCGGCTATTGAAGGGGTTGCAGGAGGCTTTCGGGACGCCACTATATTTGAGCACTGCCTTCCATCCTTAGACAGAAGGTCAAATCGAGAGGACCATTCAAACACTCGAGTACATGCTTCGTGCTTATGTCCTCGACTTCGGTCGTAGCTATTATGACCACTTACCATTGGTAGAGTTTTCCTACAACAACAGATATCACTCCTCCAGAGGGATGGAATCTTTTGAGGCGTTGTAAGGTCAACTTTACAATCACCACTATGCAAGACAAACCTTGTGTAGTCAGTACTGGTGGTACCAAAGATGGTACAGGATACGATGTAGAAGGTGTAGATGATCTGGGAGTGGGTGAATACTGCACAAAGCAGACAGAAGTCGTATGCTGACAGGAGACGGAGACCTCTGGAGTTTGAGTATGGAAACCACATCTTCCTACAGGTCTCACCTTGACGAGGTGTATGGAGATTTGGACGAGGGGGAAAGTTGTCTGCGTGATTCATCTAACCTTTCACGGTCCTCAAAAAAGTAGGCGAGGTGGATTACCACTTGGCTATTCCACCTAACTTTCACCAAGGGCATGACATCTTCTACGTATCTCAGCTGAGAAGATACGTGCACGACCCGTCCCACATCATCGACCACAGGGAGATGTACATCGATGATGGGGTGAATTTCACGGAGGATCCAGTGGAGATAGTGGATCGACAGGAGAAGGCCATAATTGGATGGTTGATTCCTATGGTGCACATTCGCTGGCATCATGGGAAACTCCAAGAGATAACAAGGGAGCGGGAGACTCAGATGTGTGCTCAGTACCACCCATTTTTTCGTCAGTGTGAGTTGTAGCATACGAGGACGTAAATCCCTGTGGTGGGGAGATTGTAAGGACCTGAAATTTTTGTAGGAATTTTTTTTCATAAATACATTGGAATTTTACGAGTTCTTAGTTTCTAACAGCGCTTGATTCTGAGACCCGGTGTGTCTAGAATCAATTTCTATAGTTTTTTTCAGGTACGTTATGTAAATGGATGACCGAGATTTTATAACTTTTCAATCGGTGCTCGGAATTGAAATCCAAGGGAACTGTTGAAATCGTAGAGTCGGTGATTTCTTTGTAAGACCTTCACCGCAGTTGCGTTTTAACGAGAGTGGATGATTGTTTTGGGGGTTTTTAAATAAAATTAAATAAAAATAATACATTACTTATTTTAATTTGTTGGTGGTTAAAACCTAAAATGTGATGTTGGAGGTGGGGGCCAACACACCCTAACCTCCCATGGGAGGTTATTGTGGTGGGGACCACACGAGCATAACCTACCCTTGGATGATGTTATTAGATGGGGCCCACCCGAGCTTCTTAACTCCTATAACCCCCTTAAACTCCTTGGAACCCCCAATTAAATTGTTAATGATCTTCAACTTCCTTCATAAGTGTGCCACTATAATAAATTAATTAATGGTTCATTTATTAATTTTTTTAATCCATTTGAATTCATGCTAAAAATTTAAAATAATGGTTTAACTATTACTTTATATTGGTTGGAATAATTCTTTGGTAGAGCCTTGGAAGAATTGAGAGAACATCCTCTCAACGAAAGACACAAAAAACCATCGTCATCTTCATCCTTCTTCAACCAAGGCAAGAAAGGGAAGCGACACCCATGATGAAATCCCATGACATCTCCAACAAAATTTATCCACGTCAAAGGAAAATATGATGCCCATGATGAACGTCGCCAATGATGACCTCACCTCCTGCCACCGCCAACGAAGGAAAATAAAGGTAGGGGTTATTTTATTATTGAATTTTACCCACCGTACCCCATCGTATGTTGTGTGCTTTGAGAAATAAATGATATCACCGTAATGAGGAGGATTCAGATCCCATGATCACGACCAAACTCTCCCCATTTATTGGTTCTTGTTTGATGACGACAGAGGTCGTACATGCGAAGACCAAAATGAGCCAACCGTGATGATGACAACGGTGTAAGGCCACCAGGTCTCCACAATGGCGCGAAACCATCGTGCCGCGTAGAGAACCGAGCTCTGGCTAGAAAGGTTGCTGCAGTGCCGGATGGGGGTGGTGTCGTCGCACCACACCAAGGGGAAGGGTCGTGTCTAGGAGGGCCACGACGGTCGAACGATAAGCGCAACACCATCACATCGCACAAAGGAGAGGGAGGGCACGGCCAGGCTAGGCTGCGACGGAGGTGGAACAGAGCCATCACACCACGCCGAAGAAAGACCACGAAATGAGGCTGCGACAGACAGGGAAGGGCAGCTGGCTAAGCCGGCAACCAGTGGGCGCTACAGGCAGGACCCAAAGGGTCCCGCAGTTACCTAAACCAACGCTAGGCACCGGTTCCATTATGGAATCCAGGGGGCACGACACCCCCCCGGCATAGCCATCCGGGCCTCGCGGCAGGCCGGCCGGGCCACCCATTCATCCCGCACGTGGCCCACCGGCCAGGCCACATAGCCATCCTGCACGCGGCCATCCTTCCGAGCCTCACGACCACCCAACATGGGGACAGCTAGCTAGGCCACGTGTCTAGCCAACTAGGCCACCCCCAAGGGTCGGGCTGCTCCATTGGGCTGGGTCATCCCTTCGGGTCGGGCCACCCCTTCGGACCTAGTCGGACTCACAGATCGGGTCGGACCAGACGCGGACCGGCCAGACCCGAATACACCGATTCGCCCATAACTCGGGCTAAGGGCGTCCATTTGACGAACCATCAATGACGCACATATTCATGGAACGAAGAATTACTTTTGAGAATACCCCATTAGAGTTTGGGGTATAGTTAAGATACGGGCAGGTTGGATCATACACAAAACAAACCAGGCTCTCGAGACTAAACGATTAATAACTCACATACAGGGCTTCTGATTGACGTGTCATCTGTTGCGTTGAGACACGTATGACATGGTGGACCATTTAGATTCTTCTTCATGTAAATTCATGATAGTTGGAGTATTTCCCTATAGATCTTGGAGTGGATCCTTCCAGTGATGAGCAGATTGAGTGCGGAGACCTAGTAGCTGACAGACCTGACGACTGCTTGACCATTTTGACTCGGAATGATTCGACTAAAAATGTGAGGAGAACCTAGTATATGGAGGCAGACCCATGGTGGAAGAGTGCCTGGTATTTGGAGGATGACTCATGGTACTCGATAGGAGGATTACCTCGGCAGGCTATTAGGGGGAGCACCTGAAATTTGGCAGCATACCCACATCGGAGGAGCACCTAGTATTTGGCGGTAGACCCACGGCACTCGAAAGGAGAGGTACATCAGCATTCCAATGTTAGTGTGAAGCACCTTAGTGTCACGATAGGCCCACTATTCTCAACATAGGAGGAGTTCATCAGCAGTCATGGTTTCGATAATAAAAATTCCGGTTTGATCTGATTCATTGACCTTTGTGTTTTCCTCATGATTGAGATGGGTTTCTCGATAACTTATGTATATGTATGGGCATATACCTAAGTAGTGGTTATCCGTTGATTCATACATTTTGATTTATCCTTTTTGTATTTTTTGAGACTTTGAGAGTCTAGGGGTCCCTACTGAGTATTGTCATACTCTCCCCTACACAGGCTATGCACGCATCTCATTGTGTTGGATGCACACGACAGACATCGCTGACTGAGGCGGAGTGTATGAGGACTGGACGGTACCCGGAGGTGGACCTCATGATTATTTGGTACTCGGAGGAGACGAACAGACTTGGAGAACTGAGGAGGCTATCTATATGTACCTTTTTGGTAGGATCCGTGGTGGATGATTCAGGTGCTCCTAGACACCTTCCTACTGTTCTGAATTTTCCTTGTACTTTACTGTTGGGCTTGTATTTCTGGCCCACTTTTCATTCAACGCCACCTTTGTATTCAGTTTTACATAGTGTTTTTCTTCCAGTTGTGTACTCTGATTGTGTGTGTCTACTTTTTATAAAGGAAATTTCTTCCCAGTTTAGGGATTTATGCCTTTGGTGCTAGTCTCTAGCCCCTGGCCTATGGATGGAGGGCATGGGTTAGTCACGACATGGGTCCCAATGACGAGACGTGACAATAGTTCTTTGGCAAAAGGCCTTGAAAAAATTTATATTTATGGTCTTCTCTCGAGGCCTTAACATTGTGGTTAAGATATACCCCATTATTTATTCCATCATTATGAGATTAGTTATTAATGTTACATGTGATTATTGGACTAGTAGAATATCCATGTGAATAAGTATATGTAATTATTTTATTTATATTTTCCATATTATACTGATGTTTATGAATAAAGGAATTGTGTTTCAATTTTATTCGTTTTCAAAAAAAAATTATGATTATTTATGATTACATCCTCTATATTGTGTTTCCTTACTATGCATATAATATCACAATTTTCTTATGGGTTTTTTCCTAGGATTCCAAGAACCATATAATGAATTATATGTCGGATTAAGCTATGGTAATAATGGAGTTAACATAGGGTTATTTTTTTTATTTTATAAATTTAAATTTCATATTCACGTATATAATATATTTTCCAAGACTTCTAAACTGATCAGCCTTTTGGTAAATTATTCCTTATGATCATGCCAATATATTAAAATAATGCATCAGATCCGGGGATCTTGGGTTAGGGTGTTATACTTGGTATCACAGGAAGGTTAGGGACGTCCTTTGAAAAATGTTTTGATAAGCTCTGATTAGGAATAATTACCCTAATACAGATATTTAGGATTATTGTAGAAGAACATCCAAAAAATTGGGTAATATAGATATTTTGTGGGTTTTCCAAAAAATACATCTCCTTGTGTATATTACAAGTGGACATGGTTCTGGAAAAAATGTACCTAAGTGTGAAAAATCCTAAAAGGAGTTTTCGGCATGACCTGGGGAATCCTGGTACACAACAATGAGCCTTAATCTTCACCTGGATTGACACTCCAAGGTGATTTGTGTATGATAATTCACATTTTAATTAAAACCCATTTTGAAGGATTTATGATTAAATATGCTAGAAATGAAACCAATTTTATTATTATGAGACTTGATGTGTGTAAATCTTCAATTAATGCTGAGGATTTTTATTTTTTTTGTAATATACATTATCATATGATCTAACCTAGTGTATGTAGTTATCTAGAAATGGAGCCGAGTTGAAGGAATGAGAAATCCAGCAATACGCATGATCCAATGATTAAGAATTATCATATATTTCATGTTCTTAAGCAAACATTTAGTAGGGAAATAGTTTCCCATGAATCTGCATCAAATGAAGAAATAATATCACATGTTAATAAGATAATTAAAGAATTATCTTGGTCTTATGGCTTTGAAGGGAAGAATGAAAATTTGAGGATGAAAAAAATAACGATAAAGGGAAGAAATGAAATAAGGATTTTACCACATGTGATAACCATGGAATGTCACAACCCGACCTCGGGGCCCGTGCCGTGACTACCCCAAGCCCGCCTTCCATAGGCCAGGGGCTGGCGACTAGCACCAAGGCGTAAAATACCGGTAAACAGGGAAGGCATTGCCTTTATGAGTAACAACCACCACAGAGTCAGCAAGCGGAAAGTAACTACAAGTGCAGAAAAGTAAAGGGGGACGGAAATACAAGCCCAACTGTAAAGTACAACAGAAAAAGTAAAGAACCGCAACTAAAGAAAAGACGGCGGCCTCGTGTCGTCCACTGGAAATCCCACCTGAAGGGTTGGTACAGATAGCCTCCAGGCTCCTCAGGTCCCACGTCCGCTCCGAGCACGTCCCGCCCAGTGGTCCGCCTCCAGGTACCGTCCTGCTCCACGCCCCAACCGAGATCAGCGCTGTCCGTCGTCTACATCCAACACAACAAGGTGCGGGCATAGCCCGTGCAGGGGTGAGTATAAGCTACTCAGTAAGGACCCCGAGACCCCCGAAGGTCTCCCGAAATCCACAAAGGATATAGCAAAAAAGAAAGATGCAATCACGAAGTAACATCTGACTCGACTTAGGTATATGCCCATACATATACCTAAGTCCCCAATTCTAGCTCTGCTCACGAGCTCAAGAACAACTCAATCCACAAAGGGAAGCAAGACTCAAATCCACAAAGGAGAGTAAACAGTAAATCCACAAAGGATAGTTCAACACAATACACAAAGGAGAGTAACATAAGATTCAGCTCAACCAGGTATACTTTTTCAGATGACGTCAAAGATGATCACTGATCCATCTAAGTCGTCGGACCCACGAAGGATCGATAGGTACTAACCCCCGCAAAAGACCCACGTAGGATCGGGCTCACACAGAACCTGTAGGCAGTGGCTCACACAGAACTGGTAGTAAGGACCCACATAGGATCGGGCTCACTCAGAACCTGTAGCACTGATCCACGTAGGATCGCTGAGTGCAGTAGTCGACGCAGTCCACTGAGGATCTCTGCACAGTCGTCGCCGCAGTCCACGAAGGATCTCTGCTCTGCCGTCGTCGCAGTCCACGGAGGATCTCTGCTCTGCCATCGTCGTAGTCCACGGAGGATCTCTGCTCTGTCGTCGAAGTCACAGCCAGTGCTAGGGTTCCCGCACATAGCGAGCTCGTTTAGGAGGGTCCGCTCCACGAGCCGAGAGGCTGATACATCAACTGACACGTAGTCCGATGTTGATGTATCCAAAAGTTCCGTATCGACAACAGGATCTCAACGCAATAGACGGCGCGTCAATCGGACGCCCGGTCTGAGAGTTATTGGCATTTTCGTCCCAGGGGCCCGGTTGGTTTTTAGGGAAAAACCAACCCGAACGTACTCCGCCTGTGTCCGATCCTCCGGCAGAGTATGCCAAAAGTTCCGTCTCACTTAGAGGAAACTACCACAGCTGACGGTACGTCGTTCGGACATCCGTAGCTCAAGTTATGAACGTTTCCGCTCCGAGGGCCCGGTTGGTTTCGTGTACGAACCAACCCGGCCGAACCCAAAGTCTTCCGAAACCTTGAGTATAATATTCCGAAACGACCGTATCGATCCAAGGATCGCGTATCCGCTGACGGTTCGTCAATCGGAGGTCTCAGGCCCAAGATATGGGCAAAAGACCGAAGAAGGCCCGAAAACGGGGGTTCTGGGCCCGGGGCGACCCGGCCCGAACCCCCCCCCCCCCCAGGATCTTCACTGCGGGATCAACGGATCGCCCTTGCCGCACGGTTCGTCGTCGTCCGCCAAATCCGCACAACAAAAGATCGGCGGAGGGTTGTCGGGTCTTGTTCGTTAGACCCGCACCCTCCGCGTTAGTCATAAACTCAACGGGGGAAAAGGAAAAACCAATCAACAATTTTAAATAAATTAATATTTTTCCGTGATCGGGTTCTTTATTTCAAAATAATAAACATGGGAAAGAATCATCAAGGAAATAAACCCCTACCTCGCAGCTGTCGTTGCCGAATGAGGGATCGTCGCGGGATTGCTCGTCGCGGAAGAAGGGGGATCGTCGCGTCGTCGCGGTATCCGGCGTCGCGTCGCCAATCTCCGGATCAAGATCAGACGGATTTAATTAAATTAAATCCGTTATTATTGAAATTTAAAAGGGAGAAATAAACGATTCGTTTCTCACCTTAATTGCCGAACGAGGATCGGCCGCGGAAGAAGAGGCGTCGTCGAAGAACGTCGCGGGTAGAGCTCGTCGACGTCGCAGATCACGGTGTGCGTCGTCGAATTCCGGTCGCCGGCGTTCTTCGCGTTCTTCGCGTTCTTCGCGTTCTTCACGAGGAGGGGAGATGAAGAAACAAAGGTCCTCTCAAATCCTTTCAAAGGATTTTTAGGTTGGTCTTATTTTATAATCATGCCAACAAACGCAAAAGCGTAAGTAACGACCCATCAGTTCGCTGAATTAATTCAACGAGCGAAACAGCCCATTTAATTCACGAAATAAACCGCTCAATTAAATGGTCTGTTAAGAATTTAAGAAAACGCATCGGTTGACTTTTCAGTTACTTTGACGGGTTTTCGCGGGTGCGTTACCTAGCGAAAGAAACGGCGGGGCTCGTGCGGGCCCCACCTCACAAATATCCTACCAAGGGGGTAGGATATTTCTGGATAGCATCCTATCCAGTTCAACTCAGATCAAGCCGCCTTTAAGTGGCTTCAAGTGTCTTCCAAGCAGCTTAAGTGAAATAAAATAAAGTTGTCGCACAAATTTTATTTTATTTCTGACATTAAGCCCCAAAATTTTAAAACCACGTCTGAGCAAACGCAACTCCGGAAGAGGCGTTTCTAAGCAAAAACCGGCGCTACGATTTCATCGGTGCCCTCAGAATTCGATTCCGGGCACCGGTTCAAAAGATAGAAAAACCCGCTCGTCCGTTCACTGAACGTACCCGAGCCAAACTTCGGAAATTGATTCCGGGCACACCGGGCCTCGGAATCAGGTGCCGTCTGAAGCTGCGCTCTTGTAAAATTCCAAAGAAAATTAAGAAAAAAAATTCCCTTGAAATTTTCGGGTCTTTACATTACTCCCACCTCAGGGCTTTACGTCCCCGTAAAGATACATCAAAAACTAGGGGAAAAAATGGGGGTACTGTGCACGCATCTGAGCCTCCCGCTCCCAAGTGCTCTCCTGGAGGTTCCCGTGCTGCCATCTGACGCGCACAAGAGGAATCGACCGCCCACATAGGGCCCGCTCCTGTCGATCCTCGATCTCCACTGGGACCTCTGCAAAAGTCGCCCCATCGTCCACGTCCAGCTCCCCAAAGTCGATGTTGTGCGTCGGGTCGTGCACGTATCTCCTCAGCTGAGACACGTGGAAGACGTCGTGCACCTGGTGCAACTGAGGTGGTAGAGCCAGGCGATAAGCCACCTCTCCTATCCTGCTGAGGACCTGGAAAGGCCCGTTGAAGCGTGGAGACAACTTGCCGCCTCGGCCAAATCTCCGTAAACCACGTCGAGGTGAGACACGCAAAAAGACGTGGTCGCCATCCTCGAACTCCAGTGGCCTCCGCCTCCTGTCAGCATATGACTTCTGCCGGCTCTGAGCAGTCCTCATCCTCTCCTGGATGATCTGGACCTTTTCTGTCGTGGCTCGGACCATCTCTGGTCCCACGAGTGCTGACTCCCCAGGGTCTGTCCAGCACAACGGTGATCTGCAGGGTATGCCGTACAACGCCTCGTATGGTGCCATCCCGATGGTAGAGTGGTAGCTGTTGTTGTACGCGAACTCCACCAAGGGTAGGTGGTCCTCCCAGCTGCGACCAAAGTCGAGAACACATGCACGGAGCATGTCCTCGAGTGTCTGTATGGTCCTCTCCGTCTGACCATCCGTCTGAGGGTGGAAGGCTGTGCTCAGATGGAGCCGCGTCCCGAACGCCTCCTGCACCCCCTTCCAAAGTCGGGAAGTGAAACGAGCATCTCGATCGGAGACGTTAGACGATGGCACACCGTGAAGCCGTACGATCTCCTGGACGTAATGACGTCCCAAGTTCTCCACTGAGCCCTGCTCTATGATGGGTAAGAAGTGTGCCGTCTTGGTGAGTCGGTCGACAATCACCCAAATGGAGTCGTGACCTCTGGAAGTGCGTGGAAGTCCAGTCACGAAGTCCATAGATATGCCGTCCCACTTCCACTCTGGGACCTCCAAGGGCTGTACCAAGCCTGCTGGTACCTGATGCTCTGCCTTCACCTGCTGGCAGGTGAGGCATCGTGAAACGAACTCTGCCACAACTTTCTTCATGCCCGGCCACCAGTGCTGTCGCCTGAGATCCTGGTACATCTTCGCCACTCCGGGATGCACCGCCAAGGGAGAAGTGTGAAACTCTCTCAGCACCTCCTCTCGTAAAGCGACTGGTACGAAGGTACGCCCTCTGAAAAGGATGTCGTGCTCTGCTCCAAGGGAGAAGCCATCAGGCGCCTGACCTGCGGATATCAGTGCACGCCGGGTCTCACAGTCAGCGTCCCCACGCTGAGCCTCTCTGACCCACTGTAGAAGTGGAGGAGAGACTGTGAGAGACTGAAGAAAGGCTGCTCCGTCTCTATCCACGAAGGATATCTGTAAGGAGGCTAGCTGCTTCGTCGCCTCCTCAAGTAGCTGAATGCCCGTCCTCCTGCTGAGGGCATCGGCTACCACGTTCCCCTTCCCAGGAGTATAGACTAACTCAAAGTCATAGTCCTGGAGGAACTCAAGCCATCTCCGCTGTCTCAGGTTCAGGTCCTTCTGAGAGAAGATATACCTGAGACTCTGGTGGTCAGAAAAGACTGTGAAGTGCTCGCCCATCAGATAGTGCCGCCAAGTCTTCAGAGCGAAGACCACTGCTGCTAACTCCAGGTCATGAGTGGCGTAGTTCTGCTCATGCGGCCTCAACTGACGTGATCCGTAGGCGATCACGGCCCGCTCCTGCATCAGGACGCACCCGAGTCCAGTCCCTGATGCATCGCAGTAAACTACGTATCCAACTCCCTCCTCAGGCAACCTCAAGATAGGTGCGCTGGTCAATCTCTGTCTCAGCTCCTGGAAGCTCTGCTGACATCTGTCTGACCACACGAAGGGTTTCCCCTTCTTTGTCAAAGCTGAGAGTGGTGCCGCAACTCTGGAGAAGTCTGGCACGAATCTCCGATAGTATCCGGCTAGGCCCAAGAAGCTCCGCACCTCTGTCACGCTCTTGGGTGGCTCCCAAGCTAGAACTGCCTCGATCTTCGCGGGGTCCACTGCAAATACCGCCTCAGAAATGACGTGCCCCAAGAAATGGACCTCACGTAACCAGAACTGGCATTTTGAGATCTTGCCATAAAGCTGGTGCTCTCGGAGTGTGTCTAGCACAACTCGCAGGTGGTAGGCATGCTCCTCCTCAGTCGTCGAGTATACCAAAATGTCGTCAATGAAGACCACGACAAATCGGTCGAGGTATGGCTAGAAGATCCTGTTCATGAAGCTCATGAACACTGCTGGAGCATTGGTTACGCCGAATGGCATAACCAAGAACTCATAATGGCCATACCGACACCTGAAGGTCGTCTTCTGCACATCCTCGTCTCGAACTCTGAGCTGATGATGGCCTGACCGGAGGTCTATCTTCGAGAACCACCGCGCTCCTTTGAGCTGATCGAAGAGGTCATCAATCCGTGGCAGCGGATACTTGTTCCTCACTGTCACCTGGTTAAGGGGACAATAGTCGACACACAGTCGCAAGCTCTCGTCCGCCTTCTTGGCGAACAAAATCGGGGAAGCCCAGGGTGAAACATTGGGTCGGATAAACCCCTTGCTCTGCAAGTCCTCCAACTGCACCCGCAGCTCCCGAAGCTCGGCGGGGGCCATCCGATATGCTGGAGTAGATATCGGGGCTGTCCCGGGGTACAAGTCGATGTAAAAGTCTACCTCTCTATGAGGAGGTAGCCCTGGAACGTCGTCGGGAAAGACGTCCACGTACTGGTCCACCACTGCAGGAAAAACTGGACTCCGCACGTCCACTGCTCCTAGGATGAGGCTAGCCAACTGATGAGAGATGGGTTGCACTCTCCTCCGCGGAAGTCTATCCTGTGCTGCAAAGGTTCCCTTCTCGCTGGTGAAGGTAAACCTGCTCCCATCGGTGCGAACACATCGCACCTTGCGCCTAAAACAGTCGATCTGGGCATGAACCGTGGATAGCCAATCCATGCCCAAGATGACGTCGTAAGGCCTCGATGCCGCTACAAGGAGATCCCAGCCGAAGCTCTCTCCTCCTAGAGTAAGCTCACACTGCCGGCACCAGTGCGTAATCGTCAAGTCTGCTCCCTTAGGAGTCTCTAACCGTAAGGATCGAGCCAACGGCTCAGTCGGAATCTCCGAGCTCCGAACAAGGGCAGAGGCTATGAAAGAGTGACTCGCTCCTGTGTCTATAAGTACTGCAGCAAGGGTGGAATAGACACAGATCGTACCTCGAATCATCTCTGGCATGTCGGGGTCGTAGGCCTCCATTGCCTGGAGCTGGGCCTGTCCCTGCCCGCCAGCTCCCTGTGGTCGAGGTGGCCCTCCTGGTGGTGGTGGGGGTAGAGCCTGGAAGCGTCGCCCACCACCCGCTGCCCGGCCAGCTCCTCTGCCTCGTCCGCCTCCTCCCTGCGGACCGCCACGGTCGACCCTCTGCCTCTGCCTGGGTGGCCCCTCCATCGTCTTCTGCTCCTCTGGTCGGCGAGTCGGGCAGTCACGAGCCATGTGACCCTGCCCGCCGCAGGAGTAGCACAGCCTGCCTCTTGTAAGGCTGGAACTCCGCTGTGTGCCCTGCACCGCTGAGCCGGTGTCCTGAGGCCGTCTGTGTGGGGGTCTGGTCTGCCTGGACCAGAGAGTCATCTGTCGGCTACCTGCTGCCGAAGACTCAGCTTCCTGCCGCCCTGCGCTAGGTCTCGCCGCTGAAGAAGGCTCTGCCAGGAAGCTCTCGATCAGTAGGGCTCGCTCCAGCACTCCCGCCTGGGTCGGAATGCTGAGGGAGACCAGCGACGCCCGAATCTCCTGTCGCAAGCCCTGCTCGATGGTCCGGGCCCGGAAGAAGGGGTCTCGTACCATGTCAGTCGAGTAGCGAGATAGGTCAGTGAACCTCGTCGCGTACTGAGCGACCGTTATGCTGCCCTGGCGCAGCTGGAGAAGCTCCTGGATGCGCACCGCTCGGAGGGTGGCCGGGACGAACTCAGAGCGGAAGAGGCTCTCGAAGTCCGTCCAGAGCAAGGATGCCTCATCGTGAACCTGGAGCATCAAGCTCCACCATCGTCATGCCGCCGCCTGTAGGAGGCTCGCCGCGAGAATCACCATGAGATCCGCTGGTGTCCTCACTAGCCTAAAGATCCGTACCACCGCCTCTAGCCAGTCCTCGGCAGCCTGGGAGTCCGCCTCACCGCGAAACCTGGGCGGTCGCTGGCTCTGAAACTCATGCAGTGCCCTAAGGCGACGTGCATCGTCAGCGTCTGGTACTGGTAGCATCGGTGGCTCGGTGGGTAAAGCTACCACCGGTGCCACTGCTGGCAAAGGGCCCTGCACCGAGGCCTCATCGCTCGGTGGGCTTCCGTCGCGCCCTACACTCGGAACCCTAGCTGGCTATCGTCGCGGGGCCATCCTGAAAAGGAGAACAAGAGCACCACAGTCAGAACAATATACCTGGTGAGCTGGCACAAGTAATCACAAGGAAAACTTGAGACTTTCTTAAAGCAGATCAGTATACCCGGTGAACTGACACAAGTAATCACAAAGAAAACTTGAAACACAGACGTAATCAATGTTTTCATGCATTAAGTCGGAAATCAGGAGTCAGGGTCCTGGTGTACGGATACGTCGGTCGCCGCACCAACACTGGGCTCCCTGAACTGATAACCACACTCAATACACTAAACACTATTGCTTCATATAGGAAGAAAAGACGATCAGAGTCTGCGGTAGAACCGACCACCTCTGATACCAATTTGTCACGACCCGACCTCGGGGCCCGTGCCGTGACTACCCCAAGCCCGCCTTCCATAGGCCAGGGGCTGGCGACTAGCACCAAGGCGTAAAATCCCGGTAAACAGGGAAGGCATTGCCTTTATGAGTAACAACCACCACAGAGTCAGCAAGCGGAAAGTAACTACAAGTGCAGAAAAGTAAAGGGGGCCGGAAATACAAGCCCAACTGTAAAGTACAACTGAAAAAGTAAAGAACAGAAACTGAAGAAAAGACGGCGGCCTCGTGTCATCCACTGGCAATCCCACCTGAAGGGTGGGTACAGATAGCCTCCAGGCTCCTCGGGTCCCACGTCCGCTCCGAGTACGTCCCGCTCAGTGGTCCGCCTCCAGGTACCGTCCTGCTCCACGCCCCAACCGAGATCAGCGCTGTCCGTCGTCTGCATCCAACACAACAAGGTGCGAGGATAGCCCATGCAGGGGTGAGTATAAGCTACTCAGTAAGGACCCCGAGACCCCCGAAGGTCTCCCGAAATCCACAAAGGATATAGCACAAAAGAAAGATGCAATCACGAAGTAACATCTGACTCGACTTAGGTATATTCCCATACATATACCTAAGTCCCCAATTCTAGCTCTGCTCACGAGCTCAAGAACAACTCAATCCACAAAGGGACGCAAGACTCAAATCCACAAAGGAGAGTAAACAGTAAATCCACAAAGGATAGTTCAACACAATCCACAAAGGAGAGTAACATAAGATTCAGCTCAACCAGGTATACTTTTTCAGATGACGTCAAAGATGATCACTGATCCATCTAAGTTGTCGGACCCACGAAGGATCGATAGGTACTAACCCCCGCAAAAAACCCACGTAGGATCGGGCTGACACAGAACCTGTAGGCAGTGGCTCACACAGAACCGGTAGTAAGGACCCACATAGGATCGGGCTCACTCAGAACCTGTAGCACTGATCCACGTAGGATCGCTGAGTGCAGTAGTCGACGCAGTCCACTGAGGATATCTGCACAGTCGTCGCCGCAGTCCACGAAGGATCTCTGCTCTGCCGTCATCGCAGTCCACGGAGGATCTCTGCTCTGCCTTCGTCGCAGTCCACGGAGGATCTCTGCTCTGTCGTCGAAGTCACAGCCAGCGCTAGGGTTCCCGCACATAGCGAGCTCGTTTAGGAGGGTCCGCTCCACGAGCCGAGAGGCTGATACATCAACTGACACGTAGTCCGAAGTTGAGGTATCCAAAAGTTCCGTATCGACCACAGGATCTCAACGCAACAGACGGCGCGTCAATCGGACGCCCGGTCTGAGAGTTATTGGCATTTTCGTCCCAGGGGCCCGGTTGGTTTTTAGGGAAAACCCAACCCGACCGTACTCCGCCTGTGTCCGATCCTTGGGCGGAGTATGCCAAAAGTTCCGTCTCACTTAGAGGAAACTACCACAGCTGACGGTACGTCGTTCGGACGTCCGTAGCTCAAGTTATGAACGTTTCCGCTCCGAGGGCCCGGTTGGTTTCGTGTATGAACCAACCCGGCCGAACCCAAATTCTTCCAAAACCTTGAGTATAATATACCTAAACGACCGTATCAATCCAAGGATCGCGTAGCCGCTGACGGTTCGTCAATCGGAGGTCCCAGGCCCAAGATATGGGCAAAAGACCGAAGAAGGCCCGAAAATGGGGGTTCTGGGCCCGGGGCGACCCGGCCCGAACCCCCCCTGGGCTGGCCGAACCGGGTCGGCCCGAACGGGGTCAGCCCGACCCGGACCGACCCGGCTAGGCCGGGTCCGGTCCGGCCTGGGCACGGCCCGGCCGACCGGACCGGCCGGCTCGGCTTCGGCCGAGCGGCCGAAGCAACCGCCGCGGGTTTGACCCGCGGCTTGGAGGAAAACGCGGCCCCGCGGGGGGCCGCCTGTCACTCGGACACGGCCAGGACGCCTGTCACGCGGACGCGGCCGGGCCGCCGCGGCTTCAGCCGCGGCGGAACTCCTCCACGGCGGCGCGCCGGGCGCCGCCGCCTTCCGCGGGCCGCCGGAGTTGCTCCGGTGGCCCGTTTTACCTCCCGTCTGCGTCGTTGCTCCTCTCGGGGGCCGATATTCACTTCGGGATCAACGGATCTCCCTTGCCGCACGGTTCGTCGTCGTCCACCAAATCCGCACAACAAAAGATCGGCGGAGGGTTGTCGGGTCTTGTTCGTTAGACCCGCACCCTCCGCGTTAGTCATAAACTCAACGGGGGAAAAGGAAAAACCAATCAACAATTTTAAATAAATTAAAATTGTTCCGTGATCGGGTTCTTTATTTCAAAAGAATAAACACGGGAAAGAATCATCAAGGAAATAAACCCCTACCTCGCAGCTGTCGTTGCCGAACGAGGGATCGTCGCGGGATTGCTCGTCGCGGAAGAAGGGGGATCGTCGCGTCGTCGCGGTATCTGTCGTCGCGTCGCCAATCTCCGGATCAAGATCAAATGGATTTAATTAACTTAAATCCGTTATTATTGAAATTAAAAAGGGAGAAATAAACGATTCGTTTCTCACCTTAATTGTCGAACGAGGATCGGCCGCGGAAGAAGAGGCGTCGTCGAAGAACGTCGCGGGTAGAGCTCGTCGACGTCGCAGATCACGGTGTGCGTCGTCGAATTCCGGTCGCCGGCGTTCTTCGCGTTCATCGGGTTCCTCGCGTTCTTCGCGTTCTTCGCGAGGAGGGGAGATGAAGAAACAAAGGTCCTCTCAAATCCTTTCAAAGGATTTGTAGGTTGGTCTTATTTTATAATCATGCCAACAAACGCAAAAGCGTAAGTAACGACCCATCAGTTCGTTGAATTAATTCAACGAGCGAAACAGCCCATTTAATTCACGAAATAAACCGCTCAATTAAATGGTCTGTTAAGAATTTAAGAAAACGCGTCGGTTGACTTTTCAGTTACTTTGACGGGTTTTCGCGGGTGCGTTACTTAGCGAAAGAAACGGCGGGGCTCGTGCGGGTCCCACCTCACAAATATCCTACCAAGGGGGTAGGATATTTCTGGATAGCATCCTATCCAGTTCAACTCAGATCAAGCCGCCTTTAAGTGGCTTCAAGTGGCTTCTAAGCAGCTTAAGTGAAATAAAATAAAGTTGTCGCACAAATTTTATTTTATTTCTGACTTTAAGCCCCAAAATTTTAAAACCACGTCTGAGCAAACGCAACTCCGGAAGAGGCGTTTCTAAGCAAAAACCGGCGCTACGATTTTATCGGTGCCCTCAGAATTCGATTCCGGGCACCGGTTCAAAAGATAGAAAAACCCGTTCGTCCGTTCACTGAACATACCCGAGCCAAACTTCGGAAATTGATTCCGGGCACACCGGGCCTCGGAATCAGGTGCCGTCTGAAGCTGCGCTCTTGTAAAATTCCAAAGAAAATTAAGAAAAAACATTTCCTTGAAATTTGCGGGTCTTTACATGGAAAGAATCACCTTGGAATTTTTTTGAAGAGAATGGGAGATTATTATAAGTGTGGAGAAAAATGAAACCACCTTTCTGATGTAAATGTTAAGAAATAGGTTTCAAATGTACTATGATTTATCTTTAATGAGTAAGGACACAATGTTAATCAATGTTCAAATCATCATAGTATACCCCAAATTATGGTATTGTGTAATAATCATTTTATGATTATACTGTTGATGAAGAGTAATGACTACCTTTCTTATATTGTTATTAAATAATTATTTCATTTGAGTTTTGTATCAACGATGTACTGGTTATAAGAATTATGGAAATATATATGGATTTTACTACAATACTATTTCATTTGGGATTTGAGATTATATCGTTCTATGAGAAGTGACTCAATAGAATGTAAATCATTTTGGAAAATTCATGGTTGAAGGAATGATAAAAATCAATATGGTTCTGAAATTGAGGTAGCGATTTTAGAATTAGATATGATTTATTTGGATAAATCATTTTAGATATTCTTGATTACCTTGAAATTTATTAATGATTTGTATATTCCAAGATTGGTGGAGTTTAGAACATTTGTGTATTTATGATACATATCTAGTAATAAGTGTTTTACAAACGGAATAAGGTAATACATACATATTCAAAACGGATTTATAGTAATTGAGGGCATTACCATGTTTTAATAAAATACATGATGAAGGTATTCACATGTTGATCTTTATTTGGATAGGTTTACCATCCTTATAAATTTTTGGGATTGTGAGTTTGGACAGAAGTATTTTGGATAAGTCTAAATGTTGTCAACGAGTAAGTTCAACACTTTATTTTTTGTATGTCGTTAGTGTATGATTTTTTGGGTACATTTTACCTAAACTTTTGGGTTTCATTAAACATTTAGATAATTAAAGGAATACTTTTGTAGCTTATGATTTATCAAATTCACTTCAGGCATAAAACCATCTTTTTTAACATACATTTCCTAGTGTAAGGGATGAAGTCAAAATAGATCAATGCACATCCAAATGATGAGATTATTATTATGACAGCTACTGAAATGAAGTATGTTTTCATGAGTTCATAACATGATAATAAATTAATCCCTCCTCTTAAAAAAATTTTACTAGAAAATTGTGTTATCCTAATACATCATGTTTTATTCAACCGATGATAGTTTAAATAAATATTTATTGATGTTTTTGAGGGCCTCAATTTTACATTTATTGTTCTCTTGTTTGTGATTGATGACCTCAATCAGTTTCTATAAAATATTATGTTTTTTATCCAATTAAGGGTCTCTAATTTCCAACACTATTCACTTATTTAAAATCAGAATTTCTTGGTGTCTTTTTCATTTCTATTTCCCTCAAAATAATTCCAATTTTTATTACCCTATTTGCAGTGTGGCTTTTCGACAATGGTATTATCTATTTTTAACCACTTATTTCAAAGAACAATTTGAAATTGTGGGGAAACTATTTATAGAAAGAGTGTAGAATGTAAAACCCTTTTATTTCATTGTATGTTATCTCTTTAAATTAATTTATTAGCTTATACTACATGCAACACCGATCTGGTTTGTGTTATACGCAAGATTGAGTTTATGTGAAACAACTCATTATTATTATTATAAAAATGATATATTTAGACATCAATTAAATATTTTAATATGAATAGTACGATATAAATTTTATATGTTATTTATAATGTTTTCACATAAATAAAATATATTTAAAATGATTTGTATAACTTTTGTTAAAATATTTATATACTTAAAAAGGATATTTTCTTAAAATAATTACTATTTATGTCCTTTTTGGAAAAAAAATAAAATTAATGTTATATACTCCTAAAAATGAATTTGGTAAAATGGAAATAATTTTTTAATTCAAAATATTAAAATTATCTTAGGGGAAATTTTGTAATTTTTTTGAAAACATTAAATTTTTGATGAATAATGAAGAATACTACATAGTACATAAAATAAAACTATTTCTTTTAAATTATAATTTTTTATTAAAATTATATCATAAATATAAAATAGAAACATAATACATATTTTAGTACAATTTAATTCAATACAGTCATTTTATAATAAGATTAGATATATAGAATATTATTGAACCTTTTTATGTCTTTTTACCCACCTTCTCGACAATTTGAAAATTTGCATGAAAAGTAATTTTACTACTTCTAAGAATTAAATTTCCAAAATCCAAGAGAAACAGTTGACATTTGTATCTAAATTTCATTCAATTGGATGAAAATGTATTTTTGTGCATTGTAAATTTTGAATTTTATTTACAACAGTTTAATTTAAATAAGACAATTAAAGGTAAAAATAATATTACAATTTCCCCAACACATGTAGTAATTCAATTTAATAAATTTATTTCTACCAAAATAAACCTTTGGAAAAATGTAACATCCTTTTTATCCATTTGGTAAGGATTGGTACATATATTATATTTTATTTAAATAAGTGTCAAAATTGTTAAATTTAATGTTTAATATCTAAAACATTTTTAGTATATGGTTAAACATAAGATAAATTAGACTATAAATATTAATTATAAATATAAAAATATTTCCTACATGATGGTATTTTTTTTAAAAAATTTAGACATTATATAATTAAATTTAATTTTGACACAATGATTATGTAGTGATTAGCTTATTAATGAAAGTTTAAAATAATAGATGTTATAAATATTAAAATAAATGTAAATTGAATCTTTTGATGCCATCCACGAATTTTATTAGTAAATATTACATTTAGGTATGATTAAATGTATTTTTTCTAAGTAATAATGTTTTTACGACTTAAAAAAACAAATACTAAATACTGTTAAATTTCACATAAATGAGTTTTTAAAACAAATAATATATGATTAAATGATATAATATTCCTAAAAATATATTTTTTGACCAAAGGTCTTATATATTTTTATATATTTCATTAATGAACCACTTGAGTTTCTCTTGGAATTTTTTAGAAACTATATTAACCTTTTAATATATAAATACAAGAAGACATGGTAAAGGTTACACTATTTAACTAAGAGTTTAATCTAAAATATAAGGTTAATATGGTGACCTAAACATATATAAAACCTATTGGTTCAGATTATTTCTACCAATACCCATATTATACCCTAATAATTACATTTTTCTGTTTTAGAGACCAAAAATTATTTTTTAATAAATTAATATTTCATGTTATTTCTAAAGTGCATCTCACCTCTCTTATAAAAGGGTACTTTCCCTTATCTTAAATTCACACCTCCAAAGCCATTTGGATCATCCAAAACCTACTCAAATCACCTCCAAACTACCCACACTAAATCCTACAAGCCATAAATTGAGTAGAAAGCCATAATGCAGATCAAATTTGATCAAATCAAAAGGAAGAACCCGAAGAAGAGGTAATTTTTTTATCACCTAATTCAAAGTTATTTACTTCTTCCAATTCAACTCACTTTTTTTTCTATAGATAAATAATAACTCCAATATCCTATACATAATTACATATTATTATAAATATGGTACAAACATATTCATTATTCTATCCATTTAATAAATGACAATGTCACCATACATGCGTACGTAGAGCTCATCTTCTCCATATCGTGGTGTTGTTATTTATTCGACACTTGATTATTTGGATGGGTATAATAATGAGAATAATTGATGTAAATAATAAATATAACATGTTAATAATTATGTATATATAATATATACTATCTAATTACAGATTATTTCACCATCAATATAATGATATTATCTCTTATGCATACGTACGGCTTATCATCTCCAATATATATATATATATATATATATGTATATATTTACATATACCTCATTCACTCCCTTCCGTTCAATCTGATATGAAAAATGAAACGACGTTTATGCGTACGTATGACCTACTATCTCCATAAATATTTTTTTCCATTTCATATATCTATATACATTATATATTTATATTATGAATATATATGATAAATATTATTGTTTTATATTCAGGAAGCAATTAAATCATGATATAAGTGATACTATCAACAATAACAAGGTAAAACACATACGATAAAGAAATTGTTTTGTTACCCGAAATGTAATTTTAAAATAGAAAAAATTTCTAAATGGGTTGTATAAATTTATTAATGAATCAAGTAAGATATCATCAATATTAATATGTTTTGGTATAATTTAATAACATACTATGGTCATTATACAGTAGGTTAAACATTCCCTCGACCAAAGGAAAGTATAAGGTAAGGGTTAATTCCTCAATATAATTAATATCTGAGATTGTTTTGGTGTATTTATGTACCGGGACATATTTATCATCCATATCCATGTTTCCTAAAAATTTTGTCAAAATGAATCTATTAATGTACTATGTAATATAAATTTTAACTAGATCATCACTTTAAAAAATTTAAGGATTTATGTTTCAAAATCTATTTAATTAACGGCCATTTTTTCAAAATGATTTTATTTATTTATTTATATGGACGTGATTATTTTAAAATGATAATTAAATTCAATAGATTCAAAGTGTTATGGGAAACTTTCATTCAAAAAACATTTAAATGATTTCATTTTTAAATTGTGTGTGTTTTAAATGATTTCTAGAAAAAATAGATATTTCCCACAAAGAATTTTAGAGATCATTTTAAACTATGCCAATATCCAATAGGGGATATTATTCTTGATTGAGTTTGATTTATTATAATAAACTTTTATCTAATGAATTGAATGAGTTATGGTATGTTTGACTGTGGATGTGCTATTTTTATACCATTCATTGTTTATGGTTAATGTATTGACATTTTCTATGCTAGTTTAAATATGAATGTTAATGTTATGTTTTACCCTTTTCATATTATGAATGCACTGGACTTTTTAATATATTGGTGTGGCCACTATAGCCCCTCGATACATCAGTAGGTCTCATGAGAAAAACTAGTGTCTTGGTATAAGGCCTTGAAAAAAATTATATTTAGCATCTTGGAATGGGGCCTTGACATTGAGTTTATGGTGTCTGACATTATGCATTCCATCATTATGAGATTTGTTACTAATGAAACATGTGATTATTCGACAAGTAGAATACCAATGAGATTAAGTAAATGGAATTATTTTATTTATATTTTCTATATTACATTGATGTTTGTGTTTAAAGGGTTTGTGTTTCAATTTTATAC
This sequence comes from Viscum album, assembly GCA_963277665.1. Taxonomy (NCBI): domain Eukaryota; kingdom Viridiplantae; phylum Streptophyta; class Magnoliopsida; order Santalales; family Viscaceae; genus Viscum; species Viscum album. The sequence continues at coordinate 2,131,166,291 of OY728120.1, forward strand.
CTTTCTATAGAAGTTTTTGATTATTTTTTATAGATTCCTCTATATTTTTTTATCCTTACTAAACATATATGCTCACTATTTCTTATCATTTATTTTCCGAGGATTCCAAGAAGTATATTATGATTTATATGCACGTTTAATCTAAGGGAATATTGTCGTACTCAAATGATTATTTATCTTTTCTTTTATGATAGAAATTTTAATGTAAAGTTAATGTATGTTATTTTTTTTCCATGACAACTAAACAAGTCGGTCATTCGGTACATTATAAAAAATAATCATGTGAATGTATTAAAATAATTCATCGTCTTTGGGCTTCTGGGGTCATGGTTTTAAAGCATAACTCACCATGTCAAAAGTTCAACAGGTGGATGCACCCCCAATAGATCCTTTTAAAAAACTATATACTTGAAGGATAAAGTATACAACAATTGGATATAAAAATTAGTGTGTGGGTCAAAAATCCCCATAGGGTATCACCACAGACTCAATAACATATTCCAATAATACATTATCCATAGTAATGATTTATATTTTTAAATTATACATGTTTGGCATTTTTTAATGATATATAAATAAATCATGATATACTGTTCGAATGAGGGTAAATTTACATTATGAATGTGATTTCAAAGTGATGGAATATTTATTAAAAAATTTATGAAATAAAAATTTTATGAAATAGTGTTTATATAAATTCTGAAGTCAAGAAATGATGTTTTACAACATTGGAATAAATTTATATCTCAAATATAAAACAGGCGAGCAACATGGTAATCTACCTAATAGGTATGATATCAATTCTATATTTAGGAATCTACATTTTCTAAGTTATCTTGGTAATGTGTTTATACAAAAATCCACCGAAATTGGAAAAAACAAACTTTTCACCATCCCTTTAGAAATGTGACTGGCTGCATGTATGTTTTAAAAGATTGTAATTGTATAGAGAGTGACTAAATAAATCACCTACTACCTAAGGATTTATTGTTCTCATACAGAATCAATGATGGGAAATTTACATTATGAATTCCTAAAATAAAATTAAATCTCATTCCCCAATTTCAAGATTCAAATTTCCCCTTGAAAACTAGAAAAATTATTAATTAAAAACATGCCTTTTCAAGATATTAACACCAATGTTTTTATCAAAAAATTAAAAATCCATTTTCATAAGATTAAAATCCATTAAAAAATAATTCAATCTATTTCAAAATAAATTTACATTATTAAATTCAAAAAAATAATTGAAATTGATTCAATCAATTTTAAACAACCAATTTCCCTAACCCATCCCCAATCTAATGGAATTGTGTTGATTTCCCAATTTCTATGTTGAAACCATTTCAAATCTACCAATTCACAAAAATTTGGATTTTAATATATGAATTAAAATAATGTTTGTTAAATTAAATTTAAATAAAAAATTGTAATAAACCAATAAATTCATTTTAAATTAATTAAGATGTATAAGACAGAATCACAATACATTTTCTCGAAAAAAAACACACACAATGGAAACCATCAATAAGAACAAATATATTGAATACCCCGAATAATATCTAAGAGGAAGTATCTAACACAAAGGTACATAGATCCATCAATTTTATGTCAATCTAGATAAATCCCAATGGAGGATAAAATGATAATAAAGATGATCGTGAGAGAATGCTAACTTGGTAATCACGCCATAAGTGGCATGATGATAAAATTCCAAAAGGGAAGTTGTAGAAGGGTTAGAAGGATCCACAATTACATGAAGAATGCCTCAGGACGAGGGAGATAAAACAATAGATGATCCAAAGCAGAAGACAAGTTTTAATACATGTTTGAAAACCACATTCAGTGTATTACATGATGTGTAATACCAATTCTTGTTTTGAAACCTTTAAATTTCATATCTACATAAAATCATGTCACCTTGAATTAAAAACAGATACATTGAGTCAATAATTGTTCTATAAATTATTCATGATGTGTAATGGAACTTCATGTTATGTATACTTCATCATATGATGTCTTTTATGACTTGAATTATGAAAACAGTACATGACGTGTTACCCTCCACCAGACCTTAGGAAAGGTTTTTTAAAGATGGGAAACTAAAAAATCTCAGACTTCTCCATTATAGGTATCCCCTCAACTCGTTCTCAACCCTAACCAATCAGAAAAAAGTTGAATACATGGAAATGATAAAAATAAACCTATCAGATCATTAATAGGATGTTATAACCTCCCAACCACAAGAACATGATGTCCCAATAAAAACCTGTGAAGAATCTTCCTTGAAAAAAATTTGGGTCCACTCCTCTCTTATTAGTGACTCACATTCCCACATCTCATGTTTATTTGAACTATGCTTACATAGTACCATAACCAATGGTTTCATCCTCACATAGCGTTACATTGTATCAGAATCAACTATCCTAACTAGCTTCTCAGTCAAGGATAAATCATGTTAATTCTCAAGATCCATCCAGCTCAAAACATGAGATGGAACACAGTGATATATCCTTAGTTTTGAAAAATGGAACATGTAATGTATCAAAGTCCCCTTTGGTGGATGTTATATATGTTATGAAACATTCCCAACCTTCACAACATCTTCAAAAGGTTCCACAAAATAAGGACAATTCATACATTTCCACCCAAGCCTTCATTGTCCCAACTGGGGTGGAACATTAAAGAACACCTAGTCATAAACTATCAATGCCAATGTTATATGGTGATAATCAAAATAAGACTTATTTCAGATTTTTTCTATCATAATTTTCTAAAGAATAATCTAAATATTTTTTTTGTCTCTTCTACAAAATATTTTCCAACAAAGTAACATTCACCAATCTCCAAAAATCACAACAAATATTTACAAGGGTACCAATAAAAGGAATCAAAAGGTTTCATTATGTTCACATAAATTAAACTATTATTATAAGAATACTCAGTAAGACCCAAATGATATTCGCAAGCCCCATTGAAAACATGAACAGAAGCACGAATCATATCATCATGAATCAGTATTGCTCTACTTATCCGGACATACGAATGTTGATGGTAGGCCATACTAAAACAGTCACGACATCCTAATTCCTCTTGAAGGAATCCAAAAATGTGATATGTTATCCATGGATCCTTATTAGAGACTATAACAGTTAGAACTATAGGACAAATTATAATCTCATTCACTTAGATATTGACTAACATGTCAACTTTTCATATATTTATAATGCGTACATAGTGATCCAACATGGTCAGCCAGTCAATCATAACCCATATAAAATTTATCTTTCTCTTAGTACGGGGAATCCCAACAACAATGCCTATAAAAATTTCATCCCACTTCTAGGTATGTATTGGATGTGTATGATGTAAACATGATTTTTTATAGTTCTCATCATCAATATTCTAGCATGTCTACGAATGAGAAAAAATATCAGAATTTTCTTGTCTCGTATCTGGAGACCAGAACTACCACCCCATGTCATAGAACATCTTAGTCATTCATTGTTTCATAAGCCAATATGAATTATGAATATCCCACATTACAGACCTCATTTCCTCTAATAGTATAAAAAAAATATTTTTGAAACATAGAATATAATCATAGGAGAAAGATGACTGGGAAACTATCACCCCTCCTTAATGATTGTCTGAAATGATAAATAATTAATTAAAAAGATTTTGACCCTAAATAATAAACTCAAGAAGTGTTGTTTTCAAATGAAGGTTAGCTACAGAAACATCATTCCCTTTCTCCAGAATTCTAATCTGTAACTGTGCAAGGAAATCGATTAAATTCCACTCTTCTGAAGATTCTGTAATTGCCTAGGATGGATGTTTTCTATCAACACATCTACAACAACATTCCATTCCCCAGGGTATAGGTGATGTTGATATAAAAAGACTACCAGAATTCTATGAAACACCTTTGGAGAAGATAAATATATTTTTTAGAGAAGTTATAACGTAAGATTTGGTGGTCAGATTATATGATAATATTTTCTATGAAAATGTAGTGGCACCAAATCTTATGCATGTTCAAGTTAATGGGTTGGGTAATTATTCTCAAGTGTCCTATGATGGTGTGATCCATATGCTCGGACATGATTACATTAAAAGAGAAAATACCCAAGAATGAACGTGATGCATCATAAAAGACCACTTATACATGCATGACCTAGAGAAGAGTTAACACCAGTGTTGTAGTACAAATGTGTTTTATAACAAAAATAAAATTCATACACATATCATTCGAAGAAAACTTCACCCCTTTAGAGTTATATTAGGCTTAAGATAAGAGAACATCGAGATGTTTTTCACAAATCTGCAATAATATCTAAGAAATCCCAAAATCATGGTATCTTGAATAAATTATGTGTATTCTCCCATGTCATAATATCCTTTACCTTAAGAGGATTAAATGATATACCTTGTTTAGACACCATGTGTCCCAATAATTTCACATCCTGAATCCAGAAATCATAATTGAAATCATGGTATAAAGGTGTTGATTTATTAGCATACTCAGAACTATTATTATGTAATGTATATGATCGTCCATATACTTGGCGTGAATGAGGACGTTATCCCCAAAGGTATCCATATACTCATGGAATATCCTATTTATCACAGGAATGAAAATTGTAGGTGAATTTCTCAGACCCAAGGGAATAACAAGGACTCCTAATGGTTGTATTTACCCTTAAAGGTAGTTTTTCAAATCTTATATTCTTTTATCCTCAACCCATTTTATCCATATCGATGTTAGATATATGAAAACCACTTCTCCAAATTAAATTATTCAAACAGATCAACAATAAACAACAATAGTTACATTTTATTTACCCTAACATGATTGCGATTTCAATAATTATCACATAAGTTTGGAGAATGTAACACCCCATGCTTCCATGATATGTTTCTCTTTGAATAATGTAATAGCTTGCGTTGTACGCAAGTTAGAGTTTTAAAGCACCACGACTAATGAAACTAGCCACTGTGAATAATAATACCCACTTATTGAAAGTTTATTAAATTTTCATTTCAAAATGGACATCATTTTTGGATTTAGAATTTCAAAATTATCTTAGGGGGGTTTTTTAGTATTTTTCTAAAAACATTCAATTTTTTATGAATAGTGAAAACCATGTGTTATTGTTTAAAACAGAATTTTTATTTTTTAAATTAGAAATTTTATTTAAATTTATATTAAGTAAAAATAATTACATAATACCCATATATGATCAATGTAATTCATTGTAGTAATTTTATAATAATTATATATATATATATATAATGTTTTTGAACTTTTTACCGTCTTTTAACCACCTTCTAGGGGAATTTTTAAATTTTCCTAAAACATAATTTTACCACTTCATGGAATTGAATTTAAAAAATATAGGATACATGGTTGACATCAATAAATAAATTTTGGTTCAGTAAGATGAAAATAATTTTTTGGTGAATAGTGACTTTTGACTTTTATTTCCACGATTAAATTTAAATAGGGTAATTAAAGGTAAAAAATTATATTATAATCCTCCTAAAACATGTCCTAATTATATTTGATAAGTGTATTTCGATCAAAATAAACCATAGGAAAAAAATATGATCCTTTTTGGTCCACTTTTATTTGATTAGGACATTTATTATTAATTTTTCTAAAGATGGGATAAAATTGTTAAATTCAAACATTAATAACCAAACCATTTTTAATATAGGGTTACTCATAAGTTAAATTCAACTATAATTATTCATTAGAATGATAAAAATATTTCCATCATAATGATATTTTATTTATAATTTCTAAATATTAAATAATTAAATTAATTTAATATTCAATGATGATGTTGTAATTACATTACTAATGAATGATTAAAATAATTGAAATTATAAATATCTAAATAAATTTAATTAGAGACTTATAATGAATTAAAATAATTTTCTAGGATAATATGACATGATATAGTATAATAAATATATTTTTCTATGTGATAAAGTAGTTATGACTTTCAAAAACACAAAATATGAAATACTGTCAAAATTGACATAAATGAGTTTTTTAAACAAATACTCTATTTTTTTAATTGATATAATATTCCATAAAATCAAAGTACCAGAAAAATGATTTATATATGGTTAAATATATTAGTAATGGACCACTTGGGGTTATTTTGGCTTTATGTAGTGTGATTATTAACAATTTAGTATAATAGTACAAGAATACAAGGAAAAAGTTAAACTATTTAACTATGAGTTAAATATAAAATATAAGGTTAATGTGGTGACCTAAACCTATATAAAACATATTAGATGAGAGTGTATAAATCCATCCCCACATTATAGTCCAAATAAATCATTTTTATCACTTATAAATAGAATATGATTATATAATAAAATAACATTTCAGGCTTTTCCTAAAGTGATCCTCGCCTTTCTTATAAAAAGGTACTTCCCCTTTTGTCAAAATCACACCTCCAAATCCAGTTGGATGAGCCTAACACTAGTAAACTATCCTCCCACTAACCATCAATTATACCCAGAGGCCTTAATCAGATCATAAATCCATTTTATGTAGCCATTTTGATCAACTCAAAAAGAAACACTGAAGAAAAGTTATTAATTTCACCTCCTCTTTCAAAGTTAATTTCTTCTTCCACTTCCTCTTTATTTGTTTTTTATATTCCAAATTAATAAATCTAGTACCTTATACATATTTTGATGTTATTATAAATATGGTACAACAATATTTATTATTCTAACCATCCAAAGAATGACAAGTCAACACACGTGTGTTCTAATGGCTTACCATCTCCACATCGTGGTGTGGTTAGTTATTTAAACACATAATTATTTTGTTTTGTATATTAAAGAGTATAAATTATGTAAATAATAAATATTACATGTTATGTATTCTGAATATATAATATACCATCTAGTTACATAAGATATCACCATCAATAGAAGATAATGTTGCTTGTTCGTACGTACGGATTTCCGTCTCCACGTACACGATGAAATTAATTCCCCATCATAACAATTCAAGAATAATTTTCTATTTATGATGAAAAATAATTTCTAAGAACAAAATATCAGTATAGATATTAATCAAATAAATTATATCCGTAAAAAACATGGCTTACAGAACCAATCCTAAAATGGAAAATGAATCACTTAACCCCCGAAACAATGATACAACCGAAATATTATAAAAAATGAAATATTATAAGATCATATATGATATCATATTTATGAATATGGTTCCATTATTATTTAATAAAAATTATTTTACCATTATAAAAGATGTTAACATACCATCAATCAATGAAAAATAAAGGGAAATTGTTAGTTATATAATCTCTTCATTATCCAATGTTGTTTATATGTGAGTGTCTACTGGGACCTCTTTATCATCCGCATCATTATTTTTTAAAAATATATTTAAAAACAAATTTATTATTTCTTATAATATTGTTTAAATTCATTTATTCAATTCTTTGAATTGTTGTAATATTTTTATAAAGTAATCATTCCTTCATTTTCCAAACACTGTCCTTTACGAACTTTTTGAAAAAAGTAAGGAAAAAATGTTTTTTAACATATATTATGAGTGTAGCTATTTTCTGATGTTATAACATCTTATATGTTTCCTTTACATTCTTATAAGAATATTTTCAAAAAAAATGTTTTCTATTATATTTATGTGTCTTTTAAATGATTTCAAAATAGAAGAGGTTATTTCTCACAAATGGTTTTGATTTCATCTATGTCATTATATTTTGATGGATTTTACACTTATATTAAGTTTATTTATTATTATACAATATTCCATGTTGTATTGAAGGTTTTTTGATATGTTTGACTATGTATGTTTTATTTTTGTACCATTCGTGGTATATGGTTATAGTATTATCATTTGGTATGCTTGTTTTAATAGGAATGTTTATGTTATGTTTCATCATTTTCATATGATTAATGAATTATACTTAATATGTGATGGTTGGAGCCTATTATAGCTCCTCGATGCATAAGTAGGTATCATGAGACAAATTAATGTCTTGGAGCAAGGCCTTGACAAAATAATTTTTCTAGTATTGGAACGAATCCTTGACTATGTGGTTATGATGTCTGGCATTATGCATTCCATCATTATGAAATTGTCTATTGATAATACATGTAATTATTAGACTAGTGGAATTTATATGTGAATATGTAAATGGAATTATTTGATTTATCTTTTCCATATTATGCCTAATTATAAATTTAAAAGGCATGTGTTTAAGTCTTATACCTTGCATTAAATGTTTATTCTTATTTATGAATGATTCCTCTATATTGTTATCCTTTCTGAGCACCAAATCTCATCCCTTTTATTGTTTTACATCTCCCCGAATGCGAAGAACTATTTTCCGATTGAGCTTCCGGCTTATAATAAGGGATATGATTGTGTTTCATGGATAAAAAATGTTGTTTTTTCATTTCCTAATGTAATATAAAACTTATGTTGGTATCTAGTCCTTCGAAGGCTAAAAAACTGATCATTAATTCCAGATTTGATCCCTTGTGATCATGCTAATGTTATGTAATAATGCACTGACTCTAGGTAACTAATGTTGGGGAATTACAATAGGTATCAGAGAAAGTTTAGTACAATATTTGAAAACTATATTTCGAACAACATTGATTAGAGAACATTACCCTAAGATATACTTTGAGGATTAGTATTAAAGAACACTCTAAATTTTTTAAAATATAGAGATTTTGTGTATTTTACAAGAAATACATCCTTGTCTGGATACGAGCTAGTAGAGGTGGCTGTGGAACATATGATCCTCGAAATGAAAACTCCAACAAGGAGTTTAAGGTTTGACCTGAGGTATCTTGGTAAACAACAATGGGCCTTACTGCTGTCTTGGTTATGACACACCCTGGGGTTATGATTAGGATAATTCACATTTTCATTACAAACCATTATGAATGATATATGGGTATTTACCTCCTCAAAGAAAACATTTTTATGATTATGGATAATATCCATAAACTGTTCAATTTATGTTAAGTGTTTTACAAGTTTCGATTATGTATTGTGATTCATAAACTAATCTAATGTATGTCATTTTTTAGAAATGCAACATAGTGGAAGGAATGGAAACCATTTCTACGCACATAATCCATATAAGGACCTCCCTCCTACTCAGGATAGTTATAGTGGAGCTGGTGATGCTACTAGTGTTGATCAGTTTATCACAATTCTGGGACAACTCACGCAAGTTATTAATAATAACTTTACCCGTATGTATCACCCTGATCTTCAATTTGGAGGATAAAGGTTAGAGGACATCATGAGGCCACAAAAATGAACATTAAATGGGACTATAAATCCATTTGTTGCTGAGAAATCGATGAGTTCATTAGTGAAAAAATTTCATGCATTAGGGAGTAGCGAAAGGGAAAAAGTTGTCATGGCAGTTTATCGCCTCATGGGAGATGCAGATCAATGGTGGTCATTAATTAAAAACAAAAACTAGGATAAAAAATATCAAATATGGAATAGAGGGAGATTAAAGATGTTTTTATATTAAAATAATTTCCTTGTGACCAACGAGCACATATGGATATACAATATCTGAGTCTGAGGCAAAGGAGGATGAGAATGTTTTAATGCATGAGGTTATCTTTTCAAGGTTAGAAAGGAATGCAACAGATAATATATGTAACCCAAGGAGTATCATTGATAGATTCTTTGATGTGTTAAAAAAAATTTCCATTGAAAATTAATCTCACAATCCTTCCCATCATACAAAGATATTGTCTCATGTGCTATCAATAATGAAAAATAATTCTCTATGTATTATGACTATAAATCCATGTATGATTACAAGAATTATCCAGAACACTATGGTAGTGGAAATAGGGGGATGAAGAAAAAAATGTGGATTTTCCATCCTATGGTAAATGTTGGAAGAAAAAACCCAGTACATTCTTGAAGGGAATCAGATTCTGCTAAAAGTGTGTGAAAAGGGCAACCAATCTCGTGATTGCAATGGAATGAAATAGGCTATCAATGTTGAAAGCTACAATTGTAGAGATATGGGGCATTATGCTAATGAATGTCCTATGTGCCAAGGAAAATCACCTCAGAAACGACCAATGGAGAAAGGCCAAGATAATTTGATAACTACTGTAGTGGTTGAAGCTTCAAAAGACGTAGTGGAAGGTAATTTATTGGGTTCCACAAATTTTTTCAATGCTTTATTTGATTCTGGATGATTGCATTTTTTTCATATCATCCCTGTTTTGTATGACAATTACATATTTTCATTTTGACTTAATAGGGGATTTGTTAGTCAAAACACCTAAGGGATGTTTCATTGCAACAATGTTTTTTGAATCAGTTCCCATTAGGGAATATAACTATTTTTTATCTCCTGGTCTCATCATCATACCCATGATTTAATTTGATACAATCATCGGTATGGATTAGAATTTGGACCATGAAGTGAAAATTTACTGTAATAAAAAGGAGGTTACAATTTTTTATGATGATAAGTAATATCTTGTCTTTAGAATAAAAACATCCCCAATTGATTCTTATCTAGATCTACCCCCAATAGCTATACTATATTTAATTATTGGGGAGGAAGAGAATGAAATAACTGTGGGTGAGGAAACAAATGTTCGAATATAGGACATACGCATTGTACAGAAATATGATGATGTGTTAACAGAGGATTTAACTGTACATCCTCTAGAATGTGAAATTGAGTTTCCATTGATTTAATTCCTGGTTCAATGCATATATTGAGCAATCCTTATATAATGGCCATAATAAAATTAGTGTAACTAATGAAAAAATTAGAGGAATTACATAATAAAGTATTTATTCTCCCGAGTGTTTATCCATGGGGATCCCGTATTTATTTTTTAAAAAGTAAGATAGATATATGAGGGTTTTCATTGAGTACTGGGAGATCAATGCTATACCAATAACGAACAAGTATCCCCTACCTCACAATGATGTTTTATTTGATCAAATACATCGAGCACAATATTTTATAAATATTGAACATCATTCTGGATATCATCAGTTGTGTGTGAAGAAGTAAGACAATCCAAAGAGGGAATTTCATACATGGTATGGGAATTACATGTTTACAGTAATACATTTTGGACTGAATAATGCACCCCTATCTTCATGGATCTAATGATTATAGTTTTCAAGTAATATCATGATGATTTTGTAGTGAAATTTATTGATGATATGTTTTTTTACTCCAAAAGCTATGAATATCATGAAAATCACTTGCCCAATATTCTAAATCCTATTAGAATAAATGAATTATATGGGATGTTTAGGAACTGTGAATTATGGATTTAGGAGATTTCTTTTGATGGACATATTGTCTCTAAGGATGGAATCTATGTTGATTATTCTAAGACAAGAGCAATAAAATAATGGTTCCCCCAATGACTATAAGTATGTTATATAGTTTTATTGTTTTAGTAGGTTATTATATGCTTTTCATCTAGAATTTTTCCCCATTGGCTTACCCATTAACAAAGCTCACACATAAAGGGGTTAAATTTTTCTGAAAAAATGAGTGTGAAGAATGTTTTTATGACCTAATGAGAATAATATTCAATTATCCTATTTTGAATATACCATTAGGGAATGATGGGTTTGTTATATATATTGATGCATCAATGAAAGGACTTGGTTGTTCCCTTATGGAGAATGATATGGTTATTTCCTATTCATCACGACAACTAAAAACTCATGAACAAAAATATCCCACTAATGATCTTGAGTTAGCTGCTATAATCTATTCATTTAAGATATAGAGAAAATATCTCTATTGGAAAAATGTTTGATATATACTGATCAAAATAATTTGATGTATATTTTCCCTAAAAAAGAACATAACATGAGGCAATGACGATGGCTTGATCTACTCAAGGTTTATAATTGCACTATAAACTACCACCGAGGGAAGGAAAATAAGGTAGAAGATGCATTGAGTAGAAAGGATCATAGAGTTTTGAACAAGAGGATAGATGAAAGGCATCCTATGTTCTTGGATCAAGTAAATAAGGATATGGGAATAGTCATGGAAGGCGAAACATCAATACTTTTTCAAATGGTTGTTATTCCAAAAATTCTAGAAAAGATAAAAAAATTTCAGACAGATAATGAGGAGTTTCAAAAGTTCATTAATGCTGTAAATGATGGGATAATGATTGAATTCGTATGTGAAGATGGAATTTGAAGAGTTGGTAAGAGAATTTGTGTTCCAGACATACCAGATCTGAAAAGGTTATAGTTGGATGATGCTCATAGATCCAATTTCTATATACACCCTTGTAGCACTAAGATGTATAGAGATTTGATAGAACATTTTTTGTGGGACCACGTGATGAGGGGTATTGATTATTATGTATCATGATGTATGGTTTGTCAATAGGTTAAGGCTGGGAGAAAACATCCTAGAGGAGTCATGAATCCACTTCCCATAGCTGAGTGGAAATGGGATGATATTATGATGGACATTGTTATGGGACTACCAAAGACTCATAGAAAAAATTATGCAATATGGGGATTTGTTGATCGTCTTACCAAGTCAGCACATTTTCTAGTTATAAGAGATAATTTACCACTTGAACATTTAGAAATTATATATATTAATGAAGTTGTAAGACATCATGGAGTACCCTTATCAATTATTTCAAATCTTTATCCCCATTTTACATCATGATTTTGAAATGAATTCATAAGGCCTTCGATAGAGAACATTGTTTGAGCACTGCCTACCGCCCTCAAACTGATAGAAAATCATAACAGAATATTCAAACCAAAAGAATACATGTTGAGATCTTTCTCACTTGAATTTATAGGTATGTGGGATCAATATTTACCACTGGTATAATTTTTTCATAACAATAGCATCCATTAAAGTATTCTGATGTCACTATATGAAGTGCTATTGGGAAGGAGATGTCAGAAACCAACTTTTTGGGATTATGTTCGTGAAAGCAAACTCGTAGGCCCATAAATCATTGAGAAAACAATAGAAAAGGTAGTGATTATCCAAAACCAAATCAAAGAAGCTCAAAGATGGTAATAGTGCTATGCCGAAAACTGAAGGAATAATTTTGATTTTCAAGTAGGAGATCATGTTTTTGTGAAGGTATCTCCATGGAAGGGTGTTATACATTTCGATAAGAAGGTTATATTATTTCCCATGTCCATTGGACCTTTCTAAATTCTTGAACGAATTGGAGTTGTAGCATATTGTTTGGCAATGCCACCAAGTATCTCCAATGATCATGTTGTGTTCCACGTATCAATGCTCAAAAAATACATGCCTGGCCCAACGAATGTACTCAACTATGATAAAATAGACCTGGAACTAGACTTTTATTATTGTGAAAATCCTATCATAATTATTTATACCGGAGAACAAGTGTCGTGAAACCGGACGACTCGTCTGGTCAAAGTTCTATGGAGAAATCCTAAGATGGAAGAGGCAATGTAGGAACCCATGGAAATAATGATGAAGAACCACCCAAATCATTTTTTGAAGTAATATTATATGAATTTCAATGAAAAAATTATTTTATGGATGGGGGGATGTAACACCACAAACTTCCATGGTATGTTTCTCATCGAATAATGCAATAACTTGTGTTGTATGAAACTAGGAGTTTTAACACACCAAGACCAATCAAACTCACCATTATGAATATTAATACCCAATTTTTGAAATTTTATATATTTTATTTTTCAAAATAGACTTCATTTTTTTAATTTTTTTGAATATAAAAATTATCTTAAGATGAATTTTTGGTATTTATCTAAAAACATACAATTTTTGAAGAATTGTGAAATCATTGTGTTATTGTTTAAAATAATATTTTTATTTAAATATTTAGTAATTTTATTTAAATTTATAATATGTGAAAATAGATATATAATACCTATATATTTTCAATGTAATTCACTGGAGTCATTTTATAATAATATTAGATATATAAAATTTTTCTTGTATTTTTTACTGTTCTTTTACCCACCTTCTAGGCGTATTTGAAAATTTACATAAAACATAATTTTACCGCTTCTATTAATTGAATTTCAAAAATATGAGAGACAAGATAGACATCAGTATGTAAAATATGGATCAATAAGATTAAAATAATCTTTGGTGAACAGTTAGGTTTGACTTTTATTTACAACGGTTAAAAGTAAATAGGGTAATTAATGGTAAAAAATGATATTATAATCCCCATAAAACATGTCATAATTCTATTGGATAAGTGTATTTTGACCAAAATAATCATTATAAATAATATATTTTCCTTTTGGTACACTTGGAATAGATTAGGAAATTTATTATTATTTTATTTAAAGAATAGTTAAAAAAGTGCTAAATTCAATGTTTAATTACTAATCCATTTTTAATATAGGGTTATAAATATGATAATTCAACAATAAATATTCATTATAAATATAAAAATATTTCCAAAAATGGTATTTTATTTACAATTTATCGACATTAAATAATTAAATTTATTTATGATACAATGTTGATGCAGTAATTACCTTATTAAAGAAAGATTTAAATAATTAACATTATAAATATCCAAATAAATGTAAATTGAGAATTTTTATGAATTAAAATAATTTTCAAGTTTAATATGACATTTTATGGTTTTTTAAATAAATTTTTTTCAATTTCATATAGTTGTTATGACTTTCACAAAAACAAAATACTAAATAGTGTCAAAATTGACATAAATGAGATTTTATTTTTAATTGATATAAAATTCCTAAAAATATGAGGTTCAGTCAAAAGTCTTAGATAAGGGTAGATATATTAATAATGAACCAATTGGGGTTCTCTTGACTTTTTTTAGTATGATTATTAACCATTTATTATAATAATAAAAAAATACAAGGTAAAAGTTAAACTATTTTACCAAGAGCTAAATCGAAATGATATGGTAAATATGGAGACCTAAACCAATCTAAAACCTATTGGTTCAATGTTTTTTTCACCTATCCCTACCATATAATAGAAATAAATAATTTCAGAGCCATTATATACCAAATATTATTGTATAATAAAATAATATTTCAATCTTTTTCTAAAGTGACCCTCACCTATCTTATAAAAGGGTACTTCCCCTTCTCTCAAAATCACACCTCCATACCAATTTTTCTTGCTGAAACCCAATTCAAATTTCCCCCCAACTTCCATCACATAGACTTAGAGGAATTCCTTTGATTAGAAATCCAACCTATGTAGCCCTTTTGATCTACACAAAAAGAAACAATGGAAGAAGAGGTAATAATTTCACCACATCTTTCAATGTTATTTTCATCTTCCACTTCCTCTTCCCTTGTGGATTACATACCATAATAATATCTCTAGTACCTTATAGATACAATAATTTTATCATAAATATTGTACAACCATATTCATTGTTCTATCCATCGAATGAATGATTAGTCACCATACATGCGTACATATGGCTACCGTCTCAACGTCGTGGTGTAATTTATTATTCAAACACATCATTATTTTGATGGGTATAATAATGAGTATAACTGATTTAAAATATAAATATTATATGTTATGGATTCTGAATATATTATATACAATCCAATTACATATGATTTCTCCATAAATAAATGGATATTGTTGTTCGTGTGTACGTACGGACTACTGTCTCCATGAACGCTATGGAATTCATTCCCCATCATTACGATTAAAGAATAATTTTAATTTTATGATTAAAAATAATATTTAAGAAAATAATTTCATTATAGATATGAATCCAATCCATCATATTCATAAAAAACATGTCATTTATTACCAAACTTATAAATATATATGAATCAGCTAACAACCGAAACAATGAAAATACTGAAATATTATTAACAAAGAAATACTAGGAGATCATATATGATATCATATTTATTTTTTTGGTTATTTTATTATTCAATAAAAATGATTTAACTATTAAACAAGAGGTTAACATTCCCTCAATCTAGGAAAACTACAAGGTAAGGGTTATTTCTACCATCTCATCCTTATCCGAGATTGTTTATAGGTGAGTATCTATTGGGACCTTTCTATCAACCACATCTGTGTTTCTTAAGAATGTATTTCAAAACATTTTTACTATTTCCTATACTATGGTTTAATGTCATGCATACCATTTTTTGTCATTTTATTAGATGTTTATAAAGGAATCATTATCTCAGTTTCCAAGTATGGTCATTTATGACCTTTTGGACAAAATTAATGAAAGAATGTTTTTTAACTTATACAGAGAGTGAAACTATTTTCTTCCATGATAACACCTTCGAAGATTCCATTAGAATAATAAAAGAATATTTTTACACTAAATTTTTTCATTTATAATTATGTGACTTTTAAATGATTTGAAAATTGAAAGAGATATTTCTCTAAAATGGTTTTGATTTCACTTATTGTAACATCATTGATGGATTTTATATTTTTTTGAAGTTGATTTATTGTGATAAAAATTTCTATATTTTAATGATGGTTTTGTGATATGTTTGACTGTATATGTGTTATGTTTTTAACATTTATGTTTTATGGTTATTGTATTAACATTTTCTATGCTAGTTTTAATATGAATGTTTATGTTATGTTTCAACCTTTTTATATGAGAAATGCATTGGACATAGTAAGTTATTGGTGGAGTCCTATATAGCTCCTCAATGAATCAGTAGCTATCATGAGACAAACTTGTGTCTTGGCTTAAGGCCTTGAAAAAATCTTATTTTTATTCATGGCACGAGCCCTTGACATTGTGGTTATGATATTTGACATTATAAATTCCATAATTATGAAATTGGATATTGTTATTACATGTGATTATTCTACTAGTAGAATATCCATTTGAATATGTAAATTTAATTTTTTGATTTAACTTTTCCATATTATATTGAAGTTTATGTTTAAAATTCTTTCCTTTTGGTCTTATAGATTTCCTTAAATGTTTATTCTTTTATATGAATGTTTTTTCAACAGTGTTATCCGTACTGAGCACCCGAGCTCACCCAATTCAGTGTTTTATTTTTCCTAGGATGCGGTGAAGTATATAATTACCTACTTGTAGGTGTAGTATAAAGGAGATGAATGTGTTAAAAAGTCACAATTTTTTTTTCATTTAATAATGTTATGTAAAAATTACGTTTTTATCTAATACATCCAAGGATACTAAAGTGATCGGGATTTCGGGATTTCACCCCTTCTGATAATTTCAATGTTATTTAATAATGCACTAACTCTGGGTAACTAGGGTGAGGGTGTTACAAAGAACTTCATCATTCAATGATAAGTGAAATGGAGCCTCCCAAGGTGAAATAGTTGTCTATATAAATACTTCAACATGATGATTTTCCAGTTGATACTTCGTCTCTTTTATATCAGTAGAAGCCATTAAATAATAAGGAATAGAAACTGGATGAGAATAAAGAATTTACTCAATAGAAAATTCAACTTCCCATATAGGTTTTAAACTAGAGAAATCATATGGAAATAGGTACAGAAACTCAATGATTATTGGAGGGATATCACTGATAAAAATTCATAATTTATATAAAAATTATACATTTATATTACATTCCCCATATTTGGATAAGAAGGTTCGACTCTTCTCATGTCTGGATCCCATTTTCCATATAGGATAAGTGGAACAAGAAAAGTCATTTTATGGTACACCAATAGATTATAACATTAACTTATAGATTTATTGGGAATGATCTAATCCATCTTGCATATGATGTCAATAGGTTTCATTTCGATGACAAGAAAACTCCATGATAGCTCAATATTGGATAGTGAGAAAACACAAGCTGGACTACGGAGACTATTCGCTCCCTTAGTTCCAAGGGTTGTACTAATATAAACTGCATTTGATAAAAGATCAACTCGAATATTAACAATATTAACAATAAGGATTAAAATAAATATGTGAGATACAACATTATAATATAGAATAGATACTAATGGATAAGTTGTTTTAATTTTACCTCTTAGAGTTTTTGGAGCCATTTATGCTACCTCTGGAGACTTCCACTGTGTAGAGTAGCTTCTTTCCATATGCCTATGGCTAGAACCCTTTTTAACATGATTCATTTGATTTCCCTACATTTTTTTGAGGATATGATGATCCAAATCCACTATGTCTAGTTTAAAAGATATGACAGAATCATTTTATGTTCCTTGAACATTTGCTATGACTATTCTTGGGTGCATAGATTGAAAACCCTCCTAGAATTCCCTACCATAATACACTGATAAATTATCAATAGACTTAATTATGGAATTTTATAAGCTATGGAATGAATCCTCTATCAGGAACTACCATGAGAATCATCAATATTCCATTATTTCCATAAGAAACTCACTCTACCACTAGGAGAGAATGAAATTCATGATAACACTGACATTCTAGCCAGGTCTGTCTTGACCATCATTGCCCTATCTAGTAAATCAGTATAATTGGGAAGCATTAGTAAGAAAAAATTAGAACAGATATCTAATTGATTTCCTAACTCAAACAATAGATCCATCATCCTATCATTAGATACTATCATAGGAGAAAATTGCACTAGATCATCTATTCTATTTTAATATAGGTTCATGGTTCTATCATCCACATCATGATTAAAAATATATATATTTGGAAAACCCTATAAACTCTAGATAAAACTATGAGGTAAAAAGAACATTATATTCCTTCCACTCTAAGCCATCATGTTTCTTTTTCATCTTCATTGTGTACCACTATATCTTAATCAATCCTTCCAGCATGAAGGTGGAACACATTAGCTTGATTGCATCTAGTTCCTCTAGGTACTCAGTCACATGTTCTATCTTTCCCAACCATTCCTCAGCATGATAATTATCAGTATAGACTTGTAAAATTTTGGGATTCTAGTTGGGTAATGCATTAGAAAAATTTCTAGGAACATCCCCTTGAGGTTCAACATGTTGTTCCTAAATAGGGATTGGTGGTGGTTCTTGTCCCAAAGAAAAGATAATATGCACTATCACCTCAACCATATTCTGATCCACATTGGTATTTTATCACTATTTTTCAACAATACCTTCCTCCTGGATCCAATTTTCATATATTCTTGGTGGCATTATGCTACACAACCTCATCATATAACAATGAAGATATCAGATAATGCTCAAATAGAGCTACCAGGGAATGATTATCCCATAAAAAATACCCAACAAGAATTTTATTTCACTATATCCAAATAAAAATAGGGAAAAGTTGAAAAATAATCCGTACTATATCTTTTCCTAACCACCCATTGAGTTTGATGGTTTATTGTGGTGACAAGTAGTCAGTAACTCTATCAGAACTAACTCTTATGTCCCAAAAAGATTTAAAAAATGCATACTAACATCATTAAAAAAATATCAACATCCTACTCCAATACCACTTTATTATGAACTATCCCAGGTACCTTAATAACCCAGTAACTGAGTACTCTTTATATATCAAAGAGGTCATTCACCATCCCCATGGGTGGGAGACAATAACCTGGCATTATATAACATGCAAGTGGGGATGATTTCCCACAAAAAAATAGATGAAGAAAAAGAAATAAGATGGTGTGAATACCAATGGAAGCTACATTGGGAGTAATATAACAGAATAAAAAATGTCATAATACCCCAATGTACTATAAAAATGTACTAAAACATAGTAAGACACCCTAGGCCCCTATGTACACAACTCACCATGTCCAATGTTCAACAACTGGATACACCTACATGATATCATTTTCCCATGCTCAAACCAAGATGGAGACTATCTACAAACACCTAAAGGGAAAAAGAATTGTGTTAAATAAAAATCATAGTTGGGCCCCACCACAGTCTCCACAATAGATAAAAATAATAAATTAACCAAATTAATTCCTTCATTTTATAAAATAAACAGATTTGGATTTTTCAAAGCATAATTAAAAAAGTGTTTTATATAGTTGAAATGATGGAAAAATTACTTTAAAAAACTTTAATTATGATGGAATATTTCTAAAATAATGGGTTAAATAAAACATTTATGTAATATAGTTTGTATAAACTTGGAATGCATATAAATATGTTTTACAACATTGTAATAAATTTATATATCAACTAAAAACCAGAGGGAAACATGGTCATTTTCTAAATAATTATGATAGTATTATGGATATAAGACTTTGTACTATCAAAGTGAACTCTACAATATGTGTATACACATGTCCCCTATACACTATACAATGGCTAATCTTCACCATCCCATCGTGGATGTGACCCTTTGCATGTGTGTTTTATAATGTTGTAATAGTGTAGAGTGTGCCCAAATAACTTACCCACTACCTATGGATTATATTTTACCAAACAAAAATAATTATGGGAAATTTATTTTATGGATATTTTAAATATATTTAAATACCATTATCCCAAATAAAAATTCTAATTTCCCATTTAAACCCAAAATGGTGTTTAATAAAAATCATTCCACATTCATAATATAAAACCAGAAGGATTCTATCAACACATTTTTATTCAATTTTAAAAATATTTAATTCCATTCAAAACCAATTGCATTCAGATAAAAATACATTTCCACAATTAAAAGAAACAATTTATTTTAAATCATTTCCATTAATATAAAACCACAAATTTCTATAAACAAACACCAATCAAATGGAATTGGTGGTTTTTTCCAATATCCATGCCAAATCAAATTAAAATATCCATATTTAATTGATTTGTGATTTTTATAAATTATTTTATTGAAATATTGAAAATTGTAATAAATCAAGCAACTACAGCTTAATACTTTTGGCTAAATTCGACAGAATCACTGACCTTTTTCTTAAAAAACTACACTAGTTACATGACCCACCAACTAGTATGAAGGGGTATAAGACGAATAATAACAACTGATATGTGATATATAACATAATTGGACATAGATTGATCAATTATAAGGTGGTCTAATGAAATTTCTATGGAGTAGATATTGTGAAAGTGGACAAATGAGAGATAACTCTTAACCATGAATCACACCGCTATCACAACATTGATAATAAGCATAATAAGAGGATACACAAGGGTTTGGAGGCTCCAAGACCACCAAAATAAGGCCATATGTCAAAGGAGATGAATCTATAGTGTATCCCAAAAGAACAGTCCATCTATACTACCTATTTAAAAAAACATTTGTTGTATTAATGAAATGTAATACCAATAAAAATCAAGAAACCGTGAAATTTCATAACAACCCAAAAAAAGTCACCTCATATTAAAAACTGAAATATATGTTAAAAACATATATTAAAATCATTCACAACTTTTAATGGAGCTTCATGAAATTTACCTTTCACAACATGATGCCTTTTAGAGCTTGAATCCTGAAAAAATACACCATGTGTAACCTTGTTACATGACATGTACCCCTTCATAATCCCATAATTTTTTTTTATTAAAGTTGAGAATCCATTAAATCATTATATTAATCTTTATAGGTATCCTCCCAATTCATTCATAACCCTATCGAGTCATGAAAATGAGAAACCATTACAAGGATAAAGATGTACATGTCAGATCATTAACGATATGTTACTAAACCCCTGATTCCAAACTCAAACTCAAATATGAAATATAAATTTTATTCTATATTTAGAATATATCTATGAAAATAACATTCAAATAAATTAATATTGAATTAATTAATTATTTTTTATTAATTATTCTTTGAAAATTAAAACTTCTAGGAATTCTTCCAAACTCATAACCTAGGGTAAACACAGTATTCCGTGACTATTTAATTTTTCATAAAAATATAAATTATAATATTATAATTTAACAAATAATATTACCTATCAAAATAATTTAAATAAAAAAAATTCCAATTTCTTCTCAATTTCACATTTTGGAAAAATACGGGTCTTTATAGAAAGGAGTCGACATTCATTTTGAACGGTGAAACTTGAAAATCATCATTTATATTTTCTGTGTATTTTTTTGTATTTTATCCTATAAAAATAAAGAAAAATATATTGATATAGATAAAGAATCATAACCTAAAAATTAATTATGTGAAAATGAGAATAATGGATAAAAAGGGGGGAAAAAGAACACCAAAACTAATTCACACCCCCCTCAGTTTATAACATATCCCAACCAATCCTCTCATATTTTATGAATGATTATTCATAAAATACCATCACATTTCAGGAAATTATGTTTTTAATAGAGATGAATATAATTTTTTTAATCAAAATTCATAATTTTAAGGAAAATATATTTCAATAGAAAATTGATTTTTTTAATCCAAAACTGGTTGTATTTAAATATATTGACTATTTATTATATATTAATAAATAAATTTTAATTATAAAAATATTTATATAAATTGATAATGTGGTTTATATAATTCATACCCATCAATTATATTTATTTATATTAATGGTTACTAAATATTTTGGATTAGGTAGACTTAGTATTGTGTATAAAAGAAGCTATCAAACAAATAAAATGTATTTTAGTAAAAAAAACATATAAAATGTCCGGGGTAAACATTATACCCACATAAAAGTTAATTTTTCCGATAAAATTTCATCACATTTTTAAAATAAAATTATACTTCTTCTTTGGCACATCATCAAGTTCTCATGTAAATTCCATGAATTTATTAGTCCTTGAAAGAACATTAACTAATTGATTATGCTTATTCTTTATAACCTTATATCTAAAATTTATTATTACTACATATTCTTCATTTTAGGTAATATCATACTATAGCAATGAAATGTATGTGTTTATTATCTTCAATATATCATTTATCTACTTCATCAAAAGTGATACGTTCAACACATCATGAAATTCATAGAGGTTCAGCGGAAGTGTGGAGAGATACACAACGATCTTTACTTGGTCAAGAATCCTAATGTTGTTAATATACATTGGTATAATCCTTAGATTAATTCCAAATACCATAGTCATATTAAATGTAAGAATTCACAGGAATAAAATACCACCAAATTATAATTATAGATCTCTCTATTTAATTTCATCATAAATCTTTTATTGACTATTATCTTCTTTGTTACTTTTTTTGAATGTCTTTATACTTCCATAAATTTTTTTAGGAATATGGGGAATCAATGTCTTTGACTCTCAAACTTCTTCCTAGTATGGTGGAAATTTATTCTTATTTTTATTGATGTATTAATAAGTATCCATCTTAATTTTCAAGTGAAAACTATTTTTATAAGGGCATTTGATTAAAGGATGGCACTGATCCCAACCACCATTGAAATATTGAGAACAATATATTTGAATATCCTATATGGCTTGAGTGGTTTTATTTGATTTAACATCATCCAAATAATGATAAGTGATACTAAAACCTTACTATATATGAAGATATTATTGATTACTTCTCTAGAACAATGTGATAAACCAAATATTTTGGTCAAAAAAATAGAGTGTAGTAAACCATGGAACATTTCCACATTTATATACAAGAATGATAATCAATAGATAATTACCATCTTATAGAAATTAAATTTGATGGAATATTGAGGTAATATAATGAATGCCTAATATCATCATTAGCTTTAGATGTATTGGGGTCCTATGATAAAAACGACAGGGACATTTTCCCACTTATATACTACTCTATGTATTAGTTTTAATATCCCCTTATACATTTTACAATCAACATTATCCTATTGAAATATCATGATGAAAGATAGATACATCATAATATCTCAATGCATGTTATCTAACCATAAATTCTCCATATGATCTATGAAAATATTCATACATATAGAATTAATAGAGAATGATGAGTTATGAGCTTCATGAAACAGTTCCTTCTTCAATTCATATATTAGAAGGACACAGATAATGTCCATAAAATTATCATTCCATAAAAATAACTGAAGAACTCATGAAAATTATTAAATAAACATAAAAATTACATAATTGAATAGTACATAATATCAGATGAATATTTAATACATTTCATCACAATACACTACCAGGGACCATAAATTTTTCTTGAGTTTGAATACTAGATACATAAGAAACATATTTCAAGAATGATCCTAATCATTTCTCACAAATTTCATCATTCATAGTACCCTTATTTGAAATACTATACTAATATGTTAACTTCATAATTAGGGAAAAGAAACATAAGAAATTATGATATTATATTCTGAATTTTGTAAACATGGTAGACATCAATCAAACGATAGAATATGATTATCATAATGTTATGTTTACATTATAACGTTCATTTTTTCAGTATAAATGAATATTTGTCGTAATATTATAGATCCCACACTCTACAACCAAGTCTCACCAAAACTATTAACAAATAAGGGTGTCAAAAAATTAATCATCATTCAATATTCATAACATAATCATGTATAATATTTTTAGTGTGGAATAATAATCTTATGAACATAAATTTTTGAAATCATTTCCATTCATATTATTATGAAGAATATAAATAATATGATCATACGCATGCATAAAAATCTGAACATCATCACTCAAAGTCATATCCTCTTATAACATTTTAGAATAACATGAGAGATTTCATACTCACATATAATAAATGTGACCATAGATATTCAAAAACACGTTCAGGATCATCATTATCATTGAATGAGATATGAATATCACAATATCCGACTCATTGGAGGGCTAAAGATGGATTCAACTTTTTTATAATCACAGTCCATTCTTAATTATTCCACAAGTTCATCAAAATATTTTTCATTTTCCATTTCATGGATCATGTTAAATAATATTGGTTTCAAAAAGAATCCATCTTCATAATTGGTAATCATAAAAAAAGAATAAGGATGGTATCATTGGATCACGTCCCCAGTGGAAAATAATTATCACCAAAGTTTGTTTTTCTTAAATTAAAATACCTTTAAAAGATCACTATTTTTTTTTGGAAAAATTACTTTTTTCATTTTAAAATCCCATATATAGAATATAATGATTTCAAAATTAATAGGTATTAAAATTTCCATTTAAAATAATGAGAAAAATTCACAAGGAATACATAAATAATCTTTGTTTTCCTTCATATTTTTTTCATGATAAATATAAGAAAAAATTAGAGGAAAATGGATCTATTACTGCAAATTATATTAATAACATTATAATAATATAATATATTGAGTTTAATGTATAAGAACTAATAATGTAATCTCAATGGAAATTTATCATAGACTATCCCAAGAAGAAATGTGATTGTAAAATGAATACCACACAACATTGGTAATATCTGAAACAAAGAATCATGAAATATAGAACAGTATATTTATTTTTAAATACTCATAGTTTTCCAAAAAAAATAATCATAGAAGGAGTTAATGGTTTAATATATACAGAACAAAATGAATTCAATGACTTAATATTGCATATGTCTCACAGAAATAAATTTTTAAAAAGAAACCATAACATCAAGTCTCACCATGACTCATAATTGTTCAAAACTCTTGTATTATAAATAATGATATGTAATAAATATATTACAAAACCAAAATGATATATATCATTCAATATATGTTTTACTTATTACATCTAATATCTTATTTAAAAACAATTCCTTCTTTAAATTTCCATTTTTGGGATAATAGTTTCATTTTTCATATGTTTTCTTATTTGGATGTCCTAGTAATTATAAATAAGACATGGTTTCATAATAAAACTCTTTTTTACCATTTCATTTTTAGGAAATTTAATCATTATATTACCATCTATAACATATTCATATAAAGAAGTTATGAAAAATTAAATACCTTACTTTGTGGAATGGGTAGTCAGGATGTGCACATATGTGATGTTTCCACCTTTTGATGGATGTAATGAAAGAAAATAAAATTGTAATTAAATTTTAAAGAACAAAAATAATAAAATTAATATCATATATATTCAGTATATTAGTAATTATAACAATAAATATGATGCAGTGATGAAAAATGAATGACATTGTTCATGGAGGAGGTAGTCCACATGCACACATGAGTGATAATTTAACCTTCCACTTGATGAAATTAATATGGGTAATGGTTATGAAATTAAAATAATAAAATCAAACTATATGGGATATAATAATTTTATTTTATTTTAATGGTTAGAACATAATTTAAGGAGGTCAAAGAAGAATTATATATAAAGAGACAAGTTAAGAAAATTACCTTATATTTGAAAAAACACTATTTGATATATAATAAAGGACCATAAGGAAGTTCTTATAAATAAAATATTAAAATATCCCGTGTTTTTTTCTAGATTTTCGTTATTATGGAATATGAATTTTCCTAGTTGGTGGATGGGATGAATTCTAAACCAACATTTTTAATGTAATTCTGAGAGTTTTAACCTTTTATATTGACTTGTCTGGATTGACTTTTAGGATTTATAGGAGTTGGGAGTGAACTAGGGCTGTTTCCGTGTATATATGGTTGGTAGGTGGGTATGTGGATATTGACACTATTCATTTATGCTATAAAAAATCATTTATAGTGTTAATGTTCTTGATAGTAGAGATCCCCTCTATCTGATGTTTTTAATACTTAACCCATTGGTTTATTACATGAAATGTATTTCTAGAATCATAATCATGGAATTTATAGTGAAAGCACCAATTTTTTCAAAATAAAATCATTCATCCAATATATGTTTTTTTGTAATATTATTTATCTCTTTCCTTCCCCCCAACAGAAGTGCCAGTAGAGCGAGAACTCCCCTCTACTTTAATCATTTTATGGTGGGAACTGTAGAATCTAGGGTCTGAATTTAATTTCATTAAATGTTATAGATTCCAATAAGAAATCCATAAACTTCTCTAACTCCATTCCTTTGTTTATCTTCTCATGTCAGATGATATCTTTTTGCAAGATGATATGATGTATTTTTATGGTGGTAATCTATTCATCACATTTCTATCAATCATTTTCGAATCAACGCTAGATAAGGGATAGTGAAGTGTCATAAGCCTGAGGTAAGTTATATATATATTTTTATATAAAATTTATATTGTTTATAAAATACACCATTGTATAACACCATTGATATCCGATGGTTCACCATGTAAATGGAATGTTTAACATGTAAATGCTTATACATATATTTCTATAAACATTGTGTTATTAAATTTCATTGTTATATGATTTATATTAGGAATAATACAACCCCATTGGGGGTGTATCTTATATAATTTGACCATAATGATTAGGGTTTTAGTTAAATCCTCTTTTTAGGTGTCATGACATAACCACTCACAGAATGTGATGCTAAATAAAAATAATTTAATGATTAAAGGAATGGTTCTTTTCTCCATATCCTAAAAGGAATGCACATATTATTATATTACCAGACTTGTAAATGAAATGACCAATTAAATAAAAAAATGATAACATAAGGGATATAGAATTGGCCCATATTAATTAATGAAATAAATTCATGGATCATCTCACACAATAATTGTTTGTGGAATGGGCCTTCCCATAGAATTCTTAAATACTTAAAAATGGAATGACCCAAATTTTATACTAGAATTGTGGTATGAAATGGTTATAGACGTGGTATTACTTATTATTATTTTAAATTGAGTTTAATTATTATGATGAGTTGTAAAATAGAACGGATATATCTTAGGGAAAATTCTTAATTATTGACAACATATTCTCATTTACATATTTTTCATGGTACGGATGTTTGGAGTCCCATATTGTGATGTTTCTATATGTCATCCCTTATTGTGATACTCAAGCTTGGAATCACTTATTTTGATACTCAAGCATGCAATACCTTATCCGGATACATATTCAGGTTTTCCATTATAAATATTCGATGATACTCTTCTGTATAAGCATTGATCAATTAGTTATGCATCAGGTTGTTCATAGAACTAACTATCTATAAATATATGTCCATATATTTTAATATTTATATAGTATATATATACATAAATATTTATACACACATATATATATATACATACATATATCTTTATATATGGACACACCACATTTGAGATATTCCACGATAATTTGAAGAAGGTATTTTCGGTTGAATGTCCTTGAGACACCTAATTCCTACTTGATTACATATACATAGTCAATAATTTATTTATCTAACCTAAAAACTAAACAAAATTATATTGAAATGATATATATCTTTTGACACCATTGGTGGGGCATGCTGATCATATATCATTCCCTGTTTGAACCACAATTGGTACTCGAACAGACCTCATGATTATAGGATCAATATCATGGATTATACATTGTTTTTATTCTTTTACATGGGAGAAAAGGAGAATAAGAATGAACTAAATATCAGTATTATTTGGGATATAGAATTTGTTTATTTTTGGCATTTTTTATGTAGTTCATGATTTATGACTTCTGCTTTTATATAATCGGATCTAATGGACAAACATAATTTCATATATGGAATCATCCAGTTTATATATGTATATTCTATCAATTATTTATGTTATTCCAGTTATTTTTAATTTATTATGTTACAAATTTCATTTTTTACTAATATAGTTGTTATAGTCTCACCATTGTGTCATAATTACAATGCCACTACCTATTGGAATCCTCTAGAATATGAGATAGTGTTCTCAAGGCCATATGTTTAACAATATGGATACTCTATATAGAGTGATTCATTTTAGGATATTATAAATTTGTATTAGAGCTTATTTAACTTTTTAATAATATTTTTGGATGGTAGATAAGATACTAGGAATGTGTTGGCACTTTGAAAATATCTATGTTTGGGAATGCTAATGCTAGATGTTGGAATAACGCCATGTTTATAGATATGGGATTGTTGTTACTAACGTTCATTATTATATTTGATAATTCATTCACCATGAGTGAATGATTTACTTAAATCTACTTACTGATTTCTGAAATTTATGGTATTTTGACACTTGCCTAATATTTCAAGGAAGTACTTTCCCATTCAACATTATAGGAACATATATATTCACATACCCAACAATAAGGTTTATATTTCATGATTCCCTAAAAATGATTGATGTGCCTATTGTGTGTTATCATAATTTGTAAACATATACCAGGTTTTGGTGATTTTTTTTCTATTTACCATGTATTTGTGGTTACCTATTTAAATATCTTTATTCGTTATTGTAATTCAATAGAAATCATATTTTATAAATGATGTGTGGTCTGTTAAATTATGTGTGTTCGTCAACATAAGTGATGCCTTCCTCCATAGCTTGATGATGAAATTCCATTTAACTAACTGGTTTTAGTATGTTTGACACATGATCTAGTAGTTTGATGGGATGATACATTATTGGTCATCATTAAATTTATTCTCATTATAATTTATAAATATAATCTGCACTAATAAATTTCAAAACGTGTCCCATATAGTTGAAACATTGTGCATGGAACTTTTATATTTTACGGTCGCAGGTAAAAACCAAGTTGTGCCTATATAAATTCTAATGTGACTTGAAATCGCATGTGCCATATAACTAGGGAATGGTGACTCATCTTAAAGAACAAAGATCAATATAAAAATATCTTATGTAACTTTTTATAGAAAATGGTTTTTGTTGAATGATAATTTAAATTGGAACTTATAAAAGATCATACCTCTATTATTATATAATGATAACCCATATGACAATATCTCTAAATGTACATCTGGACCAATGTGGGTCAGTTGGGCCATGATTCTTATGATATAAACTAACTACATTCATAGGAAATTTTGAATAAACTAATTATTCCCTGATTGGACACCATATTTATTTATTTTCATTTCTACTTAACCCCTGGGGGAATTATAATAATAAATTTGATAGTTATTTAAAGTTTCAAATTTCAAATATAGTGTGTTATGTATTAATTTATGGTGGAATCATACATGATCATCCATATTTATTTGATAAAGACGTTTTTATATTCTTTTGATCCTTATTAATATTAGGTTTCAATTCATTAAAATGATAGTTCAACATCAGTGGTGTTTTAATCTACAGTATTGAATTTATATAGACTTTAGTTTAACAAGGTTATGATAAATTTATGGCTAAATGATATTAAAAGGTAAATTATATGAAATTTTTTTTGAAGGTCACAAGTCGTCATCGAAATAAACTGTGTATAGTTGAAAGTAGACATTCCTTGAAAAGGATACTGAGCATTAATTATAGATCTCAAAAGGTTTTTTATTCTATTTCTTAAATCTAATGGTCATGAAGTAGAGCATAGTGATATTTAGTTAATAAATAAAGTATTAAATAGTCAAAAACATATGTTAAATGAAGGGTTAGGCCATTCGAGAAACACCCTTTGAAATTGGAAAATGGTAGTGTGTTGAGTTGCGATCCAAATAATGGTCTGTGTGTTTTTTAATCAGGTTGAGTTAATAGGATTATTAATTGAGTAAATTAAATCCTTGGGGAAGAAATTTGTTGTCTGGAATGATGAAACTCGAAGAGATAATATCAAATGTGAATACCCAATGATCATAAGCTTTTATCAAATCTTATTTGAATCAGTATCCCTCTAGGTATCACTCCACTATAGGGATTCTTAGAAAGTATCAGAGCCTAGTAGTCTTATGTTTGTTTGGTGATGATGTTAAATTTTTTGTAATGGGGATTTCCCCTCTAAGGATCATGATTCCATACCTTCTCTTATTTATAAACCTTTCTTGGGGTTTATATTCATATAAGATGTGGTAAAATAATATACCATATGTTTATGTGGTTGTTTATGGAAGAACCATAGGGATAATTGGATAGACCGAACGTCGCCATTTTGATATTGGGTTTGTAGTTCAAGGTTGAAGACCTAGATGGCCCCAGTTTTTGGATAGAACCTACTTCGTCAATAACATTTATTTTTATCAATGAAAACTATGATGGTGGTTATTTATATTTTATGGATGCTTTTTTGGGTAATGATCATGGATGTATACTTGTTTTTGTGATTAATGGATTATATTGTGTTGGGATTTTCATTATAAAAATAATAATACATGTGATTTTTGATGATGGGCTAAGGGTTCAGGATTTTTCAATTGACATTTATGGGATGCATTATTTAGGATCATGGACCAATTATTAAATCGAATTATAGTTTTCACATTAACATTTTAATTAGAATCATGAGATGGGTGGTCATTTGATAAAGGTTGGAATTACTGAGCTGTCTAATTTTGAAGAGGAGCTTCAAGGAATCACTTGATGTATGGGAATTAATGTGTTTTTATCATGGTTAGGTATCATGTATGATGGTTGACTCATTGAGACAATTTTCATGTAATGAATTGGTTTTTAATGTATATACACCCATTGTGTCTGTAACATTTTGTTCACCCTGATTTCACAATGAAACTATATGTTATTTAATATCATTGAATGTGTCGGTGCGATCCAAAGGAAAAATGTTTAATAAAAGTGATACTTGTTGTAATGGTGTCCTAGAACATTAGGGTAAACAAAATAATGTTTCAAATGATGGATGATATTTTGGAACTAAACCGTATAATGAGAGACAACTGACCCATGGGAGGATTGAGACATTTATAATCATGAGATGTAGAGTTAGGTGTTGAAAATTTAAAATTATGGAATGTTTGATGGGATTAGGGATTAGAGAGATATATAAACCCTTATTTATAAAATATTAGTTTAATAATTTCCTATATGTGATCATTTCATATATATTTATGTTGTCCTTTGTAGTTTTAGAGATCATCGGCTATTTATTTATATCTCTAACTAAATAGCTTTTATAAAATGGTGAGGAAACTCTATGCTAGTTTCTCTATGGGAATGGATATATTTTATGAAAATGAATCCCAATACACATTTTTTCATTTTATATTGGTGGCCCTTATACTATTTTGAAGCATAGTAAACATTATCTGAAGTATTCCCTAGAAGCGATAATAGGTTATGGAAAACACATTCATTATCACTCAAGAATGATGAGATTCATTTCCATGTTAGTTATTATGTCT
This sequence comes from Viscum album, assembly GCA_963277665.1. Taxonomy (NCBI): domain Eukaryota; kingdom Viridiplantae; phylum Streptophyta; class Magnoliopsida; order Santalales; family Viscaceae; genus Viscum; species Viscum album. Next base: position 2,131,198,396 of record OY728120.1, read on the forward strand.
AAAGTTGTTTGAGCCATGGACACTAATTATTGTGAATTTCTCATCATTTATGTGACTGTAAGGATAATCAGACGGTGTGGAGTGGTATATCCTTCACCGATGGGCTACCACCATGTGATTGGCCGACAAAACATTGATACCATTCGATTTAAGGTCATTATTGATATTTTATTTCATTAAAAAAGAGGATCTTTTTTCTAACTATACTTCTCTATAAATTCCATGTAACATTTATGTTGTATAATTTGGCTATATACACACATAGAAGTGCAACTGAAAATGGATTTGTAGATCCATAGTTTTTATATTAGATTTGCACGAGTGATTAGGAAGGGGAACGATGATGGTTATCAATAGGAAATGGTTCAGCCCAGAGACATCTCCGGGGGATGATTATGAGATTCAATGATCATTATTTAAATTTTATAATAGTACCATAGATTAATGGTTCCAAAATCTATATTTTATGAAAAAAATCAATAAAATCTTGGCACATTCAGAGAAAGTCTAGAATAGGTTCATTGAATTTTGTTATTTAGAGATTTATTTTATGGTTAGTGAGAAAAAGCGTTTGGAGAACCATTTTTTTTCAGATGGGGTTGGTTCACAGTTTGTCCTGGGGTTTTCATGTAAATTTAGGAATAGATAATTTCAACGTGTTCAATTTGAAATATCAAATTTAAATAATATTTTTATCACCCCAAGCTTCTACGGTACACTTCACATTGAATAATACAGTGGTGTGTGTTGTACGCAACTTCGAGTTCTAACACACGCCACAACCAATCAAACTAGCCGTTATGAATAGTAATACCCACTTCATGAAATTTTATAAATTTTTTCTTTAAAAATGGACTTCATTTTTGGATTCGTAATATTGAAATTATCTTAGGGTTAATTTTTGGTATTTTTTGAAAATATTCAATTTTGGATGAATAGTGAAAAAACACTGAGTTATAGTTAAAATCTGAATTTTTAATTTAAATAATAATTAATTTTATTTAAATTTAATTAAGGTAAAAATAGATAAATGATACCTATATATGTTAAATTTAATTCAATGGAGTTATTTTAGAATAATTTTAGATATATAAAAATTTTATTTTTCTTTTCACCGTCTATTACCCACCTACTAAGAGAATTTGGAAATTCACATAAAACATAATTTTACCACTTCTGTGAGTGGAATTTTGAAAATTTTAGGGAAATGGTGAATATAAAGGAGTAAAATGTGGTTCAATAGGATAAAAATAAATTTATGTGAATAGTAACTTTTAACTTTTACTTACCACGGTTAAAAGTAAATAGGGCAATTAAGGGTAACAACGATATTAATATTACCCTAACACATGTTCTAATTCTATTGGACATGTGTATCTCGACCAGAAACAACCTTTGGAATAAAATATTATCATTTAGGTACACTTGGATTAGATTAGGACATTTATTATTATTTAATTCAAAGAAGAGTTAAAAGAGTTAAAATCAACGTCTAATTATTAAAACCTTTTTAATATAGGGTTATAGATATGATAAATTCGATTGTAAATATTTATTAGAAAGAGATAATGATTTCCTACATAATCTTATTTTATTTATAATTTTTAAACATTAAACATTTTTATTTATTTACGACACAATGGTGATAATGTAATTTATGAATTAATGAAATATTTAAAAAATTGATATTATAAATACCGATATAAATATAATTTGAGACTTTTTATGAATTACACAAATTTTCTAGTATAATATGACATGTTAGTATTTATTTAATTAGATTTTTTGGAATGAATCATGTTGTTATGATTTTCAAAAAAATAAAATACCAAATACTGTCAAAATTGGCAAAAAAGAGTTTTTAAAACAAATATTATATTATTAATTGATATTAAATTCGAAAAATCTATGGTTCGGCCAAAGAACTTATATCATGATAGGTGTATCATTAATTGACCACTTGGGGGTCTCTTGGATGTATATAGTAAGTTTATTAACTATATAATATAAAAATAAAAGGTGACATGGTAAATGTCAAACTAATTAACTAAGAGTTAAAACTAAAAGATAAGGACAATATAGTGACCCAAACCTATATAAAACCTATTTGATGAGTGTTTTTTAACCCATACTCACCTTAAAATCTAAATAATACACTTTGGAGAAATTATAAACAGAATATGAATTTATTATAAAATAATATTTCTAACTTTCCCAAAGGCGCCCCTCCTCCCCCTTATAAAAGGACACCACTTATAATTAAATCTTCACACCTAAAAAGCCTTTTGGTTCGTCCATCCCCTGCAAAAATATTCTCTAAAATTTCCTAGATACAACTTACAGGCATTAGATTGATAATAAAGACTACCTAAGGATCCCTTTTGATCAAATCAAAAGTAAGAACCCGATTAAGAGATAATGTTTTCACCACCCTCTTTCAAGTTCCTTTCTTCTTCAACATATTATTTATTTGTTATTCCCATTATAAAATAATAACCCCAGTATATTCTATATATTGTGATGTTATTATAAATATGGTAAACCATATTCAGTATTCTATCCATCATTTGAATGTCATGTCACCATATGTGCGTACGTACGGCTTACCGTCTCCACATGGTGGTGTCATTGTTCTTCAAAACAATATTATTTGGATTGGTATAATAATGATGTGTAATTCATGTAAATAATACATATAACATGATTATTATTATGTATATATGATATACCATCAAATTATTTATTATTTTGTCACATTGTGTACGTACGGATTACTGTCTCCACAAACGCGAAGAGATTCATTCCCCATCGAATCAATTAATGAATAAATATCATTTGACGATTAAAAAAATAGAGACTGATTTCATTCTAGATATGAATAATATACATCCCATCCATAACAAATACGGCTCACATAACAAAGAACATAAAGGAAAATGAATCTGTTACCACCCGGAACGATGATAATACTAAGGTATTATTAACAAATCAATGTTAAAGGAACATATATGATATCATATTAATGTATATGATTATTGTGTAATTTAGTAACAATTATTTCACCATTATACAGGAGGTTAACCTACCCTCAACTAAGGAAAAGTACAAGGTAAGCTTTTATTTCATAATTTGTTCATTATCCAAGGTTGTTTTTACATAATTATCTACTGAGACCTCTATATCATCCACATCAATGTTTCTTAAAAATGTATATCAAATCATTATTACTATTTTATAGTCTTTGGGTTAAATTAATTTATACCTTTGTTTACTTTTTATAAGATGATTATAAAATAATCACTCTGTCATTTTCCAAACAAGTTCCTTTTAATCCTTTTCGACAGAATTAAGTTAAGAATGTTTTTTAACTTATACGGAGGGTGCGCTTATTTTACACCGTTGTAAAATATTAGAAGCTTCCATTATAAGATTATAAGAATATTTTCAAAGTAAATTTTTTATTTTATAATTATGTGACTTTTAAATGATTTCAAAAAAATAGATATTTCTCTCAAATAGTTTATATTTAATCTATGTCAAAATCCTTTGATATATTTTATGATTATTTGAAATTGATTTATTATGATACAAAACATCTATATTGTATTGAATGTTTTGCTATTATTTTGACTGGTGATGTGTTATTTTTATACCATTCATGGTTTATGGAGAAAGTATTGACATTCTGTATGCTATTTTTAATACGAATGTTTATGTTCTTTTTAAACCTATTCATATGAGGAATGCATTGGACTTAATATGTGACGGGGGGATCCCGCTATAACTCCTCGATGCATCGGTAGGTCTCATTAGACAAACTAGTGTCTTGGAAGAAGGCCTTCACAAAATATTATTTTTAGTCTTGGCACGAGGCCTTGACAATGTGGTTATGATAGTATATCATTATGAATTCCATTATTATGAAAGTGGTTATTGATATTGCATGGGATTATTCAATTAGTAAAATATCCATGTGAATAGGTTAATTGATTTATTTCATTTTATTTCTTCCATATTATGATTAATTTCATGTTTAAAAGGCTTTTGTTCTAGTTATACATTGACTTAAATGTTTATTCTTATTTATGAATGATTCTGATATATTGTTACCCCAATGGGGCATCTGAGCTCACCCCTTTCTATGTTTTATTTTCCCCAAAATGTGAAGAAGTAATTTATAAATGACCTGCTGGGATAGTATGTGGGGATATGAGTACGGGCTATGGAGACTAAGTTGTCGTAGTTTTCATTTTCATGATGCAATGTAAGACTTGTTAATATATCTATTGTTTCCAGGGATATTAAACTAATCGGTCTTTTGAGATTTGATCTTTCTTGTGATCATGCCAATGTTATGTAATAATGCACCGACTCTGGGTAACTAGCTTCGGGGCGTTACAGTTGGTATCAGAGGAAGATTAGTACAAACCTAGGAAGCTAGATTTAAATGAACTCTGATTAGGGCACATAGCCCTAAGATAGACATTGAGGATTAGTATAGAAGAACATCCTAGAATATTGGTATTGTAGAGATTTTGTGCGTTTTCCATGAAACACATCCCTATCTGGATATGAGCAGGTAAAGGCGGCTCTGACACATATCTACCTTGGGGTGAAACCCAAAAACACAACATTGAGCTAGACTCGAATGGGAACTGGAGCACGACAACATGCCTTGATTCACTCTTGGTTATGACACTACTGGGGGCTATGCATAGGATAATTGTGATTTTCATTACAAACCATTATGAAGGGTTTATGAGTACATAGTTCCCCAATGAAAACATTTTTATGATTGTGGATTATGTCCATAAATAATTCAATTAATGTTAACTAGTTTACAAGTATGGAATTATGTATTTTGATTCATAAACAGATCTAGTTTATTCTATGGTTTAGAAATGGAACCTAGTGGAAGAAATGAAAATTATATCAATGAAGACACTCTATGTAGGGATTTCCCTCTTACTCAAGAAAATTATTTTGGATAATGTGATGAAACTGGTTCTAATCAGCTTATCACAATACTGGGATAGGTCACTCAGGTTATGAATAATAACCTTACCCGTATGGAGAACTCGGATCTGCAGTGTGGAGGATCAATGTTAGATCCCTTCATGAGGAAAAAACCACCAACATTCAATGGGAGTACAAATCCCTTAGTAGCTGAGCAATGGATAAGTTTTCTAGAGAAAATATTTCAGGCTTTGGTGAGTAATGAAAGGGAAAAAGTTGTCATGACAGTTTATCACCTCACTGGAGATGCTGATCAATGGTGGTTATTGATTCAAAACACAAAGAAAGATGTTGAAGTATCAAATATGGAATGGAGGGAGTCTAAAGAGGTTTTTGTAAAAAAATACTTTCCTCGTGACTATCGAGCAGATATGGATATGAAATTTCTATGTCTGAGACAAAAGGAGTATGAGAATGTCAAAAAGTATGAGGCTAACTTTACAAAGATATCAAGTTATGCTAGGGATTATATAAGTAACCCAAGAAGTAAGATTTATCATTTCATGGATGGTTTAAAACCATTTCTTTGTCTAGCATTAGTCTCACAATCCTTCATGGCGTACGAAGATATTATTTCATGTGATATCAAGTCAGAAAAGAATTCTCTAACTCTTATGACTTTAAATCAAAGCAAGAGAAGAAGAGATATGCTGATCAATCATAGAATAGAAATAATGGGAAGAATGGAAATGTTGAATATCCATCCTATAGTAAATGTGGGAAACACCCCCAGTACATGCTTAAAAGGAATTGGACTCTCTTACAAGTGTGGTGAAAAAGGCCACCAAGATCGTGATTGTAAGGGGAAGAAGGAACGTACCAATGTTTAGTGATATAATTATAGGGAGATGAGTCATTATGAAAATTAATGTCCTAAGCGTCAGGGGAACATACCACAGAAAAGGCAAAGGGATCATGGCTAGGCTTATTCTATCACTATTGTTGAGGTAGAAGCTTCGAAAGACGTGTTGGATGGTAATTTAATGGTTTCCTCAAGTTTATAAAATGATTTATTTGATTTTGGATCATCACATTGATTCATATCATCCAAGTTTGCTAAGAAAATTAGACATTTACAATTTTATTTAACAAGGGAGTTGTCTGTTGAAACATTTAAGGGAAATATCATTGCTACAATGCTCTGTGGATCCATTCCCATTAGGGAATATACATGTTCTTTATCTGCTGATCTCATCATCATACCCATGACTGAATTTGATATAATCTACAGAATGGATAGGCATTCGGACCATGATGCGAAAATTTATTGTAAGAAGAAGGGGGTTATGATTTTTTATGATGATGATAAGGATCACCTTATCTTTTGAGAAGAATCTTCACCACCTAATTCTTAGCTAGATCCACCCATAGTAGCTCAACTAAATTCAATTATTGGGGAAGAAGAGAAGGAAATAACTATGGGTAAGGAAAGGAATGATCAAATAGAGGATTTACCTATTGTGAAAGAATGTGTAGATGTGTTTCCGGAATATTTAACAAGACATCCTCCAGAATGAGAAATTGAGTTTTCCATTGATTTAATTCCTAGTTCAAGGAATATATTGAAGACCCCTTATAGAATGGACAATGTGGAATTAATTGAAGCAATGAAACAACTAGGGTAATTGAGTAATAAGGGATTTATTTTCCCTAATGTTTCTCCATGGGGAGCCCATGTTCTTTTTGTTAAGAAGAAAGATGTATCTATGAGGTTATATATCGACTACAGGGAAATCAATGCTATAATAATAACGAACAAGTATCTCCTACCTCGCATTGATGATTTATATTACCAACTGCAAGGAGCTCAATACTTTTCAAATATTGAACTTCAATTTGGATACCATCAGTTGTGTGTAAAGAAGGAAGAAATACAGATGACAGAATATCGAACCAGGTACGGGCATTACGTGTTTTCAATAATGCCTTTTTGGCTGACTAATGCACCATCTGTATTCATTGACCTAATGAATAGAGTTTTCAAGGAATATCTCGATGATTTTTTTGTGGAATTTATTAATGATATCTTGGTATACTCCAAAATCTATGAAAATCATGAAAATTACTAGTGCATTATCTTAAAGACTCTTAGAAGACAAAAATTATATCGGAAGTTTAGCATGTTTCAATTCTGGCTTCCAGAGATTTAATTTCTTGTCCATATTGTATCCAATGATGTAATCTCTGTTTATCCTTCTAATACAAGAGCAATCCAATAATGGCCAGCACCAACTAGTATAACTATGGTACGCAGTATTATTGGTTTAGCATGTTATTATTGACATTTCATCCTTAATTTTTCTCAGCTGCCTAACCCATTAACAAAGCTCACACGTAAAGGGGTTAAATTAGTTTCGACAAAAGAGTGTGATGAATGTTTTGAAGAACAGAATAAAATATTATTTAATGACCCTATATTGACTCTACCATTGGGGAATGATGGTTTTGTTATTTACAGTGATGCATCAAAGAAAAGACTTGGTTGTGTCCTTATGAAGAATGATAGAGTTATTGCATTTACATCATGACAACTGAAATTCATGAGAAAAACTATCCTACTCATTATCTTGAGTTACCTGCTGTAATCAATTCTTTGAAAATATGGAGACATTATCTGTATGGTGAAAAATGTGAGATTTATACTGATAACAAGAGTTTAAAGTATATTTTATCACAGAAAGAACTCAACATGAGGCAAATGAGATGGCTTGAACTACTCAAGGATTATGATTGTAAGATACACTACCAACCAAGGAATGCAAATAAGGTGGAAGATTATTTGAGTAGAAATGATCATGGAGTTTTGAACAAGATGAGAATTTAAATGGATATTATTTTCATGGATTTAGTAATGATGGATATGGGAATCAACATCGATGGAGAAACATCAATACTTTTCAAGTGGTTTCCAATCCATCATTACTAGTAAGGATAAAGAGTTCTCAGACCAATGATGAATAATTTCAAAAGAATATTAAAGCTGTGAATGATGGGAGATTGAATGACTTTGTGTATGAAGATGGAATTTTGAAATTTTGGAGGAGACATTGTGTTCCCGATTTACCTGATCTAAAAAGGGAATTGTTGGATGATGCTCATTGTTCCAATTTCTCTATACACCTTGGGATCAAAAAAATGTATAGAGATTTGAAGGAACATTATTGGTGGGAAAACATGAAGAGGGAGATTGCTGATTTTGTATCAATATGTATGGTTTATCAACAAGTGAAAGATGGAAGGCAACATCTTGGAGGAGTCATTCAACCTCTTCCTATACCTATGTGTAAATGGGGTAATATCATGATGGACTTTTTAATGGGACTACCAAAAAATACTAGATGGAATGATGAAATATGGTTTATTGTTGATAATCATACCAAGTCAGCACAGTTTCTTGCTATAAGAGAATATCTAACACTTCAACTTATAGAAATACTATATATTAATGATGTTGTGAGACTTCATGTAGTACCCCTATCGATGGTTTCTAATCATTATCGTTGTTTTACTTCAAGATTATGGAAGAGTCTTTAGAAGGCCTTGGATACTGAACTTCATTTGAGCACTGCCTACCACCCTCAAACAGATGGACAATCATAAAGAACTCTTCAAACCTTAGAAGACATGTTGAGATCTTGCTCACTTCATGTTTTGGTTATGTTGGATCAATATTAAACTCTGGTAGAATTTTCATATAACAATAGCTTCCATTCATGTATTAAAATGGCACCATATGAAGTGGTATATGGAAAGAGATGTTGCACACCAACCTATTGGGATGATTTTGGTGAAAGAAAACTTATAGGCCCAGAACTGGTGGAGGAAATGATGAAAAAGGTAAAGGAAATCCAAAACCACATCCAAGAAGCTCAATGTAGCAGAAGAGCTATGCTGACAACTGAAGGAAGGATTTGGAATTTCAGGTAGGATATCATGTTTTCATGAAGGAATCTCCATGTAAAGGAGCTATACATTTTGGTAAGAAAGGTAAACTGTGTCCCAGGTACATCAGACCATTCGATATTATAGAGGTAATTGGGGTCGTAGCTTACCGTTTGGAAATGCCACCGAATCTCTCTAAAGTTCACGATGTGTTCCACGTATCACTGTTGAGAAAATAAATGTATGACCTAATGCATATACTTACTTACGTGGAATTAGAACTGGAACCCAATCTGTCTTATTGTGAAGATCCCATCAGTATTCTTGAATCAAGAGAACACGTACTGAGAAACTGGATGACTCGCCTGTTAAAAGATCTATGGAGAAACCATAAGATGGAAGAGGCAACGTTGGAACCCGAGGAACATATGATGAAAAACCACCCGAGACTTTTCATGTTGTAGTATTCTATTAATTTCAAGGAATAAATTATTTAAAGTAAGGGAGAATGTAACACCCTAATATTCTATGGTATGCTTCCCTTTGAATAATACAGTAGTGTGTGTTTTACCCAACTTCAAAATCTTACACACACCACAACCAATCAAACTAGACATTAGGAATAGTAATAACCACTTTTTCAAATTTTATAAATTTTATCATTAAAAATGGACTTCATTTTTGGATTCATAATATCAAAAATAGCTTTGGCTGAATTTTTGGTATTTTTCTGAAAACATTCAATTTTTGATGAATAGTGAAAGAACACTAAGTTATAGTTTAAATCCGAATTTTTTATTTAAATAATTATTTTTTTATTTCAATTTAATTAAGGAAAAAATAGAAAAATAATACCTATATAAATTTAATTTTATTAATTGGAGTTAGTTTAGAATAATTTAAGATATATAAAAAGATTATTTAACTTTTCACCGTTTTTGACCCACGTCCTAGGAGAATTTGAAAATACATATAAAACATAATTTTACCGCTTATGTGAGTGGAATATCGAGAATCCAAGAGACACAGTTAATATCATGGAGTAAAATTTCTTTCTATAAGTTAAAAAGAAATTTTGGTGAATACTAACTTTTAACTTTTATTTACGACGGTTGAAAGTAAATAGGGCAATTAAGGGTATAAATGATATTAATATTACCCTAACACATGTCCTAATTATATTGGACAAGTTTAACATGATCATAATAAACCTTAGGAATAAAATATTATCATTTAGGTCCACTTGGATTATATTAGGACTTTTATTATTATTTAATTCAAAGAAGGGTTAAAAGTTTAAAAATAAATGTTTAATTACCAAATCATTTTTCGTATAAGGATATACATAAGATAAATTCGATTGTAAATATTAATTAGAAAGATAAAAAGATTAACTAAATAATGGTATTTTATTTATAATTTTTGAACATTAAATAATTAATTTATTTATGACACAATGGTGATGCGGTAATTAATGAATTAATGAACTATTAAAATAATCGATATTATAAATATCCAAATAAATGATATTTGAGACCTTTTATGAATTCCACTAATTTTCTAGGATAATATGGCATGTTATGATTGATTTAATTAACATATTTAGAAGTATTCATGATTTTATAATTTTCAAAAAAATAAAATACCAAATTGTTTCAAAATTTTCATAAAATATTTTTTAAAACAAATGTTATATTATTAATTGATATTAAATTCCATAAAATTAGTGGTTAGGAAAAATAACTTATATAATGATAGGTTTATCAATAATGGACATCTTGGGGGTCTATTGGATGTATATAGTACGTTTATTAACTATATAATATACAAATACAACGTGACATGGTAAATGTCAAACTAATTAACTAAGTGTTAAAACTAAAAGATAAATTTAATATAGAGATCGAAACCGACCTAAAACCTATTGGTTGAGTGGTTTTAGACCCATCCCCACAATACCTTTTAAATAACATACTTTGGATCCATTATAAACTGAATATGAATTTATTATAAAATAATATTTATAGCTTTCCAAAGTTGACCCTCCTCCACTTATAAAAGGAAACCACATCTAACCAATTATTCACAACATCGAAGCCTTTTGGTTCTTCCAAACCATGCCAAAATGTTCTCTCAACTTCCCTCAATTCATCCTAGTGACCTTTTTCTGATCCAAAAGGCAACCTATGGAGCCCTTTTGCTCAAATCAAAAGGAAGAACCCGATTAAGAGGTAATGTTTTCACCACCCTCTTTCAAGTTCCTTTCTTCTTAAACATAATCATTATTATTTATTCCCATTATAAAATAATAAATCTAGAATCTTATATATAATGTGATGTTATTATAAATATTGTACAACCATATTCAGTATTCTATCCTTCATTTGAATGACATGTCACCATATGTGCGTACGTACGGCTTACCGTCTCCATGTCGTGGTGTAATTATTATTCAAAACATTATTATTTGGATGGGTATACCAATGATGTTTAATTCATGTAAATAATAAATATAAAATGATAATTATTCTTTATATATGTTATAACATCCAATTATATATTATTTTTTCACTCATGCATACGTATGGATTACCGTCTCCACGAACGCGATGAGACTCATTCCCCATCAAATCCATTCAAGACTAAATTTTATTTGATGATTAGAAATAATTTTTTGAGAAATGATATCATTCTGCATATGAATAATATACATCCCATACATAAAAAATAAGGCTCGCATAACAATGAAAATAAAGGAAAATGTTTCATTTAACACCCAGAACGATGATAATACTAATATATTATTAACAAATCAATGTTAAAAGATCATATATGATATAATATTAAGGTATATAATTCTTTTATAATTTAATAACATGTATTTCACCATTATATAAGATGTTAAACTACCCTCAACCATGTAAAAGTACCTGGTAAGGGTTTATTTTACAATCTCTTCATTATCCCAGGTTGTTTATACGTAATTCTCTAATGAGACCTCTATATAATCAACATCCATGTTTCTTAAAAAATTATTTCAAATCATTCTTACTATTTTACAGACTATGGGTTAAAGTCATATATACCGTTGTTGAATTTTTATAAGAAGTTTATAAAGGAATCTTTCTGCCGTTTTCCAAACAAGGTCCTTTTAAACCTTTTCGACAGAATTAAGGTAAGAATGTTTTTTAACATATACGATGGGTGCGTCTATTTTCCACCATTGTAAAATCATTGATGCTTCCCTTGCAGAGCTTATAACAATATTTTCAATGTAAATGTTTTATTTTATAATTATGTGACTTTTAAATGATTTCAAAAAAAGGTATATTTCCCTAAAATATTTTTGATTTCATCTATGTCAACATCCATTGATGGATTTTTAGATTATTAGAAGTTTATTTATTATGATAAAAAAACACCAATAATGTATTGAAGGTTTTGTGATATGATTGACTGTGGATGTGTTATTTTGATACCATTCATGGTTTATGGAGAATGTATTGGCATTTCCAATGCTATTTTTAATACGAATGTTTTTGTTATGTTTAAACCTATTCATATGAGGAATGAATTGGACTTAATAAGTGATGGGTGGTGCCCACTATAGCGCTTCGATGCATAGGTAGGTATCATGAGACAAACTAGTGTTTTGGCACAACGCCATGACAAAATCTTATTTGTAGTCTTGGAACGAGTCCTTGACTATGTGGTTATGATAGTCTGGAATTATGTATTCCATCATTATGAAATTTGTTATTGATATTTCATGTGATTATTTAATTAGTATAATATCCATGTGAAGAAGTAAATGACATTATTTCATTTTATTTCTGCCATATTATGATGATGTTCAAGTTTAAAAGGCTTTTTCTAGTTATACATTGCTCTAAATGTTTATTATTATTTATGAATATTTCTGCTATATTGTAATCCTTACTGGGAATCTGAGATCACCCCTTTATATGTTTTATTTTTCCCAGGATGTGAAGAATTAATTTATGAATGACCTACAAAGATTGTATGAGGGGATATGAGTGTGGAATATGGAGACTATATTGTTGTAGTTTTAATTTTTATGATGTTATGTAAGACTTATAATTTATCTAGTGTTTCCAAGGATACTAAACTAATCATTCTTTCGATATTTGATCATTCTTGTGATCATGAAAATGATATGTAATAATGCACTGAATCTGGGTAACTATGGTCGGGGCGTTACAATATTGGTGTTGGATTTTAGTATCCTTGTGTGTAATCATGAGGAGAGAAAAGTTTTGGGGACACAGTTTGGATACTGATAACATTCTTTGTTATGAAATTATTTTGGTTGGATATACGATGATTCATAATTGGATGTTAATTATCTAGAACATATGATGCATGGCACCATAGAATTGTGGACCAAAGATGTCACAAACCAAATCTGGCCGTCGCCAAAACTGGCACCAAACCCAGCTCATGACAAGGACAGAAGGGAATTACCCATCCCCATGGGTTGGAAGAAGTGCCTGTGTATTAGAAAATGAGATTGGGGAATGATTTACCCGAGTATATAAACACAACACAACAAAACAATCAATAAAACGAATCTGGATTTTTCAAACCAAACAATCATTTAAAAAAATTCCAAACTGAATTATATATTTTAAAACAACTAAATAATACTATAAAAAAGGTACAAAACCAAAATTAAACATCCCAACAACCCTCATGGAAAGGGGCATCGCCCTAAAGCCAAGTAGACAAGACTTCATTATCAAGGACCTGCTAGAAACCCGAACAACTGGAACTAAATAATGTTTACACAACATGTGACAAAAAAAACCAAGTCTACTTACACCCAAAGTGTATTCAGGGTGTGATACAGTGCCTATTTGGAAACTACCACTAAGAGATTCCAGGAGATAAACATTCAAATATGAAAATCAGGAATTTTTTTAAAAATATGTAATTTCTACTTACAATTTATAAAATATTCAACATAAAAAATCAGTTTTCATCTGGTCTAATTTAAACATTAATCAATATTAAAATAAATGGAAAAGATACTGAATTTTCCATCCAAATATACCGTATGTTGATTGTATGTATAAAGGATATAATGAACCCAAGAAAAAGGAATTAACCCCTAGGCACTAGCTCGTTGTGGGTCTCACGTACCTCGTATCTTGTTAAGAATAACCATCACAAATTTTTGTTCTCGTGCACGATCCAATAGTAGGGATCATACCCATAACCTAGTGTTCCCCAGTCAACATCATCATAGTTTAGTTAGAGTTGTTAGCTTCAATCTTCCTAAGTGAAACTGAGTCCAAACCCCCGAGATTCACTAGCGTACTAGTTCATGTCCACCCACCTAGATACCCAAGTTTTTATCTTTATGCTCAAACATTTCAACAAGTCTAGAAATATACTTTTAACATGAAAATTTCATTTCCATATCATAAATTCACCAAAATGACCACATGTATACCACACAAGTCACAAATGTCCACTTTTCATTCATATAAATTTTGAAATCCGAGTCAAACCAAAATAGCCCATGGCAATTTTCACATTTTTTTTAACACTTCCACAATTCCTTTAAAAAATTATTATAAACCATTACAAGACATTATAAATTACATAATATCCCTAGAGATTTCATATAATTCCTCATTCATCATTAAAATTCATTTTTCACAACACACTCACAAAAAACAACCCACAACAATCATTTCCATCTCTCTTTCCATTTTTTAATACATCTCAGCACATTATAAAACATTCTTAAAAAATATTGGAAATATTAATTAACCAAATTACCTTACAAAAACCCATATTAGGTGAAACACCCTCCCCAAATAGTACCTATACACCATTTTACCCACTTTGATTAAAAAAACAAAACATTCACAGTTTTTTTTAAAATAAACTCAAGGGGTGTAACTATATATTTCACACAAAACCCAGTTCAAAACCCCAATTTAAGACCAAAAACATACCAATTACTATAAAAACAGAATTGGAAGCCCTATATTCAATTATAAAACCACATTCAATTGTTATAAAATAACATTGAATAATAACACAAAAGAAACAAAATAAAACAAACATTTTCGAAAAATGCTCTCAAGATGTATAACAATGTTTTACACATTAAACCTATTAAAAAACTTATTTTTAGGAAAACATGACACTAATACATTTCAAAACTAGTATTGTATGTCCAAACAAGATTTAGTAAACCAATTCCCTTTGTTATAAAATACACCCAAATAATTCCCAATGAGTTACACATGAAATCACCCAATTTATAGTTAAAAAGAAACTATAAAATTTAAAACTTAACAAAATCAATCATAAAAAGTTTTCAAACCACACCCAACATATGAGGAATATAAAAAATGTGTAAATAATTAATTCTACCTCATCAATAATTTCTTTTACATGGAACCACCAACCTTTTGAGTCAAAACCCTTGAATCTTGGTGCAAAACCTCAACCGCACCTCTACCACACTACAAGTAAATGAAAACAAAACCTAAACCATAATATTTCACTAATAATACCACAAATAAAACCATAATTATTAACCCTATCTTCTGGAAACTCTATAAATTTATGATAGAGTGAGAAAACCCTAAGGAGAAGGAAGGAATTGAAGATAGAAACACGTACCCAAAACAATTTCGAAGAAAACGACCAAAAATCCACCAGAATATGAAAGTTAAAACTAGTAAAATTCAAAGGGAGTATATAAAATGGACGAGGAAGTTAGGTATGAAAATGAATGGTTGAATATGTTTAAATATACAAGGAGTTATGAAAGGATCAATTTATCTCTTCAAATCTGGGAGATATTTGAAATCCATAGAAGTTTCTCAAAATTTCGTGATTCTATTGATCTTCAAATTGGGGGAGGAGATAATGGGGGAGTGCCTTATGTATGTTGGATCTGGTGGGAGTTGTAATCACCAAAAAACATTAGAATTAAAAATTATTTTTAATCCAAGAAATGGGCTTTGGGAAGGCCAAATCCCTTAAATTAAAACTAAAATCCACCATGATTATAGACTTATAAATGGTCCAAATTAATTTTATGGTTCTAATAGGTCAGGGTATGACTAGTAGAAATTTTAATGGATAGAAAATTTTGAAAATTGAAGTTATTATAATGGAATCAAAATTTATTTTTAAATCTGGAATTGGGCTCACGGTTTGGACCAATTAATGAAAACTCATTCATTCCTCCATTAAATATTAGGAAATCCCAAAATCAATGAATAAATGTAAATTAAATGAAATTTAACATCAAAATAATCATTTATGTGACGATTCTCCCCAGAATAAAAACTTTCTATCTCTGGAATGACAGAGTAAGACCATATACCAAAACCAAACCCAACCGATAAACCAAGATGTACTTCTTTGACAAGCTTTTCCCCCAATGGCCAAAACACCTATAGTAATCAAATAAGGAAGGATTAATCTCACATCCCAATCTTAAACCACATTCCTGAACTGATCAATCACATTTATACTTTATCCCAAAAGAAAACTCCCATACACTGTCCGAACAAGACTTAAGCAATTCACCAAAATGAACAACAACTTCGAACAAGGTTACACTTACCTTACATTAAATAAAACATTGGGTTCTCACCAATCACAAAATTTAATACAGAATGTTGTTTATAGATAGATAGTTACGAACGAGACTACATATTTTCATTCCAAGACCATGGGTAAATATGAGCTATTGGTATTGGGGAACACAAATAGGAACCCCACCATAAGAGACAACCTATATTTTTCTGAGACAGAATCATGACATTATCTGGGGGAGGTCTGAATAGACTCCCTTATAAAAAAGGTTGAATTCCATTAAAATTTTTAGAAGGTACATACATGAGAATCATATTGGGTCTCCCAACCATAAGAACCAACCATCATAACTGACCAACATTGTCCGACACAGAAAGACTGAATTTTTTTTAAAGATTTGGGAAGGGCACAAGGTTGTTCAGTAAGGTTAGGGAAACTGTGTGATAACTATGAAGATAATTCTTTCTATAAGGCTACCTACCACACGACCACTAATAATCATTCAAAAACTATGTGATCAACCATGAAGAGAGTAGAGGTTTGATATATTCCCATCATTCATACTAATAATTGGACATTATAAAATGGTTTAAATGACCCTATGATTTCCCCATACTACAAGACAACTTCTCCCTAAGACCTAGGGCTTGAGCTCAATGATTGAACAATCTTCGGCCTCACAGTTAGGCTTTAGAAACCCTATGAATGAGAATTATTCCTTCGGTGTTTCCAACAAATACACCACAATCCCCGATATGATTTCCAAGACATAACACATTTCTAATTCACTTTACCCTAACCTGATATTTTAGTGAAATAATGTCCTAGAAGATGCAAACACATCCTATCATTTTTCTTCAGATTAGAAACAATATAAGTAAGAAAACTGATACTCACCTTCCTATAAAATGAATGATATTTATGTTTTTTCAAGGGATACATTGTCCCAACATAACAGAGACTCTTAGAGGATTGTATGACATTCACCTTTACAGTCAATCGAGCACATGCAATCACAATGCGTCACTGAACAAGACCATGGCGTCTGATATAAAAAATTCATGGCGAGGGAACTTCTACAAAATCCCAAAAAATCACATAATTCTAAAAAGTTTCCACAATATCATATCATGAACTGAATTCCCACCCATGTAGTTTAACGTGAACTCCTTCTTCTGAGAGACTATGAAGGAGTACAAGGTCCTCTGAGATGCCATTCAGATACTCATCCATTCTAATAACCCCAGACCACGTCCACCATCGTCAAATCATGAAACTGAAGAAGCTATTATCTCTTTCAACCTTCCATGATCACTCTCCAACTACAAGATGATACACCGAACCATGAATGGAAAGGGTGTAGAATCAATCTAAAAATCACAAGAAAAATATTTCTTATATTGATCAACTCGATGGACTTCAAATGGTGAATCATTCAGGGTTTCACATTAGTTGTGAACATAAAATTTATGGGGAGTAACTTATCCAATCATTGATCCCAATTACCCAACCATGATGGTCCATCGGTCAAGATATACCATGAACCAGATCCAAAAACATGAATGGAACCACCATAATGGTGTCCCAAAACATTTTTCTTAGAAGAGACCACAAACCGTCCCATCAACACATATTACCAACCAAAAAAAAACAAAAAAAAATAGTTCAAACATGAGGTGTTCTTGAACTAAAAACATCCCACAAAATTAACATTTTTGAAAACACATAATACACACCATCCCAAACTAGTCATGAAGACAACAAGTTTTCCCTATAAAATCATTCCTTTGAAAACAAACGGTTTAGCGGTTAGTGCATCAACCAATGATAACCCATGGGCCTTACACATGCATGTTTCTGTGCCACACCAGGAACCCTCCTCATATCCATCCCGACACACATCCAGTCATTCCATCAACCATCCATCATCCCATATAACCCCATCCATGTGGTTTCTCACTAAAATACCAATGTTTAAAACAGAAATTCTTTCCACTTTTCAAAACCAAAATGGTCATCCATCACATCCTTTTTCTCAAAAAATCTAACCATGAGATAAAAATCCCAACTCAAATCTTATAAAACATTTTAGAAAGAAAAAACCATTTAGAAAATAACTCGTCCCTTTAAAACACCATTTGATTATTTAGATAACTCCATTTGAAACACTTTTCGAAACCAACATCAATATATTTACTTCTTTCAAAAGAGTGGAAAGAACACCATTATCCATTTCAAAAGAATTTTGAAAATTCAGTTCCATCATTTCATCAACCAAACCATTACATCTTTATTTGAAAATAATTTCACAAAAACATTACGCTTCTTAAAATCATGTCACATTAAATCCAAAGTTCCAACATTTCAAAACTAAAGCATAAAACAATGGGAGATGGAAATATTTTCAGTAGGTGACATGAACATATGGTTGTCGGCCATAATCCAATCACTTCACCATCAAAGAGACTGTACTATGAAATATCACCGGCTCCACATGGCTTTACAGGCCTTGCATGATCACTGAGACCATTAACCCAACTCTCTTTTCATTTCCCCTAATCATCACCAAACTAAGAAAACCAAAGGACATGGATAAATACAATCTTCTCCTACAAACATGAATCCCATTATGAGGTGTGGTATTTAGGAACACTACCCATTACTGGAATACTATGACCTAAAAATTCAAACTCCAAACTATCCCATCTATTTTCCAAAAAACATGACCCAAAGTGTTAACTTGAACCTCCTCTGATACCATTTTGTCACGAACTGAATCTGGTCTCCACCAAAACCAGCACCAAACCTAGCCCGTGACAAGGCCCGAAGGGCATTCCCTATCCCCATGGGCTGGAAAAAGTTCCCGAGTATCATAAAATGAGAATTGGGAATGATTTACCTGAGTTTATAAACATAATACAACAAAAAACTCCCATAAAAAAAATCTGGATTTTTCAAACCAAAAAATATTTTACAAAACATTATAACAGAGTTATATATTTTAAAACAACTAAATAAGACTATAATGAAGGTACTAAACCAAAAGGATACATCCCAAGAACCCTCATGGAATGGGGAATTCCCCTCAAGTCATCTCCACAGGACTTCACCATCTAGGACCTGCTAGAAACCCGAACTACTGGAACTAAATCAATTTTAACCAACTAGATACATAAAAAATAAACAAGTATACATATAAACAAATTTGTAAATAGGGTGTGAGAAAATATTCAGTAGGATACAACCACTAAGAGATTCCATGCGATAAACATTCAAAGTCAAAAAGCATGAATGTTTTAAAAAACATGTAAATTCAAGTTACAATTTATAAAAGATGCAACTTAAAAAAATCAGTTTTCAAGTGGGATAATTTAAAGATTCAAAACATTTAAAATAAATCAAAAATAGACTGAATTTTACAGCCATATATGATGTATGATGATGGTATGTATAAAGTATCTAATGAGAACATGCAATAGGAAATAACCCCTAGGAACTAGCTCGTTGTGGGTCTCAGGTACCTCGTATCTCTGTGAGAATAACCATCAAAAATATCTATTCTCATACAACAGCCACTAATATGGAACATACCCATAACCTATTGGTCCCCAATCCACATCCTCATAGTTCAGTCAGTGTCGTTAGCGTCAATCCTGCTATGAAAAACTGAGGCCAAACCCCACTGATTCAATAGCATACTAGTACAAACAAGTTCAATAAGTCACGAAATATACTTTACACATGAAAATATCATTTAATTATCAAAAAAATCACCAAACATCCCACATGTATACCACACTAGTGACAAAAGTCGACTTTTCATTCAAAATGATTTTGAAATCCGACTCACACAAAAATATCCCACAACACATTCCACATATCTGTAAACTTCCACATATCCTTTAAACAATTTTTATAAACCATTAAAAGACATTCTAACTCACATAATAGACCAATAAAATATCATATAATTCCACTTTCATCATCAAAATTCATTTTTCACAGCACACTCACACAAAAATAGCCCACCACCATGTTTTGCAGCTCTCTTTCCATTTTCTAAAACATTTCATCACTTAATAAATAATTCTAAAAAAATTTGACATCTTAAATAACCACCTACCTTCCAAAAACCCATATTAGGTAAAACCCCCTCCCCCAAAAGTATATATACACCCTTTAACCCACATTTTTTAACCAAACAAAACATTCACAATTTTCTTAAAACAACCTCAAGGGGTGTTACTATGTCTTTCACACAAAACCCAGTTCAAAACCCCCATTAGAGTCCAAAACCATACCTATTACTATCAAAAACATAATTGGAAGCCCTAGATAAATTTTTAAAACCACATTCAAGTGTTATAAAATAAAATTGAATAATACCAAAGAAGATACAAATGAAAACAAACATTTCCATAAAATGCTCTCAAGAAGTATATCAATGTTTTTCACATCAAACCTATTCAAAACCCTTATTTTTAGGACCAAATGACACTAATACATTAGAAAACCCGAATTGTAAGGCCAAGAAAGATTTATTAAACCAATACCATAAGTTATAAAATCCACCCACAAAATACCCCATGAGGTTCACATGAAAACACCAAATTTCAACTTAAAAAGCATCTATAAAAGATTACACTTAACCAAATCAATCATAAACTATTTTTGAACCACACCCAACATATGAGGAGTATGAAAAGTTAACAAATACATCAATCAAACTCATCAATAATTGTTTACACATGGAACCACCTTCCTTTTGAGTCAAAACCCATGAATCTTGGTGTGAAACCTCTACCGCACCTTCACCGCACCACAAGGAAGTGAAAACGAACCCTAAACCATAAGATTTCACCAAAAATACCCCAAATAAAACCATAGGTATAAACCCTACCTTCAGGACACTCAATAAATTTATGAAATAGGGAGAAACCCCTAAGGAGAAGGAAGTAATTGAATAGGGAAACACTTACCCAAAACAATCTTAATGAAAACGGCAAAAAATCCACCAGAATCTGAATTTTAAAACAGCTAAAATTTTATGGGAGATTCGAACAAGGATGAGGAGGTCATGTTGGAATTATAATGGGGTAAAAAGAGTAAAAATATAAGGCATTATTTATTGATCAATTTACCTCTTCAAATCTGGGAGATTTTTGAAATCGAGTGCAGTTTCGCCGAATTTTGTGATTCTATTGTGCTCTAAATTAGGGGAGGAGTGAATGGGGGAGCGTCTTAGGTACATGGGCTCGGGTGGGAGTTTTAATAATAGAAAAAACAAAAAAATAGAATGAGTTATTAAATAATTAAAAATTGTTTTTTAAATGTAGGAAATGGGCTTCGAGCAGGCCAAATCCCTTAAATTTAATCTAAAATCCACATTGATTAAAGATTTCTAACTGGTCCAAATTAATTTTTTGGTGCTCATAGGTCATGGAATGACAAGTAGGAATTGTAATGGACAATAAATGTTGAAAAAATAAGGATTTATAAAAGGAATCAATTTTTTTTATTAAATCATGAATTGGGCTCATGGTTTGGATCAATTCTTGAACACTCACCCAATCCTCCACAAATGTTTGGAAGACCCCAAAAAAAGCATGAATGGAAGGTAAATGAAATTTATCTTTAAAATATGTCATTTATGTGACAAAAGAGATGATTATTTGATAGTTCCTTATATTATATGTTCTTGAGAAAATAATTTTTTTTTGGGTTTTGATCATGGTCTTGAGTACTGGCTCATGTTTTATGGTTTTATATACCATTTGAATAGAGGAGATTCATTCATGTTTGTTGTGAATTTAAAATGAAATGTAACCATTTAATTGTGGATTTCACAAACCATGTAGGATAGTTGATTTGTATTATTTCCAAATGATTCTCATTGATGGTATGTACTTATTTCCTCTGATTATATGATCCCATGTTTTGTACTTGCTGGAGTTTTATAATGAATTTGATTTTTTTTATTGGTGGAATTTTCCAAATTCTAGACATAGCTTCATAATTTCATTCTGATAATTTTATCTTATTATAGTGTTGTTTTGGGAATTTTTTAGGGGTTATGGGATTCAAAATTTTATTAAGGAATGTTCATAAAAAATTGGTTAGGCTATAGAGTGTGTGGTTATTACCTTTATCAATTTTTGTTGTAAACATGTCATTTATTATTTGAATGTGTCAAATAGTAGATATCCCATTTATACATGGTTCAAATAGTGAAAAACATCTACATAATGAAACAATGTTCTACGAATGTATTCAAGGATTTATGGATTAGACCTAATGTTTACTCCATTAAAGTGCCCATTTGCTATTTTGTTTTATTAAAAGGGGGTTTAGAACTTTCCTACCATGTACAAAATCTGTAGTGTCATTCCAGATCCCTTCAACCTCAATATATGTATAATGGGATATCCACAATCTAAAATATGAATTTATAATTGGTCGTCATGGTGATTTTGTCTCAATAATCATTAGACTCTTCTACCTTCATTCCATAATTCATCTTTCTGAGTTGGATTATATCTTCATGCAAGCTAATGTTTCTTATTTTCAGGGAGCCTATTTATTCATATGATTGTTCCAAATCATGATCAATTTAAATTGAAATAATTTGTTTGTGATGCATATTAAGAATGTGTAAGGTGGTTTTTTTCCTTCAGTATCTTGCATGATAATAATATATCACATTGTGTTGGCTATTATAATTTCTCTATGCTTCCACTTAAATATAAAAATTACTATTTAAATGTTTATGCCTACAATTTTAGTACCATTTTTCTTTTTAATTTATCTATTTTAGGATTTATACTAATGCATGAAACACCCCATTTTTAGTTTATATTATATTCATAAACCATTATGTTTAGGATTTGAGTTAAAACAACCTTTTGAGGTAGGTTGACTTACTCCCTCATTGAATGAGATCATAATTAGAATTAAGTGAATGATAAATGGGTTGGTTGTTTTACCCATATCATAATATATTTATTTATATTACCGTAGAAACATATTTATAGATGTAATGAAAAATTATAGTGGAAAAAATGTTAATGGAAAGGGTCTATGCTTGGAACATATCATTTAATGAGTGTATTGATTTTCTCATTTCACATGAAAATTGAATGTCCCATTGATCTTCATATTGTCTACTTAATTACTTATATATTGATAGTAACAAATTATATACATGAAATGATATTTTTCAAGATTATATATATGTGATTATATGTTAGGGTTTTTAGATTTATTTTAATTATTATGATGAGTTTTATCTTGGAAACGACATATGAAATGGGCTATGATTAATTATTAAATAAACATGATTATTTGATTTCAAATCATGGTGATAGAGAATGGAGTCCTGAATTGTGTTACATGGGAATGTGAACCCTTTTTATGAAACTCAATAATGGAATCCCTTACAATGAAACTAGAACATCGAATCCCTTATTGTGATACTAAAGCATGGTGTCTATTATTGGGATACTTAGGAATGATGTTACTAAATATGATAATCTAGAAAATAATTCCTTATTATTATTCCACATAAACACGTGAAAAACATGGATTTCTATGTTATGCCTCAGGCCCCACCTTACAGTAAGTATTTATATAGATGGATATATATGATACTATGTATATAGAGATTATATATATATACATAAATATATAAAAGTATATATACATATAAATTTAATCATATATATATATATGGATACAAATCATCCTGGTATATTTCGGAATATGATAAAGTAGGTATTCTTATCCATGTTTCCTTAAGAAAATTGAATTCTACTTGATTACATATATTTATTCAATGATTTATTAATTATACTAACACAATACATTATTTTATAATCCTAGGCATGATCTAATTAGCCATAAATGTTGGTGGCCTACAAAGAATATCTCACACCATGTTTCAGTCACCGTTAGTACCCAAAACACCACATGATTCCTAGGATAATATCATAGATTATTCTTGTGTTTTTCTCGGCATGTTCATCCAAGAGACCTGAGAACAAATATGGATGGAGACATATTTTCGGGTTACTGTATCAATGTTGTAGCATTCAAATTAGAAAATAGTATATTAGTCACCATAGTAGGTATTGTTTGGTATTATAGAAGCAAACAATATTCATCCATTTGGGCCTCAAGGCCAACGGTTTCGTCTTGATTTCCTACAAGCATTTCATGCCACCCCAAGGCCTTTGGGCGACATTAATATGAAAATATACCAAGAAGAATACAAGGGACAAGGATCCAGATGAGAATACATAGCCAGTGCATTCAGTAGAAAAGTGCTAACTAGATTGGAAGAATAAGAGTATTTGGCTTTTCAATCAGTCTTGGGCATGTCATCCTCTGTTGAGGACAGCTAGCCGACCATCCATAAAAATGTGGAGTGCTGATATCATGACATATGATGGGGAGGATAAGTTCCGACTTGTATTGTGTGGTTATTCCCTCTATGACCTACGTGTCATGTAATTTCACCTTTAACTTAGTCCCTTGTAAGGGTTCCACCTCATCCCCTGATTTATGGATTATCAAAATAATAAAAAAATGATGGCGTTTGGGCCATTTGACAACTCTTGTACATGGAAATGTTGGATCATAAGAATGATCCAAATCTAAATATACCTATGGATAAACCCATTGTGATTTTTTTAGTTGTGCAATGTTTATGTATTTAATTTTTTTATTCTGCATATATATTGTTACAGCACATGGATATATATAGTTGTATAATTCATGTTTGTAGTTTCTCTATGTTTATTATATCAGTTATTTATTATTCATCTAATATTATTTGATACTAATATTGTGGGTATATTATCCCACTATACTATCATTATACACTCACAATTGGTCGGAATCCATTAGTATACTAGGAGATTCCCTTGAGGTTATGTGGTGACTGGTCCATCTATTGTTTATTGAGTGATATGCATCCAGATGTTACAAATATCCTATGTAGAACTAATATAAGAATTTGTAGAAGAGTTTTGGTAGGTATGGTAGAGATAATTGTCTCATGGTCATGTGAGTAATACCGGAGAGAAGCTTCCCAATTATGTGTTAGTGGAGGGGCACTCTTGTAATTCTTCAATACATTAAAATATTGTAAAGTAACTTTCATAGCCATGTGGTTCCTAGAAGTATTAATTTAAATGAAAATATTGTATTAGGTCTATATAAATTCATCCAATTGGATTGATCCATGTTTTATGTCATTTAAAACATATCTCTTTAGTTTACCCCCTATTGGCACTCTTTATCAGTAACCATGGTAAGGCTTATGTCATTAACTAAGGGTTATATATTTACATAAATTATAATATTTGATTCATAAATTCTACATATATTTAACTTTTTACCATTTCGCATTAAAAATTTCGCCTTTCACTTTTTTTATATTTTTATATCATTTAATAAAAAAATTGTAACATAAAACGTCATTTATGTGATCTTTTGGATTATTCAATTATTTTTTAAATTAAAAAAAGGAAGGTTATAATTTATTTTGAATATATACCCTTCACCACCACATATAAATTATAATTGTCCATTAAATTCATGTAACATAACTATTAATCCAAAAAAAATATCCTATGTTGTATCATTAGAAAATTTACCTTCGGATTGAAAATGAACTATATGGAATTGTGGAATCATTTAAAATAATAACACCATCATAGAAAAATTTAAAAAAAATATATCCGAAAAATAATATATTAATATTAAAAATAATCCTTTATATTGTATCATAAACCCTTATTATCACACTGGAAAAAAGTATAAATTTTAAAAGAATTGAGAGTGTGATTTTGAATTATTGTTTACATAAAAAAATATATAAGTCATTATCAAGGTAAAATCGAACAAAAAATAAATATCATTGAATGTTGTAGGAGGATGGTAAAACCCCTCTCCTCATGTATTTTAAACGAATGTATTTGGGTTTTTTTAATGTCTTACACTACAGTTTCAACAAAATAATACATTTTTTATCATTTATATGGTGACACCAATTTTACCAACGTTATTACATATAATCGCAACAAATATATGGTAAATGTTTAAAAAATAAGATCCTACATGTTCTATATAAGGATTCCATTATTCCAAATTCAATTTAAAGAAGTGGATGATGTTTAATTTAATATAAACTTGTAGCGAGTATGAAGAAAATTGGATTATGTATTTTACGACATAAAATTAACTTATTAAAAAATAATTAATATTTATAAATCGAACACAAATAATTATATTATTAAAAATAAACTAGATAATATTTATCATTATGAAGAAAATAAAAATAGAATTCAATTTTTAAATTACTATATTTAATTAAAATAAATGATAATATTTAAATATTAGTATTTATTACTATTTACTGATAAAAGATTCATTTAAAAAAATATAAAAAATAACACCCTATGATAATTATGATATGTGGATTTAAGAAAAAATATTATTTTTCAAAATAAAATTTCATAATATTAATTAAATTATTTATAATATCCATAAACAAAATGAAATAAAAATCATTTTTTATATAATAAATTCAAGGGAATTAAATGAAATATCTAAAAAGAAAATCTAATTTACTCATGACAAATTAAAACCTTTTTTTTTGGTAATTCCCGTATACAAATATATCATTATCCAATTAACAATATTTTTACTCTCTAATTAAATTGAAAAGATATAACATTTATGATAATATAATAATATATTATAACATATCATGGTTTCATTAAACCTGATCATTCATATTAACAAAACTATTGAATACATAAAATTTATTTACAGGGAATGTATTATAAAATATAAGGGTGTTACCTTCTACCCCATTAATTAAACTATTACTAAACATTTTTTTAAATTATTATATCCTGTAGAAAATAGTTATGGGTATCCACAACACAGAAGTGATTCAAGATAAAGTTTTTAATTGTATATAAACCTTAGTGTCATTAGTAATTCAGAAAATCAGAGTAAATATTTATAAGCAAATATATATATCTTTATTAGACTCATAATTGTGAATGAATTTTCTAAAAACATTCCATTATATCTTAGTGATATATCTAAATAGATTTTCTACCACTTTCTTGTGTTGATAAATTATTTTACCATAAAGATAAACAATTTTAGAAAATATATTCAATTGACATAATTCCACAATTTCATCCATTGGGTTTTCATTGAGTAGTTTTCCTTCACTTATTCATCACATATTAAATTTTTTAATAAACCATTATTAATTTTTCATGTTTAAATTACTAATATTATCTTCTAGAGGATCATAACATCCATAAAATGATGATTTTTTTCTCTTTGTTCAATCCATAAAATAAAATAAAAATATGAAGCACATGAAAAGATAATATCAAATATGAAAATATATTCATATATAAATCTTTAAAATCATAAAAATAATCCCCATTTTTAAACATATATCATTCAATAAATAAATATTCTTATCCATCTTCAAAGATATGAGGGAAAAAATTAAAACAAAAATATATTTTCTTGTATTCTTTCAAAATAAACATATAATTTATATCAAATTACTTTTTGTCTCCCATAACATTTTATAAAAAATATACTTTACTTAATATTATATTATCCAAATTAAATCTCCATAAATACACTATAAAATCATATAGTATTTTAAATTTTAACTCACCATTTCTTCTTCAATGAACATCTAATTTTTTCATATAAAATTTCCATTACATTAATCATATAATGTTTTGAATAAAGTGAATTTCTTCAAATATTACATTAATCACTTTATCGAAATATAATTTTTCAATAACATGTTTATCTATATGTTATTATATTCTCGCAAAATTCATAACCCTTTAACCATAATTATTTCAATGGACATATAACCATTAAAGGCTCTGAATACATTTCAAATTATGTCTATATAATTTTACTCTGTTATTCGTTTAGTATCATTTTACAAATGTAAATTTAAGTGTTTTATATACATAAATAATCTAATAAAACATAATAAATTATCTACAATGTATAACTAATCATATTTAAGTCCCATAACACTGAACATACTTACGGTATGAATTCTATTTAAATTATTATAATTCTTAAATATAATTAATCTTAAAATAAAATATTAATTCAACCAAGAAATTGAATGTTGATACTTTTTTAATTAGACAACCTTCCTTCAAATATAATCAGAATCATTTCCAAGGATTCATCAGTTTCAGTCAAATAATATTTTCTATATTTAATATAAAAAATTAAATAATTTAATTCTTTTTATATTAATTATTAGATTCCTCATATTTAGATTATGACCTTGATTAAAATTTATTAAAATGATCTAACTGATTTACATCACAAGAATTCAACCTAGTGAATCTATTAACACAATGACCATACTATAAAAAATTAAAAAATATATAATTATTATTTATGGATAACTCCAATCTCTTATATATATATATTAAACTAAATACGTAATTTTTCCTCAAAAATACATAACTTTATGCCCATATTTACTAGATATGAAACCTCTTCCTACTCAATTGTAACATTTCATTGGGTTATTATTCACCATTTTTTTATCATAATGGAAATTAAATATTATATGTTATATGGTCCTTATAAATATAAATTTAATAAAACCCAATTTTTTTCTTATTATGCGTGTTTGGAAAACCGCATATGTTCTTTTTGTTGATCAGAATTCAGGAGAACAAGAAAGGTATAACCATAATATTTTACACTCCCACATTGATCATCATTAGTAAATCATTCACATAACCATCATAATTTCAATCGGATTCTATTTTATCTTGGTTCCATAATTTTATAGCAATTGAATAAAATCAAAATTAATATAATGCAGATAAAAAATGAGATTAAGTTATCATATAATTATGAAAATTATAATATGTATAAATCATGATAACTTAATTTCAATCTACGGTGCCTTAAAAATAAAACTAGTCATCCATGATCATAATCAATTAAAATTAGTCAAAATGATTCATAAGGATAACATTGATTAACATAACAATATACCATGGGTGTTTATAGCCTATTGTGTTGTCTTAGGTCCAGTAATCATGCACTGGTGATGATTGACTTAATGCCCAATACAACACATTAAGAGTTTTTACCCATGGGTTTATTTGTTCAACAATAAGATCCAAATAGTTGTATCGAAACCAGGATGTATTTTCTATAAAAATTATTCAATATAGAATTTAATATATAATTAGATGAAAATTTATACATAGCCTTATCCCTAGAGTTTTAAATAATGTCCACTAATCATAGTCTCTAAAAAATCAATAAACCCTCCTCTCATACAAATGTATTTATAAGGATCCGAACTTAAATAGTAAATAATATTTAATTAAATGAATAATTCACAATGAAGTTCTTTTAATGTTTAGAGTTTTAGAGAATTATGACATAACTATTACATATCAAAAGATTACAAAGAAGACACTTGTACACAGATTCCATTTTCCTCATAAAATAAATACTTTTTAAAAAAAGTGTCATGTCTAGTTCCATGTTTTAGACAGAATGACTTTTCCTTGATCAAATCCTATACCCTATTTATATTTAAGTCATGTGAAAACATTTATAAACTTGGGATGAGCATAAAAAGCTCACTAATGGTTATCAGACAAAGAATGAAAACATTTGTTCATAAATACATACAAAACATGAACGGTTTTACTTACCTCATGAAATCATTAGATTTATGAAAGACACATAGAAATCAAAAATCATAAATTTAACTTGTTCCATCCATATCATACATACGTTGTAGCTATCACAACTACATAGGGAGTAACTTTGGAATACCCATCACAGTATATTCCCTAAATCTCTTAGGAGAAACATTCATGTTTACCTCTGCCACGTTACCCAATGCATTGGAGAGAAATATCAGGCTAACCCACCCTAGGTTTATCATGGAACTACCCATATACATAAATAATTCCCAATAACCTTTACATGATCATATCACATATCATAGGAATAAAGGAAAAAAATATTTACACAGTGTAATAACAAAATATCATTCCAAGATAATGAAATAATAAATCCATTTCAAAATAATTTTCAATACCAAAATAAATAAAAAGAGTATATAGAATCTTTTTTCCTTTTAAAAAAATTATGAATATTTAAGGAATCCAAAGATCAAATAATACTCGCAGTGGAAAAATGGTCATTGTCACCACTTACGTTAAAAAACATTACTTTTTGTCATTTAGAATAACATTTTGTATAAAAAGTAACACTTTTAATGAAATGAAATGAAAAAGGGGTTTATAAACAGTATAAAATAAATTCATTTATAAAACTAAATATGCCCCAATGAAAAGTGATTGAGACGATGTAACTTACCTCGTTTCCGACTTGACTCGACCGTTATTTAATCTCTATTAATTTGGTTAACTTCATTTGGATTGAACCAAAAGGACTTCTTGAAGTGCCTTCTTTATAAGGTACGACTTATAAGAGGAGGAGAGGGATTTATGGAGCTTTATTAGTTCAATTTTGGATGATAGAAAATGATTGAGAGGTGTGAGAAATTGTTTAGAAGTGGTCTCCTTTTATATAGGAGAGGAGGGGCTCTTTAGAAATATGTGCAAACATTATTTTATTTAAAAATTATCTTTGTTTTCATAAGGTCCAAAAATCATTTAAATATACGATAAGATGACTCATATTTGAAATAATATCATCCAATCACAATTGGACATGTTTTGGATAATATTTTAATCATTATAATCTTATTTATTTAAATAATTTATCAATGAGGTAAATACTGCATCATTATTGTGTCGTAAATAATCAAGTTTAGTTGATGTCTAAAAATTATAAAAAAATTCAATGATGTATGAAAAAAATTAGCTTTACAATGAAAATTTATAGTAAAAAATATTACTTCTATAACTCCATATAAAAATTAATTTAATACAAGATATTTTTTTTGTCATTTTGCCTTTAGATTAAAATAATTAATCTAATGTGTCATTTTCTTTCATAAGTGGCATCATGGGGTCCCAAAATCGACCCAAAGATTCCCATGGTATGAAATTACTCATCCAATAATATTTGTACAATTTTTAATGTAATTTTGAATTATTATAATATTCTTTTTACCTTGAATTACCCTATTTACCTTTAACCGCAGTAAATAAAATTCAAAAGTAACTATTCACCAAAATGTATCTTCATCTTATTGAACCAAATTATACTAATTAATAACTACCATGTTTGTTGGATTTTGGAAATTCAATTAACATATGTGTTAAAATTTCATTTAAATGAAAAAGTCAGTTTTTTAACTACTACTAAGAGGTTTCACTATTCATCAAGAATTGATGTTTCTCAGAAAAACACCAAAAATTCAGCCTATTCTATATTTGACATTTTTAATTCAAAAATGATGTTTATTTTTACAAATTAAAAACATAAAAGTGTTAGTAAATAATTTTAAAATTAATTCTCGTTGTAAAAACAAATTTTGTGTTTTAAGGAACAACAATTATCGAAAGATTGACAGTTGTTTATGTCCAATTTCAAAGTGAAATTCATTTCAATGACTAACATTGGATAAAATGGTAAAAAATATTCTAATTACCCTTTAAATCCAATGAAAAATATAATATAACCATATAAATAAATTAGATTAAAACAATGTTTTGAATTAAAATACAATATTTTCACTTTTCATAAAAAAATGAACATAATCGGAAAAATTCCAAAAATTTACACAAAGTAAATTTTGAAGTCACTGTTCTAAAGAAGGATTTTATTTAGTCATATATAATGTATTAAACTAACCAAAATTATATTTAAATAGGGTTCTCCATTAAAAGGCGATAAATCAGCCTTTTTTTGTAAATTATGCTTAAAATTTGATTCATTCACATTTTAAGCCTCTAAATTTGTATTGGATAATTTAAATACATTTAAAAATAATGTATAATCATATTGTATTAAGATTTTTTTTATTCCCGCCAATACAATGTCTAGGAGTTAACTACCATTTAAAATATTAATATTATATTATTTGTGTGCAACGTAAGATTTCAAAGAAACCCGTTGTTGCATATCGGGTTTGCAATCGTACATAGAAACCTTTATAAAATAAAGTTAATATTTAATTCAAAAATATTAATAAATATGAAATATTCCTTATTCTTCATGTACTTGGGATGTCACATCCATCCCCCTTTGTGAAATTTTTTCCTCGCAATTTTATTCACATATCGAATAAATTGAGGTTTTTATCCCTCATAGCATTTTCAGATTCCCACATTTCCTCATCAACCATATGGTATTTACACAAAACCATTACCGAGTGAATTACCATATTCCGCTACGCTTTCTATCTACGTTCAATAATCTGAACTGGTTGTTCTTCATAAGAGAGATTCTTTTCCAACTGAACTACCATTGGGCTCAAAAAAAGAAATGGATTTGGCCTATACTTTCTCAACATCGAAACATAAAAAACATTGTGTACCTGGGATAAACATGGAGGTAAATACACTTTGTACACAACTGATCCAAATTTTTCTAGAATTTCATAAGTTCTAATGAACCTTAGACTCAACTTTCCCTTCTTACCAAAACCCATCACACTTTTCCCTAGAGAAACTAAGAGAAAGACTTGAACATCTACCTCAAATTAAATATCATTCCTCCAGTTATTTTGATATATTTTTTGTCTGCTCTGAGCCATTCTCACGTGCTTCTGAATCAACTGAAATTTCTCTACCATCACTTCTACCAATTCTGGTCCCATCAGCTTCCTTTCACCTACTTCATCCAAAAAAGTTGGAGTTCGGCAACGATTTCCATATAATGCCTCAAATGGACCCATATGTATACTAGAATGAAAATTTTTATTATATTAATATTTAACCAACTAAAGATTTTAGTCCTATCTTCCCTGATAATCCATCGAATAAGGATGTGACATATCCACCAATTTCTGAATTGTCCGTTCTGATTTCCCATCTGATTGAGGATGAAAAGCTATACTAAAATTTAATTCAGTACCCAATGACTTCTAAAAGTCTTTCCAAAAGTTATAAGTAAACCTGAGATCATGATCGAATAAAATGGAGAGGGTAACTCCATGAAACCTAACTATCGCTTTAACATACTATCGAGATTGTTGATCTAGAGACAATGTATCTTGAATAAAAAGGAAATGAGCAGATTTAGTCAATCGATCAATAATAACCCAGATTGCATTATTACCTCGAGATGTCTTTGGTAATCCCACAAAAATGTCTATTTATATATTTTCCCATTTCCACTCTCGAACTGGTAATGGTTGAAGCATTCCTTTCGGTAATGGACACTCTGCTTTAACCTGATGACATGTCAAACACTTCAGAGTAAAATCATAAATATCTCTTTTCATTCCATCCCACCAGTAATACTCTCGACGATATATATAACATCTTAGTACTACTAGGATGAACTGAAAATAGGGAACTATAAGCATCACATAACAACTCATTATTCAATTCTGAATCACAAGGAACACATAATCTCTTTCCAAATCTCAAAACACAATCATTATCAAAGTTAAAATCAGGTAACCTACCCTTTTGAACCAAGACCAACTTTTTTAGTAACTCACTTTCTTCTTTCTGTGCTTCTTTTATTCTGTCTGATAAAGAAGAATTCAATGATGCCTGAAACGAAACAAAAGAATTTCCCACACCAACAACTTCTAGGCAAACGATTATCAAATTAAAAACTAAAGGATCTTATTATAAATGTAACATGGTTAATGATGCATTACTTTTTCGACTCAAAGTATCAACCACATTATTTTATTTTCACGTATGGTAATTGATCATGCAATCATAATCCTTGATTAATTCCAGCCATCTCCTCTAACTCATGTTTATTTCTTTCTGAGTGAATATATACTTTAAACCACTGTGATCAGTATATAGGTCACACTTTACTCCATACAAATGATGCCTCCAAAATTTTTAAGCATATACAACAGTAGAAAATTCCAAATCATGTATAGGGAAATTTTACTCATGAGGTTTCATCTGACGTGAAGTATAAGAAATTAACTGACCATTCTTCATTAGGAAACAACCCAGTACATTCAACTAAGCATCATTGTAGATAACAAACTCTCCCTTTCTAGAAGGAAGTTCTAAAACTAGAGCATTCACCAATATTCTTTTCAATTCCTGAAAACAATCATCACATTCTTTTGTCCAGATGAACATAGCACATTTTCAAGTTAACATAGTCATTAGACTAGATAACCATGAAAAATTTTCAACAAAACTCTGGTAATAACCTGGAAAACAAAGAAAACTACGAATCACATTTATATTTTTGGGTCGTGTCCATTCTACAAGAACTTTTGATTTTACAGGATCAACATTTATGCCATTTTATGAAACAACGTGACCATGGAAAGAAATTTTTTTGTAAAAAAAACTCACACTTGCTGAATTTCCCAAACAAATTTTTTTCTTTTGAGGTTTGCAAGACAACACTTAAATGAATTTCATGTTCCTCCTTAATTTTAGAATAAAAAAATATATCTAGAACGAACAAAACCACAAACATATCTAAGAACTCCCTAACAATTATATTTATAAGCTACATTAATACATAAGGTGCATTGGTTAAACCAAAATTCATAACTACAAATTCATAATGGACATATCTAGTACAAAATTTGGTCTTCAGAATGACTGCTGCCATTACATTCAACTGATTGCACCCCGACCTCAAGTAAATCATTGAAAAATACTGAGCTCCCTAGAGCTGATCAAAAAAATAATTGATATAATGCAAATGATACTTATTCTTAACAGTGATGTTATTCAATGATCTATAATCAATGCATATTCTTATTGAACCATCATTATTTTAAACAAAAAGACAGGTGCACCCCTGGTGATGTACTAGGTCGAATGAAACCATTATCTAATAACTCCTGCAATTGCTTCTTTAACTATAAAAGTTCAATATGAGCCATTCGATAAGGGGGTTTTGAAATTGGATTAGAATCAAGAAATAAGTAAACAGTAAATTCAACTTCCCGATTAGGTATAATACAAGGAAACTCATCAGGAAAAATATCAAGGTACTCATTTACCACTGGCACATCATCAATCTAAATAGTTCCTTTGTTTTCAACAATATGTGAAATATAAAATTAATTTCCATCTTTTACTTGTTTCTTCGCTTCCTGATATGTTATCAAATTCAAGGGTTCATTCTTGTACACAAATTCAAAATCATTCTAAATAGAATCCTCTTTAGCTCTACAGTAAATCTTTGAAAGATAAATAGAAATCCAATCCATACAGAAAATACATAAAACTCTACTAGTGGAAAAACAATAAGGATTGCAGGTATATTCATTCTGCACACAAGGACAGGTATGTTTATATAGTTTCTTTTGGTCTCAACATTTCCTCCAGGTGTTTTTTACCATAAGTTCAGTATTCATATCATGAGATGGAATTCCCAATTTACTATAAAACTTCTCTGAAATGAATGAGTGTGTAGACCCTGAATCAAACAACACATTGGCATAATCTAAACAAACAAAAAGTGTACCTGATAGGACTTCATTTGATGGCCAAACATCCACTGACATATTTTCAAAGGATTTCACCACCCCTTTATGCTTCTAGTCAGGCTTCTTTCCTTCAGTTATGTTCTTTGTTGGACACTCATTTTCATAATGATCCATTTAATTGCACATAAAAAATTTACTGACTGTAAATCCGATTTTTTATTACCATTACCCTGATCTTTTTTAGTGCAATTACGAGCCTTATGTCTGATTTTACCACATCAGTTGCACTTACCAAAATTCAAAAGACATCCCCCAGCATTATTTTTACCACAATGTTCTCAAACTGTAATCTTATGTTTCTTACCATCAGCCTTTTTTTGAAGAATTCTTCCCTTTCTCATTCCACCTCTACCTCTAATTCTGTTGTTTTTCAAGGAACACATGATCATCAAAAAACTCCATTTCCACCTTCTCCTCACAATGAACATGTTTTTTATAACTTCTGTAATCAATTAAAGATAAATCCCTTCGATAAATTGGCTTTAATCTTGAGTAAAAATGGTTGATTTTACTATCAAGGTCTCTTATGAAATTTGGAGCATACCTTTCCAATTGAGTGAATTTTCCTTCATAAGAAGCTACTGAGTCATCCTCCTCCATCAATCATAGGAATTGTTATTCTATCCTAAGATGAACCACCTTCATAAAATATTTCTCACGAAACATACAATTGAATTCATCCCAATCAAGAGAATAAATATACCCACTATCCCGGATATTTTTCACAATCGAGCACCACTGATCAGCTTCACCTTCAAAATGGTAAACAAAAAGAAAAGCCTTTTGATGTTCTAAACAATCCATGACATCTAAAATCTTTTCCAGTTATTTAATCCAACCTTCTTCTAGCACTAGATCAGATGATCCCCTAAATGATGGTGGATGTTGCCTCAGGAAATTCTCCACTGCTGACATGTTCCTCTGTGGTTGATCTGGATGATATCGTACATGGATACCACCCCCATTTATAGCCTGAGTTATCTGTGCCATAACTGCAACAAACTATTCAGTTTTGATTCCGACCAACTCAAGTTGCTGATTTGGAAGGTTGTCTTCCTCCTCATGACGTCCCAACATAACCTCTAGGGTTCCTCTACAGAAAACGATACTGAACACAAAAATATCTTAGGCTAATCGACATTGTAATATGTAAATACTATATAATTTCAATATTAACATAAATTACATCATGGTTAATAATTTATCAATACCCTAACTCCTAATGTTATCTAAACCGACCTCTGATACCAACTATAAAGACACGACCTTATACCTTACATAATATTGAATTAAACAAATAATTCACATTGAGGATCTTTTCAAGCATATAGTTTTAGAGAATTATGACATAACTATTACATCTCAAAAGATTAAAAAGTAGACACTTCTATACAGATTCAATTTTTTCAAAACATAAAAACTCTTGATAAAAAGATTCATGTCTAGTTCCATGTTTTAGACAACATGACTTTTCCTTGATCCCAACCTTGACCCTATTCATCTTTAAGTCATGTGAAAAAATTTCAAAACATGGTATGAGCATTAAAAGATCAATAAGGTTTATAAAACAATGAATGACAACTTTTGTTCATAAATACACACAAAACATGAACTCGTTCACTTACCTAATGAAATAATAAGATTTATGAAAGTCACGTAGAAATCATATATCATAAAGGTAACTTGTGGCATCCATATCAAACTTACATTATATCTATCATAGCTACATAGGGAGTTACTTTGTAATACCCATCACAGTATATCCCAAAAATCTCTTAGGAGAAACATTCACCTTTACCTCCGTTACGTTACCCAATGCATTAGAGAGATATCTCGAGCTTACCCACTCTATGTCTATCATAGAACCAAGCATATATATAAATAATTCCAGATAACAATAACATGATCATATCACAAAACATAATTATAAAGGAAAGATAACATTTAAACATTGTAAAAACAAAATATCATTTCTATATATATAAATAATA
The DNA here is from genome assembly GCA_963277665.1 of Viscum album. Taxonomy (NCBI): domain Eukaryota; kingdom Viridiplantae; phylum Streptophyta; class Magnoliopsida; order Santalales; family Viscaceae; genus Viscum; species Viscum album. The sequence continues at coordinate 2,131,236,556 of OY728120.1, forward strand.
AATCCATTCTAAAAATCATTTTCAATACCAAAATATGTTAAAAGAGTATATCTTATTTATTATTCCTTTAAAAAATTTACAGCTTGTTAAGGATGTGAAAGATCAAATAATACTCGCGGCGGCGGAATTGTCATTGTCACCGCTTACATTAAAAAACATTACTTTTGTCGTTTAGTATTACATTTCATATAAAAAGTTTCCCTATGAATGAAATGAATAATCAAAGGGGTTTATACACCTTATAAAATAAAGTCATGTATAAAAAAATATTCCTTAGTGAAAGGATATCGAGTCACAGTCCCTTACCTGGTGTCCGACTTGACTCAATCATTATTTAATCTCATTTAATTTGGGTAACTTACTTTGGTTTGAACCAGAAGGACTTCATGAAGTGACTTCTTTCTAAGGTAAGGCTTATATGAGGAGGAGAGGGATGTATGGAGCTTAATTGTAAAAATTTTGGATGAGCCAAAAGGCATGAGAGGTGTGAGGAATTGGTTATAATGGTCTCCTTTTATAAGGGAGAGGAGGGGCTCTTTAGGAATGTGTGAAAACATTATTTTATTATAAACATATATTCGGTTTCAAATGGACCAAAAATCACTAAATTAAAACATAAGATGACTCATATTCAAAATAAAATCATCCAATAATAATTGGACATGTTTTGGGTAATATTTTATTCATTATAATCTTCTTTTTAAATCATTTATTAATGAGGTAAATACTACATCATTATTGTGTAATAAATAATTAAATTTATTTGATGTCTAAAAATTATAAATCAAACCATGATGTAGGAAATATTATTATATTTCCAATGAATATTTATAGTCAAAAATATTACTTATATAACTCCATATAAAAAATTAATTTACTACAAGATATTTGTTTTTGTCATTTTCTCCTTTACATTAAATTTATTAATATGATGTGTCATTTTCATTCATAAGTGGATTCATGGGGTCCCAAAATGGACCCAATGTATTCCATGGTCGGCCATTACTCATTTAATAAGATTTGGATATGTTTTATGGTAATTTTGAATCAGTATAAAATTCTTTTTATCTTGAATTACTCTATTTACCTTTAACCACTGTAAATATGTCAAAATTTACTATTCACTAAAAATTATTTTCATCTTATTGATCAAGATTTTACTATATAATAACAACCATGTTTGTCGGATTTTTGAAATTCAATTCACAGAAGTGGTAAAATTTCATTTAAATAAAAATTTAGTTTTTTTAATACTACTAAGTGGTTTCACTATTCATCAAAAATTGAGGTTTTTCAGAAAAATAACAAAAATTAAGCCTAAGATATATTTGATATTCTGAATTCAAAAATGATGTTTATTTTTCGAAATTCAAAACATTAAACTGTCAGAAATAAATTTTAAAATTAATTCCCGTTGTTAAAACAAATTGTGTGCTTTATGAAACAATAACTATCAAAAGATTTAAACTTGTTTATGTCCAATTTCAAAGTAAAATTAATTCCAATGACCAAAATTGAATTAAATGGTAAAAATATATTCCAATTAGACTTTAAAACCAATTTAAAAGATAATATAACCATATGAATAAATTATATTAAATGATATTTGTTAATTAAAATACTATATTTTCACATTTCCTTAAAAATTGAACTTTATCGGAAAAATTACAAAAAATTTACACATAGTAAATTTTCATGTTACTATTATATAATATGATTTATTTGGTCATATATAATTTATTAAAGTAACCCAAACTATATTTAAATATGGTTCACGATTAAAAGCTGATAAATCACCCTTTTAATGTAAATTATGCTTAAAATTATATTCATTCACATTTTAAGCCTCAATGTTTTTATTGGATAATGTAAATACATTTAGCAATCATGTATAATCATATTCTAGTTAGTTTGGATCAATCCTACAAATACAATGTCTATGAGTTAACTACCATTTAAAATAATAATTTTATATTATTAGAGTGCATCGTATGATTTCAAAGAAACTCGTTGATGCCTATCGGGTACACTATCAAAAATAGCAACCCTTTTAAAGTAAAGTTAATAATTACAAATATTAATAAATATGAAATATTTCTTATTCTTTATTTACATGGGATGTTACAGTATTGACCATAACATTTTAGAAATAAATATTACATTACTTAAAATGAATATTAAATATATATCATAACAGTTAACTATCAAAGTCTATGAATGTTTATTTTATTTTGTGACTATATAGAAAAATAGATCATTCCATGGAAGATCACAAACAAATCCCATAATGTTCCCCACAAATTCCACCCCTGATAGACATAACAAAATGAAAACAATTATTCACAACCTAAGGAAAGTTAAGATTAGTATTTTTTTGTATTAGATTATTATTATAATATCCCTAAACATGAATTCCCAAATTCGATAAAAAAATTAATAACCCTAAGATTTTTTATTTAATATTGATAAATTAGATTGAATTTTATCCTTGCAAAACATATTACATAGAAATGATTTGTTGGATTACATACATACACAAGAAAAATTTATATTTAAAATTTGGTGTATTATGAAAAATATTACAAAATAAGTTGGATGTATAAACAATGGGTTTATAAAAATATAGATCATATCCAACAATGTTCTTAGAATCAAATAAAATTCATGGAATAACATACATAAAAATATTTCTTCACAAACCGGGGAATGAGAAAGGTAAGAAGGGTGATCTAAAACTACCAATTAGGGTAAACATGAGCATTAATAATAGAATACCACTATTGAGTATAATATGAGCATGATGATATGATTATATAGTCATATTTAATCATAATAACATGAGATAATTCATACCCACCAATACATGGATCATAATTCATGAAACATGGCATAGAGCATTAATATAAAAAAATAGTCCTATAAATCCAAAATAATGAGCTATGTGAAAATAATAACTAAACCAAGAATATATTATAATATGATTAAATAATATGGAAAACTTATTGGTAACATGGAACATCATTTTCAATTCACTCTTTCATTTACACTTACAAATGGAATAACAGACCATGTAAATTCAAATAATATTTTAGGATAACCCTATAACTGGTAAAATAAATACATTTATCCAATGAATTAGAGATATATATTAAGATAATTGATCATAATTATCTATAAAATGATCTCCAATGATCATTAAAAATGTACAAGAACCATAACATAGACATAACTGATGAAATCATTTATTTTCAATAAACAAATTCCCATTGGTATATCATTTCTGTATTTTCCCATGGAAAGGAAATGGTTTCTATGATAATATATTTGAACCAATCATAATATATCATAATTTATAGTTTGTATTTTACAATTATAAAAAATCCCTTATCTATTATATATAAAATAATGGGCTGTTGATAATAATGAATCTGAATATTATAAAAATATCATGAAATTATTTTTGAGGAAAATAACCTTCTAAATTTTAGAAAAAAAATTCAAAACAGAAAATTTACATAATTTTAGTGAAAATATTTTATGTTAATATAACAATGAAAATATTTCATGTAATAATAAAATTATTTAATTTTCATAGAGGCATGAAATTCTTTTCATTTATTTTATTTTTAAACAAATATATTGTTTACACCTTCAGAAAAAATTACCTTTTGAGAATATGACAAGAATTTTACATTTTAAAATTAAAAAAATTCATAAATGGATACATATGAACATAAAAAATAGTGTAATAATAGTTAGAAATATTCTTGTAAATATTTTTCCAAAAATCGATAGGGAATACAATGGTTTTCTAACATATGGTAGATAAATAATGTGGCCTTTTCTTAAAAACATTTTATGAGCCATTTTGAGTAACAAAGAAGGGTAAATGGTACTAAAGATAAAATTTCCAAAAAAATCCCATAAAGATTAAAAATTAATTATTATTATAAAAAAGTATCATATGTTTTGATCAATTAAAATTAATGTATAAACTATCCCAGTATAAAAATTCGATTGAAACATTAACCCCTAAATTTTTTTTTATCTTTTGAATCGTAGTCCTTATGATATAATTATACAAAATTAGTATTTAAATATAAATAACATAAGGGTATTTATTTTATAACATGCCCATGTGGTAGTATGTACACCTCATAAAGTTATTTTTCTTCATAAAATAATATTTTCCATAAATAAATAGAATTTTAGGTGAATAACCCTTACAAATATAATATAATTGAATTGAGAAGTAATTAATTGAGATATTTTTCTTAAAATATAAATATTAAAAAATAATTATATGCCACATATATCAATGATAAAATATTTCAAACATAATATTTAAAAAATATAATGAATCATTAATTGATATGATCCAATTAAATAAAAGTGTGTTTAGAAACCCTTTAATACAATTTAATTTTCATGTCCAACAACCCTGGATGAAGTAATTTCATTAATAACAAAACATTCCCTGATATAATATGTATTCATCGAAAACCATGTAATAGTGTAAAATATACATTTATTCAAATAAATTTGGTCTATAATATTAAATCATGAAATTATTAATGGAAATCAGCAGAGGTAGGTTTTTGGGGGTACTGTAGTAGCACTACTGTATTACTGTAGCAATAATGTGTGGCTACTATAATATGTATTGTAGTAGGTATTGTTCGGTACTATAGAAGCCAGAACTATTAAACTTGGGACATCGGTTTGGGATTGGAGTCCTTATGTCCATTGGGCCACCCATAACTTCATGTCAATAAGGCTTTCAAGCCACATTTAAGGGCTTAATGAAACCTCCTGGCCTTCGGGTCACATAATCAATGCAGATATCCCAGACATACTCTAAAAAAGGAACGACCCCAGAGGAGGATTTAGAACAAGTGCAATAACCTTGTGTAAACCCAATTGGATATATATGAATGAGAGTGTGTGGGTATTCTATCATGACCATCTTCGTCTTGCACAGGAAGCCTAGCCAGACGACCATGCGAAGGTGGAGAGCTACCATCACGATGTATTTGTTGGGGAGGGGTAGTTACTTGTAGTTATAGCCTGGTTGAATTCCTTATGACCTTTGGGTCATGTAAGCTCTTAAGCCAATGGTACATGTAATCTCAAAGACTACAGGCCTTGTAAGGGATCCCCCTTATCCGTTGAATGGGGTGTTATAAAAATTTAAATAAAAATGAAGGCCTTTGAGCCATTTGATTGAAAAAAATTAAAGGATTTTTAATATTTTATAAAAACATTTTATCCATTTATTTATAGTTTGTATTTATTTACCTGCTCTGTTTAGTCCACATCATGTGTTTTATGAATGTTTAGTTCTTGACATCAAAGTGGCCTTGGAATGTGGACCATGGTCAATGGTATCATTGTTATATCATCTATAGAGTAGTAAATATTAAATAATTATATTTTTTATTCATTAATTATACTTTTAAAACCAAACATTATGTTTTTTATGAAAAATAAAATATGATACAATGATAGAGATGGTTTGTAACACACACACATGAGTAATGTTTTGATTTTTTATCAAACATGATGGAAATAAAGTAAGTATGGTTTTATATTTCCAAAAATTATTATTATATTGTAAATATCATATTATTTATTTAAATATACTTATTTATTCCATCTATTTGATGTCATAATAAAAATGAATCCCATCTCTTCATAGAGGTGATAATCCACACGTACACATGAATAATTTTATCATTTTCCAATAGATGGAATGGTAATAAAATAGATGATAAATTATCATTAAAGGATTATAATTTTGTCTTGAATATATTATATATAAATTTATATATATATAAAATTAAACATTATCTTATTCAATTAAAGGTTATAATGGGAAATGAATTACATCAATGTATTTTTTAGTAGTCAGTCATACAGGCAAAGGGTGGTTTCATTTACAATTTGAACGAATAATAATGTGAATTAATGTTAATAAATTAACATAATAAATTATAATAAAATTGGATATATTTTTTTATAAGAATATTTACAATCATTTATCTTATTAATAAGAGGAAATAAATGTAGAGACCCGTAGCTTGACGTACATGGACATTACATTACTTTTGCGGAATACTTAGTATATAACAAAAACACACAAGGATCGTAATAGTTTAGTGTCTTTGGAAACTCGGAACGCAATCTTCTAATCGTGGTGAAATATATTCAATATCTCCCATAAAGATCTTCCCTTTTTTACCTAAAACCTTTCTTTATATCCTGGGGAAAAGAAAACATAAAAGGGTGAGCTCAAATGATCAGTAAGGGTAAATTAAATATCAATCACATCATATACATAAGCACATAACTTTTGGAAATCTTAACCTGGAAAAGAGATCATAATTTCATAACATGGGGTAAATCATGGAAGTGAAATGTAATCAAAATAATCATAACTTAAAACATGAAACTTTGTGGCATTCACACATAATCATAGAGAATCATTTCTTGTTAGTCAAGACTCATTGCCAAGACTATCTTAGTGGACAAAGTCCCTTTCTGAATCGAGTAACCCTCGTTTCAGTCCTGTTTCACTGAACCGGTATGACCTACCGTTCCAGCCCTGTCTATCTCATGAGATATAAAATCTTTACCCAATGCATTGGAGGGAGATATAGGTCCCACCCATCTTATAATGAATCCTTTCTTATTAGTGCCACATAATCATAAATCACACATCCTCGCATAACACATGTAACAAAAATGGGATTCATGAAACATCATGACATAATAAAACAAATCATTTAAGGTAAATGACTTCATAAAAATAATTCCCTCAAAACATAATCAAATCAATGTAATAATAGGGATAAAAACAGAACCCTATATTATCTTAGATGGAAAATAATTTTGATAAAACATTTGAACTCCATTCTTGAGGAAAACATCCTTTCTACTTCAAAAACACTTTTCTTTTCTTAACATGTCATACAATTATAAACTAAAATAAGTTGATTAAAAATAAACTTGAAAAAATATAAAGGAAGATTCTTGGAAATAATGTTTTAAAAATCCATTCTTGCCTTATAAGTTAAAAAAACATTCTTCGTACTTTTGTCGGAAAAGTCAAAAAAGTACCTCGTACGAAAAACGACAAAAGATTCCTTTCAAATCCTTTAATAAAAACTCATAGAAGGGTAAAATAGGATTTAAAAAATTGTAGGTGGATGTAAATAATATTACATATTGAGTAAACATGGATGTGGATGATAAAATACACCCCAGTAAATACCAAATTATAAACAATCTCGGATAAAAATGAGATTGTGATATTTCCCTTACCTTAGGTCCGATTTGCTTTGTACGTGTCCGAAGCTCCTGTATAATGGTTTAAATAATTTCATTGACTTATTACAGAATCATATTCATTGTTATGATATCATATATGGTTCACTTATGACATTATATTACCCGTTCTTTTATAAATTCCTTGTTAAAAAAGCGTTTTGGGTAAAATCGTTTCATTTATCGTAGGTGTTTTGACTTGTTGTTATTGACATTATTATTACTTATATCATGATTTACTTACTTACAGGATATAAAATATGATTTATAAATCATATATATTCAGTATATATATATATATATAATAGATAGATAAATGAAATGAAAAACACCGTTCATGGAGACGGTAGTCCGTACGTACGCATGAACGTTGTTTTCCTTTCCTTATTGTCTTGAATGGAAGTAAGTAGATGAAATATATATATATATATATATAAACATAAATCCAGTAGATTTATAATTTCATATATTTCATTGTTATTTCTTATATATACTTTATAATCATTCTTAAATGGTTAACATGGAGAATGAATCTCATCGCGTCGTGGAGACGGTAGGCCGTACGTACGCACGAGCGATGATATCATTTCCATAAATATTGAATTGAATTGGAGTAGATTATACAATATATCAGAATCAATATGATTTTGTAATAACTATGTATAGTTATTATTTACACCATTATACCCATCCATGTAAGGTGGTAGTGGAAAATAGATTACACCACGGCGTGGAGACGGTATTCCGTACGTACGCACGCGCGGTGATTTCATTTTTCCGTAGGATGGATAGAAGGTGAATTAGGGTTGTTTCATACTTATAATAACATATCAGTATATGAGTGATACTGATGTTATTACTTCATAATGAAACAACCTAAGAAGAAGAAGTGGAAGAAGAAATAAAGATGAAAGAATTGGTAACGGTAATTACCTCTTCTTTGAAGCGCCTCTTTGAGACCTCCTCTTAGGGCACTAAAATTGGTCTTTGAGGAAGACCAGAACCTCTAGGATGTTGCTAGGGAAGTGGAGAAGAGATTTTTTCAGGGGTTGGCGGAGCTTGAGTGCTCAAATTGGTGTGAGGAGGAGGGGGAGGAGGTGTCCTTTTAAAAGGGAGGAGAGGGGCACCTTAGGAATATCTCAAAATATTATTTTATATTAAAGTTAAAATCGGTTTATAATGGTTCAAAAGGGTCTTATTTCGAAGCTAAAGTGGGGATGGGTCGAAATCCTATCATCCAATAGGATTTAGACAAGTTTAGGGTATTATTTTAACCTTATCAATTAGATTTAACTCTAAGTTAAATAATTTGACTTTTATCGTGTCTTTTTGTTTTCTTTCACTATATGGTTAATACCCTTACTATAAAATGCCAAAAGAACCCCAAATTGTTTATTATTAATATATATATCCTTATCTAAGTCATTTGGAAGAACCTTATATTTTTAGGAATAAAAGAACAATTAATAATATAATATTTGATTTAAAAACTATTTTGTGTCAATTTTGACACTATTTGATATATGATTTTTGTTAAAGTCATAACAGAATTATATGTTCGAACCAAGTTAATTAAATCAACACTAATATATCATAGTAACCTAGAAAATTAGTGTAATTCATAAAAATCCTCAAATTACATTCATTTGAGCATTTATAACATCAATTATGTTAATATTTCCTTAAAAAGGGTAATTACTGCATCATCGTTGTGTCATAAATAAATTAATTTATATAAAGTCTAAAAATTATAAATAAAATATACTTATGTAGTAAATATTTTTAGCTTTCTAATGAATATTTACAATTGAATTTATCTTATGTATAACCCCATATTAAAAATGATTTTCTTATTAAACTTTGATTTTAACTATTTTAACCCTTCTTTAAATAAATTAATAATAAATGTCCTAATCTAACCAAAGTGGGACTAAATGGTCATATTTTATTCCTAAGTTTGTTTTTGGTCGAATTAATCTTATCCAATAGAATTAGGACATGTTTTAGTGTAATGGTAATATCATTTTTACCCTTAGTTACCCTATTTACTATTAACGGCGGTAAAAAAAGTAAAAAGTTACTATTCACCAAAAAATTATTTTTATCTCATTGAACCAAATTTTACTTACTGATATTAACCGTGTCTGTCTGATTTTCGAAATTCCATTCACAGAAGTGGTAAAATTATGTTTTATGCAAAATTCAGTTTTTAACCTACCACTTAGTGGTTTCACTATTCATCAAAAATTGAATGTTTTCAGAAAAATACCAAAATTTCACCCTAGGCTAATTTCGGTATTCCGAATCCAAAAATGAAGTCCATTTTGAAAAATCAAATTTATAAAATTTTAAAAAGTGGTTATTATTATTCATAACGGCTAGTTTTAAAAATATTTTAATAGCTTATCGTTGTTTAGTGAAACTCGGTATTGCGTACGACGCAAGCTATCGAGGAAGGTCGCGATTACGTGTAATGCAAGGCAAGTCAAGGATGTGTGTTGTGCAAGCTCCTTTTGGTGTAGCGTACAACACGAGACATTAATAAAATTAAAAAAGAATATTTTTCATAAAATCTCGGGCTGTTACATTCTACCCCCCTTAAAATGAATTTCGCCCTCGAAATTCGTCGGGGTTATAAATGGTTTACTATTCGAAAGTTTTTTTTAATAGAAACCCACATAGTAAAAAGGAATATCAAGACCAATCTTTAAGAACAAAAGTATGAAACGTAATGGTTACCCAAATAAACTAATCACTGGGTTTCCACATAGGTGAAAATATGGATATGGAAGGGAAATCTAACCATCATGTTCTGATGGAGAGTGGTAGAGAACATGGCTAGGGAAAATCCAGTAATCACAAATCCATAAATTTGTGACGATCTAAGGTACCATCTGATTCATCAGGTATAAGATCACTAGGACTACATTTTTGGTTTTCAAGATCGTCTCCCTAAAGTTAAAGAATTTGAATTAGAATAAAAACTTACATTATTTTGGTACAATCTCACTGTTGTTCATGCCTTTGACAATTTCCACTTCATCTCTTAAATAAATGAAGTTGAATTTGTTATTCGTGAAGTGTTAGCAGATCATGTGATAGAATAACGGGTCATTCCATCTGTCTCAAACAAAAAGGTTAGCAAAAATTATATACATAAGTCGATCTATAGTGAGATTAATCATATATGGTTCCTAAAATGGACTTTATACTTCATATATCATACTGCTTAATATAATAAAACTAGTTTCTAATAAACGGGGACTTCTTGTAGGCCAGTGGTAGGCGATAAAGGCCAGTCGCACTTCGGTTGTGGGTTCGATTCCCACAGCCTTGTCCAACGCGATGGGCTGTCGCCCGTCCTGCAGGTTGTCCTTTTTATAAAACTATATTACTATAACATCTCATCAATAATATCACAAAACTTCTATCCTTAAAAAATACTATTTTATGTCCAACATAATCCATTCTAGTCTTTAGGCTTATCCATAATACTGTAGTCTACTTTCATAACATAGTGAAAATGATTATCAGAGATTTAATACCATCGTCGATCCCCATATATCATAAGATATGTTTATTTCTGGTCCCATTCCAAACATTAAAAGTCCTTAATCATGTATTCTCTTGAATACCCATTGAACCGTAATGAAAACATGAATGCAGTTACCAAAAGCCTCAAAATTCTATATACTCAAACCATGATATCACTCAGTCCTTATATCAATCATGAGCTCATGAATACTGTTAAACATATCGTTTTCTCGTTTTCCATTCATTATGCGCATATCATCTTATTTCCAAAAATATCTCAATCACTTTGAATACCACATTAGACCAATACATAAATATTCCAATACTCCATGATACAATATTATTTTGGAATCCCATTACATAAACACTTAATCATTCCACCACATCGTTGTCATATTCAATATCGCCAATAGTGATCGCATGTGACTTCCCTTTGTCCTTTTCCTTCAATGGTTGTTCATGTTGATCATCACTAACCCTTGGATTAGGGAATTTATTAACATAATGCCCCATTTCCTTGCACTTTAAGCATTGAAGTGTTGGTGGTGCGTTCTCTGCAGTGTTTGCTTTATTCACATCATTAGAATCCCTTTTCCATTACTTCGACACACAGCTGCTCGATGACCTTCTTTTCCACACTTAAAACATTTTCTAGTCCCTTTAAGACAATATCCACCATGGTTCTTTCCACACTTTGTGCATAAGGAAACATTCATCTTCTTTTCACCATTATTCTGAGATTTCTACGTGAACTCCATCTTTCATTTTTTTTCAAAACCATGAGATGGATATGTAACACCAACTTCCATTTCTACCTTGATAGCACAACGCACAATTTTTTCATAGCTACTGAAGTCTCTTATAGCTAATTCCCTTCGAAGACTTGGTTTTAAGCCACTGAAAAATCGATCATCTTTACTTTCAGGTTGGATGATAATGCCAGATGCATACCTTGCAAGTCTTGTAAAATTCGCTTCGTATATACCAACAGATTCATCATCCTTTTGATTTAGTTCAATAAATTCCTTCTCCATCTTTGTTCGAAGAATACGAGGGAAGTACTTATTGAAAAATAAGTTCTTGAACTCGTCCCATTCCATGGACTCAATTTCATCTCTTGGCCTCGTATTCTGGATAAGATTCCACCATTGATCAGCTTCACCTTCCAAACGATATACTGCTAAGATGACTTTATCATGCTCAGAACATTGATGAACTGAAATTACCTTTTCAGTGGTACTGATCCATTGTTCAGCAACAAGTGGATCGGAAGTTCCACTGAAAGAAGGTGGACGTTGCCTCATGAAGGACTCTATAGAATATTGTTCCCTTCTCTTCTCATTTGGAAGTCCAGAATGATTCATAGCTTGTGTAAGTATAACAATAAGATTTTGCACTCCATCACCCATAACATTTCTTTATTCCGGAGGGCAATCATTGCATTGTCCATTGCATTGATCAACACGGTTCCTTCGGGTTCCAGCCATCGTCTAAAACCCAAAAATAATAGTGTGAGAGGCAAAAATCATAATAAAGGGGGATTAACATCAATATCTAACTTCTTAGGTTTAATTCTATGATCTTTTGCATAATTCTAGTACTATAACCTATACGTATTCTTAATCTTAGGGACATCCCTAGACATTCCTTATAAATATCTCTAGGGATCTCACTAAAGTTTTCGCATCCTAGTTTCCAAAGGTTGACTAAACCTTTCCTCTGATACCAACTGTAGAGACCCGTAGCATGACGTACATGGACATTACATTAATTTTGCATAATACTTAGTATATAACAAAAACACACAAGGATCGTAATAGTTTAGTGTCTTTGGAAACTCGGAACGTAATCTTCTAATCGTGGTGAAATATCTTCAATATCTCCCATAAAGATCTTCCCTTTTTTTACCTAAAACCATTCTTTATATCCTGGGGAAAAGAAAACATAAAAGGGTGAGATCAAATGCTCAGTAAGGGTAAAAGAAATATCAATCACAACATATACATAAGCACATAACTTTTGGAAATATTAACCTGCAAAAGAGATCATAATTTCATAACATGGGGTAAATCATGGAAGTGAAATGTAATCACAATAATCATAACATAAAACATGAAACTTTGTGGCATTCACACATAATCATAGTGAATCATTTCTTTTTAGTCAAGACTCATTGCCAAGACTATCTTAGTGGACAAAGTCCCTTTCTGAATCGAGTAACCCTCATTTCAGTCCTGTTTCACTGAACCAGTATGACCTACCGTTCCAGCCCTGTCTATCTCATGAGATATAAAATCTTTACCCAATTCATTGGATGGAGATATAGGTCCCACCCATCTTATAATGAATCCTTTCTTATGAGTGCCATATAGTCATAAATCATACATCCTCGCATAACACATGTAACAAAAATGGGATTCTTGAAACATCATGACATAATAAAACAAATCATATAAGGTAAATGACTTCATAAAAATAATTCCATCACAACATAATCAAATCAATGTAATAATAGGGATAAAAACAGAACCCTATATTATCATAGATGGAAAATAATTTTGATAAAACATTTGAACTCCATTCTTGAGGAAAACATACTTTCTACTTCAAAAACACTTTTCTTTTCTTAACATGTCATACAATTATAAACTAAAAGAAGTTGATTAAAAATAAACTTGAAAACATATAAAGGAATATTCATGGAAATAATGTTTTAAAAATCCATTCTTGCCTTATAAGTTAAAAAAAACATTCTTCGTACTTTTGTCGGAAAAGTCAAAAAAGTACCTCGTACGAAAAACGACAAAAGATTCCTTTCATATCCTTTAATAAAAACTCACCGAAGGGTAAAATTGGATTTAAACAATTGTAGGTGGATGTAAATAATAATACATATTGAGTAAACATGGATGTGGATGATAAAATACACCCCAGTAAATACCAAAGTATAAACAATCTCGGATAAAAATGAGATTGTGATATTTCCCTTACCTTAGGTCCGATTTGCTTTGTACGTGTCTGAAGCTCCTGTATAATGGTTAAAATAATGTCATTGACATATTACAGAATCATATTCATTGTTATGATATCATATATGGTTCACTTATGACATTATATTACCAGTTATTTTGTAAATTCCATGTTAAAGAAGCGTTTTGGGTAAAATCGTTTCATTTATCGTAGGTGTTTTGACTTGTTATTCTTGACATTATTATTCCTTATATCATGATTTACTTACTTCCAGAATATAAAATATGAATTATATATCATATATATTCAGTATATATATATATATAATAGATAGATAAATGAAATGAAAAACACCATTCATGGAGACGGTAGTCTGTACGTATGCATGAACGATGTTTTCCTTTCCTTATTGTCTTGAATGGAAGTAAGTAGATGACATACATATATATATATACAAGTAAATCCATTAGCTTTATAATTTCATATATTTCATTATTATTTCTTATATATACTTTATAATCATTCTTAAATGGTTAACATGGAGAATGAATCTCATCGCGTCGTGGAGACGGTAGTCCGTACGTACGCACGAGCGATGATATCATTTCCATAAATATTGAATTGAATTGGAGTGGATTATACAATATATCAGAATCAATATGATTTTGTTATAACTATGTATAGTTATTATTAACACCATTATACCCATCCATGTAAGGTGGTGGTGGAAAATAGATTACACCACGGCGTGGACACGGTATTCCGTACGTACGCACGCGCGATGATTTCATTTTTCCGTAGGATGGATAGAAGGTTAATTAGGGTTGTTTAATACTTATAATAACATATCAGTATATGATTGATACTGATGTTATTACTTCATAATGAAACAACCTAATAAGAAGATGTTGAAGAAGAAATAAAGATGAAAGAATTGGTAACGGTAATTACCTCTTCTATGAAGCGCCTCTTTGAGACCTCCTCTTAGGGAACTAAATGTGGTCTTTGAAGAAGACCAGAACCTCTAGGATGTTTCTAAGGAAGTGGAGAAGATATTTTGGCAGGGGTTGGCCGAGATTGAGTGCTCAAATTGGTGTGAGGAGGGGGAGGAAGTGTCCTTTTATAAGGGAGGAGAGGGGCACCTTAGGAATATCTCAAAATATTATTTTATATTAAAGTCAAAATCTGTTTATAATGGTTCCAAAGGGTCTTATTTAGAATCTAAAGTGGGGATTGGTCGAAATCCTATCATCCAATAGTATTTAGACAAGTTTACGGTATTATTTTAACCTTATCAATTAGATTTAACTCTAAGTTAAATAATTTGACTTTTGCAGTGTCTTTTTGTTTTCTTTCACTATATGGTTAATAAACTTACTATAACATGCCAAACGAACCCCAAATTTATTATTATTAATATATATATCCTTATCTAATTCATTTGGTATATCCTTAGATTTTTATGAATAAAATAACAATTAATAATATAATATTTGATTTAAAAACTATTTTGTGTCAATTTTGACACTATTTGATATATGATTTTTGATAAAGTCATAACAGAATTATATGGTCGAACCAAGTTGATTAAAGCAACACTAATATATCATAGTAACCTAGAAAATTAGTGGAATTCATAAAAAGTCTCAGATTACATTCATTTGATCATTTATAACATCAATTATGTTAATATTTCCTTAAAAAGGGTAATTACTGCATCATCGTTGTGTCATAAATAAATTAATTTATTTAAAGTCTAAAAATTATAAATAAAATATAATTATGTAGGAAATCGTTTTAGCTTTCTAATAAATATTTAAAATCGAATTTATCTTATGTATAACCCCATATTAAAAATGATTTACTTATTAAACATTGATTTTAACTATTTTAACCCTTCTTTAAATAAATTAATAATAAATGTCCTAATCTAACCCAAGTGGGCCTAAATGGTCATATTTTATTCCTAAGTTTGTTTTTGGTCGAATTAAACTTATCCAATAGAATTAGGACATGTTTTAGGGTAATAGTAATATCATTTTTACCCTTAGTTACCCTATTTACTATTAACCGCGGTAAAAAAAGTAAAAAGTTACTATTCAACAAAAAATAATTTTTATCTCATTGAACCACATTTTACTTACTGATATTAACCGTGTCTGTCAGATTTTCAAAATTCCATTCATAGACGTGGTAAAATTAAGTTTTATGCAAAATTCAGTTTTTAACCTACCACTTAGTGGTTTCACTATTCATCAAAAATTGAAAGTTTTCAGAAAAATACCAAAATTTCACCCTAGGATAATTTCGGTATTCCGAATCCAAAAATGAAGTCCATTTTGAAAAATAAAATTTATAAAATTTCAAAAAGTGGTTATTATTATTCCTAACGGCTAGTTTTAAAAATATTTTAATAGCTTATCGTTGTTTAGTGAAACTCGGTATTGCGTACGACGCAAGCTATCGAGGAAGGTCGCGATTGCGTGTAATTCAAGGCAAGTCAAGGATGCGTGTTGTTAAAGCTCCTTTTGGTGTAGTGTACAACACGAGACATTAATAAAATTAAAAAAGAATATTTTTCATAAAATCATGGGCTGTTACAATAAATCTAAAACATTCAGTTAAAATCCATACCTATTATTCAGAAAACATCCTTTGATTTATTATGTAATCCTTATAAGGAAGTAATTATGCCCAAAAGTGAACCTTTATGAACCTTTTAACAATTAAATGAAGGTATTTGATTAGGTTTATTCCAAATGAGAGTGCTCAAAATCAATTGGGAATATAGAAGATGGGGTACACTTTTATAGGTGAGGTTAGGGAACTCTTGGAATTACATAATGTATTAAATTAATATAAATTAATATTAAAAAAACAAATTGATATATTTATAATATATAATATGAATGATTTGATATATTTTAGGTGATGTTTTCCCTATTATTTTATTGTTTTATCCTTCAATAAATACTTCTTATGATTATCATGGTATCAAATTTATTTATACTATTTGTTTCATGAAATTTACTATAACAAGAGCATTTACTCATGAATAGTTCACTATTAAAATTCAAAATTATATCACATTAAATTTTCAAAATATTAATATTTTAGGAAAATTAATAAATTTAATAAATTACTGGTTATTATAAAATATCATTATTGTCAATTATTGTCTTTTCATTTAAGTTAACATTATGGATATCAAGATGAAAATAGAATTGAAATACTATCTTTAAAAAACTGGATTATTTTATATATAACTATAAATTTCTTGGGACATTGTAATTCACCCATAAAATACTACTTTTCATATTTTTAAATCATTCACTGGATTTTAATAATACTTGGACAAGTACTACGTCATCACCTCATAACAATTTAATGTAATAATTTCATTTACTAAAATTAAATATGAATTTACCTGGTTAAAATGAAACAATTATATTTAAAATAACCTTTTATTATCAAAAAATTTTTTATCCCTATTTTAAAATATTTTTTATATTCAGAAATATATATAGAATTGTTTTCAATTATTTAAAATTATATTATCGTCATTATAAAATGTATATGAAAAAAGAAAATTATTTAAAAAAATTATTTTTAGGTGAAAATAACTTATCAAATACAATAAATACAAATTTTATGGATAATTTTTTGGCTTTTCCACATCTTTTTTATCTTTAATTTCCTAATTTAACAATACTAAGGTGAAAAATAATTACTAGAGTAGCTACTGATAATAACAAAAAGTAAAATAAACTAATATTCCAAATATAGACCTCATGATTTATAATATATAATCTAGTTTTCAATATTAAATTTCTATAATTTTTGCAAATCATATTTGGATAAAAATTCCTTGAAAAAGAGATTTAAAAAATTATCTCATAAATGAACTTATAAAAAAACATGGTTTAATTATAATTTGAATGTAACTAATTATATAATATATAATTAAATAAGGATTATTAACATTTTTGATAAAATATATACCATAATGTTTCATTTTAATGAAAATAAATAAATATATTATAATATTTTGTAATTTCACTATTCATTGAAAAATTAATCTTTTTCGAAAATTAAAAAAAAAATCAATCTAAGATAACTTTTATTTTATGATTTAAAAAATTGTATCATTTTTATAAAATAAAAATTCAAAAAAATTATAAATTATTTATAATATTCTCACACAAAAAGTTGTAGAATCATTTTTGATGAAAATGTAATTTTGAAGCATTAAATTACTTTATATAAAATTATAGGCTAATTTTATAATAATTATTGAGTGAAATTGTATTGATTATAAACCTTATAAATATACTTCATAATGTTTATACCACAATTCAAATCCTCTAATTTTGTAGATTTGTTATATCATTCATACCTAAATGATAATATTCTATGGTTTGTTTATGATTTATGATATGTGTTTTATACATTATCGAACATAATCTTCTATATAAAATTCAATGTATTATATTATCCCCCTTTGATAAAATTCATGAACATATTTTTATCTTCATATCAATAATTAAATGTTTTTCATTTTAGAATACCTTTTTTGAAAACCCACATCATAAAAACGATAAAATAATACTTTCTCTTGAATAGGTCAAATATGTAAAATTGATGATCATGTGGAATAACACATAACGGGGATTCCAAATAGGTAATTATAGTGTGAAGTGAAAATATGGACATTAGGGAAAATTATTTTCCAAATAATGATAGAGATGAATAGAAAACATCAATGAAAAAAGGGGAATCACAATGGGAGAGTTACCGAATAGAAAATCATAAATAATTGAGTTTTTAAAATGAATATGGATTTGAAAAAAATTAACAAAATAGTTTCACATTATTGTTTCAATATCCATTTCATATAGTTTAGGAATTACTGGAATAATAATATAAGAAAATATAATTAATTGATATGTATATTTTCATCATTTAGTCAATGTCCACCAAAGTTTGTTCTTTTTCACCAAATGATGAGTATTCAAGTTGAATTTTATCATTCCTAAAAAATAAAAATAAAAATATAATGGATCTAGTATTCCAAAAATTCATTAAAATATATTCCTATTATCATTACAAATTAACCAAAACTAAAAAGGATTGCTCATGTAAATATAATTTACAAAATATGTAAACCATAACATGAACAAATTATATAGTAATATCCAAAATTCAATAATAACACTGAATGATAAATGTACATCATTAAATAAATAAATAAAATTATTCCTAAATCACATTAATAACATCTAGATTTATTATTATTTTTGAAATTAATTTTTTTCTCATTCATTAAAACATACATCTTCAAAAATTTAACAGTTTTTTTCTAAAAAAAAATCCATCATCTTAAACCTACGTGTTTAATATAACTTTACCCAAATAAAACATATCCCAAAATATCATTAATCACCCAAAAATGACTTCAATTAAAATCTTAAATGGGGTATCTAATCCTTTGATCATATGATCAACCTTACACATAAAAACTCATAATGTTATCGAACAATCTGTAGTTAACCACACATGAAAAAATCATAATCTTCAAATTTATCTAATCTAACTTCTATTACTAACTACAATATCCCAGATCCTATGCTCTGGGATACATTGAAAAATAAAATATTTATATTTTTGGATTATATATAAATAAAAATGACAAAATATAAACCATTCAAAAAATATAAAAAAATGATGTATTTCATCACTTTCCTACCCATGTACTTTTTATGTTTATAGATTCACAATATTAGGATGGACTCTTTCATAGTAGTTTAGATGTATAAAATTATTTTTCCTAAAAATAAGCATTATATATATCTATGTTATTTATTTATAATAATAATATTTTGAATAACATACATAAAATTGTTCATTGCAAAATATGGAAAAGGGAAAATGACAATGTTGAGATCATACACTTAGTAATGGTAATCATAATCATGAAAATTTTGAGGTTATAATTTTTAATAATATTATAATAATAATATTATGATGTTTTCAAGGGCCTTGATCATAACTCAACAAAATTAATACACTTTAAAATTTGGATCATAAATCATGTAACATGGCATAAATCCTTAACAAAATATATTTGTGAAATATGTATAGAATCATGAGGCATGTGAAAACAATCTTGGGACAAATTATCCATTATAAAGTGATTAATTCATAAAGAAAAAAATTATGGTATCTTAGAACAAAATTTTTATCACTCTTGTAATCACTCTAATAATTGGAATAACCGATATGGAGAACATGAGCCTTAGCCCGGTTGGTAAGGACTCCGTATGTTAATCCAAGAAACCCCGGATCAAATCAATGTGGATGCATAATATCCGGGTTACTGTAGAATAACTGTAGCAGTAATGTAGCAGGAACTGTAGCAGGGACTCTGTAGTGCTGTAGAACGTATTGTTTGGCACTGTAGAATTCGGGAATATTCACCAGTTTAGGACATCGGGCCACAAATTTGGTCCTAGAGTCCATTAAGGCCTTAGGGACAAATAGGGCTTCAGGTCAGTAAATCCTTTGGGCCACCTCAAGGACTTTGGGCCACCTTAAAGTGCAGATACATGCTAGACAACCTACATGGAACGAGCATTAAAATGAGGATGAGCAAGGAGTTTTCCCCACAAAAGAAGCTAAATGGATTGCTAGAATGAGAGGGTATGGCACCTTCCATCGGGACAAGCCTGTTCATCCACAATATTTCCTAGCCGTATAGCCATGCGAAGGTGGAGAGCTAATTTCATGATGATGATGCTGGGGAGGAGAAGTTCCAAGTAGTTAGTCTAGGTTGAATGTAATGGTTGAAACCTACGGGTAATGAATTCCTCTATAGCCTACGGTCCATTTAATACGTATGCCTAAGGGCCTTGTAAGGGTTCCACCTCACCCCTTGAAAGGTGGATTATCAAAAAATCAATAAAAAATGATGGCCTTCAGGCCATTGGATGGATGAATAACTGATATGGAAAATTGTAAGAATCATGTAGGATTAACATATAACTGGTTAACTATAATCTATTACCCAATTCATTGGAGAGATATATTGGGCTCAACCATCATTATAAGATCTATCAGGATCACCCTTATATAGAAAAAATCTACATGAACCATGAAATATTTATTACACATGAATGATAACATTTTACAATATAGATATAATAATTTTATCTTCATTAAATTATTAACACTTGGAAAAAAAATTTCTTCCATGAAAATAAATTTTCAATAATCATAATTCATCGATAAATATAATTTTTATGGTTTCATAAAAACATATACCTAGTAAATAATAACCAAAATAAAGGGATATTTTCATTGATAAAAATAAATTACATAAAAATATCATTAAAAACGTCTAGGAAATTCCCCATTACAAATAAGAATCACTTTTAAAATATATAAATGTCTAGAATATTGTGAAAAACATTTCTCTCAAAAGGAATATGGATACATGTATCATAAGCTTCAAATATTATATTATTCATCAATTGGTAAATCCTATTCATGTGGTGATTGTTAAAACATTTATTTTTTCACATATTCCTTAAAGATCACCTTGTTTAGAAAATTAAAAGAATAATTTTTTTAACTATTTATTTTAAAAAATAAAAATTGCTAAAAATTAATTAACAAACAAATGAAGAATTTTAAAAAACATTATTGATATGTTTATAAACATTGGTATTGAAGACAAATTTTTTCCAATCCAAAGAAGGGAAATAATGTTATATTTTTTTGGAAATTTTTTTTGAACCATTTTGAGAACAAAATAAAGTCAAATGGTACTAAAATGTAAAATTATCATAAATATTCCTTCTAAATGAAAATGTGATTTGTTTTCAAAACAATATCATCTAATTACATCAATTGAAATTAATGTATAAAAAATATCGATAAAATTGTATTGAAAATAATACCCTTACAACTTTAGTATGTTTTGAATCATAAAACCATAAATTAATAATAACAAAAATAATATTTACATATTATTAACATAAAAATATTGATGATATATCATGTCAATTGTGTATTGTATACACCACATAATATAATTTGGATTCACAACATTAACATTTGAGAAAAAAATTATAAATTGAGATGAATAACGCTTACAAATTTAAAATAACTTAATTGAGGATTAACCATGAGAGAGATTATGTTTTCCAATTTAAAATTATAAATAAAAAGTTAAAATACAACATAACTCAAAAAATTAAATATAAAACATGATCATGGAATAATATAATCAACCAAGATGTAATATAAACCCTATAAAATAAAATTGATTTAAGAACCCCCTTACATATTTGAAACATTAAAATAAAATTACATAAGATGAAATAATATAAATTTAATCAATAAATACCAAGTAGTATTAATTATACATGGTAAAAATGGAAACATTAATTATGAACACCATATAAGATAAATTATGTGTATAACAATACAAAATGGCTCAATGAAGTGAAATTAAAACAAAATCCCTTACCTTAAGTCAACACTAGTTATGCATGTCCATTAACAAAATTATAAAAAACTTATATAAATTAATTTAATGTTTAAGAACCTTTTATAATATTATTACGATACCATTGATGTATTTTATTCATTTATTTAATTTAAAATTTATATTTACTAATTAGTTAGGTCCATGTCTTTTGTTACAGGGATGATAGGTACCTAACATCAAAATGGCATTGGAATGATGATCATGGTCAAAGAGATATTAGTACCATAATATCTATATACACAACAATAAAATATAAATCAATTTTATATAAAAATTATAATTTCATAAAAAACCATGAATGGTGGTTATGATAAATTAATTATCTTAAAATCATGAATATGGTTGGTTATATGTAGTCATGATTTGCATTCCCATTTTTCAATGAACAAGTGTAAAACAATATATGTATTATTTCTTCCATAAATATTCATTATTATATTATTAATATATTTTTATCATCAAATATAATTATTTATTCCATCCATTTGATGTGGTGATGAAAAACACAGTATATCACTTCACGTAGGTGTTAATCCACAAGTGTGAATGAACAACATTAACATTTCTCAATTGATGTAATAATAAATAAATTGATGTAATATTATCCTTAAAATATTATATTTAATTCAATAATAACAAATAAAATCTAAATACATAATTATAACCACCCATAAAAGTATTTCTGGAAAACAAATTACATTAGTTAGTGAGGTGGTAGTCTGCCGTACACACGAACATTGGATTCAATACCCATTTGAGGGAAGAAGTAGACGAATTAATGTAAAACCATTATTATATTAAAATATAACCATATATCAGTTAAATATATTATTATATCATAATTGGTATAATATTTTTTTAATGAGATAGTGGATTAAAAAATTGAAAACATTTCGTAATAATCAATACCTATTCATCAGACAAAAAACATTTTATTATACCATAATACCAATAGTGATGGAGTTATGAAAAAAATAAACCTCTAATACATATTTATTGATGTGGAATGGTATTTTATCATTTATTAAGAAAACTATAATTATTAAAAAGTTTACGTTCGAGTTGGGGAGGATGTTTTAATTTATAAATAGGGGCACTCTTAGAATTTTTTAAAGTATTAAATGTATATAAATTAACATATTTACACTATATTATGAAATTGATTCCATATCCTCTAAAAAATCAACAATTTCATGTTATTGTTTCACCCTTATATCTTCATTTTAACCCCCCACCCATTTGATGATTAATATGATATCATAGTCTTATAAAATGTAGGAGTCAAGAAGGGTAATATAAAAGATAAATTTACACATAAATGTAATATTGTAGATATTACCAACAATATATATTTAAATTTTCTAATAAAAATAATTTTAATAATTTTAAAACATTTAATAAAATGTTGTTTATTCTAATTTATCATAAATAAAATTTTTATTTATTTATTCAACAAGAATTTGTTATTATATATATTGAAATTTAATTAAAATATAAAAATATAAATAATCCCTAATATATTTTATTTATATATAAAATTCATGGGAAACTAAAAATATTCCAAAAAATTTAATTTTAGGGTATTGTTTACTATATGGACAAGCACTATGTTGGTGTTGCCAATTAAATTAAGGAAATTGTATAATTCTTTTAAATATAATCTAAATTACAAAAAAAACCATTAATATTTAAATGAAATATTTATAAATGAACCTAAGTACATTTTATCCCTATGAACATGTTAGATATATTAAAACAAAGAGAGTCACATTTTGGAATTAATCATTTAAAATTATATTAAAAACATTATCAATGGTATGTGGCGTGAAATTTCCATGTTTTTATGCAAATTATGTAATGTTTTGGTAGAAAACTTATCTGATAATATATATTCACGATGTAGGGAGATTTTTATGGCTTATAACATTTTATTTTACATTAATCATCTGATTTACCCTTACAGAGGTGACAAATATTTATGACTGTTACAATTCATAATGATGAAAATTAAAGAGAAATATTATTATATGATTCAAAATATGTAATATTTTTTTTAATATCCAATTTATATATATGGAAATAAAAATTTAATTTATTGTAAAAAATGCAATGAAAAATAGGTTTTTAAATAAATGTGTTTTTATGTCGAAAAATAAACTAATAGATTAATATGGTATGTTGATGATTAAAATTTAATTAATTATATTAAATAAATCTAAATTTTTTAAATATAAGTTTATCAAAAATTCAAATAATAATGCGGTTTTAATGAAAATAAATTACAATTTAATAAATAATTGACATTTCTTAATATTCACTAAAAATCAATATTTTCATAAAAATACTATAAACGAACCTATGATAATTTAGATATACTTGTATTAAAAATTATATTATTTAAAAAAAATATGAAAACTTTATAATCATTCATTATAATATTCACTCATAAAAAATAAATTAAAAACGTACTTGATGAAAATATATTATTGAAGGAAAAAATGATTTTACTTCAAATTGAGTGCTTATTTTCTACGAATTAATCATTAAATTTGTGTTTATTATGTAATATATATATATATTATAATTAATTTTATTCCAATTTATATATTCTAATTTAATAGTTATCATATATTAGTCATATTTAAATAATAATATTTAAATATTTTTAAACTCGGTGTTGTTTTTCGTATACACCATCGAATATAAAAAAATTTCATCATGGGGTGTATCAATTAGTAAGGCTAAAACAAAGATATATATATATCATAACAGAACATAATATTATTATAATGGTTTTATAATATAAACACATTCATGTTCATTTCATAAATTATTCATACCCATAAATGCATTGATCATAACCTCAAAATTAAAGTCACACCGTGAAGAATGGTCTGTAATGGTGTCAAAGTAGTAAACATCATAACATAGGAATGTGCAATCACAATAATAGGAAATCATAATTATAAGTCCCAAACCTTAATCATTATATAATCTTGAGTTAAGTCAAGAATTAACATTTAGGGACATTTCTTGTTAATATCAATAGAGAATTATGCTATAACTATTACATTAAAACACAAACAATGCAAATTATAAAACTAATAATCAATCATATTTTTCTCAAAAATATAAATCTCCTAGAAAAGTTACTATTTTCATGATTAATTCTTTTATAATTGTTCATTTCTTTATCCCTTCTAATACCATGTGAAAAAATTTTAATAAACATTGGGATGATCTTAAAAGTCTCCATAAGGGACTTAAAATAAATAATAAAACCTTAGTCCATTAATATTTAAAACCCATGAGAAAATTTTCATAAAATCATTATTTTAACCCCAAAACATTTACTACATAGGTTACATCATGTAATTATTAGTTTCCTAGAAAACATCATCGATATGAAAAAACATAATGGTAAATTGTGGCATCTATATCATACATATATTGTTTCTTTGATAGCTAAATAGGGAGTAACCATCATATTTACGTATGGAATACCCATCACATCATATTTATTAAATCTATTAGGAGAATAATTAATTTATATGTCATTCACATTTCCTAGTGTATTGGAGGATGATCGTGATCTCACCCGCCTTTTGTTTATCCCAGTACCTACCGTATACATATGCAATGCCTCACAACTATATCATAATGATAACATATGAACAATAATAAATGAATAATAATATTCCCACATTGTAATAACAATATATCATATCAAGATATTGATATAATCCATCTATTTAAGACATTAAAAAAGAAGATTTTTTATTCCAAGTTTCCCCTACAACTTTGAATATTTTGAAATGAATATACACATTAAAACAGTCATTAATATATAAATAAATTCATTAACTAATTTTTTAACACATGGAAATTAATGAGAAATATTTATAAGAATAAATATTTAAAACATTCAGAATGATGTTTTATTTAAAGAGTCTTTTACACTACATAAAATAATTATATAAAAATAATTAAAGAAAGCATTAATCAAAACTTATAATATCATGAGAATAATGAGATTCATGATATAATATGTCAAAGGGTATTATATACACCATATAAAATTTAATTGGTGCATCACAAAAAATAAGTCTCCAGGTAATGTAAATTGAGACGAAATCCATTACTAATATGGTATCATAAGATTATACATAAATCAATGACTTAATTACATGTGAAATATATAAATAGACACAATATAATTTCATATTTAGTGTAAAAATCAGAGGTTATTAACACATACATTTGAAAAAAAACCATTAACATGGATATTTGACTCGATGAAATGTGATTGAGTTATGATTTCCCATAAATTGTTCATATAAATGATGTAACAATTTATAAATGGGGTGATTCTATGTAGAAAAAGTATATCAACCAAAATGGAATTGTAAATTAAATCATAAATAAATAAAATTTATTCTATACATAATCATGATATAATATAATCAACGACGTATGCGTAAAACCCAAGGAGTGGAAATTGAGTTTATAAATTCCTTTACAATGATAATTTTGTTAATAAAATTTATTGATTATGTGTATAATATATAGATAATAATAAATGAATTATAAATAAACGATATTAATTCTAAATTCATTTATCACATAATCATAACATGCCATATTCAATAAGTATATAATTAACCCAAATAATTGAAATTGGGTTAAGAAATTTCCTTACGATTGTTTTTTATACTAAAGTTGTTACATAAAAATTCATAAAATATGTTGACTGAGAGAAAAATAGGTCTCTTGTAATTTTTAAATTATATGTACAACTACGGGGATGTGTAATGTAAAATAGCCACATAACAAAATATAAATTAATAAGTCATAACATTAAAGGAGTGTACTAAAAGAGAAGGGTGGTAGATTCCCTTACCTTGACTCTAACTTTTCATGTAAAATCGTTATCCCTTCGAATAATAAACATAGATTAATTTATGCATTGTTGATCAACTTTTTCAATTTTATTATTCCTTTTAAATAACTTATTACCTAGTTATAAAAATTATATAATTATTTTAGTTCATATTGGACATTTGGTCGATATTCAGTACTTGAGTAAAAAATGAACTGGTTTTGATGTAAATTTCCCATGATGTCAAATTAAATCATATATAGAGTATTATTAGTGATTTAAATATCACATATATCTTGTATATATATATTTATAACATCCTTAATATATGAAGATAAGAAATGAAATGCATCGTTCATGGAGATGATAGGTTATACATACACATAAAAGCTACTTTTATTTTTTTCCATTTTAAAAAAGAATAATAAATGTATATTATAAAATTAGTATTATATATATTTCACATATATCTCATAGTTTTAATAAAAACATCCTTTATTTGTTCCATTATTGCATGAGTGAGTCATATCACATTGGGGGAGCAGTAGTCCACACCTCCTCAAATGAAATTATCATATTTACTCATCATGGAATGAAAAAATTTATGTTTTACATAATAATTAATGAATAAAAGAGAAAATTTATTTATAATATATATCATCTATATATTTATTTCCATCTTCATTTCCACCATGTGTGGTGTCAATAGAAAATTGAAAAATCATCGTTTCGTGAGGCAGTAGTTCTCCATACAAAGAGACAATATGTTCGTATCAATTAGATGGAGGTGTGTATATGTGTAGATAGAATAATTATCATAACAATATAATAATATATTCATGATACTGTTTTTGTTATGTAATCAATTAAAAATAATATATAGAGAGTGGAGAAGGAAAATAAAATAAATGAATTGGAGGGAAGACGTTACCACTATATTGGGTATCTTCTTTTGATTTGATCTAAATGGATTTCTTGAATATTCCCCTTCCCATGTTATAGATTATATGAGGAAATTATGGATGTTGGGAGCTTTTGTGATCAGAATTTAGATGATTCAAGGGGATTTAGAGGTGTAAGTTTTAGGGTAGAGGTGGTGAACTTTTATAAAAGCTAGGAGGGGCACTTTATGAAAAATTGAAATATTATTTTATTATAAATTTATTTTCAAATTATAATAATACAAAATAGATGTATTTCAAGGATAATATGTGAATAGGTAAATATCCTCTCAACAAATAGGCTTTATAGAAGTTTGATAACAAATTTAACCATATATTTGGGAATTAACCCTTAGTTAAAAAAATTAACTGTTACCTTGTCTACTTGTATTTTTATAATATATGGTTACTATAGTTACTAAAAATAAACAATCAAATAAAAATGAATAATTAATGAATTTTTTTTCATTATATAAGTCTTTTTGAGTAATCTAATATTTTGAGGACTATAATATTGTTTCATAAAATTGTATTTGTTTTTAAAGCACATTTATTTTAATTTTGACACTATTTAGAAAGTGAATTTTGTTAAAGTGATAAAAACATTATTCCTTCAAGAAACAAAAACTTATTCTAATATAATATTTCATAATAATATTTAAAATTCTTTTATAGCATAAAAATGTTAAAATTATATTTATTTTTATATTTTTAACATCATTTATTTTAATCCTTCATTAATAAGGTAATAACTTCATCATCATTATGTCATAAATAAAGAAAATATATTTATATTTTGTCTTAAAATAATAAATAAAAAACCATGATATATGATATTTTTATATTCCTATTTTATATTTATAGTCAAGTTGATCATTTATTCAAACCAAATTCAAATTGTTTTAGTTAGGAGATACATGTTTGTGTTATATTATCATTTTTTTGGAAATAAATATTATAAAATGTCATTATCACTCTCTTGTAGCTAAATGGGGTCCTTAAATCGAACCACAGATTCCCATAGTTAGATGCATCTCAACCAACAGGACTAGGACCTATGATAGGTTAGTTTTAAATTATTATAATATTTTTTACCGTTATTTACCTGATTTACCCATTAATCATGGTGCATAAAAATAATTACTAAAATTACTATTCATAATGTCAAAATATAAATGGTACCTATTTATAAACTTTTCTCCATCTGATTAAAAATAGAAAATCCATTTCTAAAAATTTTAAATTAGAGACTTTTTAGTAATTAATTTAAAATTATTTCCCGTTTTCAAAACCAGAAAGTTGGTTTTTAAGAAGTAAAAACTATCAAAACAATCCCTTGAGTTTATGTCCATTTTAACCATGAAATTACATCCAATGAAAATCGATGGATTCCAATATAAAAATATAATACAATTAAACATTAATTAAAATTAAAAGAAAAATATAAATATATAAATAAATTATATGAAAAGAATGTTTTAAATTAAAATGAAATATTTTTCAATATTAATAAAAATATGAATTTTATCTGGAAAATTAAAAAAATTCCACCGAAGTAAATATTTATTTCATTATTCTAAAGAAAAATTTTATTTTAATAAATAAAACATATAAGAGATAAAAAAACTATTGTTAAATAGGGTTTTCCTTCAAATGGTGGTAAAATGACCTTTAAAAATTCTTAGTGTATTTTATGTTTAAATTGGATTGAATCTCATTTTAATCCTCTAAAATTCATTGGATAAATGTTAAAAAATTAAAAATATGTAAAATAATAATAGAATTAATTATTTCCATTCCCATCAATATAATATCTTTTCATTAACTACCATTTCAAATAATAATAATATTGTTTTATTATCTTTCTCTATAACTTGGGGTTGTGTGCAACGTATGATTTGGGAGAAACATGTTGTTAAATTCTAGGTTCACTATCATTTGTAGTTTCCCTTTTAATCTAAAATTAATATTAAATTAAAAAGTATTAATAAAAATGATTAATTATTATTCTATAAATACATGGGATGTTACATCATTCTATCCTTTTGGAAACTGCATCTTCAAAATTTAAAAAAAGTGCTCAAAAACATTATTAAAGATCCAAATAATAAAAATATTCAATTAAAATATCATTTTAAATAATTAAATAGAAGTATGAAATATCCCCTCAGATAACAAAAACTAGAACTCCCTAACTGAAAACATAGATATGGAAGAAAAACTAGACATCTTGTCTAGATGGATGACAATAGAAAACATGATTAGGGGAATGTTAACAACTAGAAGACCATAAACCTAGGATGGGTTGAACGGTCTTTGATTTACTAGTAGGAAAAGTAAATGAAAAATGTTTTTGTTTTAATATCCGTTTAATAAAGTTGTTGAATTTATTTATGATTTTGACTAAGAAAATATTGAAACATACTTACTTATAATTTAGAGTTTCATCTTTTAAAAAATATCTAACACAAACTCAACTTTTCTCCAAATGATGATTATTCATGATAACTTGGTCACAAGTGAAATTCTAGAATCATATTCTATAGAATCACATAATCCAGAAGTGATAAACTATATATTTTCTCTATTATTAGACATGAACCAATCCCAAAATGGTTAGTAAAAGATTAGATAATCCAAAAAAATATTATTCCTTTTAAATGAGAAGGTCAACTTTTAAACTCCAAAATTCAAAACAAATACCCAAAGGTAAACAAAGACCATTAAATAAATAACTATACTTAAAATACATAAAAAATACTCTAAAATAAGATAGAAAACCATAATTTAGAGGGATTTCATAACATAGTCTTCCATGATAAATCATAAAATTTATCTCTAAATAACATTGACTACAATTAAAGTGTCGTACATAAATGTAATTAACCCAATCACATATTCTCCATGATAGGTTAATCATTTACACAAATAACCCAAATAACAATATGTCCATAATAAAAACTCATATTATTCTAAAATAATATTCAACCAATACTCCTCAAATAAAATACCATTGTTTTCTATTTTCCATTGGAATATTTTATTCCCAAAATAAAAAATGTCTCATTTAAATTAACAATTATCAGTTAATAAACAAATCATTTTATTATAAAAAGAATATCCATTTCATAAAACAAAAGTTCCTAAAATAAACATAAAGTGAATCCAAAAAAATATTTGTCTAAAATGAATAAGTCATACTAAACAGGGACTTCACATAGGGTAGTGGTAGGCAATGCTCCCTTGTCACCATTTGGTTGTGTGTTCAATTCTCATGGCATGGTATGATGTGAGGGGTTTTCAATCATCCTGGAGATTTTCCCTTTTGTAAAACTATATAATTTTATAACACTCCTAAATAGTTATATAAAATCATAAAAATCCATTACATGTTTAACCCTCAATGGTTATGTCATACCTCACATTTTGCATCGCAAAAATTAATAACGCATAATTTCATCAATGGTGAATGTCATAAAAAATACCATTAGCCACCTTAATATTCTAGATCATAATGCATCAAAAATGGTTTCAAAGACATTTAACTTATTATATAACATAAAATTATAAACTGATGACGATATCCATAACCCTTAAGAAAACATCCTAATATCCCAATTTGTCTCAACCATTCTCTAATACCAACTATAAGGCCCCAAAAATAAGACTTACATAATATTGTGTTATGTAAAAAATTCTCATTAGCGATCTTTTTAGGTTTAGTGTTTTAGATAATTAATCTATGAATATTACATTACATCTCAAATATAAGAATGTAGACACTTCTACTATATCCAATTTTTAATGATATTAAAAAATCTTAAAAAAGAATATTTTTTCTCAATAAAATCATCTTCAATTCTTCTTTTCTCTCACCCTTCCATATACACTATGGAAAAAAATTCAAAAACCTAGGATGATCAAAAAAATATCATCATGGGACATAAAATAACTAATAAAACCATTAGTCCATGAATATTTAGATCACATGAATTTTTTTCACAAAATCATACTTTTCACCCACAAATCATAAACTTCATTTATTACATCATGAAATCATAGTATTCCATCAAAACAACATAAAATCATTAAAATAAGTGTCAATTATTTCATCTATATCATACATACATTGTATATTTCATAGCTACATAGGGAGTAACCTTCATGGATACGTTTGGAATGCCTTTCATAGTAAATTTCATAAATCACTTAGGAGAAACATTAACATTTACCTCTGTCATGTTACCCAATTAATTTGGGAGATATCAGGGGCTCCCCGTCCATTTTATTACCACAAAACCACATGTATACATATTAAATTCTTAGTTACCATAACACAATCAATACACAAGAAAAATATTAAAGGAAAAATAATATTTTCACATTTCTATCAAATGATATAATTTCATGATATTTAGATAATAAATTTATTTAAAACATCAAAAATCAGATTTTTGAATCAAAGTGTCTCATACCACATTCATTGTTTTGAAATTAATTTAGACTTTAAAACACTCATGTACATATAAATAAATATTTAAACCCATTTTTGAAAATGATTGATATTAATGTGAAATATTTAGAAGAATAAATATTTAAAACATTTAAAATGTTGTTTTAGTTAAAGTGTCCATGACAACATAATAAAATAAATAAATAAAAATAACTAAACTATAAATTTTAATAAAAAAATATAATATCATTAGATTAATAATTTTAATGATATAATATGTCAATGGGTAGTTTATACATCAAATAAATGTGAATTTGTGCACAATAAAAAATAAGTCTCAATGTAATGTAAATTGAGATGAAATCCCTTACAGTGGTCGTATTTTTAGATAAAGAATAAATCTATGAAAAAATATTGAGTTATAAATATAAATAAACCCAATATTAGTCAATAATAAGTGTTAAAAAATCATACATCATTCAAACATATTATTGGAAAACCCAAACCATTGACATATATAATTAACTTAATGAAATGAGTTTGAGTTAATATTTCCCTTGAAAGGTTTGTATAAATGATATACATATTTTTGAGTGGGTGGATTTTGTGTTGAATAATTATATCCACACAAATTTATGTTTAAATCTCAATATAAATAAATAAAAATTGATTCCATAGATAATATTGGGATAATATAATCAACGATGTATGAGTAAAACCCAATGACTTAAATTGAGTTTATAAATTCCGTTACAAAGATCATTTCATTAATAAAATATATCGAACAGGATTATTCACTATAAATAAAATATAGTATATTAAATTTTATTTTTCACATAAAAATATCATTTCATAATCAAGAAGAATACGATTAACAGAATGAATGGAAATTTGGATAAGAATATCCCTTATGAAGGTTTGGCAGCTTAACGACATTACATAAAAATTTATAAAATAAGTTGGTTGTGATAAAATGGATTATATAAAAAATTTTAAATAAAATATACATTTAGGGGGATATTTAATGAAAAATCCCATCATAAAAGACAGAAATTAAGAAGGAATAACGATAAAGGAGTGAATGAAAAGGGAAGGGTGGTAGATTCCCTTACCATGAGTACAAATCGTCACATACAATCATTATGTTCCTGAATAATAAATATAGAATAATTTATACATTATTTATGACCATTTTTATGTTAATTATTTCTTTTATATCACTTATTACCATGTTGTAAAAATTACATAATTATTTATGTTCTTATTGGTCGTTTTGTCGATATTCGGTAGTTGAGTCGAAAATGAAAATGTTTTGATGTAAATTTTCCAGGTCATCGGATTCTATCATCTACATAATATTATTCATGATTTAAATGCCTTATATATCTAGTATATATCTATTTATAATTTCCATAATATTTGTAGATAATAAATTAAATGCACCATTCATGGAGATGGTAGGTCGTACGTATGCATAAATGCTATTTTGTATTTCATTTTCATATTAAAATAATGATAAATTTATAATAAAAAACCAGTATTATATTTATGTCAGGTTTGTATCATATGTTTAATGAAACCATTCTTTATATGTTCCATGTACAACAGGAAAAATTCATATCTCTTTGAGAGGGCAGTTGTCCACACTTCCTAATATGAAATTATTGTATTTACACACCATGGAAAAGAAAAATTATTATTTTAAATAAAAATTATAGAATATTACAGTCAATAAAAATATAATATATATCATATAAAAAAATAGTTTGATCATAATGGCCACTATGAACAATTTTAGAAAAAAATTAAGGAATCATCGTTTCGGAAGGCAGTAGTTCAACGTACACTAAAACGATATGTTTGTATCCATTAGATGGGGGTGTGTGTACATTTAGTTTTAATACATACCATAAAAACATTCAAATATATTTAGGATACTTGTGTCATTATTTAATCTAATAATAATAAGAGACTAGGTAGTGGATAAGGAAAATATAGGAAAGGAACTTGAGGGAAGACACTACATCTAATTCGGGTAAATTCATTTTATTTGAGCCAAATGGATTTCATGAATTTCCTTCTACTAAGGGTAAGGATCATAGAAGGAAATGGCATTTTTTTCATATTTTATTACAATACTAAAGAGACAAGGGGCATGAGAGGTGTTAGTAAGTGGGTAGAGGTGGTGTCCTTTTGTAAGAGTTGGAAAGGGGACTTTAGGAAAATATTGAAATATTATTTTATTATAAATTGATTTTAAAATTATAATATTTAAAAAGTAATCTATTTCAATATTAGGCCGTAGATGGGTCTATATCCTTTAAAAATATATTTTAGAGTAGATTAGATCACAAATATAACCTTATCTTTAGACTTTAACTCGTAGATAAAAACAATAACTCCTTTCATATCTTCTTGTATTTTCATAATATATGGATACTATAGTTACTATAAAATGTATAGAGAACCACAAGTCAAACAGAAATTAAAAATTTTACATTATATAAGTCATTTGGGAGAATATTATATTTTTTTAACTATTATGTCATTTAATAAAATAGTTTTTGTTTTTAAAATTCATTTTTGTCAAATTTTAAACTATTTAGAGATTGATTTTTGTTAAATTCATAACAACATGATTCCTTCCAAAAAATTTCATTAAATCAAATATAATTTATCTTAATCATCAAAAAATCATTAATTACATAAATATGTTCCAATTATAATTATTTTAATATTTATAATTTCATTTATTTGAATCATTCATTAATAAAGTAATCACTGCATCATCATTGTGTCCTAAATAAATTTAATTATTTAATGTATAAATATTATAAATAAAATACCATGATATAGGAAATAATTTCATAATTCTCATTAATATTAAAATTAATTTATATCACCAATATAAACCAAATTAAAATATTTTAGTTTTGAGATACATGTTTGTGTTATATTTCCCTTTTCATTAAAATAAATATTATTAAAGGTCATCATCACACCCATTTGGCTCCATGGGGTCCTAAAATAAACCCAAAGATTCTTACAGTCCACCATTCCTCATCTAATAGGATCTGTACAAGTTTTTGGTTAGTTTTATATCATTATAATATTATTTTTACCCTTATTTATCTGATTTTTCCTTTAACTATGGTAAATAATAAAATTAATGATTATAATATTCATAATGTCAAAAAAGTTACCTATTTTAAACAATATTATCATATGATTACTTATATGGAATCCATTTTTACAAATTCAAAACACATAATTTCATGAAATTAATTTAAAATTAATTCTTTTTGTCAAACCCAGAAACTGGATTTTTAAGAAGTAAAAACTATCAAATGATTGACATGTGTTTATTTAAAATTTAGATTCTAAATTACTTTTAATTAAAATAATAAAATTACATAATAAAAAGATATTCCAAATACACTTTAAACCCAATTAAAAGTACATTCTTAATATATAAATTTTTTTCCATGAAATGATAGTTTTTAATGAAAATGCAGTTTTTGTCACTATCTATAAAAATATTTATTTTATCAAAAAATAACAAAATTACAACTGAAATAAATTATTTTGTCCGTATTTATAATAATATGTTTATTTACTCAAGTATAAAACATTAAATTGAAAATATTTTTTTAAAATCATTCTCCATCAAAAGGAAGAAAAATGTCATTTTAAAAATATTAGAGTATATTATGCATAAAAATAGATCCATTCTCATTTAAAGACACTAAAATTCGTTTTATAAATGTAAATAGGTTTTTTAATAACATTATTGGTAATTATGTTCATTCATGTTAATACAAAAACAATATTATAACTACCATTAAAATAATAAAAGTGTTGTTGTATTATTTTTCTATATAACTCAGTGTTGTTTGAAACATAAGACTTTGGAGAATCCCAGTGTTTCATGTAGGGTATTCTATCATAAAAAATGTCCACATTCAACTACAATTAATATTAAATTCAATAATATTAATAAATATGAAAAGTTATTATCCAATAAATACATATGAAGTTACAATATTCCTACAAAAATGGTTAATGAAGATCATTTCTACACATAATCATGTGATAATACATGAAAAATGACCATAACCATGTATCTAAATGTTATCATAGAAATTATAAATCTTTTCTTTGCATAATATTGAGAGAATAGATAGATAATTATCAAACTCATGCATTAAAATGTGAAAATAACTACTATTAATCATCACTATGCTTATAATTTTCTTTTCACAAGGTATAAATATCACATTACCAAATATATTGGTGGGATAAAACATAAACAAGTGTCAATTAATCATAATACATTCCTAAGTATTCCACTAGGTCATGAAAACATATTTCATTTTATCATATGTAACCCCTGATAAAAAAGGGTGTCCACAATGATTAGTCATCATAAGAAATAAGCATCAATATAAATAATGATCATGGTGTCATTAGATCATGTCACATGTGAAACATAAGTATCATAAAAGTGTTTTTTTTTCAATATAAAATTCAGTTAAATGTTTTTTAGACATTTTTCATGAAGAAAATACATTTTTCATATTTAATTAATATATAGACAGTCTAAAAATGTAAATAATATTATGAAAAACAATTTCCATTGAATGGAATCATTGAACGTAATAAAATAATAATAAAATAAAAAATATTTTTCATGATGGTGGTAGAATTTTTCTATGTGACATACTTTTAAAAAATAGATGTTGTTCCACCATCTATAAAAAAATCATTCAGAAAATGAAAAAAGTATTCTTTTCTTTATTTTCATTAAAAATAAAAATGCGAGTAATAAATAATTTAATAAATAATTTTTAAACAGAAGAATTATTCTTCAAAATATTTTTTGGGGTAATATAGACATGGAATAAAAATATTCCCATCCTATGAGGATATAACTTTTCACTTCAGAAAATTATTTTCCCAAACTGTTTATTTACTAGGTACGGGAAAGAAGAAATATTACTTTAAAATTACATGAATATATTGAGGAAAAAATATGTTTTTTTTCATTCATACTATCCATTAATTTTCGACAATATATTTTTTCCATAGATAATCTTGAAAAGAAATGCGAGTTTAGCATAATACCCTTACCACACTAGTAATCTATGAATAAAAACCTCTTGAAAGAGAGAAACATAATTTCCCTTTTAAATAGATATTCCTTCATGAATATAATAATAAAATAAATTCACGGTTAGTATATAATCCATGAAATGCAAACATTTGGTGAATATCGAATATGTCTCACAATAATGAAATGGAGATGAGAAATCTACACCTCAAGTCATCTCTTTATTCGATCACACTCAAACCATGTCTATAATGAAAAAATATTATTTATAAATCATTAGTGAACCATATTAATATATTTAATACAAAATATTATTTTATTGTTACATTTAATCCCATGTGTATTAACAATTTATTATTTAAATCTATCCTATAGGCGATATTTGATTTGTTTTCCATTCGTGTTTCGATTTGAAATTAATTTTCTTTACAAATTAATCATGGTTCAATAATATCTAAAATTTTAATCATTTAATTATTTTCATATTTAATCATTATATACTATTTCATTAATATTCATATAAATCTAAATAAAAAATGAATTTCATTACTTCATTGAGATGGTAGTATGTACGTACACGTAAGAAATGTATCCAATGTTCAATGGTTAGAAAGAAATAATATGAAATAATAATTAATCATTATAGAACTATAATATTATTCTATTTATGATATATATTCACTAAATCCCACGTTATTTCCATCATTGTGAAGTGGTTATAAAATAATCATATCACCTCATGGAGGTAGTAGTTTACACGTACTCATGAGTGATACATTCATTTTCCACATGATAGAAAGAGGATGTATAATTATGCTGTAATAGAACAAAATAAAATCCATTTATATTTGTTATACTGATTTAATTATATTTTAATTGTTACTGAATAATTTATGTAGTTAGAATAATAAGTAAAATTAATGTTATCGATTAAGATGATTATCAAAATTATAAGAAACCTCTTCAGTATCCCTTCTACCGTACCATAGGGATGGTTTTTTTGGGAAAACATCCAATAAA
Source organism: Viscum album (assembly GCA_963277665.1). Classification (NCBI taxonomy): domain Eukaryota; kingdom Viridiplantae; phylum Streptophyta; class Magnoliopsida; order Santalales; family Viscaceae; genus Viscum; species Viscum album. Next base: position 2,131,275,340 of record OY728120.1, read on the forward strand.
ATATGTATAAGAATCAAATTAATCATCACATGATTAAAAATTGGATTAATTTGGAATTAAAGATGATTAATGCTCCAAATAAACTCATAAAAATTGATTAACGCTAGTTTTAGGTCATTCTATACCAAGACTCTTTAGTTTAATCCCCTATTAAAACATTTTATCATTAACAATTGTAAAAATATTCAGTCATTGAGGTTTATAAATTATCTTCTAATGTATTAATTTATTCATAAATTATAAATGGATACATTTTTTTGACTATTTATAACTCCACTAGTACTTTTCAAGAGTTATATTATTTTTAAATCATTATACAACATATTATATTACATAACATATCATTAATGTCAATTTTGGGACTAGTCATTTATTTCCACATTAATGTTTGGAATATAGTAATTTATTATGATTATAGAACCATTAAACAACACATATATATAGAGTTTCCCATATATTTTTTATATAGTCCAAATTCAACAAAATCATATTTATTTTAATTTTTTAAAATTAATTAACATTTTTAATAATTCTCAAAACAGCCACCTTGCTAGTATTGCATATGTATTTGAGGAAAATATATCATAAATTAAAATAAAACCAAATTAATATAATGTAACTATTTTACACTATTCTAAAATTACCATTTATATCCAATAATATCATTTTTATTCTCATTATAACATATTATTGTCTTTAAAATAAAAGGCATTGACATTATTTTCCCTCGTATAAAATAATATATTAGTAATTAACAAAACAATTGGCACAGTGTTTCCATAAAATTGAATCATGTATGAGGATGGTCAAACCCAACTCATAAAATAGATTAATTTATTGTTATAATGTCATTGTAAATAATTGTCTCATTTTATCAATGTTTTACTTGTTTTACCCTTAACATAGTAAAAATATTTCTACCAAGGTTATTGTTCACATTGACAAAAAATATGAGGGTAACATTAACAATAATAAAATGAACAAATTCCAAATATGGAATGAATTTTTAAATTTTCAATTTTTATATGTTGTAAGAGTTAATTTTAAAATAAATTGTTCAAACACAATGAGAACAATTTTTAGAAATTTTTTTACAATGAATAAAAGTTAAATAATATCAAAATCATTAATATTAGTTATTAAAAATGAATTAGTTCATTTATAATAAACAATATGGATCCTATGTCAAATTATAAACTAATAAATTTTAGATTGTGACTTTTTAATTACATTATTTATTGAAAAGAAATAATATTATATGAAAAATTCATATCTCTCGCTATTCAATGAAAAAGAAATCATTTTAGAAAACTATATAAATTTCACCCTTATAGAAAATAGATATAATTATTTCAAAAAGTTATTAATTTTAGAAAATAAAATGTAAAAATGTGGTATTACATCATTTTTATTTATGGATGAAAAAATATATAATTTATTTTGAGATAAATCTATTTTTTATGAAATAAAATAACTTTTATAAAAAATGATTTATTATTTCCATGGAATCAATTAATACATTTGTATTAAGGGAATCCCATACACATATATTTCATAATGTTTTTCTCAATTTTTATTCCACCAATTAAACTAATAAGTTATAATGGTTACGGGAAAATAATAATAAATTATAGAATATCATCATTTGTGTAATATTAATGTTTCATACTATGTGAGCCATTTAATTTTTCATATTTAATTAATTATCGTGAATTTTAAAAAATAATCGTTTTCCAATTTATCACACTATTTTATAGCCCGAATTAATCCCCAAAATCCATGATATCTCTATTTAATATTCATATTTTTATAGGTATGTATATGTGTTTTCATTGGATATTAATTGATTTAATATGATTTGTTAACCTAATAGTTAAAATTTTGTATATTCTTATACAGGACCGTCATTTGGATCATATTAGAGAAAACATGTAAATTGACAGAAAATATGGCATTTCTCATGGAAAAAGGAAATGAAGCCAAGGTCCATGTGATATTTAATGTGAATAACTGAGGTTATAAAGGAAAAAAATAGAAGAAACAATAAAAAATGGAGTCCCTACACTAGAAGATGAGTTTACAGATTTAGTAATTACAACTTGTCAGGTATCTGTGAATGTTGTGATAGAACAATATGGCATGTATTGGGGGAAATCAACATAATGTGTAATTTTAAATTTTTTACCATGTGACAAAAATGTGTTACCCCAAAAAACATGTTAATTATTCCAATAAAGAATGTAGGTCATGAAATTGAAACCCATGGTGCATGATTTACAGATTGTGTAACCATTACCCATCGTTTACATGGCCAATGCAGTATAAATATGTTTATTTTTACAAATTATTTGGAAGAATAAATATCATTTGACTGTGAATTCCATTAAAAAGGTTTGAATAGACACAAATAATACCATTGATTACCTATAGGAAAATAAACATGGAATCCAACAAAGGGATTTATGAATCCATTCCATTATTTATATGTGATCACATGGGGCTACCATACGGTTCCAACCCAGAATTCTTCATAGATATGTTTCTATTTTTGTTTTTTACATTATATAAAATTAGAATTATTTCTATTTCAATTATACTATTTTTATTTTATTCATTATTTTTCATTCTTAATCTCTCTATTATGGTTTCAAGATTAATTATTTATAGAAACTAATCGAGGATGGTTAGCATAAAAAAATAGGGGGACCGGAATCCGTTAAAGGGTGTTCATAACATCATTGTTTGATTTAATTTCACATGTAAGAATGTTTTTTTAAATATTATATTTTTGTTCCTATATGTCCATTTTATTCATCCATTATCCATTGACCATATGAAGTTATAATTGAATAGAAACCAATATGATTGAGATGAATTATTTACGATCATTGAACTAAATTGTTATTATTCAGTTGAAAAACTGAAAATAATGCACTTTATCTATTTTGAATATTCAGACCATTAATAATTTATATTTTAGTGTAATTTGAATGAGAATGGACACTTAATTTACTGATAATACTGTTTGGTCGAACATATATATTATATTTTTTTTTTCAGGTTTAGTTTAAATATATTATTGAGAAACAAATCGATGGAGAATTGGCCATAATATTTCATCTCAATCATAGAGGTTTTTAGTCATTATTGATTTAACATTTTCAATGTATTAGTGACGAAATAATATAGATTCATCTTCAAAAAATTATTATTTTTGAATAAAAACATTTGATTAGTGAAATTACATTGAAAAATGATGGTATGACACCCCTTAAACTAACTCCTCTCTCTCCTATGGGTTTTATACATCGATCATTAGGTGGTCTCCATCCAAAATTCACCCACAAACCATATGAGATAGATTAATAAATAGGGGATAAAAAAATAAATTTATTGGATTTAAAATTGAAGGCATCCAATTTTTACATAATAGAATTATAAAAAATGGAAACGGTTCTATGAGGAAGTCAATGTCGGAATCCTATTTTTACCTCTCAGTGGTTTCACCACAATCTTGGAATGGAATCTTGAATCCCTCGGCCATAGAACTTATTTATAAGAATCAAGTTCCTCAATGGGATCCATTATATCAAATATATGTTTTTTAATGGAAATCATGGTCAATGTGTATGTTATTAACTTGAATATACTTAAAACAACATTTTTTATTATATCGGTCATTTTCATGATTTTTCAACATTACGTGATGTTTAAATATTTCCCAATGTTTGTAAAATTCACGTTCGTCATCTTTCTTCCGCATTATTTACATTTTTCACATTGTGATACATTTGTGTCACATTGTGACAAATGTCAACATCACTTAATTTTTTTCCTCCATTTTAGACCTATATTTCATTCAATAAAATCACTAGTACATGAGGTGTAGTGATTACACGATGTTTGAAGTCATATTCTCACACCAGAAGTTCTATTTATCAATGGTTAATTTTTTGTGACTTCATAACATACTTTGTTCTCTTTTTGTTCAACCATCATCCTTGACATCGTCATCATTTTCTATCTTATGGTCCTTTTTTTCAAATTCCGCATTTTCCATGTCCTTCTCCAAATTTTAGTCCAGTATAAGAATAAAAAAACATAAATATCTTGGAAGAATAACATATTAAATCATTTAATATCAAATGAAAACAACTAAAAACCCCATCAAAACATGTATATAAAATAGATTCATAAATCCTATTTAATCATCACTTGAATAGATATTTGAACACTCATATGTGAAAGATATTATTCATCCCCTTCCATCATGATTTAAAGGTCCATTAGTTTTATATGAATAAATATTGGATCCTTCATATTAATTATCATAGATAAGCTAGAAAGATCCATTATAATGAAATCATCACCCTCATAGTTCACTATCTCATGGTGGTAATATATTGAGTAGTTGTAAAATTTATTCAACACCAACAATATTCTCTAGAACATATTTAACTCTGTGGGGTTGAAAATATATTTTTAAATTTTATTTTCAATTTATATTTCCCACATTTCTCCACAAATAAAATTACTCCATAACATTAATAAAAATATTACTACTGCAAACTCCAATTCAAGGGCAAGGTCAATATTCTCATGAAACTTTAATTAATAGGGGCCTAAGATATTTTCATATCATTTTGTACAAAAACACATCTCAATACCTTAATAAAATAATAAATATTGATCACAAAACCTTGCACAGTGTATGGTATTAGGAGTATAGGTTTATTAGTCAACTATATCTTTATCTCATTGATATTTTATTCACATTTATCAGTCCAAAGAAACTTGACTCCCATCTTGTTTAACATGGTGAGTGGGATATTTATCCTTGTGAATTTGTTCCAAAATTTTTTAAAATATATATTTAGTCAAAGAAAAATATTTATTTCAGTCATAATGGTTGATATTTTACATTTTTAAATGACATCCATCATTGAATGATCTACTGATCTACCCTATCTTGTATTTACATGTCCCATGTATGTGTCCTTTTTTTAGCAGAATTCATATTTTCTGGATTTTTCATATATTTTCACTTACTATGAATTATTCGAACATAATTCCCAAGTGATATCCATGATCTTACATTTAATTAGGGTATATTATAAAATCATTAATAAATACTACCACAAATTTATCAAGTATATTTTAAAATCCACGAAGATAGACTATAAATTCATAATTCCAAATGGAATCATTGTAAATAACTAATTTATATACCCTATATGGAAGGTTGTCATTGGTTTTCCTTCACATATAGTTTCCAATTTATAGTATCCGAAATGATGAAAAATCATGGTGTAGATTAATGTACCAGTAAACACACACACATCTCTAGGACCACAAAATACATATTTTTGAAAAAACGGAAATAATACATGAATACATATAAGAACACACAAATGTATATGATGATAATTTACTGAAAATGTAAAAGTTAAGAAAAAATCCCAACCAAAACAATAATGATTCCAAACCACTCTATGGGTGTGGACTAAATAAGAATTAATCTCCAAATAAAATCATTGATTTTCTAAGATCTATTTATTCTCCAACCCCTCTCTATCCTCCTAAGACACCATCAAATGGGTTTTCATCTCCACAAGTCACAATTCATGTGGGGATTCGAATGAAAAGTTGACTATAATAATACTCAATTGTATACCCAAAAACAAAACATGAAGCACCAAGTATAGTCATCTGATTAAGGGTAATAACAATCACTGTATAATGATAACAAAAAAAGAACACATATATACGAAGGAATCACACTACGTTATAATGTTTTCATAACCAACTGTCAGGCAAATTATTTTTCTAAAAGAAATTATAATCCCAAGAGAACTCACTCCACGTGCCATGATATCATCAAAGACACTTGAGGAAGTAGTTTAAATAATTGCACCACATCAAATGATAACACACAAGTAACATAATTTTATGATACATAGATATGTAGTCCCTCGAAAAAAACTCTTGTGTAACACCATGAACCCAATTTAGATCAACCCGCTATAATGGGAATCATAGGTAAAAAAATCCACCAACCTTACCGATGTTGAAGTCTCCTAGCCCTAAATAACCTAGAGCCTACGTTTAATATTAATTATATTACTGTGACTACTATGAATAAATTCTCAACGGAATGGCAGTTTAGTAGCCTTGTTAAACTAGATACATTCTTAAGAAAATAAATCACGAATTACAACATATTTTTTCATTCTATATAAATAACATCATGGGTAACTTTATTCCATCTAGTAAATTCCATCATATAATTCATAGTACACTTCTTTGTTTCTAACGGAAAGAAACATAAAAAGGGTGATGTAAAATGCTGAGTAAGGGAAAATATAGATAATGAAATAAATAATCAATGAGAATATTCAATATGGTAAGGAAAATATTTGAACACGCATAAAAGGTAATCAATAAACTGAACGTTTGTGCATAAATAATAGGGCAATGTAATAACTGGAAATACATGTTATTAAAATAACTGGAAAAGGAAAAATAATCAAGGAAATGTATGAAAGTAAACCATCTTCCATATAAAACACTAAAAATTGAAATTATATATAGATTTCATGAGGAAAAATATCATATATGATATAATACTTAAACTAATATGAATTAAATTATATATTAATAGACATCATGTATTAGGAACCTAATAAAATTCTATCAATATTCATCATCTGAACAGTTTTAAACAATGGAAAGAAACCTATTTAATTTTCACAACATAGTTCTCTTGTGAGAACATTTTTATGCACTGAGGATCTATTTAATGCTCTGTAACTAGCCTTTATTTCCAATCCGAAACATTTCTCATAAAAAATATTCAAAATAAATAATATACCATAGCAAATATTTTCATTGAATAATGAATATAGAATTATCAATATTTTCACAAATAATAAAATAACTATAAAATTATACACTATGTGTAAAATCATATATGGTTTAGGAAACATAAATTTCATGATAAATGAAATGGAAAATTTAGGAAAATTAAATTGTCAATGATCAATAGAGACTGAATATTTCATGTGGTCTAACAATTCAATCTTGGATGTGAATGTGATTTTATTTATTGGCTAAATAATTTATAACCCTTCTTATGGAATATTATATAGATTATAAATAAAACATATCCCAAGTGGAGTAAAATAAAGGGTTTTTTATGAATGGACATATTACAAAGAGATCATAAAAACATTCTTAAAAAAAATATCCTTTTGTTTTTAAATACCTTTGAAAAAACACATCATTGAAAATCACTTTTGAAAAAATTTTATTTAAAAAGTATCTTTTTAGGCATGAATATTGTGCTTAAAAAAATTATGATTAAATCCATACCTTTCGTATGAGGTAAAAGAACACAATATATTCATGGTAAATTTTTTTTGTAAATTTCCTTGTTAGGAATAAAACAATAAGATTCCCTTGAAAAAATTAGAAAAATAATAAAGATGAAAAATGTCTCTAAAAAATTATTTTAAAAGTATATTTGAAAATAATTTTAAAAAAAATGTTTTTTAGAAGAAGAAAGGTTATCTTACTATGTATATAAACAACATTAGGTTTTCTTAAAATCTGTTTTAAAACAATTTGAGTACCAGGGCACCAGAAATGGTAGTAATACTTGAGAATTTTCATGAATTACCATATGAGTGGAAAAAATGATTTATTGAATTATGATAATATAATTCATTTAATGTAAATAACATTTAAAGTCTATTAATGTTATTATTGAAGAAAATAATAATTAAACAGTCCAATGTTTCCAATACCAATTTCATTCATTTAAAATCAAAAAAATCTGGAAGGAATAATATTAAATTAAATCCATATATACCATTAATATAATGTAATTCAAGATATAATATATAAAAATGGGTAGTAGATACACCACGTGAAATATGTACATGTTTAGCATGACATTAATCATATGGATGTAAAAAATTGAGATTTAAATCCCTTACCTTGGATTTCCTTATAAATAAAATTACATAAACATCATGTATAATAAATTTACGTTAAGTTTATACATTCATTATGAAAAATATCATGTTTATGATTTATTTTATTTCACATATTATTTTCTTATAAGACTACTAAAAACATAAGCTTGTGTTAGGTGTTTTTGATGAAAATACGTTTATGTGTCAAAAAAAAAAATGGTAGGTCAACTATGGTCAACAAAGTCATTATATAACATCTATAAAATAATAATAATGGATTATTTATAATATTTATACATCAATTAAAATTTTAAAACCAATATTTAAATATATTTATGAACGTTGAATCAATGTTACAATCCTGGTTATGATAGGCCATATGTACGGATGAGTATTGTTTCTATTTTTCAATGGATAGTTTGGAAAGAAGTTATGTAAGACTATATATTTCCAAATGATCATTATATCATAAATACCATATTATTTAATTTTATATACTTATATATATAAATATTGTGATGAAAAAAAATATAATTAAATAATAAATATAATATAGGTAATATATAAACGTACTTTTCCATCATAATGGAGCCCATGAAAGGTAATAAATGATAAATGAACAATCATCATTTTGTGAGGCTATAATTCATCGAACGTATAATTAGTATTTTCATTACCCATTTAATGTATGTGTGTGTAAGTGTATGTTGAACTCTTTTAATATAAATATATTAGTATATTTAGTATACTTTCGATTTGATATAATAATAGATGAATTATATTTGAGGGGGTGGTTAATAGAAATAATATTAAAGGAAATGAGATAATATGTTATCTTTTAATCGGGTTACTACATTGTGTTCGAGAAAAAATAATTCCTTGTCATGATTTATAAAAAATTTGATGATTAAAGGTTTAGAGGATAGACATTAGGATTCTATATAGGAATATTTAGTTCAAACAAAAGTGTTTTCAGATGTTTTAGGAATGGGGATATTTGGTGGCCTTTTATATGGAAAGAAAAGGAATCACAAGGATTTTCTGGAAACTACATAGGTTTACACATGTTATTACATAACTAATGTCAATAAAAATAACAAAACAAAACAATTTTAGATTAATGGAAGAATTATGATATGAAAATAGGTGTTGTACAAGTGTATAGGTCTTTTGGTCCCCTAAATTAATGGTTCAGTCCTTTAAGATTACTTTTTCCATAATAATTATAATATACTATAATTACATTCAATAATATAATTTGTCAAACAAATTTTTGGTATTAATAGAAATTATAAATTATGATGATTCAGAATATTGAATCCATTTTTCCAAATTCACATCATGTAATTGGAATAATTTGTTTAAAAATTCATCCTGAAAATGTGACGACATTGCGGGTTTTTATTATAAACACCGTTTGAATTTTTCTATGTAAATTATAATAAATTTAAAAGTATAATTCATTCAAATGATATAATATGTATTATTCGATGAAAATATTATCAAATTTAACTTTAAAACCTATAAATGTAATTATTTAACCTTACAAATAAAATATGTGTATAAGTAGTTTTGATTTAGAATTAAATATTTTTAACTATTCATTAAAAATGAAATGTTTTTATAAAATATAAAAAATTCACCGTAGCAATTTTTTTATGTCTCTGTTTCAAATAAGAATTTTACTATGGTATATTAAATCAATAAAAATGTCAATATTCGGATTTAAAAAGGGTTCTCAATTAAAAGGATGTAAAATTGAATTTATAAAAATATTGGTTTTATATGTGAAATTGGCTTTGTCCTTATCTTATACATAAAAAACCTAAAGAATAAATAACATAAATAATTTATTGAATAAATAAAATATATTTTTCCTTACAATAATTTAATATTATTAATTAATTTTTTTTATATAGACAAAACAAATTTGAAAGCATAAAAATTATAGTATTTGTTTTTATATCAAATTGGTTATTATTTTCTTTTCTCTAAAATTGGAATCCCATGAAATAATTTTATGTTTACATAAAACATATATTTTTATATGTTAGATAATAATATTTTTATCATCAAACATAACAACTAGGATATATGATATTATGTTAACTAATAATATTTTAACAATACATTGTTATTTGGTGAAACTTAGTCTTTAATGTAACTCAATCTATCATGGATGGTCACAATTGTGTGTAACACAACCTATTAAAGAATGTTTTTCTTGTGTGTAATTCATGTTATCTATTTATTTTATTATTTGAAATATTTATAATATATTTATAATATTAGATCTATTATAATTTATCTTTATATTATATTACCTTACGCACTCGTTGTCGTGTGGCATAACTGTTATCGAATACAAGGTTCATACTCTCGATTTTATGATAATTACAAATTCGGCCTACTTGAGGGAGAATCAATGCCCTATTGAAGGTGGTCCTGATGATTCCACAAACATTACTTAGGGGACTAAGGATAATAGAGGATCACCGTCCAGTCTCACCGAGGGACACCAGAACTATATTTCTAACTCAACCTATATATGGAATCACAATCTAGTAATATTGATGTAATTTATCAATATAGAATAGAGGGAAATGACCAAAGTAATTCACTCAACCTATTCTAGTCCAAACTATGAAAATAAATAGTTTCCAAAAATTGGGAAGGGACTATAAGGCATATTGCAAGGGGTACATAGTGTGTCCAACTATCATAAGTAATGAATACGTGTAAGAGCCTCACAAAACATGTTTTCACAGTATATGTTTTTTATATGAGGATATACACAACATGTAATGACACAATCTATCCTACCTATTTTTCCTTGACATATCCATGTACTGAAGTCGTGTCTGTGTAATGGTATGTCTACACCAAGATTTGTCCACGTGGGAGTACAGAGCGTATACATGCCCATATACTCAAATCCCTGAACATGTAATTCCAAAGTATACATCGAGTCAACAAGGGAAGGTTACATGACATATGATAGGGGTCACAAGGTGTTTGATAATTAACATTGGATGGAACCCTTTCACCATAATCATGGGTTCCCACATGGCATGTATCCCTGAAACACAAGTCATGTTGCTCATGATTTTCCAATTCCCTAAAAGATCTCTTCAATGACGATCGGTGCGCTGACATATCCATTGACATGGGCATAACCTGATGATTGTGGGTTTTCCAAGGCTCTATTTTCTAGATATATTAATTTAAGGTTTGAATCCACTCAGAAATCACAACCATCGATCCACTCATTTTTTAGCATAAAAACTAGTTTAAACAGATATCAAAAATACATTATGATCCACTTATGGTTGTCTACCACCATCATCACACCTTTGACATTGTCATGATCTACAATCTTCACATACTATACCAATCTATTGTAGTAAATAATGGCTATTCAATGATCAAACCCATATTTTTCATCGAACCATGGACCAAAATGAATCTCTCATGATTAACGTGATAAGAACGGAGGGATAAATAAAAAAATAATAAAACTAGAAACAATCCATGTAAGTTTTTTATATGGACTTTATTATTTATCATAGAAATGATGGATTAAGAGGGAAAAATCAACAGATCAAAAACTATTCCAATAATTTGAAATATATCCATGATGAACATTTCAATTCATCTGCATTGAATTAATCCATGTTTGTTTGGGATTAATAATGGGATGGAAATAATAAGAATAAACATCCAACCTCATGTTGAACCAGTTTTTAATGAATAAAGACAGTGTTTCCCCCAATTGATGATGTCTAATGATTCTGTTGGCACAAAGATCCTTCATCTAATATTGAACCATCATAGTTTTCCAAATAAAATTCTCAAAATCTCTCTTTAATGGTCCTATGACACCTCTGGGGATTTGTGGATAACACTATATTTCCAAAAATTATAATCTAATTAATGTAAAAAGAGTCATGGTGTCAATAAATATTAAATATACTAGTTTTTTTAAAAAAATTATTCATTTTTAACCCTAATAATGTTTGAAAAACGTCCCTTGCTGACAATTGTTGAGTCTCACCTTTGGTAAATCTATTATTATGAAATCAATAGTACCCAAATATTTTTGATCTTGTATATTTATTAGAACTTATTCAACATTTTTAAGGAAGATTCATGTTGATGTTATTTAATATATTTCAATCTTTTATTCCGCACATATTGTTTGTGGAATAGCAGGCTGCCTTAGTACCTTGTCACAAAAATAATAAAAATAATATTTAAATATAATATTTTGAAAATTATAAAAATTTCATTCTCCTCACCATGGGGCTTTACATCACTCAAAACTAAACAAGGACAACTTAGAAACATTTGGGTATGGGACATGAATCTGAGCCTCCTGATCATGTGTGATCTCCTAATAATTATCATGCTACCACCAAACACGCACCAAGGAAATCGATTTCCCCTGAATGATAATCTACAACCGACCCTAAAACACTACTATATACTGAGAAAATGAATCTACATATTCGATTTCTAGAGCATACCAGTTGATAACGTATGACGGTTCTTGCACGTACTCTATAGTTGCAATTTCACTCCCTTCACAATTTCTTGATACGGAGGAATGGTGTTACTAGTCCTTAATAAACATCCCCAAGTTACCAAAGGATGGAAATAACTACCAATGGATTTTATTATATGTGTGAAATTATTTATAATTTAATAATAAAACCACTAACCAAATAATCCATAACCAAAAAAACAACTATATGATTCTGGATTACATTGAATTACAACACAATATGTCATTTTTCAAAATCAAAGAAAAACAAGTGTCACAACATATGAATATAATATCAAATTAAAAATGCGTAAGAAAAACTGCCAAGTACCTATGAAATGAATAAGATTTCATAATCCATATGCTCTATACTCCAACTCCATCAATGACCCCAAATATCATGAATTGGTGCTAAATATGCATGACACGTTACTTTTCCCAGGTCTCAGTAAATGAAATATTTAAAATCATAAATGTTCCAAAATAGGGGTGTGTACTACAACTCCGTAGGTTTTCCCCTAATGACTTCCCTACACATACCAATAGTTTAAAAACATGTTAGCAAGTTTTCTATAGAACTATTTAAATAAAAAAAATACTAAAATAGTTTATTTCAAAAGAAAAACTAAAGCTATTACAAATAGTGTTCCAAGGAAAACATATAAAAAATTAATTAAATCATTTAAAATTCTAGTTTGGAATAACAAATCCCTTTCCACCAAACCATAATTCCAGTTGTGCATTCAGACCATAAGTCTCTCAATAAACGCAAATAATGAGTTACCCTTCCACAAATCATTCACTAAGTAGATCAATTGACGAGGGTACATCATTCCCAAAACCATCCCATCTAATTGGTTGTGGTACTTCACTCCCTTATCCTTCCTAATGAATGTAAATACATTCCACGCAACTATGTCAACACATTCCATACCAAGCGTGTTCAAATAATTTCAATAAAACATCATTATTTTTATTGAATCCCATTTTTTACATTAGAAAAACTAGCAATTATTTTAAATTCAACATTTTAAAATCATGTTATCAAACACCTTCAAATAACAATGCAATTTTCCAATTTTCATAATCCATCAGCCAAGAGGATTTCAACAATTATTTCACAGCCAATAAACACTATATATCAATAAAATAAATCAAATTAAAATTATGCCTTCATGTTCTAAGATAGATGAGTTGAGAGTGATTCCACCAACCTCGAGAGTAATGGAAAAAACTATAAACGACATGCAAAATGTCACAAAACTGGGTTAAATATCCAAAATCCTACATTAGATCTCTTTTTCTATTAAGAACCAAGAAAAATATAAATATATCTTACATCCAAAACAATTTATCTACTCCTAGTGGAATTATATGGAAAAAACATAGGGATGGAGTGAAGTAGATCTCAGAAAAACACCAGATCCTTCAAGAGCGATGAATTACTATGAGAATCAGGCATCAACATACTATGGAAAGGCTCAGGATCAATTATAATTAACATGGGAGAGGTTCTCCCACTATTGAGAGTCCAATATAACAAGTTAGGTCCATTTTTGGGAATATTAGGGTGTTAAAGGGAAAAATAATTGACATCCATTTTTTATGGATCTAATATTGACCCTACACATGGTTTCTTCACATGGTTAAGAAAACCAAGCACTAGCAATATTTATGCTTCTACAATAAGAAATACCTCACATGGTTGGTGTGCATGAATTCAAAACTATGAGTTAACCATTCTATATATCATTATCAACCATTTTAACCACATTTCATGGGTTATCTTACTCTTCCATAGGGCTTGGAAAAACCGTGTGAAACTTGTGAGCCTTCTCTTTTTCCCATGAAATATTATGTATAGTTACCATCAAGTATTTCATGGTTTACCCAAACCGTGTACCACCCATACACCTATAGAATAGCCTAAAAACACATTAAATATCATCTGAACTCTCCCATACATCACCCTTATACATTATATACATTAAAGAAAAAAATAAATGGTTACATACCCAAAACCGGGGTGCAAACATTCTCCCAACCATATGTCATTCATTCCGTAGAGAGTAGAAAACCTTCATAGTTATGAATGAGTTTCATCCATTTATCCTTTATTTCCTTATCTCATTCCAAATTCACTTATTGAATTTTACCATGTTTCCACAAAAACCCACACTAAACCAATTCTTGTTCTACACAAGGAATTCACACTAGGATTTCACTTACTAATCCAAAATATGCACCAATATTTTTACCATCAATGAATCATGCTCTTGGTCAACTTGATCCCATTTGATAACATGGTCAAGATTAGGATGATACTGTTCCAACTACGATACATGGAACTCTTTATCCACTACATTGAAACATGGTGGTAAAGCCAGCCATTTTTTCACCAATCCAACCAATTCCAGTATCTTAAAAGGAAATATATAAAAATGAGATAACATTCCCTAATTCCCAAAATTTCATGGTCCAATACTTGGAGAAATCCGCAAGAATACCTGATCCCTCACCGTGAATGAAAATAGCTATCAACAATGATCTAGATATGATTTTTGATGACTCTACACCATCTCCATTTTCTCCCTCGTCAAATGAATCTTCTCCATTATATCATAGACATGCCTCAATGGAAATTATAATGTATAAATAATTTCCAGCCAAAAAAATTAGAGATTTACATGGGAACCAATACAATGCTTTAAAAGGATCCATATGTATCGAGGCCTAATAGATGTTATCACATGAGAACCCAACTAAGGACGTGTAATATTCCCAGGAGCCAAAAAATCTATCACATAAGCCTTCAACATTTCTTCCAATTTCTGTATCATAAATTCCTATTAGTAATCCATTAAATTACGATAATCTATAATCATAGTCAACTAAGTCCCAAGGGATTTGTGTAAGTATTTACAGAGATGTTTGCTAAACCTCATAACTTTACCTGGCATAATTGTAAATGGTATTCCATGTCTCAGTACCACTTCTCAAATATATATTATGGATATATCCACCACTATATGATTTTCGAAAATAGGGATTAAATACGATGACTTTGTGGGATAATCCACAATCAACCACACAAAGTTGTGTTTTTGAATAATTCATGGGGGAACTGTTACAAAATACATAGCTACCTTCTAGAATTCATATAATGTGATAGGTAGAGATTGTAACATATCTACTTGTCACTTATGTTCAACCTTATCTTGATGATAGGTTATGCATCTGGAAACAAACTCAACCACATTTCTTTTCATTCTAATCCACTAATAGTTAACCTTCAATTCCATTTGAATTTTCCATATTCTAGGATAGATAGACCATATACAATTGATTTAATCTTGAGGATGCTTCTCATAAGAAGTCATAGGTACAACGATACAATCTTGGAACCAAAAACTGATCCCTCATCTAATTTATATCCCTTAATGATGTCTACTCCATTGAGTTTAGACATCATAGAAATAGATTATACATCATTCTAGATCTTCTAGAAACACATTTAGCTCCCATAATTCAATTGGATCCATTATATAAGATGGCAGTCAGATATGACTCGTCCATATAAAGAGAAGAATTATGAACACCACTTCCTTTATAAGTGGGAACCCAAAAACTATATACTAGAAAAACATCTTGAAACTAATCGACCACTACATGAATTTATGTTCTCCCAACCTATTCTAGTGATTCCAAGAAAAACTCTTCTAACTTGTAATAAATTGTTACTATATCTTGTACCAACATGCCCATTTCACATGTCTTCAGAATCTTTTGTCTTTTAATGATATTATAGACAAAATCCTAAGTCTCAAAACATAATGTTTTTCAATAACAATCGATGTGATCCTAGAACATTGTTAAACAATTAATACCCAAGACTGCATCATAGAAATTCATCTCCAACATAGAGAATTACCATATCCTCTCATCTCCATCAATAGTTATAGAAGATTCTCTACAATGAAAGGCTCCACATTCTCTTTCCCTAAGAGGAGTTTTACACTTTATCATCTAGGGAATCATCAAAATTTTAAAATAAAAAATGCAACAGTATGATAAGAAATAAAGGAATTTCATGCACCAATGAGAAACATCACTTTCATATGTTTATAATTTAAAAGAATCATACCTCTCATCATATACAGTCTCACTTGATCATTCACAGTAACCTTCATAGCTCCACTTAATTTCTTCACCGCTACTCATTTTTTCATTTTTTCACAGTTGAGAATTCCCTACCTAGAGAGTCAAGGTAATAATATAATCACCAAGGATAACTATGTTATACTAACATTATTGGGTCTAATCTCCATATCCAGTCACAAAAAATGATGTTTTCAACACATGAGATGTTTCCCAAGAACCTAGCCTTAGAGAACTATGGAAATTACACTAATGATTACCTACTTGGTTGGTATTATGTCATGATGTTGGTTGTGTTTTACACATTATTGTAATGTGGTCCTGAAATTTTATTAGAATAACCTTATTTACCATTGGGTAATGTAGGATGGTTCACTCATCTAGCCATATGATTCTGATTCACTCTCCAACATTGGATGTAGGTACCCATATTTATCTTGATCCTTTGATTAAGGTTACCACCATTATATATGGGTATTGACATATATTCTCATCCCATATCTCTTGATATGTCTATTTCAGCTATAGAATATCTATTAAACATATCTATATAGGTAGAAATACATATAACAACTATATTTTACAGAATCAATTGCATTTTCCCTGATTCAATGATGTTAGCCATAAAGGATGAACTAGACACCAGCTAAGGTAAAAAAATTTCTATATTAATGAATTTATCTTCTTAATACGTCAAATATAAATTTTACTACATCAAGATGAAATATTTTTTTCTTCACTGAATCTTGAACGTGTGATCGAAGAATTTTATGATGAAAAATTCCTCCAAATCCACCCAACTAAGGCCATCATCTACACTGGAATGTACTTATAGATCCTAGTACATGAATGAAATACCCTTGAGCATATTCATATAAAGCATAACATTTATCTCCTTTGGTGTGATGATGAAATCGAAAGATACGACTCATCCCTTTAATCAACACCAATAACTTTTCTTGTTCGGAATAACCTTGGATGGCTGTTGTAATCTTGTTCTAGAAATCGAGGGAATGATCCATTTTCTGTGTCTCATTCCTTAGATTCCTTATGTCCATAGGATGAAACATTGGGACAATACTATGAAATGGCTCTTGGTTGAACAATGGTTTGGGTACAACAACATACTCCATAGTTTCTTCCTATTGGTTTCTACAATGCCTACTAGGTTCCATTTTTTAATCAAATGAAAAACTCCATAATTCCCACTCTCAATAAACTAAAGGATTAAAATTTTCAATTACTACCATGTCAAATATCACAAAATTTATTTCTGAAATCAACAATTTTCACATTCACCCATTTTTTAAACACTAACGCGGTTGTGGAAAATCTATGAATTTCTAACATACCACAAAAATGTTGTTTTATAGAATTGTACATTTGAAAACACATCAAAAATATTCTAAAATAAATACATTTTCAGAAGATCTAATATTATCACTCAATATTATTCATGAAATCCTTTTGTGAGATTATTTATCTAAAGCATGATAGGGAATTATCAATGGATAAACTCCTGACAATGAGATTCAAAAACCTATAAGTATCCCCAAATAACTTATCTATTCAATTCACTAGTAACATGATGACAACATTAAAATGTTAGTGACATCTTTCTGTGATCAACATTTCATGTTCCAACAATCCTACTCCATTAAACAAACTCCACCCAAGGAATATACCCAAATTACTATCAACACCAAGACTGAGAAACTAAAGACCACCTGTTCCAAAATGGTAGAAGCAGTGTGTTACCATTTGTATCATCCTACCATTTATAATTTTATTTAGAGGGAGGAAGGGCATTACTAGGCCTTTTATGAAATAAACAATATGTCAATGGCTTGAAATAATTGATGAAGGGTTTTAGTACCTGTGGGGGATGATTTACCATAAAAGAATAAAACCACTAACAAAATATTCCACAACCAAACCAACACTATATGATTCTTGATAAGATTAAAATATTAATCATCATTTAATTTACCAAAATATTATTAATAGAAGTGTTACAGTTGGAGAATAAAATATCTATATAAAAAAACATAAGAAAAACTAACAAGACTCCAAGAAAAATGCATGAATCCATTCAACATAAAATCCTTTCTTGAAATCCATCAAATATCCCAAGTATCATGTTGTAATGGAAATGACACATTATACATTACCTTTTCTAATGCCCGAGTACATGACATCTACAAAATCCGAAATTTTCCAAAATTAGGGGTTAGTACTAAAACTCGTTATGTTTTCACCAATTACTTCCCTACTCATACCACGAGGATATAACATGTTAGAAATATTTATGAAAAATATTTTTTCTAAAAAAATTTATAAAACAACTTATATAAAAATATAAACTATGTCCATAGTAAATAGTTTTCCACGGAAAGAACGTAATAAAACTGTAAATAAGTTAACATTCAATTTTTACATATCCCTTCCCTTTCCACTATGTCATATATCAAGCCATGCATTAAAAACATGGATCACTGAATTATCATGAGTGGTGGGTTATCCTTCTAGTAACCCATCACATAGTGGACCACATAATCGGGGTACTTCATGAACATATCCATCCAAATCTTTTTATGGGAGTACTTCACATACTTATAAATCCCAATACATATGAACACATGACATAATAACATTCCAACTTGATCCAAACCAAGTTTGTTCAAACAATTTCGATAAAACAACATTATATTCATTGAAACCCATTTTTATAAGCAGAAAAACCAACAATAAATTTGACATCAACATTTTAAAATCATGTTTACAAATGCATTCCAATAACAATCCTATTTCCAAATTTCCACCAACCATCACTCAAGAGGGATTCAAAAATTATTTCACATCCCATAAACAATAAATTTCAATCCAGGAAATAAATTTTAAATAAATAATTCATTTTCTAAGATAATGGATTCAATAGTTAATCCATTTAACTCAAGAGTATTGGGGGAAACTATAAACATAAATAAAAAGATCAATGAAGAGGGATGAATATTCAATGTCCCATGATTGGTCACTTACCCTATCAGGAACCAAGTAAAATCCAATTATTTTTGGCATCCAAAATCATACATATACCCAAAATTGGCATATTTCTAGAAAAAGAAGATAAGGAGCTCTGCATTTCTAAGAAAAACACCATGAACAATCAAGAACGATAAGTAACTGTAAGGTGGCATTAACGCACCACAGACTGTCTTTGGATCGATTCTAATTATATTGGGAGAGGTTCTACAACCATTGAGAGAACAAAATACCAGGTTAGGACCATTTTGGGAAGAGATAAGAGATTAAATTATAAAACAAGGGAGATGCAATTTTAAGGATATATCATTCACCCTACACAATGTTTAGTCACACAGTTAGAAAAAATATGTGCAAATATTGCACTTTCTTCTTCCATAAGGGAGACCTAACGCATTTGGTGTCTTGGGATTCCATAATATTAACTAATTGTTCAAAATATCTATTCCAAACATATACACCACACTACATTATTTCATCTTGGCTTCAACGTGGTTTGGAAAAACAATGTCCAACCCATATGCCTTGCCTTTATAACATGACTCACAATGCATGGTTAACTACATGTGTTGCATGGTTTACAAAAACTATGTACCACTGGTGAACCTATTGAAGATCCCCAAAACCCATAAAAGTTCTCCAAATTCTCAACAAATTCACCCTTATACATTATAAAGTTAAAAATTGTAGTTAAAGTGTTTTATATTAGAAACCATGGCTTCTAAATTGGATGTCACGCCTGGAAGATGTCATCAACCCTATCCTACTATAGAGGTACTAATTTGTGGTTGGCTGCCTCACCAAATCTACGATGAATCTTTAAAGGGATGATGAATCTCAAAGATATCCTTCCACCGCGGCCATGTACCCTCAATCCAGGTCGAGGTGAGACCCTCATGAACACATGTACTCCTTCATTGAACTCCAAAGGTCTTTGTCTCATATTAACATTAGAAATAATATGGTTCTATATAGTCTTCATCTACACCTAGATGATATGAACCTTCTCTATTATACCTCACACCAACACTTGACCCATGTTTTCTAACTCTCTTATATTATTCCAACAATGTGGTTTCCTATTGTTTCATTGGTGAAATGCCTTTAATGGTTTCATACTAAAGGGGGAATGGTATTTTTTGTTGTTGTAAGAAAACTTCACCAAGGGTATGTGATCTTCCAAACTATAGCCATAATCCATCAAGAAAGTAGAAACATGACCTCCAAGACCTGAATGGTCTGCTCATTCTGGCTATCATTTTGGAGGTGAAACACTATTCTTAAGAAAAATTGGGTTTCAAACACCTCATGTAATCCTTTACACAACTGGGATGTGAAGTTTACATCATGTTCATAAAAAAAGATTAATTGAATTCCATGGATTAGAACTATCACATACATGTAGAGGCATCTCAAGCTCTCTATTGAACATTTCTAACATATAGATAGGACGTGGGATTACCTAGTAGGTAATTCTATAATCAAATAGATGGAATTTCCTCTCATTTATGTACATGGTATGAAAGGCGTTATGTCCTTGGATATACCATCCCACTTCCACTCTGGCACCTCATGGAGTTGATCAAAACCAACTGAAACATGGTGATGATGTTTTCTCATAATGACAAGTAAGGAATCAATAAACAAACATTACAGATCCATTCATCATTTCAATCCACTAAAACTAACATCAGAGGTCATGTTATATATTATACACCATTGGAAGAACCACTAAGGTCGATGTTAAAAAACCCTTAAACAATTCTTCCCACAATGTCACTTGAGCCACCCCACATCCTTAGAAAATAAAGACATGCTTTCTACTATAAGAAAAACCATCAGGATATTAATCATTGGATATATGGTCATGTAGAGTATTGTAGTCGGTATCCCAAATTGGTGTATCTCTAACACCCAATAATATTTGAGGGGAAAACCCCATCGACTTAAGGTTAAATTCTCCACATTCATCCACAAAGGATAATTTTAACAAGGTTAACTCCTCTTAAACCACAACCAAAAGTTGGGAATAAGATCTCTTGTAGACTGTGTCTGCCAACACATTCACCTTCCCAATATTATAGAAAATGTAAAAGACTCAATATTTTATGATATATATAAATCTCCTCTATCTCAAGTTGTGATCCTTACATTATAAAACATATTTCAGACTCTTTTGGTCAGATTATAGGACAAATCGATCACACATCAGGTAGTTTCTCCATTAATTAAATCAAAAACTACATCTTCAAACTCAAGGATGTGAGCCACATATTTCTGTTCATGTGGTCTTATCATTCATAAACCATATGTAATAACTTATTGAATCTAAATTTGAACACATCCAAGCCCAATCTTTGATGCATCATAGAACACTGCGTAATTGACACCCTCCTTAGGAAACTGCATGATTGGAGTGCATGTCAACCACTACATAAAAATATAAAATAACTTCTCTCACATTTATATCGACATAAATGGATTTACTTTCATGGAAAATGCTATCAAGGGTGATACTACTCAGGGGATGTTTTATATGAGCCATTAATAGTTTCTAGCTAAATCATGGAAACTATGTAAATCAGTTACCCGCTTTGGTGGCTCCAAAGAAAGAACATCCTCAACCTTCGTAGGATATATAACTACTAGAGACTCTCATATATCATGTACCATGAAATGGACCCATTTAATCCAAAACTAACACACTGAGTTCTTCCAAAAATGTCAGTGCTCTCAGAGTGTGTCCTTGACTATCCTCAACTGTCTCATGTGGTCCTCCTCAGACATCGAATACACTAGGATGTCGTTGTTGAATACTACCACAAAATGTTATATGAAATTATGAATGATCTGGTTTATGAGTCCCATGAAAACTATTGGCACTTTTTTCATGCAAAACTACCTCACCATGTACTCTTAGAGACCATAGAAACATATGAATATCGCTTTCAGTTTAACCACAACCCATACACATAGCTCATAAAATCATGATTTGTGTTTATTCCACCATAACCATCATTAAACTTTATGCTAATTAAATATGTCATCAATACTCATTAATTGGTACTTCTTCTTCAGAATCATCTATTTCAAGAAGCAGTAATCCACAAATAACCTCAAGCTCATGTCTCCCATCCTGGAAAATTACACTGGGGTTACCCATGGGGAAACAATGGATCTCGCAAATCCTTTTTAATGTAAGTCCTCCAACTCTATCCATGGTTATTGAAGCTCTAAGAGATCATACAGAAATTCTGGTGAACATAACAGTGTCATCCAGGGTGTCAATTCATTGATGAAATCTGCTTCTATTTGGGGTGGTATACATGGAACATCCTCAGAAAGGAATACATATACTCCACCACTACTGTAGAAAACTAGGAACTCACAACATCCACTACACCAAGGGATTAGCTATCCATTTTATGATTAATACATTTCAACATCCTATGCATGATTCCATTATGTGTTTCATATTTTTCCTTTGATCCAACAATGGAAAATCTAGTCACATTACTACAGACACTTCACATCCTCCTCCTAGAATATTCATTATTTACAGAACTATAGATAGCCATTCTGTACCTAAGATGGAATTTTAATGACTCATTACAATATCCAATTTATCATATACAAATATTTTCCCACAATGTATTAGGTCGCACTATCGACATCGGTGGAAAATAGTCGATTCACCACCTGGCTATGTCATGATCCGCGTGGGTCGATTCCAAAGATCAATCAGAATCTCTATGTTTTGAACTATAGATGTGGTAATGATATAATTTTTAGCACCTATATCTATAAATACTATAGTTAACATACAAAATTACATTTCATGGTCCATATCAAACTTGTAGTCTAAAGGTCATTCGCCTCTATAGCTTGAAGCTGGCCTTCTCCCTACCCACTGGCTCCGGGAGCCTAGCATGGGCCACCTGGGGGTGGTTATTTTCATAGTTTGTATAACATCCCATACATTACATACATTGTCAATACTCAAAAATTTAATAATATTCCATAATATCCTAAAAAAATCCATGATCATATATGATTTGTTTTTATTAAAACTGGGAAACATAAACAACTAGGTCCTATGACAACTATATTCTCTCCCACTATTCCCTTCACAACTAGATCCCTTTTATACAAATCTTACATAATCACCTTCTTTATAATAAGAGGATAAGAATCATACTAATGGTTGAGCTTGAATGCTGTGTAAGTGTAAATAATAGATATATCAATCATATCATAATCATAATTCATAATAACATAACATTTAAAAATCTTATCCTATATTTATATGATAATGATATCATGTAATGACATCATAAATAATCAATGAACATATTCCAAAAGTTCATATCATAAAACAAGGAATTTTTAGCCCACACATATGCATAGAAAATCATTAATATTAGTTAATGATAATTTTTAAGAATGTCATAGTGGAAAATGTATATTACTGAACTAAGTTCACTCCACATTCCAACCCAATATTACTGATTTGGGTTTACTTCTTCCTGCTCTGTATTACTGAACCGATATAACTTCATATTCCAGTCTTGTCTATCCATTGAGATTTAAATCATTACCTAATGCATTGGATGGAGATAAATGTACATTGCATCTAATTATGAAATAATTCTTACTTGTTCCACAATAACATAAAGCGTTAATAATTTCGTAACAAAAATAATTGAATTGTTTTTTCAAACATCATTCCATTATTACATAATCCTTTAAAATTGATGGATTTCATAAATAGAATTCTGTAATAAACATAATCAAACCATTGTAATAATACTGAAAATTTAATTGAAACAAAATACTATTATATAATTCCATCATAGATGCGAAATATTTTTTATAGAACACTTGAAATTAATTTTTGAGAAAAGTATCAATACATGTTGAAAATTGTTTTCGATTCTTATAATTCCATTCAATTTTAAAATAAAATAATTTATTTGAATATAAACATGGAAAATAGTAAATGATTGTTTATGTAAATAATGTGTTGTGAAAATTTAAGAATCAGTTCATGTCATATATGTTAATTAAAAACATTATTCTCATACATTTTTCAGATATGTCAAAAGATACCTCGTATCAAAAAAGACAAAATTTTCCATTCATACCATTTAATAAAAACTCACAAATAGGTAAAATAGACATTTAAAATTTTTATATAAATAGAAAAAATATTATGGAATATATATTTAGGATATATGGACGTCGATGATAAATATACCCTATAGAATATATACGTATAAATAATCATGGATAGTAATGAGATTGTCAAATTATCCCTTACCATAGGCCCGATATCCTATGTATTTATCTGAACATATGATATAATGATTTAAATAATTTCATTTACTTATTATAGAGTCATAATAATTTTTATGATATCATATATGTTCATATAATCATATGTTTATTTAATAACATTTCATTATTACTCACGAAGCATGTATAAACAGCTTCATTTTTTATGCATCATTTATCGAATAAGATATATTTATCCTTATTAGTTTATAGTTATATCATTTAAAACTTATAGTAAAATAATATATATCATATTAATTCATTATATACATTAATATAATCAGGATTTAATGTGTATCTAGTAGAATTAATCACATTGCATCATGGAGACAGTTGGCCATACGTACGCACGATTTATGAAATAATTCTAATAATTGTGATATTGTATTGAAGGGGGTGATATATATTTTGGTCCATAATATATATCATGTTTTTATAATCAAATATAGATTTTATCTCCATCATTATACAAATCCATGTATGGTGGTGGTGAAAAACAGATTACACCACAGTGTGGAGACCGGGAGTCACACATACGCTAATATTGTGATTTCATTTTCATAGGATGTATAGAAAGAGGGATATGTTTTTACATAATAATAAATACTAATTATATATGTGATAGTGGATTAATTAAACTATAATGGAAATAACTCATCAAGAGGAGTTAGAAAAATAAATATATTTGAGATAATCGGTAAGGAATAGTAACTCTTCTTCAACATGCTCCCTTGATATATCCTCTTAATGAAATAGAACTTGTATTTGGAGAAGATCAGAACCACTAAAATGTGAATTGGGACGTTTAAAATGAAAATTATTTGGGTATGGGAGACCATTAATGCTCAAATTACTTTGAATAAGTGACGAAGTTTGTGCCCTTTATAATTTATGTGAGGCCAACTTTTGGAATCTCCAAATATGTTAATTTACAAATAAAAAAACATATCCCAAAAACATCCAAAATGACATATTTTTTAATATGTGAAAATATAAGGTTGTAATACAATCGAAAAATAAATTTTATCCATGTTTTTCTATCAATTAAAATCTTATCATTTTAATTAACACATAGTTTATCTATTAAATTTTAACTAAGGTAACAAATATTTCAATATTAAATGGTTGAAATATTTATTTATCAGATATGAATTACAACATAAATGAATAATTTAAAATATTTTATACCTTATAATAATTATTATATATTTTTAAATTTTTTTTATTGTTTGTAAATAATTTAATAAAGCATTATTTTGATAACCAATCTATTTTGTCAATTTTGACACTATTCAATTCATTGGTTATTAAATATATAAATATAACAAGATATATTAGAAAAAAAATTATTATTTTTCTAATATTTCATGTTCATATTTAAAATTATTTGGAAAAATTAATAATACAAAATTGTGTTAATTTAAATATTTTTAATAACATTTATTTGTTATCACCATTAATAAAATAATTTCTACAATAGTTTTGTTTAATTATTTTAAATATTTTTTTAATAAAAATTATTAATAAAATACCATAACTAATATAAATCATCTATATTTCAGAATAATACTTATATTTGAATATATATTATTTAAAATATTACATTAAAAATGTTATATTTATTTGAACATGAAAATGGAATCATTAACATCACTTTAAAAAATTAGCATATCTGTCATAATATTTTCCGTACGGCTCGAAATTTTTCATAACTATACCATTGGATTAATATGGCCGAGATGTAATATAAAAATATGATTTTTGAAACTCTTTTGGTCTTTTAGTTGTTATTGTTATTTTATTAAATGTAATTTAATTGATTTTTCAACAATTAAGTAATTTTTGCATCAACCAAGAAAAATCCATTAATGTATTTATTTATTACATAAAAATTACATATAAATAATAGTGATAAATAAATACATATTATCTTTAAATTATGTATTTACAGATGAATTTATCTTCTTTTAAGTGTGATTTTAAAAAAGCAACAGTTAGTAAAATTTGAGTTACACATATTTATCTTTTCATTAAATAAAAGAAATTAAATGTCTTAATAACATCCATGTGGCTTCAAAAGGATATAAGTTTTACCCAAGTATTTTTTAGGTCTATACACACTCATCCAATAAAAATAGAGAATGTTTTAGGGAAATTTTATAATTTTATTTTTACCAATAATTACTTGATTTTCTATTTTACTATATTAATAAAAATTATCAAAGTTACTATTCATTGTGCCAAAAAATAAAAGAAATACATTTAAATAATTTGGAAATACTTATTAAAAATATGTAATCTATTTTTTAAATTTATAACACATAATTTTTAGTAATTAACATAAAATTAATCTCGTTCTGAGAATGAGAAAATAGGTTTTAAAAGTTAAAACATTGAAATAGATTCAAATTTTTTACATCAATATTCAATGTAAAATTAATATTAATGACCTACATTATACTAATGGATAAAAATATTATATATTTATAATTTTAGTCTATTAAATAATATAATTTAATCATATACTTTTATTTGATTGAAAAAGTGGTTTCTAATTAAAATTGAGTACATTTCTATAATTCCTCAAAATATGAATGTCATCAAAAAAATATAAAAAATTAATCCAATGTAAATTTTCATATCCAACATGAAAATAATAAGTTTATGTAGTCATTTATAAATTATTAATCTATAAAATTATTATTTAAAAATGGCTCTTCATTAAAATCTATTAAAATTTCACATTTGTGAAATATATGTTTTTATGCATAAAATTGGGTTTATTCATATCATATAACTAAAATATCTATTCGGTGAATATAAAAAATAGATAAATATTATATATTTATATGTGTCTATGTGTGTGTGTGTGTCTGTGTGTGTGTGTGTTTAATTTAATTTACTAATTCTATCTCACTTAATTTCTTAAAAAAAGATAAAAATATTTCCATTACGTTTAATTTGTTTATATATTTCATAAATAATTTATTTCCAATGAATTCACTATAAATTTTCATATATAATTAATATTTATTCCTAATAACATAATGAATACGTAATAATGATCATTTTATATTAATGGATTATCACTATTTTTTAATCTAATGATTTCTTTCAATGAATGTTATTCAAGAATTAAAAATTCTTAATGAATATATTTCAGAAAAACATCTGGGAGTAACATTCAACCTTATATAAATTGAAATTTTAACTCAGAATTATTCACATGGATAAAAAAAGATGAGGATACATATACATAATCACATATTCATGTTCCCACATAGATTCCTCAAATTGGTGGTTCCTCCATAAAAAATTAACTAAGTGAGCGGTCTAATTTCAGAGATATTTTTTTCTATGATCCAAAATCACTATTATTTGTTCTTCATAATGAATATCTTTCTACAACTTTTTTCATTATGATTATTATGCATGTGATTTATTTTATATTTAATTTCTCATTAGAGTTACATGTAACACATTATGAACTTGCAAGAGATTCTATGCATGTTTCAATCAATAAGATGCATTCCGCACAAGATCCAATATTTTAAATGGAATGATGGACCTATGGAAAAAATTTCTCTTCTTTTTGAATATCATTACTCCATTCCAAGGAGATATTTATAGAAAAACCCTATCACCCACTTCAATGTCTTGGTCTTTTCATTAGTTTTCATTATAACGTTTCTTTTGAATCTGAGCTTCTTTTATGTTTTGTTGAATATATCTGACATTTTCTACCATTTGGTCAATATTACGAGGTCCTAATTGATTTATATACCTAAATTCATCCTAGAAAGTTGGAGTTCTCACTTCATTCCATAGAAGGATTTATAAGGATCCATATTAATACTGAAGTGAACCATATGGTTGTAAGGAAATTATACCGAGGGTAGCTATTGATCCCAATCACCCTTGAAATCCATAGAGAAACTCTCAACATGTCATCTATAGTATGAATTTTTCTATCATATTGATAATCTTTCTGTGGATGAAAAGTAGTGCTTAATCATAAGTCAATATCCAGAGCCTGCTAAAGACTTCTCCATAATATAGATGTATTTCTCCGATCCTCATTAGATATATTGGAATGTAGTTCTCTATTCTATAATACCACTTCCATTTTATATATCCTGGTCAAATGATCGATAGAGAAATAATATATAACTGAAATGATGTTTGAAAACATCATAAAATGATCAAATTTAACCCATATAGCATTGTCACCTTTAGATGTTTTGGGATTTCCATCAAAAAACACCATTGTTGTGTTTTCAAATTTCTATTCTGCTTTGGGTAATGGTTGTAACATCTCCTTAGACATCTATCTCACAACCTTAACTTGCTGACAATCCAAGCATCAAGAAAAATATTCAGAAACATTTCTTATCAATCCATTACACTAGAAACACTCTATTAGGTCTGACTACATCGTTCTGCTTCCACTTGGAATATAGAATGACGAACTATGTGCCTCACCCAACATCTCAATCTTTAATTCTTGTGTGGGAGGGATAAAAACATGGTTCTTGAAATGTATTATTCCATAAAAATCAAGGTTGTATTCTTGAACATTTTTCATCATCTATTATAGAATTACATATAACTTCTATACTACTTAATCATCACCTGTATAGATGTTCAAACATACTTATAATAAATATATCAATCCTCCCCTTACATTAAAATTTTAGGATCCATCCTTCATTAATCTATAAATATTTGATACTTAGTGATCATAATCATGGATTGGATAATATACTTCATTCAAGTCAAAGCATATTCCACCTTATGGGACTACCCATGGGGTTATAGTATCATGATATCAAAAACATTATCAACTCCAGCCATCTTCTTTGGTGTATATTTTTCTCCTTATTTGTGAAAATAAATGATAAAATATTATAAACAACATAAAGTTCACACATTTCATGATAAATATAATGCCTCCATATCTATAATTCAATTATTACCACAACTAACTAAAAATCATGAGTTGGGTAATTATTTCAATGTATTTTATATTTTCATCAAGAATACACTACCACAAAATCATTTTTCATGAGAACACATCCAATTCCCTTCTATTATGCATCAATATGGATCACAAAACATTCTCCGCAATATGTCTATGTGAGAATAAGTGCACTAGATAGACATCTATTTATGTCTTTGAAATTCCCTTCACATTCCACCGTCTACACAAACATAATTCAAATATGAGTCAACAAGGTGTGTGGATTAGATAGTCATGAAATTTTTTTCACAAAACATCAAAAATATACATCGTGGGAAAGAAAAAATAAGATCTAATTTACCATTTTCAGGTGTTGTATACTTTCAAAAACTTCAATTTCCACTGAATCAAAATTTATCTCATCTCATTAGATTATTTGACCAAAAATTGAATCATTTAGAAGCCAAAATTCACACATATTAATTTATTAATAAATATTATACTTTCTCAGGGTCTTTAACACAATTTAAAAGCGATCATCATGCCATAACATGCAATTAGAATAAACAAGAATATTAACTGTAATTACTACCACAAATTGATGAATATAGTCTCTAATGACCATATCGATTAGATCCCTAATGATCAAAGGGGAATTAGTATTACCAAAAGGCATCACTATATATTAATAATGTCCATTCCTTGTACGGAAATGTTTTCATTGGTATATACTCCCTCTTATCCCTTAATAGAAGATATATTAAATGAATATTAATCATGGAAGTGTATTGAGCTATGCATTGTTGGACAAATAAGTAAAAATTTCTAGGAATATGATATTTTTCTTTTTAGTGATCTTGTTAGATTATCAATAATCAATGTAGTATAACATCGATCCATCATTATTCTTAACTAAAAGAATAAGTTCACCACAAGGTGACATACTAAGGTGTATAAATACCCTATCAAGATTCCCTTTTAGATTATTCTTCAAATTATAAAAATCAATTGGGACAAAAAAATATATTGTGTTCGAAATCGTAATTGCACCTGTTATGAGTTATATTGAAAACTCGCCATCAATATTAGTTGGAAAACATGGAAATTATTAAAAATTATATATCAACAAATTGGATTATAACATATGGATTTTTAATGGATTTTTCTCCCCAAAATATAGATATAGATGGCCTCTATTTACAGAAACCTAGTGACGTAAAATTTAATAAATTTCCACTAGATGGTCATATTCATCCTTGAATCGATAGATGATCATAGTTTGATGAAGAATATGAAATATAAATTTATTTATTGGGAAATCGAGTGAGATCGATATATAGAAATCCAATCAATTCTAAGAATCACCTCAAATTCAACTAAATGAAGGATCACAAGATTTTTAGGAAGAAGTATCCCATAATCACCAAATAGAGAAGAATTAAAATCCTTTGATTCGACTTTTGTGCCATTATGATTTGTCATATCTAACTCAACATCTAATTGTGGATGTAATTCAGAGATACCCTTAGAAATTTCTTCATAATTAATAGACTGGTTGGATCCAAAATAAAAATATAATTTCTACTTTAGAGTGGATAGTAAGTGTGTCATTCGCTACTTTATTATCATACTCCACATCATTAATATTGATGGCATTTGAAATTCCGTTTTCATTGGCCTTAAGAGTATTCTAATGTCAATCATCAACACTACCCCTTGTATTAGGGAATTGGTTCGCATAATTACCCATTTCCATTCACATGTAACATTGATGGGTGGGAGGTTCATTCTGTGTAGCCTTTTACCTATTCGCATCATTAAGAAGCTTTTTCCCACCACATAAACATTCAACTACCTAGTGATTTTCTCTCTCTCACAAAAACAATTTTATAGTCGCTTTAGTACAATTTACTACATGTTTTTCCAAACTATAAACATAATGTAAATCTCATATTCTATTCATTGTTGCCTTTAGAGTTTCCCTTGTATTTAATTTTCTTCTTCTAATCAAAACTTTAAGAATTAGGGGTTAATCCAATCTCTTTTTAAACATAATGTTTATAAAGAATTATTTTTCTCAATGCTATTTAAGTCTCTTAAGCTTAATTCCCTAAAAATACATTTTATAAATACACTAAATAACTAATATAATTTACTCTTGGGATGGATAAGAATTCCACAAGACTAACTTGAATGTCTTGAAATATTTTCTTCATTAGTACCAGGGGATATATCATCCATTTTATAAGCTCATGGAACTCATTATCAATAATTTTTTGAAGAATAAAAGTAAAATAAACTTTTTAAAAATACGTTCTTGAACATGTCCAATTCTTTAGAGTCAATTACATCACTTTTCCATTATTTCATAATAAAATTCTACCATTGATAAACTTATTCTTCAAAAAGATAGACTACCAAGGTGAATTTATCATGCTATGAACATTAGAGAAATGGTCATATATTTTAAGTGGCACTAATACATTTTTCATCCATTATTGGATCAGAAGAACCACTGAATGAAGGTGGATGCTTCCTCATGAAAGTAACAATAGAATATTGTTCAATAATTTTCTTTTTTGGATGTCTATTATGATTAATATATTGAGAATGTTGTGTGATCATAGTGACATGATTTATAATTCCAACTCTGATAACATTATGTAGATCAAGAGGACCATCATTGCTTTTCCATCGCATTCTGCATTAATGTGGTTCCCTCGAGTTCTATCCATTGAATAAATCCAAGAATAATAGTGTGAGAAACACTAATCAAAATTGGAAAACCAAACAATCAAGAATAAAATTTCAATTTATGAAACATTAGGATTTATACATGCTTATTGATGAAAATTTCTAAAACACTATTATTCTAACCTATACTTATACATGTCATTAGGGTTCTTAAAATGGTTTGTGTATCCTTGTTCTATGTCATATCTATACATTATTTTGTTACCAATAATAATGGCCCATATATAACTTAAATATATATTACATAAAAATTAATGAATATTCATTAAAAACAAAACTAAACCGTGGTAGGACTATATCGATTTAGTTTGTTCAGATACTGGTAATCAAAAAAATGTGTTCATATGACATATGAATTGTCTCCCTCTTATTCCTTCATAACTAGACCCCTTTTAGACATATCTTACATAATTTCCTTCAACATATCCTATTGAAAAGAAACATAAGAGAGGGTAATATATTATACTCATAATGGGTTAAAAAGCGAGATGTCAATAATATCATAATAACAACATAGAAGAACATAACATTTGAATATATTATCTTCAACATAAAAGATCATTTTACCAGTTCATTGGATAAATCATAAACGATCACAAAGAATAAATGATAAGATTCCTAAAAGTCCAAACATAAGACATGTAACATTTGTAATACCCAAAAGTATTGAAAATCATTCAAATTTTTCACAGCATGTTTCCAAGAAAATAATAGGGAAAAAATCCATTATTGAACAGAGTTCACTATCCATTTCATCCAGGTATTTTTGAACTTGGTTTACTTCCTGTTCTAAACCCGAATTACTGAAACAAAGTCATTTCCTATCGCAGCCTTATCTATATCATGAGATATAACTTTATATCGAATTAATTTGAGGGATATATAGGACCCTCAAATATCATAATGAAATCATTCTTATGAGTTCCACAAAAACATAAATCATTCATCATAGGATAACCCCCAAGGAATAAAATTTGTTTCCTAAACATCATCCCATGATAACATAATCCATATAAAACAAATGGATTCCATAAATCGATTATCATATTCAATATAATCAAACCATATAAACAATAGGGAGAGTATATTTTATAAAAAACCATATTAATGAATGTCATCTATTATGCAAAAGAATTTTATAGAAACCATGAAATTTATTATTGAGGAGAATGCCCTTTCTTCATTAAGAACGATTTCTTATCACAAAATAAAATTAGAATTTAAAATAAAAAAATTTAATTTAAAATAACGTTGAAAAATGTAAAGGAAGGTTCATGGAAATAAGTTTTTATGAAAATTTTGAAAATAATTGCATTCCATATAAGTTAAAATAAATCATTTTTCTCGCACTTTTGTCGGATAAGTCAAAAAGTACCTTGAATAGAAAACAACAAAAGATACCTTTCATAACATTAAAAAAATACACAATTGGGTTAAATTTATTCTAAAAAGTAGTATTATAGTTTAATAAATATTTTTTAATAAATATATAGGAAATATGTTCACGGATGATAAATATACATCAGTAAATAGTTATGTATAAACAATCACAGATAATAATGAGTTTGCAAAATTATCCTTTACCTTTGGTACAATATAATTTGTATGAATCAAAAACTCATGTATAATAATATAAAGAATGTTATTAAAATATTCCAGATTCACATTAATTTTTATTAAATCATATATTATCATATTCTCATCTATTTGTTAATAACATCTCAATATTACTAGTTATTCGAGTATAAATTACATCAATTTATTATACTTGTTTTGTCAATCTGGTTATTGTTATCCTTCTCAAGATATAGTTATATCATTTTTAAAAATATATTAGTATAATATATATCCTATTTATTTATTTTTTACATTTATATAATCATGACTTAATGTATATCATGTTGAATTAATCGCATCGCATTGTGTAGATGGTGGGTCATACGTACACACGAGTGATGATATCATACCACTAATTTTGAAATGGTATGGAAATGGTTGGTACATATATAATTCCCAAATATGTATCATGTTATAATAATCATATGTCATTATTATTTTTATCATCATAACCATCAAAATATGGTGGTGTTGAAAAACATATTACACCATAGCATGGGGATGGTTAGTCGTATGTACGTACACATGGTGATTTCAATTTTCATATGATGTATTGAAGGTGGAATATAGTTTTTCAATATTATTTATAAAATATTATTGTATTATTGATATAGGAGTTATTAAATTATAACGTATACACCTCATCATGGGTACAGAAGAGATGAAATAATTTTGAAGGAATCTGCATATAAGATTGCCTCTTCTTCGACATGCTCCCTCTAGATCACCTCTTAATGAACTATAGTTGTTCTTTATAGAATACCGAAACCTATAAAATATTACTATTAATGTATATAATTTTAATAGGCAGTGTTTTTAAGATGATTAATGATCAATGTGAAGTGAAAAACTGAGGGAGGATGTGTACTTTTATAAATAAAGTGAGGTGCAGTTTTGGAATCTCCAAAAATTTAAATAAGTAATATTATCATAACCCATACTACAACCTATAAAATTTTACATATTATTATATGAAATGAGATAATTATTATATATAATTAAATAAAAAAATTTATACATGTGTTCCTATCAATATAAACATTATCAATTTAATTAACACTTAGTTATTCTATTTATTTTTAACTAAAGTAACAAATATTTCAATATTAAAAGGGTGAAATAAGTACTTATATAATGTAAATTAAACCCTAAATATATACTTAATAACATTTGTAAAAATATAATAATTATTATATATTTTTTAAAATGTTTTTTTATTTTTAAATACTTTAATAACATATTATTTGGACAGATAATTAATTGTGTCAATTTTGAAACTATTCAATTCATTGATTATTAAAAATATAATGATAAATTGTTAAATTATCAAAGAATATTTAATTATATTCTTCAGAGTAAAATATCGGCTATAAAAATAATTGTATTTTTTAATTATCGACAATTTTATTAATTTTAATATTTTTTATAACATTTATTTTTTATATTCATTGTGAAAATAATTACATAATAAACATTTTGTTTTTATTTAATATAGTTATTTTTTATTAAAATTTTAAAAATATATTGTGATGATGATAAATCATATATCTTTTATACCAGTACATATACTGGAATATATCTTTATAAAAATCCAACATTAAAAGTAATTTTTTTTGAAACATGAATGTGGAAACTAAAACATCACATTTAATAAAATATCAAATGTGTCATATTGTTTTCCATATGGATCTAAATGGTAAATAAATAGTCCTTCATATGACTATGGTCGATATCTATTCTAAAAATATTATTTGGGAAACTATTTTCTTTTTTATTAGTTATTATTATTTTATTGATATTTATATAATTTATTTTTCATCAATTTAATAATTTCTCCATCCTCAATATCAAAGCCTTTAGGGTATTTATGTTTTCATAAAAAATACAAATACATTATCATGATAAAGAAAGTAATGGTATTGTTAAAATTAGTTTTTATAGTATAATTTATCTTTGATATAATATTATATTAAAATTTATATAGTAATTAAAATTTCTGGAAGACATTATTAACTTTCCTTTAATTAAAATAAATTAAATGTCCAAATCACATCCATGATTCACTCAAAGGATACCATTTTTTCCCAAGGATTCTTTAGTTCAAAAAACACTCATCCAATGATATTAATACAAGTTTAATGGTATTTTTATAATATTAATATTATCCTTAATTACAGGATTTAACTATTTACAATTATAATATAAATTACTAAAGATACTATTCATTATGGCCAAAAATACCATAAATGTTTTTGCATAATCTGGAACTACTATTTATGAATATGAAAAATAATTTAAAATATTTGGAACATATATATTTGAATAATTAATTTAAAATGAATCTCATTTTCATAATGATAAAATGAGTTTTAAAAGTTAAAAAATTGAAAAAGATTGAAATTTTGAAACATCAAAATTAAATATAAAATTAATGAAAATTATCTACACTATATTAATCTTATAAATATATAATATATTTATAATTTAATACCTTTCAATATAATAATTTAACCATATAAAGAAATTTGATGAAATGTGTTATTTTCAATTTATATATATCATTTTTTACTATATATCAAAACATGAATGATATCCAAAAAATATCAATAATTCATCCAAATTAAATTTTCATATACCACGTTTGAGGGAGATGTTTATTTTTTATATAAAAATTAATAACGTGTGAAAATACTAATGTAAAAATGGATCTCCATAAATTTTTTTAAAAATTAACCTTTCAAAAATATAATATTTTTGTAAATAAAATTGGCTTTATTCATTTCCTATAACTAAAATATATATCGAATGAATATAAATAAATTAAAATATATAACATATATATTTCAATAATTTATTTTACTAATTATAATTTAATTAATTTCATAATGCATGGTACAAATAGTTACATTACATTTAATTGGTTTATATTTTCATAAATAAATGACAGCCATATAATTCTCTATACATTATCAGAAGATAGTTATATTTATTTCTTCTAAATTAAGGATAAGGTTATAATTTTCATTTTTTCACTAATGGTGTCTAACAGTTATTTTAAACACATGTTTGTGTGAAATTCAAGACATTGAAGAAATAAAATTAATTAATGAAAATATTCCATTGAAAAATTAGGTTGTCATAGGTCAAACCATTGACCGCCACCCTCTTCACTATCGGCTGATCTACCACCTCTACCTCAGTACGGACCACCTGACTCATTCTGTTGACTATCTCTTGGAGGTACCTCAACTGTATCCCACTCAGATATACAAATGGTTTTGTAGTATCATGATAGATGTCCCTGACCATCACAAGAGAAACACCACC
Organism: Viscum album; assembly: GCA_963277665.1. NCBI lineage: Eukaryota > Viridiplantae > Streptophyta > Magnoliopsida > Santalales > Viscaceae > Viscum > Viscum album. The sequence continues at coordinate 2,131,313,051 of OY728120.1, forward strand.
ATTCTCTTGGCTAAATCAAGCCACCCTGAAATCACTACACAACTAACCCTTTGACCTAGGATCACCTATTGAAGCGTCTGACCCACCATGATCATTGTGACTATGACTGGATACGTACTACCAAGGTCTCAGAAACCGGGTTGCCATTGATATCTCCTAATACTAGTTTCTTATCAAACAAAAAACACTCTACTAATGAGGATCCATCAAACACAATATCATAGATGTAAAATCTATGAGATAGAACTAACACCATGATGTCCTAGTGCAATCCATGAACAAAATACTGAGCCCTAAATATATATTCATTAAGATATACGACGAATAATTTGATAGATCATTGATCCTCATAATGTAATATACCATAATCATACTACCCCGATTTATACTCAGATTCTCTTTTATCATTTTCCTATTTGATTGTTTTCCTATTAATACATTTGGTAACTTTTCAATTTATACATTTTTTATTTGGATTTTTTGGAACTTTTTAAATTTGGTAATTGGGAAATTAGGAAATTATCCATTTGGCTATTTGGATAGTTGGCCATTTTTTCACATATCCATTTGTCCACATGGACACATTGCTAATTTTCCACATTAAATGTCAAAATTAAAATTTAATCATTACGGTATTTAATAAATTGGGTGATTAGTCGCTTAATAAATTTTGAAATTGAGAAATTGAGAAATTTGGAAACATATAAATTGGGAAATTATAAAATTAGAAAAATTTCCATTTTGTCATTTAGACTATTGGAGAATTTTAAATTTTTATATTTTCCTTTTATTCTATTCAGGGGTTTCTTAATTTGGTAATTTTATAATTTTGGTGTTTGGGGAATTGGCCAATTGGCCATTTTCCTATTTGGCTATTTTCCATTTTTCTAGTTTACCCATTTTCCAATTTTTTCCATTTTTCTAATTGGCCATTTAGTGATTTTCGAATTTACCAATTTGGATATTTTTTCTCTTGGTCATTTATCCATTTTAACATTTGATAATTTGAACAATTAGTCATTTAGGATATTTGATAATTTTGAAATTGGGAAATTGGGAAATTTTGAAAATTGGATGTTGTCAATATGACTATTTTGTCACTTTATTCATTGCCCATTTTCTATTTTTCCCATTTTCCCATTTTCAAATGTGGTCATTATCCAATTTTAAAATTTTCTTATTTATAGATTTTGGAATTATTTTCATTTGGTCATTTTTTCATTTGTTAATATTGGGATTTTGATAATAGGGCGCTTGGAATTTAGTGAAATTGAGAAATCAAAAAATTCATGAATTTATCTATTTTTCCATTTGAAAAATATCATATTTTTACCCTTAGATAATTATTTTATTTAGAAACATGGACACATCGACACATGGCCACATGTATACATGGCCACATTTCCACTTTTCCAATTGGATACAATAAATTTTCAAAATTCCCTTCTTTTATTTTATTATTTGTAAATTTGAGATATTGAGGAATTGGGAAATTATGAAATTTGAAAAATAAAAAATTATATAATTGGCCAATTGTCTATTTAGAAATTTTGTAATTAGTACATTTTGAAATTTGGCAATTTGGCCATTGGGGAATTTGGACATTTTTTTGTTTCTCCATTTGAACATTTTCCAATTTAATCGTTTGGGAATTCGAGAATTTGGGCTTCTGTCCATTTGTCCATGTATTAAATTATAAATTTTTCCATTTGTCCAATTATCCATTTGGCCATTTAGATATTTTTTCATTTGGTCATTTATCCATTTTATCAGTTGATCATTTGTTTATTTTCTAATTTTTTCCATATTTTTTCATTTGGCCATTTAGGAATTTATAAATTTGGTCATTTGGTTACATTTCCATTATTCTAATTTTTTAATTCTCCATTTGGTCATTTGACCATTCTTCCAAATTTTTTCATTTTTCTCATTATTTAATTTATCAAAAATTATTAAAAATGATAACAATTTCATTGAAAAAAATATTAATTTTACATTCCCCAAAAAATATGATAAAATAATCTACCAATTAAAATTATAATATTGAATCAATTAAAATTATATAAACCTTTTCAAAACAAATTCAAATTAAATTATTAACTTTAGAAAATCGTTACATTTCATAAAAATAAAATGATTAAGGTATTCAACCCATGCCAATACATTTTCCCAATATTTAATAAAAAACATAAAAAATTATCTTTATCTAAAAGGGAAATTTTTGGCATTATATTAATGGGATTCATTAGAGTAAAACATAAAATTCATCATGCAAATATTACATGATGGGGATTTCCATCCCTATAAGATATTCTATTTTAGATCATTCTTGACATAGGATATAATGAAGCCTATCTAATGATGAGATTGCCCAAAATTTTATCTTCATAAAATAAATATATTATAAAAAATTAATAATATAAATATTGATAAAATTAGTATTTATAATATTATAATTGAAATTCTCATTATCAATCATTGTAGTGTGCCAAAATGCATGAAAATATATCAAAGCATAGTTGTCAATTATTGGACTTCTATGGGATACTGAAAATAAAATTTTATAACAATTAATAATAAATAAAATTTTTATGAATCACATTAATGAATACAAATACACTATACAAAGTAATCTTGTAGTATGTTATCATTTCATGATTTTTTTGTTGGATATTTGAGAAATATTTTTAAACCCTCCAAATCATAATAGACTCTTCTCATCCAAACAATATATGACCTATACATATATGATATCTAAAACTCAATAAGATCCATCAACATTGTGACCATAGAAGATACATCGATTGAAAAGATAATATAATTCTACAATAAACATGTAATTTAATATAAATAAAACAATAATATAAATTTAAATATAATAAATTTTATTAACCATATCTCCAACCATGTTTTCTCCATTATTACATTACCAATATAAATCATTGAGATTATTTTCACCATAATGATATTTTTGTTCTTGGATAGGGTGCCCATAAAATATTTGCAATGCCTATAATTTTTATATATAATCTTATTTTCATCATTTTAATCCACCATTATTTGTGTTTAGAAATTCCAGGCTTCATAAAAACAAGTACACTAATGTTAACTCTTATAATAGCCGAGTGAACAAGATAAAAATAAAAAATAAGAATTATGTCATAATGAAATAGTTGAAAAATAATGTTATATAAATATATGAACTTATAAAAAATCATCATGTTGGAGGTTGTTTGTTGGGATCATATGGAATAGTTGGGTTTCCTAAATTAGTATCATTTAAAGGATGTTCATATTATAATTCATGGACTATTTAATCATCATGAACTATGGTTGAATATGGAGGAACAAAATCATTAGATAAAGGACATATAGTTGGAAATGGTGTTTGAATTGTCATCGAAGTATAATGGTATAAGGGATGGGGGTAAATTATAGGATATGAATATGGAATGGTTAAAAAAAACCATGTAGGAGTTATTTAAATTTTATTTGAAGAGTAAGAGAAATGACGGGATGATGGAGGCATGAGTGGAAGCCTTAATGGATGCTCTAGAAGAAGATGAAAATTTTTGATAGTTGGGGTGTCTGATATAGACTCAGGGTGTGAGCAGGTCGGGTGGGATCTCCATGTTTCACATGGAGAACCCCCACTCAGATTCATACTAGAAGTCTGAGGAGAAATCAACTATGTATGAGAGGAATGTCCCTAAAAAATTGAAAGATTATAAGAACAATCCATTAAATTAAATTCAAATGAAAACTATTACATATTATTATATTCACTACGAGTACCATATCAGGTACACCTAGCACTCTCATATGTGAATTATTATCAAATAATTTCTTCCTTATAACATATTCAAATACCTCTCATAATCTTCATAAGAACGTACTGTACGTTTTTTTAAAATAGATTTTTTAAAAAAAATTGATACAATATAAAAGTACAATAAATCATAAACAATGTCATAAAATGTTTTCATAAATGTAATTTAATATCTAGTTATAGATTTTTTAAAAACCAAATTTAAACCGAGTTTGTTTAATTTAAATATTTATAAATAAATTAAATTAAATAATATTTTACCAAAAAACATATCATTCCCTACCGAAACTAAATTAAAGTAATACTATAGTACCATCATATGAAACTCGTGTGAAGGTAAACTGAATAAAATGTTAACACATATATATAATTATATATATTATTCACCCGTACTCTAGGTTCAACATAAATACACATAATGGGAAAATTTGAGTAATAAAATAAAATATTTTTCTAAAAACCAATTGGTGAATCAATTGTTTCAATTTCATCCGCATCATCAAGGAAAATTTATCATGGGAGTACTTCAATAATAACACCATAATTAGGTCCCATATAATTTTTCACATGAAACACTTGTTTTGAGATTTATTCCTTAATAAATTCACTATCTATATCAAGGAAGTTATTAATATCAATAAAATCTATCAATAATTTTACCATACCACATGAAACAGAAACTATGATAATATTTATGTCTTTTCAAACATGTATTATTTATACAAATAAGACATGATAATTTCCCCTTTTTTCTCCATCTCATAATCAATTTATTAATTAGGTAAATCATGAATATACCATACAATTGAAGAAGTCATTGAAAATATCTTTTTTGTAGAGGAATGAAATGTTCGCACACCAATATCCAAATATTTCATCAAAAAATTATTTTTAGGTTTGAAAGTAGATATCTATATCATTAGCAGACACATAATTTATTAATTATAATATACTGAATTAATTTAATTCATTTTTCAAAAACATCTACATAGGATGATTATAAAAATGAATAAAAATTGGACATTTTCTATGAGTAGTAAGTATCTAACGAAATAGATTCAAACCATCACATTATATACCCATTCTAAAATTAAACACATCTACAAAAAATTTATAATGTTCTGCTTCAAATTCCATCCATGATAATACATCTATAGAATGAACATACTAATTATTATCTTTATTTATGTTATCATCATTCCATAAAATAATGGTTTTGAATTCTAAAAACATTAACATATTTTTAGATAGGGAGTCAATGAAACGTTTCACATGTCTTTTTTGGAACACGTGATGGGGTCCCATCTATATCTCCTTCCATAGAGATATATAAAATTATTTATATTCATTAAGGTATATTGTTTCCTCCCAAAAAACATAAACATTTAAGACACTCATGAGTTTTATTAGTAGAAAATATTAGATTCATAATTTACTTCCATGCCTTATAATGCTTTGAGGTAACATCAGAACTATTTGGAAGTAATTCATTAAAAAATGTAAGATTAAAATAAAAAAAGTTATTTGAAATTCCATAGATATATTCCATAATATAAACAAATTAACAATTATATCTTTTCATTTTAATACATTCTTGATATATAGGTGATCTGGAATAACCCATTAATTTTTTTCACTCTCTCATCATCATTAATTTTATTTTATTTTCATGTGTATTGATATCATTTTATTTTTTCATAGGAATACAATCTATCTATTGATTATGAAAAAATTTAAACAGATCAAATATAAAATTCAATATACATATTCATTTATTATATTATTGAAAAATAGTTTTATTAGGTTTCAACACATTTGTTGGATGGGATCCCCATTTGATGGTTTGATTAAGGGATAATTTTTGGCCTCTCCCAGTCTCACTCACCTGTTTTACCATCGGTTTCATCATCTATAGAAACTCCTAATAGATCCCTCCTTAATATATGGGTATGTAACTACATTTCAAAGGCTATAAGTCAACAACAATTTCAGAACCATTGACTCTTGGGGACTCACATTGGCTGAGATGATGTGAGGTCAAGCTATTCACACCATTTTATAGAGAATATTTTATATTTACATGACTCTCTTATTGATATAAGATATGTTATTCAATTTCATTATAATTTTAGTATGTGACCAGTTACCCGAACGAAACAACTACATGTAAATTCTCCATATATATGAAAAATAAAGAGATCTATTTATTGAATCCATATGTATGTATATGAGGATTTTCATTATTTTTTGGTAACAGGATGTTTCTTATAAGCGTAAGATATATAACTAAGCAATTTGGACTATTTTTACATGTAACAAGGTAGTTAATATTCTATGGAGGGGATTAAGGCATAATGAGGCATCCTATGCATCCAGGTTATTTCTAGAATCTATACCCAATTATTTTGTTCATCCCTTGTAGATTAATTTCATGTGGGGAGGACATATGTTTTTGTATTGAGACAACAAATATTTCACCTCAAACACTGAGGGGTTGTCCAACCAATCTTGAGTATATAAGGAGTCAAATGTTTCATTGTTATTGTGATTTACCATGTCATTATTAAGGCTCATAGTTCATATGATATGATTATCATGAATTATTTAGGTCACCTGATCCATGCTCATCGTTAGAATAAATTGATTGAAAATGATCATTTCTTTTCTCATGATGCATAGATTTGCATTAGGACCATCCATAGGTAAATTATGACGGGACATATGTCTTTGAGATAAAGTCTTACATATCATGGTTATGGAAGGAATCATAGTCATCATAGCTTGGTTGGTGTCTTGGTACACTTATGGATGACTTAGGGAAATCATATCTAGGGACTCATTGAGTTCGGATGGATGAGAAATCATAGTTGTGAAAGTAATTACACAGAATATATGTTTCTTTGAGATTGAGCCTTACGGAGCATCCTACGTATCCTAGTTATGGTAGGAATCAGAGTTATCATAGTTAATTTTGGTTCGTGGCTTTCACAATAATGTTTACCTATTGGAATGTGGGAGTTAATAGTGATGTTGTTTTGTTTTTTTCTAATTCACTTAGACTAGGTGTTCCATGATCATTGTGGGAAATAAAAAATAAAATGTAATTAATGTCATTTCTTTGAAGAAGGGTCATAGATACTAGTATTAACCTAGATAATCAATATAGGGCTCAAACTACTTGGATAGGTAGCCTATGTATCATGGATATGTAAGGAATAAAAATATTCATAGTTCCATTTTTGATAGGGTTTTCACATTATAGATGACCTATATTTGTGGAATACACACTATGGATAGAAAATTATGTCATGTCCTGGGATTCTATATTGAAATGAAGTAACAATTTAGAGGGCTTCGTATAACCAATTTGACATGTCTTGGGATCCATTACATGACCTAAATTGACACATATGGAGGGATTCATGAGTGTCCTTGTGGAATAGCCTGAGGGCTATTTTGTATATCTATTGAAAGATATAGAAGACATTGCAAGACCAGGCCGTCATGTATGGAGAGAATCACAATTCCTAACAGACAGGCCCATAGGGTGTCACAAGACCATGTTTATTATTTCTAGATCCATTCATGAGAATTTGATGAATAGATAAGGCACCATTATATGAGTCAGTAAGTGTGTCTGAAGGATGTTTCATGTCTCTATTAATTTATCTAGAGGTTTTCATGAGATCAATGTTGTAAATGGGGGGAGAACTGTGTGACTCACTCTAGTGTGTATGGATTATTTTGTATATCTCAGATTGCAGATTAGAGGAGGTCCGTGAGATCTAGGAATCATGAAATAGTTTTTTTCAATTGTCATTGAGTGATTCTAGAGGATCAAACTAGGGCCAACAAGCATGTATTTTGCTTATGTATTACACATTTAATCTCAGTTATAAACAATATGTTCTAAAAGATATAGGATTATTCTGTTCCATTTCTTTTGAGTCTTTCATTATCTGGAATTCATGTGGTATTTTATTCACAATTTTTTCCATATGTCCTTCGTGTTATATATTGATGATCACATGAAGCACCTTTGTATGTCGCCCTTGATTTCTATAACATTCGGGCGATTTATTACCTGAATGGGGTCTCCAGAACATTCATGCCTCCATTTTGGACATTATTATTTTTTTTTCTTACATGTGCCGGATATTTACTTTTATATGTCTTATGTTTCTCATGAATATTCCCACAAGACATTTCATTGGGAGCCATGTGATGCAATAGCCCACCATGAAGTTATAGTGGCTAGCGTCGATCCCTTATACCATCGTTCAGTTGGGACTTATAAACATGATCTATTGGATTATATAGGATCAGTATTCTAAAAGTATCCAATTTTGTACATATCTTATCTCTAGACGCTGGGTCTTAGAAATGATGATCCCATTCCTCCATTAAAGTCATCGTTAATACCTTCTTACTAGATCTAAAGGGCCTCGAACACTCATAATGATAACATTCCTCTGTGGGTAACATCATTTCTAATGTGGGTTGTATGGATGGACATCTAATGAAATTTAAGTCAACATAATTCGATTGGAATAATTGTACATTGGGTAAAGACGTCCATATGTATGCTCAATCATATGACATCCCACTTTGATCAAACATATGGATTGAAATATAAATGGGAAACCCGATCAGGGTGAAACAATATACTAGACTGGGGATGGCCCTTCTGGGTTCAATATATAATTTCTAAATATCATGTGGAGCTAATGAAAATCAAAATGTAGGAGGTTTTCTGGATATCGCAAACATCAACCTATTGAAAAAAAATTCATAGGGGAGATGCCCAGTCATTTGAGATTAGATAAGGAAACATTCCATCTTATACATGATAAGGATTGTATATGTCTTTAGGACAAGGTAAAAAATTTTGGTATACATGTACTCAGTAGTATGTTTAAATAATTATTTCCCCAAAATGATTGCGATGACGTGACCATTACTCCTCCTTTAACCCAAGAGCTTATTAAGCTGTCTGAGATGACCAACCCAAAGGGGGTGCTGCTGGGGGAATACATCAATTTCAAAACATGGTTAGAGTAAATCATTAAGAATACCAACACTATTATAGATAATATAAATACCAAGGCTTGTCTTATAATGGAATCTTATAGTGAACTAGTTTCGTATAATCCCATTGTTGAAGTTGGAAAATTTAGATATTGGGGACATGACGTTTTCTCTTGTGTTGGATGGTTTGTCTGACTATCTGATTTTCAATCAATGTACCTAGGTGGGTACTTAATTCAAAATAAGTGAAAGGGAAATTCAATGTATCCATTTTCATGATGTAATCCATGATAGTCAGGGGGGATTGCATTGGAAAAAAACCCACATTCTTGAAGAGCTCTACTTCCTCCTGAATTATGTTCTAAAGGATAATCCACTTATAGAATATACCCCCTTCCATGTAATGTGAAGTTGGATGGGGACACACCTGGGAGGTTATGTGTAACTAATATTTTTTTAAATACGAAATACTATTTGTGTCCCTACATATATTGAATTAATGGCGTGAGACACAAATCATGGAAAGGTTGGGATGTCGGTGATTTATGAAACGTCATAGATGTTTCTTCGTCAGATCATATGGACCTATGACAACATAATTTTTTTACAATATCTCTAATATCCTTGAAGTACATGCTTTTCATTAGTCACATTAGGAGGGGTTATTTCTAACAATATTTACTGGGGCCTTATTTGTGAGTGGTATGCACTATGTAGGTATATCCACCATTTTCTACATATCCAATAAAAATTTCATACATATGTCCATGTTATATTTGATGACCCCCAGATAGTAGCCTGAAAATTTTGGCAGATGATAACCAATGAAGAAAAAAGTGTAGAAATACACTTTCCTCCTCTTGATAAATCCATCGACCTATCCCAATGTAATGAAGGTGTTTGGATTTAATCTTATACCAATGTAAAATTATACAATTTGTTGCAAAGATCATGGAAATCTATGATAGTTTCATACAATCTCGTGCTTTGAATGTATTTGGATTCAAAAAATATTGGATCTTTAGTAGCTCCTCAGAAGAAAATAAAACGTTTTCCATTTCTTGTAGAGACATATAATGACATGTCTATAGGTGATATGTGAATGTTTATGTTTCATATCATGACATTTCAATGTGATATCTAGAAGGAAATGTATTTTTAAGCCACCTTCAGGGTCATTATGGTCCTCTTAGAGGTTATTTTGTATTTTTTTCTTACATCATTGTGCCTCAAGACATAACCTTGGAATATCATCCTGTTGATGTGAAGGACCTCCTCATATGTATTGATGTGGTTATAGAGATTCCCTAGGGTCAAATATTTTATTCTCCACAAGTCCATCTAATTGTACTCCAAGAAATTCTTTAAATTCCTGTGGATGGACAGGGCTACCGTGTTACTGAGGAATTGGTGAATCTTTGTTTATTGTGGCTCTTAAAGAGTCCTTTTTCCTGGGAGATGGTATTGAAAATGTTTATAGGTACGGTTGTTGAAAGGTCCTAATGAAAATAATCCTTCTTGAATAACCCTGAATATATTCCATATGTTGTAGTTGTGGGTGGGGGGATTTGGTGGTGACTAGGGAGCTAATGGTGAAAGGTCCCCATATCGACATGCTTAGATGAGGGTGGTGATTTAAACATGTAAGGATATTGATATAAAATCAATGCCATATTGAGGCCCATATTCAAAAAGAAAGATTATAATGAAAAGGAATCAATTAAAATTGTCAGATCCTTCTCCTTTGAGACCCCAATGTAAGAAGGGTATCCATTCCTCTCTTTCCCATATATTATTATTCCTTCACAATCAAGATTTTTTGAGAATTTATAGGTTCCGAACAGAATCATTTAGAAGAGAAAATGTCTATTTCTGAGGGTGAGGATGATTGTTTGGTGGATCCTGTAGATATTTTAATACTAGACCTAGTCCATCAATAAATAGATATGGTTATGGTTCTCAATCAATATCACATGTTTCCAGTTTTATAAATTTTAATGAGCGCACCATAAGATCTGGAACTAATGAAATAATTTTTGGAGGGTGGGGATGTATGTTTTTATTCTTCTGATGAATTTTCTAATATAGAGGCTAGTATTGAAAAAGGATAATGTGTCTCCATTTATGGACGCTTATATTTCCTTTTTATACCCCCTAATGTTATCTTATGTTATTTCAAACCTTATGGGTGTTGAGAAATTTAGTTATATAAGAAATGTGATAGAGGAAAAATAATATAATTAATCACAAGAATGAGTTTCATCATATTATGATGATGAGTTTAAAGTATTTAGGTTTTTAGAGACCCGACAGAAAAATTTATGTTCCAAAACATAATCATATCTATCTATATTTGGAAATTCTACATAATGCATCTTATTACCAACATATTACTACACACCATACTATAGTTCCATCACATTGATGTTTAGACGCTTTGTACCTTCCCCTCAGGGAATCCCTTCGATTGGGTCAAACAATGATGAGGCTGGATCTCTCCCCTCATCAATGAAGACTATGTGCATTGCCCTATCTCTGAGTGATATTATTCTGGAGTATGTTCCAATCCCTATGATAATCCAAGACCATGGTCTGAGGTCTACACCATTATATCATTCAATGAGGAGATAGATGTAGACAGTGATCTAGATTTTAGTGTCAAATCCTCATTGGATGAGATGAAAAGATCGATTAGGTCATCATTGATTCATTTTTCCCACCCTCATCTATGAATGTATGGACTATTCTACCCCTAATTATCAGGTAGAGTTATTCACTATGAGAAAATAGAAGGGTTTCATGGATTTGAGGGTAGCAGCTACTGAGGCTTCCCCTTTACAGAACCAAAATTTGGGAGGATATATGAATAATTCTTCCATTAATGTGATAGACACTGCTTTTCAGTGGGATGAAATCAATGCTTGGAATGATCAGACTGATCATCTACAAACTAAAATTAATTACCTTCAGTCTAAAGTTGTTCCTCTTTAAAAAGAACTATCTGGGATTCAGTATAAATTCCAGACACTAGTGAAGACAATGCTGAAGAAACAATGACTTTATTTCATGGAATAGGAAGACATAACTGATGTTATATCCAATGCGGAGGATCTAAAACCTACATCAAGGGCAGATACAGAACATGTTGATAAACCACCACAATTACTAGAATTAATGGAGAGAGGACATGTTGGTCTTAAAGACTCATCTGAGAATGTGCTATGATGGTGGTGAATCTTTTCAATCACATTTTGGATCATACATTTATATGATATTCCCTAGTATGTGGATATACCTTCATTTATATGGTACCATAGAATGTTTTTTCTAAACATTATATGATATCATTTAGTTTCTTTTTTATGATTTGATATTATGTAACTCACCCACAATACCCATTCCCTGATTTATGTTGATTGAACATGAATGTGTGGAATTGAATGTTTAAATTCTAATAGATTCCATTTTGGAGGGTCTCGTAAATACCCACTCGCCTGAGACTCCATATTGGTAATTAATTCTTGCATTCAGGGGATAGCCTGATCAGTAGAGGGATCAATCTGGTATTATATATTTCATAGGGGGAGAGTTCCCTATCCCATTCAAAATCTTATTTTATAGGTGCGAATAAAATAAATCATTTTCAGGCTTTATTTTAGGGTCTTTTAACGTAGACCTAATATTTCATTAATTTATGGTCTTTTATTGTAGACCTAATATTTCATTAGATTATGGTCTTTCAGCTCTGACCTAAAATTTATTTAGTTTATGGCTTTTACGCTCAGACCTAATATTTCTTTTTTTAATGTATTTTAGCTCAAACAAAATATTGTTTTAGTTTATTGTTTCATAGCATGGACCTAATATTAAATTAGTATAAGATATTTTTACTATGGAAAAATATTTCTTTTGTTTGGATTCATTTATCCTGGATACAATATTTAAATAGTTTATGGTTATTAACTCAGACATAATAATGCATTAGTATAGGGACTTTTAGCTCAAATGAGATATTTCATTTAATTTAGGAACTTTATTCTTGGATATGATATTTCATTTAGTTTACTACCTTTTAGATATGAACACATATTGATTTAATATAGGTTCTTTTAGTTCAGACATAATATTCCTTTATAATATTTTATTTTAGATCATACCTATCATTTCATTAGACCAGTGTATTTTATTTTGTACGATTTTTTTCATTAGTCGAGGCTCTTTTTATCTTGGACCTTATTTATTATCATGGGATACAATTTTGACATACCAGAAATCACCTAATGCACTCTGAGGTTTTGGTTTATGTCGTGGTGTTGCAATGGTTCATGATGATCAGAATTCCCTATTTCATAGTTACACATTTCTTTGATAGCCACAGGTGCATATGCAGGATCAATGGGCATGTATGAATAGTTATGAAAAGTGTTCTTGAAGCTGGTTATCCTTTAGAATGACAGTGGAATATTCATGGAAATAACATTGGTGGAGATGGAATACTATTGATACTCAGCCTACATAGATATTGGGAGAATGGATGGTGTAAATCATATCATAAAATCTTAATTCCATGAATATGAGAAGATACATGCATGTTGGGTATATCCCAGTCCATTCATGAATGCCAGGTTTTTCTGTAGTTTTACTAAGACTCACAATGATTGTATCTGCATTCTGCCGAGGAGAATATGCCATCAGTTGGTAGGTTAGGGAACTTATTCATCTGTATCATTCCATGTGAAAGATTACATCCACTTATTTTCCGAGGTGTATGAATGATTTATGAAGACTCAAATGAATATATTGTGAAGTTGGGTATGGGAAGTGTGGATGGTTTAAGTCATTTCCTGAAAGTTAAACACATTCTCTATGACCTCTTTTTTGAATACATGATGTGCGTGAAATAAAATGTTAGGGGATTAAATGCCATATTCCTTCCATGATAAATGTTACAAAACATAGTGAGGTAACGTTGAGGATATATAATACACTTGGAATGTTTTGTTCAGGGATTGAAAATCATGATCTAGAGAGATCGAGTTAGGATAAAGACATGGAAAAATCATACCAGAAGCACATCATACACACCGAGGGTTTGAGTGTTGTCTTAGTGGTTCTAGGGCTCACAAGAATTGGAATGTCATTTTTTAGAGTTCCAAATTTTGTCGATATCCATTGTTGCATATGTAGGATCCATGAGTTTATATTAATTTTCATGCAAACAGCCCTTTAAGCCAGATATCATTTCAAAGTTCCATTGATGGTTATGGTGATTCAGGACACCCCAACTAATGATGTGTGATTTGTGTTACGTCTAAAATCCTTGGAGGGTTTTACTACCCTAAATGGTGTGTCACCATAGAGTGAATATATTCAAATGGTGAGGAAATTTTACCAACATTGACCTATCTTTTTCCAAGACAATTGGGTCCAATGAGCATAACATGTATTGTACCAGGGATATAAGGTAGATCCTATGAGATTTATGCTTGTTATGATTGCACCATAATTTTTTCTTAATCTCTGAGGAGGAATATTTAATAAGTTGGAGACCTAAATTTTAATTAGGTCACTCGTTGTGGGTTTTGGACCTATGTTGTTTTGTGTCTAATTCATTGGCAGTTTTTGTTGTTTTGATTTGGACCATTATGTGCTAGAGTTTATGTTTGAACAGCTTCGACAAAAATTCATGCAGTTTAAGGTCATAAATAAAATGGAACAAATATGGAGGATTCTACCCATGAGATTAATCATGAAATAACAGGAGAATAATACTCCAACATATTCTAGATCATGGGATGTAATGTTGTAAATCATGTCCTGAGATTCTCAATCCATAAGTAATGACTTGGGAAAATCCTACTTAGATTATTTTAGAAAGGATGGGGTGTTAATTGTTTTCGTAGTCATGTTAGGGCTCATGGGGATTGGAATATCCTTTTCATAGAGATTCATTTGGTTGATCGACATAGGCTCATATGTAGGAGCCATAGGTATGTATGAATAGTCAACACAATGGGTCCATAAAGTCAAATATCATTTCCTAGGGACAAGGAAGATTATGGAAACCTGATATGCATGAGACATGAAGTCCGATATATGGATTCAAGATGCTCTTGAACTATATTGGAAGCACCCTGTACTCTGGTTGAACAAGGTTAGTCTCTCATGGCCCAATAAAGAAAAATGAAAAATTGGGAGATGGTTTTCATAGTTTATTGTCATGTTGTGGGGACATTTTTTCATACAGTTTAACATCATGTGTTAAGGAAATTTTCCATTAATTTTATCATCATATAGTAATAATGTACTTCCATGTAATTTTAATTCATTTGGTAAGGATGTACATCCATGTAGTTTAATATCATGTGTTAAGGACATAATTCTATGTAGTTTAATGTAATGTGGTAAGGATGAACTTTAATTAAGTTCAACATCATGTGATAAGGATATAAATCCATCAAATTTTACATCTTTTGGTGAGGACTGATGTAGACCGATGTGAAAATTGGTAGTGTTGTGGATGGGCACAAATATGGAGACCTGGTGTCATTATGTATCCCACGAGGATGAAAATCAAGACACACATAGTTCTAGAAATGGAAATAATCTATACATGTTTGGACCTTATGAGGAGGTGGGAATTATTTCCATTGACGGTTGTTGTTGGTCCTAGGACTGGAGATCCTGGAATCACTATGCATCTCATAAGGATGAGAATCAAGAAACATATTGTTCTGGTTGTTCTATGCAGTTTAACATCCTATGGCGAGGATTGAGGTGAGCCATCTTGAATTTATGGGAACATTGCGGTTGGGCCTACGAGAGGATGTTGTGTCCTGACTATATGTCTCATGAGGATGAGAATCAAACCAAACAGTTATCTGAAAAATCCATACAGAATAATGCCATGTGATGAGGATGAAGGTGGACCGGTGTGTATAAATAGAGATGTATTGGTTGGGCCCACATTTTGAGACTAGGAATCACTACACATCTCATGGAAAATGAGAATCAAAACACACATAGTTCTAGATATTCAAGTAGTGTAGCATATTGTAGTGAGGAGTAGTTCCTATTGTGGCTGATTCACCTTGTTCTTGGGGGATTCCTTTTTAATATTTCTTAATTCCACGAGATCTATGCTCGGTGTGAGAAAGAAGGAGAGATAATGGCCCCTGGAATTACATGATAATTATAAATCATGCAGTGGCTCGACAAGGATAAGGATCGAAGAATCCCTACTTATCTCATTGTAAATCAGAGTAATGATGTACATAGTTCTGGAAGAACCATACAATTTATTTTATGGTAGAAAGGACATTAGAGACATCACATGTATTGGGAAAATATTATAGATCCGTGTAGTTTTATGTAATACGATGAGGACATTGGGGTACCCATAATGAAGGGGGACATTTTGGGTCTATGAAAATTTATTAAATACATTAAGGGAATTGGATCAACAAAATTGAATGGGAAACGATCATGTGACGGGACAAAAAAAAGTCGTTTGGGCATCACTACATATCATGTGATGATAAAATCAAGCTATATGTAGTTTATAGGAAAATGTATAGTTTAACATCACGATGAAAGGATGAAATATGTATAGTTTAACATCATGTTGTTAGGAAACACATGTATAGTTTGACATCATGTAAATAAGATCAATGTTGGGACTTACACTGATGTGGACAGCCTACTACGGGTGCCTATAAAATGTATTTAATGAGAAATCCTTCATTGGTGGGTGGTGTAACATGCTCCCCATACATTGTAGAAAATGTGTAGCATTTATTATGGTAGACCGTAAGTTTGATGTAATTTCAATCCCACTATTTCTCCAGTTTCGATGGATTCTTTCTTGGATTCATTAGGACTATGAGACACAACACTAATTTTCCATGATGTAATGAATGGTGGAGAACCTTTTTATTAAGGATCATAAAATACAGTTCTTATAAAATTCTATATTGTTCAATGTGCACATTATTTTCTCATATACCCATTACAATTAATCCTACCACTTTTGGGATTGTTCATCATCTATGAGTAGTCTATAAATGGCTATTCAGAGCGAGGGAATGTGGACTTCCATGGGTAACACTGCCTCTGTCTTTTACACCAATGAGTATGGTGTTGCTTTTTTAGTAGTACACCTAGTAGTATAGTAGGACCATAAAGAATGGAGGAATTTTTTTCCATGACTTTCTATCCTTGTTCACCATATTTAAAAGTATATTCAGTATATTATTATTTAAGACCATTATCTTTACATTTTCCTCTTCATGACAGTGAGGAGAGTGATTCGACTCAATGTTTTACTCATGGTAAGATTCTTCATCTCCATGGAACATATGCTGGGGAAATTTTCCATCAATATTGGGGTATATACTCCAAATATAGTGAGGCTATGGTACTTGATGATGTTTGTTATATATTTATTTATTATTAATTTGTGGGTTATTTCAACATCCCATTTTCAAAACATGTTGCTAACATTAAGGATATACATGAATTTCATAGTTGTGGTGGGGGGATATAGTCCAACAACCTCTATCCCTAAAATGTAAAATGACCATGAATATTTAGCTACATGTAGAAATTCATGGGGATGATGGATGATGTTTTCATGAATCTAGAATTCATGACAATTCATGGTGAATTCCATAAAATCTTATATCATTGTTTTCCAATAGTATCCCAACCTCCAAATCTGGTGGGAGAGTCTAGTTCAGGATTGATGTGTGTTGGAGAAGCCTACATGGACTTCTTCCAAGATGGTATAATCTTATCTTTCTTCTATACATATGAGGATTATTCTATCCAAACCACATATGTAGACCAGTTTTTCTCATTTGGATCATCCAACTGAGTGATGTTGGCCATTTGGCGATGAATCTATTCCCTTCCATCTCGATCTGTCAAGAGAGTCCGATTTTACATATAACTAATAATAGGATCCATAAAACAAGGGTTGGTTGTCAATTCAACATGCATTGGGTGTTTTTGATCTGACTGATCTCTTCAATGTAATAGATGACGACCGATGACAACATTCTTCGATTTGTTATGCAGAAGTTTGGTTCCTCCAAATCAGGGTCAACCAAGATGGAAGCTATATAATCCAGTTCGTTGGTATAATATTTCATTGATCATGGGACATATTGTAAGGTGGGATATAATGGGAGTGCTTACATCATCCCCATGACTTAGCCAATGAGAAAGACAAAATTATCCTTTTTAATGGAATATTCACCATTGATATACTTTATCACTAGTTCCGAGTCCCCTTGGATTTTTATGTAGGCTATGTGAAGTTGTAGAGAAAATTACAATCCAGCGATGAGTGATTCATATTTAGCCTCATTATTTCTTCATAATTTGGAATGTGATAAATATTAAGGAAACCCCTCATTTTCAGGTGAGACAAACATGATCCCTTTGACAACTCGATTTAGCATCACTGTTTTACATTCTTGGTAACATTTGATGGGGAATGTATATTTGGGGGAAACTAATATTCCTATAACAACTGGGGCTCACCAGGTAAGATTGGCACATTCCTTAGGGTAGCTTAACAATTCCACCATGAATTTACGACATATATTGAAGGCTCATGATCGGGCTCATACCACCATCTAGACTAAGGGTCAAAAATTTAGAATATAAAATTCATTAGGATAGGCTCATATTCATATTGGTAAGGATATAGCTTATTGGAATATTTCAATAGATTACCGGCAATAGGATCATACTCCTGTATCACACATCAGTTATATACAGGTTCTGTCAAGAATCACACTATTGGCTCATATCCCAACACATTAAAAAATGGTTGGTTGTTATATTACTTCTACAACTAAGAAAAATGACCATTTTACTAATCTATTCAATTCCAGTTACTATGGGCTTCTTCGAGACAAATTCTCTACATCATTATGGTTAGTCCACTCTTCTATCAAGAGGAAGCATTAGATGTTGATGACCAAAATATTCCTACTCATTGTATTGTGGATATTGATGGCATGGACTATTATCCCAACATACACCATGTTCAACCTCTCAAAGGTGTTATCTCCCATGGGAAAGGAAATGATAACATTATATACAAACCTTTCTATGGAGTGGATAACCAATCACTGAATCATTTTTATGGAGATAATTCCAAAACACTTGTGAGAACCGTATATGGTTCCCTATCAAATTCCAACAAAACTGCACTCCCATTAGTAGGTGACCATTAGATCCATATTCTATTATCTGACCAGATGGTGGAACGTAAGTGAGATGGGGAGGAGGCTGAAATTAACATATAGAGAGTGTTAATCCGAATCTACCTCCCCATCATATTTTTTCCACTACTTACATCGAGCTATGAGATTTCGAACGAGCAAAAAAGGAGTGAATTCCTCACATTTGAAAAAATATGAGGGACACTAATCAGTGGATGAAGGAACAATATCACCGTTATCTAGGATGTGAAAATCAACCTCCAATGATTAATGTACTCTTCTATTTATCTTGATGTAGTTGTTATCTTAATGGCTTAGCATCCAAAATTTGAAAAGAATGGTGTAAATCAACAACACTCTTACCCAGTGAGCTAGGCAAATATCCAAAATCCTAATCCACTTTAGTATGCTGCTGGACTTCTTCGATAGAGATATAACCCTATCCTGATGCTTTGTCCCCTCTCAAATGATGATCCTCAGCCAGAATGGTAGTATCAACCCAATCATGGGCCTTTGGAATATTCCACCAGTCATTGTGGATTGGCATGTTCCCCTATCCTGAGGCATGTATTGCTCTCACTTGTTGAGCACTGATTGAAATGAGAGTATGGGTCCAGCCTGATGTCATACCCTTTATCTGAATATGTTGCTAATCCTCCTATGAAAGATTAATAGTGTTCACATTCTATTGTAAACCAACTTTTTTTAGTAATCATATTTTTTTAGTTTTCCTTTCTATAATGATAGGATTATGTTCCTTGTAAAGACCCATAAATTTCAAGGAAATTTTTTTTCTTAATTTTCTTTGGAATTTTTCAAGAGCGCAGTCTCTGACGGCACCTGATTCAGAGGCCCGGTGTGCCCGGAATCATTTTTCGAAGTTTTGGCTTGGGTACGTTCAGTGAACGGACGAGTGGGTTTTTATAACTTTTGAACCGGTGCCCAGAATCAAATTCTGAGGGCTCCGATGAAATCGTAGTGCCGATATTCGCTTAGAAACACCTCTTCCGGAGTTGCGTTTGCTCGGGTGTGGTTTTTAATTTTCGGGAATAAAGTTAAGAAATAAAATAGTTTTGCGACAACTTTATTTTATTTCACTTAAGCCACTTGGAAGCCACTTGAAGCCACTTAAAGGCTGCTTGAACTGAGTTAAACCGGATAGGAATCTATCCAGAAATATCCTACCCCCTTGGTAAGATATTTGTGAGTTGGGGCCCGCACGAGCCCCGCCGTTTCTTTCCGCTAAGAAACGCACCCGCGAAAACCTGTCTTTATGAAAGTAAACTGACGCGTTTCATTAATAGTAACAGACCATTTAATTGGGCGGTTTATTTCGTGAATTAAATGAGCTGTTTCTTTCGTTGAATTAATTCAACAAATTGATGGGTCATTTCTTACCTGTTTTCTTGTGTTGGCATAATAATAAAATAAGACCAACCAAAAATCTTTTAAGGGATTACTTGTTGAGACAGAATCCTTGTTTCTTCTTCCTCCTTCGCGAAGAATGCGAAGAACGCGAAGAACGCGAAAAACGTGAAGAACGCCGAACCCGGAAATGGACGACGCGACGCCGTGATCCGCAACGTCGACAACGTTCTTCTACGACGTCTCTTTCTCCGCGACGGATCTTCGATCGGCTGCTTGAGGTAAGAGTCTCGGACATTCCCTTTTATCTCCTTCGTGGTTCTTAACCAAAACACGGATTTAATTAATTAAATTAAATCTGTTGTTTCATGGTGCGTTGAGTTCTCTGACTCAACGCCGTGTTCCGCGACGACGCGACGCCTTCCCGCGATGACGCGACGATCCCCCTCTTCCGCGACGAGCTTTTCCGCGAAGAACGCTCACGCACGACGACCAACGAGGTATGGATTTTATAATTTGGAATACACCTCTTTATATTCCCGTGAACGTTCTTTAAAAATTAAAGAACCGGTTTCAAATGAAAAATTTTATTTTATTAAAATTGTCGGTTCATGTGTTGAACAAAATTCTCCTGTTGTTTATATCTAACGCGGAGGGTGCGGGCCAAATGAACACGGCCCGACAACCCTCTGTCGTTCTTCATTTTGTGCGGATTTTGACGGGCGACGACGGAACGTGCCGCAATAGATGTTTGACGATCCCGCAGTGAAGAATGAGTCCCGAGAGGAGCAGCGGCGCAGACGGGAACAAAATCGGACCACTGGAGCGATCCCGGTGGCCCGCGGAACTCGCCGGCGGCGCGGGTCGTTGGCGCGGCGGCGCCGGCAGCCGGGAGCAGCGGCGCCCCGGCGCGCCGCCGGACAGGCCGCCGTGGCTGAAGCCGCGGAGGCGGTGGCACCCACGGCCGCGGGGGTCCGGTGCCTTCGAACACGGCTGAAGTTGCGTCCTCGACTCAGAGCAGCCCCACGCGGGGGGCCACGGCACCACCAGGCGTCGGGGGCAGCGCCCCGCGGCGCCAGGCCGTTCTGCCGCTCGGCCGAACTGGACCTAGCCGGTCCGACTGGCCGGGCAGCGCCTTGGCCGGACTGGACCGGGTCGGACCGGTTCGGGTCGACCCGGTTCGGGTTGACCCAGTTTGACCGACTCCCCAGGGGGTCTGGCGGGGTCGGCTCGTGCCCGTACCCACCGTCTTCGGACGGTCTTCTTTCAAACGCCCGTAACTTGAGCTACGGGCCGCCAAACGACTCTCCGTTTGCGGCAACGCGATCCTTGGATCGAGACGGTCGTTTCGGTATATCGCACTCAAGGTTTCGGAATACTTTGAGTTCGGCCGGGTTGGTTCGTACACGAAACCAACCGGGCCTTCGGAGCAGAAACACTCATATCTTGAGCCACGGACGTCCGAATGATGTGCCGCCAGCTTTGTTGAGTTCCTCTTTGTGAGACGGATCTTTTGGCAAACTCCGCCCGAGGTTTGGATGCAGGTGGAGTACGTTCGGGTTGGTTTTGACTTAAAAACCAACCGGGCCCCTAGGACGAAAAAGCCAATAACTCACAGATCGGGCGTCCGATTGATGCGCCGTCTGCGACGTTGAGTTCCTGTTGACGATACAGAACTTTTGGATACATCATCTTCGGACTTTGTGTCAGTTGATGTATCAGCCTCTCGGATCGTGGAGCGGACCCTCCGTACGAGCTTGTTGTGTGCGGGAACCCTAGAGCTGGCTGTGTCTGCTTTCTCGACAGCGACGACTATGCAGAGATCCTCAATGGACTCCAACAACGACCATGCAGAGATGCTCAGTGGACTGCAGCGACGACTGTGCAGAGATCCTCCGTGGACTCCGACGAGGACTGTGCAGAGATCCTCAGTGGACTGCGGCGACGACTGTGTAGAGATCCTCAGTGGACTGCGACGACTACTGCACTCAGCGATCCTACGTGGATCAGTGCTCCAGGTCCTGTGTGGGCCCGATCATGTGTGGGTCCGATCCTCTATGGGTCTGCGTTCAGCGGTTCTGTGTGAGCCAGCGCCTACAGGTCCTATGTGGGCCCGATCTTGTGTGGGACATTGCGGGGGTTAGTTACCTATCGATCCTTCGTGGGTCCGACGACTTAGATGGATCAGTGATCGTCTTTATCGTCATCCGAAGAAGTATACCTGTGTGAGCTGAATCTTGTGTTTCTCTCCTTTGTGGATTGTGTTGAGCTATCCTTTTTGGATTTACTGTTTACTCTCCTTTGTGGATTGTGTTGAGCTATCCTTTGTGGATTTACTGTTTACTCTCCTTTGTGGATTGTGTTGAGCTATCCTGTGTGGATTTACTGTTTACTCTCCTTTGTGAATTGTGTTGTTCTATCCTGTGTGGGTATACGATTGCTTTCCTGTGTGGACTGGGTTGTGCTTGGGCTCAGACGTTGGAGCCGAACGGGAATTGAAGACTTAGGTATATGTATGGGCATATACCTAAGCCGTGTCAGATGTTACTTAGTGATTGTATCTTTCCGTTGTAGAATATCCTTTGTGGATTTCGGGAGACCGTTGGGGGTCTCGGGGTCTCTACTGAGTATCTTATAATCACCCCTGCACGGGCTTTTCCCGCACTACGTTGTGTTGGTTGCAGACGACAGACAGCGCTGATCGTGGGGGAGGTGTGCGGAGCAAGACGGAACCTGGAGGTGGACCACTGGGCGGGACATACTCGGAGCGGTCAGGTGGACCCGAGGAGCAGTGGAGGCTATCTGTACCCACCCTTCAGGTGGGACTTCGAGAGGACGGCTCGACGCTGCGGCTTTTCTTTTCAGTTGTTGTTTTTCCTTTCAGTTGTACTTTACAGTTGGGCTTGTATTTCCGGCCGCTTTTACTTTTAGCACAGCTTGTACAGTTTTCACTTTGTGTTTACTTTTCCACTTGCTTACTCTGTGGTGCTTGTTTACTTTTCAAAGGCAATGCCTTCCCTTTTTGTTGGGATTTACACCTTGGTGCTAGACACCAGCCCCTGGCCTATAGAAGGCGGGCTTGGGGTAGTCATGGCACGGGCCCCGAGGACGGGTCATGACAAATTGGTATCAGAGGCGGTCGGTTCTACCGAAGGCTCTGATCTTTGTTCTATGTGAAGCAATAGTGTTTAACGTATTAAGTGTGGTTATCAGTCCAGGGAGTGTAGTGATGGAGCGGCGGCCGACGTATCCATACACCAGGACCCTGACTTCTGATTTCCGACCTAATGCACGAAAACATTGATTGCATGTGTGTTTCATGTTTCTCTGTGATTACTTGTGTCAGCTCACCAGGTATACTGTTCTGACCGTGGCATACTTGTTTCCGTTTTCAGGATGGCACGACGATAGCAGCGAGCTAGGGTTCCTAGAGTAGAGCACGACGACAGCCCGCCGAGCGACGAGGCCTCGGTATAGGGCCCGTTGACCGCAGAGGCACCAGCGGTACCTTTACCCACCGAGCCCCCGATGCTTCCAGCACTGGCAGCTGACGACGCACGACGCCTCAGAACTCTGCAAGAGTCCCAGTGCCAGCGACCTCCCAGGTTCCGTGGGGAGTCGGACCCCCAGTGAGCCTAGGACTGGCTAGAGGTGGTCGTCCGAGTTTTCAGGCTAATGAGGACAGCAGCAGACCTCATGGTGATCCTCGTGGCGAGCCTACTACACACATCAGCAGGGAGATGGTGGAGCCTGATGCTCCATGTACACGATGAGCCCTCCCTCATCTGGACAGACTTCGAGAGCCTCTTCCTCTTAGAGTTCGTCCCGGCCACCCTCCGTGCGGTGCGCATCCAGCAGGTTCTTCAGCTGCGGCAGGGCAGCTTGACGGTCGCCCAGTACGCGGCGAGGTTCACCGACCTTTCTCTCTACTCGACAGACATGGTACGAGACCCCTTCTTCCGGGCCCGGACCTTCGAGCAGGGATTGAGACATGAGGTCAGGGCATCACTGATCCCCCTCAGCCTCCCGACCCAGGAAGGAGTACTGGAGCGAGTCCTCTTGATCGAGAGCTACCTGGATGAGTCCACAGTGAGACCTACCGCATGGCGGAAGATAGCGGAGTCTTCGGAAGTAGGTAGCTGACTGATGACTCAGGGTTCCAGGTGGACCAGACCTTCCGGCAGACGACCTCGGGACACTGGCTCAGCAGTGCAGGGCACTAAGTGCGGAGCCAGTCTTCCGAGAGGCAGGCGGTGCTACGAGTGCGGCGGGTAGGGCCACATGGCTCATGATTGCCCGACCCGCCGTACCGAGGGGCAGTAGACGGTGGAGGGGCTACCCAGGCAGAGGCAGAGGTTCGACCGTGGCGGTCCGCAGGGAGGAGGCGGACGAGGCAGAGGAGCTGGCTGAGCAGCAAGTGGTGGGCGACGCTTTGAGGCTCTACCACCACCACCACTAGGAGGCCCGCCCCGACCATAGGGAACTGGCGGAAAGAGACAGGCTCAGCTCCAGGAAGTAGAGGCCTATGACCACGGCGCGCCAGAGATGATTCGAGGTACGATCTGTGTCTATTCCACCCTTGTTGTAGTTCTGATAGACACAGGAGCGAGTCACTCTTTCATAGCCACTGCCCTTGTTCGGAGCTCGGAGATTCCTATAGAGCCGTTGGCTTGATCCTTGCGGCTAGAGACTCCTACGGGAGCAGACTCGACGATTACGCATTGGTGTCGGTAGTGTGAGCTTACTCTAGGTGGCGGGAGCTTCGGATGGGATCTTCTTGTAGCGGCGTCGAGGCATTATGACGTCATCTTGGGCATGGATTGGTTATCTACGGTCCATGCTCAGATTGACTGCTTTAGGCGCAAGGTGTGATGTATGCGCACCGACGGGAGCAGGTTCACCTTCACCGGCGAGAAGGGAGCCTTAGCAGCATAGGATGGACTCACGCAGAGGAGAGGTCAACCCATCACTCATCAGTTGGCTAGCCTCATCCTGGGAGCAGTTGACGTGCGGAGTCCCAGTTTTCCTACAGTAGTGGATCATTACGCGGACATCTTTCCCGACGACGTTCCAGGACTACCTCCTCGCAGAGAGGTAGACTTTTATATTGACCTGTACCCCGGGACAACCCTGATATCCACTCCATCATATCGGATGGCCCCCGCTAAGCTTCGAGAGCTGCAGGTACAGTTGGAGGACTTGCAGGGCAAGGGGTTCATCCGACCCAGTGTTTCACCCTGGGCTTCCCCGATATTGTTCGCCAAGAAGGCAGACGGGAGCTTGCGAATGTGTGTCTATTATCGGCGCCTGAACCAGGTGACAGTGAGGAACAAGTATCAGCAACCCAGGATTGATGACCTCTTCGATCAGCTCAAGGGAGCACGGTGGTTCTCGAAGATAGACCTCAGGTCAGGCTATCATCAGCTCAGAGTTCGAGACAAGGATGTGCAGAAGACGGCCTTCAGGTGTCGGTATGGCCACTACGAGTTCTTTGTTATGCCTTTCGGAGTGACCAACGCTCTAGCAGTTTTCATGAGCCTCATGAACAAGATCTTCCAGCCATACCTCGATCGATTTGTCGTATTCTTTATCGACGACATCTTGGTGTACTCGACCACGGAGGAGGAGCACGCCTACCACTTGCGTGTTGTACTAGACACACTCCGAGAGAACCAGCTTTATGGAAAGCTCTCAATGTGCCAGTTCTGGTTACGTGAGGTCCACCTCTTGGGGCACGTCATTTCTGAGGCCGGAGTTGCAGTGGATCACGCGAAGATCGAGGCAGTGCTAGCTTGGGAGCCACCCAAGAATGTGACAGAGGTGCGGAGTTTCTTGGGCCTAGCCGGATACTATCAGAGATTTGTGCTGAACTTCTCCAGAGTTGCGGACCCACTCTTAGCGTTGACGAAGAAGGGGAAACCCTTCGTGTGGTCAGACAGAGGTCAGCAGAGCTTCCAGGAGCTGTGGTAGAGGTTGACCAGCGCACCTATATTGAGGTTTCCTGATGAGGGAGTTTGATACGTAGTCTACTACGATGCATCAGGGACCGGACTTGGGTGTTTCCTGATGCAGGAGTGGGGCATGATTGCCTATGGATCACGTCTGTTGAGGCCGCATGAGCATAACTACTCTACCCATGACTTGGAGTTGGCAGTAGTGGTCATCTCCCTGAAGACATGGCGGCACTATTTGATGGGCGAGCGCTTCAGATTATTTTCTGACCACTAGAGTCTCGGGTACATCTTTTCTCAGAAAGACTTGAATCTGAGACAGCGGCGATGGCTTGAGTTCCTCCAGGACTATGACTTTGAGATAGTCTATACTCCTGGGAAGGGGAACGTGGTAGCTGATGCCCTCAGCAGGAGGACGGGCATCCAGCTACATGAGGAGGCGACAAAGCAGCTAGCCGCCTTGCAGATATCCTTCGTGGATAGTGACGGAGCAGCCTTCCTTCAGTCTCTCACAGTATCTCCTCCACTTCTACAGCGGGTCAGAGAGGCACAGCGTGGGGACGCTAACTGTGAGACACGGCGTGCACAGATATCCTCAGGACAGGCACCTGATGTTTTCTCCATTAGAGCAGATCACTACGTCCTTTTCAGGGGACGTACCTCGGTGCCAGTCGCTTTACTAGAGCAGGTGCTGAGAGAGTTCCACAATTCTCCTTTGGCGGTACATCCCGGAGTGGCGAAGATGTACCAGGATCTCAGACGTCAGCACTGGTGGCCGGGCATGAAGAAGGCTGTGGCAGATTTCGTTTCACGGTGCCTCACCTGCCAGCAGGTGAAGACAAAGTATCAGGTACCAGCAGGCTTGGTACAGCCCTTGGAGGTCCTGGAGTGGAATTGGGACGGGATATCTATGGACTTCGTGACATGACTTCCACGCACTTCCAGAGGTCACGACTCCATTTGGGTGATTGTTGACCGACTCACCAAGTCGGCAAACTACTTACCCATTCGAGAGCAGGGCTCGGTGGAGAGCTTGGTGTGTCTCTACGTTCAGGAGATTGTACGGCTTCACGGTGTTCCATCGACTATCGTCTCTAATTGGGAGGCTCGCTTTACTTCCCGGCTTTGGAAGGGGTTGCAGGAGGGGTTCGGGACGCGGCTACGTCTGAGCACCGCCTTTCACCCTCAGACGGATGGTCAGACGGAGAGGACCATTCAGACCCTCGAGGACATGCTCCGTGCATGTGTCCTCGACTTTGGTCGCAGCTGGGAGGACCACCTACCCTTGGTGGAGTTCGCGTACAACAACAGATACCACTCCACCATCGAGATGGCACCCTACGCGGCGTTGTACGGCAGGCCTTGCAGATCTCCTTTGTGCTGGACAGACCCTGGAGAGTCAGCACTTGTGGGACTAGAGATTGTCTGGGCCACGACAGAGAAGTTCCAGGTCATCCAGGAGCGGATGAGGACCGCACAGAGCCGACAGAAGTCATATGCTGATAGGAGGCGGAGGCCACTAGAGTTCGAGGATGGCGACCACGTCTTCTTGCGTGTCTCACCTCGACGTGGTTTGTGATGATTTGGGCGAGGCGACAAGTTGTCTCCACGATTCATCGGGCCTTTCCAGGTCCTCAGAAGGATTGGTGAGGTGTATTATTGCCTGGCTCTACCACCTCAGTTGCACCGGGTGCACATCGTCTTCCACGTATCCCAGCCGAGGAGATACATGCACGACCCGACGCACATCATTGACTATGGGGAGCTAGACGTGGATGATGCGGAGACTTTTGCGAAGGTCCCAGTGGAGATAGAGGACCGACAAGAGTGGGTCCTACATGGGCGATCGATTCCTCTTTTGCGCATCAGATGGAAGCACAAGAACCTCCAGGAGAGAACTTGGGAGCGGGAGGCTCAGATGCGTGCTCAGTACCCACATTT
Organism: Viscum album; assembly: GCA_963277665.1. Lineage (NCBI taxonomy): Eukaryota > Viridiplantae > Streptophyta > Magnoliopsida > Santalales > Viscaceae > Viscum > Viscum album. Next base: position 2,131,341,400 of record OY728120.1, read on the forward strand.
GTTTCCCTAGTTTTTGATGTATCTTTACGGGGACGTAAAGTCCTGAGGTGGGAGTAATGTAAAGACCCGTAAATTTCAAGGAAATTTTTTTTCTTAATTTTCTTTGGAATTTTTCAAGAGCGCAGTCTCTAACGGCACCTGATTCTGAGGCCCGGTGTGCCCGAAATCATTTTCCGAAGTTTTGGCTCGGGTACATTCAGTGAATGGACGAGTGGGTTTTTATAACTATTGAAACGGTGCCCGGAATCTAATTCTGAGGGCTCTGATGAAATCTCAGCGCTGGTATTCTCTTAAAACGCCTCTTCCGGAGTTGCGTTTGCTCGGGTGTGGTTTTTAATTTTCAGGCATAAAGTTAAAAAATAAAATAATTTTGCGAAAACATTATTTTATTTCACTTAAGCCACTTGGAAGCCACTTGAAGCCACTTAAAGGGGGCTTGAACTGAGTTAAACCGGATAGGATGCTATCCAGAAATATCTTACCCCCTTGGTAGGATATTTGTGAGGTGGGGCCCACACGAGCCCCGCCGTTTCATTCCGCTAAGAAACGCACCCGCGAAAACCCGTCTTTATGAAAGTCAACTGACGCGTTTCTTATACAGTAATAGACCATTTAATTGGGCGGTTTATTTCGTGAATTAAATGATATGTTTCTTTCGTTGAGTTAATTCAACGAATTGATGGGTCGTTTCTTACCCATTTTCATGTGTTGGCATAATAATAAAATAAGACCATCCAAAAATCTTTTGAGGGATTACTCGTTGAGACAGAATCCTTGTTTCTTCTTCCTCCTTCGCGAAGAACACGAAGAACGCGAAGAACGCGAAGAACGCGAAGAACGCGAAGAACGCGAGGAACGCCGAACCCGTAAATTGACGACGTGACGCCGTGATCCGCAATGCCGACAACGTTCTTCTGCGACATCTCTTCCTCTGCGACGGATCTTCGATCGGCTGCTTGAGGTAAGAGTCTCAGACCTTCCCTTTTATCTCCTTCGTGGTTCTTAACCAAAACAAGAATTTATTTAATTAAATTTAATATGCTGTTTCATGGTGCGTTAAGTTCGCCGACTCAACGTCGTGTTCCGCGACGACGCGACGCCTTCCCGTGACGACGCGACGATCCCCCTCTTCCGCGACGAGCTTTTCCGCGAAGAACGCTCACGCGCGACGACCAACGAGGTAGGGATTTTATAATTTGGAATACCCCTCTTTATACTACGGTGAACATTCTTTAGACATTAATGAACCGGTTTCAAATGAAAAATTTTATTTTATTAAAATTGTCGGTTCATGTGTTGAACAAAATTCTCCCGTTGTTTATATCTAACGAGGAGGGTGCGGGCCAAACGAACACGGCCCGATAACCCTCCGTCGTTCTTCATTTTGTGCGTATTTTGATGGGCGATGACGGAAAGTGCCGCAACGGAAGTTTGACGATCCCGCAGTGAAGAACGAGTCCCGGGAGGAGCAGCGGCGCAGACAGGAACAAAATCGGACCACCGGACCGATCCCGGTGGCCCGCGGAACTCGCAGGCGGCGCGGGTCGCCGGCGCGGCGGCGCCGGCACCTGGGAGCAGCAGCGCCGCCAGAAAGGCCGCCGCGGCTGAATCCATGGCCGCACGGGTCCGGTGCCACCGGATGCGGCTGAAGCCGCGTCCTCGACTCAGCGCGGCCCCATGCGGGGGGTCGCGGCACCACCAGGCCGCAGGGGCAGCGCCCCGGGGCGCCAGGCCGTTCGGCCGCTCGGCCGAAATAGACCAGGCCGGTCCGACTGGCCGGGCCGCGCCCTGGCCGGACCAGACTGGGTCGGGTCGACCCGGTTCGGCCGACCCCCCTGGGGGGGGGGGGGTCGGCCCGGGTCGGCCGAGGCCCATTCCCCCTTCTTCGGACGGTCTTCGTTCACACGCCCGTAACATGAGCTACGGGCCTCCAAACGACTCGCTGTCAGCGGCAACGCGATCCTTGGATCGAGGCGATCATTTCGGTATATGGCACTCAAGGTTTCAGAATACTTTGTGTTCGGTAGGGTTGGTTCGTACACGAAACCAACAGGGCCTTCGGAGCGGAAACACTCATATCTTGAGCTACGGACGTCCGATTGACGTGCCGTCAGCTTTTTTGAGTTCCTCTTTGTGAGAAGGATCTATTGGAATACTCCACATGAGGTTTGGATGCAGGTGGAGTACGGTCGGGTTGGTTTTGCCTTAAAAACCAACCGGGCCCCTAGGACGAAAAAGCCAATAACTCTCAGACCGGGCGTCCGATTGACGTGTCGTCTACGACGTTGAGTTCCTGTTGACGATACGGAACTTTTGGATACATTAACTTCGTACTTTGTGTCAGTTGATGTATCAGCCTCTCGGCTCGTGGAGCGGACCCTCCGTACGAGCTTGCTGTATGCGGGAACCCTAGAGCTGGTTGTGACTGCTTCCTCGACAGCGACGACTGTGCAGAGATCCTCCGTGAACTCCAACGACGACCGTGCAGAGATCCTCAGTGGACTACAGCGAAGACTGTGCAGAGATCCTCCGTGGACTCCGATGACGACCATGCGGAGATCCTCAGTGGACTGCGGCGACGACTGTGCAGAGATCCTCAGTGGACTGCGACGACTACTACACTCAGCGATCATGCGTGAATCAGTGCTCCAGGTCCTGTGTGGGCCCGATCCTGTGTGGGTATGATCCTGTGTGGGTCCGCGCTTAGTGGTTCTGTGTGAGCCAGCGCCTACAGGTCATATGTGGGCCAGATCCTGTGTGGGTCATTGCGGGGGTTAGCTACCTATCGATCCTTCGTGGGTCCGATGACTTAGATGGATCAGTGATCGTCTTTATCGTCATCCGAAGAAGTATACCTATGTGAGCTGAATCTTGTGTTTCTCTCCTTTGTGGATTGTGTTGAGATATCCTGTGTGGATTTACTATTTAATCTCCTTTGTGGATTGTGTTGAGCTATCCTGTGTGGATTTACTGTTTACTCTCCTTTGTGGATTGTGTTGAGCTATCCTGTGTGGATTTACTGTTTACTCTCATTTGTGGATTGTGTTGTTCTATCCTGTGTGGGTATACGTTTGCTTTCCTGTGTGGACTGGGTTGTGTTTGGGCTCAAACGTTGGAGCCGAACGGGAATTGAAGACTTAGGTATATGTATGGGCATATACCTAAACCGTGTCAGATGTTACTTCGTGATTGTATCTTTCCGTTTTGGAATATCCTTTTTGGATTGCGGGAGACCTTCAGGGGTCTCAGGGTCCCTACTGAGTATCTTATACTCACCCCTGCACGGGCTTTGCCCGCACTACATTGTGTTGGTTGCAGACGACGGACAGTGCTGATCGTGGTGGAGGTGTGCGGAGCAGGATGGTACCTGGAGGTGGACCACTGGGCGGGACGTACTCGGAGCGGTCAGGTGGACCTGATGAGCAGTGGAGGCTATATGTACCCACCCTTCAGGTGGGACTTCCAGAGGACGGCTCGACACTGTGGATTTTCCTTTCAGTTTCTGTTTTTCCTTTCAGTTGTACTTTACAGTTGGGTTTGTATTTATGGCCCCTTTTACTTTCAGCACAGCTTGTACAGTTTTTACTTAGTGTTTAATTTTCCGCTTTCTTACTCTGTATTGCTTGTTTACTTTTCAAAGGCAATGCCTTCCCTTTTTGTTGGGATTTACACCTTGGTGCTAGTTGCCAGCCCCTGGCCTATGGAAGGCGGGCTTGGGGTAGTCACGGAACGGACCCCGAGGACGGGTCGTGACATGCCTTCCCATGATTTGAAATAGTGCTAGAATATATCGGCAGAGCTCTTCAGATATGTTGAAAATATATTTTCATTTTAGAAAAATATGTGTTGTGATATAGTCCTTCACATTATCTATCTCAATTTTATATTGACAGATATCTTCGATCATATTGGGGATATGTTCCCACTTATATCCTTTTTTCGAATTCGAATTATGCCAATGAGCTTCATGAATGGCGGTTTGAGTATTAGCCTCCCCCATGTTTGATGCTAGAATATTCCAACAGACTTGTTCCGTTCTAGGAGGGATATGAGCAACCTTGCTGGTTCCAGGTAGAAAATACTGACAAGAATCGACACCAGGAGCTGGGATATGAGTCATATCTAAGATATCCAACACCATCCCCCTCTAATGAACCATACTCGTATCCCATTCATGGGTTTCATATGTGGTTTTGTATTGAATGGTCCCTCAGTAAGAGACTGATGGGTAATGATGGGATGATATTGGTGACAGAGGTTATATGGCTTCCTCCCTAGTGGCACCTGAATAGAAATGGATCCATAATCAGCCTCCTTGTCCACCATCATTAGATATGTAAGGTTGCAGTTGTTAGGCTCTAGGGATATCCTCCCAAAGTAGTTGGTCGTAGAGATGAGGGATACCAGCTTCGTTGTATCCCTTTTCAGGAAACGTACATTTACTCGATGCTGTGAATGGAGAATATCATGGTCATATATCATGGTCAGGATTGTTCTGTATTTTTGGTACTTCCAAACCATTGTATTTTCTACCCACCATTGGCGCTATCGAGCATGTGATAATTCAATATGACCAATAGGAGTCGTAGCTGCTGAGCAGATGAGTTATGAGAATACTGTTTGAGGATGTCATTTCTGCGGGTTGTGAGTCGATTGATGTAATTAGTATATGAAATCACACAGATTACAAGGAATAAGGTTATCGATCAATGCTACATGAAAGGCAGGAAAATGCACAATTATTTATGAAAGGTTAACATTATGGCCTTGTTTTCCCTTTCAGGCCATTCTCCATGCATGGACTTGTCATCATGTGGATGGAATTAATAGAATTATGGTTTATTCTAGTCTTACTGCCATTTTTTTATATTTGGTTTTCAAAACAAAGTGGCCTGATAGATTCAACTAGAGGCTGTCATTGTTGTTTGTATATGAAGAGAAAGAATACGGATCAATGAACTATAACCTATTCATTTATTATTATTGATATTATAATTAGTTTCAACAATTAGATTGAGTAATGTTTGAAGAACTATATCAATCACATGAATTGTGTTTACCATATTTTTTTCTTTCCAAGAAACTAACAATTGTTCCCTCATCCATAGCTGGTTGTGGAACTACATTCCAAAGACTGGAGTTCATATTGGTTTTCTGGCCCACTAACTCTTGTGGACATGAATCGTTTAAGATGACAGTAGTTCGGGCTCATCGCACCCTTTTGGGGGGGTATTATTTCCTTCATAGAGACTCTGTTCATAATTTAGGATATGTTCTTGAATCTCTTCCTATTTATTTTATATGGCAACTTACCCTAAAAATTACTACAGGTTAGTTCTAATTCATATGAAAAATATTGGGATATATTTATTGAATCCATCTGTATATATATGAGGTTCTTAGTCATTTTCTCTTAATGGGAAATTTATTATATATCGAAGTTGTATATCCATGTTCTTCACATATGGTTTCCATGTTTGGAGGTATTTAATATTTCGAGAAGGGTGTTGAGCCACTATAAGGAATCTTACATATCTTGATTATTGCATGAATCAAATCCCCAGTAGTTCATTCATCCCATGTAGTCTAATGACATGCATTGACGAAATATGTTTGGGTACTGAGACACAAAATATTTGACATGAAATCCAAAACGTGTTATTATGTATACATAGAATAGAAATAATCGGAGATGATGTAGTTTTTATGGATACCCATGTAATTTTATAGACACATTCTACATATTATTTGATTATCATGAATCCATAATCTCATGTGAGTCATGATCGAAGTGATAAACTATGGATGTGAGATGATCATTTTATTGCAAAATATAGAGGGCATATGCGTTCAGACATTGTTGAGATGATTTATTAGGGGAATCATGTATTAATGAGACGTATTACATATCGTGATTATGAAAGGTATTAGAGACATCTTATCATGGTGGGATTATCAATCCTCTGATGGATGAGTTATGGCGATCATCTCCTTGGACTGATTATGTTCTGCCGGCTATGATATCAGATTCATGAAATGACATACCCTGAAAGGGGTGTATGAATGAGTTATATCTGTAAATAGGCATCCTATGTGTCCTACATATGGTAGGAATCAAAGTTATCATAGTTTATTTTTGGTTAGTGATTACACACAGTGGTTTCCCTAAACCAATATGTTTTTTATAGTGAATATATTATGTTTATTGCCACTCCCTAAGCCCACATGAGCCATGCTTGCTTTTTGAAGCAATGGAAAGAATGTAAAAAAATTTATTCCTTTGAATAGGAGACCTAGATGCATGGATTTCCCTGGAAGATCAATATATGGATCGATCCTCGAGGAGAGGTAGAAAACATATCCTACATATGGTAGGAATAAAATTCATTGTAGTTCCCTTTATGTCAGGGTATACACATAGAGGTTAGCCTATATTTGGTTCTTATACACTAAGGAAGTAGAATGCTACCATGTCATGGGATTCCCTATAGACATGGACTTCCACAATATATGGTATCTTTCAACCTAGTTGGCTTGTCTTGTAATCCATTACATGACCTAGCTTGACATATATTAAGTGTGTACCTTGGGTTAATGTGTCATAGTGTAAGGGTTGTCGTGTATCTTTTATAACACCTCTGGAAGAATCATGAGTCACATATGACATTTCTGGAGGGCGTCATAATTCCCAGATGACATAACCCAAGGGATTCATGGTTGATTTGTTCTCATGTCTAGATAATTTCATGAGACTCCTTGGTCCTATGAAGGCAGTTTCATATGAGTCAGAAAGTGTGTCTGAAGGACATCACAATTCTCAGGTTATAGATCTAGTCATTTTTTGCGAGTTCAAATTTGTGTCCATGAGGAGAATTGTGTGACTCAATCTATCATTTCTAGAGTATTTTGTGTGTCTCGTATAATGTGTTGGTGGAGTGTTGCAAGACCATGGTGACATGCCCTGGTGCTATTGTGTGTCTTTATGAAGCTCATGCAGAGCGCACGAGGGCCAACCAATATATCTTTTGTATGTGTATTCCAATTTTATTCTCAGTTCTATCCATTGCATTGTAAAGGTATTAGGTTTATTCAGTAAAAGTTTCTTTGAGTCCCATTTTATCATGAATAAATTTATTTATTTTCTCCTCAATCAATTATAGAATTATTCCTCATGGTCTTTGAATGATCCTGTGAATCACCATTATGTATGGTACATGATTTATCTCACTCACATCTGATGCATTACCTTAATTTTTGTTTCTAGTTACATGATTAATTTATTTATTGAATTTTATATTTATGATAATATTATTATTCTTGAGTCATTATATAACCTTAACATTTTTACTTTCTATTCAATGCCTATATGATACCATTTTTCTTGTTTACAATGTACTACCACATCATGAAGCATTGTGATTGGTTCACACGATACATGGAAGGTAATATAGATTGCATTAATTAATATATGGGATATATATGGAGTAAACATTATTTTTAATGGTAATATACTATTTATAATATCTTCTTTAAATCATTATAGAAAATATATGAAGTGTTCATGCATACGTATGGCCTAGCATCTCCATCAACAATGTATTCAATTTTCTATCTGTAACTATTATAGTTTACAATAAAAACATATATAATCAATATGTATGATATTTATATCATCATTAAAATTTCTAAAATGATTCTAACATGATCAATTTATCTGTTTTGAAATAAAAAAATCAAAACATACTTGAAAAGAAAGCACTTATTACCCGAAAACAGACATTAACATGTTGTTTTAGGAAACAAGTTTAATAGTTCATAAAAAATCATATATGGTATGATATATATAATTATTATTATATAATATGTGTATAATAAACTTATTTTTATTCTAAAATATTTTTTAAATTGTATAAACGAAGTTGAGACTTATGATAAGGGATTTTTGGTATCTCTTTTATTTCTGGGATACATATGAAAATTCCCCACTAATGTCTTTTTCTGTTGTATCTACATCCGATTTTATACATTATATCATTAATATCATTATTTTAATGATATTTATTGATTAATATTATGTTATTATATATGGGATATAATGATCAAAAATATTACTAAATCTGTGGGATATTTTCATCTCATCTTATCTTATATGACATACATGCTATATTCACTAAATATTTCATTTATAGGGGGTATAAAATTACCATAATTATATTTTATGCTGATTATCTTGATAATTACTTGTATTTACATATAATTTGTAGTATATATATTTCATGTTATTTATAGTACAAATGTTACTAAAGTAGTGAGGGATTGTTTGAATCTATTTTACTTCCTTGTGACATATCAAATGTTATTCATTTATCATCATTTATGTGCTGTATGTAAATCATATTTTACATATAATATTAAAAATTATTTATTCTGATGATAAATTAGTTTATATTTAAATTTATTATTTCATGGTAGTTATGATTTAATGTATCAATTGGGGTAAGGGTTTCTGTTACAATTTGATCATTTATCAGAAAATCTCATAATTATGTTTTGGATGATAATATATTATCCATATCTCAAGAAAATTATTACATTTATTAACCTTTATTTATTATATTATAATATATATATATACTACTCATTTTACTCTCTTTAGGTAGTCAATAATTAAAAATAATGTTTTCATGAAAAAAACATCTATATTTTTGTCTTCTATCAGAACACTTTTTTCATCAGAAACGATGTGGTTAGAAAACGTTTTCATAATTATTTTTATAATTAACAAAATGATTTACTAATTATATTTGTACTCAGGTTTTACATTTTACCAAAATAATTGAGTGGAATCTTCATGCCATTTTCTAAGAAATTCTTTTTTGGTTTCTACTAAAAATTTTAAAGGAATCATTATTTTAACCTGTATGACATGAAAAAAATTTCGTGCTATCTTGAAAACTATTTTCCTTGAAAATTACATTATATTTTTTTGTGGTTATTTAAAAAAAGAATTTAAAAAATATAACATGTTTTAAAATTTTCTTTTTAATGTAGAAATAATATTTTCCTTAGGAAATTTTTTAAATGATTTTAAAGAATCATTTTTAAAAGTTCATGGTTATATTCAATGAAAGAGATTTATAGAATATTTAATAATTTTTTATTTTTATAAATTTATATTCAAGGAATATATAATTTTCTAAATAAATTTTCAAAGGGATCTTTGAAAATAATTTTCCATCTTATATTACATCCTTTTATTCTAGTTATTTGTTACTAGAGATATTATCTATTGATAACATTCTTATTCATTCGCTGAATGGATCATATTAATGAAGGAATGATTTTGATGAAAATTGTTTCTCATCCCTAGGTTATAAAATGTGGAAATTAATATTAAATCTTCATCTTTTCAAGGGTTATTCTATGATGGAATGATGAAATGATTATGAAAACTATATCACTTGAACTGTTTATGATATAATGAAATTGTAATGAAACACATTTCATTTCATTGGATTTTATAAGATAAATTTTTTATTATGTTGTGGAATACATTTTTCTAGTTTCCATTATTTGATGGTTGGGACCTATATCCCCCTCCATTGAATTTTGTAATGATTTATATCTATTGTGATAGAAAAATTTAGAATGTTGTGTGAAACCTATTCAGTAAGGTAATTTTTATGCTATTATATTCTTAGGAGTAAAACATTAATTTTATGATGGTTTGGGGAGTGAACTAATTCCACTATGGTATCCATGGAATTGAACATTGATAACATTGCAGATCGTTTTCTAAGATTATGTGTATACCAGAGTTACATGTCTTATGACATTGTTTTGATTTCATGGATCATGATCATTGATTCCTTTAAAATTCATGTATTATGAACTTCCAATATTTATTCCATGTCTCAATGTTATGATCAATGATATTCAGGATATGGATTTAAATTTTTAGGATCATTTTCTCCTACACTTATTATAATTTAATTATTATGTGCTCATAGATATCTCATTTTCCTAACACTTACAAAGCATATCAAATCACCCTTTCTATTGTTTCATTTCCCCAGGTTGTGAAGTAGGGATTTGGGTAGGGTATGTTTTTACGTAGTACTAAATGGGATGAAATTTATGAGATATTTTGAATAGCGTTCATCTAATAAATAGATTACATATCTACTATCCAAATACAGTAATCCTTTACGATCCTTATGTGTGTGTGTTTTTACTATATTTAATATTCATATAAGAAGATTTAATATCTATATATTAGAATCATGGGTATATATAATTGGTATACTAATATAGGATTAGTTAGCTTTAATAAATTTTTTTGAGAAAAATTTAGTGTGATATCTAGGGGATATTTATATAGATAGTCCTAAAGATGATTTAATGTATATGAAAAAGATATGGATTGTTTGTAAAGGATAGAGAGAATTGTTATTAATAAATTACATCCCATTATGGACACTCTATGTGGATCAATCGTCGTACTACTGTTATATAAGGGGAATTACATTGATATATTCATAGTCATATGGACTTAATAATCACCGAGTTCATGAAAATAGGCACTATTGCACACCTAGTTTGACCCTCCCGGGGGATATAATTTGTAAATTATAAAACACTTTATGAACCATGTATAAGAATTTAAATAATGAAAACGAATGAATTTTGTTAACCATAAAGTGTAATAGATTTAAAATAGGTGTCCTTATATAGAAATACTACATGTGATTTTTATTAATCAAGTGGTTTCCAAGTATGATTATTGTTTCTCGTCCTATACATTTTGTTTAGTGTAAATGGTAGGAACCAAAATGAATCATGTTAACACTAAATATAATGAAAAATCCAATTATTGTGAGTAAACAAATTATAATATTATAGAAGAAATAGAAATTTTCATTAAGTCCAATCAGCTAATGAGAAATATGATTAGTAACATGAACATTGGTTATATTCCTAAAGTGTAAAATAATGGGAATATGAAATTTGAGGAAGTATTATGTTGTAATGAACATAGAGGAAAGATGATTCATCATCCAAAATCTATTTAATGTTGGAAGAAGAACCTATAATGTATCTCAAATGGAGCTTAAGATGTTATTTATGTGGAAAAAAAGTTATAGAGTGAAAATGGTTTGAGGAGTTCAATGTGTAATATGTGTGGTATTTGGGAATCATCTAGTTCAATGATCTAATCCATGTGTTATACCTTATATCTGAAAAATAAATATTCACTTCCAACTTATAAATATGAATGATAAATTACTTAATGAATTTTGATACGAGAATTATGTTTTTGAATTATTTTTGAATTGGTATTTCACATATTAGAATCCAGAAATATCGAAGGATTGTGGTAATTTTGGATTCATATATAAATTCATTTAATATTAACATAATAGTTATGGATAACATCATGGGTTAATTAGATTGATGTTTATCATAAGTTAAAATTCATTAACACCCCATTTTTGGTTTTATATGATTGGTGATTTTCAAGATTGGCGATTTTTAAGAGGCATTTATAGAATTACAACCCTTTGGATTTAAAATTTATTAAGTAATATATTATTTAAAGAATAATGATATTAATGTTTTTTGAAATAAGATTAATTGTAATGGTATCATTTACCATGAATATTATATTTTATGTTGATTTATGGGTTGTATTAGATCACCTTATGAAGTCATAACATTTCATATATATATATATAGGAATATTTATATCTAGATCTTCTTTCCAGAATATAATTTTATAAAGTTGTATAGTGGAATGGGGAACAATTTTCAATTGAATCTGATTGGGATCCTAAATTTATAGTGAATGTTTTGTAAATTAATTAGCAATCTCTTGATATTGAGGTTTTTTAAGAATTTTTTTCATACATAGATAGATTTCCAGTTTAAGAGAATAATTAAAATCATAGAGGATATTATTAGATCACGATATATGAATTTCAAAGGTGGTTGGGATAAAAATATTCCCCAATTTTAGTTTTTATGAAGTAATAAATTTCAATAGAGTATTCAGATGGCTCCTAAAGAATAACTTTATTAAAAGAAAAGTATAATTCCAATCTACTGGAATGAAGTTGCAAAAAGAAAGCTATTGGAACTTGAGTAATATAACAAATTAGAAGATAATGTTAGATCCTGTTAGAATCACGTAAGGAATTAATAAAATCAAAAAAATATTTATATTGAGAATCTTTAATGTGATATATAATTTGAATTTTGTGTGAAGTTCATTCTAGGAATATCTTTGTGCAGGAAGGAATGAAAATATAATCCCTCTACATTTCGGTCCCTTTGAAATAGTTGATCATATCCGGACAATATTGTATCAATTTGTGCTTCCACCAATCCTCTATCAGGATCATGATGGGTTATATAAATGTCTCTAAATAATGTAAATATCTGACCCATTATTTTTACTACACTCATGGGTCACATCATTGGATCCTGATGTTTCATATAAATATATAGTATCTTGAGATTATGGATCATACAATGAAAGATCTACAATACATGAAAACTCACTTAGTAATAGTTTTCTAACAAAACCTCCATCATTTGGAATATATATGGAACCTCGGGATGTAATAAGGCATAAGTATCATCATTTTGTACCAATTTGATGAATTTCAGGGGACAAGTTAATTTTAAGGTGGTAAAATGTAATACAACGTGATTTTGGGAAATGTATTTTTTTTAATGAATTTATTTATTTATATTTTTTTCATTAAAAAAACACACAGCTTATTATGCATTAAAAACAACAATGAATTTATCTTTTGTTACAGAAGAACATAGTTTTTATCCAACATTAAAAGCAATATCGATTTTAAACGAAACTAGGAAAATGATTAAAATATTATTGATTGATATGATATTTATCACCTAGCCATTGAAATGGAGGATATGTATTTGATTAAAATAAATTATTAAAATATTTGGATGAAAAATTTTTATACAATATATTCATTGGTGAAAAATTAGTTCCAAATGATAATAAAAAATGATTGAAATTAAATGAAGTCTATTTCAAAAAAATTATTGTTTGGCAAAAAATGGTTTTCAAAATAATAAAATTAAAAAACTAAATTTTGGATAATGGTTTCAAAGAAATTAACATATTATATATTCTATAAAATGATTAAAATCAACTTATTTTTTTCATGAATAATGATTGGAATAAGAAAATTGACACAGAAAACTAACGTTTTCTAAAAAGCCATTTGTTCACCTTTTTCAAGAATATTTTATATCTAAAATTGGAAACTTTTATGATATTGTTCCAAAATAATTTTCATTTTTTTGATAACAATGAAAAAATTATATTTGGATGAATTTTTCATATTTTTCTTAGAATTTTTTTTAATAGTAAAAAATACAAATTTTTATTATGATTTTTAATTTAATTTAATGATTATAGAAATATGAAAATGATTTTATAATGGTTTTAATTGAAACAATAGTTGAAATAATTTTATATTAATCTTAATAGAAGGATTTTATTCATTTTTATATGATTTTTTTATTTTTTTTAACGTGTGATTATTTTCACATTGAAACCCCGCTTTTTCATTACATCTATACTAGAATTATTAAATTATATTTTAACACCTATGTGATTGGAATATTGATAATAAGATTTCTTGTTAGGAATATTAATAATTATTGTTTTATAATATGGTCTAATTAATTTTTCACAATAATAAATATTAAACAAATTGCAGTTATAATGAAAATGGGTTTATAAGTGGTTAAACTAAAATTGTAATTGTTGAAAATGATGGAAAAATTTATAACACCATTTTTTAAAAAATATGTATAAAATATTCCTTATATGAACTATAATGGAAAAATTTTTATCCTTGTGCCATTATAAAAATGTGGTTACACATTTTTCATTTAAAAAAAATATAATTGTGCCACTCACCCTGCATTTAAGGGAAACATGTTCTCCTCAACTCTTAACAATTAAAAAACCCATTTGGATCATGAAATACCTACTGAAATAACATTATTAAATCCATACTATCATTAAATAATATTTTTTTTCATAAATCCAGTCTATTATTCTTTTTTGTGTAAAATATTGACGTTATACGAAGAAGAGGTAAAGTCCCTAAGTAAGCCTTTTATTTTATTTCATCCCTATGTTCCATTATTTATTATTAAAACATTGTGATATAATATAGTAATTTTCTCTAATATATTGTTATGTTATTATTTTAATGTGACAACATATTACCTTCTCCACTTCCATCCAATGGGTTACGACATCATCATTATTCTGTACGGTGGACTACCCCCTTTCAAATTGATTTTATTAGTTTTCCATCACCCCCAATAAGGGATATATTACATTATTAGTTTATGTAATATATATTATATTTTTTATATTAATATTCCTATAGAATAATAATATCACATTTTAATCGTTACTTTTCATTCCTTAGGAATATGATAACTTCTTTTGTGTGTACGAAGGACTAAAAACTCTTGAAGTTATATGATCAGGTCACATTTTACAGATATGGTAATAAGTGTAGTTTTTATTAAAATATGAGATATATAAGTAATAAAATGAATTATATAATGTAAATATAATACATAATTTATTCTTATCATTCTGTCGATAAAATTGAGATAAAAATCAAGGTTACGCATGACCTACTATCTCGATGAACCGTGTATTTGAATTTTAATCTATGAAAAATATGGATTATAGTAAAAACATAAATACAGAATATAAGTTATTTATATACTCTATATTAAAATTTTGATATTATGGAATCATGATAAATGTAATAGGAACAAAAATATCAAATCAAATCAATCACAAGAAAATAATGCAGTTTTTACTCGAAACAAGACTTTAATTGTGAATTACTAGTAAATAGTTATCAAAAGGACATAAGAAAAAAATAAGTTACGATATCTATATCAATGGTTATTTAATAGATTTATAATAAAATTATGTTTATTATACATGACTTTTTGAAATTTATAATGGAATTAAAAACATAAGGTAAGGGATTTCTAGTATCTCTTCTATTTCAGGGAGACATTTTAAAATTCATAATTAGTTAATTTTATTGGGGCTGATATACTTCCCAATTTCAATTTTATATCATTAATTTCATTATTTTTATGAAATTTAATGTTTTATTTTATTATATTCTTTATAGGGGTTTATAATCCAAAAGATTACTAATGTAATAAGGGATTTATGTGTCAATATTTACCACTCTGAAACACATTCTATATTATGTATGAGAATGTTTGTATTCCATTATAGATAGTCCCTTTTAGAGATATGAGATAGTCATTTAAAGTTCAGCTTCACTATGTTTATGCTTCAAATTATCATAAAAAATTATTCATCCTTCTTTCACAGAACTTCCTTCATATTAGTATACTTTTTATATTCTTTTTTAGGATTTTCAATTATTTTCTGTGATATTTAATCTATCCCATATAGAATTATATTTTTACATTAAGATCTTACTCAAGATCTGTATATATTTCTCATTCATCACTCCTTCTTGATGAATCTTTTTGTTCTTCACAGGGGAAGAAACCAAATTTAACATCTGAATAAAAATATTATGATGAATCTTTATTATGAATTCTTATAAAATTAATACTCTTACAACTTAGGACAATATTATTATTTTTAACACTTTTTTATTTTTAATGTATCTCTTCGTCCAAATTTGATTCTAATTTTGATTCATAAACCATCTCCATTTATATTTCATAATAAAATTTTAATTTTCACAAAATTTATAGAATATCAGTGGATTCATAATATTGAACTTCAAATATCCCTCCCTAAATAGTTTTTATATATGTTCTAATATTTGATTAAATTATACATTATACTTATAATTTGTTTCTTTATATTAATCAGCCTCTAATTTTATGACTGATATATCCACATGGATTCAAATACAATATCAAATTTTTATTTCATCATGAAATCAAGAATTTTTCCCATCTCAAATTCTATAAGAATATTGCATTGTTCATCATGCGATACATCATCTCATTCATCCCAAGATAATATCATTAAATTAAAATGATCAAAAAAAATTAAACATCAATTTTCTTATAATTTTTATGTCGTACAACTTCTCACCAATTCATTGAATTTTTTGACTATCTCATTCACTCTGATTACACAACTAGAACATTATACTATTTTCATTATTGAAAAAATGGAAAAAGGGCACAAACCATTTGAAAAATCCTAAGTCCATGTTCATCCTAAACTATGGCTGTTATCTCTATCGAAGTTGGTCTTGACATATTTCAAGAGTTTAAACCACGGAAATAAGTGGACTATTACCAAATTTTTTAAAACTATGGAAATAAGTCTCATCATTGTTCATTGTGGTTGTTTATTTGTGGTCATTGTATAATGTATAGTCATACGAGTAATTACAATGGTTGAAAACCATGGAAAAATCCCAAAAATAATATGTCACTCCCTCGATTCAATCTCTATACCTTGCCTACTGAATTCATGAGCCAATCCACTAAACCACAATGAGAATAAGCTTTATA
This sequence comes from Viscum album, assembly GCA_963277665.1. NCBI lineage: Eukaryota > Viridiplantae > Streptophyta > Magnoliopsida > Santalales > Viscaceae > Viscum > Viscum album. Next base: position 2,131,357,999 of record OY728120.1, read on the forward strand.
AATATATGTTTTGTTATATATATTACTAATAACTCTTGTGGTAACCTAAAACCATGGAAATAGTTATCTTCTCTCTATTGTCTCTGAGAAATATCTTCTCTTGCACAATGGTGGAATGCCTATAGCCATGGTTTTTAGAAAAGTGTGGCTATATACCTTAGAAAAATGTCATATATCCACTTTTCTGAAAACCATGGTATAGTACACACAATAATGGCTATATCCCACCTATTTCCATGACATTAAAATCGTAGATATAGGTTCAAGGAAATAGTCCAATTTTCTAATTGTGTGAAATAGTCATAAATATTTTCTTCCATATTCATATTGATGACTTCAAAATATCTCCAAAAAACATTTAAATTAGATCCCTTCACTTTAAATATTCCTTAAAAACTAATTATCAATTTATTCTAGTTTTCACATGGATATCTATAGACCCATGGAATTTGTATTGAACTTATCTCATAAAGACATCAAGACCTATTTTTTTTAAATTTCCTTCTAACTCCATAATTCACCTATTAGCTTGTGTTATGGAAGTTAATAGAATATTGGGTGGAAACCCAATTTTTGTGGTATCTCTCACTTCCAGGCCTTGAGATACGAGATATGGTAACATCATATTCATCCATCATTGATATTTATTCCCATATAATGTATAAAAACTCATCCATTTTCCAAATTTTATTTCACAGTCTCTTGCAATAATTCATACATATTTCAAGGTTATTGTAATTATAATATAACATAAAAGGCCATGGGATATGTGACTCCTTGATTAGGGTGGGGGTGAATTATTGGATTCCATTAAAAATTTATATTTATATCCAATTATACCTCAAAAACATGTTATGTTTCCCGATTCACTCAATATTATCACTCATACACACCACATGTAATGTGTTAATAATATAGATATCAACACACATCGATTAACAAGGTTCATCATAATATACTACTCTTTGTTGCATTTCTTACACCCCCAAACATAGGTTTTTCACTATCAAACAATTGATTAAAATCATTGACTATCCCAGTCTAGTCATCATTGTGTCCCACTATGTTCCTCCACATCCCACACCAACTTGAATATTTCAACACTTCTTCCTCCAATAACTAAAATACTTCATCAATTCTTCACGATTGATCCACAACTAGAAATATCATATACCTTCTGGATTATTGTGTTAATCAATATGCTCGTTGGATTATGTTTTATCATCTACGAATTCATGATCATTAGCAGTTTATTGGAATAGATCTTCTATATTTTATAGATATATTAAGATCTTTATTCTCCTCAACCTATTTGAATATTAGGGCATGTCACCAACCAGGACACTCAGCTTCAACCCAAATTATCCTTCTCCTAGACATAGGATTATTGGTCTCTCATATGATCTATCTTTTGTTAATAATAATTATCTAAATTGAAATAAACATATTTCTCTAACACATTTATTATATATTTATATTAATCATGATTATTATTCTAAAAATATTTTAAATAATGTTACCAGGTTTGAATTATACAAATGTCATGATCTCTTGTAATAAGATAATCTCATTAAAATAAGTCAAGTGATTCCTAATTGATATAATATTTAAAATCAATAATATTCCAATTAAAATCATCATTTAAGTCCAATAATTAATATGGATTCAATGTTACACATGATCTATAAATAAGTATGCCTTACAATATTTTTTATTTCATTTTCCCATATTTTCATGATATGAACTTCTTCACAACAATCATTTATATCAAAATCAATCATAAATACTATTTTATATCACAATAAATTGGCTACATGAATTAGAGTAATAACTAAATCTACTACCTGATTTTCCTATATCACTAAATCAACAAAAAGGATCAGTTACAAGCCTGAATTTTCTATGTGAATAACCTATGTGCATCTAGAATATTCTTCATTTCACTCAAATAAATATTGAAAATCATCCTCTGACATAAATACCATGATAATCACATTAACACTTATTAATTATGTTGTATAATATACTCTTTCATCCTCGAAAACATGCCTTTGATTTTACTAAAGATCACCTCATCAAACTTCATGCTCAAATTTCCAAATATTCATTAATTCCGTCATTCAAGTTATTCATGATATTGCCTCGCAATTCCTTCACCATAGAACATAGAAGTATCTCAATAATCTTACGTAAAATCATTATATTTTTTAATAAATTACATTAAATCATTTGATCAATATTAATCCTCAATGAATCTTAAAATTCACATATTTAACCATTTATTGAAAACAAAACACTTACTTTGGAAAAAATATTCATTAAAAATAAAATGGGCGTAATTACATATTTTTAGAATAAATATAATAATTATAAAACCATTTAATGAATTATAATTTATATATGTATGAAAGGTTAATTTTAATATCATCACATGTAATGACTAAAAAACTATATTTAGAAAATGTTTATTTTTTAGTATTAAATATACATCTGAGATAATATTATCAATGGATTTTATTTTAATAATATAAATTTTTTTATTTTATGAAATGATTGTCACGTGTCTTTATAATCAATAAAAAAATTAATTTTACAAAATTAATAAAATATTCAAATAAATGAAAAAAAAAATTTTGTTGGAAATGTTTTTTTATCCTTCAAATTTTATTCATAGTTTATCGAAATTAAATGTAGTATTATATATATTTATTTTAAATGTTTATTAAATTCATATTTTAAAAATTAAATTTTTTGATACACATTATTGTCTTATTATATATTTATAATGTCATAAAATTTATAGTTTTGGTAGAAATATATTTTTTAACTATTCACCTACAAATTGATTAATTCTACAAATTATAAAAAATTTATCCTAACAAAATATTAAGATAATTTATTACTATATAATGTTTATTTTGTAAAATTAGAATTACAAAATTTTAAATTTATATATTAAATAATAAATTCAAATATGAATAAAAAATTATTAAAATATAACGTTTTTAATATTAAGTGTTCTAGTTATCATTTCATAAAAATTTATAATTTAAATAATGTTAATATATTTTATAATAATTTACAATAGTAATAATTAAATAATGGTTTTGGAATAAATTTATCAACACTTTAAACATGTATTTGAGAAAGAAAAGTACTTTTTAAAATCACATTATTTGTATATATGTTAAATGTTTGAAATTTTAATTGATTAATTTATTTTTCAAAGATGATTTATAAACTTAAAATTTATTTTATATTTTAATATTGTACTTCCTGACTCATCTAAGCTCATTTTTTCGTGTCGAACAAGCTTAAAAAATTTATTTTCAATTAAAATACATTTTGAAATTTTAGGTCATTACAACAACCCCATCAGGACTCTAAAATATCATATTCTTAGGGAATGTAACCCCACTAATAATATCTCATATATCATATATCCCCATAGATATATCATATCTATGGGATGTGGCATTGCTCATAATAACTCATATATCATATTGGGGGAACAATGTCCCACATTTTCCCCCTAATAATATCTCATATATCATATTAGGGGGAATGGTGCCTAATATATAATATCTCATATATCATATCTGGTGGAATGGTTCCCCACCTATAATATCTCATATATCATATCTGTGGGAAAGGAATACAACCCATAATATTTATTATACCATATAAATGTGAGTTAAAAGTAAATAATTAGAGAATCATAATCATTTTTGGAAATAGTTTTAAAATAATGTACCATTAAATTTGAACCCTAAAATCAATAGTTATAGTGTTTTTATGGGATTATATAAATAAAAATGATCTTAAAAGGACTTAAAAAATATTAGTATAAATATCTATAATGTGATATTAAATTCATTAAAACTTAATTTACTGAATAAGATATCCTGATGAAATACATAATGGAAAAAGAAGAGTAACAATTCCTAGTAAAGGACTAAACTATGAAAAACAAATTATATACGTAAAAAAAGATGTGATTCATGATATCATAAAATAAAAGGATCATATTATATGGAATCATGGTATACAGAAGTCAATATAATTACATCATGACATCATAAGAATGTTGAAACAACCTGAAATAGTATATCATAACATAAGTTAAAGATCACCACCGAGACATAGTAACATCATGTTATAAGATAACTATCATTGAACAATAGTTTGTAAATTATGAGATTAAAACATTTACCAATTAATTGGGGATTTTATAATTATGGACACACAAATCCAATCATAATAAGTACATCAATATGGTTGAAACATAATATAGAAACTCGGATCCAAACTCTTAGATTCACTATTAAAACATATTCGTATGACACTAGATTTGATACCAAATATAATACCATGGAAATTAAACCTTAAAAAATAAATTAAAGTATGAAAATATTAAATTACATACCTTTTCATGATCATTTAGTTTTAGAGTGTTAGGGAATCAGGATAAAAAATTTCTAAAAAACCCATATCTTTTTCAACCAATGATATTTTCTCACAAAATAGGGTGTTTCAATAAGTTACCTTATGAATATTCTAGTCCCTTATGTTATAAACAAATGAAACACATTTTGTAAATGAAAATTATCTTTCTCTATGAAACATTTTCTAAGGAAGATTTTACTTCTCTAAGAATGGTGTTTACTTTACAGATGGTCTTCATCACCTAACCTAATGTTTTCTTAAATAAATTTTATCATCTTCCAATTAATCAAAAAATAGGATACTTATCTAACTCATAAACTTATAGTTCCTTAAAATCATATTTCCCCAGAATTGTGAATCTAATTTATTTGGAAATCAGTATCCTATTTCTATTGAAATCATTCACCAATTTCTCTTAAAATCAGAAATTGATTTCTCCTAAAATCAGACTTAGATTTTTTCTTAAATAAGACTCTGATTTATCCTAAAACAAGAATCTCATTTCTCTTGAAATCATAATCTGATTTATCATGATATCAAACTGAAATCTCTCCTGAAATCATATTCGTAAATCATCAGAATTCTAACTCCGATTTCCGGATAAATCTGAATCTAGTTCCCTGTTATTTTAGAATCTGATTGTCAATATTTATAGAATCTAAATATCACTATCTTAAGAATCTGATTAAATTATTTCCTTAAAGTTATTATATTTTCATAATTTTACATTTAATTTTATTAGATCCTAAATTTTATAATGATTCTTATGGATTGTAATGATTCTCAAAGTTTTTCATTTAAAATGATGTCTTCCAATATATTATAACATAAATGTTTCCTGAGGGCCATGTGTATAGGTCCCTAATAAATTTAAGAAAAATATTATCTTTGGATGAGGTAGTCGACCGTTGGATTCCAATCCTATGAATACTCGTCCATTTCAGCATTCTTCTTGCGATTTTTGAGCTGTGGAACTCTTAAATGTGTTTATACTCTATGATATCTCTGATTGATATTCCTTTTTAGAATGTCGTGAACAACTTTTTCAAGATGAGAACATCTTGTTCAACCTATCAACTGATATTTTTATTATTTCTATTATCAATCAAGGGCTTCTAGGAATATGAATAAATTTGGGTTGATTACCTTATTAATCAAGGGATTGTGAGGATAGCAAGGAAGATAGATATATTTATATTGAGGGATTACCCTAGTTAGGTTAAGGTGGATGTATCTGAATATATAAATCAAGGGACATTTATCCCCATTTGTTTGATACCTTTATTCTTTTGTTAAAATATTTCTTATACTTGTTTGATTATTGTTGTAATAAGTTTTATTTCCACTGCATTTTTTTAAAGTTTGAATGCATAAATTTATTATACTTTTCTATAACATATGAAAACTCTGATATATTATATTCTATATACGTTAGGGAAGAATCTTTTCTTATATTAACATGTCATATGTTTGTTTATCGGATCCATAATATCAAATCCAAAGAAAGTTATTTTCTTTGTTTAAAAGAAATAATTTCTTGAGAATTAATCTTGTTTAGAATTGTTATACATTGACTTTTTAAGGATAAAAATGATAGTGTTAAACCAAAAATTCACTCCATAGTAATTGAGACCCTTTAAATTTCAATCCTATAATTGGTATTACATAAGGTCACTGAAATACTTATACAAGAAAATAAGTATTCTTTCTTATCATTTATAAACTTTACATGTTCAAGTTTTTCTTCAATATTTTCATTATTTTAAACTATTTTTTTATAATATTTTACTACTAACCTATATTATGGAAAATGACTTTTGTATTACCTTATTGAATGACATGATTAAATTTTCGGTCAATATACAATTTAGATCATACATAATCCCCAATTTTCGACGGAAATGACTATGAATATCTGAGAAATTTAAGGAATCCTATTATTATTAATAACATTGTGGATAACATGGTTATGTTAACTGAATATTAAAAGATTTCATATAAGGAAATCAGACAATTCACAAATCATGGAAATAAAGAGTATCATCTGAACAATAATTTATGCAGCACATTATTATGTTCTATTCTGTGAACACTTATTTCCAGAATTCACCAAGTGAAGCTGCTAATAGAATCTATATGAAATTAGAAGTTACAAGTTTCAGAACATCAAATGTTATTAAAACAAGAAGGTCTATGCATAGAGGATAATATCATGGTTTAATGTTTCCGTATGGGGAACCTATATGAAATGTTAAAAAATGGTTTATGACTATCATCAGCAGCCTTCAGTCTATTAGTGAGAAAGGAATTTATGTTGAGATTATTTTAGATAAGATAATATATAATATTTCAAATGAGTGGGAATAAAAAAGGATAGTGATTAATGATAATATGAATGTTTTAAACACCACAGTTAATGAGTTACGTGGGACTCTTCTTTAGAATGAAATAGAAATGAATAAAGTTTTAGAGTTCAATAAGAAAAATAATGGTAATGATGGTGGTTCTTATGATACTACATCAAATCTTCTTGAAATCCAAGACTACTATAATAGTTATTCGATCAAAAGCCAAGAAAGATAATATAATAACATAATAAAGTGATTGTGATTATTCTGAGAATGAACATGGAAATCTTGATCTATGAATGAACAAGATTGTGGGAGAGAATGATTTCCAATACAGATACATGAATAAATACATAAAGGCTTAAAATGATTCATAAGTGACTTCTTATGAATGTCATAGGGAAGGTCATATCAGACTAGAATATCCTTTGCTCAGATAGAATGAAATAAAACATAGGAATATAGAAATAAACAAGAAAAAATACTACGAGTCTATTTTAAAGAATGTATTGAATGATAATGCAACCTGGAGTTATATTGGTGGTTATTATCCTGGTGATTTTTCTGATATTTATCCTTCTAGATAATATAATATTGGTTTTATAGACAGAATTCATACTTAAAATCAATGTCTCATAGCTTAGATAAATACTTTTGGATCTTTAACCAACACTTATTTAAATTCTAATTATCCAAATAATGAATATTATGAATCTCATGATTATATATTTTACTTATTATAAGTTAATACATAACCTTAATTAAAATAAATATATATGTTTTCCATGTAACATGAGAATGGAAGTTCTAAGATCAATTAGAAACCTGATAATGAAAATATAGTAATCTATATTTTCATAAAAGAAGTATCAAATCTTTCAAATATTTTCATCAGAAAACAATTTATTTTGAAAATATTTCAAATAATCATAAGGATATAAATTCTAAAAATGATAAACATGTAAAGGATCCTAAAAAATTTATTTACTTGAAAAATATTTTAGAGAAAAACTCAAATTCTAATAGTTATGACTATGAGGATAATTATTTATTCCTCAGACTAAAATATGAAATATTTCCCTTAAAGAAAAATTGGTCAAATATTACTAATTGATTGAAGGGTTTTGAAAAAATGTATTCCCAAATTATTCCTCTAAGGAATAGTTATTGATTTGGTTATTCTTATTCAAAACATATTTTTAGTCATAACAATTTTGTACCCAAAAGTGTTCCTTTTTTTCACTAAGGGTCTATTGGTGGACATTGGGAGAATCAAATTTCATTTAATATACCCTATCCTTATGTTTTTATAATGTTCATCTTCCAATGAATATATGGATACATAAGATTTAATTTTCTAACATTTCCAGATCCATGAAAGATTTGATTCAAAATGTTTTATTGTTTTATTTTAAGGGAAAGAAACGAAGTCCACACAAAAATACGTGGTACATGGATCGTGGATGTTCACAGCACATGGATGGTATCAAAAAAATCATTGAAATGAATTTTATGATTAAAGGATATGAAATAATTCAATTTATTGGATGCAAGATCATCTTGCTAACATATTTATAAAATATTTACCCTCTGATAGATTTTAATACATTAAAAATCATTATGAATGATAACCATAAGGTAATAACCCATATTAAATTTTTTCTTAATCATATTTTGAAACATTAAGATAATCATTTTCATTGGGGTATTGCATATGTTTATTATTTTATATTCCCTTTCATAATTTTTTTCAGACCATAAAAAATATTTAATTCCCTAATAAAGACTATCAGAACCTAAATTTTATAAGAGTGACATGATCAATACTAAAAACACTTTCTGAGTAATATTTATCATTTGTTTTTTATTTATATCATCAAAATTTCATTTTTGTTTTTTAGAATTTCAACGTTGTTTTAATAAAACATTATCGGATTTAGTTTCCTTACAATCTGATTTTTTTCCTCAAAACCTCAAAAGATCAGAATTTATAAATCATTCTCTGGCATTGATATTAACCATCAGATCAGATCAAGTAAATATCCACTGTTGGATTGTCTGGGGATGTTGAACTGTCACCGCAAGGCCTATATAAAGGGACCCCCCTTCATGTCCCACATCAGTTTTCTCAATTTTTTTCACTGAAGCACTGCCACCCTTCAAATTTACCGTTCTATTTTACACTTTTCCTTCATTTATAGATTTCTCTGGAGGTCTCCACATAGATATCGAATCCATCCTAAATAGAAATCAATGAATGGATAATCATCAGGGAAAGGATAGGTGACACTAATTTCATTTCTATGTATAACTCAATGATTTCGGAGATCATCAAGCTCAATGGATGGAAAAGCCTCTTCATAGAAAAGGAAAAGAATCAAGATCATGTGTATGCTGATTTGGTTATAAAATTTACATTACCATTTCGTTTTATAAACAATGTGTAATGATATGTTCTCTATTAATTGTAATGTAAAATATTACTTCTTTTTTACAATAAGGTTTCATGAATTTTGGATATATCATATGAAGGAGAAACAATATTTTGGTCGCATATATTTCCTGATAAGGAAGGTTCATTTAGGAATGATAAGTAACTTGAATGTCTTGGACTTAAGGGAGTGAAGATTCCAAATACAGGACTTCATTCAAAAAATCACAAATTATTATTTATTCTAATTCAAATAATATTAATTCTGAGTAAAGGAGATGTGGATTCTTTAATGATGTGATGTATCTTTATGATGGATTCATTAGTGAATGTAAGAACGATAAACATCTTTAAGTGCATTATTCTAAAAATAAGAAACATTTCGAATGGAACTATCAGATTTCAAATCATAAGGTATCCTTCTATCTTGTCTAAGATCATTTTCATGTGCTTATAATCCTTCATAATCTTGTGAAACTGAACAACCAAAACCTTGGAGTTCAGGTTGTTATGTGATGGAACCTTTCGAAGGGTGAAAATATGTTTTATTAACAAGTCTAGAGATTTATTTGATATTCATAATAAGGATTACCAAGCTACATGTAAGAATGGAGATGTTGGAAAAATCTGCAAAAAAACTCCAGAGAAATGAAAATCCAAAGAGGTTGAACCACAAAATCAAGAACCTTCCAGAGATCCAGTATCTTATCCAACTAATACAAAGAAGTAGAAGACCACTTCTGATGAGGTTTTATCCAAATTAGAGAGAACTAAAATAAGAATAAGGAAGGTGATGTATATTTCAGGATAGTTCCTACTAAGGATAAGGCCATTTAAAACTATGAATATGAAGATCTCAAAATGAAAGGTGATGAAAATAAGTTGAAGATGAAATTATCGGAGGCTGTGATTATTAAACCCTTACAAAGAGATACCATGAAGTATTCTGAAAAAGATTAAGTACCAGAATAATTCATGATAGAACTAGTGATTAATCTGAAACTAGTGTTAACTAAGACTATGGTACCAGATAACAGAAAAAGGTTATTTTAGTTCAGAAACCAATAGTTGATGAAGAAGAAATCAGGATGGAAGAAGAAGAATAATAGTAATAAAGCAATTATGTGATAAGAATGGTTGACTAATATTATGATATTGATACCCATTCTAAAATTATTTCAATAATAAATTCCCAGAACGACTCCACAAAGATAATTTCAAATCGTAAATCTATTTGGAAACATTATTTTAACAAGGATGAGGACAATATTGTTCCTTCATATGATGTAAGTAGTAATGATGACATTTTTTAACATGTTGATGATAAATTTGAAACATGTTTGGATGAAAAATATTATAATGTTCCAAATAAAGGGGACGATAAAGAAAAAGTTGATGACTATTAAAAAATTATCCATGTTTCCAATGGATATAATGAGGATATTAATATTGAGTTGAAAATATCTAAGAATGAAAAAGGATAGTACGTTATTATTGAAAAACCCAATAAATTTGTTGCTGTAAAATGAAAAAAATATGTTGTTGGAACATCTAAGTTGAAAAACGATGATCAAGATGAAGTTCACTCACTCAAAAAAGAATCAATTTCAGAGTCTTCAACTACTTTAGGACCTTATTTTTTAGTTCATTCTTAGAAAAAATCAATGTGAACTCCATCCCCATCATTCGCTTCATTGATTCTATATGTAAACTGATTAACGAATCAATCAATGAGAATAAATATTCAATAGTAACTCTTATGTAAAATTTCCTCAAACATGATTTAGAGTTTAATACAATTCAGATCAGTTAAGATGATAATTAAATATATTGTAATAAAATCAAGAAGTGGTCAGAGTCAGTCATAAATGATATTATAATATTTGATTATTTCCCTAACTTAGTTATTGAAGATTTTGATAAGATCTATGATATGATCAATAATTTCTCAACATGTTTTTTAGATAATAAGAAAGAATATAATGCTACCATCTAAAATGATGAAATAGATTTGAATGAAAAAATTAATGTTTTTTCACTTAATTTAAAAAGGGAAAAGGAAATCAAAGAAGATTGCTTGAAAAAAATGAAGACCAGGTATATTTTATCAAGTCTCAAGGTTAAGTATTCAAGTCCCATGAATAGAGAAGTGAAGATCTCGAAATGAAAAATCCGAATCAAAAAAATTTTCTCAAGATAATTGAGGATAATCCCAAAGAATGAAATAATATGAAGAAAACCTTGAAAAATTTGATGGCTACAGAGAAAATGAAGATGAATAATTTTTCTTCTCAAAGTAGATCATTTTTTTAATTTATTTTCTATATTAATGAATGAATTACATTTCATTATTCATCATTTATGTTTCCTAACATTTTATGTACAATTTTTTTCCCTCCATTCCATTTTGAAAATCAAAAAGTGGGAGAAATGATTATTCAAAAGGAATATTATGAAAGTGCCAATTCAGGGTAATTTATCACTGAGAGGGGGAGGGTTGAAATTGTGGTATTCTTTTCTAGGTTTCTCATTAATTGAAACAACCTCTTCTTCCTGTTATAGATTTAAATTCACTACTGAAAACAATATCAACACACATCCAATGGAACAAAATGAATTAAAATGTTCACTATTCAAAAAGAATAGTGATGTCTGTGGTTTGGTATGGAAATTATCCAATACCATACAATCCACTAAGAAAACATTCCTTTTATTATAAAGATTTGGAAGTACCCTTACACTCATGTAGAACTTTGAAAAAATCCCACTAGTGTGTGTGAACACTATTCGCACAATAGGGTAATACAATTTTCTTGTAACAACTCATGTTACCAATGCTTCTTTTAAATTCAACCAATGTATTCAAATTGTAATACAATTCACCACTTTCTAACCCATAAGGACGGTAAGAACAACCTTGACATTGTTATAAAACATTGAGTATAATTCTTATGAGTTAGATTAATTAAAAATCGTGCTCCCAGCCCAAATTTTTTCAAAACAAAGCTCTCACTCCTATTATTACAAAACAAATCTCCCATTATGATTCATTCAATACAAATATATCATTATGATTCTTTCATAACAGATATCCAATACTAATTCCCTCAATACAATTCTCCCAATCATATTATTTGATATGAAACAATAGATTTGAATCAGCACCACATCAATTCCTGAATACAAATGATGATCCGAATAGAAAACAAATTAATAGGCACCACCCAATTCAATTTTTAATTCCAACAGAATATATATCATCATCTCTCTTGAAACCAGATGCTTCTCACTCTTCTACCAGTACAAAATTTACAATGTACTTTACATTTTTTTGGTGACCCAAATCATGTTTAGGTGGGAATCCCAAAACACATCCCCTCCCACATAAATTCACCTAAATATGATTTTCTCCTAAAATCTCAGATAAATTATGACTTCATAAATGCTTCTCGGTTCTTCATGAAACTTCTACAATCTTCATCAATTCTTTTTCAGACTCCCATTTCAATTTTCAATACAACTAAAATTTATGGGAAATGCATGCATCTGAATCTGATTCTCACAAATATATTTCCTTAAAATAATGCATGATACAATTCCAATTGAATGTTTTTGAATAAATGAACTTCTATACCAGAGATATAAACACTCGTTTAAAATAAAATCTCCTCATTTTGCATTTCATTCTCTCAACATTATTCTCTATTTTTTTCTCTTTACCCACATGAGAAAATATAACTCATTCACCAACATCTGCTGGAATCATAACTACCATCATGTCCTTAAAATCATTGAGGATCCAATTTAGCATTGTCTGAATTCAACTGGAATGTTTTATAGCTTTCCATCCATTCCTGCTTCTTCGTTATCTTCTCAACCATAGAATGATTTTTTATGAATACAAATGGTATGGATACTATTATCCTCAATACAATCATTCTAATTATGATTTCAAGTTATGATTGTGGGGTATGATTATTTTTAGATATGATCATGCTATATAAGTTCATTCTGATTATGATCAATCTAGATAAGATCATTCTAGTTCCGATCATGCAGGATATGATCATTCTGATTATGATTATTCTGGATATGATTATTCTTGTTACGATTATTGTAGACACAATAAATTTTATTACAATCATCCGAGTTAAGATTTTTGGAAATTATAAAATACAATCTAAAGGCAAAGATATGCCCAGATACGATAAAAAACAATCTGATAAGTATGATAAGCCCATATAAGATACAAAAAATTCATAATATGATTCATTCTCAATGAACAATATCTCATTCATTTTATTCTACCCAAATTTGATTGTTTGTAAAACCACTCGGTGCCCTATCTTCCATCAGAACCACATTGATCGGCCCCACTTACCATCAGCATCACCTTTCCCATCGGTATCCCCCTTTTCAGACAGCATCTCCAATTTAATATGTATCAATTTTCACATTCACTCGGATTCCAATTGTATTGAATGAATATCAATGTAATCTGGATAACATTTTATTCTAATTGTATTGAAAAACAATAGTATCCACATCTTTCATTTATGATTTATTTCAAAACATTCAAAATACAATTCTTTTTCCATTGGAAACATCTCTTTCACTCCCCCTTTCTTATATCAAGCTTGCATCACATGTTGTCACATCAACTCCGGATTTATATGAAATAAAACCCATCAATGCATCATTACATTTAACATGGGTAATATTCGTTTAAAAAACCCCCAAAAAATTGCTTCCACAAAACAAAGTTATGTGATATCCTTTCATTAAGAAATACCTTGAAAATAAAAGAAAATATTTGAAACCATCATAAACCTGTTCATAATCTTGGTCCTAGAAATCTCCCCGTTTGGATTTTGATTTCAACCAAGTTTCATATATCGCTAAACATTATAAACATAATCAATGGATTACATATAAAAAATTATAAGGCAACATAAGCTAAATCATTATAGGAAACAAGAATCATTAATATCAAAACCATGATATCCAAATTAGTGATCATGAACAACTATTTCTCTTCTTCATTCATCCAAGAAAACAATTAAATTTATTTTATTACAACCACTCGAAAAAATAGATAGAACTGTTTACACACTAAATAATGCATAATTCACAGCTTACCCACAACTCTCTTTTTTGTGCAGTAAATTTAAGAAACAATACTATACCCCCCTTGAAAAAAAACCTAATGGTAAGATGAGATAGGGGCAGATACACACAATTCATCCTTGAAGATAAAGAGGCTGTAAAACCATGTTCAACATCATTTATTAGAATTATTCCTTTGATAATGGTTTTTTGATGATATCAACAACTTCTTCCGATAATGAACTTATCCACCTTCAATTCACTCTTCTCCACAATCCAAGTGATGAAATGATATTTCATATCAATATGTTTTGAATGATAATGTTGCACTGTATTATTGGTGAAATAGATTTTACTTTGAATGTCATAATCCATGAGGAAGGGAACATCACATCAACAATTAAGTCTTCCAATGTGTTTTCTTCAAAATAAGTTGAGTAGTAGTTTGAGTAGCAGCAACATACTCAGCTTCATCCATATTAAGTGTTTCTGAATTTTTTTCCCTAAATTCCCACTAACACAATTCATTCCCAAATATAATACTCCACCAGATATAGATCTTCTATCATTAATATTTCATGCCTAATCTGCAACGAAATACACAAATAAATCAATATTATTTGAGCTGAAATACCTGATTTTGTATTCTGTTTTTCCTCTAATGTATCTATGAATTCTTTTTCCTATATTAATATTTGATTCCCTTTGGTCACTCTGAAATCTTTCACATATGGTATTCACATAAACAATGTTGGGTCTTGAGGTATTCAAATACTATAGACTTCCAATCAGATTTTGATACTCTTTATTATACACTTCTTTTCCATATCCATCATGACTTAGTTTTGTTCCCATGGAAATGGGTGTAGAAACAGGTTTTAAATTCTCTGTTCCAAAGCTCATGAGAAGTTCATTTTCATACTTTTATTCAGAATGAAAATTGTATTCTTTCTTTTCCTCGATTTATATCCCAAGGATGTATTTCAATTCTCCAAGCATGGAAATTTCAAAAACATTTATAATTTCATCGGAAAATCTTTTACAACTTCCATCATCATTCCCACCAAAGATAATATCATCAACATAAACAATTAATATGATTGAATACTATTGACTTTATCTTATGTAAATATTGATATCCACCCTTTGTTAATATTCATATTTCTTAAGCATGTAATCTTCTTATAATACTATGTTCTTGTAGATTATTTTAGGTCATACAAAGCCTTTTTCAATCTGAACACATAAACTTCATCATTTCTAATAAAAATACACTAGTTTGTTCAATATAAACTTCTTCTTCATGATCACTATTTATTAATGAAGATTTAACATCCATTTGAATGACTGTGTAGCCTCGTTGTGAGTCAACACCAATAAAGATTATAATTGTTTCAAGTCATTCTGCTGGAGAATGGAATTCAACAAAATATATACCCTCAATCTTTGAATACCCTTTGCAAACCAATCTTCATTTGTTTCTTATAAATTCACCTTTTCATTCAACTTGTTCCAGAAAACCCATTTTGTGCTAATAAGGTTTTTGTTTTTATTCATGGGTATGAGTTCCCATGTATTGTTCTTTTCAATCATATGGAACTTTTAATTCATGGATTGAACCCATTCTAGATGCTCAAAATTTCCGTTCCCATCATTCGATTTTTACTTTGAATAAAAAGAATTATGTTTAATGGAATTGGTTGTTCTTCTTGTTTTAACCTTCTAATTTTGATCTTCAATTATATTCTATAATCCCACATGATTCCATAGCCTTGGATAAGATTTTTAATTTTCTTCATTACTTGAAATATCTAATTCTAATTATTCTTATTGAGAAGGAATACACTTTTCCATTTCTTTATCAGAATAGTTTTCTTCAAATTATTCAACATCATTTTTTGCCTAAACATGTTTCTTTTTCTTAGATACATCATCCACTTTCACATAAACTGATTTAACAATTATTTTTTCTTCTTTGTTGTATTATATGTATCCCAAAACTTCTAGATTGTAGCAATGAAAGATTCCATCCTTACCTTTTTGTTCTACCTTACTATAGTTTCCACCTTTCTTTTTGATAATACAAGGTCTCCCAAAAAATCTAATGTACTTCAATCATGGGGTTTTTCAATAAAACAATTTATAGGGAGTCATAACATATTGAAGCCTATAAAAAGAACACTTCTGAAAATAAACATCATTACACATCTCTTTCCTCGAAGAGTAATGAGAAAGGTCATGCTCAAGTAATATGGTTCTTCCCATTTCCACCAAGCTTCTATTCATTCTTTAAACAACCCCATTTTTTTTGGTGTCTGTATGGAGTGATATACTCATGCTGAATTCCAAGATTTTTAAGATAGTTTTCAAACTCTTCAATTCTGTATTCACCACCATTATCACTTCTCAACATCTTCACTGAATACTCACATTCGTTCTCAACCTTTCTTCTAAAACTTTTAATCATTTCCATAGCATCTGATTTAGGTTTCATGTACATAACAGAAGTAATGAAAGTGAAATAATAAATAGAATTGATGAGGTACTTATCTCAATGTTTATATTATATTCTCATTGTCACACATATATTTTAATGGATTAGCTCCGGGGGTTGTTTTGAACAAATATCAACTTTCTTATGATCAAAATTTGTAATCCTTCCATTTTGAAAAATAATACATCAGCAATCTCAACTTCGTCAAAAAATCAGGAATGTCTCGAACACTTTCTCTTTAAGAGATCATTATCATGTTTCTCTAACACATATTTTTAATGAATTAATGACATAACTGACTCTCTTACATCATTCTTATGTAAAAAGAGTTTTGTTTTTCAACAACCTGGAATAAGTTTCCTATCATATGATGACATATTGTACCAATCATTTCATCTTATTCACTCCTCACAACAAATAAATCATTCATAAAGAAAACATTATTAACCTCATCACAGAATTATGTCACACTTAGAAGATTGTGTTTCAACCCTTCAACATACAATGTTTTCTTTGATTTCATCTTTTCTTTTCCAATTATGGTTGACCTAATTCCTTTGATTTCCATTGATTCATCATTGTCAAATGCCACCGTTCATTATTTAAAATCATTCACATAATTCAATAATTTCAATTCACCTATCATGTTAGATGAACACCCACTATTAATTACCTATGTTCGTTCTTCTTTCAGGGAATTTAATGATGTTTCAACAAGAAGCTCCTTTTCTCCATTATTTTCATTCTTCACCATCAGCCTTTGAGAATTTTGAATCTTTTTTTGAGCTGGTAACAAAACAAGACATCCTTTTTCATGGTGACCAATATGATCAAATCTTTCACAATTATTATCCAAGGGTTGGAACCTATTTTCAATATTCACTTCATTCATTCATATTTCCTCAATAAGAACATATCATTTTTCTTAATTTCATGAGATTGACTCCCCCTAAATCCCAACCATTCAGTACATTTGGGATAATAGTAATTTGGTTGATTGAACCAACACATACATGTTGTGTCCCTGAATCTACCATAATACCATCAATACCCATAAAAACAGTATTATCCTCTGAAACCTCCATACTGATCAGAATTGTTAATGTGTTTCTTAGTATCCTTTTACTCTTTCATTTCGTATTCCCCAACCTTTATATTATCCATAATATTTCGTCTATTATTTTTAGAATTATCAGAACAAGATTTTTTGGAAACATTTAATGATTTAGAATGTTTCAAATCATTCCCATCTTCATTGGTCTTGGCCACATGCATTAAATTTCCAACATTATTAATTTCAAAAACAATTACATACTTCTTATCACCATTTGAAGGTATCATTTGTTAATCCTTCTCAATTTTCTCCTTACGAGATCATTCACCAACTCCTGTTGTAGAGTTTTGGAATCATATAATTTTTTTTTCATCTTCAAAGATAATATGATGAACAAGTTCCAAGTCTTTGTCTTTCACTATCAGCATTAACCCTAAATACTCATTACGATTATTTTATTCTTCAAGGTATTTCTTGAAATAATCACTCTATTTAATTAGATTTTGACTCTCACGAGCAAAAAATTCTTGGTTTCATGACCATTCATCTTCCTTCATTTTATCTTTTCAAGACATCTGATCTTTCTCAGACATTCATTAAACTCTTCTATCAAATGCAATTCAATATTCATTTCTTATTCTTCAGAACTACTTATCCCAAATTCATCCTCATTCACTATTGAAATGAAAGTATTTTCATTACCATACACAATAGATTTTTTGGATTCAGAATCACTCAAATCTTGTTCATAATCATTGGACAAGAAAATTATTCACTTTTGTTTGAAGAATTTATTTTCTTTTATTTTTACTCCCTTTTTCTAGGACGATCTCCACATCTTTATTTCTTCAATAACAATATCATATTCTTTAGTTCATCAAAGAAAAATTACCCACAAAGCGGAAAAAACATCCACATTCAAAACATTTCATGGTGATTTTCCTTTTGTATTTACATGTACCTCTATTCACAATATAAGAAAACAAGGATATGTAATCATTGATATTTTTGCATACCTCAATTTCAGAGACAAAATCACCAACATCATCTCAAATAATAATATTCATTGACATTAATTTCATTATATCATTGAAATACATTCCCCTATAAAACATTTTTTTTCACTTCATATAATTCTCTCATCTCATTTCATATGTTATAAGAGTTATGTGTAAATCATCAATATATAATGTTTCAGTATCTCTATCTTCTAATAAAGAAACATTTTTATCTAATTATTCAAGTATGATTCTCAAGATCATCTCAAAAAATGTAGAATCCTTCAGTTTTTCACCAAGACATCTTGTAGTGGTCACAATGGTTTTCACCCTAGTAATTAATTCCCCAAAAGATTCATTCCCAACCATTTTAAAAACTTCATACATCAATATCCATCTTTGTAACTTTCCCTTTTTGACTTTGGTATTACTTTCGTATATGTTTTTTCATTTTTCCAATATACATTTAGTTGTGGAAATACCTTTCACTATAATGAAATAAATTTACAAATGTGATGATAATATATCATTTATAGACCTTCCATATTTCTCAAGAAACTTCTTGCCAACCTGTGTAAGTGGACCACTATCATCAATGGGAGCAAACCCAACCGTTACAGCTTCAAGAACATCATAATTAATAGACAAAAGATACAATAAGATTTTATATTTCCTGATATGATAGTTCCTTCAATAAAAAATAGGAATACCTTTACTATTCACATAGTTCATGTTCTCCGATTGGAATGAATAGAAAAGAAAACTAACCACTAATACCAATTGAATGATCCCTTTTAGAGTAGTGTATCACATAGAGGATGATTGGGTCAATCCATGAAAAAAAATTTCCTTTAAGTTTCATTTCAACATAAAAAACCTTCACATAATATTATAGATTTCAATTCCCTACTGAAAGCAAACTCAACACACATCCACAGGAACACAAATATTTTCATGGTCACAATTCAATAAGAATACCTACGTCCTTGGAATGGTTTGTAAATGATCCAATACTATATAATCCACCATGAAAATAATCATTCGATTAAAATGAGTATGAAGTACCCTTACACTCCTGTCACACTATGAAACGATACACTAGTTTGTGTGCAGTCTCACAGAACAGTCGAGTATTACAATTGTTTTGTAACAACTCATGTTACATCTAATTCTTTTCAAATCAACCAATGTATTCAAATTTTAATATTATTCATTAATTCCATACCCAGAATAAATGTATGAACCTCCTGGACATTCTTATGAAACATAGGGTCTTATTCTTCCTAGACATATTCTTTCGAAACAGAGATCTCAGTCCGAATCATTCTATACCATACTCTCATTCCGATTCTTTAAAAAAAATTCACATTCTGAATATTTCAATTCAAATTTCACATTTCCATTCATTAAAAAAATCTCCCATTCCGTTTTTATTAATACAAATATGTCAATCCGATTATCATATTTAAAACAATAGTGTTTAATTAGAAGCACATCAATTCTAAACTACAATTTTTTAGCAGAATAACTATGAATGAGTCAGAAAAACCCAACCCAATGTTCAATTAGAATTGAATTGATCTCTTCTTCTCTCTAGAAACATAGAGCTTCACTCTCTTCTTCCATTTTAAAAAGTACAGTGTCCTTCATGCATTTTATAGGTGACCCAAAACTTGTTTAGGTGGGAATCTGAAAACACTTTCCCACTCACATAAATTCAGCAAAATATGAATTTAATATAAATACTAGAACAATTATTACTTCTTCTATGCTTCTTAGTTTTTCTCAAATCTTCTACAATCTTCATCTCTTATTTTTCAGACTCCCGTTTCAATTGTAAATACAATTAAAATTTATGAGCAATGTATGGGTATGAATCTAATCTCTCAATCTAATTTCATCAAAACAATTATTGATACAATTACAATTGAATGATTTTGAAGAAATGTACATCTCTACATGAGATAAAATAACTCTTTTAAAATAACGTCTTCCCCTTTTATAATTCATTCGTCAGTATTATGATCTTTTTTTCTCTTTAACCATAATTGAAAACACACTTCATTCAACAAATGTTCTGGTATCATGGCTACCTTCATGACAATGAAATCATATAATATCATTTTTAACATTGTCTGAATTCTATTGTTTTGTATTGTAACATTCCATACATTCATGCTTCTTCCATTTTATCTCATCCCAATAATGATCCTTTAGAAAAAAACGGTATGGATACTGTTATCCTGATAAAATGAATCTAGATATGATTGCTGGTTACGATTGCTGGTTAAGATCATTATGTATACCATCATGCTGGATATGTTCAATTTGATTATGATCGTTCTAGATAAAATCATTCTAGTCACGATTATTCTGATTACAATCATTCATGAGATGATCATTCTGGTTATGATCAAGCAGGATACGATCATTATGAATATGATCATTCTAGTTACAATTTTTGGACATGATCAAATACAATTTGAAGTGAATTTTATACCCATATACTATATGATAAAATCTGATAAGGATGATCTTACCATATATGATACAAAACAATCTGAATATGATTTATTCTCAATTGATTCCATCTCATTCCTTTTAATCTACCTGAATATGATTGTTTGGGAAAAACAATTAGTGACTCATCTCCATCAGCACCACATCAATCGGAAAAACTTACCATCGACATCACCATACTAATCGACATCATCTTTTTCAATCAACATCACATATTAAATAGGTATCACTTTTTACATCCACTCAGTATCCAATTTTATTTGATTGAAAATCAATATAATTTAGATATGATTGTTTTCTGATTGTTTTAAAAAACAATGGGCACCACTGCTTTCTTCTATGATTTTTTTGAAAAACAACATAAATATAATTCTTTTTCAAATGGAAACATCTCCTTCATTCCCCCTTTCTTCTATCAGTATTGAATCCCAATTTCTCACATAAACTGAAGATTTATATGAAATGCAATCCAACAAAGTATCGTCATAATTAACTTGGGCCAGATTCTTTTCAAAACAAGCCGAAGACAATTATTTAAAAAAAACAATGTCATGTGATTTCATTTCATCAAAACATACCTTGAAAAAAAAAGATAACACTTGAAACTATAATCACCTTAGTCCCAACATATTATGTTAAATGAAGAGAATGCCTATTAATGGGTGACATATCTTAAAGAATAAATTCTTAAGTAAGAGGTAGTTATTTCTATAAGAAATTAAATAACATAATACATATTGATTTCATATCCTAATGGGACTTATTCTTATTCACCATGAGCCAAAAAAGGGAAATAAGTATTTATTTTAATATTAAAAAATCTACACCTTAGCCCTTCATATTATTTCAAGAGAAGTTATTTTTTTAAAAGGGGGAGATTATTGAGTCAATAAGTTTCCTTACGACTTTTTCATTCCATTATGTTTTGAAAATCACAACAACGCTTTCTTATAGAAAATTTACTTTCTCGATGAAAAAATTTATTATGAAAATATTCTTTCTCTATGAATGGTTCTGACATTACTGATGGTTTCAATTTCCTTACACGATTTTTTCCAAACTAAATCTAATCAAATTTATTATAGTCAAAAAAGTTATTCTTTTTTATCTTATAACCATACAGTTATATAGAATTATATTTCCTAGAATTTTGAATATGATTTATCTTAAAATAAGACATTAATTTCTCAATAAATCAGACTATGATTTCTCCTAAAATCAGACACCAATTTCTCCAAAAATAAGATTGTGATTTCTGCTGAAATCAGACTCTGATTTCTCAGAAAATCATTATATGATTTATCCTAAAAGAAGTCACCGATATCTCCAAAAATTGCACATTGATTCAACATAATATCCATCTCTGATTTAAATAGAAATCTACCTTTGATTTCTCCTGAAATATGAATCTGATTTCTCCTATATTAATATTGAGATTTCTTTTAGAATTAAACTATTATTTCTTCGGAAATATGGCACCAAATTCATCAAAATTTAGACCATTGTTTATAGAAAAATAATATTCCTATTCTCGATTATTTTAGAATGTAATTGTTTATATTTCTCAACTTTTAATCTCACTATCATATGAATCCAATAAAATTGTTTCCTTCTAGTTATCATATTTCATTAAGGTAAAATTTCATTTTATCGGATCATAAATGTGATAATTCTTCTTAAGTATTGTAAATTTTCTAATAATTCATTATATTAATTTATGTCTTCCATGATGTTTAAAAATAACCATTGTTGGATTTCCACATGTATATGTCCCCCCCAAAATTTAAGTAGAAATATGGTGGATGGAGGAGGATGATGACCGTTGGAATCCATACCTTTAAATACCCATCCATTTTAACATCTTCATTTCAACAGTTGAGCTGTGGATCATTTAGCTGTGTTGATAATATATGAGATATCTACATGATCTGCCTTGTACGAATGTTGTAAAAAACTTATTCAACTGAGAAATTTTGGTTCAACCTGCCTACTGTTAATCTGGTAATTGTTATTATTAGTCAATGGTATTTGCGGATAGAAAGAATGAGGTGTCGAATACCTACTTAATTGAGGGCTTATGGGGATAGTAAGACAGACACTGATATTCATATACAGGGCTTACCTTCGAGTTTGTAAGATATACATTCTATAATGTATAAATGAAGGTTCCATTATCCTAGGAAATTGGATAACCATTTCTCTGAATTAAAATTTGTTTAATAAATTTTTTCACGTTTTTGTTAAAAGTTATATTTCATCTAAATTTTGTTAAAGTTATAAATTATAACATTCTTATACTTTTTATAACATGTAAAAACCATGATATATTAGATTCTATATTGTTTTAGGTATAATCTTTCCTTATGTAATCTTTTCTTCTATTTGTTTATCAGATTCATATTATCATATCATATGAAAGTATGTTTATTTTTATTAAATAAAGAGGTATTGTAAATTCCACTTCTTCATATGTTTTATTAAAATTTATTTCCCTATGTATAATAGCAATTTTTTTAAACCTATATTTCACACATGTTTTAATCAAGAATTCATTATTTATATTTTGATCCTACACTATATAAAGGGGTCAATTCATATGATCACTAAGGGTAAAAATAAATGAAACCAATCAATTTTCAGAATTAATGAAATAATAATCATATGACTATAATAATGATATAAAAAAAATATAACAAAAAAATCATATATCATAAATCATGGTATAAGATATGTAATAAAAAAGAACATGATTAAATAAACTATAGAAACATGATTCAATTAACATTATTCATGAGAGAATAATATATTCATGAGAATATGAAATTATTCACAAATATAGTGGGATAATTAATATAGGTAATTCATGAGTCATGCCATTAGTTTCAATGCATATGAGGAACTAAAATTAAATTGTGAATAATTATGTTCATATATATAAACATCTAACCAATACATAGGAAGGAGATATAAGCTCTCTCACATCATTCACCAATGAATACATGCACCACATGAATATAATTCAAAAATCACATCATAAATATCATGTTGGAATAAAAATGGGTTCAATTTCACATATAAAAAAGAAACAAATGGAAATAATATAATTTTAATTCATTGAAAAATAAATAAATCGTGGACATAAATTGGGGTTCCTATCCATTTTATAATAGATTAACATATGAAAATCATTTATAATTCTAGAAATAATTGTAAAATGACATCCCATGGAAAATAAATGGGTAACTAGATATATTTAGTAACACTCTAGGTAAATATCCATCAATGTAGATAACAAATTGCATGGTGTTTGAAGCATATAGATAAAGGGTATATGGTTATTTATATAATTTCCCAAAGAAATAGATGCATTGAAACTATGTAAAAAACAATAATCAATGAATGAAAATAGATTATTCATAGAGTAAGGGAATTAGAATAAAAATTGTTCAAATAAGCAGTGGATGATTAAGATAGAAAAAACAAGTCATGGGTCATTTGATTCCTAGAAAATAAAACAACTCAAGTAACAATGATTAAAAAGGTGGATGGTATCATTGGAAAAATACCCTTATTTAAAATTAGGATATATCTTAGTATAGTGAATTAAATGTCCTTTGAAAATAATAATTACCTTCTCTCTTTTGAAAAAAAATTAAAATAAATATTTTTTATAACTAGAATAAAATGTATATTTTTTTACAATAAAAATAAATATTTAATTTTTCATATAATATTAATAGGAAATTGCAATATGTTTTTATGAATAATCAAATAAAATAGAGTCTTTAAAAAATTACTTTATCAAAAAAACAAGAAGATATGGGTCACAATCAGATGTTATTTTAAAAAGGGAAAGTAAAAACATTGATAAAAAATTAATTATGAAAATGAAGCACAAATAATTAATCAATAAAAATATTTTAATTTTATTCAATGAAATGTGGGATTTAAGATAGAAAATTTTATTTCGAAAGGATAGTAACCCATTTTAATAATATGAAATATCATTGTTGAAAATAAAAATAATTAATGGGGTAAAAAATTATTTTTAAATGGGAATAACATATATATGGATGTAACATGATATAAAATATAAATTTGTTTCCTATTGTTTATTATAAAATTATTTTTAAAATAAAATCTAGACAATAAGGGAATACCCCCATTGAAGAGGGTGTGAATTGTTCTCAGTAATGATATACTTTTGAGGAGGATATAATTAAAAGGTAAAATATTTTAATTAATATTTAATTTAACATTATAGAGGTATAAAATTTACCATTTAATAATATCATATTGTGGAAGAAACAATTTTGGTAGTAAATAAGTTTAAGAAAATAAATTTTAGCTTAATAAAGGGTATTGAATTAACTAAAACCAATACGATAATTGTATCATATGAATCAAAAGTACAAGATACATATATAACATTAAATTTAAATTAAAAATTTATTATATTAATGACATTAATTATAATATTATTTAATATGAAATTTAATATTCCATAGATATTAATAATGTGTGCAATGTCAATTATGCCTTAATAAATTTAAATTTGAGACAAAACCCACTTGCAACTATAGAAATATTTATGTAAAACACCCATGAAGGATATGATTTAAAATGAAAGATTTAATACAATAAATAATTATAAGATCATGATAAAACATATTTTATGTGTCATAGATACATGATTCTGATGAAAACATGGTGTATAGTATGAATTTTTCTCACTAGGTGAAAATGTATGATAAAAACCCTTATATTGTCCTTGATTAATTCTATGCATTCACCAAAATTATTGATATTACCATTAATATATTTATATTACATATTAGTAAACATAATGATATATATTACATTTAATATATAACATTTATTATAACATTCAATTTATTTAATGTTGTTTTCTTTTGTTTGAGTGGAAACTAAAGTGGTGTCGGTTTTTTCCATAATTTTAGAGAACAAAGAATATATTTTAATAATTTGTTAAATAATTATTATAAAATTAAATGAAATCAACCAATGATTATTTTATTTTTAAATAATCTAAATATAAGTATTAAAGTTCCAATAGTAATCCATGATCAAGTTATATGGCATTTTAGGTATATGTTTAAATGTTCCTCAACAATAAACATACTAAATCTCGACAGGTGAGTATGGTTATAAAAGTGTTTAATATGTTTAAAACATAATTATAATGAAATTATTTATTATTATTATTATTTTGATTTATATTTTAAGTGTTTTTGACAAATAAATAATGTGAATATAAAAATAAAAAAACTAATTGAGGCGGTAGTCCGCACAACACACATTTAACATTATTTTTGTTTTTTATGATGATTGATATGAATAAACAATGGTTGTTAAAATAATATAATAAAACATCAATATACTAATGATATATAGGTTACTATATTACAATTTTTAAAGTATTTTTTAAGATAATTATTATGATTAAAAGGTACAGAGATAGTAATTTTCAATTTGGTACCTTGATATTTATATAAAAACTATCCTTTGAAATTAAGGGACTAGTTTCACTTACGATGACTAGGAGATTGAGGTAGTTCATATTAATTCAAGGAGGGGGAAATTTTTTAGGGTTCCATGTAAATTTTTTATGAAATGTGTATCCTTGAGAGGGTGAAAGTGATCCCCTTTTATAAGTGAAAAAAGGCCACCAGTCTGAACACCAATTATTTTTCAATTATTTATTACATTGGTCAAGGATAAATGGTTAGAAAAGTATATAAATAATGGGATTTAGGATACATCATGGCTGATAAATCCTCCTTAAAATATTTCCTCATATTTCATAAATTTGTTTCAATCCTTTCTCTAATTCATTTTTTTATTTTAACATTTGTGTTTTTATCATTATAAATAGTTTCTACCCAAGTAGATTAAATTTTAATAAATTTTTTTTTAATCCTTTATAAATAAATAATTATGTTCTAAAAATCATGTTATAATCCCTATTTTGAATTTTAATATATATATAATTTAAAATTATCATTAATATTAAAAAATTTAATATATATAAATTATTTATTATAAAAATGTTTATTCTTCCATTAATTATTATTAGACGCATTAATATTTATTATCAACTGAATGATGGATAATATATTTAATTATATTTGATAAAATCACAGAAAATTATTTATAAGAATTATATCTGTTTAGTATATTAGATAAAAATTACACAACATTTTTAAAATAATATATTAAAAGTCTTTTTCAGCGATATAATAGAAATAACCATTAATCATAGTAATCATACATTTATGAATAAAAAATTCATTAACCTTATTACATAATATGGAAATTATAATATAAAATATACAATCCATTCGTTAAAATTTTATATAAATAAGTGGTAAATCTAATTTTTAATTATCTGTGAATAAAAATAGTATCTTGGGTAAAATATAAAATATGTCTCAAAATATTTAAAAATTGACTTACAAGATGAAAATATAAATTTAAATATAATTTTTTAATTTATATATATCTATAGTGGTATTAAATATTATTATTTCATTAATTTGATAGTATGAAATAAATTAGTATTTTTTCAATATTCAACATAAAATAAAATATTTTAAAATTTTCTCAATATTTTTTCCTTAGCTAATTTTTACATTATAAATGAAAAATTAAAGTTATTTTTATCAATTTAAATTTGTAAAATTTTGATTTTTTATTTATTAAAAGGTAGTTAAAAATATAAATAAAAACTTCACTAATTGAAAAAGCTCATTGTTTAACAATAGTTGTTTATTAATATTATATATCACCAATATAAAATATTAACAATATTAACATATTTTTTAATACGGTAAAATATAATAAAATACAATAATTATATTAAAATTGTGTTGAATTGAATTTATTACTGTAAATTAAATAATAAATTAAAAATTGGTATTTG
Source organism: Viscum album (assembly GCA_963277665.1). Lineage (NCBI taxonomy): Eukaryota > Viridiplantae > Streptophyta > Magnoliopsida > Santalales > Viscaceae > Viscum > Viscum album. The sequence goes on from OY728120.1 coordinate 2,131,386,339, forward strand.
AAGGTTATAATAATATAAAATATAAAAAATTTATCTATTAAATATGATAATTTCATATTTATTAATATCCATTTATTTACTATTGGAGTTATTATAATTAATATTTTTTATAATAACCATCTAATATGAAGTGATATGTTATAGTTCAGTGTTGTGTCTGTTAGGTGTTGCGTGTGAAACTTGTTATTGATGATCATATTAATATAAAATATCCAAAATCCAGACTCATTACACATAAGGAAATCATATATAATGTATAACCACAAGAAATTACAATGATTAGGAAATGGGGTTCATAATCATTTCATAAGGCATATCAAAATTACGTAACAAAATGATTCCCAATAAAAGAAAAAACCAAATAATTTATGACATTTATATTAGAATATGAAATCATTATTATTAAATATATATATATATATCACATGAATAAATATTATAAAAATCTAGTTCATAAGTATGTATATAAATGAACATCTTATTAAACGTTTTTATGAAATTTGAAATGCGACTTTGTAGAAAATAAGTGAATTGGGTTTTCCTTAAAAAGAAAAATGGATTTGAATTCATTTTTTTAATATAATGGGATTTATTCAAACCATTGAATGTTAAAAACCCTAAAATATTGATAATTGAAATGAAAAATGAAACAGAAAACTTCCAACTAATCGGGTTAGCTGAAGATGTGATTTGGAATGGAATTTGAAAATCATGTTTAATCCTATAAATTTAAAAGGATAATAATATATGTATATATGTATGGAAAATATATATATAATATATGATAATTACATGGGAAAAATATGGGTAGATAGTGAGGTAGCGTGAAAAATCATTACCTGAAATAGAAAAGAGTGGCTTGGATGTTCCCTTTCCTTAGGTCCCAACACTCATTTTATGTGCGTATAACATACAAAATGATTAAATAAGTAATTTTAAATATTTTATTTAGAATCATATTCAAGAATATTTAAATTTTATTTTTAATTTGTTACTTAATGTCCTTTAACTATTAGAAGTAATTTCCATTAAGTCAAACTATTGAGGTTTTTTGGTCAACATATCTGAAACAACATTGGTATTTTGTTCATGGTCAGTGGGATATTAAAATAGTTAAAAAATATCCATTATTGTTGATTTATATTCAATTTTTCATTCCAATATAACAATATATACATTGTTTTTCAGGTTATAGAAAATACTTTCAAACTAATAAATGTATCCTAGTCTCTTTTTTTAAAAGGATAACATTTCTATGGCCAATATTCATGTTATAAACAATTTAAAACGTAATATAACATTAAATAATATTAATAGTGTTATAAAAGTTTTCATTATTCGATTAATATATTTTTAATTGTTTCCATGAAATTTAGTAACAAAAAACAAAACACATCAACCACTGATGTGCTATTCTGGTCATAATAAGCGTAATGATTTCATATTTTAATTAATAAGATTGATTTTGATGGATAATTTATATTTAATTGATATAATAAAATTTTATTATAAATATTATAATCATTAAATTATGTAATTTTGGATAGATGAGATTTATAGGAGGAATAATATGATAGAAACCTGAGAAAACATCATTAAGATAATTAACTCTTCCTTAGAAATATTCCTTCAGAAAACACCCTAATATGTCAAATATCATAATATTTTTGTGGTTAAATCCTCTATGACTTTAGAACAATGTTTTCGTAATATTTTACTATATTTCAGGAGGGTTAAATAATTTATAATATTTTAATAAATAGGTCGTTGAAGGGTTGTATTTATATGTAGAGGAGAGGGGTATTTTAGATGAAAATATTATAATAAAATATTATATATAATGTAGTTCACATTGATTTGTTAGGTAGTATTCGTTTTCATCCCCTTAATATGAATTTTTTGTTCCATTTATTGAAAGTGTAAGATGATTTTAGGAGGATCTAGTATAAAGGGAAGACACTATAAAAGGACTCACGTAGTCGGTCAATATACGTTGTTAATTTATTGTTCATGTCATTGATCCAAAATTTCTTATATGATTCTTCATATAGTTGAAAAAAAAATTAAAAAAAATATTACAAATATTTGAACATGGGTTCTTCATTTGATAGGTTTTGTGATTCATGTTCGTCAAAAAGGTTGAAAACTTCATGTGTGTCCCACTATATAAACTTTTGAGTTACCCAATACTGAATAATCCTTTTAAATTTAATATAATGATATTGTTAATACATTATAGATAGATTTTAAAATAGAATCAATAATTTGATAATGGTTTAAGAACATTAAAATTCAGGACATTTAAAAAATGAAAGTAATATGTCCACATAAAAATGATCCATGCTTCCATACACATAGTGTTTTTGAAAGAATATAAATAACAATATTATGTGTATTTAATGAATAAAATATATTAATTTCATATAAAATAATAAATAATATGTATTTTAGTGTAATAATAGTTGATCCTACAATGCTTTAAATTATTTTTAATTATGCTATAATCGGAAACATTATTGATAGTATTAAATGAGGAATCATTCCTAATGAAGGTATTTTGAGTTTCCAAAAATATTATGAATATTTCTTTTTAGAAAAAAAAAGTGTTATTAATATTAAAATGGATTTAATAAAAATGTTTTCATGAATACATAGAGAAGTTATTAAATGAATCTTATCAAAGTGAGAATATGTTTAGGTAAATCACCTAGTAATGGACTTTTGTTTTCAGGGAGGGTCTATGAAATCTAATTCTAAACTCATTATTCTATTTTAATTGGGTTGAGTTGAAATAATAATATTTCATGCATTCATGATCACATGCATGGGTTATGGATTTTGACCTTGTGATATAAAGGTAAATATGCATTTTCATCACTAAATTTTTTTAGGTATTCCAATAAATTCTACATTAATATCTTATGTTTCTCGTAGAAGTTTCCAGACATGCATTGATTTTTTGATTTATTCTTCATAAGTGGAAGAATCATTGATGAACAAGTGGATATGCCTAAAAAATACCACGATTTCACAACATATTAGTGGATTGTACCTACTTAAATCTTTTAACCCAATAATATGTGTTTTTATTTGATACAATATGTATTATTGATTAAAAATATAGAAATAATAGAAATCAAAGATGGAAATGGGTGGGCCCTCATAATATAGATTCTCTGTATAAAAAGTCATTTTCTTCTACTTGTCTCTCATTTTATATTTTATGGTTAAATAAGAGTCTTTAAATATTAACATGATAACTTAACATGTCATGGGTGTTTTATTTCAAGGAAGTAAATTGTAAAAAGAAAAATAGGTAATGCTAATTCCACCCACCTATTTGTACTTTCTCTAGTTGTTATAGTATCATTAAAAGATATTAAATTGATTGTTCCCCCGGATATTATACTCTGTTTATTTTATAACTAAGAACTTATTTTTTATAGGCGATCTATTTTTTATGGATATAAGGTTTTTAGTGGAAGAATTGTATCTTCCCATATATACTATTATAAAGACTTAAATTGATTGAGATTATCACTATGGGATTTACACCAATAACAAGGGATAATGTTATGGCATTTACCCAAAATATGAAGGATGAGATAGAGAGGAAGGTATGAAATGAAATAGTATTATTTGTTTAGCCCTCTGGAAGATTGTTGAATTCTTCCTATGATTGCTGTTTTAAAAATCACAAATCATTGTTACTTAATCCGGTTTGATTTCTTTTATACATAATCACAATATTTTAGTGAATCTTTTTATATCAGTTGAATCTTGTTTTTATCTGTGCTTGTTATTCATTTACAAGTATTCTGGAATACTTCTGGATCAAACAGACACTTTGTGTTCTGTTAAGTGAACGGTCACGCCGATCCATATCAAAAGACAACGGTCACTCCGATCAATATCAAAAGTCAACGGTCACACCGATCCATATCAAAAGGCAATGGTCGCACCGATCATGACACACTGATGCTGATCAAATGAGTCACCAATCATGACACACCGATGCTGATCAAATGAGTCACCGATCATGACACACCGATGCTGATTAAATGAGTCACCGATCATGACACACCGATGCTGATCAAATGAGTCACAGATCATGAAACAGCGATGCTGATCAAATGAGTCAACAATCTTGACACACCAATACTGATCAAATGAGTCATCGATCATGACACATCGATGCTGATCAAATGAGTCACCGATCATGACACACCGATGTTGATCAAATGAGTCACTGATCATGACACACCGATGCTGATCATCTAAGTCAACGATCATGACACATCGATGCTGATCAAATGAGTCACCGATCATGACACACTGATGCTGATCAAATGAGTCACCGATCATGACACACTAATGCTGATCAAATGAGTTACTGATAATTACACACCGATGCTGATCAAATGAGTCACCGATCAGGACACACTGATGTCTAGCCACTGATGCTGATGCTGATGACCTACCGATCACTTGACTCAATGATAGTCATAAATAGCTGTTTAAATTTCATTATCTTTATTTAATCTAACCAATGGTCATATTAGGTATATTTTAATGCTCTGTCATTTATTTAATGAAGGTTGTTGGATGTCAGGGAACAATGCCTCTTACCTGCAAAAAGAAATCATTTCTATTGCTAGAGCTTGTGCCATAAATACAAGAAGTCCCTGTTGGTGCAAACAAAATGAAAAGACACATTTGAATGCAAAGAGTGGTGGATGAGATAGTTGCAGAATACACAGAAGCTCATACACACTCAAGCTTACTCAAGAAGAGTTATGTACATTCACGAGGACATTGAAGAACTTCATCGACTACATTTTACACTATCTCTGAACCTGGATGCCAAGAAAATGACACTTTGTTTTTCAAACAAAAACCAGAAGAGGACTCAGAACCATTTCTGATCAAACTCAAGGAGTCCAAAGCATTATTGCAATCATTAGAGCCATTTCTAAACTCTTCATCTCTACTCTGTGATTCATTATTTTACATTTCGAGCAGTGTGTTCTATCTGCTGTATTTGACACACAAATTGTCTCCTATAATTTCACTGGAGGATCTGTAAATCCTCATCAAACTATTTACATCTTTCATTACCCACTGTAAGAGTGGTAGAGGTCGTGTGAGACCTGGACAGTCGGTTGCTGTTGTTTTTGTTCCCACGGATAATAATGGTAGAGGTCTTGGACCTGGACAGTTGTAAACTGTTGTGAACACCGATCCAGGGTGTGGATCACTTTTATATAAATTGTTGAGAGGACTAAGTCTTGGAATGAGACGGAACCTCTGGGTTATATCTCATGTGCTATTTATTTTCAAAGTTATTTTTATTCCACTTATAGTTACTTTAAAACCAAAACTGTTTTAAATTCACTTTGATAATTATAATCGCAAGTGTTTATATTAATTGTAAATCAGTAAGTTAGATTCGAAAGTTAATCAATTCTTCTATTTTGATTAACTGCGAAATAATAAATCCTTTGAGAACCTAACATAACCATTGTTTTGATATAAATTCACTACAGTTTAATTCTGTGATTTATTTGGGGGTTTTTAAGACAATGTTTAAAAAAAATATTAATTGGAACTCAATTCACCCCCCTCTTGAGTATCCACTCCGACCAACATTTAGTATCAGAGGGTATAAAATAATTTCTTTTTATTAAATGTTATTCTAGTTTTATTTTAATGTTCTTAAAATTTCTTTTATTTCTAAATTTTTATCTCTTTAAAATGTTTTCTTTATGTAAGCTATCATAGATAATAGACTTGAAGGTGTTGATACAAATAGACCACCATTTTTCAATGGCACTAACTATTCTTAGTGGAAAATCAAGATGAAAATTTATTTAGAGATCATGGGTTTTGATATTTGGAATTCTATTGAATCAGAATATAAAATTCTTCCTACTGTTAGATCTACTTGGAATGAAGCGACTAAGGCTGCCTACAATAATAATTGCAAAGCTATGAATTCCTTGAACAATGCTTTAGGGGATGAGGAATTTAATAGAATATCTGCCTGTAAAATTGCTTATGAAATTTGGGATACCTTAGCTGTTTCTCCTGAAGGAACAACTAATGTTAAGGAAATGAGATTTAATACATATACTATTAAGTATGATAATTTTAAGATGAATCCTGATGAACCCATTTCTGACATGTATCTCAGGTTTAATGAAATTTTCAACACAATGACTTCTTTTAGAACGGATGTTCCATCAAAGGAAAAAATTATGAGAATTCTGAGATGTCTACCTGAAAGATGGAGAGGAACTTCTGTCTCAATTAGAGAATCATGTGATATTGGTGAACTTCCAGTAAAGGATCTAATTGGAAAATTAATGATGTATGAAGAGGAACTCATGGTTAACAGAGAAGAAGAAGATGAACCTTAAAGGATGTCTATTTCTTTCAAGACATCAACTTCAAAGAACAAGGATAAGGATATGTTCCAAGCTATAAATGAAAGCTCAAGATGTGATGACAGTGAATTTTCTTCTGATAGTGATGATTAGATGGCTCACATTTCTAGAAGGTTTAAGAAGTTTTATAGGAAGAATAAGTTTTTCAGAAAATAAAATTATAAAGGTAAGTATGTCAACAAGGGACATTGGAAAAAGGATTGGAAGAAATCTGACAAATCAGATGAAGTTGTCTACTATGAGTGCAAAATAAAGGGACACATAAAAGCAGACTTTCCAATGTTGAAATACAAGAAGAAGTATAAATACAAGGAAAATAAGTTTAAGAAATCCATGATGGATACTTTGAGTGATTCTGAGGATAGCTCCACTGAATCTGAAGTTTCTGAAACTCAACATAGAAATAAGGCAAACATGTGTTTTATGAAAAACACTTCTGAGGTAACAACAGAAACTCCTTCTTTAAATTCTTATTATTCTGAAGATGATACTGAATCTGATAACATGTCAAAATTTGAACTATTTGAATATTGTGATATGTTAGAAGAAACCTGTAATGTGCTGAAAGACAAATACAATGTTTTAAGAAACAATATGCCTTAACTGTTAAACATAAATCTGATCTTGATATTGAAATGGAAATGAATGCTCAGTTTCATAAAGAAAACACTGAACTGAAATTATCTAATGAGCAACGCATGAATGACATAGAGAAATTTACCAATGGAAAAGATACTCTTACTCAGATGAAAGGTAAGCAAATAGCACCTAGATACACTATTGGTATAGGATACCAACCTGGACAAAGGAAAATTACCAAAACTAGATTCGTTCCTAAATTTGGACAGAATGTAGCTAGTTCTGGAACCTCATATGCTTCAACTAGTTATATTCATAGTTATGAATCTAATAAGGTTTATCTTACAAAATATGTTGACTCTAATAATCTTATAAGACCCATTAAACAAATATGGGTACCTAAAGTTTTATTGGCTAACCTGTCTGGACCCAAGTAGATCTGGGTACCAAAATCATTTACTATTTGAATCTATTTTGTAGGGAACCTACTTAATGAGGTCCTTTAGAAAGACATGGTATTTGGATAGTGGATGTTCAATACATATGTCGGGATACTTCTCATGCTTCAAGAGTTTAGTAAAAGTTGATGGAGGCTTTGTCACTTTTGGTGATAACTCAAAAGAAAAAATCATCAGCTTAGGCCAGATTGGTAACACTGACTCGATATTAATTTCTAAAGTTTTATTTGTTGATGGACTTAAATACAATTTGTTACGTATTTCTCAGTTATGTGATGATGGTTTTTATGTTAAATTTGAAAACGATTCTTGCAATGTTTTTAATTATAAAAATGTTTTAGTGTTTTCTGCTTTAAGAAGTGAAAATGTTTATGTTATTGATTTAAATTCTTTAGCTAAGAAGAATATTACTTGTTTAAATGCTTTTAATAAAGAATCATGGCTTTGGCACAAAATATTAGGACACTTCAATGTGCATTCACTTAGAAAACTTGCTAGGAATAACTTAGTTAGAGACCTACCCAAACATGAATTTCCAGCAGACAATTTTTGTAATCCCTTTCAAAAGGGAAAGCAACATAAAGTTTCTTTAAAATCAAAGAATGAAGTTTCAACTTCTCAACCTCTCGAGTTTGTTCACATGGATTTATTTGGACCTTCTATAGTTTCTAGTTTGTATGGGAAGCACTATGTCTATTTTCTCGTAGATGAAATTTGTAAATATACTTGGGTGTATTTTCTAGCTCACAAAAGTGAAGCTTGTTCTTGTTTTATAAAATATTCCATGTCTGTAGAAAACCTTAGTGGACTTAAATTTAAAACCCTAAGAAGTGATCATGACCGTGAGTTTGAAAATCATGAGTTTGAATATTACTGCTCACACAGGGGCTATAGTCACAATTTCTCTCCCCCTAGGACACCCAAACAGAATGGTGTAGTAGAAAGAAGGAGTAGAACCCTACAAGAAATTGCTAGAACTATGCTTAATGAGTATGACCTACCTGTTTATTTTTGGACTGAAGCTGTAAATACAGCTTGTTATGTTATTAATAGAGTTTTGATCAGACCTGTTCTTAAGAGGACCCCTTATGAGTTGTGGAACCATAGGAAACCTAAGGTTAACTACTTTAGAGTTTTTGGCTGCAAAGTCTTTATTCTTAATACTAAAGAAAATCTTGAAAAAAATTCATCCAAGAGTGATGAAGGAATTTTCCTATGTTTATCTATTTCTAGTAAATCCTACAGAGTTTTCAATAAGATAACCAAATGTGTTGAAGAATCTGTTCACATCAAATTTGATGAAACTGATCCACATGAACCTAAGACATTTCATGAAAATCTTGAAGACGATATCTCTATTTTGAACCTTAATGATAAAGACAATGGACCTGTAGTTAAAACATCCAGTTCTGGAAATTTTCCAGAACCAGCTTCTGTTGAACCTCAACCTGTAGATGAATCTGAAATCTCTGGCCCTACCTTTTCTAGACCAACTAGAATTCTAAAGAACCATCCTTTAGAAGCTGTTGTAGGTAATTTAGATAGATGAACACAGACTAGAGCTTCTCTATGAAATCCGGTTGAACATAAAGATTTTCTTTCACAGTTATAACCTAAAAATATCATTGATGCTATCAATGATGAATTTTGGTTAATGGCTATGCAAGAATATCTAAATCAATTTGAAAGAAAAAAAGTCTGGAAATTAGTAGAAAGACCTAAGGACACTATAACCATAGGCACAAAATGGGTGTTTAGAAACAAAGTTGATAAATCTGGAAACATCATTAGAAAAAAAGCTAGGCTAGTTGCACAAGGTTACAATCAAGAAGAAGGAATTGACTATAAAAAAACCTTTGCACCTGTAGCTATATTAGAGTCTATTAGGATCTTACTTGAATATGCATCACATCTGAATTTCAAGTTATATTAAATGGATGTGAAAAGTTCTTTTTTAAATGGTTTTATTGTTGAAGATTTTTTTGTAGAACAACCACCTGGTTTCTCAAATCCTCATTTTCAAAATCATGTTTGTAAACATTCTAAATCTTTATATGGTTTAAAACAAGCTACAAGTTCTTGGTATAGAAGACTTTAAAACTTTATTATTTCTAAAAGATTTAAAAAAGATATAGCTGATCCCACTCTTTTTATAAAAAGGATTTCAAAAGATGTTTTAATAGTACAAATCTAGGTTGATGATATTATTTTTGGATCTTCTAAAAATTCTTTATGTACTGATTTTTCAAAGGTTATGAAAAATGAGTTTGAAATGAGATTAATGGGAGAGCTTAATTATTTTCTTGGATTTCAAATATTTCAAACTAAATATGGTATTATTCCAAATGAAAATAAATATACTAAGGATTTATTAAAATGGTTTGGTTTGGATATTATTAAGGGAAGTGATATACCTATTAGTACTACCTGTAAATTCGATGTTGATGAAACTGGGAATCCAGTGGATCAAACTAATTATAGAGGTATGATTGGGAGTTTACATTATCTTACTACTAGTCGACCTGATATTATGTTTAGTTTGTGTATGTGTGCTAGATTTCAATCTAATCATAAATAATCACGCTTACTTGCTGTTCAAAGGATTTTTAAATATCTTAAGTATACTCGGAATTTAGGTTTGTTTTATCCAAAAGGACAATCATTTGACCAAAATAGTTATTCAGATGCTGACCTTGCTGGATGTAAGTTAGATAGGAAGAGCACTTCTGGAACATGTCATTTACTTGGAAAGTCCCTGGTATCATGGTTTAGTAAGAAACAGAACTCAGTTGTAATGTCTACTGCTGAAGCATAATATATAGCTGCTGGTAGTTGCTGTGCACAGATTCTGTGGATGAAACACACATTATTGGACTATTGATTTGATTTTAAACATGTTTCAATTAACCGTGACAACACTATTGCGATCAACATATCTATGAACCATGTGTCTCACTCTAGGACTAAGAATATTGATGTCATACATCACTTTCTAAGAGATCATTATCAGAAAGGTGATATTTCTCTAGAATTTATTAGTTCTAAACATCAATTAGCTGATATTTTTTCAAAGCCTTTATGCTCTAAAAGAATGAATTTTATTAAATGAGAGTTGTGTATGATCGAGCTGTGAAACCGATCTGTGAAACTGATCTGTGAAACCGATCTGTGAAACTGATCTGTGAAACTGATCTGTGAAAAGGATCTGTGAAACTGATCTATGAAACCGATCTGTGAAACCGATCTGTGAAACCGATCTCTGAAACCGATCTGTGAAACTGATATGTGAAACCGATCTTTGAACCCGATCTATGAAACTGATCTATGAACCCGATCTATGAAACCTATCTGTGAAATCGATCTGTGAAACCGATCTCTGAAACCGATATCTGAACCTGATCTGTGATATTGATCTGTGAAACCGATCTGTGAAACTGATCTATGATACCGATCTTTGAAACTGATATGTGAAACCGATATGTGAAACAGATCTGTGAAATCAATCTGTGAAACGGATATGTGAAACCGATCTGTGAAACCGAACTGTGAAACCGACCTGTGAAACCGATCTGTGAAACTGATCTTTGAAACCGATATGTGAAACCGATTAGTCAAACCGCTCTATCATTCTATTACTTTTTATTATGTTGTATTTAATTAATTATTTTTATCTTTATTATGGGAACCCTAAATGATGAAATAAATGATATGCAGATATTCCTTTTTCCCCAAACCTTCGACCTTTCATTTCCTGCCAGGCCTTATATCCTTTCATCTCCTCTACTTCGAACCTTTGAACTCCTGCATTCCCCAGAATCGTCAAATGGCTAAACAAAAGAGACCAAGAAAATATCAGACAGTCATGTACCTTCAAAGTGTGCTCGAGGCGAGTCGAGTAGTACCACTCAAAGGTCAGTAAATCCAAACCTGGAAACTTGGATTGTTACTATAGAAAAGGAAGTCAGTTCTGCCTGGTTTTTGACAAGTAAGTTGCATCTGTTACAAGTGTAATAATTGCAAGGATGGTAATCCTGGTTCTGAGATAACACTCGTGTTTACTACCCAAATCAAGTGAATGAGTTTTATATCAATCTGAATGTTACTTTAGATGGTGTAGAGGTTGCCGTAATTTCTTCTATAGTGAAAGGAATGAAAATATCTTTTTCATCTAAACAATGGGCTGAATTTTTTAATAAACCCCATGAGGGTCAGTATGTGGATTATGCTGGAAACATTCCTCCAACCACTGAATATTTCATTTATGAGTTAGCTTTAGAGCTTTTAACTGGAAACAGATAGTCAAGGTGAATCACATCCTCAGAGTTGGATGGTGAATGTAGACTTCTCTTTAAATTTATCAAGCACCAAATTTTCCCTAGGAAAGGATATTTTTCTGCTGTAAAATACCAAGATGTTTTTCTATTGTTTTTACTAAAGATCCATGAGAAGATCAACTTCTGTAGATATCTAATGGTGCACAGAGCTGGAATGGTGAAGCCTTCTATGAAAGCCACTGCCCAGTTCTATTCCAAAATTATCTCTGCAATGTTAAAGAATCTGGAATGTGTTGATGAAGCTGAAGAGATAACTGAATCTGATAGTGCTTTTTTGTTAACAAAGAAATTTGTAAAAGGATGAAATAAATTGGAACCCATGGAAAAAATGATGGGTTTCTGATGAGGAAAAGTTGTATGAATCTTACAATCCCTCTGATCATGGAAAGAGGCTGAAGGGTTTGAGAGACCCTAGTTAGAAATCAGACGAGGAGCCAATTTATTCTGATGATGAGGAAGAAGTAGATATTGAATGTAATAAGGACCCTGAAGAGTCTGGTAAACAAGGGATGGAAGAAGTGGAAACATAATAAGGAAGTATGTCACCTCATGATGATAGGAGTGATCCTGATACTATGAGACCTAAGAAAAGAATAGACTTTCGACCTGCCAGTCCACCTTTACCCTTACCTGAATCAGAACCAGTTCGTGGTGATGAAGAAGCTATTGACACTAAATCATCTGACAGTGAAGAATCTGTGGAGAATGGAAATGGGAATGGTGATGATGATGATGATGATGATGATGATGATGGTGCTAACCGACCAGTGGATGGTCTTGCTATACCTACAACATAACATCATCAAAATTTGCAAGAAACAAATACCAGTGGAAAGATAGATTCTAGAAATCAGTGGAAAATCAAGTTATGATAGACCAAAATTTACTCTGTGTGCTGCTGTCTGGGATGATTACCCTGGTTTTGCTGTTTTGGGTTTAGAGTATTCTGAAGAAGAGGAGGAAGAATCAGAATCTATTGCGGTTGTGAAGGAAGGCCAACCAGTTGAGACAAGGTCTGCTCATGTTATTGATGCTGCATATGTTCATCTACCTAGTTCTACTGTCTCTCAGTCTGATTTTGATAAGTTCAAAATTGAGTTTCTTGCTGCTGTGAGAGATACAGTTAGAGAAGAAATTTCAAATTATCTTACTAAAGCTTCTCTACTAGTTTTTGAAGATTCTTTGGAAGCCTTTTCAACAAGAGTATCAAATGTTCTTAGATCAGATCTATCCAATACCGGTGAGTTTATTGGCAGGAACATAGCCTCTCCAAATCAGACTCTGAAGGGTCTACAATATGACTTAGTTTCATTATCAAATGAATTTAGACCCACTATCTCTGGTATGATGGAAGTGTTTAGTAATCTGATTGAACATCTTAAGAAGTCTGATCTGAGGAAGTTGAAAGCTGAGATAACTTAGATAGTTGCTCAAGCCAGTGCAGCCAAAGTAACCAATATCACTACTCATGAGCTAGAGGCTCTAAAGAAGATTGTGCATGATGAATTTTCCGCCATTAGACATGTTCTTGATTTGGCCACGTTGAGGAAGATGAAGGAGCACAGTGATCACATTAATCAGATGGTAAAAGTATATTAATCAGATACCGATAAAGCTCAGATAGAGATCAAGGAAAAGATTGATCAATACTTTTCAATGATTTATACTAAGCATGAGATGACTGCGAGTTTCAAAGTGTTGGCTGATAATCTGAAACTACCTCCAGTCACTCAAGATTTCCAGACCCAAGTTCGTCAGTTGAAAGATTTTACTCCTACCTTGGAATGATTCATGGAGAATAAGGATGATTTTGAGAAGGCTATGCAGTATGGTGCAGAAGTTATTCCGGATTTCATAAATCTTTTGAAGCCTTATCTGAATGAACACGCCACTACCATTGTGCTTCCTACTGCTGAACCTCTCAGTGCCTCTGATGTTGCTCCGAATCAGATCTCAGTTGCTGAAGCTCTATCTCAACTACGACCAGTTCTTCAGCAATCTTTTCAACCAGCTACTACTGCTCAACAGAAAATCCTCGTTGCATCCTCTCCTCCACCTTCCGAAGCCATCTTACCACCTTTTCAAATTCACCTAGTTCATCCTGTCTCCAAGCTCTCCAACTTACCAACCATTGATCCTTCTGACAAAGGCAAAGCCCCATTACATCCTCAGAAATTGTTGTGTCTTGTTGTTGACTGGGAGAACCGTGATCAGTTTGTACTCTGATGTACTTTACAAACTTTTTTTTCTCTATATTCTCTATGATTCCTTCTTTTAATGTCTTCTTTATATGTTTTCCCTCCTTTTTGATTATCCCAAAGGGGGTGATTTATATCTATGGGGGAGAAAATTTTATATCTATGGGGAAACTTTTATATCTTTGGAGAAACATAATATGGCAGGGGGAGAAATGTTTACATAAATATACAAAGGCATAAATTCAGAGGGAGATTTATATCTCTTTGTGTTTTTATTCTTATTATGCCTTGTCACTATTATTGATGATATATTATTTTTATTTATGACTGAGATTTGTGATTATCAAAAACGGAGAGATTTTTTAGCCCTCTGGAAGATTGTTGAATTATTCCTATGATTCCTATTTTAATAATCACAAATCATTGTTACTTAATCTGGTTGGATTTCTCATATACATAATCACAATCTTTTAGTGAATCTGTTTATATCGGTTGGATCATGTTTTTATCTGTGCTTGTTATTGATTTAGAAGTCCTCTGGAAGTCTTTTGGATCAAACAGACACTTTGTGTTCTGTTAAGTGAACGGTCACACCGATCCATATGAAAAGACAACGGTCGTACCGATCCATATCAAAAGACAACGGTCGCACTGATCCATATCAAAAGACAACGGTCGCACCGATCATGACACTCCGATGCTGATCAAATGAGTCACTGATCATGACACACCGATGCTGATCAAATGAGTCACCAATCATGACACACCGATGCTGATCAAATGAGTCACAGATCATGACACACCGATGCTGATCAAATGAGTCACTGATCATGACACACCGATGCTGATCAAATGAGTCACCTATCATGAAACACCGATGATGATCAAATGAGTCACTGATCAAGACACAACGATGCTGATCAAATGATTCATCGATCATGACACACCGATGCTGATCATCTGAGTCACCGATCACGACACATCGATGCTGATCAAATGAGTCACCGATCATGACACACCGATGCTGATCATCTGAGTCACCGATCATGACACACCGATGCTGATCAAATGAGTCACAGATCATGAAACACTGATGCTGATCAAATGAGTCACCGATCATGACACACCGATGCTGATCAAATTAGTCACCGATCATGACACACCGATGCTGATCATATGAGTCACCGATCAGGACACATCGATGTCTAGCCACCGATGCTGATGCTAATGACCTACCGATCACTTGACTCACCGATAGTCATAAACAGCTGTTTGAATTTCTCTATCTTTATTTAATCTAACCAACGATCATATTAGGTATATTTTAATGCTCTGCCATTTATTAAATGAAGGTTGTTGGATGTCTGGGAACCGTACCTCGTACCTGCAAAAAGAAATCATTTATTTTGCTGGAGCTCATGCCATAAATACAAGAAGTACATGTTGGTGCAAACAGAATGAAAAGGCACATTTGAATGCAAAGAGTTGTGGATGAGATAGTTGCAGAAGACACCGAAGCTCATACACACTCATGCTTACTCAAGAAGAGTTATGTACATTCACAAGGACATTGAAGAACTTCATCGACTACATTTTCCACTATTTCTGAACATGGATGCCAAGAAAATGACAATCTGTTTTTCAAACAAAAACCAGAAGAGGACTTAGAACCATTTCTGATCAAACTCAAGGAGTCCAAATCTTCATTGAAATCACAAGAGACATTTCTAAACTTTACATCATTGCTATGTGATTCACTATTTTACATTTTGAGCAGTGTGTGTTATATGCTATATTTGACACACACACTGTCTCCTATACATTAACTAGAGGATCTGTAAATCCTCAGCAAACTCTTTACATCTTTCATTTCCCACTGTAAGTGTGGTAGAGGTCCTGTGTGACTTGGATAGCTGGTTTCTATTGTTTTTGTTCCCACGGATAACAGTGGTAGAGGTCTTGGACCTAGACAGTTGTAAACTGTTGTGAACCTCGATCCAGGGTGTGGATCACTTTTATAAAAATTTTATAGAGGACTAAGTCTCAGCTTGAGACTGTACCTATTGGTTATATCTATTGTGCTATTTATTTTCAATGTTATTTTTATTCCGCTGCTAGTTACTTTAAAACCAAAACTGTTTTAAAGTCAGTTTGATAATTAGACTCGCAAGTGTTTATATTAATTGTAAATCAGTAAGTTAGTTTCAAATGATTATTAATTCTTATGTTTTGATTAACTGGGAAATAATCAATCCATTGAGAACCTAACAGAACCTTTATTTTGATATCAATTCACTACAATTTAATTCTGTGTTTTATTTGGGGGTTTTTAAGACAATGTTTTTAAACAGAAATTTTAATTGGAACTCAATTAACCCCCCTCTTGAGTATCCACTCTGACCAACATTATCATTTTTTGTAAAATTGAATAGAAAGGTAATGAGTTATAATGAAACATGTATTTACATAATAATACTTGTTAATTTCATTTACTATTTATGAATAATATATTTATATTATGTAAATAGAGATTAATTTTCCAATATAGTACTCAAAAGTAAACAACAAGTTTCTTTGAAATCATATATTGAACATGACTTTGAGTAATACTGAAAATCATGATAATATTAATATTATTTTAAATGGGGTTTAACACCAAGCCTTTGTATTGGAAACAATAAATAGAATTAAAAATATTATGATTTTATATATTTATTAAATATTATTACATTTATCCAATGAATATTATTGGCTTCAATTATTAATGAATCTGATTTTAAGCACAAAATACTCTAATATTTTTAAAAGGTCATTTACAGCCTTTTGAGAGAGAACCCTTCTTAAATAATGTATTTGACACCATTATAAGTTCTATTTGACAAAATAAACATCTTATTTAGAAGAGGAACATCAAAATTTAATTTGGATAAATATTGGTAATTTTCTTATAAAGATCATTTTTAAATGAATAGTGAAAATACCACACTATATATCAAAATTATGTTTTCATCTAATTTATTTTTTATATTGTTATATTCTAATTTTAATTTTATTCAATTTTAATTAGATTATATTTTTTCATTTAATCTAATTATGTTCAGTTGATATAATTTCACTTTTAAATTGATCATAATCACATGTCAATCTTTGGATAGTTATTATTTCTTTGAAAGCAAATCTTTGTATTTTACAAGGATAATTAATTTTAAATTATTTTTAAATTAATTACTACAACAAATTTTTTTTGGATATGGAAAAATTTATTCCATATTTTAAATCAAAAGTGCCAATTTCTCTGAATTGGTAACCTTTATTTTTATACATTATAAATATTAACTTGAGTAATTTTCTTTTTAGGGTTAAAGGGTATATCTGGTATATAAGGGTAAAAAATATTATTTGAATAATATTAAAATACACTAACAAATTTCCTAATCTTATTCGTTGAGATATGTACAACCATGGGAATCCTTGTGTCGATTTTGGGACCCCATGAATCCACTTGGTTGTGAAAATGACATTTTATAAAAATTAACATAGAAGAAAATATAACATAAACATGTATCATTTACTAAAAAATATATATGCATTTTTATAAGTGATCTATCTGATAATAAATAGTAATTAGAACAATGAAAATATTTCCTATATTATGTTAAATTATTTATAATTTTTATACATAAAATAATAAAATTAAAATATGACACAATGACGAAGCTCATATTTCTTCATTAATGAAGAATTTAAATAAATGATATTATAAATGATGTAATAAATATAATTTGTTTATTTTTATTACATAACTAACTATTCATGATGGTGTTGACATGTTCGGTTTTATTTAATGTTTTTTTTCGAAGAAATCATGTGTTTATGAATTTTTAAAAAATCAAGTATGAATAGTTTGAAAATTGATATAGGTCATAACATAAAATATAAAATATTTTAATAAATGATATTAAAATCCTAAAAATATAATATTAATAAACGAGGTAATGATAAGTCCAAAATTGTATTATTAAATCATTAATTTATCATTTTTCATCTTTTGGTAACTCGTTTGATTTTCATGTGTTAGAACTCTTAATAAAACAGTAAGATTCAAAAAGTGTTAAATAAAGAAGATAAGCATTGAAAAATATCTAGAACCTATATAGATCATATTATATTATATTATTTCTTCTTTATTCATATCATCTTCGAAATAAACTAATTTTGAACCATTTTTAATCTAAATAGAATTTATAAAAAATTAATGTTTCTTGACATTCGAAAACTCCCCTCTTACCTCTTATAAAAGATAACCACCTCTACCAATTTAATCACACTTCTAAATTTCCTTAGATCATCCATATTCTGCAAAAATATGCAGCCAACATTCACCCCTTGATTATAAAAGTATTACATTGGGAATAAAGTTATTCAAGAAAGGATTTTGGCTCATATCAATAGAAGTTACCAGATTTAGAGGTAACATATTCTCACAAGTTCCTTTCTTTTTTTCCTTCTCCACACTCTATTATCTTTTTATTTATTGATTAAATGACAAAAAAATCATCCTAAATATACTTGGATATTTCTATGAGATGTATTCTATATACATTTATCCACACCTCCATCCAATGGATACAATCATATTGTTTCAATGTACGTTGAACTGGTGCCTAATGAAATGATCATTGTTCATTTTTCCCCGAGCACCTCTCAGGGTGGCCATTATGATGACACTGTATTTATATGTGATATATATTATATTTATATTCACTCTATTTTTTGGTTATTTTTATTTACGGAATACCTTTATCCTTTCTATGATGTGTAAATACAATAATTTCTTTTTGAGAAATTGTGGACTAGAGCCTCGTTAAAGTGGTATGACTCGTTCATGCCATTCCTGGAATGTATAAAGGATGGAATTAATAAACATATTTAATGTATAAAATTATTTTATTATAATTTAATTATAATATACCTATGTATAATTTTTCTATCATTCCTTTAAAATGATAATCAAATTAAAGAAACATCCTGGTGTACGTACGACTTACTGTCTTCATGAACAGTGAATTTATTTTCTTTTATGCAAATGTTATGGACTATTATAAATAAATATATAATTAAATTAAATACATATATACTATATATTTTTGATATTTATAACATGAATACTGTTCTAGAGTTAAAGGACCTATGACCACATTGAAAATTTAAATTTATATCATGTTCATTTTCAACTTGAGTACCAAATATCGATGAAACGAAAAATATGAACTTAAATAATATTGTAAAATTTTAAACAGGATTATAGGTCATATAAAATGAATATTAATATTCAAAAAGGTTCTGAGGTAAGTAAAAAATAACCTATTTTTATTAATTAGGAATATAAGGAACTAATGAAACCAGTTAAAAACATGATAAGGGAACCTTTCACCTTTCTTTTTTAGTCAAAGATGTCTTTTATGTTATTTATTTTAATTTAAATTTTCATACATTTAGATATGTTTATATATATATATATATATATATTGATGTTAATTTTATTTCAATGTATTAAGATAACCTTTTCTCTCTCATTAATTCATTTTATTAAATTTTTTTTTACATCGTTAGGAATCTGAATTTTTGTAAGGTTATTTCTAAACACAATTTCCACTCATTGGGTTTTATGCATACATAGTTGATTAAATTATTCCATTGTTATGTGTATAATTTATATTTATTTAATTAATTTTTAATTTCCACTTTCCTTTGTCTGTTTATATTTTTTTATACACATAATCTCCCCATTGATAAAATCTTATATCATTTATACGATTATAGTAAAGGATTTCGTCTCAATCTCCTTTCATTGATGTATTTCATGTGTTCAGGAAACATTATTATACTATAATATGTATATACAACCCTTTTGAAGATTTATATCATGAATTATTATACTATCATGATAATTAATGTTTTTTAAATTTCATTCCATAATTATTTTTATTTAATTTTTTCTGATGTGGTAGGGGATTCTTTATCTAAAACATCGTTTTATATTTTTTCAAGATTTCATCATCTTTATATATCTCATTAATATTACTATTTTCAATATGGTTTTAAGGATTTATTTATATATAAAATACTTTTTATAAATATTACTACCTTTAAATGTTTCAATGTGGTATGGGACTCTTTGATAAAAAATATCTTTATTAATTGTTTTAAAAGGTTTTGGAAATAGATGGAATATTTCAATATCTTGAATTGATTTGTTGTGATTGATGAGTAAAATGATGATAATTTCAATCTTCAATGTGTTAATGGTACGTGGAAATTTTATGGGTGGTTAAATGATAAACCAAATACGGGTGGTTTTGAGATAAACATAGGCTGGGTGAGCTTGAGATAGATCCCCAATTCATTGGGTAATGTGATAGAGGTAAACGTTAATTTTTCTCATAAGAGATTTTTAGATTTTACTATGATTTGTATTCCAAAGGTTACTCCCAATGTTTCAGTGAAGGATATAATTCCTGTATTTTATTGATACCACATGTTTCTTTTATGATTGATGATTTCTATGTGTTAATCTTAAATCCTATTATTTAATGAGGTATATAAAGGATTTATGACTTATGATTGAAAATTATGATTTCATAATTTTTATGTATTCAAGGACTAATGTTTTCTCTTCTTATTTTATATCCCTTAGCAAGCTTCTGATTCCCATCCCATGTTTTTGAACTGTTTTATCAATGCTATAAGGAAGCATTAGAGAAGGGAATAATATTGGAAAATTTGTATCTATAAAAAAATTATTTTCCTAATCACAGAGTTTTATTTTTGTGAAAAAAATGGTTAGAGTAGATGTTTCTACTTTTTAATATTTAGAATATAATGTATCATTTATGGCCTTATTCACTAAAACTCTAAACCTAAAGTGATCCTCAATGTGAATTATTTACTAAACTAATGATTATGTAATTTTTATGGATGGTGCCTTATAATTTGTTTTAGAGGTCATTTTAGAAAACAATAGAGGTTGGGGGTGTTATTTAAGAATAACATGCATAACCATAATCATTATAATATTATAAAATGTCATAGAAATTTTAGATAAATTGATTGAGTTTAAGTAAACATGAATAAGTATATCTTAGTGTTTATCATCTTTATAAGATAGTATATGATGATTTTACAAATATACTCACACTAAAATTTTTATTTTAGTAAATGGATGGATCAAGAAGGCACCAATGTAATAATGGATGAGAAGGAAACTTTGGTGGTTTTCTGAATAAGAAAATGAATGAAATTGGATCTTAAATGAGAACTCTTGTGGTTATTTTAAACCAACTATCTAGAGTCATGATTGGACACATGAACCTTGGTGATTTTTCTAAAGAATCATATATGCAAGATACTAATCCCTATGAGATTTCAAGTAATAGTCATAATGGTAAGTATATTAAATAACCTATGTGTCATGGATGTGGAAAGAAACACCAATGAAAATGCTTCAAAGGGACAAGAAAATGTTTTATATGGGGTGTACATGGTCATTATTCCATTAGATGTCCTATAATGAATGTCCATGAAAGGGATCATTCGGACCATAAAAATATAATATTACAAATACCAAATTCAATTCCAATTGAAGATGAGGAAAGTGAAAAAAATCTATGAAAGGTATGGATTATTTAATTTCTAAAATTTTCAAATTATTAAAATCATAAATAATTTTTCATGATTTTTTTGGAGGAATGAACTATAAATGAATAAGATCGAAAACATGAATAAAGGATCATTAAGTCTTTTTGATGATTAAAATATCTACATTTTAGGAATTTAAGAGTTTTGTTGGATTTATTGATGATAATATGCTTTAATGAAGTGATTACTTTGGATGATTTTTTCTCTTGTATGGGTAAACCTGATGTTTTTAAATAAAAATGTTAAATGAGGAAGTATTATGTTTTATTTTATAGGTATTGTTATAATGAAAATTTTGGGCTTATATGATCATTGAATTTGAGGTTATTACGAGTTAAAACTTTTTTGGAATGAAAATGTGAGTTATGAGATCACATTTTTGGTTTACATATGTAATGGTTATTTTTTAGGAATTTATCTCATTTTTTGGAATGTTATAAAATTATATAGTTTTTGAAAAAGGAAAATACATAGACCATGTGATGACCCATTGCGTTATACAAAGTTGTAGAAATCAAACCCATAACCAAAGTGCTCATGTTATTTATCTCATACCACTAACCTACGTGAAGAGCCTTGTTATTATAACATATTTAAATTATATTAACTGATTTTATGTATCATGAATAAGTTGATTTTTAGAAATTATGACATTTAAAATGGTTATCATAAGTATATAAAATAAATTGTTTAATAAGTGATAAATGTTAGTTTGGAAGATTTTTTCTCTTTTTGAGAACATAATATACCTAAAAAAATAGAATAATATGGGATTTCATTTTCGGAGGAAATGGTGGAAATATTATTTTGTAAGAACCTATGTTTTATTATGTAAATATGTATATTTGGTTTATTTGGGGAAATTATTAACTTATCGTAGAGAATATGTGATTCGGTTAATTAATTTTTAGTACGAAACATTAATAATAGTCGATGTTATTTATAGATAAATGATACAATTTATTGTGGAAGACTATGTGATCAAATACATTGAAATTTTGTGTTACAATCGTAGTATGGATTATATTGAAAAATATTAAGGACAATTATTTAGTTCTTGGTCATTTATGATCATTTGTTTATTTTTTGTTGATTTTTTGAGATTAATAGTAGTCTTTATTTTTTTAAATGATTATTCTTTTTGGGGGTTATCAGATCATTTAACAACTATTTTTTAAAATTTTTAATATTAATGGAAATATATGATTCATCCTATGTAGATAATATGACTCTCAATAATTTTATTCTAGAGCTTTATTTCTGAACATGTAATCTTGAATTCTCTTCGTTTGGGGAAAAGATGATTTTCTGGTAGATATTTATAATAGGATGAAACTCTACATGACAAGTAAGTATGTTTCCTTATATACATTGTCAATATCATAAATAAATTCCCCACCATAATTTAATTGATATTAAAAAAATGTTTGTCTTTTACTTATCCAATTGTTAAATCAACAAGGTTTAACCTATAAAAAGATTTTGGTTTTCTTGTAGTTGTAATTTTCTTATTCGTATTTTCGATCACTCTCTATCAGAACTTTACATTTTGTTTCTCTTACATATCTATTTTTCATACAAGGAATCATAGAATGGGCTCTCTTGGGTAATTTTTTTACTTATTTATCATTCTATTTAATTGATAGTTTTACTTAGTCTTTTTTTGATATGGGATTTGAAATTATGTTTCTCAGCCCAATTTTTAATTCGCGAGGAAGCAATTTCCAAAAGGGGGGAAAGATGTAACGACCCATGAATTTTAATAATAAAAATTTTCAATATATATTAATATTTATGAAAAATATATTAATTTCACATTTATGTGGATTCTTTTCCAAATAGAGTACTCAACACGCAATAATGGGTTTCTTTAAAATCTTATTCATCACACAACATTGAGTTATACAGAAAAATAATATAATATATGTATTATTTTAAACGGTAGTTAATGCATAGACATATTATTTGCGGGAATGAACAAAATTTTCAATATTATGATTTTACCTATATATTAAATGTTTTTACATTTATCCTATAAATTTTAGAGGCTTCAAATAAGAATGAGTATGATTTTATGCCTGGAATACTCTAATATTTTTAAAATGGAGTTTTAGAGTCTTTTAAAGGAGAAATATTTTGAAATATATTTTTTGAAACCGTTATATGATATATTCTACAAAATAATCTTCTTATTTAGAATAGTAAAATAAAAAATTTCTTTGGATTAATTTTTGGAAATTTTCTAATAATGTTTATTTTTTAATTAATAGTGATAAATATAGAATTTTACGTCAAAACTGCCTTTTAATCTAATTTATTTATATAGATAGATTGTAATATTAATTTGTTTTAATGTATAATTAGCTGATGTTTTTATCATTTAATCAAATTTTGGTCATTGGAAATAATTTCACTTTTAAATTTGACATAAACACTTGTAAATATTTTGAATGTTATTATTTCTTAAAACCCAACTTTTTGGTTTTAACAACAAGAATTAATTTTATATTAAATAATGCAACTTCTGGGTTTTGAATTTGAAAAAATAGATTCCCTATTTTGAATCAAAATTTTATAATTGTGTGAATATTAACCTTTTATTTTTATAGATTATGATTAGTAACATCAATAATTATTTTAATTACCATGGTTAAAGGGTAAATATATTAAGGACAAATAAATAATATTATAATTATATTAAACTACAGTAACACATGTCCTAATAATATTGGATATGATATTTCCAACCATGGGAATTTGTGGGTCTATTTTGGGACCCTATGGAGCCACATGGATGTGAAAATGAAATTTTAAAAGAACTAATTCATTGGAAAGAAAAATATAACATAAACATATATATTTTAATAAAAAAAATTTATATGGGGTTATATATGTGATCTCTTCGACTATAAATAGTAATTACAAAGATAAAAATATTTCATATATCATGATATTTTATTTATAATATTTATAAGTTAAATTAATAAATTTAATTTTGACAGAATGATAATGAAATGATTTTTTCATTTATAAAGGATAGAAATAAATGATATTCTAAAAGTTAAAATAAATATAATTCTGTTGTTTTGATGTCATCAATAAATTTTATGGTTTATACAGACATATTAGGTTTGAGTTAATTCCTTTTGTTCGAAGGAATCTCATTGTCTTGAATTTGAAAAAAAAAGTTTGAATAGAGTCCAAAATTGACATAATTTATAACATAAAATTTGAAATAGTTTATTAAATGATATAAAATTCATACAAATCTATGATTCATTCAAATGGTAATGATAAGTCTAAAATATAATTAATGACTCTTTTTTGGACATTTTTCATGTTTTGATAACTATTTTGATTCTCAATGTGTTGAATGGTGGATAAAATGGTAAGAGTAAAAAAGATTAAATAAAAAAGATAACGATTAACAAATATCCAAAACCAATATATATATTATTGGAGTATTTTATTTAGACAGATATTAAAATTATATTCTTACTAACTGAATTTTGACTATTTTTAATCTAAATATAATTTATAAAAAATTAATATTTCTGGTCTTTCCTAAAGTGCACCTCCTCCATCCTATAAAAGGCCCGCATCTCTACCCATTTTATCACACATCTCAAGCCCATTGTATCAAAAAATTTCATCCAAATCATATCCCAAAATCAATACCTTCTTCCTATAATCAATAAATTTTGAATAAATACATTTAAGAAATTATTTTGGTTTATATCAAAAGAAGTTAACCGATTTAGAGGTAATTTCGTCCCACACGTTCCTTTTTTATTTTCCTTCTCCACTCCCTATTCTCTTATTATAATTTGATTACATAAAAAAACTAAAAAACTAAATATGTACTAATATGTTTTTATGAGAATAATTCAAACTAAATATACACACATCTCCATTTAATGGATACGAACATACTGTTTCTGTGTACGGCGAACTACTTCCTCATAGAACAATGATTGTTTGATTTTCCCTGACCACCTCTCATGGTGGCCATTATTATGGAACTATATTTATATATGATATATATTATATTTATATTGTCTATGTTTTTATTTATATTTCATTCACAGAATACATTTATTCTCTCCATGGTGTGTAATGATGATAATTTCTTTTGAGGAAGTGCAGACTACCGCCCCCTCAAAGTGATATGACTCGTTCATGCCAAACATGGAATGTATAAAGGATTGTGTTATTTGAAATATGTAACCTATATAAAATATATTATTATACTATAATTATTATATACATTTTTATAATTTATTTTTCATTCCAATATATATGAAAATGAAATAACAGTAGCGTTAATTGGTACATACGACATACCATCTCCATGAATAGTGCATTTGATTTCATATCTCCAAATTTAATGGACTATTATGAATACATATATAATGGATCTAAATAATTATATACTGGATATATATTATATTGAAATCCTGAATACCATTCTAGAGATAATGTACTTTTGACCCCATGGAGAATTTCTAATTATATTATGTTCATTTTTGACTAAAGTACTGAATATCAACGAACAACTGAAATGAAGATAAATAATTATGTATTTTTTATAACATGATGACAAGTAATATAAATGAAATATAAAATTGAAAAGGTTCTTATGAATATAGAAATTAATTTAATTTTAATTATTTATGAATATAAATAACAAATGAGACAAGTGACACTCAAGGTAAGGGTACCTTTCATCTTCCTCTTTTAGTGAAAGACATTGTTTAAGTTATAAATTTTAATTTAAAATTTATTATTATGTGATATGTTCTTATATTTCCAATTTTATGTCCATTTTATATTTATTTTATGAGAGACCGTTTTTCTCTCATCAACTCATTTTCTAAATTTTTATGTGACACCATTAGGCTGCTGAATTTCTATTTGGTAATTTCAAAATAGAATTTCTACTCACTGGGTTTTATGCATAATACATTTATTATAATATCCCATGATTTTTTATGTAATCACTATATATTTATTTATTTTTTAATTTACATTTCCCTTTATATGTATATACTGTTCATACACATAATCTATCCATAGATAAATTCATACGTTATTTATGTAATATTTGTAAGGGATTTCTTCACAACCTCCTTTAATTGATGAATATGTTGTGGTCATACACATTTAATATCCTATAATGTGTATGTAAAACCCTATTGACTCTTTATATAATTAATTAGTATATCCTCATGATTTTTAATGTT
Source organism: Viscum album (assembly GCA_963277665.1). NCBI lineage: Eukaryota > Viridiplantae > Streptophyta > Magnoliopsida > Santalales > Viscaceae > Viscum > Viscum album. Next base: position 2,131,413,295 of record OY728120.1, read on the forward strand.
TTGTTTAATTTCATTCCTTAATGATTTTTATTCAATTGTTTCTCAAGTTGTAAGGAACTATATGTAAAACATCGTTATAAATGTTTTGATGATTTCCACCTCTAAATATATCTCATTAATGTTCATGTTTTCAAAAGTGTTTTTAGGATTTATTTATATGGAAATTAATGTTTTAAAATTCTAATTCGGTTAAATCCTCCTAGTGGTATGGTAAACTTTTATTCAAGAATACCATTTTTAAATTTTTTAAATGGTTTTGGAAATGGATGGAATATATCAATATCACGAATAGATTTATTGAAATTGATGAGTGAAATGAGGATAATTTCAAATTTTTATGTTATTATTTTGTAATGGCACTGGACATTTGACAGGTGGTAATGTGATAAACCAAAAACAAGTGGTTCCATGAAAAACCAATGGTGGGTGAGTTTGAGATATCTCTTCATTGCACTGGGTTACATGACATAGGTAAACGTTAATGTTTCTCCAAATTGATTTAGTGAATATACTTTTATGGGTATTCCAAACATAAATCCCATTGTAGATGTGAAATATACTATGTATGTGTGTGTCAGATGTCACAAGTTACCATTATATTTTATGATTTTCAAGTGTTATTCATAAATCATATGATTTCAAGAGCTATGTTAAAGATTTATGCATTCTTATTGAAAAGTATGATTTCTTTATTTGTATGTATTCATGGACTAATGATTTATTCCCATATTTTTCATTCCTTATAAATATTATTTTTCCTCACACCATGTTTTTTAAATGTTTTTTAGAGTGTATATGGAAGGGTAAGAGAAAGGAATATTTCAAGAAGATTTTTATCAAGAAAATAATTCTTGTTTTAATAAGGTAATTGTTTATGTAGTGAAAAAAATTGGATAGATTATAAGTGTCCACATTATTATATTTGAAATATAATGTAATAGTTGTGGGATTATTCAATAAAACTATAATCATGAATGTATCATCAATTTGAATTCATAACATATCTTTTGTTTTTTTAAATTTTTATGATGGGGCCTTACATGATGTTTCAAACTAAATAGAAAATGTGGGATAATCATGAGATCTTGTGTGATGGGAACAACGAAAAAAAATAACAATGGTTTCAAATATGGTGGAAAATTTGATGATATTAGAATGGAAGATCATGGGAATGATAATTCCTTTTCCACTAGGATGAATTAGATAGTTCTAAATACAGTTTTCTTTAGGGTCTAGTTTGATTAATCATATAAAAAAATAATGATTAAAATTTCAGATTGATTTAGAAAAATTATCACATCAATAGGTTGAAAATCAGGATATATACCTTTAAGATATATATATATCCCCATCCTGAATTTTTAGATAGAAAATATATAATATTTAGGAATATATATAAATAGGAAATTTCCTTTAAATCCACTAATAAATTTAATATCATGTAAAAATATGAAAATTCACCAATAGACTCAGATAAATATGATGATATTTATTAAAATCATAGGAAAATTATATCTCTGATGTAAAAATATATATAATAGGGTAAAGGAAAATATACTCTAATGCTCTGATTCATGTATTTTAAATGTAGAAAAATTGGAAAAATATTTACAACATGTCCTAAGAAGAATAAATATATGGAATCAAAATTTGATGATAAATAAGAAAACCTATAGAGGAATAAAAAACAAGTATGAAAAAATAAAGAAGGAAGACAAGAATAATGCTGATAAAATAAAAATATTACAGTTATTCCTAAAAACATTTCACCAATGAAAATATAAAAGAAACGAAACTAATGTTTTGGAATTTAATTATAGAAACTGAGACATTTCCAACCGTTTGGGAAAAGTGGATAATGATTCATTAATTATTAACATGTTAAAGATAGATGATGAAGTATGACATCAAAAAAACACTAATATCAAGATGGAATAAAATGTTATAATAATAAATATCATAGGATAAATAAACATGAAGTTAAATTTCATATAAAATAAAATGAGTATTGTAAATAGATGAAGTATCACAAAGATAAATTCAGTGAGTGAGATAGATTCTTACAAGAATATGATCTGGTGTTTATTACTCTATTAGTGGGCATTATGAAATTCTAAATAATGGTTCTTCATGGGTACTGAAATCCTTTAAAAAGTTATGATTTATTATTAAATTTTTTTAATCATAAGTCTTTATCATCTCATAATACTAAAAAATATTTCGAGGATATTCAAGTATTTTTTTCAATTATTATATCAGAAATTAATAAACATATTCATTCTTATAGTGAAGGAAGAATGAAAAATTCAGTGAAAACATTTGGAGAAATAAACCCTTAGAGAAAACCTAATATATATTTCAGGAAATATATAAAATATAAAAATAATAGATCCGACAACTAATAAAAAAGTGGAATAATTTTCAGTCAAAATAGAATGAGTTCTTCCCATAGTATGCTCAACCATTTCCTTAAAGAATGAGCTTCAAAGGTTATTTTCGGTGAAATAGAGACTATAGACCTCAAGCATGCATTTTATAGTACAACATGTATATCCATTTTAATATAAAAACAAGATCCCCAAATACATGACCACATAAACTGAAGTTCCTAGTCAGGATCCAAGTATCACTGAGAGGGGGAGGGGGTGAATCAGTGATATCTTTTTCTTTATAAGTTTATCCATTTTGAAACAACCTTCACTTCCTTTTAAAGAGTTTCTTCCCTACTGAACACACACAACCACATGAACACAATATTTACATGGTTAACTACTCAATAAGAGTAGCTACGTCCTTGGTATTGTATGGAAACAATCCAGTACCACACAATCCACTAGAAAACAATCATTTAATATGGAATACAATGAGTAGGATATACCCTTGCACACATGTAGCACTTTGAAAACAATCTAATAGTGAGTGTGCTCCTTCATAGCACAAATAGGGTAATAAAATGGATCAATTTTTCTTAATGATCTTACACAAATCAAATATTTCAATGAAATTCTTCACTTTCCTACCCAGAAGCTGGCAGGAACTCCTATACACACAACTGAATATGTGCGAAGACCCCAAATTTTCTGCACAACCTTTAGAATACCTTGCGCGCAATTCTAGTGTCTTGTGCGTAAAAGTTCCCTTTTGGTGTGAAAAACATTTTCGCGCAACTTTCCTTTTTCACGCAACTTTTTCTTTTTTTCACGCAACTTCTCAATTTTTCGTGTAGCTATCCTATTTTCGCATAGACATCTTTCTTTTCGCGCAACTAACATAGCACATAATTTATGTGAACCAGAGATCGTGGTTTCTTCTATGTGTCGAGCATTCATAAAGAGAGGGGTCACCTTATATTTATAGGCGGTCTGGACCCTGCCCGTAAAACCCCTTTCTGTGCGTAAAACCATCATTCAATTCTTGAGATTTCGTGAACCTTCATGGATTATTCGCGCACCATAGGACTTTGCCATTTTTTGACTATCCAATCAAAATACACCAATTGACCACAAAATTCCACACCACATTCCATACTGCATGCAAACACAATCATTCCCACGACATCGTATTTCGCGCACTATTCCAATATTTTGTGCATTTCATGCCTTTTCAAATTTTCACCATTCTAAGCATGAAGCACCAATTGCGCACAAAATTCTACATTATATTCCATATTGCGCGTAAATACCATCCTTTCACGTGACATCGTATTTCGCGCAAAGATCCAATTTTTTGCACACCTCATTCCTTTTCCAATTTTTGATATTCTGATCTTGAAACACCTTTTTTGCAAAAAAACATCATTCCTCTATTTCACGCATCTCGCAGATTTTTCAGGAAGCTTTTCATTTTGCACGCATCCTGCTGATTTTTTGCACAACACACTACTATTGTGCGGACCACTTTCTTTTTGCATTCAACTTGGCTAAATTTCCACACACTCCATGCCTTTGTCATTTTTCGATGTTCTGACCTTGAATAGTGCCTTTCATGCAAAAATATAAACCATCTTCAATCTTTCAAGCTCCATCCATTTCCGAAAACACATCTTCATCTCCTGATTTTTAGGCCCTAAAATTTGGCAAACACTGGAAAACGGTTCCACCTTAAACTGTGCTTTTGTGCTGCCCCCAGACTATCCATTGCATTGTCATTTCATTATTCACTACATCCCATAACAATTCTTCAGCATTCGTCCCAAACTCCACTATCGTGATATATATCCTTCGATATATCAGCTTTAGCATCGTTAGAGTTACAATGGGAATTACAGAAACATCTCTATCTTCCAGCAGCATCACTCCTTCCAATCAAAACTGTATATGACTGGCATCATCATTTCTACCCATTTCCATCATAAGGATTTCATCACATGTTATCCTGTCTTATGTTATTTGTGAAATGCATATCAGTAAAGCATCATCTAGTTTTAATTTCTTTATAATGTGAATTGATTTATCTTCTTTGACAACAAATGAAAAAACTCTGCAAATGCCAAATCATCGAACTTCATTCCCTATCCAACATGGTTCCAACATAAATAACATATCTTTATGATAAATATTTCAATAAAATAAATTTTCTTGATATTTTGGAATTATTATTTTAGAGAATTTTGATAAAAATTAACAAAAAACTCTGCCTTTTCAACTTATGATTATTTTCTTCCACTATTTAAGATACTTTTTAATAAATGAACATACCTCAATATATCCTAATAAATATATACATAAGAAACTCTTCAAGATATATTAAATTTTATTATCTTCATAAATTGAAGAAATTGAATCATACGAATGGGGTGTGATTAGATGCTCATTATGGGTAAACATAAGATGATTAAATGTATATTATAATGATGCATATGAATGTTATACTAAATAGTCATATATAATAAATCATGCAATACCGAATTTCACAACATAACAACATATCATGAAATTTATGCATTTCAAAGAAACATGTCATGCTAGAGTATTGTGGATCAATAATAGGTATAGGTAGAAATTACCTTCGTGTGTCCCACACATACACTGAAACTTTCTAGATAATAATTTTTTCCCATGTAAAAATGTCTCAGGAGATACAATATTTGACTAATGCATTGGATGTTGATATAAGACCACACCGTTCATTCATCTTTACTTCCACAGACCACATTAAATAATTTATTTATTTTAACATAATGAACTCTTGAGAAGAAAATTGGATACATTCATCAGATCATAAATATATCATTGAAGAAAAATGGGTTTTATATCCATTTCATATGGACCTATAAAAGGAAAGAATATGTATTTCTATCAATAATCATAAAATGATAAACCTGTGGAATATAAATTGGTGTCCAAAGATATTATGTAAAATTCAAGTTAAATACCATTTGATCATTATAATAAAAATATTCTATATATATCTTATAATAAAAGGGTATCTAGTAATGAAAATTATTTCTATAACAACATAATTTATAGGTATGTAGTTGAATAACCATAATAAATATATATGAAATATGGTATTTACAAATGGAATGCATAGGAATAAAATTTAATCCCATCCAATGTGGATGGTTAGAAAAGAAAAAGGTATTGATGGTTCAAATCTGTGATAGAGAAGAACATTACATAATCCATTAAGATAATTAATGAAGACATAACCATTTGAAGAATATCCTTGGACAAGATTAATATATGTCAATGGATAATTACATAGATAAAAACATTATAGGAATTTAATAAAAATAAATTTGAAAAAAAGATATATCCTTTATATTTTGAGATATTTTAAAAATAAAAAATTTATAACAGTAGGAGAAAAATAGTTTATTTAGAATACATGGACATTTGGGGACAATTTATCATATAAAATGATAAATCTAGTGAAAATATATGTTGAAAATGAAATTTAAGAAGATACTTTTCTGTAGAAAATGACCCATAAATAAAATGGTAAATTTATTTTCATTTAAAACATTTAAAAAAATAATGAAAGTTCAGATTGATTTTTATTCATCATAAAAAATAAAATAGTGGGACAAACTAGAAATAAGGTTTGATGATAAAATATGAGTGAAAATAAATTTCCTATTTTAGTCTATTAAAAATACATTTCGTAAAGACCACATCGATTAAAATTATTCTAAAACATACAATTTAAAATATATAAATAGAAAAAAAAATTACAAGAAGGTTAAACATTGGAGAAGAAAATAAATTATATATTGACTAAATGTCTATAAAAAATCATTATATTTGGAATCACATTTGGTTGATCTTGATTGTAAGATGAATTATGAAAAAGAAACCTTACTACTTGAGTATCATATAAATCAAATCAATTAAGGTAAATTAGATTTAAATTGGAATAAAAATACAATGATGAAAATATAATTCATGAAGTATATAATAAATAGGAATTATATACTACATATAATTGAATGTCTGTGTATAATAAGATGTTTTTGTCAAGAAATAGGAAGTGTTACAAGGTAAACCATTCATGATTCATGATCATTAATTTGAGAATCATTGTAAAAAGTGGTTGTAATGATTAATTAAAAAATAATATAAAATAAGTATGTAATAAAATATAACTTATTTAATATTTAGAATAATTTTTACTTTTAATAGTTCAATAAGAATATTTTTAAATTAATGGATGATTTTTTTTTAGCAAAACCCTTACTGAATTTGTAATTTTTTAGTGAAAAAACAAGAAGAAAATAACATGAACTAAAATATTATATAACATGAAATTTAGGATAATAATGATAAAAAAATACTAAATGGTAATTTGCTACACCGTTATTCAGAAAGCATTTTTTATAATAAGAAATGTGTCCCATGTGGTGAAATTCGAGACAAGAATCCATTTCCATGGGACTGATTCTCTTTATACTAGTTCCTAGCATCCGAAATAATCTAATTTAGTTTTTTAAATATTTTATTGGGAACCTTATTCATATATATCTCAGTTGATAAGGAAAATTTAGAATCATATATAATTAATTCATTGTATATTAATTTCTTATGGTTGTTATTTTGTTTGAATGTCGAATCTATGTTAGATTATTTTTGATAATGTTATACATCATATATGATATTTTAAACCTAATTAAAATAAAAAATATGAACATTATTGAACCATAATATCATTATTATTTTATTTTTATATTATATTAATGATATTATTTATGTTCACATAGCAATACTTGATAAAATATAAAGTGGCCTTCATGTAGGTGGTTAAACTGACCAATATAAGATGAAATTATAAATCATTAGGTGGGTACTATTAAGATGTTTATGAAATAATTATAATTGAATAATTTTTATATATTTATAATTTTTTATGTTGGTGAATCATAATTTATTATTTTTTATAAATATTGAACACTGAGATGAAAAATAAAATTGTTACTTCAAGGAGGTATAATTATGCATAACACGTGGGTGACATTATTTTTTTCAAGTGTATGGGGAGGAATAAATCAATGTTGTTTAATTAATATAATAACACTTCAGTAAACAAATTATTCTGAAGAATATATAATTCTATTTTTATTATAGGCATGGAAGGGAATGATTGTGTATAAAAGAAAAGGATAAAGTAATACTTGCATCGATACCATGAAAATTCTCTTGATAATATCATTATAATTGAAGGAAATATACATACATATTGTGTCTATGAGATTTAGGAAATTAAATAGAATAATGAGATATTAATATTGGTTTGTATTTCTAATATATTTCTTATTGAAGGTAATGGATTAAAATTGTGGAAGTGGAACCTTTTCATAATTGAATAAAAATGAACTTATATGAGTACACATTACTTTTTTGAGGATATGACTTCTCTATTCAATGGTCAAATACTCCAAAATTTTGGAATAATGGATTTTGGGTTGATATTGGGTTGATAAATACATAACCATGTACTTTCACATGTTTTTATTAATGTTAAAATTTATTAACTCTAATATTCTTACGTTTACCATATTTCTACTAGGGTATCTAATTTTTACACAAGTAACATATGTTTTAATAAAAATATAAAATAAAAAATCTTACCAAATAATTCTGTTTGGTTCCTAAATAGTAAATCCATTTATTATAATAAAATTTATAAATATTAAATAATTAACATTTAAATTAAAATAGATTATATATAAGAATTTTTTTTATAAATATAAATGTTGTTATAATAATTATATGTTCTTAAAATAATTTATAAATTATTAATAAATAATTTTTTTACTATAATTATATATCTATTTAATCAAAATTTACATTCTATTTTAATAATATATTAACTAGGATAAATTGATAAAGAATACACTATGTGAAAAAATGAATCTCTACAAATAATAATTTCAACATTATCAATATAATAAACATTAAACGTAATAATATCATTTCCATTATTCGGAATGAAAATTAATTTATAAAAAAATATGGACACGATGATATCAAATATTGAATATTTTTTTTGTAATTTATAAAAGTGAAGATAATTTTTTTTTTTAAATTTATGGGCAACAAAATATTTTTTTAGTGAAATTTTTTTAATGACATCAAAAAATGATAAACATGTGTTTTATAAAATCAAAGTAGTGTTTCTAAATGATTTATATCAGTTTTTAAATATAAATATTTTAAATAAAACTTGTTTAATAAACAATTAATACATTTTCATATTAAGATAATGTTTTAAAATTGATCGTTTTTAAGAAAAACATATATTTTATATATTCTTATTAAAATGAATTAATTTATAAAAATCTCTAAAATTATCCTAGATATTACATAAATAATGAAACAAAAAATAATGTTAATTCATTCAAATTAAAATTAACGAATTTATAATTATATCCTTCAAATGAAACCATAATACATTAAAAATTGTTTTTCGTGAAAAATACTACATTAGTTCATTAACCATTCATAATCTTATTTTATATTATTTTATAATTGATTATAATATTTTTTACTATGGATTTTAATATTATTAATTTTTATTAATAATATTCATCTCATATTCTGGGTATCATTTTATATCATGGTTCCATATAAAATAATCATTTAGAAAAATTTAATGAAAAAATACGGTGAAATATAAAGTCATTAAAATGAAGTTTGATGTTTTGGTGGTGATATTCCTAACAATGAACTAACATGATTATAAAAAGGAAAAAAATATAATTCATTAATGAATTGTATATAAAATATAATTGATGGGATCGAGGTTATGTGTGGAATATACAATTAGTAATGTTATAATGTTAAGGAATGATTGGTTATGATTTTTGGTCAACCATAAAAATTAATAAATGGGAGAATATCCAACAAATAAAAAAGGATAAACATTTATTAATCCTGGAGGGAGACTTTAATGAGAAAAAGTGTAATAGACCCTTGATTTTATATACCAGATTTGATTCACATATTATATAATATACCAGGTTCATAATATTTATTGAGAAACATGATGGGGGTGCATTAACTGATAAAAATAAAATCACATTAAAAATTAAAGGAGATTGATATTTTGAGATTGATCGTAACTAGAATAATTCATATGACATATCACTTATTTATTATCTAAAAAATCAATTAAGAGAGATTTATTTATGTGATAAGATAAATAAGGTTATATTAAATAAGGAAACATGTCTTCTTAATAGATTTGAAGATGGAAGGAATACCATTATATGATAAATAACCCATGGGAATTTACATCAAATTTGAGATCCTATAAATTACTCCTATATCAGTGCTAGAGAAGTGAAAAATATATATTATAGATGACTTATTTTCATTAGTAAAAATAATTTTTCAAAATATCTCTAAGGAAGCTTTGGTGAGGGATCTAACCCTATTTAACAGATTGAGAGATATTATTTCATTTTCATATTAAAATTGAAATGGTTATTGGTTGACACAAATTTGTGGAGATGCAACCAATTTTCACTATCAAATTAGCACACTCAATTTTTTTAGTGCATATGGGAAAAAATACATAATGTTTTTACAATAATTTTATTACATTTATATATTATTATAATATAATGAAAATAGTGTTATTCATGTAGAATACTTTTTGATTAGTGAACATGTTCCAAATTTAAAATAGATTAGACCATGGAATGATCCTATGGACACTAATAACTAATAATATAAATAATTATACATGAAATAATTTTGATTCCCACCATCTAACATGTCAAATTAAACATCTATAATGAAACCCCTACAGACCACAACATAATTGGGTTGCTTAAAAATGAATATATAAATTTTGGAAGTGAGGAGAATAATTTTTGGTGACTTTAATTAACAAATTTTTGTTTAGAGAGAGGCTATATATGCAATATTGGACATCCAAACTATATTTGTTCCTTGAAAAATTAAAAATTTAACTCGTCTGTAATGATCCAAGGCCTTAATTATGGAATATTTTTTGTAATGAGCTAAAGAGTATCTTTTATGGATAGATATAAAATGGGAATGCCCAATGATTTTATAATAGAAAATGGTAGAAAATTTTTTAATTGTTGTGATGTTAATATTATTTAAAATAAACCTACAAAGAATGATTTTGTTGTAGTAATTTTTTATGAATATAATTAAAATGACATGAATATTTCTAGAATGAACTGTAAAAAATGATTCTTAATAAATTACGAGAGGTATTGAATCAGATCAAACAAATGATAAAGATGATGTTTCTATGAGAATTATGCCAAAATATCAAAAGCTAAGGAATCATGTGGAGAAAGAGAACATTGATAGAGATAAATAAATACCAATCTAGACCAGATAATGGTTTCATATTGAAAATAAAATTTCATTAATCTCCCATTTTGTGAACAATTCAGTGGTTGATGTATTTAAATATAAAGTATCAATTTGAACTATAGATGAAGAGCTAAATCACATTGAGTAGAATTACACATTGTATATTTTCTCAAAAAAAATTGTGAAAATATATCAAAAAAATGTTGGTACATAGAAAAAAATAAATGATATTTGAAATGTATTCATAATTAATGAAATTATTTTTTTCATATTTTAATATCAAATTAAAGTGATTTATTTTGAATATACATTTTATCTTATTGATTTTTTTGAATCCACATGAATATTTTTTGGTATGGTATTACATTGAAAATATAATATTTACCAAATGGTTTTCATGTCTTCCTTTAATAATTTTGATCCTAAAGATTAATTTTATAAATAGAAAACTGATGGATTTTCATTATAATTATGGCACAATAGTGTATAAATTATTTAATTAAATATATTCTATAGAAATTGTTATGGGTAAGGGATTAAATGATATAATACTATATTAAGTTATTATGATTCATTAAATGAATGTTGTGGAACAACATATACATAAATGAAATGAAAATAGGTTGAGTCACTATAAATATATATATTTTGGATATAATTTCTCCAAGTGATCAGGAAGATACATGTAAATTGTTTTCCAACAAAATGATGTACTAGTTCAAGCTGTTAGTTCTAGGTGATTTGAGATAATTCCTTTTAATACATGTATTGAAATAATTAAAAAAAAATTACTTTCCCATGAATTTTATTATATAGATTTATTAAACAAAATTAATGGGGGAGTCAATTTCTGTATATAATAATATTCAATGGGTACAAGTATTATAAATAGATAATGATAGTGTGATTGTAAATAGAAGAAAATAAATAGATTGATTATATGTTTTCTCAAATACTCTATTCAAGATAAATTTTATGATACGAGTATTTGTTTAATATTTCAGAGTGACCCAAATGAGTCCCATAGAGTGGATGTTTAATGTATTTTGACTTATGCCAATGGGAATATGTGTTAAGGACCACTCAATATGATGAAAAATAATTTTATTTCTTCTATGTTTATATATATAGATTATGTATGTGTTTTAAATGATATAATATCCACTTCTAGTGGACTTTTTACTTTACATATATTTCAATGAGTTTGTACTGAAAGAAATATAATTTAGTCCCTCATAGTACTATAGAAGATGAATGTGTAGTTATTACTAATTCATGAACTCAAATTTATTTTATTGAAAAAAAGTTGTATAATTTGAGGGATAAAATTGAGAATCCTATTAGAATTACATAATATAATAATAAAATAATGATATATTTGAAAACAAAATGTAATACATGAGCTCTATGAATAATTATATTTTGTATAATTGAATTAAAGAGATGGTGTCCAATGGATACAATAATATATAACTTCATCTTTCTCATGATCAAATTTCTAATATTTTCCCCATGGTTATACATAAAGTTGTATTTGAGACCTTAAGGATAAGCATGGGTTTTCCCCTCCCATATAATTAATAATCTTTCTGTTGGACCCCCACTAAGTCATTTCTTATTCTGTAAAATTGGGAGATAAGGGGAAGAACTCTTACATTGAAAAGTACCTCCATTTTCATGTAAATATGACTAAGTGGATGTACATATTGTGAAATAGGGGACATGTGCGAAGAATTGATTTCATTATTTGAGGGGTAATCAACTATAACCTGGGAGAAAGGTTGCATGTCACCATGGGAAAGAGTTATATAAAAAACACTACTAAAACATCATTTTGGTGTATATATTTTTGTATATAAGAAGATTATGATTTGGTGTCTCCTTAATGAGAAGATTATTTTCGAGATGTTTTTGAGAAATAGTTTCAGGGTTTGAAAAAAAATAAATAAATGGTAGATTGATGTGACCATGTATTATTATTTTATCATTATTCTCATTCCTAGATGATAACTGTTTTAAAATATTTGAATAAGGGTGAATATCGTATAAGGAAGATCTGGTAAGAATTGAAGACTGTATCAAAGAGCATGTGTTATTGAGATATTTAAATGGTCGATTTATTTTCATGGAGTTGATCCAACAAGGTTGATAGGTTTTTTATATAGTTGTTCCGACACATTGAAATAATTAATGAATTTTTGCCTTAGAATCACTTCATATGTTAGGTTTTCTGACTTGTGTTGAGTCACATACATAGGAAAATTTAAATTTTGATATATTAGGTAAAATTTCTTGTAACTATATTTTGAATAATATAAAGAAATTAAATAATACGAGTTTTCTAATACATTCTTATGGGATTTAAACCATGATCAATAATGTAATCTTGACTCAAGTAAAGGAATGTTAAAGGTGGTTTTACAACAAAAGTACGAGATCCACTTTTTATTATACATATGACCATGCATGTGGGGTTTTATAATGAATTCAAAGATGTGTATTTTGGGGATGTTGAGATCATGATAATTCATTTTCTCATAAATTAATAAATAATCAGCCATTAAGAGGAAAAATATAATGTTTTAACCGTGGTATTAATTTATTTTCAATGAGTATATAGTTGTGAATATTTATAATTGTTTAAAATGATGAATCTAACCTGATATATGCAATGGTAGTTTCCATAAACATTATAGACATATATTTTCATGTCAAATATACTCTTATTTTATGATAATATAGAATAAAAGGGTATTTATGACATTAAAAAATAGAGGAAGATATGTTTTTTGTCAATGTGAAAAGATATAGAGAACTAACACTTGTTACTGGACTTTTCTTTTCAAAGAGGTCCAAATAATGTTGATTCAAGATTCATTGATCCATATTTTTTCTATTGTTGTGGAATTACAATAACATTTCATGCAAAATATTATGTTTGGGATGATAATACAAAACTAGTTACGTGAAATTTGATTTTTTTCTAATTGAAACAAATAATTCATGTATTCAATAAACATTCAAATAATGAGATATTTTGTTTGATTAAGAATAATCCTAATGAAAATTGATTTCTTGATTCATTTTAGAGAAAAATAAGAAGTTTATAAGAATATGTGGTACCCATCTAAATAATGAAAATATTACCTACAAGTGAAATAGATCTTAAAATCATTAAATATTTATTCTAATTATAGTTTTTTTCAATAATATTTATTTATAATTATATGAATATCTATTTTTGTGGTTGATTTCCAAATCGGTAGGGAGTAAGCCCTCACTCTAAGGCCAAACGTTTTAAATATATATTATGTGTTACTTGTATCTGATATTCTTCTATATGAGTGGGGAAGTGTTTTTAAAGATTTAAATTAATAATTAGTATGTATCATAGATTTTATTATGTATATGGAATTTAAAAAAAATAGATACTAAGGAATCATCCCCCCTCCCAGTTTGGCTCCAATTGAATTTGTCTCAACATATTCAAATATTGACCCAACCTGTTATTCAATATAAAGGGGATTCTGAATAAATAGTAGAGGGGTAAATATATTATTCATATAAATTTTAAAAAACACAATAATTAATTCATATAAACTAGTATATAATATGGAACCTATACAATACTTCACCAATCACCTTTTTTTATTTAAAAAAATATAATAATTTCACAAAAAGAATTTAACTATTTGATAATTATAAAAATTAAATCCATTTCATAAAAATAATTTTCTACCTATGATAAATTTGTTTCTATGTAAAATCATTAATTAGTGAAAAAATTAATTTTTAAAATAAATTATATTTTCGGAAAATATTAAAAATTTATTATGGATTCATAAAATTATTTTAATATTTTTTAACAATATATGTTATCATAAAACCATTTAATTTATATATATATATTTAACTTACATGAAATATATATATATATTACCAAAAAACCACTACTCATTATTTTTGTCATAATTTTATTTTAATATATTTATCACCATAATATACCTTCATTTTATTTATATTTATTAAGTTAAAAAAATATTATTTTATTATTAATTCCTAAAAAATTACAATTTTCACCCTTAGTTAATGTCAACATCTAGTTTATATATATTTAATCAAATTCATCTGTATATTAAGATATTTTTTTATTTGTGTAAACACAATTTCATTTCTAAAATTATTCACATTTTAATAATACTTATCCCATGGATATATAAAACCTTATCATAATTACCTGAAATATCATGGAAAGGCATACAATAGTATAACTTTCTTGGATTGTTTAACCTGCATTGCCATTGTTGTGATTTCTACTAACTTAAACATCTCATGTAGATGATCACACTTGAGTTTCAAGTACTCATATGATACTTGATATTGGGGATTAGAGAACCTCAATGATTCAAACTCCCTCTCATACTTCAATAAATGAGCTTCTTGGGGGACAATCCTACCTATTAAGTCAATCATTTTTCCATAACACATCAATTAAATAATATCATTACAATTAATATTTTTCAATTCTAATAGTAAAATCATAATTTTTATATTTATAATAGTTATAATGATCAATTTTAGTAATTTCCAACAGTTATATTATGACTATATTTATTCTCCAAATGTGTTGTTTAAAATTATTAATAATGTTTTGTTGTTCTTTATTCCCTGGTTAAATTATTTTATATTATAGTATGTTAATATATAGTTCAAACACATTTTTATCCATATGTATATTTTTATATATTATTTTCTCAGTAATTATATTCTTCCTCCCTTTAAAATTTTGCCCGTAAATTTTCCTTCCATGCAATAATATGGAAACAGATAATGGTAATTTCATTCCATTACTACTTGAGGAACCCATGTTTCTTATTCAATATTTAGGTTTTTCCAAAGAAAATTGACCATTATTCTTTTGTTATTATGTTGTAATTTTCTTCTATTTCATAATATCTTAATTGTATGCTCCTAGGAATAGGTATCATGAGCCAATTATACAACCTATGGATTTACTAAATATAATAGAATTGGTATATACTTACAGAATAGGGATTTGTGGAACAGATCCTGTAAATTAGACATGTTTTGGTTTATCACACAGATATTTTAAATTATATTTATTTTATAAAATTATAATCTATTTATTATCTTTTGATACATACAACACTAACTTTTTAAATGAAGAAAATTATTTTGATAGCGTATACAACACATAAAACATAGACTAATTAGACTGCAAGACATTATTTAAATATGACCATCATAACCTTGACCAAGAATTTGAAGGTATAATTATTGATAATTAAACTATCAAATATAAATATAATTTTGTTAATCAATAAAAATTTATTGATATATTTGTTGTTAACTATTAATAAAATTTTACGTCATTTTATTATTAAAAATAAAAGTCTTTATAGAAAGGATTTATACTTAGTTTTATGTTTGGAATTACAATAAATTTATACCAATTTTAGATATTTTGTTTTATAAAAATAATATAATTTTTTAATCATCTTATAAAAATTATCATCATAAGGACATTTTTTATTTTTCTAAAAAGAGTAATTTTTAGTGAAGAGGGAAAAATATTTACTTTTCAAATATTGCTATGCCTTTTCAATAAATTATGTACCATTAATGTACCATTACCCATCGAATTTTATATCTATGTAACAAAATAATTATTCAATGGTATTTAATGTAATTAACTTCATTGGAATCATCTTTATACCTGATGTTGATATTAGTTCATTTTTATGCTTAAAAATCAAAAATTTATAAAAACTATTTTTAATTGAATTATTCACATTTTTTGAGAAGAATTAATATATTCATTAATAATGAGTTATTTAAACTCACTTCTATTCCAGGAATGATATTTTACTTACTGAAGGTCATTCTCTGGCAGAGGGAATGATTGGCCCTTTCGACTGAACTGGTGGCTGACTAGTGTTGGGAACATCCAGTTCCTCACTATTCAAAGCAAATGGAGTGACTATAGGATGAGGTATAGATGACTAATAATTGTTCGTAATATAGAATGGCAGATCACAACATTTTTGGGGTGGCTCTACATGATCATGAAACACAAACGATAGTGAAGGCAGACCTGATGACACCAGATGAAAAGGTTGTACGTGCTGAGCTCTGCACTGGTCCTACTTTCTAGTTTCAGTGGCATGCACAACCTAGTAGGAAGTACTGACCGAGGCACCCCAATGACCCATATTTCCAAAGCTTCATCGACTCTAGTGATGGCTGGGAACATTGGGTGGATCCATTTGTCACTCTTTTCCATCATAAATCATATAGGGTTTTACTAGCTCTACAGTGTTATCCAAGGCATGCCCTTGACTGCTGGTTGAAGAAACCTACACTACTAGATGGAAACTTGGGGGAATTTCAATCTCTGGGAGCATGAATTCACCGAGAGTATATGATGATGATGAGACTAGATGGGGGCTTTGTTTTCCCTTACGTCGTCGATGCCTACTCTTCTGGGAAGAGGAAGGTTGGGCCATTGATATAGAAGTATTTCTTACAGGTGACGCGAAATCTTCTAAAGTCTTAGGAAGAATACAAAATTCAAGGAAAATACCATGTAAATGAGATTCTATTTGACGATCCATCTAGTGATTATACATCTGGGATCTACAGTTAGAAACCTAGTGCCACTCACCTTCACTTTCACTACAGCATTCTGGCTACACGAAGTCACATGCCACCTTTGATGGAGTTAGTCCTAACCTGAGTATGGTCTTATCAACCTAGTCTTGATCCCAATAATTAAACACATAACACTATTTTAGGGATTTTCCCATGATCCAGTGATAGGGGAAGTTATTGGGGCGATCATTGAGATCTGCCTCTTCTTTCCTTTTACACTCAGAAAAACATGGATGTCCTTATTCTAAGGAGCCTAAAATATAAATGGGGACCTGATTCTCATTGAATGAGTAGGTATGGTTTATCTTAATTTGGAAGGGGGATCTGTGAGTCTAGCCTGGATGAGGGGATAGAGGAGCTTGTCGAGGAGACGGGACCTGGTTATCTAGCATGGGCGGTAGGAGCACATTACATGGAGGCACCTACTGATTCTGAGGTGGATGCTACTGGGTCGGAGGCTATGCCTGATGTGGAGGGACTAGGCACGATTATAGAGGTGTATCTACAAAAAATACCTCTAGTTTCCTGGGGGCCTCTATCAACGCCACCACGATAGGCTCATTCTAGGAGGCCCTTATTGTAGGAATTGAAGTAGGAAACAAATGTTCCTGCATGGCCTGCTGCAAGGCTTCCTCTAGACACCAGGACATATTAGGGATGTCTCAGAATCCCCCAGGGTTATTCTAAGTAATGAGATAGGGGACCAGTTATGTCTTCACATTACCCAGACACATTTTCAGTAGTTGTTCCTGAGTTTGCAGCATGTCCAACGAATAGGTAAGGCATTTCCACCATGCGATGAAGTCTGTGATGCATTCGTCGGGCCCCTATTTGTAGTTGATTTGGACTTCCATACTCATCATCAAGGTTGAAGAGATGAAATGGTAGAGAAACTCTCTATGGAGGTCTTCACAGCCGGTGACTGACCCGATGTGTAGCTGGTTGTAATAGTCAAATGTAGGCCCTTCGAATTTATGTACGAAGCATCAGAGTTGGGAGGATTCGTGTTATGGAGTCCCTAGAATGTGTCCACACATTGAGATGAAGTTGGATAGACGTTGAAACAGATTTCCCACCCCATTAAAGGGGGCATGTTTTGGTTTCTGAAACCCAGGGGTATTTGCATATCATCGACCCATACGGGATATGGATTTCCCTCAGGAGGGATTTCCACCTCTATTGTTTTGAATTCCATGATTAGTGAAATGAATGACTACATTGGATCATTTGGGTAGGGTTTCATACCTTTATGATTATCTCTAAGAACTAGTTATTTGGCGAGTTCTTCCACATTATAAGGAGGCCCCATGGCTTATGGAGAAGTTGGTGGGATGGACCGCGGAGTGGCAGGTGGATCCTGAGCTAGGTATCAGGGATTATCATTCCACTAAGGTGGATTTGGTGACACATACCTTTCTATCTTCTCATAAGTTCCAGCCTCTATCCAGGCTACGTGGGCAGAATAGTCAGGGTCAGCTGGAGGAAATTTTCCGGGTGGATATTCTACCTGTCCCTACTGTCCCGGCTAAGGATCACAAAAATTTGGTTACCTCTCCATGGTATTTTCAGGAATAAGGTCATCAAACATTTTTTTATCTATGAGCTGAGGAAGCAACACGGATTTTTTGGGATCATCCTCTGTCTTTCACATTGATCCAAATAAGTTGGATGGTTTGATGACCCCAAGATGCTCCTTACACTTATTAGGATTCTGGAAGAGGGATATTGACATGGTAGGTACAGAATGACCCAATAAGTTTCTATGGTGTTGGGTAACTCCTCCCAATAGATCCAACAGTTTTGGCACTCTCCTAGGGGGGTATGTTTTCTCCAAAATGCACTTTCTCTGTCTGTTCCTCTGATAGATCATCCATATTAACCATGAATCTACCTGGAGGCATATCCTTTATATCTCCTAAAAGTCCAGACTGGAACCAGATAGAACAGAAATAGAGGGGTGCGTACTAACCCCAACCACATATCTACACGTGGGGGGATGTTTCCTTGATAATCCTTCTGAGAAAATTAATGCATTGGATGCATTGTCGTTGGACGGTCATATAGCGGTCTAGTGAATGAGGGAATTGTGCCACGGGGATTGGGGCCAAATCATCTAGAAGACCATGTTTAATGATTACATTGATGTGGGCATAAGTATTGGGTTTATTCATTTTCCAATGATGAAGAAAAAAGTGAGTTTCCCATAGGGTTAGGTGAAAACACATATCTTCTTCCTGGGTGAGCGATTCAAGCACACTGTAATTTAGTGCTGCAACTATCCCAAAACATCTCTAGGAAATGTTCTTCCATAAGAATTTTCCATAAGCATCCTGAATCAAACTCAGGTTATGGACCTTGGATTCTCCACTCGTCAACCAGAGGCGGTTGCTGAATCGGTTGAGGTACTGTTGTAGACCGTTGAGACGGTAGGGAGCCTGGGTATAATATGACAAGTGAGTTGATAAGCCAATGCATCTTAGGAAATCCTCGGAAGAGTGCAGTGACTTAACAACCACATCATGATATGACGGGATGGCGACCAATCATTCTGGTATAGGGACTACAGCTGCGTGTGGTGGTCCATGCTATTTCTCGTCCTCCATTGATCCCCATAATAACACTCCATGCTCTCTGGTTGAGGTAGAGGGTGCTCCTGGATATGATGGTATTTATTTTATAGACAGGCCCTAGGGAGACAAAAAATCTTCATCCTCCTTGATGTATCTGCAAAGGGAGGTAGGGATTAGGTGGACCTCACATTTTAGAAGAATGAGGCTGATGTGCCTCTTCCGTGCCCCGGCCCACAGCATAGAGGATATAGGTGAGGGTTCCATGTCCGAATCATATTTTGGCTCAAAATATGAGAAGAAAATAGGTTTAATATCGGTCTGAATCTTCTCGGCCTTATTTTTATGGTGGTGAAAACCTGCCCTCATACCCTAGGATGGCTCTTCATGACAGAGTAGATTTTTTTCTCTAGGAGGGCCTTTGGACGAACTGGTTTTAGGGCAGATAGGACATCCACCTGGGCGAGCCGGGGTATAAGGAGTAGCTGGAAATGTGTCAAAGGGAACACGAGGAGGACCTCTTTGTCCACAGGTTGAAGTGTGGAGGGATTCTCCACATGATTTTCAGGAGCGGTAAATACCTCATCTGGAGCTGGTGGGAGCATGGGCAAGGCCTCCATGCTTATTTATGAAGTGAGACAAACACCTTATTATCTAGTTTCTGGGACTAAGAGGACCCTCGTCAGGTGCTGTAAGGAAATAGGAAAGACCCCCACGCTGATGGTTGACCAACTGTGTATCATCATCCCACTGGTTCCTTGAAATAAGAAGAAAAGATCCATTCATGAAGTCATGTGTTTGAAAGAGGCTTTCATTCTGACCATCACTACAGCGAGGAGGACCGTTATTCAGATTGAAGATAGTGTGGGGAGGACCTCCATGACGAGTATGGGAGTGGGACAGACCTATGATCTCTTTAGTGATGGTATGGGGAGGACCTCCATACTAGGTGTCATTGCCTCGTGTCATCATACGGCAGGTTCTACCTAGGTCAGCATACAAGAGAGTCAAACCAGCCTCCCTTTAGGGCAGTTTGGGACTCGATCTGGGCTGGGCGTATGAGTGACCATGATCATCATAAATAGTGGACTAGTTGTATATGTAAACAGTGGTATGGTCCACTATATTCATTGACGTTGATGCCCCTCAGTGGGAGTCCTCCTCAGCCCGTGCACGACGCTGGAGTTAGGTTTACATGACTGCGGATTGTGGTGTACGAACATAGCTTACCTAATCCTAAGCCAATGGGGCCAGATGTTGGAATTGATGCATCCAAGGGGGACCCCTCCTTGGGTGCCCTTGGAAAGAGATATCGGCAGTGCGAGCCCGTTCATCCCTCCCCTCATCATCATAGGGGTGGGAGTCATCGAAGAGTTCTGAGGTGAGGCTCCCGAAATAGTTTTTCATCAGAGTGGGGAGAAATGGATCCATGTGCGGCCCATGGTGGTGATGGTGGCAATGAGGCACATAGGCATCTATGTCTTGATGGTACATATCCTGGTTTGGGATAATCCCCTCATCGCATCAATGAACAAAGTCATTTAACACCCTTCACTGAATGATTTTATAAGGGAGATGGGGATTGGGTGCCCAACAACATGGAAATGGAGGCTATCATTGGAGGGTTGAGGCCGCGTGAGGTTTCAGCATTGACATTTCCCCATCCAATATGTTGGTGGGTGGGTGGTGATCATTATCCTTTGAGGACTACCTGGTTCCTTCAAAGCATGGAGATTAAACCATTAGTGCTAAAAAGGAAAGATACATCCAGTTCTGCAGCGCCATTCCATCTTCTATTATTGGTAAGAAGGATCCACAGTGACAACATTGTAGACTATGATGTTTAACGTTCAACATCCCCAATTTCTAGGGAGTGTAATGCAAGGCCCACTATTTTCATGGCAGGACCTAACACCAGATTCATGGATTTGGTGACACGCTAATCAATAGATTTCTCAAACACTACTAATCTCCATATTGAGGAGATTAACTTCACACACGATTCACCATTTCTGTATATGATTCTTTTTCAGGGGTACACATCGGTCTGTTTCAGAGGACCCGTAGCTTGTTACATCGATTTACCACTTTGCAAAGGAAGGAAGCATCCATTGCTTATATGGAGATGTTATTTCCTTGATTGAAACAGGGTGAATGGATATAGGGTCCCCCTTATGTGGATTCATCCTCAAAGCATGTTATCAAGTCCGGTTTTCCCTCATATAGTTATAACATTTTTTGTGAAACTCTTTCCAGTCACATATCTTCATGGACACTGGTTAATTAAGCTGATTCTGTTAGGAAATTCCAAGTGTTCTACTCAAGGAATCAACTTTTGGTCGAGTGATTTGTCATGTTGGACATCAATGGCTTGTCTATAATCTAGAAGACTGATATGTCTGGGTTTTTACCATTTTGATAGGGCCTATCTAGGGTGTGGAAGCCCGATACATCCCACATAGAATGCGGGTAATTATATGCCACAATCATGTCCTTGAGTATTTCCTCATCTTCCCATGTTTCACACATGGTATGACATGGTTTTAACATCTATATGAGATGGATTCAACTGATCATAACACTGACAAGAGTAGATGAGATGTGTGAAACCCCTGGAGGGATCACTGATGTCGGCGCTAACGTGTGGTTAGTTACCTAAATACTACTAGAAATAGTGAGAAGTTGGATGAAATGATCTAACCGGGATGTGGAGGCATGGGAAATAATCTTGTTGGGTATGGATTGTTATGAGTGGATGGGGGAGTGATATAGAGCTAGCTTGAGGGAGAATATTATATTGGGTTTGAGCCACAATATACTTCCAACGTATCCCCGTGGTAGGGAATCAAAGTCTGAGTAGTTCGGTGATGCAATGGGACACCTGAGGAGGTGAACCATGAGAGTGGACTAATGGATGTGACCCAAAGGAAATAGATCCTTGTGCTCGGGGAATGATCTTCTTGGGACACGTAGGCTCGAGGGAAATACCATGTTGAGACATGGCTGATGGGTTTGAACCTCCAGGAGGATTCTTACGTATCCCCGAGGTATGGAAACAAAATTCAAGTAGTTCAGTATGGGGGTATAGAATTAGGATGTACACATAAGACAACGACCTGACATTATACTGGGGATTACGCATGGTTATCAGCCTGGGATTGTCTGATTCCAAGGGGACTGACTAGAGATGTGAATCCCGACAAAGGGGACTTCAACGAATTATCATCATTTTTGAACTATAACAGCATAACACTGGATGTTGTAAAATGGATTACCTTTAATTGGGGAACACAATGGCTTACCGTTGATTGGGGTTTACAAAACCTTAATGATGAATGGTTCTCCAATGTCTTACCACTGGTTGGGGTAAACCATATTACCATTGGATGTGGTATAACGACTTAACGTCGATTGGGGTTGGTCCATAGGGAGGAATTCTACATACCATTCATAGGAGACAAGTATGAAGGCCTAAATTGTTTGAATGAATAAATTTTATTCTGATGAGGGACAGAAGGGGTTGTACAGTTTAACATCATGAAGGACGAGGGTGGATCGATGTATAATGGGCGGGACCTTTGGGTGTTGGGAATGAACCTTAGGGTGGATTCTTATGTACCGTGCCATTGAAATTATCCAAATCCATGTAGTTAAGATGATTTTGGATAAGTTATTACGCTCTAGGGAGAACTACAGATGATACCATCAATGATACATAATATAATCCCACCTAAGTCATGCTCAGCGTGAGAAACAAGAGGCATCAATTACATGATGATCACGTCGTGTATGGTGCGTTTGTTGGAAGTGTTGTGTGGCTTACACATGGTTAGCATCCCCATGAGGAAATAGAGGCATACACATGATTTTCTGCCCAATAGTTGGATATTGGGACATACACTAGGATGGAGTCCCAGTGGTGAAAATGATCGAAGGGAGAGGGATGGGATAAAAAATACCCTGGTGCCCATAACCCCCCTGATCAATGATACAAAAGAGAGGATGGGGATTAGAGGTGATGCCTCATTCAATAAGAGATATGAGCTTACACTTAGATGGCTTCCCTCCTCACGAAAAGGAACCACTCCAAAAAAGAGGTCCTCATTCCATGTGAGGAAGATCTCACTCCCATGGAGAGGTGTGGGCATAGAGTATGTCAGTGACGGGGCAACATATGGGTGATGCATGAGGTTAGGTAACATTTTAACGTCATGTATAGAGGATGATGTAACATGGAATTTTAACTTCGTACAGCTTGGACGAGGCGGGTTCACTCCGCACCCCTATGACTTTTATAACTGATACATGTCCCCCTTGAGGAAGGACATGAATCAAAAATTTTGGGGCATTGGACTATTGTGGAGTGATACAATGAGGGGCCCACATTAGCAATGCTATGACAACAAGAAATATCCATTAGAGTGCTTATGCAAAGAAGCATGAGGAAAAGAAAGACAACATGAAACAACGCCTATGGGACCATGAATTCACTTCCTATGAACCTGGAGCGTCATGTGGGAAAATGGTTTACGTTACAAAGTGGGTCACAGGAAGAGGCTTCGTGAAGCTCTAGTGCTCCATGTAATGGAGGGGCTTCACAAAGGGGTATTCTTTGCGAAGTGGGGTGGACTTGACTAGGAATGTACTTCGCAAAACATGAGTGCTTTTGGAATACCAGGGTCCCCATAAGGATCTCCTTCCTTTGAGAAGGATGGTGGACTTCGTGAAGGGAATCCCTGCATGGAGAGAGGTTGAGTTTAATCCAAAGGAAAGGCACTTCATGATGCTCAAGTACCTCGAAGAGCTATTTTTTTCAGATCAGAAAGTGCTTTGATATTTGAAAGGTGATAAGGTGAAATGGTTTGAGTATCCATCCGTTGGCAATGTGGGGAGCCCGATATTTATAAGCAAGATATTGAACATAGCAGGAATTTCATGGCGTGAAGCCATGTGTCACCCTGTCATAACCATGGAGCCTCCGGCCTCTTTGCTCTATAGAGGCTTCGCAAACGTCTTTCGGATTGCAGATACACCCGACTCTTTGAATAAAGGAGGAATAAAAAAGGCCTTGGGTATCGTGGATTTTCCCACTAATTCTCTTCGCGGCGTTCGATAAGAGGGAATCATGGTGCCGTCCGTGGTGCTATGGGGATCCACGAATAGGCTTCGCAAGGAAGCCTCAAGGAAGTTTGTATCCTATTTACAATTTTTTCCACTTCACAAATATTGGCACCAACAAAACTATAACATAATTTATTAAATAACTGGGTAAATGTTTGGATACCAGTTCAGGTTGAAGCATGTAGATGGGTGTTAACGTTAATATACTATGTTATTTTTTATATGGATATGTTTAAACTATTTATGTTTATATTACGTGAGCTTGATTTTATAGATTTCATTGGTGGTGGCCTACTGGGATTTATATCACACCCTATCTAGGAACATTTTTTCACTCAGGGAGATTAAATTTAAGAATGTGTGGACATGGAGAATAATCCTTCTTTATACATGTTATTTCATACATGAATTGAGATAAATCAAGGTAGTAGATGATCGGGAAGGGATTGGGATTATAGATTGATTTTTGTTTCCTTTTTCTTATTTTTGATATCATTGTATTCCATCAACCTTGTTCCAGTTTTTCTATCATTATAAATGCATGAAATATTTCATCATTATCTTTTAAGTATTTTAAAAGGATGTTTAATTGTATATTATTCCTATCAACTTCTATTTTTTAATATTCATTATATACATATTACACTATTTACCAGTAATATATATATTCGATTGTTCCACACTCTTGTGATGAGGGAATAGTCTCCAAACAAACACAACCTAGGCCCTTTCTACTAGTCATCAGCATTTAAAATTTAGGGAGATGTGTTTGAGGCTATGTTTCCCATCTAGATAAGGGCACCTCTAAGTGTCATTCATGTGTGGGACATCACAACATTATCCCGACACATCGGTTTAATACATTTCCTAATATCAATGGATTAATAAGGATAATTTGGGTTTCTTGAGTGAAAGATATTATTGTATAAAATATCATCCATATGAAGATATTTATCACATCCTCTATTCCAATCCATATAGTATGCTTTCAATAGGGCTTTAATTGTATATATACTCTAGTTATTTTTTCTATTAGTTTGAGGGTGATAATTTTAATTAAAGCTCCACTTAATGTCTACAGTATGTTGGAGATTCTAATAAATCATTGATGTTAATCTTAAATCCCGATATAATATAATTGATAGTGGTGTAACATGCATATATTCCACTTCTCTAATGTATATCATTTCATTTTGATCCAGTGAGATGTACCCTCAAATTTTAATGAAATGTTAATTATTTTTAAGATGATCTGCCACATAACATATTGAATTATTTCCAAATTATGTCATTTGAAAGAAGTAACAATGTACCTGGTGATGATTTACCATTTTAATTTAGGTAAGAGTAAATGATTCATCATCCCATTATTATTTTTTCATTCTTCCTTCATTTGTTTATATACCTTGTACATTGAAGAATATTTTGTGGTCTTTTCCATTATATTGTCCCCTGAATAGTTTTCTCATTGATCTCAAACAAATTGTATTCCATGGGTATTTGTGGAAGGTTTAATAATTTGTATCATTCAAAAATAAATTATTTATGTTGGGATTTGATGGTATACATTTTCATGATCAAAATCATACACTGCCTTCCTCAGTTTTTATTTATAGGGATTTATCTTTTCATGTAGCTTCATCTATCATCAGTATTTCCACATTATCTCTTTATGAAACCATTATATTATACATAATGGATATTTGAGAAATCATTTGAGACATTTATGATGATTTTACTTCCCTTATGATTCCCATTTCCACAATTTTCATCACTAATAAGATTGGATCCTTTTCAATTATCATAATCAATATGTTTTTTGGATCCATTCTACTTACTTCATCTAATAATGTCATTTAATTCAAGTGATAGTATTTTATGGAGTAGTTATTTTCCATAATAATCTCTAAATTTCTTAACTATTACAATGTAATCTATTTCTATGTCATTATATAATTGAGGATCTTATGACTGTATATATTTCAAACATCTCCCCATGGAGATAATGACACCTTATTTTCAACAAGAATATTACTATAGTAAAATCCATATCTTGTGTTCGATTGTTTTGTTTGTGAACATTTAACTCTCGATAGGTATTTTCTATAACATTATTAATATGTATGAGTGCACATCCACATACCATATTTGAAGTAGCACTATATTCCACAAAAAGATCCCTAGGTAAGGGAAATGGGAGTACTATTGATGTGGTAATACTCTTTTTTATCTCCTTTTAGACAAATCATATTCATTAGTCTAGTAAAAAATTTCTCTGTTTTGATTTTGATTTTTTATGGGTTTTTGTAGTCATTATAAAATTCTAACAAGTAATTGGAAATTCCCATATAGAATAAATAAACTATAGATATATTTTACAAATGCTAATATTTGACACTCTTTAATTCTCTTTTTCTTATAAGGGTCCTCATATATCCCATTACTAGTAATAAAATTCCCCAATAATTATCATTCATCGATATTGAACTCAAATTTAATATACTATTCATATAACTTCCCCTTTTCAAGGGAATTAGAATAATATTAAAAAACACATCCATACATTTGGAATATATCAGAATCTCATTAATAAATAAGTTTAAAAAAATTTCAATGTAATATTTGTAGAATATATTCATTATTTCCATGAATAATGGATGATAATTATTTATTCTGAAGGGAAACACTATGAAATCATAGTTTACAAACCTTGTTTTAAAGGTATTCTTAAGAATATCATCCTTATTCACATTTCATTGGTGATACCCTAGCTCAAGGTCCACAATAGAGAAATACTAGGTTTCACGTAGTTGATTGAACAAATCCAATATCCATGTTAGAGGGGACTTATTATTTAACATGTTTTTATTGAGCTTGTTGTATTCAATGAAGAGTCCCATTGAACCATACTTCTTTTTGATGAATATGACTCACAGAACCCATGATGAAGTACTCGGTTGTATAGATCCCTTCCAACAATTCTCTATAAACTATTTCATTTTTTATTCTAACTCAAAGTTTTCCATTCACTAAAGAGTCATTTATATGGGTAATGATATTTTTAAAAGTTGAATTCTCAACTCAACCACTCATCTATGAGGGAGAGAAGGAATATTTTCCTAAAATACATCCGTATAATCCCGCATTATGGGCATTTATTCAAGAATGATTTTATCATTATTCTTAATCATTAGAGCTAACTATTCTCTCTTATAAGGAAATAATATTCTATCTAAAGAATAATATTCGAAAATAGATTCATCTTCCACAGTACACTTGTCCATAATCATTGGATGAATTATGATTTTAATAGTGATCTCCATATCCTAATAGTTGATGTTGTCCTTATTTCAGAATAACTAATATATCCACTATATATTATAAAAATCCACGAAAGTAATTGGTTAAATATTTCATGAATTTTTTCTTCCAAAAACACTAATTAGGGTGGAAGTATATACTTTGTATGAAATAATTGATCCATTTTTTTCTCAAAACTCGATCAGCCCCCATGTTTTGAGTTTGTGTTTGAATACATATACTAAAAAATAATATATTAAATAATTTACAAAACCATAATCAAAATTTAAATTTATAGTTAGTGAATAAATAAATATCATAAATCTCACCACATATATATCGAGATCCACCTATATATTAGTGATAGCAAATTCCTTTCATTTATCTCTTTTATTGATAGCATATTTTCATTTTTTGTCTGTGAAACCACTTATCATAAGGAATTAGTTCACAAAATGACTATGTTCCTTGAAATTAAAACATTAAACAGTTGGATGAGTAATGATTAGATCATTGTTTTCCAATGTCTCATTAGTGGTATTAATCATATCCATTCAATATTTATTATCTGTATTCCCCTCTTTTACACAATTTAATCATATCTCAGTCCCCCTAACAATCATTCAAGGATTCTACATCCCTCATTTTTTACATATGGGATGTTAGGATTTCTATTCTCAATGAGATTTATCCATTGATCATCCCAATGAAACCATAATATAATACTTTATATCTCCTGGTCCATGTGACCAATGTGAGTCATTAATCACCATTTCAACCGTAAGGAAAAAATCGATAATATCTCCACTTTTCTAAAATTCATGAATCAAAAATCTTTTGTGTCTTGACATTAACCATCTAAAAATTGGAAAACATTACATTCATTGTTGACTAAAAATTAATAATCATATCATGAGATCTATGTGAAATTTTCCTTGTACACCCTGATATACACATCTTCCATTGAATTTAGTTTGAGGAACTCCATATTCTTTTTAGAATTGATTGTTAATGTAAAATACTTATTAATAAATATTTTCCTGAATCCATACCATTCCCTATAATTAATATCCTCTTTTGACTTTTTCATTATTAGAGTCCATCACTAATCGGATTCTACTCCATGATGATATATATCCAACATAAAAATATCTATTTTTGAGTATCATTAGATAGATAATATCTTTTCAATGAAAAAAATTATTTATTACCTTATGATAGGATCATAATATCCTCTAAATGTATGAGGTCTTTTTAAAATAATGGACGTTACCATAACATACACTTTCTTGGGAGGAGGTAATTTTACATGATTTAGGCTATTGTTCATAGAATTTGTCAGTTGAGCTAGTACTTCTATGATGTTTTCAAATCTAGACCCCTTAAGGAGGGGCATATAACAATGTAAATCATCACATTTCCTATCACATTGGTCATTGTAAAAATCCTTATATTTCTATGTATTAATTAATATACCATTCAAATATGATAATATTAATATAACAGATAAAAATATAAATGGGATACTATTAAATCACAATGAGTAACATATTAATGAATTGTAAATCTAACTTTTTGAGTCTTAATCTAGGTTATCCATTTTTATTTATCTATTCTATTTTCTAACATACCTATTTATTTGTGTCATTAATATGTATTCCTAATTATTTTTTGGATTTCCAAATCATGTCCCCTTGGAGTATCAAACCACATGTTCATAAAGGACTCTTTTTCATGCACCAGGAGAAAATAGTGTTAATTCCCAAAAACACATTTTTCAGGATATTACCCCTTAGAGGAACAATACTAGTGCTACATATACTTATTGTTTACCGAGAGGGATTTAATTACTTTACATAGCACTATGACTTCAAAAAAATCCAGGATATTTTAGTATTCTTCGACATATCCTTCGGGTTCTCATATAATAAATTTATTCATAATCCTAAAAAAATATAGATACAGTTCTCTATTAGAAAATATTGTTACTTGTGCCTTTATAAATATTATTTCATGGTTTTTAAAATTAATTTTCATTATATAAATCCAATGGATAAAAAGTTCAAGTTTCATGGGAAGACTACGTTAATAAATAAAAAACGCTGATATAATATAAAATATATCAATTTTAATATTCATAATGAGCTAATAAATGCATTATATCTCTTAAAACAAAATTAGGTAACCTAACGAATATTTAAAAAAATTGGGTGAGATATAAATTCAAATATGGTAATAAACCACATATAGAATCATATCATGTATATGATAACTGTAGAGACCCGTATCTTGACGTACATGGACATTACATTTCTTTTTCGGAATACATAGTACATAACAAAAATACACACACAAGGATCGTAATAGTTTAGTGTCTCTGGAAACTCAGAACGTAATCTTCTAATCGTGGTGAAAGATCTTCAATATCTCCCATAAAGATCTTCCCTTTTTTTTACCTAAAATCTTTCTTTATCTCCTGGTGAAACGAAAACATAAAAGGGTGAGCTCAAATGCTCAGCAAGGGCAAATAAAGGAAATAAAAATCATATCATATCTTTTTGAAAATCATAACCTGAAAAAGTGATCATAATATCTTAACATGGAACAAATCATAGAAGTGAAAATGAGATCCCCATAATCATAACATAAAACTTGAAATTTTGTGGCATGCACACATAATCATGGAAAATCATTTCTTGTTAGTCATGACTCATTGCCAAGACTATCTTAGTGGAAAAAGTCCCTTTCTGAACCGAGTCACCCTCATTCCAGTCCTGTTTCACTGAACCGGTATAACCTACCATTCCAGCCATGTCTATCTCATGAGATATAAGATCTTTACCCAATGCATTGGAGGGATATATAGGTCCCACCCATCTTATAATGAATCCTTTCTTATGTGTGCCACATAATCATAAACCATACATCATAGCGTAACCTATGTTATAAAAATGGGATTCTTAAACAACATGACATCATAAAACAATTCATATAAGATAAAGGAATTCATAAAAATATTTCCATCACAACATAATAAAATCCATGTAATAATAGGGATAAAAACAGAACCCTTTTTATTATCTTAGATGGAAAATAATTTTGATAAAATACTTGAACTTCATTCTTGAGGAAAATATCCTTTCTACTTCAAAAACACTTTTCCTTTCTTAACATGTCATACAATTTTAAACTAAAAGAAGTTGATTAAAAATAAACTTGAAAAATTGTAAAGGAAGCTTCTTGGAAATAATGTTTTAGAAATCCATTCATGCCGTATAAGTTAAAAAAAAAATTCTTCGTACTTTTTTTGGAAAAGTCAAGAAGTACCTCGTACGAAAAATGACAAAAGATTCCTTTCATACACATTACTAAAAACTCACCGAAGGGTAAAAATGGATTTAAACAATTGTAGGTGGATGGAAATAATATTACATATTGATGAAACATGGATGTGGATGATAAAATACACCCCAGTAAATACTTACGAATAAAAAATCTCGGATAAAAATGAGATTGTGATATTTCCCTTACCTTAGGTCCGATTTGCTTCGTAAGTATCCGAACCTCCTGTATAATGATTTAAATAATGTCATTTACTTATTACAGAATCATATTCATTGTTATGATATCATATATGGTTCACTTATGACTTTATATTACCCGTTCTTTTGTAAATTCCATGTTAACGAGCGTTTTGGGTAAAATTGTTTCATTTGTCGTCCGTGTTTTGACTTGTAATTATTCATATGATTACTTAGATCATGATTACTTAATTCCAGAACATAAAACATGATTTATATTAATATATATATTCATGATATACATATATATAATAAATCATTAAATGGAATGAAATACACCGTTCATGGAGACGGTAGTCCGTACGTACGCATGAACGTTGTTTTCGTTTCCTTATTGAATTTAATGGAATTAAGTACATGACATACATATAAATATATAAATAAATCCAGTATTATTATTATGTCATATATTTCATTAGTACATATTATGTATACTTTATAATCATTCTTAAATGGTTAACATGGAGAATGAATCTCATCGCGTCGTGGAGACGGTAGTCCGTACGTACGCACGAGCGATGATATCATTTCCATAAATATTGAATTGAATTGGAGTGGATTATACAATATATCAGAATCAATATGATGTTGTAATAACTATGTATAGTTATTCTTTACACCATTATACCCATCCATGTAAGGTGGTGGTGGAAAATAGATTACACCACGGCGTGGAGACGGTATTCCGTACGTACGCACGCGCGGTGATTTCTTTTTCCGTGGGATGGATAGATGGTGAAATAGGGTTGTTTCATACTTATAATAACATATCAGTATATGAGTGATACTGATGTTATTACTTCATAATGAAACAACCTAAGAATAAGAAGTGGAAGAAGAAATAAAGATGAAAGAATTGGTAACGGTAATTACCTCTTCTTTGAAGCGCCTCTTTGAGACCTCCTCTTAGGGCACTAAAATTGGTCTTTGAGGAAGACCAGAACCTCTAGGATGTTGCTAGGTAAGTGTATAAGAGATTGTTTCAGGGGTCGGCCGAGCTTGAGTGCTCAAATTGGTGTGAGGAGGAGGGGGAGGAGGTGTCCTTTTATAAGGGAGGAGAGGGGCACTTTAGGAATATCTCAAAATATTATTTTATATTAAAGTCAAAATCGGTTTATAATGGTTCCAAAGGGTCTTATTTCGAAGATAAAGTGGGGATGGGTCGAAATACTATCAACCAATAGGATTTAGACAAGTTTAGGGTATTATTTTAACCTTATCAATTAGATTTAACTCTAAGTTAAATAATTTAACTTTTACCGTGTCTTTTTGTTTTCTTTCACTATATGGTTAATACACTTACTATAACATGCCAAAAGAACCCCAAATTGTTTATTATTAATATATATATCCTTATCTAAGTCATTTGGACGATCCTTAGAGTTTTAGGAATAAAATAACAATTAATAATATAATATTTGATTTAAAAACTATTTTGTGTCAATTTTGACACTATTTGATATATGATTTTTGTGAAAGTCATAACAGAATTATATGTTCTAACCAAGTTGATTAAATCAACACTAATATATCATATTAACCTAGAAAATTAGTTGAATTCATAAAAAGTTCCAAATTACATTCATTTGGGCATTTATAACATCAATTATGTTAATATTTCCTTAAAAGGGTAATTACTACATCATCGTTGTGTCATAAATAAATTAATATATTTAAAGTCTAAAAATTATAAATAAAATACCATTATGTAGTAAATCTCTTTATCTTTCTAATGAATATTTATAGTCGAATTTATCTTATGTATATCCCCATATTAAAAATGATTTACTTATTAAACTTTGATTTTAACTATTTTAACCCTTCTTTAAATAAATTAATAATAAATGTCCTAATCTAACCCAAGTGGACCTAAATGGTCATATTATATTCATAAGGTTGTTTTTGGTCGAATTACACTTATCCAATAGAATTAGGACATGTTTTAGGGAAATAGTAATATCATATTTACCCTTAGTTACCCTATTTACTATTAACCGTGGTAAAAAAAGTAAAAAGTTACTATTCACCAAAAATTATATTCATCTCATTGAACCACATTTTGGTCCTTGATATTAACCGTGTCTTTCGGATTTTCGAAATTCCATTCACAGAAGCGGTAAAATTAAGTTTTATGCAAAATTCAGTTTTTAACCTACCACTTAGTGGTTTCACTATTCATCAAAAATTGAAAGTTTTCAGAAAAATACCAAAATTTCACCCTAGGCTAATTTCGGTATTCCGAATCCAAAAAGGAAGTCCATTTTGAGAGCAAAAATTTCTAAAATTTAAAAAGTGGTTATTACTATTCATAACGGCTAGTTTTAATAATATTTTAATAGCATATCGTTGTTTCGTGAAACTCAGTATTACGTACTACACACGCTATCGAGGAAGGTTGCGATTGCGTGTAATGCAAGGCAAGTCAAGGATGTGTGTTGTGCAATCTCCTTTTTGTGTTGCGTACAACACAAGACATTAGTGAAATTAAAGAGAATATTTTTCTTAAAATCTTGGGTTGTTACATTCTACCCCCCTTAAAATGAATTTCTCCCTCGAAATTCGTCGGGGTTATAAATGGTTTACTATTCGAAAGTTTCTTTAATAGAAACCCACATCGTAAAAAGGAATACCAAAACCAATATTTTAAAACAAAAGTATGAAACTTAACAGTTACCCAAATAAACTAATCACTGGGTTTCCACATAAGTGAAAATATGGATATGGAAGAAAAATCTAACCATCATGTTCTGATGGAGAGTGGTAGAGAACATGGCTATGGAAAAGCCAAAAATCACAAATCCATAAATTTGTGACGATCTAAGGTACCATCCGATTCATCAGGTATAAGATCACTAGGACAACATTTTTAGTTTTCAAGATCATTTCCCTAAAGTTGAAAATTTGAATTAGAATAAATACTTTCTTTATTTTGGTACAATCTCACTGTTGTTCGTGCCTTTAACAATTTCCACTTCATCTATTAAATAAATGAAGTTGAATTTGTTATTCGTGAAGTGTTAGCAGATCATGTGATAGAATGACGGGTCATTCCATCTGTCTCAAACAAAAAGTTAGCAATAAAATTATATACATAAGTCGATCTATAGTGAGATTAATCATATATGGTTCCTAAAATGAACTTATACTTCATATATCATACAACTTAATATAATAAAACTAGTTTCTACTAAACAGGGACTTCCTGTAGGCCATTGGTAGGCGATAAAGGCCAGTCACACTTCGGTTGTGGGTTCGATTCCCATAGCCTTGTCCGAAGCGATGGGATGTCGCCCGTCCTGCAGGTTGTCCTTTTTCTACTATAACATCCCATCAATAATATCGAAAAAAAAACTTCTATACTTAAACAATACTGTAAAGACCCGTAAAATTCAAGGGAAATTTTTTCTTAATTTTCTTTAGAATTTTACAAGAGCGCGGTTTCTGACGGCACCTGATTCCGAGGCCCGGAGTGCCCGGAATTAATTTCCGAAGTTTGGCTCGGGTACGTTCAGTGAACGAACGAGCGGGAATTCCTAACTTTTGATCCGGTGCTCGGAATTGAAATCTGAGGGCACCGATGAACTCGCAGCACCGATATTCGCTTAAAGAGACCTTTTCGGGAGTTGCGTTTGTTGCGAGTTGAATGTTAGTTTTGGGGTTTTTCAGTTAAGTTAAATAAAATTGAGTAAGACAAATTTTATTTTAACTTATTAAAAACCTACCAAAGGAGGTTGGAAGTGGGACCCACACCCACTTAACCTCCCTTGGGAGGATTAAGTTTGGTGGGGCCCACACGAACCCCTTTTTCTTTTCAAATTCTCTCAACATCCTTAACCCCCCTCTTTAATGGCTTAAGATACTTAATTAATTTTGGGGAGTTAAACTCTTTTGAATTTCAAACATTTGAAATTCTTTTGAGTTATGTGTTAATAAAATAAGATGTAATCTTATTTGTTTTTGGGTTGTTTTGTTTATTCCCTTGAGAGCTTTTTGAGAGCTTCTCTTCATCTTCAAGCTCTGACGAAGAACGAAGAACGCTCAAACTCTGACGAAGAACGACACATCTCTTCTTCGTCCTCGGTGTCAACAAAAGGGAACGCCGCTTCCTCCTCGGACCTTCTTCGTTGGCAAACGAAGATCCGCCAACGTCGTGTCTCTTCGGGCATAACACATCGTCAACGGATTTGACGAACGACGACCGCGTCGCCCGACCTCCGCGACGTCGTCTTCCGCGGAACGTAGAACGATCTTCGAACCTTATACCAAGTTAGGGGTTGTTGTTTTATTCTTTATTTATTCCATTTCTTGAACATGGATCTCACATGTCTAACATGAGACTTTGAATGTTTAAGTTGAGTTATTTGTTTAACGTGAGGGGGCCGGACCGCATGAACACGGCCGAACCCCCTTCATCGTTCATGTTTAATTCTTGCGATGGAAGCAAAGTGGCGTGGTGCCGTCGCACCACGCGGATTACCGTGCGTTTATTTTATGCGGCGCCGTCGCGCCACGCCGAGGTAGAAACTTCAAGAACGCGGCGCCGTCGCGCCCCGTTGAAAAGAATCAATGCACGGCGAAGGGGCGCGGTGCCGTCGCACCGCGCCGGATGACGAACGTCGCGGCCGGTTCCGGGCCGCGGCGGGACGAGGAGACCGCGGCCGGTTCCGGGCCGCGGGGGAAGGGAAGACCGGCGGCCGGGCCGCCGGCGTCGGAAGCCGAAGAAGGGGACCGGAAATTCCGGTCCCGTTTGAGAAAACCGGCCGGCCAGCTGGCCGGCCGGATGACTTAAAACCGGGGAATTTAATTCCCCGGCCACCCTTTTAAAACCCCCCTCTTTAAGAGAGGGGGCGGTTCTTGAGGGAAGGGGGCAGCCGCCCCCTTGGTTCGGCGCCAGCAAGCCCCCCCACGTGAGGGGGGCGGTTTTGAAAGAACCGGCGCGGCCTTGTGCCGCGCCACTTTGAAGAACCGCGGGGGCTTAGCCCCCCGCGTGCGCCGCGGCCCGCCGCCGCCGCCACCGCGGCCCGCCGCCGCCGCCACCGCGGCCCGCCGCCGCGCCGCCCCGGGGGGGGGGGGGGGGGGGGTCGGGCCGGGTCGGCCCGGACCCGGACCCCCCCGTTTCGAACCAGAATTAGTTTTTGTCTCATAACTTGAGCCTCGGACCTCCGATCGACGAACCGTCAGCGGCAACACG
The DNA here is from genome assembly GCA_963277665.1 of Viscum album. Classification (NCBI taxonomy): domain Eukaryota; kingdom Viridiplantae; phylum Streptophyta; class Magnoliopsida; order Santalales; family Viscaceae; genus Viscum; species Viscum album. The sequence continues at coordinate 2,131,450,520 of OY728120.1, forward strand.
ATCCTTGGATCGAGACGGTCGTTTCGATATATCGCACTCAAGGTTTCGGATTACTTTGAGTTCGGCCGGGTTGGTTCGTTCACGGAACCAACCGGGCCTTCGGAGCGGAAACGCTCATATCTTGAGCCACGAATGTCCGATTGACGCGACGTCAGTCGCGTTGCGTTCCTCTTAATGAGACGGATCTTTTGGCATACTCCGCCCGAGGTTTGGACGCAGGTGGAGTACGGTCGGGTTGGTTTTGCCTTAAAAACCAACCGGGCCCCGGAGACGAAAAAGCCAATAACTCACAGACCGGGCGTCCGATTGACGCGCCGTCTGTTTCGTTGACTTCCTTTTGATGAGACGGAACTTTTAACATACTCCGCCCGAGTTTTGGATACAGTCGGAGTATGGCCGGGTTGGATTGTACTCGAAATCCAACCGGGCCCCTGGAACGGGAAAGCTAATATCTTTCAGACAGGACGACCGCTTGACGAGCCGTCAGCGGCGTTGGTGGTTACGTTGAGTAACGGTCCCTTTGAGTTTACCCTATGGGAGTTCGGGGTACAGTTGAGATACGGCCGGGATTGGTTTCGCTCTCGAAACCAACCGGGCCCCTGGGACGAAAAGGCTAATAACTCACAGACCGGGCGTCCGATCGACGCGCCGTCTGTTGCGTTGAGACCCCTGTGACGAGACGGACTTTTAAGACTCTTCTTCGTGGGACTTTGTGATACTTGGAGTATCGACCAGTAGCTCGTGGAGCGGACCCTCCCGGAGACGAGCGTGCAGAGTACGGAGACCGTGTAGCCGGCTGAGACCTGACGACTGCTTGACCGACTCGACTTGGAGTGAGTCGACTAGCCCAGTGGACGGAGCGCCCAGTAGTTGGTAGCAGACCCACGGCGGACGGAGCGCCTGTTAGTTGGTAGCAAACCCGCGGTACTCGACAGGAGGAGTACCTCAGTAGGCTATTTGGGCGAGCGCCCGATATTTGGCGACAGACCCTCAGCGGACGGAGCGCCAGGTAGTTGGCCGCAAACCCGCAGTACTCGACAGGAGGAGTACCTCAGCAGTCTTAGGTTAGTGAGTAGTACCTCGGAGTCGTGACAGGACCACTGCACACTCCAGAGACGGAGCTCTTCAGCTGTTACGGTTTCGATAATGAAAATCCTGGTTTGAGCTGAGACTTTTGACCTTGTGTTTACCTCATGATTGAGATGGGTCACTTGCTAACTTTGGTATATGTATGGGCATATACCCGGGTAGTGGTTATCCGTCGTTTTCACAATCCTTGTGTTTCCTCATGATTGAGATGGGTTACTTGATAACTTAGGTATATGTATGGGCATATACCTAAGTAGAGTTTATCTGTTGAGATCTTCTTGTGTTTATCCTTGTTGGTTTTAGTGAGACCTTGAGGGTCTCGGGGTCCCTACTGAGTATCGTTATACTCACCCCTGCACGGGCTATGCCCGCACCTCGTTGTGTTGGTTGCAGACGACGGCCGTACTGACAGAGGCCGAGTGTTCGAGGACTGGACGGTACCTGGAGGTGGACTATACGACGAGGCGGTACCCGGAGGTGGACCACTGGGCGGGACATACTCGGAGCGGATGGCGGGACCCGAGGAGCAGAGGAGCTATCTGTACCCACCCTTCAGGTGGGATTTCCAGTGGACATCTCAGCGTAGCAGCTTTACTTTTCAGTCGCTGTTTTCCCTTTCGAGTTGTACTTTACAGTTGGGCTTGTATTTCCGGCCCCTTTTTACTTTTTAGCTCTTCTTTTGTACTTAGTGTTTTACTTCCGCTTGCTTACTCTGTGGTGTTTGTTTACTTTACAAAGGCAATGCCTTCCCTTTTTCTGGGATTTACGCCTTGGTGCTAGTCGCCAGCCCCTGGCCTATGGAAGGCGGGCTTGGGGTAGTCACGGCACGGACCCCGAGGGTGGGTCGTGACAAATTGGTATCAAAGGAGTTCGGTTCTACCGCAGAACTTATAACTCTGATCTTTCTTTCTGTGAAGCAATAGTGTTAAGGGTACCGAGTGTGGTTTTCAGTTCAGGGAGTCCAGTGTTGGTGCGGGCGGCCGACGTATCCATACACCAGGACCCTGACAACTGATTTCCGACTTTGTGCACGAAAACACTGATTGCATGTGTGTTTTCAAAGGTTTTTCCCCTTAAAACAGCTCAAACCAGGTCAGCTCACCAGGTATAATCGTTTGATCGTGTTACGTTGTTTCTTTCAGGATGTCTTTTCTCAGACGACCAGCTAGAGCCCGGAGGGATGAGCGTGCTGACAGTCTGTCGAGCGACGAGGCTTCAGTGCAGGGCCCTCTTGCAGTTGAGGCACCAGCGGAGGCACCAGCGGTACTACCATACGTTGGGCCACCGATGCCACCAGCCCCAGCAGTAGGCGATGCACGACGCTTGAGCGCGCTGCACGAGTTCCAGCGCCAGAGGCCACCCAGGTTCCAGGGAGAGACGGACCCGCAGGCGGCTGAGGTTTGGCTGGAGGCTGTGGTGAGAGTCTTCAGGCTAGTGGGGACGCCGGCAGACTTCATGGTGATCTTTGCTACCAGCCTCCTTCAGGCAGCAGCAGGTAGGTGGTGGAGCCACTTGTTTCAGTTTTGCGATGAGATGGACTTCGCATGGGAAGACTTCGAGACCTTCTTCAGGGTGGAGTTTGTGACAGTATCTCTACACCCCGAGCGTGTACAGGAGATTCTGCCTTTGCCGCGTGTTTTTCGATCAGAAGCCGAGTCATCTGTGGGCAGTAGACAGATGATGCAGAGGTCCAGGAGGACCAGACCAGTAGTTGGGCGATCTCGGGTTTTAGGACCAGTGGTGCAGGGCACCCGGAGTGGGAACAGAGCTAGCCGTGCAAGGAGCAGGTTGTGTTACTCATGTCGCGGAAAGGGTCACCTGGAACGTGACTGTCCGACTCCTCGATCCGCAGGCTTGGAGGGAGCCACCGAGGTTAAGGCAGCGTCAAATGCTGAAGCTCTGGGAGCAGGTGGATAGGGGAGGAACTAGTGGATACGTCTTTTGTACTTCTAGTTCCATGTTGATGTTGCTTTTGTGTAGCGTCTTGTAATATGAGCTGCAATAATAAAAGACGCATACCTTTGTGATGTTTTCTTTCCTGTCCTCTTTTGTGATGTTACTAAGAGGTTCCAGTTGACTGTTGACTTGACCCTCACTTGTGAGACATCTACTGGAGGAGACCAGTTACCACACACTGATGCCGACAGTGTGACTCAACCCTTGGAGGCGAGAGTAACAGTTGGATCTCTTAGTAGTAGCGTCGAGGCCTTACGACGTCATCCTTGGTATGGATTAGTATCATCCATGTTAGGATTGACTGTTTTAGGCAAAGAATGTGGTTCATCCAGGGGATGAGACCAGGTTTCTCTTATCGGCAAAGAAGAAATCTTGCAGCTCTTGTGGGACCAGAGATGGTCCGGGCCACGTCAGAGGAGGTCCAGGTCATCCAGGAGCGGATGAGGACAGCACAGAGCCGGCCGAATTCATTCGCTGACAGGAGGCGGAGGCCACTAGAGTTCGAGGATGGTGACCACGTCTTCTTGCGGGTCTCACCTCGACGTGGTATTCGGAGATTTGGCCAAGGCGGCAAGTTATCTCCCCGCTTCATCGGACCCTTCCAGGTCCTCAACAGGGTTGGTGAGGTGGCTTATCGCCTGGCTCTACCACCTCATTTGCACCGGGTGCACGACGTCTTCCACGTGTCTCAGCTGAGGAGATACGTGCACGACCCGACGCACATCTTTGACCATGGGGAGCTTGACGTTGACGATGGGGTGACTTTTACGGAGGTCCCGGTGGAGATAGAGGATCGACAGGAGCGGGTCCTACATGGGCGATCAATTCCTCTTGTGCGCAACAGATGGCGGCACGGGAATCTCCAGGAGAGCACATGGGAGCGGGAGGCTCAGATGCGTGCTCAGTATCCTCTTTTGTTTCCCTAGTTTTTGATGTAGCTTTACGGGGACGTAAATCCCTGAGGTGGGAGTAATGTAAAGACCCGTAAAATTCAAGGGAAATTTTTTCTTAATTTTCTTTAGAATTTTACAAGAGCGCGGTTTCTGAAGGCACCTGATTCCGAGGCCCGGAGTGCCCGGAATTAATTTCCGAAGTTTGGCTCGGGTACGTTCAGTGAACGAACGAGCGGGAATTCCTAACTATTGATCCGGTGCTCGGAATTGAAATCCGAGGGCACCGATGAACTCGCAGCGCCGATATTCGCTTAAAGAGACCTTTTCGGGAGTTGCGTTTGTTGCGAGTTGAAAGTTAGTTTTGGGGTTTTTCAGTTAAGTTAAATAAAATTGAGTAAGAAAAATTTTATGTTAACTTATTAAAAACCTACCAAAGGAGGTTGGAAGTGGGACCCACACCCACTTAACCTCCCTTGGGAGGATTAAGTGTGGTGGGGCCCACACGAACCCCTTTTTCTTTTCAAATTCTCTCAACATCCTTAACCCCCCTCTTTAATGGATTAAGTTACTTAATTAATTTTGGGGAGTTAAACTCTTTTGAATTTAAAACATTTGAAATTCTTTTGAGTTATGTGTTAATAAAATAAGATGTAATCTTATTTGTTTTTGGGTTGTATTGTTTATTCCCTTGGGAGCTTTTTGAGAGCTCCTCTTCATCTTCAAGCTCTGACGAAGAACGAAGAACGCTCAAACTCCGACGAAGAACGACGCATCTCTTCTTCGTCCTCGGTGTCAACAAAAGGGAACGCCGCTTCCTCCTCGGACCTTCTTCGTCGGCAAACGAAGATCTGCCAACGTCGTGTCTCTTCGGGCATAACACTTCGTCAACGGATTTGACGAACGACGACCGCGTCGCCCGACCTCCGCGACGTCGTCTTCCGCGGAACGTAGAACGATCTTCGAACCTTATACCAAGGTAGGGGTTGTTGTTTTATTCTTTATTTATTCCATTTCTTGAACATGGATCTCGCATGTCTAACATGAGACTTTGAATGTTTAAGTTGAGTTATTTGTTTAACGTGAGGGGGCCGGACCGCATGAACACGGCCGAACCCCCTCCATCATTCATGTTTAATTCTTGCGATGGAAGCAAAGTGGCGTGGTGCCGTCGCACCACGCGGATTACCGTGCGTTTATTTTATGCGGCGCCGTCGCGCCACGCCGAGGTAGAAACTTCAAGAACGCGACGCCGTCGCACCGCGTTGAAAAGAATCAAAGCACGGCGAAGGGGCGCGGTGCCGTCGCACCGCGCCGGATGACGAACGCCGCGGCCGGTTCCGGGCCGCGGCGGGACGAGGAGACCGCGGCCGGTTCCGGGCCGCGGCGGAAGGGAAGACCGGCGGTCGGGCCGCCGGCGTCGGAAGCCGAAGAAGGGGACCGGAAATTCCGGTCCCGTTTGAGAAAACCGGCCGGCCAGCTGGCCGGCCGGATGACTTAAAACCGGGGAATTTAATTCCCCGGCCACCCTTTTAAAACCCCCCTCTTTAAGAGAGGGGGGCGGTTCTTGAGGGAAGGGGGCAGCCGCCCCCTTGGTTCGGCGCCAGCAAGCCCCCCCACGTGAGGGGGGGGGGGGGCGGTTTTGAAAGAACCGGCGCGACCTTGTGCCACGCCACTTTGAAGAACCGCGGGGGCTTAGCCCCCCGCGTGCGCCGCGGCCCGCTGCCGCCACAGCGGCCTGCCGCCGCCGCCCCCGCGGCCCGCCGCCGCCGCCTCCGCGGCCCGCCGCCGCCGACGCCACCGCGGCCCGCCGCCGCCGCCGCCGCCGCACCGCCGCACCGCCGCGCCGCCGCCGCAGCGCCGCCCCGGGGGGGGGGGGGGGGGGTCGGGCCGGGACCCCCCCGTTTCGAACCAGAATTAGTTTTTGGCTCATAACTTGAGCCTCGAACCTCCGATCGACGAACCGTCAGCGGCAACGCGATCCTTGGATCGAGACGGTCGTTTCGGTATATCGCACTCAAGGTTTCGGATTACTTTGAGTTCGGCCGGGTTGGTTCGTTCACGGAACCAACCGGGCCTTCGGAGCGGAAACGCTCATATCTTGAGCCACGAACGTCCGATTGACGCGCCGTCAGTCGCGTTGCGTTCCTCTTAATGAGACGGATCTTTTGGCATACTCCGCCCGAGGTTTGGACGCAGGTGGAGTACGGTCGGGTTGGTTTTGCCTTAAAAACCAACCGGGCCCCGGAGACGAAAAAGCCAATAACTCACAGACCGGGCGTCCGATTGACGCGCCGTCTGTTTCGTTGACTTCCTCTTGATGAGACGGAACTTTTGACATACTCCGCCCGAGTTTTGGATACAGTCGGAGTATGGCCGGGTTGGATTGTACTCGATATCCAACCGGGCCCCTGGAACGGGAAAGCTAATATCTTTCAGACAGGACGACCGCTTGACGAGCCGTCAGCGGCGTTGGTGGTTACGTTGAGTAACGGTCCCCTTTGAGTTTACCCTATGGGAGTTCGGGGTACAGTTGAGATATGGCCGGGATTGGTTTCGCTCTCGAAACCAACCGGGCCCCTGGGACGAAAAGGCTAATAACTCACAGACCTGGGGTCCGATCGACGCGCCGTCTGTTGCGTTGAGACCCCTGTGACGAGACGGACTTTTGAGACTCTTCTTCGTGGGACTTTGTGATACTTGGAGTATCGACCAGTAGCTCGTGGAGCGGACCCTCCCGGAGACGAGCGTGCAGAGTACGGAGACCGTGTAGCCGGCTGAGACCTGACGACTGCTTGACCGACTCGACTTGGAGTGAGTCGACTAGCCCAGTGGACGGAGCGCCCAGTAGTTGGTAGCAGACCCACGGCGGACGGAGCGCCTGTTAGTTGGCAGCAAACCCGTGGTACTCGACAGGAGGAGTACCTCAGTAGGCTATTTGGGCGAGCGCCCGGTATTTGGCGACAGACCCTCAGCGGACGGAGCGCCAGGTAGTTGGCCGCAAACCCGCAGTACTCGACAGGAGGAGTACCTCAGCAGTCTTAGGTTAGTGAGCAGTACCTCGGAGTCGTGACAGGACCACTGCACACTCCAGAGACGGAGCTCTTCAGCAGTTACGGTTTCGATAATGAAAATCCTGGTTTGAGCTGAGACTTTTGACCTTGTGTTTACCTCATGATTGAGATGGGTCACTTGCTAACTTTGGTATATGTATGGGCATATACCCGGGTAGTGGTTATCCGTCGTTTTCACAATCCTTGTGTTTCCTCATGATTGAGATGGGTTACTTGATAACTTAGGTATATGTATGGGCATATACCTAAGTAGAGTTTATCTGTTGAGATCTTCTTGTGTTTATCCTTGTTGGTTTTAGTGAGACCTTGAGGGTCTCGGGGTCCCTACTGAGTATCGTTATACTCACCCCTGCACGGGCTATGCCCGCACCTCGTTGTGTTGGTTGCAGACGACGGCCGTACTGACAGAGGTCGAGTGTTCGAGGACTGGACGGTACCTGGAGGTGGACTATACGACGAGGCGGTACCCGGAGGTGGACCACTGGGCGGGACATACTCGGAGCGGATGGCGGGACCCGAGGAGCAGAGGAGCTATCTGTACCCACCCTTCAGGTGGGATTTCCAGTGGACATCTCAGCGTATCAACTTTACTTTTCAGTCGCTGTTTTCCCTTTCGAGTTGTACTTTACAGTTGGGCTTGTATTTCCGGCCCCTTTTTACTTTTTAGCTCTTCTTTTGTACTTAGTGTTTTACTTCCGCTTGCTTACTCTGTGGTGTTTGTTTACTTTACAAAGGCAATGCCTTCCCTTTTTCTGGGATTTACGCCTTGGTGCTAGTCGCCAGCCCCTGGCCTATGGAAGGCGGGCTTGGGGTAGTCACGGCACGGACCCCGAGGGCGGGTCGTGACAAATACTCACTTATGTCCAACATAATCCATTTCAATCTTTAGGCTTATCCATAATACTGCAGTCCACTATCATAACATAGTGAAAATGATTACCAGAGATTTAATACCATCGTTTATCCCCATATATCATAAGATATGTTTTGTTGGTCACATTCCAAACATTCAAAGTCCTTAATCATGTATTCTCTTGAATACCTTAGTGAAAACATGAATGCAGTTTAAAGTTAACAGTTTCCAAATACCAAAATCCTCAAAATTCTATATACTCAAACCATGATATCACTTAGTCCTTATATCAATCATGATCTCATGAATACTATTAAACATTTCATTTTCTCATTTTCCCTTCATTATGCACATATCATCTTATTTCCAAAAAATATCTCAATCACTTTGAATACCACATCAATAAATATTTCAATACTCAATGATAGAACATTATTTTGGAATCCCATTACATAAACACTTAATCATTCCACCACATCATTGTCATATTCAACATTGCCAATACTGATCGCATGTGACTTCCCTTTGTCCTTTTCCTTCAGTGGTTTCTCATGTTGATCATCACTAACCCTTGGATTAGGGCATTTATTATCATAATGCCCCATTTCCTTGCAGTTGAAGCATTGAAGTGTTGGTGGTGCGTTCTCTGTAGTGTTTGCTTTATTCACATCATTAGAAACCCTTTTTCCATTACTTCGACACTCATCTGCTCGATGACCTTCTTTTCCACACTTAAAACATTTTCTAGTCCCTTTAAGACAATCTCCACCATGCTTCTTTCCACACTTTGTGCATAAGGAAACATTCATCTTCTTTTCACCATTATTCTGAGATTTCTCCTTGAACTCCATCTTTCGTTTCTTGTCAAAACCATGAGATGGATATGTAACACCAACTTCCATTTCTACCTTGATAGCACAACGCACAATTTCTTCATAGCTACTGAAGTCTCTTATAGCTAATTCCCTTCGAAGACTTGGTTTTAAGCCACTGAAAAATTGATCAACTTTACTTTCAGGTTGGATGATAATGCCAGATGCATACCTTGCAAGTCTTGTAAAATTCGCTTCGTATATACCAACAGATTCATCATCCTTTTGCTTTAGTTCAAGAAACTCCTTCTCCATCTTTGTTCGAAGAATACGAGGGAAGTACTTATTGAAAAATATGTTCTTGAACTCGTCCCATTCCATGGACTCAATTTCATCTCATTGCCTTGTATTCTTGATAAGATTCCACCACTGATCAGCTTCACCTTCCAAACGATATACTGCTAAGATGACTTTATCATGTTCAGAACATTAAAGAACTGAAAATATATTTTCAGTGGTACTAATCCATTGTTCAGCAACAAGTGGATCAGAAGACCCATTTGAAAGAAGGTGGACGTTGCCTCATGAAGGACTCAATAGAATATTGTTCCCTTCTCTGCTCATCTGGAAGTCCAGAATGATTCATAGGTTGTGTAAGTATAGCAATAAGATTTTTCACTCCATCTCCCATAACATTTGTTTGTTCAGTAGGACAATCATTGCATTGTCTATTGCATTGATCAACACGATTCCTTCGGGTTCCAGCCATCGTCTAAAACCCAAAAAGAATAGTGTGAGAGGAAAAAATCATGCTAGGAAAAAACAACATAATAAAGGGGGAGTACCTTCAATATCTAACATCTTAGGTTTAATTCTATGATCGTTAGCATAGTTCTAGTACTATAACCTATACGTATACTTAACCTTAGGGACATCCCTAGACATACCGTAGAAATATCTCTAGGGATCTCACTAACATTTTCGCATCCTAGTTTCCAAAGGTTGACTAAACCTTTCCTCTGATACCAACTGTAGAGACCCGTATCTTGACGTACATGGACATTACATTACTTTTGAGGAATACTTAGTACATAACAAAAACACACACACAAGGATCGTAATAGTTTAGTGTCTCTGGAAACTCAGAACGTAATCTTCTAATCGTGGTGAATGATCTTCAATATCTCCCATAAAGATCTTCCCTTTTTTTACCTAAAATATTTCTTTATATCCTGGGGAAACGAAAACATAAAAGGGTGAGCTCAAATGCTCAGCAAGGGCAAATAAAGGAAATAAAAATCATATCATATCTTTTTGAAAATCATAACCTGCAAAAGAGATCATAATATCTTAACATGGAACAAATCATATAAGTGAAAATGAGATCCCCATAATCATATCATAAAACTTGAAATTTTGTGGCATGCACACATAATCATGGAAAATCATTTCTTGTTAGTCATGACTCATTGCCAAGACTATCTTAGTGGACAAAGTCCCTTTCTGAACCGAGTCACCCTCATTCCAGTCCTGTTTCACTGAACCGGTATAACCTACCGTTCCAGCCATGTCTATCTCATGAGATATAATATCTTTACCCAATGCATTGGAGGGAGATATAGGTCCCACCCATCTTATAATGAATCCTTTCTTATGTGTTCCACATAATCATAAACCATACATCATAGCGTAACCTATGTTATAAAAATGGGATTCTTAAACAACATGACATCATAAAACAATTCATATAAGATAAAGGAATTCCTAAAAATATTTCCATCACAACATAATCTAATCCTTGTAATAATAGGGATAAAAACAGAACCCTTTTTATTATCTTAGATGGAAAATAATATTGATAAAATACTTGAACTTCATTCTTGAGGAAAATATCCTTTCTACTTCAAAAACACTTTTCCTTTCTTAACATGTCATACAATTTTAAACTAAAAGAAGTTGATTAAAAATAAACTTGAAAAATTGTAAAGGAAGCTTCTTGGAAATAATGTTTTAGAAATCCATTCATGCCGTATAAGTTAAAAAAACATTCTTCGTACTTTTTTCAGAAAAGTCAAAAAGTACCTCGTACGAAAAACGACAAAAGACTCCTTTCATACACATTACTAAAAACTCACCGAAGGGTAAAAATGGATTTAAACAATTGTAGGTGGATGGAAATAATATTACATATTGATGAAACATGGATGTGGATGATAAAATACACCCCAGTAAATACTTACGAATAAACAATCTCGGATAAAAATGAGATTTTGATATTTCCCTTACCTTAGGTCTGATTTGCTTCGTAAGTGTCCGAACCTCCTGTATAATGATTTAAATAATGTCATTTACTTATTACAGAATCATATTCATTGTTATGATATCATATATGGTTCACTTATGACTTTATATTACCCGTTCTTTTGTAAATTCCATGTTAACAAGCGTTTTGGGTAAAATTGTTTCATTTGTCGTCCGTGTTTTGACTTGTAATTATTCATATGATTACTTAGATCATGATTACTTAATTCCAGAACATAAAACATGATTTATATATATATATATTCAGGATATACATATATATAATAAATCATTAAATGGAATGAAATACACCGTTCATGGAGACGGTAGTCCGTACGTACGCATGAACGTTGTTTTCGTTTCCTTATTGAATTTAATGGAATTAAGTACATGACATACATATAAATATATAAATAAATCCAGTATCATTATTATGTCGTATATTTCATTAGTACATATTATATATACTTTATAATCATTCTTAAATGGTTAATATGGAGAATGAATCTCATCGCGTCGTGGAGACGGTAGTCCGTACGTACGCACGAGCGATGATATCATTTCCATAAATATTGAATTGAATTGGAGTGGATTATACAATATATCAGAATCAATATGATGTTGTAATAACTATGTATAGTTATTATTTACACCATTATACCCATCCATGTAAGGTGGTGGTGGAAAATAGATTACACCACGGCGTGGAGACGGTATTCCGTACGTACGCACGCGCGGTGATTTCTTTTTCCGTGGGATGGATAGATGGTGAAATAGGATTGTTTCATACTTATAATAACATATCAGTATATGAGTTATACTGATGTTATTACTTCATAACGAAACAACCTAAGAAGAAGAAGTGGAAGAAAAAATAAAGATGAAAGAATTGGTAACGGTAATTACCTCTTCTTTGAAGCGCCTCTTTGAGACCTCCTCTTAGGGCACTAAAATTGGTCTTTGAGGAAGACCAGAACCTCTAGGATGTTGCTAGGGAAGTGTAGAAGAGATTTGTTCAGGGGTTGTCCGAGCTTGAGTGCTCAAATTGGTGTGAGGAGGAGGGGGAGGAGGTGTCCTTTTATAAGGGAGAAGAGGGGCACTTTAGGAATATCTCAAAATATTATTTTATATTAAAGTCAAAATCGGTTTATAATGGTTCCAAAGGGTCTTATTTCGAAGATAAAGTGGGGATGGGTCGAAATACTATCAACCAATAGGATTTAGACAAGTTTAGGGTATTATGTTAACCTTATCAATTAGATTTAACTCTAAGCTAAATAATTTAACTTTTACCATGTCTTTTTGTTTTCTTTCACTATATGGTTAATAAACATACTATAACATGCCAAACGAACCCCAAATTGTTTATTATTAATATATATATCCTTATCTAAGTCATTTGGACGATCCTTAGATTTTTAGGAATAAAATAACAATTAATAATATAATATTTGATTTAAAAACTATTTTGTGTCAATTTTGACACTATTTGATATATGATTTTTGTGAAAGTCATAACAGAATTATATGTTCTAACCAAGTTGATTAAATCAACACTAATATATCATATTAACCTAGAAAATTAGTGGAATTCATAAAAAGTTTCAAATTACATTCATTTGGGCATTTATAACATCAATTATGTTAATATTTCCTTAAAAGGGTAATTACTGCATCATCGTTGTGTCATAAATAAATTAATTTATTTAAAGTCTAAAAATTATAAATAAAATACCATTATGTAGTAAATCTTTTTATCTTTCTAATGAATATTTATAGTCGAATTTATCTTATGTATATCCCCATAATAAAAATGATTTACTTATTAAACTTTGATTTTAACTATTTTAACCCTTCTTTAAATAAATTAATAATAAATGTCCTAATCTAACCCAAGTGGACCTAAATGGTCATATTATATTCATAAGGATGTTTTTGGTCGAATTACACTTATCCAATAGAATTAGGACATGTTTTAGGGAAATAGTAATATCATATTTACCCTTAGTTACCCTATTTACTATTAACCGTGGTAAAAAAAGTAAAAAGTTACTATTCACCAAAAATTATATTCATCTCATTGAACCACATTTTAGTCCTTGATATTAACCGTGTCTTTCGGATTTTCGAAATTCCATTCACAGAAGCGGTAAAATTATGTTTTATGCAAAATTCAGTTTTTAACCTACCACTTAGTGGTTTCACTATTCATCAAAAATTGAAAGTTTTCAGAAAAATACCAAAATTTCACCCTAGGCTAATTTCGGTATTCCGAATCCAAAAATGAAGTCCATTTTGAGAGCTAAAATTTCTAAAATTTAAAAAGTGGTTATTACTATTCATAACGGCTAGTTTTAATAATATTTTAATAGCATATCGTTGTTTCGTGAAACTCAGTATTACGTACTACACACGCTATCGAGGAAGGTTGTGATTGTGTGTAATGCAAGGCAAGTCAAGGATGTGTGTTGTGCAATCTACTTTTTGTGTTGCGTACAACACAAGAAATTAGTGAAATTAAAAAGAATATTTTTCATAAAATCTTGGGTTGTTACAATAACACATAATATAGTACCATACAGAAGAAATCCTCATGTATAATTTTGTGGAATAATAACATAAAAATCATAGAAGCATATGGACATGGAATCATAGAAAATTTTCAGCATTATAAAACATGGAATAATCATATTTCAAGGCTAACCATTTAGAAAATATCACCTAGTGTACAAGGTTCCATCATGTATTAGGTTCACTTTGAAATCACATATATATCATCTCATGTAATAAAAAAATTATCAATTTAGAACGATCACTATCTAGGAAAACCCTTAATTAAATGTTCATGATTATGTGTTTCAAAAAAATAGAATCAATCATGAGTAATAAACAAAATAATTACACAAGAAATTGAATTGGTTGTGTAATGTTACATCATTTCATAGTCCAAAGAGACTTCATAAATAATGAAATTGAAAAAGAACACTAGGCATGTATTACCAAATGGGATAAGGGGGGAATAAATTGGATAAATATTTGAGATATATATATGTCGAATTAAGAATCATTCTATAATAGTGGAAATTGAGAAAAAGTGATTAATAGTTTGAAATATCCTTTCACAAAAGAAATGTGCGGTTCAAAGACATCTCTTTCCAAATGTATGGATCCATTCTTTACATTCCCGTAACGTCATGGATAATCATATTAGACAAAATATTAATTAATACCGAACCTTTTATATCAATATTAGATTTTTTTATTATTTATATTGTTTATTTATTTCCATTTTGATGAGATTTAATGTTTAATTTGGTGGTTTTATTATCTTTTGTTTCATTGTTTCTTGATCAGATAACATGGGATAATTATTGTTGTTCAAATCAAATATGGATACAACTCTAGAAGTGAGTTTAAATGTTAGTTTGGTAATTAAAACAAGTTAACGTTTTTAAAAATACCCATATAGGTCCTAACTTATGGAGTTTTCTTTCAGAAAAAATGTTAGAGTTATATATTTAGTTTATTTGTGTAGTTTTCCGAAAACAATGATCTTGTTAAATTTCATTTAATATTATGACCAAATATTCTTTCCATAATGTTAATAAATATTAATACCCAAAATGAGTCAATATTAAATCATTATATGTGTATATATACCTTCCATGAAGGTGATAGTGGGAAAAAACTAATCTCCCACTAGGGAGGTGAACTAACAGAATATGGACAATTATTTCATTTTCTAGAAGAAGAGGAGATGATAAAGGGATGAATGGTATATATTATATTATAAAAATAAAATTATAATATATATATGATACATAATTTATTTTTCCATGTTTTATGTGTGAGGTGAGAGGAATTTTTATGATGAATTGAATTTAAAAGTGAATTTTTTGTAATATTAGGTCATGAATTTTTTCACTCAAAATACTCCTTTAGGCACCTTGGTATTTAATTTTTTAAATGAAAAATGATAATATGGCCATGAGTATATTGTAGAGAAAATTTTTATTAATAAATATAAAAATATATATTTCTTATAATGTGTGAGGAGAAGGGTTGGTGAGGGATGGTATTTTTAAGCAGATGTGAGCGGTGTTTTTGAATATTACATTCATTAGATTATTATTTTAGCTTAAAACCATCATAAATATCTATTCATAAGACTATTGAATGTAAATGGTGAAATTAAGTTTGATATAATGGGTTCTATAATCATTTTTCATGTAAATAAATATGTATTTATCTTATATGGTTAAATACTATATTTTACCAAATTTCACTCTTCATAAAAAATTCAATAATTTTAGAATAATACAAAAAAATTACATTTAGATCTAAAAATTTAATTAATTTTTATGAAAATAATTTTACTAATATAAAAAAATTAATTTTTAAATAAATACCACTTTAACTTTCAAAATTTTATTTTTAATATTATGATTAATTTTCATGACCCTTTGAAAACATACATAACATCTCATAAAACTAAACAATCATTATAAAAAATATATTATTAATTTACAAACAATTTTTTTTGAAAATATTATTTATTTTAATTATTTATATTAAATATTTAAGTTGAATTAAAACAATTATTTCTTATAAAAAATAAAACACGTCATTTTTGATTTCTAAATTTCTTATTTACTTGTGTCATGATATAAATATTGCATATTTTCATTTTATAAGATATATAAATATTATGTTAAATTTACATAGGTGAGTTCACTAATCCAAATAGTCATATTACTTTTCCAATGGTCATATATCTTTTCTAACGACCAGATTGTTGTTCCCAATGTTAGATTACTATTCCAAAGGTTAGATTTATAACACACATATGGATTCCCTAATTTAAATATATACCACATATCAATCATTCTTTATTCACTTATATTTTCACTCAATATTATAAATATTTTTATTTATATAATTCATATTTCATTACTAATATTCTATTTCATTTCATCCTTGTTGTTTCTACGTGTGAATATTCTTGGGGATCAATCATTTCAAAATAATTCTATTAATGTTAAAAAAATCACATTCTATTTATTTCAATTTTCCATTTTTATTTACTAAATGTATCTATTAAATTTATATAATAAAATATTTTTATATCATGTGGTGCATGGGAATTATTTTACATTAGAAAATATGACACTATTAAATGAATGTAAATTACACTTAAAAAATGTGGGGTAATTATTGGAGTATTCAATGATAATAAGTAAAAATAAAATTAAGAAACTATTAATATTATGTCATTTAATATTGAACTAACTAATCACCCATGATACTTGTCCATAGATACATCATCTCCAGGTCAGATTGAAATAAATAAATGATGTTGTGATAATGGGTTTATGACAAGGACATCTAATATCTCTGAGAAACTACATGAAATGAAGTCACCAGTTAGGACATAAGACATGTGTGCCCCATTTCTATCATGATTCATACCACAGGGCCATTATATATTATCCTTACCAAGAGTAGGTCCACAAGGTTCTCATTTAAAATTGATTCCTCTAGTGTGTTCCTAATTCCATTAAACCCCAACCATGAATATAGGTCAATCATCATCATCATCATATAATTTACATGATCACCCCTTAAGGGTTAAACATATTGCAGTGGTCCATCAATAATCTTCAACATGAAAAATACTATATAGGCCAAAAATCACATTCAAAATCATTTAACACATACTGGGACACATAGAGAAAATCAAGAATGAGCCTTAGTATCGATACACACACAAATGTCATGACTATCAAGAATGGGTCTCACAAGGTATAGAGACACATGTGATCAATATCTAAAATGGGTCTCATGGATACACATGCACAATCAAGAAATAATTATCAAGAATCAACTTTTAAAATAGATTATTATAATAACGAACTATAAACCTCTAGCTCCTTGACAACAATAGAATATATTTTTTTATCAGAAATCATTCCCGCACTCCAACAAGTTCACACCCACATGACATAGATCCCAAAAGCCAATCATAATTTATCCCAGAATTTATTATAGAAATAGACTCAACAAGGATAGGGAGACATAGTATTAGAATCAAATAAACAAACCCATTTAAAACTATTATCAATGAAAGATAGAGATCTTATCAAATCGAAGGTTTCAAAAACACTAGATTTGCTGCTGATCACATGGAATCCAATAGATTCAAATAGAAATTGAGTTTATAAAAGAGTATAAGATGTGAATCCCAAATGGTCAATGTAGAATCATCTAGATTTTTATCCCATATGATAATAGGGATAAAAAGGGTGATGAATTTATTATATAATTAAAGAATGATAATGAGTATAATTATTTATATTCTGGTGATATAATAAAATTTCACTCTAAATATGAAAATTATGTATTCATATAACATCGGATTATTGAAATTTATAGTTGGTATAAGATTAAAGAATGTTTTGAAAAGCTCAGTTAAGATAATTAACTTTTCCGTGGATAATGACCTTAAAATAAAAATATAAACCTTTATTCATTGGTCTTTGGTGAGAAAAAAACCCCAAATACATGGATAGGATTGATGGTGCGAGATATGGACATATATTTGGTGAGGTGAGGGTATACGAACGTTTGGATTAGTGGGGTTGTGTAGGGTGGTTCATATAAAGAGATAAAATGGGTGTTTTTATTAAAATATTATAATAAAACATCATATATTAAAATTGTGACGCATCATATGATTCAACAAAAAGAGGAATATGAATAAATAATAAATGGTCTAAAAAAGTATTAATATTTCTTTCAAAAACCACAAAAATTTCATTCATATACACTTTTATAAAATACGCTACTTATATGGTACACCACAAATCAACTTCATATTATATTTTTTATAAAAAATAATTAAGAATCACCTTAACCAATTATTTATTTGATGATTAAAAAAATTAATCCATTTTAGGAAAATAAAATTCCCTATATATAAATTTTAATATTTTAATTAAAACAATATTTATTATGAAAACATTTTTTTTATGTGGCCATATTCGGTCCATATGAATATTTAGATAAGGTTTCATTAAATTTTGTTATTATTTTTCATAAAACTAATGTATTGTTTTTTGAAACAATTTAGTGAAATTTTATTTAATTTTATCGTAAAAATGTATTTTATTTATATATATACCTAAAAAATATAATTTCTCTATACATGTGACAAGATTTTATTTTATAATATTTTTCTATTTAATATTAGGATGTTTTATATTTATTAATATAAAAAAATATTTTTTTATATTTTCTATAAAAATTTATTAATTTAACCCTTACCTAATATGACATCTTGATCCCAAATAAAAAATTAAATTCATATTCAAATCAATCATATGTTTTGTATGGGTAAACACCATTTAATTTCAAAAAAAATACAATTTATTACTACATATCCCCTATATACATAACCACTTCTCACACTATAATAGTACCTTAGGTTAATGTGAAACAATGGTGGTACATTCATGGGTAGTTTATCTGACAATTATATGGTGGTAATTAGTACTTACATGATCTTCTCCTATGGACAGATCTTCTTGAGCCTCAAAAGTAGAAGTTCTGTTTTAGATTGGTCGAGAGAAAACCCCAGTGATCTTACCAACCTCCAAAATCCTGATAAATGATCTTCATAAGATATAGTAATAATAGTTTAGTCTATACTTTCTCCCTTTAACATCAATTATCTTCTATCAAATCCCTTAATATAAATTAAATCAATTTTCATTCTATAATGTGTGTATTACTAATGGTCATAGTGCTCAATCATACTATTTATTCGTGGTATTTTAATGAGTACATTTATTCACTAAATGTAATGTTAGAAATTAATAATAATTTTTTTTTGGTTATTTATTATCTGGATCAAGTGTTTTATACTCTACTATATTACTATATATGAACCACAATTGTGTATTGAAAATGTAATTTTCATTTATAATAATATTGGTCATTACATGTACATCGCCTGTAATATATCATATTTCATAGTTGGGTGATTTTACATTGCATATATTATCTCCTATAATATATCATGATATAATCATGGGTCCAATATCAAAAATATAACATCAAATAAAAAAATCATTGTTCCAACATCCACCTCATAACATCACACAATATGATTAAATGAATCACACATCTTCCCTAACCTGTCACACATAACTAGGTTCTCCAACTCAATAACACAGCCAATCACATCCACAAAATTCATACTAGTCATCAAAAAATATATACTCACTATACTACCCCTCCTCAGGTTGAACATGTGATTGTGGTACCCCCCCCCCAATAGTCCCCAAAGTCTCTTAATAACCTGAAAACATTCCTAGTTTCATCAATATCATTTCAAACTATAGGAAAAATATCATCATTCGAAGGGAATGGAATCACTCGACAAAACTATTATAACATAATGGTATAATAAGTCCTACAAGCTAAAAAATTATGGTTTCTCATAAGGGTGATGGAATAACGTGCACGTAACATCCGTCTTCAAGTTACCTTGGTTATCATACACACCAAAAAATAAAAAAATCTACAAGCTCAATGATATCTGGAACACACATAACAATATAAAATGGACACATACCCTATGATCTATACAAATAATATGAATGTATATAATTTATCTCTAGGATCCTTGTGTATTTTACCTTAGAAAATAAATTTTAATCACAACTATCCCCTCCACGGAGGGGACTAATGGAAGCTACCTCAAGGTATACTATATTCATTCACATTATTTTGATCATTAATCGGATCATATATAACATAGATATTATTTATGGTTAATTAATAATCCATCAGTGGTTGAGGAGTCAACTATTTTTTAACGTAACATGTTGACAGCATTAGACTTCATTAATTACATTTAAAAAAGAAAACTTTCATTTAAATATTTGTTTAATTGTATTAAATTAGTGATACCTCATATCACATGCAACATTATAAAAAATAATATACAAAAGGATATGATCAAGGGAAAAATACCTTATTTTATGTATTTATTCCCTTTAAAATAAGCATTATATCCGTCACTAAATCTAATCTATGATCATTATTCCTACTCCAGAAAATATGAAATCCTAACTCTATTATTAAATTATACACATTAATTATAAAAAAAATTATAATAAATCAAAATTTAATTTCATTACTGTATATTATTATTTTTATTGATGTCATAATCATAACTCTACCACTGCCAATATTCCTTGTCATAAATATTTCAGAAAATCGGTTTGCACCACCCCACACATCAATCTCAACATTTTACATGAAAACCCATAATTTCACATTTCAATTAGAATATCTATTTTTCATAAAATGATAGAAAATAATAAATAATATATGGTAATAAAATATATATATTATATTATGTGAAACCTAGTGTTATTATCATCACATTATGTCATTTATCGTAAACAATAAATACACTTTTATATCAAGATGATTTCACTTTTCTCTTTTAAAATCATATCCCATTCCCCAATAATGTCCTAATAAATTATTTGTTAAAAATCGGGGAATAAATCAAGGAGTAATCTATGTGGAGTAATGGATTTCCTCAAGAAATATTTCAAATAAAATTGCATATAATTTTTGTAAGGTCTGGGGGAAAACAATATTAGAACAGAGTTGATCATGAGGGGTGTAAGAGGGGACATTACATTGTTGTGTATGAGAAGGAACCCCTCTAACATGAATCGTAAATCCATAAAATTACATGTTCTATTATGTTAATAAATATTTATCAATAATTATCACATATATGGATTTTGAAACTATATATTAGGGGTTTTAATTAGAAAAAAAATAAATGTAAAATCTGACCGATAAGTAAGGTTTTCATTCCCTTCATTGTGTTTTTAGTTAAACACCTTCGTTTTTTCAATTGAAAAACATGATAAATGAGGTTTTCCTCCATGTGTAATTTATTTTTCCCTCTATAAGGTTTTTATATTAGAATATTTTCCATATGGGATGATTCTTTCTTTGTGTATAGTTTCCCTTTTTTGACAAAAGAATATTTATCATTTTTATCTCCAATATAAGTATTTTCCACTTGTAAACACATAATACTAAATTTAAAATTCCATGTATGACATATTTTAATAAATAAGGTTTTTCCTATTTTGGAAATCAATATATGTAAAATTTTATATCATTGTAACCTATTTTTGCCCATATGTATGGTTTTTCCCTTAATAATATATTGTTCCTAATATATGTTTTTCCCATGTATAATTTTTCCATCATAAATAATATGTTTTACAGAGATATATACACATTACATTATATTTTTCCAACATGTATGTTATTTTACTTTTGAAATTTCACTATATAATATTTTTTATATGCATACATTTGATTATTAATCTTACATAAGATATTTTCCTTAGATAAATTAAAATATGAAATGTATTTCTATTAGGAAATATATGAAACATTGTATATTTCCAAATGTATGTTATTTTTCATCGAATGATATCTTATATAGAATATTCCTATAAATGTAAAATATTTTCTTTAGTGAAAATTTAATATATGACATGATATATATAATATGTAAAATATAACATCATCTTTTAAGGGTATTTTCTTCACTAGAAACCATGAGTAACATGTTCGTTCATATATAATGTTATTTCCATTGATAAAAACCATTCATAATATATATTTTCAACACGTAACATTTTATTATTATGAGAAATTACATGTGTAAGATATTTTATTCAATGTATAAGATGATTTAAAAATAGAAGATACTTATTTATTCCCTATATGATACAATTGGTTCTATACATTAAAGAAAACAAAATTATAATTAAAAAAATAATTTATAATGATCCTATAACATTTACCCATGATCCCATGTAATCTCACTGTCCTTTGACCACATTCCAAAATATCTACAAATTATATGAATCCTAATTCTCAAAATTTCAACATCTTTAGTAAAATAAATTCAAAAAAATAAATTTCAAAAGATTTTTTAAAAATATAACAGCATTGTTCATTAAAAAGTCCCCACTATATATCTTCATAGCCACAATAATTCTTCCCAAGAATACATTTCAAACAATTAAAATTACCAAGAAAAAAATCATAACACAAATCACATTTTTATATCAAACTATGATCAATCCATTACCATACCCAACCATAATCCACTCTAAAAAATGCATTAACCACACAACATGACCCCAATTATGTCCCCCAATTCAAAAATACCTCCTTCTAATACAATTCATCATATCTCAAATCTCTAATGTCACACTAATTGAATGATGTTATATGTTTAAACAAGTTTATGAATTTCTTGTTTCCACAATCGATCATAACCCTCTTATTCATATAATATTATGTGGTGTCACACCAAAGAACCCATATATAAAACATGGCATATCCTATTTTCACATGTTCACATGTCATCCATAACCCCATTATTTCCTTAGACCTATAAACCAATTCATATTTTTCCAAAAATATGTGCCGAATATTACCACTAAAGAATCATTGCAATCCTAAAATCTCTCAATTACACCACATTCTATTTATATCGATTGAGTTACACCCCTAATTCTATCATATTACACTTATCAAACTTAAAATTCCATCATGAATAGAAGTGCCACTAGTAAAGCCAAAACCACCTCCTCATTTCACCCATTAGCACATCATTCATGAAATTTACTATAAAAACTATTATACACTTATATCACCTTTTGTGTAGTCCCCACCATGGATAAAATACCTGAGAAAATATTGTAGTAGGTAAAGATGATATCCCAATCAATCACAAGATGCGCACTCTAAATATCCATTACTTATAAGAATATTTTAAATTTTAATTTATAAATGATTACAAAAATAAAAAAATTCATGTATTTATTTCCTCATAAAGAAATTAGATTAAGATGAATTTTTGAGATTTAAAAACACTTGTTTAATACATACATGTGATAAAATTATTTCCCCAAAAATATATAAATTTAATTTAATAAAATGAAATTTAATATTACAATCAGTATGTCCAAATTATATTACAATTTTAATCTTTTTTTCTTTGAATATATGTAAATTGCGTTAAAGATTTACTACCATTCTAAAAGGAAAATGGTTACTTTCAAAGTGTTAATTTTATTAGATTAATTTATTTTTTATTTAATAAAATTAATATAATATAATTTTAAATAATACTATGATATGATTTTCAATCACATAAACAAATATATAAACAATCATTTAATTAATAATAAATTATTTATGAGAATATAAAATAGTTAATATATAAAATGACAGTCCTCTCTAAATTCATTTTTCATATCAATTAGTTTTTAATTTAAATTTAATTTTCCCATTTTTATTTTTTGAATTAAATAAAATGGATACAAAATTATGATTCATAAAATAAACGTTTTTTTAAAGGATCATCCTATATTTTTAACAACAAAATATTTACCATAATTATATTTTATTAGAGATTGGAAAGGGTAAAATGGGTAAATAGGGTGTCTTGAATTAATAATTATTAAATGATTAAGTGAACCTTATATAATTTTTTTTACATATAATATTAATTCCGAGATGTCTCATCTACCATTTCTTCTCTTAAATCTTCTTACTCAATAAAAACAGCTAGACCCAATGATTTCGTTCATACCCCTTAACTAACATTAGTTTCCATGAAAAAGAACTTATTTCAACTATGAAATAGTCATAAAAAATCCATTAAATATGAATAAAGTATTCAGTTCCATCCTAAACAAATATGAATTTTACATCCCTTATATTACCCATTCAGTCTCATCATATTCTAGGAACAATATACTATCCCAAGATCTTTATTTCAAAGGAATCCACAAATAGAAACTAAATGTTCTCAAGTAAGTTGAATATTGTTTCTAACATATTTTCCTTTCATCATTTAATTTAAAATTTATTTTTTCAAAATAATATATGGGCAAGAAAATATTTATAGTATACTGAATTTTTTTTATTTTTGAAATCAACAGTAACTACCTTTCACCTTTTCTTATGAAGAAAAAATAATTCTTCTGTTCCTCGAGCTACCACCTCCACACGAAAAAATGCTTCATTATCCTTAAAATCATTAAATGTATGGATCTAAGGATCAGTTTATAAAATAAATATGATTTTTGTGGCCTCATTTTTGTCATAATGTGAAAATTTCTGTGTCATGTTTTTGATATTATCAAAAAAATAATCATCCAATTTGTAATTAAAAAAAGAGTACTAAAGGAGATTCATTTATTCAAATTGTGTAATATTTTAATATCTATTTATTATTATTATAATTCATTATAGTTAAAATAAATAAATATAATTAACACAAACTGATACTTTTCTGCCTATATTATATTTGATATTACTACCAATCTAACTCACATTCATTCATTAAATTCGGGTATGTTTGTTTCTGGGTCAGTTTAAAAACATACTAGGAAAATACGATGAATTTTTTTCATGGATGAATATGAAATCATATTTAATTGTATAGTAGTATAAAATTTTGTATATAATTATTTAATTTTAGTTTTAGGGACATTATAACAATTTTTTAATTCATTAACTATGAAAACACGCTTCGATCATCAGAAAACATTAAAACATGTTTGTTATCGATTTTATCTTCATGGATAAAGAATAAAAGATGATTGAATAAAATTTTGGACATAAAATATAATTATAAATCATAATTATAATTTACTTTAACGATATATTAATTATTAAATTTTTAATAGGAATGTGTATGGACACCACTATTATGAACCTATATCCAATGATCAATACTATAAAAACATGATGTAGAAAATTGGTAGATTTCATGTAGAGAGTGAATATTTATATAGAATATTAATGAATATGGATATTATTAAGCTTCTAAAATAATTTATTTATATAGATAAATTTTTATATAGGAGGTTAATGTGTATTTGTTAATTGATGGATAAAAAGTAAGCGGTTTTTGTCTCAAATACCTCTCTTTGATACATTTTTTGTATTGTGATCATAATTTCCATAAAATTGTATATAAATATGCTACCTATTTGAGTATTTATATCATGAAATTAATTTATTCAAGGAATTTTAAGATAAATTTTAATCCCACTCTTTAATGTGGGTTTGATATAATTTTTACACAAGCCAGAACTAGGGTTTTTCACATCTCAATTTTCATACAATGGGACTCATGTTATATTGAATGCATATTTTTTTGTGTGGTGAATAAAATTCTAAGGAAGACATTTAAAATATTACTTAGGTAATTATGGGACATACATGTATATATATTTTCATCCCTCCTTTATATTAATTTAAATTATGAAATCTAAAACCATTTTAAAACTCAATAAATTACATCATGAAAACACAATTAGTTATTCTGAAAATGTAATGGTATATGTATATTCCTAGAAAATAATTTATGTTTGGATTCTAGAACGTCGATGTGACTATGGAATAGTTATACATAGGGGTAATAACCCAAAAATTGTTGGTTGAGAATTGACTCAACAATCACCCTAAGTCCGGATGAATTTCATAATATTGAACACATGTATATACATTCTTATGTGAAGTGATTTAGAATATTGGAATTCTCTTTATAAAACATGATAAAGTATTTTTCATATCATTTCATTATTCCCCAAAAAATGAAAACCATCAAACAGAATTACCATCTTCTCTTGATAAACTCATACATTGAAAGACCCATTTCCCCTATATTTCTTTGGTTTGATTATGAATTGTTACTTTGATGAAACCCTAAACTTTATATGTTAATTAATGTATGTTCTCTTAGGAACACTCATTTTTTTAATGGGGATGTATTTTATTTCAGTATATATCATTGTATGTATAACTGTGTTTTATTCTGTAATAGGTTCCATAAGGAATGGTATGAATGGTACTAAATTTTTTGATAGTGAATGCATTGGAATTAATCATGTGATGGATGAGGACTAAAATTGTAAATCTCCTTTATGCATTGATAGGTCTCTTGAGACAAAAAGGTATGGGATTCATTGTTTACTTCTTCCTATAATAGGAATGATTCTTCTTAAAAGGCCTTGAAAACATGTTTTGATGTCTATAATTATTCAGTTACCATTATGAGATCAATTAATATTCTTATAGATGTTTTAATTCTATTCCATAGTTATTGGTTTCCTTCAGTTTCATATTTTTATAGAAATTTATTATTTATTTATTCTTACCATATCACTTCTTTATTAATCATGTTTTCAATGATCTTGTTGTGTTCTACTCCCTACTAAAAAATTTAGATCACCCATATCTATTTCCCTTTAACCATGTAACATAAAGAAGGCCTATGTGAAATTTTCAAGGATAGTATGGATGGTATAATAAAATTCCCAAAATATATTAATGATGTATCTTATATTTCCATTTGTAATGTATGTATACATCTAGTATTATATGACTAATAAATTGCAGAATATTTCTTGGAAAATTGCACTCCATACTAAAAAGGTAAAATAACTATAGGATCTAGAAAAATAGAGATATTTTTTTTTATGATAGTAAAAATGCGATGAATTTAGCCATAAATAATCAGTCAAGATAGGTTCTTCTTGAAAACTTTTTATTTCCATAATTGCATCACATATGCCATTTTTTGTGATAGGTTGTCACAAAAAACTTATTTTTTAAACAAAAGAGTTTCCCTTTAACAGATGGTTTTCTATTGAATATATAATTTTATAATTTCATAAAAAATAACGTATCCATCATAATAAGAACATTATAATGACTAATTAATTTCATCATACATAATCTATTGGGAAAAATATTTTTTTCTCGAAAGTATGCTAATAAATAAAAATAAAAAACAAACACACATTTTTAAAATATATATATATATAAGATTGTAGAAATCTGAATCACTAAAAATATATTACATAATATGTTCATTAAAAACCCATTATAATATATTTTTCAAAAAAATATATCAATAAATATGAAGGTGGTGGGCCATCTATATGACTATGTGGAAGGAACTCATCCCTATATCCTATGTCTGTCATCACATGAACTCCATCATCTTCATGTTATTTTTGTCCTAAAAATGAAGTTTCTAATACTCCTCCTCCTATTTATGGGGATGAATCTCTTCTTCCTTCCTACATAGGGTTTCCATAACATCATTAGGAGCTCACAGATTCCCCTCATCCTCTATAAACGATGTAAAATTCTCATCATCAGCTCCCCTTGATTTGGAAAATTTCCATCCAAGAATAATATAATAATTATAATGGGATAATCTATATCTAAAAACAAGGACTAATTATTTCTACTTATCTTACAATGTTATCTACATCAATGCAGCCTAATCAAATCCTAGTGCACATGTGTCATAACCCCCGAGACTTTTCCTGAATCTCACCATGTGTGTGAGTAGACATGGTCTCATTTTCATCATTCAAATTCTATTTTATATTAAATTAATTAAATTCTTATTTTCATAAAATTTTTGAAATAAAAAGTTCCATTTACCACAATATGACGTTGGTGGCCACCAGTAATCACTTCAATGGTTCGATCTTGGTGCATCCTATTAAAAATATCAATCTTTATAACATTGGGATGCTTAAAAAACTATATCAATATTAGGTAATATTTTTTCATTTGTGGTATATATATATTATTAAATAAAATATCATCCCCTATATTATTAATTAATTCTAAATTTAATACTACGTAACATTGTGATGTGAAGAACATGGAAAAAGCTATATTTCCAAAAAAACCTCATGCATGCCCCTCCATGCACATGATTCTTCCAACTAGAAGTGAGGGTCTTGAGTAAAGCCATTGGGAGACAATACCCTCAATATCATGAAAAATATCAATAAAAAAATAAACATAATCATAGAACATGATGAAACTGAATATGGAATACATATAATAATAGCACCAAATGTGGTAGTCTTGTCCAAACTATAAGGATTAGATAAATAAATGAACATATAAAAAATTTCATGAGTCCTATTGCTCCTATCCTAATACTCTACAGGAACAATACACTACTTATGTATTCACTATATAGTCGTTTCCCTTCTTAAGTCTCATTGGTGATGAAATCTACAAGAGAAAAAAATTACCTAGTAGGGTTTTAGCTCTAGAATCTAAAGGATACCTAAAATAGTCCTTAACATTAGTTCATTAAATATAAAAGTGTATTACCTGGTCATGAACAATATATATATATAAGACAACAATATATCACCTCAAAAAATATATTCTAGATCCACGGGGATAGGATCTCCCCGTTTCCAAATCCTATTGAGAGTAACATACATAATTTGAAAACATTTAAAAATAAACATCAGTAACCATCCCCATACATCCTCTTATAGTTGATATACCCAGGATTTGATCACATTCAAATGGATGGGATAGTCCAAGTATATTTTGACCCCAATGTCTTGTACATTCATCTATAGTTGATATCCTTAATATATATCAATTCTCACATGTTGACCAAATACTTGCAAGTACCACGTGTAGGGATATCCTAAGAATGTGACACACCCCCTGACTAGAATAGATAAAGCACATGCTGACCCAAGCCTATAACATCTGTCTAGGAGGATAGTCCCAAACATATGTCAAATCTCACATGTCATCAAACTTTTGTATCATTTCAAATTACAAACAAAGTCTACAGAATATGTGTCAAATATCCCATGTCAAAAAACTATGTCAAACAAGAAAACTCAAACTACAATATATAAGAATATACTATATATGATGCATAATGATAATGACATATCAATTATAAGGAACCAACCATAGACATATCATATTCTAGTTATTTTGAACTACAATTAAAATAAGGGGATATTTTCATTTTCAAGTTATAGTGAATTATGAAAAACTATTACATAGTTAAATCTTAAATATTCAAGTGGATTTTAAAACTCGACATTGTCATTTTCCACCAAGGATACCCTTTTAAAATAAAACATTACGACTTTTCAAGACACATCTTCATTTATTTCCTTGTGACATCTTATGTGTCCATACATATCCTAAGAACTCTGAAACACATTTTAAAACATGGTATGAGCATAAAACAACATAGTAACACATACGCAAAGATGGAAAAACCATTATTCTTTTGAAAACATGTAAACCCATGGATAAATTATCCTAATGTAATGCATTCAACCCTTTAGAATTGTTAAATACATTATTTTAAAAATTAAGATCATTTCATTACCTATTTGAAATAAAAAGATAAACATAAAACAATAGAAAGAACATAAAACATATAATGGTAAATTGAAAAAGAATCATACTTGTATCGAATAACAATACAATCGACTTCCACACATATCACACAAATAAATAGAACATATATAGAACTGACTTTTATACCAAATTCATTAGAGGTTATAATTAAGCCACATATCATAGAATTATCATGGGACCCATAGTCTTTGATTTATCAGAAAACCACTCATAATTAGTGTATAACATAACCACCCATCAATTGTATAAGTACCTGTATATAATCATATGTTAAAAATTATTTCAATTATCAACATATCACTCCTAAATATTAATTTTCAATCCTAAGAAATAATTTCAAGCTATTGAATTAATCAATCCTTTTTTCAAAACCTTTTTCAATACAAAAATACTAAAAAAGATAGTAAGTGATTTCTTTTCCTTGAAAACCCCACATTAAAAACTGTATAGGATTCCAAATATCAAATAATGGTCATGACAGTGGAGAAGCAGTTGTCCCTATATGTGATTAAAAGAACATCCCCTTTGTTTTTTATCGAAACAGTTTATATAAAAAGAATAAAATTTTGCATTTTTGAATAAATCGGAATGAAATTAAAAATAGTGAGAATATGTACATTATAGTCATTTTATATCTATATATATTTAAAACATTATCAATAATATTTTTCATGGAGAAACAGATATGACAAATAAATCATTAAAATTTCTAAGCATCCCATACCAAATTGATCACATAAATTATAAGCTATATGAAAGTATAACATTTTACAAATCAATAAATAATTGGAGTATAGATATAATATTTATACATAAAGTCAAAGGGGATATATATATATATACATTAAAAAATAAAGATGGTGCATATCATCAAAATATGTCTTAATGAATGGAGATTGACTCGAAATCCCCTCCCTTGAGCCCCACTCATCTCATACATTCTTTATTTTCCTGAAAAATAATTATTGGTTAATTTATACATAATTGATAACATTTTAATGTTTATTATTCCTTTTATATCTCTTATTAACATGTTGTAATAGATAAATAATTATTTATGTTAATATCATATTATTTGACGTTATTTAGTACTTGAGATGAAATATAACATTGTGTGATATGAATAGTCCATGGGTTCGTAAGTCCATCATATCCAGATTAATAATTATGACATAATTATCACTTTTATATATCATTTATAAATTTAAATCAGAACATTAATTATGGTATTGAAAAATGAATAATATTATAATATTTGAGAGGGTAGGCCGTATATACACATGAATAACGATCTCTATTTTTCATTTATCATTATGGAAAGTTGGTAAGTAGTATTTGATCATTAAATAATGATCATAAGAAAATTACAAGAATATTAATCATTTTTATTTATTTATATAATTAATACTACTAATGTATTGAAAAAAAACGAATCATATCGCTTTGTGGAGGTGATAGTTCACACATATGTACGAACGCCATTATCTTATTTATGTGCATAGAATGTAATAATGTAATAGATATATTATTTCTTATAATAATGAATATGTCATGAATTTCACTTATGAAAATTAAATTAGTCAATATTACAAATCATGGGAGATGGTTATGGAAAACACATTATATCGACTTGTGGATATGATAGTTAACATGTACACACGAATGATTAATTCTTTTCCCATTTTATGGAAAAATATATGTAATTTGGTGATGATATTAACATATTAAAATCATAGTATACTAAGGATATATTATTTTATATAGTAGTATGGTTGGATAATATTTTAAGGAATATGAATAAGAAAAAAAATAGAAATTCTTAAATAAAAACGTTACATTTCCATGATATGATCAACTTTTTTAACACTTTAACACCATTATGTATGGTTTTATGCCTAAAATAAGGCCACATGAATGTGTATAGGTGTTATAATAAGGGTATTTGGAATATGGTGGTTTATGAAAAATGATTTTTATGTGTGAGTAATAGATAGGAATTGATGCCTTCTTAGAGGAGAGGTAAGGGGAACCTTTTAGAACCCTAAAAATATTACATTAGTGTAAATTAATTTTAACTCTAAATGACTCAAAATTATGTTATTTCTAAGATAGGATATGTTTGGGTCGATTTATAATCATCCAATTATTTTTATACATGTCTTGGTATTATTTTAATCATTATCTTTTTTTAACCACTTTTTACTCTTACCATTTTATCAAATAATTGACACTTCATGGTTAAAATAATAACCATAAAATGCCAAAAGACACATGAATGAGTCATTAATGTCATCTGTAAAGATACCTAAACCATTTTTTCTGAATTATCTATTTTTTCAAATTATATATCATTTAATTAAATATATAATATCTTATGATACGAATTGTGTAAATTTTTAAAATATTCATAACATGACTTTTAAAAAAATTGATTCCATAGAAAATAAATACATTACCCAACTTATAAAATTTCACATAAATCCCAAAAAAAAAATTGGCATCAAATATTTTGAATAATATTTATTTTAATATTATTAATATTTTTTATTTAATTATTCCTTTAAGAAATCCATTATTTTATCATCATTGTGTGATAATAAATTTTAATTATTTAATTTATAAAAATTATATATGAATTTTAATGATTTATATAATATTTTTATATTTATAATGACTATTTATAGAAAAATATATCAATTTATATGTCCATATTAATATTGTTTCACATGTTAAAAATTTGACTATGACATTTTTAACATATCTATAAATAAATTAATATAAATGTTAATTTCTTACCCATATGGCTTAAAAATTTTATAATTTTTTTATTAAGGTTGATTTTAGGGAAAACTAACTCATATAATATAATTATGGAAAATGTTAGGGTATTTTTATATTATTATAATATCAATTTTACCTATAATTACCCTATTCAGTTGTCGGTAAAATACTAAAGTTATTATTCATCCAAAAATATTTTGATCCTATTGGTTTATATTTTTTATAATGACTATAACCATGTAAATCCATTTTTTAATATTAAATTTTGACATGTAGTTAAATTAGGATTAACACTAATCCCAAAGATGTGGCAAGAAGGTGGGTAAAAGAGATGTTCAAAATTTCTGTTAACTTTTTATATATCATTTCAATAAAAATTTCTCCAATGAAATAAATTAGATTAAATGATAAAAAATTATTTTATTATAGTTGTAAACTATTTAAAAGGATAATATAACTATATATATAAATTAGATGAAAGAAATGTATTGAATTAAAAAGTAGTATTATTCCTTATTCATTAAAATATGAATTTATCAAAATAATATGAAAAAATCATCCAATGTAATGTTTTATTTCCCTCATCCAAAGAAGAAATTTTTTATAAAATAGAACATATAATATTATCAAAACTATATTTAAAATAGGTGCTCCATTAAAATATGGTATTTTTTATAAATACTCCTTTTATTCATAGAATTGAATTTGATTTTATATCTTTTCTACAAAACATATAGGATGAACTTTAAACATAATATTCAATATATATTTCACTAATATATTCCTATGATATTTATTTGATTATTTTGTAGACACAATTTGTCACACTTAAATAGTTTTTCCAAAAAATGAATCTTTTATATTCAATTGGTTGGTATTTTAATTTAAAATCTATTTCATAACCATAAAATTAGGATTATATAAACATGTGTAAAACATATATTCATAATTTAGATAAAATTGTTCATTCCAAACATTCTAATGTCTATGAGATAACTAAAACAAAATATATTAACATTACAATATTTTTTTTTCATTATAACTCGGTCTTGTGTGCAATGTATTATTTTAGAGAAAACCATTGTTGTGTGTTAGGTACACTATCAGGCATAGCATCTAATTAAGGTAAAATTACTATCAAATTAATAAATGATAATAAACATGGAAAAGTATAATTCTATAATTACCTAGGATATTGCATCGTTCCCCATTTTTTAAATTGCATCCTCACAATTTTAAATTTGGTCTTAATAACTATGGTTTCATGTTTAAAAATTACATTATTGAAATCCATTGTTGGAAATTATTCAATAAAACAACCTCATCAAAAAAAAATTAAAGGGATGTATGAAGGTTACCTGATATAACACATTCTATGATTCTATGTAGGAATACATTGACATGGAAGGGGAATCTATCTTTCATAGACTAATATTGAGTAATATAGAACTTGATCATTAGAAATATTACCATCACAATACAATAAATATGTGATCGGTCAAAATTCCATTGAATTAAGTAAACATATAACATTTTTTCCAACATTACGGTCCTTTTCAATATAGGCAATTATAGTTTCATCAATTAATTTGATTCCACCAAAACTCATATTTTTCTCTAAATGATGAGAATTAATGTTGAATTGTTCACACATGAAACACTAGAATAAAATTATAGAGAATCAAAAAATCTACAGAAGATAGACCATCTATTTATAATATATCTAATCATTAATGAAAAACCATTCTGGTCAGGATAAAATAAATTAATTTTCCAAATAAAATAAACCATTTCATAATAAAAAACTACTTTTAATCTCTAAAATTCTACAGTAATACCAAAAGTTCAATATAGACCACCAAATAAATAATTATCCTTAAAATCCATCAAAATAATCCAAAAATTATTTGAAACCCAAAATTAAAAATATTGGGGTTACACAGTCTTCCAATATGTATTTTAACATATATCTCCAAATAACATTTATCACTCTTAATGTCTCGTGCTAAAAAGTAACTTACAGAATCACATATTCTCTATTATAGGATAATCATTTCCATAAATAACCCAAATATCCATAGGTCTACAATAAAATCCTATATTATTCCAAAATAGAATTCAAACACTACTCTTCATGTAAAATCCCATAGTATTATATTTAACAAAATAATATAATGTTTTCTAAATAGTTAACGTCTTCCAAAATTACATTTATCACATAATACCTAGATCATTTTCCAATACCAAGGATATCTTTTTGATAAAATATAAGTTCCAAATATCAACATATACATATTCTATAAACTCGTATAACTAAAACAATTATACTAACTAGGGACTTCATGTTGGACAATGGTATGAGAAAAATCTTTATCTCCTTTCGGTTGTCAGTTTGATTCTCATAGCCATGTCTGACGTGAGAGGTTTACCATACTTCAAGCGAGTTATCATTTTTCTTAAACAATAATATTATTATAAAATTCCTAAAATATAATAATGTTCTAAAAAAACCAGAAAATGATTTGACCTCATAGTTTATCTAATAGCTTTCATTTTTCATTACAAAATGTAATATCCCTTAGTTACATCAAAAAAAGTTCATATGTCGTTTATCCATTACTTGTAATTATTCTCACAAAAGAAAATTATTCCTCAAAGAACATTTTAAAATAAAATAATCAGGGTCACATATTACAAAACTAAAAAAGAATTCAAAACTACTCCCATTATCAAAATATTATTAATACTTTTAATCATTTCTATTTACTAATTTATACTATAAATATTAAATCATTTATATGTAGACATCATAATATTTCACATTTTTTGTAATACATTAACGATGAATTTCCACATTATCTCATAATATTGTAGTCAAATTTAATAAAATATATGCATTATATCCGCCTATATTATAAATATCAATAAGATCATGTTTCATACTTCATGGATAAGAAGATAATGCATATATTCAATAAAAATTTCTAGTGCTTTGTGATGTTCCTTTTACATCTCAGTAATTTGTTCGACCACAAAAAAGTAAACATTCACACCACTTCAAGTATTTCAACTTTTGATAGCATTTTATGAGTTGAGATAATAAAATCATATGAAAAAGATACCATGACAAATAATGTTTGTTTAGATAAGAGTAGTGATTGGATAACTCAAAAAATTTCTAGTAGGTGAATTGAATACTCAGGAGGCTGTCAAAATCATTCAAACATGATTTTATGATAATAGTAATGATAAAAAAAGAAGTATGTGCAAGATATATTTCCATATGTCCTAACAAATAATCATTTATATACTGAAAATTTTCACCACTTAATCATGGAATGAATATTTAAAATAATCATCTATAGGGTAAAGATAACATAATTTTTTTATAATACACTAATCCATCTACATAATTATATCTCAATTGTTTAGGTTACTATCCAACCCACCTAATTTAACATAATATTCAAAAAATTTAAATAATCGAATTAAATTTTCATAACATAAATCCTAAAAAGGGGTTTCTAATACATTTAACATATGATCTTTGGAACCTAGTTCTTCCTTAGAGGAACTGATCATTCCTTTTTAGTTTGTTCTAATGGAAAAAGAAGAAAAGGGGTAAATGCGATGTTGTATTCGTGTTAAATGATGTAACTAGGTGTTACAAATAATTTCCATTCAAGAACATATCGTGTAATATGAGAACATGCCACATAAAACCTCGTGCATTCAATTTAATGGTCCAACCAAGCTATACATGGACATAGCGTGTATTTTCCAGTACATGCCTTGAATGTTTTTTATTAAATTGGACAATAGAATCGTTTTTGTAAAAATTTATAGAAACCCCCCCCCCCTTTAATTTGCAGCATGCATGGGTGATATGAGAACATGTTGTTCTCCCATTTTATCTTCTGATCTCTAATTTGAACACCATCAGATGTGTTTGATTCCCCTCAGTAATTCATTAATTCATCTGGAGTCATTCTTCATGGTTTCTTCTATCAAACATGTTACGGATGTATGTGTTCTTATACTCGTATTTGTATATTTACTACATTCTAGATTGAATTATAGGTTTGTGTTGGACGAGGAGAGTCATACGAGTACAAGTTTGGTGGTCTCTTGCCTTTCACGATTTTTTAAGTTGAATATACGTGACTGAGTTTCACACACCAATTTTTAGGGTGCCACCTTGGATGAATTTTTTCTATTACCATTTCCTATTTTTATTTATAGAATTGACTGCATGTTTTTAAATATTTTTATGGTTTTTTAAATTGATTAAAGGCCACACCATGGGTAAGTTTCCCATGAAATATCGTTTATTATCATTTGTCTTATGATTCCTATGAGGCATGCATTTAATTTTCCGTTCTTGGGCTGTTAAATATGATGTTTCTTTAATTAAAATCCATGTAATAGTTTAATTTATATGAGTTTCTTATGATATGAATTTACAACATGATTTATTGATGTTAAATCCATGTAATAATAGAATTTACATGTGTTACATATTATCTAAAATGATAAAGTGGTAAATATAAATGGGTGATTTATAAAATCAGGTTTAGATGAAAATTTGGGCTCATATTAATATGGTACATTATACCTTGGATAAACCATGGAATCTGTTAAACAACCACATATGGAAATATAGAGGGTATTATCAAGAAATGTCATGAGTGAGCCATGGATAGATTAACAATTCCCATTGAGAAAATTAGTTAAATGTCGAAAGAACCTTGAATCCAATGAGGGATTCCATGGTTGGGAATTATCTATATCTATTTAAATGTAATGTGTCGACACTTAATTATAATTTTATTATTGAAGTGGAATGAATTATGATGTTTCCACCCAGAAAAAACATAAGCTTGGATTTAGCCTTCAAATACACTTGTTTAGATGGTCTTTTGGGACATCTGTTGTGAATAATTTTATATAGGGATCATTTGGATAAGTCCAGACACTATGAATTACATAATTAAATGAAAAAAATTTTAAATGGACATTATATGAATATAATTGTGGTCTAGTAATTGTAGGAATTTCTTCCATTGAGTATTTCCTTATTTACTTCATTCTCTATTGCACACGGCATGTTATATATATATATATATTCAATGATATATTGGAAAAAACCTAGGGTAGTATCCTTGTAGGATTTAGTCTCACACCCTATTTTGATCATGATTTTTTCCCCAAATAGATTATATTATTGTAGGTATCGATATGGTAAAGTTACCTTTTATAGATACACGATTGTTGTTTATGAGGAGGAGGGAATGGGACCAAGCTTATGCTTGTGAGGCTTCTGAGATTCTTTGGTTCATTTTCTACTATTCGTATGTATATTTTTTATTAATATATTGTAACATGTTTTGGATATTTTCCATTAACATGTGACATATATCATCAACCATTATCGGCTATGACATCTTGTTATTTTTATTATTATAATTCCGCTATTTATTTCTGTTATGATATTACTGATTCCATTGTCTATTTATTATTTTATTGTGTTATATTTTGCTTAATAGGGAATAGTCTCCCCCATGATCATCAACTAATCCCTCATTGAAGGTCGACTACCTCTTGAATTTGGGGAGATCTTCATGAGGCCATGTGGCCAACCGGCCTCGAACCACTGTGAAGTTGCATACAGACATGAGACGTTACATGATCAGCCTTACAATTATAAACCCGTGATTATATCCTTAACTCTGAAGGAATCATGCTGAAATAAAATGTTTCCTAAACACTTCCTTGATACCAACTGTAAAGACCAAACATTAATAAAATATTATTCTAGTGAATTTGAACAACAATTAACATACATGGATCTTTTTAGTTTATAGTATTAGATAATTAGGAAAAAATTTACATATAAATCTCTTAAATTTAATAATAGATTATAATACCATCCATTCACCTTTTCCACCATGGAAGCCCTTTTAAAGTAAGACATGACTTCTTATCAAGACACCTAATATATTCATTCATCACGGCATCATCCTTGTCTGTACCAATTATAAGACCTCTAAAAACATTTTAAAACATGAGATGTGCATAAAAATATCATTAAGGGATACAAAGAGAAGGAAAAATTGATAGTCTTTTAAAAATATGTGAACTCATGGAAACTTTATCATAAAGTAATAAATTTCACCCTTAAGAAGTATTAAATACTTTCCTTCGAGAAATAAGATCATTTATTACCAAATATCTTATCAAAAGATCATAATAAAACCATGGAATGAATACAAAACATATAAATGTAACATGGGACATAGTCAAACATACATGGAATAAACATACGGTCGACTGACACACATATCACTCTTAAAAATGGAATAAATATATGACTGACTTCCACAATTAATGTATTGTAGGTTATAACATAACCACCTATCATTGGATTATCATGGAACCACCCATCTGTAGTTTATCATAGAACCACCCATATTGTTGTTATCACATAACCAACCATCCAATGTTTTGTGTCAGAAGACTTTTTTTTTTAAATTTTATATTCCTTTTTTTTGGAAATCAAAAAGTATCTTTTTAAATAAAATCATATATTTATTTATCATATATTCTAAATATTTTTTTTTACTTTTCATCATTACGATTTCTTTCATATGTGTATGATAATTATCATACTTATTAGTTTTTTAGAAAAAATCCATACCATGATTATCGTATTAAGGGAGGATATTATTTTTGTTATACCCAAAAGTTATTATTCACATCATACTCACCAAATACAATTTTAATTGTACAAACTAGAAATATATTTCATCATACACATTATCCAATATCTTATTGACTTTTTAATCATACTCACAATCTCTATGAGAATCATCAGACAAATTCAAAAATCATTTTATCGAATCTTGAAAAATATATCGTAAAAAATCAGAACCCATTAGATAAAAATGATATCTTCAATTCTGTTTCAATATGATTTATAAAATGATTTTGTTGTTTCAGTTATAAAATAACCCTTGTAGTGCTAGTGTCTAAGTCCCTCATAATTTATAGGAGAAATTCAGAATGAGGGAATCCAACATGACCATTGCGATGTTGGCCTTTAAATACTAGCTCATTTGGATGGCCTTAAAACTTTTGATAATTTTGAGACTTTGTTCGGGAGCTCAGTCAAATTGATGCTTCATGGAAAACGCTCTGAAGAGTTAATGTTATGAACTTATAATTCTACATACTTGTTTCTTCATAGAGTTTTTCTCTTCTTAGTGATACTCCAATCATTGGTGATTATGATTGAGTAATTATGTGCATAAGAAGATAGTTGGGCTGATGGGTTTAGGATTGATGGTTTTCGAGGCTAGGAAGATAAAGGATCCAATCACCTTCTTTATTGAGGGATTTTCGGTATAGTATGACAAATGTATATCGTCATATCGAGGGCTTACCCTAGTGTGGGTAAGACAATCATGATTAAATATATAAATCATGGGACCTCTAGACATGTTTAGTAGATACCCTTCTCTTTTTGTTAAAAAAATAGTATTCTTTTAATTTTATACATTTCTTCTTTACTATAAAAGAAATTTATTCATTTTATATATTCATATTTATATTTTATATTTGGTAATTTTGATTTTATAATTACAGTTTTAGTGCTTACGATCAATAATTTTACCTAATACAGTTATATACTCTTTAAGATAGAATAATTATTTTTTCACTTTATTTATCATAACCATTGTGATTACGATCTATAACAATTGCTCTGATTAAGTTATTTCCTTATTTTGAATACGATAAAATTCAAATATGAGCTATGGAATACATATCATAGCATAATGACTATGATACATTTTTCATCATACCCGTGTCCCTATCCAATTACATTACTAAAATATTAAGAGTATTTGGGAATTGAATTATTTAATTCTAATAAATTGAATTTCCTTTAGGTATAAAAATAGATATTTAAAACCTTATAATTCACCCCTCTTGTATTGTGTCATATTCATATAATTTATCATCCTTCAATTAGTTTTAGATCAGGTTTTCACTACTCATATATTTTCATACATTACTTTTGAATGTTATTTATATTTCTTTTATAAATAATCGTTTTTTATAAATACATGTTTCATTAAAATAAACTATATAAATGTATTTATTTATTGTTTTAAAGATGGTAGGACTTAATTTAGGTTAAATTGAATAAATCTATCCTATAAAGACACTAATTTTATTCCAATGATTACTAACACTATATAAATGGGATTATGATCATTGTAATCAACATTGGAGTTGACAACATTTTTATGTTGACTGGTGACTATAAAATTCATGACAGGAAAGTTAATGTTTTTACCTATCAAGAGAAGTAGAAATATCAACTAAATTATAAGGTATAAAATACATTACATTATTCCCCGACTAGAAATATAAATATCCATATCTCATCTTTTGAATAAGCCAATGTTATTTTGATAACGATAGAGATAAATCATTTTCATAATTATAATATTGTTGAAACTATAAGAGCTATAATAAGATATGACTATTATAAATTTGAATCCCTTTATGGAGAACATGTCTGTATGGTACCACAAAGATTTATGGAAATTTTGAATACTTTACTATCAATGGAAATGAAGACCATATGATGAGATCCTACTTGAAATGTTAAAAGATATCATGAGAAATGATTATGAATAAAAAATTATTATTAATGATGAGTCAATAAATGTTAAAAATTTTACTCTTGATAATTTGTTCAGAACTATTTTGAAATATGGGAACTAATTGATAATAGATTCCAAAAAGTAGAAGAAAATTAATGGAGGATTTTAATTCACTTCAATATAAAATAAATATAAATCCTTGACTCCATAAAAAGATGTTGGGTCTAAAAGGAAAAATAATGTTTTACATTATTCAGAATCAAGTGAGTTAGAAAATTCAATGAATGAGTAAGTCATTCATGCACTACGAATGTAAAAATTTGTTGGAAAGAAGGAATTTGTATAATGTTATAAGAAATGATACGCGGAAAAGAATGACCAAAATTATTTTGACAATACTTAGTATGAATTTAATAATGTTGGAATCATTATTCCTAATTTCTCAAATTAAAAAATGGAACAATAGAAAGGAAATACATTCATATAATATTCAGATAAATTATTATAAGACAAAATAATATTAATCCATAATGCCAAATGACTCATAGAGTTCTAGTTCTGTTGAATCTTTATAT
This sequence comes from Viscum album, assembly GCA_963277665.1. Lineage (NCBI taxonomy): Eukaryota > Viridiplantae > Streptophyta > Magnoliopsida > Santalales > Viscaceae > Viscum > Viscum album. Next base: position 2,131,491,874 of record OY728120.1, read on the forward strand.
GGATCCTCAGATAATTAAAAATCTTGAAATATTAATATTATTCTTCTTTCCAGAATACTGATTTAAAATCAATGTTTCAGGGAAAAGGTACACACAGATAAATGACTAACTAATATCTCTTTATGTTAACATTATATTAATGAGAAAGGATATATTTTCTCTCATGATTAAAATTATCCAATATAAAATAATTTATTATTTTCAAATGAATAAGACTCTAGATTTTCTAAATTTCATGAAAATGATAATTTTAATGTTATTATGACACATGATAAAGAAAACTGTAGAATAAATAATTTAACAAATGATATATCAAATATTTCAAAATGACATTGAAAAAAAATCTTCTGAAATTGATTCAAATTCTAAAAAACTGGAGGAAGCTATTTCTATGATGGATAATCGTTAAAATGTTTTTGAAAAAGTCATTTTAAAAAAAATATAGAAAAAAAGACACATATGAAACTAATACATATATGGATAACATTTTAGTTTTGAATATATATTCTGAAATTGTATCATTAAGGTAACATTGGAAAATCATTACCACTGTTGAAGAAGGTTTTGAAAAAAATTACAAACAACATCAACTACCAGGTAAAATTTTATCAATGGGATATAATCATTCAAAAAAAATTTAGGGACATTTATTTTGTTCAAAAAAATTCCCCATTTGGAAAAAAGGTTAACATGGATGTCATTGGAAGAAAAATAATTCCTTAGATAAAATTAAATATTTTGGATTCCACAAATCTCATTTTTCAAAATGACTGTGTGTTAAAAAATTCATTGTGACATTTCAGAATCCAAAAATTTGGATTTCGAAAACATTTTTGTTTTATTTTCAGGAAAACAAAGGAATTACCTAAAATAAACTGTATGGTACGTGGATTGTTTATTTTCCTAGAATATGATAGGTAAGAAATACTTCATTGAATATATTATTAAGATGAATGGTGGATGAGTTACCATCAGAGATAATTCTTAAGGAATGATTGTTAGTATTCGTTTTATTATTCCTCCAGGAAAACCGTTGATATAAAATGATTGGTTTGTAAATGGTCATAAGAAAAACCTTATAATCATATTTTCAATTATGTGAAGAAGTTTAAATTGTGATTTTTTTGAATGGTAAATGTATAGTACACACATCCAATGATGAATTAATTATTTCTTCCCATAAGCATTATAATCATTACACACTCATCATAAGAGACCTTAAGATCCAAGTCATTTCTTGAATTAGTGAAATGGAAGATCAATATTTCTCATAGCATATCTAGTTTCACACTATATCCTTAGGAACCTTTATAAAATTTCTATGAAAATACTTTTTAAGAATCTACTAGAACATAGATTTGAGTCATTTAAAGTCTGTGACCCTTAACAATATGTCATCAATCATCAGTCAATCATTATATAAATTTTTAATGATTCAACTTATGATGATTTAATTTTTGTCCAAATGGACTTATTCAATCTTACAAAAACTGGATGTTTTGGAGTAATGTATTATGTATTTGTTTTAGTTTTTAACAACACTACATATACATGGGACTATTTTCTAGTATGTAAATATAAATTCTATTGTTATTTTTCTTAAAAAATTATCCAAACATAAAAATGAGAAAAACATTCCATTGGTAAATCTTCCTAGTGATCATGGTGGAAAATTCATTTATTATGATTTCTAATTTTTTGAGTAAGAGAGGAATTGCACATAAATTTTCATCTTCAAGAACTCAATAACAAAATGGTGTTGTTGAATGAATATATCATATTATTTAATAGATTACCAGAACCATGTTGGGTAAAGAATAAGAAATATAATTTACCAAAATTCTAATCCTTTTTTAATTAGATTAATTCGTACGAAAACACCTTATGAGTTATTGATTGCATGAAAACAAAATTTTTCAAAATTCAATGTATTTGGATGGAATGTGTTCATTTTAAATATGAAATATAATATACCTAAATTTTCATCCAAATACGTTGACAGTATATTCGTAGGCTATTCCACTACTTCTATTTATTATAGAGTTTTCAATAAAAATTCTTTTACCTTTGAGGAAATATTAAATTTTAAATTGGATGAACCCAAAATACATTTTATAATGAGTTTTTCAAAAATTATTATCACCCTTTGATAGAAGACTCTTTTAATAAGTAAAAAACTCATGAAATTATTTCTGAAGTATTCACTTCGGAAAATATTCTATCTTTTGTGGATGAATTGGTTTTTCAAAACCCAATGTAGTTGTTTATAAAACATCATACTTTTGAGAGTATAATTGGTATTTTAAGTCAACCTGTATGGATTAGATGTCATTGGAGAAATAATGAAGAGCATTTAGAATTTATTTCACAATTTGGACCTGATATTCCTGAGGAGGCTTTAGGTGATGAATATAGTATTATCAAACTACCAGATGAACTCAATGAATTTAATGGAATAATGTCTGGGCCATAGTAGAAAGACCTAATGAAAACAATTTAATTTGAGAAAAATGGTTCTTCATAAACAAAGGTTATGGGAATGGAATAATAATTAAAAATAAATCAAGTCTGGTTGTTAATGGTAATAATATACAATAGGGATTATATTATGAAGAAACCAATGATCCAGTAGATAGAATTGAATCTATTTTTATTTTATTAGCCTTTGAAAAATTGATTATTTTCAAACATTATCAAATGGATGTGAAGTGTGATTTTATTAATGGATATGTTCATGAGTAATTTTGTGTTGAACAACATCCTAATTTTGATGATCTAAAAAATCCAAAATACATTTTTAAACAAACAAAAGCAATCTATGGACTTAAAAAAGCCCTTAGATCATGGTATGATAGATTAACCAGATTTTTTCTAGAAATATTTTTATTAAGGGACCTATTGATCCACCACTTCTCAAAAAAGAAAGAAAACCAAAATTATTTAATATAAAACATCATTTTTGATGACATTATATTTTGATAAAATAAGTAATCTTTAAGATATTCCTTTGCATATCTTATGAAATCAGATTTGAAATGAGTGTGATGGGTTAGTTAACATTCTTTAATGGTTTTAAATTTTTTTTAAAAACAGAAGGTGAATATATCTCCCAACATATGTATTGCAATGATCTTCTTAAAAAATATGGATATGAAATTAATAAAATTATTAGTACTCTAATTGGTACAAAAAATGATCTTTAAATAAATGATGTTGGACTATCATTAAATCAAAAAAATTAGAGGGATGATATAAAGCCTAATATAAATAATAAATAGTCGAAGAGACTTAGTGATTTCAGTATTTTTATGTGAAATATATCCTGCAAATGTAATGGAATCCCATTTAAAACATATAAGTTGAATTTTTTGTCATGCGAATGGAAAAATGGATTTTGGACTACTATATTTTTATAGAAATAAATTTTTTTAAAAGAATTTCCAATGATGAATTTTGTGCCTATAAAATGGATAAGAAATGTAAATCCAGAACATTTCATATCATAAGAGATTCATTAGTTTCTTCTTCTTGTTTGATACAAAACTCAATATAACATTCCACTACTAAAGCTAAATATGTTGCAACAAATTTTTGTGTGCTCATGTGTTGTGGATGCAACACACACTCAATGATTATGGATTGAGTTTTAGTAATGTCAAATACTATGTGATAAAACTAGTAATATAGATTTATGTGTGAACCCTAAACATTTATCTTAGGAAAAAACATATATATTAGGCATCACGTTCCTAGGGATCACACACATAATGACATTTCATTTTACAATTTTTCAGAATGCAAGAACAACTTGTTGATATCATTACAAAACCATTACCTTCCTATAGATTTGAATACATTAATTTTTTTTTGGAATGATCCCTGTAAATTAATAATTCATTTCTACATCTTTTTAAACCATCTATTTATATTAGGATTTCTATTTTCAAAGCGAGAGTACATATGATTATTATTTTCTCCTTATTTTCTTTTCTAATCAGAATTTTTGAACTCAGAAGTTTCATATTCATAATATTTGTAATCAGAATTTTCATACTCAGAATTATTAGACTCAAAGTTTTCCTACTCATAATTTTCATATTCATAATTTTCGTACTCAAAATTTTAATACTCAAACTTTTTGTACTCAAAATTTTAATACTCAAAATTTTTGTACTCATAATTTGCATATATATAATTTCCGTACACAGACTTTTCATACAGAGATTTTTCATACTCCTAATTTTTTAAACTCAAAAATTTTTGTACTCAATGTTTATTGTTCTCATATTATTTGTACTCGTGTTTTTTGTACTCATATTATTAATAATCCAAATAATATTTTACTAATTTAATTTTGGACACATATTCACTATAAACTTTAAACACTTTTCATTAAAGTGATTTTTTTTATTCCCATTTGTTACATCAAATATATACATATTTTTAAAAGAATAATCCATCAAAACCAACAAATCCTTCATATGATTATGATAGATAAATTTTCTATTAGAATTAAATTTTATTCTACTTAATTTTGTTTTATTTCAAATTTTTATCATATTTACCTAAATTACGATAATTGTTTTCATTACATTTTTATTAAAAAGCTAAAGATTTCATTTATCTCAACCATTAGATCAAATTTGAGCCACAGAATCTGGATGATCATCATGCCTCGCCTATATAAAGGGACCCCCACATAATACCTCATTAGTTTTTTCATCCTTTGCATAGAAATGTATTTCATACATCAAATAGTTGAGTTTCAATGATTCGATTCCCATAAAATGTTCCAGTTTTAATATGAGTGTCAAATACATCCTATCCCAATGATATTTCTACTATAGAGATGAAAACTAAGGGCTTTTAGTCATAGTCTTTCAAAAAAGAAATGGTAGTTGAAAGGGTTTTTAATGATAACATCGATTCATTTTTAAAAATAATTATAAATTTTCCATGATGAAAGGTAGTTTTTCTTGAAAAAACCAAAACCAGTCAGGATAAAATTAATATTTTGTAATAATTTTCCATGCTGAAAGGTAGTTTCTCTAATCTGGATAGGGATTTTAATATGAAAACTATTGGGAATCACTTTTTGAGATTTTTGAGGAGAAAATTAATATTTTGTAATAATTTTTTAGACGACCATCTTAAAAATCATTGGATGCAATGATTTTCAGTTCCAAAGAAATGTGGTATGGAAACCCTCATTTTTTTTCACGCTCAACTATTTTTTTAATATGATAAAATTCATTGAGATGGGATTCATCATTTTGAAAATTTGAAAATTTTAGTCTTGTGGGCTAAAATAATATTTGATTATGTATCATGGAATTATAAGAATGATTCATATAAAATTCTTGAGGTATGTAATGCGTAAATAAAGGTAAAAATATGACTTTAAAATCTATTTTTATCATTGAATAAAATATTAGAAGGATGCGATTACATTTTGATTTAGAAACAAGGATGTTTGAAAAATATGTTGATGTCAACGAGTCTAAAGAAGAAGCAATAGGAAGTCAAAATATTTCAATACAATCAATGTGCCCTGTTTGTATGAAGAGAAAATACTTATCGGAATCCCAAAAAAAAAGTAATACCAGATGAAGTTGCAGTTGAGTGGAGGAGAAAAAAGTAAAAAGGAAAGTGGGTGACCCCCAATTTGTTCTTGTCCTTGTTGAATATCTTTCTGAAAAAATACATACCTAGGAATTTATGAAGGTGGAAGAAAATGAACAGGAGAATGAAAAGAGAATAGATAATGTCGTTGATATTCGTAGGCTATTAAAGGGAGTAGAAAAGTCCAGTGAAGTTATTGTTTTAATATATCACATTAAACAAATACCATTTATTCAGTCAAGAAAAGTAAAATGGAAATGAACTAAAACGTTTAGTGATGAATTAGCTCCACTAAAGAAAGCTCAAAATAAAACTCCTTAATATGTTGATGATTGAGATGTAAGACAAATTGATGAAGATATTATAGAAAATTAAGTTAAGGATAAAAATGATGATGAAAAAAGAGAAGAATAAGAAGTAGAGGAAGTGAATGAAAATCAAGAAGAAGATATTAGTAGTGAATGTCCTCATTCCATGAAAATTCCAACGGAATCAACTAATCTAACATCGTTTAAATTTACATTTTTTGGTAAACAATCATGAAATTATATTTCTTATGAAATTATACCTTAGTATGTGATAAATTTATCTTATATATAAGAGGAAATAGTTTCCAATTAAAATCAAAATCAATCATTGTGGGATGTCTCCTTTGGATATCATTATGGTGAGCATCTTGATTTTGAAGAGGATATAGATTCTGATAGAAAAATATCAATCAATGGAGTTCAATACATTGAACATAAATTAAGAAGGATGGAAAATATAATTCCTTATTTTATAAAACATGATTAAAATATTAATATGCTTCCTGATAGTCAAAATGATGGATCAAACATTGTCCAAGTTGGGAAAGATAGGTTCCTATGTCTTGAAGCTAATATCAAACTCTTTGAAGAATGATTTATTGAGAATAGAAAGTATCTTATCAATGTTATTAAATGGTCATATAATTTTGATGTATATATTAAGAGACAAGAGTATACGATTGAATATGCGAGGACGATGTTGAATGAACTATCATGATCCATTAATAAATTGACATGTGAAACCAATGAAAACCTAATTTTTTTACAAAAATTCAGATCTTTAGAAGATACTCATACTGTAGAGATCGTGGATTTTATAGAATTTCCTGAATATCATTCTTTGGAAAGTAAATGTCTCGTGGAATTCAAGGATGATGTATTTTATTTAAAGAGTCATAATTAATTTTTTACCAATAGATTTGAAATCCATCAAAAGATAACCAGATTTCATGTTGAAAATTTTCAAGCACCACAGGAATAGGTTAAGGATCAAGATGAAATGATTCATTCTATGGAAGAGAAACTGAAATATTGGGAAAATTTGAATCACAACCAGGCTCAGTTATTTATATAATAAGAATATAATCTCATAGCACAATAAATAACTCTTTAAAATATAATGGACGATATAAAGGAGTGTAAGAAAATGATGAAAATTTTATGAAACCCCATGAAGAAGTTCATGGAAATGGAAAAAGATAAAAATGAAATTAACTAAATCATGTATTATTTTTTAAAAAAATTAATGACATTTTTGACATCTATATGTTGATTGGCTGAATTTTTTACATTTTTGGATGAATATTCTATAACATATTCAAGATAGTCAAATTATTTATTAAATAAAATTGTTTGGTTGCCTAACTATTATTTCAGTTATGAGAATACATTTCCCATTATAATCTTAAAAAAATGGGGGATAATGATTTTAAAAAATTGGAGAATGACTTAGACAGGGGGTGAAATTTTCTAAAAATAGATGTTTTATTAGAAAGCGGGAGATGCTCTGACAAAAGAACACAAAATTGTCTTAATAGGGAGTTAATTGTATTCAGTATTTTTTAGAATAAATTTTTTAAATTCAATGAGATAAGTATAGGTTTTTAATTATGAATACAAAATATCAATATATTTTTCATTTAGCCTTAATTTTTACAAAGTAATTCTTTACTTAAGACTGTTGGTTATTGTTTTAGAAAAAGGGGGAGATTGTTGAGTCACAACACTTCTATTGACATTTATATTATTTTTTTAAATCAGAAACTATATTATTAAATAAAAACATATATTGATTTATAATAAATTATTTAAAAAAAAATTACTACTTTTTATCATTACAATTTCTTCCATATGCATATGATAATTTTCGTACTCTTGATTTTTTTTAAACAAGTCATTCCATGATTATCATAATGAGGCTGGATACACTTTTTTCATACCTATCTGAAATTATTAAAATAGTATCCACATATTACATTTTTTGTTCTACAGATTTTATACCTTTTTCATCTTATACACTATCTAGTATCATACTGTATTTTATAGTTTACTCACCATCGCTACAACCATCATTAGACTTGTTCAAAACTAATATTGTCTTATCTAGAAAACTGTATCAAAATAAATTGAAAACCAGTAAATCAAAATGATTTCATGTATTCAATTTTGATATTATTTATAAACTTATTTAATTTTTTTATTTTAGATTACCATTGGAGTGGAAGGTGTACAATTACCTTTGAATTTTTTGTACAAAATCTGACCCGTGGAATCCATAATGTATGTTGGGACATTGGCCTGTAAATACCAGACAATGTGAATAGTCTTGAAACTTATAAATACTTCAAGAAACAATTCCATATCTCTTTCAAATTGCCGCATCATGTGAAATACTCAAAATACTACAAGTTGTGAACTAATCATTCTACATACTTTTTACTTCCATGTGTTTTTGTCTACATAGTATGACACTAATAACTGATTATTACATTTTAGGACCTCCCATTATTGGAAGAGAGTTGTGATAATTGTTTATGGACAAGGTTATTCTGAGTCTTGGAAGACAGAGCCATTAACCACAATTTTTACCAAGGGATTCTGTGGATAAAAATATAGAGGTCGATCATCGTATCGAGGGAATTCCCTAGTATGGGTAAGACATACTTTCTTAAATGTATAAATCAATTGAACTAAATCCAAGGTTATTAGATACATTTCTTTTTGGTTTAAATGAATTTTATTATATTAAATGATTATATTTATACTAATTTTTAATAGAAAGTGAATCATTTTATATATTCATATTTCTATTATCTATTTGGTGGTTATGATATTGGTAATTAAATTTTTTTTGGTTGTGATCAATGAATTTTCCCAATAAAATTATATAAAATTTATGAGAGAATCATTATTGTTCAAATTGTTTATTGTAAATATTTTGATTACGGTCTATATCAATTACTCTGATTAAATCATTTCTTTATTTTGAATAAGATTAAATTCATAAACGACCTATGGGATAATTCTCATAACATTCAGATTATGATACTTTGTCCATTGGACCCAGGGCCATGTCCAATTACTTTTCTAATACATTAATAGGTTTGGTAAATTCAATTAGTATAATTATATTAATCATAGTTTCTATTAACTTAAAAATGAATGTTTTTAAACATAAAATTCTCCCACCTCTTGTATTATTTCATCTGTAAATATTTTAGGATCCAAAAAATTTACAAGTACCATTATTTAATCATAACTCATAAAAGATATCAATTATCAATATACCCCTCATATTTATTGATTTTGAATCTCATGAAACATTTTCGAGATATTGAAATAATAAATCCATTTTAAAAAAAAATACAATACCAAAATACCCATATAATGAGGATAAGTGTTATATTTTCCATTAACAAAATAATTATGACTTTTAGTGGAATCTGAATTTCATATATTGGTTACAACGGTAGGGAAACAGTTTTCGCCTCAAATGTTAAAAAGAATATTCCCTTTTTTGTTTGTTAAAACATTCCATATAAAAAGAATATTTGGATCCATTTTTGGAAAACATTGAATGTACTAAAAAATAGATATAATATTTCATTTATAATACTTTTATATCCATAGATATGTAAAATATTATCTTGAATAATTACATTGAGAAAATGTTATTAAAAATAATGATTTAATCATTCAAAGCATCCCATGCCACTTTGAACATTTAATTTATAATCCACATTAGTGTAGATAATTTTCCAAAACATTAAATAAATGGAGTATAGATATTATATGGATACATATTTCAAATGGATTATATATACACATTATAAAATACTAATGGTTCATATCATCAAAAGAATGACTCAGTGAATGGAGATTGAGTCGAAGTCCCTTTCTTCAAGTCTGACTCATCTTGTCATGACCCATCCTTGGGGCCCGTGCAGTGACTACCCCAAACCCACCTTCCATAGGCCGGGGGCTGGTGACTAGCACCAAAGGCGTGAATCCCTAAGCTGAGAAGGCATTTCCTTTATGAAATTAAAAAAGGACAACAGGGTATGCATCCGGAAGTAAACACTAAGTGAAATTTGTTGACAGAAAGTAGTGATGAAAGTAAAGGGGCCGAAAATTAAAGCACAACAGTAATGTACAGATACAACAGAAAGCTAGTACAACGTAAAAAGGGACAATAGATAAAAAGGGAATCTCTTGGAACATCTGATGAGTATCCTACCTGTATGGAAGATACATATTTCAACCTTAGCACTCCATGTCTATCGGTCCGCATTGGGTATTGTCTCACCCTGTGGTCCACCTTCGGGTACCGTCCGGTCATGGTTCACTCTCAGCCTCTGTCAACAATGTCTGTCATCTTCATCCAACACAACAAAGTGCATGCATAGCCCATCCAGGGGTGAGTATTACGATACTCAGTAGGGACAATGAGACCCTATATGGTCTCTCAGAATCCACAAAGGATAAACCATAGTGAAAATATACACCCACGATGTATCAACTAAACCTACATAGGTATATGACCATACATATACCTAAGTTATCAATCTCAGTAAGACTCCAACTCTCAAGCCCTAGCACAACCCAGTCCACACAAGAAGTAAAGTCAATCACATTGATTATAATGATTGAAATTCAAGACTCATCTCATATAGGTATACATCGTTCATATAGAGATAGAGATGATCATATATAGTCACATATTCATCTATGATTTCCGAACCACACAGGATACAATACCAGCTAAGCTGTCGGACCCACAAATAATACAAGTCCAGCTACTCTGTCGGACCAACACAGGATACAAGTACAGAGGTAAAACTACAAGACCCGCATGAGATACAAGAACAGTAGTCATCACTATCGATCCCACGAAGGATCTCAATATAGTAGTTGTCGCTGTTGAACCCATGGAGGATTCCAGTATAGTAGTCGTCGCAGCCGCAACCTGCTCTAGGGTTCCCGCACACAACACGCTCGATTCTAGGAGGGTCCGCTCCTCGAGAAAAGGGGATGATAAATCAACTATCACGAAGTCTAGAGTTCATTTATTCCAGAGTTCTGTCACATAAAAAGTAACCCAACGCGACAGACGGTGCGTTAATCAGTCGCCCGGTGCGAGAGTTATTGGCTTTTCTGGTCTAGGGGCCCAGCTGGAATTACGATCGTTCCAAACCCAGCTATTTTCCAATGTTTTGAAAAACTCACCTAGATTATCACAAAAGAACTGCCTCATCGAGAGGATCCCAGTGTCGTAGATGGCGCGTCAATCATACATGCGGTCTAGATGATATTCACGTTTAATCAAACGGTCCTAGACCGTCAAGCCCAGTGGGATGGCGGCTCGGCCTGACCTGGTTTGGTGGGTCCGACCCAACTGGGGGGTCAGCCTGGACCACATGAGGGCAGCCTCACCCGTGCGGTCGGTGTCCCAACCCTTGGCTAGTAGCGGCTTGGATAGCTATCCGAGCGGAGTAGGGGGGCATAACCCCCCGATTTCTTTAAATGGCAGCGCCGCCTCTCCAGCCCGGCCAACCGAAGCCAGCCGATCACCTCCTGAATGAGCGGCCCCCATAGCGGGCCACTATCCTCCCACAAGAAACCTTCAGGTGCGGAGAATTCCATTAACCTGGATGGTAGGCGGCCGACCAGTTCGCCCACCGAAGGCGCCCACGGAGCGCGGGCCGCGGTTCCACCGTATCACATCACCAAGAGGTGCCGCGGTCTTCATCCCACCCATCATAGCCGACCGGTTCAACCAATAAGTGGCCTGTGGGTGCGGGCTGCAGTTCTCCTTCATGCAGCCAGCACACAGCCGCTTCTTCTTCCATCTTCCACAGCCCGCATGGCCACAATCCCCCTTCCTTCATTCGAAGCGGAGTGACAACATTGTGCCCTATCGGTTGTGCCACCGTCATCAACTCAAGTGAATCAACAGAGGGTCATTGGGTCATGTTTGTTTCGGCAGACGCCCTCCACGTAAGGTGATAAAAAAAGGACAATGTCGATCCATATAAAAATGAGGAATGACGATTTAATTTATACAAGAAAAACCCCTACCTCGATTCGAGGTACGCTTCACGTCGACGAGCCGCTGCAGATGGTGTTGCAGAAGTCAGGCGTCGAAGAAGACTAACGTCGATTCCATTGTGGTCGGGATTCATCTAAAGATGAAATGTCATTTGATAAGTCCCTCACGTTCTTTGTCGGAGATGGTGAATTCTCCCAAAGCCTTCCAACCAAAATAATATGTCAATCCAAACTAAAAATGAAAAAACACCACTTATATAAAATGATGGCTTATAGATTTCAAAATTCAAACACTTAAATTAATTAATTAATTTTGGGGTGAAATTAATTAATTAAAAGGTGTTGGAAAATATATTGGAGGGAGAAGGAGGTGGAGAGTCTCAATTAAAGAGGGGAGGTGTCAAATTAATTAATGTGGGTTAATGGCGAGTTTATGGGGAAGTTGAGGTGTTAGGTTCGTGTGGGCCCCACCATTAGTTATATCTCCCCAAAGGAGGTTATGTGGGTTGTGGGACCCATCTCAAACTCCCTTTTTGATTAAATAACCACCAACCTAAATAAAACTATGTAACACACAATTTTATTTAGTTTAATAAAATTCCCAAATAATAACATTCAACCTGCATAATACTCAATTGTGGTAAAGGTCCCCTTAAGCGAATACCGGTGCTGCGAGCACATCAGTGACCTCTGATTTAAATTCCAACAACCGGTTCAAAAGAAATAAAATCCCTCTCTTAAATCTTATGAACATACCTGAACAAATCCTCAGAAATTTATTTCGATCACACCGGGCCTCTGAATCTGGCGCCGTCAGAAACTACGGACTCGTAAAATTCCAGAGAATTTAAGATAAAAATTTCTGTGAAATTTCTAGGTCATTACATTACAACCACCTCAGGGATTTGCGTCCATGTATAACTACAACACACACTAGGGAAACAAATGAGGGTACTGATCATGCATTTGAGCCTCCTACTTCAATGTGCTCTCTTGGAGGTTCACCTGCTTCCATCAAACGTGCAACAGTGGATTCAACCATCCACACAAGACCCGCTCCTACTGATCCTTAATCTCTACTAGGACCTCCGTGAAAGTCACCCCATCATCGTTGTCAAGCTCCCCATAGTCGATGATGTGGGACAGATCATGCACGAATCTCCTCAGCTGAGATTCATGGAAGATGTCGTGCACCTGATGCAACTGATGTGGAAGGGCCAGGAGGTAAGCCACCTCGCCTGATCTGTTGAGGACCTGTAATAGCTCGATAAAACTCATAGATTACTTGCCTCCTCAGAAAAATCACTATAGACCTCGACAAGGTGAGACCCGTAAGAAGACGTGGTCTCCATCCTCGAACTCCAGTGGTCTCCGTCTCCTATCAGTATAGGACTTTTGTCTGATCTGTACAGTCTTAATCCACTACTTGATGATCTACACCTTATCTATCGTAGCCTGAACCATCTCTGGTCCTACATGTTTTGACTCCCCTGGTTCTGTCCAGAACAGAAGTGACCTGCATGGTTGTCCATACAGTGCATCGTATGGTGTCATCACGATGGTGGAGTGGTAGCTGTTGTTGTAAAAAAAACTCCACCAAGGGTAGGTGATGCTCCCAGCTACGACCAAAGTTGAGAAGACATGCACAGAACATGTCCTCGAGAGTCTGAATGGTCATCTTAGTCTGACCATACATATGAGGGTGGAAGGCAGTGCTCAAGTGAAGCTGCATTCCAAAAGCCTCTTGTATCCCCTTCTACAGCCAGGATGTGAAACAAGAATCTCGATCGAAGATGATTGTAAATGGAAAACCATGAATTCGTACAATCTTCTGAACGTAGAGGCGTCACAAGCTCTCTACTAAGCCCTACTCTCTGATCGGTAGGAAGTGGTCCGACATTGTGTGTCATTGGACAATCACCCAGATAGAGTCATTTCCTCTAGATATACATGGATTTCCCATCACGGAATCCATGGATAACTCGTCCCACTTCCACTCTGGAACCACTAAGGTTTGTACCAAGCCTGTTGGTATTTGATGCTCTGCCTTCACATGCTGACAAGTGAGCTATCACGAGACAAACTCTGCTACCGCCTTCTTCATTCCCGGACACCTGTGCTGTCGTCTGAGGTCCTGATACATCTTCGCCACTCATGGATGTACAACTAGAGGTGAAGTGTGAAACACCCTCATTAATTCCTCCTACAGTGAAAATGGTAACATGGTACGTCCCTAGAAGAGGATGGTGTGCTCCCCACCTTCATAAAACCATTCAGGGTCCTTCCCTGAGGATATATGAGCACGTCGCATCTCACAGTCAATGTCCCCATGTCGTACCTCGCTGACTTGATGAAGGAGTGGATGGGTGACTATGAGAGACAGTAGAAAGGCATCTCCATCAATATCCACAAAGGATATCTGAAACACGGCCAACTACTTTTTGTCGCCTCTCCTAGCAGCTGAATGGATGGTCTCCTGCTGAGAGCATCTGCTACAATGTTCCCCTTCCCTGGAGTATAGACTATCTCAATTTCATAGTTCTGGAGGAACTCGAGCCATCGTTACTATCTTAGGTTCAGGTCCATTATTGAGAACATGTACTTGAGACTCTGGTGGTTAGAGTAGACTAGAAAACGCTCTCCCATTAGATAGTGCCACCACATCTTCAAGTTGAATAACACTACTGCTAACTCTAGGTCATTCTTAGCATAGTTCTTCTCGTGTTGTATCAACTTTCTTGAACCATAAGTGATCACCACTCAGTCCTACATCCAGACCCACCTGATTCTGTTCCCTGATGCGTCATAGTAAACTACGTACCCTACACCCTTCTCTGGTAGCATCAAGATGGGTGCACTGGTCAATCATTGCCTCAGCTCCTAAAACCTCTGCTGGCATCTCTCTGACCACACAAAGGTTTTCCCCTTATTCATCAAAGATTCATGTGGTGTTACAACTTTGAATAAGTCTATCACAAATCTTCGATAGTACCCAGCCAATTTAGAAAACTTTGTTCCTCTGTCACACTCCTAGGTGGCTCCAAAGCAAGCACTACCTCGATCTTCACTGGGTCCACTGCAACTCCAGCCTCCAAGATGATGTGTCCCAAGAACTGAACCTCTGGAATCTAGAACTGGCACTTCAAGAGCTTCCCATAAAGCTGGTTCTCTCGGAGTGTGTCTACTACTACCCTCAAATGGTAGGTGTGCTCCTCCTCAGTAGTCGAGTAAATCATTATGTCATCGATGAAGACTATGACAAAGTGATCGAGGTATGGCTAGAAGATCCTCTTCATGAGACTCAGGAACACTACTGGTGCGTTGGACACACCGAAGGGCATAATGAAGAACTCATAGTGTCCATACCGACACCTGAAGGTTGTCTTCTGCACATCCTCATCTCGATCTCTGAGCTAGTGATAGCCTGATCTGTGGTCTATCTTTGAAAACCATCGTGCTCCCTTGAGCTGATAAATGAGGTCGTCAATCCTCGTGAGAGGGTAATTGATCTTCACGATCACTTGATTTAGGAGACGGTAGGCGACCCACAATCTCAAGCTCCCAACCACCTTCTTGGTGAACAAAATCGGAGATGCTCAGCGTGAAACACTAGGTATGATAAATCCCTTCCCCTGCAAGTCCTCCAGCTGTACACGTAGCTCACGAAGCTTGGCGGGAGCTATTCAATATCCTGGATTAGATATCGGTGATGTACTGGGGTACAGGTCAATATAGAAGTATACCTCATTACGAGGAGGAAGTCTTAGAACATCTTCATGGAAGAATTCTGCGTACTGATCCACCCCAACAGGAAAACTCAGACTCCGGACATCAACTGCTCCAAGGATGGTACTAGCCAATTGATGTGTGATTGGATACCCCCTCCTCTGCGTAAGTCCATCCTGTGCTAAACAGGATCCTTTCTCACCAGTGACGTTGATCCTGGTCACATCTGTGCAGACACACCACAACATGCGCCTAATACAGTCGATCTATGAATGAACTGTGGATAACCAATTCATACCCAAGATGACGTCCTAAGGCCTCGAAACTTCTACAATAAGATCCCAACCGAAGATCTCTCCTCCTAGAGTATGCTCACACTGCCAGAACTAGTGCGTAATCATTGAGTCTTCTTCCGTAAGAGTCTCTAGATGTATTTTGGGAGCCAACGGCTCTGTCAGAATCTTCAAGCTCCGAAAAAGGGCAGAAACAATGAAAAATGACTCAAACCTGTGTCTATAAGTACTATATCAATGGTGGAGTAGACACAGATAGTACCTTGAATCATATGAGGTGCACTGTGGACGTAGGCCTCAACTGCATGGAGCTGAGACTGCCTTTTTCCGCCATCTCCCTCTGGTTGGGGTGGACCTCCTGGTGGTGGTGGTGGTAGAGCCTCAAAACATGATCCACCACCTACTTCTTGGCCATTTCCTCTACCACATCTGCCTGATAACGGTGGACCACCATGGTCAAACCACTGCCTCTTCCTGGGAGGTCCCTCTACTGTCTTCTGCTCATCTGCATGGTGGGTTGGGCAGTCACGAGCCATGTGGCCCTGCCCGCCGCATGCATAACACTGCCTGCTCCTCATAAGACTGGCTCTTTTTCGTGTACCCTGCACAACCGAACCTATATCATTAGGTCACCCACATGGTGACCTTTTCCTATCGGACCTCTGCATCAATTGTCTACTGCCGGCTGCAGAAGACTCCACTACGTGTCGTCCAGCAGTGGGTCTCACCGCTGGTCACTACTCAACAAGAAAACACCCTACTAGAAGGGCTCTCTCCAGTACTCCCGCCTGCGTCAGGATGCTGAGGGGAATTATTAAAGCCCTGATCTCATGCATGAGTGCCTGCTCGAAAGTCTGGGACCTGAAGAACGGGCCCCGTACCATATCCATGTAGTAGCATGAGATGTCGGTGTACCTCATTGAATATTGTGCTACTTTCATGCTGTCATGTTGTAGATGTAGTAACTCGTGAATTTGCACCACACGAGGGTGGCTGGAACAAAATCTAAGCGGAAGAGACTCTCGAATTTTGTCTAGAGGAAAGTTTCCTCATTATGCACTTGGAGCATCAAGCTCCACCATCTTCATGTTGCTGCGTGTAGGAGACTCGCGTCAAAGATCACTATAAGGTCTACTGGTGCCCCTACAAATCTAAAATCTCTCACGATAGCCTCCATCCAATCCTCGGATTCCTGTGGGTATGTCTGTCCCCGGAACATGGGCGGCCTCTAGCGTTGGAACTCTTTCAATGCACTCAGGCGGCGTGCACTCTCCGCTGGGGGGGGGGGCGGTCGTATCTATGGTCTAGCGGGTATAGGTGCCGCTAGTACCTCCACTGTGATGGGGCCCCACACCGAGGCCTTGTCACTCTGTGGGATACCATCTCGTATGTAACTCAGAATCCTAACTGGATGCTTTCATGGGGCCATCTTGAAAAGAAACCGGTGTGCCACTGTCAAATAGTATACTTGGTGAGCTGACACAAAGTAATCACAAAGAAAACTTTTCCAAGGAAACACACACTCAATTAGTGTTTTAGTGAACTGAGTCAGAAATCAGAGGTCAGGTTCCTAGTGTATATATATGTCGGTCGCCGCACCAACACTAGAATCCCTGGACTGAAAACCACACTCAATACTCATAAAAATGTTGCTTCATTGAAAGAAATATCAGAGTACAATGTCTTGTGGTAGAACTGACTCCTCTAATACCAATTTTTCATGACTTGTCCTCAGGGCCCATGTCGTGACTACCCCAAGCCTGCCTTCCATAGGCCAGGTGCTGGCGACAAGCACCAAAGTTGTAAATCCCTAAGCTGGGAAGCCATTGCCTTTATGAAACCAATCAAACACAATAGAGTATGCATCAGGAAGTAAAAACTATGTGAATATTGTATACAGAATGTAGTGATGAAAGTAAAGGGGGTCGGAAATACAATCCCAACAGTAATGTACAGATACAAAGGAATGCAAGTAAAACTGAAAAAGGGAGAACACCTAAAAATATAAGCACCTGGAACGTCTGTCGTGTATCATACCAGAAGGATAGGTGCATATGTCCACATCAGCACTCCATGTCTATCAGTCCACTTCATGTACCATCTCGCTGTGTGGTCCACCTCTGGGTACAGTCCGGTCCTCGCTCACTCTCAGCCTTCATCAAAGCTATTCGTCGTCTGTATCCAACACAACGAAGTGCAGGCATAGACCGTGCATGGGTGATTTTAATGATACTCAGTAGGGACCCCGAGACAGCCGACGGTCTCCTAGAATCCAAAAAGGATAAACCACAAAGGAAAGATACAACAACGAATTATCAACCAACCCTACATAGTTATTAGCCCATACATATAACTATGTTATCAATCTCAGTTTGGCTCCAACTCTCGAGCCCAACAACAACCCAGTCCACACAGGATGAAAAATCAATCACATCGATAATAATAATTGAAATTCAAGACTTAGCTCACACAGGTATACATAATTCGTATAACGAAAGAGATGATCAGATGTAGTCAATGATTCATCTATCCTGTCGGACCCACACATGATACAAGACCAGCTGAGCTGTCGGACCCACACAAGGCAGAAGACCAGCTACTCTGTCAGACACACAAAGGATACTAGTACATAGGCGAAACTGCTATACCCACACAAGAAAAAAGAACAGTAATCATTACTGTCGAACCCACGAAGGATCCCAGTATAGGAGTCGTCGTTGTCGAACCCACAAAGGATTCCATTATAGTAGTCGTCATAGTCGCAACCAGCTCTAGGGTTCCCGCACATAGCATGCTCGATTCCAGGAGGGTCCTCTTCGTGGGGAAAGGTGTCAATACATCAACTATCATGAAGTCCAGATTTGATGTATCACTAAGTTCTATCTCATCAATAGGGACCAAACACGACAGACGGTGCATCAATCGGATGCCCTGTCTGAGAGTAATTGGCTTTTCTGTTCCAGGGGCCGGGTTGGAATTACGCTCATTCCAAACCCGGCCATTTTCTAAAGTTGTCCTAAACTCACATAGAGTTTCTCAAAATTACTTCCTCTTCGAGAGGATACCAGTGTCGTAGACGGAACGTCAATCGGAGGTGTGGTCTAGAAGATACTCGCGTTAAAAGGAAATGGGCCCAGCCCATCAATCCCAGTTGGATGGCGGGTCGGCCCGACATTGTTTGGCGGGTCCGACTCGGCTGGGGGGTGGGCCCGGCCCAGTGGGGCATGGACCGGCCCAGCGTTGTGACACGGCCCGTGCGGCAAGAGGCCCGACCCGTGCAAGGGCAGCCCATCCCACGATCATCAACAGCTCGGCCAGCTGGTCGAGAGGAGCAGGGGGGTTGCCACTGGTTTCTTTATACGGCGGCGCCGCCTCTCCCACACAGCCGACCATATCCTGTCGGTCTTCTCCGACGTGAGTGACCCGCACATTGGGCCACTATACTCCCACAAGGCACTTTCGGGTGCCACGACATCCTTCAACCCGGCTGGCAGGCGGCCTGTAGGTTTTCCCATCGAAGCTGCCCGCAGAGCGCGAGTCGCGGTTCCTCCGCAGCGCGTCACCAAAAGGGGTCGCGGTATTCTGCCCCGCCGCCATAGCTCGCAGGTTTGTACAATAATCATACAGTATTTCTACATCATGCGGTCGACATATGGCCTCCACTTCTTCCGCCCGCCGCGGCCTATATGGCCACAACCCCCTTCCTTTCTCCGGCATAGTGTGATGGAACCGTACCCTACCGATTCTGCCACTATCATCAAATAAAGATAATCAAAGGAGGGTAATCGGTCCATGTTTGTTGGGAATGCTCCCCCCATGTAATTTGTAACAAAATGCCAATTCCAAACCATATAAAAGAGAGGAACGATGATTTAATTTAAACAAGAAAAACCCCTACCTCGATTCAAGGAACTTTGAACGTCGACGAGCCATTGAAGACGATGTCGCAGAAGTCGAGTGTCGCAAAAGACGGACATCTATTCTGTTGACATTAGGGTGTGTCTGAAGAGGAAGCTTCGTTGGAGAATTCGCTCATGTTCTTTATCATAGATCATGAATTCTCCCAAAGCCTTCCCACAAAAATAAAATGTTCAATCAAACAAAAAATAAAAACACACCCCCTATATAAAAGGATGGATTATAGTTTTTAAAATTCAAAAACATTAATTAATTAATTAATTGGGGAGTTCTATTAATTAATAAAATGTTGGTTGTAGATTTATGTGAGAGAGAAGGTGGTGGAGAGTCTCAATTAAAGAGGGGTGGTGACAAATTAATTAAGGGGAGTTAATGGGGAGTTTAAGGGGAAGTTGAGTGGTTAGGCTCTTGTGGGACCCACCCTTAGTTATATCCTCACAAGGGTGGTTATGGGGTGAGTTGCACCCACCTCTAACTCCCTTTTGGAGTAAATAACCACCACCCTATATAAAACTAGGTAACACATAATTTTATTTAGTTTAATAAAATTCCTAAAAATTAAATTTCAACCTACTTAAAATGAAATCGCGATAAAGGTCCCCATATGCGAATATCGGTGTTGTGAGTTCATTGGTGCACTTAGATTTAAATTCCGAGCACCAGTTCAAAAGATAGAAAATCCAACTCGTACTTGTACTAAACGTACTTGAACAAATCTTCAAAAATTGATTCCGGGCACACCGGGCCTCGGAATCAGGCGCTATCAGAATCTACGTACTCGTAAAATTCCAAAGATTTTAAGGAAAAATGTTCCTTGAAATTTCCGAGACTTTACACATCTCCTATGTTCATTGTTTTACTGAATAATAAACATTTATTAATTTAATATTTTTTGAGACCTTTTTTTCTGTTTCTTATTCCTTTTATATTACTTACTACTATGATATAACAATTACATATTTATTTAAGTTAATATGAAATGTTCTATCATTCTTCAGAACATGAGTCGAAAATGAACTTGGAATGATGTCAATAGACCTTGTGATCATAAGTCCATCATATCATGAAAATTATCAATGAAATTATGATAACTATTATAAATAATTATAGTTTTAAATAAAAATATTTATTATGGTAATGGAAAATCAACAACATTATAATCATGGTGACTATAGGATGTATGCACACATGAGTATCAGATCCTATTTTTCCTAGATTGTTATGGAAAAAAGGAAAGTATTATTTTAACATTAATAAAATATATAAAAATTTAATATAATAGTAAGCATTAAAATATAAGTATATATATCATACAACTGATGTAGTGAATAAAAACAAATCACATCACATCATATAGGTGACAGTTCACAAGTATGCATGAACGAAGTCATCATTTTTCAATGCATGGAAATTAATAATGTAATTGATATATTATTATCTTAAAATGGTTATTTTTCCCTGAATATCACTTTTTAACATTAATTAATTCATTGTAACTGGTGATTTGAAACGGTTATTGAAAATGAAATATATAAATTTGTGGAGGATAAATTCCCACGAACACAGAAATGATTAATTCCATTAACATTTGATGGAAGTGGAGATCAATTTAGGTGGTGGTACCCACAAAATAACATAAAAATATTTTAAGGATACTAATGAAATTATATAATCGTGTTTGGAGAATAATTTGAGTATGATGAAGAAGAAACAAATAATAAATACTTAATTAAAAATGTTACCTTTCCATCAGATGATCACCATTATTAAAACCATAACACCTATAAGGAGGGTTTAATACCCAAAATATGGCCTTTATAATGTTTCTAGGTGTTATAGGCTGTATTTTGGGTAGATCATGGAAAAACAAAATAGTTTTTCTAGTGTGAGTATTATAGAGGAGTGGGTTCCTTTTATTGGACACGGAAGGGGCACCCATAGAAACCCTAAAAATATTAAAATAATATAAATAAATCTTTAACTCTAAATAACAAAAAATTATATTAGTTAAAATATAAGATGGGTATGGGTATAAATTTAAATATCCAATAATTTTTAGAGACGTATTTATTTTATTTTAACCCTTATATTTTTTAACACAATTTAACTCTTGCCATTTTATCATGAAATTTGCATTTGGGGGTAAAAATAATTAGTATGACATGCAAAACATCCAATGAACGAGTCGTTAATGATATATGTAGACATAACTAAACTATTTATTGGAATATTATATTTTAATAAAATTTATGTCATTTAATTAAATATTCTATATTTTTTGTTATAAATTATGTCAATTTTGACACTATTCATAACATGACTTTTAAAATAACATAAAAACATGATTCCTTATAAAAAAACATACCTCACATATTACTTGTCAATGTCATCCATAAAATTCTAGGATAAAATCAAATATTTCGAATCATATTTTTTTAGTATTATTAATATAAATTATTTGATTCATCATTTAATAAATCAATTACTACATAATAATTGTGTCAAAATTATATTTAATAATAAAAAGTCTAAAAATTATAAATAAATTATCATCATTTAGATATTATTTTTAGATTTATATAGACTATTTATAGTCTAAGATATCATTTATATATCTTCATATTAAAATTGATTTACTTATGGAAAATATGAGTATGGCATTTTTAACATATCCTTAAATAAAATATTATAAATGTAATTTTCCAACCCAAGTGGCATAAAAATTTAATAATTTTGGCCAAAATATGATTATAGTTGAGACTAACTCATCTTATTAAATTATGACTGGTGTTGCTATAATTTTTTGTTATTATCATATTATTTTGACATTTATGTACCCAATTTTCCTTTAATTATGGTAAATAAAATACTAAAGTTACTACTCATCAAAAATTATTTTTATACTATTAGACAATATTTTTCAAAATGATTACAACTATTTATGTTTGTTTTTTAAAATTTAATTCACCAGTGTGGATAAATTAGATTTAACACTAATCCAACAGATATGGTGAAAAATCATTATAAGAGACGTTCAACAATTCCAATAAGTTTTTATGTATAATTTCAATAAAATTAACTACAATTACAAAATTGGATTAAATTATTAAAATTTTATTTAATTAAAAAATAAAAAAATTAAAATAAAAATCTATCTATGATGACTTGTTGTTAAAAAAACTAATTCTAACATTCCCTTCTGTTTCCACAGATAGATAAGTTATCGATAGATTTAATTCATTAGATTCACACCAAAACATTTGATTTATACACTTAATTACCTAGAGGTCTTCATAATTAAAAATTTTAATGATTGACTTATATATTTTTTTTATGAAAAAATTACTAGATTAAGGTGTAAATCCCAACTATCATTGAAATCAATTTTACAGGATCTCAGAATATCCTCTAGTTCATGAATTGGTATCTCAATATATCAATTTGTCAGTTATGATACATTGTAATATAACTAAAATATTTTATCAATATCTTTCTGAATACTTCTTTAAAACAATGAGTTAAACCATTAACCTCAATCAGATTCGATTAAAAGTGGAACACAGTTAAATATTACCACTTAATTAATATATATTATAGAAATTATATCAAGAGAAAAATATTATTTTTATCCATTAATTGTGATGAAATTTTATGGATATCTACTATAACCCATGTAGAATTAATTTATTTATCTGTTTTTGGGGAGTCTGAGGAAAAAATCATAGGTGGTTTTCTCCAATTTCCATTCAAGTATGGTAATTTATGTAACATCCCCTTAGAATTATATCTATCCGACAAAACATACTGATAAACCAAGAATGGAGATATTTATCTACTATATATATTTTCATGTTGTTCGACCAAAAATACTCTTTCTGGTATACCTTTTTAACTTCTAGGATTATTATGAAAGGATAGGATATGAGCCTCATTCAACATGACCTTCTTCAAATATTCTAATGGCCAGACACATACATGGTTCCTGAAACATATAATCCCCTCACAAGAAATGTTTAACTCCTGAACATTTCTTTTATTAATTTTTAGATAAACATTTCTCCTTTCTCACCTCAGTAATCATCACATAGATAGATGGTTGAGAATTCATTTGAAAAAATTTCATTTCTCAACTTCATTCATGATTTCCTGATCTATCCTTTGGAAGTCCATAAATATTGTATATTTTGTTATCCTCATCATAGATTGTCTAGCATAGTCCTTTCAACTCAATGCAATTATTACCATTTTACCCTTCCTAGATTGGTAATGTATTGATCATTTGTATTATTTAATCAACTCCAACCGTCTTTATTGTTCATATTCATCTTTTTATTAGTTAATATGTACTCTAAATATTTATGGTCAATTTATACATCGAAAAACTCCACATGGAGATAATAGATCCATTATTTTAATATAAATTTTTTTTTTACTAACCCCAAGTCTTTTGATGGGTAATATTATTCATGAGACATAAATTGGAAGGATGCATAAGCTATAATCGAATCATTTTTCATGATAACACAGCGAAGTCCATTTATTGATGCATAACTATAGATCACAACCCTTTATCCACTATAGGGTAGTGTGAGCATAGGTGAACTGACTGAACATATTTTTGGATCAATAAAATCATTTTCACATTACATTATCCAAATTAATGTAACCCTATTCTGAGTTACTATGGTGAGTGGATTATATAATAATGAGAAATATCTCCCAAAACGTCGATAATATTAATCAAACCCACGAACACTATGGATTTTAGTTTCCAAAGTTGGTCTAGTACGTTTCACAACAACATATATATTATAAGTATCGATTGATATTCCCTAACATGAGATTATATTAATCAACTATGAATCTTTTTGAAAAAAAATTCAATCATGGAAAATTTTCCCAAATGCATTTCCTTCCTTATGGCCTTTTTTCAAAACCCTTGTGTGATCATCATTGTCTTCCTTAAAATATAAAAATATAATATCATCAACTATAAATATTACTAAAAATGATCAAGGTAACCTCTCAGGACTCTATTTATTAAATCCATGATAATCGTTGAGGAATTTGTAAGACTAAATGGTTTTATTATAAATTCACAGTATCAATACCTTGTATGGAATTCTATATTGGATATATCCTCCTTCATGACCCACAATTGATGAACTTAAGATCTAATTTCAATCTATTAAAATAATTAATCTCGGTATAGATGATCAAATAATTTGGTAATATATGGGAAATTATAATTTTCCTTGGTTGTGATATTTGTGAAGCGCTTGATAATCAATGAAAATATGCATTGACCAATCATCCATGTTAAAAAATAGAACTGGATCACCCCCAGAGTGATGAAATAGGGAATATAAATCCCTAATAACTTCTCTATTTGAGTTTCTTTATCAATTAATACCACTCAATTGTGTTCATTCTACAAAGAGTCTTTCAAATACACATAACACCAAGTATTAGTTCTATTGAAAACTCAACTTCTTGATTTGGGGGATGATCCTAAATTTTGTTTCGAAATTCGTCAAAAAACACCCATAAAATTTGTCTATAATTAATATTGATTTTCACCCTATCCATCTGAGATAGATAACCTTCATGTATAGAAATTATGACCCATAAGACAGTTGTAATTTCAATTAGAAGTTCATTACCCTCATCATATTGATAACAGATCAATGTTTCATTAATATTATTAAATGTAACTTCCCTTACTCATTAATTTTTGTGGGATCCATATAGAGCAATATAATAATGCAATTGAATAAAAGTGAATTCAATTAAAGGGAGATTCTCATGATTTTTGGGAAGCACATTCCCAGAATCATTCATCGGGGAGGAAATATAGACATGATATGAGACTATTGTTATATTATGTTTTTTCATACATAATTTAAAATCTAATATTTGAGTTGATATGGTGTAACACCCCCAAATTATAAAGGGTTAAATGACTAAATGAAATGACTTATGTCAACAAGGTGTTCCTTATGTGTCTGGAGCCTACCTGATTAGAACTCCACATTTATGTGTGCCTTCCCAGGAGTAGTGATCAGGAATGGTGTCCTTCTGGGATGTTTCCAGTGTGTGTGTGTGTGTGAGGACCAAGCACACTTGAAAGGTAATGTGTAGGCATGTGTGTACAGTTATTAGTCAGATGACCCGTTTGGGCTCATGGGTGGGCCCTAGGTTGGGGACCACATGTTTGCGGGGTAACTGGTTGTACCTGACGGGCCAAGACCCAACGAACTTGTTAAGGTGTAGTGTATATGATGTCAATGAGGCCCAGTTGTTTCATTTGGTATTAGAGGTGGTACCCAGCCTTAAGTGTGGTGCACTTCCTAGGTTGATATATAGTGCCCACAACGGGAACGTTGTGCTCTAAAGGGGGTGATTGTTACACCTCCAATAGATAAAGGGATAAATTATTAAATGATATGGCTCATATAAACAAGGTACACATACCTTTTCGGGTGCCTACCTGATTAGAACTCAACAAATAAGCATTCTTTGCCGATAGCAAGGATAGGTATGTGTGAACTTATAAGTATTTTCCAGGGTGTGTGTGAGTGAGGAAAAAGATCACTAGAAAGGAAATGTGTTGGTCTGTGGTTATAGACAGTAGTCAGATGACCCTTTCGGGCATGAGTGTGGGCCCTTGGGTGGGGACCAAAGGTTTGGGGGGCAACTGGGGGTACCTTACTGGCCATGACCCGATGACCATGTAATGATGGTGTGTCTGTGCTGTCACTATGGTGAATTTGTTACATATGTGGATACCCAAATAATATCCATTAGAAATAAAAGATTCAGTATGTCTTTAATCAAATAAAACATTAGTATTTCTAGAGTTGATAATAAGTGTACCTTTCACCACATCATTATCATAACCAACATTTATTGTCATGACATAATGATATTTCCAATAATCTTTGGGATTAGCTGGTTGTTGATTTAGATCCTGAAAAAACCATCGAATTCATGCACTGGTGGTCATACTTTTGGACTCCTCACCTATGAAACAGTATAACATGGGTGGTTCATTTGTGGGAATCTTATTTTCTTCTATATAATTAACAGTCCAATTAATCACCTTTAGACATTCATGGGATTTATGACACACTTTGTCACATTTGGAGAACCTCCCAATTCATATAAAACCTGACCCTTGATGTTTCTTCCCACATTTGAGGCATGACAATGAATGAAATTTCTTTCCACTAAGTGATTTATTTGAGTATTCATGAGACATAGACTTATTTTTCATAACAAAACCATTGAAATGGTCATAATCTCTAAATTCAATTTCTACTTTGTGTTCACATCAAATGATTTATTCATAGTCACTAATGTATCATATAGATAATTACTTATGCTGACATGGTTTTAAGAAAAAATTGAATTGATCAATTTTATGTTCAGGGTTCATAATTAAACAAGAGGCATACCATACCTTCAATGTAAAATTTTTCTCATAGGTAACAACGGATTAATAATCCTTTCTTCAACTCTAAAAATTAAATCTCTGTATTTCTACTTGGAATATGAGGAAATTAATTATCGAAAAATTTCCCTTTAAACTCATCCCTTTCCAAGTATTCAAATTCATCACATTGCTTCATATTTGGTATAAAATTACACCATTGGCATTTTTTACTTATATACAGTAAATAGCTTGGAAATAATTTTGATGTCTTCAATATTGAATGTTACAATCTAGAGTTTATAAATTATTTTGAACTCTTAAAATACATATGTGTTATTATAAATATATATATATAATACTTCAATAATTTATTTTGTTAAAAAATACTATTATAATAATTAACAATGAAACCTATTGAAATTACTAATATTATAAATGGACAACAAATATAAAATAGAAAAGCTATATTAAAAATGTATGGATTGCCGCAATCTACAAGGTTCTTTGCCCCAAAAACTAAAACTATATAAAAAATATATTATAAAACAAATAAACATCGTATAACATGTCTATATATAACCATTCAAGTAATTGTGTTTAATATTATGTGGAAAAATTAAATGAATTTTATAGTAGGTAAGGTGACCGTTGAAATATTAATGTGCCCATTAGGAATAATAACAAGAATGTTGGAATTTTAAATTTGAAATAATAATAATAAAATAATAAAATAATAATATTTATCGTGATATTATAATTAAATATAAATTATATAATGTTAAAAAATAAAAACAATGATAATGAAAACTCAAAGAAAATATAGGCACATTTTTAACTAGCTATATTTTAAGGTATATCATAAAAATCATATATTTTTTTAAAAAACTAATATTAAATATCATAAAAATTTATTTTGATAAAATTAATATCAATTTTGAATTCATCACATATAAATATCTAATTGTAATTTATTTAAAATTGTTGATGTACTTTAATTTTCTTGTGAATAATAAAAAATACAATTTTTCAAATAACAAGGTTATCTTAAATTACATCATTCATGATATCATAATTATTTAATCCATTGTATAACATAATTTTATTACTTGATATATTTTATTTCCTATAGTATTAATTAAAATATTGTAAACATAGTTTCCAAACCTAATATGTAGTTTCCAAAACCATATGAAAAAATAGATTTCTTAAAATTAAAAGTTCACCTTTTTCCACATTACTTTTTAATAAACTAATGGAATAAAATTATAAAGGGTATTAATTTCATAAAACACATAAATTATATTTATTTATAATTTATATTAAAAAAACATTTATTACTAGGTTTTATAGCTTTGATATTATATTTTATTCAATTTATTATTCCTTAAATACAGATCTCCTCAACTATAAACATTATCCCATCCATTGGAAAAACATTAATTACACACATTAACTTCTAAAAACCAATTCTTATTAATAACCATATGTTAAATAAATATTTTCTGAATTAATCCATCTCTAAATAATAATGGTGTTTTAGTTTCATATAAGACAAGCTACAATGAGGACTAAGTATGTTTCAATTAACACATCTCTTATTTATTAACTTTTCTTTCACCAACCCATTGAAAAAAAGAATATAATATTAATTATTAATTATGTTAATATTATATAAAATATTTTAACCTACTATAATAATCATACTTAAGATATATATAAATTTTATTATTCTCTTTCCCTCGCTTTTGATAATGTCCCTTCAATGGTTGGTTTACTACATACAGATACATTTCAAAGTCAATTAGTATAACTAACTTTTTGGATGGAAATTTTATTTATATAATATGTGTTTATATATATATATGAAAATAAATTTATTGTAATATTCTAGAATTGATTATTTTCTATAGATAAATGACATTGAAAAAACTAGTGAAATCGAAAAAAACTGGAAAATTTAATGAATACATTATATTAAAAAATACATGTGTAATAAATAGTGTTATAAAATACAATCCAATTATTATTATAGATAAATATTATTACAAATGAATATAATTCACATCTATTACTATGTGTTAATAATCTAGTTTTCATTAATCTTGATGATGAAAAGTGACAAAATAAGGCATGATTTATAGTAAGGGGATTCTCAAATCCAACACATTTTTTTAGTTTATCACTCATTCATGACATCATAAGTATGGATATTCCTATAATTTTTTGAAAATATAATTTCATTATTCTTCTCTATAATTTTAAAGGATATATATTTTTCCACATTTATTGTTATTCTAAATACAATATTAATGAAAAAAATTACTCTTCATTCCAAAAAATATGATGGACTGCTCATGTGTTGTTTCCTATCCAAATAAAATTGATCTTTTATTCCAAATTATGGTCATCTATCTTCATCTGGGAATCCAAAATATTATTCATGAATGTATTTTTGATAATATCTTTATGAAACCCATTCTATCCCACATGTTATTTCATAACAATGACTGTTATATATTCCATGTGACACACTTGATTATTTAAATAATATGATGTGACTGGTGGTGCTAGAATTATATATCCACACAATAAATTGGATAGTGTGATTATTCTTATGAGATAATGTGCACTATACATGAACATGATGCTATATTTTTCATGTTAGAAACTGGGTTTTCTTGAGTAATGAATATCTCTTTTATCATGTCATAGTTTAAATGATTAAATATTGCATAATGTGAATACCTTGTGAGGTCACAGAGGTATAGGGAGTGTTCGGGTTTGGTTTGGAGGCTGGAACCTGAGATGGATGAGAAAAATTTCTTTCAAACGGTTAGTGAAAACATTGGGATAAGGCCACATGGTTGTAGAAAAAATGCGTGACCAGGTCTGTAATTTGGATATATTATTATCATATGGTCTATGCACGGTTAGTATAACCATGCTGGATAACCCTATGGTGCCCCAGTTATAACAACCATACTCTTTGTTACATACTTAAACATGATTTCATACATAAAACCTACACTTTATACAAATTAGAATATCGAGAGGTAAGGTGTATTTAGGTCTTGAGAACATTACATAACAGCATAAAACATATAACCCAACATCTTATTGAAAAAATCCTTTACAGGACCACTACATTCCCTCATACATAACATTGCATGGGATAACCTGAGGACATGCATAATAAAATGGTGATCTATAAATCCCAATAAGGGAGTACATGAGGTATAACATGAATATTACAATACATGTTTGGCTGTAGTCATATCAATGGAGTTCAAGAGAAACATGAACATAAAGGCATAATATAGCATGATTATCATTACATAGAAATTAGGAAACAACACTAAACATGGAATTAGCATGAGCCAAGGATCATTTCACATAGATCATGAGTAAACCCTCATCTCACATGAATAATGAGTAAAACCTCATTGAACATGAATTAGAATGAGTCAACACTCATTTTACATGATGTATCATGACACTATACTCTATCCAATGCATTAGAGCGCTATCAGGGCGCCCCCTTCTTAAACATTTCATTTCATTTAAAAGTGTGAAACATGTATCATACAACTTGGAATCATTCAAAGTCCAAATTTATTCCTCGATAATGGAATGTGGAATAAATATGTAAAAATCTATAATCTATATGTATATTATTGTAACGGTGATTTCACTTTATAGATAAATGGGCATGGTATTCACTACACAATGACATTTGATTGGAAAATCGTTGTGCCATTTCAGCAGAATAATGGCTGAGATATGAGTTCATAAAAAAGGGTTATGATATATAAATGGGTGTCTCATCATATTTTCATGAAATTAACAGTATGGCGGTCATATATAAACATTTACCAACCTTTGTAATTGAATATAGATACGTAACACAAAATAATTTCTTGAATGTAAATAATGAGAGAGAAATCACTTACGGAACTTTGGCATGGTAACAGGTGTACGTTGGAGGAATTAATGATAGAGAAAGGGGATCAATAATTATAAAAATTATTAATAGGGATGTATGGGGTAGGTGTGAAATCATACCCCAACATTTATAATTGAAAATAAAATGGAATAACAATATAAAAAAACATTGTTATAAATAAGTAACGTTATAATCCCTTACTTGGAAGTTTAATCTTAATGGCTTGGTAGAGGATTGGGATAGACTTATTAGGAGATTGGGGTGTGTTTGGGGGATTATAGAGAGATGAGGGAAGAGGTTGAAAAAACTATAAAGCATTTGAGTGAGGAGAATGTGGTATCTTGGGTGGGTTTATATAGGAAATGAGATGGAATTCTTTATAATTTAGGTTTGGGACAACACACATTAAACTAATAAAAAAACCATCCCATGGTTATTTATCCACGGTTTTTTCAAATGAGTATTGGAAAACAATATTTTATATGGATAATGGACCAAATTCATAAAATAATAGGGTTTCTTTTGTGGAGGTGAGTCACACTCTCATGAAAATCAATTTAAAAAGATATAATGTTTTATATGTCTTGAAGGGTCCACTGAAGAATTGTAAAATAAATAAAAAAACTAAAATCACATTTTATTAATGGTAAAACATATATTTTCTGAACATAATGTTTAGAGTATTTTATTACATCACTATTTGGTGATTATGATGTAATAAAACACATTATATATTTAGACTGTATTTAATTTTTACCCAAAAATTTGACAGTCTCTGAATTTTATGAAAAATTCACCATTGGATAATTTCTATGTAATGATTCAAAACTAGTATTCACTTTATCTAATTAATTTTCTAAATATCTGAATTTTAACTTTTAAATTAAATACATTCATTTATCAGAAATTTATGGGTTTTGAAAAAAATACCATCCAAACCATAAATAAAATTAGAATTGCATTCATAAAATTATAAAATATTATATATTTAAAAAAAATATTTTAATTATATTATATTATTAAAATAATATTTAATTCAAAAATACATTAATTTGTCAAAATATATTTCATAGTTGAATATAAACCTAAATTACTATTTCTGATTTAAAAACAATTTACAATGTAACACTTATCAAATGAATGTATATTTATTATTATATATAAAAATAATTTTAATAATCATAATGCTATGGTATTGTTACATAACCCCTTAAAACATATTATTAAGACATTAGGTTAAGGTGTGCAATTGTGACAGACTCCTGGGGTGGCTCGGATAAAATCGCTCGAGTGGTAATCTTTATCAACATCCACATCTCCCATATGAATTTCCTCTCAAGTATAATGTGTTCATGCTTATCTTGGGCTTAGCCAAATTCGATGTCTAACGAAACCACCTCCATTTAGATCTTCAAACAATGGGCATTGTATGGGGGATGTCTACTAGATGAGGCCATCACTTCTTTTGTATAAGTAAATTGTATTTTTAAAGTCCTATATTTATATAACTCATGTGATCACTATTCAACATCCATATTTTCAATGATCTATATTCATAACGGTATTTTAAAATCCAAATCATAAAACCAAATAAGTTCATACCTTTTACAAAACCATATGAAGACATTAAAAATTACAATGAAAATTTTTCATTAATGAATTTTTGGGTTGTTACATTATTCCCCCTTAAGAAACTTCACCCTAGAAATTTCCTTTTCCCTCACTAAAACAGATGTGGGTAACTCTGCTTCATCACTTATTTTGATTCCCATGTCTCTTATTCAATCATGTGTTTTTTTTCATAACACCATGACAAGGTCCATTTTCTTATTTCCTAGAACTTTTTCTCTATGATCTATGATAATCACCAGTTACTCCTCATAAAAATGATCATCCTCTAGTTGTACTACCTCTGAAGTGTGTACATGTGAAGGTTCTAGTAATTACTTTTTTATGAGGGATACATGAAAGACATCAGGGACTTTGGCCTTGGTAGGTGGAAATTCTAGTCCATAGGGCACAACCCCGACATGATCAAGAATCTCGAAGGGGCGTATGTAACTTGGACTTAACATTACCTTTTTTCAAAATCTCATGACCTTCTTCCATGGAGATATGCATAAAAACACCATGTCTCTGACTTTGGTTTCAATGTTTCATTGACAATTATCCTCATTACTCTTCTGTCAACTTTGGGATGCATTGATATTCTATTGATTTGTTTTCAACTTTTACAACATTACTTTGACCATTTCATGTCCTAGAAGCTTATTCTCAATGACTTCATCCCTACATGGTTGTGTTCTGAACCACTTCCCATACATTTCTTTATAAGGTTCCATTCTAATGATTGAGTGGAAACTTTTATTATAGGGTAATTAAACCAGAGGATGATGCTGATCTCATCCTTCTTTAAAGTCTATTGAGCATGCTCACAACATGTCCTATAGTGTTTGGATAGCCTGCACCGAATTGTAAATCAGTTGGAGGATGATAAGTCATACTGATGATATGATCAGTACTTATAACATGATGGAGACTTTTCAAGAACATAGAGGTGAATCTATGATCATGAACGGATAAAATATATTGTGGTAATCTAGGGAGCCTTATAAATTCATTGATGTATATCTGTTCAATTTGATCCAATGAGAAGTCATATAGAATCGTGATAATGAGATCTATCTTCATAATACCATACCCAATAACCCATGTAGCATTGTTTCCACTAGATTTCCTTGTATGTCCAGCAACAATTTCCATGATAGTGTTCTGCAACATCCTTGTTGATTTGGGTAGTGGATGCATCATCTCCTTAGGCATTTTCCTCTCATCCTTCACTTGTTGACATATAAGGCAATTTTATTTATATTTGTAACACCCCAGGTAAATAAAGAATATGAAATTTTCATATTTATCCATATTTGTGAATAAAATATTAATATGACTTTAAAGGGGACGCTATGATTGATGGAGTACCCAACACGCAACAACGAGTTTCATGGGAATCTTACGTTGCACTCTAGTAATAAAATAATATTATTTTAAATGGTAGTTAACATGTAGCCGTTGTATTGGAGGGAATGGATAGAAATAACAAAAATATGATTATATATGTTTTTAAATGTTTTTACATTTATCCAATAAAAGATAAAGGCTTAAAATACGGAAAGAATTCAATTTTAGGCGTATATGACCTAGTTTTCACTAAAGGTTCACTTATCGCCTTTTGATGGCGAACCATAATTAAATATAGTTTTTTTCACTCTTATAAATTATATTGTAACAAATAAAACTCTTATTTAGAATCGGAACATCAAACTTTACTTTGTGTAAATTTTTTGGTATCTTTACGATAAAGTTCATTTTTTTAATGAATAGTGTAAAATGTTGTATTTTAATTCAAAACCTCTTTTAATCTAATTTATTTATATGATTAGATTATCTTTTGAATTGTTTTTAAAGTGAAATTGGAATATATTTTTACCATTAAATCCAATAGTGGTCATTGGAATTAATTTCACTTTGAAATCAGACTTAAACTAGTGTCAATCTTTTGATACTTATTGTTTCATAAAAACACGCTATTTGCTCTGACAGCGGAAATTAATTATTAAATAAATTAATGTGACTTATATGATTTGAATTTCGTAAAATAGACTTCATTTTTGAATTCATAATATCAAATATAGAATAGGGTGAATTTTTGGGATTTTTCCGAAAAACATCAATTTTTGATGAATAGTGAAACCACTAAGTGATACTTATAAAAAACTGATTTTTCCGTTTAAATGAATGTTTACCACTAATGTGTATTGAATTTTGAAAATCCTACATACATGGTTGTCATTAATATGTAAAATGTGGTTCAATGGGATGAAAATAATTTTTTGGTGAATAGTAACTTTTTTTCATTAATCGCGATTAGAGGTAATTAGTGTAATTTAAGGTAAAAATGAAATTATAAAAATGTGAAAACACCATGACACTTGTCCTACCCCTATTGGACGAGTCATGGCCGACCAAGACAACCCATGGGTCGATTTAGGGGACCCTATGGAATCTCTTGGGTGAGATAATGACTTTAATGCCTTTGTTTAAAATAAAGGTGAAAATGACACTAACATAAATGGTTTTACTAAAAAAAAATTTATAAGGGGATATTCAAATCATAATTTTGTCTATAAATACTCTTTGGAATGATAAAACTATTTCCTACATCAGGATAGTTTTTCTATAATTTTTAGACATTAAATAAATTAATTTAATTATGACATCGTGATGATGCAACAATGACCTCATTAATGAAGAGTTTAAATAAAATGAAACGATAATATAAAATCTAAGACCTACACTTGTCCAAAAACTATTGGATGGGTATATTTCGAAGCCTTATCATCTTATTTTCGAAATATATCAATGTGGGACCTTATAAATTCGAAACACTTTTGAAAATAAAATAATAGTTTCATGATTTACAAAAGTGCCCCTCCTATCCTCTTATAAAAGGCCCCCACATGTACCTCATTTCACACACTCCTCAAGTCTTTGGCTCAGACATACCCTACCCATTTACTCTCTACACATCCCTCTCCTCATCCTAGTGGATTCCCTTTGGGCAGAATCCTTTCAAAGGAAGCCTTTAGGCTCAAATCAAAAGGAGTTACACTTTTAAAGGCAATTCAGTCTCTCATGTTCATTTGTTTTATTTTGCTTCTCCAACCCCATAAACTCTTTTTATTTACTTCTTTTGTAACAACACCAGTATCTTCAATATACTAGGATTTTGTTATATGATTTATTCGAGCTACACTCTCACACATCTACATAAAATGGTTAAAGAACATACGGTTTCCGGGGATGGCGAAATTCTGCCTCCCGAAACGAGTATTGTTCAATACTCATTTAACACCTTCAAAGGTGGCCATTATGATGTCACTATTTCTATATATGATATATAATATGTTTATTCTTTCCTTAAGATTCTGTATTTTTCATTTATGGAATACCATTATTGTTCCATTATGGGTAAACACGATATCTTTATTTTAAGAAGTGCGGACTACCGCCCCCTGAAAGTGAATTGATTCCTTACTACCATATGTGGGATGTGTAAAGAATGAAGTTAATGATATTATATATGTTATTATACTGGAATTATAATATACTCTTATATAATTATGATTCCATTCCAGAAAATACGAAATCGAAATGGAAGTAGCGTTCATGCGTACGTACGGCTTACCATCTCCATGAACGGTGCATTTCATTTCTTACCTCTAAATGTGATGTAATATTATAAATACATGTATATGATGAATATATATGATATATATGTTATCCAAATCATTAATATCATTCTGGATATAACGAACCTTTGACCAAATTAACAACATGTAAGTGTAAGAAGTCTATTTTTGACTTAAGAACCAAATACCGACAAAATGAACATTATTAAATTAAATGATTACATGATGTTCATAACATGGTATAAAAGTAATAATGAACCTGAAAAAGGTTCTTAAGAAAGTAGATATTAACTCAAGTTTATTATTCAGGACGTTAAAGAATGATCGAGTCAAGTTGGACCCGAGGTAAGGGATCCTACTCCTCTCTTTCTTTTTAAGTACACTCTTTTATGTCAATCCTTTTAAGCTCATCTTTCTTGTTATTGGGATGTTCTTTTATATTACTCTTACTTTAATTTTTATGTTCATGTGATGAGAGACCCTATTCTCTCTCATCAACCCATTTTGGAAGTTTCATGCGGCGCCATTAGGCTGCCGAGTTTTCATAAAGGATTTTTCATCTCACTTTTATTCCCGTGAGATTTATGCTACATTTTCCACAATTTCCTTTGAGTGGTGTATGTATTGCCCATTATTTTATTCATTGTGTAATATACTTTGTTTTATGAGTATTTACATCAATGTTGTATTTTCCTTCTTTCACGAGGTGTATGTTTCGAAAGATACTCATGTCCGTAAGGGAACCTTTCACCCTCCTCTTTTTAAAAGACTTCTTTTGTTGGGTCTTTTAATTTACATATTGTTATGTTGGGATATGTTCTCATATATTTTTATTGATGTAAATTTTATGTCCAAGTGATGAGATACACTTTTTATCTCTCATCTACTCATTTTTATGTGACACCGTTAGGCTGTCAAGGGAACTTCTTAACCCAATTTCGATTTCATTGGGTTCAACATGTAGTTATTGAATATGTCATCCTTGGAATATGTGTGAATGAACTTTGATTATTTTACACTAAATATCCACTTATATTTGGTGTATTCGTTTGTCACACATAATTATTTAATTGATTTATCCTTAAACCAAGGATACCGTCTTTGAATGGGACTTTGTCTCAATCTCCTTTCATTGAGGCATATTTTATTTTATACACAACATTCTTTTATACCGTGTATAAACCCCTTTGACTTTTAAATTTATTCAAAAGGAAGAATTTTTATACGAAGAGTTTACTAAACGACAAAAGGGAATGTTTTTGTCGTACGTATGCGGCGACAACGACTTCTCCGCCGTCGTGACCCTTATTTGAGTTTTAGCTTCCTCTACAAGCCATACATTCTTTTAAAAGAAAAATAAATACCATGTTTTACTTTTCTTTTATTTTGGTATTGAAAATGGTTTTCATAATGTTTTTATATCAATGTGTTGTATTGATATCTTGTGATTGAAAGGTGGGAAGGTTATGTTTCCTTTATGCATGTTTTATGTGATATGATTATGTTGAAGTTCTTGGGAATTATTATGAAAATGGGTGGTTCCGTGATAAACTAAGGGTTGGTGAGCCCGATATAGCTCTCCAATGCATTGGGTAATGCAAAGGAGTGAACTGTTAAGGTTTCTCCAAAGAGATTTAGGGAATATAGTGTGATGGGTATTCCAAACGTAACCAAGAGGGTTACTCCCTTCGTAAGAATGTTATGAATGCCTCATGTTACCTTTATGTCTTATGATTTATATGATTTATTCATGGTTTGATGAGTTATGTTAAAGTGCCTAAGTTTTATGGGTAAAGTATGATTTAATTATTATGTATATATGAACTCATGTTTCCTTTCCATATTTTTATATCCCTTACTGAGTTTTTTTATTCTCATCCCATATTTTTAAAATGTTTTTCATAGTTCAATGGAAAGGTACGTGATGTGATGATAGTGTCAAGGATGTGTCAAGAAAGAATCCAAGTTTTATTTTAAATATGTTTCTGTTGATGGGATGAATGAATCCTATCTTTTATGTAACCACATTGTTTAAATGTGGAATGTAATGAAAGTTTTATGATCTAATTCTATAAAACTCTAAACCTGAAAAGATCCTCAATGTGTAATCTTGTATTAACTCAAGATTAAGTAAGGTTTAAGGTTGGGGCCTTATATTTGGTATCAGAGGTCGGTTTAGATAACTTTAGAGGTTAGGGTATTCTTTAAGCATAAGTGACATTACCATAATGGTTAGGATTTTAGAAAGAGTCCTAGTTTTAAATAAAGTGAATGAGTAAGTATATCTTATTATTTACCTTCCTTATTAGTACATGATGGTTTTGTTGATATAATCACACTGGCATTTCTGTTTTTAGTGAATGGATGGATCTAGTAGGCACCAAAGTGACAATGGGTTTGAAGGAAACTGTGGTGGTTCTCTGATTAAGAGACTAGATGAGATGGGGGATTCAATGAAGAATCTCATGGTTGTTCTAAACCAACTATAAAGGAGACATGATCAACCACTTCAACCTCGGTGAATTCTCTAATACATCATGTACGAGATGACCAATCCATGTGAAAGTTCAGGTAATAATTACAAAGGTAACCATTAGAGTTTATATGATCCTTAATTTTCAGGTAATTATGGGTTATTATATGATATGCTGGAAAATGAAAGGCATGAGATAAACGTGAGGTTAAAATATGTTATGATCATTTTTGAAGATTTTATCTCGGTTTGTGGGATGTTTTAAGAATTATATAGTTTTTGAAAAAGGACAACATGCAGACCGTGTGACAACCCATCACGTCGGACAAAGCTTTGGGAATCGAACCCACAACCAAAGTGCGACTGGTATTTATAGCCTGCCACTGGACTATGTGAAGCCCCTTGTTAGTTTGACTGATTCTTTTTAGTTATATAATTTTATGAATTAGGAGTAAGTTTATTTTGTGATATTTATGAAAATGATTAACCTATCATGGAGGATATGTGATTAGGTCCATTACTTTTCAATATGAGACTTTAGGAGAAACTGATGTTGTTTGGAGATAAATGTTACGATTTAACATGGAAGACTATGTGACTAAATCCCTCAAATATTTGGGTTTCAATCTTAGTTTGGTTTACTTTGAAGAATTTTATGGACAAATTGTTTATCGAATGGTCTTCGTTGAACTTTGGGTTTTCTTGGACAAACTTTGGATATTAAGAATAGATTTTCTTTTTATAAAGGGTTATCCTTTTTTGGATTATCTGACCTTGTACTAACCTTTCTAGTTTTGGTTTTGGTTAAAGCCTAAAGATATGGGATGTATATAGTTCTCTATTTTGGATTAGGTGATTCTCTTGATGTTGATTCTAGTACTCTTAATGCGAACAAGTCTCCCTAAATACTCGTCTTTTGGAAAAAAATATGAGTTTGATTAAGGAATCAAGTAAAAGTTGAAAGTCAACATTATAAGTGATTATGTTTCCTTATGAATAAATTCCTCAATAAAAAGTAACTTAAAAAATGTTTACTATTAAATTTTCCTACTGGGGAATCGAATACCGTTTAACCCATCACATGTTTGTGATTTTCTCATGGTTAACTTTCTCCTAGACATGTTTTCTATCACTCTCTATCAGAACATGACACTTTGATTTTTCTTCCATGTCCATGTCTTCCTAAACATAATCCTATTATGGGTTAACTTGGGTGACCTTTGTAGTTATCATTATTTATTTTAAAGTGATTGTTTTACCGACTCTTGTTCCGATGTGGGACTTTCAAGGATGTTTCCAAGCCCAATTTTAAAATTGCGAGGACGCAATTCCCAAAAGGGGGGGAAGTATGTAACACCCAAGGTAAATAAAGAATATGATATTTTCATATTTATCCATATTTGTGAATAATATATTAATATGACTTTAAAGGGGACTCTATGCTCGATGGCGTACCCAACATGCAACAACGAGTTTCTTGGGAATCTTATGTTCCACTCTAATAATAAAATAATATTATTTTAAATGGCATTTAACATGTAGCCGTTGTATTGGCGGGAATGGATAGAAATAACTAAAATATTATTATATATGTTTTTAAATGTTTTTACATTTATACAATAAAAGATAAAGGCTTAAAATACGGAAAGAATTCAATTTTAAGCGTATATGACCTAGTTTTCACTAAAGGTTCACTTATCGCCTTTTGATGGAGAACCGTCATTAAATATATATTTTTTCACTCTTATACATTATATTGGACCAAATAAAACTCTTCTTTAGAATCGGGACATCAAACATTACTTTGTGTAAATTTTTGGTATCTTTACGATAAAGTTCATTTTTTTAATGAATAGTGTAAAATGTTGTATTTTAATTCAAAACCTCTTTTAATCTACTTTATTGATATGATTATATTGTATTTTGAATTGGTTTTAAATTGAAATTGGAATATATTTTTACCATTAAATCCAATAGTGGTCATTGGAATTAATTTCACTTTGAAATCAGACTTAAACTAGTGTCAATCTTTTGATACTTTTTGTTTCATAAAAACACGTTATTTGCTCTGACAGCGGGAATTAATTATTAAATAAATTAACGTGACTTATATGATTTGAATTTTGTAAAATAGACTTAATTTTTTAATTATGAATATCAAATATAGCTTAGGGTGAATTTTTTGGATTTTTCTAAAAAACTTCAATTTTTGATGAATAGTGAAACCACTAAGTGGTACTTATAAAAAACAGATTTTTCTGTTTAAATGAAAGTTTACCACTAATGTGTATTGAATTTTGAATATCCTAGAAAAATGGTTGTCATTAGTATGTAAAATGTGGTTCAATGGGATGAAAATAATTTTTTGGTGAATAGTAACCTTTTTTCATTAAACGTGATTAGAGGTAATTAGTGTAATTTAAGTTAAAAATGATATTATAAAAATGTGAAAATACCATTACACATGTCCTACCCATATTGGATGAGTCATGCCCCACCAAGAAAACCCATGGGTCGATTTAGGGGACCCTATGGAGCCTCTTGGGTGAGATAATGACTTTAATGCCATTTTATTAAAATAAAGGTGAAAATGACACTAACATAAATTGTTTTACTAAAACAATTTTCAGAAAGGGTTATACTAATCATAATTTTGTCTATAAATACTCTTTGGAAAGATAAAAAGATTTAATACATCAGGATATTTGTTTATAATTTTTAGACATTAAATAAATTAATTTAATTTTGACATCCTGATGATGCAACGATGACCTCATTAATGAACAGTTTAAATAAAATGAAACGATAATATAAAATCTAAGACCTAAACTTGTCCAAATACTATTTGATTGGAATATTTCTAAGCCTTATCATATTATCTTCTAAATATATCAATGTGGGACCTTATAAATTTGAAACACTTTTGAAAATAAATTAATAGTTTCATGATTTCCAAAAGTACCCCTCCTATCCTCTTATAAAAGGCCCCCACCTCTACCTCATTTTACACACTCCTCATGCCTTTGGCTCGGCCATCCCCTGCCCATTTACTCTCTCCACATCTCTCTCCTCATCCTAGAGGATTCCCTTTGGGCAGAATCCTTTCAAAGGAAGCCTTTAGGCTCAAATCAAAAGGAGTTACACTTTTGAAGGTAATTCATTCTCTCATGTTCATTTGTTTATTTTGCTTCTCCAACCCCCTAAAAACTTTTTATTTACTTCTTTTGTAACAACACAAGTATCTTCAATATAATAGGATGTTTTTATAAGATTTATTTGAGCTACACTCTCACACAACTACATCAAATGGTTAAAGAACATACGGTTTCCATGGATGGAGAAATTCTGCCTCCCTAAATGATGATTGTTCAATAATCATTTAACACCTTCAAAGGTGGCCATTATGATGTCACTATTTTTATATATGATATATAATATGTTTATTATTTCCTTAAGATTCTGTATTTTTCATTTATGTCATACCATTGTTGTTCCATTATGGGTAAACACGATATCTTCATTTTCGGAAGTGCGGACTACCGCCCCCTGAAAGTGATTTGATTTGTTAATACCATATGTGGGATGTGTAAAGGATAAAGTTAATGATATTATACATGTTATTATACTGGAATTATAATATAATCTTATATCATTATGATTCCATTCCAGAAAATACGAAATAGAAAATGAAGTAGCGTTCATGTGTACGTACGGCTTACCGTCTCCATGAACGGTGCATTTCATTTCTTACCTCTAAATGTGATGTAATATTATAAATACATGTATATGATGAATATATATGATATATATGTTATCCAAATCATT
Source organism: Viscum album (assembly GCA_963277665.1). Taxonomy (NCBI): domain Eukaryota; kingdom Viridiplantae; phylum Streptophyta; class Magnoliopsida; order Santalales; family Viscaceae; genus Viscum; species Viscum album. Next base: position 2,131,534,714 of record OY728120.1, read on the forward strand.
AATATAATTCTGGATATAACGAACCTTTGACCAAATTAACAACATGTATGTGTAAGAAGTCTATTTTTGACTTAAGAACCAAATACCGACAAAATGAACATTATTAACTTAAATGATTAAATGATGTTCATAACATGGTATAAAAGTAATAATGAACTTGAAAAAGGTTATTAAGAAAGTAGAGATTAACTCAAGTTTATTATTCAGGACGTTAAAGAATGATCGAGTCAAGTTGGACCCGAGGTAAGGGATCCTACTCCTCTCTTTCTTTTTAAATACACTCTTTTATGTCATTCCTTCTAAGATCATATTTCTTGTTATTGGGATATTCTTTTATATTACTCTTACAGTAATTTTTATGTTCATGTGATGAGAGACCCTATTCTCTCTCATCAATCCATTTTGGAAGTTTTATGTGGCACCGTTAGGCTGCCGAGTTTTCGTAAAGGATTTTTCATCTCACTTTTATTCCCGTGAGATTTATGCTACATTTTCCACAATTTCCATTGAGTGGTTTATGTACTGCCCATTATTTTATTCATTGTGTAATATAATTTCTTTTATGAGTATTTACATCAATGTTGTATTGTCCTTCTTTCACGAGGTGTTTGTTTCGAAAGATACCCATGTCGGTAAGGGAACCTTTCACCCTCCTCTTTTTAAAAGACTTCTTTTTTTCGGTCTTTTAATTTTCATATTGTTATGTTGGGATATGTTCTCATATATCCTTATTGATGTAAATTTTATGTCCAAGTGATGATATACACTTTTTATCTCTCATCAACTCATTTTGATGTGACGCCGTTAGGCTGTCAAGGGAACTTCTTAACCCAATTTCGATTTCTTTGGGTTCAACATGTAGTTATTGAATATGTCATCCTTTGAATATGTGTGAATGACCTTTGATTAATTTACACATAATATCCACTTATATTTGGTGTATTCGTTTGTCACACATAATTATGTAACTGATTTATCCTTAAACCAAGGATACCGTCTTTGTATGGGACTTCGTCTCAATCTCCTTTCATTGAGGCATATTTTAATTTATACACAACTTTATTTTATACGGTGTATAAATCCCTTTGACTTTTACGTTTATTCAAAATAAATATTTTTTATACGAAGCGTTTACTAAATGACAAAATGGAATGTTTTTGTCGTACGTATGCGGCGACAACGACTTCTCCACCGTCATGACCGTTATTTATGTTTTGGCTTCCTCTACAAGCCATACCTTCTTTTAAAAGAAAAATAAATATCATGTTTTACTTTTATTTTATTTTGGTATTGAAAATGGTTTTCATAATGTTTTTATATCAATGTGTTGTATTGATATCTTGTGATTGAAAAGTGGAAATATTATGTTTCATTTATGCATGTTTTATGTGATATGATTATGTTGAGGTTCTTGGGCATTATTATGAAAATGGCTGGTTCCGTGATAAACTAAGGGTGGGTGAGCCCGATATAGCTCTCCAATGCATTGGGTAATGCAAAGGAGTGAAACGTTAAGGTTTCTCCGAAGAGATTTAGGGAATATACTGTGATGGGTATTCCAAACGTACCCAAGAGGGTTACTCCCTACGTAAGAATGTTATGAATTCCTGAAGTTACCTTTATGTCATATGATTTCTATGATTTATTCATTTTTTGATGAGGTATGTTAATGTGCCTAAGTTTTATGGTTAAAGTATGATTTCATTCTTATGTATATATGAACTCATGTTTCCTTTCCATATTTTTATATCCCCTACTGAGCTTTTTTTATGCTCATCCCAAGTTTTTTAAAAAAAATTCACAGGTCAAGGGAAAGGTACATGATGTGATGATAGTGTCAAGGATGTGTCAAGAAAGAATCCAAGTTTTATTTTAAATATGTTTATGTTGATGGGAAGAATGAATCTTGTATTTTATGTAACCACTTTGTTTAAATGTGGAATGTAATGAATGTTTTATGATCTAATTCTCTAAAACTCTAAACCTGAAAAGATCCTCAATGTATAATCTTGTATTAACTCAAGATTAAGTAAGGTTTAAGGCTGGGGCCTTATAATATTCAACAATATCCCTTTTCATACTGTCCCTCCAAATTATTACTCAGAGATCTCGATACATCTTTGTGATCCCCAAGTAAATAAAAAATGTTGAGCTCTATGGGTTATTCCGAAGCTCCTTCATTATCTCCGGATCGAATGATACACATAATCATGACCCAAATCTCGCAATCCCATCCTTGTAATCAATGAACTATGAGGGTTTCCCATTTCTGATAGCTTCCTCCCTTTTTAATATTTCCACATATTTTCAATGATAATCCTTTATTTTCTCCTAGAAGGATGACTGATCAATCATTTGAGAATGGATTGATGATGTTACACCCTTGATGATTCCCATGTACATCCTCTATAAATAAATGAAGATTGGATCCATCTAAATTCCCCTCAATTACAAAAATGATGGATACATTCTACATAGATCATCATCCACCTTGTTCTCTTTCCCATGGTGGTAATGGAATGAGTAGTCATAATCCTTGATGTATTATATACATAAATGTTGGTACATATTAATATTTTTATGTGTGAATATATATTTGAGGATGTTGTGATCAGTATATATCTCAGACTTCTCCACATAGAGATAATTCTATCAGATTCTCAATTCAAAGGCCACAGCCGCGAACTCCAGATCAAGAATGGGATAGTTTTCTCATGGATTTTCCCATGCCTTGAGGATGAGGATATCGCATTATCATTCTACATCAACACACATCCCAATCCCTTCTATAAAGAATCACTAAATACAACAAAATGATCCCCACTTGTGGCTAATTATAGCACATGTGCAGTGATAAGCCTCTGGTTCAACTCCTCGAAGCTTTCTTCACATTCATCACTCCCTAAGAACTTTAATCCTTTCTGAGTTATATTGTATGAGGGTTGTACAATCATGAGAAATTTCTCAAAATTGGTTATAATATCTGACTAACCCAAGAATCTACAGATATACTTTACCAATGTTGGCCTCTTATATCCCTCAATTGTAGAGATATTGGATTGATCCACAGATGTCCCATTACATGTGATGATATGAACCATGAATGAGATATCCTTCATCCAGAACGCACACTTTTTTTACTTTGATAGAGCTTCCCCTATGACAATGTATCTAGTACTGTTCTTAGATTCTCCTCATGATCATCTTTTGTGTTGGAGTATATTAGAATATAATCTATAAATACTACCACAAATTGGTCGAGGAAATCTATAATGACTCTATTCATAATGTCCATTATGATTGATATAGAATTAGTGAGTCTGAAAGGCATTAATATAAATTCATATTTCATGTGTCTTGTACAAAAAGCAGTCTTGGGGATATCTTCTTTCATCACCATTACTTGATAATAACCCAACCAAAAATCTACTATAGAGAAGTATTGTGCTCCAGACAATTGATCGAACAAGTCAACAATTAGTGGAAGAGGATACTTGTTCTTTATCATGATTTTTTTGAGATCACCATAATCTATGAAAAGGCTCATTGACCAATCATTTTTCTTTACGTAGAGGATTGGTCTTCCCCATGGTAAAGCACTTGGGAGTATATACCCTTTATCTATATTATCATGTATTTGTTTTTTAATTTCCTCAAGCTCCACAACATCCATTAAATATGGACTATTGGATATTGATAATGCCACAGGTATAAGGTTAATTGAGAATCCAACATCTCTTCTAGGAGGAAGACCAGGAAATTCCTCATGAAACACATCCAAAAATTCACTCACAATATGCATGTCTTCATGGACGGTTTATTCCATAGACTCAAGAATTTAGGCTAGATATTCATGCTCATAGGATAGTAATATCTTTGCCTGAGATGATGGAACTAAAAAAGATTTATCCTCTTCCTTGTACTTTTACAGAATCAGGGGTCGATTCTCCACATGGATAGTGATTTCCCTCTCATGGAATTTTATGTTCACTCAATACAAGTAATGCTAATACATGCTTATAATTGAATCAAATTTCACTAGAGGGAGTATGATGAGGATCGTTGGGTGTTCAGTCCAAAAATTATGACATGGGAGGAGTTATATTCATCGGATGAAATTATTTGCCCATTTTTTTTACTCAAAGACATCCTTACTCCCATGATTTGTTGTTTTGTTGGGATTGTTATACTAATCATTTGGGATATAAAAGAATGTGTAAACCTAAATCAAAAACTATGTTTTCTATTCTTGAATGAATAAGTAGTGTTCATGTCTCCACTTCATTTTCGGGGTCACATCAACAGTAATGATAGAAAAATATCTCCCTTGCTACCATGGAGGTTATTGGTTGCCTCCGAAAACCCTTGGAATAGGGCACTGATTTTCAAAATACCCTGGTTCTTTGTAGTTGAAGCAATGAACAATGCATTGAGAGCCAAACAGAGCTTCACTCTCCTCTGTCGCAACTGTGGGTTTTTCTTATCGGCAGCTAACAACAAGGTTTCCTTCCCTTCCCAACCTAAATCATTTCCCTACCCCATTCAATAAATTCATGGGGTTCTTTTTTCCACACCATTGGAATGTGGGGTGTTGTATCTTTGTAGTACTATTGTATTTATCCATCGGACCACCAGAATTGAAGTTCATCTTATGCTTCTTATCCACATGATACCCCTAAGATTCTATTATATCCATTTTTACCATGAGGGAACATTAGAAAATTTTATCATAGCTGTCGAAGTCATGGATATCCATGGCATTCTGCAATCTAGGTTTCATCCAACCAAATAAGAAATCATGCTTGCATTTGGGGTAACGACAAAGTCGAAGGAATATCGTGTAATCCTTGTGATGTTTTCCTTTCACACACTAACTGATTCTTCATCTATTTTCATGTGGCCAACGAATTCCCTTTATATCTTATGCCAGTGTTTATGCAAAAAAATATTTATCAAAAAACAACTTCTATAAATCCATCCCTTCTAACACCTTAATCTCCTCCTTAGGCTTCATATTTTTGATCAATGTCCACCATTGATTAGATTCACCTTCCATATTATAAGAAATCAATATAACCTCTTCTTTTTCGTAAAAATGGTGGATAGATAAGATCTTTTCAATGGATTTCATCTATCGTTTGAAGATTGATGTATCATATGATCCATTAAAAGTAGGAGGACTTTGTCTCATGACCCTTTCTATAACGACCAGTTGATTCTTAGTTAGGCATGAACATTTCTCTTGACCCATGTATCTATTCAAATATTGAGTTAACTGAGAGGGTATTGTGACAATTGTTTTTTGATTCTCTCTCCCATTGTATTGGGCATCTCATTAGAACAGTCATCACATTGATCTTCACATTTGTTGTTAGCTTGAGTCCTCCTACTACCATCCACTGGATGGAATTAAAGGAGAGTTAGGGCTAACATATTAAGGGTAATACAAATACCAAAATGGATTACATATAAATAACTTTTATTTCTTTTACTATTAAATCTATAGGATTAAATATATGTCATTCATGATCTACTTTCTAACATATATTCTTAGGGGCGTATTTTTTTAATTACATTAAAAATGGTTCATACTAAGCTTGTGAATTTACCAATGCATATCCCCTCGGAGTGTTGTTACCAAGAGTGTAGCAAGGCCCATTTTCGTGTACCAAGATACCACGGTGATGCCCAAACCTCCTTCTCAAAAATTTCACTGCTAGGTACATCTATGCCAGAGCTGCATCTATAGGGTCGTATCTATATAGGGAATTATATTCGTTATAAACTACTTACCCAATACTCAGAAAATCATACGGATGTTTTTTTATACATAGTCATCTATTTAAGGCTTCACTATGGTTTTCGCATCCTAATCCCCAAAATAATTAAACCAATCCTCTGATTCCAACTATAACAACCCTTCTCTTTATTACATACATAAACATGAATTATTACATAAAACCATCACTTGATAAAACATTGATGATTGAGAGGTCTTGTGTCATTATGGATTTGAAATATTAAATAACAACTTAAAACAAATAAGACAATATCTTGTTGAAAACATCAGTTACATGACCACAACATTCCCTCGTACTTAGCATTGAATGGGATGACCTGAGGACATGCATAAGAAAAGGGTGAGCTATAAAGACCAGTAAGGGAGTAAACAAGGTATAACATGAAGAAAACAAAAATGTTAGGAAATATACATATCAATGGGGCGCTCAAGAAACATGAACATAATGGCATAATATAGAATAATTATTATAACATGGAAATGTGGAAACAACACCTAACATGAAATTAGTATCAGCCAAGGATAATTTCACAAGGAGAATTAGTAAACCCTCATTGCACTTGAATTATAATGGTTCAACACTCATTTCACATGACATATCATGAAACAATACTTTAACCAATGCATTAGAGCGCTATCAGGGCCCACCCTTCTAAAACATTTTAATTTCAAGCATAAGTGTGGCACATGGATCATACAACATGGAATCATCCTATATAGTAATTTATTAAAATATGAATAACTGTCTAATAAATAAATGAAAATAATAAATAATTAGATGTGTGTAAAGGTGAATACCCTTGATAGAGAAATGGGAATTATATTCACTACACAATGACATTGGCTTGGAATATTGCGGTGCAATTTTGGCTGCATAATGATGTGACATAGGAAATCACAAAAAAGTTTGATGAGATATAAATGGTTGTATCATAAATCTAAATAAAATGGATAGTAATGGTGTAATATAGATACATTTACCAAAAAATGTAATTTAATTTAGATATGTAAAACAAAAGAGTTTGATGAATGTAAATGAGGAGGGAGAAATTTCTTACAGAATTTTGGTATGGTAACAGGTGCACATGGGATGCATTAATGAGAGAGAAAGGTGTTCTCTCATTATTCAAACATGAATAGGGTAGTATGGGGGAGGTGTGAAATCATACCACAACATTTATAATTCAATATAAAAGGGAATAATGGTGTATGGAAACATGGACAGAAATAAGGAATGTCTGAATCCCATAAATGAAAATGTGATCCCAAAGCCTTGGGAGAGGCTTGAGAGAGACTTATAGAGATCTTGGGGTGCCATGGAAGGAATCTATATATAGTAGGGAAATGGTTGTCTGAACACCAAATTCTTTGAGTGAAGAGGAAGTTGGATCTTGGGTGGGATATATAGGAAAGGAGAAGGAATTCTATATTATTTAGGTTTGGGACACCACACATTAAACTAATCAAAATCAAAAACCATAACATTGTTTTTACACATGGATTTTTCCAAAGGGGATTGGAAAGAAAATATTTTAAATATCCAATGTCCTAAATTCTTAAAATATTAGTTTTGATTATGTGGAGGTAAATTATAGTCTCAAGGAAATCAATTGAAAAAACTAAAATGTTTTATTAGTTTTGAAGGGTCCACTAAATAATTTTAAAATAAAAAAAAAACTAAAATCACATTATTTTAATGGTAAAAAATATATTGGCCGAACATAATGTTTAGATTATTTTATGACATCAATATTGAGACATTATGATGTCACAAAAACACATTATATATTTTTACCATATTTAATTTTTACCCAAAGATTAGAATGTCTCAGAAAATTATGAAAAATTCACCATTGGATAATTATGATGTTCTGATTCCAAAAAATAGGATTCATATCATATAAATAATTTTCTAAATATGCAAATTTTCCCTTTTAAAATAAAATCCGTCATTTATCCTAAATATATTGGTTTTAAAAAAATGGCTTTAAAACATAATAAAATACACAATTGCATTTATAATATTATATGATCATTAATATTTCATAAAAATTAATTTAATAATATTATTTTTTTAAAAAAATAATTCAAAAATACATTAATTTATCAAAATAGATATCTTAGTTGAATATTAACTGAAAATACTATTTGTTCTTTAAAAACTATTTACAAAGTAATAATAATAAAATCAATGTATCTTATTTGTTATATAAAAATGTATTGTACATAATAATAATGCTAGGGTATGGTTATGTAACCACATAAAACACCCACATATGACCATAGGGTATGGTGTGCGATGGTGACAGACTCTTGGGGTGGCTCGGATAACATCACTCGAGTGGCAATCTCTACCAACTTCCACTTATCTCATATGTGGTTCCGCTCAAGCTTAACGCATTCAAGCTCGGATTGGGATTGGTCAAAAGATAGGCCCAAGGATTCAACTTCCTTTCTGAGCTTTAAAAAATGGGCTTTGTACAGGGCAAGTCCATTGGCTGAGACCATCGCTTAGTTTGTCTGAGTAAATTGGATTTCTTCTTTCCCTATAATTATACTTTTTCTATGATCACTATTCAATTAATATATTAGCAACAATCACAATTTTAATAGTATTTTGAATTCCAAAACGTAAAACATAATAAGTTCATATGTTTTTCAAAACCATAAGACATTTAAAAACACCAATAATAATTTTCATTAATGACTTTTTTGGTCGTTACACCATTCTCATAAAAGAAACCATGAAACTTGGTGCACAATTTAACAAACTGTGCAGATAAACCATGCAACAGATATATTTTTGATAAATGACCAATTTTCTCCCAAAGTTATATAAAATAAAATGTATGTCTGATTCATCATCTTTTTTCACAACAATGAACCATTTTGAGCATTCCTTGAGCATATGCTTGGAATTGGGTTATGTCATCCATCCAACCTCCAATTTTAGTAGAGTTCGTCTCATTAGATCTATAGTAGTAAGACCTCAATTCATTTTTAGTCATTATTGACTCTTCTAGATATCAACCACATTGTATGGATTTAGGCACATATACACTAATTTCTTGTTCTTCATCAATTATTTAGATTTTTTTGGATCTAGTTCAAATCAGGATATGTGACTGTATGATATATCATCTATGAACCTATGGTAGGTGGAATCATTCCTTTCACTTAGATTCTACTTATTTATATATGTGGTGGTGTCCAACAATTTTTTTTAGGAATTTCCTAAATTGAATTTAAATCCGAAATTTGATAGGTATACCCAATTCTGCTAAAGAGGACTAATAATTCATTTTATAGGTTTTATACCTTGATCATGAACCACTACCTAGGTGAGTAATACTAAAATAGTCCTTTATGAAGTAAATTTTCAATGAAAATTAATTTGGGTTTGGGATGGATGACATTACCTTCAATCCTTTCATGACATTTCTTTTCTAATCATGCTAGCTTTTTTATTCCATTCCCATGTTAGTAAATTAGATGTAATGTCATGATTTGAGGGAAATGGATTGAGTTATAATAATTTTTGATGTTCCCATGTCATTTATATGATAACTAATCCATTTGATATATTTAATTTCTTGTTAGGATGGTTTTAATAAAATTGCCTTGGGAGTATTTGAAAGGTCATTTAATAGTTAATCCCATGATAGTTAAAGGTATTTTAAGACTTCTGATGGAACCACTATGCATCTGAGGCCTTATAAATGAATATTATAATGTGAGTTATGTTGAGACCAAGCTATGTGGTTGATTGACTAAGAATTTCACGTTTGTTATCATGTTATTCGCATGTGAGTGAATGAAAGGACAAGCCTTTGATATTAGTCCATTCTTGAGGGACCCTTTCGAGGTGAGTTATATTGAATGTCATGTATTTTGACATTGTAATGTTTATTTAATTGTATAAATGATATGGAAATTGATTAAAGGAGTAATAGGAAATTGTGATACATGGATTCAGATTCAATTTCCATGGACAAACTCTTGTACTTGATGACTTAAAAACCATTGATCATACGTGGATCCACATTATAATTCCATGGATAGAAATTATGGATTTATCCTAATATATTCCATGACTGATACATGGATCCATATGAGGAAATACATGGACGGATGCTTGAGGCCAGAAATATATGCTTAGTGATACATGGATTCATATTTGAATACCTTAAATGGACTCAATGGGAGTTGAATATTATGGCATGTGTGATACTCAGGCTTTCAAAGAGGATCATCGAGCACATACTCAATTGGATGAGAATTAATTCCTCACACAGAGTGATGTTGGGTTCTTGAGAGGATCATCATGGATGAGATTGTTGGGTGTTGGATTATATTGCACCTGGATCGACACTTGAATTATATCTTATGAATTTCAAGAATGGGATCAGGTTATGAATTGAATAAATAATGATATGACTATTATGATGTGTCTACCAAGTCAAATAAAATTCATGGTGTTAGTCATGACTTGTATTGTTTAGACGGCCTTTGAGGAATCTGTTTTTCTTCATGTTACATGGAGGTTGTCAGGATTGAGCCAGGTCTCGAGGCCTATAAAAACCAAAGGATATGATTTTTCAATTATGCGATTAATATAATGGTTATTAAATGTTTTCCTTCACATTAAATATGTTTACTTTTGATATATCCTTCTTTACTTCATTTATCATTGTACACAACCTTTCAAATATATTCATTGACTATTGGGAAAGGACCTTGGGTAGTTAGCTATTGTGATTTTGTCTCACAACATGTTTGAGAAAACATTTAAACTCAAATGGATTAAATGATTTCATTTACTTATATGGTAATTTTCCCACCTACTAGTACTTTATATACATCTTAGGAGAAAGAGATCATGGGAAAATACTGAGGGCTAGGATTCTAGTGGGTGTCTTTTGGTCTTTTTGGAATTTTGGGGCATGTATTGTTTTTTACTGTTGTGTACATAATTTGGCTGTTATATTATACATGTCACACGTATCATTGTATTGTATATGATTTGACTAATGGATTTATTTATACCATCATTAATCGATTGTTTTTTTTGTATAGATTACTACCTTCACTATTGATTGTTTACTGTATTTTTGATGAGTTACACTCTACTAATAATGGAATAGTCTCCACACTATCACTCCTAGGTCCTCACATCTATATGGTAGCCTTTGGAATTTGGGGAGATGTAGTTGAGGATATGTGGAAAACCATGTATATAGAACCTTTGAGTGGTATCTAGAACAGGGATGTTGAAAATTATTATCAAAGTATTTATTTTATTGTTTTCTTTACTAATTTGTCACGATATATAGGGATAGAAGAGAAAAGTAATTTGGTGTCGATATATGGCTTGGATTAGCTACCCCACACATAAGAAAAAGAAAAATTATCTAGCATTACATTTTTAATTTTAGGATTCTGACTATTACAATTGACTTTATTCCACCGTTGAGTGATGAACTTGATTAATTCTATGAATTTGTACAGCAATTTTTGGTAATATTTTGTTTCAACTCGATGAGATGATAGTTTTCCATCCATAAAATCATATAGACACTATTTAGAAATCACATGACATGCATTTTTTCATGCCATATTTGGAGAAGTACATATTGTGTGCTATTCTTATAGATTTCATTATAGATATGAATGGTTTTTTATAGGTATATTGGGACCTTTTATGTTATGGATTTGATGGACACTGATATTCGGAATCTAAGGTGTATGCCCCCCCAAGGTTAAAATTCAGATTTCTATTTATTTACCCTTCTAAAAGGAATGTGATAAACATGAGAGGAGTATTAATTAAATGAATGTGAATGTGAACTCAGTTTGAAATGAAATAAATATGTAAAAAGGTGAAACAAAAATATATTTTTATAGAGAAGATGACCAGATCATACCTTAGTAATGATATTTTGGTAGTATCTATTGCTTTTGTGATGTCTAGACCTAATCCATGGGGAAGGTAGAGGGGATTGTTTTTGTATAGGAAGGATTTTACATGTATTAGTTATATTTCTATGATAATGAGCTATTGAACGTGTTAAAATCATGATCTAAGGTGTGAGTTTGGAATTGTATATCCATGTCACCATGGAAACCTCCAGTGTTACACCAGGAGGGTGGTGAAGATCATACTCCAAAGGTGGTAGGATATGGGATAATAGTGGAACCTCCAATCATTCTAGCTACAAAAACATGTAATATACATGACATAGGTGTTGAGGTATAGTTCTGTGGTCAGTTTTCACAGTTTATTCAAACCATTCACAGAACATTGTGACATGTCGTGACTATGGAAGAGTTCACACATGGCTTCGAGAAGAAACATCTGCCCATGTTTTCATGGGATGGTCGACCATTAGATTCAGAATTAGGGAGAGGGGATATTTTTTTCATTTTCAAGAACATATATATGCCTTCTTGAAAGGAGGGTAAAATTCTCTAGAAACATTCTCTATGCTTCCATCAAGAGATGTTGGGATGTAATCACTCCGAATCATCATCATGGATAGATTTCATAGAGAGCATTTTATATGGTCTTACATGTCTATTTCCATCCTATGTCATTGAAGTCTGATAGATATTGGGAGTTATTGCATCTGGAGCAGGCCATGTAATTAGTCAGGGACAATTTGTCACATTTAACTGAGCTCCAGCATTTTGCACATGTTCTATTGGGTGATAAGTTATCAAAGACTTAGAGATATGAGGATGGTCATAGGTATAAAATCTGGTAATATTAATATTTATTTTGGATAACTACAATATCTAGGACAGTGAATCAGGTTCTCCTCACAAATCATATCCTAAGGGGAATTGGACGTGTGAATCCGGTAGGTTTGACATCTAGGTCTGGTACTGCATCGAATAGCGGTAGGAAGCATCGTTTGGGGATTCAATATGGTGATATTAACATTCATATCTTCTCTTCACATAGCTAGGTGATGTTCTACCGGTGTAGTAGGATGGAACATACAAGGCCGCAGTGTATAAACGACCCAATAAAGTGTTGATCTTGTAGTGAAATAGGCCATATACAATGATTAATCCAAACATTAACACCCTAAATAAGTGATAGATAGTGTTCACTGACTCGATGATCCGGAGTAGTTTCAGTTGGTATTCAATAGGTAGTGAGCTGGGGTACAACTGATCGATCAGGTTGTCGTGGTGTTTGCGATCATTGTATCCATCACTTAGATTCACAATGACAGCAGGGTGGGATAGATCAAGGTATCAAATCATTTTCATAGGTTCGTGTTATAGATAAGACATCTACAGTGCAATAGATCCATCATGAGAAGGATATACGACCTTCTACTATCAGAGGTACTATTTAAGAATCTTCCATTTATTCTTCTGCACTTTTCGATACAAGGGATTTGAATATTTGAAAATATGTATTTTTGTTAGAAATCCATAGGATTGTTATACATTTTTATGATGGTGCTATGATTCTAGATACTCCATTGGGGATTAGGAGGTATGGTTTGTGTTAGTGCAAGTAGTTCCCTCTTTAGGATGGTGGGAGTCAATTCACATGGGACCTCTACATCCTTGAGATGACACAATTCGATAACATTCTAAATATAGATTGGTTTGTTCCTTTTCATGAATTTTTTTATTTAAATTGACACATGGTGATATTTACACTACAAGAGGGTAGGGAGTTTATTCACAATGGTGAATAGGGTTTCTAGACAAGTCGAGTTGGACTGCAGCATTGTGGGTTGGGTGAGATAATAGCCCACATGGTGAGTTTTTATTTTTATGATCAGGGGAATTTCCAGATTGACTTCCCTCCAGTGGTTGATCATTTCAGGATTGTTTTCCTAGATGATATTTCAGGATTACCTTTGGTAGGAGATGTGAAGTTATCTATCAACATACTATTATAAGCTACACTAGTATCCATTCCTCCATACATGATAGATATTACATTTTTTCAAGATCTCAAGAGGTAGGTAAATAATTTAGTGGAAAACAGAATTATCCAACCATGTACTTGCCTTTGGGGTTCACTAGACCATTTTGCGAAATATGTGAAAAGTTACCTCTGTCCAGGTGAGGATTCTTATAAATTTAAACAATTTATGGTTATGAACCAATTTCTTCTACTGGTGATAGATGATCAATTTAACTATCTTCGTCGAGATCGGGTCTTCTCAAAGATGGATTTTTGATCCATTTATCATCAAGTGATTGTGAAACAATCAAACATACATCATATATATTTTCATAATAATTATTGTATATAAAAATATTTTGTTATGAAATTCTTTCTCACGAATGCTACAACAGTCATCAGGGAACTGATGAACCGAGTGTTCCATCCTTGTATTAACTCGTTTTTGGTTAATTCCATGGAAGATAACATTTTGTATTCATATAATTAACTTAACCACGATACACATATTGAAATAATTTAAAATACACTGAGAATGAATCATCTATATGCTAATATAAAAACATTCCACTTATTTATGAATCATAATCTCTTCCTACGTCATGTCATCTTAGAGACAAAAATAACAGTGGACCTTTTGAGGGTGAGACCAATAGTATCCTGGAAGCATCCCAAGAATATAATTGAGGTGTGGAGTTTCTCTGTGTTGCATGGACAATTGAGACATTTTATACATGGCTTCTCAAGATTATAATCCCCACTAATGGTCCAGACTAATAAGGGTGTGAAGTATGTATGTATAGATTCCCATGAGATATCTAATCAATATATAAAAGGTATAATAAATTCAACACCGATATTAATTTTTTTAGTGCTAGGAATGAATTATGATTTTTTTAATTTGATACATCAGGTAACCGTCTAGGAGAAGTTATTATAATAGGTGATCATGTCATATCGAATTGTTCTTAGTAGATGAGACTATATGTGAAGAATTACATGATGTATGTTCTCATGTTTGTTGTAATTTTACACGTATCATACTGTTGCAGACACTAAATACTGGGATAGAATTGTGTGGTGTACATGAACCAAAAAATCCTCAAATTTATTTATACATCGAGTGATCTCAATATAAGGTAATGAAGGTGGGTAGAGTACCTTCAGTCTGTTGATTTCTTGCATGACTACATGCCTTTAAAAGGAAATTTTATGGTTAATGCAATGAGAAGGAAAACTCAGATACAGTTTGGTCATCATGCTAGTAGTGAGTGGTAGCTAATGGAATTGTTCTCTAATTTTAACTTGGAGGTGCATGAATGTAGGGGGTTGAAGTACATTTTTCATTAGCTATTACCTATACTCTTCTAGATAGAGTGAGTATGGGTAATCAATCAGTCTCTAAAGGACTAGTACTATGGGGAGTATGGTAGGTGAGGACCCTCCTCCTTGTTGATCGTATGTGATGATTAGGTCCTTTGAGAAAATGATCATGTATTGGATTCATCAGACATAAGTGAGGATCTGGTGTGTGATTTTCATTCTTTTTATTTGGATGTACACCTAGGTATCCCAATGTTGTATTGATATTTACATCGACAGTATTGGTGGTCAGGTATAAAATGGGATGTCGCTATTTTTTCATGAGATGTTCCACCTATCAGCAGGAGAGGGGAGAACACCAGTGACTAACCAGACTTTTACCATTGCAACCTATTCCTTAGAGGAAATGGAATGTTGTTGCGATGGATTTCATGAGGGGTTTACTAAGGTCTTCATGAGGTAATAATGTTTTATGGGTTTTTGTTTACAAGCTCATGAATGTGTCTCTTTTACTATTGATTAACATGACATTTGGTATTGATGAGATTTTTATGTTGTACATCTGTTTGATTGTACGAATTTAAGGCATCCCGCATACTATAATTTATAATAGGGATGCCTAGTTTTCTACCTGATTATAGCAAGGTCTATAGATGAATTTGGGTACACAAGTGCTTTTAAGCTCATCATAATAACCTTAGATAGATGGAATGTCAATGCACCTGATCGAGGTTCTTGAGGAAATGTTGTGATCATAAATCATTAAATCCAAGGGCTCTTGGGAGAGTAATACACCGCTGGTGGAATTCTACTATAATAAAAGAATTCATACTACTATTAAGAATCTACCATTTCAGTATTTGTATTTTAGGCAATTCCAATCACCCGTAGGTTGGTTGGAGGTAGGATTGGTAGCTATGTTGGTACCATATCTTGTCTAGGAGACCACAGAGCAGGTGAAATTGATTAATAAGTTGATATATATTGTGTAGTTTCATTAGAAATCATACTTTGATCACTACATATGAACTCTAGAGTTAAATTTTAGGGATCTGATTTCCATTCATATTTCACAAAGTTTATGATACAAGAGGATATGAATATAGGATTATCTTTCAACGTGTAATGTCGGGTCACTCAAAATTCTGTAAAGAGTTGTGTTGGTCACCTATCAACTGAAATTACCTCAAATGTTTCGATCCATGAATGAGATATTCCATGTTTATTAGAAATGACATAACTATTTTGACCCATCTCATGCCTTCCATCCAAATGAGGATGATTTATTGGAGAATGTGTCCTTTTTGGGGCATCCCATACGTATTGTGGATCGTATCATAAAGGTTATTTGAGCTTGGTTTGTTTTTATATTATGGGTGATATGTCATCATAGCCAACTATAGGATGAGACCTATGATAAGGAGGCTGATTTATGATCATAGTCACTGATTCTATTCATTGACCATGGTTCACCACCCTTGGAAGGAATAGTTGGGGATGAATAGCTTTCAAGAGAATGATTGTATGAACTCAGGTCTTTTTTGATGTATGAAACACTTTTTTATTAAAATACACTATCTAAATTCTTAAATTTTACCTAAGGTTAGTTCTATTAGAAGCTACAGAGGTTTTGCGAATGTCAGGAGATGCTTTGGTTCCTAAAACCTACGTTGAAAGAGGAAAGGGCATGTTGCAGAGTTAGTGCAACCCGTGTGAGAAGGTTGCATTGTTGTACACAACCCTTGCAGCTAGTTTTTCTATTAGAAAATTGTCTTACAATACAGTCTCCACATTTTTAGTCTAAATGTGTAAGTAAAATGTGTGTTTCCCCTTTCTGTTGTAGTATATTGTGCGACAAGTGGTACAGTTTGACAAATCTTGGGCCTAAACCATGCGACCCAAATATTTTGGGTAAAATGACCAATTTTACCATAAAATTCTATTAATGGATACTTATTCAATTTTTTTTATCGATTTCATAGAATGGGACCATTTTTATCCTCTTTGAATCCTAATCTTTGATTTGAGCTACATCATCCATCCAACAACAGATTCAAACATATTTCACCTCATCGGATCTATAAAGGTAAGAACATTATTCCTTTTTATAAAATCTTTATTCTTCTAGATATCACCTATATTATTTTTAGTTTTTCTCGTATTCATTAATTTATTATTATTTATATGTTTTTCCAATTTACTCTGATCTGGGTTGTATCAAGAGATGATACTTGATGAGTTATCAGCTACGAGCCTATGGTAGGTGTTCTCATGTAATTATATTACAGTTGAGCAGTTTACAAACGTCAGGGTGTCGGAAAGCCAATTTATAGGTATCATCTAAATTGAATTTAAATAATTGAATTAATAGGTATGATATAGTTTATTTAAATTGGATTAATCATTCAGGGTATAGGTTGTATACATGAATAAAAACAACCCCATGGAAGAGTAGTCTTTAAATAGTTCGTTATGGCTTTAACCATGGATGCCTTTGAGGCATTCCTTTTACCCCATGATCAGTGGGTTCCATTTGTTAGTTGGTTTATAAATTGAATTTGTTAATTGATATAGGAATTGAATAGAAAATGAAATTAGTTATGGTTATCATATGGTTGATTTTCCCCTTGACCCATGTTTTTCGTTGCTTCTCCACGCAGGATTTCTTGGTTTATGCCTTACCTTTGTGAGTAATGTAGAGTCTATTCCATGAGATGATTCAATTATATTAAAATAATTTATTCATTTATTTTCCCATGTGATTCATATGATAAATAATCTATGTGAATGGATTATATGCTTTTTAGGCTTTTTTTATTAATAATTTCCATGTGATTATTTGAAATGACATTCCATTGCTAAGACCCAGTCAATTAATGTCATCTTATTCCATTTGTGACTTCTTTATGCATATGATTACCTGTGTATTATGATTCCAATGTTAGTTATGTTGATACCATGTAATTTGATGGATTAATTATGTATGGAATCTCATTATTATGTTACACCCAGATGAGTAAATTAATGTTCAAGCCTCTGAGTTTGGTCTATACACAAGGAACCCTTTTTAGGTGAGTTATAATGAATGCCTTTAGTTTTAACCTTGGAATATTTAATGAATTGGTTAAATTGGATAGAAAATGATTAGATGTGTAACAAAAATATGACAAATGGATTCCAATTAAATCTCCATTGATGGTTTCTTTTTCTTATTGAGTTACACATCTTGGATGATACATGCATTCACAATAGAATTTAGTGGACATACTCAATGGCTAGAACCCACTATATATCGTAAGTGATACATGGATATATATGAGTGATTTCATTGATGAACTCTTACAGATTGACATATATTCCTAGTGATACATGGATTCATATTAGAATTCATAAATGGACTCAAATGGTATTGACTGTCATTCCATGAGTGATACTCGGGCTTCTATAGGG
Source organism: Viscum album (assembly GCA_963277665.1). Taxonomy (NCBI): domain Eukaryota; kingdom Viridiplantae; phylum Streptophyta; class Magnoliopsida; order Santalales; family Viscaceae; genus Viscum; species Viscum album. The sequence goes on from OY728120.1 coordinate 2,131,553,220, forward strand.
GTGCTCCGAGGAAGGAGTCAATTTGAAGGGACTGTATATCTGACCTTACGAAATATCTATTTCTGTATAGGTTCTATATGGATGGGACTTGTGTGTTTTGGTCTATATTACACCTGTGGAAACATTTGATTTCCAATATTCTAATTTCAAGGGTGTTATAAGGTTATGAATTGAATAAATAATTAAAATACTATTTTGAGACATCTATCATTCGAAATCACAAGCTTGGATTTGATCCTGACTTGTGTCGGTTATATATACTTTGGAGGCATCTGTTGTGCTTCCTGTTACATGGGGGATTTTGATCATGATTAGGTTATCATTAATTATAAAAACCGATGAAAATTAATTGTTAAATGATTCTAATTAATTTAATAGACATTAATGGTGTAGATAAAAATAAGGGATCTTTACTTTTGAGTTATCCTTTTTTAATACTTGACACATTGAAAACTGCATGTTATATAAATTAATTGACTATTGGGAATATGCATTGTGTGGTTGCCTACTTGGATTTTATCTAACACCATATTTTGGTCAAATTTTGTACACAAATGGATTATATGATTGTCAATAATGATTAGGTAAATCTCTTTCCTACATGTACTTGATATGCTTCTTAGGAGGATGAAAGAATGGGACCAATATGAGACATGAGATGATACTAGAATTATTTTGGCCTTTTTTTTAATTTTTGGACATTTATTATATTTAACATATGTGTACATGTTGTGGTTTTTTATTAGAATCACATGTCATTTATCATTATCTTCTAAATGATATAAATTAGGTAATTTTTTATCTTGTCAATCTTCTATTTTTTTCTATTGTATGGTAAACTTATTCTTATAAAGGACTATTATGTATTCACTCAGTGTTACACTCTACTAATGATGGAAAATTATCCCCACTGATAGACCTAGCCCCTCACTACTAGTCAAGAGCCTCTAGAATTTGGGGAGATGTGTTTGAGGCCATATGGCCAACTGGGCACAGAGCATCGTTAAGAGGAATCCAGAACGTGGATGTTAAATTTCACAATTTTGATGTTATTATGATACACATATGTTATACATTAATGTGATGATAACTTTTTTCATATCTATGTGTGTAATTTACCACTAATTCATGATGTTTCATTTTCATGAATTCCTATAATTTATGCTAGTATAAAAATTTTACCCCATTACCAGGATGATGATCCTATGATTATGATGTTATGATGATGATTATAATCACCCATGATATATTGATTTATGACACTTATTCATCCTATTAATTGGCCCTTAACTGACCCCTGCCATTAGTATATATCCTCACTTTATTATGTGTACAAAAGATAATGTTTGGACCACTAATATGATAGAGAAAAATGAGTTAAATAATGTTTCAGTATTATTATGATAAATTTATATTTGGAACTATTTTACCCAAGAAGAATATTTCTACAAAATGGTAAATTTAGGAGTCCCATAAGATATTGATTTAGTGTTAATTGCATAAAATAATTAAATATTCATTATTTGTTGAATTATCTTTTATTCATACATTTTTCTTTTAAGAAAATTGGGGGAACCAGTTGAAATTTGGCTAGTGACTCGTGTGGGGGGTAATGCAACGATTTTAATAATGACACCCCCAATTACATGGGTGTTGGATTTCAAAAATATCTAGTCTTTATTAGCTCGTGGTCATAGGCTATGATTAATTAATTAAACCACATGGATCATTCTCCCTCTCCAGTTAAGAATAAACTATCCAATGAGTCCATTATATGGAAATGAACATTGACATTTAGTGAAAATATGATCCACTTGTCCTGGAATAATTGGCCACCACAATGCAGAATATCTTTTTTATGATAAATTATTGTAAGTAGTAGAACATGACTCTATCCATCTAATGTTTAACTGGAATGCATTATAAATTATGAGAATTGATTATGAACACCAAGACCAATGATGAAATTAAAGAGATGGAGTGGGAAGAATATAATAAAAATTTTATCTATAAGTATTTCCATCGAATCGCTAAAAAAATATAGAGATATAATTCACATATCTAAAATAATAGAGATGTGAATCTATCACATATTTGGATGAAAAATAATGATGAATTTCAAGATAAAACTGATGTATGTTTTTTCAAAATGATAGAAAAATTGATATAATCTTTAGTGGTTTAAAACAACACCATATAAAGAGTATGGCTATCTATGACTTTGGGAGTTATGAATAAGTTTCTAAATGTGCTCTGAATGAAGAGATGGATTTTGGAGACTGGTCCAATGGTTATGGATATTTGAATAGAAAAATGGATTTTCAGGTTGGAGTATCTACTTAAAAATATTTAAACAATGCTCAACATACCCCATATTAAAAATGTGTAATTAATCTTCATGGGAACTACATTAATTGGACATGGAAAAGCATCATGTGTAGGAGATAAGGCCACAAATCTAAAAAATTTCCAAGAGACACGATGAAGATGTAAAATCTGTAGTAGGAAAGGAAATCACCACACATGGTTCAATTCTACAAATATATGGAGAAGGGGTACTATGAAATAAAATTCCCTAAACCATATGTATTTTCGGGTAATCCACAATAGAAACCACCAAGTCTAAAGAATATGGGGAAAATTATCCATCACAAATTCTAAGGTGGAGCTTGAAAATGTTGTTGTAGAAGGTAAACCTACGATTCATTGAATAATAGAAAGAGTTTTATTTGTTTCTAATTCTATGAATTCCATTATATCCTATAATGTTTTAGATATATTGGATCACAATCCCATTACCTTGATGTATTTATACCTACAAAAGCACATTGTTGTGTGGTCAATGTATCATAAGTGTTGAACTATTATCCTATTAGCTTTAGTGGAAATATTCATCCAAAAAATATTGTAATCCTTACATAGGATGAATTTGAGGCTACACTCATCATGGATTATCTCTCATTATATTTATTTCACAACAATTGTCTAGGAAATGAAATATCATTCTATATTCTGAACCGTCCCATGCTCCTATACAAATTCATGGAAGATCATTTTTCTCCTTTGGGAAATCCTTCAATGGTGTGGGTGATGAAACCCTGTGAATAAGAAAACCTTACCTAAATGGTTGATTTAAATAAACATACCATCCTTGAAGAAATTCCCATTGTGATGGAATATACTGATCTATTTCCCAAAAAAAATTCTTGGACTTCTCTGATAGCATGAGGTATATTTCAAAATATAACATATACCTTGTACCAATAATATCTCTAAATTTCCCAATAGGATGGCCCCAATATAATTAGAGAAGTTGAAGAATAAGATGCAAGAGAATTTGGAAAAAGTATTCAAACACCCTAGTCAATCAATGTGGGGTTCACAAGAGCTATTTTTCATGAAGGAGGAAGGATCAGTGTGGCTATTATAAAGAGTTCAATAATTTCACCATAAAGAACAAGTATCCTCTACAAATGATTGATGACTCTTCGATCAACATAATGGATAATTTTTATTCACAATGGTGGATCAAAATTCTAGATATCATCAACTAATGGTGAAGAAGGATGTTATTTAGAATATATACTTCCATATAATGTATGAACACTATGGGTTCATATTTATTCCCTTTAGACTTACTAATTTCAATGTAATATTAATGGTTATGATGAATTTAATCATTAGATAATTTCTCAGAAAATATTAGTTATTTATTAATTAAGATATTCTTATATAATCTAAGAGAAAGGATAAATATGAATTGTATCTAAGGATTTATCTAGTGATATTATAGAAGGATAAAATGTATGAAATGTTTAGAAAGTGATACTTTTGGATGAATAAGTTAACTTTCATTGGGTCACAATATCATGTGTGAGGTAATTTATATGGACCCATAAAAACAAAATAAATTGAGGAAACAAATTGAAAAAATATTCTCATACATATACATTAAACCATTACTGTAGAATATTCATTACATTAGACAAACACTCCTATAAAATACAGTATCAGTTTAGTGACATTAGAAAAATGGAAACATAAACACTGGTACATATGATAACTACATAATTGATGGTAGTTTTTTTTAAAAATAATATTAATTTAAATTATTATTGTCCTATTATTGTACCATAGTGGCACACCATAGGGTCAATCATAAGGAGGCCACTCACATGAACTATATTCCTATTTTCAATATAACAAATATCATAATATAAAAATATAATACGAATTTAAAGGGGGGGATTTGAAATTCATAAAATATACATTTAATAGATAATAATGTTATTGTATACATAATGAAGTTAGAATAAAGAAAACATGTATTTTTTCTTGGTAGGTCATGGTGGTTGATAACATTGTTTAAGAAGAATCTCAATATTCAATTCAATGTGGGGATCCAGACCTGTCACAACGTAACATCCCATTTGAAATTTCATTACACAAACTAAAATCTCTTCATGTAGATGTAATTACATTCCTTAATTCAGTTATGATAACTCATATCCAACCATCACTACTCGTGTTATGATCTACCGTATGTAAGACAAAAATAGTAATGTGAAGGAAAATGGATAAACTAGAAGATGAACATGGTGGAAGAGAAAATGGGTTGACTGCTCACCATAATCAATTTAAACACCACCAAAATATTTGAAATTGAATAACGATATATGAAATTAAATCATATGATACTCAATCAAATAACCATTCCCTCCCTCGAACAATCATTGAGGTTAGTTCTCCATTTAAGGTGGAGGTGAGAGGTGAACAATAGTGGGAGAACAAAAAAATAAAAAAAATGTATAAGGAGAAGTATGAAGGGTAAGACTAAAAAATATATATTAAAAATAAAAACATAAATTATAACATAAAAACTCCTCCTTATCCCCTTGAAAATTGTTGTCCTTTGGTTAGGGTGGGAGGTGAAAATTTATAGGGAAAATGTGTGAGAAAGTATCATTCCAGTTTTATCCTACAAAATTTAATTCATATGGAACATAATATATGCTTGAATTGGTTATTGTTCCTTTATTAATATTTTTTCCTTTATTCCATAAATTTTCCTTCACAAAGATCAAAATTTATTGGACCATGTATTCATGAGATATGTCTATTTGACTCCAGACATTAAATTCTACCAAACAGACTCTTTGTATTACATAACTTTTACATACCATTCCATTATAACCCTAAAAATATAGAATCACACATTGGTTTATTTATTGAATATGTTCACTAATTTATTATCAGGATCCACATGGAGAGTGAAATCCATTGGCCCGGTACTATTCTTGATATTGGATAAATATTAAAACATTCATGATCTCTGCATAGATTTTGAATCCTAGATTGCGAGTTGATTTTGGGCCCTCATATAGTTGATTGGGATTTGGGACCAAAAAGATGAAATGAGATCTAAGATTTCATGAATCCTAAAATAAGAAGTTTTACTATTTGGTTCAATTTAAAAAATTTATTTCTGAATTACTTGTTAAATATAAAATAGTGAAATCCCTAAATTAAGACATCTTTTCATTTGAGCTCAAAATTAATCAAAAACCTCAAAATGTGAAAATTTCTTATAAAATAGTACTATGGTTGGATTATAAATATTGACATAGAATATAAAATGTATTAAATTTGTAGCTTTATCAATCATCTCCCTATGCATTATTCAAAACTATCATCCTTCATAGAATCATCACATAGAATAAATATATTTATAACATGGGGAAAAGAAACATAAGAAAGGGTGAGATCATATTAATAGTAAGGGTAAAAAAGGGAGATACATATGAATAATATTGAGCATGAGGTTATGATAAAATAAGAATAACAATAAAAGATTATACCATGTATATCAATGAAGATAGTCATAATTCATGGAATAAAAATTGGTTGTTCATATGAAATGAATCATAATAGAATCAAAAACATAAACCATGTGAGAAAAACATAGATATAAGATCTTGAATTGTGTAAATCAGATAAACCTATAAAATTATTTCCAGATTAGTCAATCGTCACTAAAAATTATATTTTAGTTGAATGGGTTCACTCCCAAAATAATCTTACTAGTTAATGTTCACTCCCAATACTATATTAGCTATGAAAGTCCTTTATTGAACCCGATTCACTGCCCAATACATTAATTTCTAACTAATGAGATATAAGTTGTTATCCAATAAATTAGAATTTTATATAGTTACAAACATTAACATAATTAAATCCTATATATGTGTTTTTCAAGATCATAAACATTCATTATATCATAACTCATGAAATGAAATGGGTATCATAAGCATTCCATCATATATTAACCTATGGAAAAGTGATAGGTATCCTAATTTTTTCATCATTGAATAACCCATTATATTTTGTGGTATTCATAAGAATATAACCTAGGGATGATAAAAAGGATTCATAATAATATTACCCATGGAAAATAAATAGGTGTAATAAACATTATTCCATCAAAGTATAAACCATTGGGAAAAATAATATGAATGGTACCCTTGGATCATATCTCCAGTATGTCATTAGTGTGAAGACCCTGACCCTATATTGCTGACCCAATTACGTACATTATTACGTTAGTATATATAAAAGACTTCAATCTCAATAGACTGAATAGTTTAGTTGTTTTGGAATCGAGATTACATATGTAAACCATACATTAAAAATGAATGGAACAATAATATTGAAACCCTATTTGAAACACCAAAAAGAGCTTATGTTAACCTGGTAAGACATTACTAATATTCATAGTCATATACTGGGGAAAAACTAGACCAAAAAGGGGGTGATCTCATATTCTCTGTAAGGGTATGTAGTACAAAAAAAATAAAAAATAAATAGTAAGGAATAGTGAATGAATAAAAACACATTCAATTATAATATAACCTTGAACATGATATAGAAAGGATAAAAGTACAATAAATAATTACATATAAGAATTAATGCGAGAAAGAAGACTAACCATGGATATTCTACAAGTCGAATATCCACAAGAAAAAGTCAATTACTAATATAATTTTGATGTAATGTGCTTTCCGTACATTTAAAACATACAATCAAGGCATCTACCATCATATTAGAATATGATTAAAATATTGATCAACACCAAATCTGAAAATGGGCATGGCCTCTGCAAAGTCCATATCTATTTTATCTCATGTGACATATCGAGACATCAAGGGCTTATAGGGGGCCCACCCATCACCTTCTATGTCCAATGAATTTCTCACATGAGTGGGGTTAAAAATAAACATCATATACCCATGAAATTTAAATAATATTCCCCAACATTTAAACATAATCACAAACCATTTTGTGTTTTATGGAAAATGGTTACAAAATAGCACATCCATAATCAGAAAAATATTTTCTATTTAATAAAATATGTTATATGATAATCATAATAGAATACATGATCAAATAATTGAATTGACAATATGTATTGAAATTTTTGATAATACGCTAATAAAATCATCATGTAATTCCTTGGAGATATAACCCTTTTACATTATAATGAAGAGTTTTTTTGGAATATATATTTTTTCATGAATGATTGTAGAATACATGAGATGGAAAAATATTGGTTTCATGAAAAAATTAGTTATTTTAGAAAAATAATTGTGTTATAAAATTGATTATGGTTTATACATAAAAAAATATAATTAATGGGGACATTCCCTTTAATAGGTCATGTGTATCAGAATAAATTGAGAATAGAGCCTTGTAAAACTTGTATTATCTCATCAAGGAAAGATGAACTGATATATTTATATATTTGTGTTTGTTTGTCTACCAATCATATACATATAATGTATAAGAATTATATAAAAAGAATGAAGAATTTCATTGCTGTATATAGGGAGAAAGAATAACCCAAATGGAAATGGAGATTCCGGAAGAAGACCCTTACCTTTTTTTATAATGTGTCTCGCACCTTACCTTGATCTCTTGGATAATCAGATTAATCCATTACTTAATTAATTCATAACCTTTTATACATGTAATTGTTTTGGTATAATTTTATTATATTTATTTATGGACTTTTTGTTGAGTTATTAGATATATTTTTATCATTCAAGAGAGTTAGTGAAGCCTACATTGGGGATGTGGAAGGATATGATCCTCTAAGTGGCATCACCCTCTTGTCTCTCCCAAGACAGGGTTCCCTTGGAGTAAATTTGGTAGGGGGTCCCATGTGTCATCATGTTTTCCCCATTCCTCACATCTTTATATTCCATCCTAGCCCTTTCTCAGTTTCCATCTATCTTAGTGATGGATTAAAAGGCATGATATTCTAGTATTGGTGAGCTCGAGTCTCTCTGGTGGAGCCCAAGTATGATTTGAACAGTACTCTAGCATCATTTAACTTCATGGCTCCCCTAGTTGGTTCATGGTGTTGGTTTCTAGAAATCTCTATGATGTGTTGTTTAATCGATCTATGGTGTTTCAAGAGGCACGTCCTTAGTTGGTTATGTTCTGTATTGTGGTGTTTCCTTCCAAACATTGGTATTAAATGTTGTGGGATTTTAGGTGTGTCGAATCGATGAAGGTTTGTCGATGAGGATTTCTAGAAGGATTTAAGGTTTTTTTATTGTTCCATCCTGATACTATGGCCACATTCTACTCAACCTCCACTCTGGAAATCAGTTCCATCACTCCTCATATGGCCATCCTAGTTCAATGGTTCCGAAGAGGCTTTGGGAATTTCTGATTGAGTGTTCGGCGATGTTCCCTGAGGTGCGTCATGAATTTTATTTTCTTATTCATTGGGGTTTCCATTTAGGTTTCTCTTGGATTTGGGGATTTTTTAAGAAGGAAGATCTCTTTGGTCCTTTTAAAATTTGAGTGCATGTGTGGAATTTTATATAGATGTATATTATGTTTTTTAGGGTGGAAAAAGTGGGCTTCAGCGGACGGTTCTTCTAGTTTGTTGTGAATCTGTTTCTAGTTTCAGTGATGTTTGATTATGCAGTGTTAACAATGAGGGAAAGGTGAGGGAAGTGTGGGGTTTTTCTATGATTGATTAAATGGGGGTATGGTCTTTTTTGGGACTTTTCAATAATTTGGTAGGCTAGGGGGAGTGAATCAAGGTAGTTCAGAGATAATGTTTTTGGGTCCTAAGGTGATTGGATGTGAGGGTTCCTAACATTTTGAATTTCAAAATTGGTTTCTATATTACGGATTTATAATTTTGAAATCTATATTTGAGATTTTTTGTATTTGATGTTCCAACAGACACAAAATGTGGGTTTTGTAAAATTTCCTAAATAATAGACTTGTATTTGTAATGTTTTTTTCTTTGGTTTTCATGATCAGTTTTCTTATTTATAAAAAATGGAGTTCTTTTAAATGAGTATAATTTCAATGAAATGGAATTATATGTTATATAATAACATTAATATGTTTAAATTTTTATATATATCATTAGGTTATATGGTATTAGTATTAATCATTAGATAAGACATTTAGTTATAATTGTTTATATTATTATGATGGTTATTGTTCTTAACACACACATTTTGTTTTATCATTTATTATTATGTAAATATGATACATCAAAGAAATAATAATTGTTGTAATGAAATTATTATATTCTCTTTTAACCATAAAAAAATTTCATTACCATACTATAATGATAAATTGAGGAATGAAAATATTTCATCCACGGACATTGTAAATCGGCACCTCAAGGATACTGATTTTGTTTTTAAAATAAGATAGAGATAGAATAGAGATTGATGATGGACTATTACTTTAGAAAAAAACATTCTTGTATATAGAGGGTACTAGATCTATCGTTATATTTGTATTTTTATATGTTATGAGATAATAATAAATGTAACATACATGGAATAAAATTAAAAGGAAACAAGAGATTATTTTACATTTTGAATTCCCCTCCTAGAGAACCTCGTCAGTGAAATGGATTTTGCCTTTTGATGGGACCTAGAGCTCTTGGAAATGTGGGATGGTCTCTGAAAGATTATTGGTCATATGTTTGACAAGGCTCAATGCTTAGAAGATGTGAGGATAAGGGGTGGTGAAGGGTAATATTTATTGTGGAGGAGGAGGGTGATTTTTCAATATTTTATTCAATTATTTATTTTTTCTTATCAACATAATGAATAGTCGTATTATAATCATCAAATATATTCAACTAAAAATTTATAGTTAGATATTTTGGTTTTTACATTAGATAATACTCAAGGACTAGTTTATTGAACCTATACTGTATTTATATAAAAATATACTGTATTTTAAAAATCACAAAAAATTCAGTTATTTTAGAAATATACCAAAAAAATCACTGTATAATTTTTTCACATTTAGAATTGAAAAATGGAATCCATTATATTTAAATAATTTTCAAAATTTTAGAAATTTATTTTTTCTTTATAAACACCATTTACTAAAAAATTATTGAATTTAAATTTAATACTTTCTTTGTGACATAAAAAAAATTAGCTAAGGTCTCGTAAAATCATCCTTTACTCAAAAGATAACAGAATATTAATTTATAAATATATATTATAAATATTAATTTTCATTTTAAAATACTATTATTTATGAGATTGTAATTAAATATATATGACTAACAAAAATACAAATAATTAATTACAAAATTTTAAAATATTCACTTACTAATAATATGATATAATTATATTATACTATCTTTTATAAGACTCCAAAATTTTATTTATAAAAACATGGGTAATGTTAGTATTCATTTAGTTGATTTAATATTTATAATGGTTTTATTTCAATACCTAAGGTCATGTTACTAATTGATCTCTATATGTTCTTTAACATATGAAAATACCTATAATTTCATACATTCTTTATTCATATAGTGTGTATTATATTATATAAAAAAATGTATGTGATTTATACTATATGAAATAAACATAATGAGGATAATTTCATTTAATTAATCTTAGGTTGTTACATTTCCCCTCTTACGAAACATTCATCCTTGAAATTTCTAGAATGTCACATAATTTAATGATTTGGGTAGTTTCTCATCATAAATTTCTCTAGTTCCTATATCTCCACTTGAATTTTATGATTTTTACTATGTACCCATACCATTTTAGTTGTTTGATTTCACAACACATTCTCTTTAGAGTCTAAAATCTAGATAGGTTCTTCGTAGAAGCATATTTCATGATCCATATCTATTCCATTAGAAATGAGTACATGCATTGGGTCTGGCATGTATTCCATAACAATGTTATGTGGAAAACATTGATTGCAATAGAAATTATAAGAGGAAATGTAAAATGGTAATACAAACCTCATATTTTCTCCAATATTTCAAAAGGAGTAATGTTCTCAAGTCTCAGTTTCCCTTTTGTCCCAAATATTGCAACACCCTAACATAGTGATACATTAAAGAAGACATGATCTCCCACTTGAAATTTCAAATCCTTCCTTTGAAAATAGGCATAGATATTTAGTATAATTTGAGCTTCTTTGATATTGGATTGAGTATTCATTACCATCGATGTTGTTTCTTTCACAGGCTCAATGCCAGCAAGCATCCTTTCACCAACTTCATTCTATCAAGTTGGTGCACAACATGTAATTCCATACACTACAATATATGGTTCCATTTGAATACATGAATGGAAACTATTATCCATGGAAAACTCTACCTGAAGTAGATACTGATCCTACATACCTTGAAAATCTTGTGATAATGATCTCAACCTATATTCTAATGTTTTAATCACCCTTCATATTTTCCGGTCTGTTTCAGGGTGATAAGAAGTACACAAATGAAGCCCTATATCAAAATATTTCTAAATACTTTTACAAAATTTTTATGTAGATCAGGGATCATTATTAGACAGAATTGATAGTGGTTCCCTATAAAGTATTATATCACCATTAATAAAGAGTCATGAAAGGAAATCCAGTGGAACTTATTCCCTTATAATGAGGTTTCATGCAGATTTGGTTTGTTGATCAGCAATCACCGATAATGTGTCATTATTTCTTGGTGTATTTGGTAATCTGTTGAAAAAATCCATTGTGATTTCATCCAATTTCCATGAAGGGATGGGTAGTGGTTGCATGAATCAACTAGTAGTTTTTCCATCATCCTTCACATGTTGACAGACTAAATATCTTAATACGTATTCAGAAATTTCTCTCTTCATGTTATCCCACTAGAAATGTTCCTTCAATTATATATACTTCTTTGTGCTACCAGTGTGTATAGAGAAATTTAAACTACATGAATCTTTTAATAACTACCTTTTTAGACCAGATATAGATGTAACAAATAGTATACTCCCATATTACATAATTATGTTATCACACATGATGTCTAGAAATATCTTATCATTCAAAACATTATTTTTATTTTGAGTATTCTCATCATCAGATTGAGAAATTTTATTTCTCTCTTATAATGATGGTTGGGAAAAATTTGAAATAGTACTTATGTTTCCCCTTTATTGATTACTTATATATCCTTATTTTATATATTCTTTTGTACAGGGTCATTTTCTATCGTCATTTTGTTTATAGATCCATGATTTAACATGCTCAATGCATTAACAACCATATTTTCCCTCCTAGGTGATAGTGTAATGAAAAATCATAATACTCAAGTGGATCAAGCCATATACTTTCCCTCATCTTGATTTTTTATTATTAAAAGTTATATTCCATGATCTTTTTATATGTATATTTCACACATATTTCACCATTGAGAGAGTGTCTCCATATTTTCATAGCAATGTTTACAACTGCAAACTCAAGATCATGAGTTGGATAGTCCTGTTTATGAATTTTCAATTTCCTTGACACAAATGAAATAACTATATACTTTTCATAAATATATAGTTAAGTCTTTTCTTTGATGTATCACAATAAATCAAATATCAACCATTTCGTAAAGGCAGAGTCAAGATCGTATAATTCACTAATCTCTTCTTCAATTCTTCAAAAATATTTTTCAAATTATTTTTTCCATCTTAACTTCACCCTATTAAAAGTAATATAGTTTAACTGGTTAGGTAAATGAGTGATGTTCTAAATGAAAAAAGGATAATAACATGTTGCACTGATAAAACAACATTCCTCGGTTAGGTTCGTTGTTATATTCCATTCTTGAGTACCCACTGTCTTTACAGGATCACCGGAGATTCCATCATTAGAGACAATATGGCCATGAAAATAATCATATTGAAGCCTTAATTCACACATTCTAAAAAACGAATATAATTCATTTCATATATGAGTCTTCAAAACAATCCATATGTTATTCTCATGAAATATTTATATTTTGGATTATACAATGATAGCATCAATAAATACCACAAAAATTTCATCAGGATATATCTTGAAAACTATGTTCCTTAGATCCATGAAAACATAGGGTACATTATTCAATCCAAATGGTATTGCTGTAAATTAGTAATCTTCATTACGGGATCAAAATGTTGTCATTGGAATATCATCCTTCCCGAAAGGCGACTCATGATATAGAGATTGAAGTTCAATATTTAAAATTTATTGATCTCAATGACATTGGCCAAGTATTTCATCAATGTTTGTCATGTGATACTTGTTATTTATTTTATTAGCATTGACTTGTCAATAATTAATTCACAGCCTCATGGATCCACTTTTCTTCAGGACAAAGAGAACATGGTCTCCTTGTGAAGAAACACTAGGGAGAATAAATCCTTTATCACTCAATTCCTCTAGTTGTTTCTTCAGTTATACAAATTACATAGATGAAATTCTATACAGTGTCTTTGATATTGGACATGAACAATGAATTAAATCAATAGAGAGCTCAACGTCACTCACTGGAGGATGCCCAAGGAAATCCTCTAAAAATTCATCAATATATTCAACCCCAATAGGTATATCATCAATTATAATATTCATAGACAACTTTTTTTGTTCCTAATATGAAATTTAATTTATTAGAGCTACTGGCGGTGGATCTAGATTAGAATTAGATGTTGATTTTTCTTCTCTAAAGATAACAGATTCTACAACATCCATAAAAAATTATTTTATTCTTATTGGAAAACATTTATGCCGTATATTTTTAAATCCATTCATTGTCAATTATTATGTCAATGTATACCATAGGTATGATGAACAAAATTATAAGATAAAGGAAATTTATTTTCCATAATGGATTTTTCATGACCCATATTTGTTGTAATGAGACTTCCCTTATGGGTTTTGACTGAAAACAACATTGTTAATGAGAATTTAAAATATCTATGTTTTTATGAAAATTTGGAAGATATAAAGGAATGTTTTGATATATAATCAAATAAATATTTAGATAAATTTGATGAAATTATTAATTTACCTTCAACCACATCATTAGGTACTTCATTCTCTACTATTGTGATCGAATAATCTTGTTTGTTCTCCAATGTCCCTTTCTGAGGAATATTTCTATAACAATTCAAAAAATCATATGAATAATGTCACATCTCCCTTCAATGGTATCATTTAACATTGGTATCTTATTTATTTCCTTCTTAATAATTTGTGTGAAATAATTTCCGACCACACTTTTACAAAACTCACTCTTCATTAATGTAGGCACCGAGGTGTTTCCTTTCACAACTATCAAATGTTTGAAAATTCCATTTTTTTTCTTCCCTTTATCCATTTATCCCTCTTACACCCTCTTATTATCTTGTTTTCCCTTTAAATCATAGGTATTAGAGAATTATTTCATTTTCTGTATAGAACATGAGACTATATCTTCTTACACTGAGAAAATTTGGGTGACTAGTTCCCTTCATAGGAAAGGTTTAAACCATCAAATAATCGATCAATAATTCTCTTTTGATTATTTTTGTAGTCTAAGACATGTCATTATAACCTTGTAATGTTGGATTCATACTTTGAAACATTATCATCTTCAATTATACCTATATTCAAAAGTATCAGTTCAATATCAGATCACTATTCATGAGGAAAATATTTTTCTAAGAAAATTACTTTAAAGTCCCTCAATTCCATATTTGTAATAAAATCCTCTTCATTTGTGATTTTAATTAGTTACAATAGTTGATATGAATATCCTAAATGTTGATAAACTTCCATGATAACATTGTCCATTTCATTACCTTCCAAAGAGAGAAATAACTTCTCCAAGGAATGTATCCATTTCTCTACTACAAATGGGTTTGTAGTCCCATTGAATAATGGTGGTTATTTTTAAATAATGTGGTCTAACATTTCTCCTAAACATTGCGGTCATGTTCCTATATATGAGTATGGTTATAGTTAAAAACCTTATTCAATTGTCCCAGTATAGTTATAAGGTGAGCTATACAAATCACACCTCTAGTAAAAATATCATTACCTTCCATTTTTGGGAAATTACAACAATTAATATGTGTGTTTATATGGTTTACATTCCTTCCACTAGAATCTTTTTCTATATAATTGCATACACTAAATTAGGTTATGAATCATTATGAAAAATTTTGAACTAGAAAAACTCTTATTATTAATTGAAATATTTTGAATATCTAATCTCATAATCATAAACATTTTATCTTTGGGGACATATTAAGTTTTAAATCATTCATTATAGTTTGTAAAGAAAATGTTACATTTCCTAATAATATCACTATGGATTGTAAAAATAGTTTTTAAGTAAGGATAATTTCCATGTACCTTTTTACCCTGAGCCATTCCATGGACACCTTGTTAGAGTTGTTACTCATAGGTACATATGTCCTAGGATCACATCCACTTGTTGAATCCATACATGGATGTATTTCTCAGAGGACATACAAAATCAATACATTATAAAAAATGTAGGATGTTCATAAATTATTATCTACAATGTAACTCTTAGGGATATTTTACCTAATATATGTTATCTAATTCAATTTTATAAGGAATTTACTAATGTTCCTATGATACAAACTATAATGACAACATCCCCAGTATCCTAGAATCTAGTTCTTTACATTATTACATTGGTATTGTTACAATACAAGAATCCAAAAGGACCAATCAATTATGTAGTATTGGAATATAGATTACATACATAATCATATATTAGATGATGAAATGATAAGAAATTATAAAAATCATTTGAAATACAAAAACTCTTACATTAATCCAAAATGACATTCATAATATTCATTTTCATATCCTGGGGGAAAATAAATCATAAAAATGTGTGAGATTAAAAGCATAGTATGGGAAGTAATTAAATGAAAGAAAATATAAATAGTAAGTAATAGTTAATGAATAAAAACACATGACATTAGAACATGTTCTTGATCATGATATGGAAACGATAAAAGCAGAATAAATAATGCGATATAAGAATTCACATGACAAAGATTCACAACCCCAGATATTATACAATTAAAATATTCACATGGAAAATAAATTGAAAATATCATTATTATGTAATGTCTACGTTGGACATCTGAATAATAACTTCATGGACTCAACCATGATATATGGAAATGATTAAGGCCTTAGCCCAATCCCTATCTGAAAATGGGCGAGGCCTTGGATAAGTCCATATCTGTTTTTCCTCTATATTCCTAATGAAGCATTTATGGGATATAGAGGGCGGAAATAATCACATTATAATTCCAATTAATTCCTAATATTGGTGGGTTTAAAAATAAACATCATATACAAATCCAATTAAAATAACCATCCCCAATATTGAAACATAATCGCCAAACATTCTGAGTAGTATGGTGAATGGTAACAAAATAACACATCCATTGTCATACTGATCATAAACCATTTAATAAAAATTTGATATTATAATAATAATTGGTCAATTTAAAAAATCATAAAATTCAACTGAGGTGTTGAACTAGATGACAATACTTTACTAAAATTGTTGGGGAATTATTCGGAGAATTAAGACTTTTACTTTTCCAAGAAGAGAGCTTTTTTAAAAATAGTATTATTTTTCATGATTATTAGTAAAGAAATGATGAAAAATGATGTTTTCATGAGGAATTTATTGATTTTATAAAAATAATGTCTCCATAAAATATATTATGGATGGTTCGTGAAAATGGGAAGAAAGAACGATCTTCCCTTTATTTAGGCATGTATATGAGAATGAATTGAGAAGTTATCCTTGTAAAAAATGTATTATCCCATCAATGAAATACAAACTGATATTGATATATATTTTTTGGAATATTTTATCATTATTTAAAATAATTATTTTGAAATAATGAAAAATTAATTTGGTGTATAGAATGAGAAATCATAAACCGAACAAAACTGGATATTCTTGATGAAAATCCTTACCATATGTCCAAATGTGTTCTACAATTGGCCATAATTTCATAGATAATAAAATTAATTACATTAATTAATTAAATCATAAATTTTCTGCACATAATTGATTTGGTATTATTTTTTTATGTTCATTTATGGTCTTTTTTTGAGTTATAAGATTCAATTTTATCATTTAGGAGTGTTTCTTTCCTTGGATTTTATGATAGGATGGCTTATTTATTTGTAATGGAGTTCATGAAAAAGTTTTATAATACATCATAATTTTAACTATATGTTATTTTATAACATAAAAAAGAGTAAATTTTTTTATATATTATTTTTTTATGGTATGAGGATGAATCATTTGATAATACATTTAGTGATAATTGTTTGGATTATTATTATAGTTATTATTCCTAACAAACTCGTTTTGTTTTATCATTTAGTATTATTTAAATATGTTACTTCCAGAGAATAATAAAGGATTTAATATTTATTTCATAGTCCATATTAACAATAAAAATGGTTTCATTAACAAATATGTAATATAAATTGAAAAATGAAAATATGTCATCCACAAAGGTTTTAAATCATCACCTCATGGATGATGACTTGTTTTTTAAATTAAATGATAGTGATAAAGCTGTTTGACCACATATTATTACAATAGAGTAAAACATTTATATTATATGTATGATAATATAGTTATCATGATTTTTTTATGATGGGATGAGATTACAAAATAAAAAAATAAAAGAACCAGGAATGAAATTATAAGGAAAACCAAGAGTATTCTACATATTTAATTCCCCTCCTTGAGAACCTCCTTCGTGGAATGGTTTTGTATTTTTGAAGAATCCAAGGGCTCTATGACATGGGGTATGGGATTGGGAAAAGTATTGGGAGGAAATATGAAAATTATATAAACTTTTAAGGAGTTATGAGAACGGGTTGTGAGGGGTGGTATTTATAGAGGACAAGAGGGCGATTTTTGAATATTTTAATCATTTTTATATTATTTTGGCACATGAATATGAATAGATTGAGAATTATGAAAAAAATATTAAATTAATTAAGGAATGTTTTATATTATTTTGATAATATCATCGATGAACGAAGAAATAGTGTATAATTTATAATCTATTTATACCACAAATTACCTTATGTCATTATTCACAAAAATTTCAAGTATTTTTGAATTATTCAAAAAAATAATCCTAAACAATTTTTGACATTTATAATTAAAATATAGACTAAATTTTATGTAAATAACTTTCAAGATATGTGAAATATAACTTTTATTTGAAATCATCATTTACTCAAAAAATGGAGATTTTGAATTCATAACTTCATATATAACACTCTGCACAAGTAATTATGTTCTCAAAAAATTATCCTAATCACATTAGTCAAAAAATATTAAATTATTAATAAATTTAATGAATGTAAATTTTCATTTAAATCATTTTTTTAATTATAATATTTTAAATAAATATTTATGAATTAAAAAAATACAAACACTTAATTATTATTTTTTAAAATATTCACTTATTCTATGATGTAATTATATCATACATTCATTTAAATGATTCCAAAATTTTATTTATACAAACATGATTAAAGTTACAATTCATTTTTCATATTTACTATTCATAATGGTCATATTACTATTCATATGGTCAAGTGACTATTTCATCTATATAGGTTCCCTAAATTTTATAAATTCATATTATTCTACTTCTATATGTATAAAGAATTTATTATGTTCTCTATGTGATTTTATTTGATTCATACTATATGAAATAACAATAATCAGTGAAATTTGATTGATATAATCTAGGCTCATTACAATTAGTATCACCAGCAGATTCCATTTTTAATGGAAAATAACAATTAATTATCATTTAAAACCATTTATATTGAAAATATCCATCCCCTATGAAAAAAATTTTTTGTACCTAAAAATTTTGGGTTGAATTTCTCATTGAAACTAATTTTGAAGAGTTGCTATGGAATTTTCATGTAAATTCTTTGATGTGACATTATATTATTATGTTCACGTCATTCACATAAAAATAATTTTTCCTTAATGATTATTGGTAAAAGAGAAATTCGAATTGTTATGGATAAAAAAATTCCATTAAAAAAATTTCCAAAAATATTAATCATGGGAAAAATATTATTTTGAAAATTATAATATAATAACAATTCATTTTGAATAAATTTTTATAAAACATGTTTTTGAACAAAAACAAATTTTCTACATAATATAATGATAATGTAATATTTTCTTAAAAATATTTTCATAATACTATGATGAAAGAAATAGGGGAAAATGGTACTATTAT
The DNA here is from genome assembly GCA_963277665.1 of Viscum album. Classification (NCBI taxonomy): domain Eukaryota; kingdom Viridiplantae; phylum Streptophyta; class Magnoliopsida; order Santalales; family Viscaceae; genus Viscum; species Viscum album. The sequence continues at coordinate 2,131,572,857 of OY728120.1, forward strand.
TTGAGTATATCATTAATAACAAAAAGTTAATATTTTCTTCAATTCTTGTGATTCTTGATTAATGGAAGGATAATCATAAACAATCTTGATAAAAAATGAGATTTTTGGGATAAAAACTTACCACTATGGTAAATATCAATAATAAAACCACATTAAGCTCATATTATAATGAAAATAACTAGATTAATGATATAACATATCATTGTTTCATTATATATATCTTGTAAAATAATATAGGTGTATAACAAAACATTTGTCTCAAAAAGGAAAATCTAGACAGAATTCCCTTACAAAATCGGTTTCATTGAAATTGTAACAATGTGCAATAGATACCCTAAATTGGATATTTAAAATCTATATAATTCTCAGAAAAAAAATCATAAAATACATACATGGGCATTAGACACACCACATATAAGAAATAGGTGGTGTGTGTGGATTTTTTCTCATTGAAAATATAAGTGATATGAAAATTCCTTACATTAAGTCTTGACATCCACTATTCTCAATAAATACTTCTATGTAATAAATATAATTTTATAATAAATATATTAAAGAAAAAAATTAATTTGTATCATAATATATATTATATTCTTATGACCATTTATTTAATCATTATTAACAGTTCCATGTCAACGTTACATTTCTGGTAATAACTCCTTTCTTTTTAATATATGTTTTTATTCATTATATTTTATTTCCTCTTAAATTTATTATGATTTAATAATAAAAATAATAATAACCATGATAGAATTATAATATATATTCAGTATATATGTATTTTTAATAATCTATAATATATCAAAATATAAAATGGAATATATCGTTCATAGAGACGATAGGTCTTACGTATACGGGAATAATGATCCAATATTATTTTGGGTTTGAATTAAATAAACATATTTGAGATATTATCGTTAAAAAATAATTTTTATGTAATATATGTCACATATTTTTATTAAAACTATACTTAATAAATTCCATGTAATGCATGGTGCAATCTCATAATTTCGTGAGTTTTAGTCCGTCACACACACATACGAAGTTATTATATTCCCACAAACTGGAAAGCATAAAGTTATTGGAGATATAGAAATTAAATAATTATCATAAAATCATAAAAATAATTAAAAAAATATATAATCATAATTGACATTAATATTCACAATAATGATAGATTTTAATTGAAAAAATGGAGACAATAATTTGTTAGGTGGTAGTCCACTGTAAACATGAATGATGATTTCATATCATGTATTATGGAATTGTATATGGTTTTAGGATTTAAAATTGGCATAATAAAAGATAATTATAATTAATATATTTTTTCTATTCTATAACAAATATTTATGAATATCAATAGTGGTTTGAGGAAGAAGTAAAAAATGTATGTTGATGAATGTTGCCTCTCCTTCAGGTATCTCTTTTTAGTTTTGACCAAATAACTCCATTCGTTGGTTTTTTCCAGAATGATGGGATTATATAATGAATGGATTGAATTTTTTAATATATTTGGATATGAATTATACAATATAGTGGTATTTATATGTATGAAGAGAGTGGGAGATATAGGGATTTTTTAAGGGAGGCGAGTGGAAAACATGTAAACGTTTGAAGGAGGGAATTCCCCCAATGTGTCATCCACATAATGTGTCTACAATAATGAACTAAAACTTATAATATAATTAATAAGGTCTAAAAATTCCCATATAATGGGTTTTTTTACGGGATTTAAGTTCATTCAATTTTTTAAGATTAATGTTTACTCCCTTGGTAAACTCGTTTTTCTCTTAACCATCATGATTAATTTTATCTATTTTAGTAATCTCTTTGGTAAAAAATTAATTTTTCTCTTATTATAAATAATAAATAAAAATTATTCAAAATATTCAATACATTTTTAAAAAATTAATTCCAATAAGTGTTATAAATTAATTTAAAATGTATCTCGACGAGTGAATGAAACAAAATGTTTTTAAATTGAAAATGTTCAAATCTTAGAAATGTTTTTATATCCAATTTCAATTTAAAATTAACATAAATTACAGAAATTGGATTTAATTGCATATTATTGAAGTAATTATAATTTAAAAATAATTTAAAATATAATTTAACTATTTAAATAAATTAAATTAAAATCATGTTTTCAATTAAAAGTAATTGTTTTTCACTATTCATCCAAAAAATAAATATTTCCTTAAAACCCCAAAAATTAACACTAATATTGTTTTTACATTATCAATTCAAAAACAAATTTTTTTTATCAAATTTCATTTCTAAAATTATTGAAATTTAATTTTATTATTTTTCACATAAGGACATAAAAAAGAAGTTATTTTGAAAAAAAAAATTCAAATATATATATACTTTAATGAATATTAAATATTTCATTGTCAATAGGTTTTTTTCTATATGAAACCATTATAAATAATAATTTAATTCATTTATTATTATTCATTTCACTATGTATAAAATCATTGTTATAACTATCTTGTTTAAATAATTATAATAATAAAATATTGTTTTGTAAAAACTCAGTGTTGCATGTAGTGCAAGTTTCACACGGTGTTGTGTGTAGAAAATATCATCTTTGTGTAGTTTATAACAGAATCGTAAAAATAAATATCATATTAATAAATATTAATTTATTTAACAATATAATTAAAGTCATCTATAAAATTAATTTACTTAAATGCAATGTTCATAAAAACCCAAGTGTTACATATTACCCCACTTAAAATTAATTTCATACTATAAATTCATCAATATAATGAAAAATGGGATAACTATGCCTCATAATATCTTCAAATTCCCACATAACATACATGAACTAGTGGTTTCTACACAATACATTGACCAGGTCGATGTTATTTTTTCATAGAAAATTCATCGAACAAACCAGAATCTCCACTTGATGTTTTTCATAAAAAAGATCTTTCTACTATGGAATGACCTATGAGTTATTTACATGGTATGTTCCAAGGGATATTATACCATCTCGATAGGATCATGAGTTTCAGAGGTATTGATAGACCAAGGGTATATTTTCCATTTCTTCCAAAATCATATAACCATCCACCATGGTTTAATACAATGAAAACCATAAAACCCAATTCAAATTATAGATCAAGATGGTCATTATCTGTATAAAATTTCTTCTGAATTTGATATACCTTATTATTGTGATGAATGGATCTAACCTTCTCTACCATTTCCTCATCCATCTCAGATCCCAACATCTTACAATCCCTAACTTCATTCCATAACGTTGGAGATCATCATTTATTTCCATAGAAGTCCTTATAAAGATCCATATGAATTCTTGGGTGAAAGATGTTTCCAGAAAAATAAATTAGTGGATGGTGTTAATCACCAACACATTTTAATACAAATGAAAATGATTTCAAAACATCCTATAGGGATTTAATTTTTCTGTCACACTATTCATCTGTATGAGGACGAATAGAGGTGATGAAACTGAATTATATATTTTGGGACCGCTTCATACATCAAGAGAACTTTCATGTAAACCAAGAATTTTGTTTAGATAAAATGGATTGGTTAATTCCATGCTACATTACCACTTCTTTAATGTATATCCCTGTAAGATTTCCTAAATATACGTCTTTTCTAATTGCGATGAAGTGTGTTGCCATATTAACGTGATAAACTACAACCTATACAATATTATTCCCTTTAGATATTTTTTCATGTCCTATAAAATATACATGGTGTTTTCTCCCACTTTAATTCTATTATGGGTATTGGTCATAACACCCCCTTGGACATTTTTCTTTTAGCCTTCACTTTCTGGAATACCATGCATCAAGATGAAATCTATTCATTAACTCTCTTCATTCCATCCCACCATTTGTATTTATTAAAATAACTATACATATTCATAATTGCATGATGAATATTGAATTAATAACTATATGCTTCCTCTAATACCTCCTTCAAATATGGTAAATAAAGAATGCATGCACGTTTCCAAGAACATATAATTTTTTATAATCATGGATAAAATCAATAACTATTAAAACATGCTTTTGAAGATATATATCTTATTTATATGGTTATTTAATATTAACATGGATATATTATTGATCATTAAATGGATAAATATAATATTTTCTACCTTACATCATGATTTTAGGGTCAATCTATTGAAAATACATAAATATTAGATATTTTTTAATCATATTCATGTATAAGCTTCCACAAAATTTTTGACTCGAAGCATCAGCCACCATGTTTTAATTCCAATTGTGTACATGTATTGAGTAGTCATAATCCATTATCATCACTATCCATCTTCTATAGTTCCTATTAAAAATATTCTATTTGAATATATGCATTAAATTTTTCGGATCGGTACATACGTCACACTTTTCTCCAAAATGGTAATTCCTTCATTAAAATAATGGAATTATTTTTACATCTAACTCCAATTAATGTGTTGGAGAATTTGCGTCATGAATCTAAAATTTTCATTAGGTATAAGACATAACCATGTTATTTAGAATAATAACACATCTCAATATATTCTTGGATGCGTAACTGCATATTACAAACCCATCTCCACTATAGGCTAAATTATAAAATGGTGTATTGACTAACAATTTCTTCAATTCCTTGAAATTTTATTCACATCCATCTATCTGGAGGAATATTTCTCCCTAGTTTGTATACATTATGACTATAATAGATTGTTCTGAGAAATATCCACAAAGCATCGGTAATATCATTCCAAATTAATGGAATGCTAGATCTCATTCACCATGATTTGTCTAGGTCAACATTCAATAACTTCATATATTGTTGGATCTGAAGATATACCCTATCGTTAAGTTACGAAACCCAAAAATAGAACCCTTAAGAGATAAAATTCACACTTTCTAAATTTTTCATACTATTTCTTCCTATATTATATTTTATAGTTAAACATCCATGTGATATTTATGATTTTACTTTCTATTTAAATAAACGTGAATGTTATCTATAAAGACTACCAAAAACTATTCGAGTTAATCTATAGAAACTCTATTTAGTAAATACATTAAGATAGTGAGAGAATATTGAATACTGAATGGAATCATTATATATTCATAGGGTCCATGCATTTTATATAATGATTTATTAGGTATATCATCTTTATTAACCCTCAATTGGTGATATCTAGAATGAAGTTCAATCTTAGAGATGTATTGATCTCCACGTATTTGATCGAACAAAAAATCAATAGAGGTTAGAGGATACATGTCCATGATAGTGATCTTGATAAATTCCTTGATAATAAATATGAAGTTACATTTATCCATATTTCTTCATTACGAGTATAATAGGTGCACCCCAATGTGAAACACATACATTAATGAAATGATTCTCTATATAATTCTTGTGTTTCTACATCATTTTCAACAACTCAATCAGAGCCATTATATAGGGTATCAATGATATTATTGTGGCAGCATGTATGAGTAGTTTTGAGAACAAAAAATCACATTTTAGTGAAGGAATTGGAAAATAATCTACAAAGATAAAAAATAATTTCCAAACCATAGGAATATTATTGATATTGATTTTCTCTTCATCCATTGGAAATAAACACCCCTTCTGAATGGGAATTAAGAAACGTAAGCTGGATTTAAAAACCATTGAATATCATACCTACATTCACAGTTATATATGATCATAGGTTGGTTTGGATTATAAAACAAGACTTTCCTTCCTTGGTAATGTATGTGGAATTTATTTTGATAAATCCAATTGATGCCTAAGATAACAAAAAATTCAACGAAAGGGAGAATTAAAGAATTTTTTGGAAGAAAATTCCCATAAACATAAACTTGGGAGGAAAGATAGACTTGTGATGTGATCTTCATACAATTAGGGGTGTCTACTGCTAATTCATTATCTAATAACTTCAGTGAAAAATTAATACCCTTAGAAATTTAGTTACATATAACGCAATGTTTATATCCATAGTAAAATAGGATAGTATCGATTATAGAGCTAATGGTAAGTGTACCTTTCACCACATACATATTATTAACCTCTTCATAAATGGAAGTCTTATGATATTTCCCCTTTTCTATTAGTATAAGAGTTTTCTGATATTGATCATCATCATTAAACCTTTGATTTGGTCATTGGATAACATAACTCCTATTCTTCTTACTTCTGAAGCACTGATGTGTGGTTGCTATATATTTTTAATCTTTTTATCTATTATCATCATTAGAAACTGTTTCCCACTCCTTTGGAAGTCAAAAGTACTATGTCCATCCATCCCACAACTAAAAAATTTCCGAGTCCCCTTAGGTAAATATCCTCAATGATTCAATCCATATATTAAGTATATCTGAATCCTTATATTCTTTTGTCCCTTGTTATTATATTTTTCTTTTAATTATATCTCTCTTTTCTTATCAAACCCATGAGAATGATATGTGAATCCAACAACCATTTCAATCATAATTGAACATAGAATATTTAATCATTGTTATTGAACATTATTATGGTTAATGCCCTTTTGTGACTTAGATTTAACCCTCTAAAGAATCCATCAATATTACTATTAGGGTGGATGATAATTCTGAACGTATGTCTTTCAAATATTGTAAAATTATCCTTTTAGATACCAACAGATTCTTCACCCCTTTTTTAACTCACAGAACTACTTATCCATCTTCATGTGAAGAACAAAAGGAAACTAAGTATTGAAAACTATGTTATTGAACTGATCTGAATCCATTGATTCAATTCCATCTTGCTACATAGTATTCTTGATTAGATTCTACCATTGGTGTAATTTACCTTCTAGGAAAAAAATATATAATGAATTTCTCATGTTCTAAACATTGGGGAAGTGATAATATCATTAATGTGGTAACAATCCATTTCCCAAGAACTAGTAGATTATAAGAAAAAATGAATTATGGAGGATTTTTCCTCATGAAAGACTCTATAGAAAGTGTTTCCCATTGTTTCCCATTTGGGATTACACTATGATTAATAGGTCGATAATATTTTCAGATCATTGAAACAATATTTTTCATTCCATCTCTCTTATAATTCATTTACAAAGGAGGAAATTTTTTAAATTTTCCATATAATCCATCTTTAATGTCATTTCATCAGGTTCCAACCATTGGGTAAAACCAAAAATCATTGTTTATAAAGGAACTATCATTGGGGGAACCAAAAAATCATGAAAACCCCCTTTTAGGATGTGTATATTTTGACACCATCATCAATCTATGAAACCGTATGTTTATCAAATGTCATTGATAATCATCATCTATTTCAATAAATATTTATAGTTCATTAAGAGTTTTTTAATTCCCAAATCATACTCTCCATGACTATCGGACTAGGTGTGTAGTAAGGCCAATTATCATGCACTAGTTCCCGATCAAGTATCACTTAATACAATTTTTTAGTGCTAATTCCCCTATTTATATATGTCCTAGATCCATACCACTTATAGTATCCAAATAAGGATATAATTTTTCAGAAACCACATACTATATTCATTACAAATATTTTGGGACATTCTCATATATTTTAATTGATCCTTAGACCTATAAATAGACGTTCAATTGCGATATCATTAACGTATTATCATCCTAGTTTCAAAAGGTTAACTAAAACTTTTATCTGATACCAACTATAAAAACCAATGCTTGTCATATAAATAAATTACATCATTTTTTGGGGAATATTTATTACATTTCTCAAACACATGCCCAATGATTTTATTATTTATGTTCATTATCAAACTTAAAAACATAAACACTAGTGTATAAGTGAAATAAATCACCTCCCACTTTGTTCTTCATAACTCGGACCCCTCTTAGACAAATAATATATAATACATATCCTCATAACTTATGGACATGAGACATAATAAAGGGAGATCTTAAAATATTAATGAGGGTAAACAAGAGAGATATGAAATCATATTCATAAACATACTGAATTTAGAACACAAGAAAACCATTTGAAGTTTATAAATTGCCTATAAGAGATCCTAATAAATCATCCTTTAATAATGATTCATATTTCATAAGACATGAATCAAAATGGAATTAATGAACACAATCCATACGATCATAATATAAATATATGGAATGGAATTTTTTCAAAGACATAAAAATAAAAAATTGTTTCTATACAACTCAAAGATCACATCCAGTGAAATCTTAGTGGATCGAGTTCACTCCCTAAACCATCTTAGTAGTCATGGTTCACTCCCAATACAATTTTAGTGGTAAATATACCATACTGAACCAGGTTCACTCCCCATATTATGTATTTTTATCATATGTTATATAAATATTTACCCAATTCATTTGAGAGTGATATAGGGTCTCTCATTTCATATTATTAAATCAAAATTATGTGTTCTATAATATCATAAAAATTAATCTTATAATGACCCTTTGAATAAAATGGGTTTTATAACCATTTCATCATATCTTAATCACAATAAAAGATACATGTTCCTTAATTATTTCCTCATGGCATATCCCATGAAAAAAGAGGGTTTCATTATAATGTAATCTATAGAGTAGAATCAAGTTTCATAGGCATATAATCCATTAATGATAAATGCGTTTCAAAAATAACTTTCTATAATAACATAAAGATTTCATAGAATTAATGTGAATGGTTCCCTGGTGTTTTATCCCCAGTAAGGTATGAGTACCACCAACATGTGTCTTATTTTATTAAAAATAATTTTAAAAGATCACATAAAATTTTATTGACTAAAACAAATTTCATTTTTTTAAATGTAATACATAAAAATTTATAAAAAATGTTTTTCATTAAAATTAATTTTTAATAGTTAGTAAAGAATATTCTAGGATATGATTGGCCATGATATCATAATATTCCATTCCATGCTTAAATGTAAAAAAATTATGACAATCCATTTTCATTAAAAAACATGCATTGTTTTGGAAAACAACCCGATGATTCCATTCAAATAATTATTAAAAAAACTAAAACATGGGGTAATGTGTTTTAAAAATAAAAAGTGAATAATGAAATTTTTTTATAAACTCTATTTAGAAAATAATGTTTTGATGAAAAATAGATTTCCAATCGAATAGATAGATTAAGTAGGATTTTCATAAAAACCTTTTCTTAATGATATTATGTAACAAGGGGTGATAACATTTGTGGTATTACATTAATATACCATGAATTAATAGAGGAAAACCAAATTAATGATAATTGTTTATATATTTCATCAATGGAATCATAATCATAAAAATACAAATAATATATGAGACTGTATAAATAAAATCTTACCACCATATTAAATTTGAATCATAATCACAATGAAATAATAACATTACATGTTTCTTAAATTATAATGAAAATAATTATATTAATTATATAACATATCAATGGTTCATTATGTACTCTTTTTAAATTAATATAGGTGTATATCATAACATGTGTCTCAAAGAACCAAAATTGCATCACAATTTCATTAATGCTATATTATTTTCAAAACAATACCCCCATAAAATATAGATACATAAATGGATATGTAAATATGAATGATTATTTGTATATGATTCATTAAACTAATAATGTGGTCATTATATACACTGTACATAATTAATAGGTTGTGAGCATGGCTTCTGTCTTAGGGAAAATAAATGTGAGAAGGAAATCACTTACCTTAAGACATTACTTCTGTTGTACTCATTCAACACTCCTGTGTAATAAATATAAGTTTTTATAGTTATATTAGAAAATAATTTAAATTTATATCTTCCCATATATAATTTTCGTATTACATTTTAATAACCTTTTATTATCAATTCCTTATTAATGTTACATTTCTATTAATTAATACTCTATTATTTGTATATGACTTAACTTGTTATATATTATGTCTGATTAACTTAATAGTGATTTAATAGTCTCTATATTTTATAAATGATATGAATATCATATATATTTAGTAAATATGAATTTAAAATAATCTATATGATCTATAAATTGGAAATGAAATACAAATATCAGGGAGATGGTAGGTCGTACATAAGCATTAACGATGTATACATTTTCTTATCAGATACAAAAAAAGTAAATTATATGAGATATTATCACTAAAAAATATTTTTAATGTCAAAAAATAAAATATTTTTATTTAATCCATCATAAATACATTCCATGTAAATCATGAACTGATCACATCGCTTCGCAATGTGGTTGTATGTCATACACATAAACGACATTATTGTACTACCAAAAAAATGATAGCTTGATGGTTTTTGTGATATAAAAAATAATGCATCATGAAAACATCATAAAATCATAAATAAAACAATATAAATAGAATTTAAAATATTTTTCCAATCCTTGATTGGTGTCAACAAAGATATGAATGATATTGGTTCGCAAGGGCCTAGTTGGTCGTACACAATAATGATGATTTAGTAACACATTTCATGGAAGTGTGTGTGGTTTAAGAGTGTAACCTTAAAATAACAACATATCAAAATATATATGACACTATTCCAATTATATAATCATGATATAAAAAAGTAAATGGGAATAAAGAAAAAATAATACAAAAATTTTGTTGATGAATTTTTCTTCTTCTTTGGGTATCTACTATTGGTATGCACCAAAGAACTCCATTAGTTGGATATATTCCAAAATTAAAGCTTATAGGATTATAGGAGTGAATTTTGTATTATATTTTTATAGTTATTTTCATAGAAAAACATATTTATAGGTGTGATGATAGGGGATATTGTGTGGCCTTTTATAAGGGAGGTGAGTGGAAAATTATTTATTTTTTGAAAGAGAGAAGTACATCTGTGTTATTACCATGTAAATTGTATCCAATAATGGACCCATATCAATAATATAATTGATGTGGTCTAAATATAGACACCTAATGGTTTTAGTATATTTTTATAGTTAATTTTTCCCTTTAATCTTAGTGTTTAGGCCCTTTGTAAACTCGTTTTCTCTTAATCATCATAATTAAATATAAATTATTCACTAATTAATCTTTTTTTAAAAACTAGATATACATAATATTAATTATAAATTATTATGATTTAAAATATGGAATCCATTTTTACATATTAAATATACATAATTTTCTTATATTTGTTTAAAATTATTCATAAATACAAGATGAAACTATACGGTTTTAAAGTGAAAATTATAAAAAAATTAAAAAGATTTTATATCTAAATTAAATGAGAAATTGATTCCAATGAAATAAATTATATTTATATATTTCTTATTTAACTAATAATATTTTAACTCCAAATTATAATTTAATTTAACTAAAAAAATAAATAAGATGAAAAGGAAGATTTCAATAAAATTTTAATTTTTTCTCTATTCATTGAAAAATGTAGTAATTTTAAAAAATAACATAAATTCAACAAAATATAGTTTTAAAATTATGAATTAAAAACTGTAGTATATTTAATAAAATTCAATTTATAAAATTCTTAATTCTTAATTTTATTATTTTTTCCAGGACATAAAAATAAGATTTTTCAAAAAAATAAAATTTTCAAGAAATAATGACTTTATTGAAAATTATATATTTTATTTATATAAAAAATTTATAAATAATATTTAAAAATTATTTATTTATATTTGTATTATTAATTATAATTTATCGGTTACAGATGACTTTTTTAAATACGTATCATAATAAATTCATGTTTGGTAGAAACTGAATATTCCATGTAGCATAAGCTTATCTTGTTGTTGAGTGTAGTATATGATTAACATGGTTTATAATATAACACAATATTTACATGGTTCGTTGTATAATAAAAATGTAATTTCATTATTTCCCAATGAAATCCATCTGATAAACTAAATTTATTTGAATAAAATCTTATAAAAACTTATGGTGTTACAGGAATGTCCTGTACCAACTTATGTCACTGAAATCCTTATTATTCATGGATTATCTGGGTAAAAAATGATTTTTTTGAAAAAAATTTTATTCATTTATACCCAACTGATTAAAATAACAAATAATTGGGAAAATATTTTGAGATGTAAGAATGTGAGTAATGTTTTTAAGAGCTCAAAAAGAGGCTAATCATGGTACCTATACTAACACAACCTGTAAGTATATATTATTCAGTGAAATATAGTGATTATTCAATGAAATTATTGGGTTAAATAGTCATTATTAATTATAAATTAATATACTATGACTCAATATAGTTTAATATCCATGAGATAAACTACATAATTCATGATCTGATGTTAGTTGTTGGGCACTTTTCTCTAATGATTAGGTGGCACTACCTCTATAGTGAAAAGTGTGATATATATACAAATAAGAGTATTCTAAATTATATATTAATATAGATGGAGATCAAAATAAATCATTAAATATTTTTAGAGCTAATAATTTAAAATAATTTCTTTATTCTCTACCATATGGGAAAGGAGAACACGGTAGTTGATGATCTTAGAAAAAATAACATGCTAATGTATCCATGATGTGGATTGCGAAAGAAACTATTTTAATAGATATGTAAAGGAAGGATTTATAAATAAAAACTGAATGAAATCAATCCCACTTTTCCCCAATTATTTCAGAAAATTATATATCAGAGAAGATAATGGAAGCAAAAATGGATGGTTTGGAAGTAAAAATGTATCTTAAAGTAATAAAGGAAGGGAAAATATATGATCTCCACATCAATGGTTATTGTGTGATTCTATTTTTAATGAGACATTGTTTGAATTCATTACCAAAAATAATGAAATGTCTATTTTAATATAAAAATAGATCATATTTCTCCATCCATCATAGATGCACTACGATTACATGGGATATTTGATATCACATCTAGTTGGACCACATGAAAACGGAGATATTGGAGTATATTTCAAGGGTCTTGGTATTTCATAATGTTAAATTATAGTGACATAATTTAAAAGGGATGATTAAACCATTTACAATACCAATGTGTAAAATTGATAACATCACCATGGATTTTTTCAATGGTATGCTAAATATATCTAAAGGAAACTATGTGATACGGGTAGTGGTTGATCGACTCACTAATAATTCTATATTCACATCAATTCAGGAGGATTTCTCAGTGGAAAAACCTACTAATATATTCATCAATAAAGTTGTGAGGCTACATGGGGTTCCACTTTCTATCATCATTAATCATGATCTATGGTTCACATATAAATTTTGGAAAAGTCATTAACAATGTTTGATTAATGAATTGAATATCATCATGGAAAATCACCCATAAATTGATGGCCAATCTGAATGAACTATAAATCTACTTGCAGACATTCTAAAAGAATAATCAATGGAATTAATGGGTATATGGGATCATTATCTCAAAATATTGAGTTCTAATAAATAATCTTCCACTCATGTTTTCAAAATGGTCCATATTAATATTTTTATGGGAAACAATGTAGAACTTCTACATGTTGTGATGAATTTGGAAAAATATATCTATTTAGACATGACCTTGTTATATAGATTATAGATAATTTTCAATCCATACAAAAACATAAAAATGATAATTAGATTTATCAAAATATATATTCTTACAAGAATCTATTTAATATTGAGTTTGATATTGGGGACAAATATATTTTGGGAATATCATCATCGAAGAGATTAATGTGTTTTGGAAAGAAATGGAATTTTACTCCTAGGTACATTGGCCCCTTAGAGTTCCTTGATCGCACAAGCGTAGTGGCCTATCAGCTTGCAATTCCACCAAATTTTGCTCTAGTTCATTATATTCCATGTATCTCTCCTGAAGAAGAGCATACATTATAACTCAGATATACTGAATCCAAATGTGATACAATTAGATAATGTACTCTCTTATGATGTGAATCCGATAATGATCATGGATTATTGAGACAGAGTTATATGCAACAGTAAAACTCACCTTGACAAAGAGTTGTAGAGGAACCATATGTATGAATAGGTGACATGGAAACTAGATGAAACAATGGAAAAATTTAGTCTCATCCATTATAAATTGATAACACACGGTGAAATGTTGATGGAGAAATTTCATAAAGGGGGAAGAACTGATCAACTCAGAGTTTATAAATGATATTTTCATCTTCAAATAAATGATTTTATAATATAATATTATACATATAGAGAGTATAAAAATAATTATTTTCATTAATAAATATATTTACATTAATCAAAAAATGAAACAAATTAAAATTACATGCATTACTATTGGATGAAAAATGTAAAATATAAATACAAAAGTGGGAAATTATGGATCTCGCAAATCTAGGAGGATCATCTCCCCCACAGATAACATTATAGAAAAGAAAAAAAATTAAGCCAATAAAAATCATAAAAATATAAATATATAACCTCAAGGGGAATTTATTTGAAAATTGTTTCAATGAATGATTTGGTATTTATAGGAGCTAATGTGACCATTGGAATTGTAATGTGGTCATTTAGAATAGTATCATGACTATTGGAATGGTAATTTGACTTAAAAAATAACATCAATAATATTAATCAATATTAATATATGTAAATAAAAACATTATAAAGCCAAATATTATTTATGATCAATAAAAAACTAAAATATAATAAAAAAATATTAAAATATATTCTAATGTATTTAATAAAAATCGTAATTATTATATTAAAAAACATATTTATTATATTAGAAATTATAATTACATTTTTTATAAATTTACTTTAATAATATGGATATAATGTTTGAAATTAGTATGTCTAATGTATCTAATGGTCATTTATTTTAATGTTTATAAATACTTTGATTTTTGGTTGAATTGTAAAATTACAATTTTTCACATAATATGTGTATCTTAAATTACATATTTCATGACGTAATAATGACATAATTGTAACTAAAACATTAGGTTCATACATGATATAATTTATATCATAAATTATTAAATTAAATAAAATAAACTTAATTTTGAAAATTAAAAATCACATTTTCAAGCATAATGTCAAAAGCGATTCATTAAAATATCAATTTCTTTCTTTTCAAATTACATTTAAATAATAACTAAATTAGAATTATAATCTATATTCAAAATCATAAAACGATTATATTATATTAATAATTTATCAAAATTATAAAAAATTCACTATTTTCCATTTTTCCTTTGATATAATATTTTATTCAATATTTTATTCAAAAATAACCCCTCCCCTCAAGTATAAATAAACCGTATCCCTCCACTAGGAAAAATACTAATCCTAATCATTCAACAGCATAACCACTACCAAATTCTTTTCTATCAATCCCCTCATTATCATTAGGGACATCCTAGAGTAATTTTACTCTAAATATGAAGGGTTTTTTAGTGTCATATAGGAGAAGCAAGATTTATGAATAAGTATTTTTCAATTAACTCATCTCTCTTTTTTTCTTCTTCTAATTCTTTTTTCACCAGAAAAATCAATAACTAAACGTATAGGAATAATTATGAGTTAATAAATAATTACATTACTAATGAAAACCTACTATATGTATCAGAAATATGATATTGATAAATTTCAAACATACATTTCCCACTCTTGGAACAATGTCTAATTAAAGGTAGATTAACCACATATAGAGATATTTCAAATTAAATTATTGTAAATTAATTAATTTATGAATATTAATATTTTTATATAGTATATAAATATTTAATTTCATGTATTCTATGCCTCTTTAGTTATTTATTATATTGTACAAATGACCTTCAACAAAATTTTAAAAATTGAAACAAAACTTGAAAATTAAACGAAAACATTATACCAAATCAATTCACATTTATCCAAGATTATTAGAAAATAGTACCTAATAATTATAATTGAAAAATATAAGAAAAATCAAAATAATTCATTTATAAAACTAGGTTCTACTAATCTAATGAATATTGTTTAGAAACCATAAAAATGGAATAATAAAGTGGAATTTAAGGTAAGGGAATTCTCAAACCAAACATATTTTCATTAGGTTATCCCTATTTCAAAACATATTTGGTATGGATATTCCACTATTTTTTCATATTTAAAATATAATTATTATTTTCTTTTATTACTGGGGATATAAATGTTTCACCTTTATTTTTAATCCAAATACAATGATTTTCCCAAGAAAAAAACATTTCTTTCCAAATCATTTTTTAGACTCCTCATGTGTTGTTTCCAACCCAAATAAAATTTTCTTTTATTAAAACAAATATGATATTTCATTTTAATTTTGTAACCCTAAATATTATTCATCAATTTTTTCATTATTAAATCCTTTTGAATCACATTTCATCTCATGGGTTATATCAAGAATTCAATAGTTATATTTTCTATATGGGATGCATGATTAAGTAGATATTATGAAGTCACAAGTGGGTCAAGAATTATATATCCCTATAATTCATTGGTTAATTGGATATCTATCATGACATAATTTTTATTCTGTGAAAACATTATGCTAGTTTTGTTCAAAATGATTTTGTTTCGATTATTCACATATGTTATCTATGAAAATGATTTTATCTTTGTTCACAACTATGTGTGGAATTTCACCACTAAAAATTGATGTCTCATTTTTATGCATTGACACATTAAATGCATTAAAACAAATTACCCTCTTTATTATGATGATGATCCTATGCTTACGAAGTGTTGACGATGTTTAGTCTCACCCATGTAATATTGATCCATTTCCCTTATTCATATTCTTAAGAGGATTTTAGCTCACCCCATTCATTTATGTATATCCTCATCTGAATAGATTTACTGAGAATAAAGTGAGGTCCATAAATTAGATAGATAAAAAGGAATTAAATTACAGTTTATTTTTATGGTAATGAAGTAATTTTTGATCCAAATTTAACAATTCTGTTAAACCTTTCAATATGAGATTGTATTTATTCTATGTTTCTTATCTAAAAAATAAGTAATAGCCATATAAGAAAATATTAATTCATGATAGTTGGTATCATAGAATTGATAAGTTAATTCTGGAATTTGGATAATAAAATAAGATTGAATGTAATGCCCTGACCCAAGCTACCCAGAGCCTGTGCATTATTTTAATAAATTATCAATATTATAAAGAATCAAGTCTTTAAGGACTGGTCAATTTAGTAGTCTTGCACAATAGATTACATACATGAATGATACATTACACTTCCTATCATAAAACACAGTATAAATAATGCTTTTATAAAACCAATATTCCCATATCTTATCCCTTCATATCAAAAATAATACACTTCTCGTCATACTGGAAAAATAAAACATAATAAAGGAGTGTGCTTAGATTCTCAGTAGGTGTAAACAATTCAGCGGATGCTATAAACTTTTAAGGAAAGAAGTATAATAAAAACAACAACCTTTTAAACATAAACATGAACATAATTTGGTACAAATTAATCAAACGTTAACATATAAACATGCACATGGATATTATACTAGTCAAATAATCACATGTATTAACAAATTTAATAACGAGGGAATGCATAATACCCGACACAATAACTACTACAACAGGGCATTGTGCCAAGACCATTAACCAATATTCTGTCAAGAACTTGTTCAAAGATAGTAGTTTATCTCATGAGTCCTACTGATGCATCGAGGGGCTAGAGTGGGCCCAACCCATCACTTACTAATTCCAATGCATTCCTCTCATTAAAAGGGTGAAACATAACATAATCATTCATATTAAAACATTCCTACGAAAGGTCAATAATTTACCCATAAACCATAAATGGTATTAATATATTACATCCATATTCCAACATATCATAACCCATTAAATTCAATATGGAATATTTTATTATAATTAATCAAACATAATCAAGAATAATACACGGTAAATAATATTGACATAGTTGAAAATGATCAGTAAAACCCTAGATAGAAAAATACCTTTTTTCATGAAATCATTTAAAATTCACACAATTTATAAATTAATTCATTTGAAAGTTTTTTTTGAATAAATGTGTCCCATACCACATTGAATCTTTTGAACAGAATTAAAATTTCAAAACAATCATGTCAATGTTAATAAATCCTCAAATCATTTTGAAAACAAGTAAATTAATTAAATAGATTTAGTAAAATAAATATCTAAAACCATTAAAATTATTAAATACATAAAGATATCATTTCATAAAACCATAAAATATTCCATTTGAAAACATTTTTATGAAACATTTTCATGGATGATAAATGTTTCCTCGTAAATATTTATATATAAAAAATCTTGAATAATAATAAGATTGAAGAATTAACCATTACATTGTACATTCCTTTAGTCAAAGGTACGTTTAACCTCAGGTAAATGACTATAGTAGGATAAATTTTTTAACCCAAATCATATTCATATTATTTAAATCATATATGATTCATTTATAACATTATACTCCCATTTAATAATAATTTCCATACTAATGTAACATATGATGTAATAATGACTTTCTTCACCGTACGTGTTTTATCTTATTATTCTTGATCGTATCACATAGATCATGATTTACATACTTCCAGAATATAATAAATGTTTTAAAAATAATATACATTCCGAATAGATATATGTATAATATATAAATATATGAAATGGAAACATTGCTCATGTAGGTGGTAGTCCTTACATAGCCAAGTACAGTAATTCTATTATCCTATCATATAGTATGGAAGTGTGTAATTGACATATATTTATATACATAAATATAAATTATTATAAAAGAAATATTATTTCATATATCTCTTAATTAGACAATATATTTTTTATAAAAAATTCTTGAATGGTGATCGTTTAATATATATCCCATCGCGTCGTGGAGACTGTATGTTGTACTTATGCAAAAGTGAAAATATCAGTCTATTGATAGAGAAACAATATTTAATTGGATGGTATATTATATATAAATTATAACTATCATGTTATATTAATTATTTGGATTAATTATACTCATTTTTATAACCATCTAAATAATTTAGCGTTGAATAATAAACTACACCACGATGTGGATACGGTATGCCATATATGTGGGCACATTGTGACTTTTTCATTCAAAGGATTGATAGAATAAGTAATATGGTCATAAAATTTTAATAATAACATCTCAACATCTATAAGATACTACAGGTATTATTTTAGTATGATAACAACAATGAATGATGAAATAGAAGAATAAAATAACATTGAATGAGGTTATAAAATAATTACCCCTTCTTCGGGTGTTTCCATTTGATCTAAACAAAAGGGATCCATAGGATGTCTTTATGATCAAGTTAGGGACTCTAGTTTGAAGTGAAGATAGTTGGGAGGATTTTTCGGAAGGATATGGTCGAGAAAAATAGATTTGGATGTGTTAATTAAAAAGAATGGGGGGTTCTTTTTTATAAGAGAGGTGAGGGGAACATCAGGAAAGATGCTGAAATATTAAATTATTATAAATTATTTTTCAGTTTTTAATATCTAAAAATTTATTTATTTCGAGGATAATATGATAATGGTTTGAAATCCTATCAACCGATAGGTTTTAGACATGTTGAGTTCATCATTTTGACATTATCTTTTATATTTAACCCTTAGTTAAATAATTTAACTCTTACGAGGTCTTCTTGTATTTTTATACCACAAGGTTAATATAGTTACTAGTAGTTTCAAAACGAACATAAAGATAATCATTTATGAAATTCTAACACAATTCATGTTTTTTTGGGTGATCCTTATTTTCTTATGACTTTTATATTATTTAGTAAAATAATATTTATAATTTATGTCAGTTTTGTTACTATTTAATAGATGAGTTTTTAAAATGTTATAACAACATCATTACATAGAAAAAGAACTTTGAATTAGTCCAAACATTTTATATTCACCTATAAAATTACTGGATAGAATCAAAATTTTCAAATTTAATTTCATTTAATATTTATAATATTATTTATATTAATCCTTCATTAATAGGTAATTACTGCATCATCCATGAATCATAAATAAATTTAATTATATAATCTCTAAACATTATAAATAAATTACAATGATGTAGGAAATATTTTTATATTTATATTTAATATTTATAGTCTATTTTTTCTTATTTATTACCATATACTAAAAATGATTAGTTATTAAAATTTGAATTTAACACTTTTAACTATTCTTTAAATAAAATATAACAAATTTCATAATCTATCCCGGATGGATTAAAAAGAATCATATTTCATTACTATTTTTTGTTTTGGTCGAAATAAACTTATCCAAAAGTAGTAGGACACACATTGTGGTAATTAATAATTACTATTGTATTATTTTTAACATTAATTAAATTATTTAATTTTAATTGTGGTAAATAAAATTGAAAAGTTACTATTCACAAAAAATTATTTTCATCATAGTGATGAACATTTATCATAGCGAGTACAACCATTTCTGTCAGATTTTTGAAATTCAATACACACGTGGGGTAAAATTTTGTTTTATGCAAATTCGCAAATGTTCCTAGAATATGGGAAAAATCATTAAAAAGTTCTATAAAATTTAATATATATATTCTTATTATAAAATGACTCAAATGAATTAAATTAGACAAATATATGTATTATGTAACATTAATATAAATTTTAATTAAAAATAATTATTTAAATGAAAAACTCGGAGATTATATAACACGAAGTATTTTTCACTATTTTTCAATAATTGAATGTTTTCTGAAAAATATCAAAAATTCATCCTAAGCTAGTTTTAGTATTCTGAATTCAATAATGATGTCTATTTTACCAAATTCAATTTTTATAATTGTTTAAAATTAATATTATTATTGTTCAAAAAAGAACATAAAATTAGTTATTTCAAGAAAATGTTTTTTTAAATATACAAATATTTTAACAATCCATAATCATTTAATAAATTTCTTTTTTATTTACGTGGATAGATTAAAAATAAGTTTTTATTTTTATTTTTAACTATTCATATTACAGTATTTAATTGGTAAATAAATATATCATTAAAATTATTATAATACTAATTTGTTGTTTTGTAGACACTCAATCTTGCATATAACGAAATCCCAGTCGATATTCCATGAAATAAAGCTATGAAATTACATAAAAGTGATAACGTACATTGATATCCTAGGGTGTAACATTCTCCCCTACGTTAATAATCATGTCGTCGTAATTTGAAATTGTTTTTCGAAAAGAAATGGTAGGAAATAAAAAAACACCTTGGCAGAAAACCCACATAAGAAGTATGTTTAATAAAATTTAGTCTTAATAAGAGGGAATGGGAAATGAAAAATCCACCACCAAATTAGGATTTCTAGTAAGAGAAGAATGGTGGAAATTGGATAAACATAATTTGATGAAAAATGTATAAATTTATAGGGAATGATTGAGGTCATCAATCTCAAACAAGTGTACAACAAATTGAAAATTGAGGACATTAAATCCGTCAATCTATGATTATTTAACGTATCATTTTTTCAACAAAAAATAATTTATTAGAATAACATATTTTTTAGATACTTTTATTGAATAGGAGGGATTAATTTAATATCAAGATAAGAACTCAAGAAGACATACTTCATTTTATTAACTATCATAGTCATAATCTCATCATTTGGTTGTGGTTCGATCTATTTTCAATTCAACCCTTATACTAGAAAATAAGTGTCCAAAAATGAATATTTTTTACGCCTAAAAAACATTTTATTAATCATATTTTCCCCAATTATTACCATAATAATCTATATGTTTACTGAAATTAAAAATGTTCGGTCAATGTATCCAATAAATTATACTTTAACCACACAAAAATATCATGCGCTCAACTGAACCCATTCCAAACATTAGTCTTATCATTATTACATGTGTCCAAAATCGCAGCACAAAAATGTATATGGGAGGTTAACATAATGAAGTTCACATTTTTCCGGATAAAAACATTTTAATTCCTTCATCATGTATTCTCTTAAAACATGGTAACATCCTGAGTTACCATAAAACATTATTGAATGCATTCATGCAACCTTATTACTTATAGAATACATGATATACACCTTAAATAAAAAATAATAATGTAAAATCAAAAAATGATTGAATAAATAATAAATCAATTAGTTCCAAGATAATCAATTATATCCAATATAATTTACCCAAATTTACAATATATTTTTCCAAAAATAACTACCTCACTATCAGGACTAGATTATTGTTTATCTATCCCTCAATCATGTATTTTCCAAAAAAACTAACTTGCTAGTGAGGCACTTTTCATTATACCATAGAATCTCAAATCATCAATGAAATAGTACTAAAATACAATCCTTATTTATTTCCATAATTCATATAACCAATAGATCATTGATACAATACTCAAATAACATTATTATTCAACCAAAAAACACTAATACATTAATTATCCCATGTTAACTATAGTAACATCCTATGCTCGACCTTGATCCCATTGATTCTTCTGAGCTATATTTCCTTGACGCTTAGGACAATTGTTTGCGTAATTCCCCATTTAACTATAGTTTAAACACTAAATATTAGTTTATTCTATGTTCCCATTTCATTATTTTTTCTAATTATCCTTTTCTCCAAACTTATAACCAACACTCAGTCATTTTAAGCACTTCCTAGGGTGATTCTTTCCAGATTTCTCACATGTGCGAAAATCCTTCTTTCCCTTTTATCATTATCCATATTTTTCACAACAATCCTTATTTTTTTCATGCTTCCCTGTAATGTCATAATACATGATATATTCATTACCTATCATACAATCATGTGATAATATGTCCTCATATTATGAGAATGATAGAGATATTATTTCCCTTCCTAATATTAGATTAATACCATGAATGATATGATCCTTCATACTCTTTAGAATATATGAATTATTGGGTTAGTCAATATTTCTACATGGATCCATTTCTAACCAATGTCAGCACTATATTTGGTATTAATCATAATACATGATTCTAAACTAGTTAAATACTTAACATAAATTGAGATAAATATGCATATCTAAGATCATAATCATAAAAATGGATTCTTTGCCGACATATTTAATCATTAATACTTCATAATAGTTGGTAATGAAATGTGATTAGTCCTAAGCATATCCCCAAGGGTTTTCAAACTTGGTGTTGTGTAAGGACATTGTCCAGTACAAGGTTACCCCAGTTCTATCCCGAAACTCCTTGTTGGAGTTTTCACTCGAAGGTACATTTATTCAAGAACCAGGTCCACTTATAGTATCCAGATAGGGTTTTATTTCTTAGAAAAGCCACATAATATCTATATTACCAAAATTTTTGGTTGTTCTTCTATACTAATCCCCAATTCCTCTATCAGGGTAATGTACTCTAATCTGAGTTTTTTTAAATCTAGTTTCCATATTTTTTACTAAATATCCTATCATAACAACTTTAATGACCCAACCATTGTTACCTAGAGCCAGTGCATTAGTTTAATAAATTGGCATGATTAGAAGTAACCGATTCCTGAATGAACGATTAATTTTGAAGTCTTTGAAAATATATTACATACATGAAAAATACATTATAATTTATAACATAAAACACTGCATAAATAATCCATTCATAATTATATTATTCTCCTAGATTAACCCATTATATCAATCATAATTCACTCACAGCATCCTGGGAAAATAAAACATAAGAAAGGGGTGAGCTCAGATTTTCAGTAGGGGAAAATAATTCAGCGGATGCTATATACTTTTAAGGAGAGATATATAATAAAATTAAAATCCATTTATACATAAGCATGGCCATAATATTGTATTAGTATATAAAACATTATAATATAAATATTCACATTGATATTATACTAGTTGAATAATCCCATGTAATAACTAATTTCATAATAAGGGAAGGCATAATGCTGGAAATAATAACTAATATGGTATGGCCTTGTGCCATGACCATTCACAAATATTCTGTCAAGACCATGTTCCAAGACACTAGATTGTCTCATGAGACCTACCAATGTATCAAGGGGATATATCGGTCCCCGCCCTTCACATACTAAGTCCAATGCATTCCTTATATGAAAAGGGTGAAACATATCATAATCATTCATATTAAAACATGCATAAAAAATGTCAATAATTTTACCATAAATCATGTATTGTTTAAAAATAGCACATACACAGTCAAACATATCATAACTCATTAAATAAAATAAGGAATTTGTTTTATAATAAATCATTTTCAATCAAAATTAATATCTAGTACAGGATTTAGACAGAGTTGAAAATGATAGGTAAAACTCTTGAGAGAAATATAGCATTTTTGTGAAATCATTTAAATGTCACAAAATATATAACGGAACCCATTTAAAGGACATTTTTTAATTAATGTGTCTTATCCCACTATGAAACTTTTGAATTGAATTGGCTTTTTAAAACAATAATGTGCATACAAATAAATCATTCTATTCATTTTGAAAACATGGAAGTTAATTAAATAGATTTAGAAAATTAAATCTTTAAAACATATAAAATGATGATATAGTTAAAGAATTCCATCCATAAAACCATAAAAAATTCATTTTAACATCGTTTTTATGAAAATGGACAAGGATGATAAAAATGTCCTAGTAAATACTCATGCATTATAAATGTCAGATAATAATGGGATTGAGGAATTGACCATTTAGTTGAACATTTCGTTATTCGAGGGTACATTAAACCATCTGTATAACGACCATAGTATGTTATTAAATTTTCCCAGAACCATATTAATATTTACTATAACTTATATGATTCATTTACAACTTCATAATACCCATTTAATAATAATTTCCCTGTTAAATTAACATTTCTGTTAATAATCGCTTTCTCTATCGTATGTGTTCTATATTGTAATTCCTGATCTTATCACATAGTTCAAGAATTATATAATTCCAGAATATAAAACATGATTTAAATATCATATATATTCAGAATATAAATATTTACAATATATTGAAATGTGAAATGGAAACATGGTTCATGGATACGGTTTTCCGCACATACGCATGAATAATGTTTCCTTTTTCTTATCATATAGTATAGAAGTAAGAAAATGAAATATATTTATATAAATAAATATATATTATTCCATTATAAATATTATTTCATATATATCATAAAAAATCAATATATATATATATAAATTTATAAAAAATCAGGAATGCTGATTATTGAAGATGAATCACATCACGTCATGGAGATGCTAAGCCGTATATACGTAGAATTGACAAAACCATTCTATTGATGTGGAAACGGTGTTTAGTTGGATGGATTATTATATATAAATAATAATAATAATTTTATATTCATTATTTACAATAATTATATTCATTATTATACCCATCGAAATAATGTATTGATGAATAACAAACTACACCACGACGTGGGGACGGTAAGTTGTAAGTACGCCTCCAATGTCCCGAAGGCCTTCATTTTTTTATTGATTTTTGTTAATCCACCTTTCAAAGGGTGAGGTGGAACCCTTACAAGGCCCGTAGGAGTTAGTATTACATTTCTTGTAGGCCTTAGAGGAATTCATTTTTACGTAGGATTAAAACATTACATACAACCAAGACTAACTACTTGGAACTGCTCCTTCCCAGCATCTTCATCGTGAAATCATCTCTTCACCTTTGCATGGCTGTTCGGCTAGGAATTCTTGTGCATGCAAAGGCTTGTCCCAATGGTAGGTTCCATACCCTCTCATTCTTTCAATCTGTTTAGATTCTTCTGTGGTGAAATATCCTTGCTCATCTTCCTTGAAGAGCTTGTTCCTCATAGTTCGTCAAGTTTTCATCAGCACTTAAGGTGGCCCGAAGGCCTTGACGTGGCCCTAAGGCCTTACTAAACCAAATTCCTGGAGGCCCGAAGGCCTTAAACATCTTGGGGACCAAATCAGTGGCCCGAAGGCCCAAACGGGGGCATATTCACGGCTGTTATAGTGCCAAACAGTACCTCATACAGTTCCCGCAACATTTCCTGCTACATTGCTACACAGTTCCCGTTATAGTACCTATTATTGTACTGCTACATTGCCTAATACATTACTTTTATAGTACCTACTATAGTATTTCCATAGCCTTCTACAGTACCCGAAAATAATTTCTCTACCTGGATTTGATCCCGGGTCTCCCGAATGAACTTTCAAAGTCCATACCAACTGGGCTAAGGCTCATGTGCTGGTGACGTTGTCATTTGTAAGATGCATAGAATAATGAATATGGTTGTACCATATTTATAATAATATATAATCAGGTATAAGATACTATATTTATAATTTTAGTATGGTAACATCATAGAAATAGGATGTAGAAGAGAAATAATCTTTGGAATAGTTGATAAAATAATTACCTCTTCTTCAGGTGTTTCCTTTTGATTTGAACAAAAGGGATCCATATGATGGATTTATCTTCTTGGTAAGGCCTCTAGGTTGAATTTATGGATTTTTAGAGGATATTTTTCAGGTTTTGAATGAGAAAATGGATTTGGAAGTGTGAATTAAAAAGAGACAGAGGTTCCCATTTATAAGAGAGGTGAGGGGCACGTTAGAAAATATGTTAAAATATTAATTTATTATAGAAAACATTTCATTTACTAATATAAAAAAATTGATTTATATAGAGACTAAGATGAGAATAGGTCTAAATGCTCTCAACCAATATGAATTTGACGTGTTTAGGTCATCATATTAACCTTATCTTATAGATTTAACCCTTAGTTAAATAGTTTACCTCTTAACATGTTTTCTTTTATTTTTATAATACAAGGTTAATATAGTTTCTATAAGTTTCCAATTGAAACTAAAGTGGATTATTTAAAAATATTTAACACTATACAAGTTAGTTGGATGAAAAATATATTTTTATGCGTTCTATATTATTTAATGAAATATTATATATCATTTATATCAATTTTGTTACTATTTACTACTTGATTTTTGTAAAATTCATAAATAAAATATTCCTTCGAAATAAATTAAGTTAAATTAATAAAAACATGTCATAGTCACCTAGGAAATTATTTTATGCCATCAATAGTTTCAAATCACATTTATTTTAATATTTAAATTATTATTATTTTTAATCATTCACTAATTAAGTAAGTACTACATCATCATTTTTTCATAAATAAATTGATTTATATAAAGTCTAAAAATTATAAATAAAATACCATTATGGAATAAATCTTATTATATTTCCAATTTATTTGTATATTTTAATTTATCTTATGTATAACCCTATATTAAAAATCGTCTATTTATTAAAATTTGAATATAACACTTTTAACTATTCATTAATTAAAATATAATAATTCTCCTCATCTTACCCATGTGGATCAAAAAGGATCATATTTTAGTCCAAAGGTTTATTTAGGTTGAAATATGCTTTTCCAATAGAATTAGGAAATTTTTTCTTGTAATTTAATATTATTATAATGTTATTTTTTTCATTAATTACCTTATTTACTTTTAACCGCCTGAAATAAAATTCAGAAGTTTCTCGTCACAAAAATTTATTTTCATCCAATTGAACCACATTTTACATATTGAGGAAAAATTTTCTATAATATTTTTTAAATTCAATCCACAATAGCGTTAAAATTATTTTTTATGAATATGTGCCTAGAAGGTGGGTAAAAGAGTTTAAAAAACTCAGAAAAATATTATATCAAATATTATTATAAAATGTTTCAAATTAATTAAACTGAACTAATATGTGTATTATGTATCTGTTTTTACATTAAGATAAATTTTAATTAAAAATAATTATTTAAAAATAGTCATTTTTTATGTATTATGCAGTATTTTTAACTACTCATCAAAAATAAAATGTTTTCAGAAAAATATAAAAAAATCCCCCTAAGATAATTTTGTTATTAATAATTAAAAAATGAAGTATAATTTAACATATTCAATTTTTTGGAGTGTCTAAAATTAATTTTATTATTGACTAGAAAATGACATAAAAAGTTGTTCTTTTTTTGAAATAGTTTCTCTAAATATATAACTATTTCAACAAAACATTTATATTTATTATAAATATGGGTTATTTATGTAAAAAAATTATATAGGAAATTTAAAATTTATTTTATACTATTCATATTGCAATATATAATTGATAAATAAATATATCGTATAAATAATTATAATACTAATGTGTTGTTTTGGAGAAACTAAATCTTGCGTATAATGAAAAACAAGTTAGTATGTCGTGTAATATAATCTATTGAATAAATTTTAAGAGACAATGTACCATCAAATATTCTGGTGTTACATTTAAAACAATATGTATACCTATACTAATAAGAAAAAAAATCTATACTAATTTTTTAGAAATTGATAATCATAGGGATCCCATAATATATTTCCATAGTGTTAATTTCATAAAATAAAAAATTATTACTTTTTTTCCCATAAATTTGGTTAAAACACATTCTATATTAGAATATAGTGTTAAGAAGAATAAACCAAGGGAACAACCCATGAAATAGACAATGTAACGATTATTTGAATGGAATCCACAATGTCATGGGATGTGTAGTTCCAAACATTATGGTTATTTTTATGTAGATGTCTCAACATATGAACAATATGATGAACCACAGGGAACATCATCCATCACCCCAGAAAAATAATCTAGACATTTATACCTTTTTAATGCTACAACCATTGATATTTTGTGGATATTTGGATCCACTTGTCCTTGAATAGTGGGTTAACTCAATAGAGATCACATTTTGTCTCATCAATTATTTTGAGAAAGAGAATCTTACTCTTCTTGTCTACATAATAGATAGAGAAGCCAACCAAATCTTGGTGTGGATTTAGAATACCAACACTAATGATGAAATATCAGATACGGGGTGGGAAGACATTTTGAAAATATTTTTTAGCATGTACTTCAATTAAACACTTTGAACAAATATGGAAATGGAATTGATAGAGTAGGAGAAAATGAAAGTTTAATTAGTCATGGATTATAGGGAAATCTTCACAAGGATTCCATGATATGCCTTAGGTTTTAAAAAAGAAGGATTGAAACAATTATACAATCTTTAGTGGTTTAAATTCAAACATTTGAATGTCTCTGGAAATTTAAGATTTCGTGAGTTATGGGAATGACTTTTGTTGTTCTCTCAAATTAGAAATGGGGATTGGGTACTAGACCAATGTTTATAGAGATATGAATATAGAAATAGAGTTTCAATCACGATGAGGTAATTAAAATTTTTGACAAAATTCTCAACCACCCACGTGTCCAAAATGTGGGATGAACCACCATGAGAACTTCTTCAAAGGGATATGGAAATGATAAAAGTGTGCGAGATAAGGCCACCAATCTCATGAATGTTGAAGATATGTAACAAATCTTCCTAATGAGATGGAAAAAAGAATCTAACACATATTGTTCAATGATTCAACAGTAGTGAGAAAGGGTATTATATAATCCAATCCTCTAAACAATGAGTCTTTGAGGGTAATCAATGTGAAAAATATCCAATCCAACATTGAAGGGTAAAGCATATTCTGTCAACACTACTGAGGTGGAGTATGGAAATAAATTTTTACATGGTCTACATCCTATTCAATCAAAAATGGAATATTTTCTATTTTGATTCTATTTATACATATTATTTTATATTTTAAATGATTTCTATAACTATTGGATTACAACCTTGATAACTTAAAGTAGAGATATTTGAAAAAACACCAAATGGTGTGATCAATGAAACCTATGTGTTGAACTCTACTTACGATAGAGACTGTGGAATGATTTTTCCATAGAATCTCATAATCCTTCCATTAGTAAAATTTGACACTATATTGGGCATGGATTGACTCTTTTTATATAGAATATACGTCAATAGGATATAAAAATAAATATATGTTTATATTTTGAACCATTACATGATCATGTAAAAATATAATGAAGATGGAAACTCTCCTTTTTGAAACCCCTCAATGGTGTGGGTGATGATACCATATGAAAATAGAACCTTTCCCCAATGGAAGAGTTGATGTAATGAAACAATGGTGAAGAAATTATCATGTCAATGGAATACATTGATGTATTTAAAGAATATTTACTTGGACTTCCCTAAGATCAAGTTGTAGATTTCTCAATAGAACTCATTGATGGTTCCACTAATATCTCCAAACTCTTGAATAGGATTGGCCCGATCTAATTGGAAGAGTTAAATAAGAAAATGTATGATCAATTGGAAAAAGGGTTCATAGACCCTAGTTATTCACCTTAGGGTTTTCTAGTGTTATTTTCTAATAATTTGGATTGATCAATGTAGCTATCTAACGAATATCAGGAGGTCAATAAGATCAGTATAAATATCATGTATCATCAACCATATATTGATGACTTATTTGGTCAACATCAAAGATCTCAGTTATTCTCAAAGGTGCATCCTAATTCTGGATATCATCATCTTAAGGAGAATAAGGATGATCTTCAAAATACAACCTTCCGTACAATGTAAGGGTACTATGAGATCATAGTTATTCCCTTTAAACATATTATCCTTCTATATTCACGGATTTTATAAATACAGTATTTAGATAATATCTTTAAAAATTAATGGTAGTCTTTATGAATGATATTATTATCTTCTAAATCATAAATTTGGAAATGAAAAGAATCTATGTAATTTGTTGGAAACATTATTAAAGGTGAAAATGTATTCGATGTTAAACAAGTGTTACTTAATTATGTGTCATGTTACATTCATGGTGCATGTGATCACATGTGAGAGAATTTATATGTACCCTTAAATAAAAGAAAACTGAGGAATGACCTAAACCGACTAGTGTCACAGAATTCCATTTTATACCTAGATGAGATTGGTACTAACATCATTTTTTGAGAAATTTATCTTGATTTTATATCCCAATATGTAAACCTAGAAATGGGAAATGTATATTTCGATGAAATAATGTGAGGAAAGATTTAAGGATCTCAAAATGAGGCTAATCACTGTGCATGTACTAACACTACAAATATGTGGAGAAGATGTTGTGAAATATAGTGATACTTCAAATAAAGGATTGTATTATTCACTTATTAAAAATAATAACGTGATATCCTATTCTTCCCAATAGTTTAATATCCATAAGATTATTTACCTCATGCATGTTATGGAGTTTGATATTTTTATATTCGCTCTCATTATTTGGTGACACTAACACTATGGTGAAAAGTGTGATATATATATATATAGATCAGAGGAGTATAAATTATATACCCACACAAAATGATCTCAACATGAATCAAAGAAAAAGGATAGATTATATCAAGGAATATTATTTCACTATTCACACCTATTTGAGAAATGTGAACAAGGTAACATAATTCCATCATATAGAAGACTCTACTCTATCCATGATATGGATTGTGACAGATCCTATCATCTTAGATATTGAAATCATAGATTTGAAAATCACAGATACAGGGAATAAATATTACCTTTACCATATGATTTCATAATCATTTATCCAAGAGAAGATCAAGGATCCCAAAAGGGATGATATGGAGGTACAAAAGGACATGCAAAAAAATAAATAGAAGCTAGATTAGTTCCACATTGAGGATGATGGTGAGATTTAGATTGAAATTATTATTTATGTGCTTTAATCATCTAAAATAAAAAAATAGCTATTATAAAATCATTAGTGATCATCTTTATCCTCGCATCCCTAAAGCACCAAGATGCAATGTGATCTTCATGAGCACTTCTATTGGAAAAACATGAAGAAGTAATTTGTGGAGTGTATCTCATGGTTAATGGTATCTTATCATGTTAATGAAGTGTGAAAAGAGTCTAAAGGGATGATGAAACATTTTCCAAAACCCACGAGGAAATGGGACTACATCATCATTGTCTTTTTCACTAGTCACATAAAGATATATAAATTTAACAATGTTATATGGATAGAGGTGGATCGACTCACTAAGACTTCCCAATTCATTTTCATTCAAGAAGATTTCCAACTGGATTTGTTATTCAATATAAATATAGATGATGTGTTGAGGACACATGGGGATCCAATTTTGATCTTCTTTGATCATAATCAAAGGTTTAAACCTAAATTTTGTACATATATTCAAGAATTTTTTAGTACTAAATTGAATAAAAACATATCCAAACAACCACATACAGATGCCCAATATGAAAGAACTATTTAGATTCATGAGGACACGATTAGATCCTTATCAATGGAATTAATAGTTGGATGGTATCAGAATATCTCATTATATGATTTTTCACACTTAAATAGATTATACTAAATAATTCAAATAGATACATATGCATCTCTATATGGGAAGCTATATAGAACACCAACTCATTTGGATGATGTTGGTGAAAGAAATCTACATGGACCAGACCCTAATAAATAAATGAAAGAAAAGGATGTACTAATACAACAACATATTGAATACCAAAGTCTTATAAAAAGTGATATATAATCAACCATTTAATTGACATGCAGTTTCAATTTTGTGTTTAATATTTCATTTTTATATCACAATGGGAAAGAGTCGTGATGTTTGAAATGAAAGGGATCCTCATCCATAGGTATGATTATCCCTTTTATGTCGTTGATTGTAGATGATTATTGGCCTATATACTTTCACTTCAACCAAATATGTGTCATGTTTGTGATGTGTTCCATTTATCTCTCTTGAGAATTTACATACCTAATACCTCACATGTTCTGAATCCAGAGGGGGTAAAACTAGAGAGTGACCTCTCTTATGAAGGGAAACCAGAGAATTTGTCAGATCGTAGAGATAATGTTCTTCACAAAAAGTCAACTCACATTTTAAATGTGTTTTGTAGGAACCATAAGTATGAAGTGGTGAATTGGGAATGATACGAAACAATGAAATTGAAGTACCCTCACTTATTCACAACATATAATATGAGATAAAATTTAGGAGATAAAATTTATAAATGGTGGAAGAATGTAATAACAGAGAGTTTATAAAAATATTTTTATCTTTAAATGAATTTTTTATAATATATTATTATACATATAACAAAACTAATAGTAATTTATTTCATTATAATTATTTTTACATTAATCCAAATTTAAACAGATTAAAATTACCAACATTACAATTCCTTGAAAAATATAGAATAGAAAAAGATAAAATGGGAAATTATAGATCACTCAAATCAAATAGAATCGTCTCAATCGTGGCCAATACAAAATAAAAAATTATTGTTAAACCGATCAATATATTAGAAAATGGAAATATACAATCTAGAGAGAGATTGAGTTGAATATTGAGTTATTGAATTATGAGGTATTTATAGGATATAAAGTGACTATAGGAATAGTAATGTGATTGTTGGGAATTATAAGTTGACCATCGAAAAAATAATGTGACCTAAAAATAGAAAAAAAATACAATATAAATATTATTTATCATTATTAATATATAATTTAGTTGACATTAGGTTCGGATGGGATATATTTTAATTCTTAAATGATTCATTAAAATAAAATAAATTTAATTCCCAAACATTAAAATCACATTCCAAAACCTATTGTCAAAAGTGATTTCTTAAAATAATAATTTCCCTTTTTCTCCACTTTATTTTTTAATAAACTCATTAATACAAATTATAGTGCATATTTAATTTCCTAATCGTCTTATATTATATTAATATTTGATTTATATTTTCCAAAATTCATTATTACATTATTTTATATTTATATAATATGTTAATTATTATTTTATTAAAAATACCACTCCCCTCGTGTATAAATAAACCCTCACCCTTTCCTCGGAAAACCACTCATAACCACCATTAAAAAACCTATCCACTACTAAAATATTTTTTCTCATTCCTCTTTAAATCATTTGGTACACATTGGAGTAATCCAACACCAATCATCTAGGGAGTTTTTTTCATTACCCATGTTAGTGGGGCTCAAACCGCAATTATCCCAAGCCCACCTCCATAGGCCATGGGGTGGAAAATAGTTTCATAAGTCATATCTAACATGGGAGACATTTTCCAAACGTTCCAATATTAATACAACTGTACATATCAATGATGTTGTTAAGTGGTATAATTATAATAAAATATCTAATATCTAGAAAATAAATATTCATATGAAAACCCTATAGTGTTTACAAGAGTAAGATAATGAAAACTAAAACTAATAGTGAAAATGAAAGCACACGTAGAAATATGTCCCAAATAAAAAATGGAATATAATAGTTTTGAGATATCCTTGCTTCTGATCTCCAAGCTCTTAGCACTATACGTGGTCCAATTTACCATGTGTCGCGAATCCCCAATGTGTCCACTATCGACTTGTTTGTCGTCTGTGTAAGTTAAGTCACATGTAGAAAAATCCCTTTCATGGGTGAGTATATACATACCTAGTATGATACCCCAAAAATTGAAGGGGAATAATTAATTAACATGATATTAATAGATATATAGTAGACATCTCAACCTAGATTAAGAGAGTAAAAAGAATCAAACAACATGGGAACATATTTATATATCCTCAAACCAAAGAAACTCAAACAATAAATAAAGCGATGTCTATGTCATCGCTCAATCCATGTGATGAGTGTCATTATTCTAGAGTTTCAATTATTTATGTGAAACACCCCCCTCATCTTGTTATAATAAAACATCAAATCCAAGACACACCTCTCTACTATTCTGCACAGTCGAGGGGAAAAAAATCTTGGCAGAGGAAATATCCCTTGATATAATTGGAAGGTTCTACTACGTACATATCAAGAGGAACCATGACCATTACTTGTAGGAGTGTTCCACTAATGTTTTTGTTAGAGTGCCCATTCCCAGTCTCTACAAGAGAGTGACACTCTTGTAATTAGAAGATGAATCATTCCCTATCTGAGTAGGATGGTTTCAATCAAGTAGTTGTTATATGACACATGCCCTATTTCAAATGAATGGTTCCACTCATCTAGTTGAGATCCCTTTCCAATCCAAGCTGGAGGGTTTCACACTTGTAGTTGAGGACCCATGCCCTATACAATTTATATTGATTCACTCTAATAGTTTATAACTAACACATTCCTAGCTCAGCTATAGGGTTTCACTCTGATATTCTATCGAGGGCCCATGCCCTATCCACTAAGAGGATGCCACTATTATCTCTATAATGATCTGTAACAATCACTATCATCATAGATCATCTCCAATATAATCATAACAATATTAAGATATCTCATCATATCTAAAAATCCATTTTGGAGGCCACCATTTCATTATGAATGGAATAAAATCTGGATTGGCCCCTTGAGGGACAAAATGCGAGTCCAAATGAAGGAGATATGAGAGGTTGAAGTTTCTTCAAAAGAAAAGAAGGGGTACACAATAGATAATGGGACTCACATGGTGTGTTCTCCAACCCAATACCCTGGCCATTTCTTTTTTGGTAATGTAATTTATTCTCATGTTATCGTGTAGGTGGAGTACATAGTTTGCATCAACCATTTGATGTCCTAACCATGCTCCATGGCTCCATTTGTGTATCATGCAGGTGTCCATGTGCATTAGCACACAATATGTGCATAGTAATTCCAATTCCCATGTACTCTTGGAATACATACCAGAAATCCAACACATACATTATATGTCGTCTGTGGGTCCCACGTTGTGTTTGATAATTATATTTCCATGGAAACCCTATCTCTACATATGTGGGGGCTACACTCTATTTGTTCATCGAACTACATGAAGTGTAGTCATGTTTTTCATAAAATATCCAGAACTACTCCAGTGTTCCTATTCCGACTTCTCCACCATGGATATCACCTCTAAGCCACATGAAATTAGGCGAGATTTACTTTTTATCCCATTTATAGCCATTAGGTGGATGGAAATTGGGTTTTCATTGAAACTCTTAAATTCTGATGCATTGCTCGTATCTTCCATGTGACACCTCCATATATATAGATTCCATTACAACAAATTGATCACCCATAAAAAGAAAATACTCTGTATCTGTCACTAATTCAACATTTTTCTCATCACTGCGGATTCATCCATGAATTTTGGGGTCTGATCGGACTCGGTACCGCCCGAAAAAATTGATCCATGGACCCAAAACCCAATGGTGAAAAAAGTGAATATTCATTGGTATAATGGTATAAAAAGAGGTAAAAAAATCTTCCCCCAACCATCATGGACAATGAGCCTGAAAAGGGATATTCAGTGTGATAAAAACAGAATAACCCATTTAAATATTAACATGGGAGCATGGAATGGAATTAATAGAACATCGATCAAAAAAAGGAATGATCATGAAAAGTCAATTTAATCAATAAAGGAATAAATCATGAATTTTTGAGTCCTACCATGTTTTTTATAACTCTTACTTGAACAATTATTCATCTAATGGATAATAGAATTTTTTATGTTCACTATGTCTCAATCATCCTCAATCAAGAGTATTTGTCATCTAGTTTTGATAAGCCAAGAGTGGAGAGGTAGACATCTCTAAAGGATCCCAGGGTTGTGCAACTAGACCTAGTGATCATTTCATAACTATTTTTAACTATCGGAAATATAATTATTTTGATTAAATTAAATAAATATATTTACTTATTTATTTACCTCATCTCTTCCACTCACTGACGATTTTATCCAAATTCCCCGTGCATACATATATTACATTGTCCAAAGAATACACATACCATTCTAAACTCAACCTTGGTTTCATATTTATGATATGATATTCCATTTTAGAGTTATTACGTTTTATTTATGAATATTCACATTCCTAATATAATGTATATTTAATATTTTTATAAAATCAATTATGGGCACATTTGGCCTTGGAATCACACTATGTCTCATCACCGGTCTCGAAATATATATATATATATATATATTCCAATGTATTAATGGTCAAAAGCGTCTATAAATCATTCCCTATTTTAATAATTTTGTATCTAAAAAGAAAATATCTAAAAAAAATCTATCGGATACTCATCCCACATCTAGCTGTCCAGCTCCCAAGATCACTCTTGCAAGTTCCCCTTCCACAACAACAAAAGAACCAAGGGGATATTCCATTCACATTGGGTCCTCTCCAACCTATCCTTCAATACCACTAGGTTCTAAGAAAAATTATCTACATCATCAATTTCTATCTATCCCTAGTAAATAATGAGATTAGTGTCGTTAATGTATTTCCTCTGCTACGACATGTTGATGACGTTGTGCACCCACTAAAACTTTGGGAATAGGTTGAGGTGGTAAGCAACCTCAACAACCCTAAAAAATATCTTGAATGGCCGGATAAAACATGTGGATATATTTCCTTCATATCTAAATCTATTCAATTATTTTTTGGGGAGACTCTCAGGAAAACATTGTCGCCATGATTAGAATCCAATGGAATATTATTTCAATCTATATAACATTTCATCTAAATATTAGTTTTCCTCATCCCATCATGGATAAAATGGACCTTATCCGTCATTTCTAGCAGAATATATGGACCCAAAAGGGATGCCTCTTTGATCTCTTTCGTGCATAAAGGTTGCCTTCAGGGTCTCCTGTATAGTGCCTCAAATTGTGACCAGTCGTTAGTAGAGTGGTATTTATTATTTTACAAAAACTCAACCAAGGTAAATTTATCCCCCTAGCTCAATCCAATGTATTAGATTCTTTCCCTCATCCTATCCTCCATCACCTAGATAGTGCACTTGTTTGTCCCATCTTTTAGGGTTGAAAGCCTGTACTCATCCTCATTTGGGTCCTAAATTCCACATGCATAGCTCTCCAAAACCATTACGCTAATAATTCATCACATTCAGTGAAAATAGTACAGGGAAACTCAAGAAGGAAAACAATATCCCATTTATACATCTTCCACAAACTCTCCACCCAACATTGGTCCCTCATAGAAAGGAGGGGTCCTGACTTCATGAGTCGGTCAACAATCACCTAGATGGTTGTGTGGACCTTCTATTTCCATGGAACACCAATATCAATTTCAAATGATTTATTAACAGATTCCCACTATAGGATCTCATGGGGATACAAAGAAAAACCTATTGCAACATGGTCCACATCCTCTGCCTACTAATAGGTAACACACTGGGAGATGAAATCAGCCAGCTCCATCACATGCTGGACTACAAAAAATTCCACTTAAGGTATATATATATATATTCATCACACTAGTATGTACATCCAAACGAGATTTATGAAACTCCCTCATCACCTCCTCCTACATCGTGATTAGGACCTTTTTTCATCCTTTGAAAATCATGACAATATTCCGTCCTTTATAAAATCCATATAATGAATATCTTATAGATATATAGTTACAAAAGACCTAAAATTCTATGTCTTACAACATGGAATCTATCCCATAAAAGAGGAGAGGAGTAGTCGGCACCATTGAATGAAGAAAACATTCACACTTCTGCTCAACTATGGGCAGCTAAAAATAATCCATCTAGTTAGAAGGCTCCCACTCCAAACGAGCATGGGACTTCTTACTAATGGTATCTTCTAACAGATTTCCCTTTCCCTAAGTATATAATATCTCAATATAATATTACTATAGGAACTCCGACCAGTGTTGTTGTTCCAGGTTCCATTCTATATACATGAAAAGATACCTGAGACTATGATGGTTTGGGTAAACCCTGAAGTGCTCTCCCATAATATTGTTCATACACATCCTCCAAGAAAAGACTACCACTACCAACTCTAGGTTAGGATTCATAGAGTTCTTCTTGTGGGGTATTAATTTCCTCAATACATATGTGATAACTTCCTACCATTTCTTCAACATGTAGCTGAGCCCATCTCCAGTGGAATCACATTACACAATATATTCCACAACCTCCTTCTCTAGTCTCAAAATATATGCAATCATCATCCTTAGCCTCAACACCTTAAAGGCCCTCTGGAACATGTCTATCTAGGTAAATGGTTTCCCTTTTAACATCAGGGAGTAAAATAGGGTACAATACTAATGATGTAGACCATAAACCTCAATTATTACCTGACAAGGATAATAAAACTAGGCATATATGATGTGATATTAGGTGTCTCCCAATAATGGACTTCATAGATATTCACTGGTTCTACAACCAAACCAAGCTCAGAAATAAAGTTCCTAAATAAGTGAACATCATGAATCTAGAACTAACGGTTTAATTGCATTCAATAATGATGGTTCTCTCAGAGAAAATATTCCTCCTATGTGATTTTCATTGTCCAATTCTAATGAAGATTAAGTGAGCATGTCAATGTTGAAGATAACAAAATACTAATCCATGTATAGCTAAAAAATTTGGTTAATCAAATCCATAAACGCATTGGGGGATTTCAATAGGCCATATCGAATTACTATGATCATATAGT
Source organism: Viscum album (assembly GCA_963277665.1). Lineage (NCBI taxonomy): Eukaryota > Viridiplantae > Streptophyta > Magnoliopsida > Santalales > Viscaceae > Viscum > Viscum album. Next base: position 2,131,612,318 of record OY728120.1, read on the forward strand.
GTTCGTAGAGAATTAAAATTACCATATTTAGAATTTCAACCTTGAGAACACTCAACTGTTGGTAACCGGACAATAGATCAATCCTCAAGATCCATCTCACACATCGCATCAAGTCAAAGTGGTTTTAAATCATCCATAATGGGTAATTTCTCTTTAGTGTGGTCTGTTTCATGGGAAAATAATCAACATAATGATTTATTCTCCTATCCTCCTTTTTCATGAACAAAAATAGAGTTTCCCATGGGGACATGAAGGTCCTAACAAAACCATTCCCTTGAAGGTCCAAAAACTAAAACCTCGGTTCCCAAAGCTTAGTAGGGGACATATAATACGATGAAGAAAATATCATAGTAGTATCGAAGTAAAATTCGATACAAAACTCCATATCCTATATTATAGGTTTTTCTGAAACATCCTCAGTGAATAAATCCATGAAATTATCAATGTATGAAAGAATATTTATTCCTATAGGGCCTACTACACCGAGGGAGAAAATCATAAACTGATGGGTGATGGTTTTCATCCTCATTCTCTCAAAACAAACATTCTTTACAATTAGATCTCTCTCATCTACAAAGGGGATTCTCATTGCATATGTACAATGGAATATGACTTAGTTTTTGTGATATTATATCTAGTTTTGAACTGTGGAAACCCAATATATACGCATGATGATGGCATAAGGTTCCATCATGATGGAAAAATTTCTTACATGAACCTATCTATACTAATTTAAAGATCATACTACTTGAAAATAAATGATATAAAAGAAGTGTTTCTCTTTGGAAACTCAAGACAAAGCTGCTAGCCTAAATCCTAGACTAGGAGCTCTAACTACATCCCCATGAGTCAATAGATGAATGAAAGAATAAGAACTAGGTCTATTACTAATGAATAAATATTATAATAACCGTAGATCATACCTTTTATCATCTTGTGTGTTGTTGGGTTATAATATTCTATAGCCTGCAACTATTTATGGCCCCAACCACAAGATCCCAGAGATTGATGTTGGCCGCCTAATAGTGATATTGGAATAATCTTATATCATTTTACCCCACCCATTGGTCCTACCATTTCAATCCACCTAATAATCTATCAGCTCCACCTCCCAAGGGGCCACCCTACCCTCTCCTAGGAGATCCCTGATCATGATGTATCCTCTACAATGGATATTGGATTAATATATGAATATGCTCCTCAGTACTTCTAGTTGAACAACCAATTTCCATGTGACCACAAATTACACAAGAATATCAACTCCCTTACCTGGGATAACATGTTCATTTATTCTAGGCATTACCATGTTCATGAGCCCGATCCTAGGACGATCTTCTATTCAAAGATCCTATTGATTGGTATATCATAGCTTTTGCAGATGAAATAGACCTATGATGCCCATTTCAATCTCCTGACACCTGGTGTACCTCTAACAAGATGCTCTCTGTCACCAGTTCCCTCTCCAACCCCCCATCATAGAATGGAATTCAGAAAGGAACTACACTGGCAAGAATGTTTCTGTGGAGCCCATGCTCAGACATATCTAATTGAATGTATCCCTCCTATATAATATCAAGGGAGTACCGCGTAAGGTATTAGAACCTAGAAAATTATTCTTCTACAATCATCCCACCCTATTGTATCTCTATAATCTCATTAGTGTAAATATATCAAAAAAAGGAGGGACAATACTCCTCATGGAAAAACTACTTGATGTGAGGCCACGAGAGCGTCGAATCATTATGCATATGGGTATCAAGACTCCACTAGTTACATGTTGAAATATGGATGATTATGGCATCATTTGAAATCAAATGAACCATCAATTTCTAGATGAGATAAAAAAAATATAGATCGTTGTCTCTTGCCAACCCTCTACTGCCTAACGATCTGTCTTGTCGTGAAAACATAGCTGCCCTAGAACTAGAACACACGTAGTGCTCTAAGATAGGATTGATCCTAATATTTTTTTCCTAGTAATATGTACTACTCAATAGGTGGTGTTGGTGCTACCTATGCACTTATGGGGAGAATTGTTTAGGATAGACCCAAAACTGAAGCCTCGTCAGTCATCATATTTTCATCATAATCTATAACTGGTAACCTAGATGGCTATCATCACGGAGGAATACTGAAAATATTATCAATACTTACCACTATCGGATGATAATATATATATATAATGGATAGGTTACTCAAGGTGTATATTCAATGGACTCAATCTTATATTATGTATGTATCATTGATCCATGCATCTAATGTCTCGATATGATGAGTTGACAAGAATGTTGTCCATGTCTAAGTGAGTGGATATGTAGGCCGTTGTTCCAACATTGGGTTCCCTATCCTAACAGTGGTTTTCTAGAAACATCAAAAATATTTCCTTAAATCCCAACCAAATCATCGTATTTGGACTAATCCAAACATCATCTGAAGGATCAAATCAAATCTGATACCAATATTTCTTGATCGGACCCACTACGAATCGTTCCAAAACTACTGCAAGCCCACCTCCATAGGATAGGGGGTCGGAACAAGAACTAATTGGTATATCTAACATTGATAATATTTTCATAATGTACACGTATGCACACAACTGAAAATATCAATGTAGAAGTGCAGAGGTTTAATAATAAAAAGATGCAATATCTAGATTTCAACCATTCAAATTGAAGTCCTCTAGTGGGTAAAAGAGTATGACAGTGAAATCTAAAAGTAATGGGGAAAAATACACACCCTACAAGAATGATCAAGGGTCAATCCAATTATGATACCAATATTTCATGACAAGACCCACTGAGTATTGAGCCACTACTACCACATACACACCTCCATAGGTTAGGGGTGGTGACAATCACTAAAATAATTGTCTAACATTGGTAGTCTATTCCTAATGTACATGTACGCACACACCCGACCATCTCAAAGTAGAAGTGCAGAAGTATAATAATAAAAATATTCACTATATATAATTTAACCGTGCAAATAAAAGACCTCTAGGGTGTATAATATTAGGATATTGAAAACTTAATATAAAGGGAAAAAATACCCACCAAACCAAAAAGATGTAACATCCTATAAAAACTAGGAATTAAATGTTCTATGATATCCAAAATCCTGATAACTAGTCTCTCACCATCATACGTAGTCCAATTCAATAGGTATCCCTATCCTATAATTTAGTCAGCACTAACCTATCAGTATTCTGCATAAAACAAAAAAGTTCAATGAAAATTCAATGCATGAGTGATTATATACATATCTAGTAGGATTCCCAAAATGTTAAAGGGTGAGAAGTAAGAAAAATTATGGGAATATATAGATAGTATACATCTCAGCACAACAAAAGAGATTAAATAGAATCTAAAAACATGGATAGAAATATATGTATGTGTTCAAACCAATGAACTCAAAATAGGAGATAGGGTGATCTCCATCTCACAACCCATCTTAGGTAAATATTTCCATCAGATCATGAATATCGATCATCAATGCGCAATATCTAACTTCACTTCCCAACATAAAACATGAATGTAAATCCACACCTCACCACTATGTAACACTATTGAGCGATAAAAATATCTACATAGAGGACCCCTTCCTTGTTATAATAAAAGGGTTCCACATGGTAGATATCATGATGACCCATTCCCTATCTTAGTAGGATGGTGCCACTGAAGCTGTTAGTACAACACCCACACTTGTATTTAGATAGAGGGTCCCAATATTGTAGTCTGTAGAGGACTCATGGAATATCCAAATTCAAGGGCTACACTCAATTAGTTGAAAGAAAACCCATCCCCTATCCTAGAATATGGTTCCACTCATGTATTTGCGGACACATGCCCTAATACTGAAGGAGGGTACTACTAGGATAGTTTAATGAGGACTCATGCCCAGTCTAGCTGTAATGTGCCACTCTTGTAGTAGGGAACCCATACACTGACTCCATGATAGGGTAACACTCAGTGGATTGGTAGAGGAAACATTCCATGTCCCAGTATAACAGAGCCACTCTAATTTTTGGTAGAGGACCGATTCACAAAAGGGGGGAGGGTTTGACTCTAATACTCAATTAAAGACTCATGCCCTTCCCATTATGAGGTTTCTTATATGATCTCTCTTGTGATCATTCTTGGTCACTTCCATCATTCATGTTCACCTAAATAAGAGTCACACCTAGAACATCTCAAAAAATATCTCCAAAACCAACTATAGAGTGCATCATAACGTTATATGTGAAGAACACAATGTATATGCAAATATTGGTCCAAATTAAGTGTCCAACGATCAACATACAACAGGGTGAAGTTACCTAAAAAGTAATGAAGGGTTACACATTGTTTAAATTCACCCACACGATGTGTGGTCCCTCTCCATTGCATGGAAGTGTCTTTGAAAGTACCCGACTCACATGCCCATATATCCATATATGCCATGTAAGTGGACTATAGAGAGTACCACAACCACTTGGGGTCCTTCCCATGCTCTATTTCCATGTTCATGTATTTTCCATATGTATTATTACATTGACACGTAGAATATGCATGAATTTTTCCATTCCCATGGGCACCTGGAGTACTCATCAGGATGTCATATCTTGTTTCACAGATTGTGTCGGGGTACCACATGACATGTGGGGGTCCCAAAATGTTTGTGATACATATAATTCTATAGAAAAACTAACCTCATATATGTATAGGCTACGTGTTGTGGGTTCATTGTTCTACATGGTATGTTGTAAGGTTTTTCATAGAATCTATATATCTACTCTATCATTCCAAATCTAGACTCGCCGCATTAGATCTTTCCTCTAATCCTCCTTAACTATAATTATCATTCCTTTGTCCCCCATTTCTATCCATCTAGTGGATGGAAATTGGATTTTCATCTACCCAGTCGAATCCCAACACACCACACATATCTACTATTCCATGCGTCTTTTTATTTGGATTATATTTCACCAAAGAGATCACACATAACATGAAAATAATCTATATCCATCCCCAATTCGGAGTTCCATTCATCTTTTATAATTTTTCTGTGAAAATTGGGGTCTGATCGGGCTTGATTCTACTTGGAAAAATCATTCCATTTTACCATAGCTCAATTGAGAAGAATTAAAATAATAAAATAGATAAATGCATGAAAAAAATAATGTATTTTCAATGAATAGTTATTCAACTAACATAAACAGAGATATCTGGGGTGAGAAAAACATAATAAAACATTTAATATTTTACATGGGCTCACGTACCGGATCAATAGGAACATAGATAAATGAAAGGGATTATTATTCTTAATAGAATTAATCAATAGGGGAATAATACATGAATTAAAAAGACATACATGGTTTGGATCATTATTTATTGAAAAACGCACTCTGCAACTAATGATAGATGTCATTGTGTTTGTTGCATCTCAATCTTCCCCGATCGAGATTCTCTTCTTCATCTGATTTCAATTCACCAACAGAGGTGAAGAGTAATGTCTCTCAACAATCCCATAGTAATATGTATAATCCTAGAGATCCTTCCATGATGGTGTTTAAAAAAAGGAAATATAATTAAATCAAACAATTTAAACACTATATTTATTTATTTAACTCAATGCACCCGTCCATAAATGCTTTTATCTGGACACCCCATACTGACCTATTTTAGATCATTAATATTTTAAAAATCACATTATGGACTCAACCATGGTCTCATATTTCTGATTCAATATTCTATTTATGAGTTATCTGATTTTCTATATTAAACTGTGTGACTGTAATATAAAATATATTTATTAATTTTATAAAATAAATTCTTTGTATGTCATGCCTCAGAATCACAATGTTTATTAATTTCTATCACAAAAAAATTATATAAAAATATTCCAAAGCCTTACATAAAAAAGGGCCTTTTTGTTTTATGTGTCATACAATATAAGCTATACCTTGGAGTAACTATGTTTCAATTAACTGTTCAATTTTGTTTCCTCTTCTCTTTCTTTTTTTTCCAACCGACTCAGAAAACCTTATTAGATTAATTAGGATGATTGTTATTGTTATATTAATGATTATAACCTATTTTAATTATCATAATTATGATATATATAAATTCTAAACATCTATTTCCTACACTTTTAAAAATATCCCTTTAAAGGTCTGTTAACCCCTATGGAGACATTGTCAAGTCAATGGTATTAACCACATTCATGGATAGAAATTATGAATAATATATAATATATAAATATATAATTACATACATTATAAAATTCTAGTGTTAATTAAACATATGTATTAAAGAATTTGTACAAAAATAGAAAAATAAAAAAATGAATATTTAATGAAAACGTGATATCAAAAAAATCACGTTTAACATTTAGTGTTTAATATTGAATCCAATAATTATAATTTATAAATACTTGAAAAAATATCATAATTCTCATATACATATTTATATATATATTTTTTAATAATCGTAATTTTATTATTTTGGTTGTGGAAGAGAGAAAAAATAGGACTTAAGGTAAGGGGATTTCAAACCCAATACCTTTTCCATTGGTTTTCCCACATTCACAATATATTCAGTATGGATAATCATCTATTGTTACATAAAAATAATTTAATTATTCCTAGATTTTCTATTCTTGAATATACTTTTTTAACATTCATTTTTATTCCAAATAAAATCATTTTTAAATAAAAATAATGTCATTCCAAAAGATGTCTTAAACTCTACATGTGTTATTTATTACCCAAACAAAAATGGACATTTCATTCAAAGAGTGACCTCCATTTTTTTCATTTGAACCACCAAATATTATTCATTATTAAATTATTGATTAAATACATCTGAAACCCAATATATCATATGTTTAATTTAATGATTATGATTATTATACATTCAATGTGAAATGCTTGATTATTTAAATATTATGATGGGACAAGAGGATCCTGAATTATATAACCATTTAATGCATTGGGTCATGTAATAAATCTCATGAGATAATGTGTATTATTCATGATCATGATTCTAGAATTTTTCAAAATGATGATGTTAGGATTCTGAACATATTTTATACCTAAAAATGATGCGACATTTATACACAATATGAGTGGAATTTTTCCACTAAGACATGATGTTTCATTTTTAATCAATTCCACATTTATATAGTTTAACAAATGATTTCCACATGATTATGACAATGATCATATTCTTATGATGTGATGATGATGATTATGCTGAACCATGTTATATTAATCCATGTCCCTTATTTATCCTACAATTGGAATTTTAGAAGACCCCATTAATTTATTTATATCATCTGGTGATTACATATAAAAAGCATAATGTGAAGGAAAATATAAAAATATGCATGAAATAATTAAAAATGTTTTGGTTTTATTATTTGAAAGTGATTTTTGACCCTAATTTACCTATGATACTAAACCATTGGATCCTTGATTGGAAGTCTATTTTTTTATCAAAAAAATATTAATATTCATGTATGAAAAAGTCATCTCTCTATATTTAACAACAGAAAATATTTTCTCAATGGTGAGGATCCATCGCTCAGCCACTTGTGGATAAGAATAACCACTAAAATATGGTTTATTTTTTCTCAAGAATGATTCAAAAGTAAATTGTTCCCTCAATTTATCATTGGAAACATGGAATGATTCATAGCCAATGAATGTTGCCTAACCATTTTAGAGTGATTATTCTTTCCATATTCAATAAAATATGGTTTCTCATGTGTAAAATCAATTCATTATCAATCACATTATACATTAACATGAATCTTTCCAGTTTCACACATTGAATATAACAAAATATAATTGTGTTAGGAACGATATTCATAGGTAAAACATCATAATTATGAATAATATTTTATAGACTGTCTAAATCATGACACCTTATTATTTGAGACAATAGGATTAACCATAGTCTTTTATGATCGTTACCAAAACATTAGTATGTTATCTAATATAGGGACTCTCCCTAGGGTTTTCATAATATATTTCAAAACATAATATCCAATTATTGACTAAAAATAATCAAATACCAAATATAGTTGCCCAATATTTTCCTACAAAAATATTTTATATTGTTAGATGAATATTCAACAAATAATAATATAGTAAATTCCATAACCATAATGTGTACAATATTTTGATAATAGATATAATATATTTTTATTTTTGTAAATTTCACCATAATCTCCCATAAAGATCATACATAATAGTACTAGTCATAGGAAAACCCTACTTAAAACATTCTTCATAACCTGTGAGAAGGATTACTAAGAAAAATGTGAGATCATGTGCACGGTAAGGGTAAAAAAAGGATATGTCCATCAATGATCATTTAAAAGAATATTTTAATAGTAAAGGTATGAGATAATGGAAATGACATTCAATTTTCATAATCAGTCAAGAAAATATCATAAACATGAATTATCACATAAATTATTATCATTTCAAAATACATGAATCATTATCCTGACAACTCATCCTAAGTAAATCATGAAAAATATGTTTATGACATAAGTTTCGTTGAAACTATCAAAATTACGGAAATAATTTCATTTGTAAATTTTATCAATAAAGACCATTGTATTAGGAATCAACACATGCTTCCTATATTGGATCAAGTACATCCTCCTCAATATCATTTTTTATTTTGAAACACTTTTTATATGAAGTGAGAACCCTTGCAGTAGAACAAATTAAGCCCTAAAAGATATGAAATTTTTGTTAAAGAACAATTTGATCTGATTAGAATCTACACCCTAAACATTATCCTGGGTATAAAGCATAGCTGAGTGCCAGGATCGACCCTCAATATTTCTTCATAATGTTCCGCCAAGATTTCCCAATACTGCATATATTCCTCCAAGTTATTCTTCCCCATGTTGAAACCTCTAATCAAGATGCGGTTCTACCTATCTATCCATTTACCTTTCCCCTTTCTTGTTTCAACTCTAATAATTTTCCCCAAAAATTGATTAATGACTTCCTACAGTGCCTTAATATCTATGAATTGATCTGCCATTTCATCATATGAGTGAAGAAGAACATCCATGTGATTCATCACCTAAGTAATCTGTTTCTGATGACCAAAACGAGTATCCTCCTCTTGCTGATGCCCAGGATTCTGAGCAGGCCACACATCCTCACTATGTATCCCAGGATGGTGTGCACCCCCTCTAGGGGAGGTTCTGCCCTAAGGCGCACCTGACCGACCACTGCATGAGAGACAGACTCCCTCGAGGGAAATCATTCACATTTACATTTTTTTGAAGGAGGTTTACCATTGCTAGTGGACCTAGTAACTAGAGGACTATGTAGGTTTTAATAATCGTTCCTTGTGCGCGAACTCCAGGTATGTTTGTTAAAGTCGTCTGAATCTATAATGGTGTTTTCCCTTCCTTGAAGAGGATCTAAAATAATCCTCTACAATCCTCACTTCATTGGACTCACCTGGGGATTATGAATCTGAATCCTTAACTTGGTAGACCTACCCTCTCTTAGAATACTCCTCACCAGGACTGTCCTCCATCACAAAAGATTCACTAGGTGCATAACCCCCATTTTCTCCCAACACTGCAAACTGGTTTTGGGACTTCTTGAAACTCCCTCATGATTTTTCCTTCTCACCATAGGAATGTTTGTATTGCATGTCCTACACTGATGTGGCTGGATCTCTTGGTTGTGAAAATCCACGACCCATTTATAGGAAGTAAATTGGAGTTTCATCTGAAACCATGCTTTGGGGTTCCTCACCCATGTTTTTTTCTGCATCAACTACCTCAGTCATGGAAGCTTCCTCAAGTGGAAGCTGTTACATACCCATACCAATATCCAATTGCAACTCCCTCTCCTTGTTCACTTCCACTTCATGAACCAAGAATTTCTTCTTGCTGATCCAAGCCCTTCTGTCAAGAACCTCTCTAGAAGAACATGTATTACCCATGTCCTTTTTAATCCATTTTAAAAATATCATATAATTTTGGGTTTAGTTGAGCATCTGTTTGAGCCTTCTGGGGAACCTCCATATCTGCAACCCTTGGATCAAAAACCACTAGTGCATTCTCTCTCTAGAGTGGTTGATCATACACTTCTTCCATATTCAAGGTAACACCCTTGGGGCCTATAGGCATTACAGACTCACTATGAGTAGTAGGAACAACCCCCCCCCCCATGATGAGAATGGTTGAGGTGGCATACATATTGTAGATTCCCCATGCGTTGACATGAAGAACAAAAGTCTAACCATTATTTGGAAATCACTGGTTGTCTACAACGAAACTCCTCCCTCACTATGATCCATATCCAATCAACCAGAGGCTTAAAAACATCAACTTCCACACAAATGCATGGGGATATTGGGTGACAGACTGGGTTCGTGCGGCTATTTGAGCACACGATACATCCGACCAAATTTCCTATCATTCGAATGATGGAGGGGTATTGAAAGGGTAGGGGGTGGGGCAGAAAAAAATACACAAATTTCCATTGTTGGAGTATCCCGTTTTATATGGAATTCGTAGGACCATCGGAAAAGGTAGAACCGAGAGCCATTGAAGGTGCGAGGAGCTCTGGCCCAAGCTTGAATCAGGTCCTCCGATGATGAAAATCAAACCACAAAATGGTTGTAGTCATGAATCCCAACAGTAGCGTGATCCTGTAAGCCCCAGGCACCGAACATGAATCTATTGAAAGCATCGAACGATGGGCGGCTGCTCTTTAAAGAGGCCACCAATGTTTTGTTGAGGAACGCTGATGCTTCTTAGAACTCCAATAGTGAAAGTCCATGATTAGGGTATCCAGAGTGCAAATCGGGAACTTTAGGGCAGATCTCAATTCCATGGAAAGGCGAGAGGGAGTTTGGATTAGAGAAAAGATAGAAAGTATGCCTAACTCTGAGGGGTCCCTCCCCCTCCGGCAAGGGAAGGACCACATCTACATCCATCGCCACCTAGGTCAAATCGAAGCGTAGAGCTCCCGATGCCTTGAGCGCTATCCCTAAACCTCCTCAGTAATAATAACACAAACTTGTTACCCAAAACGGATCATGGAATTCATCTTTTTTCCCATAACGGATCATGAACATTGACTTCTTTCTAATAACCTTATATTTAGATATTATTCTTTACCCAATACATTATAAGGATATGTTAGTCCAACCATTAAAATAATTAAATCCATATATATGTGATCCACAATATTATAAAAAATCTAGCATATCATCATATCATAACATTTGAAATGATAATGGGTTCTATATATCACCAGGTCATATCATTACCCATAAAAATGGGTCTATAAAAATATCATCATCATAGATATAAACCATCTAGTGAAATAATTGTGATGGTTTCATTAGATAAAATCCATATTAAAACACAAACAATAGTAAATATTTTTTACTTTGATTAAAATAAATAATATTAAAAGATTACTAAAAACATTTCAAACTAAAATAACCTTCTATTTTCAAAATAACATTTCAAAATATTAAAAAATTTGTATGTAATAAAAAATAATTTTTCATTGAATATAACCTTTTAAACTTGTAAACGGATAATAAAAAAATTGAGGCAACATGATTGTGAGAAATTTTGTTCTGGATATATAAGGTAAAAATGTATTCCTTTCACAAAAATTCAATAATTTTATTATTAATAAAACTGTAAGAATATTTATTTAATTTTTTTAAAAAAATTTAGTAATTGGTAAAAATTTGTTTAAAATTCATAATATCATATTGGAATAATACATAAAATCATTTTTAGAAACTATATATATTGATGAAAAATGATTTTATACCGAAGAGAGAATTAAATTTTATTTTCCATTCAAACACTATTTTGATCTCGTAAATAATTTATGTGGTGAAAATGAAAAAGAAAAAAAACAAGATATATATAGAATAGATGATAATTAAATGGATTAATCATAGAGTGATCATATAATTTCATGAACATAAATTCAATTTTAATCAATCCTTTTTAAAATAATATTGAATCACAAAACCCTTTACCTAAGTGTCTCTATTCATTATTCTATATCATAACTCTTGTTTAATAAATTAAAATATATTTTACATGTATTAAATAGACATATTTACATATATAATACCATTAATGATTTATTTATGACATAATTTTATATTTTTATTAATAATTTATTATTAAAATCATAGTTCTAGTTTTTTACTGCTTCATCTTCCAATCACGTTTCGGTTCGGTAGTACTAGTCCTTATAGTTTGATCATGGTTCTATAATTTCCAAAATTATAGTCATGTAATAAAAATAATATATATTCATTATCTATATATTTATAATCGTTAATATAAATTACATAGTAAATGTTGAATTGTTGTATTCATAGAGATGGAAGGTTGTATGCACGAATGTTGTTTCCAGTTTTTTAATCATCGATTGAATTAATGGTAAATGATAATTCAACTTTTCAAAATATTTATTATAACATTTTTATCATATATAATAATTATTTACAACTTTTTTTCCATCAAATTAAATATTAAATGAAAAAATAATTACATCAGTTCGTGAGGCAATAGTCTGTCGTACTAACAAATGATGGGTTCATTTCGAATTTGCTGGGAAAGTTGTTGGATAAAAATGAATTCACAATAATATTAAAATTTAAGTAAATTTAAGACAATGATGAAATTATATTATGATAAATTCCATGATTATATTGTATTCAAAAAAGGAGTAAAAAATTGTGATCGGTTAGGGAAATCACCTCTTCATGGATGGTACTCCTCTAGATAACCTCTTAAGGAATGTAAATAAGGCGTTTTGGGAATGTCGGAACCACTAAAATGGGCCTATGTAGGTTTGAAAGAGAAATTTATAGAGTATAGTTCTGATAAAAATCGCAATTCAATGTGAATAAGAGATGGGAGAGGATCCCTTCTATAATAGAGGGGATGGGAATTTTTGAAATTTAATAAAAATGAAAAAAATAATTAATTCAATATCAAGGGAAATGGTTCATAAAACCCTATATATTTAAAAGGTATGGAATGTTTGAAAATATATTTTACCATTTTTCATATTGTAATATTTTTAGGAGGTTTTAAATGAATAAAATATTATCCCCATAAAATATCATATTTTCAATTTAGACACTATTTACTTAATTTGGCATAAAAGACTTAAATGAAATGTTTTAACTCAAATATAATATTATAAAACAATACTAATTTGTTATATTTACAAAAAATATTCATTTCACATGTTAAATATTAGAGGCCCCATTATTTTATTAGTACGTTATCTTTTTAAAAAAATTGATAGCATATGTTACACACAACACCTAGTTCGAGCGCCCCATGATCTACCAAACTAGATTTTTAAAAAATTGGTTATGAATTTTATTAACACAATTAGGAAATTTATATATTTTATCTTTCAAAATAGTAATCATTCTTAAATTCAGAATTACAATATTACCTTAGGGTAAACATTCGATACTTTTCCCAAAAGTTTCAATTTTTTATGATTAGTAAAAAATACACCATTGTTGTTAATAACTAAATTTTTCATGTAAATAATTAATTTAAATTAAATTGACTATAAACTCAGAATAGATAAATAATAAATATATTAATCAGACATTGTTCAATGGAAATAGTTTTATAATAAAAATAGATAATAAAATTATTGAACTTTTGAATGTCTCTTTACCCACCTCCTAGCCAAATTTGCAGGATTTGTATTAATTATAAAATTACCCCTTTTATGAATTGAATTTAAAAAAACATATATACATGGTTATAATAAGTATGAAAACACTGGTCTATAGCATCATAATAAATTTTGATGAATAACATTAGTAATTTTCTTTTACACGGGTAAAGGTTAATATGGTAATTAAAGGAAAATATAATATTATATATTTTTTGAAGTTACCCTAAGACTTGTAAAAATTTAATTGGATTATTTTTCGACCAAATTCATCCTTGGGTAGATTTTAGGGACCCCTTTTAGCCACGTGGATGACATAAATATATTTTAATATTATATTTAAATAAAATCCTATTTTTTATACTTTTATTTTTAATAATTAAAATATTATTATGTGGTTATATGAGTGAAATGGTCAACAATAAATATTAATTAGAAAGATGAAATTATTATCTAAAATATGGTAATTCATTTGAAATTTTAATAAATTAAAATTAAAATTAAATGGTGACATTATCATGATGTAGAAATTTATTTATTAAATAGAGAATCAAATAAAGGATACTAAAAATATTTATATAAATATAATATGAGTGAATTAATGTAATCAATAAATTTTATTGATTAATTTTACATATTCTAAATTTTTTATAAGCCATGGTTTGAATATATCTTGTTGATTTGTTTTTTGTATAAGAGGAAAAATGAATAGTGTCAAAATTGATGTTTAAGATATTTTAAAACAAATAATATTTTATTAAATGATATCGAATTTATAACAATATATATTATATCAAACAAATATATTATAATGTTAAAGTTATAATATTGATACATTTTTAATAACTTAGTGGACACTTTTCCATGAAAATGATATTAATATTTATAAAATTAATGACTCTAACAAAGTGTCACATTCTCATTTATTATAAGTTCAATAATTTCATATAGGGATAACCTAGAGATAAATTAGTTTAGGAAAAGTCATTGAAAATATAAAATATTTATATTTACCATTTTAATTTTTAATAGTTTTTAGATACTGAATATTTACAATAAATATTGACACAATATGGAAGAAGTAATTATTTTGTAAATAGAAATTCCCAAAAAATGAAACTAAAAATATTATAAAAATTTTAACATGACATAATTGATGTGATTAAATAATTTTCTAGGTGACTATGAAATATTAATAGTGTATTAAAATGTTTTTTTGAAGTTATATTTTGTTATTTAAAATCAATATATCAAATAGTGTCAAAATTGACTGTAATGAGATTTGATAAAAATAACAATTTATTAAATAATTTAAAAATATAAAAAATATAAAAAATTAAAAAGTTATATTTATAGTATCTAAAATTACATAAATGTTCCATTTATGGAAAATTTACACCATATAAGTAAATATTTCTAACCATTTAATATTCAGAATATTTTTACCATAATAGAAATTATATTGAATAAAAAAATATAAATGATAATGATAAGGTTTAAAATAAATTCAAAACATGTATAAAGTTTATTCGATGAGTAGATATAAACTCATAATCATATTATATTTAAAATAATTCACATCATAGGCATTTGAATTGAAAAATAATTTATATTAATTTAATATCTTGAGTGTTCTTAAAGTTCCCCTCACCTCTCTTATAAAATGTAATATATCCTTCTCTATTATTCACACATCAAAATCCACTTTCCTCAGAAAAACCAAACAATTATCCTACTAAATTTAATAAAATCATCCTAAATGTCATACTTTGGGTAGAAATCCAACCTATGGAGTTCTATTGTGAAAATAAAATGGGGACACTTAAAGAAAAGGTAATTGTTTAACTAATTCAATTCTATTTCTTTTCATCTAAAAACATCATATTAATTTGTTGTTTCCATAATAAATTAATAAATCTTATATTATCTCTATTTTTATAATTTATTATTATTATTGGAAAACTATATTCCACCTTTTAGCCTTCCTATAATAAAATAATATCATCATTTGTGTGTAAGTACGGCTTAACATCTCCACATTGTGGTGTAATATGGTTTTCATCACTAATTTATTTAAAATTATATAATTACGAATATAATTGATATAAAAAATCTATATGAAATGATACTGATTATTTATACCTAACATGCCATCCATTTCCATTCCCATTTACAATTATGGAAATGATAACCTTGCTTGTCCGTACGTACGACTTCTCGTCCCCACGACGCGATGAGATTAATCCTCAATGTTAACCATTCAAGAATAATTATAAAAATATATATAATGAATAAGAATGAAATATATTAAATAATAATTCTATTGTATTAATATATATATATTTATATATATACTTACTTCCATTTAATATGATAAGAAAACATAAGCAGCGTTCATGCATACGTATGACCTACTGTCTCCATGAACAGTGTATTCCAATTAATATTTCCATATATTATATATATATATTCTGAATATATATAATATATGATTATTTTTTACATTCAGGATGTATTTAAATCATGATCTATGTAATACGATCAGGAATAAACAGTAAAAACACATAAGATAAACAAAGAAATTATTACCTGAAATGTGGCATTAACATGGAATTGTGAATATATGGGTAATATAAAGAAAAAAACGAGTCATATATGATATGATAGATATTATTAAGATTCATTTTTATGTTAATAAAATTTTTAAAACCATTCAATAATTGTTTCATACACGTTTGTAGAGTATCTGACCTAAAGTAAGGGAATTTCGTCTCACTTTTAATTATCATGAGATATAAGCCATTTTCACCACATGTTTCTAATCTGTGGTGTACCGAAATCTCCTATTATATATTATATAATGAAAACATTTATATTCATGTTTTTTTAATATAAATTTGATGATATTAGGATTAGTATTTAAATGTTCAATGTTGTTTGGGACACAATGAATGTTAAAAAAATTATCCTTTCTCCATTTCAATATTATTGATAATATCATAATAATTTATTTATTTGGTTATAAAGGATTATAAAATTAATTTTATATCTATTTTTAATTTCATTAAAATATATTCTAAAGGAATATTTTCATGGTTTTATGAAAGGGAATCATTAACTAAAACGTCATTTTAAATGTTTTAAATAATTATTTTTTTAAAATATTTCTCATTAATGCCCATGATTTCAAGATGGATTTATAGATTAATTTATATGGAAGTTAATATTTTAAAATTTTAATTCTTATAAAAATATTATATGTGGTATGACACACTTTTATTAATAAATATCTTCTAAAATGTATTTTGTAGAAGTTTGTGGATTTTGAATAAATGATTTCATTGAAAATGGGGAATTTATTTGCAGATATTTTTAATGATTTTAATTGAGTATTTTCATAAATTTAAATATCCTTTGTTGCATAAAATGATTATTTGATGTTAATCTCTACTAATAAAATTTCCCATAATTTTTTAATTGTTTTTGATCAATTTTATTATTGATTTAATAATTAGATTCCATTCATGGTTTATGGTAAAAGTATACATATTTCAAATACTAGTTTTTCAAACTACTTATTATTTATATTATGTTTCTCCATTTTCATATAAGGAATGTATTGGAATTATTATGGGATTGGTGGGTCCCTATATAGCCCCTTGATACATTATTAGGTCTTCTAAGACATACTAGTTTGGATTTTTACCTATTTATTTATGGTCTTTTCATGAGGCCTTGATAGTTTAGTTATGATGCCAAGAATTTTGAATTCCCTCATTATGTTAATTTTTTATTATTATTAAAAGTAAATATTAGACAAATAGAATATCCTTGTGAATGTTTAAATGGAATTATTTTATTTGTTCATATCATATTATGTTGAATATTATTTTTAAAAGATTAAGTTTCTATTTTATACCACACCTTAAAAGTTTATGATTATTTTTGAAAGCTTATGCGGTATGTGTTACCTTTACTATGCATCTGTGCTCAGCCCTTTCATACATTTTATTTTCCTGTAATTCTATATAGTGTTTTATTATTTATTTCAAAGGTTATTCTTGGAGAATAATAGCATTCCCAAATAATTAACTACGTTGCATATTATGTTTTGAAATTTAATACAATGTTTATATATGTAATCAATTTACCAGGACTGTTGAACTAATCTATCCATGAGTTAATTATTTTCTATAACCATTAAAATGTTCTAAATGAATTCAATTACTCCTTCCTTCTAGGGTAGAGGCATTAAAATAAAAATCAAATTATTGCTCCTTTAAAAATTTTAGCAACATTTAATATATTTTTTAATTGGGAAAATACATCATTGGTGTTTCAAAATAAGTTAATATTATTATATAAGTTTTAAAATATTACAAAAATTTATATCATGAGAAATTTTTTATTCATGTTTAAATATACTTTCATATTCATTCATAAAATGTTTTCCCCTATATGGACCCATAATAGAAATTTATAACTAAGAGAGTAAAATTTTTTAACTTTATTTAATTTAAATATTATAAATGTCATTTTACGGTAAAAGATACCATAAAAAAATTATAGAATATGATTATAATGGTCATATTCCCTTAATATAATATGGATATATATTAATAATTATAGCTTTGTCACCAATTTTTAACCTATTTTATCCCAATGTACCTTTTAGTTGGGTGAAAATTTTCACTATGATTTCTATCCACATGGAAGAAAAATCTAAGTAGAATTTTTATCAAATAGGATCATAATTGTTAAAAATATAGAATTAATTTTATCAAATTAAATTTATATAATTTTCAAAAATTAGTTTTAAATTAAGCATTCAAAGCGAGGCATAACCACTTTTTATAAAGAAAACCTTTTTATGAATTAAACTATATTTTATTCTCATTGTAGGACTAGAAAAAAATATAAAATGAATTGTAAATTTTTTTATTAAAGATAAATTTCATTTATATCATTCACCAATATTTATTTACTTAATTTACTAATGTACAATTTGTTTTTGTGCAATGAAATAATTTTTCACAAAATATAACACTTATTATCAAATAATTGTTATTTTCAATTATAATCATTTAAAAACCATTGAATTAATTCTATAAATGTATAGACTATATAATTTTCATAATTTAGTTAGTTATTGTAATGTCCCAGATCATGGTGCCACTCAACGGGTGCCCCAAACCCGGTTGGTCACATGACCTCAAGCGCAATTCCCCAAACACCAGAGGCTGCTAACTAGCAGCGAGGGCCTAGGTTTGATAGCGGGGAATCTATGCCCTCATTTTTTCAATGTGTAGCATAGTGGAAAAATATAAACATACCAAAAGAGGAAGCAGTAAACAATACTAAACTAAAAGGACAACGGTACTAAATCAAAAGATAACCAGCAGTCATACATATATGATGATGTAATATGTCCTATTTCTAATAAAGCTATCAAAACATGATACACTGCGATCAAATACAATACAGTAAAAAATACCAAGTACATCAAAGCAAACTATTGCAGTGCAGCCGGAGCTCCGAAGCATCGCAAGCCTATGCTCAGTCCCATGCTCTTCTAGCCCTCTACAACAATCATGTAATTGTATAGGGACCCTTTCCCTTATCAACACCTAGAACAATATAATCTATTTGGGTCCAAGACATGACCCAAATAGGGTGTGAGATATAAATCCATGTTGGAAACCACCAAAGGCTCGTTCCCAACTGTCAGTGAGAATGTGCAACAACGGTGTGCAATAATAAAATGCAGTAAACTAGGCAGTACTCAAATGTAACTATCTCTATGAGTTATATTGCATTTATATTAATTATTTATCAACTCCATGCTTCAGGAATTGCTTGGAAGGTACCTAATAATAAATCACCATAGTGAATACTCAATGTAAAAGTTGTCCTCAGACATGAAAAACCATTCCCTTGGGTAAATAGAATCGCAAACCTCAGTTGATTTCCCTCAGGCATAATAAATATTTCCCTCAGGCGTACGAGATAAGCCCATGACACACAGAAGATACTTCCCTCAGGAATAAGAAAATATTCCCTCAGGATAAACAAGCACTTTCCCTTAGGAAAAACAAAACACTTACCCTCAGGATAAACAAAACACTTAACCTCAGGATAAACAAAACACTTGCCCTCAGGCTAAACAAAACACATCCCTTAGGCTAAGCATGTAACCAGCACGAGCCCAACACATAAGAAAGAAATTCTACACACATTTTATCTCATGAAAACTCAATCATGCTAAAAACATGACATACCCACATCTATCTTGGATAAATAGATAAACAAGGGAAAAACACCCATGGGGTGGCCCAGGATCCAAGCAATGACCCTAGAAAGCAGTTTTACATATTCATTAAATTACCTATGAAATTATAGGTTTATAATTAATCGAGGCCTCAGCTATATGACACCCCAAACATGGGCGCATAAGACCATGGTACACAAAAACCACAATTAAGTTGGAATTAAACATTAGACCACGTACCTCGATATCCACTGATCGATACACGCGAACGATGCATCCTGAAACATCTATGAACAACGTAGATCTGGGTTTAACGTTCAACCGTTCAAACTCAAATTACTTCCCATAGAGAAATAATTGGAAATAAAGGCTCAACGAGAGTTTAGAACTAAACTGCATGGTCCAATGAAGACCATCACCGAAGGAATCTGAGTTTTGGTGCATGATCGGGAGCTCCTCCAAGCTCTGGCCCTCTCACCCGCGCTATTTCGATGTTCTATGCTTCATATGTTGAAAGGGGAGGCTACTCCCGTTTTATGCGAAAAAAACTACACGACATGTACTATCAAGTACATGACTTGTACTTTTCATTTTCTAAGGGTTCCTCTGGAGGATACTTTTCACCGCCTCTTTGTTCATCTGTCGACATGAGTACACGACGTGTATTTCTGAATACACAACATCTATTGTCGCTCCACTAGCGCCTACTTCAACCGATTTACTGTTCACCTAGAAACTGATTTCACAGAGTGTATATACTATATACATGGTGTGTAGACAGATTTTACACCCTTCTCACTGATAGGCCTACACACCCAGTATACTCATCCCACATGGCCAAAGTACACGACGTGTGGAAAAGTACACAGCATGTACCCAAAAATTTTGGGATTTCCCCCATTTTCCTAATTTCTTCATAAACACTTAAGGAAAAAGGAAAAGAAGAATCTGTAAATAAAGAATAAGAACTGAGTTCTTACAAACATCCCCCCATAAAGAAATTCTTCCCCGAATTTCCCTTCCAGGGGTGGTGACATTAAAGCTGAGAAAAAATATGGAAACTGAGCACGTACGCCAGTCTCTTACTCCCATGTTTTGTCATGCACTCGACCATGCTGCCATAGCACCCATATGAGAGGAAATAACCGGCCTTGGAGAACCTTCATGTACCTATCAACAATATGAACAGGATGGTCCTCAAAGGATGCATCGAACTAATGTTCAACCATCTCGGGCTGAAAGACGTGAGATGTGTATGAGTGCTAACGGCACAACTAGGATTCATGGATGATGTCATGTAGGGTCTGGTACCTCTGTGGTAACTGCAACCAATAGGCAACTAGACCAACTCTCTCCAGAATCCCAAATGGACCAACATACCTCCGTGAAAGCGTACCATGTCTCCATATTCGCCTATGTCCCAACCTTAGTGAAACACGTAAAAAAACATGATCTCCGACCATGAACTCCAAGGGTCTTCTACGGCGATCAACATAAGATTTCTGATGAGACTGTGTAGTATCCATACGCTTCTGAATCAACTGGACCTGATTTGAAGTCTCTTGCATGAGATATTTTCCCAGTAATGCTACCTGACCTACCTTCAACTAGCACAAGGTTGATTAGCATTGTCTAATATATAAAGCCTCATAAGGTGTCATCACAATAGTTTCCTGAAAATTATTATTGTAGGAAATCTTGAACAGGTGTATGTGCCTCTCCCAAGAGCCCCCAAATTCCAGGACAAATGAACACAACATATCCTCTAGCACTTGTATCGTACACTCTGACTGGCCATCGGTCTGAGGGTGGTATGTGGTGCTTAGACGCAACATTTTACCTCGTTCCCTCTGAATAATATGCTAGAAACGAGACATAAAATGGGAACCCCTATCTATATTGATAGAACGAGGGACCCCATGAAGACGTACTACCTCTCGGATATACAACTTCCCGATCTCATCAACTCCGAAGGTCTCCTTGATCAGAAACAATTGAGCTACCTTTGTAAGTCTGTCCACAACAACCAACACGACATCATTTCCTGAAGGTGACCTCATAAATCCGGTCCCAAAGACCATCGCGACATCCTCCTATTTCAAAGAATAGAATGGGTAATTTTTGTAACAGTCCGAGTGGCCTCTGATTCCCCACCTTCACCTGCTAACAGATGGAACATCTTGTAACAAAACCAGCTACTTCTCTTTTCATACCTAGTGACCAATACTGACATCTCATGTCACAGTACATTTTGGTAACCTCGGGATTCATAGCCCATGGTGAATTGTGAAATTACCACATCAACCCCTCACATATATCCCCTTGAACCCACACTCGTCCATGGATACACAGTACCTCGTCATCGCTTATCGTCCAACTAGGAGGAGGTTTATTACTTTCCACCGACTCTGGTAAAATTAGGCCTTCTGAATCAGATAGTTGTCTCATCCTCACTCTATATAGGAACATAGAAGTCTCATATATGGATTAATGATAGGCTATCCCATGACTATCTTTCACCATTAAATTCATATAAGAGAACAGATCCATGAGCTGCCACTCACCACTGGCCTCCTGCAATACCTGTATCTGATCCTCCTACTATGTTCATCAGAATTTTTTTTACCTTTACCAGGTGTATAGGGAAGCTCGAAGTTGAAGGACTGAAGGTATTCAACCAACCTTCACAATCTCAAGTTCCGGTCACGCTGGGTAAAGATGTACATGAGACTTTTTTGGTCAGTAAACACCATAAAATGTTCTCCCAAGTGATAATGTCTCGAACAACGTAACACATAAACAACTATGGCCAACTCGAGATCATGCTTCGGTTAATTCTTCTCATGTGGCCTCAACTACCGAAACCTGTATGAAATTACTCGATCACCCGGCGTCATCACTGCTCCCAACCCAATACCTGATGCATCACAATAAACTATATAGATCATCCCTTTCTCTAGAAGTATCAGGACTGGTGCTAATGTCCACTTTCCCTTCAACTCCTGAATGACTGTCTTGCAAACTTCTAACCAAACGAACATCACACCCTTCTTAGTCAAACCCTTCATAGTGATTCTAAGTGAGAGAAGTCCTATATAAATCGCATGTATTAACCTGCCATCCGTATGAAACATCATATTTCAAACATGTTCTTAGGATTCTCCCTGAAAACTATTGCTCTCACCTACTCTGGGTCCACCGGAACTCTAGCTTCCGGGATGATATGACCCAGGAAATGTATCTGGTCCATCCAAATATGTCACTTTGAGATATTATCATATAGTTGATTCTCTCTCAGTGTACTTTATATGATCTCAAGATGGCTAGCATGGCCGTGTCGAGTCTGAGAGTACACCAATATATCTTCCATGAAGACTACCATAATGTAATCTAGATAAGGGTGGAACACACGATACATCAGATCCATGAAAACTGCTGGAACGTTCGTGAGTCCGAATAGCATAAAGAAGTACTCGTATAGACCATATCTGCTCCGAAAAGCTGTAAGTGGTATGTTAGATGGTCTAACGCACAACTGATGATATCCATATCTCAAGTAAATATTCATGAACACTCGTTCTCCTTGAAGTTTATCAAAAATATCATCAATCCTTTATAAGGGATATCAGTTCTTAACCGTCAACTGGTTCATCTTCTGATAATACATGCAGAGTCTGAGGGTATCGTCTGACATCTTCACAAAAAGGATCGGCGAACCCTAAGGAGAAGTATAGGGTCAGAAGAAACCCTTTACTTGAAACTCCTCTAACTTCCTCTTGAGATCCTTCAAATCTGGTTTAGCCATCCTATAATGAGGAATAGAAACTGGTGCCACTCCTGGTACATGCCAAATAAAAAAATCCACCTCTCACTCTGGAAGTAGACCTCAAATGTCATTCAGGAAGACATCCCTAAAACAATTAACCACTGGAGGTAAATCCATAAAACAAGGTCCTTGTTCATCCAGATATAAACTCTCAATCTGGGTGGTCACTCCACCTTTCCCACGATTCTCGGGTCTGGCTTGGCTCACAAGGACATCCCAATCACAATTGTATAGAAACTCTCCACCCTCTGGTGATGTGAAACTCACCCTGCGATGATAACAATCTAAAGAGGCTAGAAAGGGTAGCAACTAGTCCATCCCGAGAATGATGGCATAGCATGTCATCTCTAAGACATAGAGGTCCCCTAGAAAGTGACACCCACCAACCTCAAGGGGGAACTCCCTGAACTAATGCACACATTCCGTTATAGATTCCATTGGAGGGTCTAGCTTCATAATATTAGAAGAATAAGAAACACATAACACATTTCTCTCCACAATAGGAGAAAATATAAAGCTATGTGAAGCACCAGTATCAAAAAATACAGCAGATAAAACATAAGAAACTATAATAGTACCTGTGACTGTGGAAGGTCTGGGATCTTGCCCCTATTGGGTATGTTGCACTACATATGCCTACCAATTGTCACGGCCCTGTGACATAGCCTGACTACCCTAAGCTGACCTGGTATGCTGTATGTGAGATCCTGGTGTCTGGCTACCACGACTACAACCACCACCTCGGCCTGAACGTCCTGACGTATTCCAATTCTATGACTGGTAAGAAGAAACTAGTCTTTCTCCCACATTCAGAGTCTACAAAGAACCCCTCTCACTAGCCACTGGTGGAATCTCCCTAAAATAACATTCGAGATGGACCAGCATGCCGAAAGCTCGGCACTCCATTAGGTCATATAGACAATGAGGTCTATTGTGCCCCTCTTTTTGACACTGGTAGCATATCACCTGGCCAGATGAAGAAATCTTCTTGATAGTAATTCCATCGTGAGAAAAATCCAGCTGCCTCTTCCTCTTACCAGTTGAAATAGTACTGGAAACCAATGTCGAACCGCTCTGGTCCGCACCACTAGTTTCTCTTAGGTTTCGCTCAGTTATCAGATCCTAGTTCAAAATAGCAAGAACTGTAGGCATCCTCAAAACATTCACCAGAACTCGAATGCCATATTTAATACCATCCTCAATGTTTCCAGCCTACAACATATCAACACCCACCAGAACATGTGCATAACGCAGTAGATCGGTGATGCGGATTGAATAATCCATCACTGACATGGCGCCCTACTGCAGATTCCTAAACTCTTGGGCTCAATCATCCCTCAGTGTCTCCGGGAAGAAGAATTCATAGAAGACTGACTGATAATCTTTCCACACCATGACTCAGAGATTCTCAATCTGGGTGGTAACATCGCACCACCTCTTGGAAAAATCACGCAGTATAAATGTAGCGAGCTTGACCCTCCGCCCAGGAGGCATCTCCAGATGCCTGAAAATATTTTGCATAGAACCCCTCCATGATTCCATATCCTGTGGTCCATCATCCCCTAAAAATGTAGGTGGATGCTGCTACAAGAATATATTTGTTAGCTTTTCCATAGATGTGGCAGTCGGTGGTGCTCCGTGGATGGTCTGCATGAACTTCATGAAGCCATCACAGAACTGTGCATCATCTCTTGTGTCTGGTATAATGGCTGATGCTGCATCGGGCTCTAATGGAGGATCAATTTGTGACACTTTTAGAAAATTATTTTGTTAAAACAAATTTTGTTTAAATCTGTATGTCAAAAATTATCATGTCATGAACTTATGTGAATATTCTATAAAAAATTATTTCGATGAATAATGGAAGTACTAGTGTTTATTTTTATTTATCTTAACATTTAAATTATTAAAAAATGAATAATCTGTTTAAATAATGTTTTAAAAGAATGATGTGTTCAATTATATTTTTATTAATCCATTTTATTTTATTTTAGTCTATTTTATATTGAATTTTTATGTGAAAACTTTATCTACTTTTGAAATCATTTTCCCTATGAAACTCCACATTCTCATCGCATATGCAGCTTTAATTTTATTTTAAATTATTCTACATATATGATTTTGAATATATAAAAATGTATTCCATATCTACAAAAATAATTACATATAACATAAAATAAGTTCAACTTATGTTTTGAAAATAATTAATAGTAATAATTATTGAAATTATTTATCTATGTTCAGGTAAAAATCAGTTTATATGGGGTTAAACTAAAAAGGTATGGGTAAAAATGAACCAAAAAATATCTAAAACACATTTTATGGACATATATAGACCATATAAACTATAATGTTTATTAAATACCCCATTTTGGGCATTTTTTCATATGAATAATGTGGGTATACATTATTATTGTCAAAAATATCATGTCAATCATCTACCTAGGTTTTAAAAGGGCTACCTATCTCCTCTCATCTTGACACCATAAAAAACATTTTTTTTAGACAATAAATACCCAAATAGATATCATACATAGATACTCACATCCTGGAATACATAGTTTGATAAAAAATGGATCCTACAAACGCTATTGGTGCAAACCTAAGCAGGTTTCTTGGAGAAGAGGTAATGCTCTTCAATGAGCGTTTCTTTATTTTTTATTTCTACATCTCCATAAAATATTTTTAAACCGTTATAATATAATGAATAGGTATATAAAATATGACAATATTTTACTATGTTATGATGATGACCAAAATCCATATCTAATTCCCTCATATGGGAAACGATAATGTTGCTCATGTGTACGGTGGACTACCTTCTTGTGAACTGATGCAACATGTTTTCCACCAAAACATCTCATAGTTGGTTTTCATTATGAATATAATATATATTTAGGATATTTGTAACATAAATTTACTATTAATAATATATTCTCAAATATACATTTTTTATTTTTCATTTTTTTGGGGATATGATAATGTCGATCATGTGTACGATAGACTACCTCCTTGCTATGTGATGTGATATTTTTTCACCTACATTTTACAAGGAATGTAATAAGATATAAATTTAATGAATATATATGATATATAGGACTTATAAATGATTATATAAATGGAATATATTATTTACCTTTATTTCTTCTCCACTCTCGAGAAAATGGTAACAATATTGATGTGTATGTGTGACCTACTATTTCCATGAATGGTGTATTTAATTTTATAACCCTAACAATTTTAGATTACTATAAACACATATATAATTAATTTACATGATATTTATATCACCCATGAAATTCTGGATATTAGCGAACTATGATCATTTTTATTGGACCCAAAATAAAAATTCAAAAAATATGTGAAAAACGATGTAGTTATTACATAAAAAGAAATAATAATAATAATTTTTAAATAAACTCGTTATAAAATGGTATTATTACATTATATATGATATTATATACATTAATATGGTTCTATAATTGATTTATAATAAATTTATATTAACTATACAATATACTATAATTCTTTTGAGGAAAGAAGACCTCAAGGTAAAGTATTATTGTCTAAAATATCATTCTTTGGACATAAGTTATATTATGAACATATATTATTCTATGAGGTGAATATACATCAAAATGACCTCTTATATGATGAGTTTCATTATTTTAATTACATTAAACGTTTCATTTAACATTATTATTTAATGGGACCTATAATTCAAATGATACCAAAGTTGTAATGGTTTTATGATACAATCTCATCGTTTATTGAGATTGTTTATGTTTATACTTAAAATGATTAAATAATAATATCTAACTATTAAGAAAATAATTATTTTCCTAACATATGGTAGTTTCGTGGGAAAAAGTTTTTCCATCCTTTTTTAGTCACTTTATTCACTAAATATTTCAAAATAAAACATTTACGGATATACACCTTATTTCTCTATTCGGTTGAAAACCCTTTATCATTTATGTTCATGTTCTCAAAAGATGATTTCAAAAGTTTCTTAATGTTACTTAATGACTGTTTAAATTCATTTTTACACATTTTTACACATCAATAATGTTTTCAATGAAATATTTAAGTCATTTTTTAAAAAAAAATCACAATTGTATTTTACCAAAAATGGGAAATGAAGCATTGTTTTTATGTATACAGAGTTTCCTACCATTATGGCCAATAAATTATTCCAATTATTTAATTATACGTTTCAATGGATATTTTCAATGAAAATTATTTTGAATTTTTTAAATTTTTTAAATTTTCATAATTGGAAAGGGTATTTTGATGAGGAAATACTTTAAATGACGTTTAATGGACCCTTTATATATTTAAATGTTTATTTTCTAAGATAATGAATTACAAAATATTTAATAAATTATTAGTTTAAAAAAAGCTGATTTATAACGAATTTTTATTTTCTTTTTTAATTGTTCTATTAATCTTACAAAATTATTTTTTTTCTTATATAAAGTCTTTTTATTTTATTATCTTTTATTGGAGATATGATATAAGGATACCATTCATATTATTTTATGGATGGTTCATTTTTAATATGACAACAAGATTATGAAAATCACTTCTCTTTTATTTGTTTCACCATGATAAAATGTTTATAAAACATGTTTCTTATTTGATATGTTATTCTATGATGAAATGATTAAATAATTATGAAACATGTTTTTTTCTATAATTTATACCATGATTAAATGTTTGTGAAACCCATTTCACCTCATGGTTCTAATATAATTATTTCAACTATATTTACTGATATATTAATGATTTTCAATTTATTATGGACGGTACCTATATCGTCCTCAAATTCATTGGTTAAATACTGATAACTAATTATATAAACAGGACTATAATGGGGAGTGAAGCTAGTTTAGTAAGGGACTATTTCCAAAATGATATTATTAAGCGTAAACCATGAATATTATGATGGTTTTAAGAGTTAACTTATTCAACTATTATAGTCTTTCAATGTGACTTGAACAAGTTAGGAAATTATTTTATATACATATGTTTATGCCTACGTTTTTTGTATTATTCCATTGTTATGCTCTCAGAATTCATGTTCTTTGATTTCCTTATGATTAATTTTATATGAACGTACAATAATTATTTATTGACTCAATATTATGATTGGTAATATGAAATGTATTTTTTTTGAATTAAATATCTTCTTCTGGTGCCCTTATGCTCCCGTTTTTTTAAGAATATTGCTTGATTGCCCCAATTGAGCATCTCATCTCAACCATTCTTTTGTTTCATTGCCCCATCATATGAATAAATTTTTTGTGTATGGTGTGTATAAGAAGGGTGAATATTATGAATAAATTATTCAGCGATAATGTAGTTTACATGTGAACTATATGCTTATATTTACATTTTTTCAAAGGCATTGTGTTATTATGATCATCAAGAATTTATTTTTGTAATGTAGTGAATGTTAATATAAATGATAAAATATCTATTTATGAAAATACTAGTTCTATATAGTAGGTATAAAATTATTGGTTTAGTTAACCTTTCAAAATAAGGGTCATATACAATATTTATATCCCTAAGGATATATTAAAGGTTAAGATTAAGGATGAGTAAAAGTATATGAAAATGTCATGGAATTTTTTTAAAGAATCAACAATGTGGTTTCCATAAACCTAAATCACAATAAGGATACTAAAATTTAATTTGGCTATATAAAATAGGTACCTATTCGTAATAAACACTAAAATGGGATGATTGAACTATATTTTATTTTCACCTCATGTAAAAAATGGGCCATACTACACCCCAGATTTGACACTCTTGGGGGATAGGATTTGGAAATTTCAAATCCCTTTTGGAACCATCATAAAAGATTTAAATAGATAATTAATATTAATGAAATATAATAAACATATGTTATTATATATTAAAAATATTATGTAATGATTTAGACAACCTATAAGTTGTTTTTCATATTTTTATGTGGTTCCCTGCTATGATTTTTGTTTCTTACTCTATCAATTTTGTTTTAATAAATTTATGGAAACTAAAAAACCATATTGATACTCATTGATATTGAAAATGAAATGATTATTCTCCTATGAAACCAAATGTTAGAGGATATAAAATGAAAAAAACTCATTGTTATGCTCACAAAATGAACTAAATCAATAAATCAAGCTGGAATTCCAAACAAGTAATGGAGGGAACAATATATTGTTTAGTTCTTCGTGAGGTAATGTACACCTTCTTTCCAGGGTATTTTAGTCATCTAGTTTATATATAATAGATTAGTACAACTAAAAAGATATTTTCCATTCTCTAGTGTTTTGAACAATAAAAAAATCATTTACGATGATTATAATTTTTTAGGAGAATCAGATCAATGGTTGGCTCTCATCAAGAATACCAACAAGAATGATGAAATTTACTCTATAGAGAGTTATGAGTTTAAGAGATTATTTTTTTAATAAAATATATCCCAAATATTATTTATACAATGATGGATAAATAATTTCTTGTTTTAATTCAGAAGGATGATAATTCTTTTGGTAATAATGATACAAATATTAAAAAACATATGAGGTACTCTTCTAATATTATCATATAACATGAATGTTGGGTTGATTGATTCTTCGGTTATTAAATGAAAGTCTCTAGATTTTGTTACACAAAAGGTAATTCCTTTGCATTGAATATATCATTTTAAGTGCTCTCATGGTGTAAATGTAGAATAGTGTTTCCCATAAATCTAAAAAATTTTATAGGAAAAGGATGATGGAGTTCATAGGAAACTATAAAACCCATGTATAGAAAAGGATGATATTTATTTAATGCTAAAAATGTGGAACGAAACAAGTAAAAACAGAAATTATGTGGAATAGTAAATTATTTTACTGTGGAAATCAAGGTCACAAGTAAAGAAAATGTCAAATTGATTGGAATTATTTAGATAATGATTCCAATAGATAGAAATATCCTCAAAATTAACAACCCATACTACATTGATTTAAATGAAATGGGTATTGTTATAATTCTAATGAGTTACCCAATATTAAGGTTAATGATGATGATCTACAATTTCAACCTCATAAGATAAGAAACCAAGGAAAATATCATTTGATAACTATTTATGATGAGGGGTGTGAAAACAATATGGGGAAAGGTACGCCTTCCATCAACTCAAGAAATTATAGCGTCAAATTTTACTCTTAATGTACCCATTCATTCGTATATGAAGTATTTTATATGAGTATAATGATGACACCCCAATGAATTGATATTGAATTATTATAGAAAAACCAAAATAGTTTGATGATCTCATCTCACGTATATGATTCTTCTATATATTATGTATTTCAGATCATACATCCTATAAATCATATCCTAATTCCTCTTTTGAATGCGCCGTTATTGTAGGAATGGACGATATTTCATTACATAAATACAACATATAATTGAGGAGGAAGGGATGTTTTGTTTTATATTCCAAACCAACCTATGGTAATTTATAATTGAGATGATAAATATGAACTCTTGATAAAAATATCATCCATTTTATGAGTTTTCATTCATAATAAATAGGGGTTTTTATCTCAAATATTTGTGGAGAAACTCAACGTCGATGATATTCCTATTGTTCAAGAGTTTTATAATGGATTTGTAGAATATTTTCAAACAAATCCATTATAATTTAAAGTTGAGATCTCAATAGAACTCACACCTGGTGCCACCCAAATATAATATATTTTCTATTGAATTTCCACAATTGACTTATAAGAATAAAAGAAACAACACTAGGAGATACCTGATAAGAAATTCCTAAAAAATGATTTATACCAACAGAAATGTATTGGTAGATAATATATAAGTTTGTAAAAATGAGCAATTCCAACAGATATTAAATATTATTGGTATTTATTTTAATCACCAACTGTTATTCGTACCAATACATCCATCTATTGGAATTGATCATTTTACACCAGCAAATCTTTTACCAATATTTAAATCTATTCCTTTACCATACTATTACCAACACTTTTTTCCAACAATTAAATCTATTATTAATAATAAATATTACTAGAAAATAATTTATCATAAAAAAATCTATTACAATAATACATTCAATGATAATAACCAATTAAAATAAACCAATATTTTTACTTAGATTATTATTTTTATGCTGAAAGTCAATATTTATGGTTTTATTACAAATACATCATTAATTGATTTTAATTTTTAATTTTCTCTAAGTAACATTAATGCTTATATTTTAAAATTATTTTCATTTAATAATCATTTAAATACTATATATAAAATATTGAAATCATTATGTAATTTAAATTTTATAAAAATAATAAATATAAACATGATAATAAATAGAAAAGTAATAAACATAATTGAAATATAAGTAATAAATAATTGATATAAAACATAATTTACATTTATAAATATAATTGAATTTTTTTTATTTTATAAATAAAATATATTAATATTTTAATGTCTAATATTTATTATGTAATTAGTAACATATTGAAATTTTATTTTTTTGCCATATTTTTTCATATAATTAATTTTAAAAAATTATTATTATTTTTTGATCCACGGGAACTTTTGTGATTAGCTTCATTTCACCAGCGCACATGCTTCATCTCCCACAAACCTAAATCTCCATCATTGAGGTTTCTTCCGCTTCGATCCACCCACGAGAGGCACCAAAATCATCTTCTTCCAGTCCCATCCACGTCTTGGTCAGTGGCACCGACTCCCTTTCATCCCCTCAAATACATACACATGAAACCCTATTGATTCTACTTCTTTTCAGAAAGAGTGGCACCAAAATCTTATTATGATTTCCATGATTTCATCCTCCCGTCTCCCATCATCTATCTGGAATCCTGATATTTCATCTTATCCTCACCTCTTCCATGACCAATCTTCAAATCAGCATTCTCTTGGTGTATCCTACCCATCGTATTGAACAGTTTGAAACCATAATCAAGTGGCTTCCCCTAATTAACTTCCAGTAAAGTGATGTTGATTGAAAATATATCTCATTATCATGACAAGATTTCCCTCTCACACTTTCCTCCTTCAGTCATGTCCAACTCCCTCGAACCCCTCAAAATACCTGATATTTTTTTAGCTGATGGTTTACTGTTTGCCATTGTAGATCCAAATAAGTGTTATTTTGGCTTTATGTATAATTCATGTTTTCCTCTTCATCGATCCACATCCAATAGGAGATGGGAAGGGATGCTAATATGGTCACAGTTTTATGACCATCCAATTCCATGACCCATATCTAAGTTAAGGTTACCCACAGTTTACCTTTACACCCATTCCAGGCTTGGAAAATTCATTTTCACTATTTTGTGTTTCACAACATACACACACATTAAGGTTTTACATGCATGGATTTTCAATTAAAGGATTCATGTTTTCTAGATCATCAAATGAACCCACATTATCACACCGTGGTTCCCTTCATTGCCTAAATTTCATTGAATCACATAAGGCCACATCCATCCCCCAAATCCCTCCACCTCATATGATTTTTGTATCTTCATGTTTTTCTATATCATTGTTTTAGTAGTATACTAACCATGCACATTTTCTTAAAATTTTAATTGTATTATTTTTTATCTATTTTATATATAAATTTTAACTATCATCTTTCTTTGATCATTAAATTCTCACATCAATAGTGCACAAAACAATCATCTTTCCTTTCTTACCAACATAAAATTTCTTTATGGTATGATTTTTGATCTCTGTCCAAATAGGTGTTTGTTCTTGTGAGTACCCTAGGAAATTTTAAATTATGAGTTTCCATGGGCTGCAGGTTTATTACATTCATATTTACATAACATTAGTACCGGTGATGTGATTGAATGAAATTACCGGTATGTTTTCATTCATTTGGAAACAACAGTAGATTTTGTCAAATCATGTATTAGATTTATATGAAATAGGGTATTGGTAAATTACATGCATTTTTTGAGTTCTTATGGTCTATCACAGCACTAACCAGTTGAGACGCATTCAAAGTAGGGGTCCTCTATGGGTGAACCCACTCCTAAAGCTACACCCTCCAAATACTTCTTCATCAACTACCTTGGATGGATGGAGATCCTACATGGGATTAAATAAAAACCCCCAAATAAGTTGAATGAATCTTGTAAAAAAAATAGTTTCCTCAATGGGACTCTTCGTGAAACCAAAAAATAAAATATATTAATTTGACCTCGTATTCATGTTCAGTATGCATCCACTTGTATAATCATAAAACTCAAAAACTCTTTCAGGATGCAAGTGGATGAATTGTTTTTTGTTGAATCCAAACAGGGATTCTTCATGGAAATTACTGAGATATATTTGATAAGATGGTCACTGGAGACATGAGAATTTTAAGAAGGACAATATGATTTTGTATAATGCAATTGTGGTATATCTTATTTAATTAAATTCATTTAAAATGTTTAAATATAATATCTTTTTGTGAAATAGAATGTTTTATACAAATTTTCATTAACTTTTTTAAGAAATGGAATATTTTATTCCATTAATATTAATTAAAGTGGAAAACAAAAAATCCAACATTCCCATTAATCCCCCTTAAACTCATGAAAATATCACCTAATCATTTAATAATCCAAGCACTCTAATTTTTTAACCAAAAAACGCATTCTGTGTAGTTTTCAGAAATTCTAACACTTATTACAACCAATAATTTGATTAAAATGGTTTAAAATTCAATATCATCATCAAGATATCATTACCAAGGCATCTAAAAATTCTAACATAATATTTAAACATATTTCAATGTTCAAATACATATCAATTTTATTTTTTTCACAACAGGAATCATGTTACCTTTAATAACAAATAACCACCCCTTTGGAGTAGATTTTAGAAATTATATCACATATTACAACCAATTTATATTTTTAAATAGTTTAAAATTAAATATAATCATCATGAAAACATTACTAAGACTTTGAACAACTGTAAAATGTTAAATAGTTACATCAAATCATTTTCATGCAGTTGTGTTATTTAACAAGAATGATGTGGGTTACCACACTACTCAGTTGAGTTGACTGCTTCTTTAAATTTTAGTGTGTTTCTGCATGTTTTTTGGGTGTCGGTTGATGATTTTTATATACATTCTACTGTATTTTGATATTTATGATGTTATTTGGATCACATTTAATAGATACCGCATTTTCAATTGATGTGATTTTGAGAGGACCTTTTTAGAGTTTGTAGAAGAATCATTGGTTCCAAATTTTCAAACTGAAGTCTGTAGTTGTAGGTTGTAGCTCTTGGAACTCTCTATTTTGTGTTGTTTATATTCTTATGACTGGGTAAAAATGTTGAAAGTGTTGATGAGATTCTTGAACACAGACTTGTCAATGTTTTTTTTGTGAGTCTTGAGTAGTTTTGTGCTTTACAGAGAACCTGATTATTGTAGATGTTGAACATTGTGAAAGAAGACTCTTTATGAACTCTGATGATTGAGAGTTCCTTACTTATGTTGGCTTGGTCAGTACCACATCACCTACATCTGGTGATTTGTTTATAGGATTATCAACATCATCTTCCTATTTCAAAGGTGTATTCTTCATTTGATAAAGTCTATTGTGCACTTATAAAGGTAATGTGATGTCTTACACATAAAGATGATTTACTTTTAAGGATTTCATTTAATGGCCTTATCTTCACTTTTTGATTCTTTCTGATCATTGGGATGGTTATATTGCGATAATATTTAATACATTATTTTTTATTAAATTCCAGCTAACTGTTCCGTTGGGGTTTTCTATTCCACACTTTGTCTTAGTTACCATGGAATTGAGTTGATGATATTTATTGAGATTTTAAAGGTCCACTGGAAGGTGATTTTTAAGGATGTTTAATGTGGGTGGAAAGGATTTCTATGGAGGATACTGCCAATTTTTTATGTGGTGGATGGAAAGAAGATAACATTATTAATATTTCAGCTGTGTATACTTCTTAAATATAGATGTTTGATTTATGATTTTTAGTTTTGAACTTTATTCCTTGATGTTTTGATTTCATTTTATTTTGAGATGGTGTAAGATCATTACAACTCATGTTTACACATTATCCTTACATTTCTTCAATAAATTTTTGAGGATCTGGGATGGGAAACCATCTCATATCACTAGCTTTTAAAAAATAGATATGAGTTATTTTGTCATCTGTTTGTGTGAGGGACAATTTTTTTGGTGATGGAAGCTCTTGATGGAATCCATTTGATAGTCTTGACGTCTTTCATAAAGTTGTTTGATCTGTATTTTATAGTAGTTATAATGAATTAAAAAGTATAAATTAAATTCCTCATTTTATAAAATTTTAATTTTATGGGTATTGTATTTGAACCTATAATTCATTGAAGGATTCATTTGAAAATATTTTTTACATCTATTTCCACTAGTATTGGTCTGTTTTGTGGTCTTAGGTTTCAGTTATGTTTTCTTCTGAATTTTCAGTGATGTGTGGCTTTTTTGGTTTTTGTGTCATGTATGATGGGAGTTTTTTCTACCCAATAGAGCTTTTGATACTACATATTTCAATTAATACATTTAAATTTCTTATTGATTTTGGGGTCACATGATTGGATGGGATTCATGCATATTTCAATTGATGAATTTCACTTTCTTTTGGATTTGGTGGGTGCAGGATTAGATGGGCTTCATAAATCATAGTCTGAGCCTGCATGAAGGCTACATGATGGAGGTCCCACCTTTGCTGATGTGTTTTTGAACACTTAAGGCAATGATTTTTGAAATTTAAACTCAACATCTTTCACATGAATTTTGAAATCATGGTAGTTTATGGTCCTCATATTTTCTATTGATCTATCTTCTTGAGGCTTGTGGATTCACACCTATGAGTTTTAATTCCATATTTTGAATTGGTATGATGTGATTGTACTTTTTTTTGTACCACCATCAATTCCATATGATGTAAGTGTATTACTGTCACTTTTTTTGTGTACATCCCTCAATTCCATAAGAGGTATTTTCTCATCTATTTTCTCATCTATTTGTTCAAAGGATCGAGCTAACATGGATGAGGTTGGTGCTGACATGGATGGGGTTGGAGTTGGAGCTGGAATAGACTATAGCTGGCATGGATGGGTTGGAGCCGAAGGGGACATATACCGGAGCTAACATGGATGGGGCTGGATCTAACATGAATTTTATGGAGCTAAAAAAGACATGGATGGATGATGCTACTAGGGTTGGAGCTTGCTTCTATGGGCTAGAGATACTGTGCTAGAGTTGTTGGAGACGATGCGTTGGAGCTGTAGGGGGGGTTGATCCAGTGTGGCGGGGGGTAGAGTTGTCCAGCGAAAAAATGGGTGGGGGGGTAATAATTGTCGAAGGGTGGGGATCCAATAGGTTACGTTTGTAATTAATTTTATTATTAATATAATTAAAAATTGTGTCGTTTTAAAAGTGTTAAAATCCCCTTCAGTTTAATAATTAAAACATCTCTATTATATATGATAAATTAATAAATGTAATATGAAATTTTACTAGGAATAAAAATTATAATTATAATTTAAATGTTATTTATAATAAAAGATTACATATTCTTAATATTTTTACCAACAAATAATTTTGTCACAAAAACATGTTGCTAAACACTTTATCCAACATATATATTATCTTTTGGTATTATTATAATTCTAACAGTACTATTTTATCTTTCGTTAAAACATTTAGTGACAGAGTTTTTACCAACAGTTTAGTAACAGAGACATATATGTTGGTAAAACGTTTTACCAACAGATACTACACTTTCATCAATAGATATGTCCATATTGGAAAAAGTAAAATATTTTGTAGTGGTCATGTGTATCCCTTTAGGGTATTTATATTTTTTATGAATGATAGATGGATGTGACTCTATATTGATTTGTAGGATATGAACAAGATCATGATAACATACAAGTTTCTTATACCCAGTATCAATAAACTATTTTATCATCTTAATAGATCCCAATTGTTTTACAATGTTGAACCTTTTTCAGTTTATCATAATATGAGGGTCAAAAGAGAAGATATATCCCTGAAATAATTCTGTAATAGTTATGGACAATGAATATAGAGTGGTTCCATTTGTTCTTAATAATTCACCCACTACCATCATGTATTTAATGAGTTCATTCTTTAACAATTACTCGATTGATTTTTGGTAGACTTTATTGATGATATTATTGGGTATTCAATGAGAATGTAAGAGAATAACAATATCTAGGTCATTATAATAATATCTCTAAGGAAAATAAAACTATATGAAAAATAAACAATTATGATTTTTGGTTGAAAATGGATATAGTTTTTGGTCATATAATATCAAGAGAATGTATATAGGTTGATCAATCAACGACAGAGGACATTAAATATTCTAACAGACCAACACCCATGACTGAGATCCATAATTTTATTACTTTGGAATGATATTATCATAGTGTATTGGATAACTTTTCGTGACTATCTAACACACTCACCATTTTATTTCATAAGGGAGCTATGTTCCTCTAGATTGATGCATGTGAGGAAAAATTCATGGAACTGTAGGGATGATTAGTCAGTACACATATGCATATGTTACCCCATAGTGGATAATATATTTAATCTATAGTGATGTATCCAAGAAGGTATTTGGAAGAATTATTAATGAAAATGAATTATCATGAGAAAATTTATCCAAAACACTTCAATTATATCTTTCCAAACTAATAAAACTATGGATATCACCCAACTCATGAGAATTTAAGGTTCATGAGAAATTTCACCCAACTCATACTTTGGAGTTGCTACAGGTTTTTATTCATTAGTGATATATTGGGACCATATGTATGCAATGAAGTATGATATATAAAATGATCTCAAAAGTTTAAAGTCTACATTTATAGAGAATGAGTTTAATATTAACTAGAAAACATGGTTAATGTTGATTAATGATTGTGACTTCATGATACATTACCACATTGGGAAAGTGAACAAGGTGGTCGACGCTTTGATTCAAAGGGTTCATACTATCTTATCTTGGAAGAGGATCAAAAAAATATAATATTAAATGAATTTCAAAATATGAGTTTGGAAACAGACAAGGAATGGGAGAAATCATATATAAGTAAAATTAATGTTCAAACATATATATATGTGAAGATTAATGATTCATATAAGGATAATGTAGAGATGTTAAAGATAACTATAAAAGTTATCGAGTTTAACAATGATCCGGATTGAATTATAAGGTGTATAAACCATCTATGTGTTACATACATACAATATTTTAAGAAGGATTTGATTTTTTGAATGAATTTTTCTTCATTCTCTATTCAACCTGAATGAATGAGAATGTATATAAATTTGGAAGAGTATCATTGGGGAGATGTAATGAAGAGATATATCCAAATATTATATCTCTATTCATCGTATATTAGAATGTTAATTATGAGAGACAACATTGTAATGATATGTTACATTTAACAACCATAACAAAATACAAAATTGAAAAATATCTCTATATATTTTTTCATTATAATCCCCCAAAAAATAAAAAGGGTATAATGTTAAATGGGTTATTGTCGATCCCCATAAAAATTAATCATACATCATTGCTATCAGAGAAGACTTCCATCTTGTTCAGCTTTCCAGAATATTATTCTAGGATGTCGTATGGTTTCAAAGAGTACAACTTTCCATTGTGTCTGATCAATATCTGATATTAGCCTCAATGTTTCATTGAGTCTTCAATAATATTTGGATACATAGTTAATTTTCTTGATTTTATTTCATCTATAGATATATGGTTGGTCTATGAGAATCATTCAATTCCTAGAGGATAAATTGAGATATTTATCAATGGATTTCAAAGGTGGTTGTGATCAACACCTTCCTCAAGTTGATTTTTATCCAACAAATTGATTTTACTAGATCATTTAGATGGATCTTTATAAAATTCTCTATAGAAAAAGTGTAGAATATGCACATACTAGAATGATATTAGAGAAAAAAATGATATTAGTACCAAAGATAGTTGATTAAATTGAATATAAAGTTAGATCCATTGAT
This sequence comes from Viscum album, assembly GCA_963277665.1. Taxonomy (NCBI): domain Eukaryota; kingdom Viridiplantae; phylum Streptophyta; class Magnoliopsida; order Santalales; family Viscaceae; genus Viscum; species Viscum album. The sequence continues at coordinate 2,131,652,244 of OY728120.1, forward strand.
TAGAAAATAATTACAGAATAATGTTGACGGAATGGAAAATACATAACATGATTTGGAATTTGAAGTTGGTGATAAGCTGTTTCTAATAATTTCTCCATATAAAAATCCTATGAGATCTAAGAAGATAGGGAAACTAATCCCTTGGTATATTTTCCCTTTGGAAACTCTTGTTCATATTGGGAAGGTAGCATATAAGTCGACAGTTCCACAAATCCTCTCTCAAGTCCGTGATTTATTCCATGTAATTTTCATGAGGTAGTACATACCTAACCCTCCACATGAACTGAACACATAGGTCATACCGTTAGGGTAATATATTTCTTAGGAGGAACATCCAAAAGAGATTTTTTTTCATAGAATTAATGTTCTATAAAACAATCCCACTCGTTTGTTTATGTTTTTACTGAAACAACATGTCAAAATAAGAAATTTGGGAGCCTAAGAAAATAGTGATGTTGAAGTATCCCATTTTTTAGTATCTATGTAATTATTTTGTAGTGAAAAACTCATTTTATTTGGGCAGAATGTAACACTCAATATTTTTATGAATTTTAATTTTTGAAAAATAAATTATATAATATCATTCATGCCATGGAATATATATTTTATCTTTCATTATAAACAATACAGAATATATCTTATATACCAATCCTCCTTGAATATTAATAAACCATGATATATAATTGAATATATTATTTAATTGAATAAATTATTTCCTAGATGTCAAACATATACATATGAATTGTTATAAATACAATTAAAATATAAATTATAATTGCTTTATTTAAGAAAATTAATAAGAAAAATTAATTTTGGAAAGGAATTTATATATTTAGCATATATTATTTTCTCAAAAAAATGTATTATTATTTTCATTTTATTAAATAATAATAAAATTTAATTATGAGACTATTAGAAAAATAATTTGATATAATAAAAATCATTTTTCATATCTCAATGTAAACATTATCTTGTAGTGTATATTCTAAAAGTCTTTGGAATGAATTTTTTTTACATAGTTGAGAAAATAATGGTTTTTATTATGATTTTTCTCTTCATTTAGAAAATTTGAATATATAAAAAATTAAAGGATTTTAAAATTAATTATTTTTTTCAATTAAATATTTCATAATAAAACAATTTCTGTTGGAATAAATTTCATATAGAGTTTTTTAATAATATTCAACATAGTAAAATGTTTTCCCTTTGAAAACATTATTTCCCATTATAATTATGGGATTAATATCCAATTAAATTATTCCTCTTCAATGAGTTTTATTTTGAAAAACGAATTTTATATTTAGAATCAGAATAATTTATATTATTTGATATAATCAACTTATTTTTTTTCCAATAATTATTTGTAAAAATAGTACAATTATTTACAACAGTTAAGGTAAAATTGTGATTACATGGGGTTTAAACCAAAAACATAAGGGAAAAAATGACCGAAAACAATTCCAAAACATTTTTAATTGAAATTTGTTAGTAATATAATCTATAGGGTATAGTAATAACCCATTTTAGATATTTTTTCTTATGAAAATCATAGTTATGCTTTATTATTTTTCATGTTTTCCTAGTGTGTCCACTCCTGCACTTATAAATGGTCACCCCATATCTTCTCCTATAAACACATTCAAGGAACTTGGATTCAAATAATAAATTTCTAAATAACATCCTTACTTCCCTCCTCACATACTAGAAACCATATTTTGATCATAAAACCATTATATGAAGGCTTTTTGTGCAAACCTGAGGAGGTTACCTGATTAATGTTTAATAATAATCAATAATAATTTTTTATTTTATTTCATCCTACACCACATTAAAATATTATTAAAACAATATAATATAATAAACTATGTATACTAAATATAATTAGATGTTTTTATTCTATCATCATTACCAACATCAATTTCCTCTTCTATAAAATGGGAAATGATAACATCACTCTTGTGTATGGAAGTTAACCATCTCATGAACTGATGCGACACGTATTCTATAAAAATATATCTACGTTTGTTGTGAAGACAGATATAATGTATATTTTTGATATATTAAACATTACTATATGATATAAAATATATTAACACATGTAACTTTTTTACATTCCTTGTGTGATATGGTAACATTGACCGCGTCTGTGACAGACAACCACCTCGAGAAGAGATGTGATATGATTTTCACATACATTATACATGTAATGTAATAATGGTATAATTAATTGAAAATATGTGATATATTTTTCATATAATTTATTATATAAATGTATTATATTATTTACCTTCCATTCACTTCATCTATCAAAAAATGGAAACAACATTTTTGTGTATGTACGACCTACAATCTCAATGAACTAGGTATTTTATTTTCAATCCATACCTTTTATTTATTACTCTAAATAAATATATATTTTAATATATATTATATTTATATGGTGGTTAATATTATTTTTATTATGGAACCAAGATCAATTTTATTGGACCAAACATAATAAATTAGAACATATGGTAAAAATGAATTAGCTATTACCAAAAATGTAATTTTAAAAATGAATTATTAATAAATGGGTATTAAAAGGGTATCAGTACAACATATATAAAATTATATATAAAAATAAGATATTTAAATTCATTTATAATAAATTTATATTAATTATATAGGATTTTGGAGTGTTTTCAAGGAAATAAGATCTCATGGTAAAGGATATTTGCCTCAAATTGCCTTCTTTGAGACCTGTGTTATATTATGAACCTAGGTTATTATATGTGGTGTATATAATCCAAAATTTACACGTCATATCATGAAATTAATTACTTTCAAGGAATTAATATTTTCAATTTATTTTATTCCTCAGTGGGACCTACGGTTCAAAAGATACCATAGTGGTAAGGGTTTTATGATACTCTCTCATTAATTATGATCATTTTTTATGTATATAATTATGATGATGAAAAATTACGATATATTTATCAAGGAACTCATAATTTTTTATATGTTTTATATTTCATGATAATACATTTTTTTAATTCATTTTCTGGTATTCATACACAAAATATTTGAGAATATTTTATCTTAAAAAAACTAACATATTTTATCTTTTGTTCAAAAACCATTTCTCATCCATGTCTATATTTTCTAAAAATGATTTAAAAATGTTTTAATATTTATAAATTATTACTTAATATCATCTATACCCTCGTTTTAATTTTTTTATATTTTACAAAAGGAATCATCATGTTGTTTTAGAAATAAGGCTTGATTCGATTTTATTGATAATGAGAACAGATTACTAATTTTAACATGTACAAAATTTCCCCCTCCCATGACCACTCTATATTTTTTAATATTTCATTTTAATTTTAAAATTATATTTTTAATTAAAATGAATTTGGAAATATTTCATGTTTTAAAAAAGTGTATTTTCAAAGTAGAAAGTGTATTTTCATCAAAAAGTTATTTAAATTTACTTTTTAGTTGTCATTTTTACATTTTATAGTATATTATTTATGATAAGGATTTCCAAATTATTTTATAAATTTTTGGATTCAAAATTATTTCCAATGAAAGATTATATTCATCTAGGGACGTTCCAACACATATTTCAAAATCATTTCAGATTTAAGGTGAAATCATTTGATGGTTATTATTCTTTACTAGGGATATGATATAATTATAAAATTCTTATGATTTCTCAGAATGGTTCATGTTTATGATAAAATATATTTATTAAAAACAATTCCATTCCATATGTTATAACATGATGAAATTATTACAATAACCACTTCTTTTTTCATGGGTAATGATATGATTAAATGATAAAATAATTTATGATTCATTTTTCTCCTCCATAGGTTTTGGTATGATGAAATGTTAATCAAAACCATTATGTTCTATGGGTTCTGATATGATTAATTTTTTTATGATCTTGTACATAAGTTTGTATAAATTTCATTATGTGATTGATGAGACCCATATCTTCGTCCAATACATTGGGTAAATATTGATATATCATTAGATTAATAAGACATCAATGTGGAGTGAACCTAGATCAATAAATTATTATATCCACTGTGATACTCTTTGGTGTGATTGCTTACTACTATGATGGTTTGGGGTGTAAACCCATTCCACAATGATAGTATTTGAAATGAGTCCTAAACTAATATGGAAATGATTTCCTAAAATTATGTGTTTTAAAAAATTATATCTATTATATGAATGTTTTTCTATTAGGGAACATGTTCTTTGATTTCCTTATGATCATTATCTTATGAACTACTAATCTGTATTCCATGACTCAATATTATGATCACTGATATGTTGGGTTTTTTTAAATTCTATAATCATAATCTCATACCTATATTCTCATGTTATGCCTAGTTATCTCCCTTTTTTACCATTATAGACCATATTATCTTTCACATTTTTATGTTATATCTCCCTTGGATATGAAGAAATGTCTTATGTTTGATTTGTATTAGAATGGTTCAAGTTATGAAGGGTATATTGGGAGATGATAACATTCATATATAAACTAGTTATTTTTATTTCCATGTTTAAGAAGTCATTTTACCTTAATGATCATCATACATGTGTTTTCGAAATGTATGGAATCTACATTTAAAATATTTAATATATATATATATATGAAAATCATGGTTTTATATAGACATGTAATCCAATTTTGACTAATACATGTGTCACAACATACAAGTCAAAAAAATAGGATAAATATCCACACTCGTTAATAGTATATAGGAATACTGTATATATGATACATAATTCAAATAACAGATCAATATCACCTCTGGTCATGTTAAACCATAAAAATAGTCATCATAATTTATAATCCAGAAACACAAGAGCATATCAAAGGACACTCACACACAGCTCATGTGATCAATAAATAAAACATATGTTGTTAAGACTACACATTCATGACCAAAAATTGAGCTAATAATATGTAATAAAATATTTTATAAACATATCTGTTTCCTACCCTATGAACATTAAAAAGTGATGACAATGGTTGATGTTTGAGTTTAATTTCACCACTAAAACCATGGTTCCTTTTGAAAAAAAAAATCAATTTTTAAATTTCTACTCATCATGATGAACCCAATGAAACTGATGGCATGTTAGTATCATCAATATCATTGATGATATACGATTGGTAATTTTTGAGATAATATTAATAATAATAATAATATAGAGATACATCGATAGTGGGAAAGGGATAAATATGGAGTGGGAGTGGAATGAGTGTGCAAGTGTAGTCAGAATCCCTCTATAGGGACCTCCCTTCCATTTTATTATATTTAGTTTTTCTATTAAATAATCATTCCTCTCTCTCCTCATTCCTTTTGATCATGCCTCTTTAAAAACATCCCTTCTTATATTATTCTATAACTTACCACCCCTTTTATTTCAATAGTAAATTATTTATGTAACGGTCTAGGTATTTATGGAATTCTACATTTTTATATCTATTAATATTTATGAATATTATTTTCATTTTAAATTAAAGGGGACACTTCTTCTGATAGAGTACTCAACACGCTGCAATGGGTTTCTTTTAAATCTTGCATTGCAAAAGAATTTGAGTTATACTAAAAAATAATATAATATTGTTATTATTTTAAATGGTAGTTTACGACAAGACATTGAATTATAAGGAATGAGTGGAACTGACTAAAATATTATTACACATGTTTTTTAAATGTTTTTACATTTATACAATAAATTTTAGAGTCTTAAAATAAAAATGAATCTGATTTTAAGCATTAATACACTAATATGTTTAAAAGGTCTATTTACCTCCTTTTGATAGATAACCCTTTTAAAATCTATTTTTTCTCACTTTTATGTGTTATATTGGAAAAAAAACTTTTTAATTATTTTTGGAACATAAACATTTACTTTCGATTAAATTTTGTATTTTTTCTGATAAAGTTCATGTTTTTTATAAATAGTGAAAAATAATACAATTTAATTCTATGCTGCCTTCTCATATAATTTATTTATATAGTTATATTTTCCTTTTAATTTATTTTAATGTATAATTTGATTTTATTTTTATCATTTAATCCTTTTTTTCATTGGATGTAATTTATATTTTAAATTGGCTATAAAAATGTCAATCTTTCGTTAGTTATTACTTCTTAAAAACCCACTTTTTTGGATTTGATAACAAGAATTAATTTTAAATTAATTACTATAAATTATGTGTTTTGAATTTGGAATAATGGATTCCACATTTTGAGTTAGGAGGGTCAAATTTTTTAAATTGGTGCCTTTTATTATTAGATATTATGAATATTATCTTCTGTAATTATTTTATTTACCCTGGTTAAAGAATATATATGTTAATAAGGGTAAAAAATAATATTATAATAATATTAAAATTACCTGAAAATTGTACTAATCCAATTGGATGATATATGTCCAACCATGGTAATCCATGGGTACATTTTGAGACATCATGTATCCCATTTGATGTGAAAAGGACATTTTATAATAATTTATATTAATGTAAAGAAAAACATATCACAACCATAATATGTTATTAAACAATTTATATGTTTTGTTATATAAGGGATCTGATGGACTATAAATATTAATTAAAAATATAAAATTATTTACTAAATCATGGTATTTTATTTATATTTTTTTCACATCAAATAAATAAATATAAGTATGGCACAATCATGATGTAGTGATTACCTTATTCATGAATGATTTTAATAAATGAAATTATAAATATTTAAAAAAATTTATCTTGAAAAATTTTATTACATAAACAAATATTAGGGAAAATTATTACTTTTTATATTTGAGTTAATGATGTTTTTTCTAAAAAATAAATTTTTTATTGATTTTTAAAAATTATTGATATGAATAGTATAAAATTGAAATAAATGAGTTTTTAAAAAAAAATTCTATTTTATTAAATCATATAATAGTCCTAAAAGTATAAGATTCAGAAAAATGGCTTATATAATGTTTCAATTTTCATTAATGAACCACTTGATGTTCTATTGTTATTTTATAGTTATTATAATTTTTCATATATTATGAATATACCAGGATACATGGTAAGAATCAAATCTGTTAACGAAGGGTTAATGTTAAAAGACAAGGTTAAATTTGTGACATAGACTTTTCTAAAATCTACAGAATGAGTTGTTACAGACCAAAGCTCATATTATATTTTAATCAAATGATATTGAGATCATTTGAAATCGAAAACTAGTTTATAATAAAATAATATTTCAAGATATTCCTAAAGTGCCCCTCCTCCCTCTTATAAAAGGGAATCACTCTACCCATTTAATCAGACCTCTCAAGAACCTTTTTGCATAGAAAATTTTCCCAAATAAGCTAAAAACATCCCTATATTCCTTAGATATGTCTTACTTTAGGCATAAGGTAATTCAGGAATTCCTTTTGGCTCAAATTAAATGGAGTTACACGTTTTAAGAGGTATCATCTTCTCTAAATTTCATTTCCATTGTTTTACATCTTCACAATCAATTGTATGATTATTCATTGATTATATAAAAACAATAGTATCCTAAATATAATAGGATTTTTTATGTTATTAATTCGAAATAAGCATACACACTCCTCCATATAATGGATACAAACATATTGTTTCTGTGTACTGTAAACTCTTTCCACACGAATGATGAATGTTTTATTTTCCCATACCACTTCTCATGGTGGCCATTATTATGGAACTTTATTTATATATGAAATGTATTATATTAATATTGTCTCTATGATTCTTTTTTAAATAAATCATACCTTTATTCCTTCCATAATGTGTAAATACGATAATTTCATTTGAGAAAGTGCGGACTATCGCCCCTCAATGTGATATGACTCGTTCATGCCATACATGGAACGTATAAAGTCTGGTATTAATGAAATTATGTATAATATATATTATATTATATTTTAGATTAATTTTTATATACATATGTATAATTTAGTTTTCATTTTTTTAATATGAATACTAAATGAAAGTGGCATTCATGCGTACGTATGACTTACTATCTCCATAAATGGTGAATTTCATTTATTATCTCCAAATGTTATGGACTATTATAAATACATATATACTTAGTATATATGAAATTTAAATCATGAATTTCAATCTTTAGATGATGTTATTTTAACCACATGGACAATTCATTATTATAAAATGTTAATTTTCGACTCAAATACCTAATATCGACAAAATGACTAATATTAACAGAAATAATTATTTATGTTTTATAACGTGTAAATAAGTGATATAAAATGAATAATAAACCTGAAAAATGTTATAAATCAATGTGAAATTAACCTAAATTTATTATTTAGGAATAACAGGGATCATATGTGATGAGTCAGACTCATGGTAAGGAAACCTTTCACCCTCCTCATTTAATCAAATACTTTTATTAAGTAATGTATTTTTGATTTCCATTTTCTATTTTTGGGGTATTTTATTCTATATCATCATTTATATCCATTTTATTCCTAACATATTAGAGACCATTTTCACTCTCATCGACACATTTTATGAATTATTATGTTGCATTGTTAGGCAGATGAATTTTTGTAAGGGAATTTGAAAACTAAATTTCCTCTCATTGGGTTTTATGCATACTTAGTTGATTATATTATAACAATATTATGTGTGGAATTACTTTTTATTTATTTATGTTGTAATTTCCACTCTATATTTTTGGATATTCAATTTTTACACATCATCGCCCAATTTATAATATCTTATGTCATTTATATGATATTTGTAAGGGACTTCATCTCAATCTCCTTTCATTGAGGCCTATTTTGGTTTATACCAGACCTTCTTTTTTATGGTATATATTTACAACCAATTTATTTTAATTTAATTCAATGGAAATAAAATGAAATCTTCTTCTATAAATAATTTAATAAAATGAAAAAAGTAATGTCTCTTTTTATCTTACATGGTCGCTATAACCTCTCAGTTGTCACAATCATTATTTGATATTCAGATTCCGTAACAAGCCGTATTGTTTATAAAAGGATAATAAATACTATATACCCTTTTTACATATTTTTGAATTGAGAATGGTTTTTATAATGCATTTATTATGTCAATATCATGGAATTATATATTGTAATTGCAATGTGGAAATGTTATCTTTCCTTTTTGATTGTTTAAGGTTTTATGATTATGTTATAGATCTTGGGAATATATTATGTATACGGGTGGTTCTAGGATAAACTAAGGAATGTAGATCCTCTGATATCTCTATGATGCATTGGTTAATGTGAAGGTGCAAAATATTAATGTTTCTATTATGATATTTGGGGAATATACTTTGGTGGGTATTCAAATTTCAACATCCTATATAGCTGTGAAAGCTAAAATGTATGTATATTGTGGATTCCATAGGTTACATTTGTGATTTTTTATTTCTAGGATTTATTCATAAATATTATGATTTTGTGAGGTATGTTAAAAATATTATGTTTTATGAGTGAAAATTATGATTTCGTTGATTTGGATGTATTTATGGACTATTGTTTTCTTCCCTAATTTTAAATCCATTACTGGTATTTTTAGGATCAACCCTAGTTTATTGAAATATTTTTCACAGTGTATAAGGAAGGGTAAGAGAAAGGAATAATTCATGAAGGTTTATATCAAAATATATTTTTTATATTATTTAATGAGTCTTATAGTTGTGAATAAAATTGGATAGAGTATAAGTGTCTACATTTTAATTTGTGAGAGGTAGTGCAATAGTTGTTGAATAATTCTCTAAAACTTGAAACATTAAAAGGACCAAAATGTCGAATTCTTGACTTATCTCAATATAATGTAATTTTTATGGATGGGAGTGAAAATATAATTACACAACTATATTTAAAAGTTTTTATGTGAAAAAAATCTAAAAAATTATATAACTACTATAAACCTTACGTGTGATTTAAGAAAACAACAAATGTGAACAAAGTCTATGTCACACCTATGGTAAATCCCACATAATAAATTTAATGGTGTCCTAGTATTTTAAATTTGAGAAACCATTTTATAGACACTCCATTATTTCTTAAGAACCATTCACACATTATATATTTTATTTAATATTTTTTCTATATTGATATCGAGGCTCTACGGGCCCCAGATTCCTATTAAAACTCAACAGATAACTTTGAACTTATTGCATACAATATTCCATGGTTTTATCTAATATATTTTTGTTATGTAAATAATTTATAATATTTATTAATTTATTTTTATTGAAAAAATATATTTTCACACATAATACATATAACATATTAACAAATATGTGTTTCATAATAATTTAAGTTGTAGGATATTATAATTATCATCCTCTTATAACTTATAAACCTAGAGATTTAACTTTATCACTCATGTTCAACAACTCATGCAATTGAGATCAAACATCTGACTCCTGATCCATCATTCTGGAGGTAGAATCTCTTGAATAGGGACATAATTACGAATATAAATAGACCTCTCTAAATCTATGGGATCACAAAATTTTCTCAAAGGATTCTTCTTCAAACCCAAGGTATAACCTTATATACACAAACTATTGTCTCCCTCCATAAAATATATTTACATTCAACTTATATATATTAACAGTATATAATTATTAGTTCAAAAAAATAAATTCCAATTTTGATTTATCCCAACAACATGATAACATATCAAGTAAACAAAGTGTACAGTTCTTTTTGGGAAAGAACCAAAGTATAACTCTATTGTAAATCATTATTGGAATGGAGTACTGGGTAGGATGTGTGACCTCCTCATATGATTCAGAAGGTGTTTGTGAGTAAGGAAAACCCACACTGAAATAACATGTGATGTACTGTGGGGACACTAAATATTCAGATAATTGACCCTAGTGGGTAATTGAATATGGTGAATGGGAGGATAACCAAAGTATTATATGAGACTCATGGGGTTATATGACCATGATCATGTCATATAGAGGTGGGGTTGTGATATTCTACCAATTGTATGTGTGACCTCTTAATTGCTCATATTCTACGGTCTCTTGTTGATCTCTTATGAAAATAATATCAAATCAAGTAGGATTATTATCTATCCCAAATAGGAGATGAGATTTAATTAGGTCAATGGATGTCGTATGAATGATAAAAAAAGAGGTTCCAAATTTATTCATGGAGTACTATCTCATATTGAGACATAACTGATGACAATGTGTATGGATATAGATCCCCTAGGACTCCCAAATAGATGATCACATGTTTTCTTTCATGGAATACCATAAATCATATAAATAATTATTTATTTTAAGTAATTAAATAAATTGAGAAATAAGTAATATTTATTTCTATACCATCCAATTATAAAACTTTTTTTAATAAACATTAATTGTAATCTGATTCCATAATACCCATTTTCTATATAAATAATTTCATAGATTCAAACCAAACCATCAACTATCTATATATAGAAAACTGGTGGCAAGAATAATATATAATCAATAAAATTTTATATAAGCGTGTTAACAAAAAATAATGAATATTAACTAAAAAATAACTAAACATATGTTTTCACATGTGGAACAAATTCAAGAGGTGTATGTAACATGGGGATAATGTTATTAATTGTCGACCTCACTAGACCATGACCCCTCTCTGTCGATGATGAACTAGTAGAAAATTATGGGTCGGATGATGAAGCATCATTATTATCACTAGGAATCAAATATTCTTTGATTATTTGGAATATATCATCATAATCTTTTTATCCAAAAAAATAATTAAAGTTGTCAGAAAATATTTGAAAATAGAAATTCTATATTTATTATGACTATACCTTGTATGTAATTGAATCTTTATTCATCTTTATCCTCGTATTTTTATTTGATGGTGTCAATATAATCATATTCCCACATAGTATCATCAATTTAGGTAGGAGCCTCTACTTGATCATCCGATTCCATTTAAAAATGATTTGTTACATCATAAAAATCATTGTTACCATCAACCCATAATTATTGGTTTTTATCATTTATATTTGAGTCTCTTTTTGTAAAGAATATATTTGGAGTTGTCCCTTGAAAACATACAATTCGTTTTCATCTAGAATATCCCTTCCACTTTTTATAAATTTATTTTCATAATATTTAATTCACAATGATCCACTATTCAGTTAAATCTCTTAGTTTAGAACAATAATTTTTAAAATATATTTGTGGTTCTTGGTGATCATATATAAATAGTTCATTTATTTTAATAAGTATTTAATATTTATTTTCAAATATTCCATGATGTGGATGAATTTTAAATACTTTATCAGAATCTGACCAATGGAATATAATCATTTTCAAATAATTTGTTCTCAAATAACATAACTCAATTATTTCATCCATCATGCCATAAAAATCAACAATAGTTTTGCTATGATATTATTTAATGAAAACACAACTATTCAGTGTTTTTTCATTCAGAAAAAAAAACATGTATGATATAGAAAACCATTAACTACATATAAAATATAATATTTAACCAGTTTGGATAGTGGGTTAATCAATACACAAAATAAATTTTCTATTTTATATGTATGCTTTGATACCAGAAAAATTAAAAACAATTTTCATTACAAAAATAAGAAATTGATTTCATATATTCATCCATACACAATGAACAATACCAATATCTAAATCATGTCTATAAAAATATATTTGTAGTGTTATTCAAGAGCTTCTGGTGCAATGTTTGGGATATTTTCATGATATAACCTTAATAATATCTAAAAATAAAATAATATTAATTTAAATTAAAAAAATAAGCACTCTAGTTGAAAGAGGAACTCATCGAAAAAAATCATTTTACTTCTTTACAAATTATTAAAACATATATCTGATCCTTTTGATATTTTTCATCTAGAATATATCATTCGTGAACTCCCCCAAATCCATTTTCTAGTTGATTAAAAACTATCAATTTATGGTTCTTTATATGGTTATCATTTTCCTCTTTATTTTCCATTAAGTTAATCTTTGAAGGAAATTCATGTTGAAAATAATGCGAGTAGAAAGATGAAACTTCCTATTACAAATATGATTCTATAATTTCCAATATAACAGATTATTTTTTACAATAATTTTTCATCAATTTCTATATTCATATCACATATCTGTACATCCATCGAAACTATATTGGTCCTCTAAATATTTCTTCTTGTAAAAAATGTAATATTTAATATTCCATTGAATCCAAGAGAGCCATCCGATTTATTTTCCAATTCATAAGAAATTACAAAAAAAATTCATAAACCATACTCAGTGCATCATATTCTATTGTTTCAGTAGAAATATCATTGAGAAAATTTGTTATTTATATTTTTCATCACAAATCGATGAATTAAAAAAACCTATAATGACTATCAAGAGTGGCCTTTCTATTGTAACATTAAAATCATGAGTTTTTACTCTATTATTTTTTCCATTTCTATCACATTGAGAAAAATTGGAATCATAACCGTCCAGTAGCCTAAAATCCCCAATCCAATGACATAATAATAAATTATTTTTTTCTTCAAAAAATGTACATTCCATTTTTTGATTTCATAACATCTACAATATATAATTTTCAAATTAATCATGTTATATAAGCCTAAAATTTTGCGAATGTTTTAATTGTTCCTTTAAATTATCTTTTGTCTTATATAGTATGTCCAAAACTGAAAAAATATGTAATCAGGATAATTCATCTCAATATGTGTGACATCTAATATGTAATGGAACAAAAAAATAAACCAATAGGAATATCATAAAAAAATAATCTATTCTATCCAACTCTGATCGTTCTAAAATGTATCTATTTTTCATATTATTGTTGTCACAAATTTAATGAGATGTATTGATGAGAAAATAAGTTGTAAAAAAATATAATTGATCTATGTTGGAGATCCAAATGTTTCAATTATACCTTTTTGGAAATTCATTAATTTTCTTCTAAAAGGATTATATTTGAGAATAAATATGTGATTATAGTAAAAAATAATGGATTTTTTCCACTTAAGATCTTAAATTATTTATTTTCACTCTTACAGTATGGTCTTGTCTTTTTTCCATGTTTAATCTTGTTGTATAACATTCAATATGTTGGGAAGTAACTTATTTTCAACATTAATATATCATTCATTATGAAATTATGTTCCAAAAATACATCATATATTGTAACACCATTACACAATAATAAATTTAATGTATCAATTAATAGTTTCAAATAAACATCAATATTTTTTAAAATAAATTCATAGAATTTTAAATATCACACTGATATATGGTTCATTCATCAACATCAAATGAGGAATATTGTATAGAGCTTTAATTATTAGGAAATAATGATATTTGCAACCATAAGAACCAAATGGATAAAAACCATTAGTTGAAATAATCATTCACATGTTATGTGTTTCTAAAGGAAAAGATGGATGTGCCTGATGAAATTGATTACATGAATCAACACTATTAGGACTATTTAATATTTAACTAGTGATGATATTATATTTGTGTCATGTTTTTAATGACAATATGATGTAAGACAAAAATAAGAACTAAAATCTTGTTATATGTTGTAAATAGCTCAATTATATAACATAAAACAATGAGGACTTCCTATAGTGTGATTCATTATACATCAACTGTCCAGCTAGAGAAAAATATACTAATGACTAATTTTCACCACAAAATAGGATTCAATCATTTGAACATGAATTAATCATATGATAACTACGACCCAAATTACAAACCAGACTCTTTAGCTCATAAATATTTATATGCAGCATGTTTCCATTTGGTAACAGTGATATTACCAAATAGAATATTTGACGAAAATATGTATTTTAAATTACATTATCTAATATTATATCCATAAATTTATTAACATCCTCAAATTTTCATATCTTTTTACCAGGATATGATAAATAATTAACAGAATTCATCAACACATAAAATTGAGATGGTTCTAACTCATGAGTTTAATAACCATTCTGATTTTATGTTTCATAGAATATATACTACCGTATTAATGCCTTATATTTTGAAACCATGATGGATCTTGAAAAAAAAAATATTTTTATCCTCACCTAAATTATGTTCACCATATTTGTAAAAAAACATAATCTCTCAAAAAATAAAATTTTAAATAGAGAAACACTATATTTGAAAAAGTTTTCGAATCTCCTTAGATACCAGTTTTTACATTGACACATAAGTATCCCTCCTAAAACAAATTCTTGTTTTTAAGGTGAAAATGATAAAAGGTTTCAACACCCTCTATATATAAAATAGTTGTTGCAGAACAATTTGGATTTCTATGATGATTTGTCCAACAACAATTTAGTAACAAAAAATATTGTATACATCATTGTTCTATATTTTTATGGAAGCATTATATAAAAATATCTCTTATGATTAATTTCATAGAAGAAATGGGTGATCTAAAAAATCAAAAAAAAATAATTAGAAAAATTACATGTAACTATTACAAAATTTCGATAATTAGATTAATTTAAAACAAAATACCAAAATTTATTTCTAATTAAATAATTAATTGCAAATAGAGAGGTTTTATATTAATTATTATAAATTAATAAAAATTATTTATAATTACATTTAATTATCATCAACTATTACTAAGTATTACATATTATCAATAATTGTGGTTAATTATTGGTAATATATTCAAATTCTTTATAATAAATAATAATTATTTCTAATTATTAGTAACTATTACTAATTAATACTAATTGTTTTTAATTATTATACATTATTTATTATTATTACTAATTATTAAAAATTAGTATTATTTTTTGCAAATTATTAGTAACTAAAACTAATTATTGGTAATTGTTACTAATTATTATTAATTTATAATATTGTTAGTAATTATTTCTAAATATTACTAATTGTTAGTATGTATTGGTTTTATTAAAAATTATTTCAAATTTTTGGTAATTATTGGCCATGAAGGGTAAGTATTACATATTATTATTAATTAATGGGGATTAATGGTATTTATTAATAATTGATTCTAATTAGTACTAATCCATTGTCATAACTGGTAAATATAAGTAATTATTACTAAATATTTCTAATTATTCATAATTATTACTAACTTTCACTAATTATAGGTAATTATTAATAATTCTTTCAAATTTTTTTTAATTATTATTAATCATTCCTAATTATTGGAAATTTTTTATAATTGTTACTAATTGGTACACTTTACTGATAATTATTATTAATTATTGGTAATTTTTTTAATTATTGATAATTATTATTAAACAGTACTAATTGCGACTAATTATCACAAATTATTGGTAACTATTACTAATTATATTTAATTGTCTCAAATTATTTTATTTTTTTAATAATTATTTTAATTATTTAAAATTATTACTAATTAATTGTATATATTGAATATTATAACTAGTTATTAGAAATTATTTTAAATTATGTATTATTATTAATTAATATTACATATTATTAGTAATTGGTTGTAATTGTTGGCAATAATTATAAATTGATTCTAGTTATAAGTAATTAGTTCTAATTATTTTTAATTATTTTAAATTATAGGTAATTAATACTAATTATTGGTAACTACTAGTAATTACAGGTAATTATTTATAATAACTATTACTTGTTATTATTATTCCAAATTATTACTAACTATTATAAATCAATAATAATGATAACTAATTAGTTGTAAGTAGTACTAGTTATTAAAAATTTGGAATAATTAATACTAATTATTGATAATTATTACAAAACATTTGTAATTACTAATAATTATTGTTAATTATTATTAATTATTGTTAATTATTATTAAGTATTGTTAATTATTATTAGATATTAAAGATTAGTTGTAATTATATTTATTTGGAAATAATTAATACCTCCATTTTTTTTAAAAACAAATTTTAAATTTTTTGTAATTATTGTTCATTATTACAAATTATTGATAATTATTTCTCATTATTACCAATTTTTTAACTGATAATTATTATTACTAATTATTTTATAATTATTGGTATTTATTATTAATTGTAACAAATTATTACTATTTTCGATATTTAGTTATAAATATTGGTATTTATTGTTAATTATTGAAATTTTTTAATAATTATTGGTAACTATTACTAATTATTACGATTTGTTGCTAATTATTACATGAAATTAGTTAATTATTGTTATTTATTTTTAATTATTATTAGAAATTATAAATTTTAAAAAATTATTACTAATTTTCATTAATTATTACTAATTATTAATAATTGTTATTATTTATTATTAATTTCTAAAATATTTGTATTTATTATTGATTATCATTTTTAATAATTATTATTGATAATTATGAATTATTTACTAATTTTTGTTAATTGTTTTAAATTATTACTAATTTGTGTTAATTATAACCTATTTAAAATAATTATTACTAATTAAAAGATTTATTATCAATAAAATTCTTATTATTGTTGATTATTAAAAAAATACTAATTAAAATTAATATACAATTTTTTTAATTATTGTTAATTATTATTAATTGTTTCTTATTATATATAATTAATATCAATTTTTACTAATTACTATTAATTTCAACTAATTAATATTAATTACATGAAAAAATGAATTATATAAAATATTTTAAATAACCTAATTGTTAGTAATGTTTCTAAAAAATTCCTAAAAACAATGCTTTACATGAATGAAAATAGTAATGTGATCCTAAAAACACCTCAATGAAACTTTTATGTCAAATTAAATATTTTACGCAGAGAAACAAAATAGAAATAAAAAAGAGTTTGGATGTTGATTTGGAAGAATGGAGAAGGGGTATTTATATCTATGATAATTAGTGGTGGTCTATTTGTAAGGTAATTCCTTGTGAAAGTACTATTACATGGGATGGGTTTTATATCAAATAGCCCCCATTAGAAATATTTATTGGGGTGGAACAAATGGCATTTTCTATAGATCTCGTCATATATGGTACTCTTCCAGTAGAGTATTGTGATAAAATTCTTACATCCATCACAAATACTTTTATTTTTTCTATATGGTTTTATTTTGTTAAATTATTAATTGTTTTCTATGGGAAAATTTCATGTTGAAAATTACATTATTTATGACAGAATTAGGAATTTCATATAAAATAATCCATTCCCATGTTTGTGCTTGCAATCCGGTCATAAACGATTGTGATGGGAGTCATATCCCATCAATAATGATACAACATATATTGTAATTTGTGATGGGAATCTCGTCTCATTGTAAATAACCCAACATTTTTTATTATACCTAACGGGAAAATAAATCGTCACAAAGTACCCATTATAAATAGCTATTTTTTCTTTAGTTTGAGTTTCTTGATGCAGAGTTGTTATGAATTGTATAAATGATGTTTTTTTGCAACTATGATAACTAGATTTTGAGAATAGTTAGATATAAAATGTACAATGAAAATTACTAAATGTTTGAATGGAACTCTTTATGAAACATAATTGGAATTTAATTTTTCAATTCAATATAATGACCAAATTATGAGTATAGAGATATGATGACTAACATGAGGAATGGGAACTGTATTTACACCCATAGTCATTGTCAGGATGTTCCCTCTGAGAAATTCAATGAAGATAGAGGTATGTCTGATCAGATCATAACCATACTAGGCAATATGGCGATGGATATGAAAAATAATCTCTCCCGTGTAGAGAGTTATGTTGATCCACAATTCCTTGAACTACTTTATGTGAAAACAACCTCCACGATTCAATGTAAAAACTAGTATATTGGTATCTAATATAAGGATCATGTCCCTAGAAAATGATATATCTCATATTGGGATGTAGTAAATGGGAAAATCATTCTATTGTAGTATATCATCACAAGGGAGAAACTACATCTCTTATGTCTTTTTTTATATCCTCTCCCACTATCTCTGTAATGAAATTCTTGGAATACAGTTTGATCAAGAATGGTCCATGAAAAGGAAGATATCCTAATAATGTAGGATGTAATAATAGTAAAAAAATTCATTAATTTTATCCCCAAAGAGATTTATATTCAAAATCCAAATTGTGAAGATGAGTTCCCTATTGAATTCATTTATTATCAAAGAGATATATCTAAAACACCATATAGAATGACACATGTGGTGTTAGTAGAGTTTTATATTTTACTAAACAATTTTTGTGATAAGATATTTAAACAACCTACTATTACATCATAAGGATCCAATATTTTTTTCATTAATAATATGGATGGTTAGTTTGACAGTGTATAGATTATACGGAGTTCAATGCCATTAATCACCCTTTACCACACATTGTAGAATTATTTGATAAACTACAAGGATACTAATACTTGTTAAGTATCAGTCTTTACTCTAGATATCATTTTTTAAGGGTGAAAATGATTGATATACTGAATATGACATTTTTAATAAGGTATGGATATTTTGAGATTATAGTAATGACTTTCGGATTAGCTAATGCACCATCCGTAATTATGTATCAAAGTAATAGAGTGTTCAATGAGTTTCTATATTATTTTTTGTGGTATTAATTTACAATATAATGGCTTATTATAAAACATATGATGACTATGAGAGTCATCTAAAAATAATTATGGATTCCCTTAGGGAAAATGAATTATATTGGATATATAGTATGTCTGAATGTTTGGATTGATGATGTTTCTATTTTGGGAAATATTTTCTCCATGAATAGAATATTTTTTAACCCTTCAATGAAAAAGGTAGTCATATATTACCCTTTATTGAAAAACATAACCAAGAATAGATGTTTCCTATGTTTATCAGGTCACTATCGTTGTCTCATCCAAGATTTTTTATGGGTTGTCCAACACATCAACCACGTTAGCACATTTGGGGGTTAAATTTACATGGTCAAGGGAATGAAATGAAATTTTTGACAAGTAGACGATGATATTGATCAATTAATAGGTATTAAATATACAATCAGATAAAGAAATATTTTTAATATATATTAATGCGTTGAAAAAATAACATTGTTGCGTCCGTATGTACAATCATAGGCTGATTTATTACGTATAATCAAAATTGAAAATTCAAGAACTAAACTATCCAACTATTGACCTTGATTAAGAATGTGTTATATATAATTTGAAAATATAGAGGCATATCCTATATGAGAAATATATGATATATATACATACCGTAAGACTTTTATGTTTACATTAATATAGAAGGATATCAACATGAGTAACATAAGATTGATGGAACCATTGAATGAAATTTATTTCTCGATACACTATAAACCTAGGAATGATGCAATGTTGGTTGATACATTATGTAATAGGTAAAAAAGGAGTTCTAACCATGATCATGATTAATAAGGATCCTATATACATTGATCTTATAACGATATATATGGTGATTTATTAAAATGGGTATAAATTAATCATTATTCTAGTTATTGAAAAAAAACCTTACTAGAAATGATAGGGAATAAATAGTAGGATAATGAGGACTTATAAAGGAAGATGAAAATTTTAAATTATGGAAATTTTATATATTCATCTATAAATATGGAGTATTAATGTTTGGTAATAGAATATGTGTTCAATTAAAACTAGATTTAAAAAGGGATATTTTAAATTAAGAACATTGGTTGTATTTCTATATACACCATATTATCAAAAATATGTATAGAGATATATGAGAAAAATTATTTTGGTATGGTATTAAGTGAGAAATTATGGAATATGTGTCTAAATTCATAGTATTACTAATTGTAAAGGCTCAAATAAAACATACTATTGGATTCATAATACATCTTCCTATACCTATATGGATGTGTGGAAATGTTATAATTGATATTTTTACTGTACTCCCAAAAAATACAATGAAAAATGATTTTATATTGGTCATCATTGATCCTCTAACTATGTATTCTGATTTCATAGTGATAATAGAAGTTTTACATCTTGATCGACGTATCTATCACTTTATCAATGAAATCATAATGCTTCATTTGGTACCTATATCAATTTTATTTGAACGTGACCCACAATTAAAATTAAAATTTTGGAAAATAATTCAAACGGTTATCAACAACCTGACACACATAATCCCTGACTATCTCCCCAAATAGATGGGACGTCAAAAAGGAATGTCCAAAAATTAGAAGACACATAGAAATCATGTTCTCATAACAAACAAGGTATGTGAGATTAGTTTCTTCATATGTGTTAATTTTCATACAATAATAGATTCCCTTAATTAATCCAGATGCAAATTTACTAACGATTAAATAGTAATAGGTTTTATACTCCAACCAATTGTGTCGAAGTTGGGGAAAGAATGTTACATGGCCCAAAGCCTATTTATGAGACAACTATTAATGTATGCACTATTCCAGACCATATTAAGTAACCCCGTAATAGAAAACATAAATATACTAATAGTCAACCGAAATAATTTGAATTTTATTTTGGGGATCATGTATTTTTTAATGATCCACCATATAAGAGAGAATTTAGATTTGGAATAAAATAAGTTCATCTCTAGGTAAATTGGTAATTTTGAAATACTAGAATAAATTGGAGATGTTCCTTACTGATTTGATATACCACCCAACCATTTAAAATTACATGACATCTTCCTCGTTTTGTTAATAAGAAAATATATATCAAATACAATACATGTTTTCAAATATGAGGCAATATATTTTGAGCAAGAATTTTCATATGATGAAGATCACGTCGTGATTCTTAATATAAGATAGATAGTAGTATGGAAATGTATAACACGATTGCTGAAAGAAATTTGGAGAAATCACAAAATAAAAGAGGCACCATGGTATCTTGATGAATTTATAAGGAATGTGTATCCAATTTTTTTCAATGGAAGATATATACGTCATTTTCAATGATGATATTATTTAAAGGGTGGAATTTAATACCTAGGACCATATTTTAATAGTTAAACATCATATCATGAAATATAACATTTTGGAACTCCAAAGATATTATTCATAATTATGTTTAATGTTTTAATTATTATAAGTTAGAGTTTTATTTCCCCAAAACAAAATTCATATTTTAAATAATCATAAATATATTTTTTTAAGATGAATTTTTATAATTTTTCTCAAAATAATTTTATGCGTAGAAATGTTAAAATTAATTTCCCCTATGCATATAAAAATTATATTCTGATATGAAATTTATATTAAAAATTATTAGGAACAAATTATGTAAATAATATAACTTAATTATTATTAATTGATAATAAATTTAATAGGATAAATATTAATTACCATAATAAAAGTAAAATCGTTGTTTTCAATGAAGTAATTTTATAAGATTAAAATAAATTATTAATTAAATAAATTATATTAAACTATTTTTTAATATAAATCTAATATTATACATAAAATCATGAAAAAAATATAAATTCTCATAAAATTAATAATTAATATGATATAATAATATAAAACACTTAATATATAAAAAGACATATTTCTATAAAAAAGTATTCTCCTATATATTATGTTTTAATTTATATGATAATTTTCTAAAATCCATAAATTTAATTTTATTAGAAGGATCCAAAATTTATATTCATAACATATAAATTAGATCATATGCATTGTCTTATATTTTTATTAATAATATAATTACCTAATTTAATTTGTAATCATGATTAATACAGATTAAATGTGTAAATTAGGAATCGTGAATTTTAAATAATTTAAAGGTTGAATATACCTTCTAGAAATAATTTTTATGTATAAAAATCATATCCATATCTCTCATCTATAATTACCCCACCTATTTCACCTAATCCAATAACACACCAAACACCCTTGTGACTTCATTCCAACCCTTACCTAACATTAGTTTAAATGAAAACCCCCCTCTTTTCACCAATAATAAGTACCTATCCCCATCCTTTCATTGTTAACCAAAAATTATGTTTCCTCATGTAACCTGAACATATTCCCTTCCCATTTAATCCCATTTCACTATCATAAGCTTTTTTTCATATGATATTATCACATACAATTCATTTAAAATGAATCTCCCAAAAGAATCGTGAATTTTTCTACATGAGATCAATCATTAACCTATTATATTTGGATTTTTTCTTTATATTTGAAATTTATTTTATAAAAATGTTTTTTTCTTAATTAAGTATATATATTATAATGAGAAATTATTTTTTTAAATAAACGCTATCCATGTTTCACCATTCGTTAAGAAACAAAATTTTCATTCATGGGTTGTGTGGATTACCACCTCCACATCTCAACATGTGTCGTTAACCTTAAAAACCATACAAAGTTGGATATAAGTTTTGTTTTAAAGGATAAAAATATTTTTAAGATATAATTAATGATATTTTAAAAACAATTGGACAACCTTTTGATGATATGATCAAAAAACGATCATCACAAGTTTAATAGTTCAAAATATGAGTACTAATGGGATAACATTTTATTAAAATTGTAGTATATTTTCATATCCATTTACTATTCATATAAATTCATGTGATTATATAAAATAAAAATTATTAAAATTACGTAATATCATTATTATTTTTATATAATCATATTACAACAAACCCTTCACATAATCATACATTAAATTAGGGTGTGTTCATGTTTGGGTTTGTTAAACCACATAAATGAACACTATTATGAATTTATATCACAGAGGACAATATAAAATTATTTCTAAGTATAAAATGATAGTAATATGTAAATAATAATTTTCTTATACATTATATATATATTTAATTCATTAATTTATAAAACACAAATCAATTGTCAAAAATCATTGAAACAAACTTGTAAACGATTTTATCATCAACGATGATGAATAAAACACTCATGAATGGAATCTGAAACATCAAAATTAATTTTAAAATATAATTAAATTTAAATTTAATGATCTATTAATGATGAAATTTTGAATAAGAATTTTCCCATGAACTATAATTATTAAACTAGTACAAACGATCAAAACTCTAAACACCTGATGTGGAAAATCAGAAGAATTTATGTTAAAAATTACTATTTATTAAGAGTGAAAATGAAAATAGATATGATTTGGGTTCTTGGATAATTTGTTATGATATATGTTTTTGATACTATTTTTTATTGTACATTCATTTATTTTAGGAAAAGTGTTAATGGTATTATGTCTTCAATTCCTCTCTTTAGGATGTGTTTTTTATTATTCCAAAAATTTCCCATATATATTGTACTTATACTTTATATATGATATTTTATATCATCAAAATAATTTATACATGATGATTTAAGATCAATTTGAATCCCTGTATTTCAATTTTATATTATTTAATTTCACCCTAATCCATAAGTAGTGGTTTTCCCCTTTTTAATTTTCATTATTTGGGACAATTTGGTATATTCTCCACTTACAGATTTTGAAATATTTAATACATTTACATATAATAATTTTACCTAATTACACATGAGATTTACATGATTTACAAGTATATA
This sequence comes from Viscum album, assembly GCA_963277665.1. NCBI lineage: Eukaryota > Viridiplantae > Streptophyta > Magnoliopsida > Santalales > Viscaceae > Viscum > Viscum album. Next base: position 2,131,676,824 of record OY728120.1, read on the forward strand.
TTGTTATTTTTCCTTCATATTTTTTACTTTCATGAGTTACCAAAACCATTGTAATACTCATTTCCATGGTTGAAGAACAACCCCCCTTTTTTGGTAATGTAAATATAATTTTAGTTTCCTAGTAGATAAAAACATTTATAGACACTAAAATGTGCATATGGTTTTTGAAATATTGATCCTAGGGATAATCAGGGAAAATGGGTTGTTTTAGTATTCACTCAATGTTCAAACAAATGAATGGAAAAGGGGCCTATAAATTCACACTAGAAAGACAGTCCCAAAATATATGTTTTTTAATATTCACACACAAATTATAAACCATGATAAAGGAAATTTTTCAACCATTTCCTTAGTCTCTTACCAATAAAATCTTCTAAACCAAATTAATATCTTCCATAGATAACCCATCACATTGTATATACCATATCCTCCACTACGATTTGATAAGGTGACTTCATGTTTCATTGAAGAGACCCCCATACTCCAAGTTGATTATGGGGGGTTTTCTAATAGCTCAATATGAGGATATTTAATAATTAATTATTTTTTTAACGTCTCTTTATATGGATAACATTATTTATTCATTTATAGGTTCCTTAGAGGATGATATTTTTGGTATTTATAAATCATGTGGTCAATGAATTGGATATAATCAAGTCATCAGTGGGTGCTAGAATTATATATCCCTTTGATTAATTTATGTGTCTAATGATAGAAAACAGGATGTTTTTTGGTGTACATCGCTTCCCATAATAGGAATGTGTCTTGGATATAGACCTTCACAACATGTCTTTATGTTTGAAATTATGAATTCCATTTTTTTGAGATCAATGATTATTTTAATACATGTTTTCATTTATTATTATTGATATAGTATGCCTATAGTATTAGTTGATTTTAGATTCATGGTATTCATTTATTCCTTCCATACCAATTATTCCATGTACATGTTATGAAAAATTACATTTTTTATTCCCTTTACTAAGCATCTTGTCTCACCAATATTTTAATCCATTCCATAGGAATCCAAGAGTGGTAATATATGTGATTATCAAGGATATGATTTAATGGAAAAAATATTATTACAATATGGTCATGTAGTATCTTAAGATTTGAAATGAAATGTATGTATGTATCTAGTATTTCAAGACTACTAAACTGTTAGATCATTCAATGACTCATGTATTATATAAAAATAATGTAATATAACTACTAGATTTGTGTTTCTAGATTTTATTATGTCACCATTGGTTTCAATATAAGTTTAGTAGTAACCTTGGAGACTTTATATTGAAGAACCTAGTAAGATATCACAAGAATAATGAAAACCATCACGATTTCTATGAAAAAAAATATAAACCATAATAGGAATTTTATTTCACAATTCAATATCAATAGATGATTATTTTCATATATAGATAATGAACTATGAGAATAATATGAATTTTATCATCAATAATAGTCAATATAGGGATGTTCTCCCTTACCTATTCCTTGAATATAGAGTTGAGACTAATCAAATCATAACTACACTAGTATAGTCAACTATATTTATCGAAAATAATATCCCCCACATAGAGAGACCTTGTTATCGCCAACATGTTAGACCATGTCATGGGATAAAAACCTCAATCATTCACTATAACTACTAATCCACTTGGATATGAGTAACATATCATTTCTATATAGATGATATTTCTCACTTGTGGAAATACTAATAAGTAACTACTCTCAATGGTAGTATATCATCTAAAGGAATAAGATTCATTACACATTTATTTTCAATATCCTCTTATATTATTTCTACATAATGAAATTCTTCGAATTTATGAAAATTAAGTGTAATCCATGTAGAAGGTAGATATCCTAAGAATAAATGGCGTACCTATTTTACAAAAAAATCATTGAGGTTTTCCATGAAGAATTTCATGTCCATCAACTATATCAGTAAGTTTTTTTCTCCAACAAAATCATTTATAATGAAATACCTATATTTAAAACTTCATATAAAATGGTACCATTATAGTTTTTGGAGTTTTTGAAATAGCTACAATAGTTCTATGAGGATTTATTTATCCACTCTAGTGTTACATGGTGTGGATCCTCGATATTATTCATGAAAAATGATGGTTCTATGATAATACCCATTGTTAATATGTGGATCTATGTCATTACTATAAATATTATCTATCCTTTACTATACATTGATGAATTATTTGATCAAACTCGAGGATCCTTGTAATTTTAAAACATTGATATTTACTCTATTCAACATCATTTAAGGGTGAATAAAGATAATATAAGAAAAATAGAACATCGAACAAGCTATATACATTATGTGTTTTAATAATTCATTTAGGATTAATAGATGATAATATTCTATTTATAGATATTATGAATATAATATTCAAGGAGTATCTTGATATATTTTTGGTCTTATTCATTTTTCATATCTTCATATTATCTATGATCTATGAAGAAAATTATAGTAACCTCAAAATAATTTAGGAGACCCTTCAGAAAAATATGTTTTAATTTTGGATCAATTATGTCCATTTTCATTTTCAATATTTCTCTAAGGATGGAGTATAGATTTACCCTTAAAAGAAAAATGCTATTAAAAAGGCCCTACACCAATGAATATAACCACTATATCATGTTTCCTATATTTAGTATGACACTATTTGTGTCTCATCCATTATTTATCCTAGTTGTACAACCCATTATCCAAGTTAACATGTGATGAGGCTAAATTCACATGGTTAGAGTAATTTCAAGAACATTTGGAAGAGTTTTAGTAGAGTACTAATAATTAACTAGTATTAAATATACCATTAGGTATGGATGGATATTTAAAATCTTTTAATACATTGAATAAATTAATATGTTTCTTTCTTATGTATAATGATAGGATGACTGACTATATATCCCTAAAATTGGAAATTCAGAAATAGAACAATCCGACTCATGACCTAAAGATAGAAGCTATAATATACACTTGGAAAATATGGAGTCACAACCACTACGATGAACTATGAGATATATTTATATATGTAAAACTACATTATGATGTATATCTTCTCCAAAGGGGATCTCAACATGTTGCAATGAAGATGGTAGGAACTACTCATGGGCTATGATATTATGATGCGCTCTGACCATGGGTTGGAAAATAAGGTGGATGACTCATTAATTATAAGATTTAGTTTTTTTTACAATGATAAGGATTAACAAATATAATATATACAAAGACATGGTAATTATGAATATGGTTATTTATAAGAATGGGGGGAATCATTTCTTTTACGATAAATTGTTAAATTATCCTTACTATAAATTATGGGGAATTATGATGATGAGTAATATACACGAATTATTAAATATTTATAAAAAGGTAAATTGAAAAAAAAAATCAACATTTAATATAGTGTTGTTTTTTGGAATAGATTATGTGTCCATCAATAATAGATTAGAAAATTGAATTTATAAATTAATTACATAGATCAAATTTATGTGTAAGACCTAGTAGAAAAAAATGTAAAAAGGATTTAAGAAAAAATTTCTAGTGTGATTGTATAAAGCTGAAAATTTCATATTATGTAACGCCTCGACCCCAGCTACCCAGAGTCGGTGCATTATTTTAATAAATTTGAATGATTACAAGGGATCAAGTCTCAAAGGACCGATCCATTTAGTATTCATGGAAACTATATTATATACATGAACTTCACTTTACAATTTCAAACATAAAATAAAAAATAGATAGTTCTTTGAGGACTATATTAGTCCCTTACCTCAACCCTACATGTCAAACATAAAACACTTTTTGTGATACTTGGAAAATAAAATATAAGAAAGGGGAGATCTAAGATGCTCAGTAAGGGAAAATAATTTAGCATAAGATATAAACATTTAAGGCAAGATGTTTAATAAATGCCACAACATTTTTAAAAATAAACGTGATCATAATATAGAAAAAATAAATAAACATTACCATATAAACTTGCACATGGATATTATACTAGTCGAATAATCACATGTAATAACTAATTTCATAATGAGGGAATGTGTAGTACCAGACTTTAATTACCGTCTCAAGGCCTCGTGCCTGGACCTAGGGGCTGACTGTAACTGTACCCCAACCCGAAGAGCCTCTATAACCAAACCCCAACCCGGAGAGCCTCTGTAACCGGACTCCAACCCAGAGAGCCTTTCTAACCGGACTCCAACCTAGAGAGACTCTATAACCGGACTCTACCCTGGAGGGTCTTCTTTAACTGGACCCCAACCCAGAGGGCTAACTTTTACCTATCCCCAACCCAGAACGTACTAGTCCAACACATTCATCTAAAATAGAAGTTGAAATATAACATAATCATTTGTATTAAAACTAACATATGAGATGTCAATACTTTAATCATAAACCATGAATGATAGAAAAATGAATCATCCACATTCATATATATCACAAAAACATAAATATAGTATGGAAGATTTGTATCATAATAAATCAACATCACACAAGTGTAAAATTTATCAAAGGATGTTGATATAGATGAAATCAAAACTATTTGAGAGAAATATTTCTTTATATTTTGTAATCATTTAATGATAGATAATTATAAAAGAAAACAATTATTTTGAAAATATTCTTATAGTATTGTAAGGGAAGATTTTATGATGTTATAACAGTGGAAAATAACCACACCCACTGTATAAGATAAAAAAAGACACTCATACCTTAATTTTGTCTAAATGTTCGTAAAGTACATTGTTTGGAAAATGATGGAATGATTCCCTTCAAAAAATATATGTTCAAATAAGGGTATAAATGACATTAACCCATTGTCTAGTAAATAGTAAAAATGTTTTGAAATATATTTTTAAGAAACATCGATATGGATGATAAAGAGGGAACAAAAGATACATATGTAAAAACAACATCGGATAATAAAGAGATTGTGATATTTACCCTTACCAATTTGGTAACTTACGAAAAATACACCCATTGAAAGTAGTATCATAAAATGAAGATGTAAATATAGATAAATTAAATTTTATTACACAAATTATACAATTACGGGTAGTACATACACCACACAAAATGAAATAGTGACAATATAGCATGAATCTCATGTGAATAAGGAGTGAGATGAAAACCCCTTACCTTGTACTTTCTCTTGATCGGGGGTATGTTTAACCTCCTGTATAAAGACCATAGTATGTTATCATATCACTCCATAACAATATTAATATTTATGATATCATACATGATTCATTTATGACATTATACAACCCATTTAATAATAATGTCATTGCTAAATTTACAATTTGGGTAGTAATCGCTTTCTTTATCGTACATGTTTTAACTTGTTATTTTTGATTGTATCACATAGATCATGATTTAAATACTTCCTGAATATAATAAATCATATATATTTAGAATTTAAATATTTATAATATACATATATATGAAATGGAAGAAACCATTTATGGAGATAGTAGGCTGTACGAATGCATAAATGTAGTTTCCATTTTCATATCGTATTGAACAGAACTAAGTGAATAATATATATATAAGTAAATAAATATATACATATTTATATATATATATATTATAATTATTATGTCATATATTAAATACTTATTAATTATATATATTTTTTAATCATCATTGAATGGTGAACGTCGAAATGAATCTCATTCCTTTGTGGAGACGGTAATACGTACGTATGCATGAGCGACAATATCATTATATTGGTGGAAAATAGTATATAATTGGATGATATATAAAATATAAAGAATATTTAACATGTAAAATTTATTATTTACATTATTTATACTCATTATTATACACATCCAAATAATGATGTGTTTGATTAACAAACTACACCACGACATGGAGATGTTAATCCTTACGTACACATGTATGGTGACATTGTCATTTATTTGATGGATTAAATAATGAATATGGTTGTACCATTTTCATAATAAAATAATTGTATATAGAAGATACTAGATTTATTATTTTATTATGGAAATAAAAAAGAAAAAGGAAGTGGATGAAAAAAAAGAACATGAAAGAGGTGATGAAATATTTACCTCTTTTTCATGTTCTTCCCATTGATTTGATCATACGGGATCCATTGGTTGTCTTTCTGACCAATGTAAGGCCTATAGGATAATGGTAGGAAATTTGGGACTATATTTGGGTAGGGCTTCGCCTATAAAAAAGGCTTTGGAGGTGTGAAATTAATAGAATGATATGTGCCCCTTTATAAGAGATGTGTGGGTCACTTTAAGAAACGTTTGAAATATTAATTTATAATAAAATAATTATATGTCTTAATGGCTCCAAAATGTCTTCCTTAGAGTATAAGGAGTGTATAGTTCTAAAACATCTCAAACAATAGGTTTTATATAGGTTTAGGTAACCATATTAACCATCTATTTTAGATTTAACTCCTAGTTAAATAGTTTGACATTTACCATGACTCTTTGTATTTGTATATTTTACGGCTAATAATTGTACTATAAATTTCCATGTGAACCTCAAATAGTAAATTAATGAGTTATGTAATATTATTTAATCCATATTGGTCGAAACTTATATTTTTAATACTAGAATATGAATTTATAATATAATATTTATTTTAAAAACACTTTTATGTCAATTTTGACCCTATTTGGTATTATGTTTTTTTTTAATTTATAGCAGCATTATTATTTCAAAAAAAATTCATTTAATAAACCCTAACATGTCATATTAACCATGAAAATTAGTCTAATTCACTAAAAGTCTCAAATTAGATTTATTATGATATTTATAAGATCAATTATTTCAATCATTTGTTAATAAGGTAATTACATCATCATCATTGTTTCATAAATAAATTTAATTATTTAATGTATAAAAATTCTAAATAAAATACCATTATGTAGGAAATTATTTTAGATTTCCATTGAATACATATAGTCAAATTTATCTTATTTATAACCTTATATTAAATATGTTCTATTTATTTATCTTTTAATTTAACGCTTTTAAGTCTTCTTTTAATAAAATAAAAATAAATGTCCTAATATAATCCAAGAGGACCTAAAGGATCATATTTTATTCACGAGATTGTTTTTGGTAGAATTACACTTATCCAATATGATTAGTACATGTGTTAGGCTAATAATATTATTTTTACCTTTAATTACCCTATTTACATTTAACTATGGTAAATAAAAGTAAAAAGTTACTATTCACCAAATATTTTTTTCATCTCTTTAAACCACATTTTACACAATGAGGTTAAAAATGCCTCTCAAATTTTTGAAATTCAACTCAAAGAGGTGGTAAAATTATGTTTTATTCAAATTTTTCAAAAGAACCTAGAATTTGTGTAAAAGACGGTAAAATGTTCACTAAAATTTTATATATCTAATTTTATTATAAAAATGGCTCCAATGAATTACACAGAACTAGTATTGTCATTATGTATCTATTTTGACTTTAAATAAATTTAACCAAAATAATTATTATTTAAATACAAAGTCGGTTTAAACCAATAACTTAGTGTTTTACACTATTCATCTAAAATTGAACGTCTTCAAAAAAATATCAAAAATACAGCCTAAGCTAATTTCAATATTCCAAATTGAAAAATGAAGTCCAGTTCGAATGATAACATTTATAAAATTTCAAAAAGTGGTTATTATTATTCATAATGGCTAGATTGATTTGTCGCGGTGTGTTAGAATCTCAAAGTTGCTTACGATGAAAGATAATGCATTATTCAAAGGGAAACATACCGTGGATGCTTGGGGTGTTACATTATCACCTCAATCAATAAATTGTATTCTCACTATTTTGAAATTGTTCATCGAAAATAAATGGTTGAAAATAGAAAATACCTTTGTGGGAAACCCACATCAGAAATAGGGTTAATAAAATTTAGTTTTAATAAGAGGGAAAGTGAAATGAGTATGTAACCACCCAATTAGAGTTTACAATAAGGGAAGATTAGGGGAATTATAGATATGTAATTTGAGGAAAAATTAAATATTTTTAGAGAGTGATTGATGTCATCAATAACTAACAAGTGTAAAATTTAGGGCCTCAAAGACATCAATCTATGATTATTTAAAATAACATAAGTTCAACAAAACATAAGATATTAGGATCACAAATTTATGGTTATAATATCCTTTACCTAATGTTTAAGAATTAATTTCGTCATATAATAAGTGAATTAAAATATATATATATATATATATAAACCTGACAAGTAGAGTTTCATCCTTCAACTAATTTCTACCTAAAACTCATCTTTAATTCCAAAAGATAAATAGAGCTCAAAAATTTTCTATGTATCCTAATTTTATAAGGTTCCAAATATAAACATATACCATTTAAGTGAAGAAAACTATTTTGTAAAAACTAGGGACTTCCTGTAGGCTAGTGGTTGGTAATAATGCCTTTTCACACTTTGGTTGTGGGTTCGATTCTTGAAACATTGTCTTACATGACGGGTTATCGCCCGACCTATAGGTTGTCCTATTCCTAAAAATATAATATTATAACATTACAAATAAAATCTTAATAACTTTTTTAACATTAATCAATACTATCCAAAATTAAACTTAATCCATTCCAACCTTTATATTTATCCAAAATACCTATGACCAAACACTCTCTAAAAGGTCTCTAAATTCCAAAATCTACATCAAATTCCCCGAAACAAAATAAAGTTTCTCTTATAGTCACATACTTAAAATATGATTACCTTCATTATATTGAAACCTTAATGAAAAAAAATGTACTACAATAAAATCCTTATATATATCACATTATTAATAAAACCAGAATATGAAACATGAGTCCAAAATCATAAATACATTAATTATTCCACTTCAACAGTCATGACAGCATAAGCTTGGACTTCCTCCCATGGAATTTTTTGAGGTATGTTTCCATGGAACATAAGACATTCATTTTCATAATGCCTCATTTATGTACAGTTGTAACATTCAACATTGACTTCAACTTTCTTTCCCTTGCAATCACGAGTTTGGTGGCTTTTTTTGCCACACTTGTAACAGACTCATTTTTTAGGCATGTACCAGGGTGTTTCTTCCCACAATAATCACATAATGGAAAATCCTTCTTTACCTTTTCCCAATTATCTGTCTATTTCTCCAGCATTCTCTTCTTCTATTTATTTACTTAATTCTCATAATAATTAGAGAATTCCTTTTCTGTCTTGATAGCACATGAGACAATATATTCATATGATGAGAAGGATTATGAGACTAATGATCGACGGAGAATGGGTTTTAACCGATCAAAGAAACGATCATTCTTACTCCTTCGGTTACATACATAATCTGTTGCGTGCCTTGTTATCTTTGTAATGTTAGCCTCATACATTGTGACATTCTCAACCTCTTTTTTCCTCAGACATAGAAACCGCCTTTCTATATCCGCATGATGGTCAAGAAGAAAGTATTTTTCTACAAAAATCTCTTTAAAATCCCTCCATTCCATACTTGATACATCTTAATCTTATTTTGTGTTTTTAATCAATTACCACCATTTATCAGCATCTCCAATGAGGTGATAAACTGCCATGACAACTTTTTCCCTTTCGCTACTCCCCAAGCATGAAATATTTTCACTATGGAACTTATCCATTTCTCAGCTACCAATGGTTTTGTACTCCCATTGAATGTTGGTGGTTGTTTCCTCATGATGTGATCTAACATTGATCCTCCATTTTGTGGCTCAGGGTAATCCATACGGGTAAGGTATTTGTTCGTAACTTGAGTGTGTTGCCCAGGTATGGTGATAAACTGATCAGCACCAGTTGTACCATCAGCTCCACTTTAATTATCTTGAGCATGTCGGAAATCCCTAAATGGATTATGTGTGTTGATATAGTTTCCATTATTTCAACTAGACTCCATTTCTAAACAATGGAATACAATCTACTAGATTATGAATCAAAATACAAAATTACTAACATATAAGACACTTAAGAGAAATTTAGGAGTATATGGATATAATCCATAATCATTAAAATGTTTTCTTTGAGGAGGTATATACTCATAAATCCATCATAATAGGTAATAATGAAATTGATAATTATCCTAAGTATATCCCTAGGAGTGTTTTAACCAAGACTACAACAAGGCCTGTTGTCGTGTACCAGATCCCATTCGAGTCTAGCTCAAAGCATTGTTTTCGGATTTTACCCCTAGATACATCTGTTCCAGAGCCACCTCAACCTGCTCGTATCCAAACAGGGATGTTTTTCATGGAAAACTCACAAAATATATATAGTACCAAAATTCTAGGAAGTTATTCTATATTAATCCTCAAAATTAATATTCGGTTAAAGTGCTCTAATCAGATTATATGCAAATCTAGTTTCTATGGTTTTTACTAAACTTCATTTGATACCAAATGTAACGCCCCGAACCTAGTTACCTAGAGTCAGTGCTTTATGTTAATACATTTGCATGATTACAAGGAATCAAGTCTCAAAGGACCAATCAGTTTTTCATTCATGGAAACTAGATTACATACATGAACTTCACATTACAATTTCAAACATAAAATATAGCATAGATAGTTCTTTGAGGACTCCATTAATCCCTTAGATTAACCCTGCATCTCAAACATAAAACACTTCGTGGGAGCCAGGGAATGTAAAACATTAGAATGGGTGAGCTCAGTTTATTAGTAAGGTTAAATAATTTTGCAGAAGCTATGAAATTTTAAGCCAAGATGTGTAATAAAAACCACAACCTTTTTAAACATAAACATGAACACAATATGGAAAAAATAAATCAAACATTACCATATAAACATGCACATTGATATCATACAAGTTGAATAATGACATGTGATAACTAATTTCATAATGATGGGATGTATATTACAGGACATTAAATTCCGTTTCAAGGCCTCATGCTAGGAGCTAGGGGATAACTGTAACCAGACCCCAACTCGGAGAGCCTCTGTAACAGGACTCCAACCCGGAGAGACACTGTAACCGGACTCCAACCCGAAGATCCTATATAACCGGACTCCAACCAGGGGTGCCTCTGTAACAGAACTCCAACCTGAAGGGTCTGTTGTATCCATACCCCAACCTGGAGGGCTTACTTTTACAGGTCCCCATCCCGGAACATTATAGTTCAACACATTCATCTTCAGAAGAGGTTGAAATATAACATAAAAATTTCTATTAAAACTAGAATATAAAATTTCAATAAATTAACCATAAACCATTAATGGACTAAATATAACTCATCCATAGAAAATCATATCACAAAACCTTAAATAAAATATGGAAGATTTGTATCATAATAAATCAACTACAAACATGTGTAAAATTTATCAAAGGATATTTACATAGATGAAATCAAAACTATTTTAGGGAAATATCTCTTTCTATTTTGAAATCATTTAAAGTTTCATAATAATAAAATAAAAATTTTGTTTTGAAAATAATATTATAATCCTGTTAGGGAAGCTCTAACGATGTTATAATGGGGGATAATAACCGCACCCGCCATATAAGATAAAAACGCATTTTTACCTTAATTTTGTCGAAAAGGTCATAAAGTACCTTGTTTGGAAAATGACTGAATGATTCCTTTCAAAACATATAAGATCCAATAAATGTATAAATTATTTGAACCCCTTGTCTAGTAAATAGTAAAAATATTTTGAAATAAATTTTTATGAATCATTGATATGGATGATAAAGAGGGCCTAGTAGATACTTACGTATAAACTAGCTAAGATAATAATGAGATTATGAAATTAACCCTTACCAATTTGGTAACTTATTAAAAATACACCCAATGAAAGCAGTATCATACAATGAATATGTAAATACACATAAATTAAATTTACTACACAAATAATACAATTATGGGGAGAACAAACACCACAAAAAAGGAAATAGTGCCAATATAGCATGAATTTCACGAGAATAAGGAGAGAGAGGAAAACCTCTTATCTTGTACTTTACTTTTGTCAAGGGTACGTTTAACCTCATGTATAAAGACCATATTATGTTGTTAAATTATTCCATTACTATATTAATATTTATGATATAATACATGATTCGTTTATGACTTTATACTACCCATTTAATAATAATTTCCATTTTAAATTTACATTTTGGGTAATAATCGCTTTCTCTATCGTGCGTGTTTTAACATTCTATTATTGATTGTATCACATAGATCATGATTTAAATACTTCTAGAATATAAAACATCATATATATATATAGATTATTAATATGTAAAATAGAAATATATTATAAATGGAAATCACCGTTTATGGAGACTGTAGGTCGTACTTACGAATAAACATTGTTTTTGTTTTCATATCGTATTGAATTGAACTAAGTGAATAAGATATATATAAGTACATAAATATATATATTTATATATCCAATAGTTTTATTATTTCATATATTACATACTTATTAATGATATATATTTTATAATCATCATTGAATGGTGAATGTGGAAATGAATCTCATCGCGTTGTGGAGATGGTAATCTGTACGTACGCACGAGCAAAAATATCATTATATTGATGAAAAAATCATATGTAATTGGATGTTATATCATTTATAAGGAATCATTAACATGTTATATTTATTATTTACATCATTTATACTCATTATTATAACCATCCAAATAATGATGTGTTTGAATAACATACTACAACACGACAATGAGACGGTAATCCGTACGTACACACATATGGTGACTTTTTAATTTATATGATGGATAGAATAATGAATGTGGTAGAAAAATTATTATAAAATCATAAAATTATATATAATATACTGGAGTTATTTTAAAATGGAAACAACAAATAAAGAGTAAGTGAAAGAAAAAAAGAACTTGAAAGAGGTGATGAAATATTTAACTCTTCTTCGCGTTCTTCCTTTTGATTTGATCAAACGAGCTCCATAGGTTGGCTTTCTGACCAGAGTAAGGCCTCTAGGATGAAGGGAGGAAAGTTGGGAGTATATATGGGCATGTTTTGTCCAAGAAAAAATGCATTGTATGTGTAAAATTAACAGAAGGGGAAGGTCACTTTTATAAGAGAGGTGAGGGTCACTTTATGAAAATCATAAAATATTATCTTATAAAAAAATCATTTTCTGTTTCTATGGATCAAAAATTATTTATTCAGATTATAAGGTGGGGATGGGTCAAAGACTTCCCAACCAATCGGTGTTATACAGGTTTTGGTCACCATATTAACCTTATCTTTTTTATTTAACTCTTAGTTAATTATTTTGACATTTACCATGTCTCTTTGTATTTTTATATTATATGGTTAATAAACATACTATAAAATGTCAATATAACCTAAAGTGGTTCATTAATGACATATATAATATTATTTAATCCCTTTGGACGAACCGTATATTTTTAGTAATATAATATCAATTAATAATATAATATTTGTTTTAAAAACTCTTTTTTGTCAATTTTGACACTATTCGGTATTCTGTTTTTGTTAAATTGATAACAGTGTTGTTACTTCGAAAAAAAATCATTTAATAAACCCTAACATGTAATATTAACCAATAAAAATTAGTGGAATTCATTAAAATTCTCAAATTACATTTATTTGGATATTTATAATATAAATTATTTCAATCTTTCATTAATAAAGTAATTACTACATCATCATTGTGTGATAAATAAATTTAATTATTTAATGTCTAAAAATTATAAATAAAATAAAATTATATTGGAAATATTTTTATATTTCTAATTAATATTTATAGTCGAATTTATCTTATTTAAAACCCTATATTAAAAATGGTTTAGTTATTTAACATTGAATTTAACACTTTTTTCTCTTCATTAAATAAAATAATAATAAGTGTCCTAATCTAGTCCAATTGGATCTGAAGGATCATATGTTATTTATAAGGTTGTTTATGGTCTAATTAAACTTATCAAATAGGATTAGGACATCAGTTAGGGTAATAATAATATCATTTTTACCGTTAATTACCATATTTACTTTTAACAGTTGTAAGTAAAATTCAAAAGTTACTATTCATGAAAAATTGGATTCATCTCATTGAACCACATTTTACATAATTATTTTAATGGTGTCTCCCTAATTTTAGAAATTAAACTCAAAAAAACGGTAAAATTATGTTTTATGCAAAGTTTCAAATGCTCTTAAAAAGGTGGGTAAAAGATAGTAAAAAGTTCAATAAAATTTTATATATCTAATTTTATTATAAAAATGACTCTAAAAAATTACATTGAACTAATATTGTTATTATGTATCTATTTTGACTTAAAATAAATTGAAATAAAATACATAATTTTTTTAATAAAAAGTCGGTTTTAGCCAATAATGTAGTGTTTTTCACTATTCATCAAAAATTGAATGTTTTCAGAAAAATACCAAAAATACAACCTAATATAATTTAGATATTGTGAAACCAAAAATGAATTCAATTTTGAATAATAAAATTTCTAAAATTATAAAAAGTGGGTATTACTATTCATAATGGCTAGATTGATTTGTCACAATGAGTTAGAATCTTGATGATCAGTACAATGACTGATATTGCTTTATTCAAAGGGAATCATACCAAGGTGGATTGGGGAGTTATATTCTCCCTTCCATTAATAAATTGTATTCTAGAAATTTGAAATTTTTCTTTGAAAATAAATGTTTGAAAAAACAAATTACCTTTGTGGAAAACCCACATCAGAAATATGGTTAATAAAATTTAGTTTTAATAAGAGGGAAAGGGAAAGGAGTAACTCACCACCAAATTAGGGTTTAGAATAGTAGAACATTGGGGGAAATTATAGACACCTAATTAGAGGGAAAACATAAATATTTTTAGGTATTGATTGATGTCATCAATCACAAACAAGTGTAAAATTTAGGGCCTCCAAACCATCAATCTGTGATGATTTAAAATAACATCTGTTCAACAAGACATAAGATATTAGGATCACAAATGTTTGGTTTTAATATTATTTCCCTAATGATTTAGAATTAATTTCTTCATAGAATAATAATAATAATATATATATATATATATATATATACGTGACAAGTAGAGATTCATCTTTCAACTAATTTCTACCAAAAACTCATCTTTCACATCAAATGATAATAGAACTCAAAAATATTATATTTTCTTAATCGTATAAGGTTCCAAATATTAACTTATACCATTAAAATGAAGAAAAATATTTTGTATTAACTAGGGACTTCATGTAGGTTAGTGGTAGGTAATAAAGCCTTGTCTCACTTTCGGTGTGGGTTCGATTCCTGCAGATTTGTCTGACTTGACGGGTTATCGCCCGACCTATAGGTTGTCCTTTTCCTAAAACAATAGTATTATAATATTCAAAAAATAATATTATGAAATGTTTTGACATTAAATAATACTATCCAAAATTCAACATAACACATTCCAACCTTTATATTTATCCAAAATACCTCTGTGCAAACTCACTCTAAATCGTCCCTAAATTCCAAAATCAACATCAAATTCCCCCAAAAGAGTAAATTTTCTCTTATTGTCACATACAGAAAATATGATAACCTTCTTCATATTAAAACCATAATGAAAACAACAAGTACTACAGTACCATCCTTATATATATCACATTATTCTTATAACCAAAATATAATTCATTATTCAAAAAACACAAATACATTAATAATTCCACTTCAACTGTCGTGACAACATAAGCTTGGACATGCTATCTTGGACTTTTCTAATGTATGTTTCCTTGGTGTTTAGGAAATTTATTTTCATAATTCTACATTTCTCTAAAATTTTAACAATCAACATTGACATCAACTTTCATTCCCATGTAATCATGAGCTTGGTGGCCTTTTTCACCATCCTTTTAACAGACTCCCATTACATTTAGGCTAGTACCGGGGTGTTTTTCCCACAATTATCACATAATGGAAAATTATTCTTTCTATTTTCCCCTTTATATGTCTCTTTCTCTAACGTTATCTTCTTCTCTTGCTTTACATTATTGTCATAAGACTTAGAAAATTCCTTTTATATCTTGATAGCACATGAGACAATATCTTCATATAACGAGAAGGATTGTGAGACTAATGCTTGATAGAGAAATTATTTTAACCCATTAATGAAACAATCAATCTTACTCCTTGGGTAACATATATAATCTATTGAATTCCTTGCTAATCTTGTAAATTTAGCCTCAGGCTTTGTGAAATTGTCATCCTCTTTTTGACTTTGATATAGAAATTTCCTTTCCATATCCACTCGATGGTCACGAGGAAAGTATTATTCTAAAAAAATCTCATTAAACTCCATCCATTCCATACATGATACTTCTTCATCTTCCTTTATATTTTGAATCAATTACCACCATTTATCACCATCTCTAGTGAGGTGATAAACTGCCATGATAACTTTTTCCCTTTCGCTACTCCCCAAAGCATGAAATATTTTTACTAAGGAACGTATCCATTGCTCAGATACCACTGGATTTGTACCCCCATTGATTTTTTTTTGGTTTTTGACTCATGAAGTGATCTAACATTGATCCTAAATGTTGTGGATCAGGGTGCTCCATATGGGTAATGTTATTATTCATAACCTGAGTGAGTTGTCCCAATATGGTGACAAAATGATCATGACCAGTTGCATCACCAGCTCCACTATAATTATACTGAGCATGAGGGAAATCCCAACATGGATTACGTGCTTTAATATGGTTTATATTCCTTCCACTAGGCACAATTTCTAAAAAATTCCATACACTATATTATCTTATGAATCACAATACATAATTCCAAACTTGTAAAACACTTAACATAAATTGATCAGTTTATGGAAATAATAAAAAATAAAAAAATGTTTTATTTGAGAAGGTATATATTCATAAATCCTTCATAATTGGTTTTAATGAAAATTAGAATTATCCTAATTATATCCCACAGATGTGTCGAAACCAAGAGTGCAGCAAGGCCCAGGGTCGTGCACCAGTTATCGTTCGATCCTATATCAATGTGGTGTTTTTGGGTTTTACCCCTAGGTACATCTATGCCAGATCCTCCTCTACCATCTCGTATCCAGGCATGGATGTATTTCATGGGAACCTCACAAAATCACTACATTACCAAAATTCTAGGAAGTTCTTATATACTAATCCTCAATGATTATCTTAGGGTAACATGCTCAAATCACAGTTTATCTAAATCTAGTTTCCATTGTTTGTATTAAAATTCCTATGATACCTATTGTAATGCCCCGAACCCACTTACCTATAATCGGTGAATTATTTTAAAACATTTTCATGATTACAAGGTATCAACTCTCAAAGGATCGATCAGTTTAGAATTCATGGAAAATTGATTACGTACATGAACATTACATTACAATTTCAAACATAAAATACATCATAGATAGTTCATTGAGGACTCCATTAGTCCTTTAGCTTAAACCTGTATCTAAAACATAAAACACTTCTTAGGATCCTGGGAAAATAAAACATAATAAACGAGTGAGCTATGATACTCAGTAAGGGTAAATAATTTAGCCGAAGCAATAAAATTGTAAGGCTTGTTGTGTAATAAAAACAACATCCTTTTTGAACAAAAACATGAACATAATATGGAAGAAATAAATCAAACATTACCATATAAACATGCACATGGATATTATACTAGTCAAATAATCACAGGTAATAACTAATTTCATTATGAGGGATTGTATAATACTGGACATTAATTTTTGTGTAAATGCCTAATGCCAGGACCTAGTTGATAACTGTAACTGGACCCCATCACAGAGAGCCTCTGTAAATGGACTCCAACCTAAAGAGCCACTGTAATAGGAATCCAACCCAGAGAGCCTCTGTAACCAGACTCCATCCTAGAGGGCCTCTGTAACCGGACTCTGACCCGAAGGGTTTTCCGTAACCGGACCGCAACCCGGAGGGATTACTTTTACTGGTCCCCAACCCAGAACATACTAGTCTAACACATTCATCTTTTGAATATGTTGAAATATAACATAATCATTCTTATTAAAACTAGCATAAGAATGTCAATACCTTAACCATAAACCCTGAATGGCATAAATATAACTCATCCACAGTCAAAAATATCAGAAAACCTTAAATACAGTATGGATGATTTGTATCATAATAAATCAACTCAAAACACGTGTAAAATTTATCAATAGATGTTAACATAGATGAATTAAAAACTATTTGAGATAAATATATTATTCTATTTTGAAATCACTTAAAGTTAAAAAATTTCAAAAGATAACATTTATTTTGAGAATATTCTTATAATTTTGTAAGGGATGATTTGATGATGTTTTAATAGCGGAGAAAAACCGTACCAGCCGTATAAGTTAAAAAAATACATTCTTACATTAATTTTGTCAAAAAGGTCTTAAAGAAACTTGTCTGGAACACGAATAAAAGATTACTTTCAAAACATATAAGGTCAAATAAGGGAATAAATTACTTTAACCCATTTTCTAGTTAACATTAATTTTTTTTGAAATACATTTTTAAGAAACATGTATATGGATGATAAATTGGTCCCTATAGATACAAATGTAAAAACAACCTCGAATAATAAAGAGATTGTGAAATTAACCTTACCAATTTGTTAAAATACGAAAAATACACCACATAAAAGAAGAATCATACAATGAATATGTAAATAAACATAAATTAATGTTTATTACACAAATAATATAATTACGTGAAGTACATACACCACAAAAAAGTAAATAGGGGAAATATAGTATGAATCTCATGAAAATAAGGAGTGACATGAAAACCCCTTACCTTGTACATTCTATTAGTCGAGGGTAAATTTAACATCCTATATAAATACCGTAGTATGTTATTAAATTATAACATAACCATATTAATATTTATTATATCATACATGATTAATTTATGACTTTATACAACCCATTTAATAATAATTTCCATGATAAATTAACATTTTGGGTAATAATCGCATTCTTTATCGTACATGTTTTAACTTGTTATTAATGATTGTATCACCTAGATAATGATTTGAATAATTCTAGAATATAAATCATAATATATATTTAGAATATAAATTTAAATTATAAACAAATAAATGAAATGGAAAACACCGTTTATGCAGACAGTTGGCTGTACGTACGCTTAATGTTTTTTCCATTTTCATATGGTATTGAACGAAACTAAGTGAATAGGATATATGTAAATACATAAATATATATATTTGTATCTCTAGTAGTATTATTATGTAATATATTATATAATTATTAATTATTTATATTTTATAATCATCTTTTAATGTTGAACGTGGAAATGATTCTCTTCACGTTGTGGAAACGGTAATCTGTACGTACGCACGAGCAACAATATCATTATATTTATGGAAAAAACTTATGTAATTAGATGTTATTTCATATATACATAATAATTAACATGTTATATTTATTATTTACAATAGTCATACTAATTTTTATACCCATCCAAATAATAAAATGTTTCAATAACAAACTACACCACGACATGGAGACGGTAATCTGTATATACGCACGTATGGTGACTTTATCTTTTATAGTATGGATATAATAATGAATATCGTTGTACCATTTTTATAATAAAATAACAATATATAAAATATAATCGAGTAATTATTTTATAATGGAAAAAATGAAAGAGGAAGTGGATGAAAAAAACATGAAAGAGGTGATTAAATATTTACCTCTTCTTCGGGTTCTTCCATTTGTTTTGATCAAACCAGATTCATAGGTTGGTTTTATGACAAGAGGAAGGCCTCTAGGATGAATGGAGGAACGTTTGGAAGATATTTGGGGAGGGATTGGCCGAGCCAAAAGGTTTGGAGGTGTGAAAATAATTGAAGGAGAAATTCCCTTTTATAAGAGAGGTGAGGGTCACTTTTGGAAAAGCTAGAAATATTATTTTATAATAAAATAATTTTCGGTTTCTATTGGATCCACAATGATTTATTTATAGTCTAAGGTGGGTGTGGGTCGAAAATATTTCAACCAATAGGTTTTATACATGTCTAGGTCACCATATTAACCTTATCATTTAGATTTAACTCTTAGTTAAATAGTTTGACATTTACCTAGACTCTTTGTATTTTTATATTATATGGTTAATAAACGTACTATAAAATGCCAAACGAACCTCAAGTGGTTCATTAATGACATATATAATATTATCTAATCCCTTTGGCCAAACCTAAAATTTTTAGGAATAGAATATCAATTAGTAATATAATATTCTTTTTAAAAACACTTTTATGTCAATTTTGACACTATTTGGTATTTTTTATTTGTTAAATTCATAACAACATTATTAAATTGAAAAAAAATCATTTAATCAATATTAACATGTCGTATTAACATATTAATTACTGTAATTAATTAAAAGTCTCAAATTACTTTTATTTGGATATATATAATATCAATTATTTCAATCATTCATTAATTATGTAATTATTGTATCATCAATGTGTCGTAAATAAATTTAATTATTTAATGTCTAAAAAATATAAATAAAATACCATTATGTAGGGAATATTTTTAGATTTATAATTAATATTTATAGTCGAATTAATTTTTTTATCCCTATATTAAAAATTCATTAGTTATTAAACATTGAATGTAACTCATTTAACTCTTCTTTAAATAAAATAATATTAAATGTCCTAATCTAATCCAAGTGGATCTAAAGGATCATATTTCATTCTAAGGTTTTTTTGGTCGAATTAGACATATCAATTTGGATTAGGACATGTGTTAGGGTAATAATAAAATCATATTTACCTTTAATTAACCTATTTACTTTCAACAGTGGTAAATAAAATTCAAGACTTACTATTCACCAAATATTATTTTCTTCTCCTTGAACAACATTTTACATACAGAGGATTAACTTGGCTTTTGGATTTTTTAAATTCAACTCATAGATGAAGTAAAATAATGTTTTATGAAAATTTTTAAATGTTCCTAAGAGGTGGGTAAAAGATGGTAAAAAGTTAAATAAAATTTTATATATCTAATTTTATTATAAAATTACTCCAATGAATTATATTGAACTAATATTTGTATTATGAGTCTAATTTGACATTAAATAAATTTAAATAAAATAAATAATTATTTAAATAAAAAGTCAGTTTTAACTAATAATGTAGTGTTTTTCACAATTAATAAAAAATTGAATGTTTTCATAAAAATACCAAAAATTCACCCTAAGATAATTTCGATATTATAAATCCAAAAATGAATTCCATTTTGAGAGATAAATTATATAAAATTCCAAAAAGTGGGTATTAATATTAATAACGGCTAGTATGATTGATCGTAGTGAGTTAGAATCTCGAAGATGAATACGATGCAAGCTATTGCCTTATTCAAAGGATAACATACCATGGAAGCTTGGGGTGTAACAGATTATGAGTCCCTATAATAAGTATTCCCACTTGTAATTTATGAATAAAAACATCCAAATAGAGTAATGAAACATCTTCATATACCTGTATAGAAGATAGAAAATGTTTCAATTCTATTTTTCACTAGACTCTAAAATTCTCATAGAAAGAAATATATTATATGGGTAATTATTGTTCATCATTGTATGTCTTATAATTTCATAGTAATACTAGATCATCAACCACTTACAAACCTTTCTTTTCTCTGTATCAATGAAATCATACGGCTTCACAGGGAACCTATTATAATTTTAACATATTATGGACTGTGGATTACTTATATATTCTAAAAGAATCTTCAGAGGGATCTCAACCACAATATACAATTTATGTAATGTATATCATCCAATAATGGATAGTTATTTTGAAAGGAATATTAATTCATTGGATGAAATAGTGATATCAGGTTATCATGACATCCAAAGTATATGGGATCAATATCAACCATTGGAGGATATTTAACACAACAATAACTAAAATTTGATCATATAAATAGAACCATTTGAATTATTTTATGAAAATGTGTTTCATATTAAAAATTATTTGGAAGAAGTTGTTGAAATATATTAAGTTGTACCATAACTCATTTAGGGTAGAACTTTCAAATTGTGATCTATTCAGGATCATGTAAAATAATCCTTTAGAAAAAAGAGTTAAATTATTATCGAAGGAAAGAAATGGAATTTAATCATAGGGATCATGTATTCTAAAAGTTTTCACCATGGTAGGGAGTTGTAAGATTTAGTAAAGGGGAAATATATTCCATAGGTACATTGAACCTTTTGAGATACAATAACAAATAGGAGATATATCTTAACGGTTTGTTATCTCACCGAAAAATTATATGATATCCACCATGAATCAATAATAAGGAAATACATGTCATATTCATATTATGTTCCCTCATATTAGGGGATATAGTAAGAACCATACGTCTGTTATAGTTAATAACATGTCTAGACTCCTCACACCAAAGAGTATGTGTTGAGGAATCTTGTAAGTGAAATAGTGAATATCATTTAGAGAAATCTATAATTAAAAGATGCAATATGAGATCCTGAAGAAAAAATATATAATGTGTATACAATTTTTTTGATCAATAATATATAAACCATTTAAGATGATAAAATTATTTAGGGAGGATTTACTACTCGATAACATACACTATCAAGTGAACCCCATATCCAGAACTATCACATGATTTTCACAATAATGTGACTTTATTTATATGTATATTTAAAATTTTAATATATTAATATTAATATTTTATTTTTTAAAATAAATATAATTTTTTAATTCTTCATGAATAAATTATTTTGTGATGATATTTTTAGATTTAAAACAAAAATGGAATATACGTAAAAAATATTAAAATTAATTTTCCCTGTATATATTTAATTTTTGTATAAAATTTAATTCCACATTAAAATTTGAAGGTAATAATTATGTGAGTATTAATATTTTTATTCTATTAAAATAAATTACATAAGATAAATATTAATAACCCTCATAAATTAAAATAGTTGTTTTCACGGAAATAATTTTATAACATATATATATTTTTTCTAAAAACAATCTTAATATACATTCCAGTATGACTCTTATATGATTTGAATCACATAATATATATATATAAACAAATTAAATTAATTATTAATATGATAAAACAAAAAACATTTAATAAAAAAACATTTTTTTCATTAAAACAGTTTTTCATATATCAAATGTTTTAATTAAAAAATCTAACTTTCTCATATGAAGATATTGTTTTAGATTAAATTGAACCAAAATTTGAAAATAAAATTTTAATTTATATATAACTAAAATAATTTATTTTTATTAATAAAATAATTACAATGGTTAATTTGTACACAAGATTTATTAGGTTAAATGGGTAAATGTGGTACCTTGAATTTTTAATCATTTATGGGTCACATAAAAATCATAAGAACCCTTTTTCGGTATGGAAATATTATCCAAATGTCTCAAAAACCATTTCTCCAATTTCTAATAACGCAAATAACAATCCTACAACCCATGTGATTCCATTCATAGCCCACAACTAACATTAGTATCCATGAAAAGCCCCTCTTTTATCCTACAAAACAGAAAAATTTCATCCCTTTTAGTACCACTAAAATGTTATGTTTCCTCCTGATATTATAAAATATTTTCTTCCCCTATAACCACCTTTCACTCTCACAAGCTTCATATCATAGGATATTATCACAATCCCATCTTTTCTGATGAATCCTCCAAGAGAAACCCATGTTCTCAACATAGGTTCAATTGTTTCACTAAAATCTTTTACTTTTATCATTCATTTAAAATTTATTTTTCCCAATCATATATGATGACATAAAAATTTATATATACTAAATTTCTTTATATTATTGTAAAGAAACACTAACCACTTTTCACCATTCTTAATTAAAATGATATCCTCATTCGTGCATTACATGGACGTCCGCCTCCAAGACATAACATGTTTTTTTACTTAACCTCCTTAAAGGTTGCATATAATAACATTACTAAAGTATAAATATGATATTTATAATATAATTATGGTTCTAAAATATGAAAATTTAAAATATATTAATGATATGATCGATAAAAATTCATAATTTATTTAATTGTCCCATATAAGTGTACTAAGAGGATAATATTTTTTTAAAATTATGTCCTATTCTAATGTCAATTAATTGTTTTTATAATTAATTAATTTTTTTGTATATTACACTAATAATAATTAAATAATATGATTGTGCTTATGATATAGTGATTATATAACATAACCACCTCATAAAAATTCATTAAATCTGTGTACCTTTATGTTTATTTCGTTTTAACCACCATATTTGGAAAAACTATACATTTATATCATAGAGTATTATGAAAACTCATTCACTGTAATATTATTATATAAATGTTTATATAATGAATTTTTAGATCTAGAGATGTTATAATTTTTTTATTAATTAATTATGAAAAAAACATTGATCATTAAAAATAACTGAAACATTCTTATTATCAATTTCATATCATTTAAAAGACACTAAAAAACTCATAAAATAAATTTTAAATATCATACATAATTAAAAATTAGGGTGTAAAAAACATTTTGTACATAAATTATATTTCTTATTAGGAACTATATCATTTATATATCAGTACAATCAAAAATAGAACCATAATTTTTTATTTTCTCTATAATCATAGATAAAAAAACATATACCTAAATTATCTACATCATGTCCTATTATTTTCTTCAAAAAATAGAACCATTATCAGACATAAAATACATAAAATATTTCTACATTAACGTGGGAATGTAAATATAAAAAATGATGAGATAAGATGATCATTATTGGTAAAAATAATTGATAAAAATCAATGACTTTAAAAGAGAGTAATATAACAATAATGGTAAAGGAACATAATCTTAAAAATAAGAAATCATACATATCATTTTAGAGAACAAAATATGTGACATGGAGTAATGCTTTATCAATCAATAGTAATAATTCCTAAGAGAATGGAATCATAGATAATATATCATTATTATAATACATAAATTTTATTCCATGAATATATTTATAGAAAATAAATTCATTATTCAAGTATAGTTTCCCAGACTATCATAGTGGATTGGGTTCACACCTCATTCCAAAATTTCCTTATTCATGGTTTACTACAAATACAATGTAATTAGAAAAATTCCCTTACTGAACATGGTTATCTACCCATTCAAGACCTTATTATCTCATGATATGTCCTCCATTACACAATTAATTATAGGTATATATAATTCTAGTCCCACGCATAATATAATGAATGTTATACCTGTATTTCCTATGAACATAAAATAGTCATCATATCCACAAATCAGACACATGGAAATGATGTTGGTTTCTTAAACATTTCATCATCATAATCATAAATCTTCTATAAAATGTATAAAAATGGGACAATAGGATTATATACCAATTAAGTAATATGAAACTACAATTTTTTTTGTCATTGATAAAAATACATTTACAAGATCACTAGAACATTTATCAGAAAAAATGTCCTTTTTATTTGAATGAAGTTATTTAGAATCTAAAAATTCGAAAAAATATTAAGGAATTTTTTATGGAAATTAAAAGAAATAATATAAAGGAAACAATAAATAAAATAGTATTCATTATGTTTGTTTAAATTATTTATATGATGTTTGCGAAAATATAAATTACATTCAAATTTTTAGAAAAAAGACAAAAGTAAAAAAATTTGAAATTGTTATGAAGGATCATTATATAACATGGAATATAATTTAAATTATAAAAAATGAGTTTAAAAAATATTTGATGAATAGTAAAATATATTCTTGAAATAATATTAAAAATTATATGGACATGGAATAAAAAATTCATTACTGAATGGATAAACATGGTCAAATTAACATGAAACAATCTTTTAGTTTCTTGAGTAAATAAGGAGAGGAGAATGAAAAGAAGAAAAATAAATTTATAGAATTAAATATATAATAAACAACATAATATTTTGGAGATATAGATCATAAAATTTAATCATAAATTTATTAAACCATAATGAATCATCGAAAAATGAGAATATAATTTAAATCCCTTACATCTAGCATGTCTTACAACATAAGAAATCGAAAAACCCAATATAATAAAATAAAATAGTATTATACTTCTATAAAACATTAATAATAATAATACCTATAATAAATTATATTGTTTACATATAACACCTTATCATCAATTCATCAACAATATTTTATTATTATCATCATTTTTTGTGTTAACTATTTCATTTTTCATACAAGTTTTGGTTAAGTGTTTATAGTTCTTACACTTTTATCATGGTTCATTAATTTCTAGAATTTTAATCATGATATGAATAACATATAAATTTTTTATATGAATAATTATAATTATTCATTTAACTTAATGATGAAAAATTAATTACATCACTATGTTGAGATGCTAGTTCATATGTATGCATGAGCGATCTTTCCATCTTATCAATGTTGGACTGAAATAAAGGTAAATATTAATTCACTTAACCATATATATTATTATAATATAAATATCATAATAACGTTATAAATATTTCATAATAACTAAATATAAATTATGGTGGTGTATAATGAATTGTATCATTACGAAAAGGTGGTGGTTTACATGTATGCTTGAGAAATACTTTTATGTGCTATTTTATTGAGATTATATAGTAAATAGTATTGAAAACCACAAAATAACATATCCTTATATTTATGATATTCGATGAACAATTTCATTATGTATAAAATATAATTTGAGTAATTATATGATGAAAAAAAATTGAATGAGAATGGTGAGGATCTAAACCATTTCTTTTAGAAACCTCCTTTGGGATACACATTCATCCTTGAAGTATCAGTATTAGGAGAAGAACATAAGATCTAGGTTGAGGATAATAATTATAGGAAGGTTTTTCAGAATTTATTTTTTAATCTAGAATATTCAAATAGTGTTAATAATTTTGTAGAACAGAATCCCATTTATAAGTGAGGGGAGGTAAATACAATGAATTTTTTAAAATATTTTAATGATATAATTCCAATTTAATGGAAAAGTGGTACGAAATGGATACAGATGTGAAGTTATGATAATATATGGTTCAAATGTAATTAATAATTATAATTAGATGGGTGTGGGTTGTTTTACTACCTCATTCTCTTTGTTTATCCACTGGTAAACCATTTATAACCTTAATCATATTTACAAAACATTAATTTTTTTATTATTCACAGTGAAAAAAATTATTTTTAACCTACTAGAATTTATTAATTTTACTAATTGAAAATATAAAAGAAATAATCTTTAATCATAAATCAGTAGTTGAATATAATTTACTTACATTGCAATCAAAGTAAATACTTTAAAATTACTTTTAAATTCTAATTCAAATATAAATTATAAATTACATTTAACAAATTAATCAATAGATGTTTATTTGATTTATTTTGATAAAAACACATTGTGCGTATAAATGAAAATTTTAGACATTTGTATTTTTAACATCATAAAATAACTTGTATTAATTTCAATAACAATGATAATTCATTTAAAATTAATTATATTATTTATAATTTAAGCAAACTTTCGTTACATTATGATCCAATTCAATATATAATGGGACCTTTACATCAAATGAAATTAATGTTATTATAAAAATAAGTATATTTGATTCTATACTAAAAATACTTTTTTTGAAAAACACTATGAATTCACACTATAATAATAGTTACATGGTTATTGGAAAAATGATATTAGTAACCAAAAAATTATAAAAATATTAGAAATTAGTTAAAATAGTTGCATGAAAGAATTTTATAAAACCAATTTTAACAAAAATATAATTTTAAAAAATAAAATAATTTTACTAATAATTGAGAACTGATTTAATATGATTTTATCAATACATTGGATTTACTAAAAACCATTTTTTTTTTTTTTAGAAATTTGTTTCTATTAATCATACCCACCAATTTAATAGCATGGATTTAATGGTTTAATATATTGACATTCATATAGACACATTTTTGTGTATAATGAAATATATTCAATAAATAATGTTTATGTCAATGAAAATACATATAAAATCTTTGGATTTTTCATTAAACTCCACTTAAAATGAATTTTTTCATCTAAATTCCCGCACTCTAATACAAAAAATTAAGATATCATTCCTTTATCTCATCCCTCAGTTTCCAGGTATCCTTAATGTATTTCTTATTCCTTCAATTAACATTAAACACTAGATTAGTCTTGTTCCATTAAAATTGATCTCTAAGATTCGAGATTTATATCGGTTATTCCTTGTACAAAATATCATGATCTACTTTAATTAAATTTGAGTTTAGTACATGTGAAGGCTTGGGTATGTAATTTCTCAAGAGAGATTCATAGAGAACATTATGAACTTGAGAGAGGTTTAATAAGAGGGCCACATGATAATCCATAGTTCACAATAAATAAAGAAAGGTAATGTAAACAATATACACGGGGTTCTAATTTTGAATATTTTTTAATCTTCTAACCATATTCCGTGTGTAAATTCATTGTAAAACCATATCATTGACTTCGAATTAAAAATATCCCTATCTATTGTCAGTATAAGACTTTTGTTTACATTGAGCATCTATGATATGATGTTTAATTGATCTAACCATATCATTCATTTTCTCATCCATCATATGTACATCATGATTCCTTTCTCAAAATTCATCATAATATTTCATATTTCATGACCTATTTCAATAGAGGGATTTATAAGGAGCTATGTGAATACTAATGTGAAAGAAATTATTATAAGAAAATATGAATATAGGAACATATTAATCCCAAACACATTTGAAATCTGGATAACATGATCTGAATGTACACTAATGAGTTAGAAGGGTCCTCTCATATTGACCATCAATATGGGGATTGAAAGTAGTACTAAAAACTTATTTTAATCTAGAGCATGTAGAGGAAATCTCCAGAACATTGAGGTATCCCTAATATCCCAATTAAATACAATATAATGTGGTATCCCATGCAACATTACCACTTCCTAAATGTATATCCTAGAATATTTATTAAGAGGTAAATTTTCTATGATAGAAAGGAATATTTATTACTTTATTAGGTAATTGAATATCCCTAAATAGCATTATGTTATTTTAATAATTTAGGGAGGTCAATGTTGAAATCCATGGTGCTATTTTCCAATTTAGATTCTTGTATGGCTAATGGTTGTAACATACCATTAGACTTATATCTACTAGCATCAACATGTTGTAATAATATGAACTATGATATGTAATTTTTAATAACCTTCTTCTTGTTTTCCCACTATAAATATTAATTCATATTTATATACATCTTCGTATTTCTATGATTAATAGACAATAATGGGATATGGGATTCTTCTTGTTGTCCTTTATACCTGAATGATATTAATGGGGCACATACTAAATTCCTAAACATTGTCATTCCAAAATTATCAAGGTTATGATCAGGAACATTTCACTCCTAATTTTACATCAAAACATAATCCTTTGATTCCTCTCTAATATTTACATTGATTTTTGATTGAACACTCATTTTATTTAGATAAGATTTATCCCCTTCCTAATATATTTCAAGATACATGCATTGAAAATCCATAAATATGGATTCTTTATTATTCTAATAATTGATAACATAACATGGACCTTTCGACATAAATCATTATCCCCTTAATCTCTAATTAGTGGTTGTAATGTATTTAGAATTCAAAATCATTAATGGACTTTAACAATATTCGTTGGAAAATATTCAACACTTTTTTGTGAATTTATATTTTTAAATTTTAAAATTAGTATATATGTTATAAATTTCCTTGTAAATATAATTCCATTTGATAGTTATTGAAAATATTATCACTACCAATACCAAATCATGATTCTTCTATCATTTCTCATGAATTATCAATTTTTTCAAGGAAAAAGATATCACCATAATATTTTTCATAAGAAAACTCCCTAATTGATCTGACATGCATTATTAAAAATCAAAATAACTCTCCACTATAGGGTTGTGTGAGTAAATTATTATTGATGAACATTCTATTTTGTTCCTTAAATGTCTCATCATAGTTATTAGTCCAATAGAACATAAATCCTTTCGAGTTAACTTTGTATGTGGATAAGATATTTATGAGAAGTCATTCCCAAAGAGAAGATAATATCCATCAATTCTAGAAATTATATGGAAATTAGTAAAATTTGACCAGCCTTTACTAATGGTAAATAACATATATCTTTTATGGAACTGACTGTATACCCACAATAGAGATTATTACCCAAAAAGATAATTTAGGTTTAAAAAATTCCCACTTGGAAAATTTTTCATAGTGCTTCTCTATCATTAATGACGATAGTATAAGCCTCTAGAGATCTTCAAAGTCTTTCTTTATCTTTGAATGTATATTAACATCATCAATAAGAACAACCATAAAATAATCATTATAATCTCTAAAAACTATATTTAGTATATTCATGAAGAAAATGGAAAATTAGTATGACCTAATTGATTGACATGAAATAAATATTGATTATACCTCAATTGGAAGATTTTCAGGGGTATATATTCACATTGGACAACCAATGTTTTGTATCCAGATCAAATATAACTATCGCAAAAATAATAGATTCCTTTTAATTGATTTTAAGTCATAAATAAATGCTAGAGGATACCTTTTCTTAATCGTTATCATGTTAATCTATCCATAATATATACTAAGGAAAATTGATAAATATTTCTTGTTAAAAAGTTCATGTTCCCCCAAGCGACACACATGACTGAATGAATAACTTCTGAGTAGTATAAAATAAATTATTCTACAATTCCAACAACTCAATCACTTCCCATTTATATAGACTCATTGAAATAGTAGTATCACCATTTACAAGTTATATTGAAAAATCTAATTCAAAATTCCAAGTAACAATATTTAAATATTTTGGAAATAATTAAATAAAAACCCATTAAATATGAATAACTCTTTTGATGAGTTTCTCTCTAATGATATGAGATAAATATCTCATTTTAAAGGGAATCAGGACCCATGAAATGGATGAAATTTTAATTATATTTTTATATTTATAACCATATATAGTGGATAACATGTTGGTTTTAAATATAAAATATTACTTCCCATATTTAGAAATAAAAATGACATTTGTATAAAAATTCCTTTCAAAAAATTAAAGGTTACGGGAACAGTGGAAGCATGCGATGGGTGGTGACCAACTATGCTTTTTTATGATCGATGATCAATATGAGATTTACAAAATTATAAACATCATGATATATGGAATTGAATCAAAGAATATAGACAAGGGATATAATGCTGGAACCAAGAGGGGATCATCACGTATTATTTATAATAAATTTAATTAAATAAATAATTACAATTGATGGAATTATTTATTTGTTGATGGATATGGAAACAGATATATGATGCACTATTATTTCATCATAGTAATCATGTTCAAATTCCCTATAGTGGTTATCCACATCAATTCCCCAAATATCCAAAAGTTTCTAAAGGAATCTCTAGGTGCTAGTATAACAAATCGTTGTTCTTGTGTCTTCTAAACTTGAAAAATATAAGAATTCCTTCTAGAGTGTTCTAATTTATCTCATAGGGGTATATTAATCTATATTATTATGAGATATCATGGGGAAGAGAGATATCAAGGACTTGAGGGAATTATCCAATTCTCTTCTGCATAGCCCAAAAAAATTAATTGTTCTTATGAGAAAATAACATAAATGGTTTTATGTATCTTTTGGATAAAATAAAAAAATTTCACATGTGCCCCTATTTATTTATTTAATACTAGATAAAACCACATTTCAACTAATAATAATATTATTATTATTTGTCAACATGCGCTTCACATCCAAATTATAAATAAATATTATTCGATCATGTAGTATTCCATATTTATTATTTTATCACCGGACATAAAATCGGTGTCTTTAATTCCTTGATAATATTTATCAATCATTGACAGATTCATATTATATTATTAAATAAATATCACCGTATTATTCACCAATAAATAAATAAATATTATATTCTCTAAATGAAAAATAAATATTTATTAAATATTTCGATCACAGTATATTTTATTGAAAAACAAGCGATAAAATATATGTGATCATGGAAACAAGAACAATTCTTGAACCACATTCTGGAAAAATACTTATTCATGTTATTAATAAAAAATAATAATATATTATTTAGCTGAGATTCTGGATACACTTACTATGTGACCCTCTTGACCCCTTTCTCATTGGCATTAGGTGAAGCAGTCTAAAGTCCACGGTTAGAATCTAAAAATTCACCAAGTCAACACTAAAGAAATAAGTTAATGTTTTGATGACATAATACCTCAAATGGATACATACTATATAATTTAATCTCGTTTTCATGATATCAAAAATCAAGCAGGATTCATGTCGTTTGCATTAACCTATGTGCTCAATATCACTTTCTTTGAATTTTTTAAAATAGAACATTCCTATAGAACACAATTGACATGGATTTATTTTGATTATATCATTTCCATTAATTGGAATGAGATATTAACTTCTCTTAATGAAAAAAGGTATATTCCATTTTATACGTTATTCTTAAATGAAATATTACTCGTGACATACCAAATGTATTCTACCTCGTCACGAGCATCTGTCATCATGGTTTTCATCAATAAATAAAATTATTTGACTCATAATACTCAATAAAAATAAAAATTAATGATCCAATACACATGTCAATACATAGGAACATCCAATGACACATATAAATGTTGATTTCCGAATGTCGGGTCCTCTTCTCATAATATCCTACAAGATAGTAACAAGGGCCTACACCATTAGATGGTGCCTCAATTTCCTATTAGTCTCCACCCTTGATAAACTCTATCATTTTGGTCCTACAAATGATATCACCCATCTATAGAACATATATTTAAGACTAATAGAATAGTGCTTTCGGGTTCACATCATAGTGGGAAACTGTTTTGACTTTATAGTTTTATAGGTACAATAGTGATATTTTCACATTCTATGTTACACAGAAGAAGAATCATATTGTGATATGTAGTTTCTTAATATTCAAAACAATGAATACCAGTTATAATAAAATTCCATGAATATTTTACTAGGTATCCATCTCCAAAAAACATCCATTTCACTAGAGCCAACAACTAACAACATTCCGTATACTACCAATAACATGATACTCATTATTCTATTAAGAATAGGGTATGACATATTCTCTTCCATGGGTTTTGAACGCAATGCAACTTTACCCCTCTTATAAAAATCCATCAATAGTTTATTCTTCTATAGTATATTCTTCGTCCATTGATGTGACCTTGGATCTTTTGAAAGAGCCACCACTATAGCATTATCACAATACAATGTGAAAGGGTCCTTATTACTAGGAACCCATCAAGATCATAGAAAAAGATGAAAATCCAAATTGAATCCTTGTAAACATCATAAGTTGATACATACTCAAACTCCAATATAGAGCTAGTGACTACTGGCTTCATTGAACTCATCTAGCTCACAGATCCTCCATTTTTATTGAAAAAATATCATGAATACAGCTTTAGTTCATTCTAATCTTTCTGAAATCTGGCTTCAATATAACCCATGATGATAAACTCTTTGCCTCCTCCATACACTAGGAACATTTCCTATGTTGTTCTTATATACTTAGGGATACACTTAAAATCAAAAAATGTTATTCTCTAAGACCATCATGATATCTTCTTACCCTAATCATTGCATAGGCAACATCAAGTCTAGTACATATCATGGCATTCATGATTGATCCTAATGCCAAAGCATATGGGATCTTACTCATTCTCTCTTTATCAGGTTGATTTTGAGGAATCATTTTCATAGAATGGTGTAATCCATATGACATAAGAACTAATCCCCTCTTAGATTGTTCCATACTATGTCCCATTAGTATCTAGTCCACATATGTACATCAAAATAGTTCAAATATCCTATTGGATATATCAAGAATGATATATATCTCTAGAATATAGGCAACTTCACTGAAGTCCTAAATAGAGAAATATTTTTTTTACATGTCCTTATTTGATTATAATACTGGTAAGTCATTTAAATTAACTAATATGTCATCAACATATACTACAAGGTTAACAACCTCATTCCCACTAAACAACTTCTAGACACATAGATCACATTACTTTTTAGTGAAACAAATTTCATTTCTGGATTCATCGAATTGATTGTTACAAGACCTAGATTCTTGCCTCAATCCATAAGTGGATCTCTAAAACATGAAAAATCCATGGGCATATCCTAGATTCAAAAACCCTTATGGTTGTGGCCTATTGACATCCCCCAAAATGTTCCAATTAAGGAATGTAGTTTTGATATCTATCTTCAATGTCTCATAGTCATGGTATGTTGCTATAACATGTTGAATTATAATATATTTAAGCATGCCAACTGGTGAAATTTTTTTTATCATAGTTAATTTCTTGACTTTTTCAAAACCCTTTTGCCACTAGCTCGGATTTATAGGTATTTAATTTTCCTTCCATGTCCAATTTTCTCTTCAATACCCATTCGAATCCAATGGGATTTCAATAAAATGGTGGATAGAGTAGAACCCAAACGTGGTTTTAATACATGGAACTCATTCCACAATTATTGGAATCTTGACATCTTGCAACTTCTGAGAACTCTGCTGCCTCATTTTAGGAGGGAGAACCATCATTATCAACCAAAAATGAGTCACCATCCTCAGTTACTAGAAAACCAAATCTCTCTATTTATTTCACCTCTCTTACACTCCTATACATGACTTGTGTTTCATGAAAAACATCATCCACCTGAACCTATGGAATTTTTTTCCATTAACCACTCTTGCGTATCTAGAAAATAATCTTCAATGAAGTCAATTTTTCTCACACTATTCTTTTTGAGGATTTGATCCATCTCTATAAATATGTATTGTCTGGTGACAATCACATTCTTCTGTGATCAGTTTTATTGATTATATCCCGTTATCCCTTGGGATACCCTATGAAGATACACTTTTTCCCATGGGGTGATAATTTTTTCCTTGAAAACTCCTTAATAATTTCCTCACAACCCCATACATATGTATATGACAAGGCAGTATGAAATCTCTAGAACATTGTTTATAAATAATCTAGGAGATTCTGAGTTTTCTAGGCCTTTTTGTAATCATTTTATTGTTTCTCATAGAGCATTAACACTCCCTAAATTTCCTCATTAACATATACTACTGGAAAATGGTCTCCTATCACATACAATTTCCATTATTTTGGATGTAAAATGTGTCAGTTCCATTAACACTCCTGGAAATTTTTTCGGGTGATAAGGTTATCTTTATCAGGAATGGGTCACAATGATATGTCTGATGTTATTTTTTATATTGTTACATAAAATAATATGATCCTAATTATAGAACATTATCTGATAAACTATAGAAAAATAAATAAATATTAAATTTATTAGTCTCCCACTATTTTATGAAAACCCAACATCCCACACCATTTTCATGAAAATAACATGTTTCTGGGATATTCTGGAGGAAATGATTCATATTCCCCTTCTCATTACCCCATCATATTTTTCTCAATACAGTCTAATGGTTTTTGGTAGGAATTGAAATTCCCAACTACATCAACTCACAGTTCCATGATCTATTAATTGGAATCCCCATTCCTAAAATCATAAATATAGATTTCCTCTACCCTTGCCTCTAAGATACCCCGATTCCTACTTTGGAATTAAAACATTTAAGTGAACTAAACTATGTCAACCCAAAACATCAAGTTAGTGTTACCCAATATTTTAGAGCACTCCAACATTGGTGACTAAATCACTTTGAACTATGGTAAGATTTTAAAAAAAGTAGTGGAATACTACACAGACTTTAAATATATAATTGACCAATTTTATCCTTTACGTGTAAATTACTATTTATTGTCTTAATCACAATGTTGTTAATAAAAAGTGGATTCAAATAAGTTATTATCCATGTTTTACATAATATATAATCATAATCCGATTTATTTTAGTTCTCTCTTCCATACTCATTAATTTCATTAATTTATGTAATCACAAAAAATCATCCCTAATGAAATAACCATTAATCTAAAAATAATAATAAAAAAGTGTTATTATCATGATATTTTACTAATTTTTAGTTTATCTAGATATTGATAAACTAACCATTTACCAAGGTAAAAATTCCATTTACCAATTAATTATTTTTTATAGCTTTCCACCTAACCAATAATGTATCTTTCTTGGATTGGTTTCACCTTAGCTCCAATCCTGAACCATCTCAACTATATTGGGAACCTCATACATTACATATATTTTTAAATGTAGGTGATGGGAAATGGGTTTATATATAATAAAATAGGGTCACGCTAGACCTTACATAAAATTATGAGATAAGGAACACATGACATCAATTTAATTTAATAATAAAATAAATGAAACCAAAAACATTAAAAGTTCTTGGTCTTATCTCATGATCATCCAGATATATCAAACAAAATTTAAATTTATTAAGTCAAGCGTGAAATTATTAATCTTTCATAATTATGTTAAATCATGCTTGAGTCATTTAATAATCATCATTAATTATTCGATTATTTTATCTTAATTCTCATTTGAATTTCTTTGAGATTCTCATCCATTATAATTTTAAGAAAAATATATTTATTTAAAACTAACATTATACATAAATGTGATTTGTAGGAAAAAATCTTAATAGACATCATAATATATGAAACTTGTATTATACTCATATTATTGTTTATTCATTGTGACATACATAATGCACATCTTGTCTCATACTTTCATGATGTGTATTATCAATATAATGATTACATGAATTACATGATTCTTCTGTTAGATGATTTTTTTTAATTCAATTAGAGTAACAATTGTAAAATGACTCAAACATGATATGTGGATCCAATAATGAAGCATATTTTAATTTAACATTCGTATATTTAAATATTAAAACCCATCACATGTAATCCCCAATAAAATTAATGGCCACATGCTAGGACATGTCTCAATGTTTATATAATATAATAAATAAATTTTAAATCATATTAAATTTGTATAAGACACGACATTTATAATTGATCTACATGGTGTGAACATATCTCACAATATATATGAGGTACACATCCAGGGACTCTTCATTTAAATCATACCTCAAAAAAATGTATTATGTGGTGTATCCAATGGGATACATGCCATGTGATCTCCGTATTACATGGCCACCTGTGAGGTAGGCCATGTATAGAAATAGGCATCCCTTCTATGACTCAAAATGACTAAACATAGTGTATTGGGATAAATGATGTGTACACTGGCTAATCATGTTCTGGTATTTATTGGTCAATACATGGTGTAAGAATTAAATATTACCCATATAATTAATGCACACTATTTTATTAATTTCTAAATTAAATCCTGGTTTATTGAACCCAAGTGCATGACATGAAACTCCAGTTACAAGATATTGACTCTAATGTTGTCTTGTCAGAATAGATGGAACCAACAGATGAGTTCTTCAGTTTCATTTTAATGAAAAATTTTATTTGTTTCAATTAGATCTATTATATGTGAATGAGGAAGAATCATATCTCACAATTTGGAATAAAATAACTACATAACATGAATTGAAAAACTAAATAACTAATGTGTAAGTCATCAATGACTGTAATATAATTATAATTAATTATGTGAACCCTTAGATACCGATTTTAGGATTTCGGAGAACTAAAAGAGAGTGATGGGAAATTCCAAACTTTACATTTTTCCATGATCAATGATCAATCAATTACTTACACAATGATAAATTTCATGATCTGCATAATTGAATCAAAGAATATAGGCAAGGGATATAATGCCCGAACCAATAGAGGAACATCATATATAATTTTTAATCAATTTAATTAAATTATGAATTATGTTTGATGGAATTATTCCATTATTGGGGGATCTGAAAATTGATTTCAGATACACTATCATTACGTTGTTCGAATCAGGTGCGGATTCCCTCTAGTGGTGATCCATACATGTTGTACAAATCACCAGATGACATCAATGGAATCTTTGAGTGTAGTGTGAATATCCATGTGTGTACATTTTCTGTATTTGATCTATTTGTTAAATTCTACAAAAGTATTCTATTTGATATTATAGAGGAATATTTTTCTCTATTCTTGTCAGCGATCTTGGAGAAGGAAGGGCTCAAGGGCTTGAGTGAATTCTCCTATTCCATTGTGCATAACCCAAACAAATGAATTTTTATTTATAGAAAATAACATAACATGGTTTATATATCACTAGGGTTAAATAAAATAATTTCTCCAGTGCACTTAATTATTTATTTAATCCTAGGATAAACCCCATGTCAAAAAATAATAATATTATTTTTATTTCTCAACATGTTTTTAAATTGTGAATTATAATTAAATTTTATTTCATCAAATAATTATCATTATTAATTATTCTCTCACTGGACCAAAAATATCAGTGTATTATTCCTCCCTAATATTTATCAGAAATAAATAAATATATATTATATTAACTAAATTGAAAATATATATTTTTTAATTATTCCACTCACATTATTTTCTCTTGAATAACTGGTCAAAGAATAAATGTGATCATGAAAAACTAAATAATAACTAAATTATTTATTAGAATAATATTTATTCATTTGTTAAATAACAAATAATAATATATTATTTAACTATGATTCGTGATACACATTGTGTGTGATCTTCTAGGCCCCTTAATCAGTAGCATTAGTCGATGAAGCCTAAAGTACAAGGTTGACAACAAAGAACACACCACAGAATCCACAGACAATGAATTTAATGACACATATACATAATACCTCATACCGATACTTATTTAGTAATATAATCATTTTATCCAAATAAATTAAATCAAGTAGGGTTCATGTTGATTCCACCATCATATGTGCTCGATATCATTTTCAATGATGTTTTAGAAAATTAACATTCCTATAAAGCACAATGGATGTGGATTTATTTAGGATATATCATTATCATCAAAGGGCATGAGATATTAAATTTTGTTAATGAACTAAACAGAGAAATCCTTTCTCACATTATTCATGAAGGCAATATTACTCAGGATATACCCAATGTATCCTACCACACCATAACAATTGGCCGTTATTGTTTTCATCAATACATCAATGTACGTGACTCATAATACTGATTAATAATAATATTAAAGTCCAATGACAAATACAAACATACACAGATAGGAACATCTAATGACACATATTAATATGGATTTCATACTGGAGGGTCTTGTGCTCATAAAACCAGACTGGATATTACCTATGTAATACAACAGGAGAAGGTTCCTAAAAGTACAATGAGTCTACACTTGTTATATACTATATCATTTGTGTCCCCTAAATGATATCATTTCTCTATAAAACATATATTTAAGATTATTTTCATAGAACATCAAAGTTCTCATCATAATAGGAACATTTTATGACCTTTTAGTTTGGTAGATACTCTAGGGAAATTATAACATACTATGTTATGTAGATGAGTAATCATGATTTGATATGTATTTTATTAATATTCAAAACAGTTATTACATGTAATCATAAAGTAAAAAATATACTTTCTATAAGGAAACAACTCAAATGAATATCTTATTCAATTCAACTAGAGTATGAATAAAACAATTTTGATAGAGCATATTACTGAAAACATAAATTGTGGAAGATTCATAGACATAATACATGATCTTTATACCAGTATAAATTCATATTAACATTTCCACATAAATTCACTATGGATGTAATGTGATACCCATAGAAATTAATTTAGATATAAAAATGTTCGTAGAAACATAATGAAATTATACATTAGTAGTTTTAGTGTGGATAGATAGTGTGCCTTTCACCACTTCTTTATTCCATCCCACATCAACAATAGTGATCACCTAAGATTTATCTTTGCCTCTATGATTTGGAGGTTTCATGAATTTATCATCAACTTTAAACATCAGTTTCAATAACTAGTTATAATTATGTTAATATAACTAGAAATTATAGAATAATATTGTTGGTGATGAATTATATGGTTATGTCTATTAATTTTATCATTACTTGAAATATTCTCATTACTTCAATATTAAATGTTTTGTGGCCATATTTTACACACAGATGATATTTACTGGTTCCCTTAACCGAATTCAATATATTATTCCTTACACAGAAATGGTATAATGTAAAAATAATCTTCTTTAATCTATGTTTTTTGTTATTAGAATTTAATGTGAATCCCATATTTCATTCAACATTAAAACCAAGAGGTTTACTGGTGAATATAATCTCAATTTCTGCCTTCATACCCCATCAAAATTATTTCTTCATAGAAACTAATGTATCTTTTTTCTAAAACCCTTTGGATACATGATTTTAATTAACTAATGAATTGATCAATCTAAAATTATTATTAAATAATAATACCATTCTATTACCTTGAATGACTTGTAAAATTTTCCTCATAAGTTAAATTAGATACAACATAATTCAATTTCAGCTTAAGGAATTATCTGGATATCTTTATATGAAGAATTCATGGAATGTACTTATTGAAATGTAATCTCTTATACTCATCCAACTCTATAGAAGTAATTTCATCACATATCCTTGTATTATTGATAATATTCCACTATTTATGAACTTAAAATTATTAATTGTGATTATTTAAGATAATATTTTCATGTTTTGAGAACTTAATAATGTATAAATTTCTTTTTAGAGGAACTGATTCATTTCTCAGTGATTCGTGTATTCGAAGTCACACTAAAATAAGTTGAAAAATAACTCAAACACTCTACTGTATTTTTTACCTGTCATTTATCATTTAGAATCTCTGAATCATTTGTAGATTATTAATCTTGTGTTAGCATAAAAATAATATTTGGTATTACAGTTTCTATAACATTCAGTTTCTTTGTGATATAATCATTTCATGTAAATAATATTCATCATTAACATGATTCCATCTAGTTCCATCCATCGACTACAATGAAAAAATATAAAATGAGAAACAATAATCATATAAGAAAATCATAATATTATGAAAATCCTTAGAAAATATTTCTAAATAATGATACCTTATATTCAATACAAGACAACATTTGTTTAACGAAGAATATCCATATTCTTTTACCATTTTAATCATCCATGATGGATTTTAAATGAAATTTGAATTGTCATGTGCATATCACCGTAGAGATTCAAACTAGGACTGCAGTACGGTTCTATTCCCCATGCTCCAAAATTATTTTTGAGATACACCCAAATAATTCCAGGGTTATCACACCTAGATGCATATGTTCCAAAAATAGTTCTACAAGTAGTATCTAAATAGTGTTGTTTTTTCTTAAGGAAACCACAACATTTTTTTATCATAACATATGATTTTCTAATTTACAAAGTTTTATCCAAAGTATTCTTTGGAAATTATAATTTCTTAGATTCCAAATGTTATTAAACATTTAATTGATACTGACTATGTGACCCAAAACATTAATACTTTTTTATTACATCTTATTAGCTTGAATATTATTTATATATCAATATAATACAAGCCCAATACTTAATGGTTTAGTGTCACTAGAATCTTGGATATAGAAATAACTTGTACATTGATGATCATCATAATTTCTCCTTATATTCTTCATAACTATAACACTTCTTATATGCAACATACATAAAACATTCTCAATAACCTATGAATGGAAAATATAATAAAGGTGATCATAAAATCCCAATACCAGTATAAATAAGAGGAAAAAATCAATGACAATAAGTGAGCCTCATAGAATAAAAATTGTATGGGAAAAAATAAACATTAGAAAATCATACTCATCAATTCATTTATAAAAATCATGAAACATGGGATAATGTTTTATCAATAAAAATACATAATAAAAAACAATGTATAATTATGAATAATAAATAATGATACCTGAAAAAATATAACAGGCATAATACATAAGTTTTTGGAATGAAGATGGTTATATAAAATGAATTTATTACTCAAAGATCACTTCCAAAAATAACATTGTGTATTAGTTTCACTCCACATTCCATCATTTCCTTTGTCATGTTTCATTCTTAGGACTATGAAATTCGAAAAAGTTCCTTAATGATCTTTGTTTAGACCCTATTACATTAATTATTATATTACGAGAGACCATTCTTCACCAAATTCATTAGAGGAATATATAATTCCAATCCCACCCATCACATAATTAAAAACATGTATACATATATTCCAAAAGATAATAAAACATTCATCATATCATTAAATCATAACCCGTTGAAAGGATATGGGTTTCATAAAAATTCAATAATTACAATAATAAACCATACAGAGAACGAATAAAGATGTTAACATTGTATAATATCACAGGTAAATCATAAAAAGCATCAAGATATATTTCTATAGATAAAAGTACCTTAAAAATATCACTAATTTATTTCTTGAGAAAAAATAACTTTAAAAATACATATTTAGAATATAAAAGTTTAGAAAAATATTAATGAAAAAAATTAAAAAGGAAAATTATAATGAATATTTATGGAAAATATTAATTACTATGGTGTGGAAATTTTTTAGGTATAGTATATAAAAACAAAATATCCTCTAACATTTTTGGGAATATGTCAAAATTACCAAAGTTGTAAAGTGATAGGATGGTTATTTTTACTTCTTTGTAAGTAAAGCTAAATATTGTAAAAAAAATTATTTAATAGTTATTTTATAATTTTAAAAACATTTTAAAAAAATTAAATAAATTATGGGCATGAAATAAAAGATTTTTGGATGGAGGGAAAAGGTTTGATTTCATTTAATACAAAATTCTAGTGTCTTTAGTACATAAAGAGAGGAAATTGAAATGAGAATTTGAAATATCTATAAATATATAAATAAAAATAAAATAAATAATATTTTGTAGAGATATATTATAAAATTTTATCTTGAAAATATTTAATCATAAAAAATCCTGGTAAAAGTAATATTTTTATAGAAAACAATTACCAAATTTCATCTTACTCCATATGTGTTCGAAACTCCAATATAATAAGTATGAATTTTAATATAGTTATATTAATGAAATAATGTAACACCTTTAGCATTATAAACTTATTTAATATACTGCCTTATTTCTCATTTGTTAATAATATTTCATTATTATCATCATTTCGGGTTTCAATTTCTTCATCTTTCATAAAAGTTTTGGTTCAACCGTTATGGTACATGCACTTTAATCATGGTTCCCTCAACTAATTTTTTTAATAATGATATAAATGTAATATATTTTCATTATATACATATTTATAGTCATTCATGTAAATAATTGACGAAACATAAATTTCGTCACTACATGTATATGGTAGTCTGTATATAGGCACGAGTGATTCTTCCATTTTTTGATTGGTGAAAAAATTTATGAAAATATTAACTAAACTTTATATAATAATAATTATAAAATAAATATAATATTAAGTTATTAATAAAATCAAAATCACCCACCATTAATGATTGTATTGGAAAATTAAATATTTCACTATTGGAGGAGGTACTCCATAGGTACAAATGAGAGATACTTTCTTATCATATTTGTTTGAGAATAGGTGGTAAACGGTTGTGTAATTAACATTATAATATATTCGAGTCTTTATTATAATATATTCATAATTTATTATGGATATTAAATTTTTTGAGGAATAAAATGATTAAATTAAATAGAATGTGTAATGTTAAGATCTCTACTTATTTTTTAAGAGACCTCCTTCCAATTACACATTAATCCTAGAAATAGTTTTCTTAGGAGAAAAAAATAAGAGTTGTGTTGAAATTAATGATTGTATAAATTTTTATTATTATGTATTTTCCAATATTCGAGGTTCAAATTATGTGAAGATAGGGGGAATATGTGTCCTATTATAAGTTAGGGGAGAGACATACAAGAAATTTCATAAAATATTTCAATTATATAGGGTAATTTTCATGGGAAAGTAGATTTAAATGTTCATGAATTCAAATTTTGGATATAATTAATCAGAAATATTTTTCAAAAATTAATATTTATAATGGTTTAGGTGGTAATCCTTCCCTTTTCACTTGGTTTAACACCTTGGTTAACATGATTTAACCTTAACCACGGTAGCAATA
Source organism: Viscum album (assembly GCA_963277665.1). NCBI lineage: Eukaryota > Viridiplantae > Streptophyta > Magnoliopsida > Santalales > Viscaceae > Viscum > Viscum album. Next base: position 2,131,721,273 of record OY728120.1, read on the forward strand.
TTTTACTGCTTTTTATATTCACTATAACCATAAAATAAGTTAACCAAATTATATTGTATTAATTATTTTCATTATAAATATTTAATCCATTTTACCTGATTAAATATCTACGTAAGTATCATATGTTAATTTTAAATAAGTGTGGAACTCTGAATGAAAACCCATTTTAGAAGAATGAATCTTTAAGCATAAAACCTTATTTACTTACAATCAATTACTTATAAAAACCATAAAATAAATATTAAATATATGATTAAATATAATTAATCTATAAATTTCATAAAAAACTAATAAATCGATATAAATATAGTTTATTAATATAAAAACACATTGCATGCATAATATAGTATTTTGAAAAATGTGTTTTATGGGGAAAAATAAAATTATATCAAAATAAAGTATTATGGTGATTATTTGGTAATTTTTTATATTATATTTAATTAATGGATAATTTTTTTACTTTATTATCAAATTAAAAACATAATTCAACTTTTACATCAAAATAAATGACTTTTTAAAAAATATATATATTTTTACTTTTCATTAAAAAATAAATATTTCTCGAAAAATCATAAAAATTCACTATAAGATAATTTTGAGATGTCTATTTAACGAATATTATTACATTTTTTGAATAAAATATCAAAAAATACTATAAATTAATTATAATAAGGGAGTTAAAAAATGTGATAAACACAATTATTGAAGAAATCATTTTTTTGAAGTGTACATAAACATTATGAAAAATCAATTATCTATAATTTATGAATGAATGTATAAATAATAATTTTTAAAAAAATTATAAATATTTTTCATAAACAATCTATTAAAATTTAAACATTCCATTTTAATGATGATGTTATAGCGGTTTACTTTATCGTAGTTTATATGGGCTTGGGGTTGCGTAAAAAAGAATGATATCATATAATACAATTTTATTTCATAGAAAGTACATATAAAATCTTAGTTTAAAACAAAAATGATAAGAATTAGTAACATTAAAAATATGGTAATGATAATATTTGGACAAATAATGAATAAAAATGGAACTATTGTAAAACTACTAAAACAATGAAAACTATAAACACCTGATGTAGAAAATTAAATTAATTCATTGAGAGAATGACTATTTATGAATATTGTGAAAGAAAACAGATATTATTATTGATTTGAATTATGTTATTAAAAAAGAAAATTTTTATATTGGTGTCTTAAATAATCATTATGTAATTATTTAGAATATTTAACATTTTTCCATTACAAATCCCTCTCTTTAAGACATTTTTTTCTATATGTGGCTAATTTCCATTACGTAGTTTATATATAATACCTATTTGAGATATTATATCATGAAATGACTTTATTATTGTTATTTGAAGATCAATTTGCAATCAACATTTTCAATAGGTTATTATTTAATTCAACCCCAATCTATAAGTGGGGTTTTTCCTACCTCAATTTTTATTATTTGGCTCTCTAGTCATATTCACAACCTATTAAATTTTATATGATGCATAAGTATTCATAAAATAAGATTTACCACATTAATAATGGAACTTAAGGTATTTATAACTATATTTTTTTCATCCTTCATGGTCATATGATTTATGTTTTAAAAACCCACTCTAAAAATCGTTCTTTTCTCTAGTAGAAACCTCATCTTATGTTTTGGTAATATAAAAGAGTGTGTTTTTTCTTTTAAATGCAACCATGTTTGTATATTGGAGTGTGTATATGGATGATTCATATATTCGTGTAGGATTAATCCCTCCAAAAAGTATTGGTTGAAGATTGTATCAATTATCACCCTAATGGAAGATAAATGGATCAAAGACTAGCTAGACACTCTTATGAGATATGCTTCAGAATATTGAAACTCACTTCATAAACTATAATAATGTAGTTCCCCTATCATTTCCATTACGTCCAAGCAATTTAAACTATTGAATAAATTTACTACCATCCATGGATAGCCCATTACATTATTAGTACCCTTTCCATTCTATTTTATTAATAAGGATACTTCTTGTTACATTCAAGATACCCCTCTATTTCATAGTTGATAAAGTGATATTCTACTACACATACACAATATTCTATTGAATATTGAACTATTTTATTTCAATATTTCTGATTTTATGGACATAGAAGTTTTATTCGGTAAGAGGATCCTTAGGTAATAGTATGAAAGGTCTCAATGAGTCTTATATGTAATGAATTGTACATAATAAAGTGACATGTGAGGCCCAAACTTATATATCCCCTCAATGGATTGATATGTCTCATGAGACAAAACACTTTGTGTTTTGGAGCATACCTCTTCCCATAAGAAGAAATTGTCTTGGAATATTCCCTTGACAACATTTTTTTTATGTTTGACATTATGAATTATGTCAGAATGAGATTAATGATTATTTTTATTTAGGTTTTCATTTATATTAATGGATATATAATTATTAAATTTTAGTTGATTATAGATTCTTGTTATTTATTTATTCCTTAAATATCACTTATAACATATTTTTGTTTTTAAATCATATATTGTATTCTACTTTTTGTGGAGCATCTGATCACACCCATATTTGTTTGGATTCCCAAGGAATCCTATAGTGGGAATATGTATATTTTTTGGATAATATTGAAGGGATAATAATATTATCTAAATATTTTCATGATTCATATTATGTTTTCAAATGTAATATATGTATAAATCTATTATTCCTAGGATACTAAACTGTTAGATATTCCAGGGACTCGATAATTTTTTAATAGTAATGTAATGTAACAACTATATCATAGTTTCTATAGTATAGGATATTTCAATATAATTTTCCTTTAATTTTACCTTATACATAATGGTAATATTTTTCAATACTACATTCATGTCACTCCCCCTAAACCACAATCAACCATCATGTTAGGCCATGTGATTGTCTATATTTAAATTAGTTTTACCATGTCAATTAAATCATTATCATTGGATTACAATAAAACCAGTGGAAAAAACTTTTGTTACCCAAAAAACCATGGGAAACCATGAACACACAAAACAATCTCAAAATAAGAGTTGCAAGAATTATTTCAAGGGAAACATGCTAGACAAACCATTTCTCACCCACTGTGTGCCACCAAAAAAGTATTTCTTTATAATGGTGTCCAACATTCCTCATATCAAAAATAAGTAATTATCATGAAGATGTATGCCTTAGGGATAGGATACTATATGATCTAAAGCACACCATATTAATTCATTCCTATCAATCCTAGGATCTTACCCTTAAACACAATCAATCATGTTGAATCGTCATGTCATACCTATCACAATATAGAAATCATTTGTGATTTCACATTCTAATTATCTAGTTTTTCCCAAAACTCATATCACATTATTAATATAACCACTTATGTTTCAATCTCTTATCCTAAATATCTATCCAGTCTTCTCATCTCTACGTCACTCATTGGAATGTGCTAACCACTCTCTCGGGTTACCCTTGTACATCAAAACTAAAAAAGGGATATAAATGAAATGCATCAAAACATTTGGACATAACACCCAAATAACAAATTTTTGTTGTTACATCTCACGGTCACTAGGTTCTCTACCCATTTACACAAGCATCTATCATGCGTCCAAATCTAATATCACAAATAATCTCACATTAAAAAATAAACATTCTAGGGTACTAATTTACATATATATTGGGTATATCTTACATAATCCAACTACCAACTCCAGGGTACTAATCTCCACCATGCATCTATACACCAAACTACCCCCAAAAGGGCCAATATCTCATAAATTTTTTCATATAAAATGAAATCACCATACAATGATATATATCAAATACATTAAAATAATGTTTTAATTAAATATCATATTATTATGTATTTATATTTGAAAAAACGTTACTAATTGATATCAGTCATGCATGTAGGAAATACTATATAATAATTAGATCAATAGAAGTCGTGAAAAATTTCTTAGATCAATTAGGTATAGTTACACTGAGAATTAAAATAGGAAAATAAAATATTGTTAATTATAAAAACATTAAGTATTTTTAATTTTTTCAGATTATTTTCTTTATTTCCATAAAATTTTTATTTAATCCTGACCACACATAATCATGAACATATCATGTGAACCTACATGCCAAATGTGAGGCACGAATATACACCTCTTTACAAAATAAACCAAAATATTGATGCTCATAAATTAATAAATCAACAATAAAAAACATTATATTATTAATGAATCAACTCTTATAAAATAAAAAAAGAATGAACATCAATCTTTACTTCCTAGTAACTGTGATTTAAACTCATGCAGGTGTTGGAGAGGAATGTGATAAAGTGTTTGTCCCATATTCCATCAAAACCTATACTCAGTTTACCATATCCCAAATAGTAATAAATATCCAAAAACACATTGATATAACCTTATAACACCCTATAATGTCACAAGTTTTCAATTTCCCAACTATAGTCTTACATAACCTCATACAGGCCTCCACATATGTTAGAGGCTACCAAATAGAAATGAGGGGCTAGTTTGTTTCCATACGGAAACTATATCTTCATATTATAATAAAAAACTTTGTAAACACCAATCAAAATCCATAATAAACATTCAGATTATGAGTTATAAAATGAACATGAATTATTCTATACCAACAAAATTCAGGATACTTCCAAAGATGGACCTAAAAATAAATAATATAAAAAATTGAGCAAGAAATATCAATGGTTACAAGGGACTACATGAAAAGCGATCAAGAAATGAAAAACACATATCAACATCCACCAATGAAGTATAAGAATATGGGGTCCTACCAGACCACATCATGACCATTTCAATCACATAGTTCTCTAACAACACATTCACCACATGATTTTCCTCTCTATATGCATGTGATATTTCCATGTTGAGTAGATCATAATTCTTAAGGAACTCAATACAAATTGGTATAATTATCCAATGCATGTACCTTGTTTTTTTATCATAGAATTCATAGCATGTTTAGATTTATATTCATTCAATAGTGATTTCCAATTATATTGGATAACATATCGAATTTCATGAAGCAAATAAAAAAGCTTAACTTCATAGGCTATCCTAATTATAGAGAAATGATAAAATCAAACCTTGTAAAAACCATAGTGGATGAGGACGATTCCTCCTCATCCTAAATGCCTCACCATACCAACGGTCACCTCATCAATGTTATCCTCAATCCATGTTTTAATTAGAGTAATCCAATGAATAAATTTCACCATTATAGGATTATTTGGTTAACCATCCACACCCAATAATATGAAGATGTTTAAATACTGCATACTATTATTTGTGCTGCTTTTTTTATGAGTGGATGTTACATATACCTCATCTTGTAATTCCATCATTCCCATAAATGTAGAGTCCTAAATCCTATCAAAGAACATTTCATTGCATGAATTACATACTTTTTAAAATACATAATCAACTTCTACTCGTAGTAGGGTCGGGATTTCAAAACTATAATAAATAGAATAGATCATCCCCATGAATGAATTGAATTTCATTTTTATATCAATTCATATCCCAATAAATAAGCATTTGTAGTCCCAAAATTCATTGTGAAACTCAATGGCCATGAAATGATGGGGTAAATATTCATTTTCATGAAGATAGAGGGTACATGCTGAAGTAGGCTAATGACAGGACTTTTAAATTTGATCATGTGTGAGTAGCATGTGCATCCATATCCTTCATAATAGTAAATTTATGAATGGTTAGATAAATAAAGAAATTAATTTCATTATAGAATCTGTTGGTTTATTGAAACACCCACATTCTTGTTTATATAACACTTTGGTATTAAAATGTTCATTATAGTTTTGTTTTTTATTCATACTTTCACAGACCAAGAAGGAATATATTTGAAATTCCTGATTCGTTTGAGAAAGAATCATTATTTCAAAAATGGATATTCATGAAAGGAAATCTGTAATAGAAATTGCTGAATCCTCCAAGGCAATGATAAAATGATTCTACATTTGACTGTTGAGCCAGATAGTGCTCCAGCAATTGAGGCTGTAATTTAGACTGACCTCTAATTTTGTGTTAGCAATGATTTTTTTCAATGAATGATTAGTGGTGGCCAAAAAAGTGGAAGAAAAGTAATTTTTATAACCATTCAACTATATCTTTTTTAACCTATTTGATATCAATTCAAAGGGAACATCACCAAAAATCAAGATCCATGTGAACATCCAAATGAGTCCCTGATTAATGATTCTGATAAATTTACCTACGAGGCCTCCCAATTCAATTGTTTTAATACACTCATTCTAGGAAACCAGAACCATCTTCTTTTCATACACTAATCCATTCTAAGTGAATATTGTAATCATATTGTGAATCTCGTTTTTGACGCCTCTAGTCTATATGTATACTTGAATGGATTAAAAGATCTTGGATTTGATAATGGATTTAATAAGGAACACCCTTAATGCATGAGACATGGCCTCTCATTTAAAACATGCCAATTGATTTATAGTCCCTGAAGGTATACCCTCCATATACTACCTCCTCACCTTACTAATATAAAGGGTAAATAAGGTATTTAAAATGGATGGATCATATCTTATCCCCAAGGATTTAAAAAAAATTTGTTTTCCAATTGATAATCCATCACCAAATATAATGAAGGATTTATCCTAGCTTATTTCATATCCAAGAAATCCCTCACAATGATTAAGGAGGGCCTTAATAGAGGATATGGCCTTATTTTTGTCCTTAAAGGTTTTATAATTTATTCCACATAATATATGTGTTAGATAATGTAGACATTTTATCTTGAATTAATTTTTTTCCTAAAAACCAAGATGATCCAAATCATTGATACAGATACTCAAATAGTCTTTAGCAATGCAAATGAGAACCCCTAAAAGAGTATCACATTGAGTCACACATCTAGGGAACTAGAAATAACCTATTTTTGTTCCATTAATAATAATGGACAACCATGAAAAACTAATAATATTGCTAATAATCTTGATGAAATAATTAGAGAAACTATATCTTCTGATAAAATCATCAAAACATGGTTATGATTCTCTTCGTTGTAAGAAATTATATTGTCAACCATTTTTATTAGTTTTTTAGTGATTTTTGTGAGTAGAGTCAGGTAAAATTATCAACAAATGCATGATAAATATCACTTTCATAGGAATATAGGCTACCATTTATACTATGTTCTTTGTTCCCTTCTGTGGCCCTCTTCTCTTTATGTATATTATGAAAGTGTGAGATTATATCCCCATCAATTATCAATTTGAAATTAATGTAATTTTTTCTCTAGACTTTATGTCATCATTAAAATATCATATAATCTGTGATTGGATTAAATCTCTTATCAAGATGGTGGATTATGATGTTGGTTCCTATTCTGGAAGAAAGAAATTTATTCCTCAGTAGCTTATATTTTCATGTCCATCTTGGAAAAGTATTTCCTTTATATTATTTAAGAATCATCATAGAGTACTTTAGTTTCCTAACCATCTACATGAAAGGGGTTCTAGTAGGTAAAATTTTATAGGCCTCCAACAAACCTTCCCTACATCCAGGAATCTCAATCCATCCATTGATAAAACAAAATTGAATAGGTGTTAACATTTCCATGTGTTTGGAAACTCCCACAATGACAGATTTATTATCAGATCGATTCTTATGATGTGTGAATATTGAGACTCCATTTACAGCACTCATGTTATCCATTTCAATAAAGCATCTATCAATATTACATTATTTTCTTCCATTCAAAGTGTATCTACTCAATTTGACGGTAGATCTAGAAATTGGGAACTCAAAAAGACAACATTGATCAATAAAAGAGGATTACTGAAATGATGTAGTGTCGTTAAAGTTCTATTAATTCTTTTCCTTTGGTTCCGAATAGGGTTTAATTCACTAAGGACAACACATTTGTCATTTATATTTCCAAAAACCTCCTCATTTTACTTACAAAATTACCTTCCCATAATTTAGAATATCGATTCAAAATCAGAAGAGGTTGATAAATGATATCATGATATATTTCAACAGATTGAGATACTCTAAGGCCTTCTACTAACATCATTAATGTGGATTATTTCATGATTTATAACCAATAAATTATCCATTTTGGTAGAATAATCATGTATATTTATTTATATAAGTGTATACTAAAGAGTATCCCACTTATAGGGATTCCAGTTATAAAAAATAAGCTTCAGTTCAGCAATTCCAACAATCAATGGTTTGTATGCCATAATAATGTGTCGATGACTTTGGTTGTTACGGAGTTCCCTAGCCCTAGAGAATTATAAGAGAAAATCATCATTTCTTAAGTTTTTTCCCTTTTCTGAGGGTCTTATTGTTTTGTAATATTCATTAGGCATTTGCCTTTCAATTGGTTGTTTTTCATTATATTAGCTATTTTGTCATTTCCCATTTCAGCCCCTTATTTTTTTCAACATAATAAGTATTTATTGTAATTGTTTCTAGATGAGTTAATATCAAGCTATTCAAGAACATATGAATCTTCAATAACAATAAACTAGATGAAACAATTAAATGTTGTAACCATGATAAAAAATTATTATATTTTAGAATTTTTTTCCATGAGAGTGTATTTTTTATCAACTCTTGAGGTAGGTAACTATGAAAAATTCCCCTTAAAATCACTATAGTAAATGTGTTGTGTGTAAATAGGGTAATTCCTTTACGAACTATCTTCAGTTATGCGTTTAATATCATCATGAAACTAGTGTAATTTTCTGTCCATGGTGGTTGATACCTAAGACCTATAAATGTGGCATTAAATTTGATGATTCAACATCTATTTTTATAAACTGATGTCTAAAATTCAATGACAAACATTTTTATAGGCATTTTAGGTTGGTTTTTACTATAACTGAAGTCAAAACTCATCCCCTGGGGTTCTTCGATATTTTTATTCAAATAAACCAATGCCGAAAGTCAGGGTTTATAGGTTTTTGAAAATGATTTTTATAAAAACGGATGCTGAATGTTAGGATCTGTTAGTATTTGATCCTGGTTTTTATAAATGGTTATTAAAACATAAAATATTGTCATGTGTATGTCATTTTTAGAAAATTTTTGTCAAAATTATAATTCTACATGGTTTTTAACATCGATTATTGATAAAAACCGATGTCAAAATTATGTTTTAAAAAAAATATTTTTCGTGTCGGCTTTTGAATAAAAAGTTGTTAAAAAATTAAAAATCATAATAATGGAATATAGTAGGTTTTCCAGGGTTTTATTTGACTTTTCATAAACATAATATAGATTTATAGATCAAAATATTGGGTCATCAAAGGTTATACATATTTATGTTTCAATAGATACAAATCACCTCAATGATTAAAATGAAAAATAATATAAATTAATTATATACCAAATTACCACAAAAGGCAGTAAACATAATGAAAAACTTTAATTTTAATTCTTTTATTGTTTTCCTTTCAATCAATTTGTTTTTTATTGATATTTCACATCTTTTTAAGGAATAGCTCATGTCGTATTGAAGATAGTGACTGATAAATAATTTTTCACCTTAGCCAATGAATATCATGGGGTTGTTTTAATTGATTATCTTGATCATAAGAATTAATCATCACTATAATAAAAATTATCAATATTTTTAGCGATAAGAAGAAAAATAAAAATGAAATTCAATGATTAGAATACATACCATGTTAAAATCATCAATTAAAAAATTATTGAAAATTTTATTTCAATAAATGTGTTTTTAATTTTTATATAAATATAATGAATATGTATATAGTTTAAATTAAAATGTTTATGGGGGTGATGTATTAAAATTTAGGATCGATTTTTATAATAGAAACTTAGATTGTGAAAAAATGTAAATACAGAACCAGTGTATTTAAAATTTACTTTCAACATTGGGTTAATTTCTATGACATGTTAAAACTATTCTTATTTTGTGTTTTCGATGTCTATTATGGAATAAAAAAATAAAAAAGTGACTTTTAACATTATTTAATTGAAAACCCGACACAAAATGTGACTTTTATTGTCCGTTAGTAAAAAATTGATGTTAAAAATCAAGTCAGATAATGTTCAACTTTTTTAATCCATTATATTTGATCTATAAGTCCTTTATAGCTCCATGTCTAGTAAAATTGAGTTTATGAAATTTTCCACAACTTTAATTTTTTTTATTATTGGTTATTTGGAAAACAAACATCAAAAAGTGACATTTAACAATGGTTACTGGAAAAACCGACCAAAAAAATCAAGTCTTATAATCTTCAACATCCAACTTCCATAACAATTGATATATAAGTACATTTAATCTCTAATACCAATAAAATTTAATCATGATAAATTATATTAAACATTTATGTTATATTTAATGGCAGTCAATTGAAAAAAATATTCCATAAAGTGACTGTAAATGTTGGTTACTAGAAAAATCGATGACAAATATCAAGTCTTATAATGTTCAACATCTAACGTCCATAAATTTTGATCCATAAGATTTTTTATCTCTATGAAATTTAAAATTGAATCTTTAGATATTATATATATCTTGGATTTAATTTTAGACCTCAGTTATTTTGAAAAACAATGGAAAAAGTTATATTAACATCAGTCTTGGAGAACTGATGTAAAAATGTCGACGTTACTGACCATTTTTCTAGTTGGGTGGGTTGGAGTCTCACATCTATCATCCTATAAATACTTTCCCAGTGACCAGACCTATAGTCCAATGTTTATTGATTTATTAGATCTATGAACCTGTGGGTTCCTTTTTTCATGATCCGGGTCTTTATCACAGTAAGGGGCATATGAGGAGGTTGTAACAGCTTCATGTGCATCCCCTTCCCTTGATGTTTTTACAATTTTGTCCCCCTCCATATTTGGAGGGGTTATTTCTACCAATGAAAGGGATTCCATTGCAAGGTGATCATTTAGCTGCACAGCCTCACTCATTTTTTCAGGAATTTCCAATGCAGCACCAAATACCTATTTTAGGAAAACATTGGCACCTCGATAGGGAAAATCTAATTTTAGGATTGAATATTCTTTTAAATTAGTAAATTAGTATCCTTGGACTCATCTTTATTGAGAGAATAATATAGATTTGTATTCACCCCATCTTTAGTAGATTCGACTATGGGCACTATAAATTTATCAGGCTCAAATGTCCCATATAATTATGGATATACACGCTACATATTCATATCACCCTTATCATTCACAATAGAGATATTAGTTTGAGACTAAAGGGGTATAGTACATTTCCCTTTCCTTGTCCTAAAAATATCCACATCATTACACCTTAATCATGAAAAAACTACAAATTTTGTCATTTTTAAATTCATTTATTTAATGTATAAAGAAGTTTCATTTGTTAGAAAATTTAGGCTTCCACCCATTTTTGATCTCAAGATGAAAGGTGTCATATCTTAGATTGAGAACCAACTCATCCTCCAATTTAATAAACATGTAAACTTATACCATAACCCGGGAATAGTGCCAAAATATCATATTATTAGTTTTCGTGTGCATCCTTATGGGGTTTCCAATACATGATGTTATGTCCTATAGGATCATCGGATACCAATACAACTAGTTGACCCGATATGCTCAAATCCAAACCTTATTGTAGGTGTTTCAACGAGTATCTGGATCAAAATGTTCGTAGTATCCTAAAAGCTAATATTTTCTAGTAAAAAAGTATTATATTTAAAATTATAAATTCTAATATATACAAATATATATATATATAATAATTTTTTATAATAAAAATATCATTTTTAAATAACCATGTCAAAATTAGCCAATGAATAATTTTTAAATATTTTCTAAGATGGTAGACATTCTTGGACAAAACTAAATATGGTCAAAAAATATGGTTTGTTTTATTTGTTCATAATAATATAAATATAATGTAATATATACTATAAATACATCATTTTATAAACATAGGTTTCAAATTTAAATTTTTTTATGTTATTTGATAAATTATAAAAACCAATATAGATTTCTCCAAAACAAATGGTATGTGTTTCGGTTTTAAAAAAATCATTATGAACATGACTCTGTTACACATCATGAATGGTATATTTTTTAATTGGTTTGGTTCATAAACAAATAAAATATATATAACCACTCCACTTTGATAGAAACAATAAGAATAATCATGGGAATGTTTCTGATCTTAAATAATTCATTACTTAGTTTCCAAAACCATTATTTAGATATTAATAATGAATAGATGTCTCTTTTTTTCTAAATACCCTCCTATTATGTCTTTACTCATCACAGTAAATCATTAATGAGGTAATTTTCACTTTTATACCACTCTAAATGACTCGAAAATTGTTCTTACTCTCTTATTAATTTTTTCCCAATCTTTTAGAGCGAACCTCTCATGTAAAGGATTTTATTCCACATCATATTCATTGAATTACAACCATTGTATTAAGCCTTTTTAATCTCAGTTGATTATATTTTCACGTCTTTATAAATATCCATGTACTATAAAATTAATTTTCTCACAAAGACACTAGATATCTCAATTCTTTGAGATTGAATTGTGAGCATTTTTTGTAATAAATCATGGAACAATGTTATAAAAAATATGGATAGTCATTGTTAATATCATAGAAATTCCTATTTATTTTTTGGGATTATGATTATAAATAAAAAGTAAAAAGACCTTGAGATATGTCTAAACATAAGAAAACATCCCTAAATTTTGTTAATGTAATGAGTGCTTAGTTTTTTAAGAAAATGTATCCCTACCTATATAATGGAAATTGGATGCAACTATGGAATAGAAGTACCAAGATGTAATAACTAAAAAAGCGCTCATTGGGTATTAACATAAAATTTTCTAGGTGAATGAATTATATTCCTAATGACACACTCATTTTTAGACCCTTGAGGGGCATATCGATTTGTTAATCACCTTCTTTTTCAAACAATTATGTTTAGAATAAAAAATGATTATGAAATTTAATATTAGTATATATACCATGGATAAATTTTATTAAAACATCGAACTTCATAGGAAAAGGAATTAATTTAATTTATGGTTTCTCAATTTAGTGTTCATAGTTCAATTTTATATATTTAATAGTATGAAAATTCTCTACTTTAATTTTAAATTTTTATATGATAAGGAATAGGGTTAATTTTGTCAGCATCCACTGTGAGGGGAAATGTGATAACTACAAAAATGAAATTGGGAGCCCAATTTGATAACTAAATCACAATACATACTCAATTAACTCAAGTTTTGAACCAAAACAGAAATCAGGTGGAATACCCAAATCTACCTATCAATGTAAATTTTTTAATTGAGACCATTATGTGAAAATGGGATATAATATTCGATGGATCTTAATATCCCCTAAGATAATAACTAATTAATTCCAATGAAAATATATTCTATATTCATCAATTCCATGATCAAGATAAATTAATTTTTCATTTTTAACACATGGGGGACGAATCTGATCAATGGAAACTGATTAATAATATAATGTCCATGAAATAAATCAATGTTATGGAGTGGGAATTCATCAAAAAATTATTATTTATAAAATATATTCCATTCCCTATTTAACATTAAAATTATAGTATTTTCTTTGGCCTCAAGAAAAAAATTTATGAATTTATCTAAGAGTATGTACAAAACATTATGACTTTCATGATAAAAATTAATCTTTTTTATTAACCATGAAAATAAATTTGACAATTTTTTAGTTATAAAAAATAGAACCTAAAAATATTTAGTTATTTGAGACATTGAAATGTTTTGAGGATATTTTATGTTGATACCTCAATGTTTAATTGGATATTGGTGAATCTGAAGGGTGTCATGGTGTAGGAGAGGGTAAATAGATTATGGATTTTAATTTTGGGGGTGATGTGGATAAATCCTATAGTGGTAAGAAAGTTCTGCTATCATGTTTTAAAAATTGAAGGAAGAAGAAAAAAGTAAATTTCCAAAATATGTAGAAATAAATTATTTTATTTTGGGAAGGTGGAACACCATTAATTTGAATTTTGATGGGAGACGAAGAAACCCACCGATTTGATGGAGTAAATGAATGTTCCAGTTAACATGGAACAATTTCTCAAATTTTTCAACAATAATTAATAAGTATTGTATGAAAACCAAAACCTTATGCTTAGGGTTATAAAGTATAACACACAAAAATAACCTCTATGGCTTAGATAAGAAGGTAAACCATTTTTTATCACAACAATAGAGCCGAATTCCAATAATGATGTGGTGAAATATATGCTAGTGATTCATTCACAAATAAAGAATTTACTATTTGATTCTAGTTCTATGAATTATTTCATATCACATATGATTAGTATAACTATTAAAACACCACCTTGGGGCATTGATGTCATGTTCTCAATGAAAATGGAAAATGGTTTAATTTTTCCATCTATTGTATATAAATTCTCATTTATAATATTTGTGGGCTTATCTTCCCAATGAACCATGTTATAATCCCATTAGATGAATTTTATGTCATCTTGGGTATGGATTGGATTTACTAGAATTGGTCCAACAAAAATTTTATAGATAAGGAAATCACCCTCTGATTCAATACAAATGTAAGGAGGTGGGTAGATCTCCATTGGAATCAATTTCTTAATAATAGATATTATTTTCTTTTGAGAACAAATATATAGCTTAAATAATTGATTTCAAGGAAAATATCATCTATGATGACATGCCCATTATAATATAATATAATGAGGTGTTCCCAAAAGAATTACATGGTATTCCGCCTAAAAAATATTTTATGTTATCAATCAAACATGTGCCCAGATCTTTTCAAATTTTCAAGAATCCATATAGAATAGAAAGTATTAATTTTTATGATATAAATAATAAACTACAATATAATAAAGATTGATGGTTTATAAACTCAAATTCTTCTCCTTGAAGGGTTACGATCATTTTTACTATGAATAGAATTGGTGAATGTGATTATTTAATATTTATCATGAGCTCAAAAATATGACAGTAATGATCAATTATCATCTGATATAAAATTATTATGTATTCCATCAACTATGTGGAGTTCCAGACTTTTCAATGGTAGATCTTAAATTGGTATATTCATAATTAAAGGTAATGGATGAAGATATCCCAAATATTTATTTTCATATAATGTATGAAAAAAATGAGTTCACAGTGTCATCATTTAGACTCACAAATGCTCCAACTGTATTTATGATTCAATGAATATAGTTTTTTTGGATTATCTCAACACATTATTTTTAGTATTTATTGATGATATTATTTTATACTAAAAAATAAAGGATAAACATGGGTAGAATTTGAATTATTAACTAAAGAACATGTGAAATGAAAATTTATATGTCAAGTATAGTAAATGATCGTTTTGGATGAGGAAAGTGACATTGAATGGTAATTTTTTCACCAAAAAATGGATTTATGTAGATCATTCAAAGATATAAGAAATTGAAGGGTATCCCAAAACAAATTCTATGGATAGAGATCTTAAGATTCCATTTATGGGCTGGGTATTATTGAATGTCTGTGAGATACATGGCATTATTATCAAACCCACAATCTATAATAATATAAAAGTGAGTGAAGTGTTTATTTACTATTGAACTGAGGGGATATTTATATATTTTTTAATATTTTCCCATCACTACACATATTATCACTTTACTTATTAGTGGGGAATAATTTTTGATCTACTATAATGCATCCATAAAGGACATGGGTTGTGTACTACTGCCCAATGGTATAGTGATAGTATATTCCTCCTATAAATTAATGATCCGTGAGAAAAAATACCCAACACATGATTTATAATTAGTTACAGCAATCTTATCTATGATATTTTTATGATATTATCTCGATGGTAATATTTATAACACATATACAAATATATAGATCCTTAAGTAAATATTCACATAAAATGATATCAATATATGTTAATGAAAATGCATAATGATGGTCAGAAATTGTGACTGTTCATTTCATTTCCATCATTGAAAGGTGAATAAAGTAGAAGATTCTCTACATAGAAATTATCATGTAAACCATCCATGATGAATTTTTAAGGGAATCCAATATTCTTTGACACATGAGGGATGGACAAGGGAATCATAAAAGTAACATTATTAAACCATTCTCAAATAACATGTCAACCATCCATTCATGAAAGGATCAAGTAATCCCAAAACAATTATAAAGAGCTTCAAAGAAAGGTAGAAAGTATTTCCCAATTCAGAATTGATAAATATGAATGTATAATGTTTGAATCCTAGATATTTTTTCCATAAAAACCATAACTATGGAGGGAGCATCTTGATGATGCACGTAGATTACCCGTCAATATTCATCCAAGAATCACTAAGACGTATATAGATCTAAAAATATATTTCTGGTATGATAAAATAAAGATTGATATTGTGTTGTTTATATATCTATAATTTTTTTTCAATATTTCAAGGTTGACTGAAATAATTCTATTTTTAGGATAAAACCATTTCCCTTACATTTTTGGAAATTATAAACCATAACCACAGATTTTTTGTTTGACTCCTTGTGAAATATAAGGTCCATACTTTTATTTTTGTGCTAGTATATTTCCATAAATGTAAATAAATTTAATTTATATCAAATAATATCTCTCCCTTATCAAATATCCCATGATATACAAAATATAAGTTGTAATTATATATGGAGTACCACTCTCCATTTTATCTATTTAATATGTGAGATTTCCTTCAATTTTCAAGGGAATCCTTTAGCAAGAATTAGATATAGAGATCAAATTAAATAATGCTTATCATCCTCAAACAAATGCCCATTTATTGAGAACGGTTGAGAATCTAGAGTATATGTTATGATCATGTTCAATGGGTTTCCAATGTTCTTTGTATAATCAACTACCCATAATAGAGTTCTCATATAACAACAGTTTCCATTTTAGCTTTCAAATAGAGACTTATGAAGCCATATATGGGAAGAGGTTCCAAAATAAAAAATAACTGGATGATTATGGAGATATGAATCTGATGGGAATGAAAATTAACCCTTATATGATAGATATGGTTCAAACTATTCATTATCATATGAAATCCACACAATGTTGATAGGAACTCTACATTGAAATTTTTTTATGATACCTAGAGTTAGAGAATAGTGATAATTATTTCATGTTGTAAATAAAAATATAATAAAATCATAAGGATTAGAAAGAAGGAAATTATAAATTATGGTTATATATCTATCATTGAGATCCTTTTTCTCATCAGATCTTTTTCCAATCTACTATCACTTTCACCAAACCTATCTATGTACAAGATCTGTTCCATGTATCCATCTTAAAAATGTATATACGAAAACTCTCACATGTACTAAATCCAAAGGTGGTACCCTTAGTGAAATATATTTCTTAGATACAGTAGATCATTAATATCATATATCATACATATACTATTCTATTAAACAGGAATACTCACCATGTCAAAGTAATATATTAGAATAATAAGTCTAGGGACGCGACATGGAAACCAAAACAGGTGAACAAACAAAAGTAACCTCATTTATTTTAATGTATGAAATGAAATTTTGATGGTGAATTATAAAAATGTATAATAAAGTAATTTATCTTACATTAAAAAATTAATTTTATTATAAAGGAATATATTCTTTCATAATTAATGTTGACATAGAAAACAGAAGAACTATATTTATTTATCTATTTTGTACCTTTGTAATATTTAACATAATATATATTTTGGGTATAAAGTCCATTGAGTTTCATAATCATTGGTAATATAGAAATTATCCAATGAATGTTAAGGTTATTACATATTAAGGGTTATAATAAAATCTAGTTGAAACAGAAGGATGATGAGACTGCCTCAACCAACGACATTCTTCCTTATAAGGCTCATTTATCGGAGCATCCAAGGGAGATGAAATCATTGGGATTTCCCCTTAACCAAGGCCAATAATAGATTCAATAACACAACTATGAGAAATAATTAAGGGGTGAATTAGGAGCATATGTATACCACAACCAAAACACTGTGGGAAAACCATCCCATGAAGGTACATGTAATTACCTGATATTTTGAGAATTATTATTTTTTGAAATAATTTTTCATTTCTTTATATTTCATTTCACATGACACTATAAATAGTTAATTATATATAAATATATATATATATATTAAATCACTATGTCCAAAATTAATTTCACACTTAATACCAATTTGGATTTTTCTACACTTATTACCAATTTTTCTTCCACTACAAGCAAAACTGACTTGGCATATGATGCATGCTACACTGATTTTTTATGAACATTTATATATATATATAATTAATAAAATAAGATAATTATCACCTAACCATTATAAATAGTTATTTGAATAGTAGTAAATAATTTATAAATATTTTTTATATTTTTATATAAATAAAAAATATTTATGATGAATGATGTGATTTTTAGTAAACAATTTTTATATTAAAAATATTGTTTTCATCAATTAAGTGATATTTTAAAATAAAATTTATTTAATAAAAATTTATAAATTTTATTGGATAACATAATAATCATTTTATAATTCAGAACATTGAAATTATCTTAGGGTGAATTTTTGGAATTTTTTAGAGAAACATCATTTTTTGATGAATAGTTAAATATACTACATTTAGTTAAAAACTAACTATTTTTGTAATTAATTAATAATGATAAATGATATTATAAATATTTTTTATGGTGAAATTAGATAAATATTAAATATATTGATAATATTTATTTCATTATAATCAGTTCCACTTTGCAATTGAATATAAAATCTTAACAAACATTTGAACTTTTTCCTACACTTAAAGCCCATAATTTTGTCTCGTCTTCGTGATTATCACCAATTTTAATTTTTCATCTTATATGAAGTTATTTTAGAAATTATGAAATAAATAATACATTATGTCTAATATTTAGTGTCTAATAATACCATGTAAATTTTTGACCAATATGATTTGTAAAAGTGGTTAAAATTAATCATTACTGTTAAGGCCAAATTATGCTTAATTAGGGACATAAATTTTAATTTAAGGGCCCAAACAACCTAAAAAATCGTCACAAACCAATTTTTTTTATATTTAGGCTATAAAATTTTTATTATTGTTTTTAGTTGGTTTGGTAAGACTTTTTTATGTAATAACATGTGCTTAGCTGACTTGTTTCTTTAAATTCCAAATGGATCCTTTTCCTTCCCTAAAAAAGGCTACATCCTCAACCCATTCCTCACACCCCTCAATCCTTTTATGTTATTAAATAATCATACCAATTAGTATCCCAAAAATCATGCCATATATCTATCATCCAACCTTTAGGAATAAATATTCTCAATGAATCCATTTGGCACAAACCAAAAGGATTTACCCAACGAAGAGGTAACGTCTTCTCTCAAACCCCTTTCCTTTTTTTCCCTCATTCACCCCTTACACTCTATTTATTCCATTATTGTCTGAAAACACCTATATCCTCTATATACTAGGATTTTTTAATGAAAATTATTTTACCTAAACTTACACAAAACTCTATCTATTGGATGTGGAACATACTGTTTCTGTGTACGGTGAACTACTGCCTCACGAAATGATGATTATTCATATATTCATTACCACTAATCATGGTGGAATTAAGATGGAAATTCTATTTATATATTACATATTTTATATTTACTTAGTAAATAAGATTCATTATTCCTTCAACAACACACATCTCTTTATATTCCATTTGGTGTTAATACGGTAATCCCTTTTGAGGATGTGTGGACTAACACCCCCTCAAAGCAATGTTATTCATTCACACAACACATGGAATGTGTTAGGGATATTTTTAATGAAAATATATTATATGTATGATATATTCAAGATAAATTGATAATTATTAATATATATACATAAATTTATATGTACATGTCATTTACATCCTTTCTTTCTGTACGACAATAATGATAGAAACATTATACTTGTGTAAGTATAGCTTTATATCTTCATGAAATTTTTATTCTATTTCATACTCATATATTATATAGATTACTTAAATACATATATATTATATATACCTAATATTTATATCATTTTTTACATTCTATAATCATGATATATGTATAAGACCAAACATATAACAAATTATGACCCATGCAAATATTAATGTGAATTTTTCCTGATGTGAAACATTAACAAAGGATTTTTAACCAAAGGTTAATATAAGGTAATAATAAAACCATATATGGTCTTATGTATAACAATATGATTCTGTAAAATATGTTTAATATACTAAAATCTCTACTACAGGAATATTGTGAGACTATGGAGAGAATGAAGAGATTAGGTAAGGGGATTTCATCTCGCTTTTAATTTCTATGAGATTCAATCTATGTTCTCCCTTATTTCCTTTTGGGATGTGTTTTTACTGAACATGATTTTTTTATGTATCTTTTAATAAAATTTATTATAATTTACATTCCTATATAATGAACCATCTTTCAAGGGGTTTAACTTCAAATGTTATAGAATCAGTAAAAAATGTTTTATCTCAATTTTCTATCATGGAGACTCATGTATTGTTAAGAGCCTAAATTTTTTTGGGGTGCATATACTTATTTTTTACAATCCAAATCATGAATATCAATATTTTTATGATATTATATTCATAATGTAATTTAATTTCCTTACATATAGATCATGATCCAATGATACCATGTTATAAGAGTTTATTGAGACAATCTCATTGGTTTTCAAGACTGTTTGTGTTTATGCTTACTTTGATGAAATATTATGATCCATATCACAATAATATTCATGAGTTTTGTATTACTCTTAAATATAAAAATATAATAAATTATTTTCACTATTTTCCACACATTTCTACATAAGTTAGATAAGAAAGTGTTCTTAGGGAAACCCGACATTACCCTCTATTCGATTGGAAATCTATATTTTCTAAAAAGAGTTTTGAAGAATAGTTTATTGTTCCCCTATAATTTCTAAAATAATTTTTTTATTTTTTATTTACCAATCTAGTCAAGGGAATATCATTACCTCTTTTAGAACAAGGAACTTTTTCCCCATGCAAAAGAAATGTTCTTTTGATCTCATATAGCATGTACGGATTTACCCGCCAATATTAATTTGAAGCTCCATTTTCATTGTTAAAAATGACATTAATTAAGAAATTATTTTTCAAAAATAATTTTGGCGGAATTTTGGTTTTTAAAAATCATTGTAAACTTATTTTATATATTTTCTAGGAATAATATTTCCAAAATTTTTTCAACTCCTATTAACATGTTATTAAAGTGCATTCCAAAAAATGATTTTCAAAACGTTTTCAAGATTCATTAATAACTTTTCAAGAAAAATTATTTTCAGAAATTTTTCAGGATTCATTATTATGTATTCATGAAAAATTATTTTCAAAATTCATTGTTGCTTTATTTATTTGTTTTCAATGTGTTTTCAAAGATATCATTTTCAAAACATTTTGAATCTTTCTTTTAATTTTTTCAAGTGTTTTAAAAGAAAAAGAATTTATTTTTTTTTAAATTTTTTTAAATGTTTCCAATGGAAAAGGTTCTCAAAATATATTCAAACCTTCTTTAAAATGATAATTTTATTTTATAAAAAAGGTGTTTCAAATGGTTTTATGTATTAAAATTAATTTTTCAGACAAGAAAGGCTATTTTCATCATGACACATTTTATGAGTATATTTAAATATTATTTTCAATCATAAATGACATATATTTATTTTACTCATGAATTTCTTATAAATGATCATATGTTTCCATTCATTTCCTCTATATAAATGATTTATTCATAATTTCAAGGAATGTTTGAGACCTATTTCTCTTTCATGGGTAATATGTCTATGAATCCAGTTTCCCTTTTAGTGGTTATATTCTTTTGAGACTCACTTATTTTCATGGTTTATGTTCATAAATACATGATTTAGAAAAATTTCTATTTCCACATGTTTTAATATTCTTACATGTTTATGATACCCATATCATTTCATGGTTTATGATATGTTTATTTGAGATCATCTAGAACCTGTTTTTATTATTTCATTATGTCATGGGTGGGACCAATATCTCTCTCCAATTAATTGGATAAATATTTACAACATATTAGATAGATAGGGTTGGAATAAGATTTTACTTGGTTCAGTAATACTGTGTTAGAAGGAAGGTTTTCTCAGTTCAGAAAAACATTGATGGGATAAGGGTTTACTCGGTTTAGTAATACAAGGCTGAAATGAGGGTTTACTCAGTTTAGTAATACCTTATATGGATGATGGTTTAGTCAGTTCAGTAATAGAGGGTAGGAATGAGGGTTTACTTAGTTCAGTAATATAGTGTTGGAACAATGGCTTACATGGTTAAGTAATATATGGCTAGAATAAGGTTTTACTCATTTCACAAATACTGGGATGGAATGTGGATTTAGTCATTATAGTAATACATGGATGGAATGAGGGTTTACTAGGCTCAGTAATATAAGGATGGAATGAGGGATTACTAATTTAGGTAATATAGGGTTTGAATGGGGGTTCACTTGGTTAAGTAATGTAATTTTTCTACAAATATGGTTGTGGAAGTGATGCCTTGTCTACTATAGAAATCATTATACGCTTCTCTTCCAAAAATTCTATTTCATATTTCAATATAATGATTTAATGGAAAATTCTCTTTATATCATTATGACTCATGTCTTATGAACATCCAATCTTTATGATATGATCTCTATTAGGATATTTGATACGTACAGTATGATCATTTATCTACGTGATCATGTTTTCATACCCTTATTCTCGTGATTTTTCATTAATGTCTCCCTTGTTTTCCCTTACTGGGCATTTGAGCTAACCCGTTATTAGGTTTCCTTCCCCAGGTGGTGAAGATATATATTAAGTTTTAGTTTTCTAATTAGGGTTCTAGTCAAGAAGAACATAGTGGATGATAATTTATATCACTTATGTATCTGTGTTTATGTATTCCATTTTCCAAAGGCCCTAGACTAGTATGGCATTCTTGCATCTATTTGTCTAATGTTTAAGTACTCACAAAAGTTATGTAATGTTAAGGTTTTTAAATCATGGGTTGTTAAATTACAACCATCATACACTATACCATTATTCCATATGCAGCATTAATAATGGGTTATGTATCTAAATAGAAGTAGTATGAATTTTAATATTATATTTTTAAAGACTAAACATGGTTATACTACTTACATTTTCATTATTAATTTATACAGTTTATTATATAAGGAGTCGAATAAAAATAATATTTTGATACAAAAAATCAATGTATTTATTTAAATAATATATAAATTCAATTAAAACACTATATTACTAGAAATTAAATAGCTTTAAAAAATACTATGTCTATGAAATTGTTATATAAGTTACTTATTATTAACATATAAATTCTATAAAAATTTCATGAAATCCCATTTAAATTTTATAAGGAGGATAATGTTGTTAGTGTCAAAAAAATATTGTTTTTCTATAAATAAATATTTTTATTTAAAAGTTTAAATTATAAAAATTATAAAAATATTATTTTTTATAAAATAGATATCATTTTTGAAACCATCACATCAGAATTATTTGGTGAGTAATTTTTTATATTTTTTGAGATGATAGAATTTATGGGTAAAAATTAAATTATTTATAAATATATAGTAAGTATTATGACAACATAATATTATAATATTGATGAAACAAATTATATAAATGTTATAATAGAAAAAAATATTATTCTATTTAAAATAATCTATTTTTTTATGTAATTTCATGAATTTTCCAAGCTTATAATGAATCCTCTAAAAACAATATTTTATTTTAAGGTTTAAAAAAATTCATTATGAACATAACACACTTCCACATCATGAATGGTATTATTATAATTTTTTGTTCTTATCCTAACAAAATATAGGAAACCACATATATTTTGGCTGAAACCATATGAAAAACCATTGGAATATTTGGGGTTTGGATTATTTTTTACCTAGAGTCCAAAACCTATATATAAAAATAAATAATGATTTAACCTATAATTTTCTATAAATACCCACCCATCCTCCATTTATTAATAACTAGAAATCCTTGAAGAATTTTTTTCATATTATTATCATTCAAAAAATATCTCCCATGGTTTTCCTAATCAATTAAAAATATCCTAACAAGCCTTTAGATGAAACATCTTATGTAAGGGATTTTCTTAATTTTCCTCTTCATTCAAGTAATTCATTTATATTAGGCAAGTTGAATCTCTATTGAGTAATTTTTTCATGTGATTATAAATATCCCTTTACTATCAAACTGTTTTTATAAGAACTAGGTATTATTTATCACCTCTCTTTATTTTCATTTACCTAAGATGTGACTATGTTGAAATAATAGATCACACACTCTCTCTTAATTTCCATTCATGCACATTCTTTGTATTAATATTTTTTATTCCAAATGGTCCTTTTTTTAATGTGCACTTAGATATACATTTCATATACTTATTATTCCTAGGTTATGTGAGACTATAATTTTCCCACATTAATCCCATCAATGATCCATTATATAAAACTATATTTTCTACCAAAATTATCCCATAAATTTCCATGCCGACCATTTATATTATAATAAAAATCCACATTTCCACTCAAGGGTATTCACTAAGCTTTACCATTCCTTAATTGTATGTAAAATTACATGTATTTGTCCCCACCCCATAATATTAAAATTAAAATTAATGAAATATGTTATTATGCCTGATGATATTTATTGAAGAAAACTGCATGTACATTGTATGAATATGGTGGTATGTAATGGATTTATATATCCCTCCAATTCATTGGGAAATATTTTCATCTCCTGAGATTCCATTTACGGTTCAGGGGTAGTTAGTTAATGAACCTAATGTAAGGATGCCTCGGTGATAATCCTTGAATTATGATTATGATATAATGTTTTATATTATTTCTACATTCTAATGATTCAATGATATTGTCATATTATTTCATAGTTAAAAATTCATGATTATGATTATCACCTATCTATGTCACCATGTTATGACTCATGACTCTCATGCACAACATTAATTTATTTTTTTATTTAATTATTCCATTGTTGTGATTCATAGCTCACCCCTTTGTTATGTACGTACTCAGGATTTCCTGTGCAGTATTCAATGATAAATTTAATTTAATGCAATATTATGGAGTTTTTAAATAATTTCAATTCAACTATATTATATGTTATTTTTCTATATATCAAAATTTCCAACAAAACTAGGCCTATTGATAATTTTGGACAGAATTATGTTTATCTTAATGTATAAATCATGACGTAAAGTGCAAAAATGATTTGAGTTTTCATAGCATCTGAATCACCAAGTTCCCTTCAGGATACTCCAGGTCTATCATCTATCCTTTGGAATATTTCCTCCCTAAAACTATAAAAAATTAGTTCTACCCATATACTAAAATACTATTTATTCCTTAGAAAGGTGTTGGTGCAACTCAATAGGGAACCACCAACATTTTCTTTAACAATTTTAATAATGTAGTTTCTGCATAGGTCATATACTCATCTAATTAAATAAACAAATGAAAATAATAATATAGATAAAATATATCCACGATTTCTAGGCTGACACTATAGATCAATCATACCTACTTTAGATAGGTTTTGATGACTTTAGTCATGTTACATAACATATGGGGGATACGTGACCTACCTCAAAATCTCAGAAATATGTATACAGAAGTATATATTATCAATATGTGGGAAGTGTATCTAGACCATATAATGTCATTTATAAAACCCATAATACAACAATTTCCCACCATAGGATATCATGTAATATAATCAGGGTGAAGAGTTGCCTGACATCAAATATCATATTTAAAATCTCGTGAAATGGTACCCAGCCCATAGTCTCGCATATATCATATCATGGAAAATAGCCACCACCAGTAATATCACACATATAAAATCAATTTCAATGGATCCCTATATATAATATATTATATATAATATTAAGGGATATATCCCCAGTCATATAATCTCATATATCATATAAGATGTAATTTTTTCCAGACCGTTACATATCATATATCATACTGAGGTTCTGGAGCCCCACTAATAATATCTCATGTACAATATCAAGTGCAATGAAACCCCACCCAAAAAATATATAATATTTCATATTAGGGGACATGGTACCCCACCCTTAATATCTAATATATCATATAAGTGGAAATAGTGTGTCACGACCTATCTTACTGGGTCATGTGTTGTGACCCTCCAAGGATGCGTCCCATAGGCTAGGGGATGGTGACTAGAATTGAGTAGGCATATCACTGATATGGGAGGCATTTCCTATTTACATTTACACATGCACCCATATCCAATCCACCAAATGATGAAATGGAAAAACTACTATGGAACAAAATGTCGTCATACAACTTAACCCAACCAACCGAGTACAATAGAATGTAATGTGAGGAATGTAAATTGGTCCAGAATACAAGGCCACCAAATGAAAGAGTCTAAAAAATACAATGTCCTACCATTATACATGAAATAGGTTCTGGGACTAATTCGCATTCTCATTTAAAAACCACTTTCTGTGGGGAAGCAAATAGTTCTCGATCAAGTTCTCATCTGCCCTGGACTCTATAAAAAGGCTGAACATCTACACAAGACACGACATGTGTACGAAAATGACATGCATGTGTGAGTATAATAATACTCAATAGTGGACACTGAAAATCGAAAATCAAATACATAAGTAGATGTATAGTCATATCAACGCAGTATTTGTCTACATAACCTATAGAAATTGAAATATATCCTAATATACTCAAAACCCAGATCTATAGTCTTGAGGTATGTCACGACGACCGCATACCCTTGATAGAAATTTAGTTTGAATATTCCACGATGAAATAATCTAGGAGAACTCAATCCATGATTCAGATATCTCTGATGACATCCGTATTAGAAGCACATTCATTTTTAAGTGTCCTGAGAGAGATAGACACATCGATGGATATGAAGAGGGAACATATGTACTCATTCTAGGAGAACTCTCTCCTCAATGGGGAAATATCACGATACCCAGATGAGGAACACTACTAGGTCCATGTGGGTGATACCACAACTCATCCGGATTCTCCTATTAATTATAGGATAGACATAGAGTATTATTGTTTCTGTCGATAACATGACACTACCTAGGGAACACCAATGAAGAGGGGACCTCACTTCGGGCCTCTCGGATGGATTCCTACTCTATCCAGAAATTCCAACTACAGGGGGTCATACTCTTATTGATGAAAATGATATCTATCCTTTCAGGGAACATGAAAAGGGTACAGTAACCATAAAAAAATCTTTTCCAAGGAATGATGTACAAGAATATTAATCCATGTAAAAGAATGTACACGGCGTGTTGAATAGTCACACACTGTGTCTCTTGAATCAGGGTACTACCCATATACAATAACGCGATATATATGAAAATGATTGGTAAAAAATATAAAAATGGAATGTATAAGAGAAATTTTTTTTTCCTACCATCCTGGGGTCTCTCCGTTTATGTTGTTGGTGTGCCCGTACATAGCATCAACCCGTGTTTTACAAACCATGTACAAGTACACGGGGTAACCCCTATAATGCTATGGTCCATCCTAGTGGTGTAGTACACGACTTGTACTCCACCCTATTCCTATGTATCATCTGATATAAGCACTGTGTCACACATAAGGAACCAAACACCATGTGACATCTTTCACACACTAGGTCATCACATTCTATCGCCCAAAACTTTGGACGCTTCTCAATGGGTACCAAACACTATGTAGTCCGAACTACACAACTTCTACCTCACTATTTTTTAGAAATCACAGATTCTTCACTGGTGCATTGGATGATCTGAAAACCTTTGATCCATGCATTTTTTCTCCCCAAAATTGACTATTCTGAGTCTCTCCGCCTTGGTAACATCTATTCGGTAGGTTTCGAGTGTTCGATCATCCTAGAAAACATGTTTTGATTATCCTCATGAAGAAATCCTTAAGGAATATTTATCCTAGATCATGTTGATTTATCCTCCCCCATCATTTTTTCACCTCCACTAGGTCATCACTATATCAGATCTCTAATTTTGGATCATTGGGTTATGAAACGGTCGTGCAATGATCTATTGTCCATAATCTCAAGAAGAAGGTGGGGTCAAAATGTGGAGAAGATATCCATGTAATGAATTGAGGAACAAACCACCTCCTTCGTTCATCACTGAATTTATCCACTCCCATTATGAGAAACAAATGGCGAAAATAAAATATAAGTCCAACCAACATGGATCAATTCCAAAAAAATTATCCTCCTAAAATACCCTCCTGCAAGAACGAATGATTCTCGGGTCAACCTATTCGTGGGTTGATCCACATTTTTTGTTTAATCCAAGAATGGGGGAAATGAAATCAAAACAACAACCCCATCCTTAGTTAGGATCGATTGCTGATGAATATGGATTGCACTGTTGTTGATGACAATAACCCCTATCTCCATTGGTGTAATGATTCACTAAAAGTTGATTCATCTTCATTCATTGTAGGGAGGTGTCTCTGAGGGGTATCCTCTCCACATCACTAGATAATAACAATGTTATGCAGAAAACAATGTAGATTATGATTAATAGATAATTTAAAATCTCCTATTAATGCTTTTATGAAATGTTAATAAAAATTATTTTAATTTATTTTATTTCCTTAAATGTCCAAAAAACTAAATTCTGTAGTCAAATCATGCCAGTCAATTTTTGGCCTCACCTAAGGTTAATTCACTACTCTGAATTCAACGGTGCCCTCCAATTTATGATCTAGAAACCTATTTAAAATTTATTCCACTTTTTCATGAAAACTTCTCATATTCACTATTTAAAGGTTTTATTTATTTCAATCACTTTTTCCGGTCACCCCAGGCTACAAAATTGCAAGCCATCATAAATCATGATCTCTAAATAATTACATATTATATTTTAAAAAAACATGGAAATTTTAAGTCATTATATTCTCCCCGTGTTAGGGATTTTACATCCCCAAAAACACCAATCAAAGGATACTTATATATATGTGGTTACTACACAAAAATATGATCTTCCTACTCCCATGTGCTCTCCTAAAGTTTCTTGTGCTGCCAATGGACACACAATATGGGAATTTTTCACCCATGATGGATCCTATCATGTCAACCCTTAATCTTCGTTGTGTACTATACAATGGTCACACTATCCATGATGTCTATCTCACACCAATAGATGACGTGCGATGAGTCTTGGGAATACCTCCTCAACTGCAACACGTGGAAGACTTCGTATACCTATTTCAACTATGCTGATAGAGGTAGGTGGTTCACCACCTCACCCACTCTATGTTGTTTAGAAAAAGGGTCGACGAACCTCTTAGAAAACATATTATTTCAGCCGAATATCCATAACCCTAATTGATTTGTGACCCAAAGGAAGCCATAGTCTCCCTCTTCAAAATATATTGGTCTATGTCGTCTGTCAACATAAGTCTTCTTCCGGATCTGTGCAGTCTTCATCTAATCAGGGATGATCTTACCCATCTTAGTGGTAGCTTTCACCATCTCTGGTCCCATGAGTTCTAACCCTTCATTGTTGGCCCAGGAAAGAAGTGATTGGTAGGGTAACCTGTATAATTCCTGAAATGGTACCATACAGATGGTGGAGTAGTAGATTTTGTTTTACGCAAACTCCACCAGTGGTAGGTGTTCCTCCCAACTACAACCAAAATCCCAGATACAGGCCCATAACATATCCTCCAAAACATGAATGGTAATCTCTGTATAACCATCTGTTTGGGAATGGAACACTGTGCACAAACATAGCTAAGTCCCAAATGCATCTTGAAATCCCTTCCACTACTGGGATAAGAAATGAGCATCGCGATCTGAGACTATAATTGAAGGTATGCAATGAAGATGAACTATCTCCTTCATGTAGATTCATCGCATTCCCTCTATAGAACTATTCTCTCTGATAACTAGGAACTGGGCCAACTAGGTGAGTCGGTCAACGATCACCCAGATGGAATTATGTCCATATGGATGTTCGTGGAAATCCCATCAATAATTTCATTGATATTCCATCCCATATCCACTCCGATGCTTCTAAGGGTGGGATAATCATGTTGGAACCTGGTTCTCTAACTTAAACGTTTGGCATGTAAGACATCGAGAAACAAACTCTAATACTGCCTTCTTCATAACAATTAACCAGAATAGACACTATTGGTCCAGGTACATTTATAGACTCTATGATGTATGGCTAAGGGGTATGTATGAAACTCCCATATAACTTCCTCTCAAAATTCCACTAGATTAATTTTGCATCATCTAAAAACGACGGCATCCTCCCCCGCATGTGAATATCCATCAGGAGCTTTTCCAAGGGAAACTGAGCATGTAAGGTCTCATAGTCGACATCCCCTAGATATACCCTCTGACTCATCATAAGAGTTAAAGGGAGACAACCATCTTCCGTAGATATGATGCATCATCTCTATAAATGAAGGATAACTATTGTAAGGCCAACTGATTTGATGCCTTTCTCAGCAGCTGTGAACTCAATCTCTAATTGAGAACATCTGCTACAACATTTACCTTCCCATGAGCATATATAATCTCAAAGTCCTAATCCTGGAGGATCTCCAGCCACTTCCTTGACTTCAGATTCAGATTGTTTTATGAGAAGATGTACTTGGGGATGTTCTGCTCAGAGTAGATGATAAACCATTTTCCCGTCAGGTAATGACACCAAAACTTCGACATGAAGACTACCGCTACTAACTCCTGATCATTGGTTGCCCATTTTTTCTCATGCAGCATCAGGTGGAATGAACCATAACCAATCATCACCTGTCTCTACATCAATACAAAGCCAATCATAATCCATGTTGATTCATAGAAAAATACATACTCAACACACCCTTTTGGGAATATCACGATCATTGATCTTGTCAAACACTACCTAAACATCTGGAAATCCTATTGGAACTTCTCCATCCATCTGATATGCTACCCTTCAAGGCCAACGATATCATTGGTACTGATATCCTGGAAAATCATTGATAAATCTATAATATTATCCTACCAACCCCTGGAAGCATCTCACCTCTATGACACTCGGGTGTGTCTGCTATGCTAACACAACATCAACCTCGGCTAGTTCCATTGATACTCTCTCAACTGAGATAACTTGTACCAGCAAGTGGAACTCCTGTATCCAGAACAATCATTTTGAGAGCTCCCCATAATTATTTTACTCTTGGAGTATGTCCAGATCCATCCATAGGTGTCTTTTGTGATCCTCCTTTGATGCCATGTACACTAGGATGTCATCTATAAAGACCACTACAAACCCGTCCAAGTACACCTGGAAGATTCGGTTCATGAGTCCCATGAACGTTGTGGAGGAGTTCTTCATGATGAAAGTCATAACCAATAACTGATAGTGACTATAGTATTATATAAAATACATATTCAATATATAATCTTCTCCTACTCGTAATTGGTGGTAACCATATCTATTTCCATCCTTCAAGAACGATCGTACCCCTCTCAATTTATCGAAGAGGACTTTGATCCTCATTTGTGTATGCTTGATCTTCACCATTGCCTGATTCATGTTCTAGTAATCCACACAAAACCTCATTCTCAAGTCTTCCTTCTTAGTAAGAAAAATTCGGGCCGCCCAGGGTGAAACACTGGGACCTACTAAGCCCTTCATCTATAAATCCTCCAACGACTCCCTCATCATGAAAACCTCAATGGAAGCAATACGATATGCTGGTGAAGATAATATTGCTTTATAGGAGTGTAATTTTATGCATAAGTTGATCTCCTGATGGGGAGGGAATCCAAGAATATTTTTTAGAAGGATGTCAACATACTCGGCCATAACTGTGAGGAATTGATAGCTCACAATATCTGTTTCTCCATGGGTATGGTTAGCCAAAAATTGAGTGATCTACTTTCCCCTAATATTAATGATCTCATTATGTGCTTTCAGGATTTCATTTTCACCAAAAAAGGAAAACCACAGTTCCTTGTTGCGGACACACCGCACTCATCACCAAAAACTATATGTCTAGGCATGAACTGCGGATAAGCATTCCTTACCCAGAATGTCGTCAAAAGGACATGATTTCGCTACCATGAGAACCCCAAAAAAAACTCCCACAAGAGTTTGATCACACATTAGGCACCAGTATGTGATCATTCAGTCTCCTCCCATAAGAGTCAATGTGTGTGAGGTACAAGTCAACGGTTTAACCGGAATCTATGAGTCTCAAACAAATTTTTGTGGCATGAAAAGGCATGAATATCACTTGTTCCTATCAATGTGACATATAATGTCGAAATACATAGATCAAACCACAAATAACCATTAGAGATTTTGGTTCATATTCCTTGATCACATGCAGATGTCTGCACCCATGTTCTCAAGTTCCATATGCTTGGCGTGGACCACCGTGTGGTGGTTCGGGTAACATGTTGAAAAGTCTTCCACCACCCACTGCCTTACATATCTTCCTGCTCTAATCTTTTCCTCTTCCTTGGTGGACCATCCACCATGCCTCTATCAGCTGCTTGATGAAATGGGAAATATCTAGCAAGAAGTCCCATACAGTCACATGTGTAGCATCACCTATCCCTAGATTGACTAGATACAACCTAAGAGAACATAACTACATACCCCATATTCATGGTCGTACTCAGACATTTGTCACATCATGATCCATGTGTTTGACATCGGCTCCCCATTGGTGAGGTCTCTACCCTTTTATTCTAGTTGCTGACTACCACTGGTTGTATCCGCGCAACCAGGGATCTCTAATCTACCAAAGACATCCCTAGCACTCCCGCATAGGTAGGAATACACATAGTGGATATACCATCTCAAATGTATCTACATAGAACTTTATAAATGGTCCGATCCCTATTTTCCAAGTATTTTATCATATCTATTCAGTACCTAGAAATGTTGGTGAACCTCAATGAATACTTAGACACCATCATGTCGTTCTGCCGATGTTTTTGATGCTCCTAGATACGTAAAAACATTACCATCCAAATTTAGAAATATTCTATATAAAGGTTCTCAAAATTATCCCACATAAGGGTTTATTCATCATAAGATCTTCTAACTAAACCCCACTATCACCTTTTTGATCCAAAAAGAAGGCTTGTTCTAGAACCACCATCAGCTCTGCTTGTGTACTGGCCTGATGGAAAACTCGAATTACAGCCTGAAGACATTTATCAGCCGCATCTGTGTCAGGCTCACCTCCAAAACTCAAGGGTCTCTGCTGCTGAAACTCATGAAGGGTGCTCAGCCTACACTATTCATCCACTAGTATTGCAGGAACCATGTGATTCTTTTCAGGTGGATGTATAGATGGTTCACCACATGGAGGTAGAATTGGGGGAACAACTCCATGTATCAAATCCATGTCACCGAGGGGGTCATCCCCAAGATCCAGATACTAAATCCTAGCTGGCATACATTGTGAATAAATCCTATATGAAACATGATGTACCACGACCAATGGGTACATCTAGAGAGAGTACTCAATAAGGACATGGAGATGATAAATCATTCGTATATGGTTCCTGTACAATTATTTTTTTCCCTTGTAACTATTTTTCTCATGAACCATGTCAACAAGTAGGTTATTAGAGTATTGGTGTATGGATATGTCAGTTTCATGTACCAACAATAGAGTCCCTGGACTAAAATCCAATCTCAGAAAAATAAAACCTATTTCCACAAAAAAAAAAGATCATAGACTCTCGGTCCTATGGTAGAACCGACCACCTCAGATACCACTCAACCATAACCCATCTTAGTGGGTCCCATGATAAAGATTTTCAATCCCAACTCTAATAGCCCAGGGGCTAGTGACTAGCACTATGTAGGCATATCACTAAAATTTGAGGAATTTATTAAGTACATGTACACATAAACACATCTCCAAGAATAAAAAATGCTGAAATATAAGAAACAATAAGGAAAAAAGTGCATGCTTACAACTAAAACCAACCAACAGAGTACAATGGAATGTAATGTGTTGAAGGTAAACTAGGACAAAATAAAATCCCACAAAAATAATGTGTCATCAAACTACAAAGTACATCCTGTAAGAAATAAATAGGTACTGAAACTACTTATCATAATTGGAGTAACACCTCTGCTGGTAAGGAATCTCATAATGCGTTTTCTGGTCTTAGTCTTCCCAAGACTTCTTCATATGGCCGTACATCTGCACATGACACAACATGCGTGGGAAAAATCCTTTGCAGGTTCGAGTATAAAAATACACCGTAGGGGACCATGAAAACCACAAATCAATTACATAAGTAGTGTTACATTCATCTATAAACAGTATATGTCTACAGAATAAAAGGAAAGGAAAATATATCTTGATAAACTCAAAACCCATACCCATTGTCATTAGGTAAGTCACAACAACTGCATACCCATGCTAAGGATTTTGTTTGATGATTTCAAGAAGCACTCATATGAGAGAAACCACTCCACGAGTCTCATAGCTCTGATGACAACCTTCTGAGAAGTACATTCATCCAAAAGTTTCAAGAGATATATGGACACAATGATGGATCTGAAGAGGGAATATATGCATGAAATCTTTGATAAGTCACTCCTTATTGGGGAATGATCACGATACAGGGATGATAAACACCACCCGGGCCATAGGGTGATACCATGAATCTTACAGAATAACCTTCTATGTATAGGACCCATGTTCAGTGGGATTTGTCACATCGATAAGCTCACTCTACCTCAGGAATAATAATAGATATAAGATCTCACTTTGGGCCTATCAGATGGAATCCTACTCTATATAGAATGTCTTGCTGAATGGTTTCGTACTACTTTGGATGGAAATGAAACATGGAATTTAGGGGAACAAGAAAATGGGGCACTAAACCAGACATGGGATTTCAAAGGAATGGTGGAAAAGAAGCTCATGCCTTGGACATGAAAGTACATTGCATATAGAAGAGTCCCAAAACATTTCACTTCATACTATGTACTTCCTGTGTACAATGGGCCATGTTAGGGGAACATGTCTGGTAGAAAAGATATACATGGAATGTAGAAGAGTAACATGCCAGGTCCTTCCATTCATGGATCGCTTTGTGTATTTAGGTCATGTTCCCTTACATAGATTCAACCCATTTCTGCCAACTTGTGTACCAATACACGGGGTAACCCCTATAATGGTCTGGTCTGGCCGTGTGGTGGAGTACATGCCTTGTACTCCACCCTATGTCCATGTATCATCCGAGATACACGACGAGTCCCACATAAGGACCCATAGGTCGTGAGGCATATATCACATGTCATGTCATCACGTTCTATTGCTCGAAACCCTAGCTGCCACTCAATAAGATCCACACACTATATAATTCGATCAACACGCCGTGTTGGTCGCGATTTTACATAAACCCCTTGTTCATTGCCAGTGCTTCATATTATCTATATACCTTGGATCCAGCCATTATTTCTACACAGGATTGAATATCAGGAGTCACCATTCCATGGTAACATCAAATTGGTTGGGATCGAGTGTTATATCGGCACCAAAAAACCAATTTCGTTTATCTACAGGATGAATTATCAATGGATGATTTCTCCCAAAAAATGTTGATTCATATTCTTCCATCATATTCACACCTCTGTTGGATCATCATGATGTCAGATCACTTATTTGGGATCATCTCAATGAAAATCAGGGGTTAAATGATCCATTGTTCATAAACCCATGATGAACGTGAAGAACGTAAGGTCAAAAATTGGATAAGACATACCAAAAGAAAAATGAGGAATAAACATCCACCATCATTCGTTATGACATTGATCTTCTCCCATATGAAGCATTAAACAGATAAAGTAAAATAAAAAACAAACAACCATCGATCAATTCCCCAAAAATAATCCCGATAAAACACCATCCCAAAAGAATTAATGATTCACGATTCAACAAGTTGGTTAGTTGATCCATGTTTTTTGATTAATCCAAGAACGAGGAAAAATGAAATCAAAACAAAAACCCCTTACTTATTTTAGGATTGATTGCTAAGGAAGATGGATTGCACTGTCGTCATCGAGAAGATCCTCTACCTCTGTTGGTGAAACTATTCACAAATGGTTGATTCTTTGTTGTTCGTTGTAGGGAGGTTTCTATATGGGGTATCCTCCCCTTGCCTCTAGATAATTTCAAGGTTATGTGGATAACCCTAGAGATTCAGAATAACAGCTTATTTAATAGAACATATCGCTGCGTTGAATAAATGTTAATAAAATAAATATTTTAATTTTTCTTATTTTCTAAAACGTCCAAAGAATATCTTCTGTATCAGACCCAAACCGGTCGATGTTAGGCCTTGCCTAAGTTAATTTCACACTTCTGAATGCAATGGTGGCCACATATTTTTGATCTGAACAACCATATAAATGTTACTCCACTTTTTCATGACAAATTGTTGCTGACACTATTTAAATTTTAAATTAATTTCAAACATTTATTCGAAGACCCATGTTCCTCGGAATCACACTCCATCGTAAATCTTTTTCTAAAAATAATTCCATGTAATATTTAAAAATAATACATGGAATATATGAGATAGTAAATGGTGTACCACTCGTAATGTATTATATATCCTAGAAGGGGGATAACACACCCCACATAATATTAAATAAATCATGTTTGGAAGAATGGAACCCCACCCATAAAATATCATATAATATATCATGTAATAATTGAGGGTGAAGCATCTATAACACCCTAGGATTTCATACTATATTTTCATTTAATTAATTATATTAACCATTTATTGTTTCAAATACTACTAAAAAATAAAATTTTATGTGATATAGTTGTTAAATGTTAAAAAAATTGAATAATCAAACCTCATGTAAATAAAATTATAATAATCAACTAGAAATTCATATAATATAGGATCAGGAATAAATAAGGTCTTAAAAGATATTTTTTCAATAAAATGAGTTTGTATTTTTAAATTTTATTTAAAATATGAATAAATAAATTTAACAATTAATTTTTTTAATTAGATCTTAATTTTGGAATTCATCCTGAAAAGCATAGCGTCAAGTGAATTTTATATTTCTTTCTAAAATAATAGATATTTAATTGAATAGTAAAAATTAATGATTTTTTCTAATCTCATCACTTTAATAATATTATTATAAAATATTAATGACTAAAATGTTCTTGAAATATTTTTCACATAAAATTGTAAAAGTATATATTAAAATAAATCAATTTTTAAATACTATTTTGAATTTATAAACCCATGTTTTTTTGAGATACTTGAAAAATATGTTACTATATAAACTATTTTTATTCAATTATACTGAGAATTATTTTTCATCACTTGTAGAAATTAAATCAAAAAATGGGTTTTTAATTTTCATGAAAACTTTAAAATTATATATTATGTTAAATATCCTTGTTAGGAATAAAATTTAATTACAATGATTAATCATAATGAGCAATATAATGTTAAAATGATTATTTTCAATGATTTATTTTACAATTATTGGGAAATTTTTATCTAATAAATTAAATTAAAATATTTTATAAAATTTATTTTATAAAATATTTTCAATTAAATAAAAATATAATATCACTGATTTAATTTTTAATTGATTTTAAATAATATAAGAACACATAATGGTGAAAACAACAATTTTCTATAAAATAGATTTTCAATACATTATATGTTTTAATATGAAAGATAATTTTATATTATTTATAAATTCAATTATATTAAATTAATTATAAATTAAGGTTATGAAAATAGACAATTTATTATAGATTTTACCTAATGTTTAAAATAATATATATATTTTTAAGGTAAAATTTAGTTTCCATCTTTTAAAAAATGTAAAAAAATATTGTAAATTATCTTTAAAAATGCTTCAAATAATTGGAAATGAGTGGTATAGTATTTATAGAACTTATATCATCCAAAGTTTTATTATTTCAAAATTTTTATCAATTTATCCTTGAATTGTGTCATGTCATCGTTGGAAAAAGTCATGGGTTTTTACAACGGGAAATTTTTTCACTTATAAAAGGATATCGCTTCCACAACATTTATCCACCAATTAAAAAAAGTATTTACTAAATATATGACATTGAGAATCCTAATACCTCTCCACATGTCTTATAATCCACATTATATCCCAAAAAAGTCTAATGAGCCTTAAGATGTTAGTCAATTGTCGAAAATCTAAATAGACAGCTTTGTTCTCAAACTGGCTCTCTAAA
Source organism: Viscum album (assembly GCA_963277665.1). Classification (NCBI taxonomy): domain Eukaryota; kingdom Viridiplantae; phylum Streptophyta; class Magnoliopsida; order Santalales; family Viscaceae; genus Viscum; species Viscum album. The sequence goes on from OY728120.1 coordinate 2,131,759,812, forward strand.
TTATTTTATTTCTCTATAACCTAAAATCCATGAAAAAATTGAAATAAAGATAAAATTTATGGTTTATATACACAAAAAATTTATTACTATAATAAAATATAATTATTCTTCCTTCTTCAAAAAATATTTGAATAAATGAAGACGCCTTCATGCGTACATGTGGACTACCCCTTCCATGAATGGCATGTTCTACTTTTACATTACCACCTAACATGGATGAAATATAAAATGTATATAATGTATAAAAATTAAAATAATAAATCTATTATAAAATGTGAAATATAATATTAGACATTTTATAAATGATATTAACATTAGACGGTTATAGTAAACATAACCTCTTAAAATAAACATATCAAAGCATATTTCGTAAATTGGGTCTATTTTGGGAAAACATATAGAACTGTATAAATTTTAAAATAATGAAATAATAAAAATAAATAAACCAATATTTTTTTTCTATTTTGATGAAATTTTATTAAAAAATTACCACAGTCAATATACTGATGATGTCTCAGTGAAATCGACAAAACCACCTCAAGTAACCGCCATAAGTGAAATATATTTAATTGAGAAATAAAATGACTCAATAAATAGACCACATAAAATGAATTATAAATGGAAAAGGTTATTAATAATGTTTCTAATAAACTAAATTTGAGTATTCAAGATATTGGGTGCTTGGAAAGAATGAATTAGGACACAAAGTAAGGGTTATTCTCCTCTATGTTCAATTTTATGAGGCATGCTTGACATTTTCCACTATCATTTATTTTATATCATGAATTTACTAACATTTTCCTTAAAATTTAATGAATATCTGTCATTTAATAATATTTTTAATTTCATTTGACAGTTACCTTCAAATATAATCTTTTCCATTACCGTAATGATTTCTAGAGAATCAATTCTTCTTTATTGTTTTATGATTTTTCTTCTTGAACATATTTCATATATGTTGGGAACCATATTATATTTTCATTTATTATGTGGAATTTTTTATTTTTTCTATGTATTTACATTTCAACAACATAATCCACTTTTTAGTTTATTTTTCTTCATAAAATAACATATCCAAAATCGATATTCTTAACTCAAATTTCATTTCGTTGAGTTAAAATAATATTACTTGTGCATCATTTTTCTACGGATGATTAATTATTTTATTTCATTTTTTACATGAGATTTAATCTTCTTTTTCTGATAATGATTTTTATTTTTTTTCATATATTCTTTATCAGTGAATTTCATTCTCATAAAAATGTATCCTTTTTTCCAAAAAATATCATCACCACTAAAAATATGTTTTCCTCAATTTAGATGTTCATTTCTCCAAATATAATTTAATTTCATATAGGGAAATATAAATATTTGTCTACATATGTGATCATACTTTTTTCCATTACCATTTTTGAAAGATAAAATTTACTATATCTTTTTATAATGTGGGTTTTCAACATTAGTGTTTCCAAATATTCAAATGGTTTTCTGTCCATTCAAAATAAAATTTTTTATATTCTCATCCAAAATAATTGTTGATAACCATAATGACTTTTTAAATGTATATTATTGAATATTATTTTTAAAATTACATTCTTTCAAATAGTTTTTGGTTTACGCTTTTGAATCATATAAGTCCTCTTAAAGGATCAATTATGGACCATTCTTTTTTGAGAAGATTAAATTTTTCAAGGTGTTTCCAATTCATGATTTTCACATATTTAATTATTTTTAAATAATCCATTATTTAATGATTTTTTAAAACTAAACGATTTCAAATTTTTTGACTTCTCATTTTGTAAACTGACTTTTCAAGGTTATTTTGACTTTTTATTTTATTCTAATTATAAAAGATTTATTCTAAACAAAAATTTATTACATTGATTCCATTTTCTCCCTATCTATAATGTATTTCTTTCCATGGAAATTATTTTTCTTGAATCACCCTCTAAATATTATTAGAAAATAATCTTTTCAGGTGATTGAGTGTTGTGTATCGAACTTTTACATCATTGTGGTCAATTTTGGTGAGACCATCTAAATATTTTATGAATCCCATTTTTCTTCTAATGTGTTGTTTTTTATTTAATGAATTAATTTATTCAATTAATATAAATCTCTATGGATAATTGATTTTTGGGTTTTCATATCACCCCCAATGAATTGGTTATATATCAATAACTCATTAGTAAAAAAGTATGTGTGTATACATGATTTTTTATATCTTTTTCCATTTATTGTGCTTGTAAATAATAACATAATGCTTGTTTAATATGATATTGTGTGTAAATGATCCCATATGGCTCTTTATGGTGTGTTGAATTGATCCAATATATAATTTTCCTCATGACAGTTCGTGTAAGTAATAACATATCAATTTGTTTCAATAATTTTTAATAGACATGTTCATGAATTATTTCCTCAAAAGATATTTTAGGGACAATATTTATCTTAAAAATTTTCATTATATTGTAATTTCATATTCCTAAAATTATGATATATTATTATATTCCTATTATTATACTCTGAAACTAAATTTTATTATTTTACACCCATATTTCATGATTCATTATAGTTCAGTTTTTTATAAGATATAAACATAAGAATTCATTAAACCCCCTTAAAGGAATTGATGCTGATTCAAATATTTATAATATAATGCTACACCATCTACTATGATATATAATAGTCGATATTTTTTGTAGATACCTTGAAGGGATAAATATTTTAGTGAAAACATTTTTTTAATTGTTTGGTCACCACGATCTTTTCAGGACGTGGCAGCCAATTAATTGAATTGAAATATTACTTTAATTAATTAAGGTAAAATTAAATAAAAGAATATGGAAATGATAATGATTATGGATTTAGTTTCCATGAATGGTTTCATTATTTATCCATTTACGTTCACAAAGAGAATAATAAAACTCAATAATTGTGTGATCATTAATTGTTTTCAATCGAAATATTGTTAGTTTCTATCAAAAATAAACACGAATCTTGACCCTCTTGTTCTAAAAACTTATAATGATGACAATTCATGAAGTTGATCAAAAAATCCAAAGATAGTATAACACATTATTCATCAATTAACAAACTCTATTGCACTAGGATATTTTAATTATTCAACACATTAGTTCAATGGTTATATAATAAATAAAATATAAAGTTAAGTGTAATAAAATAATCATGAATATAATTACATGATAAATGAACATAGAATGATCATGAATTATTATGCACCCAATCCCACTGAATATACTGACCCATATAGAATTATCCATTAATAATCAAGTAGTCATCAATGATAAATATTTTAAACACCATAAAAGAGATAATATATGTAATAATATATGATAGGGAAGGACAGACAATGAATTAAGGTAAATTAATAAACAACATAAATAAATTAATGAAAAAATCTTATATAAAAAGCATAAAACCAATCGAAACCACTCTTCCCCAAGTTGATATATTAATTGTACCTTCTCCCCAAGGACGAGAGATCCCTTTCTAGTCAAATAGAAAATTGGTTTTATAAGAATAGTATTATCCCTTGAGGATATTCATTATTTAGGAGAGATAATTTATTTTCCAACTATATATTTTCTCAATTCAAATCGACCTCGAAAATATTTTAAGCAATTCTAATTTCTCCTTCAAATATTAAATATCCCACAATCGACTTCATTAAATATTTATCCCAAAAGTATATTACTTTTCATTCATTGGCCTAGCTCAACCTGAGATTATATATATTCATAATATCCCCCAACAAATCATTATGTTATTCATAATCTCATTTCAATGGATATTTCAAACAATTGCTCCCATAGTTGAATGTGGTGGATTCTAATCCCACATTCATTGCTATTCCTTTTTTATTATTTATCCATTGTCAGGCTAATAAATAGAAATACATATCCTTACCATGTCCTCATCCACATCACATTCAAAATCATATATCTCTCTTTTCACATGAATGTGAATCATGATTTTTTTATAGCATAACATGTGTCATTTTATGCTTCGTCCTTCCATTTCAAACAACAAAATTTCAAAAATGGCATAGCTTTTACCATGTTCATGTTTCCCCCCTTAGTGATGCAAGAAAATTATAAATGGACATAACCCCATAGTGGAGAAATTTTTTTGAGGTTTTTCTATCTCTTCCACACTCTACACCATGACCAATAGTATAATGTGGTGGTATTTTCATCATCATGAGGCTATTGTGTCCGATGATTAATCAATATATATTGTTCGAAATATCATTTCGTCCTCCTTGAAATGAAAGGATTATTTATACTAATTGTTTTTATATAGAATTTTTTATTTTTCTTGTTATTTTCTTCCACCATTAATAGTTTCATTTAAATTAATTTACATATTCCCAATGTTTCATTGTAAATTTCTTTTTCAATGTTGTATAATGTTGGTTTTAGGGATCCATCTCTTATGTTTCTTCATGGGTACTTTATACATGGTCATTTATTTCAATTTATTCTTTGTGTGGCCTTTTTTATACTCAGGTAAATATGAAATCAATATAGTTATTAGTGGATGAATTTGAACTATTAATAATGGACGATCTAGCGGTATTGGATGAATTTGGTTGTTCCTGTTTGGCTTAAATTTTATCTTGGTTGTGTCTACTTTGGAAGTTCCGCGACGCAATGTTTTACTCGCATTATAACTCCTTTTTTTATGTGTGGCATAATTTTAATCATAGTATTCCATGTGGCTATGATCCCATGGTTCTGCCTATGCCATATGACGTTCCCTAGATTTCCACCATTGTATCTTCCTGTGTGCCATGATGGGAGGCGATCGGTCAATTTTTTGTTCAAGTGTTTTCATATAGTATTTTCTCATGATCTCCCTACTTGAGTTATCTTATTTGTAATGAGGGTTAATCAATGTTAGAATAAGGAGAACATGATTATTTAATCAATATGTACTCCCCTCCATCATGTTCATGTATCCTCTTGGAATCAGAGTATCCCTCCTATGGATATTCAGTGGATATCAATTGGATATTGGGCCTAAGGAGAATAAACATCAAGGTGGTTCCAAATGTTGACTATTTTTTTATCATTAATAGGTTTTAGTTTATATTTTTGTCTCTATAGTGCTTTATTAATTTATTTCATGTATAGATGTGTAACATTTTGGGTGTGTGCATGAGTCCATCCCATAGAGGCCTATATTAGCTCAATGTTAAATGTTTTAACACTGCCACCAAGTTCAATAGGGCAATCCTCCTCAAATTGTTCATCTAGTTTTTAACTTGTTTTATTGCCTAACACCCCATGATTTCATAGTACATAATCTCATTAAATTAATTCAATATCTAGTGCTACAGACAACATCAAGTTCGAGTGCACCACAACTTACCACACTAGCCATTCAAAAAATAGCTATGAATATTATTAACTACACTTTGAATCTTATATAATATATATAATTTTAACATCCATATTATGTTTTTCTTAGAAATAATATGAGAACATATTCATTTATTCAAATAAAATAAGTATTTTTCAAAAAATGCAATTTTACAAACTTTTAATGGTGAACCATTTTTTTAATGAAATATTTGACCATTTTATAAATTCAATTCAATTCAATTAAATTATTCTTTATATGCGTGAAATAAAAATTTCGTTTGGATAAATATTTTTTGATTTCCTTATAACCTTTATATTTTGACAAAGAGTGAAAAAATACTACGATTTAATTGAAAACAACATTTTAATCGAAATAATTTATTGAGTTAAATTATGATTTTGAATGATTTGGAAGTGTAATTAGATTATATTATTATTATTTAATACAATTTAGGTCATTATAAGAAATTTTACTTTTAAATTTGACATAAATACATGTCAATCTTTTGATTGTTTTAATTTTTAAAAACCCGCATTTTAGTTTTGGCAATGAGAATTTATTTTTAATTAATAAATGAAACTTCTATGTTATTAATTTGGTAAAATTGACATAATTTTTGAATTCAAAATATCAAAATTATCTTATGGTGAATTTTTGGTATTTTTTAGAAAACATTCAAATTTTGATGAATATTGAAAAATAATACATTATAGTTTAAAACTGACTTTTTAATTAAATAATTATTTATTTTATATAAATTTATTTTAATTCAAAAAATATATATAATACCTATATATATTGATTGTAATTAATTAGATTAATTTTATAATAAAATTTGATTGATAAAATTTTATTTAACTTTTTACCATCTTTTACAGACCTCCTAATAGCATTTGCAAATTTTCATAAATCGTAATTTTACCGCTTCTGTGAGTTGAATTTCAAAAATCTGAGAAAAAATATTATTATTAGTAAGAAAAATTTGGTTCAATAAGATTAAAATAATTTATTATTAATTGAAACTTTTGACTTTTATATACCATGGTTAAAACTGAACGGGGTAATTAAGGGTAAAATGATATCTTAATTACCCAAAAACATGACCTAATTCTATTGGATAAGTATAATTCTACCAAAAAAACCATAGGAATAAAATATTATCCTATTTGGTCCACATGGATTAGATTAAGACATTTATTATTATATTATTTAATGAAGAGTTAAAAGAGTTAAATTTAAAGATTAATAACTAATCCATTTTTAATATAGGGTTACTCACATTATAAATTTGACTATACATACTCATTAAAATGATAAAAATATTTCCAACATAATAGTATTTTATTTATAATTTTTATACATTAAATAATTTAACTTATTTATGAAACAATCATGAAGTCGTAATTACCTTATTAATGAAATATTACAATAATTGATATTATAAATTTTAAAATAAATGTAAATTGAGACTTTTGATGAATTACAATAATTATTTATGTTAATATTACATGTTAAGGTTGGTTATGTAAAACGTATTCTATGTTATAAAGTTTTTATGGCTTTCAAAAAAATCAAATACTAAATAGTGTCAAAATTGACCTAATTTCGTTTTTAAAACAAATACTACATTATAAAATGATATAATATTCCTAAAAATATACAGTTTGGACAAATGACATATATAATCTTATATATGTTAATAATGAACCACAAGGGGTTATCTTGTCTAGTTATAGTATGTTTATTAACCATATAATATAAAAATGCAAAGAGACATGGTAAATGTCAAACTATTTAACTAAAAGTTAAATATAAATGATAAGGATAATATGATGACCTAAACCTATATCAGACCTATTGGTTGATAGGTTTTAGACTCCTACCAACCTTAGACTCTACATAGTCCATTTTCCAACCATTAGAAAAAGAAAATGATTTTATTATTAAAAAATATTTCAAGATTTTCCTAAAATGACCCACATCTCTCTTATAAAGGGAACATCAACGTATCATAATTTAACACCTCAATATCCTTTTTACTAGGAATAACTATGAAAACATATCCTCCCAACTTTCCTCCCTTAATTTTATAGGATTTCCTTGGGTCAGAAATCTATCCTATGGAGCCCTTTTGATCAAATCCAAAGGAAGAACCTGAAGAAGAGTTAAATATTTCATCACCTCTTTCAAGTTATCTTCTTCTTCCACTACCTCTTTATTTTTTTTCCATTCAAAAATATTAAATCAAGTATATTATAAATACTCTGATGTTTTTATAAAAATTTTACAACCATACTCATTATTCAAATAACCTATAAATGACAATGTCACCATACGTGCTTACGTACGGATTACCATCTCCATTTCGTGGTGTAGTTAGTTATTCAAACACTTCATTATTTGGATCGTATAATAATGAGTATAACTGATGTAAATAATAAATATAACATGTTAATTATTATGTATAAGGGATATACCATCCAATTATATATGATTTCTCCTTTACTATAATGATATTGTCGCTCGTGCGTACGTACAGACTAAAGTCTCCATGAAGGCGATGAGATTCATTCCCCTTAATAATCATTAAAGAATAATTTTTATTTTATGATAAAAAATAATTTATAAGAACTTAATATCATTCTGGATATGAATAAAATACATTTTATCCATAACAAACACGTCTTACGTAACTAAGCGTGTAAAGGAAAATAGATCTGTTAACACCCGAAACGATGATTCTAATAAAATATTATTAACAATGAAATATTAGAGTATAATATATGATATCATATTTTTGTATATAGTTATGATATAATTTAATAAAAATTACTTAAATATTATACAGGAGTATAACATACCCTTTACTAAGGAAAAGTACATGGTAAGGGGTTTTCATCTCACTTCTTATTCTCGGGAGATACATTCAATATTTCCACTATTTCCTTTTGGGTGGTGTATGTAATTCCGATGATTTTATTCATTGTGGAATATACATTAATTTATGGGTATTTACATCTAAATTTTATGATACTTTATTCATTGGGTTTATGTTTCGTAGGTTACCAAATTGTAAATGGAATTTCAAATTTCAATTTCTACTCATTGGGCTTTACACAAACTTCATTGATTATTTTAATCCAAGATTATGTGTGAAATCACTATTTATTATTTCTGTAGTAATATAAACTCCCATTTATGTGGATATACCTTTGATACACATAAGCACTCCATTGATAAATTCACATTAAATTGATATGAACTTTGAAATGGTAATCTTAACTAAATTTTCATTCATTGAGTTAAACTTCCAAGTCATTGGTTTTGTTTTTACAAGAATATGTGTGTATGTAACCTGATTGATTTACACTGAATATATAATTATATTTGTGTATTTATGTTTTTCACATATACTTATTTCATTCATTTATCCTTAATCTAAGGATAAGGTTTTTATAAGGTGTTTCGTCTCAATTTTCATTCCTTTGAGACCTCTTTGTCATTATGCACCAATTCACTTTTATATGGTGTATATACTATCCTATGACATATTATACAATTAATCTCTTTATTAACATGATATTGTAATGATTTGATTAATTTAATTCCTCAATTACTTGTATACAATAATATCTTATTTGGTTAAGAGAACATTAACTAAAATATTGTTTTAAATATTTTAAATATATATTCTGCTAAATCTTTCTTGTTAATGTCCATGTGTTAAAAACTATTTTAAGTATTTATTTATATGGGAATTAGTGTTTTCATATCAAAATTCATTTTAAGAGTTTAAACGTGGAATGTGACACTTTTATTCAAAAATAACTTTTAAACAACTTCTTTGATAAATAGAGTGACATTTAAATGTTTTCAAGAAAAAGTGGATATTTCTCTCAAATAGTTTTCATGATTATTTTCTTCTATGTCAATATCATTCAGCGTATTTTATTCTTTATTGAGGTTGATTTATTATAATACAATAATCCATATTGTATTCAATTAGTTATGTTTTACTGTGGATGTGCTATTAATATGCCAATTAGGGTTTGTGGTTAAAATATTCACATTTCGTATGCTAGTTTTAATGAGAATGTTTATGTTATGTTTCATTCATATCATATGAGGAATGCATTGGACTCATTATGTTATGGTAGATCCCACTATAGCTCTGCAATGCATTGGTAGCTCTCATGAGACAATTAGATGTGGAATTCGCTGAGGCCTTTCCAAATTTGATATATGGTTTTGGACAGGGACTACATCATTTTTAGAAATCTTGGTTGATGCCTCGATAAGATGTTTCAGAATGTCCAACATTATGCATTCTATCAATATGAAATTGACTATTGATATTACTTTTTATTATTCTACTCATAGAATATTCATTCGAATATGTAAATAACATTATTTCATTTATCTTTTCAATATTATACTAAAGATTAGTTTTAAAAGGCTTATGTTCTAGTCTTATACATTTATATAAATGATTATGCGAATTTATGAATGTTTCTACTATATTGTTATCCTTAATGAGCATCTGAACTCACCCCTTTCTATGTTTTATTTTTCCCTGGATGCGAACAAGTATTTTATGATTGACATGCAGGTATAGTCTAAGGGATATTAATGTGGTCAATGCAGAGAATTTTGTTATTGTTTTTCATTTTATAATGTAATGAAACATTCATGAATGTAATCTATTTTCTAAGACCACTAAACAGATCAGACCTTCAGAACATGATTCTATGTAATCATGCCAATGTATTAAAATAATTCACTGACTCTGGGTAACTAGGGTCGGGGTGTTACAGTTGGTATGAGATGATGTTTTGAAACAACCTTGGAAATAGATTAAGATAAACTCTAATTAAAGAAAATTACCCAAGGATATATTTTGAGAATTATTATAGAATAACATCCTAGAATTTTGGTTATATATATATATTGTGGATTTTCCAAGCAATACATCCCTGTCTGGATACGAGGGTGTAAAAGAGGTTCTGGCACAGATGTACCATGGAGTGAATACTCCGATAAAAATTTTAGGCTTGACACTGGGTATCCTGTTATATGGTAGGAGGCATTGTTGCACTCCTGGTTATTACACTCCTAGGGTATATTCTTAGGTTAATTCATATTTTCATTAAAATCCATTATGATGTATTTATGTGTAAATACTTCCAAAAATAAAATTGTCTGATTATAGATTTTATGCAAAAAAAAAATTCAATTTACTGTAGCTATTTTAAAAGTTTGGAATTATGAATTGTGATTCATAAACTAACCTAGTGTATTCCATTGTTTAGAAATGGCACTTAGAAGAAGGAATATGTATTCCAGCAATACACATGATCAAAAGATTAAGAAGGATCATATCTTTCATTATATTGAGCCAAAATTTAAAAGGGAAATAGTCTCCCACATATTCTCTTCATATGAAGAGATAGTATCATGTGTTAATAAGAAGAAGAATGAATTCTCTGAGTCTTATGGCTTTGAAGGGAAGCAAGAGAAGAAAAGGATGGAAGAGAGAAATATGGAAAAAGGGAAGAGGAGAAAGAAGGATTTTACCATATGTGATAAATTCAGAAATAATAACCTTGGTAAATGCATTAATGTAATGGGAGTTTGTTATATGTGTGGATAAAAAGGACACCATATACGTGATTGTAAGGGTAAGAAAACTGTTTCAATTGTATAATTTTATATCTGCATGGAGTTGGGACACTATGAAAAGCACTGTCCAAATCATGAGAGTATACCTGAAATGATGCTATTGGATAATAATCATGTTAAAATACTACCAAAGATGAAGAGGAATGATTAGATTTCCTATGTTGTTATTAAATTATTATGCAATTTGTGTATTGTATTAATTATGTAGATGTTATAATAATTATTGAGTATAAAGGGATTATACTACAGTACTATTTCATTAAGGACAAGGGATTTTGTGGAACCAAGAAAAGTGACTGAATAGTAGGATAATTTTTTTGTAAAATATATAGTTGAGAGAAAGATAAACCATAATATGGTTCAGATACTGAGGTAGAGATTTTTTAATAATATATTATTGATTTGGATAAATTATATTGGTTTTTTTCGACTACCTTAAAACTGATTAATGATTTATATATTCCGTTAATGTGGGAGTTTACCACATTTTTGGATAGAAGGACTATATCTAGTATTCTATAAGGAATAAGGGAGAATTAATGTAATCAATAAGGTTTTATGGTAATTCGGGGTGTTATAGTGTCTTAAAAGAATACATGATCAAGGTATTCACATGTTATTACGTGGAAAAAATGATCTTCATTGTGTTCACCTTCCTTGAAAATTTAGGACTGTGAGTTTTCACAGAAGTATTTTGGATAATTCTAAAGGTTGGAATCGATTAAATTTGACATTGGATACTATTTTTGAGGTTAAATCATTTCTAGTGATTATTTTTGGATTGTCATAAAAAAGAGACTACTCGGAGGTCAGGCGATAACCTGTCGCGTCCAGTAAGGCCGCGCGACATGAACCCACAACCAAAGGGTGACAAGGGTGGATCACTTACCAATGGTATATGTGATTTCAATGATTGAATAATGTAGAAAATTTTAAATAGTCTGAAAAATGAATTATAAATTTATTATTCTTATAACCCTATACAATTAGGATAAATAGAATATTATTTTGAATTTGATTATCTTTAGAAGTGAAAGATTATATTGTGGTTGGAATTAGATGAAGGATGAAACTATACATGTCAAGTATATTTTCAATATTATTCTATGAATAAATTAATTCTTAAACATTAGAGAAGGGAACATAAAACTAAAAAATGTGTTATCATAACACCATATGTTTTTTTGAACTAACAATATTTTAAAACATCATTGATTGACAGATATAAGTCCCTCAATTTTACACATGTTTGTGATGGATGTTGTAACACCCCAAGATTTCATAGTGCGTTATTTCTTCAAAATAATTCAACAACTTGCACTACACGCAACACCGAGTTCAAGCGCAACATGACTTAACAAACTAGCCGTTCAAAAGAGGTTATGAATAGTATTAATTGAATTTTGAACATTATATAATCTTTATAATTTTAGAATCCATATTATGAGTTTCATAGACATAATTTAAGAACAAATTCATTTATTTCAAATAAAAGAAGTATTTTTCAAAAATTCACTTTTACCAACTTTTAATGGTGAACCCTTTTTAAATCCAACATTTTAAAACTTTTATATATTCAATTTGAATAAATTAATTTATTCATTAGATTGGGGACATCATAAATTTACAATTTAACACCCCAAGCTACCTCGGTAAATTTCTCTTCGAATAACATAGTAGTGTGTGTTGTACACAACTTCGAGTTCTAACACACACCAAAACCAATCAAACTAGCCCTTATAAATTGTATTACCTACTTTTGGAAATTTTATACATTTTATCATTAGAAGTGGACTACATTTTTGGATTTGGAATTTTTAAATTATACTGGGATGATATTTTGGTACTTTTTGGATAACGTTTATATTTTAATGAATAGTGAAAATTACAATGTTTTTATTAAAAACAACTTTTTTAATCGAAATAATTAATAGTGATAAATTATGAATTTGAGTGGTTTTAAAGAATATTTAGAATATATTTTTACCATTTAATACAATGATGTTCATTGAACATAATTTCATATTTAAACCGAACATAAACAAGTGGGAATCTTTTGATTGTTCTTATCTCTTAAAAACACGCTTTTTGGTTTGACAGTGGAAATTAATTTTAAATTATTTTCATCCACTTATGTGTTTTGAATTTGGAAAATGTTTTATCCATATTTGGAATCAGAATTTCCAAATTGTGTAAATTGGTAACTTCTATTTTTATACATATTGAATAATTACTTCGGTAAATATTTTATTTACCATGGTTAAATGGTAAATCCAGTAAATAACGGTAAAAAATAATATTATAATAATTTTAAATTACCCTAAAACGTGTACTAACATTATTGGGTGATAATTTCCGACCATGGCCATCTTTGGGTCGATTTTGGGACCCCATTGTGCCACTTGTATGTGATAAGGACACTTTATATAAATTAAGATAATGTAAATACAAAAATGACATAAGCATATATCTTTTAGAAAAACAATTATTACATATTGTTATATATATTGGATTTTAAACTATAAAAACTAATTAGAAATATAAAAATATTTCCTACATAATTTTATTTTATTTATAATTTTAAGACATTTAATAATTATTTTTATTTATGACACAATAATGATGCAGTATTTTCCTTATTAATAAATGAATGAAATAATTGGTATTATAAATGTTAAAATAAATATAATTGGAATGTTTTGATGAAATAAACCGACTTTACTGGTTAATATGACATGTTAAGGTTGCTTATATGAATTTTTTTAGAATTAATAAAGTTTTTAAGACTTTAACAAAACTCAATTATTGAATAGTGTCAAAATTGATATAAAAGAGTTTTCAAAACAAATATTGTATTATAAATTGATTTTAAATTCTTAAAAATCTAAGGATCGGACAAAAGACTTATATAATGATAGGTGTATCATTAATGGACCACTTTTGGGTCTCTTGAATGTATATGGTATGTTTATTAACTATATAATATAAAAATAAAAAGTGACATGGTAAATGTCAATCTAATTAACTAAGATTTTAAACTAAAAGATAAGGTTAATATAATGATCAAAACTATCTAAAATCTATTGGTTGAGTTTTTTTCGACCTATCCCCACCTTATCATTTAAATAATCCACTTTAGAGCCATTATAAACTGAATATGAATTTATTATAAAATAATATTTCAAGATTTTCCAAAGGTGCCCCTCACCCCTTTTATAAAAGGGCACTTCCCCTTATCAAAAATTCACACATTCAAAGACTTTTGGTTCAGGAAAACCCTGCCCAAATACTCTCTAAACTTCCCTTAATTAAATCTAGAGGAAATAGTTTGATTATAAAGCCATCCTAAAGAGCCATTTTGATCAAATCAAAAGGAAGAACTCAAAGAAGAGGTAATGTTTTCACCACCCATTTTCAAGTTCCTTTCTTCATCACCATCATATTTCTTTGTTATTTCCATTATAAAATGATAACTCTAGTATCTTCTATATACTGTGATGTTATTATAAATATGGTACTACCATATTCATTATTCTATCCATCTGTTGAATGGCATGTCACCATACCTGCGTACGTACAACTTAACGTCTCCACGTCGTGGTGTAATTGTTATTCAAAAGATTATTTTTTGGATGGGTATGATAATGATGTGTAATGTAGTTAAATAATAGATATAACCTGATAATGATTCTGTATATATGATATAACATCCAATTATATATTATCAAAATAATTGTATTTTCACTCGTGCGTACGTACAGATTACCGTCTCCACAACGTGATAAGATTCATTTCCAAGTTCACCATTCATCGAAGATTATAAAAATTTATATTACTAATAAGTATGTAATATATGAAATAATAATACTACTGGAGATATATATATTTATATATATAAGTATTTATTTACTTACATATATATTATTCATTTACATCTGTTCAATACTATATGAAAACAGAAACAGCATTTATGCGTACGTACGGACTATCGTCTCCATAAAAGGTGTTTTCCATTTCACATATATGTATATTATATATATCCATATTCTAAATATATATGATATATTTATCATATCTTATATTCTGGACGTATTTAAGTCATGATTGAAGTGATACAATCAAGAGTAACAAGTTAAAACACGTTCGATAAAGAAAACGATTATTACCCGAAATGTTAATTTAACATAGAAATTATTATTAAATGGGTAGTATAATGTCATAAATGAATCATGTATGATATCATAAATATTAATATGTTTCTAGTATAATTTAATAACATACTACGATTTTTGTACAAAATGTCAAATGTACCCTCGACTAAAGGAAAGTGCAAGGTAAGGGTTAATTCATCAATCTCATTATTATCCGAGATTGTTTATGTGTAAGTATTTACTGGGAAATTTTTAACATCCATGTCAATTTTTCATAAAAATGAATTCAAAATGATGATTTTATGGATTTTTAAAGGTACTCTTTATCATGATCAGAATTTCAAATGTTTTAATGATTTATCTTTCTAAATATTTTTAATTAATGTCCATGTTTTAAAAATGATTTTAAGGATTTATTTATATGGACATGAATTTTTGGAAATGATAATTCTTTGCAAAAGTTTCAAAGTGGTATGGGACTCTTTGATTCAAAAATCTCTCTTAAATTACTTCATTTATAAATGTGGTACTTTTAAATGATTTTATAAAAATTATATTTCTCTCAAAACGTTTTACTCCTCATTTTCAACTATGTCAGCATCCTCTATTTGATATTATTTTGGATAGAGGTTGATTTATTATAATACAATATTCCTTATTGTATTTAATGAGTAATGATATGTTTGACTATGGATGTGTTATTTTTATACCATTCACTGTTTAAAGAGAAATTATTGACATTTCGTATGCAAGATTTTATAAGAATGATTATGTTATGTTTAAACCTTTTCATATGAGGAATGCATTGGACTTAGTAAGTGATAGGTGGATCCTGCTATATCTCCTCGATGCATCAGTAGGTCTCATGTGACAAACTAGTGTCTTGGCATGAGGCCTTGAAAAAATCTTATTTGTAGTCTTGGCAGGAGGACTTGGATACGTGGTTATGATAGTTTGGCATTAGGCATTCCATCATTATGTATGTGGTTAGAGATATTGCATGTGATTATTTGACTAGTAGAATATCCATGTGAATAAGTCAATGGAATTATTTCATTTTATTTTTTCCATATTTCTGCTGAAGTTAATGTTTAAAAGGATTTTGTTTTAGTTATACATTTCCTAAAATGTTTATGCTTATTTATGAATGTTTTCATTGTATTTCTTACCCCTACTAAGCATTTGAGATCACCCCTTACTATGTATTATTTTTCCTATGATTCCAAAAAGTGTAATGTGATTGATATGCAGGGTTAAGCCAAGGGAATATTGGCGTTCATAAAGATTATTTATGTTGTTTGGTATGTCTTAAAGTACAATGTAACATTCCTATATGTAATCTATTTTCCAAGACTTCTAAACTGATCGGTCCTTCGGGACATGATTCCTTGTAGTCATTCCAATGTATTAAAATAATGCACCGACACTGGGTAACAGTGGTCGTGGCGTTACAATTGGTATCAGAGGAAGTTTAGAAATAACACTGGAAACTAGATTTAGATAAACTATAATTAGAGCAAATAGACCTAAGATATTCTTTGAGAAATAGTATATATTAACTTCCTAGAATTTTGGTATTGTAGAGATTTTGTTAGTTTTCGAGCTGCACATCCCAGTCGGGATACGAGCAGGTAGAGGCGGCTCTGGAATAGATGTACCTAGGGGTAAAACCCGAAAACACCAATTTGAGATAGACTCGAATTGGAACTGGGCACGACAATGGGCCTTGATGCACTCCTGGTTATGATACTCCTGGGGGATATGCTTAGGATAATTCTCCTTTTCATTACAAACCATTATGAAGGGATCATGATTTTATACTTACAAAAAGAAAAAAAATTTATGATTATGGATTATATCCATAAATTGTTCAATTTGCGTTAGGTATTTTACAAGTTTGGAATTATTCATTTTATTTCATAAACTGACATAGATTATGCTATTATATAGAAATGGTACCTAGTAGAAGGAATGTGAATTCCAGTAATACGTTTGATCCAAAGAATATGAAGGATCATATCTTTCATGTTATTAAGCCATCATTTATAAGGGAAATAGTATCCCATGTATTATAATCATTTGAAGAAATAGTATAATGTGTTGATAAGATAAGTAAAGAGTTTACTGAGTCCTATGGATTTGAAGGGAAGCAAGAGAAGAAAAATATGGAAGAGATAATGATGGATAAAGGGACGAGGGGAAAGAAGAATTTTCCTATATGTGATAACTGTGGGAAGAAACACCCTAGAGCTTTCCTGGATGGAATGGGAGTTTGTTATATGTGTGAGAAAAATGACACCATGTACATGACTACAAGGGTGAGAAAAAGGTTTCAAATGTACAATGCTTCATATACAAAGAGTTAGGATAATACACGAACCAATGTCCAAATCATCAGAGAATGCCCCAAATGATGCTATTGGGTAATAATCAAGTTATGATACTACCACAGATGAGGAGGAATGACTAGAGTTCTTTTGTTTTTATTATAGAATTATGTCATTTGAGTGTTGTATCAACAATGTACTGGTTATAATAATTATGGAGAATATAAGGATTGTACTGCAGTACTATTTCATTAAGGACATGAGATTGTGTGGAACCAAGAAATGTGGCTCAATAGATGGTTAAATTTTTGGAAAATATATGGTTGAGATAAAAATAGAACATAATATGGTTCTGATAATGAGGTAGTGATTTTGGAATAAGAGATGGTTGATTTGAATAAATTATATTGGATATTATTGACTACCTTGAAACTGATTAATGATTTCTATTCCCATCATTGTTGGAGTTTACAAAATTTTTGGATAGAAGGAGTATATCCATTATTCTATATGGAATAATAGATCATGAATGTATTCAATAAGGTTTTGTGGTAATTCATGATGTTACTGTGTTTTAAAAGAATAAATGATGAAGGTGTTCACATGTTATTACGTGGAAAAAGGATCATCATTGTGTTTACCTTCCATATAAATTTTGGACTGTGATTTTGGACATAAGTATTTTGGATATTTCTCATTTGAGATTAAATTTGGATTTCCATAAAAGGACAACCCGGAGGGCGGGCGGAAACCCGTCCCGTCCGGCAATGCTGCGAGACTTGAACTTGCAACCGAAGGGCGACAAGGGTGTATCACCTACCACTGGCCCATGAGATGTCCTGGATTAAATAATGTAGTTTATTTTAAGAAGGTCTAGTAAATGAATTATAAATTCATTTTTTAACCCCAAACGAATTGGATAAATAGAATAAATTTTTTAAGTTCTATTATCTTTTAGATTAAAAGATGAGTTTGTTGTAGAAATTAGTTAATGGATGGAACTCTACTTGTCAAGTATATATTTCTCTTCTCCTCTTCTTCTATGAAGAAATTAATTCTTATAATTTATTGAAGTAATCTTAGAACCAAAAATGTTTTATCCTAATACCTTATGTTTTGTTGAACCGATGGTATTTTAAATCATCATATATTGATGAATTTAAGGACCTCAATTTTAAACTTGTTTGTGATTGATGACCTCAATCACTACCTATAAATATTTATTTTTTTCCTCTAATTATATGTATCTAATTGAAACCAATGTTCTCCTAATTGAGATCATATTTTTTTGGTGACCCCTTCATTTCTATTTTCCGCTTATTAAGACTAAATTATATTATCCCAATTTCTGATGTGGGTTTTCCCACAAACATATTTTGTATTTTTAACCTTTTATTTTCTAAGAACAATTTCAAATTGAGAGGATGTAATTTTTTGATGGAGGGAAGAATGAAACACCCCAAGATTTCATAGTGTGTTATTTCTTCAAAATAATTCAACAACTTTCACTACACGCAACACGGAGTTCAAGCGCACCATGACATAACAAACTAGTCGTTCAAAAGAGGTTATGAATAGTATTAACTGAATTTTGAACATTATATAATACTTATAATTTTAGAATCCATATTATGAGTTTCTTAGACATAATTTAAGAACAAATTCAATTTTTTCTGATAAAAGAAGTATTTTTCAAAAATGCACTTTTACAGACTTTTAATAGTGAACCCTTTTTAAATCCAATATTTTAAAACTTTTATATATTAAATTTGACTAAATAAATTTATTCTTTAGAATGGGGGCATCAAAAATTTACAATGTAACAGCCCAATCTTCCTCGATACGCTTCTCTTTGAATAATATTGTAGTGTGTGTTGTACGCAACTTCAAGTTCTAACACACACCACAACCAATCAAACTAGCCCTTATGAATAGTAATACCTAATTTATGAAATTTTATACATTTTATCTATCAAAATGGACTTCATTTTTGGATTCGGGTTATTGAAATTATACTAGGACGAAATTTTAGTACTTTTCGGATAACTTTTATATTTTGATGAATAGTGAAAATTACCAAAATTTTATTAAAAACAACTTTTTTAATTGAATTAATTGATAGTGATAAATTTTGAATTTGAGTGGTTTTAAAGTATATTTAGAATATATTTTTACCATTTAATACAACGTTGGTCAATTGACATAATTTCACATTTAAACCAGACATAAACAAGTGTCAATCATTTGATAGTTATAATCTCTTAAAAACACACATGGTTTTGACAGCTAAAATTAATTTTAAATTAATTTCTACCACTTTTGTGTTTTGAATTTGGAAAAATGGATTCTATATTTGGAATCAATATATCCAAATTGTGTAAATAGGTAACTTTTAGTTTTAGACATTTTGAATAATTACTTCGGTAAATATTTTATTTATCATGGTTAAAGGGTAAATCAGGTAAATAAGTGTAAAAGATAATATTATAATAATAATAAATTTCACTAAAACGTGTTCTAGCATTATTTGTTGATACATGTCCGAACTTGGGCATCATTGGGTCGAGTTTGGGACCCCATGGAGCCACTTGTAGGTGATAGAGACACTTTATATTAATTAAGTTAAAGTAAATACAAAAATGACATAAGCATATATCTTTTACAAAAAAATATTTTACATATTGTTATATATGATGGATATTTGACTATAAATATTCATTAGAAATCTAAAACAGTTTCAGAAATAATTGAATTTTATTTATAATTTTGACACATTTAATAATTAAATTTATTTATTACACAATAATGATGCAGTATTTTCATTATTAATGAATAAATAAAATAATTGGTATTATAAATGTTAAAATAAATATATTTTGAAAGTATTGATGACATCCACGAATTTTATTGGTTTATATGAAATATTAGTATTGTTTAAATGAATTTTTTTCTAATTAATAAAGTTTTTATGACTTTATAGAAAATCAATTATTGAATATTGTCAAAATTGACATAATAGAGTTTTTAAAAACAATATTATATTATTAATTGATTTTAAATTTCTAAAAATCTATGGTTCGGCCAAGAGACTTATATCATGATATTTGTATCAATAATGGACCACTTTTTTGTATCTTGGATGTATATGGTATGTTTATTAACTATATAATTTAAAAATACAAAGTGACATGGTAAATGTCAATCTAATTTTCTAAGAGTTTAAACTAAAATATAAGGTTAATATAATGACCAAAACCTGTCTAAAATCAATTGGTTGAATTTTTTTCGACCTATACCCACCTTAAAATTAAAATAATCCACTTTTTATCCATTATAAAAATAATAATGGTTTATTATAAAATAATATTTCTATCTTTTCCAAAGGTGCCCCTCACCCCTCTTATAAAAGGTCACTCCCCCTTATCACTAATTCACACATTCAAAGCCTTTTGGTTGGGACAAAACCCACCCAAATACTCTTTCAACTTCCCTCACTTAATCATAGAGGGATTAGTTTTATTAGAAATCCATCCTAGGGACCCATTTTGATCAAATCAGAAGGAAGAACCCAATGAAGATGTAATGTTTTCACCCCCTTTTTTCAAGTTCCTTTCATCATCAACATCATCTTTCTTTGTTATTTCCATTCTAAAATGATAACTCCAGTATCTGCTATATACATTGTTGTTATTATAATTATGGTACAACCATATTGTATTCTATCCATTCTTTGAATAATATGTCACCATACGTGCGTACGTACGGCTTACCGTCTCCACGTCGTGGGGTAATTGTTATTCAAAACATTATTATATGGATGAGTATGATAATGATGTGTGATGGATGTAAATAATAAACATTACATGATAATTATTTTTTATATATGATATAAAATCCAATTATATATTATCAAAAAATGATATTTTCGCTCGTGCGTACGTACGGATTACCGTCTCCACGACGCGATGAGATTCATTTCTCAGTTCACCATTCATCGACGATTATAGAAATATATATTACTAATAAGTATGTAATATATGGCTTAATAATGCTACTAGAGATATATATATGTTTATATATATAAGTATTTATTTACTTACATATATCTTATTCTCTTACATCCATTCAATACTATATGAAAACAGAAACATCATTTATGCGTACATACGGACTAATGTCTCCATAAACGGTGTTTTCCATTTCATATATATATCTATTATACATATTTATATTCTAAATATATATTATATATTTATCATGTTTAATATTCTGGAGGTATTTAAATCATTATATATGTTATAAAATCAAGAGTAACAAGTTAAAACACTTGCAATAAAGAAAACGATTATTACCCAAAATGTTAATTTAGCATGGAAATTATTATTAAATGGGTAGTATAATTTCATAAATGAATCATGAATGATATCATGAAAATAAATATGGTTATGTTATAATATTATAACATACTACGATCATCATACATGAGGTTAAATGTACCCTTGATTGAAGGAAAGTGCAAGGTAAGGGTAAATTCCTCAATCTCATTATTACCTGAGATTATTTATGTGTAAGTATTTACTGGGACATTTTTATCATCCATGTCCATTTTTCTTAAAAAAATTCCCAAAATTAATATTTTAAGGATTTTGAAAGTACTCTTTATTAAGATCATAATTTCAAATGTTTTAAAGATTTATCTTTTTAAATCTTTTTAATAAATGTCCATGTTTTCAAAATGATTTTAAGGATTTATTTATATGGACATGAATGTTTTGAAATGATAATTCTTTTCAAAAGTTTCAAATTTTTATGGGACACTTTTATTCAAAAATCTCTTTTAAATTACATCATTTATAAATGTTTGACTTTTAAATGATTTTATAAAAATTTATATTTCTATCAAAAAGTTTAACTCATCATTTTCAACTATGTCAGCATCCTCTAATGGATTTTATTTGGGATTGAGGATGATTTATTATAATACAATATTACTTATTGTATTGAATGAGTTATGATATGTTAGACTGTGGATGTGTTATTTTAATAAAATTCATGGTTTAGGGAGAAAGTATTGACATTTCATATGCAAGTTTTAATACGAATGTTTATGTTATGTTTAAACCTTTTCATATGAGGAATGCATTGGAATTAGTAAGTGACGGGTGGAGCCCTCTATAGCTCCTCAATGCATCGGTAGGTCTCATGAGGCAAACTACTGTCTTCGAACGAGGCCTTGACAAAATCTTATTTCTAGTCTTGGCACGAGGCCTTGGCTACGATGTTATGATAGTCTGGAATTATGCATTCCATCATTAAGAAAGTGGTTAGTGATATTTCATGTCATTATTCGACTAGTAGAATATCCATGTGAATAAGTAAATGGAATTATTTTATTTTATTTTTTCCATTTTATGCTGAATTGCATGTTTAAAAGGCTTTTGTTTTAGTTAAACATTTCCGTAAATGTTTATGCTTATTTATTAAAGTTTCTGCTGTATTTCTTACCCTTGCTGAGCGTTTGAGATTTCCCCTTTCTATGTTTTATTTTTCCCAGGATTCCAAGAAGTGTATTGTGATTGATTTTCAAGTTGAATCCAAGGGAATATTGGTGTTCATAAAGATTATTTATGTTGTCTTGTAAGTCATAAAGTACAATGTTACATTCATGTATGTAATATATTTTCCAATACTGCTCAATTGATCGGTCTTTAATGACTTGATTCCTTGTAATCATGCCAATTTATTAAAATAATGCACCGACTCTGCGTAATAGGGGTCGGTGCGTTACAGATGTCCCCAATCACGACCAATAAATATTTATGTTTTTCATCCAATTAGGTGTCTCTAATTTCCACCAATGTTCTCCTAATGGAGATCATAATTTGGTTGTGAATTTTTCGTTCCTATTCCCTCTTATTATGACTAAATTTTATTATCCCAATTTATGATTTGGTTTTTCCACAAAGGTATTTTCTATTTTAAACCTTTTATTTTCGAAGAACAATTTCAAATTGTGAGGAAGCAATTTATTGAAGAAGTGGATAATGTAACACCCCAGGATTTCATAGTATGTTATTTAATTAAAGTAATTCAATTTCTTGTGCTACACACAAAACTGAGTTCGGGCGCACCACAACTTACCAAACTAGCCGTTCAATAAACAGTTATGAAGAGTATTAACTGCATTTTTATTCTTATATACACTATATAATTATAAAATCCATATTATTTGTTTCTTAGACATAATATAAGAAAAAAATCATTTTTCAGATAAAAGAAGTATTCTTCAAAAAATGCAATTTTATCACCTTTTATTGGAGAACAATTTTTAAACCAATATCTGACACTTTTATATATTTAGTTTAATGAAATTAAATTCTTCTTTAGAATCAGGATATAAAAAATTAGTTTGGATAAATATTTGGTACTTTTCTGATAACTTTCGTATTTTGTCAAATAGTGGAAAATTCTATATTTTAATTGAAAATGACTTTTTTAGTCAAAAAAATTTACAGTGTTAAATTATGTATTTTAATGGTTTTGATGTATAATTAAATTATATGTTTATCATTTTATACAATGTAGGTAACTATAATTAATTTCACAATTAAATTTGACATAAAAACATGTCAATCATTTGATAGTTTCTACTTTTAAAAAAATCACTTATTGGTTCTGTCAACAAGAATTAATTTTTAATTAATAAATGCAACTTATATGTTTTGAATTTGGTAAAATATAATTCATTTTAGAATTATAAATATCAAAATTATCTAAGGGTTATTTTTTTGTATTTTTCTGAAAACTTTCATTTTTTTATTAATAGTGAAAAACACTACGTTTTAGTTTAAAACCGACTTCTTATTTAAATCATTATTAAATTTATTTAATTATATTTTAAGTCAAAATAGATATATAATACGTATATAAATTCAATTTAATTCTTTGGGAACATTTTATAATACAATTAGATGTATAAAAGTTTATTTAACATTTTACAATCTTTTACCCACCTCCTATGAGCATTTGAAAATTTGCATAAAATTTAATTTTACCGCTTCTCTGAGTTGAATTTATAAAATCCAAGAGATACAATTAATATTATTAAGAAAATGTGGTTTAGTAATATAAAAATTATTTTTGGCGAATATAATCTTTTGACATTCATTTACAACGGTTAAAAGTAAACTGGGTAATTATGGGTAAAAATGATATCATAATTATCCTAACACATTTCATAAATCTTTGGATTGGTATTGTTAGACCAAAAACAACCTTAGTAATAAATTATGATCCACTTTGGTCCACATGTATTAGATTATTAAATTTATTATTATTTTATTTAAATTAGAGCTAAAATAGTTAAATTCAATGTTTAATAACTAAACCATTTTTAATATAGGATTAAACACAATATAAATAATACTATAAATATTCATTATAAAGATAAAAATAGTTACTACATAATGGTATTTTATTTATAATTTTAAGACATTAAATGGTTTAATTTATTTTTGACACAATGAGGATTCAGTAATTACCTTTTTAATGAAATATTAAAATCATTGATATTAAAAATATCCACCTATATGTAAATTGAGACTTTTGTGGAATTAAAATAATTTTAAAGGTTAATATTACATGTTTGGGTTGGTTAAATAAATTTTATTCTAAGTGAAGATGTATTTATTGCTTTAAAAAAATCAAATACTAAATAGTGTAAAATTGACATAATTGAGTTTTTTAAAACAAATACTATATTATTAATTGATATAATATTCCAAAAAATATAAGGATCATCCAAAGAACGTATATAAAGTTATAAATATTAATAATGAACCACATGGGGTTCTCTTGGCTAGTTATAGTATGTTTATTAACCATATAATATAAAAATACAAAGAGACAATAGTTAAACTAATACAAATACAAATACCCTCAATTGTATTGAATGTAAAAGGTATGAAGTATTGTAATACTAATGTTATGTAAAACAATTGTATTCAAGATGAACACAATAATCAGAGTAATACAGATATGAATGATTCTACCTTAAAGCATATAGAACCAATCAATACAATATGTAATGGAATGATTGTAATTGAAACAATTACAATTGAATAAGTAAAGAATAAAGGAAACAATACAAATCCCTTTCTAATACAACAGCGGAAATGTAAAAGTAATACAATTATTTTAACCCAAAGAGAAGGGTTATCCTTTCACCTAGGATAAAAGGTCTGTCTCACCAACACCTTGGTGAGCCCTCGATACGATGATCGGCACGTCTGTCTGCCTATTCCCAGCAGCCCTCGATACGATGATCGGCACGTCTGTCTGCCTATCCCAGGCAGCCCTCGATTTTGCAGGTAATCGGCACCTCTGTCTTTCAATTACTTGAAAGCCCTCGATACGATGATCGGACGCACAAGGCTGATGAGAGAAGTCACATTGTCTCTCTCTAGAATCTTCGTAGTTCACAGAGTCTCTTTCGTTCTCTTCGTTCATCAGTGTTTTCTCAGCTTCAAATGACCTCCTATTTATAGGCCTCGGGTTCCAATGGTCATATTGCCTCCAACGGTCATATTGAAACAGAAAGCATGACATCGTTTTGATTAGTATATAACTAACTCAACGACATCGTTTTGTTAGGATAAGAGATATATAGAAATGTAAAACATGAGTACGATTCATATGAAGAGAGAGTTTTTGACAAAGTACCAAGAAAAATAATGATCATCTGAATAGCAAAGTCAGTACGATACGATTGACAGAGTCAGTACGATACGATTGACAGAGTCAGTACGATACGTTTGACAGAGTCAGTACGATACGTTTGACAGAGTCAGTACGATACGATTGACAGAGTCAGTACGATACGTTTGACAGAGTTAGTACGATACGTTTTGGTCGGTATGATCAACATCGTACGATACGATAAACATGATAAAAGACAATTTTTTATTTACAAACATATGATAGAATACATTTGAGATTTCCAAAACATGACATAGAATATATTTCTGATTTCCAAAACATGATGTAAAAGCAAAAAGAAGACTTTTGACTTAACAATCTCCCCCTTTTTG
This sequence comes from Viscum album, assembly GCA_963277665.1. Classification (NCBI taxonomy): domain Eukaryota; kingdom Viridiplantae; phylum Streptophyta; class Magnoliopsida; order Santalales; family Viscaceae; genus Viscum; species Viscum album. The sequence goes on from OY728120.1 coordinate 2,131,786,449, forward strand.
GAAAGCACAAACACACAAAGTAAATGAAACAAGAAATACTTATCTCCCCCTGAGTTATTGAAAACTCTTCTGAATAAGAAATTGAATACAACTAACTCCCCCTTAGGTATTGACTTTCCTAAGGATTGTATTCATAGATTTTCCTTAAGAGCATTGTAATGCATTCTCCCCCTTTGTAAAACAATCTTTGCTTTGTAAATATTCTCCCCCTTTGTGATTTACAAAAAGAAAGGAGGAATCTCGAATTGTCTGGAAGAGTTAGTGAAGTAATACAAGACAATGGATAAAAGAGAAAGGATTATAAGAGTTATTACAAAACAAACAAGTTCCAAAAGAAACAAATACAACAATCATTTGTTTTCTCTTTCCTTATCTTTCTTTATAAGCTCATGAAGCACAGCTTTCATCTTCTTGATCTCCTTCTTGTCTTCAGAAATTGATTCACCCTGAGTTTTGAGAAGCTCTTGTTGATCCGCAAAAATCTGATCTTGATTTCTGATGGTTTCCTCCTGGACTCTGATTACTTCTTCAAGAGTATCAATTCTGTTTTGCAGAGTCTTGTTATCCTTGGACAACTCAGAATTTTGATTCTTCAGTAAAACCATTTCATCTTTGAAAGATGAAACCTTCGAGAATTCAGATTGGAAAGCATTCATCCTATCTTGCAAGTCTTTCACTGAAGGAACATCGGTTCTTTGAGAAGACAAAAGGTTCAGCCTTTCAACCGTTTCTTTATCAAGCTTGTTGAAAGCAATTGCTAGCTCATTTGATAACCTCCTTATATCTTCAATAGCTATTTCATGATCATTGATTGAGCTCTCTGTTTTGTAGGACCACTTGGTCATCTTATTGCAAGCCTTCTTATGAGCAACTGAGCTTTCAGAAAGAACTTTCAGATCGGCTTCTACTGACAAAACTTTCTTTCTCAATTCTTTTACAGAGCCAAACTTTTTCCTTTGATTTTCAGTAATAAAATCAATCTTCCCTTCCAGCCTCGGGAAATAAGGAATTGTTTTCTCCACCCTTCTCAAAACATGAACAATGTAATCACTCTTCTTGAGAGAGATTGTATGCTCTGAATCAGTATCTTCATCGTACGATGCTAGTTCATACGATCTGCTTGAATCAACAACTGGTTGTTTCCCTTTCTCTTTTTCTTTCTGCTTTCTTTCTTCTTCTACTTTGTCACTAATGACAACAACTTTATCAGACTGAGAAGATTGAGCATCTTGCTTTTCTCGAGATGACGTCCTGTCCGGAGATCTTTCCTGATCGGCATGAGGAGTTTGTTGAACACCTTCGCTCAGCTTTTGAAGCGATTCCTCTCTACTTTTCTTTGAACTTTGAAGAAATTCTAACAGAAAATCTCCTTCTTCTACTTCCACTTCTTCTATCACTTGTTTTCCTTTTTCTTTCTCAGGTAGACTCTGTACGATGGGCTCTTGATGCACTTCCACAGTTAGTTGAGCACTAGCATCTTCAACTGCTTTCAAGACTTTAGAGATATCAAAGTCCTGAGCCTTTCATTTCAAAAGAGTCTTCTTTTTCTTTTCAGCTTGAAGGGTTTCTTCTACCCTTATTCTTTCTGCAAAGGCCTCAGCAGGATCAAGACCAAACTTCGGATCGCCTTCCTTTCTTTGTTCCTTGTCCTTTCTCCATTTGGCTACAACTTCCTTACTGTACCTTGGCTTCTTCTTTGGTTTTGAACTCGTTTGAGGATCAGACTTTCGAGTAACACCGGTGGATTGATTGTCCTTGGCTGGCATAGGTGCCGATTGATTTTGAGCCAATTCAGCTTCTACATCTCTGACAAAAAGTTTTGAATTTGAATCAAAACAAACATTCAGCTTTTTCATCGTACTCTTATTAATCAAAGATGGCCTCAAATCCATAGGTTTTCCTTTCAGAGGAATGTTACAAAACTTCATACTCTCAAGAATGAATTTCGTAAGGATGGCTGGATACATTATTATTTGAGATTTAATCCCTCCTTTCTTGACATTCTTGATTGTTTCAAAAACATATCCCATGAGATTTACTTTCCTTATATTCACAAGGTAGTCGAGCATAAAAACATCAGAAACTTTAAGAGTTTCTCTATCCCCTTTCCTAGGGATAAGAAAACCTTGCATCCATAAGGTGACAAACCGATTGTCCGGAGAAAGATGAGAAACTTTCCTCTTTTCCTCATTAATAACAAAAAAAGTTTTTTCAGCACTTTCTCTGTTAAACGTACCATCTTCCTCTGGTAGTTTGTGAGATGGACAGAATGCATCGCCTTCTATAGAAACATTCAGAAAATGTGCCGCTTGTTTCACAGACATAGATAATTTTCTATCGTACACAGCGAAGTTAATAGTCATATCTTTGTCAAAAGAAACGGTTTTGTAAAACTGACAAACTTCATAAAAAAGAACTGGATCTTGAATATCAGGCTTTTCCACACAGAGATGTTCCCATCCTTGAAACAGAATGATCCTCTTGATTGTAGAATCGTACATATCGAAAAAATCTCGGGATACTAACCTTTCTCTGTGAAAGTCTTTCTCTGTAAAAGTCTTTGAAGACATTTCGGCAGGAGTATTAGCAGAATATTGAGACATAAAGGTTCTATTTATGAGAAGATCGTACGATGGTTTATAGCTGGTGGAGCAGAGCTTCGCCTCAAATCCTGAAACTTCAATGTGGGTTTGGGGAGGGGAGGGGGTATTTATAGGCGATAAAGAGATGACCGTTGATATTCTACGGTCAAGATTAGATAATACCAGATCAATGGTTAGGATTAAAACAAAGAAAATAAAATAAAAAAAAATGAAAAGAAACCTGTCGGAGAACATAAGGTGATTGCTGGTTTTGGTATGAATCAAAAGTAAACACAATCGTAAGAAGAAAAAAAAAATCATGATGCTGATGGAAAACAAATTCATTACTATGATCGGACCGTACGATGGAAAATAGTTGTTACCATTAACCGACAGTACGATGGAAAACAATCTCAATACTATCATCGGTCGATACAAAAAAAATCGAATGATACGATGGAAAAGAATTTGAATACTATCATCGGTCGATACAAAAACTATGGAATGATACGATGGAAAAGAATTTCAATACCATCATCGGTCGATTCAAAAACTATTTAATGGTACGATGGAAAAGAATTTCAATACCATCATCGGTCGATTCAAAAACTATTGAATGGTACGATGGAAAAGAATTTCAATACCATCATCGGTCGATTCAAAAACTATTGAATGGTACGATGAAAAAGAATTTCAATACCATCATCGGTCGATTCAAAAACTATTGAATGGTACGATGGAAGAGAATTTCAATACCATCATCGGACGATACAAAATTTTTGAACGATACGATGGAAAAGAATTTCAATACGATAAACAGGAAAACTGAAATGGTCAATACGATAAACAGGAAAACTTAAAATGAAACGATAAAATTGTCAATACGATAAACAGAAAGAAACAAATATAAAGAGAGTAAATATTTAAAGATCAGAAACATAAAGACATAACGAAATGTCCTCCCCATTCCTACGGGGAGTTTCTTACTATTAGGAGAGATGTAAAACAGGAAGTAGATATGAATGATTATTTTAATGTAATCATTCCTAGCTTCTATTTTATAAATTCAAATCTATCGGAAGGTAAAGGTTTTGTAAAGATATCAGCAAGTTGTTCTTGCGTTCCGATGAATTGTAAAACAATATCTCCTGTTTGTGTGTGATCCCTAAGAAAGTGATGCCTAACATCTATGTGTTTTGCACGAGAGTGATGTGCTGGGTTTTTACTAAGAGCTATGGCACTTGTATTATCACACAGAATTTGAGTTTTGGAGAAACTCAAACCATAGTCAGTGAGTGTGTGTTGCATCCACAATACTTGAGCACAACAACTTCCAGCTGCTACATATTCAGCTTCAGCAGTGGAGAGTGCTACTGAGTGTTGTTTCTTGCAGGACCAAGAAACCAAAGAGTCTCCTAAGAAATGACATGTTCCAGATGTACTTTTTCTATCCATTCTACAACCACCAAAGTCAGCATCTGAAAAACTTTTTAAAACAAATTCATTTCCAGAAGAGTAGAAAAGTCCTAAATCCATAGTGTCTTTTAAATACCGAAAGATTCTCTTTACGGCATTTAAGTGAGACTCTTTTGGATTAGATTGATATCTTGCACATAAGCATACAGAAAACATCAAGTCGGGTCGACTAGCTGTCAAGTATAGCAAACTCCCTATCATACCTCTAAAAATTGTTTGATCTACTGGTTTCCCAGTTTCATCAAGATCAAGAGTATTTGAGGTACCAATTGGGGTGCCAATACTTTTAGTTTTGTCAAATCCATACTTTTTGAGTAAGTCTTTAATATACTTATGTTGAGATATATAAGTTCCTTCTGGTTTTTGAGATATTTGAAAACCAAGAAAGAATGTTAACTCACCCATCATACTCATTTCAAACTCAGATTTCATTAAATTTGCAAAAGAATCGGTTAAAGATTTCTGAGTTGATCCAAATATGATGTCATCAACATAGATTTGAACAACCAAAAAATCTTTGTTTTCCATTTTGATAAAAAGAGTTGGATCAGCTGTACCTTTTCTATAATTGTTTTGTAAAAGAAATCCTGTAAGTCTATCATACCATGCTCTAGGGGCTTGTTTAAGACCATATAGAGCCTTGGTAAGTTTAAAAGCATGATCATGATGTTTTGGGTCTTGAAAACCAGGAGGTTGTTCGACAAAAACTTCTTCTTGAACAAAACCATTTAAAAAAGCACATTTGACATCCATTTGAAATAGTTTGAAATTGAAATATGCTGCGAAGGCTAATAGAATGCGAATAGATTCAAGTCTAGCTACAGGAGCATATGTTTCTTCATAGTCTATTCCCTCTTGTTGATTATAGCCTTTAGCAACAAGTATTGCTTTATTTCTTACAATGATTCCATTTTCATCACACTTGTTTCTGAAAACCCATTTTACACCAATTACAGTTGTTTCTTTAGGTCTTTCAACTAAAGTCCAGACTTGATTCCTTTCAAATTCATTTAGTTCATCCTGCATTGCTTTGATCCAATCATCATCACCTAAGGCCTCACTTGGACTTTTAGGTTCAAATTGGGAAAGAAAAGCAAGATGTTCTATTTCGTTTCTTAAGGAATTTCTGGTCCTTACAGGTTGATTTATATCACCAATGATGTTATCACTGGGATGATTCCTAAGAAACAATTGATTTTGGTTTTGTAAAACCTGTTCATCAACATATGGTAGAAAATCTTCTGTGGTAAATGTTTCAGGAACACTTTCTTGAACATTTTCCTTATCAGAATGTTCTTCTAATATAGGTTGATAATCATTTTTAGAAAACACATCCGAGGATGTAGGATTGGGTTGGTTGAAAACAAAAGGGTTAGTTTCATCAAATTTTACATGTACCGTTTCTTCAACAATACAAGTGTTTTTATTGAAAACTCTATAAGCCTTAGAGGTTGTGGAATAGCCTAGAAAGATTCCTTCCTCAGATTTTGGTGAAAATTTGTGTAAATTTTCTTTTGTATTCAGAATGAATACTTTGCATCCAAAAACTTTGAAGTAAGAAACATTAGGTTTTCGGCCAGTCCATAACTCGTAAGGAGTTTTATTAAGAAATGGTCTAGTTAAAACACGATTTATAGTATAACAGGCAGTACTTACAGCTCCAGCCCAAAAGTGCTTAGCAATTGAGTATTCACTCAACATGGTTCGAGTCATTTCCTGAAGAATACGATTTCTTCTTTCAACAACACCATTTTGCTGAGGAGTTCTTGGTGCTGAGAAATTGTGAGTAATACCTTTCTTACTACAAAAAGTTTCAAAATCTGAGTTTTGAAATTCACCACCATGATCACTATGAATAGTTATCAATGGTAGGTTTTTCTCATTTTTAACTTGGGCTCTAAAAGTTTTGAAATATGAAAAGGCTTCAGATTTCTTTGTGAGAAAGTAGACCCATGTAAATCTAGTAAAGTCATCAACTAAAACAAATACATAGTATTTGCCTCCAATGCTTCCAGATTGTGAAGGACCAAACAGATCCATATGCACAAGCTGTAATGCATTAGAAGTTGAAACATCATTAATTGGTTTAAAGCTAGTTTTATGTTGCTTGCCAAATTGACAAGGATCACAGACTTTTGAAGAATCATATCTAAGATCTGGTAGCCCTTTTACAAGTCCTTTCTTTGAGAGTTTACTTAGGTTTCTCACATTACAGTGTCCTAGTCTCCTATGCCATAGCCACGATTGGTCTTCTATTACACTTAAACAAGGTAAGTTTTGGTTCCTAAGGTCTTCTAAGTTAATAGTGTAAACATTCTCTTGCCTATGGGCAGATAGAATGAATTCATCCTTGGAATTGTGAACTAGACACTTATCATTTCTAAAATTCACAAGGTAACCTTCATCACATAATTGACTTATGCTGATGAGATTGTGCCTAAGACCTTTTAAAAATAAAACATTTAAAATAAGAACTTTTCCAAGAAAAACGATATTACCTATACCAACAATCTTTCCTTGAGCATTATCTCCGATGGTAACTTTTCCGCCTTTTGTTTTGATAACCTTTTCAAAGAAATCTTTGTTTCCAGTCATATGTCGAGAACAACCACTATCCATGTACCAAATGTTCTTATTGATACATTTCTCGTTTTCCTGAAAAAGAAACAATTAGATTTTCGGAATCCAAACTTGTTTGGATCCAGAAGGGTTAGATAAAAGAATTTTAGGAATCCACATTTGTTTTGCAAAATGAGCTTTATGAAATCCTAAGGATTGAGTTTTGTTAAGAGAACAATTTCTTCTCCAATGTCCACCACATTGACATTTGGAACAGAAAATGGTTTTTTGAGGAACAAAATAGTTATTACTAAAAACAGGTTTGGAATAAGTATAACCAAGACCAGAACGATTTCTCAAAGGTCTTATTTGAGAGTACATCCTATCAAAGTTTTCTTTTCCATGAGTAAAGTTTGACCAGCACTTTTTCAAGGATAAAATCTCTGACTTTAGTTTTAAAACCAAATTCTTGTTTTCTAAAACATTTGAATTAGAACTAGAGTTAGACTCTAAAAAGTTTTTCTTTGAAATAGCAGTTTCAAGATCCTTAGAAAGTTTATCCTTTTCAAATTTGACTTTCTCAAGGGTTTTCAGAATACATTCAAAATCAGAAGTTTTCCCATCAAGATCTTTAGAAAGATCTGATACTTCTTTAGTCAAAATAGAAATTCTAGAATTTGCTTTTTCAAATCTCTTTTTGAGTTTAGAATTTTCATTTTCAAGTAACTTAGCAAATCTAGAGACTTCTTCAAAAGAAGGTGCAGTATCATCTTCTGATGATGAGGGTTCATCATTTGAAGATTCATAATATTTATTATCAACATAATTTGCATTTAAAGAGACATTTGTAACAGCTTCAGCATTATGTACCTTAGCCATGAGACAATGATCTTCAATTGGTAGTCTGGCTAGAAGTCCAATATTCCTTTGTCCTGACATCTCATATTCTGAAGAATCATCTGAGGAATCACTACCACTTGCACACCATGTATCATTTGCTTTCAAGCCTTTCTTTTTCTTATAAAACCTTTTCTTGTTTCATTCAGAGTGTTTCTCTTTTCTATCTTTCCTCTTCAGTAAAGGACAATCAGGCCTTATATGTCCTGCTTTCTTGCATTCATAACAAGTTACTTCTGAATCTTTCCTATCTTTCCTGTCTTTCTTTTTGAATATATATTGAAAATCTTTCTTTCCCACAATCTTGTTCATCCTCCGAGAAAGATTAGCTAACTCATTGTCTGAAAGATTACAATCACTTGAATCAGAAACAACAACTTTCTTGGATTTAGACCTTGTAACCCTTTCAGGTGTTTTAGCTTTAGATGCAAAAGCTACACTTCCATTCCCATTTTTCTTCTTATTGAAATCAGCATCTCTCTTCATTCTTGTCTCATGCTGTAGAAGAGTTCCAAAGAGTTCATCAAGAGTAATCTGGGAAACTTTTCTATTTTCATCAATAGCTGTTCTTTTTTACTCCCATTCATTCGGCATAATATCTATAATCTTATCAACAAGAGCTTCATCATCAAGACCTTTTTCTCTCATAGATTGTAAGCTGTTGACAATTGTCATAAACCTTTGTTGCACTTTACATACTGGCTCTCCATAAGGAAAAACAAATCCATGATACTCTGCTCGAAGCATTGCTCTCCTTGTTTCTATAACCTTGGATGTACCAAAATGAGTGACTTCTAATTTCTTCCAAATACAGTTGGCTGCTTCACATGAAGATATCTGACTATATATATTCCTGGTCATAGAGCATAATAATGTATTGTGTACCTTGTAATTCAGTTGATATTCTTTTTTCTCTTGATTGGTAAAAGTGCTAACTTCTTTGTCAGGAATTTTGTAACCCCCAGTAAGCATAATAAAATTGTCTACACCAGTATTGATGACGAAAGTCTTCATACGATCTCTCCAATACTCATAATCATTCCCATCAATGATTGGTGGTCTAGAAGGATTCAGATTATCTATTGATCCGATATTCATTCCTGCCATCTAATATAACAAAAACAACTTTTCCACTCCACACGTTATTGTAGTAAGTATTTAAGAAAGTAATAAGAAATAAAGCTAGTAATACAAGTCAGTGGAAAACCTCCTTTGATACCAATTGTTGGATCGAATAGTAGATATAAAAGTCTATTAGATGGAACAATACAAGAGGGGGGGTGAATTGTAGGTTTAAAAACTTTGAGTTTTAGCAACCAAGATATTAGTTTAAATGAACTTAAACTAATACAAATACAAATACCCTCAATTGTATTGAATGTAAAAGGTATGAAGTATTGTAATACTAATGTTATGTAAAACAATTGTATTCAAGATGAACACAATAATCAGAGTAATACATATATGAATGATTCTACCTTAAAGCGTATAGAACCAATCAATACAATATGTAATGGAATGATTGTAATTGAAACAATTACAATTGAATAAGTAAAGAAGAAAGGAAACAATACAAATCCCTTTCTAATACAACAGCGGAAATGTAAAAGTAATACAATTCTTTTAACCCAAAGAGAAGGGTTATCCTTTCACCTAGGATAAAAGGTCTGTCTCACCAACACCTTGGTGAGCCCTCGATACGATGATCGGCACGTCTGTCTGCCTATTCCCGGCAGCCCTCGATACGATGATCGGCACGTCTGTCTGCCTATCCCCGGCAGCCCTCGATTTTGCAGGTAATCGGCACCTCTGTCTTTCAATTACTTGAAAGCCCTCGATACGATGATCGGACGCACAAGGCTGATGAGAGAAGTCACAGTGTCTCTCTCTAGAATCTTCGTAGTTCACAGAGTCTCTTTCGTTCTCTTCGTTCATCAGTGTTTTCTCAGCTTCAAATGACCTCCTATTTATAGGCCTCGGGTTCCAACGGTCATATTGCCTCCAACGGTCATATTGAAACAGAAAGCACGACATCGTTTTGATTAGTATATAACTAACTCAACGACATCGTTTTGTTAGGATAAGAGATATATAGAAATGTAAAACATGAGTACGATTCATATGCAGAGAGAGTTTTTGACAAAGTACCAAGACAAATAATGATCATCTGAATAGCAAAGTCAGTACGATACGATTGACAGAGTCAGTACGATACGATTGACAGAGTCAGTACGATACGTTTGACAGAGTCAGTACGATACGTTTGACAGAGTCAGTACGATACGATTGACAGAGTCAGTACGATACGTTTGACAGAGTCAGTACGATACGTTTTGGTCGGTATGATCAACATCGTACGATACGATAAACATGATAAAAGACAATTTGTTATTTACAAACATATGATAGAATACATTTGAGATTTCCAAAACATGACATAGAATATATTTGTGATTTCAAAAACATGATGTAAAAGAAAAAAGAAGACTTTTGACTTAACAAAAAATAGTTACTACATAATGGTATTTTATTTATAATTTTAAGACATTAAATGGTTTAATTTATTTTTGACACAATGAGGATTCAGTAATTACCTTTTTAATGAAATATTAAAATCATTGATATTAAAAATATCCACCTATATGTAAATTGAGACTTTTGTGGAATTAAAATAATTTTAAAGGTTAATATTACATGTTTGGGTTGGTTAAATTAATTTTATTCTAAGTGAAGATGTATTTATTGCTTTAAAAAAAATCAAATACTAAATAGTGTAAAATTGACATAATTGAGTTTTTTAAAACAAATACTATATTATTAATTGATATAATATTCCAAAAAATATAAGGATCATCCAAAGAACGTATATAAAGTTATAAATATTAATAATGAACCACATGGGGTTCTCTTGGCTAGTTATAGTATGTTTATTAACCATATAATATAAAAATACAAAGAGACAATAGTTAAATATAAAAGATATGGTTAATATGTTGACCTAAACCTGTCAAAAACCAATTCGTTGAGAGGTTTTTGACCCATCCCAACCTTAGCCTCTAAATAATTCATTTTAGAACCATTATAAACCGAAATTAATTTTATTATTAAATAATATTTCAAGATTTTCCTAAAGTGACCCTCACCTCTCTTATAAAAGGGAACTTCTCCTTCTAGTAATTTCACACATCCTTAGCCTTTTGGCTCTGCCAACATCTACCTAAATATCCTCACAACTTTCCTCCCTTCATCATTGAGGCTTTCTTTTGGTTATAAATCTATCCTAAGGATCCATTTTGATCAAATCAAAAGGAAGATCCCAAAGAAAAGGTAAATATTTCATCATCTATTTCAAGTTCTTTTCTTCTTCCTCTTTATCATTCATTGTTGTGTCCATTATAAAATAATAACTCCAATATATTCTATATACAGTGATGTTATTATAAAAATTTTACTAACATACTTATTATTCTATCCATCCTATAAATGACAAAGTAACCATACGTACGTACGTACAGACTACCGTCTCCACGACGGGGTGTAGTTTTTTATTCAAAAACATCATTATTTGGATGGGTATAATAAGAGTATAACAGATTTAAATAATTAATATACCATGTCAATGATTCTGTATATGTGATATACCAGCCAATTACATAGGATTCTGCATTTAATATAATGATATTGTCACTCATGCATACGTACAGATTATCGTCTCCATGAACGCAGTGAGATTCATTCCCCATCATAATAATTCCAAAATAACATTCATATTATGATTAAAAATAATGTTTAAAAACTTAATATAAAACTGTATATGAATAAAATACATCTTATCAATAAAAATTATGGATTATGTAATGGAGAATATAAAGGAAAACGGACTAGTTAACACTCAAAACAATGACATTACTAAAATATAATGAACAAAGCAATATTAGAGGATCACATATGATATCATATTTATGTATATAGTTCTTGTATAATTTAATAAAAATTAATTAACTATTATAAAGGATTTTAACTTACCCTCTACCATGAAAATGTACAAGGTATGGGTTTTTCATCTCACTTCTTATTCTCGTGAGATTCATGTTATATTTCCACTGTTTCCTTTTGTGAGGGGTATGTACTACACATGATTTTATTAATTGTGTTATATACTATAATTTATTGGTATTTACATCTTTATTTTTTTATAAAACATTCATTGGGTGAATGTTTCGTATGTTACCAAATTGATAAGGTAATTTGAGTTTTCCATTTCTAGTCATTGGGCATTACACATACTTCATTAACTATTTTACTCCAAGATTATGTATGGAATCACTATTTATTATTAATGTATTAATATCCACTCCCCTTTCTGTGGATATACCTTTTATACACATAATCCCTCCATTAATAAATTCACATTCCATTTATATAAACTTTTAAAGGGTAACCATAACTCAATTTTTATTCATTGAGATAGACATCCAAGTCGTTGGTTTTGTTTTTACCAGAATATGTGTCAATGTAACCCGATTGATTTACACTAATTATCCAATTATATTTAGTGTTTTTATATTTTTCACACTTAAATATTTCATTGATTTATCCTTAATCTAAATACATGATCTTTATAAGGTATTTCGTCACAATTTACATTCCTTTGAGACCTCTTGGTCATTATGCATCGATTCACTTTTATATGTTGTATATTCTATCCTTTGACATATAATATCAGTAATCCATTTATTCTCATGATATTACAATGTTTTGATTTATGTTATTCCTCAATTAATTATATCCAACAATATCTTATTTGGTTATGTTCTCTTTAAATAAAATATTGTTTTAAATGTTTTAAATATATATTCTTATAAAACATTCTCATTAATTTCTTTGTTATAATTTTTTTTGTATTTATTTATATGGACATGAGTGATTTGAAATAAAAATTACTTTTAAAAGTTTCATTGTGTTATGAGACACATTTTTTCAAAAATCTATTTTAAATAATTTCATTGATAAATAGTGCGACCTTTTCATGCTTTCAGGAAAAAAAGATATTTCTCTAAAATAGTTTTAAGGACTATTTTCATCTATGACAATATCCTTCATTGTATTTTATTAATTATTGAGGTTGATTTATTATAATACAATCATCTATATTGTATTCAATGAGTTATGATTTACTGTGGATGTGATATTAATATGCCAATCATGGTTTGTGGTTAAAATATTGACATTTCATAAGCTAGTTATAATGAGAATGTTTATGTTATTTTTCAACCATATCATATGAGGAATGCATTGGACTTTGTATGTTATGGTGGAACCCTCTATATCTCCTCGATGCATCGGTAAGTCTCATGGGACAATTAGATGTGGAATTGGCCGAGGCCTTTCCCAATTTCAAATATGGTTTTGTCCGAGGCATAAATTATTTTTAGACATCATGGCCGAGGCATTGAAAAATTGTTTCCGAATGTCCAGAATTATGGATTATTTCATTACGAAATTGGATATTCATATTAAAATTGATTATACGACTAGTAGAATATACATGAGAATAAGTAAATGGAACTATTTGATTTATCTTTTCCATATTATGTTGAAGATTATGTTTAAAAGGATTTTGTTCTATTCTTATACATTGCCTTAAATGTTTATGCTATTTTATGAAAGTTTCTACTATATTGTTATCCTTACTCAGCATCTGAGCTCACCCCTTTATATGTTTTATTTTTCCCAAGATGCGAAGAAGAATATTATGATTGACCTGTAGGGATAATCTATGGGATATAAACGTGGTAAATGGAGACAATTTTGTTTTTGTTTTTCATTTTATAATGTAATGTGACATTCATGTATGTAATATATTTTCCAATACTATTAAACTGGTCGGTCATTCGGAACATGATTCTGTGTAATCTTGCCAATGTATTAAAATAATTCAACCACTCTGGGTAACTGCGGTTGGGGGATTATAGTATGTATCAGAGGAAGTTTACCAACAACATTGGGAATAAATTTAGATAAACTCTTATTATAGAACATTACCCTAAGATAGATTTTGAGGATTAGTATAGAAGAACTTCCATGAATTTTGGTAATGTAAGGATTTTTTGTATTTTCTAAAAAATACATCCATGTCTAGATATGAGCATGTAGAGGAGGCTCTGGCACAGATGTACCTAGGAGTAAAAAATACGACAAGGAGTTTTGGGCTTGACCCGGTATATCATGATACACGACAAAGAGCATTGCTTCTCTCTTGGTTACAACACTCCCAAGGTATATTCTTAGGATAATTCACATTTTCATTACTAGCCATTATGAAGGATTTAAGAGAAAATACATCCTGAAAGAAAAAATTTCATAATTATAGATTATTTGTTTAATATTTTCAATTAATGTTAGGTATTTTACATGTTTGGAATTCTGAAATGTGATTCATAAAATGACATAGTGTATTCCATTGTTTTGAAATGGTTCCAAGTATAAGGAATAAGAATTCCAGCAATATGCATGATCGAATAATTAAAAAGGATCATATCATTCATTGTATCAAGCCATCATTTAAAAGGGAAATAGATTCCCACGTATTATAATAATATAAACAAATAGTATCATTTGTTAGTAAGATATGTAATGAATTTTCTAATTCCAATGTCTTTGAAGGGAAACAAGAGAAGAAAATAATGGAAGAGAGAAAGATGGATAAATGGAAGAGGGGAAAGAAGTATTTTCCCATATGTGATAACTTTGGAATGAATCACCTTGGTAAATGCTTGAAAGGAATGTGATTTTGTTATAAGTGTGGAGAAAAAGGACACCCTGTACGTGATTTAAACAGTAAGAAAAAGGTTTCAAATATACAATGCCTCATCTGTGAGGAGTTGGGATACTACGCAAAGCAATGTCCAAATCATCAGAGTATGACCCAAATGCTGCTATTGGATAATAATCATGTTATGATACGTCCGAAGATGAAGAGAAATGATTATATATCTTATTTTTTTTATTAAATTATTAAGTCATTTGATATTGTATTAATGATTATCATCTTATAATAATTATATAGTATAAAAGTATTGTACTGTGGTACTATTTCATTAAGGACCTTAGATTGTGTTGAACAAGGAAAAGTGACTCAATAGCTGGTTAAATTTTTTGGAAAATAGATGGTTGAGAGAAATATAAACCATATAATGGCTCTGATATTGAGGTAGTGACTTTGGAATAATATATGATTGATTTGGGTAAGTTATATTGGATATTCCTAACTACCTTGAAAAAAATTAATTATTTTTATATTCCATCTCTGTTGGAGTTTAAAAAATATTTTTATAGAAGAATTATATGTAGTATTCTATAAGGAATAATGGTGCATGAATGTAATAAATAAGGTTTTATGGTAATTTCAAAAGCTACAATGTTTTAAAACAATACATGAATAAGGTATTCTCATTTTATTACATGAAAAAAGGATCTTTTTTGTGTTCACCTTCCTTATAAATTTTGGACTGTGAGTTTGGATAGATGAATTTTGGATAGGTCTAAAGTTCAGAATCGATTAAGTTTGACATTGTATACTATTTTATAGGTTTAAATAATTTCATTAGATTATGTTTGTATTTTCAAAAAAGGACAACTGGAAGGTCGGGCGACAACCCATCCCATCCGACAAGGTCGCGAGACTTGAACCCTCAACTGAAGGGAGACAAGGATGGATCACCTACCAGTGTCATATGTGATGTCCTGGACTATATAATGTAGACTTTTTTGAATAGTCTTACAAATGAATTAAAAATTCATTATTTTTAGAACCCTATTCAATTAGGATAAATCAAATATTTTTTTGAATTCTATTGTCTTTTTAAGTGAAAGATGAGTTTGTGGTAGGAATTAGTTGACAGATGAAAATATACATGTCATGTATGATTTTCCTCATATTATATGAATAAATTAATTCTTAAACATTTGGTAAGGGATCTTAAAACAAGAAATATGTGTTATCATAATAACTTATGTTTTTCTAAACTAACGATATGTTAAATCATCATTAATTGATTGCTTTTAGGCCCCCAATTTTACACTAGTTTTTGATTAATCACCTCAATAACTAAATGTAATTATTTAATTTTTTACTCGAATTATGTGTCTAAAATTTCCACCAATGATCTCCTAATAAAGATCATAATTTGGTGGTGAATTTTTTATTCCCTTTCCCTCTTATTAAGACTAAATTTTATTAACCCAATTTCTGATGTGGGTTTTCAGCAATGGTATTTTCTATTTTTAACCTTTTATTTTAGAAAAACAATCTAAAATTACTAGGATGAAATTTTTTGAAGGAGGTTAATGTGTGACACCCCATGATTTTTAATAGTATGTTATCTCATTAAAGTAATTCAATAGGTTTTTCTACACACAACACCGAGTTCGAGCGCTCCACAACTTACCGAACTAGTCATTCAAAAAACAGTTATGAATTTTATTAACTTAATTTTGAATCTTATATACTAAATCTAATTTTAACATCAATATTATTTGTTTCTTATAAATAATATAAGAAAAAAATAATTTTTTCAGATAAAATAAGTATTTTTCAAAAAATGCAATTTTACCGCCTGTTAATGGCGGACCCTTTTTTTTAAAACCAATATTTCACACTTTTATATATCCAATTTAATGAAATTATATTCTTCTTTATATGAAGGACATAAAAATATACTTTGGATTAATTTTTTGTACTTTTTTGACAACATTATTTTTTTGACAAATAGTGAAAAATGTTATGTTTTAATTGCAATCAAACATTTTTAATCGAAATAATTTACAGTGATAAATTATGCATTTGAATAGTTTTGAAGTATAATTAGATTATATTTTTATCATTTAATAAAATTTATGTCTTTATAAGAAATTTCACATTTAAATTTTACATAAGCACATGTCAATCTTTTGATAGTTTTTACTTTGAAAAAACACTGCTTTTTGGTTTTGACAACAAGAATTAATTTTAAATTAATAAATGAAACATATATGTTTTGAATTTCGTAAAATAGACTTAATTTTTTAATTTTTGATATAAAAAGTAGATTATGGTGATTTTTTTGGTATTTTTCTGAAAACAATAAATTTTTTATGAATTGTGAAAGACCCTAAGTAATAGTTAAAAACCGACTTTTTATTTAAATAATAATTCATTTTAATGAAATTTAATTTAATTAAAAATAGGTATATAATACCTATATAAATTCAATTTAATTCATTGGTGTCATTTTATAATAAAATTATATGAATGAAATTTTATTTAACTATTTACCATCTTTTACCCACCTCTTAAGAGCATTTTTAAAATTTTCATAAATCGTAACTTTACCGCTTCAGTGAGTTGAATATCAATGATCCGAGAGACAAAATTAATATCAGTAAGTAAAATTCAGTTCAATAAGATGAATATAATTTTTGGTGAATTGTAACATTTGAGTTTTATTTAACACGGTTAAAATTAAACAAGGTAATTAAGGGTAAAATTAATATCATAATTACTGTAACATATGTCACAATTCAATTGTTCAAGTATAATTCAAAAAAAAACCGTAGGAATAATATATGATCCTCTTTGGTCCTCATGGATTTGATTAGTAAATTTATTACTATTTTACTTAATGAAAATTTGAAAGGGTTAAATTCAATGTTTAATAACTAAACAATTTTTTATATAGTTTTACACACAATATATATTCGACTAAAAATATTCATTATAAAGATAAAAAAATTTCTACATAATTTTATTTTATTTATAATTTTTAGACGTTAAATAATTTAATTTATTTATGACACAATGATGAATGCAGTAATTATAGAATTAATGATATATTAAAATAATTGATATTATAAATATCGAAAAAAATTTAAATTGAGACTTATGATGAATTAAAATAATTCTATAGAATAATATGACATATTTGGGTTGGTTAAATAAATTTTATTCTAATTGATAATGTTTTTATGGCTAAAAAAATCAAATACTAAATAATGTCAAAATTGACATAATTGAGTTTTTAAAAAATTATTATATTATTAATTGATATAATATTCGAAAAAATATAACGATTGGGAAAAGGAAATAGATAAGGTTAGATATATTAATAATGAACCACATGGGGTTCTCATGGATTGTTATAGTTTGTTTATTCACCATATAATACAAATATAGAAAGGCACATGGTAAATGTCAAACTGTTTAACTAAGAGTTAAATATAAAAGATATAGTTAATATGAAGACCTAAACCTATCTAAAACCTATTTTTTAGATATTTTTGACCCATCCCCACATTATCATCTAAATTTTTTTTGTAGCCATTACAAACCTAAAATTACTATATTATTAAATAACATTTCAAGCCTTTCCTAAAGTGACCCTCACATCTCTTATAAAAGAGAACATTACCTTCTCTTAATATCACACTCTAATGCCATTTATCTCGGCTATACCCTGCTCAAATATCCTCCCAACTTTTCTCCCTTCATCCTAGATTCCTTCCTTTGGTCATAAATCCAACCTAAGATCCATTTTGATCAAACAAAAAGGAAGAACCCAAAGAAGAGGTAAATATTTCATTACATCATTCAAGTTCTTTTCTTCTTCCACTTCCTCTTTATTTTTTGTTTCCATTATAAAATTAAAACTCTAGTATCTTCTATATAATGTTATGTTATTATAAAAAAGGTAAAAAAATATTTATTATTCTATCCATCCTATAAATTACAATGTCATCATACGTGCATATGTACAGATTACCGTCTCCTAGTCGTGCTGTAGTTTGTTATTCGAATACATCATTATTTGGATAGATATAATAATAAGTATAACTGATGTAAATAATAAATATAACATTTTAATGATTCTGAATATCTGATATACCATCCAATTAAATATGATTTCACCATCAATATAATGATATTTTTGCTCCTGTGAACATACGGATTATTGTCCCCACGAACACGATGAGATTCATTCACCATCATAATCATTTGAAAATAATATTCATTTTAGTATTAAAAATAATGTTTAAGTACATAATATCATTGTTGATATCAATAAAATACATCCTATCCATAACAAACATGGCTTTCATAACTGATCATATAAAGGAAAATGGATCAGTTAGCACCCAAAATGATGACACTACTAAAATATTATTAACAAAGCAATATTAAAGGATCATATATGATATCATATTTAAGTATATAGTTATTTTATAATTTAATAACAATTACTTTACTGTTATACAAGAGGTTTACGTACCCTCTACCATGGAAAAGTATAAGGTAATGGGTTTTCATCTCACTTCCTATTGTCGTGAGATTCATGCTATATTTACACTATTTCCATTTGTGTGGTTTATGTACTGCCCATGATTTTCTACATTGTGAAATATAAATTAATTTATGGTTATTTACATATTCATTGTATGATACTTCTTTTATGGGGTTTATGTTTCGTAAGTTACCAAATCGGAAATAGAATTTCAAATATCAATTTATACTAATTGGACTTTACGTATACTTCATTGATTAATTTACTCCAAGATTATGTGTGGAAAATATTTATTATTTATGTAGTAATCACCACTCCCTTTCTGTGGATATTCCTTTGATGCACATAATGTTACTCCCTAACCCCAGAAGCCCGGATTTGGTGCATTATTACATATTATTCGCAAGATCAAAAATGATCAAGTCTCAGAAGACCTATTAGATTAGTAGCCTTGAAAGTACTAGATACATTCATAAGGTTAACATTACATCATAAAATAGAAAACAATTACCACATTGTTTACATAGAAAACACTGAGATCCCATATAAAATCCCTATAGGTCTTTCATAATATACTTCTTCGCATCCTGGGAAAAATAAAACATAGAAAGGGGTGAGCTCAAATGCTATGTAATGAAAACAATATAGTGGAAACATTCATAAATAAGCATAATCATTTAAGTAAATGTAAAAAAACATTCAACATAAAAATCATCCTAATTTGGAAAATATAATTCAAAATATTTTCATTTACATACTCACATTGATATTCTACTAGTCGAATAATCACATGCAATATCAATATCCACTTTCATAATGATGGAATTCATAATGCCGGACTTCATAACCACATAGTAAAGGCCTTATTCCAAGACTAAAAATAAGATTTTGTCAATTTCTTTTCCAAAGACACTAGTTTATCTCATGAGACCTACCGACGCATCGAGGATCTATAGCGGGATCCACCCGTCACATACTAAGTCCAATGGATTCATCATATGAAAAGGTTTAAACATAACATAAACATTCATATTAAAACTAGCAAACGAAATTTCAATACATTATCCTTAAACCATGAATGGTGTAAAAAAACACATCCATAGACAAAAATATCACAAAACCTCAAATACAATATTGACATTTTGTATCATAATAAATTAACTTCAAACAAACTAAAAATCCATGAAATGATGATGATAGAGATTAAATCAAAATCTTTTTAGAGAAATATATCTTTCTATTTTGAAATCATTTAAAATTAAAATAATTATAAAATAAAAAATTTATATTTGAAAATATTATTATAATCTTGTAAGGGAAGCTTCGACGATGTTATAAAGGCCAACAATAACTGCACCCGCCGTATAAGTGAATAATATATTCTTACATTAAAGTTGTCTAAAAGGTTATAAAGTACCTTGTTTGAAAAAAAAAGTAAAGATTACTTTAAAAAACATATAAGGTGAAATAATGGTATAAATTACATTAAACCATTATCTAGTAAATAGTAAAAATGTTTTTAAATACATTTTAAGAAACATGGATGTGGATGATAACGATGTCCAAGAAGATAATTACGTATAAACGACCTCGGATAACGAAGAGGTTGTGAAATTAACCCTTAAAATATACTTTTCCTTGGTTGAGGATAGGTTAACCTCCTGTATAATGGTGAGATAATTGTTATTAAATTATAAAAGAATCATATACAATAATATGATATCATATATGATCTTTTAACATTACTTTATTAATAATATCTTAGTATTATTGTTGTTTCTGGTGTTAACTAAATCATTTTCCGTTATATGATTCGTTATGTAAGTAATGTTTGTTATAGATAGAATTTATCATATTCATATTTAGTAGGATATTATGTCTTTAAACATTATTTTTAATCATCTAGTGAAAATTAGTCTTGAATGGATATGTTGGGTAATGAATCTAATCGCATTCCGGTAGACGGTAATCCGTATGTATGAACATGCGGAAATATCATTCATTTGATATTAAAATAATATATAATTAGATTATATATCATATATAAAGATTCATTATTATGTTATGTTTATTATTCAAATAAATTACACATCGTTATTATACCCCATCCAAATAATAACTTATTGAATAACAATTACACCACGACGTGGAGACGGTAAGCCGTACGCACACACATATGGTGACATGTCATTCAAATGATTGATAGAATATTGAATATTTTTGTAACATGTTTATAATAACATCAATGTATATAGAAGGTACTGGAGGTATTATTTTAGAATGGAAACAACAATGAAATATGGTGTTGAATAAGAAAGGAACTTGAATGATGTGATAAAATATTTACCTCTTCTTCTGGTTCTTTTTTTATTTGATAAAAAGAGCTCCTTTGGTTGGCTTTATGAATAAAGGAAGTCATCTAGGATGAAGGGAGGACAGTTTAAAGTGTATTTTGGAAGGGTTTGGATGATCTAATTGTCTTTGATGGTGTGGATTAGAGAGAAGGGGGAGTGCAATTTTATAAGAGGGGTGAGGGCACCTTACGAAAAGCTAGAAATAGTATTTTATAATAAAACCATTTTCAGTTTATAGTGGATAAAAAATGAATTATTTAAAGTCTAAGGTTTGTATGTGTCAAAAACCACTCAACCAATAGGTTTTATATATGTTTGGTTCACTATATTAGCCTTATCTTTTAGATTTAACACTTAGTTAAATAGTTTGACATTTACCATGCCTCTTTGTATTTTTATATTATATGGTTATTAAACATTCTATATACTTTCAAGAGAACCCCAAGTGGTTAATTAATGATACTAATATCATTATATAATTCTTTTGGATGAAACATATTTTTTAGGAATATAATATCAATTAATAATATAATATTTGTTTTAAAAAATATTTTATGTCAATTTTGACGCTATTTGTTATTTTGTTTTTTCTAAATTTATAACAGCGTTATTACATCGAAGAAAATTCATCTAACCAACCCTAACATGTCATAGTAACCTAGAAACGTTTTATAGTCCACAAAAACTATCAAATTGTATTTATTTGGATATTTATAATATCAATTATTTTAATATTTCATTAATACGGTAATTTCTGCATCACCATTGTGTTATAAATAAATTTAATTATTTAATCTATAAATATTAAAAATAAAATACCATTATGTCGGAAAGATTTTTTGAATTATAATGAATATTTATATTATAATTTATCTGATATATAACCCTATATTGAAAATGATTTAGTTATTAAACATTGATTTTAACGCTTTTAACTTTTCTTTAAATAAAATAATAACAAATGTCCAAATCTAATCCAAGTGGACCAAAGAGGTTCATATTTAATTCCAAAGGTTTTTTATGGATGAATAATACTTATCCAATAGTATTAAGAAATGTTTTAGGGTAATAATAATATCATTTTTACATGTAATTACCCTATTTACTTTTAATCATATTAAATAAAAGAAAAAAGTTACTATTCACCAAACAAATATTTTATTCTTATTGAACCACATTTTACATAATGATATCAGCTGTGTCTTTCAGATTATTGATATACAACTAATAGAAGTGGTAAAATTATGTTTTATGTAAATTTGCAAATGAACCTTGGAGGTGGGTAAAAGACGGTAAAAATTTCATTAAAATTTTTATATATCTAAAATTATTATAAACTGACTTCAATGAATTAAATTAAAATTATATAGGTATTATGTATCTATTTTGACATAAAATGAATTTAAATAAAATAAATAATTATTTAAATTAATATTCGGTTTTAAACTATAACTCAGTGTTTTTCACTATTCATCAAAAATAATAAGTTTTCAGAAAAATACCAAAAATTCACTATTAGCTAATTTTGATATTCCTAATCAAAAAATGAGGTCCATTTGGAAATATAAGATTTATAAAATTTCAAAAAGTGTGTATTACTATTCATAACGCCTAGTTTGATCGGTTCTGGTGTGTTAGAACTTGAAGTTGCGTACAACACCCGCTATTGTATTATTGAAAGAGAAGCGTACCGTGGAAGCATGGGGTGTTACATTCTCCCCTCATTCAAATAATTTCTCCCTCGAAATTTCTAGAATATTACTATATAAAAAGACTTAGGTTTTTTTCATCATAAGTTCCCTGGGTTCCCACGTTGCCTCTTTCTTCTTATGGTTTCTCCATAGAACTTTTACTGGATGAGTCGGTCAGTTTCTCAGCCCTTGTTCTCTTGTATTAAGAACCTTACAGGATCTTTTCAATAAGACAGATCGGGTTCTAGTTCTAGTTCCTCATAGGTGAGTACATGCGTTGGGACCGGTGTGTATTTTCTAAAAGGTGATATGTGGAATACATCATGAACTTTGGAGAGACATGGTGGAATTTCCAAATGGTAAGCTACAACCCCAATTCGTTCTAGAATTTCAAAAGGTCCGATGTACTTGGGACACAATTTACCCTTATTACCAAAACGTATAACACCCTTCCCTGGAGATACCTTCAATAAAACATGATCTCCTACCTAAAATTCCAAATCCGTCCATGTGTTATCAGCATAGCTCTTCTGCCTACTTTGATATGTTTTTATTTTTATTTGGATTACCTTAACCTTTTCCATCGTTTCCTCCACATGTACTAGGCCTATGAGTTTTCTTTCACCAACATAATTCCAACAGGTTGGTGTGTGACATCTCATTCTCTATAAAGCTTCATATGGTGCAATTTTAATTCATGAATGGAATCTATTGTTAGAGGAAAATTCTACCATAGGTAAATATTGATCCTACATACCTTTAAAGTCACGTGATCATGATCTCAACATGTATTCTACGGTTTTAATAGTCCGTTCTGATTTTCCATCAGTTTGGGGGTGGTAGGAAGTGCTCAAACGAAGTTCACTATCTAGGGATTTCTGATGACTTTTCTAGAATCTTGAAGTAAAATGGGGATCACGATCCGAATCAATCGATAGAAGTACTCAATTAAGTCTTACAACTTCATTAATATACAATATTACTAAATGTTCAAGTGGTAAATCTTCTCTTATAGAAATAAAATGTGAAGACTTAGTAAGACGATCAACAATGACCCATATTGCATCATTCCTTCTAGGTGTCATTGGAAGACCAATGAAAAAATCCATCATGATATCATCCCATTTCCACTCAGGTATAGGAAGTGGATTCATGACTCCTCGAGGATGTTTCCTTCCCGCATTCAATTGTTGAAAAACCATACATATTGACACAAAATCAGCAATCTCCCTTTTAATTTGGTCCCACCAAAAATGTTCCTTATATTCTCTAAACATTTTGGTGCTCCTAGGGTGTACAGAAAAATTGGAACTGTGAGCATCATCCAACAATTCCCCTTTTAGATCATATATATTGCGAACACAATGTCTCTTCCCAAATTTCTAAATTCCATCTTCATATACAACATCCCTCAATCTCCCATTATTCACAACTTTAATCTTCTTTTGAAACTATTTATCACCAGTCTGATAATTCTTTAACCTTTCTAGTAAATATGGTTTGGAAACCATTTGAAAAAGTATTGATGTTACACCTTCCATGGTTATTCCCATATCCATCATTACTAGATCCATGTATATAGGATCATTTTCAACTCACATCATGTTCAAAACTCCATGATACATTCTACTCAACGTATCTTCCACCTTATTGGCCTTCTCTGGGTGGTAGTGTATACTACAATCATAATCCTTGAGTAGTTCAAGCCATCTCATTTGACTCATGTTGAGTTATTTTTTGAGAGAAAATATACTTAAATATCTTGTGATCGGTATATATCTCACATTTTCACCATACATATTGTGTCTTTAAATATTCAATGCAAAGATCACAGCTTCTAACTCAAGATCATCATTGGGATATTTCTGTTCTGGATTTTTTCGATGTCCTGAGGCATAGGCAATAACCCTATCATTCTGTATAAGGACACAACCATATCCTTTCATTAAAGAATCACTATAAATAACAAACCCATCATTCCCTTATGGTAGAGTCAATATAGGTGCATTGACTAATCTTCTCTTCAGTTCTTCAAAACTTTCTTCACACTCTTTTTCCCAAACAAATATAACCCCTTTTCATGTGAGCTTTGTTAATGGGGTAGCCAATTGGAAAAAATTCTAGATAAAATGTCGATAATAACCTGCTAAACCAACAAAACTACGTACCTCGTTTGTACTAATTGGTGCTGCAATTATTGGATTGACTTGGTCTTAGAAAAATCAACAGAGATTCCATCATTATAGACAATATGTACATGAAAATAAATCTCATGATGCTAGAATTAACACTTGCTAAACATCCCATATAATTCATGTCTTCTAATAGTCTTCATGATAATGAGCAAGTGATATTCATGATCTTCATAGATTTTGATTTATACCATGATATCGACAATAAATACCAGTAAGAAGTCATCACGATATTCCATGAAAATACTATTCATTATATCCATGAAGATGTAGGGCACATTAGTCAATCCAAAAGGCATTACTGTATACTCGTAATGCATGTACCTGGTTTAAAATGTTGTTTTCGAAATGTCTTCCTTCATCACACCCAATAGCTAATATCCCGATCGAAGGACAGTCTTTGAAAAGTATTGAGATCCACGAAGTCGGCCGAATAAATCATCAATTCAATGTAAGGGATTATTGTTCTTTATTGTTATAGCATTGGTCTCCCTGTAGTCAATACACTACCCCATAGATCCATCTATCTTCATAAAAAATGGAAAGGGGATCCCCCCGGAAGAACACTAGGGAGAATAAATCCCTTATTATTTAATTCCTTTAGTTGTTTCATTAGTTCCACTAATTCCATAGTGGCCATTCTATAAGGGGTCTTCGATGTGGGCCTTGATCCAGGAATTAAATCATTGGAAAACACAATTTCTCATTCTATAGGATGTCCAGGTAAATCTTATGAAAACACATCAACATATTCTTTCACAATAGGTACATCCTCTATTTGAAAATTCCTTTCCTAACCCACAGTTATTTAATTCTATTCCTCCCCAAAAATTGAATTTAGTTTAGCTACTGGGGGTGGATATAGATAATAATTATGTGGTGATGATTATCCTATAAAGATAAGGTGTTCTTTATCATCGTCATCAAAAATAGCAACCTTCTTCTTCTTACAATAAATTTTTTCATCATGGTCCTAAAGACAATTCATACATAGGATTATATCAAATTCAATCATGGGTATGATGATTAGATCAGAAGATAAAGAACATTTATATGCCCTAATGGGGACTTATTCAGAAAAAATTGTTACAATGATACATCCCATAGGAGTTTTGACTAACAAATCCCTTGTTAAATCAAATTATAAATATCTAATTTTCCAAGAAAACTGGGAAGATACGAAACAACGAGATTATCCAGAATCAAATAATCCATTTTCCAAACTTGAGGAAACCATTTAATCACATACCACTACTTATTTTGGGTCTGCAACCTCAGAAGTAGTGATTTCATAAGCTTGGACTTTATCCCTTGGCCTTTTCTAAGGTATGTTCCCCTGACTCTTAGGAAATTAATTTACATAATTCCCCCTTTCTCTACAATTGTATCATTCAACATTGACAACATCTTTCTTCCCCTTGCAATAACAGGCATGGTGGCCTTTTCACCACACTTGTAGGAGACTCCCATTCCCTTCAGGCAAGTACCACAGTGTTTCTTCCCACATTTACTGTAGGATGGATATTAAACTTTTCCCTTCTTCCCCTTAATTCCATTTCCATAGTGTTCAGCGAATATCTTATTCTATTGATTTTCCTTAAAGTCATAAAACATAGAGATTTCATTATCTGTCTTGATAGAACATGATACAATATCTTCGTATGAAGAGAAGTATTGTGAGACAAATCCTCGATGTTGAAATGGTTTTAACCCATCAAAGAAACGATCAATCTATCATCTAGGGTTACATATATAATCTGCACCATACCTCGCTAACCTTGTAATGTTAAAATCATAGGTTGCGAGACTCTCATACTTCTTTTGCCTAAGACACTGAAATTGTCTTTCCATATATACTCGATGGTCATGAGGAATGTATTTTTCTATAAAAATTTCATTAAACACACTCCATTTAATATATTATACTTCCCCATATTCCTTTGTGTTTTCAATCAATGACCACCATTGAATATCATCTCCACTGAGGCGGTAAACTACCATGACAACTTTTTCCCTTTTTCTACTCCCTAAGGTGTGGAATATTTTCTCTAATGAAATTATCCATTGCTCAAATACTAATGGATTTGTACCCCCATTTAATTTTGGTGGTTGTTTCCTCATGAAGCGATCTAACATTGATCCTCCATGATGCGGATCAGGGTTCTCCATATGGGTAAGGTTATTATTCATAGCCTGACTAAGTTGTCTCAATATAGTGATTAGCTTATCAGAACCAGTTGTATTACCAGCTCCACTATAATTATCATGAGTATGAGGGAAATCACTTCATTGAGTGCATGAATTGATATGGTTTCCATTCCTTCCACTAGGCGCCATTTCTAAAAAATGGAATAAACTAGAATCGTTTATGAATCAAAATACATAATTACAAACTTATAAAACTCTTAACATAAATTGAATAGTTTATGGATATATTTCAAAATCATAAAAAAATTCTTTGAGGAAGTATATAATCATAAACACTTAATAATGGGTTTTAAAGAAAATGAGAATTATAATAAGCATATCCTCCGCGAGTGTCGTAACCAAGAGTACAACAATGCGCGTTATCATTCTCCAGTTCTCATTTGTGTCTAGATCAAAGCAATGTTTTTGGGTTTTAACCCTAGGTACATCTATGCCAGAGCCACCTCTAATTTCTCTTATCTAGACAGGGATGTATTGCTTGGAAAACTCAAAAAATATCTTCAATACCAAAATTCTAGGAAGTTCTTCTATACTAATCCTCAAAGTCTATCATATGGATATGTGCTCTAATCAGAGTCTATCTAAATCTAGTTTCCAAGGTTTGTACTAAACTTCTTCTAATACCAATTCTAATGCCCTGACCCTAGAAGCCATGAGTCAATGCATTATTACTTATCATTGGCATGATCACAAGATATCAATTCTCTAGAGACCTATTAGTGTAGTAGCCTTGAAAGAACTAGATATATTAATAAGGTTTACATTACATCATAAAATGGAAAACTATAAAAACATTGTTTCAATAGAAAACACTGAGATCCAATAGACTATCCCTACATGTCAATCATAATATACTTCTTCGCATCCTATAAAAAATAAATCGTAGAAAGGGGTGAGCTCAGATGCTTTGTAAGGATAACAATATATAGGAAACTTTCATAAATAAGTATAACCATTTAAGGAAATGTATAAAACTAAAATAAAAGGCCTTTAAACATAAAATTAATCATAATATGGAAAATATAAATCAAAATAATTCCATTTACTTACCCATGTGATGTTCTACTAGTGGAATAATCACATGAAATATCAATAGCCACATTCATAATGATGGAATGGATAATGCCAGACATCATAACCGCATATTCAAGGACTTGTGTCGAGACTACAAATACGATTCTCTTAAGACCTTATGCCAAGACACCTGTTTGTCTCACGATACCTACCGATGCATAAAGGATCTATAGCGAGCTCCACCTGTCACATACTAAGTCCAATTCAATCATCATATGAAAAGGTTTAAACATATCATAAACATTCATATTAAAACTTACATACGAAATGTCAATAATTTATCCATAAACCATGAATGGTGTAAAAATATTACATCCGTAGTCAAACATATCAAAAAACCTTCAATAAACTATGGATGTTTTGTATAATAATAAATCAACTTCAAATAAGCATAAAATCCATCAAAGGGTGTTGACATAGATGGAATAAAAACCTTTTTAGAGAAATATCTCTTTATATCTTGAAATCATTTAAAAGTCACATAACTATAAAAGAAAACATTTTTATTTGAAAATATTCTTATAATCTTGTATGGTAAGTTTTGAAGATGTTATAATGGTGGAAAATAGGTTCACCAGCTATATAATTTTAAAAACATTCTTACCTTAATTTTGTCAAAATGGTTATAAAGTACCTTGTTTGGAAAACGATGGAATGATTCCGTTAAAAAAAATAAGGTGAAATAATATTATAGATGAATTTAAACCATTTTCTAGTAAATAGTAAAAAAAATTGGAATACATTTTATGAAACATGGATGTGGATGATAACGAGCTCCTAGTAGATAATTACATATAAACAACCTCGGATAATGAAGTGATTGTGAAATCAACCATTACCTTGTAATTTTCCTTGGTCGAGGGTAGGTTAACCTACTTTATAATGGTTAAATAATTGTTATTAAATAATACAAGACTCATATCCATTAATATGATATAATATATGATCTTTTAACATTTCTTTTCAAATAATATCTTATTATTATCATTGTTTCGAGTGTTAACAAATTTGTTTTCCATTATATGCTATGTTATGTAAGTATTCCTTGTTATGGATATGATGTATCTTATTCATATTCATAATTATGTTATGTCTTTAAACATTATTTTTAAATTTCTAATGAATATTAGTCTTGAATGGATTCGAAGTGGAATGAATCTCATCGCGTTCGTGGAGACGGTAATCCGTACGTACGCACGAGCGATAATATCATTCTTTTGATATTAAAATAATATATAATTGGATTTTATATCATATATAAAGAATCAATATCATGTTTTTTTTATTTAAATCAATTAAACATAATTATCATAACTATCCAAATAATATTGTATTGAATAACAATACCCCACAACGTTAAGATGGTAAGCCGTACGTACGCAAGTATGGGGACATGTCATTCAAAGGGTGGATAGAATAATGAATAAAGTTGTACCATATTTATAATAAAATAACAATATATAGAAGGTACTGGATTTATTATTTTATAATGTAATCAACAAAGAAATTGGAGGTGGAAGAGGAAAGTAATTTGAAAGAGGTGATGAAATATTTACCTCTTCTTCAAGTTATTCCCTTTTATTTGATCAAAAAGGCTCCATAGGTTGTCTTTATAAGTAAAGTAAGGCCTCTATGATGATTCTAGGACAGTTGATAGGGTATTGGGGCAGGGGTTGTCCAGCCAAAATGTCTTTTAAGCTGTGAATTAGAGAAAAGGGAGAGTTCCCTTTTATAAAAGTAGTGAGTGCACCTTAAAAAATGCTAGAAATCTTATTTTATAATAAAATAATTTTCAGATTATAATTGCTCCAAAATGAATTATTTAAAAGATAAGGTGGGTATTGGTCGAATACCACTCATATAATAGGTTTTAGAAAGGCTTTGGACACTTTATTAACCTTATCTTTTAGATTTTACTCTTAGTTAAATAGTTGGACATTTACAGTTTCTCTTTGTATTTTTATATTATATGGTTATTAAACATACTAAATACTTCCACGATACATCCAAGTGGTTCATTAATGATACATCTATCCTTATATAAGTCTTTTTTCCAAAAATTAGATTTTTAGAAATAGAATATCAATTAAAAATATAATATTTACTTTAAAAACTCATTTATGTCAATTTTGACACTATTTGGTATTTTTTTTGATAAATTCATAACAACATTATTAAATCAAAAAAAAATTCATCTAAATAACCCTAACATGTCATATCAACCTTGAAAATTATATAAATTCATAAAAAGTCTCAAATTACATTTATGTGGATATTTATAATATCAATTATTTGAATACTTCATTAATACGGTAATTACTGCATCATCATTGTGTCATAAATAAATTTAATTATACAATGTCTAAAAATTATAAATAAAATAACTTTATATATAAAAAATTTATCTTTATAATTAATATTTATAGAAAAATTTATCATATATATAATCCTATACTACGAATGTTTTAATTATTAAACATTGATTTTAACTCGTTTAACTCTTCTTTCAAAAAAATAATAATAAATATCCTAATCTAATACAAGTTGACCAAAGAGGTTAATATATTATTTATAAGGTTTTATTTGGTCTAATTATACTTCTCCAATTGATTTATAAAATGTGTTAGGGTAATAATAACATCATTTTTACCATTAATTACCCTATTTACTTTTAACCGTGGTAAATAAAAGTAAAAAGTTACTATTCGCCAAAAATTATTTTCATCTTATTGAACCTCATTTTACATACTGATATCAACCATGTCTCTCCAATTTTTTAAATTCAACTCACAGAAGCTGTAAAATTATTTTTCATTTAAATTTGTAAATGCTCCTAGGAGGTGGGTAAAAGAGGGTAAAAACTCAATAAGATTTTTATATATTTAAAATTATTATAAACATACTCTAATAAATTAAATTGAACATATATTGGTTTATGTATCTGTTTTGACCTAAAATAAATTTAAATAAAATAAATAAATATTTATATAAAATTTCAGTTTTAAACTATAACTTAGTGTTTTTCACTATTCATAAAAAATTGAATGTTTGCATAAAAATTCCAAAAATTCACCCTAACCTAATTTTGATATTCCAAAATCAAAAATCATTTCCATTTTGAATGATAAAATTTCTAAAATTTCAAAAAGTGGGTATTACTATTCATAAACGCTAGTTTGATTGGTTGTGGTTTGTTAGAACCTAAAGTTGCGTACAACACAGACTATTGTATTATTCCAAAATTAGCGTATTGTGGAATATTGGGGAGTTACACATAATCCCTCCATTGATAAATTCAAATTCCATTGATATGATCTTTTAAAGGGTAATTGTGACTCAATTTCCATTCGTTGAGTTAAACATCTAAGTCATTGGTTTTTTTTACAAGAATATGTGTGAATGTTACCTGATTGATTTAAACTGAATATCCAATTATACATAGTGTATTAATATATTTCAGGCATAAATTTTTCATTGATTTAATCTTTAATCTAAGGATGCGGTCTTTATACGTAATTTCTTCTCTATTTACATACCATTGACACATCTTTGTCATTATGCACCAATTCACTTTTATATGGTGTATATACTGTCCTTTGACATATTATATCATGAATCCCTTTATTATCATGATATTATAATATTTTTATTAATGTTATTCCTCAATTACATGTATTCATGAATATCTTATTTGGTTATGAACTCTTAAACTAAAATATTGTTTAAAATGTTTTAAATATATATTCATCTAAATATTTCTCATTAATGTCCATATTTTAAAAATTGTTTTAAATAATTATTTATATGTACATGAGTTTTTTGAAATCAAAAATCATTTTAAAAGTTTCAAAGTGGTATTGGAGACTTTGATTCAAAAATATCCATAAAATAAATTCTTTGATAAATTGTGTGACATGTAAATTTTTTCATGAAAAAGGGGATAATTCTCTCAAATTGTTTTAATGACTATTTTCATATATGTCAATATCCTTCAGTGTATTTTATTCATGATTGAGGATGATTTATTATAATAAAATCATTTATATTGTATTGAATGTGTTCGGTTTGAAGGTGGATGTGTTATTTTTATGCAATTTTTTTTGTGGTTAAAATATTTACATTTTGTATGCTAGTTTTAATTAAAATGTTTATGTTATGTTTCAACATTTTCATACGAGAAATGCATTAAATTAGTAAGTGATGGGTGGAGCCCGATATAGCTCCTCGATGCATTAATAGGTCTCATGAGACAATTAGACATGGAATTGGTCGACACCTTTCCCAATTTGAAATATTGTTTTGGCTGAGGCCTAATTCATATTTAGACGTCTTAAACGAGACATTGAAAAGTTGTTTCAGAATGTCCGACATTATACATTCTATCATTATGAAATTTTCTATTGATATTATATGTGATTATTCAACAAGTAGAATATCCATGTGAATAAGTAAATGGCATTATTTAATTTATCTTTCCAATATTATGCTGAAGATTAAGTTCAAAAGTCTTGTGTTATAGTCTTATACATTTCCTTAAATGTTTAAGCTTATTTATGATAGTTTCCACTGTATTTTTATCCTTATTGAGCATCTGAACTTTTTCCTTTCTATGTTTTTATTTTCCTAGGATGCGAATAAGTATATTATGATTGACTTACAAGGATAATCTAAGGGATATGAATGTGTTTAATGTTGAGAATTTTGTTTTATATTTTCATTTTGACAGTGTAATGTAACGTTCATGTGTGTAATCTATTTTCCAAAACTGTTAAACTGATCGGTCGATCATGACATGATTTCGTGTAATCATGCCAATGTATTAAAATAATTCACCAACTTAGGGTAACTGGGGTCGGGGTGTTACACGTGGAGTATTTATTTTATTACATTCATTCTTATTGGTAATATAAACACTAAAATTGGTGGTTTTCTCACCATGAACATAAGATCACAATGATCTAAATCATATTATATATGGTTTTATTTATTCTCTTATATTTCTTCTTTTATGCTTCCAACAGTTGGATTAAATAATATATCTTACTTGTTATCTTATCACCATCATTTTAATTGCATTTCAATGAATCTATAACCCAAGAATTTGTATTATTAGGTCCTGTAAGTTCTAATATTTAACAAATTAACCCCAAAAAGATGTATTAGATCCCACAATAATATAGATAATGGGTTCTAATAAATTTTATATTAAAAAATTTTATAGTGAAAATGATTTTAATCTATATAAATGTAAAATGAATAACCTACTGGATCATATATATTTAATTGATGCCCTTTCTAGAACCAAACATATTGTAACAACCCTTTATCCAGATGGGCAGACTATTATAACTTTGGTTGATGTCCTTGAATAAACCCTTAGGAAAGGCGAGAGCTTATTTAGTTTATCATAGATTATACAATTCTTTGAGAGGTTTCATATGTGCCTTTGGTTGAAATTTTATGGTCTATAATTGAATATAATTTAATGACTACATCTCTTATGGGTAGATTATCAAAAAATGAGATTACATCCTATCAAAACGCATTCAGTATCTTAAGTGAAGAAACACATTGATGAATTTAATAAAATATTGTTAGATATATCCAACAAATATATTAAATTATATGATAAAGATCATGACATAATACTATTTATTTCATTAGATGATACCTTTAATTATATTAAATACTCAATGATATATGATAGAGATACACTTACTCTCAATGAAGTTAAATCTTCATTACACTCTGAAGACCATAAATGGAAGAGTATTGTAAATACATTGGTTAAGGGTATAAACATTAGTTATTTAAGTGAATCTAGGAGA
This sequence comes from Viscum album, assembly GCA_963277665.1. Taxonomy (NCBI): domain Eukaryota; kingdom Viridiplantae; phylum Streptophyta; class Magnoliopsida; order Santalales; family Viscaceae; genus Viscum; species Viscum album. Next base: position 2,131,820,628 of record OY728120.1, read on the forward strand.
ATAAGTGAGTCTAGGAGTAGGATTAAAGATATGGGCCAATCTAAGAAGAAAAGGTATAAGTCCTAGAACAATGTATTCAATTGTTTTTAATGAAAACCAACATGTCACATTAAGAAGAATATCCATAATAATAAAGGTGAATAAATGGAAAATAGTAAGGAAAATTTCTTGATAATTGAGAAGTACATTTAAACTACTGATGTGTTAATTGTTTCAGACATTTCCATCATGAATGAATGGATCCTTGTTTTGGGATATTAATTCAACATGTGTCATTGGAGGGAGTTCTTAACTGAGTTAATTGAAATTAAATTAGGAGAGGTGTTTATAGGGAACAACGTGAGATTTAATATTATGGGAATATGAATCGTTTCATTAGATCATCATGATAGGACTTTTAAAACACGTGAGGAGGTTAGGTGGGTACTCGAACAGAACATAAACCTCATTTCTCTATGGGTCCTTGACCATAAGGTATGAACATTTATATCAAACTCTGAGAGTCTTTTTATTTCAAATGGATCCTTCAATTTCAGGAAACTAAGCCTTCATAATGACCTTTATGTGTTTTATGGTTATGATTATATAAGTAAATTTGACACATCTTATTATTCCGAACACAATAGAACCACCCTTTGGAATATAAGTTTAAGTCATGTTAGTTCCAATAGAATTAATAAACATAAAAATAAAGTGATTATAAGTAAATTTTCTCTTATCAGTCCTCCTTTATGTGTGGGTTGGGTGTATGTAAAATCCACAAGAGTTATTATTAATATTTCTATGTATAAGTCTAAAGAACAACTGGAGTATTTCTACTATGATTTGGAAGGGAATTTTAGTGTCACCTCTCATAGAGGAGGCTTGTACTTCATTTCCTTAATTAATGAATACTCTAGTATTGTATGTATTAATATACTCAAACATATATGTGATAATTTTAATAATTTTAATAAATGGAAATATTAGGTATAATGTGAATCCAGGAAGAAACTAGAATCCATATGAATTGATAACGTTTTAGAATTTTTGTCCACTGAATTCATTGAATTTTGCGAATCTGATATGATCAATAGATATAGGGATTTTGTGGAAACACCACACCAAAATAAAATTGTAGATAAGATTAATATTATTTTTCTTAATTGGGTTAGGTGTATTTTATCCCACTCTAACCTCCTCTGGTCTATCTATGCTGAGATTGCCTCTCAAGCAGTCTGTCTAATTAGTTATTTCCCATATTCTAATATTTCTTTTAAGACATCTGATATGGTTTGGAAAGGTTCTCCACCGACCCATGGAAACATTATGAATATTTGATCAAAAAATTATGCTCACACCGATATAGATAACCTAGATCTTAGGGTTTTGAAGTTCATATTTATGGGTTACCCATATGGTGTCAAAGGGTATCATATGTGGATAGATAAACCAGGTTATCAAAAGTGTGTCGTTAGTAATGTTGTTTTGTTTCATTAGCCTGATCCCCTTGATAAAAGATTAATAGAATTATAAGAGTCTTATAATGATAATGGATAACCCTCCAGAGTCCCTATACCCAATGGTTTTGATGTTTCAATAGAATCCAAATACCAATCCCAAACCCAATCTGGGAATAGTTCTACTCCCACTACTACAAAATATGCCTTTTACATTGCTGAATAGGACTTTATCATGGATAAAAAGTACTGAAAATATGAGAGTGGTTATAAGCCCAAAATATTTATCAGTTCTATTAAAGGGGGTACAATTATATGTTTTTCAAACACCTATGATCCCAATCCCCTTTATCAATGCTTCTAAGACCCCATTAATAGCACTCCACCCCTAACAGTGCTCTTCACCCAACCACCTTTTATAAATGCTTTCTGAATTTCAATCCTTATGTGCACCCACCTAGATTCGAACCCTACACCTCTCCTTCGATGATTGAATGTCTTTTCCACTACGTTATGTTTTTTAGTTGTTTGTGTAATGATATTTTTATGCATAAACATATGTTTTTGTTTTTGTTTTTAAATACATTTATACAATTTGATTGTCTATGTTATATATATATATATATATTTATATTTATTTAAATATATTACATATTATATTTATTTATATATAATAGAATAGAATATAATTATATATCTATTTATTCATACGCACACACATATATGTATATATATTGTAAAAAATGGTTAGATATTTTTGAAAATAATATTTTAGAATATTTATTTATTTACATATATTAAAATATACACATTTACCAAAATATGTTGATATTTGTATTTTAATGTTTTCTTATTTATAAGTAAATATAAGAAAACATTCTTATATTCAATTATAGATAATATTACATTGTGAGAAAATATAACTTCATAAAATCATAATATAAATATGAATTTAATACCAATGAATAAATTCAGCCTCCACCAAAAAATAAATAATAAACCCTTAAACGAGGTTGAAAATCCATCAAATGTTAAAAAATATGGGTTCCTCAATTATAAAATACTTATCTTATACCTTTTGGGACTTTTCCCTCGATAAATGTGATATAGGTTTACCTATTTTTTTAAAAGAATAGTTCCCATCGGAGGCACTAATTTGATATGTGGTAGAGCTCAAGAGGACATCCGAATCAAATGTTATGGCCATTTGAATTCTGAGGTTGGTTTTCAACTAATTTTAAATTTTTTATTTATATTTTTAAATTTTTTATATTAATGTTGATATTAAATTTATATTAATAAATAATAATATGAAAATTATTAAAAAAATATTATTTTTATCTATTTTATAATCCAATTTCCCAAAATATCTTATATATTAAGTGTGAATGCCTATTTTCCGTATCGAAAAAATATTTTGAAATACATATATTATATTTATATCCATATAAATAATCTCATATATTAATATATTATTCTTCATGAAATATAATTTATTTCAATTATACTTTTATCAGCACTAAGAAAAAATCTATGATAAAGGGTGTCTTTATTAGTGATTCTAACAAAATACTAACAAGGACCCCCCTTTAATAGTGAATTTTTACAAGCACTGTTAAAAGATCCCATTTATTAGTGCTTTTCCAAAAGTGATGATAAAGGGTGGTCCTTTATTTTATATTGAAAAAAAGATTTGATAAAGGACCCCCTTTAACAGTTCTTGTAAAAAAGTAATGATAATGTTCCCATTTTATGGAACTTTTTTATCATTGCTAAAGATCCCTTTTAACATAAATAAAAATGTCCTCTTAAAGCCCGCCTTTAACAATGATTTTCTAGCACTAACAAAGGGGGTATTTAACATCGTTTTTAGCTAGTGATATTAATGTCCTAGCACTGGATAAACCTAGTTTTGTAGTAGTGTCCTCCCATTCACTAGACTTAAGATGAATTTGATTCTGATTCATATTCTGAACACGAAATAGAGGAACTAGATAATATGAAAAATTCTCTACTCAACCAAGATATAGAGAATAGCATAAATAGGCCTCAACATACATCAATCAGTCTTATATTTCATCCTACTCATTTAATTATTCATAAGATCTATACAATGATGTTCCTAAATCATATGAAAATCCCATCATGTCTAAATAATTTACTAAGTGGATTGGTTTTATCAAAAAAAGATTGAATTAACTCCATAAGAAAAAAAAACATGGGGTGTTGTTCTAAATCCTAATTATAATATGATTATAGTTTATAAGTGGATATATATGAATAAGGAAATCATTTTTGGAAAAACTAAAATAATATTCCAGGCCCATATGGTTTCTAATGGGTTTATTCAATGTGAAGGTATTGATTATTGTGATATATTCTCTCTTATTGTCAAACATTCGTCAATAATAATTATTATTTATTTTTAATCCAAGATAATTTTTCATGTTGAGTATATCGATGTAAAAATTTCTTTTTTTCATGGTACTGTTGATTAAAAAATTTATATAACTTCTCTTAAAGGACTCTCAAATATGATTAATCCAAATAATGTTTTCTTACTTAAGAAGGTTTTTTATGGTTTTAAATAATATTATAGGTAACGTTTTTAATGTTTTATTCTTTTATGATAGATAATAATTTTTAAAAAGTAATATTGATGCAAGTGCATAGTATAAAACTATTAAAAATGAATATTTATGTCTGTTATTATATGTTAATGACATGCTTTTAATATGAAAAAACTAATGAATATAAATTTTATAAGAACCAGTTGACCATTTTGTTTGAATTGAATGTCTTGGTATATGTTCACTAGATCAATGGTATGGACATTATAGTGTATGAGAATGAAAAAACCTTGCATTTATTTTTTTTCTAATGTAATGATAGTATTGAAGAGGTATCTTCTTGAGAACATTAAACAAATAATTATTCCTTTAGGATGACATTGTGAATTTACTTTGGAACAGTTTCCTAAAAATGATCATGGGGTTGCTTTTATGAATAATATTCCATATTCTAATATGGTAGTAATTCTTATCTAAGTTATGGTCCATTCTAGACTAGATGTAGAATTTGGTATTTTTAAATTGAGCAGGTTTAGGGGAGAACATAGTAATCCTCATAGGAATGCATTGAACTTGCCCCTCATGTACTTATTTATGTCTGATAAGTTGAGTGTTCTATATGGATTAAATAGTTGTGTTAGTGATATTTTTTTTATTTATTGACTTTGATTATTCGATAAATATTGAGACTCGAAAATAACTCACTTATTATGAATTTCATGCATATGGGAAACCATTATCTTAGGAATGAAACACAAAATATGGGGTTTCCCACTCTACTATTAAAGATAATTATATAGCCTTTATAGATTCCATTAAATAGGACATATAGATGAAACATTTTCATTTTGAGTTATCTTTATCTACTAATAGTATAATGGTCCATCGTGATATCTAATCTACATTGACTGAAAATTAAATTTTTTATTAAGGAAACAATTTTGTGGGAAAATTGAGAAACCAATTGTTCATGCACAAAAGGAAATAGATGAACCATTGAAGAAAATTTTGATCCGGTTAGAGTTAATCTCCCTACTTAGATTCCAAGAGTGAATGCTAACCTGAGTATCAAAATCATCCTTTAGAAGGTCTTCAAAATGGTCCTCCAGTTTGTCCCAAGCCTGGATGTACTCTTCTTGGTTGATCTTCCCATCATTAAAACCCCTAATCAAAATCAGATCATGTTTGTCAATATGAATAATATACTCCTCATTGGTGACAACCCTTAAAGGGCTTCCCATCATCCTATTAGATTCTTCTTTGGTAGCATTAATTGTTAAAACTGTTTCCACCATTTCGTCTCCTGAGTCCATAAGAAGATCCAAATAAGGGTTTGTCTCCATACCGGACTTGCACGGTTGGCCAAATTCAGCCTTGGAAGATGAAAGGGTGTCGTTGACCCCCATATTGGACTTCGATTTCATTGTTGATATAGTCTCCCTTGGTGGTGGTAACTAATAATAGTCATTCCTATCTTTCCAAGAGCCCCTCTAACTCTTACTTCTCCTCGGGCTTACCGGATCCCCTTGGAATTCTTCTCCTATATCACCTAAAAAATCTCAGATTGCCCATCACTAGATTATGTCCTGAATTCCCCCTTCTATAGTGAGGACCTAGCCGGATCAGCCTCCTATTCTGGGTTATCCTGTGAAATCCCTTCAATCTAATCTACATTGAATCTGTCTAAAAACTATGTTTTCAATTGTAGGTCAAAAAACATTGACATTAGACATCATTTTGTAAATGGAATAATCAAATCTAGGGTAGTTATTTTCACTATGATACCCACATGGGTAAATCCAACTTATTATTTGACTAAGGGATTCTCATTATCCAAGTTAATGCACTACCTAAAATTAATGAACATAGTTCCAATTCTATAACTTAGGTTGCAAGTACATCATCATTTAATTTATACAATTTAAATGTAGAGAAATACAATTTTATAACACCATTAACAATTTCATTTAAATTCATTTATGTATTCCCATTTTTTTATGTTAATTTCATTTTCATTATTATATAATAAGGATTGAATGGATGCTTCAGTTATGTTTTTTGGATGTTTACTATTTAGACGGCCATTTATTTTCATGTATTGTTTTTGTGGAATTTTTTATTCTCTGGTATATATGTTATCCTTTATTTGGTTTGCGAATTAATTTGAACCATTAATTGTGCATGATCTAACTACTTTGGTAGTATTCTGTGTTTTTTTGGGTCAACTTTGATCTGGGCTTCCGCTTTTGTTCCAATACTGTGGCACCACTGGTTCCACCTATTTTCCCACCTTCTGTTATTTGAGTTTTTAGTTTCTTTTTATTCGTCCATATGGTAAGGATCCAGTTGTTCTAACCACTCCATCTACCATTCCCTAGAACAAAATCCTTGTCTCCACCTATGCATAGTGATGCGAGGTGATCCGTCTATTTTTTCTTGAGGGGTTTCATCATGTTTAGTCTCATGAAAACCCAACATGTTTTCACTTCACTTCACATATAGAATCTAAGAGTTATAAGAAAGAGAACATGATTTCTTTATCCATCCTCACCCTCCTCCATCGAGTTTGTGTTGCATCCTAGAACCAGAGTAACCCTCCATTGGATATTCAATAAATCGACTTGATCATGGGTATGTGGAGACAACACATCAAGGAAGTTACAGATCATGGATCATTTTCATCATAACCAGGTTAGAGTTTTGAATCGTGGATCTATGGGGTAAATTTATTTAGATCATTTATAGATATGTATCCTTTTGGGTGTGTCTATGAGTCTATATAGTAGTTGATGGTTTTGAACCTACATGATATATTTCTTCGCTGCACCTAGTTTAATAGGGCTAGACTCCTCAGATAGTTTCTTTTGTTTTCATCTTGACTTTTTGAGTCTGTATTTCTTTTATTTCCTTTTTCATTGTCCCATAAATACTGACATGGTTGGTGATATTTTCATTCTCATAAGATCCTGTTGATATGAAGAAAATTTTATCTGGTGATATTTATTTTCAATTGTTTCTTCTTTAGTTCTTCCATTAATTCAATTGAATAATAAATCATTCATGATTTATTATCACCAACATTTAAATTGTATTACACTAAATCTCTAACCTAAAAATAAACATCTGGGGGTCCTAGATGCACTAAGGGTTAACATATTAACTCCAACACTCCTGAACCTTATTCATGGTGTTCCCAGCTTTTGTAGGGAATACCCATGTCAATATTGAGCTAATAGTTGGTGTTTATTGTATAAAAAAATGGATTTCATAGTGTTCTATCATCTTCATGTAGGAGGTGAGTTTTAGAGGAATCGATGATGTCTATTCATGTTTGTTGACGTGTCAATTTAATAGATATGACCTTATTTTCGTTTAAATGGATATAAAATGTTCTTCTTGTATACATAATCAACTATGAACACTACTGGACCCTTCGTAAAATGTGGTCATGTTTATAAATATTTTTATAAATACTTCAAGGTTTCCAACCCGCACCTCACCACCATCAAACCTTTCAATCATGCAAGGGCCCAACACCACCTATGCACCATACTTTTTACTGTCATAGATTCATTCCTTGAATTAATAGATTGCATGATCAATTTTTCATGTGTACGTAATCACCATGGTAGGTAAGTATAGGAAATTTATTTTTAAATATAATATCTAAAGAAAATATGTTCAAAATAGATGCAAAAACTTCTTATGTAAAATGACCATTAAAATTTATTTTTATTCACATTTTTCTTGGATTTATTTTTAAATTTAATTACCCATTTAACACTGTAATAAATTAAATTATTGGTTAATATAATTATTGAATTTATGTATACAAATCATATGCATGAAATAAAGGTGTCATATTACATTTATTTCTATCGGGTCATATGAAAAATTAATTTTTTTTTAATTTAACGAGATTTCCCCCCTACACATTTTTCCCTTATATGCTTAGGATCTAACCCTTTGAGTAAATGTTGACGAGGTTTCCCTTACTGATTGTTTTAGCCTTACCCTTTGATGTGATTTTATTCCCACATTATGAATTCTATAATTGATTCATGTCTTGCTTACTTGTTGATAAATGTTCAAAGGGGTTGTAAAATATTCTTTGTATATAGAAATAACATAAGGAAATTAAACCTTTCATTAATTGTATTTTGATAGTACTATGAGATATAATTTTAAAATTAAAAAAAATAGTAAAAATAATGATATGTTTAGCATGGTTTTTTAGAATCTAAATTGACACACTATTTAAATATATTCTTTTTTATATAAATACTAAAATGCATAATTGGTTCTACTGGAATCATGAAAAAAAATTATAACAATGATAAAAGAAATTAAAATTTTATTTGAAAATTAGTTGTTAAAATTGTTCGAATAAAATAAAGTAGGCATAGTAAGAAATCATTGGACAAAGGGAAAGAAATGGAATTGGGTGATGAATGAATCTCTTATAAAGATCATTTATCTAAACATGGGTGGTTTCAATGCATTTTTCTCTTGTCCAAGATCAATAAAATCATGATCTATTTTTGTATGATCCTAATCAAATGTAATAGAGATTCAAAATCATGGAAATTTATATGATATCTATGCTAGAAACGTCACCAGCATAGACAGGTACCAGACATGCCTTATGATTAGATCAAACACATAGAACATGAGGGGTCATGTAACAAGAAAATAGTTTGATATGATGGGGTTTTTATTTATTTCATAATTAATTTATCACATATATTTCACGAATCGTGTATTTTGTCTTTTGGGTGGTTATTTTTTATTTTTTACATCTCATTTTATCCAATGTTATTACAGGAGATGTTATAAATATTGTTTTTTACAGCGGTTATTTTAAAACCGATGTAAAAAAACAAAAATCTGAAGGGTTTTTTCTCATCAGTTAATCAAAAACAGACGTGAAAAACTCATCGGAGGCATGTTTGATTATAGAGGTTTCTAAATAATCAAGGGGGTATCTACTTTTTCACATCTGTTATAGAATAACTGATGCAATAAACTACACCTCCAAAGAGTTTGAAACGACAGTTAAATGATAACCGATGTGAAAAAATTCAAACTATGTCAGTTATTAAATAACTGATGTAAAAACCTATTTAATTCCATTTATTACATCGATTATCAAATAACTGACCAAAAAAACGTATTCTCGTTCCATTTATTACGTCAGTTATGAAACAACCGATGTAAAAACCCATTTCCATTCATTTGGTACGTCGATTTTAAGATAACCAATGTTAAAACACATAAACATACATTTCTTAAGTTGGTTTTAAAATAACCAACATAAAAACCAATTTTTTTAAATAACCAGTCAACCACAACTATGTCCCATATAATAAAACCTAAAAAGATAAGAAACAGACAAAAAACAGAACAAAACCTGACCAAAACGCGGCAAAAACCATCCCACAAAACTAGACAAAAGTCTCACACCCCAAGAACCACTCCCCTCCCCGCTGGAACACCCCTCCCCCACCCTGACATCCCCCAACCTCCAGGACATCCCCCACTCAACTAGACATCCCTCCCACACCCCTTGAAACCACCCCAAACAACTGAACACCCCCACCCATCCTGGACATCCCCCACTCCCCTGGACAGCCCTACCACCATCCTGGACACCCTACCATCCCCCATGGAGACCCCCAACCCATTTTACATCCCTCGCACACCCCTAGAAACCCCCAACCCACCCCCGGATTCCCCATGGACAACCCCCCCCCCAAATCATTGGAAACACCCCCACACCCCTGGATACCCCCTAGACACCCCCACCACTCCTGGATTGCACCCATTACCCAAGACAGTCATCCCACCCTCCTGCACACCCTCCCATCCCCAATGGACACCCTGGACACCCCCACCCCCACCCCACCCGACTAGACACCCCCACACCTGTGGAAACCCCTGGACACCCCCACCCCCACCCCACCCGACTAGACACCCCCACACCTGTGGAAACCCCTGGACATCCCCCACCCTCTTGGAGATCCCCCACCCTCCTGGACACACTCCCATCCCCATGGACACCTTGGACACACCCACCATATTGAACAACCCTCCCACACCCCTAGAACCCCCCCCCACTTGGCACCCCCACACCCCTATATACCTCCAAGACACCCCCCTCCTAGACAGCCCCCACTCCCATGGACAACCGTCCCACCCTCCTGAACACCCTCTCGCCCCATGGACACCCTAGACACCCCCACCCTATTGGACATCCCTCACACACCCATAGAACCCCCCCCCCCCCACCACACTACTAGACACCTCCCCACACCCCTGGACACCCCTTGACACCCCCACCCCCTGGACAGCCCCCACCCTCCTGGGAACCCTCCCAACCCCATGGACACCCTCCAACCCCCATGGGCACCCTAAACACCCCCACCCCACTGGACAACACCCACACCGCTATAAACCCCCCACCGCCTTGACTCCCACACACCCCTGGACACCCCCACCATCCTGGACATCCCCCACACTCCTAGACACCCTTCCACCCCCATGGACACCCCAAACACCGCCATCCCCCCCCCCCCCCCCGCACTGCATAACCCTACCACACCCTTGAAACCCCCCCCCCCCCACTGGACAACCCTACCACACCCCTGAACCCCCCCCCCCCCAGACACCTCCCCGCACCCCTAGAAACCCCCTAGATAACACCCAAACCTCTTGGATATCCCCCACCCTATTGGACACCCTCCCACCCCGATGTAAACCCCCCCCCCCCCCATGGACACACTAACCCCCCCCCCCCACTAGACATCCCTCCCACACCCCAGGAAATGCCCCCATCCCACTGGACACCCCCACCCCACTGGACACCCCTCCCACTCCCCTAGAACCCCCCCCCCCCAAATGGACAACCCTCACACCCCCCGATACCCCCTGGATAGCCCCCCCCCCCTCCTGGACAGCCCCCCCCCCCTCCCCTAGACATGCCCCTAACCTCCTAGACACCCTTCCACCCCCATGGACACCGTAGACACCCCCCCCCCCCCCACATCGGAGAGCCCTCCCACACCCATGGACCCCCCCCCCCCCACCTCACTAGACACCCCCACCCCTAGACATCCCCTGGATAGCCCCACCCTCATGGACATCCCCCCACCCTCCTAGACACCCTCCCACCCCCATGGACACCCCAGACACCCCCACCCAACTAAATAACCCTCCCACACCCCTGGAAACCCCCCACCCGACTAGACACCCCAAACACCTCTGGATACCCCCACCCTCCTGGACACGCTCCCACCCCCATGGAATCCCTGGACCCCCCCCCCCCACCCCACTGGAAACCACCCACACCCCTGGACACCCTCCCCCCCAAGACCAGAATCCATACCAAAAAACACATCAGAACTAAACCAAAATAAGAAGTTTTCCAAAATTAAACATTAACATATATAAAATTCAAAACATACTAAGTCAAATAAAAATTCTAAATCCAACCTAAATGACTATAAAATACACAATTATAAGGAAAATTTTCAAAATTACATATTAAAGTACAAAAAAACTGAAATCTAGTAAAACCTGTAATATAATATGACCATTCCACTTTTATGTGTTTGAAATCTTGAGAAATATAGAGTTGAGGGTCATAAAATAGCTACGAAGTAAAAGGATACTAGTTAACATGTATAAATAATAAATAAAATAAACTATTATGGAAATGTTTGAAAGGAAATCATACCAGGTCAAAGTGAACATGTGTTCTAGTTGTAATTATTTCATACATAAATTGTAACACATAATATCCACATTCGAAGATGCCTTGTTGTTCATGAAAATTATGTTTAAATGAGTGTAAATTCAAAATATTATTTTTATGTAAAACATTAAAAAGTAAAAATTATAAATGGATATTTACCTTTATAATTACATATTTGATCTTCACACTCCTTTAATTTGTGTTTTTTCGAAAGTAGACTCATCCCCTGTTAGAAAATAATATGAATGGAATAAATTTAAAATGCATTATAATATATAAAAATATTATGAAGTTGAAACTTACTTTTCAACATATTATTCAAAATTTCCCACACATCTCCATGGATAGATCATATCCAATAAATTAATTTCTCCCCTGGGAAAAAACACCTAACATCCAACGATCACTAATAATTTAAAATTTAAGGTTTGTGTTTTATTATGATAAAAGATAATGAACTATTTTCCAATGATATGTATCATACCTCTCACTAAAAAGGCACCATCCAACACTATGTGATTATATTCTATTCAAATCTTTCAGCAATATAAAGCATTCTTTATTCCTCATCCAATGCATGTGCTTTAGGAGAAATCAAATGCGGGTCCATGAATCCATATACATATTTTTTCTCATTCTTCTCACACATATAATAAATTTACCAAACAGGAAAAAGAAATAATTATAAATTTTTAATAAATATAACATAGGGAAAATGAGTTAATACATACATGGAAATAATTTCCACCATGTTGATTCCCAACTTATCTCTAGTAACAAACTCTATGATATCATTTTTTAGAATCCTCGCATTTATTTCACACCCAAAAACTTCAGCTTCCATTAGAAACTAATAATTATCAATCAAAAAATTTGAAAATCATGACAATCTATCAAAACTACTAGAATTTGAATCTAATATCAGAGCCATTTGTCTTTGTTTTTTTCTATAGAGTATTTCATTACCTTTGATGTATTCCTATTAAAAATAAATAGAAAAATGTATTAGTTTTCAAATGTTAAAACGTATTTAACAAGAAAAATAAATCAGAATATATAACATATATACCGTTATGGTAATGAGTCATAGATGTCTGGATTTCCAAATTAAAAAATTGCCGATATTATGTCCAATTGTCACCACCTCGTCTGTAGGTAATGGTAGTTGAGCTGATCTATCTAAAATATCTTGTAAGGTGTCCCTATGATGCTCTACCCTTAACTGTTGATGATGAACTGTATCTCCTATACAATATACCAGTGCATATGCAACAATATGATGTTACGAATCCTCAAAATACCACTCGCAATAAGTATGAAGTTGCGGCATAGGAGTAGGATAAAAAATGGGGTTCACAAGATGAGGTTGGGGAGTGAGAGATACTGGCGGAGGTGGAGGATAAATAATGGTGTATGCAGGGGGATGAGAAGGAGTTGGAGAAATAGTCAGAAATTGTATTTGAATGTCTACAAACATAGACTATACCGAAGATCTATTATTTTCCTCCATCGTCACATTAATATTACGAACATATGCCTCTAAGGATTATATTTTTTTAAAACAAACTCAATGGAAGAAGTTGAAGAATATGGAAAGACTTTTCTTACTGATACATCTATTGAATATCCTCACACACGACCAGGACGTTGGTGCTTTCCCAAAGCTGCAGAAAAAATATCTTGCCTCCCAATAGCTGTAAATTCGACCTCTCATCTATGCTCCTCAAGAAAATCATGTATTAATTAATTAAACAATTCTATAATGATTCAAATTATATAAATATTATATTTAACATAAATAAATAAAATAAATAACTTACAATATTATCTACTATGATTCTCGAATCTTTAAAAGATATTTCCCCCTTTTCCCCTCTATGTTATCTTCCGTTTTTCATTTCATGATGGATGTGAAGGAGGGGAAACCTCTCTAGAGAATGAAGACTCTACTCTCAGTTTTTTTAATTTTTCCACCATTTTTTTTTCTTCCAATAATGTATACCCTCCCTGAAATAAACTATGAGGGTATACATTTTTGGATTAGATCTCATGATGAGATATCCTTGTTTTCTATAAATTAAGAATAAGAATTCAATAACTGAGCATTAATAAGATCATTTATATAAGAAAGATAATAAAAGTTTACATTGCCCATACCAAAAATGAATCTTTTCGTAAACATTCAGAAAACTATGTCCATGTCTCTTCATCTATGATAGGATATATATGAAAGGGAATTCCATGACTCTTATGACCAAAAATGAAATTAGATGTGAGGTTTGATTTGAAATCTCTCAGTCTCCTTGCAGCCATCGATAATAATTTATTCCTAACTCTTCCAGTGTCAAGAATATCAAATGTCATATGATAATTAAGAGTTAAAACATATTATACTAGAACAATTTAATGAATATGAAAACAATATCAAAGGATCTTACAAAAATCATCTCTCACAACTGAGATATTACAACATTGTCTGCACTTCTCCAATCATCATAAAAAAATGTTTGCGTTGCTCTTACCCAGATTTGAAACAAAACTCATAAAATATTTTTCATTTTGATATCTAGGAATATCGTTCTAATCAACTCAACGTGTATCCTCTAGATATTCATAAGGGAAAGTGATAATTTTGGTAAACGTGCGAACCCACGTTTACCAACTCTTGAACTCTTCTGTGTCATTAAGGGAGCACATAACGATGATTGGGGAACATCAAGAGGAACATATGAATGTTCATCCCCAGAGGTATGATCATTATTCTCATCTATTGAATCAAGTGGCTGATCAACTGAATAATTTTTCATTATCCTTCAAATAAAAAAAATAAAAACCTTAGTTCACAAATATACATATTCAAATACTACAATACTAATATAAACAGATAATGGAAAATTGACCTATGTTACGTAATTGTAAACATGGTAAATATGGTAAGCATGTAAAACAATGGTAAACATGGTAAACTATTGTAAACATGGTAGTATAATTTTAATTCAATAAAATAAATAAATATAAAAGATACTTAATTTTAACCGATGGTAAAATATGGTAAACATGTTAAATATGGAAAACATGGTAGATATGGTAGACATGGTAAACATGGTAAACATGGTAGACATGGTAACCATGGTAAACATGGTAATGTAATTTTCATTTAACAAAAATAATAGATATATTATTTTTGTAATGGTAAACATGATAAACTAAACTAATCATAAATAAAATGAATAAAAATTTCTACATATTAGTTTTAATAAGCATTTCGATAAAGAAAAAAATACAATATCTATCATTTTATGAAAATAATAAATGTAAACAAGAAATAATCACATGTTACCTATAATATTAGGAATGTAAAAATGGAATATTTTTCCCAAATTCCATCATTATTATCATTCCTTATGGCACAAACCATGTCTTCAACATGCTCATCATTATGTTCTACTAATATTCAATGGAAGTAGGGATCTCATATAAATCAGCATCTTCATCAAGTTGATCCTCACCAACATATTTTTTATTCCCTTGTAAAACAATATACCACTGCATATATGATTGATCAACTACATAGAAAACATGGGTTTCATTTGTTTCCATTATAAAATAATCTGCTGTTTCTTTCAATCTATTCATATTAACAACTATAATTCAAAATTCATCATGTCTGACAATGTTTTTACCGATAAATCATTTGTAGTAAAAAATAATAACTTTAGTTTTAAAAGTAATCACCCTCACAAATTTCTTCAATGACTCCAAAATATGCAGTTGATGTAGAAATTGGGTTTTTTTTAGAACTTGAAAAATTCATTGCTTCTACAAAACACCAATACACCACTATTCTGAACTGTAGTTCTGTTGTTCGAAGCTTTTGTATGAAATGTATATCCATTAATTTCATAACCAAACCATGTTATGACTTTTAAACATAGACCACCCACTATACATCTTAATGTCTATGATACATCTGACCTACAAAGAAAGGTCTTTTTAAACCATGACAAAAATATTTTGTAGCGCACATTGAAAATCCACATTTCTTTCTTCTTTGGATGAATTTGTTTCAACTAATTAATATGAAATGTGATATATAGTTGAGAATCAGCTATGTTATTCAAGATGTATAATTATAACATCTATATCTATTCAGCTGACAACGATTTGACGTTCAATCCATGAGTCCACTTTTCCTCATTATCAACTCATTCATGGAGAGATGGAGGTAAACCTATGTGCTCCAATGCAGCAAAGTTGACCATACAAAACTGCACAACCTCCTTATAAATATACTTTTCAATAATGGATGCTTCAGGTCGATATTGATTTTTCACAGACCCCTTTAATATTTTCATATCCCTTTCAAAAGGATACATCCAAAGAAGATATACAGGTCGAAAATGCTTTATTTCTCAAACTAGATGAATAATTAAATTCACCATTATATCAAAAAAATATGAAGGTAAATACATTTCCAATTGACAAAGTATGGAAATTTCATCCTTTTCCAAAATGTTGAAAGCATTCACATCAAACACCTTATTTCAAATTGAATTGAAAAAACAACATAACATCATTATAGTCTTTTAGACATATATGGGAAATATTCCACACATTGAAACCGGTAGAAGATATTTCATCATGACATGACAATTAGGAGATTTCATACCTATAAACTTGAAATCCTTCAAAGGGAATTTGTTTTTCATTTGAAGAATATCCTTGAGGAACTTTGATATAATGAAGCCACTGAAAAAAGATAATTTTATCCCTCTCGGATAATGTATAACAAGTTGGGAGAAGAAATTTTCGTCTTACATTTAGAGTCAGATATAACTCCAAACATATTACCATTGATAGTAAGTCTAATCTTGCATTCCGCCTATCTTTTTTATTTCATTTAATATCTAGAAATCTTCCAATGAAACTCTCACATATATTATTTTCCACATTCATGACATCAATATTATGTTTCACTTAATTATATCTCTAATATAGTATCTCAAAAAATATTCACCTTTTCTTCCAAATATTTCTATCATTACTAGATTTATGTGTCTTTTCCAATGTCACATCAAGGTTTTCCACCCTCTCAAAATAATCATCACGTGATAAAGGATTTTGATCAATATCAAATTATTGTGAGCCATTGACTTCCTTTTTTAGTCTTCTATACGACTGATCCAAAGGCAAAATATTCTGATGACCCATGTAAATTATTTTCCTCCCATGATGAAACTGACAATATGAAGTCTATTGTTCGCAAATTGGACATTATTTATTCTCCTTAACACTGTATCTCGTAAATTTACATATTTTGGGAAGTCATTTATAGTGATCATTAGCACTGCATGCAGTTGAAAATTTCCAATTTTATAAGAATCGTACACCCTAATACCATCCTCCCATAGAAGTTTCAAATCATCAATAAATGGTGAAAACAAAACAACGATATCATTTATGGGTAGCTTCGGACCACAGATAATTATACTCATCATGAAATATTTGTGCTTCATACAAACTTTAGGAAATAGGTTGTAAATTACCAAAAAACAGGCCATGAATGATGTGTGCTACTGAGGGTTCGGTATGGATTCATTCCATCTGTTAACAACCCTAGTTTAAGATTTCTAATTTCATTTTTAAATGAAGGATACTCCTCATAAATTTTCTTAATTTGTGGATAATTTGTAGGATGATGTATTTTTCCATCACATATCTGCTCATGAGCATGCCATATTATAATTTTTACATCTTGTGAATTATCAAATAAATGTTTCATATGATGAATTATAGGAAGATACCAAAAATCATTGGAAGGGATCTTTGTAATCTCTATATCAGCCTGTGATTTTTATTTCAACTAATACTGTGATGTCCCACATTTTGGGCACTCTGACAGAAATTCATATTCCTTCCTATATATCGTACTTTCATTCGGATAGGCATGCATTTTCTTGTATCCCAATCCCATCAAGCATAATATTTTCTTGGCCTTATAATATGAATCTGTAAGATCCTTTTATTTTAGATGAATGCCTCTCAACAATTCTAGCAGCTCTGTAAAACATCAATCACTCCATCCATGTTTCACCTTCAGGTTAATCAATCTTAACACCACTGAAAAAACCGTAAAATACCTACTACCAGGATACAATGGTTTTTTAGCATCACCATATAGATGAAAAACTGTCATTTATATCTCAATTTCTTCTACTGTAATATCACTGATCATTTCTTCTATTCCATCTGAGTTACCATCTTGAAAATCATCATCATCAGTAGATCCGACATTCTATCGATTTTCGCCATGCCAAATCCAAGTGTTGTAACTTGGATTAAAACCATGAAAAATCATATGGTCTTCGATATCTCTACTCTTCAACTTCTTCATATTCAATCATTTCAGGCATGGACAGAAAAAAAATGTCACCTCTTGGAACATTTTTTTTGAGTATTCTGAAAAGAAAAAACACCTTCCTCATATTCATTATTCATTTGATGTGTCGTAACCCAACATTGACTAATTATTACCTATTAAAAATATCAATATTATACATCTTGGTATGATAAGAAAAATATATATTTATATGAAAAATATCATAATTTGAATGTAAAAAAATTGAAATATTAACCAAATATTGGCGTATTTGAAAAAAATATGCATGGAATTTATTTTAAAAATAAAATATAGATAGATATTAAAATTTTAAATTAATCTTGGATCCTTTCATCAGAAGGTACACAAATGAAGGCATCCTGATTAAACTGGATACCATATTCACCATTCCGTATAAAATAAATATGTAGTGTTAATATTAAAATATGTATACATTCACTGTTGAAAATTACACATATCCCAAAAATTTGAAACACTTGTTATATCCCACAATACCATTGGGATGGAATACCCCTACAGTTTCACACACTATTGGCATATTGGTTGTTGAAATAGCCATATACCAATGATTCTACAGGAACCATTGGTATAGACTACCTCAAGTTAAAATTTTCCAATGGTTTCAATGAAACTATTGGGATATATATATTCCAAGGGGGTTTAAATGGGGTTTGGGGCTATACAGGGGGTGGTGGGGCAGTACAAGGGGATAAGGACTATCCACGAGGGTAGGGCCCTTCCAGGGTATCTTAGAGGGAAGGGGTGTCTAGGGGTAGGGGTTGTCCCTATGTGTTTCATTTAAATAAATGATTCATTTTCTTATAGATTGAAATACAGGAAATTAAACATAGTTTTTCTAAAAATAATCGTCATGAAAAAATTTAAAACCAAGATTTCAATTTTACCAAAGAGACACACCACAATTATGGAACATAATAAATAATGACATAATGAGGGTAATGGGTAAGTAGTATTCATGTAACCATAGAGAATGAGGCACCAAGATTATCATCCACAAATAAACAAGTGTTATATAAAACGGTAATACCTAGGAGATTAGGGGAAAATCTAAAACATATTCGATCCTAATCCATCCTTTTGGCATTCCTGATGCGATCAAACAACCCTAACGCATGAGGGGAACCATCCCCAAAGTAGAGTGTGTTTATAATAAGTGTCAATTAGCCAGAGAATAATCTTAAACTAGTTCAGCAAGAATTCTAGAGTAATCCACTACCAATTCTAGGTTACCATGTTTTTTCAAAAATGGGGCTGATCCAAGGAGTATCAAATAATCATTCATACATAACGAATAAGAAAAAGACACTCATAATATAGACACCCTCAAGAATCAGCCCATAACACCAGTCCAAGGAATTCCCCTTGCCTTAGGCCCATCAACACACAATGGAAGTCCTATAACAAGGATATTATCATTCCGTTTAATAATGATAAGGAAAGAGACACATTCCAATGTGAGTTTTCTAAATAAAACCCACTTTTTGAATGTGCCAACCGACCAACACCCATTATTTAAAAAAAACGCTTTCAAATGTATCCAAACACACAATTTAGGAATCCATGAAATATTTGAAACACATTTGAAAAGGAACAAAATCATTTGGAAATAATAAAACTCTTATAAGGGCCAACCATGCTATTAATCAAACACTTGTTGTGCAGGGCTCTGTAAAATAATTCCAAAAAAAAATTCAATGGGAATGCAACTTGATTTAATTTAACTAATCCTTCAAAAAGTTATATATTTTTTACAAGAATAAAATTAAGGTATAAACATCACGAAATCAATTATTCTTAAATTTAAAGACCAATACATAGGGAAACCTACATCAATCCAAGACGTATTCAATGATGACCACTCAAAATGGCTTCAAGAAGGTCCAAATGAGGTAGGAATGCAAAGAAGAACCGTAACAAGAAAAAACCCAAAATTTAGAAACAAAGATACCTGAAACATAGAATAAAGGAACCATTGACGAAGAGCAACTAAGATGAAAAATAATTAACGAAGAAGCGGGAGAAAGAGGATATTATATTGAAAATTTCCCCCCCAAACTTGTAGAACCCACTTAGAATCACCATTGGAAGGTGGTGAGAGGCATGGAGAAGATGAGGAGGAGACACCTAGGGTTTCATGTTCCAAATGGGGGAGAAATAGGCATTTGGTGTTAAAATTCAGAAGGGGGAATGGTAAAAAATACATTTTTAAAGAACTCGGGAACTACACATGGTTAGGTTGCACCCCTTAAACACCCCCACCCCTAAACAGTACCCCAACTCCCTCAAGATACCCACCAACCCCCTAGACACCCTCACCCCCTAGATTCCCCTTGCCACCATGGACAACCCACCCACCCCTAGACACCACCCCACGCCCTAGACACCCCCCCCACTTACCCTAGAAACCACGCCCCTTATCCTACCCACTAGGACACCCTCAACCCCCTGAAAAACCCCCTCACACCCCTCGACCCCACCCCATTCCCTGGACACCCCTACACCATTGGGAATCCCCCTCACCCCCACCCGAGACACCACCCCACCCCTACCCCATTGGACACCCCTCTAGACACCCCCACACCCCCTTGACACCCCCACACCTAGAAAACCCCATCACTCCCTGGACACCACCCCCAACCATGGAAACACCCTGGACATGGCCACCCCCTTGGAAAGCCCCCAGCCTCTGGACCGCCCCCAACCCTCTGGACACCCCAACCCCATGGACACCCCCACCCCCTAGACCCCCATACCCCTTTAGACAGCCCAATTACCCATAGACACCACCCCCACCCCCTAGACACCCCCACCCCCTTGGACACCCGCTGGACAAACCCACCCCCCTAGACGCCATCACCCCCTTGGATAGCCCCCATTCAGCTGGACATCCCCCAACACTCTGGACATCCCCCACCCCCTACACAGCCCCCATCCCTCTGGAGACCCCCCCCCCACTATGGACACTGCCACCCCCTGGACACCCATACCCCTTGGACATCCCTCTCACCCCCCCCCCCAACACACACACCCCCTAGGACACCCCTAACACCTTGGAAAACCATCTCACCCCCCTGGACACCACCCCGACCCCCTTGGACGACCCCCCCCCCCCCCCACCAGACATCAACCCAACCCTCTGGAACCCCCCCCCCCCCCCATCCCCAGGGACAACCCCCCATCTCTATGGAAATCCCCCCTGGACACCCACACCCCCTAGACACCCTTGCCCCCTTGGAAATCCCACTCACCCCCTGGAAAGCACCCCCCCCCCCCCTCACCCTCCACCCAACCCCTGGACACCCCTACGCCCTTTGACAGCCTCCTCACCCCCCTAGACACCCCACCCCCTTTGACTCCCCCACCCCCCTCGGACAACCCCCACACCCACTGGACACCACCCACACCCCCATTGACACCCCCAGGACACCCCCACCCCCTGAACTACCCCCCCCCAACCCCCTAGAAACCCCCACCCACTTGCACAGCCCCCACCCCCTTGGAAACCACATGTATGTGCACACACACCTGAAAGAACACACAGAAATCATAAACATGTCTGATATCACTTCCATAGGTTTATTTAACCAGAAAAATATTCGTATTGTATAAATAAACACTACGAAACGTACCATGATAGCAGGAACAATAAAAAATAACATCTGAAAAAATTAGTTTAGTGCATGGGAAAAAATAAAAATTGAAACCGAGCTATGTGGTGCTTACTTGGGTGTTGTGATTCGACCTGATAGATCTGATGATAATAAATATGAAGAATGATTTTGGAAAAATGTGGATGGAGGGAATGGCTTTGATGAATCGTTTCTAGGTTTTCTGTTCAAGAGAGATGAGTCGAAGGTCACCCGATGGAAGAAAATAGAATGACTGAATACAGGGTGTGATAAATCATTTAAAATCATTATCACGTATGATATTTAATAACCGATGTGGTAAACTATTTTTTTATAACATCGGTAATTTAATAACCAACGTGGAAAACAATTTATCAAGATGGTTATAATATAACGGACATGATAAATGTCACTTTATCATGTCTGTTCTTTTGGTAACTGACGTGATAAATTATCATTATTATCTTTATCATGTCGTTTACTTTATACCCGACATGATAAACCGTCGAGATTCAATATATCACATCAGCTATAAAATATCTGATGTCATAAATCCAATATTAGTTTTTATTACGTTGGTTCTAAAATAACTGATTTGGTAAATCATTTTTTATAGATTTGGACGTCGGTTATATAGAACTAACATGAAAAATACCAATGAGTTAAATGTTTTTTCCACTAGTGTGTCATTATTTAGTTAAAAATTTTAATCGTAAATTTTTATAATGGAAATATTTAGAATAAAATAACTCTTTTAAATAATAAACCTATTTATATCCTAAAAATTGAGGTGATGGATAATTTCTTCCCTAAAAAAATATTAATTATAAAAAACACATTTTATAAAAATAGGTTATTACTCATTACATGTTCAATTGTTGAAATTAATATCTCATGCACATATAAATATTATCTGATAAAATAATTTTTTTATTTTGAATCAGTTGTAAATTTTTTTCATAATGTAATTTTGGTTTTTATACATTAAAATAATGTTACTTTGGAAAAAAACTGCATACTATTATAAAATATAAAATAGTAGAATACATAATTATAGTGTAAAGGGACTGAAAAGTTTTTAAATCATGCTAAAATTTTAATTTTTTATATATTATTAACTTATATTATATCAGGAATAAATTCATTAATTCGTAATCCACATGACATGCTTAACATGAAATCTATTAATATAAATTGGTTATAGTTACAAAAATAATGTTTTCCCCACATTTAAAACAGGCATCTCCCAACCGCTTCAATTCCATTAAAACATTTAGGTTACTATTCAACAATAATCCATTATTATTTAACATATATTCTTAAATCACTATCTTAAGCTTCTTGTCCCAAGATATTGGACAAATTATTCCATTTACATGTACTGCGTCAAGAGAATTTTCGAAATATCAAAGTAAGTAATTCACACACTCTAAACATTTTCCATCACTATATTTATCCTTTATATTTGTATTAATCATTAGGAAATTATAAAAAAGTATTTCATATATACGGAAATGTTTTTATGTTTGTGGGATATATATCTGATGCACGTCTATCGTAGGGCATGTCAAAAGCGTATTTTTATGTTTTCCCAATGATGTATAGAGGCTGACCAGTGTCATCTTACTTGAGGAGATTTCTCATTCCATTCACCTACATAATCTAATTTACCTAAGAAGTAATTATTATTTTTTATTTTATGATTTAAAAATTAAATTGAACATTATAAAATTTTTGAAATGAAAAATAATAGGCAACTAAAATTAAATTTTAAATTACCGTGCAATGATAAACAAAATGGAATTATGGAATAAAGGAAGTTCCCTGAGAGAAAATTTAGGGAGAACATTCATTTACCAGCTTCAAATATTGTTAGTGAACATACCCCATCATATATGTGAACACCTTATTATACCACAGTTATAAATGAAAAGTCTACTTAGCGATCGCAAGAAATTCCTCTCTCAATCCCACTTTAAAATGTGATAACAACACTACCCATCTATTATGACATGGTAAATGAGCTAATCAGTGATCATAATGAATTATATCATCTATGTTATCCCTTTTTTGAAAATCTTTCAAAAGGCACAACTTTATTTATTTTATTTTCATTTTGTTTCAAGGAGGATGAGCTGAAAATTGAATACAATAAATGAATGAAAATTCAGGACCTTGATTTTTGGGATGGAAATGTATCATAAATTATTGTAGAATTAGGAATTCATGATCATCTCCTTTTTTTATTTTTTGGTAGGGGATATGGATGAAACAAATAAAGCACAATTAAATGATTAAACATACCAAATAATCTTAGTATCGACTACCCAAAATATTGACACACACCTCGCACCACCCATAAATGGTACACGTCCCAATGAAAAAACATGAAAGGCCCTTCCCCCACACTCAAACTAGAAATATCCATTCAAAATTATTAAAAGTATAGGTAGGGAATGAAAAATTGGCTTTTAATGTGACTTAAAAATCTAACGAAATTCATGGAATATATTGGGTTATGAACGATAAATGTAATGGTGGGTCTTGAGATAAAATGTTTCTAGCCAAAATATGCCCCAATAATTTCAAATACATTACAAGAAATCCAATGATTGAAAGAGAATTTTCAAAAATTATAGTTATCACACAAAATTCAGGTTTCCTTCAAGAAAGTGTGTGTATTAGGATGAATATGTAAATGTGGTTCAGAATATTTTAGAGGATTGGAAAAATATTTTGAGTCAGAGTTTCATGGGAATGGATTTCAAAAATTAGTCTTACTCATAAAAATCCTTGAAAATCCATTTCAAGGAAAAATAATTGATATCAACAATCATTTAAATTACATTATTTCAAAAATAATTTCAACTCACTCCAAACCAATTGATGTGTGAAAAGTGATAAGAATATTAACTCAAGCTCAAAAATTTTAAAATATATTATAAACAAAAATGAAAATAACACATGAATAACTAGAAGGATGAATCCCCCCCACCACTAAAATTTTACAACCCCTTATTTCAATACACAAAAATATAAATATAAAGGTATAAAGACCTAGGGAAGGAAAGATACAACATGATATTATTTTTTAAGTGGATTCCTTGAGTTATGCTCCTAGAAGATACCACTTTAAGACTACAAGAATGTAATGAAAATAAATCAGAAAAATAAATAAAAATAAATTGAATGGGAATAGAGAAGTGATAATTCTTGTTTTAGACCCCCAAGAGGGTGCTAGGCTTTTACTACCACTAGTTATGATGTCATAGCAGATTATCCCAAATCATAAAGTGGGTGTGGTTTCACTGAGTTGAACCACCACATTTATGTTTTTTCCAAAGTCCATGAGTAAACACTAAAAGTATAGAACCTCAATGTAGATAAGAAAGATCCTAACCCCGTGAGAGAATAAAGATGTAATTTGAGGTTAGACGTGGGAGGGAATAGAATATATAAGTCCTCCTTATTGACTTCCATTGTTTCTTCCTCTATATGGTATGAAAAATGTTGTTGAGGAAGTAGTCGCACCACCACTTGTTTTTCCATATCTTCTTAATAATTCATCGCTACTTGGGATGTCTTGTTTTTAACATCCACTTTATGATCCATTTGAGTTGTATCAAAAATTACAATAAAATAGAAGTTAAGAAACTATTTATCTTAAATTATAATAAAACATGATTAGTTAATAAAGAAATATTCCCTTTCAAATAATCCAACTTGGTAATTGATCTCTTTAGGCAGGACCATTGAAAACTAAATCTCAGAAGGTGTTTCTTGTTCCTTATCTTCCAAATCAAGGGAGAGGTAGAAAGTGTCAGATAAATCATTATCATGGATGGGAAGATCATTTTTCATGTTATCCTCAACAAATCTATTCCAAGATTCTTCCAAAAAATATTGATCTCCAATTAGTGAATCAATTGAAATGTGTACTTTCGGGACCTCCTTGATTAATGGTTGAGTTCAGGATGAAGTGATTAGTTCCATTATGATGTTCTTTCTCACTCAACTCACGTTATTTAACATAAAAAATGATTGGTGAAATATCTTCCACCATTCGTTCCTGCTCAGGTTCTGACTTAGGTTTGGTTATTCTTGGTACGAGTGTAAATATTCAGCAATCTTATCTATTTGGATCTCCATATTTTTACCTTATCACTAATCCTTTGAAAATGAGTATCAAGATCATTTTAAACATTTTCTTACACATGAAATTGGTCAGTTAATGCATAATAATCACAATTTGAATACATCATTAACAAATAATATTGTTTAATGCATTTATTTTAATTTTATGATTTATTATGTTTTTAGTTAAAATATAAAAAGAATTTGAAAATAGAAAAAGTTAATAAAACTACTAATTAGATCCCAAAAAATGGTGCCAGTTTTGATGCATGCATATCATAAGGCATGGAAAATGTGTATTTTTATTTTTTCTTAGTGAAACATATAGGATGACCTGGGTCATCGCACTTAAGGGGCTTTCCCAGTTCATTCACCTACTTATTAAAATTCACCTAAGACATAATTATTTTATTGGTTTATGATTTAGGATATAAATTAAACATAATAAAATAATTGAAATGAAAAATAATATGAAACTAAAATTCAATTATAAATTACCCCGAACATGATAAATAGAGTTAAATTATGGAAGAAAGGATGTTCTCTCGAGTAAAAATTCAGGGTGCACCTTCATTGTCTATCTTAAAATATTCTTAGTAAGCACACTACATCGTATGTGTGAACACATTATTCTACCCTGGTTATAAATGAAAAGTCTACTTAATTATTTTCAAGCACACCCTCCATCCACCTCCTCAATCAAGGGAAAATTGTTGTGGATTATGATGTTAAACATTAGACGACCATAGTAAGGATTACACCCACTATAAATTATCCTTCAAATTTACTGAATGAAGAATAAAAACATGGTCTTTGGTTCAAGGACCTGATTACTCCCTTGGGATAATCCTTGGATTAATTACACGTGATCAAGAGTATCATAGTTCACGATGGTATGATGTGAAGACGAGATGATGGTGGATGGTTGGACACAATAATAAAAACAATGATTTAATTTATTAGAAATAAAAATTATAATTGAAAACTAAAACAAAAATAAAGAAAATAAAAAAAATAAAAATACAGGGGGAAGATTTGTGGCCAGCATCCCTCAGCTGAGATCTCATACTTAGTGCCTTGAGGAATGGATGGATAATGGGATTATTTTGGGAGGAGGTGAGGGCCTCATTTTATATGTAGAATTTTGTAAGCCGAAATATTTCATGTTGTTGTCCAAATAAATGGACAATTACTGTGTGGACCCCTTTATAGAAGTTTTTAATTAATATGTTGGCAGTTCACCCTCAAATGATCGGCTCATTTGGACTCCGGATGAATGAGTTATGAATTTTTCAGTGGAGGTTTCATTTTCTGGACGAAGCATCCATGAATGTTCCTCCAAAGGAATAACATTTCATGAAAGCCTTAATTAACAACAAAATTGGATATGTTTAGGTCGATTCGTGGTTCTGTTACAGTGGTGGGGTCCACGATATCCGCTCGGAAAAATTGTATACATCATGGAATTTTTAATCCCTTAAGATGACTGAATCAACTCCAGGTCCAGTAGACAAAGTTGGTGGAAATAAAATAATAATTCCAAAAAAATAGTATTCAATCAATTTGAAATTATATATTAAAATAAATGAAAAAATACCCCTATAATAAAAATCTGTCCAAATTAGAGATTTAACCACCTTTTGCATTTAAGTTCAAATTACCACTAAAATCTAAAAATGTGACAATTACCCATACAATAACACTATGGTGGGATTATAAAAAATGATTTAATGTATAAAATATATGAAAATGTGAGCTTCAAAAATTTCTTCAACCACTTTCCCCCTTCCCATTAGAAAATTAGAAACCTCAAAGGTGTCTATGTGTGCACAACCTTCTCCAAAACACAACATGTTTTATTATAGTTAACCAGCATAAAAGGAATGTACTCATGGGTAATTTAATATATCAAAATTATATTTATGAAATATTTTATGATTTGAAATAATAACCAATATTACATCCTTCCTTCATTCTATGGGAATTTACTAAATCGTCCTTGCATACGAGAATACTATCATCGCCAATGAACTATGTATCCCGCCTTTTATTAATTACACTCATAGATGGATATAATATTGGTTTTTAGGGATAAATATATATTTTTCTGAAATTATTAATGTTTCTTTGGGTCCAATTGGATAACCTTTTTACAATTTGAGCAATAATCATTTGTTGTATATTCAACTTTCCAAAAGAGCATACTAAGAGAAAACATTTA
Organism: Viscum album; assembly: GCA_963277665.1. Classification (NCBI taxonomy): domain Eukaryota; kingdom Viridiplantae; phylum Streptophyta; class Magnoliopsida; order Santalales; family Viscaceae; genus Viscum; species Viscum album. The sequence goes on from OY728120.1 coordinate 2,131,848,795, forward strand.
TTTATTATTAAAAAATAAAAATCCTATAATTAATGTTATTCTAATAATTATTTTATATTATATTATATTAAACTATTAAATATATAATATGTTCAATACCATTATTTTATATATATATATTACAAAAGAAATACTTCATAATCATCCATTAAATATTTGTTGTTCTTGTTTGGGTTAGTTGAACCATCTACTAGAATAATGCTACAAATTTTTATCATAGATGAATATAGGAATTAAATTGATAGGAACATATAAAATAATTAATTTTATATTTTTATTTTTATTTTTATATAATTTTAAAATAAAAAAATTTATCATTATTTAAGAAAACTTACTTTTTCGTAATGAATCATCGAAACATTTTCATCACTACATTCATCATTAAGGATCATAACCCAAAATTACAATAAATTAAATTATAACAAAATGAATAATATTTAATAATCAATTAAAATTTCTTTGAGAATTTTAGAATGATGAACTATTCTTAATGAAAAATTATCCACATCTCTTTTTGAAAAAATTCAATACAATCAAAATAACAGACACCCAATATAGAAAATATATAAAAAATCACAAATATACATGTAGAGAATGATTATAAAGGAATATTATTATGGTTATTAGATATAAATAAGGTTATAAAATAACATATTAAGATATTAATGTTTTTTACACCAGGTTTTAGAGAACATATTACTATGTGAGAATATAAGTGAATGGGTTTCTTGTCTCAAATTTAATTTCTTGAGATATATTTAATATTATCCACCAAAATAAAATTGATATAGTGTGATTTATTCATAATGAATTTATTTTTCTTAAATTGTGTAATAAATGGGGATTTAATATCCTAATCACTTAATTAACTTAAATGTATTCTGATTCAAAATATACCATAGCGGATAGGGATTTTGATAAAAATGTTACTCCACCTATAAAGGTTTCAATTTCAATGTTTTTTCCAATAAATAAAAATTTAGAAAAATAATACATTTGGAAAATTAGTATTATTTCTAAAAACCCAACTCATCTTCTTTTTAAATTTATGGTGTTATTTATGTCCCCTTAAAATTTCATATTTTACATGAAGTGTTTCATGTAAGTGAAACTGACCTCATTGCTTCCTCTCATTCAGGAAACTCCATTTCCATATCTGTATTAACTTGATGCTTTTGAAGGTGTCATTATCTATCATTAAATTATTTAATGAAGTAAATTTATACAACTACAACATATTTTAATTAATTTAAATAATTTTTTTTACATTTTCTATTAGTACCATTTTCATCAAAATGATAGAAAATTTGTTTTTTAACAATTACATATGAACATGTCGTTCCACCACTATTTTCATTTTATGTAAATATTTATCTATATGTTTTTATGTTTTATAAAATATATTATTATTCTCATAGGTTTAGAAATTATTTCTACTAAAATTCATCCAAAAGATTAAGAATATTTCGTATTTCTAAAGTTTTTTTCTAAAACATATAAAAAGTGATTTTAGTCAAACTCATAATCCATTGATGAACCTTATTATTAATAGGGGATATTCAAAATATGATACCATATATCATCGTTCTACGTATGGATTATGAAATATTTTTTTCAATCTTTCAATGTATCTATCAAAAATATTTCATTACCCAATAAATAAATGTTTCTAAATCAAATTTCTCTTTCAATACCTTCTCCCTATTAATAATCTTTTTTTGATTACATTTATTGAAAGTTTTTTAACCATTATTTCATTCATAAATTGATTCAAAAATTTATTAAATTAAATATATACCATATATATATGTTTTTTAAAAACGACATGGATTATTATCTTGATTATAGGGTAATTACTAACAAATTGTTAATATCTTCGGATACCTATTTATTTTCAAAGGGTCATGTTAAGATTATTGATGTGATTAAGAATATTTTACTTATATAGTTCAATTTTTAAATGATATGAAACCCATTCTATTACCATGTTTTTTATGTGATGAATGAACCCCATTTTTCTACAAGGGGTATTTTTAATGTGGGGAATAACACCGTTTTTATAGGGGCTCTTTATGATGTGATAAGATAATTGTTTTCTTGATGCACACATATGTATGGATGATGACATGTGGGTCCCATTTCACACCACCCCCAATGAATTAGTTATTGTTTTATATCTCATGAAATAATATATTTTCAGTAGTAATTGATATTATCAATGAAAAAATCGTAATCCGTCTTGGTTATTCTCAGAAAATAAAGGGTGAAACTTCTAGGATATGATCATAAATGAAAGGGTGAGACATCATGGATATGATCAAAATAAGATGATATTATATGCTAATGTTTATGACATAGTATTATGCTTATTTTAATTACTATCTTATACTCTTAGTATGTTTTTTATTGAATAATGTTTCCACACACTTTGGATTAATTTCTTAAATTGCACCATTACTTATTCCATGTTTTTAGATCATCATTTTTTTGAAATATTTTTATAATTTATCTTAATTAGAAACATATGAAAATATTATTATCATCTATTATCATTGAATTCTCTCACTTATGTTTATCCTTATTGGTAGTTTTATCTTATTATCCCTTATGCTTCTATTTCCTATGGTTATGATGAAATGTAATACATAATATGTGTATAAGATGGTATATTATAAGTAATATTTGTGGGAGATTTTGAATTATTATTATGTATTAAGTAGTTAAAAATTTCCATTTTATACAAATAACATGGGTTCCGTTATTTGAATATTTTTTCTAACTCTCAAAAAACTAAAAATAAAAAGTTCATTGGAATGTAAATGTAACATTATTAATGAACAAATAGGTAATTAAGGATGTCTATAATATCCATTATCTATGGTATGTTATTTTGAGATATATATAGGATTTAAGGATGAAGAAACCTCAGTTGGTATTAGTGGAGTGTATATATAAAATTATAAATTATGATTTCAATAGTTGAAGAAAAGTTAAGAATTATAATGTACATTAAGGATTGATTGAATAAACATGAAAATAGATTTAGAAGAATAGATAAACATTTATGTTGGTTATACTGAATATTTTATATTGATTAGAAATTCTGATGAGCTAAAATTACAAAAAACCCTTGTAATAATCATAAGTATGGGGTAACATATTAATGTTTTGGTAAGATAGAGATTGGGTGGTTATCCTAAACATAACATCCATATCTGGATACTAAAAGGGTATTTTGACACTTGCATTGATATACCAAGGATTAATAGCCCTGAAAATGGTGTGTTGAGTATTAACTAAATTGTAACCTAGTGCATGACCAAGTGACCTAACTATACACTACGTTTTACACACCTTGGGGATGTTCTTTGGTTAATAATATTCCCAATAAAATACATTTTTAATAATTTATCATGTTAAGAAATTAGGTTACGAAATATGAGAATACCCAACATAAATAATCCATAATTGAATAGCCTGGTATTTATGTTTATCTATTAGATAATTTATTAATTTCTTTGAGTAAGTCACAATGATGATGAATTTTCATATATAAAAATAATTATATAATTATTTTAATGGTTCACCACCCAATATTAACATCTATCAGTTTTATTAATGGTTGATTCCCAAAATGAACCAAGTTAAAAATGTATGTGATGGATAAGGTAGTGATTTTACCAATGGGAAAACAAATGGGACAATGTTATATTGATAAATCATGTAAATATTCAAAACCATATAATAATAATTATGGTTAACCACTTGAAAAAGATTAATTTCCAAATAGTAATAATGACTAGGATGGTGGAATCTCATGAGACATTGGCAATGAATTTGATATAAGAAAGGAGATTTAATTTAAAATGTGTAAATACTATGGGAGGACTCACGCTGGGAGTTTTCTAAATGGAATTGGATATTTTTATATGTTATATATGAGGTCATAGAGAAAATAGTTTCCATGAAAAATAAAAAACCTTATTATTAATGATTAATTAAAAAAAGAGTTCATACAAAAGTACCATTGATAAATAATTATATTATATGTCATAAAATATGACATTTCTTAGATGATCCCCAAAATCAATTATGAAATGTGAATTTATATACAACCAAAACTATAGAAGAAAGTACTGAAAATGAATTTGAGGGACGAATGCTAAACATACACACAAAAAAATATGAAAATTTTATTTAATTATTCTTAAACCTCCTATTTTATACAATTAATTCTTTTTATTAACATGAAGCCTTCATCCTGATGTTTATATTCCATAAAAATCATGAAAAAAATAAATTATTATTTCAATTTCATATCATACGTGTACCTCTTATCTGATAAAGGTTAAATGTTCCTTATAAAATCAAAGTATACTTCATTTAGTAATATTTTATGTGATATTAATCATATATTTTCTCTCATAACATAGAGTCAATAATTATTAAAAAAATAGGAAAATTTCATCCAAAAAATTCTGATGATGACCTATTAAAATAATACTGACTATAACGTCCATATAAAAAATTAATCCCATTATGTTGCGATATATATCACACATGGTGAAGGAATGAAATAAATATTTGTTATATTACTAATATGAATTAAATTTTGAGATCACTAGTTTTAATAGGGATAGAGAGGATGAAATCTCAATTTGAATTAACTATATAGCCATGTATGACTTATTTAAACCCTTATATATTTCATTAGTACGTAATAATAAAAATTAAGAGGATGTAATTTATTTGAAGGGGATATTATAACCACCCAATATTTTACTATATAATTTCTTTTAATAAACATTATTATAGGCAACTAGTTTTAGATGGAACGCTTAATAAAAAAGAAACTATGATATATAAAAAAAAATTCACCCATTATAATATAGTCAGCAAATTATTTAGTCTAAAACGAAGTAACCATATTATGAAATATATGAACAAAAGGAATGAAATTGAATCAGATAGTAAAAGTTTCCCTTATAAATCTTTTTTATTAGAACATGACAAAGTGGTAGCTTTACTAGTTTATTATGTTGATAAATACCCATATGTCCATTAACAATTATGGTATGAGATTAATTAGATGATAGAGAAATGAAAACTCACAGAAATGTATATGAGATTTATGATAGAAAAATCCCCACCCACCCCTATTTCTATGGTTTACCTTATTCTAAAATAATATGTATAGAAATTTATGGACTATATAACTAGAATATTGGATGATATGATAAGATATTTATTAATTTAATAAGATATTTGTTACATGGATTCTACACAGTTCACATTTTAAAATTTATTAAAAAAACGTTATTTTTTATAGAAATGGTTTTTTATTTGAATTTTTTATTTTTAAAATAATTGATAAATTTTAGAATTTGAATTAGAGAAAATAATTTCATTTTTGGACTTATAATTTCAAAATATTTATTGATATGAATTTAATTATTGTTTGGAATTTTTTTTAAGAGTAAATAGTTAAAAATATAATTTTTAAAAATTTATATATTTTATGTCTTTATAAAAATATGAGAAAGAGATATAATTTTATAAAACCTTATATTTAATGACTTTATTTTTTGGATTAAAAAATTATATTATTTTAAAAAAAATTAATTATGCTCGGATTCATTAACGGATATGGGGGCCCATGGAGCCTCTATGTTGCTATATTAAAAATAGAAAATTAACAACATCACAGAGATGAATTTTTTTTTAAATAATGGAATATTTCAAAAAAATTATATCATATGTTAAAAATGAGAAAACCATAAAATTAAAAAATAGGTTTTCATTATTTTTGACATATGTTTAGTCGACATCAGTTTTTTTGGTAAAGTATAGTAGTCTATGGATTAAATAAATTAACGTAATAGATTAATTATAATTAATATTTAATTATTGGACCCTATAAAATATTTTTTATATATCCCCCTTTATAAAATATCACAGTGTTATCCTTATAACCCGTGTGGATTGAAGGGATGGAGCGAGAGTACTGGTGGTGAACACATTTTTTGGTGATCATAGGGTTGAGCATCAACGATGAATGAATGTATTAAACAAGGAATCCAGTGAATAATGTAGTGAATCAAATCAATATAATAAATGTAGAAATGTTCTTCACTAATGATAAATCCAAAAAAAAGAGGTAGGGAATTTTTTATTTTATTATTTCCTAGTTACTTTCTTCTAAATGAACCTCCACTAATTCCCTAGAAATTAATTTAGGCATTGTGATTATTGATTAGAAATTTGATATTTCTATTCCTAGATTTGGGAATTTTTTATTCAATTATTGGTTTTGGATAAATTTTGTATCCTCCCCAATCATCATATTTGGAAAATGATGAATAAATGGATATGCCTTTTATGAGATTCCGAGTTTTTTCATTTCGTTCTTCATCTGTTCTTCTTTGTTTGTTCCATATATTTTGAGTGGCTAATGACATGACTATAACTAGGAAACCAGTATTTTGAAATCACTATTTTTTTGATGGATCATTGGTGTGGGTATGGTTTTATAGTCGGATACATGACAAATTGATGGAGGGTATGTTGAGAATCCATTAATTGTATAAATTATGGGAGTTCTACGAGCCGGATCGAGAAGCTATCTCCAGAGGTGCGTCGATGGGAGATTTTCATCCAATGGGTGGCTGGAATCAAGCCATGAATGACTATTCAAGACTCATAAACCTATATGAAGGTGTTACAGATAAGAAACATGGTATAACCAACGTTTATGGTGATGTGGATGAATATTCATGGACATACTATCATTTTGTGATTCTTCTCATGAAATGATAGGTAGTTCAACAAATAAATATTATGTAGACCCATTTATGTGATGGATATGTTTTACGTGTAGAGATAAATATAAAACCCCTTTTTAGGGGACCACATGGTATTTTAACATTTTCCATGCAACTCAAATCTTATAAGGAGTTCATGCCTTGGAAACCATGTGTCCTTACACACTATGTGTGTAAGAGCACAGTCAGTTTCATTAGAAAGTGAACGTGCATGGGTAGATATCACTTGCTCAATTGTTGACATAACCATTAAATTTTTTGTTTTATAGTAACAAATCATGTATCCAGACAAACAAGTTATGAGAAACGGAAATAATAATGTAGTACCACAATTTTTGTTACACAATATGTACCCTTGTGTACCATGATATGTACTTTCCATAGAACCTCTTACCTTGTTTGTATCCTTCTTCGACGCATAGTTTTGGGCATAAAATTATCCCATTTTGAGTCAAGTTCATCATTTAAATAAATGGTTTCCATTGTTTTGGAATCATATATAAAACATGAGGTGACACATGGGGAACTAATCTAACAATGAAACTTCTTCAATAATACTGTTTAGTTTTTACTTTTATGTTATGTTGGGGTTAATACTCCCCTTACTCATCAGGGTATGATCCCCCCATATCTGATATTCAAGGAGGATTGGTAATACCACAAGATACAGAGGGATTGGGTCCTCTATCAATGTATTTTTACACCCTCATCATTGAGCTCTGGTGGGGATTGATCCCTCAATTGGATATTGTGCTCCCTTAGCTATGGAGTATAATAACGAGGATCATATTATCCAATTTTATTATTTAGTGATTACAACTAGTGGATAGAATGTTTTTGCCATATATTGAGACATATTATGATCATGTGAGTATCTCAGATTAACCCTTTATGTTTTTTCATGCTTCTACATGGAATGACCTGTTGTGTATTCCCTTTTATAATGAGTGTCGTCATCATAGAAAGTCCCATTGAATGAGTTATCTGAGAGGATTACTACCTTATATCCTTATGAAGTATCCCTTGGCTGGAATTGTGAAAACACCTCACATAGAGAGTTTGAGACATATTTAGATAATATATGGGATACCTTGTTTATATATCCCGTTATTGTTGATTTAGAGATGAATCCATCTTATATTCTTTGTGTTCCATGATTTCGAGGTTTCATACAAGTTATTTTCATACATACCCCTTTATAGGATCTTCCCACAGATGCCATGTCTTTTGTAGGTGCATGGAAAATTCATGAGAATTCTTCGATTTCTAGTATCATGTGTTGACTATTTGTTATAGTTTTACTACAGATGGTTCGAGAAGTTTTAACTTGATAACAATCACCTTATATTTGAAATATTACCTATTTTTATTTTTATGGTGGGATTGAATTTGTCCCATTTATTTTCTATACTATTTTTCATACTCTAAAGTGTTTTTATTTGATATGAATTCTTTTATAGTATGAATTATTATCTTTTCTAGATTATACTGGTGTGTGGAGATGTGTATGTGTTTACAGGTACTTAGGTGAAGGACTCTCATGTGTGAAATGTGTCTACCTGGAACTATTCACTTGTCCCTAGCCTACTCAGGGGAAGATTAGGGTGTCACATTTGGATTACTACTATCCAATAGGCCCTTATTGGTCTCGGTATAGATATAGTTGTATCAGAGGATGTCATTTTGGGACCATAGTTTATTTATATACTAGTTCTGAGAATTTTGTTTTGGAACATAAGAAAATGTTTTAAAATTTATCAAGTTCATCTCTTGGGATAGGAAAACCAGTAATGGTGTGGAAAATAATTTATCTACTCAATAAGAACCAAAATATGTAATTTTTAAATCATAACATGAATCAACCAGTTGTAGAGAATACATTGGTACATGCATCATATATGAAGGGGTTTCAGTTTCATTTCCTTCTTGAGTTGACTCCTAAAATATTATCTTTGATTATTCTATATCCTTATAAGAAACAAGTCCTAACCATTAAGAAAATTAGTTATGGCTACCATGGTAGGATCGTGATGGTTACCATCCTCATGATGAGGCATTAGTGTTTATAACTAGTCTTATGTTTACCTATTTGTGTGGATAGTGACTAATGCATCCTCCCATTGAGTATAATACATATGCACTCCCTACAGTTTAGGTTAATAGTCCCCATTTTGTAGAGAGTATTTTGATCAAGAAATAACAAATTTTGACACATATATGATAATTTTATTTTATAGGTTTCAAATACATAGACCATATGGGTTTTTAGATCATCTAGACCCTCATGTCGTACATGATTCTCTAGATTCTGATTCACGGGGTTTCCTCCTAGTTAGGACCCACCATGATGGTGTTAGAGTTGGTTCCCTAGAACGAAATTGGGATTACATTATGATAACTTTTATTCATAAATTTTAATATTAATAATATTTGATTCACATAATGATTAGTATTCTGTGAGACATAGTGTGTGATAATTTCATAAGAGTTGTTTCCACATTGAAATGTCATAGCAGTTCCCCGATATAATGTGAACACAGAAGTCCCATGACAATATTATTAAATATATTTTATTTGTCTATATGAAATTACTTTAAGGACACAAATGATTCAGTAAATATAGGGTGGATACATAGAAGAGCTTGATGTACCCTCTCATGGTGTAAGTCCATGGTAATTTCAAATATAGGATATTATGAGAATCAAACCTACTAGTAGGAAATACTCATTTATATGTGTCATAGGATTTTCTTATCTGTGGACAATTGTATTGATCCTTGAACATTAATATTATTATTAATGAGTATTAAATGTTGTGTACATTTATTTATTAACAAAATCCATGATGAAAATGTTCTTAGTTAGTTATGATAAGTTGGGTGTGTCACAAGTAATATTTCATTAATGTATAAAAAAATAAATTATTAGAACCTTCTACTATAAAAATGAATTTGATACCTCATTCTATTTTTTAGAAGTTAAAATTTATTAAAAATCCATGTCCATGGTTTTCTATAGGCTTGTTTGATTTCCCAGTACTAAAATAAAGATACATTGAGAACATTGGTTGATTACACCAGTATACAACATGATTGATTAGAGATATTGTCTTAGAGGGATTATATTACATAGTAAGCATTTTTAAAAATTATTAAGTTATTGTTGCATTAAATTATTTATCTATGGGATACTTATCATGTTCCTAGACACTTACGTTGTGAATTAGGATACTTCACCTAATGTTGCAGATAAAGAGGTTTCGATGTTGACACAGTAAGTGTATCCAAAATCTCTATTAAATAATTTATATTTTTTATTTAATTTCTAACAAGTTGAATAAAAATTGTTCCGAGAAATGGTTTAATAATTATTGAATTTTTATTGATCATTATATCCCCTTTCCGGTTATTTTAAAAAAAAAATTATGTGTACAAAATATTTAATAAATATTTAATTTCATTTTAGTGAATACAATACTTATTAATTTTTCATTGAATAATTTAGTGATATTTAATTAATAGATAAATATATATTATTGAAGACCCAATAAATATTGTGGAGGAATGGAAAAATGATTTTTTAGGTCTGGTATATATAATGAGTATTTTTTGAATAAATAATATTTAATTTTAATTCGCATGTTCAATGCATTTCACGAAATAAAATTATTATTATTATTTTAGAATTGCTGTTCTGCATGGGATTAGATATATAATTAATGTAACTTTTCCTATTATTTATTTCTAAACCTAGAAATATAAAATAATTAAATTATTTTTCAATAGAGACAATTCATTGGTTTTTTGTGCACAAAAAATCTAGAGAATCCTCTTGAATACCTAGAGAGTTCCCTTTTCCAAGATTATTCCCAAGAATAATGTGTAATATTCCTCTATATCCCACTCCCATTTTCGAAGAGATCAACAATAATTCTTGTTATGTGATTCATGTGGAAATTAATGGATAACGAAATAATAAATAGGATCTATCGAACTAGAACATGAAGATTTCTATAATGACGTTCATAGATTTGTGGAACACATGTGGATCACTGCTTGTGAGAATATTCTCTGGATTCATACAAAAAATGATAGTACAACCTATATCTATTGTCAGATCTATCAATGAAGAAATAATTCCTGTAAGGTAATTACATAATTAATTAAATTAATTTTAAATAATATGTGATGATCTTGTGCTTGGTTCCATGTTTTTATCCCTTATCAATTTTATTTGATTCAATTCCATTTATCATGGCATTTATCATCGTGAAATTATCTAGTTCATCGTCAATCATGAACAAAATAAATTTTGTGCATCACCCATTGTATTCTTTTTCTATTCTAAGAACCTTAAAGTCATATCAGTGGGGTAAAATAAATATTTATAATTATTAAAATATCATTGATGGATTTACACATTTTTAATTTTTTTTAATTCATGATAAATCATTTTTTAATCCAAACTGGGATATCTTCATATTCCCCTTTCTTTTCTCTTAAATATAATCAAAATAATATATTTAATTTATGAAATAAAATCAACAATCTCATTCGATGGAGATGTGTAATATGACTAGATAATATAAGATCTTGCGTTATGTGACTGAACTCCATTCCTTGTAGTATTGTTCAATGAACCAAGAATTAATTAGGAATTAATTCATGGAATTTTTTTAATATAAGTGGCGAATTTAATTATACACTATTTATTGACTAGGAAGTCATGTCACACTATCATCCATAGTACATGATGTGTAGCCCACATACATGGTGTAAGGTCTTTTAGTTATATATGATCCATGTATCTTCTTACACGGCCTACCTGATTGGTGACCACCTAACTTAGAGACCAAACATTGTGTATCCACGTTACATGACATGAAATAAAAAAATTTCATTTGAATGGCCCATACAATTAGTCCCTAGGTGTATTAATCAGATATATGGTGAGAACATTACATGTCATGTAACTGGCTTGTACTTACCATGTACATATACCAAATTTCATATAATTAAACATAATTTATTATACATTATAAACCTTATCAATTAGTTCTTATGTGTTTTCATTATTTTTATAGGACACATCATGTGTTGGATTTTGTAATATATCTATATATATATATTTATATATATATATTTTTGAGTGTTTGTTAGATCAACATATCATGTATGAGTCATAATATATTCTTCACTCCATGGGAATTGATGTATAACAAATGATTGAAAAAAAATATGATCTGTGATTTCATTTAGTTGATAATAGACATCATGAATATATGTAATATATTGTGTATGTCACATGTCACATGAGTAAATATTATTCTAGAATAATACATTTGGGTAGTTCCAGAAGGGTTTTCACCATGTTTCCTTCAGGTTACATTTATGTACATAGTTAATTTTAATGAAATTTATTTAATTTGTTTAATATTATTAGGAATGAGAATATGAAGGAAATTTGGATGAGAAATAAGATAAAATAATTGACCAATTAAAGAAGATAATTATATAATTTTAGTGACACATATCTTAAATAATAACATCTATTATTGAATAATAATTTTATTAAATGAGTAATTTGATGCATGATAATAGATTATCATGATCTTAGACCGATAACATTGTATGTGTTTATTTTCTTTTTAATTATTATATAATTAAATTCTTGGTTAATGGCTCGTATCACTTATTATTATCTAAGGGCATTGTTTCCCATGGGTTATTTTATGTTACTACTTCCCCATTACTACATATGAATTTAAAATATGTAATCAGTGGAGCTCCCAAGCTAGTTGAGGTTGTTCATGTTTTCCGTACAGGAGACCCAAATCAAAGAGAGATACATAAGTGTTTAGTTGGAATTCCATAACACAAAACTAACTTGGTTTAAGGTATTTTCCCCAAGATCGAGGGTTATTTTATCATCTTCTACATAAACTAACCATTAGTCGATGCTCATAATCATACCACTTTATTATTTTATTTTTATTAGGTTAAATGGTTTTTTCATTATTGATTTTTTTTTTCACGAACACATGAATTAATGAATTAACATTCATGTAATATTGATCTAAAATAAATTTTCTTATACATAAATATTTTATAATACTTTTTTCATCACATAATTAAATACTATTAATATTAAAAACATATAAATGAGATAATAATAGGAAATATCTTTATAGAAGATAAAATACATCAATTATATATTATGTTATCGTAATCCACCACTACTTTAGTTAAAATCTTACTATGGTTCAAAGTACATAACCAACCAATGTGGGGGTGCCTTTAATTAATTTATATTTCTAACATCATGTTTTCCATAGAACTAACAATGTTTACATCATGATTTTACTAAAAAAATAAGGATTTATTGTATTTTAGAGGCAATTGTTGAGAAATATACAAGTTAAGAATTTCAAGATTGGGGAGTCCACTCAACATATTAAGGAACTATGAGTTAATGTTATTGGCATTTGGTATACCAACCAAAAAATATTCAAATGACCTCACCCACCAATATTAGGATAATTAAAAGGGGAATAAGGATTTATTACACTATAATTTCCAAGTAACAGGATTTTCTAAAGCTAATGGTGAGGTATATTGTGTTTCAATAAATTAAAATTATATTATGAAATATAATATTTATTTATTTTTCTAAATTTTAATAGATAAAATAAAAATATGTTGCTAATATTATTTGTGGGAATAGAAATAAATTGATTCCAAACATGTCACTATTATCCATACATGAGAAGTACAACCTTCTCCTATGAAAAATTTTATACGAGTAGCAAAGGCACTTACGTGTTATTCATCTTCCTAGAAGGACATTATATGTATTGTAACAATATATTCTAAATGTTCCTTGAAATGAGGCTACTAATTAAGAGTTATCTCTCTATGAGTAACATATAAATGATTCTACTAATGTTTAGTAGTTCATGATATCATCTATGACCCTTGATCTTTTAAATCAACATGACGACATGTATTTGTATAGAATGATGTCTCACCTTCGAGATCACTATAATGACAAGGAAATAAAACAGAGATACGAGATCTACGATGAATTTTTTAAAATTAATCATATATATTATACACTATATGGGAATCATGTATTAAATAATATTTGACACATTGAACACTTACACATCTTAGGTATTAAATTTCCAGATTAGTTTCACACAGTACTCATAATTTCATCACTTCCCAAGACCTTATTTAAATTTATTATTATTAATAATATGAAAAATAATTATAAATTTGTTTAAAAACATATTTCATTAATTCCCAATGTGGATAATGAAATGGGGAGTAACACCACCTAGATTTTTTTGAAATATTTTTTTAATTAATTTAACCTTTTTCATTATTTTTATTTCACACAACACAAAAAAATTGCATATTTTATATTAAAACAATATGTTTGGAGTGTGTTATTCATTAAAAAAGTTAATAATGAATAGCTGAAAATTAAATTTTATCATTCTATAACGATAACATGGAGTTATATTGCATCACATGGAATAATAGCTTTTCTTTATGGCTTGCATAATAAGAAATTCCATGTTTTACAAAACAATAATATATTATTAAATTTTTTTATAATAAGATATAACCATGTCGTTAAATAGGAACATATGAAATTTATTAACTAATATATGAAAATATATGGTTCACACAAATACATGATGATTTAATAGGTTACCAATTAATTATAAATGAATATGAAATCCAATTTAATATATAAGGAAATATTGTTATTTTTATGGTCACAAATCTATTTTACCCGAATAAATTAAATTAAATTAAATTATTGAGTGGTATTATTGAAATATATATGTAATATATTCACGAAAAATATATTCATTCAATTAATATTTTAGACATTTGATAAGAACAAACCCAATTTTAATATAAAAACCCTATTTTTTATAAAGGGGGTTTTACCACCTTTTAATGATGAACCCATATTAAATTAAAATTTTTTGAAATTTTGTACATTTAATAAGTCAAAATAAAAATCAGGATTCAAATAAAAACATAAATATATGGTTATGATACTTTTTGGATGTTTTTATTTACTGTTTCAATTTTTATTGAATTGTTAAAAATATTTAATTTAAATTCAAAACGATATTTTCCTCGAATTATTTAATTGGGGTAAATTATATATTAAATTGGATAAAAAGTATAATAATATAAATTTTTTATAAATTTATCTAATTCAGTTCATTAGAACCTATTACAAATTTATATTGGATATAAAAATTCAATAAACATTTTATCATTATTAATTATAAAACCTGTTCTTTCATCCCATCAGTGGAATTAATTTTAAATTAATTTTTTCCACTTATGTGGTTGGAATTTGAAAAATGGATTCCATGTTTGGAATAGTACTAATTTATAATTTCTAAAACATTAAAAATATATTTTTACCAAACATATTAGTTGATGTAATTAAAATAAATTATATCAATTAAGGTAAAATTAAACATAACTAAGGACTAAAACATAAATTTAAGACCCAATATGACCTAGAAACTTGTAAAAGAGATTTTGGGTGGTCATATATCTAAATTATCCTCCATTGGAGTTAATTTAGTGTATTATTTGTTTCACCTGACCTGTGAAAAATGTGTATGAAATTCCCTTGTCAAAATATTATAAGAGTGAAACTCCTCCACTATAATAGGCCCCCTCTCCTCCCACCCCATAACACCGCCAAAACATCTTGGTTCAGCCAATATCTGCTCAAATACCATCCCATAAACCCTAAATTACTCCATGAATGATAAATTTGTTTATTAATACTTTTAATTAATCCATTTGGTACAAAAAATAGTTACCTGATTAAGAGGCAACACCCTCCCTCAGCTCTTTTTTTTATTTTTTGTCTCCACCCCCTCAATTCATCTAATTATAGGCTTACAAATGAAAACCAGTAACCTCATTACACTGAGATTTATTTATAAAAAGGGTTATAGCTACATATAGACACACATCCATCTAATGGGTAATGAACATACTCTTTATGTTTATTATGAACTACCACCACACTAAATAAGGATTGTTCATTCATCTATTACCGCCTAAAATGGGGGTAATTATGATGGAAAATTTAATTATATATGTTATATAGTATATTTATTTTGAAATTAATCACATTTAATCCTTTTAATAAACATATCATTAAAAATTATATTTGATGTAAATAGGATAATTTCGTTTAATGAAGTTTGGACTTCCACCATCTCAAAGTGATAGGGTTTATTCACACACACCATTGAATATATTAAGGATTGTTTTAGGGATCATATTTCATATATATGATAAAATAATTCTACTAGAATAGTGATATATATATATGTATATAAATATATTTCATTTTCGCTCTTTCTTTGAATACGAAAATTAAATGGAAACAATGTTCATGCATACATATGCCCTACTGTCTCCATAAAAATTGGATTACATTTAATAATTATATATTATATGGATTATTATAATAAAAATATAATAAATATTAATAATATTTATATCATTTTTTACATTTTTGAAATCATGATATAATTACAAGGGCTTAATATATAAAAAATTAAGATGCATGAAAAAAACAAAGCGAACATTGCTTGAAATTTACCTTAACATGGAATTACTAAAAAGAATGTAATATAAATCGATAATCATACCATATATTATATTAGATACAGTTAAACAGTACATAGATATATGTATAATAAATTTAAATTTATTACACAAATTTTTTGACAGAGTATGATGAGAATCAAGACACAATGTAAGGGAAATTCATCTCACTTTTTTTGTGATATATACATTCATTATTCGTCACCAATTCCTTTTGTGTGGAGTGTATACTTATAATGGAAGTATTATATGATTATTATAATTAAATTAAGGGTATTTAAATAACCATTTGAAGATAATTGAAAATTGAGATTTATGATTCAAAATTTAACAAATCGATAATGTATTTTTTTGTCAATTTCCCTTCTTTAAGACACATTCCCTTTCATGAAAAAAATATGTTTTTAGGAGGTGTATATACTAACATTGAAATGTTATATCATGAATATAATTATTTTGATGATATTTTAAGCTTCATGTAATTAAATTTTCATACATTGGGATTATGGTTCAAAGTTACTAAGTGGTAAACATTTATTGACATAATCCCATTATTTTTAGAGATTGTTTATGTTTATGCTTCCATTATTGAGATATTATGATCCATATCTCAATAACATTCATGAATTTTATTCACCACTTGGTATTCGTAATTTATTCAAGTATTGGTACAATTTTTTCTACACATGGATACGTAAGATAGTTAGGAAATTGTTTTTAATAATGCCTGACTTTACCCTCTCTTCGGTCAAAAATTTATGTTCCATCAAAACCATGTTTTCTAAAACGGATTTCAAGGAATATTATAAAACTCTCCTATTATAATTAAAATAAATTTTTCCTATTTTCATTTTACCAATGTTTTAAAAATAATATTCTTTTATCTTTTTGAACGATGAATTTTTTTTAACTTTTTCCATTAAAAGGAAATGTTTTTCTTACCTTATAATACAAGCGAGGATTTACCTGTCATCATTTCTATGAAGTTTCCATTGTATGATAAAAATTTGGATTACTAATAATTTCATTAAAATAAATTAGTATTTTTCTTAAAATGTTTTCAAGCGTCCTTTATAAGTTTTCATGGATATTTGTTTCAAAATGTTTTCAAGCTTATTTTAGATATTTTCAAGGAAAACTAATTTCAAATTATTTTCTATCATTACATCGATTATTTCAAATTGTATTGAATGAAATTATTATCCAGAAAAATCAAACATATTTTATATGTTTTCAAGGAAAATGGTTTTAAAATTAATTTAAAACACTATTAATTTGTTTGAAAACTATTTTCAATGAAACGGTTTTAAATAAATTTTCATGCTCCCTTTAGAAGTTTACATGAAAATGGTTTTCAAAATTTTATTAAGTACTTTGTATATGTTTTAAAATATAAATTAGTGTAAAGGGTTTTCAAATATTTCATTATTATCTTGAATTTTTATTTTAAATAAAATAGTTTGTTAAAATTTTATTATATTTTAATGATCAATTTTCAAAAAATAAAGTATATTTTTGTCTAAAAATGTTTCTAAACCATCTTTTAAAAATATTTCCCTTATATGATGACATTAATTTGTGTTACTGATTCCTTTCTAGGGAATTTATTCAATTTATCCATTCATTTTCTTTATTTGAATGGTTTATGTTTTGATGGGATTATGTTTATGAAAATCATATCTCTTCCATGGGTTATATGAATGTGGAACATGTTTCTCTTTAACGAGTTATATTCTATTGAAACCTATTTCATTTCACAGGTTATGCTTCGATAAAATTGTAATAAATCATGTCCTTTTCACATAGGGTATGATATGATTACATATTTATAACACCCATTTAATTTCATCGGTTATGGTATTATTGTTTATAAATTTGTGGAATGGGTAAATATGATTTCATTAGAATAGGGGTGGGACATATATCATTATCCAGTGAATTGGGTCAAGATTTAAATCTCATGAGATAAACAAGGATAGAATTAGAAATGAACATATTTCAGTATTGAATGTCTGGAATGAGGAATAAACATGGTTTAGTATTTTAGGGATGGGATGAGGAGTTAACATGGTTCCATAATATATTGATGGAACAAGCTGTGAACCTGATTCAGTAATGGACTTTTTCTACTAATATGTTCTTGGCAGCGATGCCTTGACTACTATTGAAATAACTGTATATTCTTATGTGTCTTCCTTAATTCCATGTATTATTCCTATGTTATTCTTTCATGAATTATGTTATTTATTTCCTATGTATTCATATATTATGAATTATCAAGATTTATTCCATGATTCATTTATCTGATATTTGATATATTGGGTATGTTCTAATATTTTCAAGATCATGTTATCAAACCCCAATTCCAATTTTTATGATTACTTGTCTCCCTTTTTTACCCTTACATAGAATCTGAGATCACCCATTTTATGATTTCATCACAAGGTTATACAGATATATTTCTTGTAAGATATGTCTAAATGGGATTATACTATTATAGAACATAGTGGGAGATAATATAACTTTCTCATGTACTAATGTTTATATTTCCTTGTTTCTAAAGGAACTAAACTAATATGGTATTTTGGAATCCATTTTTATAATGTTTTATGTATTCCATAAAAATTTATGTAATATTAATTAATGAAAATTAAGGGTCACAATAGTTAGTGTTATAGTAAAGGTTTAGTTATCCTTTGGAATATATGATGATAAATCCTTTTTGATATCCTTTCGAAAATTCCTATGGATAAGTCTTAGGATAACAAAAATCAATGGAATATTTCATGAAATTATGGTAAACGATAGAGTGTGTGGTTTCCTAGAAGTACATCCCTATCTATATTCTAAATGTGGATGTGGCTCTAGCACAGATGTACCTAGGATTAAAAAATCTGACAAGATGTTTCAAGCTTGACTCAGGGTAATCTAGTATATAACAACAGACCTTCTTTCACCCATGGTTTGACAATACGAAGGGATATTATTTGGAAAATCACAAACTCTTCATGAACACTCATGAAGACTTTTAATATACGTTGGCTCTAAATGACATAGGATAAATTTACAATGTCATAGATTAAGGATGGTGTAATAATTTAGACACCATGTAAGTGGTTTTCAAGAATATGTGATTCCTCACAATGATAATCATTTCTTACTAAATTCTTCCTAGGTTTAGGCAATGGATGGAACCATAAGGAATTGAAATAGTGATTCATGTGATAGAAAATCTGTTGATGAAAATTAAAATGGGATGATAATTTGAGTGTAGGATGTTGTGATCATGCCTAATCATTTTTTCAAGGAACATGATCAAAAACATGTACCTTAACAAACTCTTGGTCTCACCAAGGATGAGGAAGAAGGAGTTTATTAAGAGTTCAGGGAATAAAGACAATAGGGGAAAATATTTTGGGTTCTAATATGTAAATAATGTGTAAACAATCAACTAAGTGAATGTATTAGATAAACATAAATATGCCTGTACTGTGGAAAATAAGGACACAACGCTAGTGACTAAATAAAAAAATGAAGCGTTATGTAAATAAAATGGATGAAAATATTATCCCCTATAAGACATCATCGAAGGTGAAGTGTTTTATGTGTGTAATAATGGTTATTAGGAAAATTAATTTCCTATGAAGAACGATTCTGAAGAGAATCATCATTGTAGTGCTAGTAATGGTTAAATTACTGATGATGAAGATAGTAAAAATGAAATCTGAAGGAAAATAGTTTTAATGTAATATTATGAGGTATACCTGTTAATGGATTATGTATGAAGTGTAATAATAAATGTTTTTATATATTTGGGTACAAAATTTTTTTTATATGAATAATGAATTATAGAAGTATTATTCTCTTTATGTTTTCTGAACTGTATTTACATGTTTATGTTGAATGATTCTGATGGACTAGAAATGTGATTTAATGAAAAGAGGATATTATGAAAATGGGAAGGTAACCCTTAATGTGCTCTTTCTTTTATGATAATTTATTTGGATAATGATATATGGGTCATGAATAAAAGAATTAGATGGAATTGATTACCTTGGAACTACGTAAGGACTTGTTGACAGGTGGATTATGCTTTCATTAATGATGTTTACAAATTTTTAGAAATTTACAAAATAGATCCAATGTAATTTGGAATAAGGAAACATGTATTTTTTCAATATTTATATATAGTAATTCTTGTAATTACCCATTTTCAATAGAATTTTAGTTGAAGGAATTCATATGTTTGGAATGTGATAACCTAGATCTACTTTTTGATATTTAGTGAATCAATGTGAACATAATTTCATAACATTGATTCTAAAAATTTGTATTTTGATCATTCAAAGAGTGTATAAGGTTAACCATTCCCAAAAATATTATGTAAAACATTAGAGGCAGTATTTATGTGTTGAGTTTTTATTGAAAACCATAGTTAGAATGATATTTAGTGACTAACCATATTTAAAAGATCTCCATGTTATTGATTTTTAAAATTATATGTGTGTGGTTTTAGAAAAGGGAATCATGTATATTAGGTGGAAACTAATCAAGTCTGGCTTGGATGCATGTCTTAATCCCATGCAAGAAGGATGATAAGGGTTACATGCAATCCATAGGCCAACATGATGAACTGGTTGATTTATAATTATTTTGGTTGAATAATTATTGATGATGAATTGACAGAGTAACATTTATGTATATTAATTAATGTATTAACCATATTTTATTTGAAGAATAGTTATAGAAAAATAGTTATGATTTTCATTCTTTTATGGGAATTAAGATCTTCTAAAACATAATTTTAGTAATTTAGGAATCAAAGTTAGTATATAGACATCCATTTCTTGAGGCAATGGATGAATCCTAATTTTATATAAGTACAACTAAATAATGAATTTTTATAATGGAATAAATAAATTAATTATATTTCATTATATTTGTTTCAATAAAATAATTACTTCCCATTTAGATAATAATGAAAAACATGTTGTACTAATACATTGAAATTTATTGAACTGGTGGACCTTTAAATTATCACATATTTATAACATTAATTCCCTAAACATTTCCTTAATCATTCACATAATTTGGAATAATTACCATAGTAACTCCCTATAAATATTTAATTTTTTTCTCTATCCAATCATCACTCCCAACCTATGTTCTCCTATGTGGAAACCTAGTTTTATATTACATTGGATAACCATTATGGTTTAGAATTTCCATTTTTAAGGGAATTTTTAATGTTAATTGTTATATAATGGGTTTCTATGAAAGAAATATTCAATTATTAACCCTTCGATAACCCAAATTAATTTTGACGAAGAGATTATTTTTAAGGGGGATATAATGTAACATCCATAATTTGTTTTGAATTATTTTTTTCAAATTATTTAAACCTTTTTATTATTTAACATTTCACGCAACAATAAAATAGTTAATTTTAATCATTCATATAAAATTATCATATTTATATTAAAAAATAATGTTTATTTGTATAAATTCACTAAAAATGCATGCGTATAATTAATATTTTTTTTATAGTTAAAAAATATATATTATGTTTTAAAAAAGTAATTTATAACATTATAAATTAATATATATGTATATATATAATCATAAGATTATAATAAATTTCCTAAAATAATATATATAGTTATTATATTTATTACATTTATTGCATTTATTATAGATGTTTTAGATTTATATTTGCTAGATTTTTTAGATTAATTAATTAGGTGTTCTAGATTTTTTAGATTTATTAGATTAATTATATATATTATATTTTCTATATTTAATATAGTTATTTTATTTATTTTATTTAAAATTAATATTTATTATTACCTTTTTAAATATAGATTTATAATAATTATTAAATATATATGTGTTTCCAATGAATTTGGTCATTAAATATATTGATTATATATGCATACATTATGTATCAAAATGTTCCTTTATACATTACACCCTTTGTAATTATTCATGTTTTCCATTGGGGGCTCATATTTTATTATGAATATTTACTAGGGATATGATTAATTAGTGTTACCCATATATTCAATTATGTACTCAAATATACTTATAAAATTACATTAAATATATTTAAATAATAAAAATAATAATTATATTTATAATTGTTCAATTTAAATTAAATATATTAAAACTTTTTCAATATAATTTTTTGTAATTATAATTACAACTATATATATATATATAATTAAAATAAATAAATATATTATAATTATAAATATATATATATTTATATTTTTATAATTATATACAAATATTTATAAATATAATTATTTCTAGTTATAATTATAACTTTAAAAAACTATATATATGCAAATAATTATAAAATAATGATAAATAAATATATTATACTACTTATAAATTTATAATATAATTATATAAATTTATTTATAAATATATACAAACATTTATAAATAAATAAAAATATTTATAACTATAAATCCTAAAAGAATATATAGATATTTAAATAATTAAAAATTTATGATAACTAAATAAATTATTTATTTTTATATAAAAACATTTATAAAAAACTATCCATAAATATATGTTAATATAAATTTATATATATTTAAATAATTAAAAAATTATAATAAATATATTTATATATATTTATAAATTATCAATATATTTTTTATAATATTATAATTATATCTATATATATAACTATAACTATAAAAAAATATATATTTATTATAATTATTAATTACAAATAAGTATATATTTAGTTATTACTTCTAAATATAAATAAATATTTATTTATTTACAAATTATTACTTTATAAAAAAATAAATGTTTTTCACATATGACATTATATGTAATTAAATAAATATATTTATAAAAATATAGAAATATTGATAAATAAAAACAAATAATTATATTTATAATTATATATAAATACCGATATATTTAAATAATTGTAAAATTATTTAAAATATATCAAATATATATATATTAATAAAATTATTAAAATTAACATAATTAATAGTTTATTATTTTATAATTTTTTAAATAAATAAATAAATATTCATTTATAATTATAATTATAAATACAAGTATATTCATATAATTATAAATATATATATATATATATATCCATATATCTAATTATAAAATTAAAAGAAATATTGTTGTATATATCTATAATTTTATATTTGTATATAATTATTATATTTATTATATATATTCTATGATTATAAATATAATATGTATTTTCTTTTAATTTTATAATTATTTAAACTAAAATATTATATTTATAATGATATATAATTAATTATTGTTATAAATAGTAATATATATATATATATATTTATCATATATATAATTTTATAAATATTAATATTAATATAAAAAATTAGTGACATAATAATGTTATAAGTTCTTTTTTAGCCCTGATACATGTATGTTTTTATAGTGCATTCTATTTAACTACAGATAAAACAGACATTTATCAGTCCTTTTTAGCTAGCACTAATAAAAGTTTCACTGGGTTTTAGAAAACCCCAAATCGTTTCCTTCATTATCACACTCGTCATGCTCTATAAGAAGCTGACCCCTACTACGCCGACCTCTGCCCTGCCCTGACCCCATCTCTGCCAATGCCGACCCCTCCTCTGCCACCGCCTCTTCCCCCACTACAAACTCCTCCTCCAAAGCAAACCCACCTGTAATGTGAACCCCCTTCCACCACTCTTCCATCACTCCTCTAATGTGAACCCACCTTTATCTCGAAACCTCATCTACCTCTCCTTTGTCCCTCCTCTGTAGAAAACCACACCTCCACTGTGAAGCCCTCTGATGTCACTGCTGCTGCTGCCTACCCGGACTCCACCATCATTGAACCATACTCATTCCACTAGAAGGGTATGGTATCACTTTATTATAAAGTAGTTTCATTATAATTAGATCACCCTTAATAGGAAACGCATGGGTTAGTGTTCTCTATAGGTTATTTCCTTTTCATCGAATATGTAATGTTTATTATTATTTGATGCTTGTATGATATTATTGGTGGATATATCTTAAGAGGGTTTTGGAGGTGAGAGAAGGTAAATTTCTTATATTTTATTATAAATTTATAAATTGGTTTTGTAAAATAGTTCACTCCAAGTGTTTTCAAATAAAGTTGGTTGGCCTTTGTGTGTGATTATACATATTTAAAGCATCAAATGGCTCTGTAAATGAAGTTATGACACTTAAAGAGATGGTTATGTATTCATGAATTTGTTTTCAAAGGGATTTTTAATAAGAATATGTGTTTTTTGGCTTATGGAAATTGTATTGTATGTGATGACAATATGTGCCAGTTTTGAATCTTATAAAAGTTCCTCATATTTTTTAATGTAATGTGAGTTATTAAAATATAAATGATTAGAGGAAACAGATGGATTTTAATTAAAAAATGTACATTCCTAACAATTCACTGCTCGCATCCTCAATATAAACCATTGTGATGTAATTCCCCCTCTGGTTCCATCAGAACCCCCCCCCCCCCCCCCCTTCACTGGAATTGGGTGTCGTGCCATATATATCACAAGCTTTTTAATAGTGGCCCCTCCTCTGTTCCTCGATTATGATGTGCAGATGAGTGTAACATTTCCCTCTACGAAATGCTAGAATAATAGATCTATGTCGCAATTGATCTCTCATACCCCTTCCTCCGCTGATTCATCATCAAGTTGGGGAATCTTTGGAACTAAGGCAGATTACCATCTTCCCTATGGTGCCCTTCTTCTGCACACAGAGTCACCTCATCAGTCATTCGATATGTTCTTGTAGAAATTACTCCTCCACTCACACATCAAGATGAATCATGAATCATTTCATTCGTATTTCCCCAATGATTTTCCATTTATATGATGTTGTTCCAAAGACTAGTGAATTATCTAATGCTTCCCTCAACTCATCTCAACATTCTCCCATGTCCCAATCAATCATTCCCTTTTTCTATTCCCTTATCCTCTAAACCCTACCCTAACCTCTTCCCCATCCACTTCATTCCCCCTCCTCTACCTAATCCCCCATCCTCATACAGAGACCGCATCCCCTATATTACATAGGATTGATCCTCTTGGTTATCACACCTTCCTTTTCCCCAGGTTGGGCCAGCTATATTAAAAAAGGCATGGAGATCATTTGGTCCATCCCTTCTCAGTTGTCCACTTCTATCTGAGCCTTTAATCATCCATTTATCCATATTTCTCTATCGAACTACTACAGTGAATTAGTGCATATGAAGGATCATCCCTCCCCATATTGGTTTTCTTGGATTAACTTATCCACAAACCACTAGGCTTTAGAAATTATACCCAATTAATCTCCTTCTATCTGCACTACCACCAATAGGATGTGTACATTGTCTATGCCTCTAATTTTTATTGTCAATTAAATGAATAAAACTAGTAGGTCCTCTTCTCCTAGAGAAAGGTCCAGGTGATCTCATTACTAATGTTATTAATGATGATCAAGAATAACATAGGACTCAAATCCCAGGTTAAATCATAGATCATTTCTAATGATAAAGAGAATAATAGTTCCTCTCTTATGGTGTTTCATGAACCAATGAAAATTTAAACCAAGAATCAGTACTTTTCTTGTAGATTTTAGATTAATTACTATATGCATTATGAGAGAGAAAGTTACAATATATGGTTACTCCATTAGCCTTCGATCTTTGTTTTGAAGTGGGAATCGTCTGATCATCTCTTGTTGGATAAGGTGGAAGCATGTAGTCTTTCCTTCATTATCTTCTTTTTTTATGTAAAATTTGATGTGCCTATTCATGAGATTCTTTAGATTGATATCAAATTCATCAACCATACAGAATAACCATTGGCTGTGGGGTGACTTCATGCCTATTATGGTCATATCTAGGATGAAGGGTGGGATCTCATTACTGTATAAATACATGATACAATTCATATTTTTTATATCCAAGTTGGTGATCCATGTCATGGGATTTGTTGGGGACTCGTTTACATGGTGTAATAACCAATGTGGAAACTGAAGGACATGGTGATGATTGGATCGGTGGTTTTGGAATCTCCACGCTATTTCATAATTCCCAATATGGAGGTCATTCATTTGATTTGTTCATTGTCTGATCTCCCAATGATTATTATTAACCTCATGAATTGTACATTAAGAGGGAACATATTATTTTTCCTCCAAAGGTTTAATTCTTCACCCTATGATTCTTTCCATTATGTTACACAACTGGGATGTCCTGATCCATGTGAGTTATTGGAATGGCCTCCACAATAAATTGTGTCACTGAAAAAACAATCTCATTGATTGTTCAAGATCCCTCGCTCGAGTTTATCCATCTCTAGGGAACAAAAAAATATATTGAGAATGATGTGATGATCCAGGAAGAGTCCTAGTATGAGGAGAATTTTTTGACCTTTTTTCTAAAAAATAACAAATTCAATGAGCACTTTCTATAGAAACAGTGTTGTATTCGTGAGCTCTCTCATACCTCCTGGCTCAAGGAAGATGTTCGCAACATGGTATACTTTCAAACAAGATTGAAAAAGTGGAAATGTCACTGGTATTTGAATATCCATTTTAAATATGGATTCCTACACTAGTGATTTGGATATTATAGATTACATGGTTGGTTATAATTTTAAATATATTTTTTTACCACTAAACCTCAGTGGCAGAATGGTTATCCTCAAGATCAGGCCTCTAAAATCTCCATGGTTGAAATGGGTTTATCTATATGTTTCAATGAACTCTGTGAGTGTGCACCTATCTAAAAAGATGTGTGGGACTATATTACCTCATAAAATCATGAGAGTGATCCAATTCATGATGGTTTCCCAAGGCTTTTCTTCATGAGAAACTCAAGTGTCTTTAAAGGTTATCATGTTTGTTCAATCCATGATTTCTTATATAGGGGTGGGATTCCTCAGGTTCATAGAACCACTACATTGATCCTCGTGAACAAAATGTGTGATCCCCGAACTATTATTAGTATCTATCCTATTAGAAGGTGTATGTCTTTATATAAGGTGTCATAGAACATCATCAATAAGAGGATTTACATGTTTATCTACAGTTGGGTTTTAGAAAAGTAGAATGATTTATCCCGGGAAGGTCCATCCAAGGGGAAATGTGAATTTCTAATAATATGATTGGTGGAATTCATTAGAAGGTATGGGTGTCCAAAATTACAATAAATGTTGAAATGGACAAGTTATATGATAGGATTGGGTGGGTTTTCATTATCATGTCCATGAGTTCAATGGGTTTATTTGAATATATTATTTACGTGTTTTTATAATGCAACATCTCGCCTTTTTTCAATGTGGCTTTCATATGGAGGATTTTTTTGTTTCCTAAAATCAATTAGTTTAGTACTGTTGTTCATTCCTAGTATTTACATGAGATATTATGTACTTAAAAATATTGGGAAATCAACATAGTTTCTTCTTGTGATGAGTGTCATAGGGAAATTCATTGTTTGGATGTAATGACACTTGAGAAATTTTTGATTATGTAATGCACTCATGATTATATAATTTCTTATGTGAATTTATAAATGATGGATCCAATAGTAATTCATGTGAGATCCATATATATTGTTCATAGGGTTTACAACCTATTAACTTGGTGTGATCAAAGGACCATTGGGATAATGGAGTGTCTGTAGTAAACTAGAACATTAGTGTTTCATGGTTGCGTATGTGGCCACTAAATATGGTACATATCCACTGGGACTCTGGTGTTTTGGTGAAGGATAATCGATATAACCAGAAAATGGTTGAATGGATAAGGGATATCCAATGGTGGAAAGGATAATATAAAATACTTTTTTAAAACATTTTTATTACACCTATCTTTAGAATAACGTTATGGAATCATACAAAAATGATTGATTTGGGATGAATCAAGGTGTTTTCTATGATTATTTTATAAATAATAATTATTGAGATCTATATATTTGTGAAAATTCCAAATTGGTTCTTTTAAAATGATTTAACTATTTTAAAATGTTTCTTAGAGGGATGTCTCTCATTATTAATTATTAAAATTGTTGGTTCATGATATTATCATGAATTATTTAAAAAATGAATTATGGTTTTATGAAAGAGTTTTTGGAAGTGATTAATTTATTTTAAAAAAAGTAATGTTATTATAATTAGGAATATGTTTAAATGGTTGTTTTTTAATTGGATTCCAAGTGTAATTTTTTAAATAGTTTTCAAATGAAATTTGAACTACAGTTTTTTCATAATATTTTAAGTTAATATTGATATAGAATTCAGAAAACCATTACATTATATCAATATTCTATTTATTTATTTTGTTAAATACTAATATCATCAAATCAAATAGGATGGATATGAATAAAATAGGATGGATGGAAATCATTTAATAAGATACTTTGAAGATGGAGTGTCATGTATAAAAAATATAATGCATATGACCCCTCTAAAAACCATTATCCATGTTTACACTGTTGTTATTCATGATAATTTTGTCCATAGGTGTTGTAAGAATGCTTCGTATATCACAAAATATATCGAAGTTATAAATTTTGTAACAAAAATGGGGATAATGAAAATGTAGAATGTGATAGGCATAATAGTTAATTTCTATGGATCATCTAATAGGATTACACGTGTGTAAAAATAAGAAGACTTTATTGAGGACATGACTGAAGATGTGAATGATGATGATTATTTTGTTGAGGAAATGATTAGGACAGATGAAGGTGAACTTTTTTATTTCCCAAAATTGATTGAGCAGTTAAAGAGTTGTTAAAATATTGATTTATATGGTGGTTGCACTAAATATACAGAAATATCATCCATACTGAAGATATAAAATTTGAAATCATTAAACAGATTGAGTGATGCATGTTTTAAAGAATTATATTCTCCCTTGAATGACATGATCCCAGAAGATAATGTGCTCCTGATCCGAACATACGATACAAAATTCATTCTACGTTTGATGGCTCTGATCACTGAATGACTACATGCCCTCTCGAATGACTGTATACTATTTTTCTATGACTAAGGATCCCTTAGAGAATTCCCAAAATATGGTTCTACTAAATATAAGAAAGATGAATATGGTCTTATTAAATTTGTATGGTACCTTCAAATCATTCCAAGGTTTAAGAACCAATATATAAGAGTGGAGATGAAATGGAAATTAACATGGCATAAAGAATAAACAAATAAACATAGGATACTACATCACCTGGAAGACTCTCTTTAGTTGGAGAGAATCAATCATGAGTATCCTGATTTTGGAAAGAAGATGAGAAACATTCATCTTGTGTTATCTATATATGGAGTAAATCCTTTTTGTTTTAAAATTATCACACCTAGTACACGGATGGTTATGTTGGTAAATTAAAACAATGCACTATGGTTATGCATAAAATGAACAAACATCATGATATCAATGCTTATATTTGACTGAAACAACCGCGTAATGAGATTGATGTTTATTTGGCTCCATTGATTGATGATTTGATATTATTGTGTGATTCAAGTGTTGAATTTTATAATACTTATAGAAATTCATATTTCACAGTGAGAGACATTTTGTACGGAAAAATAATTTTCATTCCAACTTATAGGAATTTTTAATGATATATCATTAAAAGAATTCATGGGTGTCCTATTTTTGAACAAGGTAGATATTCAATTAGGATGAAACATTCATTAAAAACCATGTTACTATGACATCGCAGATTATTACCTTGATGAAATATGTAACATTCTTGGATGATAACATACTATGGATGTTTATAAGATTGTAAAACACTATCTCAACTAATAGTTGAACCACTATTTGAGAATGAAAAATATGTGGACACTACATTTGGAAAACCATTTTTGAAAACCCTTAGGAAAACCAATTGGATGAAGATATCAATTTTTTTTAATTACTATACTATGATTTTCTGTATTTTAGACACATTCGTGATGTTATAAATGTTGAAAAAAAATTATTTTATAGTTTCATCTGGACATTTCATAATGCACATGGAAAAACAAAAGAAGGAATTAAGGATAGGTTGTACATGGTTTAAATGAGAATACGAGAATAGTTGTGTCTAATGAAGCCTGAAAACCAAAATCATAGTCCTCCATCTTCTTCAACTCTTTCTAAGAATGTGAGATATTAGTGTTCCAACGTCTTGAATTGCATAAAGGTTCTAGAGGAGTATTCAACGAATATCAAGATCATTGTTTCAATGACTGATTTAAAGTTAATGGGTATGAAATCGCCTGACATCCATTTTTGGATTAAATATATAATTCCTATAGCTTTACTTTTTCTAGACAATGCCCATTATATGATAAAAAATCTAGGTTTCTCATTCAATACTATATGCATCATTTTTTTGACATGACGAAAATTCCATGTATGGAAATAGAAATTTATGTCCTATTATGTGAATTGGAAATGTTCTTCCTACAAATATATTTTGGTAAGATGGTTCATTTGATGGTTCACATGATGAGAGTGATCCAACTCTATGTTCCTTTACACAATAGATGGATGTAGCCTATTGAACAATATATGAAAATTTTAAAATGGTATGTCAAAAAAAAAGTCAGTCGTTGGGTTGTTTTACAGAATAATATAATGTTGGGGAATCCATTAAATTATGTACCGAATACCATTTATGTGTGAAAAAATATTGTTCTACCGAAATATAATCACACTGGGCAGCATGAGGGTGAATGAATTTATGGAAGAGGGGTTTTCAAAATCAATATTATAGATCGGGAGAAATCCCACCTTTACATTTTGCCAAACATTTTGGAGGATGACCCATATGTCAAAACCCAAAATTAAATTATTAGGAATTTGAATCCATCAAGGGATAAAAAATGGATATCAATTACAGATAATTGATAATTTATAGGATGATTTCATGATGATATATTTAAGGAATCAGATGAAAATATGGACTCATCTTTAGGAAAACATTCATGGCTAGCTGGAGTACCTAGTGTGTATGCATTATCTTATAATGCTAATGTAATTAATGGTTATATATTATATACTAATGAACATGATGAATATAGTACCATACATTATAGTGGAGTTACACTTGTGAGTGAAGCGATGCATGTTTCTAGTACTAAGGACAGAATTCCATTTTATGCAAATATTTCATACTTTGGAATCATCAATCAAATATGAGAGTTAACTTATATGAACATCTAAGTGCAGATTTTTTAATGAATGTTGGTTGAAAATATGAGTGTTGTTCTGATAGGTTAGTTGGGATTCATAAAATTTTATTTTGTTTAGGATGGGTACAAATAAAAATCATTTATAATGGAATCATAAGAAGTGCAATTATTTTATGTTCCAGACCCCAAAAACGAAAATAGGTTATTTATTCTATTATCCTACAAAACCCCAAAAGGTTCATATGAAAATTCAATAGATAATGACCCTTTCAATGGGACTTCACAATCATTTTGCAATGGTCCCAATATAGACATTGTTCTGTATGTCAGAGGATACCATGATGAAGGGATTGGGATAGTCAATAGAGGGGCCAAAACCCTTTAGCCATAAAAAAGAAGGAATTAAATAATCATAATATATTTTTTGTAATATTAATCATTTTACCTTATATTATTATCTATTATTTATTTATTTTATTTTATTTGAATTAAATTTTAAACTAATTTGTCAAATAATGACTTTTGCATGTGAGGTTTCTTGAAATCCCAAGGCACAACAGGTCTCTCAAAAAGGTGTTGCAATCATTGTTGAGAACTAATAGGTTTATCACCATGTTTTTGCGGCTTATCCCAGTGTATATGTACAATCAACTTCTACACATGCCGATTCAAGCACTCTAGAGGAACATATTGATGGTGTTGAAACAAAAGAAAATGGTAGTCAATGAACACTGACAGTGTAGGAAAAATATGAGCATTGCAGTTTCACAGTGTTAACAAAAATATTTATGGAAAATTGAAAGGTATAAAATAGGAGGCTGGATGGAATAAGAGGAAACACCATTTTTATGCCAACAAGGCCATTTTCAGTAATCACACTAGAATCATCACTCGGAAACACATGCCGAATGATGTACAATTGTGGAACCATTTTGTCACCAGGCATAAGACACTGATTTGGGGAGATATATTTTTAATATTTTGATATAATTTAATTAATTTACAATAAATTAATAATGAAACATTTACATACTCTACATCATCCCTTATTTAGTACATTTTTAGTGGATGACTCCTATATGGAATATGTATTAAGGGTTGTTGGAATGATTCACATAGGCTTTTGAAAAAAATTTAGGAAATTTTATCTTAAGTTTGTTTAAGGGAAAATAAAATCGTACCCTCCTCCTATTTATGCACAATGAATAACCCAATGGGCATGGAATAAATTTACAAGTCATCGTGTGGAGTAGACTTTTCAGGTACATTGTGTATGGTAACATATTTTTTGATGACACCTGTATTCATCACTTTGATTGAATGTTTCTTTAATTAGGAAACAGCATATGAGTGCTAAAAATATAGAACGAGTAGCAATAACAGCTAACCTTATTGTAAATAAATAATGGGGTAGGAATCATTTAAAAAAATGGTACATATTTTAAACCTACTGTAATATATGTATGTGGCTTAAAACAAAACTATTACTATGTTCATCTCATTATATTAAAATTCATGAATTAAAATCAAATGTCACTTCCATCCCACTCCATTTGTAATAAATAAAGGCATTTGTAAATAAATATATGATACTAATAGATGAAAACACACAAAAATTATGGGAAAATGTATAAGTATGACATAATAAATATTCATTTTTATTTAAATATGTTTTATATAACATTGATTAAAATTCTTCTATATATTATATAAGACATATCCACAAGAATCATTAACACCCAAACTAAATGTGGACATACTTTTGGTGGCCTTTAAGTTTCTAGAAAAGTATGACATCATTAGATGTGTGAGTTTTGGAGTGACACCCCAAAATTTTTTTAGAAATAAAATCATGATGTGGATCAATGTGAATAAATAAAATTTATGAGAGAAAGAATAGAAATTCTTTAAGAACATATGCAATTATAGAGAGAGTTCATATAAAATATTATGGGACTGGGAAAAGATAAGAAAAAACTCAAGAATAACCATCGTGTGATGATCCCACCCCACACCCCACTAGCATTGAGGCAATCTATTCACCTAAAAACATACCTTAGATGAGGTAATCAATGTTCTAATAATTGTTTCTTTGAGTTTTTAATCAAATAGACATTGATACCTTTCCTAAACTGATATTTTATAGGGTGAAAATGACTGTGATTTATATCTATCAACACCCACTCATAGCCCTGTAGTGAGGGATACGATGATCAATATCTAGAACACCTTGATACCCAACATACCACTTCAATTAGGTCATGTCAAAGTATTGATTAACATATTCCATGAGATGAGCACCGAGTTACATGTTCCAATTGATGATGAAGATATTCATAAGGTTTTACAAGATCGTGGAACATTCATCTCACGAGTGTACCATCTTGGAAAAAACACATCAACATGGAGGTATTCATTTCGAATTTATTTTTCAAGATAAACCATTATCATTTAATGAAAAAAGGGTATGAACTAATGAATTTTGTTACAGACGGATAGAGGAATGGGTGTTAAAAGATATAATGGCTCAAAACCAACTCAAGGATCAACCAACTGATCAAAAATATCAATTGAAATCACCATAAACACACACGTTTTATATCTACATTAATTATCATTATAGGATCATGTGATTGCAAATTTGAAAGATAGCGGTGTTCAAAAAATCATTTTCATGAAAATATGCACAGTAGAGAATATCTAAATTTCCTTAGTGTTGAAAATATAAGTGAAATCCTAGATCATTATTGTCTAGGTAGCTCAGTTGTAAATGTATACAAGATTTATGTTTTCAAGATTTTATTTTCCAAAATCTTATATACTATGATAATTATGATTAAATAAATTTTAAAATTTTTTTAGGTGTAGAAAGGAGAAACAATTAAAGGTATTTCCCTGTAAAAACTATTGGACTTGTTAGTCCTCACATCACCGCTATAGAACAAAAAAAATATAGAATCCACAAAAGAGGGTGAAATATTGGCAAAAATGCTAAAATATATTAATAGGAAAAATACTGAGGACAGACTCTTCTTAATAGCAATGATAAAAGGGTGAAATTCTATAATGTAATCATATCAAATATCTTTTCATTTCATTAATTAATTATTCCTTTTAGTGTTTTTTGGCAGTATTGGATGCTCATTGTGGTCAATTACGATACCCCAAAGATTGATTTCTTGGATTCAACGAATGGATATCCAATAAACTATCAACAAATGATAGTGTTTTGAAATTTTTAACAAACTACATTGATGATTTTAGAATTAAAAATATAGTTATATAATTTATAATATATTTTATTCAGGATTTTGTTATGATAGAATAGTGTGAGAATATCATATACATAATATAATCATACCAGGGGAAACGTAAAATAATCGTCAAATGTATTATGACGGCATACAAATCTGGGTATACATAACAGGATTTCAATATCCAAACATATAAAAAATTACTTGTTTTTATCAATTCATATGTTGTATCCAAAACAAAATAACAATAAAGGATATGGATATTCTGTGTAAATTAATGAAAGAGATCATAATCCTTGAACAAACCAGTATCCCTGAATAGGTATTTTTTAGGATAATTACTATTTCATTTAAAATATATATTATTCATTTGTGTATTTCTATTTTTTCATACTACCATGATTATAGAAAAAATATTATTCAAAAGATGAGATATATTTGTTTAGAAACAAATGGGAAACATACCTGATGGAATAATGTATAGAAATAGCATATATATAAGACTGGTATGGATCAATGTTTATACTTTTTTTAAAATTGGTTGTATTTTTAGTAAAAAAAACTGCCACACTGAAAACTGAGAAAATGCATTATGAATGTGTTGATATATTAGGAAAACGATCCGTAAGTTATTTATAATGTGTAGGAATTAACCACACCTAAATTGGATACATGGTGTTACCATTATGACTTTAAGTG
Source organism: Viscum album (assembly GCA_963277665.1). NCBI lineage: Eukaryota > Viridiplantae > Streptophyta > Magnoliopsida > Santalales > Viscaceae > Viscum > Viscum album. Next base: position 2,131,884,437 of record OY728120.1, read on the forward strand.
TTTATTTTTAAAATAAATTAACAATAAATTTAGGAAAAAGAACATGTCACTTACAAAAAACTGAGCAAATGCATTTTTTTGATACATTTGGACAACATTCAATTAGTATTTTTTGATGTGTAGGAATCCATCATACCTCAATCTGATGAACATTGTGACTGGTATGACTAAAAGTGTCTGCTATCGGTTTAAAATTAACATTTTAGCTCAAAACTCATCAATCACTAAAAACCAGGGAAACTCGCTTTTATTGCCTTTATACTTTTGGACAATGATTCATAAGCTCTATCTAATGCGTATGAAGTTGTATCATGTCAAACCCAAGCACGATGCAATCAGTATGACTCAAAATGAATGATTTAGGTTTAAAATAATATTTTAGTAAAAAAACAAAACTTTTATTCTAGAAACTGAGAAAACACATCCGTATTGTTTTGATAATTTAGGAAAATTATCTATGAGTCATTTTTGATGTGTAAGAATCAACTGAAACTAAATTCAATGAATGGTTTGATCGTTATGACTCAAAGTGCTTCTTTTAATTTAAATTTGACATTAATTTTAGTAAAAAAATACAACTAGAATAAATAAAACTGAGTAAATGTATTCGAATAGATTTGATAATTTAGGTAAATGATTCATGAGTAATTTTTCACCTAATGGAATAAACCCCACCTTAAAAAAATACATGATGTGACCAGTATAAATCCAAATGTGTCTTGTTAATTAAAATTGACATTAATTTAAATAAAAAAGGACAACTGACATATTGAAAAACAATGAAACTCGTTAAAACTGTTTTTATACATTAGGAAAATGATACATGACCTATTTTTGACATATAGAAGTAAACTAAACCTTAATCTGATCCATGGTATGACCAGTATGACTAAAAGTTTCTTTTATCAGTTTAGAATTTACACTTTTTCTCAAAACATGGCACCCACTGAAAACTATGAAAATTCATTCTGATTTTCTTATTAATTTATGATATTGATTCTTAAGTCCATTCTGATGTATATAATGTTTTCTTGCATCTAATAGATGCACAATGTGACTGGTATGACCCAAAATGTATTTTTCCAATTTGAAATGATATTTTAGAAAAAAACAAAACTGACATACTAAAAACCAAGAAAATGTATTTGGATTGTGCTGAAACCTTTAAATAATGATCCATGAGTCATTTGAGATGTGTTAGAATCAACCACAACTCAATCAGATGAACTATGTGAATGGCTTAACCAAAACATGTTTTTATTTAAAATTGACATTAATTTAACTAAAACAGAACAAGTGACATAGTGAATCTGAGAAAATGACTTTTGATTGTCTTCATAATTTAGGAGACTGATTTGTATGTCCTTTATGACATGTAGGAAGAAGTATTACCCAAAACGGACACAATATGAAACCAGTATGAATCAAAATGGATGTTTCCCAATTTGAAATGATATTTTAGTAAAAAAAACATAGCTATCATAATAATACCCATGAAACCCCATTCAGATTGTTTTGATAATACAGAATAATGATCTATGATTAATTTTTGATGATTAAGAATCAGCCCCACTATTATTCGATGAATGAAGTGATGGTTATAAATCCAAATATGTAATTTAAAAATGATATTGATTTTAGTAGAAAAGCAACATACAAACTAAAAAAAGAAAACCCATTATTATTGTATTTATATTTTATGACAATAATCCATACTCATTTGTGACAGGTAGGAATCAACCCCACCTCAATACGAGACACGGTGTGACCTGTATAACTCAAATATTCCATTTTAATAAAAAAATTGACATTTTTTTAATTTTTTCTTCTATATTAATGTTTACAATATTTATTTATATTATTACTAAAAAAATATTTGTTTTCTTATATAGCTGGATCATTTTTCATCAGTAGGGATGATTTGTTTAAAAACTAATAACAAGGGAGGAAATTTTTAGAGGGGATCACGAATGACAAAGGAAGAAACATTAATGTTTTTAACTGTTTGTTGGATAATTGTAAATTTAATTATATAAAACATTTTTTAAATGTATATAGAATTTTTTTTACAAACCCTAGTGTTCTGTTCTTTGTACTTGCATGTGCTGATTTTTTCTTCTATGCATTGTGTATGTGTTGTCTTGTGTAGGTCATTTGTGTGTGTTTTGAGCTGGTTCAAGTGCAGCAAGTGGGTGTGCTGTTATACAAATATCACATCACAGGAATCTAGACCATTATCAATGCTATTTGGATCATAGTTAAAGGCTCCCTTTATCAGTTCTACTTCGAGCGATGATAAATTAACCCTTTATTAGCTATATTATTCGTGCGGATAAATGCCCCGTTTTTCAGAACTTATTAATGTGATGATAGAGTTTTCTTTTAACAGTGCTCAAAATAACACTAATAAAAATTTCATTTATCCATGCTAAAATAGTGCAGATAAAGGGGGGAATTTATCATCATTTTTAGTGATGATAAAGGAAACCCTTTATCAGGACATTTTTATCCCTATTAAAGGGGAACCTCCCCCCCCCCCCCATTATCTTTGCTATGATTAACAGTGATTTTCATGTGCTATTAAAAGGTATTTCTGTCACTGATAAAATCTATATCTATATTAGTGATCTGAAATGAAAACTCCCTCAAAATATTCACAAAAATATTTATTCCGCAAAATACCCTTTTTAGTTTGAAATTTCCTATTTAAAAACTACAAATTTCTATTATATTAAGGAAAACATTCATTTTCAAATAACCTTGAAAATATAGAAATTAATATTCAATGTAATGAGTGTACATGGTAGTGGTAAATTATGTTCGTGTTGTATAAGTTAAATGAAAAAATCCATTTCACACTTTTTTAAAAGTCAAAGTGTACTGTATTCGAAAAGTGTCTTGAAGATTACTGTTAGAAAAATAAAAAAAATCAAACCTTATTAAAAATTTTATAAAAACCCATTTTAAATATTCAAAACTATCTCAATAATATTCTTTTAAATATAAAATATAGAATAGAAAGGATTATCATACGAAAAGAGTAATAAATTAGATTTTCCTTAAAAATATTATTTGTGTATCTTGATTAATTAAAAATTGTATAATGAAAATATGACATATATTCTCAAAAAATTACTAGAGCATATGAAAAATCATCATTTTCATGATATGTATATAATAATATTCCATCATAAAAAACATGGTCAGAATCAATCCACCAAGATTGAAACATAAAATCCTTAAGAAATTGGTAATATTTGAATCCTAAGACCCATGAAAGAATAAATTCAAATGAAACATTAAATATCATCAACATTATAATATTCATTATATAATATTTCAAATTTAAGTATATATACTTCATAAAATAATATTTTTTCATAATATAACATATGTTCCAAAAATATAATCTGAGATGATAAACTCTCACTTCATGTTTGACTTGCATGAAAAGATCTCTAGCCTCTTGTACAATAAATAGAAACTTATTATAATTATATACTGATGTCTTTTACACAATTATAATATATCATATGATCATATTATAATATTTTAATCTCCATTAATTAATAAATCCTTATTAAAATTTCCCTTTTTGAGGTTTAACTGCTTTGTTTCTCATTAAATTTTTATTTCTATAGTTTAGGTCATTATACATTGATCATGGTTCCCTAATATCCATTATATTAATAGTGAAATTAATATTACATATATTAATTATATACATATTTATAATCAACTATAAAAATTATTTGTTTATAAATGAATTACACAATTCCTAGAAACGATAGATTATACATAATCCTAAACGATGTTTTAACATTTCAAGAGATTGAAGAAAATAATTTTAAATAATAATTAATAATTATATAATAATTAATATATCATATAAATAATTTATATTAGTTTATTATATCCATATTTTCTTCATGGTAAAATGTAAATGAAAAACAAATCATATAACTTCATGTAGGTGGAAGTCCACACGTTCGCACGAGCAGAGTGATTATTTTATAATTGATTGTCAGGTGGTAAGGTAGATGATATATTATAATTAAATAAGTATTATTACTAAATAATTATCATATGTAGAAGTTAAACCCATCATAATAACAATACAATAAATATTGTGGTTGAAAATGAATTGCATCGATACATGGATTTGGTAATCTGTATGTATGCACGACCAAAACATTAAAATCAGATTTGATGTTAAAGGGGGTGAATAATGATTATTTCATAGTAATAATAAATTTTTATAATTAGTAAAATTAATTTTTTATTTAGTGATAAATACAATTTATTTATATTAGTTTTTGAAAAGGTAAAAATAATGTGATTGGTTAAACAGATTACCTCTTCATTGAAAGAACTCTATTAGAGCTCATCTTAAGGATCCTAGGGTTGGTCGTTTTGGAAGACCAACTCCTATATAATATATATAATTATGTTTAAAATGTAATTTTCAGGTTATAGTCAAGTTATAATGTTCAATGTTTTTTGAATAAGAGAAATGAGGTGTAACCATTTATAATTGATGGGAGGGGCACTCTTAGGATTTTATAAAAGATTAAAATGTAATAATGAAATTATGGATAAAATGATTCAATATGAATAGTTGTTCGATGATAATGTTTAATCGAATTAGAATTCCATAAAATAATATTGATAGTTTTTCATGTCATTTTAAACCTTATCTTTTTTTAATATTCCCTTACCAATTATTTTTTACATAAACTGTGGTAATAACTATTTTGACCAACAAGGGATAAGAATGATGGCATAAATGGAATAATGACTCGTAAATAGACCATGGATGTTGTTTTAAACCATATTTAATTCACAAGACCAAATATAATGTTTTTATAATTATTACACAATTTAATAAATTATTATTTATATAAAATATCATTATACTTTCATTTAAAATATTCATTTAATTTTACATATAAGGAATAAATAAAACGATGGAATTAGAATATAATAAATCAACACATAACTAATATGTGATATTTTTTTATAAAATCATTGAAAATAATAAATAACTAAAATTATAATACTTTTAATATTTTTCATATCATTTATTGTTTTTCATTTAATTGAATAAAACTTGTATTAGCATTGTAAAAGTGTTTAATGAAATTTTTCAATAAGTAAAATTTATAAATAAATTTTAATCATGAAAAATATTTTATTCTTATAAAATTAAAACTTATAACCATTCATAACTTCATTTTTCCTCTATGTGGAATGAATATAGGTAATTAAAATTAAGGGAGTGACATTTTTTATTTCTCATTGAATTAAATATTATATAGGCCCGTTTCGTGGAATAATATCCATTAAAAACTCTATTTGATGAAATATGTTATAAGGATCAAACTAATTAATCCAATAATAATTATAATAAACAATTAAAGCCTTATCACATAGTATTATTCTAGATTAACTGGATTTACCCTTTACTAAGGTGATTAATTTTCCCACACTTACAACTTAAAATGTCAAACAATAAAAGGGGCTATTTTACAAATTTTGACCTATATAATCCATATATGGAATCCATTTTTCTTGATTAAATTTCAAAAATTGGCTGAAAATAATTTTAGAAAAACATATAAAATGTGATTGTAACTGCTTTATAGAAGAAAAAAATTATTTTTATGAATAAAAAATGTTTTATTATTATCCAATAATTATAGAAATATTAAAATAAATTTAAAAACTATTATTTAATATATACTATATAAATTTAACTAAAAATATTCCAAAATAGTTTTAAATTGATCATATTAAGATAAAAACCCATTGTGCGCATAAAACTGATTTTTTAAAAAATAGGTTTTTATGTTTAAAAATATTTTAATAAGAAAATATAAAATAATATTGGATACAATGAATATAATTGGATTATTTAAAATATAATAGAACTAAATTTTCGATCAAAATATATTGAAATAATTTTTTTTGTTCATTTTCAAAAAAAATACATCTTTCAATAAAAATGGTATATTTCACTTTTCACGGGAAAATCAATCATTTTAGAAATATTCTCAAAATTTCCCCCACTGATTGTTTTGATATTATTATTTATGAAATAAATTTAATTTTATAACATAAATTTTTGATAATTCAAAAGACATGGTTTTTTGTCATAAAAAATAAATAAAAATCATTTTTTCATGAAACATATTTTTGAAGCATAATATAGCATTACTAAATTTTGAATATTTATTTTATAGGAATTAATCAATAATTTTGTATTGAGTAGGAAATTTTTATATATTTAAAAATTTTGTTACATCAATTCATACCTACAAATTAAACATCTAGTTTTTAAGGATAATAATAAAAATATAATATATAATTGTCATTTAAGATCGGTGTTGCAAATCGTATACATTATCGACCATAATGTTATTTTTGAAAACTCAGGGTGTTAAAGTTATAGATATAATTTAGTAGAACCATATTTATTTTAGTCTCCCTATTTAAGATTTTTCTATTCTATAGTTCCACTTTTTGGGACATGTCTTCTCCGAAGATGGAATAATAGTGAATTTTGGAGATTAATGTATTATTTCTTCATATAATGTTTTATTCATTTTGGTAATTTTATTTAATTTTAAAAACCATTTTTTGTTATTTTATAAATTTATTATAAATATATTATTATCCTTTAGTGAGATTATATGTTCTGATGGATGTTCATTTTAGTGCTTTATGAATAAGAAAATTTTTCTTGAATACTCATCATTTGGTTTAAAAGATAAGATTACAGTGTAAATTGTTTAAAGGAATGAAATTATACTTGTAAATCATGAAAATTTAATTATTTTCTTAGTCTATGTGGTAATGTATTCCTCAAAACTAGTAAAAGGATCTGTAAAAAAAATTTCCTATTAACATCATTTCTAATGAATCTATTATCCTTTTCCCACCTATTTTATTATTGTTTTGTGGTAACTAAAAATTTCATGATCATTGAATTTTATATGATCAATTTTATATGTTAATACCGATTAATATTTGGAAGTTAATAATTTATTCTCTTATTATATCTTCATTGACCACAAATTTTTTCATACATGTAAACCATGTTTCGTTTTATTCCAGGGGACCATTGTATTTCACTTTCCTACTTTTCAAGAGGAAGTTTTATTAACCATTTTTTCATGTGTGATTTCAAAAAAGCTATTTGAAGGTGGAAACGAAATTTTTATTGAGTTTTGGATCAAATTTTGATATTTTAATATATTATATAGTTGAATAATGTTACAATGAGAGATTTTTAAAAAGTAATTTTATATTTGATAGTTTATATGACACAAAACACCAAACGTAAATGAACAAAAAAATATTAGTATTAATATAAATGAATTATTACAAATCTATTTAATTGGTGGATATGAATAGGAATAAACACATTATGATATATATATATATAATTTATAATAAATAAAAATTTAATAATTAATTCTTAGTAAATATGTAATCCAAATTTATTATATCCATTTTTTCATTAAAAATATATTTTATTAACATGTTTTTAATTTATTTTTTGTGAGAAACTGTTACAATTAATTTCATGATGTTTTAGAAACATTATTTGATAAAATGAAATATAGTTTTTAAATTATCGTATCAAAATTATATTATGGTGAAATTTTGATATTTTTATGAATGTATTGATTTATAAATGAATAATTAAATATTCTGAATTTTATTGAAGATTTTGTTTTCTATACAAGTATTTACAAATTAATATTATTTTTTGGATTAGTTTTAAACTATTTGTAGTTTATTTTTTTAATAATTCAATTTTGGTTTGAAAAACTAATTTTATTTTTCAATTTATTGTAAAAATATTTTAGACTTTCAAAAAGGTAATTTTTTTCAAAAACATTATTTTTTTATTTTTTTTCAAGTTTACATTTAAATTAAATTAGTCCAATTATGTGTTTTGAATCTTATATATTTGATTAAAATATGGAATCAGGATTAAAAATTATTTAAATAGTTCCCTTTTATTTTTTGTCCTCGTGAATTGTAACATGAGAAAGTTTTTGTTTCCTCGAGAAGGGTAAATCGGGTAAATTGGGATACAGGTAATAAGATAAGGATGTAAAAATGAACATAACACTTGAATTAATTTTATTGGATGATTATATATCATCTATAAGAATATAAATGTAAAAAATATTACTTTTTTCATTTGAGATTATTTTTAGCAGTATATTTTTATATATAAATAAATGTCAAAGACTTCATCGTATTTGATTTATTATCATTAAAATTTTAAAATAGGGATAAAAATAGTATATTTTAATTTATAAATATTAATATTAATTATAAATTATATTTTCATCATGATAATTTATATCTTTTTTTAGTGACGAAATTATTACCATAAAAGATTTGGAAACACTAACATTGTGCTTCAGTAAGCAATAAAAATTTCAATAAATTGATTTAAAAAACACTAATAATAATAATTTTTTTGTGATTTGAAGTGTCCCACTAATTTTTTAAATACTTTTATCCTTTTTGGGGTGATTTAATGGTTTTTATTTTGTTTCCACAGTTTTATTCTTGTCATTAAATTCTAATTAAATGGATTGTGTCAAAAATGACATTAGTGTTATTTTATAATAAATATTATTTTATTAAATGATTTAAAATTTATAAAAAATATATTTATCCATGTGAATAGGATATGGATTAATATATCAAACATGGTACATATATAGTCATATATTTTTTTATAATAACTATATTAACCCCTTAAGAGTAAAAAATATTGACTACACTATAATTTTCAAAAGGGTTAACAGATGGTTCAAACAAAATGATAGAGGGAATTTTTTGATCTGGACATTTAAGAATATTATTAGTTTAGAATATTTGGACTCGTAAATAAATTATATTTTAATAATAAAAATTTCATTCATTTTAGATCAAAATTAATTAATATTAATTTAATATTTTAATAAATTTCAAGAGTACCCCACCCCACTATTATAAAATGGAAAATATTCTTTTAATTTATTCACAAATAAAGAAATATTTAGTTCTGAAAAAAACAACACATTTACATACCTTATTTCCATCAAAAATTTACAGAGTCCCTTTTTTATCATAAAACCCACATTGGAATGATTTTGGCATAATCCTTATTATGTTCTTCAAAGTAAATGTATTGTTCTTAGCATCTCTCACTTAGGGTTCTAATGATAGATGTATTGTATATATATTATATTTATGAAATATTTCTCATTCATAAAATCTAAAATATCATACACTTTTAATCATTTCATTCATTTAGAAATGATAATGTTATTCATGTGTGCATATGGACTACCACCTCCATGAAGTGATGTGATTTTATTTAATCACTACATCACATAGATAATATATATAAGAATATTTAAATAAATAATATGTTATTAATTATATAATTATAATTATTCAATGATAAAATAATATATACCTACTTTAAAAAATTATCATTTATTAATATAAATGCTTCACACGCGCACATATTTATTACCATCTACAGGACTGTAACGTGGTCCATTTTTCATAACATTATTTCATTATGGGTTTTAAAAGTATAATTGATATATAATTGTTATAGTTATTTCTTTATTATTATTTCATTTCCATATTTTTAAAACTAATTATGGATGTATTTATCTTGTCAAAAAATAATTATAAGAGAAATCATACATCTCTTTTGATTTTATTTCAATGGATTTTAAAAGATTATTTTTAGGAAATATTTTTTATTTTTTTATATAAGAAGAAAAGGGATGTTATATTTAAACATATTTGGTAATAATGATGTTTTCCACCCTAGTATCCATTACTTTTTTTGAAACCCTTTTTCACCATACATGCTTTCTTTAAAGAAAAACCCTCTTTCCTTGTATTTTGAATAATTTAAAAAATGTTATAAAAATGGAATTGATATTTCAATATCCAGAATTTTTTTGATATGGATGAAAAGAATATTTTTAAAATTGCAATGATAAAAATCAAATCTTTCATGTTTTATAATTATTTTATAGTTTATTGGTATTTTTTATATTAATGGGTGGTTTCATTATAAACTAAGGATGTGTGGTTATATATTAACCAAATATTAGTGGTTATATAAAAAATAATGTAATGTTGGGACCATGATATCCCTTTTAATCATTAAGAATGGAATCCGACCATATGTTTTTTCTATTTAAGAGTGTGATATAAAAAATTATGTCCCAGGTTACCAACATATTTTATCTATGCTTTCTATGGCTATTTATCTAAATCTTATGGATTATCAAGATAAGATAATGATATGTTATTTATATAAAAGTATATTATACATTGTAAGGGTCATGTGTATAACTTTCTAAGACCTATTTAATGCCTTTTCCATGAATATAAGAAATAGTTATGATTTTTAGTTTCCCTTAAGATTTATTATGAACTGTTTTATGAAAATATTTGGGTAGGAAAGTTGTTTTGTTGGGTAGGAAAATATTTATTTTAAACCACAAATTTTATTTTAAAAATAATAATTGTCGTATGTATTCATGTACTAATGGGTTTCTTTCTCTATTCATTTTTATGTCCCTTACTATGAATTTTAAGCTCATCCCATATATTAAGAATGTTATTTACACGTTTTTAGAATGGATACGGGAAAATAATAAGTCAATATGAATGTCATGAATATTTTTCATGAAAATAATTATGGTTTTACATTAAAATATTCATATTGGGGAATAATTGATACGTTATAGAATTTATCAATTTTTATTATGCGGGATTGTTATGTAAAGGTAATGACTTAATTCTCAAAAACACTAAACCTAAAAGATAATTGGGAATTATATAAAATGAATTATTATATAATTTTACTAAAATATTTATTTTTTTAAGGATGGATCCTAGAATCAATTGTATATTTTTCTATCTTCATCACATATAAGCATTCATTATTTATTCGAATCAAAGAATCATCCACCTAATTCAATTTCGTGTGTATGTAATGTATTGAATAATAAAAAAATTCAATCAAATCCAACCATATTCTATGGAATATATTTAATTATTTTTGGAATAATATATACATTAAAATTGTGTGATCAAAATATATCTCACAACATTCTATCTTAATATAAATCTTATTTGTTTTAAATAAAATATTATTAAATCTAACTCGAAATCTTTATTCAGGTAGTTTTTCTTATGAACCTGCATCTATTATTAGGTGTAATATATAACTGTACAATTATACATTAGGACTTATCCCAATACATTCTTTAATGCATTAGTATGGATCACAATCCCTTCTCCATTGGAGGTTAGTGTAAGAACATGTGTACTGACCAAACTTATTTTTAGTTCCATGACCTTTTCCTCATAGTCATTAGTCCAAAGAAACATTAATCCATACATTGTTAACATAATTACTGTATTAGATATTCATGATAAATTATTCAGAAATAATTAATATTATCATGAAAATCCAAGAAAACTATGAATCCCATTCATTGTTTTTATTCTAGGAATATGTTTAATAACTTTAATCATTGATAGCTCCACTAATATACATTTTCTTGACATTATATGACCCCAAAAATGAAACATTATATACCTAAAATTCTCCATTGGTAATTTTTCATAAATCATATCCTTGTTATAGTGTTTAATATAATCTCATAGTGAGATTTATTCCCTGCCTTTCTCTTTGATTTAAAAATAATGTCATTTGTAAATACTACCACAAATTAATAAATTTAATATCAAAATACTATATTAATTTAATCTATGAACATAGAGGGTGACTGCTATGGTGAAATGGAATCACAATATATTCATAGTGTTTATACCTTGTAAGGACAGATGTCTTTGGTTTGTACTCACTTTTGACAATCAATGTATAGTATCCAAAATGTAGATCAATATTTGAAAAAAATTTAAATCATTATTATTGAAATAAAATAAAAAATATCAGAAAAATGACACATATTCTTGATTTTAATATTTTTTATTTCATGATAGTGAATTCAGATTCACCTTTATCTATCATTCTTCTTCAAAATTAATATGTGATGCTCATGGTGACTCACTTGGCCAAATTAATTAATTATAAATATTATACTAGAGTTTATTTTTTAATTCCCTTTTATAATTCAAGTCCATTATATATGGATTCATTGAAACCAGAGGATAACTATGTATCAGTTCTATATAAAACTAAACATCAATATTCTAAGGAATACTATGAAACACTTTCCAAAATTCATAAGCAAAATCCCATAAAACATGAATATCAATGATTTCGAGTCTCTCCCTTACTATATAAGAGAAATTTCCACATTGAATAGGAATAAAGACCCAAACAATGGATTTATTTTCCATTGTAAATTCATATTTATCCTTAGACTAATGAATGATCACAGGGTTGTTTAGAATGTTAAATTTGACATCCCTTGGAAATTAATATGATCTATATATAACGAAATCCAATTCATCCCCAAAATCACATCGAAATTAACTATAGGGGTAAGAATAATATTTTTATTAATAAAATTCCCACGAAATACAATTTTAGATGGTTCATAGTAATGAGATGTGATCATCATAACATTAGTAATTTTCCCTTCTAATTCAATATGTAAACATTGAGGTAGAATATTTATACCCATGGAAAATTATTTAGATATAAATGGGTGGGTAAATCCTGAATCAAATAAGCCATAAACATATGTATAAAGTATGTTAAATGTAAATTTTACAACATTGTTGTCATATCCCACTTTAGAAATAGTAATCACATGATATTTTCCTTTATCTCAAGACATAAGAGGTTGATGTCATCGTTCAACATCATTAACCTTCATATTTGAGCTTTGGTTAACATAATATTTATATTCCTTGCATTTGAAACACTGGACTCAAGGTGGTGCATTCTGTTGAGTTTTATCTTCAACCACATCATGATCTAGCATCATCCCATGACATCAGTATTTTTTTCAATGCTCTTAATTTCCACACTTAAATAATTGTGTAGTCCCCTTAATAAAATTTCATTAATTTCCCTCTACAATTCATGAATATAAAAAATATCATCTTCATCCATATAAGATTTTTATTAATTTAATTTCCTTAAAATTCCATCATTCGTTTCTTATCATGTCATTGAGATTGATTAGTAACCCCAATCTCAATTTTTACCTTTGTATAATATAGAACAATTTCCATATAGTTATTGAAGTCCCGTAAGGCTAACACCCATAAGATTATTTGTTTTATAAAAAATAATAATTAATTGATCTTACATTGTGTTTCAATGATATTAACATATTCATACATATAATGTCTTTTAAAAATTACATCATAGGTACTAATGGATTCATAATCGTTATTATTATGTTCATGTAGTGGATTCACCATTTTCAAACGAATGATACGTTGAATGTACATGTAAAAAAATAACATCATAAACTCATCCCACAATACAGATTAAATTTATTTATTTAACTTGAATTCCAGATTATAGCCTATGATTTATATGACCCCCATTAAAATAATAAATAGCTAAAATAAATTTTTCATGATCTAAACACTAGAGAATTGAAAATATCTTTTCAAAGGTACTAATCCATTACATATAAATTATAATCAATAAACCCACTTAATGATGGTAGATATTTCCTTATGGAGGACACAATGAAAAAATGTTCCCTATTTTCTCACATTCATTTTTAAAATGAATCATATCTTGAGAAATTTATATAATAATAGAAAACATATTTTTTATTCTATCTTCCATATCATTTGGCTTCTCAGGATGGAAACAATTGTATTGTCTATTACATTCAGTGTAAACATTGTTCCTTCATGATCCATTTATTCACTAAAACCAAAACATATAGTATAAGAAACAATATCATATTGATAATCCAAATACTCATGAAAATATTCATAGGATGTCTTAATTATGAAACTTTATTTTAAATCTATGACATTGAATGTTTATCCTAGATCATATATGATCATCATCTATTCAATTACTACATAATTTCTTATAAAAAAACTGAGAATTAACCTCCATAATATCCACTCTGATTATTAAAATAGGGTAATAGTAAGGTATTATTCCCCATGCACTATAATGATGGATAAGATATACTCGACCAATTATTTTTAAGGATATTACCACTAGATTTATTTATGATTAAATCACATCATCTTGTTTTATCCATACAGGGATCTATATCCAGGAAGACCCAGATAATCAATGAATTACCAAAACATTAGGTTATTATCTAATATTATCCTTATCATAAGGGTTCACGCTAATGTTTTCTCAAACGCGTTTCTTTAAATAACTAATCCTTACTCGGATACATCCTATTGGGACCCAAAAATTCAAAAAAATATAAAATTATAATGGATTAATATTAATTTCATAACCGTATGACCCATACCAAAACTATAATGGTTTAGTGTCTTTAGAAACATCGATACATAAAATAATGGTACATAAAATAAATATATTCTTTCCCACTAATTTATTCATATCAAGACCACTTATTAAATGAATATCATTGGAATAATGTCATGGCATAAAATAGTGGAATAAAGTGTGTCATATCAAAATTATATATATAATCTATCAAGGAAACAAACCATAATATACATCACATGTTAGGGTTGTGCTAACCACCAATGAACTAACTTCATGTCTGTGATTACATCCTGTGTACCCTCTTCTTCATGATTAGAAAAAACTCATATGTATCCTATAAGCTCATAAGACAATAATGTTTACCAAAATAATTACAGGGGTCTATAAATATTTTCCCACATATTACTATTCATAATCAATATATATGTATTCCACATGATCATGAAAACATTCATCATAACATCACCAGTGGAAAAGAAAATATTTTTCACTCATATTTAATAATCAGAACCATAAACCTACAATACAAATAATAAATATGGAATCAAATAATATTATATATAATTAAACAATATTAACATCATTAGATGTCATTATTGATGAAAAAATCCATTAAAAGATCACTGGATTGTTTCTTGGGGAAAATAACCATTTCATTTTGAAATATCTTATTTTAAATATAAATACTTCATAAATTTTAGGTGATAAATTTTCTTTGAAAATAACATTTTAAATGTGTAGTGTAACTAACAATTAATTAAATTATCATGACAGTGGTAATTTCTTTTCATAATTTTTACATTAAAACAAATATTCCTTAGACAGTTTCAGTAAAAATTAAAAATAACCTCATATAGAAAAACAGGAATATTAATTTTAAATGATTCATTTAAAAAAATAGAAAAATTTACATTAAAATTAATTATATATTAGTGAAAAAATTCTTGAAATATTTTTTATAAAACATTTATATGGAGGAAAATGGATTTCTGACTAAATAGAGAATTAAATTCGTTTTTCATTAAAAATATTATTTCAGTGTATTGAGTACTTGAAAAGAGAAAAATGAATGAGAAATAGGTAATATCTATAAATAAATTGATTATACTAAAGGATATAAAATATGGGAGTTTTATATCCCAAAATAGAATCCTTATAAATTTAATCTAAAGAAAACACGTAAAAATCATATTGTAACATAAAACTCTTACCACAAGTTAGACATCATTTATAAACTCTATAATATCATGTATAATAAATTTATATTTTTTTTATATAAAAGATTATTTCACATATTTATACTATCATATATTAACCACTTTTTAATGCCAACACCTATATATATAAAATTATTGTTAGAATCATCATTTTTGGGTGTTGATTGTTTCATCATTAATGAATAATTCTAATGGTAGTTTATTTCCTTAAATATTATAATGGTTAAATCATCTCAAAAATTATTATAATTATTTTTAATATCACATATATTCATTATTTATTTTTATTATCATCCATAAAAGGTAGATAATAGATTACATCATTCATGGAGATGGTTGTCTGTACATATGCGAGAAAGTTGTTGTCATTTTTTAATGATAATATTAAATAATGACAAAAAATATTTCAGAATTAAAGAAAAATAATTATATTATAATTATAATATATATTTATCAAAAACATAATAATAAATATGTCTATGATTCATTCACTGAAAAATAATCATATCACTATATTCAGGTGGTAGTCCACACGTATGCACAATCACTACATTAATTTTCCATTTGATGGAAAATTGGTGGCAAAATGATGTAAAATAATAACCATAATAACTTATAAGTATAACTAAGATGCATAATTCATAATGAAAAGTTGTATATAACAATTTCAGTGGAGTTATATGAAATAAAAACAAAATATCTTGGTTTAGGTTTACACCTCTTCATTGGGTGACATCCTTTGACTTACACTTTATACCCTAAAAAGAATTTTTTATGATTAAAAATGGAACAATAATATGTAGGGAAAACTTTTAGTAAGGTATTAGGATATATATTTTTTGATATATATGGTTTATAATTCACGAATAGGCATAAACATGTGGTTCACATTTATAAAAGAAAAAAATGATAGAGAATGAATTTAATAAATGATTTAAATGTAAAATTGTTGTATTCAATCCAAATCGAAAATAATTAAGTGGTAGGATAATATTGGATTTATACATGTCTATAATGTATGATTTAAATATGTTCATATGAAAATATCACCCTTATCTATTATTTTAACCGCTACTAATCATATTTTTCTCTCAACAGTTGTAACAATTTTTTTAATGATTCTAATATTCATTATGTTAAAAAATTAAAGTATCCTAATTAATAAAAATTTAAATGATTTTTGAAAGTATAGAATCTATTTTATCAAATAAAATTTCAATAAATAGTTGAAATTACTTTTATTGTAATCTCGTATAAGGTGATGAATAATAATTTTCTTGAAAAATACATTTTGATATATAAAAAAATGATTAATTTTTTAGCATAATGTTGATTATAATAAAATTGATTGTATAATGTTTAATAAATTGGTAAAAATTAAATTTTAAAATAAATTAAAAATAATGTATTATATTTTAAATAAATAAATATAAAATATGCACTTTTTTATATAATCTGTATTTTTTACCATTCAATGAAAAAATATTCTTTTTAGAAAAAAAAATGCATGAATTTAATTTTAAGATTATATTTATATGATGAATTATAAATTGACATCATTTTTATAATATATTATTTATAAAATTTAGATAAAATAATTATAAAATGTTTTCATAAAATACAATAAGAACAATTATGAAAAAAATTATTATTTTGAAGTATAAAATGACATTAGTGAAAATTTATTAATTATTTATTATGAAAAACAATAAATTTGAATTATATAAACTTGAATAAATATTTCTCATAATGTGGTTAATTTTAGTCATTCTATACAATCAAATTATTATGTTGTAAGGTTATACTATATCACGATTTCTTTAGACATGTGGTTACATGAAATGTAAGCTATCAAATATTGTGTGTTTATTTCAAAGTAAATATATATAAAATATTGGTTTTTTATATATTTCTTCATTGGAATTGATTATTATATGTTATTCACAAAATATTTATCTGAAATGTAGGTAGGAAATTTCTTTTTGTTGGATTATTTATCATTTCCAATTAATCAAGGATGATCGTGAATTAATTCCGTATACATTAATTCAAAGATCATGTATATTGATTTGATATTGATTATTTGTCCCCAAGATTTAGGAATTTTATATTTAAATTTTAGTTTTTGAGAAACTATTCAACTTCCCCCTTCTTTATATTCTATAGATGATAGAAACAAGAACACGACATTCGAGGGATTCTCAATTATGTGTTTCATTCCATTCTTCCTATATTCTTTGATGTTATTCATTGCTATTTTGATTACATGATTATTTCAATATATCTAGGTAAAAAATAATTGTTAAATACCACTTTTTGTGATTGATTATCTCTTTTTGTTATGTTTTTTATTTTGATACATGATAGATACATGGAAGTTATGACTAAAAGATTTTTATTGTATTGGAGATGGCGGTTCCACGAACTGGATTGAGTGGTTGTCTCTAGTGGTGTGACAATAGAAGATTTTTTTTCAAATGTATTTATAAAATACAATCATCAAAAATGATTATGTATCATTCTACTATGATCTATTTACTATTGAAAAAAATTACTAAGGAAGAAAATGTGATGTCATTGGGGGTGAAGATGTTTAAAAAGGCTCCAGATTTTCTCAAATTCCACTCTATATGGATTGTAGTTCAGAAGAACACACGCTGAGTGAACTCCTATATATAAAGTATAGGGTTTATATAGAGAGATAAATATCACATTCCATGTGGGGGACCCACAAATCATGTGACGCTTATTTGGTGAGTATTGTATGTAAATGTAGTAAAAACCTAAGAATCCATGTATTCCCACATGTCATGTGTGTCAAGGCACGCCCCACGTACATAGAAAAGTGAACGATAAAGTCCATTTGGTATATTATCAAGTGTCATGCAAACCATTTCACACTATATATTTTTGTAACATGCTATGTATATAGAGTAACACAACATGTGGAATAGTCAGACACAGGTAATATCAGAATTTTTGTGGCACACCATATACCCCTGTGTAACACGTTATGTAATTTCTCTAAAACCTATTTTGTTTTGATTATCTATCATGGGAACATTTTTAGTCCCAAAAGTATCCAATTATAAATATAATTTTGTATAGGATGAAATGGGGGCCTTTTTTGGAACCATTGATATGACATGAGGTGACACGAGTAATGCCCTTCTTATTGAAATTCTTGGATTATAACAGTGTTCGGTTTAATCATTAGAGTGATGTTTGGGAAGCAACTCCATAGAATAACCATATTGTGGGTCCCTCATATCTGATATACTGATAGATTAATAACTCCCCAACATCACAAAAGGTTTGGTTCATCTATCAACATAGGGGGTACTCCCTCGTTATTAGAATCTAGTGGTGAGTGGATCCTCCACTAGAGATAGTTTTCTATCAAATGTGAAGATTAGTAGTTGGTAGAAGGCCTAGAGTTTTAATTCTTCTGTTGTTAGACCAAGTATAATAACATATTTTTAATATGTATCAGTATAGTTTTATTGAGTGAGTATCTTAAATGAGCACTATCATTTTCTTCATTATTATTTATTGAAACTACTGATGACTATGACCTCTCTGAATGAGTTCCATAATCATAGAGAGACATGATGAGTGATTTCTCATAGAGGATTGTTACATTGGAGCATCAAGTAGAATCCATTATATGAAAATGAGGAAATTCCTCACATTGAATCTTTGAGTATTATTTTGATCATATCTATGTTACCTTGTTTATTTTTCTCATTTTCATTGATTTATTACTTCCACTCAATTTGATTCTATATGTTTGTTAATTTTATGGTGTCTAAATTGGTAAGTTTATCATCACCCTAGCATAGGCTCTTAATGAAAATTTTACATCTTATAAATATGGTACACCCTTTTAATGGAGTCCTATGGGGACCAGAAGTATATGGATTTAAGTTGAAATATTTTGACTAGGGGTAGTTCTAAGAGTTTAAATTTGATAATAATCCCGTTTTTCTAGTAGTTTAAACTCTTCCAATAGTTATGATTGTTTTGAATTTTCCACATTTATTTTTCATACATTTTTTTCTACAATGTTTGGGATCAGTTTATTTTCATGTATTTAAATTATGACTTTTTTATATTTTCCACATTATTCTGGTTTATGGATATATGTGACTTTTTACTTGCACTATTTATAAGGCCTATCATATTGGGTGATATGTCAACTCAGGGCTTGTCCTTATCCCCTAACCTATTAAAAGTAGACTTGGGATATCACACAAGCCTTACTCCTGGCCAGGATATCCCATGTGGGTCGGATTGAGGCATTTTTATTGATGGTTGTTTTTATACAGTATTAATATGTATTTTAACATAAATTTTTTATCTTTTAAATCCTATGATCAATATTATACAACATTAGTAAAATTTTAATTTAATTTAAAAATTATTTTCATTATACTCTTTAAATCAAACATTTTGATAGTAATGTTTTGTAATGTATAGAATTAGAAAACACATTAGTATTAATTGTTTCATAATAATCAAGTTTATATCTTGAAAATCAATGGCATGGATAATTTTACCAAACACATAATTTTAAGACATGAAAATACACTTTTTATAAAAATGGTTCTTTACACATTACATGTGATAATGTAAAAATTATTTTTCATTACATATATATATTTTATTTGATAAAATTAATTTCATATTTGGAATAGTTAGGTACAAATTATGTTAGATGATTTATTTTACTTTTTTGCATTAAAATTACATTACTTTGGTGAAAACTAATTATTGTAGGAAAATATAAAATAAGAAATGTAAAAAATATAAGGATAAGGGGATGGAATAATTTTAAAAATAGGATTCTAATTGAGTAGTTTAAATACTGTAGACATTTTCATAACCCCTAGTCAATTAAATTTTATTTTTATAAATTCTTGACATGTTTAACATGTGTTATCTTTATATAAATTTTTCATATTTAAAAAATTTTCATTATTACTACTTATAAAAGTTTTCCCTCACCACCCCATCAATACCAATAAAAATTTTTCTTATTCTAAAAACTATTACATTGTTCATTCCCCTAGAATAGTATTTCTCCCTTTTAATATCTTGGTCTCAAGAGATTAACCAGTGTCATCTATTTCCAATAAGTACTTCGAGAGAAAGTTCCAAATATGAAATTAAATTTTTTTCAATCTCTTATATTTACTATTCTATAAGATTTTCAAAATTATATTAATAATAATGATATTAAAACCATTGTAATACATTTGTACTAAAATGGTGATATTTTAAGGGTTATAAATTATTTATAATTTTCTCTCTTCCCTTAATAAAATTGAAAACCATAATCATGTGTTTGTGGATACAACTGCCTCCATGATGCCACTTTCTATTTCCATCACATCTATATTAGGATACTACTAATAGGTAATTTTATATATATGAATTATATTTATGTAATTTAATTGTTTTTGAAATAATAAATCATATTTCTCATTTCTCATATTCTATGGGAAACAAAATCATCAACCTTGTTTAAGTGTGAACTACCTCCCCATGGAATGGTGTATCCCATAATTTATTAATACCACTCATATCAGGTTATAAGATTAGTTTTAATGGATAAATAGTTTTAAAAAAAATTTATGGTTTTGGTGAGTCTAATTGGACAACCTTTTAACAATATGAGAAATAAAGAATATTTGTAAAATCAACCATCCAAAAGAGAGTAGTATGAGTACAGTTATTTCTTCATAATAAGTAATAATTTTATATATTTCATATAATTCTTATAATTTTTTCAAATTATGAAATATATAACTATTAAAAACTAAATAAGGTAAATATTCTTCTTTTATAATTCTATTACAATAAATCAATTTATAATAATCAATTAATTATGGTATGTTCTTATATGGGTTAGTTTAACCATCTACTTGAAAAATTCAGGGAATTATTATCATAGATGACTATGGAAAATAATTTATTTTAATATATGATATAAATAAGTAAATAGTAATTTTTATTTAATGGTAATATGGAAATTTAACTTATTATTTATGAAACCTCCCTTTGTTTTTAATGAATCACCCAGACATGATCATTTCTTAATTCACCATTGATATTGTAACCAAGACTCACATAAAATGAAATTAGAATTCAATAAATAATTATAAATAATTAATTACACTACCATATATTATTTTGGAATTATGATCTTTTGTATAAGATTCAGTAAGAACAATGAATTTACAAAACAAGTTTAGTCCGAACAAAATTTCTCACATCGAATATTGAAAAAAAATTATAAATAACTAATATATATTTATATAGAATGATTATAAATAAAAATTTTAATGGGATTTGGATATTAATAATTTTATAAAATATTTTATGAATATATTTATTTTTTCTATATAGGATGTTATAGCGTATATGACAAACCAAGAATAAAAGTTAAGGGGTTTTTATTCAAAAATATAATTTCTTTATACATAATTAATATTGTTCACAATAATATATTTTATGTTGCGTGATTTATATATAATTAATTACTTTCTCCATATTATTTTAATTCCTGGTTTTAATATATCTACATCATTTCCTTTATTTTGGTTGACCCTGATTCCCATGATACCAAACGTGAAAGGGGAACTGATTAAGATGTTTCTCAATATAGAATGATTTTGATTTCGAATATTATTTTAAAATAAAAATTGTTTTAAAAATATAATATATCTAAGGAAAATATATTAATTATAAAATTTCTCATTATTCTATTTCGATATTTAGGCAGTTTTACATTTCCTCTCAAAATTTTATTTCCCATTCACTCATATTCTCCTCAAAGTGCTTCTTATATGTGAAACATCCCTTGTATCTTCTTATCGATCAAGAACCACCCTTTTTGATATCCAAATACATTGGATTTTTTCAATATTTCCTTGTCTGTGTTTCAATAATTATTGATTGTAATTTATACTAAATTAACTTCTATTACTATTTATACATAAAATTTTAACATTTTCTATATGTGTCGTTTTCATCCAATTGAAAATCTCTTTCCTTTTACATATTTACTTATGAAAAAATAATTCTAAAAAAATTGTTATCTTATAATAATAATTATATCTACAATGTCATAGTTTTCAAAATAAATTATTCTTCTCAAATTTTTATAATTTTTTTCAATTTTTTTTTTAAAATGATCAGGAATGTTTAATATTTCCAAAGTTGTTTTTTCTAAAACCATTAAAAATTATTTTCTATACATGTCACTTTCCTTTGATATACCTTATACATGATCAATTATATTCTTCAAATAACAACATCTACCTTCTGTCTCCATATGGCTTATCAAATATAATTTTATATAATGTAAATGATATATCGCCACATTTTTCTTCCCCTAACAATGAAGGTTTATAAACCTCATTTTTATTCAAATTCCCCACTCTGTGTATATTTTATTTTGATTTCTTTTATTGTAGGTTGTACATATAGATTCAATTCACTAATTGATTGGGGTAATTATTTACTTGACTATTTACCTGTTATCTATAGTGTGTAAATACCATATTATTTTTTATCTTCATTGAAGCGTATTTACCCATAATGTATCTAAATATCATTAGATTCCCATTTATTTTCCATTGGTATTTCATGTTATGAATATGGATGGACTTATCAATTTTTTCCGTATATGAAACCATTTTCAAAGGATATAAAATCCATTTAATTTCCATGATCACTTTATGATGTGATAAATTAAACCCATTTGCATTCAATGGGATCATTTGGATATGAAGAATGGAACCCCTTATTCTTTTAATTGGTTCTCTACGATGTTATAAGTGAACAATTTTCATGGGATAATCATATGTTGATATGTTGTCGAGTGGGGACATATATAACCCTCCAATATATTTATTAATGTTTTATATCTCATGAGACAAAATAGAATGAGACTTGTTGGATATTTAAACAAAATAGAGGGTGGGTTATCATGGAAATTTTAACAAATTAAAGGGTAATCCATCCTGGATATGATCAAAAAACTAAAGGGTGACCATTTTTGGATATGATTAAAAACAAAAGCTTGGGTGATCATGGATATGATCATAATATGATGATTTCCAATTTCTATGGTTGTGTTGTAGTATAATTATTATTCTAATGACAATGTTATTCTCCAATATATATTGTTTATTTACCCATGTTTCCACGCTCTTTTTATTCACATCTTATGTTATTCCATGGCTTATGTCTTATTTTATGATCTGAGTATTTTTTAATATGATTCTCATAAGTATATTTTATATACCCTAATGATCATGTTTTGATCATTTTTTATCATCGATTTTTATTGATTATGTTTAATTTTTTCAACAATTTTTAGATCAACCTTTCTTATATTTTTATTTCCCTCAGTTATGGGGAAACGTTTTACGTATGATGTGTCTCGAAGAGTTTCAAAAATGGATAATTTATCGGTGATACTGAAGTCATATTATTGATTAAGTGGTGGGAAAATATCTATTTAATATAAATTAAATGATTTGTATTAGTTAAATGTGTGTACTAAATCTATAATATTCAATACCTAAAATGGTCTATGGAATGTAAATGTTATATTTATTGGGAATTATCTTGCAATTGTGTATTGGTAGATAATTTAGTGTGTAATGTATGTTATTTTAATCATCATATCTGGGAGTTCAATTCTAATAAACCTTAGTTTCCAGCCCATAACATCTCATAATAACAATTTAGGAGCAATAAACCACCCTAATAAATCTCATAGTATGATAAAATATGTTTCCCATTCCGCAGAACCCATTACACATAACCAAAATTAGACATTAAGTTTCACTCCCAATAACATCCACTACATTATTACTTGGATATAACCAGGAATACCTTGCTGAACTACCCCTCTTTTTGGGTATCACATGACTTGGGAACCACATTGTAACGTACCAAATATGGCGCCCCATGCTAATTCCCTTAGCCAATTTGTTATATGACCTCTGGTGTCCTCCTTGTATGATTGAGGATTCCAACAAGTAGATAAGGACTAATATGTAATGTGGGGATAATATACCCTCTTTATAAATACAATTTCAACATAAGAAATATAAAAACAATAAAAAATGGTAATAAGTAATAACATATAAAGGTAAAAATATCATGATGAATCCCAAGACTAAGGAAAATGATCATAAAACAAAGCAGCAAATATTTCATTCCATACAAGTGTTATGTGTCTTATGAAACCCCAAAATAAAGATACACTGACATCTCCCAACTTCATCTCAACATCATGTATGGATCCCTCATACATGATCCATCTTAAATCACAACTCATCCATTTAACATAGTGTTATTTCCTTAATTCTATCCTACAAAAATGATGTCAATTCAGATTACAATTAGGATGCCAGAGTAAGGTGTGAATAAAACTCAGTATTCCAACTCCCATGACATCAAATAAATATGAAATCTATAAAAATTTATTAATATTTACAAATAATTAAGAGAAAGTGAAAAAATTAAATAGGCTTCACATTTATTTATTTTTAAATCAATGACCTATGCCCACGGGTTCGTGGTGACACATGAACTAATCCTACATACATTATCCATTGATGTATATTAAACCATAAAACCTAGAAAATATATCACTTCAATATTTCATTGTATTTTATTATTAATTTAATTCCATTGTCATTTTTAGTAACTTGGAGAATTAATCCAAGTACGAATATCTCTAGAACATGGAACATTAGTTTGATGGTAAAAACATGGGGCCAAGTGGATCATTTGGGAACTCCATGGGTATTTGGAGCATCATTCCCATTCAGAAAACTCATTGTTCACATGAATTCATCAGTATCTGGGAAAATCAGTCTGTCACCCCATGGGTATTTGGGGCATCAATCCTTGACCCACACCTCCTTGATTAATCAATCACAGTTTCCACATTTGTCACATATATATATAATTTTTCAACACCATTAACATTATTATCAATCATTCTGATCACCGTTCCCAATTTCATATATCAAACACATCAATGATTTATTAAATTAAATGCATGTAATAAAATGATAAATTCACCATTAATCAAATTATCAACATTTAATTACACAATTCATTTACACTTCAAGGTTAATCCAACCAACCCTTTAATTCAAATAATCAGTATGAAAACAAAGGAATTAATTCAATTTAAATAACCCATTATCCCCCCTTTTATATTTCATAAATTGCCATTTCAAATTTATTGGCACACCCCATTGGTTTCCATCTAGTCTGATGTAATAATGTCTAACAGGTCCAAGGAGATCTGTGAGTGGTTTCCCAATTTCATGGATCTAAATTATCCATTTAAATTTAATTCCTATTGAAAAATGTGGGAAACAATTCCCAATTACATACACAACAACATAAAAAAGACTATACGAATTATAAATTATACAACTTACCTAAGGATCGATAATGAACACTCACAAAACTGTTACCCTCAATTCATTTTAGAATAGTCATATTCACAATGGAAGAAGAGAACTGGGATAAAAACCTATGTCCAAGATCCAATGACAAAATATCCATCAAAAACTATATCTAAACAATCAACAATATAGGAATTTGTTCACTCTCCCAAGGGGAAGAGATATGAGAGATTTATTAACTTAAATAAGGAAGAATTCACTTACCAATGTTGTGTCAATCCTCCCACCGGATATTCAATTTGAAATGGAAGATATTCAATGAGCCATGGAACCCTATATAAATCCTCCAAAGTCATAAAAATCTTATTAATATATAATAGGATGATTAGGCATATAAATAGGTGTTCGAGGATTTTTAAATAATATTTTGGGTGTCAAAAAACCCATATGATCTATTTCCTGGACTGGTTGAACGGTTTTCCAAATCATATACCTTAACCATATGTTCCTACTATATGGGGTGCACAACTACCCCATGGTGGGTAGATACTTTAACAATAAATGATCCAACCATGAAAACCTGCTCAGTCTCGATGATATAGATTTTTTGGGGTATACGTATTGTTTGGGAAAACCATGCTCCACCCATGAACTTCCCAAAACCCCACAAAAACCTCCATAACTAAGTTCAACATACCCAAGACAATATTAACCCAAATTAAGACTATAGTCAGGATAAAATAATAACATAAATCGAGTCTAAGGAATCTTTTGAAAGGTTGAGATCTTATAATATTCAAACTATAAAGAATCTCATTCTTGAGCTCTACTCCCAAGTATCACTAAGCCTCCATGGTAAAATAGTCAGGCCAATGGGCCCACATATGTGGTTCCCTATCCCATGTTTTCTCGTAAACATGTCTATACTAAAAAAAATGCATACCATCAACATAGTATTTCCCTACAAATATTTCTCACTATGATCCACAACATGAATCAAATGCCCTAAGCCAGTTTTTTATGTGACCTCAGGTGTGCTTCCCCATCCACTAGAGGTTAATAACTAGCAATGGGGGTGTAATATGTAATGTGGAGAGACTATACCCTATTTATCAAAGAATCACAATAGATAAAATAAATAACAATAAAAAATGGAAATTTGTAATAACCAATCAATAACAATATCTCACGATGAATCTCAATTCAGAGAATAAGGACCATAAACCAAAGAGAAAAATATGTCATGCCATACAATTGTTTAGTGTCTAATGAGAATCAAAAATTAAGACACACTGACATCTCACAAGCAGGTCCCAACAACAATTCTAGTTCCCCCATCCAAGCCTCATCTTGAATCCCAACTAATCTATCAGACATATGGATCTTTCTGTTATCATGTCCTACAGACAAGAAGTCTATATGGGTAACAACAAAGAATCCTATGTAGGTTGTTAGTACAACTCACTTGGACAACACCAATGGCTTATGAATAAAAATATAGTCTATAAAAGTTTATATATTTTAACAAAGAATAAATAAAAAATGCATAATGTAAACAAAAATCAGATTTAATTATTCAATAATCAACCACATTATCCCTTCGGATCATGGTGACACCTAAACTAATAAATATATAAGTTTCATCATCGGTTGAACCTACTGAACCTCAATGTGCATCTCATCCATCCAAGAATCATCTTCCACTAGAAAAAAGACTCATGGAATGCCTTAGTCTATGTCATATATCTCTAATGATTGGTGACATTGTTCCAGCTAGATAGCATAGCTCAATGTGAAATGACTGCATATACTCAATCAATATCCACTTTCAGAGGGTCAAATCTCATTGTGATAATATGTAAATTAATATTTTTGGATCTTTATACAAAGTAATATTTTCAACCAGTACGTTATTCCTCCAACACATTAAATTGTAAACCACCGTGGCTAACTCGAGATCACGTGTATAGTAATTCTATTCATTTGTCCTCAGTTATCATGATCCACACACGAAATCTAAATCCCCTTAAATCATCAATGATCCATGTCTGAATCTCAATGCATCACAAAACACAGTACACTCCTCACCCAACTCTTGTAGGATCAACGTCAGTGTGGTAGTAAAATGCTTCTTTAAATACTAGAAAGAATTATCCCATACTCCAAACCATTAAGACATTACAGCCTTCATGGTCAAGATCATAAGTGGTGCGTCCAAATGGGGAAAATACTAGTTAAACCTCTAATAATAACCCTCCAAACCCATATATCTTCAGATATCAAAAACAATCTTAGGATACACTAAATAAAAAACTTCATTAAATTTCTATGGGTCAACTAAAACTAATTTCTTATAGATAATGAGACCCATGAGATGAAATCTACCAATCCATAACGGAAACATAGAAAGCATGGAGTATAACCAATTCTCTCTGACTATAATTAGGATGATGTTATTATATAGGGAATTATCTTCATGATTATTATAATACATTAATATTTCATCATCTAAAACAACCACAAACATATACTTATATAAGAGGAAGATTTGGTTCATCAAGTCTATAAACACGAAATCAGTGTTTTTCAAACCAAATGGAAACACAAATATCTCATATAGGTCATACATTCTTCTTAAAGTAGTTCACACTTTATCTAAAGGTCTAACTTTTAATTGATGATACCCTGATCTCAATTGGAGAATATATAATCACTTCTAGACTATTGATTGATACCATCAATATGTGGAGGGGGATACTAGTTATTCATTGTAATTCATATAAAAATTTGACAATAAACACATAGACACAACTTTACATCTTCTATATTAGAAAAAAATAGAGAACTCCATGGAAACGTACACTGATAGAAAAATACCATATACAACAAGACTTATATCTATGTATCACATTATTAAAGATATTTTTATTCCATTCAGTAAGATGGAATAGAAACCGGTTCACCTCTAGGAATGATTTCAGTTTTAAACTCAATATCTCTCTCTTCTGGAAGCCCTAAGAAGTAATCAGGAAACATGTCGAGAAACTGGTCCACTATGGTCGGATGTTTACCAGGGCATTTACCTCCATCATCCTGTAAAACAGCTGAAACCTGGACAGTGATCAACCCAACTTTCTAATGAACTATCCCTGCATGGCCTGTCTTGAAATCTCATTCTCCATGATGATCATAATCTTTAATGCCATGAGATGTAATGGCTACTATTCTATGGAAAAAATAATTGTTGGATCGATATGATACCATCAAGACCATAGAAAAAATCTAATCAAAACCTAAAATTTCATCATTGTAATGATCCCAAAGAAACAACACATATAAGGTCCTGACCGAGATGCCACTAAATAGTTCCCCAAGCTGGTGGGTCACATGGACGGAGTTCATCTCCCCTAAATATATACGATACTGAATAGAAATAGTTAATTCTAGGGTTTTTTCATGGGGTTAATATTACCTCATGTTATAGTGTAGCACAGTGGTTGGAAACATATCAGTTAATAGTGGATGTAGTAAATCAATCAGACAGAATATAAGTACCAAAGATAGGAATAAATTTACTATTAAAAAAGTAATCAAATAAAAAAAATTATATGCCATATCATTTATCTACAAAGCTGTAAAATAGGTATATAAGAATTGAGTACAATACATGTATTAGAATGTCAAAAAGACCAAAAAGTAACTATCCTTTCCAACATCATGAGCCTCAGCTAATTCCTGTGATCCCTTGTGCCTAAGAATAACAAAAGTTATGATTTTTATTATTGGTGATTTCCTTGATCCCAAAATGGTTCCATATAGTATTTTTAGGTACCCAATGATAGCCTGAATAGATTATGAGATTACACTAATTAGGCCACCACCAATACGGTCTATAAAAAATAGTGGATATTCAATACCAGTTATAGCTATGTACAGTATATAAAATATATGACAGTAGTAAAAGAAAAACTCCCAAGGACAAATTAATAACTATTAGTGATACAATGAAGTCAAAAAATACTCTCTATAAACAAAATTTAGGCACTCATCAATAAGGGAAACGATAAAGAAAAAATAAATAGTTAAAATACTCTAACAAAACCTCTATAAGATGATACCCATATCATAAATATTAGTATGAATGTTAAAATATACATCATGGTTCTGTCATACAACCAATTGTATTACAACCATAATGGTGAAACCATATTATCATAATATTCCACAATAGACATGTCGTGCAATCAAAAGAATCAGAATTCAATAGGTTTTATCCAAGTTATACAAGACCAAGGAATACAATTTTATTTCTATGATAATCTCGATAGAAACATTCTGATGATTTGGGTGGGGTCTAATGAACTTTTCAATTGACCATGTGTAGTGTGATCCTATGAAAGCCAGATTCAATGGGTAGAAAGGTCTGAGGCATCGTATAAAATCAAGTCCCAAGGAAGAAATAGTTACAAGGTTCCCACAACCATAATCAAGATCATTGGGAGAAACATCCATGGAATTTATGTAATCATGATACAATGTAAACAAACCAAGGAAGCTACTACCATGTCAATTGATAATCTCATTTCATTTTCATTCCAAAAAAATTAAATTAATTCTTTTATCACATATAATAATTCCATTTAAACAATTACATCAGTTTAAATCATGTAATCACATGGAAAAGGAGGCATCAACTCTCTCTAATCCTACAATTCAACTAAATTCAATTATTAAAGGATTTCACTGTCTAGAAAAGATCACACACAGTCAACAGGTTGTATAATAAAAGGGAAATTATGAAGTAACACCCCATGGGTATTTCTTGTTTGGGAAACATCCTCTAACAAACTCAAAGGAACATGAGTGAATCCTTAACAAGATACAATTCATTGAATCATGGAATTAAATTCATTTTAGGGGAACCTCCAAAAAGAACGAAGTGTGGAAAAACTACAACTAGGATTTTAAAACACCAAAAAATAAGGGTAAAGGTATAAAATTACTACCATGGGTTTGTAGTATTGCACTCATCATGTACCGATCTTTGATTCGATCTAGATTGAGATAAGAATTATAAGCGGATGAAGAAGCTAGAAATTGTGATTATTATCTTGCACCAAAATAACTCTATCAATACGAATACAAATTAATAATGGAATATTATGATCAATGAACATAATAGTGTGGATCCAACGAGACAATGATCTCTCGATTCCGAGTCCAGTTGGTGAAGATCCCTCAATGTATATGAATTGAACTCAAAAGGGAGATCCTAATCTGATGTTTTTCCCAATAGAGGAAAGGATGAAAAGATTTTGGTATTAATATATTATAGGTTAAAATATGGATTTACAATATTTTTACCCAGTAACATAGTTTGGCCACATGGATTTTGACACTCGAACCAATTTTGTGCACCTCACTATGTGATGGATAACCTCACATGGTTACATGTTCATGATTTGACTAACCATGTTCAAAAACCTGCAACAACCTCTGCTAAAAACATCAGATCACATCGCACAAATGTTCTCCTATGGTGGCATAGATTTCTAAAATTATGATACCACATGAACCCCACCAACAATACCTTCATGACTATGGAAACCATGCATCCTTTCATACTTGATTTCTCATAACGATGTGGCCTTCCTTGTTATTTAAAAAAATTGGGGCTTTGATATCCAAACAATTCTTAAACACCACAAATACACTTATAATCTTATTGGGTACCCACATCAGGCCATAAAAAATCATTTAATCCAAAAAAAAATCTATGCCACATTAGAAAACCCAGGATCATACAATCTTCCGGCTTGAAGTAATGTGTCTGAAAAATTTTCTTTGCAGTAGTGGTAAAGAGTCACTTGAGAATAAATCTAGACATAGAGCACATATTTTATCCTCCTTCTGACAAGTCTTGTCCCATATATAGTCATTCTACCATAACTCTAATTCTAGATGAACTGATCTGCCATAGTGAACCTCTATGCTCCTATAAATCACATTTATTGGTTTCTACTCAAATAAGACATCTACCAAAAACTTCACCTCATCCGACTACAGAGTGGGAGAGTGGTCTAGGTGATAATGGTGCAGCTAAGATACATGGAATATGTCGTGCATGTCTCAATACCTATAAGGTAACCGAAAAATATTTTCTACTAGCCTGGCTCTCTCCAGAATCTCAAATGGCCTAGCATATCATGTTGAATGCTTTACCTATCTCTTAATCTATCTATTTCCTAGCCTTGGTGAGATATATAAAAATACTTGATCCCAGTCCCCAAAGTCTAGAGGTTTTTGATATTGATTGGCATAATATTTTTATCATTACTGTATAATATTAATCATCTTTCTAATAAAATTGAGCTTCTTCAAATTCTCCTACAGGATATGTGGTCCCAGTAAAACTACCTCTAACCATCACAGAGGTATTCTGCATAGCCAACTGTACAAAGCCTCATATGGTGCATCATGTATAGTATCCAAATATCTATTATTTTAGGTGAAAATACTAGGGGTATATTCCCCTTCTAATAGCCCAAAAAATCTAGTATACATGCTCTCTTCATATCCTCAGGCCCCTAAATCATGTTCTCTAACAAGACATCCATCTGTGGGTGGTCTGTTGTGCTCATAATCACCTGTGTGCCAAATTTAGTCTGCAAAATCTTCCACAAAAACATGATTGAAACTTTGAATACAAATCTACAATGATTTTATGAGGGGACCCGTGAAGACGAACTATCTCATGGATATACATCCTCCAATGCTCATTAAATGACAAAGTCTCACTAATTTGGATAAAATGACCAGCCTTCATGATTATGTCCACAGCAACCCACATATCATCACATTCTCATGGAAACCTCTAAAAACAAGTCATGAAATGCATCGTCACATCTTACCATTACCACATAGAAATATGTAAATGATGTAAAATTCTAGATGTTCGTTAATGTTCTACCTTAACCTGTTGACTGGTGGAACACCTCATAACAAAACCATCCACATCATTTCTTATCCTTGAATACCAATAATTGAAATGTAAATAACAATACATCATGGTAATGTTAGAATTTAGTACCCAAACTGATGCATGAAACTCCCACATCAACTCCTTGAATATATCTAATGATACCCAGACATGATGATGTATAAAAAATATATCGACCTCACACATTTTCCCACTAGGAGGTGGCTCCTCACCTGCCATGCCCTCCCATTATATTAGGCCCCCAAAATACTATAGTTTCCCCATCGTCGCAATATATATGGGTATAGGTCATAGCTAATGATGAAATAAAAGTCTACCCCAAACTATATTAGTCTTCTAAGTGTATCTCAGAAAACAAATTCATAATATTATACTCACAAATGGAATCTAGAATTTCATGCATCTAAGTCCTCAAGATCATTTCATCAGCTACTACTTTTCTCTTTCCATTTATAAACAGAAGCTTGAAATCAAAAGACATTAGGTACTCAAACCACAATCTATCCGTCTGATTCATATCACACTATGTAAAAATATTATTGAGGATTTTGTAGTCTTTGTACACAAATAAAGGATATCTTAGTAAATAATGTCACCAATAGTAAAAATATTGAACAATAATAACCAACTCAATATCATGTGTTAGGTAATTCCTATTGTGTAGACTCATCTCATATGACTCTTAATACTTTACTATGTCCCTATTAATCAGAACTGCTTTAATCATGATACCTAATTCACTATAATACATAGTTTATATCTTGCATGGCTATTGTAGAATCAAGACCAGCACTGAATTCAGTCTCTCATTCATCTTATGAAAGCATGTCTCAAATGTATCTAAACATAAAAACTTCAAACTGTTCTAACTAAATACCATCAAAGGTACTTCTATGAATTATAATACTAGTATAAAATTCAAGTGATATCCAAATATCCCCATGAAACTCCATATATTAATTATTTTCAAGAGTAACTCTAGGGAAAAACCATCATTTTATTTGGGTAAACTAATACTCCAAACTCTCAGATAATATGACTCAATAATTGAATTTATATCCATTTATAAGGGTAACATTGTTATCAATTCATATAAATAATGATCTCACAGTGTATCCAAAACTATCTTAAGATGTTTGTCATGGTCATGTCGATTGTGATAATACACCAAGATATTGTCCATGAAAATCACAAGAAACAAATACAGTTAAGGATGAAAAAAATCAGTTCATTAGTTCCATATAAACGACTAGCATGTTTGTGAGACCGAACTACATATCTATATACTCATATAGACCGTACCTTCTATGAAAGGTTGTATGTGGTAAGTCTATAGATCGAACATGTATATAATGATAACATGATCTCAACTAAATTGTTATGAATATTCGACATCCTTAAATATGTTCCAAAAATTCATCTATATGTGGACAAGGATAACAGTTATTAACCATCAAGTGGTTCAATTTATGATAATCCATGTATAGCCTAATGGTTCCATCTACCTTTTTTAAAAAAATTGACTAGTGAAAGCCATGTATAGTACTAGGATGTATAAACCCACTTTCCTCCAAATCCTATGGTTTCCTCATGATCTCTTAAAACACTGTAGTAGCCATCCAATGAGGAATTGATACTGGTGAAGTTCCTAAATCATGATCAATTTATAATTACACCTCTCGCATAGGAGGTAAAACAAAAAAAACATTAAGAAAAACATCACTGAAAGGATGAAACACTAGATGAAAATCTTCTTAACATGATCTCTATTCATCTTCATACAAAATATTAATTTGGGTTTCCATACTACCATGTCCCAGATTCTCTAGTCCATCTCTACTCTCTTAGACATCCTATTCGCCGTTGTGAATAAAAAATCTATCCATTGGTGATGCAAAGGTCACACTTCGATGATAGAAATTAATATAGATTACTAGAAATATTGTCTTTCCCAATGATTCTGAAACGTTGGGAAAGGATGCAGAACCGTTGGTATATGTTATACCAACGGTTCTCCAAACCATAGGGAAGTAAGTCATTGGGAAATATTTTCCCAACGGTTTACTGTGAACCGTTGGTATAGGGTGGGGAAGATAGTTTGTCCCAATGGTTTGGCTTGAACCGTTTGGAAATCCCAAGGATTCTACTCTTTCCCAATTGTTTAGAAACCATTGGGAAAGGTTTTTTTACCAATGGTTCATTGAACCTTTGGTAAAAAAAGAATCAGAGATGCTATACCAACAGTTTGAAACCGTTGGCATAGCCTATGCTGTGAAAATTGCACAACAGCCTGCAATTTGCACAGCAGCTCTGCAATTTGGACAGTAGGCCTCATTTTGTGCATTCCCTCCCATTTTCAATCCAATTATTACACCTGAAATAAACTAACACATACATATAAAATTATTTTACCTGCAATAACCAACTAACAAATACATATATAAATCAAATTCATACAAATTTAACATATAATGCATCCTAGAACTATACACATCCATAATTAAATTTGAATTCATAACATAATTATAAACAAACATAATTCATTTAGAATTCAATTTAAAATTTAGATGACAATTATATGTGGAATCCGGAATTCAATTCATTATTTGATCGGTTTTTTGTATACAATATCTTTTTTCCTGAAATGATGTCCATTTTAAACAAAACACATACACCTAGAGTGATACCGGCCTCACCATGCCTTGAATTGAGGCATGTTTAACTAGTACACGTCCCAAATGACCCATCAATCGTTGTACAAAAGTATCAACATATTCCGAAAGCGTTTGCTCGGTTTTCTATATGTCAGTTGATGTTTTTCACTTAAAATGATGTCCTTTAGAAACAAAAGACAGACACTTTGAGTGGTTCTAGCCACACTGCATCACAGATTTAGGCGGGGTTGATTCGTACACATCACATATGACCCATGGATCGTTCTCCTAATGTTTAAATGGATACTGAATGTGTTTGGTCAGTTTTCCGTATGTACTTAAAATGTTGTCCATTTTAAAATAAATAGAGACACTTAAACTGATCCCGGCCACACCATGACTCGCATTGAGCCCGGTTTGGCTCATACTGGTCACATATGACCCATGAATTGTTTTGATAAATTATCAATAGATTCTGAATGCGTTTGGTTGGTTTTTCGTATGCCAGTTGTTCTTTTCACTTATAATCCTGCCCATTTTAGACAAAAGAGACATAGTTAGAGTGGTATCGGCCACATCGCCCCTCGGATTGAGGTGGGTATGACTCGTACACGTCACATATGACCCATGGATCATTGTGCTAAAGTATCGACACAATACGAATGCATTTGGTCAGTTTTCCGTATGCCAGTTGATGTTTTTCACTTAAAATGACGTCCTTTTGAAACAAAAGACAGACACATAGAGTGTTGGTGGCCACCCCGCGCCTCGGATTGAGGCGGAGTTGACTCGTGCACGTCACATATGACCCATGGATCATTCTCCTATAGTTTAAACGGAAACTGAATGTGTTTGGTCAGTTTTCTGTATGTACTTAAAATGTTGTCCATTTAAAACAAAAGGGAGCCACTTAGAGTGATACCGGCCACATTGTTCCTCTAATTGAGCCCAATATGACTCGTACACGTCCCATATGACCCATGGATTGTTGACCTAAAGCATCAACACAATCTGAATGTGTTTGGTCAGTTTTTTGTTTGTCAGTTGTTCTTTTCAATTTTAATCCTGTCCATTTTAAACAAAAGAGAGACATTGTGAATAGTGTCGGCCACACTGTGCCTCATATTAAGGTGGGGATGACTCGTACACGTCACATATGACCCATGGATTGTTTTCCTAAAGCATTAACACATTTTGAATGCATTTGGACTGTTTTTCCTATGCAAGTTTATCTTTTCACTTATAATCCTATCAATTTTAAACAAAAGAGAGACACTATGAATGATGTTGGCCACACCGCATCTCAGATTGAGGAGGGGTTCGCTCGTACACGTCACATATGACCCATGGATCGTTGTTCTTATTTATCAACACAATCATAATCCGTTTGTTCGGTTTTCCATATGTACTTAAAATGTTGTCAATTTTAAACAAAAGAGAGACACTTAGAGTGATTCCGGACACACCGTGACTCAGATTAAGGTGGCGTTGACTTTTACACATCACATATGACCCCTGGATCGTTTCCCTAAATAATCAACACATTTTGAATGCGTTTGGTCAGTTTTCTGTATATCCGTTATTCTTTTCACTTATAATCCTGTCCATTTTATACAAAATACATACACAAGGAGTGATCCTGCCACACTGTGCCTCGGATTGAAGCGAGGTTAACTATTAAACATCAAAAATGAACCATCAATCTTTTTCCTAATGTATCAACATATTCTGAAAGCATTTTCTCAGTTTTCGGTATGCCAGTTAATGTTTTTCAATCAAAATGACGTCCTTTTGAAACAAAAGACAGACACTTTGTGTGGTGTCAGCCACACCGTGTCATTAATTGAGGCAGGGATGATTCTTACACGTCACATATGACCCATGGATCGTTCTCATAAATTTTCAATGGAAACTGAATGCGTTTGGTCGGTTTTCCATATGTAAATATAATGGTGTCCACTTTAAAAAAAAGAGAGACACTTAGACAGATCCTGGCCACACAGCGACTTGGAATGAGCCCAGGTTGGCTCGTACAGGTCACATATGACCCATGGATCATTCTTCTAAAATTTCAATGGAAACCAAATGCGTTTGGTCAGTTTTCCATATTTACTTATAATGTTGTCCATTTTAAACAAAAGAGAGCCACTTAGAGTGATTCCGACCACACCATGCCTCATATTAAGGCGGGGTTGACACATACATGTCACATATGACACATGGATTGTTTTCCAAAAGCATCAACATATTTTCAATACATTTGGTCGGTTTTGCGTATGTCAGTTTTTCTTTTCACTTATAATCCTATCCATTTTAAACAAAAGAGAGACACTGTGAATGGTGTCGGCCACACCACGACTCGGATTGAGGCGGGGTTGACTCATAAACGTAACATATGACCCATGGATCTTTGTGATAAAGTATCCACACAATAAAAATGCATTTGGTCAGTTTTCTATATGCATGTTGATGTTTTTCAATTAAAATGACGTCCATTTAAAACAAAAGATAGACACTTTGAGTGGTTCCAACCACACCACATCTCAGATTGAGGCGGGGTTTGTTTATACACATCACATATGACCCATGAAACATTCTCCTAAAGTTTCAACAGAAAATAAATCTGTTTTTTCGGTTTTCCATATGTACTTAAAATTTTGTCCATTTTAAACAAAAGAGATCCACTTAGAGTGATTTCGTCCACACCGTGCCTCAGATTAAGGCGGGGTTGACTCATACATATCACATATGACCCATGGATCATTGTTCTAAAGTATCGACACAATCGGAATGCGTTTGGTTGGTTTTCCGTATGCCAGTTGATGTTTTTCACATAAAATGACGTCCTTTTGAAATAAAAGACAGACAATTTGAGTGGTGGTGGCCACAACGCACCTCATATTGAGGCGGGGTTGACTCGTACTCGTCACATAGGACCCATAGATCGTGGTGATAAAGTATCATCACAATCTGAATGCGTGTGGTCAGTTTTCTATATGCCAGTAGATGTTTTTCAATTAAAATGACGTCCTTTTGAAACAAAAGACAGACACTTTGAATGGTGCCAGCCACACCATGTCTTAGATTGAAGAGGGGTTGATTCTTACACGTCACATATGACCAATGAATCGTTCTCCTGATGTTTCAATGGAAACCGAATGCATTTGGTTGGTTTTCTGTATGTACTTAATATATTGTCCATTTTAAACAAAAGAGAGTCACTTGGAGTGATTTCGGCCACACAATGCCTCATATTAAGGCAGGGTTGACACTTACGCATCGCATATGACCCATGGATCGTTGAGCTAAAGTATCGACACAATCTGAATGCATTTGGTCGGTTTTCCGTATGTCGGTTGATGTTTTTCACTTAAAATGACGTCCTTTGGAAACTACAGAAGACACTTTGAGTGGTGATGGCCACACCGTGCCTCTTATTGAGGCGGGGTTGACTCGTACATGTCACATATTACCCATGGATCGTTGTTCTAAAGTATCGACATAATTTGAATGCGTTTGGTTGGTTTTCCATATGCCAGTTGATGTTTTTCAGTTAAAATCACGTCCTTTTGAAACAAAAGATATACACTTTGAGTGGTGCTGGCCACACCGTATCTTAGATTGAGGTGGGGTTAACTCGTACACGTCACATATGACCCATGAATCATTCTCCTAATGTTTCAACGGAAACCAAATGTGTTTGGTCGGTTTTCTGTATGTACATAAAATGTTGTTCATTTCAAACAAAAGGGAGCCACTTAGAGTGATTCTGGGAACACCATGCCTCAGAATAAGGAAAAGAGTACATGTACACATTACATATGACCCATGGATCGTTGTGCTAAAGTATCGACACAATCCGAATGTGTTTGGTCAGTTTTCCGTATGCCAGTTGATGTTTTTCACTTAAAATGACGTCCTTTTGAAACAAAAGACAGACACTTTGAGTGGTGGCAGCCACATCGCACCTCGGATTGAGGCGGGGTTGACTCTTACACATCACATATGACCCATGGATCATTGTGCTAATGTATTGACCCAATCCAAATTCATTTGGTCGGTTTTCCATTTTCCAGTTGATGTTTTTCAATTAAAATGACGTCCATTTGAAACAGAAGACAAACACTTTGAGTGGTGCTGGCTACAACGCATCTCAGATTGAGGCGGGGTTGATTTTTACATGTCACATATGACCCATGAATCATTCTCCTAATGTTTCAACAGAAACCAAATGCATTTTTTTCAGTTTTCCGTATGTACTTAAAATGTTGTACATTTTAAACAAAAGAGAGCCACATAGGGTGACTCTGACCACACCGTGCCTCATATTATGGCATGGTTGAATATTACACATCACATATGACCCATGGATCATTGTGCGGAAGTATCAACACATTACAAATGCGTTTGGTCAGTTTTCGTATGCCATTTCTTGTTTTTCACTTAAAATGACGTCCTTTTCAAAAAAAAGACAGACACATTGAGTGGTGTCGGCCACATCGCATCTCAGATTGAGGTGGGGTTGACTCGTACACATCACATATGACCAATGAATCGTTCTCCTAAAGTTTCAATAGAAACCAAATGTGTTTGGTCAGTTTTCTGTATGCCAGTTGATGTTTTTCACTTAAAATGACGTCCTTTTGAAACAAAAGACAGACACTTTGAGTGGTGCCAGCCACACCGAATCTTAGATTGAGGCGTGGTTAACTCGTACACATCACATATGGCATTTCATCATTGTGACTCGTCCATGAGATTAATAATCCAATTTTATTATTTTCTTAACAACTCCATAATAACCAACATTTTCAAATCACCGTCTACTATCTGATGCACTGGCATAACAATATGTTGTGGCAGTAACCATAACACCATCATGTTGTGTTCTCATGTTCATTGCTCGTTCAGTGACAATAAATTTGTACCCATTGATAACAATTGATTTACAGTCACGAACCACGGTATTAGGACCAAAATCCAATGCTCTTATTTCCTCAGAGATAGAGTTAGCAGAAAAACTCAATACCTGCAATATAAATGACTATTAAACATAATTAAATATTGATTTAATTATTTTAAACATTAATTTTATTTACCTTCAATTTTAACTAAGCAGAAAATTCTTTTCTATGAAAAGTATATCTCCTTCTCAAAGATAAAGAACGATGCTTCCCATTTATCATTGTTTTATGTTCCCTGCTGATAAAAAATATGTGTAGTTTAACAGATATATATGAAAGATATACAAAATAAATTTAGTTACATTATATAGTCATCGAACAAATCAGAGTTGAACAAAACTGTGCGATGTGCCGTCTCTCGCTCTTCATGGATTAATGTCTTCAATGTATATGATCCATGAATTCTTCCTGTTTGAGAAAGTGATGGAAAACTGGGTTCAATTTTCTCACACTATACTTCTTCATTTATCATTGGTCTGTTCAATCTTGTAGTAAGATCAGACAAATACATCGAGCAAAAATCCATACATTATTGACCCAATTAATTGTTCACGATAGAACCTTCGGTAGGATTTCTGTTTCGGACATAAGACTTTAATGTGAACATATTTCTTTCAGTTGGATACATCCAATGAAAAGAAACAGGTCCTCCGAGAAGTATTTCAGTGGGAATATAGACAGTCAGACGTAGCATTCATGTGAAAAATGATGGAGGAAATATTTTCTCCATCTCACAAAAAATTAATGAGGCATCGGTCAACATTTTTTTCAAGAAAGACTTGGAAAACTTCTTAGCACAAATATCTCTAATGAAATGGCACAACTGAATAAAAACCACCCTTATATTATTGGACAAAAGATGACTGATTTCTATTGGAAGAAACTCATGCAGTTGAACGTGATAATCATGAGTCTTCAAAGATTTTAGCTTCAACTCACTTCTGTTGACTCGTTTAGATATGTTTCTTAAATATCCATTAGGAACTCTAATAGTCTATAATACATCCATAATTTTTTTCCATAGGTTTCACCACATAATAAGCACATGGAAGTTTCCATTTATTTTCACTGATACGCACAGGATGTAATTCTGGTCTGATGCCCTAATACACCAAGCCACACCGAGATCGTAAATCAAATTTTTTCTTCCCCAATACATTTAGAAGAACCAAAAGCAACATTTCACATATATTCGTTTCAATATGAATTACGTCTAAGCAATGACATAAAAAAATTGGTTGACCAATAAGGTAAATCAAAAAATATACTCCTCTTCCTCTAATTGTAACAGGTTTTAGTGGAAACATTTTTTCCCTTTCCAGATTTCATTTGACCCTTCCCGAACGAAAAACTATATTCATTAAATTCATTAAGCACGTCTTTTCCAGACATACGCTAAGGTGGATCATTGGTATCTATGGTATTATCAAATCTTTGAAGATTCATTCTATATGGATGATCCTTTGGAAAAAATCATCGATATCCCAAAAAATTGAAACTACAGCGATATTTCAGTCCTCTGGATCATGTATTTTTCATAAAAACTGGACATGACAATTTTCCATTCGTGCTCCATCCAAACATCATTGCATAAGAAGGAAAATCATTGATCGTCCACATAACTGCATAACGCATCTGAAATA
The DNA here is from genome assembly GCA_963277665.1 of Viscum album. NCBI lineage: Eukaryota > Viridiplantae > Streptophyta > Magnoliopsida > Santalales > Viscaceae > Viscum > Viscum album. Next base: position 2,131,926,827 of record OY728120.1, read on the forward strand.
TGTCCTTCCAACATGCATCGTATGTGCACAAACCCACATTCCAAAGAAGAATCAACACTTTTATTAAAGTTTGCATATATACATCAATATCAATTCCGGGATCAGAAGGACCAAATATGAGTATACTCATGAAAGTGAAAGGTTTTTTCATACACAACCATGGGGGAAGATTATAAATCTGTATAAAAACTGGCCATGTGCTGTGCGAAGTAATCATATTCCCAAATGGATTAAAACCGTCGCATGAAAGACCCAACCTCACATTACGCACATCAGCTGCAAAATAAGGATGTTGAGCATCAAATCTCTGCCATGAAAATCCATCTGCAGGATGAAAAAACTCATCATTAGTCTTCTTTCTCTCGGGAACACGCCATCTCATTTTTATTGATATTTCATTATACATAAAAATATTCTGGAGTCTAGGGATTAATGGAAAGTTCCAAATTACTTTCTGTGGAATGCGGGATGGTGTTCCATCAGATTTCGAATTCTAGCGGGATGTGCCACATTTTATACAATCATTTCGTTCAGCGGTTTCCTACTAGAATAAACTGCAATCTTTTGGGAAATCATGAATTTTGTTTTTTGAAAATCCAATTTCCTCAATTAACTTCAATTCCATATAGTGGTTTGATGGAATATCTGCATCATCTGGAAGTAAATCCTTCAAGAGGGCAAGAATGTAATCGATTGCTGTATTAGAAATCCCATACATTGTTTTCCCATGAAACAATCGGATTAAAAATTATAGCTTTTTCATTTTATTGCATTGTAGATATACTTGAGTCGTGGCAGCATCATTAAATTTTTTCACCCTATCAATATCATCATTAAAACTAGATGCATCAGCTGTCCTCATATAGAAGTCTTCTTGAGTCGAAATCCTTTCTTTTTCATGATGACGAATAAAATTAAAACGATCATCTAAAAAATTCTTCACTCCAGCCCTTTCATTTCGATCATCACCAATTTGAGATTTCATTTTCACCCCATTGTGATTCCACACAATGTAGTTTTCTTGAAAACCATTTTGGGTTATGTGAGAGCTGACTTCTTCACGGCCCAACCACGGTCTACCAACACAATTGGAACATGGGAAGTGTATGCGACCACTATCTGAAGCATTATGAAATGAAAAATCTATAATGATCTCAAAATTGTTTTGAGAATCACTTGAGATCTGATCAGTTTCATACTTCCAACTTCTGTCCATTCTGTAAAAATAATTTATATAAGTCATATTGTCATAAACCATTCAATAGGATTGAACATTAATAGAAAATATCTTTCAAAATCCATTTTAAATAGTAAAATCCCATTGTTCATTTTTAAAAACTATTTGGAGTATTCCCAAGGAACCCCAATTTGAAAATGTCACATCCCAATTTCCATGCCAAACCATTGAAAAAAATTAACAAGAGACAATCATCAGCCAAAAATAACTTAATTGGAAATTAAAAAAACAGAAACCAAATGTGATATAGAATTTAATGTTATGTTAGTGGAAATGAAATTAAATAGAGACAACAACATCATAAATGGTTCCAATATCATAACTTTTGATTAAAACCACCCATAATAGAAATGGGAATGCCTCATACACCTAATCCCTTATAAAACAAACCAAATCTACAATTAAAACCTTGAATTTAAGGTTTCCACCCTACTTGGACAACCATACCACCACCCCTCCCACCCCACTTGGACAGCCCTACCCCCACCCCACTTGGATAGCCCAGCACCCCCCACCCCACATGAACAACCCTACACCCACCCCCACTTGGAAAACCTATCCCCCCTAACCATACCTGGACACCCTACCCCCCACAACCCACTTGGAAAATCCACCCCCCCCCCCCACCTAGATAGCTCTACTGTCACCCCACTTGGACAACCCATCCCCCCAACCTACCTAAACAGCCCCTCCCCCACCCCACCTGCACACCCTCCCCACCCTACTTGGACAACCCTGCCTGGACACCCTCCCCCAGCCAACCTGCACACCCACCCCCACCCCAAACAGTCGTACCCCCACCCCATTTGGACATCCCAGCCCCTCCCCCACCATACCTAGACAGCCTCGCCCCCACCCCGAACAGCCCTACCCCCACCCCATTTGGACAACCCAACCCCCTCCCTCACCCTACCTAGATAGCCCCCTCCCCCATCGTACCTAGACAGCCCCTCCCACACCCCCAAACAACCCTACCCCCACCACATTTGGACAACCCAGCCCCCTCCCCCATCCTAACTAGATAGCCCCCTTCCCCACCCTACCAAGACAGCACCTCCCCCACCCCAAACAACCCTACCCCCACCCCATTTGGACAACCCAGCCCCCTCCCCACCCTACCTAGACAGCCCCTCCCCCACCCCACTTGGATAGCCCTCGACATCCTCCACCACCCCATCTGTACACCCTCCCCCACCTCAAATTGAAACATAAATTCATCCGAATCAAAATCCAATTTTCAACTAAAATAAATTCCACCAAAAGTACCATATCACCCCACTAAACAAAATTTTTACCATGTTTGAAGTGTAGAACAAAAAACACAAAATAAATATAAGGGTCATGTAGATAGCAACCCTAATTTAGCATAAATCAAAACATCAAACACCAAAAAAAATATAGAAATAATGCTAAAACTAAGGTAACACTTACTAATTTAAAGTATGAAATAAGATTTTTTTTGATTGAAGATGGATCGTGGGTGGAAAGAGTGTTGCGACTGAGAAGAATTCAGGAGCTCGATTAGGTTTTTTCTGCAATCGGTCTGCAATCGGGCTGGGTGGGGGTTCGGATGGTCTGTATTTGGGGAAAAACTTTCCCAACAGCTTTTAAAACCCGTTGGGAAAGATAGAGTTTTCCCAATGGTTTCATTAAACAGTTAGGAAAACCTATTTTTTCCCCAGGTTTCCCAACGGTTTGATGAAACCGTTGGAAAAACTAATTTTCTTCAAATCTTTCCAAACGGTTTCATCAAACCATTGGGAAAAATCAATTTTTATAGATCAATACCAACGGTTAATGCAAACCGTTGGTAAATATCACCTATACAAACGGTTCAAAAGAACCGTTGGTATACAACTGCTGGGAATACCATGATTTCCAGTAGTGATAGCCTCAACAAAAAACTAGTAAATACATCCAATGTTTATTGTCAAACCATATCATCTTGAGGAAAAAAAGATCCCATATGAAGTGACACCCACCAATATCAGGTGGGAACTCCCTGCACTATCCTACACCCTATATTTAGATCCCCAACGGATTTTATAATGTCATTACACCACCATAAAACTATGCCATGAGACCAAGGATCTCTTCCATAGTCATAGATATGAATCTATAATATTCTATTATAATGAAGATATCAAAAAATGCATAGAGGCTACTGATACCATACATCACAGCATAGATGTATTGGTACTATGATCCTCCAGTGTAGGATATATAAGGTATATATGCCCTAAATTGCGGCCATGTGAAACAATCTCACTACCCTGTGTAGGTCCACTGTCCTACCTTGGTAAAAATGGTTCTTAGATGCCTTATCCATGACCACAACCTCATCCTAACTGACTAATACTATTCTAGCTCCCATCCCGGAGTGCTATTGTGAAGTTATCTACTAAGACTATAGTCTGATCTGAACCCCAAACACAGACATCTAGAAGTATGTTCCTTCAGAAACGATCAACATATCACATCCTTCCACAATCTTAGCACTCCACGGGGTCTCGATCACATTGATTTCTCATGTTTCCGCATCTACCACACTAATGATGAAAACCTCACTTCCAGCACTCATAGCCTAGCTGGGAATCGCTTCTAGGGAAATCCTTAAAATAGAGTTTCTTTTAACTAGAAACTCAGCTACTGGGTCAAGAGACTAAATTGCTCTACTCAGTAACTATATATTCCATGATGATCCAATCTATAATCATCTATTGATGCACTATTTTATTTAAAATAATAAACCAGATCATATTGACCTTCGATAAAATAGCATGTATGATACCTTCCTCAATGTGTCTCGCCCATGATGCCCCATCATCATGGTATATCAGTGCAAAATGATTTAGCACTATAAATAGTGTTTAATTCTCTATAACTAGCATAGAACCCAACTCCATACACATAAACTCATGGGAATGCACTGTTATTAGGGGCTTGGGGAAAAAGTAATCATAGAACTGAATTTTGAAATCACCCCATGACATATCTCGCAGCCTATCCTCCATGGTCAAAACATCCCACCCACACCTTTCTACCCCCCAATGATTTAGAAGTGAAAAACATCACTCTCATATAATCAAGTGTCTTAAAATGCTAAAATATATACAACATAATCTCAATCCATGGTTCATTATCATACGTACCACCATCCCAAATAAATGTAAGAGGATTCATTAGCTGGATCACATACATCAGCTCTTCCACAATTGAGGCAGGTTGTGGTGCTCCAAAAAAATCTTAATATCACGTTGAACCCACAATGAAAAATGCCTCAGAACCTATTTCCATTAAAAACCATTCTTCCCAAGATATCACTACAAGAGGGTATACTATTATTCCATGGCCCACCACCTTTGGATCATTGTTTTCACCACCCTTGTATAATATGACTAGAGGTCATCGTGGTCGAATTCCCCTACAATTCCAAACATGGTCCTTATAAAAGATTGATAACCACATGTTCACAGATGAAATTATAGGATAAGTCAAAACTGTCCTATAAATAGGCCACACCCATCTTCATTCTCCTAAAGGTAAGTCTAGGTAAAATGAAATAGTCATAATGATCATTAGAGACACTGCCTACTACCCACTCAAAATCTGGGTCGAGGTCATGTTCGTTGTTTCAAAATTTTAGTTTCCATTTTAATTCGTATTTATTCACAATTCACATTAAATGATTGAACAAAGTGGGTCACCACATCTGATCCATAAGTAACTATACCCTTCATTAAATGAAAAATGGAATCCACTTAATCCAAACCATAGCACGTTCTAGTCCATGCGACCAATGTTCCATTACTCCTCATTCCATGGTTGACTTCTTAGGGTTTCTTATATGTCCAAATTGGGAAGACAATTAGGTGATTTTAGTAACTCCAATTACCTTCCATGTTGTTAATCTCTTTCATAGATTATTTATCAAATAGCTTGTATATCACATGAGGCGTATATCACAAAGTCATGATGTCAAGTAATGCAACATATATAGAATGGAATAATTCTTGGAATGTGAATCCTATAAAGTGATTAAAGTGATACATGACATGCATTACCTCATCTCATAGAGAGAGAAATAAATCCATAATCATAGTAAACATCAATCCAAAGGTTCATTACCCAATGGTGGAATGAAATCAACTCTAACTAGAAAAATCTAGAAAATAAATATTTACTATTTTACGAAATTTGGATCTTTCCTATACATGGGTCAGCTACTCCAAAGAAAATATCATTAATAAATTAAAATAACATCAAAATACCTATATATTGTCTCCCAATAGTAATGAAAAAATAAAAGAAAACCAATGATACCACTTTGTAACATCGTCAAATGGATGCCACAAAATAGTTCCACAAACTGATGGGTCACATAGCCTTAATCACAACTCCCCTAATTCTAGAGGCTATTGACTAGTAGTGAGGGCCTTGGGTTTTCCTCTCAGGGTACTATTCCCTACTTTCAGAGTGTATCATAGTGGTAGTAAACAAAACAATCAATAGTGGAAGTAGTAAATCAATTAGATAAAAGATAAATATCTACGAAAAGAATAAATAAACAATTCCATAAGAAATATCATATAAAAAATGATATGTCATTTCAGGTCTCTATAATTCTGAAAAATAGGTATACAAGAATCCAAAACAATACTCATATCAAAATACCAAAAATACCCTAATGGAACTATCCCATCTAGCATAAAAATCCACAACTCAGTCAGGTTCTCCCATGCTCCTATGAATAGCACAAATAAAGCATCATATTATGGGGTATTTCCTTAATTCCTACCTATGTCCATATATTTTTTTAGGTACCAAACATTTTCCTAAATAGGGTGTGAGATAATAAGGATTAGTCCACCACCAATGGTGACTATAACAAACATAGGATATGAGATAAAATATAATGAAAGGTCTAGTATATAATAGATATGATCGTCGTATAATAATGACGACCAAAGAAAAATTATTAACTACATGTGATATATTCAAGACAAATAATGCTCCCAACAAACAATATTTGGGCTCCCATAAACAAGGGAAAGTGTGAAGAATAAAGAAACAATGTATCGAGTCTATTTAAATCACTATATGTTGATTCCCATTTCATTTCTATCTTTATGAATTTAAAAATATACATCACTTTCAAACTATACAACCATTTGTATAATAGCCATTAGGGACATGGTGTATAATAAAAAGTGTCAAAAATGGTCATTTTTATAATCAAATGAGTTAGAACCTGATGGTCCAGATCTGAGATAAGAAAGAAAAATTCATTCACATGGACTCCCATGAGCATCATGATGGAAATGTGGTAAAGACATGGGGGTCCAATGAGAATGTAAAAAGACCATGTCTAGTGTGAGCCCATGAATTCTAAATCCAAGAGGTATCAATTTCCAATATATAATACATAATAAAGACCCAATAAAATAATAGCTCTAAGGCCTCAACTATTATAATCAATATCTAAGGGATAAACATCCAAGGCATCTATGGAATCAGGATCCAAGGTATAAAAACCAAAAAATCCACTTCCATTTCAGTTCATCATCTTATTTCATACACATTCCATAAATATTACATGAGTTCATTTAACTCATATAAAAATTCCATTTGAACAATTATACCAATTTTCATCGTTTGAAAACACGGAAAAGGAAGAATAAACTCTCTCATAAATATAAAATTCATGTAAATTCATTTATTTAAGACTACATTTATCTAGGAAAGCTCACACACACTCCAATGGTGGTATTAAAAAAGAAAAATTACAATCATACACCCTATGGGAGGCCTTGGTTTGGGAAAGAACATCCAAAAATCAAAATAACAATTGGGAATCCCTAATAGGTACTAATTCATTTGTTCATCACATTCAATTCATTTTACGGGAACCATAAAAAATTTCATTGTGTGGAACAACATCAATAAGGCATATAAATCAAAAAAACCATGTGGAAAATTTATAGACCACATGTTGTAGGTTTTTAGTATAGTAATAATCCAATATTAATCTCTTATTCGTTCCATAACGAGAGAAAAATGAAGAAATAATGAAGAAACTAGAAATAGGGTATAATATATTGCACCTAAATAACTCTTTCAATACAATGTTATGAAAATAATCGAACAAGATGATCGAAATACATACCTTCTTGGTTTTAATGATCCAATGGGCTCTCGATTCCATGTTTGGATGGAAGTATCCCTAAAAGTGTATGAAACAAGCTCAATGGGGATCTCCCAATGTCATGTCATAGTCCAACAGAAAAAAGACAAAAAGAATTTAGGTTTTAATATATTTTATGAGAAAAATGGTCATTTCCCATATTTTTACTAGATCCCATGGTTCTTTCCCATAGTCGTGAAAACCATGAACAAAAAATTCTTGAGTCACTGCACAAATGGGATACATTCATGGTTTCATTTTCACAATTTGACTAACCATGAATAAACCATTCAACTTCATCTTCAACTGCATATCCCCTCGAATGATCGTCCACCTAATCATGTATTGTTTCCTCAAATTGTGTGACCTCATTCACCCCACTATCAATTCCCACATGGTTAGGGGAAATCAGGAAGCCTTCTCCCACATATTTTATACTAATCATGCATCCATCCTTGTTTTTTCCTAATGTGAGGATCTCGGCTCATAAAAATCCCCAATCACCCCTGATACACCCACAAACACATGTGATACCCACATTTTTCCATAAAAAGAATTTAAAATAAAAAAACATTTGTATTTCATTCGAAATATATGGATCATACAATACTCTCCAAAATCAAGAGAAAAAACCTTACATAAACAGATGTCCCCTGATCATATAACCACCAGTGTGCTGATTTTCATTACACTGACTCAAAAACTCCACTATCTGAATCAAACCATTCACAATTTGAGTAGACAAAAAATAATGTAAGGAATATATTTCAAATAAAGTTCTATAATGTGTATAATATATATGAATAGTATGTTGAACTGTTGATCGATCATCCCTTTATCAATAAGTGAAGGTTGAATTTCTTATAACTACCCTACTTCTCTACCTTAGGTTCCATTCTATGTCTCATGTGTCTTACTAATCTATCAATATGGGTTCCCTTTCCCAATAGTAACACATCCACTACATCGACTAGTATATCCAACAGTAATAAATCTACCAAACCGATACAGTGTATATGACCCCTTCCCACACTCTGGTTTACTCTAAAACCTCTATCACTACCCATATATCGTGGGCTTCTACAGAACCACCATTAATGTAATAAAGACCCAGATTTTCCATGTAAATATTTTATTTAATTATATGTAATTATTATGTGTCTTTGAAAATTAACGACGCCTGATTCCGAGGCCCAGGTTGCTCAAAATAAATTATTGATCTTTTTTCAAGGTACGTTCAGTAAACACATGAGCAGAGATTTATAATTATTCAACTGGTCCTCAGATTAAAAATCAGAGGTCACTGTTTAATCCGTAGCACCATGATTTGCTTAAGGGAGACTACCTTTAAACCGTAGGAGTTTGGAAAAAATGATACGTTGTGCGACCTTTCAATGAATAAAAAAATAACTTAGTAATTTTATTTTCTCTCATATCATTTCCTATGATGGAAAAGTGGCAGTGTTGTGCCCAATGATGTGTAAATACATTAAATTTCTAGATTCTTAAAATCCTTTCTAACTGTGTTGTTGGAAATTAGGATGGTTCCTATTAAATGAACCCCCATAATTTCCACAAGTGTTACATGCCCTCCACCTCTACAATTTATATCGATCATGGGGAGGGGTATTGGAACAGCTTCATCAAGCGACGAGGTTTTTATAAATCTCAATGGTGACAACCAATTAGAGTATGGGACTAGTTTTGGCAAGTAGGGACAAGCAACACTGAACCCCAAACCAAAGAACGAAGATTGAGCGGCACAGTTGGTGGCTTGTTGCGGGGGAGTAGAATACCGAATCTTCCTAAATTGTGGGATTTCTATAACAATCTCAAGGTAGGGTTTTAATATTGTTTTTTTATCAATGTTTTGAGAAATATTTCATTCTACCATCTCACAATCAAGCTAATGCGGAGGGCATGGGCCAAATGAAGAAGGCCTGGAACCTCCACCCTTTTTTGAATTTTTGTGCGTTCTTCGCAAGAATTTTCTTTCAGTTAGATGAGACCTAGGATGACAGATGATGGTGGTGGCTGACACCATCTGGCCATGATGGAGGAGGTACACCATCGCGTGCTGTGTGAGGTGGCTGGGAAACTATGTAGCAATTGTTAGTAGAGAAAACGACACCGGCCGGCCACGGTGGTGATGTGGCACACAGTCGTGCACAGCCAGCGGAGATGGTCCATAACTTTTCAGTCATGGCAAGGTTGAACCGGGATCCCAGCACTGGTCGGCCGCAGGAGGAGGCAGTGGCTCCAACGCAATAGCAGCGGGATGTCATTCCAGCACTGTCGGGCCCCACTCCAGTGGGTCACGCGTGCCTAGCAAGTCGCGCTCCACCGCGGGTCGGGCCGCATGATCCCAACGGGCAATGATACTGTAGTTCGGGGCACACCTATGTTGTCCAAGACATGCAATCCCAGTGGGCCGAAACTATGTGGGCAGGTCCATGTGAGCCACGTGGGATGCGCCTCCGTGGGCTGATCCGTGCGGGCCCGGCAGGGCGCGCCTCCTTGGGTTGGGCCGCACGGGTCCCACGGGGCAAACCTCACCCTTTTGGGCTCGCCCGCACCCCCTTTCTTGCTTGTCCGGATCCTGGCCTAAGGGGCCGAGACCACCGTAGCCCAATCTAGCTAGGTCGGCCCTGAACTGGGTCGGGTCGGGTCGGTCCGTCCGCGGCGTACCGGACCCGGACACAACTAGGTCCAGTTTCGCTGAAAGGGCCATAACTTGAGAATAGGGAGTCTATTTCACAAACAGACTACAACGTGGAGACCCTTGGAGCAAGTCGGTTTTTTTCGTATACTCCACATCATTTTTGGTGACCGATTGAGTATGGTCGGGTTGGATTGAACTTATATCCAACCAGGACCTCGAAACTAAAACCCTCATAACTAACAGATCGGGCATCTGATAGACACACTATCTGTCACATTGGAACCCTTACAACATATATGTCCTCTGGGTTACCCCTTCTTAGATCATATTGGTGGTTTATGTATGACCAATATCTCAAGGGGAATATTCTAAGGTGCTCGAGTGCACCAGGTACGAGGAATCATGTGTCTGGCTGTATTGTGAAGAAGGAACATCGATCATAAGGGGGTCATCATCTATTAATCCTGCGTGGTTCAAAATATATGAAATCCAATCTGGTATAGCACTCAGTGATCCTATGTTGGTCATCCCATACTGATCATGTGTGTTATATCCTATGTAGGTTATAGGGGGTTATTTCCTATCAATCATGTGTGGGTCAGTAGTAGTGCCACATAACAGAATAAGATGTTCTAGCTTATAAATAAATATCTGTACTTCTGTAATTAAGTTATACTAGTGTGAGCAGGGTCTTTTACCTTCATGGTGTCATCATCTTGGTTTTATCTTCAAAATGTTACTTATGTGGAACTTCTACCTTTGTGGTGTTACTTTTGCCGTGTTACCTTCATGGTGTTATCTTCGTGGTGTTACCAGTGTGGTACTTCTAACTTTGTGGTGTCACCAGTGTGGTACTTCTACCTTCATTGTGTTATCTTCGTGGTGTTACCTATGTGGTACCTCTACCTTCAAGGTATTAACTTTGTGGTATTCCTCCCTCATCTATTATTTGATAATATCTGGATAACATAGGTATATGTACCGAAATATACATAAGTAGATTTGATGTCTAACACTTCGTGCTTTTAGTTTTAGGTCTTTCTTTGTGGTTTATCCATTGTGGAAATCTGGGAGACCTATGTGGGTATCGGGGTCCCTAAAATGTATCTTTATACTCACCCCTACAAGGGCTATTCTCACACCTTATTGTGTTTTGTGCAGATGACGTACAACATTGATCGAGGAAGAGGGAGCCAGGACTGGATTGTGCCCGAATGTGGACTATTTTGTGTGACATAATGTAAGGATTACTGATCATGAGTTTTACCTACCCTTCAGGTAGGATCATTGGTGGACGATCCAAGAGCTGTTTTCCCATTTTTCATTTTTATTTTTACTTTTCAATTGTACTGTTACTTTTCAGTTGGTTTTGTATTCTGGAACCTTTACTTTTAGCACTAATTTTACTACAACAGTTTACTTCATGGTTTCTTCTTGTTGTATTCTTGGACTGGGTGTTTGTACAGGCTAAAAAGGAAATGCCTTCACATTTTGGGATATTCCTTTCCTATTCTAATCCCCATCCCCAAGCCCATGGATGGTATCTTGGGGTTAGTCATGATATGGGCCCTGAAGGAAAAGTCGTGAAAAAGTTGTATTAGAGGAGTCAGTTCAACCAAATAACAAAGAATCTTATCTTTTCATTGTGGAAAACGTTTTATGTGTTATGAGTGTGGTTTCAGTTTGGGGAATCCTATGTTGGTTTGGTGGCCAACGTATCCACACACCGGGACCATAAATTCAGATTTCTGACTCAGTACATGGAAACATTTAGTGTGTGTGTTTTTGGAATGTTTTTTATCTATGAACACATTGAGTTAGCTCACCATGTATAAATTATTGACACTGACACTGCTGTTTTCTTTCAGGATGCCATCACATAGACAACCAGCTAGGATTCCTGAGAGAGTACGCGATGATGGCCCACCGAGCGATGACGCATCGGTGCAGGGACCTCTAACGGCGTTAGCACCTTCAGGTGGTGTACCGGTAGTGTCACTACACGTTGGGAAACTGTTTCCACCAGCCCCACCAGTAAATGGTGTACACTGGCTGGCTGCGTTGCACATGTTCAAGGGGTTGTGGACTCCAAGGTTTCGAGGAGAGAAGGATCTGTGGGCATCTTAGGACTGGTTGGAGGCTCTGACCAGCATTTTTCACTTAGTTGGGACACCAGCTGATCTGATGGTAATCCTAGCTTCCAATCTATTCCAGGGAGTAGCTGAGAGATGGTGTAATCTAACACTCTAGATACATGATTAGGTGACCCTCACCTTGGAGTACTTAGAGGGGATTTTGGGGAAGAGTTCTTCCTAGTGAATCTATGATCAGTGCGTATACATGAGATGCTGCACATACAGTAGGGCAGCATGACTGTGGCCCAGTAATCGGTGAGGTTCACTGATCTCTCCTGCTAATCCACTGACATGATTCAAGACCCTTTCATCAGAGATCAGACTAGTGAGTATGGTCTCTGACGGGAGATCAGAGCATCGATGATATCACTCAGCATTTCAACACTGGCAGGGGTATGAGAGAGAGAACTTTTAGTGGGGAGATTCCCAGCTGAGCAGGCATCGACAGTGAGAGCCACCACCAGTTTTCAGTTAGCAGAATTATCTACAGCAGGCATTATATGGATGATGTAGGGCCCAAAGATGGAATAAATTCTGGTGGATGACCACAGGATACAAGGTTGGTGGTGTGAGACTCATGTGACCGAGGAGGGAAGATTAGGAGCCAGCAGTGATACTCGTGCGGCGTGCAGTGTCACATGGCTCGAGACTGCACGACCCACCGTAAGGATGATGAGAAGACGGTCTAGGGATAGTCGAGGTCAAGAAAGATATTCAATCGGTGTGGCCCACAAGTATTAGGTGGATCTGGTAGAGGAGTTTGTCATGCAGTAGGTGGTGGGTGGGGATTCGAGGTTCTACCACCACAACCTTCAGGTGGTCCACCCCGACCACAAGGATCAAGTGGGTAGGGATGAGCTGAACTCCATGTTGTTGTGGACTACGACCACGGTGCTTCAGAGATGATTAATGGTATGATCTGTGTCCACTCCATCTTAGTTTTAGTACTTATATACACATGTTCTAGTCACTATTTTAGTGCCACGACCCTCGTTTAGAGGTCGAAGATTTTGGGGGAGTCTTTTGCTCGATCGATATGGCTAGAGACTCTTATGGGAGGGGATTCGATGATTAAACACTAGAATCGATAGTGTGAGCTTACTCTAGGATATGAGAGTTTCATCTGGGATCGTCTAGTAGCACCATCGAGTCCTTACGACTTCATCTTGGTTATTGACTTGTTATCCATAGTTCATGCCTAAATTGACTATATTAGGTGCAATGTGAGGTGTGTCCATGAGGATGTGACCTGATTTTCCTACACCAGAGAGAAGGGAACCTTTGCGGAATATGGAGGACTTACCCAGAGGAGGGTGGAACCGATCACACATCAGATTTATAGCCTTACCCTCAGAGCAGTTTATGATGACACTCTCAGCTATCCAGTAGTGGTGGACCAATATGAAGATGTCTTTCCTGATGATGTTTTAGGACTGCATTCTCAAATAGAGGTGGTCTTTTACATCGACCTGTACCTCGAGATTACACCAATATCTACACCAGCATATCAGATGGCTCCTGTGGAGCTTGGTGAGTTTCAGTTATAGTTGGAGAACAAATAGAGGAAGGGGTTCATAAGGCCCATTGTTTCTCCATGGGCATACCCTATTTTGTTCGTCATGAAGACAGATGGGAGTTTGAGACTATATGCGGACTACATGAACCTGAAATAGGTGACTGTGAAGAACAAGTATCCACTTTTGAGGATTGATGATATTTTTGATCAGCTGAAGGGAGCTCAATCATTTTAGAAGAATGTCCTCAGATCAGGCTATCATCAGCTCTGGGTACGAGAAGAGGATGTGTAGAAGACGACCTTCACATGTCGGTATGGACACTATTAGTTCTTGGTTATGTCATTCGGCATGTCCAATGCCCCAAAAGTTTTCATGGGACTCATGAAAAATATCTTTCATCAATACCTCCATCTTTTAGTCGTGGTTTTCATCGATGACATCTTGATATACTCGGTGTTGAAGGAGGAGCGTACCTATCATCCCCAGATAGTTCTAGATAAACTCTGGGAGCACCATCGTTATGGAAAGCTCTCAAAGTGCCAGTAATGTATATGATTGGTCAACTTTATGGGACATGTTATCTTATAGGATGGAGTTTTAGTGGATCTGGTGATGATAGAGGATGTTTTTGCTTGGGAGCCACCTTGGAGTGTCACTAAGGTGTGGAGTTTATTGGGGTTGGTTGGATAGTACCGGAGATTTGTGTCTAACTTTTCTATAGTTTCGGAACCCATTTCAGCATTAACAAAGAAGGGACAGTCCTTCCTATGGATAAAGAGATGCCAGCAGAGTTTTCAGGAGCTGAGGTAGAGACTGACGAGTGCCCCCATCTTAAGGCTACTAGAAGAGGACATTGGGTACGTAGTCTACTAAGACACATCAGTAACTATAAATGGGTATGTATTGATATAGGAGAGATCAGTGATATCATATGTTTCATGACAGATGAGGAATCATGAGATGAACTATGAAACCCATGACCTATTATTTGTAGTAGTGATCTATTCCCTGAAGATGTGGCAACATTTCTTGACGGGTGAACATTTTATAGTCTACTCTGATCAAAAGAGTCTCAGTTATATCATCTCTCAAAAGGACCTGAACCTGAGACAGTGGTCATGGCAAGACATCCTCCATGACTATGACTTTGAGATACCTTATTCTCAAAGGAAGGGGAACATGGTAGTGGATGCACTTAGCAGGAGGTCTACTTTGTGATTTTAGACTAACTTGATAGTGAAACTATCCGCGTTGCAGATATCCTTTGTGGATAGAGACGGAATTTCTTATATCTAGTCTATGACTTTCACTCCCCCATTTCTTCAGCAAGTTCAGGAGGCACAGCTTGGGGACATTGATGGCGAGGCTCGACGTGTTCAGATATCCTTAGGACAAGCACCTGAAGGTTTTCTTGAAGGTGAGGAGCACTTCATCCTCTTCAAAGGATTTACTATGGTACTAGTGGAACTTTGGGAGGAGGTGATGTGGGAGTTCCATACATCCCCTCTTGTGGTACATCCTGGTGTGGAGAAGATGTATTGGGACCTCCGACGTCAGCACTGGTGGCAAGGATTGATGAAAGTAGTGGCCGAGATTGTTTCTCGATCCCTCAATTGTCTGCAAGTGAATGGAGAGCATCAGGTTCCAGAAGGATTAGCGCAGCCACTAATGGTGTCAGAATGTATGTGGGGTGTAATCTCCAAGGAAGTTGTGATAGGGCTTCAACTTACGTCCAGGGGACATGACTATATCTGTGTGGTCATCGACTGACACACCCAGTCGACCAACTTCCTACCTATCAAAGAGCAGGGATCAGTAGATGGCTTTGTACACATCTATATACAGGAGATTATAGGACTTCATGGGGTTCCATTGACGATTGCCTTTGACTATGACACACGTTTTACTTCCCAACAGTGGAAGGGTTTGTAGGAGGAGTTTTTGACTCAACTGCGTTTGAGCACCACCTTTCATCTGCAGACGAATGGTCAGACAGAGCAGACCATTCAGACGCTGGAGGAAATGCTATGTGCTTGTGTCCTATATTATGGCCATAGATGGTAGGATCCCTTGAACTTGGTGGAGTTTTCATACAAGAACGGTTAGAACTCCACCATCAGTATGGCACCATTTGAGGCCTTTTATAGTCGACCATGTAGATCAACTCTATGTTGGATGGACCCTAGGGAGTCAGCACTTATGGGTCCAGAGTTGGTATGGGCTACCACTGAGAAGGTACAAGGCATTCGGGAGTGGATAAAGACTGCACAGAGCAGAATAATGTCTTAATTCGACAGGAGGCAGAGACCTTTGGATTTTGAGAAGGGAGACTATGTCTTCCTATGGGTCTCACCTTGATGAGGTTTACAAAGATTTGGCTGAGGCGGAACATTATCACCGAGGTTTATCAGACCAGTTTTTATACATTGGAGGATAGGCAATGTGGAATACTTCTTGGAACTGCAACCATAGTTGGAGAGGGTTCACAACGTCATCCACATATCTCAGCTAAGGAGATACATGCATGACCCATGGCACATCATCAACCATGGCGAGATGGACATTGATGATGGGGTGTTGTTTACTGGGGTTCAAATGAAGATTGAGGATCGATAGGACCGAGTCCTTCATTGATGATTGATACCTCCGGTGCACATTTTTAGGCAGCACGGGAACCACTAGGAGAGAACATGGGAGTAGTAGGCACAGATTCATGTTCCTTACCCCCATTTTTTCATTATTTATGTTATGGATTTCAGGGATGAAAGGTCCTATGTTGGGGTAGAATGTAAAGACCAGGATTTTACAAGTAATTTTTTTAAGTATATTGAATTATTACGAGTCTACGAGAATTGATGGTGCATGATTCTGAGGTGTGATGTGCCCAGAATGAATTTATGATCTCTTTTTAAGATACGTTCCGAAAATGCATGAGCAAATTTTTCTAACATTTGTACCGGTGATCAGATTAAAAATCCAAGGGCACCATTGATTCTATAGTGCCAAGATTTTCATATGGAATAATTCACTTCAACCATTATAGGTTGGTTGAAAAATAGATTTTGGGACTTTAAAACAAATAATAAATCAACATAGTTATTTTATTTCCTCTCATTTGTTTTCATCCAACCGACAAGAGGAAGTGGCAGGACCAACGATGTGTCAATCCATTGAAAGGATTGACCCTTAAAATCCTTTGTAATAGCATCGTGGGAAATTAGGAAGGTTCCTATTAAATGAACCCCCATAAATTCCAAAAGTGTTTCTCATCATCCCCCACACCTATTCATATGGAGCTTGGGGAGGGTTATTGGCACAACTTCATCAAGTGACGATGTTCTGATAATCTGTCGCGGTGCCAACCACATAGATGAAGGGACCCATTCTAGTGAGCGGTGATGAGAGACACCGAACCCTGAATCGAAGAATAAAGATTGAGCGTTATTGTTGGAATCTTTCTGTGGGGGTGATGAATGCCAACTCTTCCATAATCGTAGGAATTCTCCAATGATATCGAGGTTGGGTTTTAATCTAGATTGGATTCCATGTTTTTTTGATGCCTTCTTGGAACCCACTTTCAATAAATTTAATGCATAGGGAACAGGCCAAACGAACAAAGCCTGGAACCTCCACCCCTGTTGGGATTTTTTCCTTCTTCCCTAGCATTATCTTCAGGTTAGACGAGTCTCTGGATGAGAGATGATGGTGGTGGCCAGCACCGGCCGACTGCGATGGAGGCAACACACCGAAGGATGATGTCACATCACTATTTCGTGATGGTCAGCAAATCGGCTGACATCGGCTGGCCATAATGGTGATGCAGCACACCACTGAGCACCACTGGTGGAGACGGGCCGCAGCTTTTCAACTGTGGTGGGGTTGAACATGGCGTCCGGCATCGGCCGGACGTAAGAGAAGGAAGAGGCATGTGACGACACAACGCTGGAGGAGCCGCGGCTCCAACTCCCAGATGGTGGGACCCATGGAGGGTCCTACGGTGACCTCGAATCACCGAAGGGTGCTGCCGCTCGGCCTTCAGAATGGGGTCCCCCCTGTGCCTGCTTGGGTGGGCCACATGAGCCCAGCGGGCCGCACCTCTGCGGGGCGGGACGTGTGAGCCCTGTAGGATGGGCTGAATTGTGGCCCTATGGGCCGAGCCCACCGCATCCATACCCAGCCCGGTCGAACCCAAATCGGGTCAGGTCAGCCCAGACCAGGTCATTCCAGGTGGGACTAGACCCGGACGCAACTTGGCATGGATTCTCTTAAAGGGACATAAATTGAGAACATAGAGTTCGTTTGACGAACCATCTATGGCGCTGAGACCCTAGGTATGAGACAGTCTTTTTGGTATACTTCACATGTGTTATTGAGATAATTGGAGTATGACCGGGTTGGATCGAACCTGAATCCAACTAGGCCATCGGAATTAAAACACTTATAACTCACAGATCGGGCGTCTGATTGATGCACCGTCTATCGCGTCGGAACAATTACAACATAGTGGTCCTTTGGGGTACCCCTTTGTGGTGGTTAATGGTGATAGAGGTACGACCAATATCTCAAGGGGTAGATTATATGGTGCTCGAGTGCACCAGGTGCGAGGAATACTATGGCTGGTTGTAACATGAAAAAAGAACATCGATCCTAAGGTGGTTAGAATCTATCGATCCTGTCTGGGTCAACATCTATCCGATCATCTGCGGGTCAGGGCTCAATGACCCTATGTGGGTTAGCTCATACCAATCCTGTGTGAGTCAAATCTAATGTGGGTTAGTAGGGGTTATTACCTATCGATCATGTGTGGGTCATAAGTAGTGCCTCTTAACCGAATATGATGATCTAGCTTATAACTAATCATCTGTACATCTGTACATACGTTATACTGGTGTGAGATAAGTCGTTTACATTCATGGTGTTATCAACGTGGTTTTATATTTATAGTGTTACCTGTATGGTACTTCTACCTTTGTGGTGTTACCTTTGTGGTTTAACCTTCGTGGTGTAACCCTCATGGTGTTATCATAATGGTGTTACCTATGTGGAACTTCTATCATAATGTGGTTACTTGTGTGGAAAATCTACCTTCATGGTGTTATCATTGTGGTGTTATCTTCATGGTGTTACCTGTGTGGTACTTCTACCTTCGTGGTATTACCTTTTTGGTATTCTTCCCGCATGTATAAGATGAGTATATCTAGATAACTTAGGTATATGTACAGTCATATACCTATGTAGATTTGATTTCTATCTCTTCATTCATTGAGTTTGAGGTCTTTCATTGTGGTTTATCATTTTTGGAACTCAAGGAGACTTATGGGGGTCTCGGGGTCCCATGTGAGTATTGTTATACTCAACCCATCACGTGCCATGCCTGCATGTTGTTGTGTTTTTATCAGACGGCGTACAACGTTGATCAAGGTTGAGGGAGCCAAGACTAGACGATGCCCAGAGGAAGACAATTTGGCATGATGTGATGTAGGGAATAATGATATTGAGATGTACCTACCATTCAGGAAGGATCCTCGGTTGAAAATACAAGAGCTGTTTTTCAATTTTTCTTTTGTATTTGTGCTTTTCAGTAGTACATGTACTTTTCAGATGAGCTTGTATTCTGACCCCTATACCTTCAACACTCTTTTTACTACAGTAGTTTACTTTGTTGTTTCTTCTTGTTATTTTCTTGGAGTGTTTGTTTATATAGGAAAAAAAGGCAACGCCTTCCCATTTAAGAGATATGCCTTTTTAGTGCTTGTCGCCAACCCCTTGCCTATGGAAGACGGGTTTGGGGTAGTCACATCACGGGCCCCGACGGACGGGTCTTGAAAGATGTACCATCATGACACAATATTATCACTTTAATAGTGTACATGTACACTAATTATGATAATGGCATGTCCTACTACATTTATGGAAAATCACTCAAGTATTACCCTGAGTGACTGATCCCCCTGGGCACTATTTTCATTGTTTCTCTAGTTATAGTTTTCATTCTGATGCTTCCAACCCTCAGAAGATGTTCTTCTGGGCCATCCATTAAAACCCACCTATATTCCATTGGATACCTCCACAAGGTTCCCCACATAAATTATATCTAAATTCACTACAAAATTAAACTAGTTCATCCGAAATATATTAATCTGGGACCAAATTTCAAATATAAATTCAACCTAAAAGTGCCTCACTATAGTAGCCTCGTCTACTACCAATGATGGAATAAAGGATTCCAAGATGTAAAAGTGGTCAGAATAGTCTGTCACATACTTACTCCCATTGGTCAACCACATAAACTCTTCTACTCTTTCTTGCCTCGGTGACTCTGGGTAAAAGTCTTCCAGGAATTTCTCCTAAAAGTATTTACATACCACACTCTACATTAGATAATCCTAATCCTAAATATCCCACCAATACTTATTTTGACCACATAACATATATGCATAAAATATGACTCTTTTATATTATGGATTCTTGAATTTTTCAGTAATTTTCTGGATTTACTCAATATAGAACTCATCCACCTGAGGTCTATCCTCTCTGTTGGAGGTCATAGGGTGTTACAATTAGAACTCATGTGTTAGTTCATATGTATTCTTCATAACCCACACTGGGTATCTATCCATGAACATCATAATCTAAGAAATGTTACCATGGAACTACTCTCTCTCCCTATCACCCAGAACTATCGTGGCCTCTTATCCATTATCTGGAGGTACATTTCCATCCATTTCCTCAAATCATCATATCAAAAAACATCATCATGGATGAATGTATCTAAAATTCCAAATATTCATATTAAGACACAAAAGAAGTCATTAAAATATTTATATAAGAGAGACTCACATAAATTATAAACAATTCACCTCTCATACACTACACTACAGTCAAAACCACAACACTATCACTACCCTCAACCATCTGTCACCCAGGTCATGGATAACATAGGGTAAAACAATTTCGAATTTTTAGTTTTCCCATTAGATACCAATATTAAAAAACTCAAGTTACCACATTTTGAATCAATTATAATTATCGATTACTTATTAGAAACCATTAATTTTAAATCACTCAAACAAAGAAATGAATTTTCTTTTCCACAACACACCCCAAACATACTTTTCATTGTGTGCCTAAAATTATGCATGTCGTGTAAAATCCTGTGTGCCTAAAAGGATTCGTGTATACCCAAAAAAATTTACATCTGGGTCCATGAGGAAAATATATGAAAAATAAAAACATCACAAAGAATGTGAATCACCCAAGGCAAAATAAAATTCAACTGTAATAGAAAACTTCAATAACAACAATCCCAACCTATGTGCTTGGGCTGTTCCCCTTCACAAGGGTTAGATACTCCCATGAATAAATTAATGACCGAGTAATGAATCATAATAGTATCATGTATACCATTCCCTAATATATAGACAATTCATATGAAGATAAATTACATCTGATAACACCTTGTAATGTCATTTCCCATGTGCCACATGTTATTACCCCAAGCTGGTTCATTTAGTGAACTTAGTTGCACCCCGATATTCTAGAGGCATCCAAATAGTAGAGATGGTCTAATATATAATGTGGTGAGACTATAACATCTTTATAAAATCTGAAAATAGAGAATATAAATAAACAGTAATGAACTGATAATATGTAATAACCAATAAAGACCAACATCTCATGATAAATGCCAAGACAACGAAAGTGGACATAAACAATGAAACCAATATGTCATTCCATACAAGCATTAAGTGTCTAGTTAGAACCCACAATTATAGAACATTGAAATCTCCCAAGAGGGTCCTAAAATCATGTATGGTTCCATCATCCTTTCTCCATCAACCTAAAATAGTGTTATGACCCTTATCTTGTTCTACAAACATGAATTATATTTGGGTACCAATCAGGAAGGCATGTAGGGCGCGAGTAAAACTCAGTAGGACACCAACAATAGTGTCTATTGAAATATCTATTCTATAATAGTATATATGGTTTTATTAAAAATAAATAACAAATTTCAAAAGAAAATAGATTCCACATTTAATTATTCTTTAATCAATCAAAAAGGACATTGTGTTCATGGTGACACCCGAACTAATCATACCTACTTTGGTTGGTTCCAAAGTTTGAACATACAACATCGGGAAAAAAAATTACCATTAATTCATGTTCATTGATTATTCAATTAAATCTAATTTCATTTGTGGAATCTTGGATCATCAATACAAGGAAAAATATCTCCAGCACTTGGAACAACAATCCAATGCCAATATCTTTGGGGCCTAGAGAATTAGTCTAGAACCGTATGGGTATTTGGAAAATCAATCCCTTCACCTCAACTCATTTTTTACATGAATGTATTGGGGTCCAAAAGCTTCATTCTAGAACCCCATGGGTATTGGCAGAACCATTCCCTAACACACACATCATTGATCAATCAATAAAAATTATCACCTATATCACAAACATATCAAGATTCAACATCATTAAATATCTTTTCAATCATTCAAGTCTGGGTGCACCATTAAATTTATCAAACAAAACAATGGTTCATTAATTTAATAAAAATTAATTACATTGACAAGTCACCATTATTTATTTTATCAACATTTAATTACTGAATTTATTAAACCATCAAGGTTAATCCATATAATCCTTTAATTACCATTATCATCATTAGACATGGATTTAATTCAATTACCATAATTCATTATTCCCATTTTTAAAATTCATAAATAATTATTTCAAATGTATTGGAACACCCCGTGGTTTTCCATCAAGTTGGATCTCATATCTCTAATAGGTCAAATAGGATTTTTAAAGGGTTTCCCAATTACACAGAATTATATTCAAATTTATATTTCAAATTATGTTACACAATTTGGAAATCCAGTTGAAAAATTACATAATAATGTACATAATCAATACAATTTTAATTATAAATTATACCACCTACCACATGTTCACTTTAGATTCCTCTCCAAATTGATACCCTCAATTCGTTATAGAATGATCGAATTAAAAATAGTTTTAGAGATCAATTATCCATACATTTGACAAAAGTACAATTAAATAATATCCCAAATAACCAAGATCTAAACCATTTACTTGGGAGTAAAATAATCTCTTTATAAAGAGGACAAAATAAGGGAGGTATTTAAAAGAGGAAGATATCACATACCAAATAGGATTCAATCCTTCCAATAGATCTTTGATTTTCAAAGGAAAACATTAAAGGTGTCGTATAACCCTTTTAAAGACATAAAAAAATTTATAATCATATTAGGAAAAAATAGGGTGATTTGGGATATAAACAAGGGCTTCATAAATTTTTAAATAAAATTTTCATGGTTTAAAATCACATGTGCATAGTTTCTTAGGAGGGGTACACAGTTTGTCAATCCATGCAACAAAACTATAAACCCCAACTATTTGGGGTGCACGTTATATCTTAGTTAGGTGAACGATTTAAAAATCCATGATCCAATTGTGAAAACCTCATCTTATCTCAAGGTGCATGATTTGATAGGGGTAGGCGAATGGTTGGGGAAAACCACACACCAACCATCAACTGTCCAAAACACCCAAAAACCTCTAAAACACACACGAACACACCCAAAACTATATTAATACAATATAAGAATACAAAAGGGTAAACTAATACTTGAATGTGAGTATTAGGTGTCTCCCAAATGGTTGTTATCTTACACACCAAGGGTCCCCCAAGTCACATCATAGCTCAGACACCCTATGTTATATCATTTATACCTCTAGGTTGAAGACTATCACAGTGAGGCAATACTTTCCATAAAAAACCAAGATTTCATCATGTACTAATATGACTCATAGGTAACATATTTTTAGAATGTCACTAGGGAGATGACATAACACCCATCCTACTTTTGTTATCATAATTGTATGGTTATATTATACCCAACTACTCCCTAAAATAATCCCAAAATCAACCCTCTTGGGTAAAAACATACTAATGAGGAAGTAACACACACACCATTCTATATTTGATATTACCAAAGGCTATAAGTAATATCTTGTTTCCTTGCATCCTTTCCCTAGGTCAATCATTTTCAATCACCTCTCTCTCATACTCATATGGGACAATAGACACATATCTTAAGGCCCAAAATATCTTCCTACTTAATTTAGACACTTTTAGGGTAGATATATCACATGGAAGTTTATTATGGTTAGGTCATTAGTGATCAATTTTTGAATCAGTCACTGGTGTTCACGGGTCCATCTTGAAACAATGACACATCATTTATCTTATGAGCATTAAATTTAAACATTCCATTTTTGAAGAGTTTTCGGTCATATTGAATTTTTGATACCACATACTACATTAAAAAAATATTTATATATACTTTACATGATTTTCAAGGGACTATCGACCTCATTTAACGGGGAAATGTCAAATAAATATATCTTTATCACCCATTACACAAACAAACTGGCCACCATCCAAGAATACAATGCCCTAACTCTATCAATCCATCCTTTAAATTAATTATAAAACAACTATAATTAATTTAAATATTATTATAATATTAATTCGATTGGTAAATATTTATGGAATTATCATTTACCAATTATTGATACACTTCCACATCATAAATCATTAATAAAAGGGGAGTAAACCACCATAATAATCTATCCAAAACTTTAACATTAAAAACGATATTTTATATTTCAGTCATCCCATCCATTTTTTCGAAAATGATGGAAAATATTAACTACTTTTTTATGAATATACACACAATCTAGTGTACTCAACCAATCTAGATCTCATTTATCTATGTTGATAAAACCCACTATAATATAAATATGATTCTACCAGAATATAATTTAATCTTTATCCAATCCCTATCTTGTTGACAATGAATCAGTACTAAGAAATATAGAAAGAAAATGATGTCGAATGTATACAAAGTGTAAGATTCACCATAATAAATCCTTCAGATCAAACAACATTTAATTTCATTATATATTACGGGAGAAAATTCATTAAAAATGGGAGAGCATGTATTGAATTAGAGGGGAATTTACACAAAATTAAAATAAATTAAATCCCACCATCATGACATTAAAAAGAAAAAATAAATTTTTCAATGTGTCAGTATAATTTTCTAAAAAATAAATCATCAAATGTAAGGTTATTAAAGCAAATGTAATGTTATTTATTTAGTAAAAATCCATAAATTAAACTATTCCCATGCTTATAGTTTTTATTCCATATAGTGGCATATAAATTTAATATATAAGGTTTTCCTTATAAAAATCCATACATAATGTTTTTCCTCCATACGAAATATATAGTTCCATGAAAAATGATTTAACCATAACTAATTTCATATACATGTTGTTTTTCTATAATACATAAGGTTTTACCTTTAAAAACCCTAATACATACTATTTTTATCTTGTATATAAATTTTCCCTTAGGAAAAATTCATAAATAATATAAAGTTCTATACATACCATATTTCAATATATGATGCTTTTTCATTTTATTTAGAATCCAATACCTATCTTGTTATATCATGAATAATATATTTATCAATGTGAATATGTTGTTTCCTTAGTACAATAATATGTTTATCATATTTCATCCAATTTATAATATATTACACACTAGAAATATATTTTAAATGTAAATAAACTAAATACATAATATTTTTTATATAGGTATGGTATTTATTTTATGTAATTTCAATCCATAATATATTTTTATTCCATGTCTAAAATAATTCATATTACATAACGTATTTCCCTTAGTAAAATTTTGATATTTTTATATTTCCCTTTGTAAATATGTTATATATGATATATTTCCATATGTATGATATTTTACTTAGAAAACTATCATATGCACAATTAATCACAACACATAACATATTCTTAATGGTCAAAATTGAATATGAAACATTTTATATATAATATCTACTAAAGAAAATCCTCATGTAAGGTTTTTCCCTTTCTAGAAAAGCATGTGAAACATATTTCTTCATATATTCAGTTTTCCCCAAAAGGAAGTACATTTATAATATTTTTTTAATATAAAAAATATTATAATTAGGAAAAAAAATTTTGAAAGGCATTTTCATCCATTCATCATATGATTTCTAAAAAAAGATAAATTCTCCTCCACTATGTAAAACAACAGGTATTGTACTTAGTAGAAAATTCAAAAAACATCATGGACTTAAGAATTATTTAAATCCGTAAACATTTACCTGAGAATGTGAGAAACCAATCAGGTATTTTATCACATCTAATAATAAATGCCATATAATTTATAACTCTTGGATTCCCAATCAAAATACTATTTATCAAAACATCTCCCTCTTAAAGAAAAATAAAAAAATTAAAATTTCCTATATATTTCACATATTATAATAGCATGGGAAGTTACATTGAACACAAAACCATGAAAAACTCTAAAACAACTACATATTATTCAAAACATGTATTTTAAGCAGCAACATGCCAAAACCTCTCCACTCTCATCTGATCCACTAATAAAGGATCTCATGTTATATGGTATGAAATATGATATCCATTTATTTTCAAATATAATCATGATTTCAATAATAAAATCAAATGTAATTGATATGATACCATTTAATTGGTTTTAATGATATAATAACACATATTCAAGTGCTGGAAGGCATCATGAAATTCCAAACCCCATAATACCATTATATAAAAATAAAATCATGTATGAAATAATATGAATAATATGTGTACCCTAACTTGTTTTTGGACATGGATTTTATCATAAATAAATTTTTGATGATGATCTCTGATAGGAGACCGATGGTTTCAATCCTTAATTGTGTATCAGTTGTCTAACCTAAATCACTGAACACTTTGGTGGGATCCTCTTTGTTCCATTGTATACAAGAACATCAGGAAGTAAAGGAAGAATGAGAAAGATATATTTATATTGGGAGAATCCATATGAACTCTAGATTCCATTTTCATGGTTGTTGAACTACTTATATATCTCGTAATGATACTCCCCCATCATCCATTCATTTACAGAAAAATTCCAAAACATTTGAGTAATGCATGTAGTTATAATACTTTGAACCCCTTCAATAATTTCGGAATTTATCATATAAATGAATATTAGAATTTCTATTACACTTCACCATAAAAAATATATATTCATATATGTGAGAGATCAAAATGTTATTACATAATTTTTAATTATAATTATCAATTTTATTGTGTAATATGAATTGTATAACATGATTCAATAAAATTTATGGTATGGAATATCAAGAAGTTTGATTGGTTTATGAAAAGGTATGATACCACCATATCATGACATAGTATATACTCAAACCAATCGAATATGATATTAAGATGTTTCTCACATTTTATACTATAAAACACACATATGTCGATATTATTATTTCATCCAAAAAATCTGATGTCTGTTGGACTTATGTTATATCTCCATCAACATCCTCAGTGGTTTTTTTATAATATTTATGTATCACATTATTTTATATGTTATCAACTATTTGATTATATTCAGTTTTATATGAATATTATTACATAATTAATGAGGATATGCACAATATTATGTCATATATGTGGCTTGAAATTACAATTTTAATTTTACACTATAGTTACCATGGACATCGAGATTCCAAAATGTATTACCATTACAGACATGTGAATCATTTATGAAAGTTCATGAAGTGTATTTCATGACCATTTTTAAATACCATATTAATTATTATAGGTTTTGGGTTTTATTTACCTCTCTAGGGGGAGTTTCAAATATATTCATTGAGGAGTGGGATTTGAATGTATGAAGGTCATGGAACAAGGTTAGGTAGGTGAGAAATATTACTTATAATATAGTTATTCTTATGCTGGGAGTAGTGGGAATACTTGGGTACATACACTTCCTAATGATCATGAACTAATTTATAGATATATTTCCTGATTAATTCATCGGATTACATATAGTTAAATAAGTAAAATTAATGTTATATCAATTATTGGGTTTTAGAAAAAATCCTATAGTTCTATACTGAATAAATCCATTATGGTTGCATTAGTAAATGTTTTAAATAGACATTCGTAATGTGGTTATTTTTATTCTATCATGTATCATTCTGTGGGGTTTTATATATTTTTTAATAAGGAATTCAACATGTTCCAGTAATGCATGGATTATTTACAGAAGTACAAAATAACTCTAATGAATAAATACTCACCTACTCAAATAGAATACTTTATTACTAAAAAATATGAAAATATCACTCTAAAATTAATATATAAACATGCTACCACTAGTCATATGTGGGAAATATTGAAATTTAAGAAAAATATTTTCAATGATTCTATAGAAATTATATTTGGTTGTGTTGACCCTATGCACTAATATGTTGAATATTTTATTCAAAATAATAAATTTTATCATCCATAAATTAGTATTCTCTTTTATCATGGATTTTATGGATTTAAAAATGTATTGTTAACATTTATTACTATATCATGAGTAAAATATCAAGGTAGTTCTATTTATAATTTGAAATAAGAAAATATTTTCAATGATCTCAAAATGTAAATTTTATATTCATTAAGTGAAATTTATAGTCTATGTTTTGTTGAATATTAGGATATTGGTTAATCTAAATATGTTTTGTTCACTATTTCATGTCTTGGAGTTTTCCCATGTTTAAATATTTTATATAAGTATTAATTACTGATTTTTATAATTTTATAAAATTTCATTAACCCATTATAAGTCATAATGGGGGTGAATAACTCTTTATATTTGATTACTAATAATTTTCAAATGAAAAAAAATAATATCTAAATGAGACATAGTGGAAGAGGGCTCACCATTTTATTCATGCATATTTTCCTGTTAAATATAAAAATAATGTAGAAAGATCTATTATAAGATGTTAAAAACATATGAAAACACCTTGTATATCCTACATATGAATTTCTAAAATTATTTTATGAAAATTTTAATTTATAATTTAAATTTATTTATCAATTACATCTTTAATCTACCAAATGAATGCATATGAGTTCATTGAGTTTATTGAATAAAATTAGTAATAAAAATCAATATAAAATATAACTTAAAATGAATTTATGATTAAAATAGATACATTTATATGAAATTATTGAAAAATATAATTCATTAAAAATAATGGTTTAAAATCACATTATTTTATATATGATCAGTCCCAATTACACCACATTCTAAGGACCCATGTCATTATAGGTAGTAAATTCCCTAGAGAATTTTAGTTTTTGGTTTGTTGAGGGGTTTATTTTGAGAACTGAGAATTTTATGGAAATTATGTGATTTTATATATCCCTAAGTGGTTTCTTTGGATGTGGAGAAAGGGCTAGTTGGTATCATTAGAGTTTAGTAAAAACAAAGAGGAGGATAGGGGCACTGGTGGCTAAAATTCCACATCATGCATCCATTCATGTCTTGAACTAGGATTTCACATAGTGAATGATGGTTGGAAATGGGTGAACCCCCCTATATCAATAATTTCAGGTCATAACCAATAATATAGTAAATGAAATGCATAGGGATTAGGTATTCGTGGCCTAATAACTTGATCACAAAGTGAATCAGGCAGATGTGAGTTATTTGGTGGGTGATCTTCTATCTTTTGGGGATCGGGGGGCCTTCATGATTTAATGGTTTGGGGTTTGGGGAGGCCATATCGGCCATAAATCTCCCTCATCTCATTATTTCTCAATCCAAATTCAATTAGTGTGGAATTTTATTTGTTAAAATTGTGATTCCTTGTGTTTCTATCCTTTTCCACCATTCCATTTTGATTTCCAATTGTTTTTCATGAATTTAGTGAGAATAGAGCTACGTATTAATATCTATTCTACCATATAATGGTGTAACTGACTAATAATTATGGGTATTTTTTATTAGAGTGGATATAGGTAGAACAGATATTTTTACATCAAATATTTTCTCACAATTCTGTTGAATTTTTGTCACTCGTGAAATTATTTATGTTTTTTTCGAAATAGGATGAAAGTGATGGTTGATTGGGTTTCATGTGATATGATTCTATCTTTAGATATTGTTGTGGAGTTCCATAAACCTCCCATGGGTTTAATTTTGGGGGTTTTATGGGATTAAGGTGCTTGGTGTGTATTTAGGTGATTATTCATGTCTTCAATTTAATTAAATTATTCATTAAAAATTGTTATAATTAATTCTTTATGTGGTGTATAATGTGACGGGAGATTTGGTGGAAGCATGATATCTCTATTTTGTGTGAACATATTCATGTGTATTTATATATATATATTAGATGAATATAATTTATTGAATATCAGATTCATACTTGATATAAATGTCTTCTATATTTCTATGGCATAAAAACTTTTGGAAATATATAAATGAAATCATTAGGGAAAATAAAGGAAATTCACAACACAATTTGATATGGAAAGGAATGAAACTGTAAAATGTTGATAATGAAAAGATAAAAATGTAGTTAAACATATCATTTTTTACAACAAATTATGACACTTAATTGTGTTGGATGTCCATAAGATGCTTCAAAGGCTCAAAATTGAAGATATGAGATTAAATGTAGCATTCGAGGAATGGAAACAAGAATTAAAATCATTAATAATTTTTAGGTTATAAATATATTTCAAGGTATGAACCGAGAATAGAGTGTTTATTGAATGAACCACATTGTAGGACTACCCAAAACGTTCACAATATGTATATGCTTTATGCTGTGAAATAAGACAGACAGGGCTAGATACGGACTTTTTGACATATCTTTTGATGGGTATTTATGGTCTTGACCTGGAACAACCATTTGATGACATTATTGACCCATGAAAACATAAGCATGAATTATAGTATTATAATTTTGTGGTTTTTTCAACATAAAATCAATTCATTCTTTGTGTATGGATTCATACACTGAGAGAATTCCATAACGGTTTAATCCTAGAGATCATTCTTCATTGTTAGGTTTCCAATCATCTTTTATTTATTCTGATTTTATGTAATGTTTAATTATAATTAGTTCAATTCTTCATTATTTTTTTATTTCATTTTTATTTATTCTCATATATTCTGTCTCCTATGGTTTTTGGTTTATTTTTCATTGGTGATCACCCATAGAAGGTTAGAAAAATCCATACGAGAAATAAGAATTAGTCAAAATAGGTGTGTACTAAATTTTTCTATTTCATTATTCACTTTTACAATGATTCTATTAATATTGAATTATGTATTGAATCAAAATTTTGAGTTCTGTAATTAAATCATAGACCAAGTCAGCTTGTTAATAGATGATACCTAATAAGATAAAGGTAAATAATTCATGATCACTGAATTGGATTATTGTTATACTTTTATAATATGATATGAAGGTGTCCTCATATTTTATTTCTTCTATCCACGAATAATTGTTGTTAAGGGAATATTGATAAGTATTTAACATTTCATCTATCGATAAAACTTATTGATTTTGTAGGTAATGTGTATTATAATTTTTAAAGTGAATTCATGATTTGTTTTTAGCACAACCACACATGGAATTTAATTTCAATCTATTATAACATTTCAATATTTATGTATGTATTTTAATTATTTAATTTTTTCATTTAATTAGTCTAAATAAAATCAATATAAATTGAGATAAACCAACCTTTGGTCAGGAGTTTTAGTCTATGTCTTCACTTGTCTCTGGGGGTTCAAACCCATACTACAACTATATTACGCCATTGTTGTTAGTATAGTTTGGTACATTATAAATTTCCAATTTAATAATGATCCAAGGATTTATGTTTTCACTTTGGATGTGTCAAATTATAATATTTTATGAGTCATTAACAAACATGGATGAGCCTAGTTAGATATTGGATTGAGGGGTAACTTCTTGACAGAGGTAGTTGGTCCCTTAAATAAAATCTCGTGTACATGATTAACAAATATATGAAAGTTTCATTGGTTTAATCATAATAGATAAGAACTGATATTGGATAATAAGAACATATAGGAAATTTTGGGGCCTACTATGTTCAGGTGTAGTTCACTTAAGAACTTTAGATAATTGGTATCATGTAATGTCTTGGCCTTAATCACCACTGAAAGAGTGGTTAGACCGGTGGTTCACAAAGCCTCAGGCACACCTCCTCATACACTAGAGACTAATGACTACCATAGAGGGTCTAATGATCTGATAGAAGGAAAAATATACCCCCATGTCAGAGTAGCACAATGTTTAAAAGATTATAAAAGAAGATAGCAGTGGAAGCCGTAATATAGTAAAAGACATATAGTAGTGGAAGAATAATATATAATAAAAATAAAAGATGTCCCATGCCAATTTAAAAAAATTATTACATGTTATAGTGATGCTACAATATATATATCAAAATTAATATAGTAGGTAGTGATACAATGTGTAACAAGGAATGGAAAAGACTCTAATCTCCATGGGTGATCTCAATGAGTAATATAGTAGGTAGTGATCTATGTCAGTAGAAAATCATACTACATAGGATTAATCACTTAGAGTTTACAATAAAAAATGGGAATCTAACCTCAAGCTAACCATAATATCTTCCACTTGTTTAAATAGAATCTCTACCTCTAACATAACATGACTGTTCATTTAACCCTAATGCATCCGAAATAATCATATCATTTTTCCTTAGGAATTTAGTACTAGTGAGCCTATAACTCAGGCAGTATGAAAACATGCACCAAGACCTCAAGAATCGTCTGACTAATCATTTATACATCATGAATCCAACATAATCATATAAATTCCCCCCTTGAAATTAGTACCAGTGCACATATCCCTCAGGCGGTACGAATACATGCACCATGACCTTAGGCGTCACATTAAAAATGATTCGTATCCAGAAAAACCCTACATACCAAACTGTATCAACCCTCATGTATCAATCATATCTATATTATATAAGCTCAAAACCTAATTAAGAAAATATCAATTCTGGTATCAAACTAACAGGATTTATAATCATAAGACATTATGGTTAATTTAAAAAAATTACCATCTGTTAACCCGTTCAGTTCATTATTTTTGGTTTATTTTTATAATCGTAATTGTATCAAACCTATTTATATAAATCCATCGACCCTATAATCGTTAATATTTATTAACCAGTTTGGACAAGGTGATTATACCTAATGAAATCATCCAATTTATTATTATGACACTTCAAAAGTCTAAGACACTAATCAATTTTTTTTTCAATTTATAACAGGGATTTAAATTAAAACTAACCATGATTGAATAACTTCTAAGGCTGGAACACCTATTAGGTAGATGTAGGTCTCGGTCTCCTTGTGTGTGGGCCCAAAGGAATCTATTTAATGGTTTAAATTGAACAATTATAATTTAATATTGAATAATATATTTATTTGGTCCTGTGAAAACCAGTATAATACATATACATTAAATAATTAAATTAGTCAAAAGGTATTTGGTTTAGACCAACTACATTAATGCCAATTAATTTAATTCAGTTAAAAATAAAAATAGGCATCATTTAACTATTGTATTATCAATATTTTAAAACATTATTTTATCATAAGAGATGCTTGTTGAATTAATAAAAGGCATGCTTGTTCTACCCTATTCAGTTAAATTTTAAACAAAACCATTTAATTTCTTTGATTTAAGAAAATATAGCATGAAAATTTAATTCACATTATTCAAAGAGTGAAATTACTAACTTTCCACAAAACTATAAATAACTTGAAGGAATATGGAAAACTGAACCCATAACTAATCATGGTATAAACAACTATCACCACATTTTAGCTTTAAGATATAGTATATCCGATGGAGGGGTATTATTATAAAATTATGACTATGTTTATCAAAAAAATCATTAATATTATTTTATCAATACCTCTAAATCAACAAGGAAATCATTTTAGAAAAACCACCTTACATTTCAAATCATTAATTAAATGTCAGAATAACATGAAATTAATTAATTAATACATTTTAAAAATTAGAAGTGGGAGGAAAGGGATCCTACCTCCGGGAGGAACAAAGATGAACACTTCAACTCTTGATTATTCTAACTAGAATTTGTTTCTACCCCTTTTAGGCATAAGTACTTTAACCTATACATTTGGTCACTTAGCACGTATGTATATATTCGTAAAGACCATGAATGCGTGTAATGGGATCCTTACATACATTCTTATATGCATACAAATATCTCCACATCCCACATATTCATTTTTCATATATATATATATATATAAGAACACCTATGCCAAAAAATATATATTCACTTCCATGGGTGAATATAAACATAATGGGTGAACCAACTTATATATACATACATACCTATGAATACAAAGGAAATTAACCATAGAATATAGTGAAATTAATCCACATAGAAGGGTCCTACTAACTACAAAATAATTACTAAGAACCTTAAAATAATTAATGTACCTAAATAAAATAGGCGTTATCAATCAGTTAGAGTAAAACCTCACCTCAGATGGCTACAGCAACACGAATCGAACCAAACCACCTCGGCTTTAGTGGAGAATGTTAGAACACAAACCAAGTGGTCCTGAGAAGTGTTTCAATCACACAATAACTTGAAGAAACACCAAAAAATTGGTCATCCAAAACCAAGGGTTCGACCAAACCGAACTAGTTGACCAAAGAGAGAAAATATTCATAAATAAAGGAGACGAGTTATAAAGCACCCTGAAACACCCTGAGTGGGGAGGGGTGAATCCGAGTGTCAACATTATCTTAAAAAGTGACGGATCTTGTTACCCCATTGGTAGGAATGAATTTATCATATCGGAAGGGAATTTGAAGAAAACAAAAAAACATATACAAATATTTTTCAAACAAAATATTTGGTTCACCACCATGGAATAGTCCAAGGAGAAAATTTCGATAGTGTGTCTGTCATGTCAAAATACACTAATCGTCGCTCATTGTATAATATAAGAATTCAGAAATAGCCACTTTTTGTCAGGCACACTACCTTTATAAGAATTTAGAGATTGCTCATTTCACCCCTCAGAACACTTCGGTTGACTCCCCCAACTCACTAAATTCAGAAATTTCTAATACATTTTATCAACATGAAGTTCTATTCAATTGATTGTCATTAATTTAATTTTCCAACTCTTGGATGATACTCTTATTGTACCTTAGAACTGAGTTAATTCACTTTCAAATCATTATTAATAGAAAAACTAATTTTTAAAATTGCCTTTCATGAAACTCTTTCTTCAATATCCTGCCTTCACGAAGCTCCCTACCTTCGTAGAGAAAACGTTTTTCATGAATCTCACATCTTTCACAAAACATAATACCTTCATGAAGCTCACTAATTCAACAAGGAATACCACATCATCCTGAAGAACATGTTAATCTAATGAATTAGCATCCTTCAATACATGTATTTTTTTCACAATGCTCAAGCTCGCACTAAAATCAGAATTAGTGAAGCTCCCTTAGCATCAGGAAATTAGAGTGTTTCTGAGATTTCTTTGAAAAAACATTAGAATGAACTAGAGGGTAGAAATATATTTATATTCATGGACATTCGTGATACGCCACCTTCTCTCAATATATTTTCTAGATCTTTCTAAAACTGTATCACATTTCTCCTCCTATCCTGAAGCTCCATGGAAATTTTTCATTCTCAACAATCATCATAAATGAGAATATTTCTATCAAACCATCCTTTCGCAATGATCCCATTCTCATAATCAAATATATCACCATTACTGTTTGTGTTTCTCCAACTCTTATATATTTTCGTTCCTCGTTGATGTCATGTATATCGGTGTATTCTTTCTATGATCCTTCAAGGAACAAAGTTTTTGATGCCCATCTTCACAAAATTCATGATCCCTCCATATTTTAATATGTCATTCAAGGAAATCCAATTTTTATGATGAAAACAATCATCTGAATTTTGGACCCTGAAAATTTGGAGAACACTAAGAAATGATGTCATCTTTCATTTTATTGTTAGTTAGAACTATAATATACCTTTCCTAGCAAACTCCAAAATATTTTATCTGAGGAATCATAACAAACACAAACCATTCTCCATTTCTAGTAAAGGAAATCCTTGTTTCCTACAATTTTCCACATTTGTTTTTTTAGCGATATGCAAATAAATTCAATGAAGCACCCACAATAATCGAGACATGATACAAATGAAACAAAATATCTAATACTTGAGAAACAAAACATCCAACGCTCTTAGTCTATGTGGAAAAAAATTGGTGTATAAATGAATAGGTGAATCATGAATTGGGTACTCATTTTTTGGAATCATTAAATATTTTCAAGATAGGCTCTGATCATATTTCAGAGGTATTGCATTCCATAGACTATTTCTTCTTAAAAATGAAATTTCTCCATTCTAATTTTCCCCCTTTGTAACCCCTCATACATATCAATTGAAACATTGATTTTATCCATTATCCCAGATTGTAAATAATCCCAATGAACTAAATGTTCACTTGTATAGATCAAAAGATACACATCTATGATATTATTTCCCCTATAAACATGCATCACTTCCAAAAACAGATTAAAATAGTTAACACAGCTGGGGAGAGGTGACCACTTGTAACCTCATCATGAACTACAAGGTGGATAAACACTGAGGATCAACTAATGTTTCTCAGACACATGTGTTTCCAATGGTGTAGTCAAAAAATCATCCTCTTGTTAATTAGTTCCAACATGATCCTTTTTAATTATGCCTTATTCCTATTTTTCATTAATGGAGTGATATCTAATTTCAATATTTTTTGTATTAGAATTATTAACATTATTCTTCATAAGATAGATCATTATATTTTTTCATGTTGAATCATCGTGGGTTATTTCACCTCATCTCCAATATTAGTTAGTTGTTGCTTCATCAATAGTACATGACTACTAGCCTTTGTTGGAGAGATATACTCATCTTCAATAGTAATAAGAGATTTACTTTCAAGATTCTTACCCAACTTACCTACATAATTATTGGCAACAATGTATTCTCCACCACTTTTTCAAATTATGTAAACAACATATCTTACCAAGACAGCATGAGAAAACTTTAATAGTTTACTATCTCTTCTTGCAAAAAAGTATAATCCACAATTATGATTAACATGAATGTACCGCATGATTATTTTCAAGGCCACCATATTTTCTTCCTTTGGATTACATTGATAGCGGGATGCTAAGCATGTTGCAATGAGAATACATTTTTGTGTCATTGTAAGGTAAAATAATAATCTAATAATTCTTGTGTACAATGTGTGATCTATAGATGTCCCATCATCATTCATTCTAATTTTTTTCCAAACCATAAATAAAGTCGACATAGGTTTCAGACCATGCATATTGAATTTGTTTAGAAACTCAATATAATAATTTTCCTAAGAAATAAAATTGTGTTATTTCCTCTAAATCACATGAAAACCCAAGAAGTTGGTGAGTTCAATAATTATGGACATTTCAAATTATGATTTCATCTGTTCAGAAATTTTATCCCTAGATTCATGTCTACTTAAAATATATATAATATTATCTATGTACACACGCACCATGAAATGATCTTTCCGGTTATTTTTCACATAGATATTTTGATCAACTCGCATATTTTAAATTCTACAATCATTAGATTATAATCCATCTGAGAGTGAAATTCCAATAGTACCTATTTCAGACTATATAGTGCCTTATCTAATATGAAAACGTTTATTTCATCATTAAAAAGAAGAAAAAACACTGGTTATTCAATGTATACTTGTTCATTGAGAACACCATTCAATAAATTTTTTCTAACATCCACTTGATACACTTTCAATCCAATTTGAATTTCCAGGGTAATAAAAAATCTGATTGAATCCAGTCTAGCTACCAAAGAAAATGTTTCTTCAATATCAGTACCTTTAATCAATAAATATTCCTTACACACCCGTAATGTCTTATTTATGGTCATATTACCATGATCATCACATTTATTCTTCGAAATCCACTTATTACCAATAGCATTGTAAATTTTGGATATCATAACAAGATCTAATGTCAGGTTCATTCCAAATTGATCTAACTTTTCATTCAAATATTTCACCCATGTTTCATCCTTTGATGCTTCTTCAAACTTGGTTACTCCCACAACTGATTAGAGGAGAATTGTGCATTATTCCCCATTCTCCTCATATTTGTAGGTGTTGTCCAATCCCTAATGAGGTTGGATTTACTAATTTATTCTCCATGATTTCCCAAGTGTGGTTCATAATAATTTTCTTCATCCATTGATTCCTCTTCTGATTCTTCTTCTGAATCAGCATCATTTTGTGACCCTTAAATGTTTTTCACTGATGCCTCTACTTCTGTATTTTAATATGATCCATTTCCATCAACTCCTACATCTTCAATCACATCATCATAAGATTGCATCATGGAATTTGTGGTCTTATCTTCAATGATATTGACAACAGTTCTTCTATAATTTTCCCAAGATGGTTATTGAAACATTTGTATGATTTTGTATTGGGTTAATATCTGTGGAATATTACATCCTCTGTAGTATCACTATACATCCATTAATTTCCTTCTTTGTTTAGAATAAAACAATAACTTCCAAAAATGAAAAAATAATTCAATGTTGGCTTCCTCGCATGTAAAAACACATATAGTGTCTTATCTTCTCCCATATAAAGACCTATTCAATTTTGAGTTTACACTGCAGTTTGAAAAACATAT
Source organism: Viscum album (assembly GCA_963277665.1). Taxonomy (NCBI): domain Eukaryota; kingdom Viridiplantae; phylum Streptophyta; class Magnoliopsida; order Santalales; family Viscaceae; genus Viscum; species Viscum album. Next base: position 2,131,965,362 of record OY728120.1, read on the forward strand.
TTCTAGTAATGTAAAGAGATTCAACTCTCAATCAGAATTGGCTTTATACATATTTTTCATATATAAATTCCTACACGTAACTCCATTTTTCATTGGGGTTCTCAAATAAAGCACCTCAAGTTGTATTTCATGTTTCTCCATGTTATTTTTAATCTCAATGGATGTGTACTCTCCTCCCTCAATAGACCATAGAACATTGATTATATACACCATATAATTATTGGATATTCATCGATAAATTTCATGAAATAAATCAATCATTTTTTCCAATTTATAACCATAACAGAATTCATTCTACTATAATCCATAATGAAAAGAATGAACTACCTTTCTCTATATTTTTACCAATAATTAATCAGACTACATACACCTGTATATATGAGATCAAGAAGATTTGAGGCCCTTTTCATCTATGGCTGATATGAATTATATACTGACTATGTCTGAATGACCGTGTCTGAATTCTTGTAGTACACAATGTAGGATATTTAATTTTTCTTCCTTTACTTCCATAAAAATTTTGGCTGAGTGAAGGGTAAATATAACCTTCCAAATATCTCTTCCATGTGAACAGGTTCATCATAATCATACACTTATAATTTAGGAGAAGAAATGTTTCTATGAGAAACATTATTAGGTTGATTTGTATTGTATTGTCTATAAGTTATCTATTTATTTTTTATTCCCTTACTCTATAGGAAGATAAGGAGCATTATGAAAACATTATGAACAATAAAAACAATACCCATATAAATTATTTCCTCTATTGTAAGTAGGATTAGAATTCTATCCCCTTGGATGACTTCCAATATCTTCCCCAATCAAATAGTTTTTTCCTCTTCACAGTAAGACATGGTGTGTCCCAGATAGCCACAAAATTGACATTTCATAAGAGGAATTGTCTTCCCACCTTTATTACTCTTCATATCACATTCCATATAAAAACAGTTTTATTAACGATATTTTAAGGTAACTTTTTAGTTGTTTTTAGTTCTCCATTTAGTTTTATTGGGAGATTTTATTGTTAATACATCAAGAAACTATTTCATATATACATTATTTATATTCTATTTATATTGGTTAATATTATTTTCATCCTTTGATGTTTCAGCATCACAACCAATTGTCGTTTTTCCCACACATGTGGATCTATGATAATCCAAAGCCTTATCTAATCCTTTGAATCCATGATTATCTATCTTTATTATCTCTTTATATGAGAGTTGTCCAATCTATATCTTCTTTATTTCTTTACTTTTAATTTGACTCATTTTCAATTTTACTCCTTAGAGTAAAAACTTCTTTTTCACGACCCTTAGTGGTCTTGGACTTTCCCTCCAATCTAGTTGTAGGTTCCTAGATGACCTTTTCGTGTTATTCAATTTTGAGGTTTAGTTTTAAAATATCATAGGTTCTTTCAATGGTTTTTTATTATTATTTCACTTAGTATTTCATTTAATCAATTTTTTCGTCAATACGATCAACATATTCTGATGATTCTTCCACAACTACTCTACAATTTTTTCATATTTTACATTGAATGTCAAGTACACCAAGAGCATCCTTAAGTTTAGAAAATTAGATCATTATCATAAATCAATTTATTATATATAGATTAATCATTTTATGAATTTTACTCTTCAACAATACCCATCATTGATGTGTGGATTCTAGATATAATCTCTGGTTGTTATTACTGAAAGAATTCATTGTCTTCATTTTCTTCATTATATAAAAAACTATTCCGTTGTACTTTACAACATTATTTGAAGTCTCCATTCTGATAAAACATTTTATGAGGCTTTTGCGAATTTCTCTATTCATTCTCTTCGTCATTGATCTTCCATAAGTAGTAAGATGCGATCTTCCCAACTCTACCATATTGAAAATAGGACAAGGTAAGATTATATTAAAATGTCCAATTTCCACCCTTGAATTTATTTGTAAACAATAGATGTAAAATCATCTTCCTTATTATCCTCACGAAATGTATCTCTAGAAACCACTTATTTTTTCATGGATTTGAAATCCATTTCCTTTCTTACTCAATTCATTACATATTCATGTTTTACTCTCATTTCATATTACACAATCATGCATAGTAAATCATCAAATGAAAGTATAGAAAGATCCCATTTCTTCAAGGGCTTACACTTTTGGATTATAGGGAAGTGGACGCCTTCTCAATATTTTCTTCACAATCTCAATTTCTTTGATTTCTTCACCAAGACCCCAAATTTCTCCTACAACATTAGTAATTTGATTGATGAAGTTATCTACATTTTCATCAGGATGCATCTTTATATTAGTAAAACTATTGTGTAGGATTTTTAGTTTCAACCCCTTCACTTTTTTTCAACTTCATATATATACTACATATTTTCCTACATTAAATTTTCAGATGTATAACTCATCACCTTTACATGAATTTTATCTAAAAGAGCTGAAGTGAGCGTATTTTTTGATTTTGAATTTTAATCAATCATTTTTCATTCAGTGTCATTTAAAGATAATGATACTGGATCAGGGACCTATATCCCTTATGCATAAACAATGATTACTTCCCTTCAAGGATATATTCAATGAGAACTCATCCTATTCTTCCAAATCATGATGTTTCTTCCATCAATTTGGGGGAATCCCCTGACAATCACTGATTTCTCCATGATAAAAAAGGAGGACATATTTAACACAAGAAATCAGGCTCTAATACCACTTAAAGGACCCTGATACACCCTAAGAGGGGAGGGGTGAATCTGTGTGCAAATTGTTTCTTAAAAAGTTATAGATCATGTTCCTATGATGGTAGGAACCAATTAAACCAATATAAATGATGTGTACATAAAATAGACAACATTATGAAAAGAGTTCACAAATCAAGTTTTAATGGTTCACCCTTAATGGATATTCAATGGAGAATATGCCAACAATGTGCCCATCGTACCAGAATCCACTAATCTTCACTAGTTGTGGGATACAAGAATTCAGACACAGTCATTCTGTGTCAGGTACACTTACATTACAAGAATTTAGGGACAACTCATTATGTCCCTCGGAAGACTTCAATTAACTACCCCTATCTCCTTGATTTGAGAGAAGTCTAACATAGTTTATCGACATGATGGTCTCTTCAAACAAATGGCATTAAATTATTTGTCCCTATCAAGAACACAACTATGCATTCACTGTTGAATTTTGTTTATGTACATCGAAATCCTTTTTCGCTGAAAAAATGATATTGAAAACTCTCTTTCAAGAAGCTCCTTGGTGAAGATCCTACCTTTGCGAAGCACACTACATTAAAATAAAAAACTAAATTCATGGAGATTACATCCTTTATAGAAAAAAATTGTATCCACAAAGCTCATCAAGTTAATGTAGAATACCCCATCCTCACAAAGCACCCTTTAATTAAAATAATTGGCATCAGTAATGACATATAATCAATCAACGATTCTCAAGGTCACATAAAAATCCATTATTTTGATGCTCCCTTAGCATTGTGAATCATAGTGTTTCTGGATTTTCCATAAAAACCTCATCTGAATAATGTGGAGGTATCTTCATATTTATAGTGTTTTCCATTTGTGATTCTCCACCACCTCTCAGTGGACTTTTTGGAACATTAAAAAACATCTTCACAATGCTCCTCTTGCCATGAAGCTCAGTGGAAATTTTTCCATTCATGATTCATTTGATAACTGAAAATCATTTCATCAAACCAACATGTTGTAATTCTCTAATTATCATAATTATGGAGATCACAATCAACCTTCACTATGCTCAAATTCTTTAACTTTTGTGATTCTGGTAGTCGGCAGGTAGATCACCATCATCTTTATTTGATCCTTCACAAAACACAATTCATGAATCCTATATTCATGAAACTCATTCCTTTGCTATATTTTCATAATCCCTTTTTGAAAATCTACATTTCATGATTAAGGCGATCCACCAAACTTTGGACCCAAAAAATTTGGCAGACAATAGGAAATGATGCCAACTTCAATATTTTTTTCAACTTGAATCATAATATACTTTTCATTGATATCCCATTGATCTTCCATGTATGTGTTGACACCAAACCCAAACCATACTCCATTTACCTCTAAGGTTGGACTTGGTTCCAATAACTATGAGTGGAATTATTACCTCAATGATGTGAAGGATAATCATGAAGTAATTAGAGAAAAAATGTGAGAGGAGAGGATTCAAATAAGGGGTTGTGTCGCATGTCGTGGGTTCGGCCTAGGGAGGGGGGTCGCGCAATCTGTAGGGGGGGAGGGGGAGAAATACTACTTAGTGAATTTCTAAATACCCAATCTAGTAATAATATAATATCATAATAATAACAATAATAATAATAACAATAATAAAATATCAAAGAAATAATAATAGTATTATTATTATTATTATTAAACCTTTTCTTTATTTTACTTTCCATATTTATTTTATTTTATTATATTTTCCTTTTAACTTTTTATAATTTTAATAATTTTTTTTGAAAAAACAAACATCATAGTGTTTCAACTCCCAGAAAAAATTTGTTGACATGCTCGTTTTTATAAACAGACCATCCTATTAATGTAAAATTTAAACTTCGTTGGTTTTTCATCGGGTTCAAAAACACAGGTCATTATGACCACCTTACATATGCAATTATCATCCTTGAGAAGCATTTTGGAATTAATATAACATCATCCAACCAGAATGTGTTGTGAACACTCACTCAAATGGTCATGTTTCATTTCCAAACAACCAACACATCTCTAAGCATCAATTGTAGCACACAACACTTAAGCCATCAACACTCAACCCAGCGCTTGTTTTACAATTAGGACACTGATACGGTGCTTATCCAATCTTGTTTAGCAAGATATAGAACCATTTATTCATATAATGAAATTAATAACTTGTTTTCTTCCCTCCATAGGTCTCAAACATTAAAAGAGAGGAACAATTCTGATCCACAGAGCCTCCACTGTCAGAATTTCCCTCAAAGCACACCTCTAGAATTCATGTGATGCCTTTTCTTGATTCTGAAATAGTCTAACAGTCGATTCCCCACTAACCTCACTTACTCAGGTTGATCATTCTTTTCATTAAAGGCCCATGATGACACATACCACACTCGTCTCCCCTTTGGATGTTCATGTTATGGTCTTTCACTGACTATTCCACATAACAATAGGAACAAATAGTAAAGCAACATCATCCAACCATTCATGAAGATGTTCAACTTATACAGGTGGCATTTTACAAAAATAATTATGATTCCTTCTTCCAAGGAATCTCACATTCACCAAAAACATATCTACCAAAGTATATAACTATCATCTGGTGATATTACGTGATTTAAGCATCACCAAGCCTGAAGAAAATTCTAGGATAAACATGGATGGGAAGGAATGGAGTGTAAGGAACTATCCCATGGTAGTCAATACTCTATGTCTATGAGTGACACATTGGTATAATTCCAAGACATCCACATCAGAACATTGATTAATCCTAGAGCAGCATCGGTCTGGTGGTCATGTCATAAAAAACGGTTGGTGCATAAGAATTCATCAAAGGAATTCTGACATGGGAACCCGTGGGTAATTCACAACTAACCATGCATCAATACAAACCATGTGTTCAGCATGAAATACTAGGAAAAACATCTAAACATGACCAAAAACATTTAACTCTTTATATTTCAGTAAGACTGACACACACTTAGTGTATGAAGGATAATGTTAAGATATGGTACATTATCTTCTCGTAAAAGATTAGTACTCTAAGTGGATTTTAATATTACCAAGGAAACCAGTCAAATAACTACTATTTGAATTCCCTTGATTGAATCTAGGCATACCTTTGGACGTACCACCATCAAATTATCACCAGGCCTTTACCACTAGAAGCATTTATATGTTTCTTTAAGATTAACCACTTATATCCACCCACAAAAAATCGAGTCACACATGGTTTTCTCATATATTCAACCTCATTGATGTTGTGCTTCAAAGAATTCACTAAAATTTACAATTCTTAAGTCCATTTGATCAACCCCAACCATTTTCCAATGGTCCTCTTATGTTAAATCGCTTCAACATGGAAGTAAAGTTTTACTAAAAGCATCATGGTGATCCTCTCATCCATGATCACAATGTCAAATAATTAGATAGGAAAACCAAAACCAAACTGACTGGTATATCCAAACACTTGAGACTTGAGATTGTTCTCCCAAGCATGGGGAAAACCCAAACTTCTTTAAAGTGAGGCCACTCTACCACAAAGATGACTTGAGACCATACACAATCGTGTAAGTCTCGAAAAGACTACTGAACACAACCGGTTTGTTACATCCTAAAACACTTGAAGGGTACCACGTATACTAACACATACTACTCATGATTTCATTAGAAAATGAAACATCTATAATATCGTAGACAGGTTTTCCACCCTTTGGATTCAAGCATCAAATGGTCGGTAAAGGAGATATAACCAAAATACATATTTCCCCATATGACCAATAACATAGAAGATGGCATAACAAGTCATGGATCATTGAGGAAGAAATGTTCATGAAACCAAATATGTAGTCTACCAAGCCTGAGGCATATCTAACTAGCTAAAAATGAGCATTACTTGATGCTCACACCCATAGAAAAAGTAAAATATACCTTGACCACCTATCTGAACAAGGGTATCATTGAAAACTAAATGTCCCATAAGGAACAACAACACCTGATAGAAACCAATCATCAGAAAACACAAGGAAATGGAAAGTCATTTAAATTTTAAGGGTGTTACCTACCATAGGCTAGCCCATTATAAGGGTATAAGTGTCAACAGTGCAACCCCATCATGCAAAACCAAAAGTCACTAGGCTCAAGAAACTACCATCTAAGTCATTTATAAAAATAACGAAGCCCTTTGGAAAACACTATCATTTTTGTTCCAAGGAAACTCATGATTAAAACCTCAATCTACACATTCAAAATGGTTTAATCAAAGGACACCACCAAGGGTTCCATTTTATGTACAATTAATTTATTCAAATTTAATCTTTAAAAATTTAATGTATTTAAGTGACAGATCAAAGAAATGTAGAAAGGTATCATCCAAATACTTTTTAAAATCAATTTTGACATATTGAAAATCAATCATATAATAGGAAATTTGTCAAAAATAAATTCTATTTAACAGATAAGATGAACAATGAGGATCACATTAATCCAACATGGGTACATAAAAAAGAAACCCAATAGAATTTGATTAATTATGAAAATTTGAAACAACCATTAAGGGTTATCGCAAATGATACATGCCTCAACCAACCCACTTCGGTATTATTGTATATTTTAGAAAGGGGAAAAATTAGATGAATTTTAAACAACCTTTTCATTTTAAAACCATCTATAAATACATGACGGTTCGATTAAAAATGATTGATTACATGAGTTTCCATATTTGATTTCAAATGGTTCCCATACACGTAATGTGTTTAGAGTTTCCTACCATTAATCGAATCCAATCAAATTTAACATTTTAACTTTATCATCCTTTTACATTTTAACAACACCCTTCAACTATTTATATGTAAAAAAACTGGAATTTAATCTATAAATAAACACTGAGGATAATTCTATGACAAAAAATCAAGGAATATAAACACTGATGTATGGAAAAAAATGATTCAATTAAACACCCAATCATATTATCTATATATTCATGGTAATGATAGAAATAGTATGGAATAGTAGTCAAGGAACACACTCAAATTAGTAGGGAAAAAATCGACTACATGGCACGTTATATGCATGACATGTTAATTGCTATGTCCTTAGTATGATGCATGGTTTGATTCACCATTTCCAAACTAGACCATGGTTAAAAATTCCATAAATACCAAAAATAATAAACAATGAAAAGTACACCAATAAATTAATGTTAAATCAAATCAAACTATAATAACAAACAACATGAACAAAAATCCCATCCCTAGCCACTTGGTCATTTACCTGTATGTGGGGAAATCAGTTCCAAGAACTGTTATTTAAGAAATTATGACACATTAATCACCTCATGTTTACCATCCCAAAACAGAAATACAATATGAAAACTAACCCCCTCTAATACCACATTGAAACATCCCAACTCGACCCACCACTAAAATGGTGGTCGGGCTGGTGGGTCGCATAGAATCAGGGGAAACTCCCCTTACGCTAGAGGATGCAGACTGTCAGTGAGGCTCTAAAGAGGCGATAGTGGGAAGATAAAACCCTCATGTTAGAGTAGTACATTGGTTTATTAGATTATAATGATATACCACAATGGATGTAGTAATACAATAACAGACATATAACAATAGAATAATAATATATAATAAAAATAAATTATGTCATAATCGAATTTAAAAAATGCATGTATGATAAATTGATGCTACATAATCTAAAAAAGAGACATAAAATAGTCTTTTACAAAATGATTCACAAGGAATGGAAGAGACTTTAGGTCCTTTGGGTTATCTCTTATCATTGTGAGCATCCTAAGCTTCAGCTCAGTCCGCTTCTCTTAACACCAAGGGGCCAGCAAACAACACAAGAATCCAACCCATGTCCTACAAATAATAAATTCTACATTGGTACCATAGTTCAATGGAGTACTCAGGATGATGTGAAATATAAATATCAATAGTCTGTCTCCCAGAGTGTCTATCCCATTCTATACAATGCAATATAAAATAGACAGTGTGCTGGTACAGAGATAAAATAAAAAGAATTTAATAAATAAACAACCACCAATCCAAGTTCCTAAGGGACACATGATGGCTATACATGCTTCTACGCCTTTCCAGGTTTCTATGACTGTGGGAATATCCTCTTATATTAAGATGGATCACCCATTTCTATGTTATATTCCCCTGTCGAGGATGAATCAGTCAGAATATACCATAAAAATACAGACTCTTCCCTTAAGCTAACCACAATCTCACCCGGATTCTTAAATAGAATCCTACCCTCATTAATTTATTGACTATGCATAATGTCTTTATTCATCCAACATAATCATATACATTTCCCTTTGGCATTTAGTACTACTCTACCAAGCCCTCATGTTGTAAGAAAACTTGCACGATGCCCTCGGGCACTGTGAAACTGTGCATCTAGCCCTCAAGAATCCAACATAATCATATACATTTCCCTCAGGCATTTAGTACTAGTGTGACTATCCCTTAGGTCGTATGAGATTATACACTAATCCCACAGGAATGTCATTAAAGATGGTTGATATATACAAAAACTCAACGTGCTAAACAGTATCAACCATCATGTATCAATCACATAAATATAAAATAATCTCAATAACTAGGCAAGAAAAATATCATTTCTAGTATCAAACATACCATATATAACATCATAAGAAACAATGGTATGTTTATAAAAAATTGCCATTTGTCAACAAGTTCATTCCATTAATCATGGTTCCAAATTATCATCATTATTGTATCAAACTTGTTTAAATTAATCCAATGACTCTATAGTCATTAATATTAACTAACCAATTTAGAAAAGATTATTCTACAATAAGAAATCACACAGTTTATTATTATGTCACTTCAAAAGGATAATTGAGTTTTTCTTCTGGAAATGGGGATGACCTTGTTTGTTTATGGTTCAAACATTCCAATCGGTTTCTAATTGGTTTATTCGTAGAATCGGAAACACCCTATGATTCTATATCCATTTGGACACACTTTCCAATGGTAGGTGCTCATTAGTTGTGGACTAATGAGGCTAAAGAATTTTCATTGGTCGAGGGGATGGGTGTTCAGACTCATCACAATTTTTTTGGAGGAATTATTTTCTACTCTGGGACTCTCTTATAGATTTGAGTTATGTTCAAAAATCTTTATTAATTTACCAAGTATGAAAATGATATTTCCTTTAGATCTGAAAATTAGTGATTTATATGTACGAGATTTAGAGAATATTTTTTATGTATTTCAGGTTCTTAATCATTAGAGAATCATAAGTATTTATTAGATATTCTTAGTCAATGGTATCCTTCAACACATTATATAGAAATCTCTTGGTAATTATGATAACCATTCTAGTATTAAACCCACTCTATGGGGAACTTGATGTTAATTTTCATTTAGAAAGATAGGGATTATTTTAGAGTTGGGATTGTACCCGTAGATGGGATACCTACGTATCCTTGTTAGAAAAGGAATCAGAACCCCTATAGTTCGAGTGAAGAAGTATAATATTTATTCATGATTAATGGATCAATTATATATTTCATAATTACTTTTTCAATCTAATTTCACGTGAGTCATGCTCAGTGTGATAAACATAAGGTATTAGTAAAACCTGATGATTGTCCCACAAAAGATTCAATCATAAGAAATGATGTGGGGCTTACGTATGTACGACTACCCAAGTAAATGAAGATAAATACTTTTTAGAAAATAAACCCAAGTGCAAGGTCCATAAATGTGTTTGTTCATTATGGAGATTTGGGATTTTAACCCGGGGCTTACTCCTGAAAAGGAAGCCAAAATTTAAGAGGGATTTATGATTGAGTTTTATTCCTGATAAGGAAGCCCAAATAAATAGAAATTAAGACTGGGGCTTACTCCTAAAATGGAGGCCCATGTTAAGATAAATTATTATTGGGGCTTACTCCTAAAGAGGATGTCTAGATTAGGGAAATTGGGGCTTACTCCTAATGAGGATGCCCAGATTAGGGAACATGGGACATAATCCTCTGGAGGATGCCCGTATTAGGGAACTTAGGGCTTAATCCTAAGGAGGATGCCCATATTAGGGAACTTGGGGCTTACTCTTAAATAGGATGCCCATAATAGGGAACATGGGGATTACTCTTAAGGAGGATACCCATATTAGGGATCTTGGGGATTACACCTAAAAAGGATTCCCAAATAAAAGATCTTATCATCTTAAAGGATGAGGTTTAATAGAGGAAATCTCTAAACATAGTGACATAAAGTTATGTAAATCATGAGTTTTTGAGAGATGTTCCATAGAATTCCTTTTACATATGGAATCCATCAAAGTAACCATTCCATAAATGGCTTTGAAAAATGTTTTGAAGGCTATCCTTGAAGAGGAAGGTGGATTTGATAAAAGGAAGTGAATTGGAAGGAGTCATGCAAGTATTGGTCTAGCGTGCAAGTCCTAGTCATGTAAGTATACTTTCGTGACATGAGTTCACATGGGTGACAAAGAACCTGTGAATTGATACTTGGGTGACTTTGAATTGGAGCCCTTAGAATCATTCCTAGAGGCTTATAAATGTGTGGCGCGGAAGTTTCCTTGAGATGGAAAGGGGGTGCGCAAGTATCAACACATCCCATAAGGGATGGACACTTAGGCCCGAAAGTATTGATGAGTTATAATACTTAGGCATTATTCTTCCTCTTAAGAGCCTCCATTCTAGGTAAATAATTACCTTAGAAGTGTTCAGATGACTTCAGACAAAGACTTGGGTGACCATAGCTTGGATCTGAGTTTGGGATTTTTTCATCCTCGAAATGGGGGCCCACAATGGGTATTTATAGGCCATCTGTGGGCCTTGGGAGAAAACTTAATAGGGCGTGTAAGTGACTTGCGCAACCCATATTTGGCGCACAAGTATACTTGTGTGATCAAGATTAAACGTGTGTGACCCATACTTAATGGGTTTCTTGTTCATGCCTTTGTCAATTTTTGATGTTCTTCAAAGGATGACTCTCTTTTTTCTTATAGTATTCCGCTTTTCCATTTATTAGAATCTATGTTGTAATGGAGCATTAACAAAAGTCCCCCTCCCCCTTAGAGATGGATCCGAAAAAGGAAAGAGGATTTGACTCTGAGGAAAGTGAGAAACAAGGTATTGTGGAGCGCATGTAATAGGTGCGTAGGTATGCTTCTGGCGCGCAGTGTCTGACATGCAGGGGTATGGCCTCACCTATAAATATGTGGGAATCACTTCATGCAAATTAGATGGATTCAAATGATTTTGATCTCTCAGGACATAAGCAACTCTCATCGTACAGGTATCTTGGATTTCCACTCGTCTGTGCTTATGTTCGTGTCGTGCTTCTGCAATGAGTTTCTGACTTATGGGCCAGTACTAGTGCGGTAAAACTTGCATGACCAACTTGTACTTGTGCGCCAATATGGGACTTTCATGACTTAATTCCATAGCCATTTTTTCAATTTTTATTCACAAATTTTATGAAAATAATACTTACTTAAAACTTAATTGACTTATTTTTGTGGAGATTCAATGGATTCCAGAAGAATTGGATCAGCTGATGAATTGGGTACCAAGAGAATCGATGATATTCTGAACATCATTGGAAATTACTACTATGATAACTACAACATCACTCTCCCAAATTTGGCTAATTACTTGGAGAAATATCATGTCAATTTCCCACAATGTATTTACCTACCTCTGTATGGGCATGCTCATCTTCAAGGATTCAACGTTCAAGATGCAGAGAAATATAAGTCAGAGAAGAAGCCGCACTACTACTCCTCTATGTCGGTTATGCTATGCATTAAGAGAAGCAACAATGGTGTGAATGTTCAAATATTTCCTCCATGCCATTTCATTGCAGATATGAAAATGTAAATCCCATGGGTTGATATGTTTTCTCCTACTGGTTGGTGGAGAGAATATTATCATGACATTATAACAATATCTGAAAAGACTACTCTCTCCAAATAGCTCTTTACTTCCAATGCTCTATTCTCAAATCCATGTATCCATCTTCCAAGTCTCTTGGACAGAAAGAAAGTCACTCTTTGATGAGCAGAAAATTTTATCAAACTGCACTCAATAACATTCATTTACAATTGTTCCAAGATTTTCTAGTATCACTGTGTCTCTTATTATATCCAATTGAATGAATGAACTTCAGGTTGTTGCTGATGAATCTCAGGATGTCGTAAATCAAATGAAGAGTTATGTTGAAATCCTCTTGTAATTATTGGAAAAGATACGAGGCTCTTCTTTGTGGATGTACTTATAACACTTGTTCAGTAATGAAAAATACTTTCATCTTCAATCATTTGTGCCTGAAATTTCTTGATACCTACTTTAAAATTTTACCTAAGCCAATGGGCCTAGTAATCATAGTTTAATTTTTTCTAAGGTGATACAAAGATCCCCACAAACTTTTCATCTTTTAATTTCTCAATATTACCAAAATCATACAAAATATATGTTTACTGAGCTGGGACTTAACTTTTCTTCAGAGTTACGTTGAATTTTGTGGGCAGTTTAAAGTCATGCATGTCAGACATAAAAAGGCTAATGTTTAAGGTCGAATAGATTTGACTGAATGGAAAATAGGTTAAAATTGACTCAATTCAATGATAATTTATCTAAAAAAATATTACCACATTCAATTATGGGGGAAAACATGTAAACAATAACTTAATAAATTTTGAACCTGATGAATGATATGAAAAAAGTGCTAAAAGTCATTAGAAGAAGTATTTATTAAGAGTGAAGTTACCATTATTTAACTAACCCATTAGGGTTTTCAATTATGCATGGCCACTTAAGGGAATTGGCTGCATAGTCAAATAATAGCATCTTTTGGATGATAGGTCAGTTATGTAGACTACTAATGCAAGGCCGCCTAGGGGCACGTGCTACATAGTCAGGCCAAAGAACTCTCAGAAATTTTACTTTTCTATTTCTAAAAATCTAGTGAAAGTTTATGGAGATTCATATTTTCCAAATCATAGAGTCTGCGATATAGTGAGATGTACTTGAATATGGAGAGGATATTCACAACCAAGATTTTCAAAGAATTGGATGAATGTCACTCCTGCGAAAGTCTGACCCAAATGTAGGGAAGGAAAATATAAACCCTATACTTAAATACTTTCAGATATTGAAAAATAGTATGGGAAAAATATGTTAAGGATGGCTATTTTTTCGCAAAACCCAACATATTTTCGTTAAGACCAATAAGAACAAAAGTGGTTTTCCTCCAAAGAATGATATTACCACTATTTGAAAAACCCATTAGGGGGTTGAATTAGGAATGGACACTTAAAGGAATTTTCTGCTTAGTGAAATAACAACATCTTTTGGCTGACAGGTCTGTTAGGTTGACATCTTATGCAAGGCCGCCTAAGGGATGCGCTGCATAGTCTGGAATAAGAATTCTCATGTATCAGAAATTTTGTAACCAGAAGTCAAGAAAAGGGTTATAGAGATCTGGAAGTATTCATGGTTCGGAGTATGACACATGAAAAATGGGTATTTTCCAATATATGAAAAAGATACATAGACCAATGCTTACCATAATCATGTTTTGGTTGGGTCTTGAATGGAGATTCTGGACATCACAACATATCTCATTATAATGTGAATCAAGACAAATGCAGTTCTTAAAATATAGTTTAACATATTGTGGGACGAGAATGTTGGAGATCTTAGTATAGTGTCATAGAGCTCAGACCATAATAAGGAATAAACTTTATGTGTTTTATAAAACATTAGTGAATGAAGTCTCGGGTTTTCATAGCATATTCATGTTTTCATTGGGGGGATTTTCAGCCAAGGGACAGAATGTGGAATTTGGGGTTAGGCCCAAAGACTTGGGGCTAGATTCGAGGGATGATCGAATGTTCCTACATATCCCATAAGGATGGGAATCAATCCATACATAGCTCTTGAAATACCCTCTATACGGATTTGGTTCGTACAAGTGATGGTTGAAAGGGGACTTTAGTGCAATGATGGTCTGACCCATGATTAAATTATCTGCCATTTCCAAGTATGGACATAGTCCTTGGAATATGAAATGGTTGGATATTAAAGTCAATAACAATTCCCTCTCAGGTGAGGGTGTCAATTACTGGTGAACCAATGTGAAGATGTTGGTTTTTGGCTCGAACCTCGGGAGGTAGCCTACGTACCCAGCCTAGAAGGCAAGGATCAATGTCCACATAGTTTGATTAAGAATGAATTGGTGATAAATTTGTACTTTAGGACAACCTGAAGATGGTGTTGGGACACACATGTGGTTAGCGGCCGAGAGAGGGTATTATGGTTGAACTTTACTCTAAGATCACGTGATCCATACTCAATGTAAGAATCAAGAGGTAGAATCAATTCTAACGATGCACAATTTAATTTCATGTTGGAAAATGAAGGGGTTGGGTAGTTTAAAGACTAGTAGTAAGGACTATGGAGGGGACTATGTAGTTTAACGTCATGGAGTAAGGACAAAAGGACTATGCAGTTTAAAGTCTTGCAGTAAAGACAAAATAGGGACTATATAGTTTAACGTCATATAGCAAGGACGATGGAGGGGACTATGCAGTTTAATTTCATGAAGTTAGGACAATGAGGGGTTGTATAGTTTAACCTCATATATCAAGGACGAAAGTTGTATTTTTGTTACAGAAAATACTTCTTCAGAAATATGGAATTGGATAGAGTCATGGTGAGTTCACAATACATTGATATTAAAGAATATTCTCCATTGGAGTAATACTTACGTATTGAGTATGGTACTTAGCACATTAGCTCAATCTATGTCATAGGGGTCATTTAAATGATTCATGTTAACAGAACCAAATATCAACTCTTCATCTGCTGAAGACACTTCCTGATGAACCATTTCATGTTGTACCATTTGGTGGCGTGGTGTCGTGCTTTTGAAGTAGATGGCATAAAATCTGCTAGAGTCAAAGAAAACTTGGGCTTCGACATGAGCTCATCTTCTTTTGACTACATTTCTTTCTTCTAATTATGCTACTTCTTTGAGGATTTTCCTTCTAATGAAGGGGGTTTTTCTATGACATTCATAGAAGAAGACACAATTAGTTTCTTTAATTGCGTTTGTAAAATGGAATGAGTTCAGTTTATCATTTTCCTGACCATAAAATAATCATATTTCTATGCATTTTTTATTTTGACTTCATGCCACTCCCCTTCATACTCTGGATCTTTTGCAGTAACACATACTACCTAGGCTGAATAACCTTTCAGTTTTACCTGTCTAGAGTACACCATTTTTTTGTAGGAGGTCTTTGATGACAAAACACTCCTGAATGGGATGCCACAACATCTGATTAAATGGGGAGTAGTTGGGAAGGTCTTCATCTCCATCCTTGTTCACCCTTTTAGGCCATGGAAACTGAACAAAATTATTTTCCAGAGCTGAAATGAAGTAACCAGGAACATGATCATTTCTGAAAGTATACACATTGTTCTTTAACTCCTCAAATTGTTTCCGTCTTTGATCTCTTTGATCATCTTGATGAAATAGCCTCTATTGTTTACACTCATGAGGTGGATCCCTTCGATAAGATGAAGTATTTGATGTGGAACCAGGTACATATGCTTGTTTAAGTGTAACTGTAGCAGTCGCTCCTCTACCCATTCTCCTTCCTAGAGCTGATAGAATTACATGAGTTTTAGACATAGTCTCTATAAAAGAGTCCTCAATCTTTTGAGCGATATAAGTAAGGTCTCCAAACCCTCCTGTGTATTTCACAAGGATCAATGGTGTGCATAATTCATCATGAAAATTTTCCACATAGATTGGAAACAATTCTTCTTGATGGAGTTCTAAGCTTAAGAAATATTTTAATCCCTTACAGCAAGCAATGAAATATGAAACTCTTTCATTTTACCTTTGATTAGAATTTTTAAGATAAAAAACTGTCATCTTTGACAATGTTGAGCTAAATTGAAGAAGGAATCATTGATGGAGATCTTCCCACTCGGTAATTGACCGGGATTACAAGATTGTATACCAGACAAAGGAATGCCCTTATATTGACTGTACAAAACACATGAGCTTAAATTCTTCTTGTTGTTGAGGAGTTCCCATCAAAGGATCACAATAAGAAAAAATGTGATAAGTGTTGTTCTGGATCTCCCGAACAATTAAAAATTGGGAATTTGGTACTTGCTAAATTTGATGGGGGAGGAATTTCATCCACCCATTCCGTTTAAGATATCTTTTCTAGTTGAATTTGAGAACGTTTTCCCTCCATAGCTTCCAACAAATCTATTAATGATTAAATTAAAGTAATTAACTTTTGAGAAACATATGTTTGATCTTGGACCCGAGAAAGTGCAATAACTAGAGTTTGGATAGGTGTGGTGACTGGTACTGCAACTGATGGCAGCATTACCTGTTGTTGTTGAACATGACCCATAGGATTAGACCTATAAGGGTGTACTGCTAATGGAGGATATTCTTGATCCATCTCAGTAGCTGCAACACATTCCCTTGACTGACTGACTCTAGCACTCTTAGGAGGAAGACTACCTTGATGTAGTTTTGCATTCAACCTCCTTAACTCCTTCATTTCTTCCTCTTGTTGTGATAACCATTTCTCTCGTGAGAGTTATTGGCCTTCTCTGGAGGTAAGGTAGGACATAACCTAAATTTTACCCTTTTCCATTGAATGTGCTTTTCTGTAGTGTGGAAGCGCATTTCCTGATCAAATATCATGCCTCTGGGCAGCCCTCTGGCCTCTGGTACACACAACTTCTTCATTTATTTCTCGGCTCATAGCCTCTTTTATAGGAACTTCTTCATCTGATCCCTCTGAGTGAGCCTCATATTCTGGAGAATCAGTAACAATGGAATTGTTGACATATATCGATGCATAACGCATTGCATCCCTTCTTTCATAATTTCTGTGATACTGTCTTCTTCCATGTCCTTTATGAGACATTGCCTTTTTTCAGTTGATCCCTCAGGAACTTCATGATGAACCATAATTTAATGGGAATCTCTTGATAATGTAGTACTTTATTCCTCTTTTGGATTCATCCCTAATCGAGAGAAGACTATGTTTCGCTGAGGAAGAGATTGAGGATTTGAAAATGTCCCCAGTCCGGTGGACTCGGGCTGTTCTTACTATTCCTGCTCAACTCCTTGAATCCTATTTGTTGATCCCGAGGGTTGAGTGAAAGGAGTCCCCAGTCTAGAAAGTTGAGGTGGTTCTTGAGCTGGTACATCTGAGGCTTTCTTAAAATATCTCCTAATTTTGCGATCATTAGTCCAAAAATTGGCTAGATGCATCAACCTACATCCACTCAAATCACCTGGCTCAAATGATCATTGTATGATTTCTGACACTTCTGTCACCTGATGATGCGCTTTCTCTAAACGAGAAGCAAGTTTGATATTCTCATTTTCTTGATGCAAGAGTTATTTGAAAAAATTTTCTTTATATACCTGACTTTGGGAAGAACTAGTTAAGGCCAGTTCCTGAGAAAGTCTTTGATTACGCACAAAACCAATTGGTTGTGGCTGGACATGGGCAATAACTTTGCATGAGACCATTTTTGGCGGGCTTTGTTTACTGGACAGTACAGTGAAATTTAGTGCTCCATGAACATCCCATCCCCTTATATGAATACCAGATGGGGCATTGGTAATTAACTGGTGCAATCTTTTTAGTGCACTAAGGCATTAATGATGAAGGGCTCTCTGTTGCTTTTCAACCTCTGGATATCGGGAAACTGAGAGCGATACCAAATCAATTTGGCATTGTAACCTTTCTATTATCTTGACATTATTTTCATCATAATCACAAGATAATATTTTATTTTTCAAGTGACAAAGTTTTTTCCACATGTTGAGACGAATATCATGAATACAATCTTCCATCAACATTTCTTAAATATCATACTGAGAGTCAACCAAAGGTCAAAACATGACTGGTAAATCACCTTTTTCCAGTGGTTTACTCATATTCAGCACTTCCTCCTTATCATTTGATGAAGATTATTCTACCAGATTAGACCAAATATGATGCTTCATTGTTGCATCATCAAATTCAACAAGATTGGTAGAGAATTCATTAATCAAATTAGAAGTTGAATGACCCAGGAGTGGGTCATAGAATGAAATACACCTTGGTCTATCTTTTTATTGAATAAGTATTTCACCTGCTAGAGGTAAAGCATTAGACATGACTGGATTCATATTTTCAATTTCCTCAAGATAAGAGGGCTTTCTCGTTACTGCATTTTCGTTTGTAGAATTTTTTCAGGCAATGCATATTACTACTGTGGAGAGGACATTCACAGCTAAATTCATCATCATGGGGAGGACCACCATGGTGGGTTACAACAAAAGATGAAACCACTTTCTCCTTGATCATATGGACATACAGAGGGTTATTGTGGCTCTCATCTGAAGATGATACTTCGAGATCAACCGAATTTTCTTGAAGCAATCCTTCTTGAGGAAGTGTCTGATAAAGACCTTAGGAATTATTATTCCCAATATTTGGAAATGAGAGAGTATAATCTTGAGTTGCAACAGATAATTGTATGAGGGTTTCATGAACTCCAGTATCGAGAAATCCTCATTACAGACTGGATCTTGATTTCTTGATAGTTCTAGAAGGGTCATTTTCATAGATGCCTTATTAATCACTTTGATAACCACTTGTTGACGAAAGTGGTTATTATGGGCAGGTGTATGTGCCTACTTAGGAGAAATGGTCAGGTTAGGCTAATTTTCTCCATTCAAATCGGGTGTATGTGTCTTACTTGATTGTCTGTATGGCATGGGAAAGTATTCCCCACAACCCTCATGGACTGGGATAGAGGTGTGTATCTATTCCGGAGTGATATGATGATGATTCACTCCACTAGTAGGGAAAGATTTTTATTTCTTTCCCTATGATGCTGCTGAAGTTGTTATAATATTCTGACCGGCATGCAGAATATGTGCAAAGATTTTCTTCTGTTCTTTCACCATTGTCAGAATGTGCTTGGTGACTTCAGATGGTGGAATGGTAATATGAATCCATTCCATGCTAGGAGTAGGTGTGTATTCCTTCTCATGTCCTCCATTTCCTGTCAGTGAATTCTGATAGTACTCATGTGTGGGGGCAGAGAGTTGAGTCTGCTCCAATTTTATCATCGGAGCTTTCTGACTGTCTTCTCCAAGTACTACCAAATGAGACTATTGGAAGGCTTGATGAACATTTATAGGTTTATGTGCCTGGTTTGTATTTTTCGTCAAGTATGGTTGACGAATTTCTTTTAATACTAGAAGATGAGACTGATGACAGAATTATTGATTGTAAACAGGTGTATATACCAACTTATCAGTTGCCACCATATTAGATTGGCGAGCATCTTTGGGTGCAGTCAGATGAGCCTTTTGACTGGTTGATGAATTATAAATAGGAATATATGTCTACCTATAATACTCCACCGGAATTTCCTGATAGGATTGGTGTGTTACTGCCAAACGAGTATGATGGGCTGTAATATCAGCACGAATGAGTGTATATGCCCGCTCATTGTTTTCCATAATGTTGGATTGATGGACTTCTCTGGAGGGGGAAGAAGTAAGAAACTCCTCCATGTTGACCGGATTTCACCTCTGGCGGGTCTTCTTGCATGCTCTGGACTGGGTAACCTGAGCCGAACCCCTAATGGTGTTACCCTCATCATGTTGAGGGTGCACTACCGCATAGGTATGGTGGCGATTGTTGATGGGAGCCCTTAGTAAAAACTCATGTCTCCTTGAATTAAAGCCTTGAGTGACCTTCTCATTAACCTCCCCATAATATGGGAGGGACTGGTGATTGTGTTCTGGGGATAATGACCTGAAACGGTTGGATACAGTGGTTGGAACCTCCTGCTTCTTGATCATTGGTCATCGCTGTCTGGACAACTAGGGTGAATTGCTAACCTGGACGGCTTCTCTAGAGGCCTCGAGAGTCCGAATGGTACTATGTTGATGGTATTCACTAACTAGTGCATTTGAGACCCAGCGTTGAAGAAGCTGAGTAGGTGATGTCGTCCTCAGAGCAGACGAGGATCGATTAGGAGTAGCGGTTGAGGCATTCACATGTGTGGAATTTAAAAATCCATTTCTGTAACGGAGAGAGATCATGGAAAATAGTTCCTATTTGAAATAATAGACATAATCAAGATAAGTTTGGCCACTACATCTTTTGGATGAGAAAACATGTTATTGATTGTTTTGTTGGCCCTCACAATGACTTAAATTGGGGCCTAACAAATAAGTAAAAGGTCATTTATCTTTGTTAATGATTCACATCATGTTCACAATTTTTCATTCTTCTGGAAATGGGGATGACCTTTTTTGATTAAGGTTCTAACATTCCAATCAGTTTTTAATGGGTTTATTCGTACAACCGAAAACATCCAATGATTCTATATCCATTTGGACCGACTTTCCAATGGTAGGTTCTCATTAGTCGTGGACCGATAAGGCTTATGAATTTGCATTGGTCAAGAGGATATGAGCTCAGACTCATCAAACCTTTTAGGGGGGGAATTATTGTCTAATATGAGACTCTCTTATCGATTTGAGTTATGTTCATGAACCCTTATTAATTTACCATGTATGAAAATGAGGTCTCTTGTAGATATGATAGTCAATGATTGATATGTATGAGATTTAGAGAATATTTTATATGTATTTGAGGTTCTTCATTGATAGAGAATCATCCGTATTTATTAGATATTCTTATTCAATGGTATCCTTCAACACATTATATAGAAATCTCTTGGTCATTATGATAACCATACTGGTTTTAAATCCACTCAATAAGGCACTTGAAGTTTATTGTCATTTAGAAAATCCGGGATTATTTCAGAGTTGGGATCGTACCCGTAGATGGGCTACCTAAGTATCCTTGTTATAAAAGGAATCAGAACCCACGTAGTTTGTTGAAGAAGTATGAGTTTTATGCATGATTAATGGCCCAAATAGAGATGACGTAATTAATTTTACACTCTAAGATCACATGAGTCACACTCGGTTTGAGAAACGAGTGGTATAAGTAAAACCTGACAATTGTTCCACGGAAGATGCAATCATAAGAAATGATGTGGGGCTTATGTATGTATGACTTCCCAGGTAAATGAAGATAAATATTTTTTAGTAAATAATCCCAAGAGCAGGGTCCATAAAGGTGTTTTTACTTTATGGTGATTTGGGATTTAAACTCGGGACTTACTCCTGAAAGGTAAGCCAAAATTTAAGTGGGATTTATAATTGGGTTTTATTCCTAAGAAGGAGCGCAAATAAAAAATAAATTAATTCTGGGTCTTACTCTTGAAAAGGAGGGCCATGTTAAGAGAAATTATGATTGGGGATTACTCTTAATTAGGATTCCCAGATTAGGAAACATGGGGCTTACTCGTAAAAAGGATGCCCAGATTCGGGAACGTGGGGATTACTCCTAAGGAGGATTCCCATATTAGGGAACATGGGGCTTTCTCCTAAGGAGGATGCCTAGATTAGGTAACTTGGAGCTTACTCCTAATGAGGATGCCCAGATTAGGGAACTTGGGGCTTACTCCTATGGAGGATTCCCATATTAGGGAACTTGGGGCTTACTCCTAAGGAGGATTCCCCGATTACGGAACTTAAGGCTTAATCCTAAAGATGATGCCCAAATTAGGGAACTTGGGGCATACTCTTACGAATGATTCCCATATTAAATATCTTCTAATCTTAAATTATGAGTTTGAATGGAAGAAATATCTAACCATAGTGACATAGAATTATGTAAATCATGATGTTTCGAGAGATGTTCCACAGAATTCCTTTCAGATAAAGAAGAAAACAATGGAACCATGCCATAAATCTATTTGAAAAGGTTTTGAGGGATTTCATTGAAGAGGAAAGGTGGATTTGATAAAAGGAAGTGAATTGGAAAGAGGTGCGCAAGTATTGGTATGGCACGCAAGTCCTGGTCATGCAAGTATACATGCACGACATGAGTTTAATTTGGTGATGAAGAACCTGTGAAGTGATACTTGGGAGACATTGAATTGGATCCCTTAGTATCATTCCTAGTGGATTTCAGATGGGTGGCACACAACTTTCCTTGAGATGGAAAGGTGGCGTGCAAGTATCATCACTTCCCTTAAGGGATGGACACTTAGGCATGCAACTATTGATGAGTTATAATACATAGGAATTATTTATCCTCTTATGAGCATCCATTCTAGGTAAATAATTACCTTAGAAGTGTTCAGAAGACTTCAGATAGAGACTTGGGCAACTAGAGCTTGAATCTGAGTTTTGGATTATTACGTCCTCAAAATGGGGGCCGCAAGGGGTATTTATAGGCCATCTCAGGACCTTGGAAAAAAACTAATAAGGTGCACAAGTGACTTGTGAGACCCATATTTGGCGTGCAAGTATACTTGCAGAACCAAGATGAAACTCGCGCGACCCATGCTTAAAGGGTTCCTTGTTCATGCATTTGTCAATTTTTATCATTCTTCAAAGTAAGACTCTATTTTTTCATAAGGTATTCCCCTTTTTTATTCGTTATACTCTACGATAGAAAGAAGCATCAACATTGAGTAAATAATAAATTTATCCATTTATTATAGGTCAATAATGTCAAACAAACAAAGTCTTCATAATTTACAAGGCTGACACACCTATCAAGTGGCTACAGTTATAAGTCTCCTTTCCTATGGTCCCAAATGAATCCATGAAATGGTTTGAAATGAAAAATTATAATTTAAAAGAAATTATTCTATTTATTTGGTCATGTGCAGAATACCAGTCCATTAAAATATATTTATTATACATTAAATAATTAAATCATGAAAAAGGTGTTGGGTTTAGACAACCTACATCAATCTAATTTAAATTAATTCAATTAAACATAAAAATATGAATGGTTTAACCATCCTACTATAAATATTTTAAACCATTATGTTCTCAAAATAAATGAATATTAATTTAACCAGAGGCATGGTCGTTCCACACTATTCAATTCCATTTCAAAACAACCATTTAATTTTATCTATTTAAATAAATCGAACCAGAAAAATCAATTCACATTTTTCAAAGTGGGTCACTTTAAAATTTTCACATATTAATCACTTACTAGAAGGAGGATGAAAATCCCACCCCCAAACTAAGCATGGTATAAACAACTATAACTAATTTTTAACAAGAAGATAGTGCACCTCTAATGGAGTGTTTTAATTATAAAATCAATAATTTTTTATTTAAATTTCATTTATCTTATTTATTCATTAACACCAATTCACCAAGGAAATGTTTTTAGAAAAACTACCAAACATAAAAAAGAATTAATTAATGGATTGAAGAATGTGAAATTAATTAATTAATGCATTCTAAAATTTAAAAGGTATAGTAAAGGGATCTTGAAATGAGGAGGAACAGAGCCAAACACTTCATCTCTTGACAGATTCTAATTAGAATATGATGCTACCCATTTTGAGCATATGCAAGTTCACCTGTATATTAGGACACCTAACCCCTAGGGATGTATTTTCATGGTGCATGAATATATGAAAGTGGACCCTTACATATATGCTTATATGGATACACCTGACTCTACTTACCTATGAATGAATTTTTCACATATATAAATAGGAACACCTAGACCCATAGAAATATATTCACTACGATGGATGAATATACACATAATGGGGGGGAATTATATATATACATACCAACCTATGCATACACATGAATTTATCCTTGGACAACAAGGACCCTAAAACCCATGGTATGTTCCTACTCACTACAAAATAATAACACAGAACATTGAAACAATTAAATATGCTAAATAAAATAGGCAAGACAAAGCAGCAAGAGAAAAACCTCACCTCAGATGGTTGTGCTAAACTGAGTTGAAAAAAACACCTCTCCCTTAGTGTAGAATGTCATAACACATACCAAGTGGTCCCAATAAGTCTTTCACACACCCTAGAACCTGAAGAAACACTAAAAATTAGGTCATCCCTATCCTAGGGTTCAGTTGAACCTAGGTGAGCCATTAAAGAGAGAAAACCATCCATATAAATGGAGATGAGTGGGAGAGATAGGCATACCATGATGTATCGAAGGAGAGTCGTGAAGGAATCAGAGAAAATGGAGAGAGTATAGGAGGATGTGAGGGGGCACATCACTCACCATGGGTTCAGATAAGGGAGGGGTCACATGATCTGTATGGGTGAGGGGGAGAATCACTCCAATGGGTAATTCTAAAAACCTAATCTAATACTAAAAATAGTAATAATTTTGATAATAAAAATAAAAATAATATATTATCGTTATTATTACTAGTATTATTATTTTTTGTTATTTTTATTGTGAAAACATTTCATTATATTTATTTCCCTGATTATATTCATTTTGTTTTATTTTTTTAACTGTAATTTAATTAAATTAAATTCATTGAAAAAACACACATAATAGTGTTTCAACTCCCAGAAAAAATTATATTTGGATGCATGGTTTTAAATAACCCCCATCCAGTAAATGAAAAATTCAAATATATTTAAGATTTCATCCTCTTCAAAAATGCGGGTTGTTGTAGATCACCTGGAGACTATCTCCCCAAGGGATGAGCATGTTGGTTGAGCTGATGTGAGGCCTCGCATAGATCTTTCAGAATGAGTGATGATGATGGTATCATAGAATAGGTTCTCTACAACTTATTATATGTGTGAGAGAGGATTTGGACTAGCGATGATGGGTGATACATTTTTACTTCTCACATCTAGTGAGTGACACCCCAGTAAGGGGTTTTTGAGTCTTATCAAGCACTTTGTGTGGGGTAAACCCTATTAGGATATATATATATTACTTATACATGGATTCACCGGGTTATGGGATGAGAGGTCTCCCCTAGGAGATGTGAGATGAGACCCGTATGAATGATGTGGGTTTCATATTGGGACATTGTATTAGGTTTATATGGATTTTGGAATAAGATACCATAGTATGGTCATTAGGGTATCGGGATAGGGTTGGTATATGATCCAAATAATTTTTTGACCCCACCTTCTGAGGCTAGGGTTTTTGTGAGCATATGGAGTCTGTAGTCATCGTGGGGTGACAAATATTATCTAGTATTGATGAGAAGAGACCATAATGGGTTGATAGGGGCCTAGAATGTTCTATGAGGGGTGGAATGAGATATGATTAGGTTAGGGGAAATATTTTTCTAACTTCTTCCTTGGTTTTAGATTGTAATATATGTGATGGTTTTTGACCCCTTGTGTTTTATTGTGATATAAAACATATTATTTTGTGAGTGATGGGACCTAAGGCCATGAAATACTATGAGTGAGAAATCATGGGTTTTATTTTTTTGATGATAAAGATTCTTTGATACACTTGTGATGTTTAGGAAAAACAAGACTAAGAGAGTGTAGTTTGAAATAGATTTGTCCTCACTATAGGTGAAATGGTATTGGAAATGGCTAATCATGAGTGAGATAGTTAGTTCGGGATGAGGTTTGGTAATTCATGAGTATGATTTTGAGGTTGATAATAATTGGTATTTCATGAGTGAGATTGTTAGACCCGATGATAGGATGATCAAACCACTTTGACTATGATGCGCTTTTAGATGTGAAGTGATGTGAACTTTTATTTGTACTTTTGGGAGTTAGATGGTATCTATGATATGTTGTCAGGTGATATTATATATTAGGGCTACCATGAGTGAGATGGGGTTTCCGTGTAATGTGGTATCCTATTTATATACCCATCCATGAGTGAGATGATAAAGATCAAGAATTGGGTGTGGGATTCCCTTCAATGAGAAGGTTAATGGAGAGACATGACACAAGACCCTACCATGCACATCATGTAATGGTAATAAATTACATGATTACCTAACCCATGTCATTGGGTATGGTATGGGTTATTTCAATAATGGAATGAGGTGATGATGTGAATATATCATGGAATTATAGTGGGTATGATCTCGTTTTGTGGTTGACTAGATAACACATGGTGACCCAACATACAGGATGTCTGGGTGGCCTAATTTCTGCATAATGTCCAACACACATGTGTGAAATGTTTTTCTTATTAATCATGAATAAATATATCTATTGGTGTATACTTGTGAGAATATTTTGAGATCTTCCTTAGGTATATATCTCCCACTCTTCACGAGAACCTCATTGTTCGTCGAGACCTTTTGTTTTCTTTCAGTTTTAGTATAAGACATCCAATGTATCAGGTGGAGGAATCTTGATGAGTTTTAGATGTACAATGTTTTGAAGCATGAGGATGATGGTATGGTGTTAATGTGTTTTTTTAGTTTACTATGTATAAGTGATCATTCTAGTATGAAATCAACTATTAGACAACATTTTATTCTATATGATACATTTTTTATATCATTGTGTTTATTGATTATGCATAATCTGAATATTATATGTATGTTTTTTTTGTTATTTTTTACTATCTAAAATATTAATTTGATGGAATAGTATCATAATTTCGTGTATTAGGTCACCACCCCTAGTCAGAATCATTTTGAATATGAGGTGGAGAAAATTTGGCCACATGGCATACCCAATCATGTGGTAGTTCTACGATGGTTCGTCAAGAAGTGGTATCAGAGATTTTTTTGCCATATAATTTTATGATATGGTAGAAATATGATTTTTATGATTGATGGATCTCATTATATACCATTCACTTTTGATTTAGGAACCCCTATCCAATTGGAATTTCTAGTTACCAAGGTCAAGACAATTCTTTTCCTGGATTTTTATATTATGAATAATATTTATATTGAATAAAATGGGTTTAATAGTGGAGTTATTTTTATTTTTGGGCCTTGTCCCTTTGGATAGAGTCACATGTTCATGCATCATATTATTCACACAGGACTCTTATTAAATATCACTTCTTGTATCTTATTGGGTTTTATGATGGGGGTTCAGTTGTTCAAAGTGTCAATAATAATTTATATAGAATGTTACTAAATAACTTGTTGGAATAATTATACGCATCTTATCCATGATAATTAATTATAATGTAATTTCATGTGGATCCTGGATAAGAACACTCTCCTATGATTGAAATTTAGTACCATGATAAAGTGATCTTTGGAGACCCTTGTTAGGGAGGTGAATTCATATGATGAATGGGTGATGGCTCAAAAAGGGTACCAAATGATTGGGATATGAACAAGGGATGAATTTTTGTTTATCCTCCATTGAGGATACCATGATTTATTGTGGAAAAAACATGATTTATATTCATTGGGCTGAAATGTAAGAGTAGGAGAAGTGATCTTAGTGGCAAGGTTGGTTTTAGAGGGTAGAATCAGTTAGATTCCTTGCCCTGTGGTTCTCATGATAAAATTTTGTGAAGCATAGTGAGATAATTGCTGTATGCATTTGGTTCTATAATGATACACATGTGGTGGATGATATTTTGTTCAGACATGTAATGGGTTAGTTTCCTTGGGATTTTGTGTTATCTGGCATGTTTTGGGGGATTGGAAAGTGGGTTAGGTGAATGTGCCTAGGTTCAATGGGATGTGACTTGTGGGAGTGTGATTGTATTGTGGGACTGGGTTTTCTGGGGGCAAGAAACCATTGGTTTACGGTCATATAGAGTAGTATTGTGCGAAAGAACCTATTAGAGGACTCTCGATAGATCACTCTACCAATGGAATACATTAGTGAGGTAAGTGTGACATTTCAATGGAATGTATGAGTGTGCAATAGTAGATCTGTAAGGGCAATGCATAATGTCTATTTTTTTGAATCAAGGAATGGACTATGTTTATTTCTGTTTAGAATGGTTCTAGTAGAGGATGAACCATAGAAGAGATGTAGTAGTAGTTTAGTGTTGAGGAAGGTGTGGGTGTGATGGCATGGGGTTTTAGACTTTAAAATTTCAATTACCATAGATTCATGTATTTGGGACCATTTTATGGTCAGATCTCTAAAAGTGTCGTAAAAAGAGACATAAAGTGGGGACTCTACCAATTTTTGTTGAGAGAATAATTCCTAGTGAACTATAAATAGGCAGGAATTGGTGTTTCATGCTGGCACATGGGTATGATCCAGATAGTTATGTTTGATTATTATATGTTTTAAATGAAATATCAGGGGCTATAGAGATCGATGATTGGGTTCAGTGGGATATGATAGTGAAACCACTATTATTGGGAGAATAGTAATTGTTTTGGGAAAATGGCCCTCATTCTTGATTGTTTATAGATATAATGAGACCAGTTAGTGGATGGTCTATGTGGAATCATAATTTCATGTATAAGAAGATTGGATGTGATATAGTTCCTTGGTAAATACAATTTAAGGAATTAAATATAGTGTTAGTTGGATTTGGTGCATAATAATTGACCATAGGTAGATTTAGTGTGTTTTTATGGTGATTAAGATCGATGATGATCCAATTCTCTGAGAGTTGTCATGGTGGATGGTGTGGATTATAGAGATGCAACATTAGTTACATTACTATTACATCATTTTAAAGATAAAATATATATCAGTATTAAAAAACTAGTATATAAAGGTTTAGTGTCTAGGGAAAATTATATCCAAAACTAACATTTAAACAATAAAATAGAAAATATATTTAATCCTTATTCTAAAGATTCTTAGTGGACCTATTGTTTTCATTGGTATAATAAATCGCCTAAGGATATATATCAATGAAAAGGGATAGAGTAATTCTTACTAAGATGATAGATAAGAACATGAATCAATATAGGATGGGTGATAATAATAATAATCATCATAACAAAATCATGGAATTATGAACATAATCAATGGAGGAAGCATTACATAAAATCATGGAATGTGGAAATGCCTAAAAATGAATCATCATGTGTTAGTGGTCTACTACCATGCATTGTTTTTTAAACAAATATAGCATCATTTTCAGGAATAAAATATATGCATAATCCTAATATAATCAATGATAACAAAGATATAATCATGTTCATGAATATATCACATTATCCCATGAGAATAAGAACATTAACCAATGAATTAGATTGTTATATATCTATAGTTTCACCTATCACATTATATCATTTACATAATCATGCATGCCACATTGAACATATAACAATATTATTTAAAACATTACCCATGGAAAGGAAATGGTTTTCATAAGAATTTTACAAATTATACATCCATGAATAAAAATGGGGGTTCCCAAAATAAAAATTGAAAACATAATTGGAATAGTATTCATCAATCTTGAGTGAAGAAGAAAAATTCACAATAGAAGTAAAAGATGTGTTTTTGGAAAGAATAATTATTTCAGAAAAATCATTGAATATTTCATCAAATCAATTTGGAAACATGTATATCCAAAAAAAATGCAAAGGATTGAACAAGTAAATTATATTTTAGGAATATTTAAATAAAATCTACACTGAAATTTTTTCATTAAAGATTAATAACCCAAGGAACGGGAGTTGTGTTTGACAATCCCCTTACCTTAAGTATGAAATATTTATTCACTTTAATATATTAGATAATAAAATAATATTTATTAAAAAATAAATCCATAATATATTCCACATTTATTTGGTTCATTATAATTTTGTTAAGTTCTTTTATATCCATTTTTATGTGTTATAGTGTTTAGTTTTATTGTATGAGAGTGTCTCTTTTTTGGTTTTCATGACTGGTTCACATGTATACATGTACTGAATATCATGTAAAATGGTGATAATTATCCATAATTATATTATATGTTATTGATGATATTAAATAATTTTAATTTGTTCTATATATATTAGTATTTCTAAAAATATGAGGACTATTGATTAGATAAATTGTTAGTTATAATAATTTAGATTAATTTGGAAATTTTTTGATCACAACGAACATGTTTTGTTTTGTTTTTTAATATTATGTATTTAATTTCATTCCAAAACATAAAAAAGCATATACCTAAAATTTTAAAATATGTTTCATCAATAATTATTATTTTAATACCATCATTTAATGCATTAAATTTGAATTAATACTTTCCATCCTTGAAGGAGATAAAACAACACCTCAAAAGATAACGTTTATGATTATAGAATAAAAGGGAGAGGGGAAGAGGTTTGAGGATAAATTATTCCATTAAAATAATTACATTACAATATATATAATATATTGGAGTTATCATGAAACTTTTATAAGGGGATATTATGTGATAATAAAAAAAGAAAATAAAATGAAAAGAAATTAAAATAAAAGAAAGACTATTTTACCTCTCGAATTCTTCCCCTTGTCAAACTAATTAGGGAGTGTGGTTTTGGTCTTTTGTTAATAACATAGTATCCTAGTAGTGGGGAAGAGTGTTGGGAAACATGTACAATATTTAAGGCCTGTAAGGTGTGGGATTAAGCGGTGGTGGGGGTGGTATTTATTGGGGATGAGAGGGGTGTGTTCTCATTATTTTATTTGTTAGATTATTATTTTTTCTCAAGAATAAAAATAGTTTGACCATTATCACTAAATATTGTAATGTAATGAAGTATAGTTCTATATTTATGGATTACGCCAGCCTTACAACAATAATTAATAAAAAAGTCACGTATTTATCTTTTGTTATAAATTATCATGTTTTACTATTCACTAAAAATCATATATTTTAGAAAAATACCCTAAATTAACCCAATCAATTTTATAGTGTGGGTAATTAAAAAATTAACACCCTTTTATGAAAATAATTATATAAATATGATAAATTTAATTTTTAAATAAAATCTCTGTTTACATCGAAAATAATGAATTTAAAATTTTAATTTATTTAATAACACATTTAAATTTTAATATATGTATCGTAAAGTTATCTTATAATAATAAGATAATAAAATTATAATTTATGAATATTTTTTAGGAAAACAATTTTTCTTTAAAATATTTATATTACTTAAAAAATTTTAAATAAACATTTATTTTTCATAAAATTATCAACACTTAGTTAATGGTTTTTCAAATATTTATTTAAGTATAATATGATATAATTATACATATTATCATTTATAACATTCATAAATATTATTTATACTTTCATAGATAATGTTACTATTTTATTGGCCAAATTACTATTCAAAATTGTCATGTTACTATTCTATGGTTTAGGTTATTCTTCCATTAGGACAGGTTCCTTAATATCTAGAAATACGTCGTTTTTAATTAATTCTTCACTTATAAAGTGTTTATTCTGTTCTAAAATTTATTTTTTGTGGTTTATTCTATATGACATAATTATAATATGGTAATTTCCATTTATAAGATTTTTCATTGTCCCATACTTCCCTTTTTATGAAATTTCATCCATGAAATTATGTTTTAAAAACTGTAGTGAAAAAATGTGACAGTACTTCTTCGTCATTGCTTCTTCCGGTTCCCATGTTGATTCTTCATACATAAGGTTACTTCATTGTACTTTTACCAAGTGATTATTCATGTTGCATAGGAAATTGTCTCTATGGTTCCATATCTCAAATGATTATACCTCTTAAGAGTGATTATTTTATAATTGTACCACCTTTGGATTTAGTACTTATGAGAGAAATGGTATTTTCTTCCTCAAGTTGGATATATGGAATAAATCATCTAATTGTTACATGGTTAGTGGAAGTTCCAGTTGATAGACCACGAATCCAAAATTATCATGAATCTTGAAGGGGTCGATGTACATAGGAAACAAAATTCCTTACTTCCCAAATCTCATGATCCTATTCCTTGGATATATTCAGATGAATACCATGTCTCTAACTGTAAACTCTATTTCTCACCAACAATTGTCTTTATATCTCTTCTGTTGAATTTGGGATACCTTGATGTGTTGTTGAATGGATTTCAACTTTTCCACAATTTCTTCGACCATTTTGGGTACTAGTATCTTTCATTCACCAAATTCATCCACGAATGTCAGTGTTCTATATATTTTCCCATAAAGGGATTCATATATGTCAATTTTGATACGTGAGTGGAAACGGATATTGTATGAGAACTCATCGAGTGGTAGATAGTGGTCTCGAACTCCATTTAAGTCAGTAGAACATGCTCTCAAAATTTATTTTAGTTTTTGAATCATCTACTAATATTGGACTCCAGTTTTATTATGATAATATGTAAAAAATTTGAGTATATTGTTTAGATCATGTTGTAGACATTTCAATAACATAACGGTGAATCTTGTATCTCAAAAAAATAAAATCAATAGTGGTACTCCATGAAGATTTACCAATTATCTAATGTATATATGTGTAACATGATCCTCTGATAAATCCTCTAAAATTAAGATAAAGTGATATGTATTTGAAAGATGATCCACAAAAACCCATATTACATTTTTTTCCTAGGATGTCTTTAGAAGCCCAGTGAAATACTATATGGTGTGGTTTTCCCATTTCAATGCTCGTATATGTAATAGTTTTATCATCCACATAAACTTCTATCATTTATCATTCACATTCTGAAATTTTATGAAATTTTATGTATATTCAGTAATCTCCTTCATCATATTGTCCCACTAGTAGTTCTCTCATAGATCTTGATACATCTTTGTTCTCCCTATGTGAATAGAGAAGGTTGAGCAGTGTACGTCAATCAAAATATCATTCATTATATATGGATCAGATCATACACATATCCATGATTCAAATCTTACAATTCCTTCCTCATAAATTTTAAACATTATGGATTTCCCCTTTTTCATAGATTCCACCTTCATCTAAATATTCACATCATTTCATTCTGAAATATTTATTTTCTCCATGAGGGATGGTTGAGAAATCATTTTAGAAAGTATTGAAGATATTACAACCATAATGATTCTCATGTAAATACTTTTAAATTCAAAGGAGATTGTATCCTTATCATTTCTCATCATTGATATTTTTTAGGATCCTTTCTATTTAGATCATCTGTAACAATATTTTCTATTCCAGGATGGTACTAGAATGAGTAGTCGTAATCCTTTATTTTCACTATCCATATTTGTTGGTACAAATTAACCTCCTTATATGTGATTATATATTTTAGGCTCTTATAATCATTATATATTTCACACTTTTATCCATAAATATAATTCCTTTAAATTTTCAATGCAAAGATCACAACTCAAACTCCAGATCATGTGTGGGATAGTTTTATTATTGAATTATCAATTACCTTGAGGCATATGATATCACATTATCATTTATCATTAGTAAATATTTTAATCCATTATTTTGAGAATAATATTATAACACAAAATATTCCCCACTAATCATAAATATTAGTACTTGTGCAGTGATAATATTATTTTTCAACTATTTGAAGCAATATTCGCATTCACTGGTCCAGAAAAGCATTTCATCGTTCCGAGTCAGCATGATTAATGGGTTTGACAATCATGATAATTTATTCAAAAATAACTGATAATATATAGCTAGAACTAGGAAACTACATATCCTTGTTACATAGGTTGTAATGGTCCACTAGTCAATTATCTTTGTTTTAGAAGGGTACACATATATTTTTTGGTGGTGATAAAATTCCCTAAGAAATTAACTTCCTCCATCAAGAACTCAAATTTACTATACTTTTCATAAATTTCCCCCCATCAAAATATCTTTAGTACATTATTTAAATAGTACCCATGTTCCCCCTTGATCTTAGAGTATATCAGAATATCATCAATAAAGATAACCAAAATTTTTTCGAGGAAATATCTAAAGACACTATCTATTAATTCCATGAATATTGACATAGAATTAGTGAGTCCTAAATGAATAAATATGAACTCATAGTGTCCATAACTCATTTAAAAGTTATTCTTGGGAATATGTTCCTTCCTCACATTTAATTAGTGATATCGTAACTAAAGGTCCACATTAGAGAAATACCTGTCCCAACACAGTTGATTGAAAAGAACATATATCTATGGAAGGGATACATTTAATTTATATTGATATTTTTGATCTCTTGATAATGAATGAAGAGGTGCATTAATCTATCCTTGTTCATGGAAAAGAAGACTAGTGCACCATATTGTGAAGCACTGAGGTATACGAACTCCTTGTCTGGGTTATCTTGAAACTGCTTGTTTGGTTATTCAAATTAAATGGTGGATATTCCATAAGGTGTCTTCGATATAGGAAGTACTCTAGGAATAAGTTCAATTGGGAACACAACCTATGGATCCTGAGTAAGACATGGAAATTATTCATGAAACACATCAGTGTATTCCCTTATAATGGAACTGTCTTCAATCATGATTCTTTCCATTTCCCGAAACATTTTAGCTATATATTCTTGCTCATATAGAAATAAAATCCAAACATGAGATGATGACTTAGAAGGAGATTCATCCTCCTACTTACAGTTGTATTGAATTTCTAGATTCCACTGGATTTAAAGAGTACTCTACCTTTCCTAATAGTTGATGTTGAATTAGTATAGTGATATCCAATTCGTGCCCAATATTTCATCAAACTCCACCAAAGGAAGAAATATAAGATTTTCTAGGAATTTCAGTCTAAAAAAATTAATTGGGGAGGAGTTATATACATTGTATTCAATAATTCACCCATTTTTTGTTCTTACAGATTACAAAT
The DNA here is from genome assembly GCA_963277665.1 of Viscum album. Taxonomy (NCBI): domain Eukaryota; kingdom Viridiplantae; phylum Streptophyta; class Magnoliopsida; order Santalales; family Viscaceae; genus Viscum; species Viscum album. Next base: position 2,132,000,749 of record OY728120.1, read on the forward strand.
CATCCATATTTTGAGGTGGTGTTTCAATTGTTCAACTAAACATATAGGTTATGAAGGAATGTGTTAAAACTAGAATAAAATAGTACATTATATGCTCATGAATGATTAACCAACATACTTACCACCACATCATTATTATGATCCACCTCAATAGTAGTGATGGCATAAAAATTCCCTTTCTCATATGTATTTAGTGGTTGCTAATACTTTTTGTCCTCAAGGACTCAAGGTTTAGGAAACATTCATGGATAGGGTCATTGTTCCATATAGTTGATGCATTGAACCATGGGTGGTGCCCACATTTCCTCAACCACATTTTCCATCTTCCTCATATCTACTTTACATTCATTATCTTGGTGGCCTTATCACCCAAACATATATAATATCCTTATCCCATTGAGGGAATTCCCATGATGATTCGTACAACATTTTTGACATGTGGGTGGTTCAGTTTTCCTTCCCCATTTTTCATTAGATCTACTAGTTTGAAACTACATCATTGTTTTCTTATCACCATATCCATGGGAACACTCTACAAACTTCATATCCACATTGAGATAACAATGGAATACTTCTTCATAACTCTTAAAGTCTTTAATTTCAAGATTCTTTTTGAAGGGTTTATTTTCAAAAAAAAATAATATTTCTATTTTTCTATCATTGTTGATATAAAAAAATGAGGCATACATTGCAGGCCATTGGAAATTTTCTTCGTATTCCATGAATGATTCACCTTCATATTTATTCAGGTATAAAATTTATCTCTCCATATTTATCCCTATAGTTTGAGGGAAATACATGTTAATATAGATTTTCTTAATGTCTTACCACACCATATTTTCAATTTCATCCTTCAACATTGTGTTCTTAATCAATTCCCACCATTGATTTTCCTCTCATTCTAAACAATAAATTGAGAGATTCAGCTTCCCCATATCAGAATAGTGAATCACCAAAAAGATCTCTTCTATTGAGTTGATCCACTATTCCATGATTGGTGGATCAAAAGATTAACTAAATTTCAGTGGTCTTCACAAGATAAAATACCTATTATCCAATTTCTCCCTCTTCGGTGAATGAGGATGGTCCACATTCTTCAGATTATTGTACATGTCCTGATACCTCTAGGTAAGCATTTCCATGAAATTTTAAACTCCACCTCCCAAGGAATTGTTGATGTTAATTTTTATATTAATGAATTACCCCTCACACATGTTTTTTTCCTAATTTATGCTAGTTCTCACAATTTTATTAAACATAAATTTTATTAACAAACCAAAAGTAATTAATTCATGAATAAATAATTTATTCATTTGTGAAATAAAATATAAATTCATATCTTTTGGTATACCTACGTTTAGAATTTTATAAAGCAATGATTATTGGATTCTTAAATTTACATATTCTCATAATAATGGTTTATCCAAGTTTTTCTAATCCCAATTCCAAAATTAAAAAACTATTCTCTGATACCAAATATATTGACCCAACTTCTTTTACAAAACTATTACATCATTTTAAAGATAAATAATTATATATTGTTAAAAAACTACGTTCCAAGGTGTAATTCTCTTGGGAAAATTTGGGCCAAACATAAAATTTACATAATAAAAAATAAAAATTGTTTAATCCATTCCTCCCAAGATTCATAATGTCCCTTGTGGTCTGCTTAATACAACTAATCACTTGGGGATATACATCAAAGAAAGGGGTGATCTAAAATTCCAATAAGAGGATAAATAAAACACGATTCAATGTAATATGGGTGATAATAATTATTATTATCATAACATATCAATTGAATCATCATAATAATCATGATATGAATAATTAGATAAAATCATGGAATGTGGAAGTGTATAAAAATGAAACATCATTTCTTAGTGTTCCACTGCCACACATAGTTGTGAACAAAGCTATCATTATGTTCACGCATGAAATGTGTGCATAACTATAAAATCATATTTTTGAAAACGATAGCATGATTTTCAAGTATTTTTTATATTATATCAGGATTTTTATCACATTAATCAATTCATTATAGAACTATATAATTATGGGTGCACCAGTCATATAATAACATTTATATTACCATGCATTCCAAATGGAAATTATAACAATATTAACCATAAAATAACCCATTGAATGGAAATGGGTTTCATGATAATTTCATAAAGTATAAATTCATGAATAAAAATAAGGATTACCAAAATAAAAAGGGAAAAACATATTTGGTATAATAATCATCAATCATTATTGAAGAATAATCAATCTCAAGATATGTAAAAGAAGTGTTTTTAGAAAGAAGATGTATTTGGGAAAATTAATTCCATTTATTATGATATCATATTGGGAACATGTATATCCTAAAAAAGGAATATTTCTATCAATGTAATTATATTCGTAGAATATTTAACGAATGACCACAACTAAATTTGGCATGAAAGAGGAATAACCTAAGGAAAATGAGATTTTTATGAGAATCCCCTTACCATAAGTCAGAATTCTTTATTCATTTAAATATTTTGGATAATATAATTTGATTAGTTAATTAATAAGTACCAAAAAATATCCTAAATTTATTTAATTAATTATAATTTTATTAAGTTATTTTATGTCCATTTTTATGAGTAATAGTGTTCAATTTCATCGTTCGTGAGGGTTTGTTTTTTTCATGATCAGTTCAAATGTATACAGGTATGGAAGATCATGTCAAATGAAGATAATTATACAGAATTGATAAATTATGTTATTATTGAATGTATACAAGATTAAATTGAATTATATATTATATTTTCCAGATATTTGGTTGATTTATTAGATAAAATGTTAACGACATTCATTTAGACTAATTTGATGGCTTTTCGATCACAAGGTACTTGTTTTGTTTTATTATAAAATATTATGTATATAATTTAGTTCAAGAAAATAAAAAAGGTTATAAATAAATTTTAAAATATATTTAAAACATTATAATGGTTTTAATACCATACATGATATAAGTAAATGAAAAAAAACTTGTCATCCTTAAAGGCGATAAAACAACACCTAACAGATTGTGTTTCCAATTTTAGAATAAATGGTAGAGGAGAAGAGGATTGATGATATATTATTACATTAAAATAATAAAATTCATGTATATATAAGGTAATAGATTTATCTTCTAACCTATATAATGGTTTACTAATATAGAAAAACAAATCCAAAAAATATTTCAAATAAAAGTAATGAAAGAGGAATTTTTCTCTTGAATTTTTCTCTTAGACAACCTCCTTAGGGAGAGTTTTTTTGGAATTTTTTGACACCCAAGACTCTTAGACATGGGAAAGTTTCTTGGGAATATTATTGGATAGAACATTGAAAATCATTAAGGCATGATAGTTTTCAGGAAAAGAGGTGGTGAGGGGTGGTATTTATAATGGAGGTAAGGGGTGTTTTCTCATTATTTTAATAATTAGTTTATTAATTTGGATCATGAATATAAATAGTCTTGAACTCATTAATTAATATATTAAACTAGTGAGGTGAATTTATTGATTTTGGTCTTACTTCATCCTTACATCATCAATGAATAAAAAATTCATATATTTATCTTTTATTGAAAATTCTCATATTTTACTATTAACCAAAAATTAATTTATTTTAGAAAAATCCAAAAAAATTAAACCTAGTCATTTTTTGACATGTAGAATTTAAAAATGAAAATATTTTTATGAAAACATTTTTCTAAATATAATAAATTTAATTTTTATTTAAAATCATCATTTACTGGTAAAATACAGATTTTAAAATTATAACTGGTTTTATAACACTTTGAAAAATTAATTATGGTATCATAAAATTATGTCATAATAATATAGCAGAAAAATCTTAGTTTATGAATATATTTTATAAAAAAATTATTTTTAACAATTATATTTTTTGTTAATTATAAATAAACATTTACGTTTTATAACTATACAAAAGCATAATTAATAATTTTTAAAATATTACTTTACTTATACAATGATATAATTATATCATATTATCATTTATAGGTTGATTAAATATTATTTATAATTTTATAGATGAGGATAATATTCAATTTTCTGAATCAATATTCTTAATGTTCATGTTACTATTTCAGGGTTTGTATTATTATTCTATCCTGATATGTTCATGATTTCTGAAAGTACCTCTTATTTCATGCATTAATACATTATAATATTTCTATTGTGTACTGCATTTTTTTATATTTTCTATACTATATTAAATAATTATAAGAAGGTTATTTTGATTTATAATATTTAGGTTCATTACACTAATGTTTGGTGTTATGACTGTGGAATTACTTAAGTAGTTGGGGTTCATACATCGGTGTTGGTCTTTGGATGATTCTGTGTTGCCTTCGAGTTTCTTGGAATTGTGATGGGGTTTCGTAAGGAAAGGTTGATGGATGAAACTGATTTTTTTTAGAATAAGTGTACTAGAATATTTTTGACTATTTTTTATGTGTTTGTGGATATTATGAGGTGTAAAATGCATTGGGAGCATAGTTTGAGGTTGGTTTGTTGGCTTGATGGACCAATGAAAGTGAGTTTTTTGAATTCCAATCCTAGAGTGGAGAGATCCATGACGATCAATTGGACATAAAGAGTGGATCCTTATGCTGGGGAGCACCATATAACACAAGATTAATTAGTTGAATCACAATAGTGTGTCAAGATAGGTTAGTGTAGTGACCGTCATCTCGATATTACTGTTGATGGACAAGTGGTGGCTTGGATTTGGTGTGTAGTGTGTACATGGATGATGGTGTTTAAAAAAAATATTTTATAATTTATAGATTGAGATCAGCTGTTTGGTTGTAAATTTAAAATTATAACAGGTCTTAGTTATGTCTAGAGCTCAACCAGACTCTTCTAAAGTATATGAATCCCTGTGGTGATGATTTTTTAGCACGAAATAACATTATAAGCATTAAATTCCATTTATAATGTTAGTTCATGGATTGGGAGGGTTTATTTTTTAGAATCAATTCATAGAATGGAATTATGAGTGTTTATATGTCCTTATGTGGTGTTTTTGACATGGAGCAAGGCCTTGTTGGTGTCACTGGTGTATCGGTGTAATTCAGAGAAGGCATAGGTAGACTAGATGATAAAATTAGATAACTTATTTAAATTAATTTCATTGAAAACTATTTCATTCCATCAATGAGGTTGGATAAGGGTGAACCCCCTATCTCAAAAATATCATGTCATGAACCTAAATGCAGGCTATGAATAATTTGGGGGATAAAAATTCACAATGTGAATTCCCAATTCAAACCATGACTCATGCTAATGTGGCTTTTTGTTTTGTGATGACATATATCTTCTAGGGTTGAGGGCTTCACAGTTTATAGGGATTAGGAGTTTTGAAATGTCTATTTTGGAATGATATCCCCTACCTATTCCACTAATTTTACCACCTTTAATAGGAGTATATTTTTATTAATTTCATCCATTACATCATGTAATTATCTTCTCTTCATCACTTTCATTTTGATTTCCATTTGTTTCTCACTGATTTAATGAGAATAATGGTAATTTAAGAGTTTATTCAAATAGATCTTGGTGGGTCAACTTAGAATAATAGATATTTCATGTGTTGTATATTTAGGAGGAATTTAGTTAATGTTTTCATGTCTTCCCTTACCATTCCATTTAATTTTTGTCACATGGTTTTTTTTATGGTTTTTCTTAAATTGGATTAAAATATTGGTTAAAAATGTGTTGGATGGTCAGAATTACACTTTGGATGGTGATAGAGGTCTGTCATGGACCAATCGTGGGTGGTCGATTGATGTTTCTGTGTGACAGTAGCTCTTTTTGGTTATTTTGATAATAATGCATATTTTGAATATATTTAAATAATTAAAAACGAATTTTTATAAATAATTTTTTATGTTTAATGTCGTGAGATGGGATCTTGGGAGGTAGTATGATGTTGGGAGAGTTATGGATATTATTGGATATGGATCACTAGAGTTTGGATTGGGTGGTAACTCCTTGATGGAGAAATGTGGCCTATATAATACATTCTCATATTTATGTTTATACAATATTTCATGTTACATACATGTTTCTTAAGATCAAGTAATATATAATGGGACCCAGAGTGTCCAGAATGAAGATATGTGAGGGAATTGGGGCTTTAATTCTTGGTTTATGTGATCATTATCACTTTTGGAAATTGTGACCACTAATTGAATATTTTTACAAGGCGTGTGGGTGTTAGATGAGCTAACATAATTTCTTTCCTAGGTCTTGGGGTATAAGTGATGATATAGGTATCCTGAGATGTTTCATCAGGGGATAGTTGTAAATTTGAGCATGGAATTTTCCTAGTGATGATTGGTTATATTGTTTAATGTCTCATTCCTAGTGAGTAACTCCCTTAAATTGGTTTTTTGAGTCATAGAGGGAGATGTGAGTGGTAAAATCCCTATAGATATAGACATATGGGATAGAGTGGTGGATCCTCTGGGTAACAGATTGATTTGTATCCACTTTGATACATGATATGAGACTAGAATGTAGGTAATTTATTTTGATAAAATTATAATGGGGAATATAATGGGTTGGGGTTGAGAGAAAATGAGATGGTCCCCTAGGTATCGGGACCAGGTCGAGATGATTATCCGTAAAAGTATTATACCCCACCTCATGAGACAAGGGTTGAGGTGATACTACTAGCTTTTGAGTCACTAGAGGATGATAAAGATGAGTTTTTACCATTAATAATATACTAGAATGATCCTAAAGGACCTTGTAGGATTCCTTGATAGGTAGGATAAGATGGGAATTTGTGACGGGATAGGTCTTGCGTGATTAGATACATGGTATTATCTTGTGATTTGTGTAAAGGGTTTCAACTTTGTTTGTTTTTACTGTGTTACTCAGTGGAGACAGATTCTATTTTAGGCGATGGTGCATGAGTCCAATACCCCCTTTGACTAAGTGAGTGTCAGTGGTAAATTCATGGTGAGAAGGAGGCCTTAATATTGAGTATAATGGGCCTTCCATGACTGAGGTGGTTAACCATGGTGTGGCAAGATTATCCATGAGTGATATGGTTTTATTGAGTATAATGGGCCTTCCATGAGTTAGATGTTTGGACACAAGTGTTTTATTATGAAAATTCCATAAGTTATATGGGTTCCTAGATGTGACATGACAAGATCTGATGCTTAGACCACCATGATCGATATGGGGATCAGGATATACTATGATGCATGATTAGATGATGGGACCAGTATGAGTTAGTTTTTTTTATTGTGATGCAATATTATATTAATTTACCCTTCAATGAGTGAGTGGGAAGAGTTTGAGCATTACAGCGTTGACTACCTCAAGTGAGAAGGTAAGTTCATATCATGAAAACATTACACTACCCTACGCTTTATATAGTATTCTGAACATTCATTATTCTCTATGTTCATTCCCCGTGTATAGTATATTTTATATGTGTGTTGGAATGATTTTTTGAGGTGTATTCTAGCATGGACCTACATAAAGTAATATTGGGTGTCGTGTTGGCCTGGTTAGAACAAGGTAACCTAATTCATAAGGAGACATGGTGGCCTAGTTATCGCATGACTTCCAATACGCAAGTGTGTAATTTTTTTATTATTCATTATGAACATGTGTCTATGATGTTGTACAATAGTTGTAAATAGTGAGACTATTTTGAGATGTATTTCTCACATCATACATGGGAACCCTGGTGTAAATGTGGCCCTTATGTGTACTTTCTTATTCAACATAGGATGCATAGGGCATCTGGATAGTGAAACTCGATTGGTAATTTGATATAGGGTGTTTTTAAGCCCCTTTATTTTATTATGGATAGTGCGTCTTTGGTGGTGTGTGTGTGTGTGTGTGTTTTATTTTGATTTATTTTTTATATGTGAGTGGCCAAGTGGGTGATGAGTTATTGTATGACTATGTTCTTTAACCTGATATATTTTTTTTATAAAATTATATTTATTTATTATGAATACATTGATTACATTTTGGGTATTTTGGTTATTTATGTATTGTTTTATACTATTATTTATGTAAATAGTCTCCACATTTCATGGATCTATCCCCCCTCTACTACTTGGTATCCTTTGACATATTTGTAGGCATGCATGAGACCACACGACACACTTGATTGGAATATACTTTCATTCTAGAACATTTCAAAAATCATTCTCATCACACTTACAATTCCCTAATTATATATTTATAATGGAACATAATATCCATAGTTTTTATCCCACAAAATTTATGTAAAATAAATCGCATTTTCATCTTGTGTTCCCTGTTATACTATTACCTTTTCACAACAAATGAAATTTTCCTCACATGAATATTACATGATGAAAATACATAACTATTATAATTCCTTTCAAATAGTAAATATATATATAGTAATTTTTTATCCGTGGTAAAAGTCTTGTAAAATAATCATATGGGCCAACTAAATTCATATCCAATTTCCATCACCTACTTTATATATCATGTTCTTAAATTTTTTACCTTACCAAATAGATACAAAAATTAATAGTGTAAACTCTAAATCTATCCTAAATCATGCCCTCAAGTGGATTTTTTAGGACCTAATCCCATTGAGAACACATCCTTTATAATAATTAGACTAATCCATAAACCCACTTTCAATAGATTATATGTCGATGACTAGAATTATGGGTATTAATACTCATACAGAAGATATTTCCCATTAATGAAAAACCCAACAATACAACATATGAAATCATATAATTTGAATAAATTGAAATATATAATAGGATCCATTAATGTAAAATAACAAATCACCTATAAAGATATATATATTATAATTATAAAACAATAACCTATAGTTTACCATGAAATAATGAAAAAAATCAGTTAGGATCTAACACCTAAGATTACTCCATGCCAAGGCTAAGAAATCCCAAAACCTCCACTAATAATATCTTCAAAATATGAAACATTTTGTATATAATAGGGTTGATTATATAATTACTTAATAGGATTATCCCTTAAAAATCATCTCTCAATGTGAATATTTTATATTAATACCATAGTGTAATAAATAATAAAAGTCCAATCAATATAAGTCTACTCATAACTCACCATAGTCACCCACAAAAGAATAGTACATAGTATATATTACATAGAAACTAAACACACCATATAATAATAATGAATGGTTTCATATATACCGTCACCCACCAACTAGAATCTTGTTATTCATAATGACATGTATCTTGTCTATATCTTGAATCCATTCATAGGAAATGTAACAAACTATATAGCTTAATTGATTATCCAATATTCCACCATATAACTGAATTTTGGGTTATATATTACCTAAAAAATTACGTGGCGGTCTTATATTGAATGAATAATTCATAAAATAATTAAAATAAAATAAATATATAATTCATAATCTCATTTTACCTCAAATATTTATCATCGTAATCAGTACATCATCATATAACCCCACTATTTCAATAAAAATTTATAGTCCTCTCAAAGTGATAATACATATCCAAAAAAGTGTAAATATGGTCTACAATACCCTCATGGAATTTAATATAGAAACCATTATTATTGTTATAGTAAATTAGAGTAACCAAAATTTATAAAAATCCATCAAATGTGGCCAAATTTAGAATTAGAAATTCATATTCACACCATACTCGTCATATGTACTTCCTCATCATCCACAAATGATCATAATGAATAAAATCATAATTGTTAACATATTTTAACCAAAAATTAATGTGTAAAGACATGTATCATACTTTCAACACCTAGCATAATTTAAATTTTTCCATGTGACTTATTAGTATAAAAATGTATAATGTTATTTTAACTGGTACGTTAAACCCCTTTTGTTGTTCCACTACTACCTCTTGTAAAAGTTAAAGGAAATAAATTTTATAAAATAATTGGTATGAAACTCGTGTCCTTTTGGTATAAACCCCCATCGTTTTGAAAAAAAAACCAACGAAACTATTGAGATAGATGATCATTGACACTCGTAATTGGCAAGAAAAATGTGACATTTAATTGGATTTTAAGGTTCATTTACACTCAATAAATGTAGTGAAAACAATTTGAAACCCTTAAAACTAAACTCTACCATGATTAGAAAAACTATATACATATAATAAATAAAAAATTTTGTTCCTTAAATTGATAATCTGCAACAACTGTATTAAATCATCTTCTTGTGGAAGGTCCATTATAGTAGTCCAATATAATCCATCCATTATAGTGTATCCATGGCTTAAAATAATAAATCATGTATTGGATTGGATAATCCTCAAATCCTTGGTGTACTATTATGTCATAATTTAATTGATGAATAATGGTTAGAGCTTCTAAGTGAAGATATATTTGACCATGGATTGGGAAATTTTTCATTCCCATCTACATGGGTTGTGCCTAATTTTCTACCCCATAGAGATTCTCCCGAAGTGCGCATACATTAAATATTTATTTTATATAAAATTTGATTAAATGACTTGGATAATTGTGAATTCATCCTATGAATTCATTCAAATGAACCCCAATATAGTCCATCTAATGAATAATTACTCAATGATAACCATTAGAAGTGATTTGAATGTTAATCCACTAAATTTTTTCATACATAAAATGAATTTTAATTTCAAATCCATGAAATATGATATGTGTATTATTAATAAAATAGTATAATAATGAAATAAATTGAAAAATACACTATAAAATATTTTCTTATCATGCAATATTATGTGGAGGCATTTGGTAAATCTTCTCCAATATCCAACTTATACTAGGGCCTCATAAACATTTTCATATCTACTTCTAGTATATCTTATATAATAACTTATGAAACCATATACAAAACCCCATTAAGATATCCTCCAAAACACTATTTTAATGTTATCATCAAATTCATCATCTCTCACATCTTTTGTAATACCTTCGAAATACTCATCACAAACATCTTTTGGATAATCATTGAAAAAAAATTAGATAATATATTTGCGTTAAAATAAATCATTATTCATCCAACCATGAATTTTGACCCCATAATCCATTATATCCATGATAATGAATATCAATTCATAAATTTCATAAATGTAATAAAATAGTTTCCTCAATAAATGAATCAATGCTAGTTAAGGTATAAAGGGATCTGGAATGATCTCCATCAAACACATGTATATCTATCCATGTTTCCACTGGCTACATCATATGAAAGAATTAATTTTCAAATGATCATGTTTTTTAGTAAATCAAGTAACCATGGACACATAGTATGTAAATATAATATATCAACTCATATTTTTATACTCTATTTGTATAAACTAACAAATTTAATGAAAAATTCACATGTTATTCACCCTTATGGATGAGAACATCACACACACAAATTTATAACTTTTTATTAAATAAAGGGTGAATGGTACAGAGATTCCAACTATGTCTTGAATAAATGGAGACCAATTACATATATAATAAAAATATCAACACCACTTGGGGGAACCTATTTTATATAACACCAATTGAGTTAACTCTATGGGAGCCTTTGAGGGAAGGAAGTCCGCTACACAATTTCCTTCACACCATGTATAGTTTAGGTAAATTCCATTTCTAAGGTGGGACATTAAAGCTCGAATCAATTATATAATATCCAAGTGCAAAGAGATATAACCATATGGGAATTACAAATTATATGTGAGTCCATTTCCATAACATAAAATGGGATATTTATTTTCGTATCACAATTCAAGTCCATGGGGCATTCCCTTTCCTCCCGCCCTTAGGGAGTCTCCAGGACCATAAAATTCACTAAAAGTGAATAGAATAAAACCTATAGACTCTTGGATGGAACATCCCTTTGGAATTCCACCTTGGATAAAATAACCATTACCATTTAATTTGTGACCCCAGGGAAAAGGAGACCAGCACCACCAGTGCCCCCCGAAATCAAGGGATCAGATTTCCTACTCAACATATGAGAGGAGAAAACTCATCCAATATAAGCTGCAACCATCGAAATGGAAATTAACATTCCAAATCACCTCATTCATAGTTAATACTCAAGGATTTTATAGAAAATATGTCAAATTATAAAGTCTCTTATACTTAGTGTTGGAACCTCCATATGTATTGGGTAAATACAAACATAAACCATGAACCATTAGTATACCAAAGTCATATTGTATGACAATCCATGTGAAATTCAACATATAAACCTATTTTTTACCTCATGAGAATGTTTAATATCCTAATACATGAATAATAATTGTGAAAATTTTATCATATTATCAGATCCTATAACACTCTATAAAAACATTAATTATAGATAACTCAATGTTGTACTTTGAGTGGTCAATTATCATTTCACTTCCAGAGTATTCGATATCAACATTAAATAATGACAATTTTCAAATTTAATTTGAAATAACAAGATATATTTTATATTATTATACTCCTTATGAATTTTAAAAAAACCATACATATCATCTTATCATATCATATATGATATACTTCTATATCACCCTTATATTTTCTACACATTTAGAGTTTTATTAAACTTATTATATATATTTCATTAATATGTGAAAATTTTATAAAATCCCCCCACTAAACTAAATAGTTACTAAAATCTATGAATTATGTTATTTAGAATAATTCTGAGTCATGAGAATCATATTATTATTATTGAACTCTTTGAAAATTGTATTGAATATTCTTAAAAATGGAACATATAATGTTACAATGTTAATAAATTATCATTTTTATATAGAACACACACTATATTAATCATCATCTTCAACCCGAAAACTATTTCTACCAACCATTTTCTTGGAAATATTTTGGTGAATAACATTATATTAATATTTTACTAACATACCATAGACCATTTAAGATATTAAGTGGAATTCACTTTTTAATTCTATTTGCATACATTTTTATTTCTTAACTTTTAATGTTTTAAAGTAGAAATATACACCCATTAACCATTTAAATAATTTATTTTCTTCATAATATCATGTTACGATACAAAAAAACCATTTTTTAGGTGTGAAAATTATATTATTTTATTGTAATATTTAAAAAATAATGATTGTACCCATATCATCTATGGTATTCAATGTGTTTAGAGTAGTTTATTAAAAATAAAATTATTCTTAACAATAGGTAAGTGATGGTGGGATCCAATTCATCATATTTTATCAATCATTTTGATAAATTTTTTTATCTTGGATAAAAAATTTCAATACATATTCTTCATTCACATATATATTGTAGAATTTTTTTAATCGTTAACCATGTGAATTAAAACTCTCATATCAAATTGTTTAAAACAAATCATTGTTTACATAAAAAAGTATATTTACTAATAATAAAAATAAGTTGAAAATACACATCCTTTTCAAACTCATATAAGATTTATATATATATTTTTTTATTTATATCCATTCCATAATTCAAAATCACCTCAATATATCAATTAAAAACAAAATAAAAAATAATTTAATGATCGTCTGGTTTTCTATTTATTATATATTTACCACACATTTAATATATAAATTCTAAATCATATTCCATTAAAAATAAAAAAATGATTTCTTTAACACTAATACATGATATGGACTTTCAATTAAATATTATGAACACTTTATGTATCCCAAAAATTAATTTCTTTATATACTGACACGATATATAGTTTTTAATAACCTTGAATGGATATTTGATGAAATATTATTGGACTATCAATCTAATATTTCTTATTTTGGTTGATAATTTTACTCACTTATATAGTCTACATAATACCAAAACCAAAAAAAACATACCAAATTCATCTATTCCAAAAAAATTACAAAATAAGTTAAAAGTTTTTATAATCATTTATATTATTTGAAGATTCCCAATAATAATTCCTAAATGAATTACAAACCTGAATAAGCTTTAAATGGATCTTCCAATATATCCAAAACATTAATACCCTTAATTATATTGAGTATAAATGAGTGGAAACTAATGATTATCTTATCATATGGAATATATTTCATTTTTAAACTAATGATAATTTTTTTATTTTTAACAAAAGCATCAAGATTTAAATGTTTAACTACTTATTCAGTCAGTTACTCAGGAAGGTCTTTCTCTAACACATATAATTTTCTCCCTTAATTCATAAAAACTATTAATTTTTTACTTTTATAAAAAGTACCATAAATTAAACTTCAATGTTTTATAGGAAGGATCTCAAAGTCAACTTGGGTGGTAATTATTCAATTAATTTATAATAATAGATTTTTTCAGATGATTATAATGTTCTATATTAATTTATTAAGTACTTTTATTAAACCTGTATGCATAAAAATTATGACCCTTCTAGACTCAACTTAACCATTAGTGGGTCAAGATCCAAATATCATAATGAAATAAACAAATTAATTACACTAATAATATATGATTATATCCAGTAGAAAATCATGTAGATCGCATTATATATGATTCTTATATAGTTTAGTGGATAACTATTTACCATAATCTATAATATGGATTCACTATACACTATTCTTATTACATACTAACAGTTATGATTTTCCAATATAATTTAACACAAAATAAACACAAAAAATAAAACCCCTAATTCGTAGGGTCACCTTATTACATTATTTCCTTACAAAAGATAATCCATGAGAACTATGGTGCCCAAGGCCCACACTGCTGGATCTGGTTTTAAAACACTTTCATTAAATGTCATCTTTAATAAAATATTATTTGATCCTATATTAATTTTATAGAATATGAAATAGTTATACATTAAATCTCAAAAATAAAAAAATGAAATACCAAGAATATATGATTTGGTTCCATTGAGGATCAACTTCATAAGTGATGTTTTTTATACTTTGAACATTACCCCATAATGAAATCACTATAGACTCCCTTATAGAAATCTCTTAAGTTTTAGTAATCTTAATTACCTGGGAAAGGGAATCATAAGAAATGGGTGAGATCAATTTCTATGTAATGGTAAACCTATCAAACTGTTATCATGGGTAGGATCATAAGTATTCGGGAAAACATGTGTTGGGGAGAAATATAGTATTAAAATGATATGGAACAATAATAATTTTATATAAAGAATTTTATCAGTCCATATAAACTCAATTGAGAATACCTATACCATGGAATCATAGTGTGAAATAAATAGAAAATAATTATGGTCCATTAATTATAATAAAGACACATAATTTAAATACATGGAAATATAATATATTTAACAAAATTGATCATGCTAACTCATCTTGTTGTGAAAAATACAATCATGTAGACCCCGAAATTTTTAAAACAAATCCAATAATATACACCCTTAAATTTTGTGATCAAATCCATATACATCGACCTTTTAATATTGTGAAAAAATTAAATAACATCCACCATTTAAATTTTTGAAAAAATATAATCATGTATACCTTATAAGTTGATAAAAAATCATGTTATGTCCACCCAATAATTTTTGAATGTCTCCCAGTGTATTGATAATTTATATTTTTGAATAAAACTAAGATTTTAAATGGATTATTAACTCATGAGATATGAAATTTTACCAAATTCATTAGAGGGATTCAATGGACAAAAAAATCTTATTTCTTTATTAGAAACAAATCGTCTCCCTGATTTATCTGACGTAAACTAACTTAGGGAATTATCAAACCCAAATTTATTATAATGATAATTTGTAAACATGTGTTTTATATAAAAAATAAATCCAATATCGTAATTTAAATAACCTATGTAAAAATATTTGATTCAAATTTTTTATAAATAGTGTCCCCTAAATTGAACTCATGAATGTAAAAGGTTGATATCCAAACATCAATCACCCCAAAATAATATTTTATAAGATACGTAAGAGGTTGATCCATGAAAAATAATTTCTAGAAATATGAAGGAAAAGACTATATGGTATATAAATAATAAAATACTTTTTTTATAAAATTCCTTTATATTTTTTGTAAAATATAAGTTCATAGTTACATAAAAATTCATTTTTGGAAAGATAAATTTTGAGAAATTGAAAAGAAGGTACATAAAAAATATTTGAAATAAATCTAAATTATGAAGCCATGAATATATATAAAGGATTAAAAAATTTAAAGTGAAGAAAAATTTAAAAAATATACTATTAAAAATATTCATTGATAATGGAGCTTGGAAAAAGACATAAAGTTTTTAAAAAGGTAGAGTGTAAACCCTATAAACTATTAAATCATAAAAAATAAAAAAAAATAATGGATCCTTTAAATGATATAGTTTTTATCAAAATAAACATGAATAAAAAATAAAACATTGTATTCTGAAAGGATGGAGGATATTTTTATCATTTGGAAATACCATTATAGAAAAACAAAATCATAAAAATAGTAAAATTTATCCTTTTGAAAATAGGATAAATAAAATATAAAGTTTACATAATATAAAATAGAATTTGTTTTATAAATATAAATTTCATTATTAGAGGTAAAATGAAATATAGGCAATGATGGTAAACCATCCTTAAAAAGGATTAGAATTATTATCCTTAATGATAAACAATATACAATGTAGAAAATCGTTATGGAGGAATATTTGAATCAAAATTTTCATTTTTTCTAGAGTGAAATATAAATTACTATGAAATAAAATCTTATGTTATAATCAGCCAATATTATAATAAAGATGTTCCAGAAGGTGAAATATAACTCAATGAATAGATTTTAGTTAATGAAAACCCTTAAAACATTTGTATCTTTTTTATTTAAATACATTCAACAATAGAACATGGCATAGATATTAAGACCTGATGAATTTCATGAATACGGAGAAAGAAATTAATTATATAGTAATCACATAATATCAAGTATATCATGGTTCATAATAAGAAATATTTCTCATGTAATTAAATTTTATATAGAAAAATCCCTACCTTAATTGGTTCTTTCTAATAAATGTCATGAATCTTATATATAAATAAAATTAATAATTTTTTTAATAACCTTATTTATATAAATGTATATTTATAAACATAATTTAAAATTATTCTCTATATGTATATTAGTTACTTTTTTATCATTCTTAATATCGGTTGTGAGTAATCTTGATCGTTTTGCATATGTTTTGTAAAAGCAGTGTTGTTCGTTGATCTTATCCCAAATTAAATCTATCTCAATTAATAAATGTTACATTAATATACACATTATAATTATTTATAATGTTATTTTTTCATTCTATAAATGTTTTAGTTTTGATCCCTAAAAAAATGGAAATGATCATGTTTTGATGATTTCTAACGAACATACAATTGTAACTTAATTAATGAGTTTAACATAAATTTTTCCATTAAATAAGAAGAAATGAATCATTATTTACTTATTTATATCATATATTATCAATAATAATACTTTCATATTCATATATGATATAATTTTTAATATAGGTGGTTAGACCAACCAAAACGTGAACATGCCCTAATTAATGGATTATAATGGTTATGAAATTAATTTATTTTGGAATAATATAATTACTAAATGATAATAATTTATTTTTTAGATATTTTCCGTTTCATGAGTTATATATTAAGATAATTTAATAAATAATAAGAAAATTATATAAAAAATGATATATGATACATTGTGGATGTGGTAGATAGCACCCACATGAATGACATTTTCATTTCTATTAATGGAAAAAGGGAGAATTTGGTTAATATTTATTCACATTAAATAATAAAATTAATTATAAAAATATATGATGTAATTATATAGTAATTGGAAAATTATATTTGTAAAAATATTGTATAAAAGTAAATAATTTAGGGAAAAAATCATACTAACTCTAAGGACATGGGATTTACCTTATAGGACTCCTTAGAAATACAGGTCTTATGGTAATATATTTTAAAAATAGGCTAAATTAATTGAATGTAGATTATAGAGGGAGGAATAAAGGGAATATATTCTGGAATAAACTGAAATTTTGGAGTGGATTTGAAGGGGTGGTGAGGGGCCCCTTTATTAAGTTGTGATAATGATACTTTTTAATGTATTTAAACTTTATATAAAGAGAGCACAAGTTTCCCATGTCAAGAATACTCTAAAATGGACAATATTGTATTTTAGATTATTTTTTGTCTGAAAAAACCTTATACATTAAAATAGAATCATGTTATCAATATATTAGTCCTTTTAATCCTTTGGATAATCCTTTTTACCCCTTTTTTTTCTCGCGGTAAAAACATTTTTCATAGGTAATTAATTTTTATGCCTAACAAATAGTTTCATATTAAATAGTTTATAATTAATTATTTCAAATATTAAATTAATTTTTTTAGATATGATTTATATGTTCATGAAATATTAATTTCACTATTAGTGCATGTAACGTATAAAATCCAATTTTTAGAAGAAGTGTATTTTTCATATATAAATTTATGTGTTGTGTAAAATAATCAGTAATTTTTATTTTGATGATATAAATATGTTTAAAATTAAATATAAATAAGTTATTTGGATTTTAAATCTACCAAAAATTTAAGTTTACATAAATAATACATAATTAAACTAAAATAGGAACATAGTTTCTTTTCATGGGAAATATTATTTATGATAATAAAATATTAAAAATGGGTTTTAAAAATTCATAATATTATTGATAAATTATTATTTTTACTCCATAATTAAATATTTTTTCTTATAAAATGTTTTATACATTTTTATGTGACACATTTTTTATAATATAATTATATATTTTAAGATTTTGTTAAGAAACTATGTTTCTCAGGAAAATACAAAAAATTCATCTTTATATAAATGTTGAATTTTGAATTTATAAATGAAGTTAATTATAAAAAATTAAAATTATAAAATTTATAAAATTATCCATTAAATTAAAATAAAATTTATTATGAAAACTGATTTTAATGAAAATTCCCATTTAAATTTTAATTTTTCTTAATCATAGTTTTTATACATTTATAATTGGTAACAATTTTTTTGTTTACAACATTTTGATATTATAATGTTTTGTTAATAATAAATATTCCACGGATCATTTTATTTTGGTTTTTTGTGGGGATCAATCTATCAAATATATTATTATATTGCAAAATCTCAAGGTGTTACATCTCCAATAATTAAATTGTGTCCTTGCAACACTTATAAACTATGGGAATCTAAGAGATATACATGAATCATGATTTAATTTCTAGAGTGATGATAATAATCATATTAAATGTATCTTTTTTCTTCGTAGTAGTTCAATACCAATATTGATTTCCCCCTATCATTTAAGTTAAACATCCATCGTGATTATGTATCCAAACTCATAAAATAGAATTAATTTTTTATGAGATGTTAGAGTAATCCTCTCACTGATAGTCACTCATAGGTTTGTTTGAAATATGAAATTTTATTTCCCTATTTTTTATTAATATGGTTTCTATTTGGATATATCTAATACATTTATAAAATGACATCGAATTCATCTAAAGGGCGATAATAAAAATTTCATGCGGCATATTAGAAAAAATATTACATGGGATACAAAAATAATTGATGTTTTTAATTGATAAGATAAAAACATTGGGTTACTTATTTGAATCTCATAGAAAGATTCCAAGGACTAGTAGTTTGGTTATACATAAAGACTAATTGCATATACCAAAATATAGATTGTTGTGTGACTGTAAATTTTACCCTTATTAATTATTACCTACTTTAATCAATATGTATAACATTAGATTTTTAGTATTCCCAGGGTTAATGAGGTTGTTAATTTCTATTATCCTCTTTAGTCATTGAGTTAGGATATCATTTTTAAAAATTCATGACATCCAAAAATAATTTATGCATCCTAAATCATTCACCTTTATTTCATTGAAGAGATTATTCACCCCAGCTCTAAAATCAAGAGCTTGATGGAAAATCCATCCACAATTAAAATAATTTCTTGTTGCTATTAGACTTTTCCAAGGATTTTTATTCCATCATTTCATTAATTTAAATTTTAATATATTTCCTTCATCATTTTTATTATAGAGTCTTCTATAAAACTCTATCCTTATCTAACATGGTGTGTTTTGATTTTTGTATTGATTAAAATTTTTAATCACAACTAGATATAGTCAGGCGAGTATAACCACATGATGTTCAACACTACATTCTATCCCACATGGATTCCCATGGGTATAATCTCTTAATTATATATATAATCCATTTTTAACATTATTCCTTAAGGTTTTATCAATTACTACAACCAAAGAATGATTTATTTTTGAATGATTAAAAAATAACATAATAAGGTCATTTTTATATGATGACAAATTCAACAGTGACATTTATTACTCTTTTAAATTATTAAACAACTCTTAGTTCATCCTAAATAAAATTAATTTCAATATAGGTATCTTCATGTTTAATTGTAAAATATTCATTTATCAATCTGATATCATAATAAATCCATCATAATGGATTATAAAGAGAAAGTGGTTAACCAAATAATTTCCCCCAAGATTTTCTACCTTGGTCTATAGTCTTAGGGCCACTCAATGTGCTCCAAATTTTGGATTGATTTGATACTCAACAATCCATTTTCATGGTGATTACCCCAAGGTTCATATATTCCATAAAAGAATACACATTCAAATATTTAGATAGGAATGTAATTTATAAAAAAACACACAATCTCTACATTATAGGAATTCAATGATGTTGTATTATAGATGAACTAATCAATTATACTTTTCCATTGGATTTTCAGAATATTTTAATCATCCTAATCCCAAAAAATTGTTAATCAAATAATATAAAATTACTAAACACTATTGTAACAAAAACTGAGGGACCCCAGACCCACACTCCCAAATCTTATGTTAAGTCACATTATTCAAAAAAAATTATTTGATACAAAATGGTATGAACACATATTTTTTTAAATTGGTTTCAAAATTTAAACATTACATTCCACAAAAAAATCACACAATCCCAAAAATATATGTACTAGTGTCTTTTAGGATCATCTGTATAAGTGTCTTATTTTGTGATACTTATGAACCTTTTTATGTAATGGAACTACACTAGACTCTCTTATATCCTCCTAATAATCTTTGATCATCTATATAACCTAGGGAAGGGAATAATAAGAAAGGGTTTTTACTAAATACTCTTAAGGGGAATAATATCTACATTTCATCAAGATATAGATTATAAATAATGGTAAAACCTGAGTAAGAGAGAAATATCTTATTAATAGAGTGTGGAATAATAATAATGGTATTAAATAATTTTTTAAGGAAATATATTCACAAATGAAATAACATATACACTATAATAGGTGTCTTAAATAAAGATACAATTTTCATGATCCATGATGTATAAAAATTCATAGAACATAAGTACATGAAGATATAATATTTTGAGTAATCCCAATCATGCTCAACCATCATGTTGTGAAAAAATCCATGTATTTTCAACCTTAAATATGTAAAAAAATACAATAATTTCCACCTTTATTTTTATCAACAAATAATAAGTATGTAAACCCTTTAATTCATTAACAAAATCCAACAATTTACTATCACGACCCATCCATGGGGACCGTGTCATGACTACCCCAAGCCCGAAATCCATAGGCCAGGGGCTGGCAACTAGCACCAATGGCGTAATCCCGATAAAAAGGGAATGCATTACCTTTTAACCTATAATACACATAGTCTAAACACAAGTAGTAGAGGAAAAAATTACTAAAATAGAAAAGAAAGGTGTGTTGAAAGTATGTGGGCCATTATACAAACCCAACTGAACAAAAAGTACAAGTAAAAAAGGGAAAAATAGCTCTTGGATCATCCATCGGTGAATCCTACTTGAAGGGTAGGTATAGAACTCGAACAAATCATCCATGTGGTGCGTCCCATTTAGCCCAGCTCCAATAAGCCTCTCGTTCATCACCCTCTACCTCGATCACTATCATCTGTCATCTTCACAGAACAAAACAAGGTGTGGGTGAAGCCCGTGCAGGGGTGAGTATTACAATACTCAATAAGGGTCCCCGATACCCCCAAAGGTCTCCCAAAATCCACAAAGGGTAAACCACAGTAGAAAGATACAATTACGTAGTATCAACCAACCCTACTTAGGTATTTTCCCATATATATACCTATGTTATCAATCACAGTTCGGCTCCAACTCTCGATCCCTAGCACAACCCATTCCACAATGAAAGAAAAGCCAATCACCATGATGATAATGGATGAAAGACATGACTCGGCTCAAAAATGTATACATATTTGGTTAAGAGGTAGAGATGATGAGATGTAGCCACTGATTGGTCTATGCTGTCAGACCCACACAGGATATAGGACCTGCTAAGCTGACAGACCCTCATAAGATACAAGACCATCTATCTCATCTAAGTTGTTGGACCGTCACGGGATACATAACCAACTATTCTATCAGACACACATAGGATACAAGAACAGAAGACAAAATTGTCGGACCCACGGAGGATCCGGGTACAATAGTCATCGTTGTAGAACCCATGATGGATTCTGGTACAGTAGTGCTCATTGTTAAACCAACGAAGCATTCCGATACAGTAGTCGTCTCAGCCAGCCCAAGGGTTCCCACACACAGTGCGCTTGATTCTGGGAGGGTCCGCTCCTCGAGCCAAGTGTCAACAGATCAACTTCCTCGTAGTCTCATTTTGATGTATTCCGATGGTCTTCCACATCATAGGGGGATAATCCAAACAAAACGTATCCATGATACTGAGTACATGATAACCAAATAATTTACTAAAAATTACACAGCGTGTTGGTATAAGGTAGAATCCATGTAGTCAGACCTCGGGTATTGCCCGTGTGCAACTACCCATGTTGAAAGGATGTTCATGTAGGAAAACAATTACACAGCATGTTGGTATGATTACACTCCGTGTCCATTCAACTGAATTTGACTCTGTGTATGCTGGCCATGTGCTCGTACACGACCTCATCCAATGTTCACCAAACCGTCTAACTGGTACATGAGGTAGCCCGTTTCACTGTCCTTGTGTGGCCGTGTGGTGGATTACATGCCCGTGTACTCCACCCTGTGTCCGTGTATCCCAAGGATACACGCTGAGTCTCGCAAAGCCACTTTTTTCCTTTCTTTGATGAGAGTACATGCCATGCATCTTGGTTGTGTATTCCTGCCCGTGTCCTTGTATTTCTCAGAATACACACTATGTCTCACGATGTCTCTTCTATCATTTTCTGTAGAGAGTACACACCGTGTGATAGGGATCACACGGTGTGTGTTACATTTCTAATTTCTGAAACCTTAGCTACAGAACGCCCGAACTACACATCATGTCCTTCGGGAGTACACGCCGTGTATTCTAGAATTTTCTAGAAATGATGCATCTGGCCAGGGCACCTCCGCTGCCACCTGTTCTTCGTTCTGATGGTCTGATCCCCACGAAACTGTAGACTTAAGGTCGCCCTGATGTTCCAAATTCATATAAGGTGTTTTCGGGCCTCCAATAGACTCTGAAAACATTATTTGATGGAGCCGCTCAAAGAACATTCAAAGAACGGTCCTACCTATTACGGTCTGATTCATCACCCGCTATTTTCACCGCACCTCCGCTAGGTCATCATGATGTTGGGTCCTCATTCCGGGATTGTTGCATCGCAAAAAAATACCGTAACAATCCTTTGTTCTTCACCTATAAATAACTTGAAGAACACACCAATATTCACAAGAACAGTGGAAGGAATCGGGCCGAGTTAGTTTGGCCCCTTCCTTCCACGTTAGTTTGATAGAAAGTGGATCAAGAGGAAACAATTAAATCATGGAAGGAAGAATTAACATTTCTGAAAACCACCCACTAAATCGATTCTATGTACGCTGTCGTAGTCACAGAAATAGGGCGGACGTCGATTCGATGATGTCAGGAAACATTCGAGGATGAAGCATTGTCGACGTTCCTCATGGGCGGCTCCTTCTCTTGTGGCTTGGATGAAGATCAAATATGGTATCATTGTTTTTCGGTGATGTGGAGTGTTCTTCATTAGAATAGAATGTTGTTCTTCCAAAAGTACTCCAAAGAAAGTTAACCCAAAATAATAGAGATAATTCTCTATTATTTTTATGGCACAACAACATAAGAGTTTTCCTTCACTAATTGTTACAACACATTTGATTCAATGTAGAGGAATGGATTCAAAATTCAAACAACGGAGGTGGATAGTTTCAACATTAAATTGGGAGAGTTTCATATTTATGAGACTCTCCTCAATTAAATGAGTGTTACATGGGTGCTAAAGGGGGTTCAAACTAGAATCTACCCCACCTAGTTATATACTCCCAAGGGAGGTTAGGGTGTGGTGGGATCCACCTATAACCTCCACTTGGTGTTTTTAACCACCAGTAAAATAATATTCCCTCACACATAATTTTAGTTAATTTATTAAGAATCCCCAAAAATTAACTTCCAACCTTGATAAAACGCAACTGTAGTAAAGGTATCCTTATGCAAATACCAGCGCTGTGAGTTCAACAGTACCCTTAGATTTCAATTCTGAGCACCAGTTCAAAAGATATAAAAATCATGCACGTACGTTTACCGAACGTACCCAAACATAACTTCAAAAATTGATTCCGGGCACACCGTGCGTCAGAATCAAGTGTCGTCAGAAACTACAGACTCGTAAAATTCCCTTGTATTTAAAAAAAAATTCCACAGAATTTGAGGGTCTTTACATTCTCCCCACCTCAGGGCATTACATCCCCAAAATCTACAACACACACTAAGGGAACAAATGGGGGTACTGAGCATGCATCTGAGCCACCCTCTCCCATGTGCCCTCCTGAAGGTTCCCGTGCTACCAACGGACGTGCACCAAAGGAATTGACCACTGACGTAGGACCCGCTCCTGTCGATCCTCGATTTCCACTGGGACCTCTATGAAAGTTTCCCCATCATAGTTTTTCATCTCCCCAAGTTCGATGATGTGGGATGGGTCATGCACATATCTCCTCAGCTGAGATACATGGAATACATCGTGTACCTAGTGAACCTGTGGTGGAAGAGAAAGGTGGTAACCCACCTCGCCTACTCTGGTGAGGACATGGAATGGTCCGATTAATCACAGAGATAAATTTCAGCCTCCACCAAATCTACGTAGACCTCGTCGATGTGAGACCCCTAGAAAGATGTGGTCTCCATCCTCAAATTCCAGTTGCCTCTATCTCTTATCAGCGTAGGACTTCTTCCTACTATGTGCAGTCTCCATCTGCTCTTAGATGATATGCACCTTCTCCATCATGGCCGACATTATCTCAGGTCATACAAGTGATGAATACCTTGGGTCAGTCTAGCATAGAGGTGATCTGTAAGGTTGGTCGTAAATTACCTCATAAGGTGCCATCACGATGGTGGAATTGTAACTGTTGTTATACAAAAACTCTACCATGGGTACGTGATCCTCCCAGCAGTGACCGAAGTCGAGGACGTATGCATGGAGCATGTCCTAGAGAGTCTGAACGGTCCTCTCAGGCTCACCATCCATTTGAGGATAGAAGGAAGTGCCCAACTGAAGATGCGTCCTGAAAGCCTCCTACAACAACTTCCATATCTGGTAAGTGAAATGAGCATCTCGATCGGAGACGATCATCGATGGAACGACATGAAGTCGTACAATCTCTTTTACGTAGAGTTGTCCCAAGATCTCCACTGAGCGCTGCTCTCTGATCGGTATGAAGTGGGCCGACGTGGTTAGTTGGCCGATATTCACCCAAATAGAGTCGTGTCCCCTAAAAGTACATGGAAGTCCCATCACAAAATCAATGGATATCCCGTCCCACTTACACTTTGGGACCTCTAAGGGATGAACCATTCCAGCTGGAACCTGGTGCTCCACCTTCACCTGCTGACAATTGAGGCATCGCAAGAAAAACTCTGATGTCGCCTTCTTCATACCGGCCACAAGTGCTATTATATGAGGACCTGATACATCTTCACCACTCATGGATGTACCACTAGAGGGGAAGTGTGGAACTCCTTCAACAACTCATCCTGTAGTGAAACTGGTACCATGGTACATCCTATGAAAATTATGAAATGCTCCCCACCTTTAGAAAACCCATCAGATGCCTACCCTCAGGATATCTGAGCACGTCACGTCTCATAGTCAACATCCCCACGTTTTGCCTCCCTAACTCGCTGAAGAAGTGGAGGAGTGACTATGAGAGACTGCAGAAAGGCTTATCCATCTCTATCCACAAAGGATATCTACAATGCAACCATATGCTCTGACGCCTCTCCTAGAATATGAATGCCTGATCTCTTGCTGAGATAATATTCTACAACATTCCCCTTTCCATTTTTATAGACTATCTCAAAGTCATAGTCCTAGAGGAACCCAATCCACCGTCGTTATCTGGGATTCAGGTCCTTCTTAGAGAAGACGTACCTGAGGCTCTGGAGGGTAGAGTAGGCTGTAAAACATTCTCCCATAAGATAGTGTCATCACATATTCAAATATAAGAACATTGATGCTAACTCTAGGTCATGGGTATCATAGTTCTACTCATGCTGTCTCAGCTGACGGGAACCATAACCTATCACTACTCACTCCTCCATTAGGACACACCAAAGTCTGGTCCATGATGCATCACAGTAAAATACGTACCCAACGCCCTCCTACAATATCCTCAAGATGGCTGCACTAGTAAATATCTACCTCATCTCCTAAAAGATCTACTACAAACTCTCTTACCACACAAAGGGTTTCCCCTTCTTCTTCACTGCTGAAAGCGATGCTGCAACTCTGGAGAAATCTGGCACAAATCTCCAATAGTACCCAGCCAGTCCCAGAAAACTCCAAACCTCTATCACACTCCTAGGTGGCTTCCAAGAATTTACATCCTCAATCATCGCCGAATCCACTGCAAATCCAGCCTCTGAGATGACATGTCCCAGAAAGTGAACCTCTCGAATCCAAAACTGGCACTTTGAGAGCTTACTATAAAGCTGATTCTCTCGGAGTGTATCTAGTACTACCGGAAAATGGTAGGCGTGCTCCTCCTCAGTAGTTGAGTAAATCAGTATGTTTTCGATGAAGACTATGAAAAATCTATCGAGGTAAGGTTGGGAGATGTTGTTTATGAGACTCATGAACACTGTTGGAGCATTGGTTACGCCGAAGGGCATAACCAAGAACTCATAGTGTCCATACTGACACCTGAAGGCCATCATTTTCACATCCTTGTCTCGAGATCTGAGATGGTGATAGCTTGACCTAAGGTCTATCTTCAAGAACCATCATGCTCCCTTGAGCTGATCAATGAGGACAGAAATCCTTGAGAGTGCGTACTAGTTCTTCACGGTAACCTGATTCAGGAGACTGTAGTCGACACATAGTTGCAAGCTCCCATCTGCCTTCTTGGGGAACAAAATCGGAGATACTAAGGGTGACACAATGAGTCGGATAAATCCATTCCCCTACAAGTCTTCCAGCTATACCCATAGCTCACGAAGCTCGGTGGGAGCCATCTGATATGTTAGAGTAGATATCGGTGTCGTCCTAGGGTACAGGTCGATGTAGATGTTTACCTCTCTTCGAGGAGTTAGTCTTGGAACGTCTTTAGGGAAAACGTCTATGTACTGATCCACCACAATAGGAAAACTCGGACTACGCACATCACCCACTCCGAGGATGAGACTAGCCAACTGATGTGTGATATGCTTCCCCCTCCTATGTGTAAGTCCATTTGGTGCTGCAAAGGCTCCCTTCTCATAGGTGAAGGTGAACCTGGTCCCATCTGTGCGGATACACCGCACTTTGTGCCGAATATAGTCAATCTGAGCATGAACTATGGATAACCAGCCCATACCCAAGATTACATCGTATTGACTCGACACCGCTACGAGGAGATCCCAGCCGAAGTTCTCGCCTCCTAGAGTATGCTCACACTGTCGGCACCAGTACGTAATTGTCGAGTCTTCTCCCGTAGAAGTCTCTAGCCATAATGATCGATCCAATGGCTCTGTCGGAATCTTCGAGCTCCAAAAAATGGTTGTGGAAATAATAGAATGACTCGCACCAATGTCTATGAGTACTGTAGCAAGGGTGGAGTAGACAAAGATAGTACCTCGAATCATCTCAAGTGTGCCATGGTCATAGGCCTCAACTGATTGGAGCTAAGCCCGTCTTTTCCTCCATATCCCTGTGGTTGGGGTGGGCCTCCTAGTGGTGGTGGTCGTAGAGCCTCTAAAAGTCATCCACCACCCGCTGTTTGGCCAGATCCTCTTTAACATCTGCCTACTCCCGTTGGACCACCATGGTCAAACCTCTACATCTTCCTGGGAGGTCCCTCTACTGTCTGTTTCTAATCTGCATGGAAGGTCGGGTAGTCTTGATCCATGTGACCATGACTGCCGCAAGTATAGCACTGCATGTTCCTCGTATAACTGGCTCTGTCTCATGTGCCTCGCACAATCGAACATGTATCTTGGGGTCACCCACCTGATGACCTTTTCTACTTGGACCTCTGTGACATATATCTACTGCCAGCTAAAGAAGACTCCGCTACGTGTCGCTTAGTGGTGAGTCTCTCTGCTGGCGACTACTCAGTGAGAAAAATCACCACTAAAAGAGCTCGCTCCAGTACCCCTACGTGTTTCGGGATCCTGAGGGGGATCATCGAAGCCCTGATCTCATGCCTGAGTCCCTGCTCGAAGGTCTGATCCTGGATGAAGGGGTCATGTACCATATCTTTGGAGCAGCATGAGAGGTCGGTGAACCTCGCTATGTACTGAGCTACTGTCATGTTTCCGTGCTGCAGATGAAGTAACTCCTGAATCTGCACCACATGAAGGTTGGTTGGAAAAAACTCTGAGCGAAAGAGACTCTTCAAGTCTGTCCAAAGTAATGATTCCTCATCAAGAACATGGAGCATCAAGTTCCACCATCTGCCTGCCGCTGCATGCAGGAGACTCGAGGCAAGGATCACCATAAGTATGGATGGTGTCCCCACCAATCTGAAAACTCTCACGACAGCCTCCAGTCAATCCTCATCTGCCTGTGGGTCCATTTCTCCCCAGAACTTGGGCGGCCTCTAGTGCTGGAACTCATGCAACGCACACAGACGGTGGGTACTCTCTGTTGTTGGAGATGGTGGTATCGGTGTAATAACAGGTAGTGGTACTATTGGTACCTCCACTGTGATGGGGCCCTACACTGAGGCCTCGTCACTTGATGGGATACCATCTCGTACGTAACTCGGAACCCTAGCGGGATGCTTTCGTGGGTCCATCCTGAAAAGAAACAGGTGCTCTATGGTTAAAACAGTATAACTAGTGAGCTGACACAAAGGAATCATGAAGAAAACATTTTCAAAGGAAACACACATGCAATTAGTTTTTTCATGCACTGAGTTGGAAATCATAAGTCAGAGTCCTAGTGTATGGATACACCGGCCACCACACGGACACCGGTTTCCCTAAACAGATAACCACACCAAAAACAATTAACATTATTTCCATTAAAATAATTTGAGTCCATGTTATGTGGTAGAAATGACACCTTTGATACCAATTTGTCACGACCCATCCTCAGGGAACATGTCTTGACTACCCCATGCCCGCCTTCCATAGGCCAGGGCCTAGCGACAATCCCCAAAGGCGTAATCCAGATAAAAAGGGAAGGAATTTCCATTTAACCTATAACACACACATAATATTAGCACAAGAAGTAAAGGCAACAAGTACTAAAATATAAATGTATGGTTTGCTGATATTAAGTGGGCCAGTATACAAACCCAACTAAATAACAAGTACAAGTAAAAATGGTAAAAAGTCATGGATCATCCACCGGGGAATCCTACCTGAAGCGTAGGTACAGAACTCGAACAACTCGTCCCTACGGTACGTCTTGTCTAGTACATCTCTGAGCAGCCTCCTGTCTGTCACCCTCAACCTCGATCACTATCGTCCGTCGTCTGCACAGAACACAATAAGGTGCAGGCAAAGCCCGTGCAGGGGTGAGTATAACAATACTCATTAGGGGACCCCGAGACCCACGAAGGTCTCCCAGAATCCACAAAGGATAAAACACAGTAGAAAGATACAATCACGTAGTATCAACCAACCCTACATAGGTATATTCCTTTACATATACCTAAGTTATCAATCACAGTCTGGCTCCATCTCTAGAGCCCAAGCAGAATCCATTCCACAAAGGAAATAAATTCAATCACCACGATGATAACAGTTTAAAGACATGACTCAGCACACACAATTATACATCTTTTGTAGAGTGATAGAGATTATCAGATGTAGTCACTATTTAATCTAAGCTGTCAGAACCACACAGGATACATGACCAACTACGATGTCAGACCCACACAAGATACATGACCAGCTATCTCATCTAAGCTATCGGACCCACACAGGATACAAGACCATCTATTCTGTCGGACCCACACAGGATACAGGAATAGAAGTCAGAACTGTCGGACCCACAGAGGATCCTGGTACAGTAGTCATCACTGTCGAACCCACGAAGTATTCTGGTAAAGTAGTCATCGCTGTCGAACCCACGAAGGATTCTAGGACAGTATTCGTCGTTGCTAGCCCTAGGGTTCCTGCACACAGTGCGCTTGATTCTGGGAGGGTCCTCTCCTCGAGCCAAGTTTCGACACATCAACTGCCTTGTTGTCTCAATTTTATATATTCTGAAGTTCCACCACATCATAGGGGATAATCCAAACAAAACTTATCCAAGATACTTAGTACATGATGACCAATCCTTTTAATAAAAAGTACACATTGTGTTGGTATAAGGTACATGTTGTCTAGTCAGACCTTGGGTACTGTCCATGTGCAACAGTCGTATCGAAAGGCTCATCATGTAGCAAAACATGTACATGGAATGTTCGTATGACTACACGTCATGTCTCTTCAACTAGATTTTACTCCGTGTATGGTGGCCATGTTCTCGTACACGACCTTATCCCGTGTTCACCAAACTATCTAACTGGTACACGGGGTAGCCTGTGCCACTATCCTTGCTTAGCCATGTAGTGGAGTACATGCCTGTGTACTCCACCCCATGTCCGTGTATCCCTGGGATACACGCTGAGTCTCACAAATCCACTTCTTCATTTCATTGATGAGAGTACATGTCATGCCTCTTGGTCGTGTATTTCTGCCCGTGTCTACGTATTTCTCAGAATACAAGCCCTGTCTCATGACGTCTCTTCTATAATTATGTGTAGAGAGTACACACCATGTGATAGGGGTGACATGTCATGTGTTACTTTTCTAATGTCCAAAACCTTATCTATTAAACGCCCGAACTACTAGGTGGGTCCTTCAGGTGTAAACACTATGTATTCTGGAATTTTCCAGAAATGATGCCTCTAGCCAGTGTGCCTCCCCTGCCACATGTTCCTTATTCTGATGGTCCGATCACCACGAAACTATAGACATAAGGTTACCCTGATGATCCTAATTCATATCCGGTGTTTTTGGTCCTCCAATTGGCTCTGAAAACAAGATTTGATGGACCCGCTCAAAGAATAGTCAAAGAACGGTCTGACCCATTCCGGTCCGATCAGTCGCCTTCTATTGTCGGTGCACCTCCACTAGGTCATCATGATGTTGGGTCTTCATTCTGGGATCATTGTGTCACAAAAAGATCCAGCAATGATCCTTTGTTCATCACCCATGAAGAATGTGAAGAAAACACCAATATTCAGATGAACAACAGAAGGAATCGGGCCGAGATACTTTGGCCTAGTCCTTCTGCATTAGTTTTATAGCAAGAGGATCAAGAGAAAACAATTTAATTATGGAAGGAAGAATTAAGGTTTCTCAAAACCACCCCTAATTTGATTCAAATTACATTGTAGAAGTCGTGGTAAGAGGGGGGACGTTGATTCGTTGACGTCGGGAAACATTCGAGGATGAAGCATCATTGACGTTCCTCGCGGGCGGATCCTTATCTTGCATCTTGGACGAAGATCAGAGATGGTATCATCATTCTTCAGAGATGAGGAGCATTCACCATTGGAATATAATGGTTTTCTTCTGAAAGTTCTCCAATGAAAGTTAAGCCAAAATAATAGAGATAGTTCTGCATTATTTTTATGGCACAACAACTCAAGAGTTGTCCTTAATTAATTGTGACAACACATTTGATTAAATGCAGAGGAATGGATTCAAAATTCAAACATGAGAGGTGGGGAGTATCAACATTAAATTGGGAGATTTGGAAGATTAAGAGACTCTTCTCAATTAAATGAGAGTTACAAAGGGGTTAAAGGGGGTTCAAACTAGAGTGGGATCCACCAAGTTATATACTCCCAAGGGAGGCTAGGTTGTGGTGGTCCCCACCTCTAACATCCACTTGGTGGTTTTAAAAACTAATCAAATAAAATTTTGTCACACATAATTTTATTTAATTTATTAAGAATCCCCAAAAATTAACTTCCAACCTCGATAAAACATGACTGCTGTAAAGTTCTCCTTAATCGAATATCGGCGCTGCGAGTTCAATGGTGCCCTCAGATTTCAATTCTGAGAACCGGTTTAATCGATATAAAATTCTCGGATGTATGTTTACTGAACATACCCGAACAAAACTTCAGAAATTGATTCCGGGCACACCGGGCCTCGGAATCAAGCATCGTCAAAAACTGTGGACACGTAAAATTCCCATGTATTTAGAAAAATCCACAAGAATTTCCAGGTCATTAAATTATCCCCACCTCAGGGATTTATGTCCCCGAAAGCAACAAAACTAACTTAGGGAAAAAAATAGTGGTACTGAGCGTGCATATGAGCCTCCCACTACCATTTTCTCTCTTGTAGGGACCTGTGCTACCAGAAAACGTGCACCAGAGGAATCGACCACCAACATAGGACCTGCTCTTATCAATCTTAAATCTCCACTGGGACCTCGGTGAAAATAACCCCATCATCGATGTCCAACTCCCCGTGGTCGATGATGTGGGACTGGTCTTGCATGTATCTCCTTAGTTGAGATGCATGGAAGACGTCGTGCACCCAATTCAACTGAGGTGGCAGAGCCAGGCGGTAATCCACCTCACCTACTCTGCTAAGGACCTAGAACGGTCTGATGAATCGCATAGAAAACTTGAAACCTCGGCCAAATATCCATAGACCTCATCGAGGAGAGACCCGTAGAAATATGTGGTCTTCATCCTCGAACTCCAGTGGTCTCAATATCCTATCAACATAGGACTTATGCCTGCTCTATGTAGTCTTCATCTGCTCCTGGATGATCTGCACCTTCTCCATCATAGCCTGCACCATCTCTGGTCCTACACGTGCTGACTCCCCTGGGTCAGTCCTGCATAGAGGTGATCTAGAAGGACGAATGTAAAGTGCATCGTAAGGTGCCATCCCAATGGTGGAGTGGTAGCTATTGTTATAATCAAAAAGTACCAGGGTTAAGTGATCCCTCCAGCTGTGATCGACGTCGGGGATGCATCCACGGAGCATGTACTCCAGATTCTGAATGATCCGCTCAGTCTGACCATCCGTATGAGGATGGAATGTGGTTCCCAAGAAAAGATGCGTCCCAAAAGCCTCTTGGAACCCCTTCCATAACCAGGACGTGAAATGAGCATCTCGATCAGAGATGATCATCGATGGAACACCATGAAGCTGTACAATCTCATGTACGTAGAGGAATCCCACACTCTCCATTGAGCCCTACTCTCTGATTAGTAGGAAGTGGAAAAACATTGTGATTCGGTCAACAATCACCTTGGTAGAGTAGTGTCTTATGGATGTACTTTGAAGTCCTGTCAAGAATTCCATGGATATCTTATATCACATCCACTATGGGACCTTTAAGGGTTGAACCAAGCCAGCTGGAACCTGGTGCTCCTCCTTCACATGCTGACATGTGAGTCATCGTGATACAAACTATGATAACGCCTTCTTCATACCCGGCCACCAGTGTTGTCGTTTGAGGTCCTGATACATCTTCACCACTCCTGGTTGTACTGCTAGAGGATAAGTGTGGAACTCCCTTAACACCACCTCATTTAGTGAAACTGGTACCATGGTACGTTCTCTCAAGAGGATGACATGCTCCCCACCTTTTAAAAACCCATCAGGTATTTGCCTAGGGGATATTTGATCACGTCGCGTCTCATAGTCAACGTCCCCAAGTTGTGCCTCCCCGACTCACTGAAGAAGTGGAGGAGTGACTGTGAGAGACTGCAGAAAGGTTACTCCATCTATATCCACAAAGGATATCTACAACGCGGCCACCTGTTCTATCACCTCTCCTAACAGCTGAATGTCTGATCTCCTACTGAGGAAATTTACTACAACATTCCCCTTTCCATGATTATAGACTATCTCGATGTCATAGTCTTGTAGGAACATAATCCATCACTGATGTCTCAGGTTTAGGTACTTCTCAAAAAATATGTACCTGAGACTCTGGTGGTCTGTGTAGACTATAAAATTTTCTCCCTTAAGATAGTGTCACCGCATCTTAAAAGCGAAGACAGCTTCTACTAACTCTAGGTCATGGGTATCGTAGTTCTACTCATGTTATATCTGCTAATGAGAACCATATGAAATCATTGCACGCTCCTGCATTAGGACACACCGAAGTCCGGTCCCTGATGCATCACCATAAACTACATACCCAACGCCCTCCTCTGGTATCCTCAAGATGGGCGCACTAGGTAATCTCCACCTCAGCTTCTAAAATATCTACTGGCATCTCTCTTACCACACATAGGGTTTCCCATTCTTCTTCAATTCTAAAAGCAGTGCTGCCAATCTGGAGAAATCTGGCACAATTATCTGATAGTACTCACCCAGTCCCATGAAACATAAAACCTCCATCACAATCCTGGGTGGTTCCCAAGCATGTACTGCCTCGATCTTCACTGGATCCACTGCAACTCCATCCTCCGAGATGACGTGTCCCAGAGAGTGAACAACTCGAATCCAAAACTGGTACTTCGAGAGCATACCATAAAGTCAGTGCTCTTGAAGTGTATCTAATACTACCCACAAATGGTAAGCGTGATCCTCCTCAGTAGTTGAATAAATCAGTATGTTGTTGATGAAGAATACAACAAAGCTATCAAACTAAGGCTGGAAGATCTTTTTCATGAGACTAATGAACAATACTGTAGAATTGGTTACACCAAAAGGAATATCCATGAAATAATAGTGGCCATACTGACACCTAAAGGTCGTCTTCTACACATCCTCATCTCAAACTCTGAGGTGGTGATAGCCTGACCTATGGTCTATCTTCGAGAACCATCGTGCTCCCTCGAGTTGATCAAAGATGTTTTCAATCCTCGGGAGTGGATACATATTCTTCATGGTCAACTGATTCAGGCGACGGTAGTCAACACATAGTCGCAAGCTCACGTCTGCCTTCTTGGATAAAAAAATCAGAGATGCCCAGGGTGAAAGACTGGGTTAGATAAATCCCTTCCCCTCCAAGTCCTACAGCTATACCCGCAACATGAAGCTCGATTGGAACCATATGATATGTTGGAGTAGATATCAGAGTCGTCCTGGGGTACAGGTCAATGTATAATTCTATCTCTCTGTGAGGAGGTAGTCCTAGAATTTCATCAGGGAAAACATCTGCGTACTGATCCACCACAATAGGAAAAATCGGACTCCGCAGATCAACTGCTCTGAGGATGAGACTGGCCAACTGATGGGTGATCGGCTGCCTCCTCCTCTGTGCATGTCCATCCTGTGCTGCAATGGCTCCCTTCTCGCTAGTGAAGGGGAAACTGGTCCCATCCATGCAGATACACCGCACTTTGCACCTAATATAGACAATACGAGCATGAACTATGGATAACCAGCCCATACCCAAGATGACATCGTAAGGCCTCGACGCCACTATGAGGAGATCCCAGTAGAAGATCTAGACTCCTAGAGTAAGCTCACACTACCAACACCAGTGCTTAATTTTTGAGTCTACTCCCATAGGTGTCTCTAACCGTAAGGGTCGAGCCAACTGCTCTGTCAGAATCTCTAAGCTCCGAACTAGTGCAACGACAATAAAAGAATGACTCGCATCTGTGTCTATGTGTAATGCATCAAGGGTGGAGTAGACATAGATAGTACCTCGAAACATCTCATTTTCACCATGGTCATAGGCCTTGACTACCTGGAGCTGAGCTCGCCTATGTCCACCAGCTCCATGTGGTCAGGGCAGACCTCCTTATGGTGGTGGTGGTAGAGCCTCGAAACATCGTCCACCACCCACAGTTTGGCCAGCTCCTCTGCCACGTCCGCCTGCTCTCGGCGGACCACCACGGTCGAACCTCTTCCTCCACCTGGGAGGTCCCTCTACTATCTTCTGCTCATATTTATGGCAGGTCAGATTGTCTCGATCCATGTGACCCTAGCCGCCTCATGCATAGCTATGCATGTACCTCGTATTACTGGCTCTATCATATGTGCCCCACACAACCGAACCTGTATCCTAGGGTCGGCCACCTAACGGCCTGGTCCGCATGGACCTTTACCACATATTTCTACTGCCAGTTGCGTAAGAATCCGCTATTTGGCACCCAATGGTGGGTCTCGACACTGGTGACTACTCAGTGAGAAAAATATCCACTAAAAGGGCTCGCTCCAGCACCCCCACCAGTGTCAGGATGCTGAGGGGGATCATCGAAGCCCTGATCTCATGCCTGAGTCCCTACTTGAAGGTTTGGGCCCTGAAAAAAGGGGTCTCGTACCTTATTAGTGGAGTAGCACAAGAGGTCGGTGAACCTCACTGAGTACTGAGCTACTGTCATGATGCCCCACTGCAGATGAAGTAACTCCTGAATCCGCACTGCACAATCGGTGGCTAGAACAAACTCTGAGCAAAAGAGACTCTCAAAGTCTGTCCAGAGTAATGATGCCTCTTCATGAACCTAGAGCATAAGGCTCCACCATCTGTCTGCCACTTCATGTAGGAGACTCGTGGAAAGGATCACCATGAGGTCAGATGGTGTCCCTAAAAATCAAAAAACACTCACGACATCATCCAGCCAATCCTCACCTACCTGTGTTTCCGCCTCTCCTCAGAACCTGGGTGGCCTTTGGTGCTGGAAATCGTGCAACACGGTCAGATGGATTTCACTCCCTACTATTGGAGTTGTTGGTATCGGTGGCCCAGTGGGTAGTGGTACCGCTGGTACCTCTACTTTGATGGGTCCCTTCACCAAGGCCTCATCGCTCGATGGGATACCATCACGTATGTAACTTGGAACCCTAGATGGATTCCTTCATGGGGCCATCCTGAAAAGAAACAGGTGTGCCATAGTTAAAATAGTATAACTGGCGAGCTGACACAAATTAATCCTGAAGAAAACTTTTTCAAAGGAAACACACATGAAATTAGTGTTTTCGTGAACTGAGTCGGAATATCAAAAGTTAGAGACCTAGTGTATGGATACGTCGGTCGTCGCACCAACACCAGTTTCCCTAAACTGATAACCACACCCAAAACACTTAACATTATTGTAGTTAAAATAATCGGAGTCCAATTTCTATGGTAGAACCGACTCCTCTGATACCAATTTCTCACGAACCATCCTAAGGGCCCATTCCGGGACTACCCAAAGCACTCCTACCATAGTCTAGGGGCTGGAGACAAGCCCCAAAGGCGTAATCCTGATAAAAATAGAAAGCATTTCCTTTTAATCTCTATCACACTCAGTCTGAACTCAAGTAGTAGAGGAATCATGTACTAAAATAGAAAAGTCGGGTGTGCTGAAAGTAAGTGGGCCAGTATACAACCCCAACTAAATAACAAGTTCAAGTAAAAATGGAAAATAGCTCTTGGATCATCCACCGGGGAATCCTACCAGAAGGGTATGTATAGAACTCAATGAACTTGTCCCTGTGGTACGTCCCGTCTAGTCCAGCTCTGAGAAACCTATCATCTGTCACCCCCACCCTTGATCACTGCCATCCGTCGTTGGCACAGAACACAACAAGGAGTGGGGGAAGCCTGTGTAGGGGTGAGTATAACAATACTCAGTTGGGGACCCTGAGACCCCCAAATGTCTCCCAGAATCCAAAATGGATAAACCATAGTAGAAAGATACAATCACATAGTATTAACCAACCCTACTTAGGTATATTCCAATACATAAACCTATGTTATAAATCAGAGTCTGACTCCAACTCTCGATCCCAAGCACAAACCACTCCACAAAGGAAGTAAATTCAATCACCACGATGATAATGTTTGAATGACATGACTAAGCTCACAAAGGTATACATCATTCATATCATGATAGAGATTATCAAATGTAGTCACTGATTCATATAAGTTGTTAGTCCCACACATGAAACATGACCAACTAAGTTGTCAGACCCACTAGTATACATGACCATCTATCTCATCTAAGTTGTCAGACCCACACACTATATAGGACTCGAAGTCAGAATTTTCGGACCCATGGAGGATCCCAGTACAGTATTCATCGCTGTCGAACCCATGAAGGATTCCGGTATAGTAGTTATCGCTGTTGAACCCATGAAGGATTCTGGTACCATAGTCATCGTAGCCATCCCTAGTGTTCCCACACACAACACACTCAATTCTAGGAGGGTCTGCTTCTCGATCCATGTTTCGACACATGTACTACCTAGTAGTCTCAAGTTGATGTATTCTGTAGGTCCGCCACATCATCATAGGCTAATACTATCAAAAAGTATATATGATACTGAGAATAAGATGACCAAGCCTTTTATTAAAAAGTACACGACATGTTGGTATAAGTTACACATCGTGTAGTCAGAGATCGGGTTCTACCCGTGTGCAGTGGACCGTATCAAAAGGCTGGTCATGTAGAAAAACTAGTACACGGCGTGTTAGTATGATTACATGCCTTGTCAATTCAACTGGATTTGACTCAGTGTATGCT
Source organism: Viscum album (assembly GCA_963277665.1). Lineage (NCBI taxonomy): Eukaryota > Viridiplantae > Streptophyta > Magnoliopsida > Santalales > Viscaceae > Viscum > Viscum album. The sequence continues at coordinate 2,132,039,759 of OY728120.1, forward strand.
ATCCAAGTGCCCGTACATGGACCCATCCCATGTTTACCAAATCGTCTAACTGGTACACGGGGTAGCCCATTCCATTGACCTTGCCTAGTCGTGTGCTGGAGTACATGCCCGTGTAATCCACCCCATGTCTGTGTATCCTCAGGATACACATCAAGTCTCATGAATCCACTTCTTCCTTTCTTTGATGAGAGTACATGTCGTGCCTCATGGTATGGTATTTCTGCCCGTGTCCCTGTATTTCTCATAATACACGCAATGTCTTGCAACATCTCTTCTATCAATATATGTAGAGATTACACACCTTGTGATAGGGGTAACACGTCGTGTGTTACTTGTCTAACATTCGAAACCTTAGCTACAGAATGCCCGAACTACACGGCGTGTCCTTCGAGAGTACACGCCGTGTAGTCTAGAATTTTCAGAAATAATGCCTCTGGCCAGCGTGCCCCCCTACCACCCGTTCTTCGTTCTGATGGTCCGGACTCCTTGAAAACACAGAATTAAGGTCACCCTGATGTTCTGAAGTCATATCCGGTGTTTTTGGGCTTCCAATCGGCTCCGATAACATGATTTTATGGACTCACTCAATGAACGGTGAATGAACGGTCCTACTCGTTCCAGTCTGATCTGCCGCCCACTATCGTCGTCGAACCTCCGCTAGGTCGCCGTGATGTTGGGTCTTCATTATGGGATCGTTGCATCACAAAATGATCCCACAATGATCCTTTTTTCGTCACCCATGAAGAACGTGAAGAACCCACTAGTATTCACAAGAATGGCTGAAGGAATCATGCCGAGTTATTTTGGCCCAGTCCTTCCACATTAGTTTGATAGTAAGCGGATCAGGAGGAAACAAATCAATCATGTTAGGAAGAATTAACATTGCTCAAAACCACCCCTACTTTGATTAAATGTACATTGTCGAAGTCGCAGAAAGAGGGCGGACGTCGATTTGTCGATGTCAGGAAACGTTCGAGGATGAAGCGTCGTTGACGTTCCTTGTGGGCGGCTCCTTCTTTTGTAGCTTGGACGAAGATCAGAGACTATATCGTTGTTCTTCGGAGATGGGGAGTATTCTTCATTGGAATATAATGGTGTTCTTCCAAAATTTCTTTAAAGAAATTGAAGCCAAAATAATAGACATAGTTCTCTATTATTTTTATGGCACTACAACTCAACAGTTGTCCTTCATTAATTGTGACAACACTCTTGATTAAATGCGGAGGAATGGATTCAAATTTAAAATAAGGGAGGTGGAGAGTTTCAACATTTTATTTGGAGACATTGAAGTTTACAAGACTCTTTTTAATTAAATGAGAGTTACATGGGAGTTAAAGGGGGTTCAAAGTAGAGTTGGACCCACCTAGTTATATCATCCCAAGGGAGGTTAGGGTGTGGTGGGCCCCACCTCTAACCTCCACTTGGTGTTTTTAACCACCAATCAAATAAAATTCTGTCACAAATAATTTTTATTTAATTTTTTAAGAATCCCCAAAAAATCATCTTCCATCCTCGATAAAATGCAACTGTGGTAAAGGTCTACTTAAGTGAATATCGGCGCTACGAGTTCAACGGTGCCCTTAGATTTCAATTCTGAGCACCGGTTCAAATGATATAAAAATCACACATTTTCTTCTACTAAATGTACCTAAACAAAACTTCAAAAATTGATTCCGGGTACAACGGGACTCAGAATCAAGCGCCGTTAGAAACTGCAGACACGTAAAATTTCCATGTATTTAAAAAAATTCCACGGAATTTCCTGGTCTTTAAAAATATTAACCATTTGAATCATTGAATAAATCCAATTATGAATACCATATAGGTACTGAAGGAATGAAAGTATGTCCACCAATTATATTTGCAAAAAACTCCTTTCATGTATATGATTGATTATCTCCTAATATATAGAAAATTTTCAAATGAATATGATGGATTTAACAAAACTAGATTACCTCATTTATTATTTAGAACTGTACCAACTTATTGATTTATTAAATCCCAACCAACTCAGGACATTATCAGACCCAAACTATCTTAGGGCTTGATCATTCCCAAACAATCTAAGGGATTCATTATAACAAAACATAATTAAGGATTTATCGAACCAAAATCATCTTAAAATAGTAGTTGATATAATTGTGTAATAAAACAAAATCTCTCCAATATCATAATTTTATGAACCCATTGAAATGAAATGGGATTCATATCACATCCAAACAGTATCACCTAAATTGAGCTCAAGAATGTAAATGGATGATACTGATCATTCTATCACCCTAAATGACTACATTATAATACCATTTAGTAGTTGATTCATAAAAGATAATTACAATGATATACTTACTTTATAGATAAATATAAAATGGTAGTGTAATCATAAAATATTTTTCTAGAAAGTTTTTTATTTATGGTGTAAAAGATGATGTTACGGTCACGTGAGAAGTCATTTTAGAAAAGGTCACTTTTCACAAATGTAAATGAATTTATTTTCAAAATACATATTTTGAAATAAATATCAAAAACTAACTATTTTAAATATTTTATGTTGGAAAAGCTTAAAATGATAAAAAAATATAGTAAATTTTTACTTTTAGAAGAAGGCATTAATAATACTTCCTTGAAAAAGTAATAATGTTTTCAAAAATATGGAGTAAAAACTTTGGAAAAATTTTACTCTTGAAAAATAACCATTAATAGTGGACTCTTTTATTAATAAAAATGTTATAAGAATAAATGTTCTGTGGAAGATAAATTATTTTATTATTATAACTTCTAAAACCTTTTGAACCTTTTGAAATAGCTTTTTTGAAAACCCTCATTATAAAAAGGGTAAGAAACCATCATTTTAATAAAATAAAAAATTAAAGATGAAGGTCACTTGGGATAAAAAATAATTGGGATTCTAAAAATAAATTATAACATTTTATAAACATAAAATATTGAAAAGGAGGTGAAACCATCATTTAAGAGGATTAGAATTATCATAAAAATTATATACATTTTATGGGGATGAAATTTATTGATGAGGAAAACATGAATCAAATGTGTCATTCTCCCAAGAGATAAAGAGAATGTTACATTAAATAAAATATTATGGTTGAATAAACCAATCATTGAGAACTAGTGTTTATGAAAACCCAATATAACTTAATGAATGAAAATGAATTAACAAAATCCCTTATAAATTTATTATATTTTATATTGAAATACATTTAAATAAAGAACATGGTATGCCTTATTAAACCCCATAAATTTCATGAATTTTTCAAAATAAATTCCTTAGTTATTAATCACAAAACATCAAATATATTATGGTGCATAATAATGATTATTTATTAATGAATTAAATTTGAGGCCAAGAACCCCTTACTATAATTCCTAACATCAACTAAATCACTTGAATACCATAGATAAAAAATTAATATTACAATTATTTATTTTATAAACTTATTAATATCAATGAAACTTTATAAAAATCATTTATAATTATTCTATAAATTTATATTAGTTTATCATTATCTATTTTCAATATCATGCGTGAGTAATCATGATCATTTTGAACTAGTTTCGTAATGGTGGTATTGTTCTTTATTAATATTCAAAAGTAAAACATTTTTAAATCAAAGAAAGTATCATAATTTATTTTTTATAATTACATATAATTTTATATTTTCATTCCATGTGAGTTCTGGTCACAATAAATAGAAATGGAATCGACAATGAGCATGTTATAGGGATGTTTGTTGAATAGTTAATGGTATCTTAATCAGTGAGTATAATGTTAATTTTACCATCCCAGAACCAAAATAAAATTATTATTTACTTATTTATATAAAAAATTTAATTAATTATGTTCTAATAGCCATATATAATATTATTTTAGACCATCTTTCATGTAGGTGGTTAGACAGACCCAAATAGGAACATACCATAATTAATTGATTAGTACAGTTATGAAAATGGTTTCTAATATAATAACTTAATTATTACATAATAATAAGGATATTATTTATACATTTCTATGGTGTTCAATAATATTTTAAGATAATTTAATAAATAATAAATAAACTTCATGAAAAAAGAGATATGTTACTATATGATGGTGGTAGTCCGTACATGCATGAATGAAATTAACATTATTATTAATGGAAAAGGGGAAAGGTGGTAAATAGTTATTCCATTAGAATAATATAATTGAGTACTAAAAATATATTATATAGATAAATATTAGTTGGAATATTATACGTTAATATTTAAGGTAGAATTGGAATAATGTTGTGGAAAATTTGTACTCATATTGCGGACTTGGGCATTCCCTTGGAGGGCTCCTTCAAGATTGATAGATTGGGATAACTTATTTTTAAAATAACTAATGTAAGTGAAAGAGGATTATAGGGGAAGTAAAAAAGGTTATACATATTTTTCATATCTAGAATTTGAGAGTTTCCTTGATGGTATTGTGATATTCCCCTTTTATAAGTTTTGGGAATAGATTATTTATAAGTATTTTGAATTAATATAAAAAGAATGACAGTTTCACATGTCAAGAAGACTCCAAAATGGATAATAATGGAGTGTAGATAAAATTTAATTTTTCAAAATCATCCTACACTAAATTAAAAACAAGTTAAGACATGTTATTATATTTATTACATTGGTTAACTTTTTTTAACCTTTTGGGCTTTTATCTCAATAACTAGCTTGTACCTAAGTAATTCATTTTTTATTTCTAAAAATAAAATGAGTCTTGTAAAATAATTTTAAAATGATTTTTTCAAATATTATATATATATATATAATCAAATTAAACATATATGTTTAGTAAATATTAATTTTAATATTAGTGTATATAGCGGGTAAAAACATGTTTTTAGAAAAAAAAAATGGATTTTTAAGATTAAAACATATGTGTAGAAAAAAATTATCAATTTTCTCTATTGTAATATTATAAATTTATTTATTATAAAACAAAAAAATAACTTATTTTGATTTAAAATTAATAAAAAATTAATTTTACCAAAAAAATAAATTTAAAGAAATGAAAAAAAATCATTTATAAGGAAATATAACTTGAGTTGATAAAATTTTAATCCAGGGTCTTCTAAATTCATTATAGAATTCATAAATGTATTTTTATTATTTGTTTTTATTACTTATTTTTTCATCAAAAAATTATATTTTTTATCTAATACATACTTGTTGATATAATAATTAATGCTATTATTGTATTAAAAACTATATTTTTCACTACACTCCAAAAAAAATTATTCCAAAAAATTGTAAAAATTATTCATGATATAATTTTATCATGATGGATTAAATAATAATAATAATTTAAAAATTTTTAATTATAACATTTATAAATTTATCCATTAAATGAATATATAATATATAACGAAAACTGCTTTTATTGGAAAAAAAGTCAATTTTAAAAAATTAATTATTGTTAATCCTAATGTGTATGCATTTCTAATTTATTAAATTATTTTTATTTACTCATGTTTTTATTATTCCGAAATTTTCAAAATAATAAATATTTCATGATCTATTTTAATTTGATTTTGCATGTGGAAGAAGATATCAAACATGGTCATATGTTTTAAAATATTATAGTATTATAGGAACCAATATTTATCATAACTAACCTAGATAGAGGATCAAGGACTATGTAAGTGTCACATTGTATGGAATTCATATCATAATATTTTTAAATGGGGTTTAAACTCAAGATTATATAATTTTATTCCATTTACATGTATGTATGATCATAATAATTTGTTTTGGAAGCTTTTTCCTTCATCCAAATCAACATGTTAAAACTATATTGATGTGTAACTCTTTACACAAATCATATATTATGTTAATAACTTAAATTAAAAATTCAATTATGTTCAGATATATCCAAATTCATCTCATGTATAAGTTGGAATATGTTATATAAACACCCTTCATGTAATGTCGTAGAGTTATATAAATTCAACAATCCCTATAAAAATAAAATTTAAGTGGTTAATAATTTATAACCTCTATTCTAGGTAAGGAATAACTCCCTATTATAGTTAGTATTATCACACAATGTCCTCCTACCCAAAGGAACATTATTCAAGATATATGGAAATTACTTAATAATATTAATGCAATGTATGTTTAAATTACAATTAGCATCTAGATTGAATCTCACATCATAGTACATGACAATTTCAATACATAAGGATAATAAGAAAATTATAACATCTTGAATATAAATCCCTATATTAATGTTTGAAAATTTATATAATTTGTTTAACACTTTAAATTGACTCATAAAAATAATTATAATATAATAAATTATATTCATGAATAAAACTGAGAATAAAATTGATAAATGAACAACAATGTGGACCCAAACATTACCTAGAAAAATATTTCATCATTTTAGATGAATATACAATACATTTAGAAATAATAAACACTCTATAAATATAATTTTTTGGTGTCTTTTGATACTATTTTCATAATCATCTTATACCATAAAATAACATCAATATCACCAACAATTTTCTTATCACACAGTACACTTCTTGGACATACCCAACTTAAAACCATTTTTTCATAACCTGTGGAAAGAAAATATAGTAAAGGGTGAGCTCAAATGCAGAGAAAGGGTAAACATCGGTTCTATCAGTCAATGATAATATCTAATCATAAAAAGAAACAAATGGTATAATATTATGCAGTTAACATTTGACAATCATAACCAAAAAATTATAGATCATAGTCATTGAATAAGACTTTAGGAGTTTATTAAACATGAATCATAGAAAAATCAAATATCATAATCCCAGGGAACATTTCCTTAGAAACATCATAATTCATAGACAGTGAAATAAAAAAATTTTCATTATAATAATCACTGCAATCCTATGTCAAGTTATCCCACAAATACATCCATTTCATGGTATGCTTGGGGAAACCAACTCTCTACCATCTTTGGCCATGGGATAATCACCCGTGTTCCGTCCTTTAACTTGGTAAAACCATATTCAAACCCTTATATCTCTTAAAACATTAATCATTACCCAACTGATTTGATATATTTGACAAACCCACCCATCACATATTCATAATCCTTTTATATATATGCCACAAGTTCATGAAAGAATTTATAATTTTATTATAGAATAATTCATGGGAATGAAAAATGGGTTTAATTAATATTTCATCATCAAAATAATAAAATATCCAAATAATAAACAAATATTTAATCGTTGGACCATATCCCTTGTTAATAATTTTTAACATCAATGAATGTTTTCAAATATCAAAATACCTATAAAAGAACTTTAGAACAATTCCTAAGGAAAATAACCATTTAATTTTGAAATAACATAATTAAAATATTATAATAAGAAGAATATTATGAGAAAAATATAACTAAGACGAACCAAGGAATCTTGTAAATGAATCTTCATAGAAAATAATATTACTGGTGTTAGGAAAGTTCCTTCATTCGATAAATGTTAAAAAAATATTTCATTCACACAATTAGTAAAAAGTGACTTGTTAAAAAAATTAAGAATATTTTATTTAATTTTTTATATATAAAGTCAATCATAGGTAAAAAAATAATTTAATATACATAGGATAATAATATCAACATTATTGAAATCATTTTGAGGAAACTTTTCATGAGGAAGAAAATGATTATCGACAAAAAATGAAAAACATCAGTTTTCCATTAATACAATCTTTCAAAATTTTGAGTACATGGAGAGAAATTAAAAAACATAAAACATTAAATTCTTATTATATTTTATATTATAAAAAATAAATAATATTTTTTAGAGATATATCATATAATTTTTTCATTATAAATTTATGCATTAAATATCCTCGTAAAAAGTGAGATTAGAACATAAAACTCATACCGCGTGGGTAAATTTTGAATCATCAACCACTTGAAAGAAATAATATAAAATTAAACATTATATTCTAGTAATATAAATATATTCATGATATAAAATATAAAAATTATAGATATATACCACATTAAAAAATAAGTAATTAATATGACATATATCTCACAGAAATAAAAGTGAGATATGAAACACTTAGCCCAGTTTCTAATTTCATCATAAGTAATTTTAACCATATGTATTATAAATTTAACTTTATTATAATTATATAATATAATCTTATCCATACTTTTAATACCATAAATGGTTTACATATAACATATTATCTCAAATTCAATAACAATATTTCATTATAATAATCATTTAAGTTGTTAATTACATTGTTTCTCATGTATGTTTTGATACAATAGTTGTGTTATTTGTATATGGATAAAGGTTATATCATCTCAATAATGTTAATAATTATAAAAATTTCATATATATTCTTTATATAAATATATATATAATTATAACCATCAATAATATTTATAGATTGACAACTTAATTGTGTCGTTCATGAGGATGTTACTTTGTACGTACATAAGAACGATGTGTTCATTTTCTAATGAAATTATCAAATGAAAGATAAATAATATTATTTCATTTAAGAATAATAATTATATCATAAATATCATATATATTTATTATTTCTATTTTTATATCCATTAATGTGAGGTGGTGATGGAAAATAATTCATATCGCTGCATGGTGGTGGTACTCCACACGTTTCCAAGATTGATAAATTAATTTTCCATTGGATGGAAAAGAGGTTGGAAATGGTTTTTCCATAACCATTATAAAATACCATTATATTTATTATATTGTATTAATTATAATATTATTTATATAATATATTTTTAATAATTATAAGAAGAAATAAACTTTGGTCAAGTTGGGTTAGACGGTTACCACTTCTTTGATATACCATTTTTGGATTTCTCTATGACCCCTCATATGATGAGTTGTGGTAAAATAAAGAGATCTATAAAAAGGTGAGATAATCTAGGAATATTTCTTGGTAGGTATTTACTGATATATAGTTCATGATATTTTTTTAAAATGCGAGGAGAAGTGGTTCAATTTTAAATGAGAAGGGATGGACCCACATGTAATTACATAAAAGATTAAAATAATATAATGTATCTTTCTTATGAAAGTGTAAATAATTTAAAATAAATGAAATTTAAGATAAATTAAGGTATAAATATCTTAATCTAATAATATTAGAACATGTTTATCTATCATTTTAAACATTATCTCTTAGTATAACCCCTATCATTAATTCATTTTAACTCTAACATTCTTGAAATATTTTTACTGTAATTACTATTAATAATGAAAAAAATTAACGTAGCATCATAAAAAATATAGACACGATGATTCCAAATATTTAATCCATATTATCAAATTTAGATTCTATAAGTGGAAAAAATAATTTTATAGTAATCCATCAAAATAAAATGAAACATGTTTTTGGAAAAAATTAATTTTTGAGAATAAAATTTGATTTTAATTAATAATTTCCTAATAAAAACTATTAGATAATTTTTCAAATATTTAATTGAATTTATAATTTAAAAATTCCATTAAAATCATAATAAATAGTGATTTATTTAATTTGTTAAAATAAAAACACATTGCTCACATAGACATAGTTTTCTGAAAAAATTATTATTATTACCTTTAAATGATTTAATAATTATTAATAACCATTAGTTAAATAATTTATGAATGGTTATTCATACATTTACAATATATTTTATTGACATAAATTTTTATTTTTGATGAGTATTTTTTGTATAAAAATTCAAAACACCTAGAAAAATAAATTTATTCATAAAAATTTGTCTTTTAATCATGAAATGATTTTATTCAATTTTAATGATTATTTATTAGGAATTTATAAAAAAATATTAATTAAGGGAAATGTATATATATATATATATCATAATGATGTTAATAATATTTATACCCACTAATAAAATAAAATTTCTTAATGGGTATAATATATCATAGTTCATTTAATAATGGGGTTTTCAATAAATTAAGATATTGAATACTTCTTGTTTATTAAAATAGAATAAATTTAATATAACGGTGTCATATATTCTACTCCCATTCTAACCAATACAATTTAATAAATTTTATGAAAAAATTATTATATTTATACTTTATCACATACACATGATTATAAGTTGGTTCCATGAATTTATAAATCCTACAAACTACATTAACCATGTCTGTAGTCTTAATTCGGGGAACTTTATCTCTTTGATCCTATAATTTTTCCTTTTTTCTACATAGTAAATATATTTCTCTAGTGGAAAACCCATGAGTTTAGTACTAGTTATGGTTCCATTTGGTAATTCCAAAAAAAATAGATACATCAAACAAATTGTGAACATGAGTGGGTATCATTGGAAGAATTAAGTGATACACTATCATCCTTACTTGATCAAGAGTCTCAAAGGGGATAATATAAATAGTTATTATATTTAAATTATTTATAAATATCTTAACCTTATTAAATAGAGAAATTTTAATGAATATATTTTCACAATCTTCAAATTCTATATCTCGATGTTGGTTATCAACATAACTCTTCTATCAAATCTGAGATTCTATGATGTGCTGGTGAATAAATCTAAATTTCTATTACATTTCTTCATCATGACCAGGTCCCAATATATTTTTCCCAATTTTATCCCAAATTGACATAGTTCATACCTTTTCTATATATAATTATTTATATGGATCCATCATAATCATTGATTAAATTATACTATTATAATAGAATTAAAAAATTCAATGGTATTTATCACAACAACCATTGAAATTGTTATAACATGGCCTTAACAGGCCCTATATTTTTTTAGTATTTCTATAATACTAAACATATTTCTATTTATGATAGATTGTATCGGAACAAAACTCTTTATTTATCTTTTTCAATATAATTCTCTATAACCTTGAGGTAAAGCTAGAATCTTGATCAGATAAAATATAATATTATACTTCATGAAACATTACCACTTCATTAATATATTTGTAGGTAATATTATTCACAGATAAATATTATTTGATAGAAAATAATGTTTCTACAACTGTAATCTGGTTAAATGCAACTCAAATTGATTGTTTCCATTTAGAAGTCATGGGTTGTCCTAAAATTAAATCCAAGGTGATGATTTATCATTTATATACATGTATGGGTAGGGGTTGTAATATACCCAATGATATATACTATTAATCATATATCTTTATGTTATCCCTTTATAAATACTATTTATAGTCTCTATACAACTTCACACTTCTTAGATGAATAGACCATTATGAGAGATGAGCTTCAACAAATATCTCCTTATACAATTCTATTATAATAAGGAAACATACCATGTTCCTGAACATTATAATTCCATCACAATCAAGGATGAACTCGAGAACATTTCTCACCTTTTATTTTAGTTTTACATCTTGTATTTACACCTATTTGATATCCAAATGGATATATGGTTTAACACTCATTTGAAGATGATAAAATTACTCCCCTTACTACAAGATTTAAATGTATTTCCATTGAAAACCCAGAAATATTGATTCTTTTAAAATTATCATCATATAAAAGATTGAATGGTCATATAGACACAGAGTATCAGTAACCATGTTTTCATTATTAGTTTTATAATTTATTAATAATTCATAATTTCTAACTTTTATACATCAATCATCTTGAGTGAATATTTAACACTTCCTATGTGAATATATTCTTTAAAATTTTATGATTAATATATATGTAAAAACCTTTCTCTATAAATATAATTCCACCATAACTATAATTTAAATATTATCACTGATAATTCCATGTCTTGGGTTAGGTAATTATTCTAATGAAAAAATAATTGATGATTGGTAAGTCACAAACCCTTGTACATTATAGTGTAGTTTTAGTGCATGTGCACTGACAGTCCTTATCTTCAGCTCTTTGAAAATTTCTTCCCATTCATCAGTCTAAATAAACGTCACTATGTTCCCTGTTAACTTGGTCATTTTATTTGATATATATGAGAAAATTTTCAAAAATAATTTATATTATCAAAACAATTTGAGATAGCAACAAATATCATTCATAGTGTTTGGTCTGATCCAATGTTCAATAACTTCTATCTTAGAATGATCTACTAATATACCCTAGTTTGTGATCATGTCTCCTGATAATGATACATTTTGTAATCAAAATTCACATAATAAAAATTTGGAATATAGTTTCTACTTTCTAATGTTCTTCAACACAATTCATAAGTGATATCTAGGGCCTTAATTTATCATGGTTGATATAATAATTTCACTTATAAAAACAACCAAAAAATGATCATGGTAATCTATGAAGACTATATTTATTAGATCCATAAACATATGTGAGGAATTAGTAGGTTAAAATTCCATCACTATAAATCTATAGTTTCCATTCCTCATATAGAAGGCTCATTCTTGTATGTATTCTCTTTTAACCATCAATTAGTAGTATTCATAATGATGGCCATCCTTGGAAAAGTATTTATCTCCTCATAGTTGCTCAAAAAACCAACAATATGTGGAGGAGGATACTTATTCATGATTGTGAACTAGTTAACTTCTTGATAATCAATGAAATTTATCATTAATCAATCCATAAAAAAAAAGTATATTTTCACCCCATGGTGATTCACATGTCCTAATAAATCCATTATTAAAATTCTCTTATAGTTATTTATTCAATTCTTGTAACTTAATCGGGCTCATTCTCTATTGGATCTCTGAAATAGGTGTAACACCATGTTAGTGATATATTGAAAACAAAAATTCAATATTTGGATGATGACTAAGAAATTATTATTGAAAGACATAAAAATACTCTCAAACACAAGGTATATAATTGATTTTTAGTTTCTCCCACTAGTATAAGATAAAATATTTTTATGAATAGGAATCAATATCAATAAAATGGGATTAATTTATATTGGAATCTCTTACTCATCCCCGCTATAATAAATGATCACATTTTCATTTGAATTACTAAATATGAATTCACATACATGGAAATTAATATAATATATATATAAATAGATCCAATCCATACCCAAAATCACCCAACAATTTTATTATAGGTGTAATAAAATTATTTTCAGGAAACTAATTACCAAAAACATAAATCAGAAATGAATCATAGTTTTGTGATGAAATTATTATAACATTAGGAGTTTTCACTTCTGATTAAACATCTAATTGTTGGGTTGATAATGTCATGCCCTTATGAAATTCATTAAATAAAAATTTTGTGTAGAATTAAAATCAAATAAGACATTAATATTTATAAATATGATGGTAATTTTACATTTCACATATTTTTTCTTATAACCCACATCATCATTTGTGATCATAAGGTTTTCAATATTTCTCAAGTATTTAGAATTTTCTGATGTCTATCAACATCATTAACCCATGAACATTATAACTTGTTATCATAATTCACATTGTCCATTAATTTTAAACACTAGATTGAGGGTGGTTCATTATTTGAGTCATTCTCCCCATTCACATCGTTGGGTAAATTATTCTCATCACATCCACATTTTTTTACTTGATGACCTTCCTATATGTACTTAAATCATTAAATAATATCTGAAGATATTTTTCTCCATGTTTATTTCCATGCTTCTGGCATAAGGAAATACTCTTCATCTTATCTCCGTGGTTTAAATTATTATAATTTCCCATTAATTTTATCTTTATTTTCATATTTAACCTGTAATATTTATGGGTGAGACCAATCTCTATCTCTTACTTGAGAAAAAATCATTTTTTTTCTCCATAGAAACCAAATTTAGTTGTGAAACATTTCCTTTGGAGAAAATGTTTCTTGACAAAAAAGTATCAATAAATCGTTATTTCTGGTTGGATTATAATACCAGAAGTTTATATTTCCAGAAATGTAAAAATTTCCTCATACAAACTAATGGATTCATTAACCCTTTGTTTTTTTCATGTAATTCCCTCTCTTGTCTCGTATAAATAATTCGAGCACAGTACTTAATGAAAAAATATCCACTGAAAAGCATCCAACTCAATCATAAAAATTCCTTCATCTTGCCTCATGTTCTTGATAGGAGTACATCATTTATCTTCTTCACCTTCAAAAGGATAAATATCCAATATTACTTTTTCATGCATTGAAGACATGATAATTACATTTTCTTTTCAGTGGTACTAATCCATTTATTCATAATTAGTGGGTTAGGGAACCCAGAAAAGAAGGTGGTTAATTCCTTATTAAGGACCCGATAGTATTTTTAACACTTCATTGTTTTTCTAGAATATTAGAACGATTCATTTGATTTGAAATTTATGTAAGGATTGAAATACCATTTTTTTCACAACCAATAAAAATATGGTTCTTAGGGGGAAAATTATTTCATTATCCCTCAAATTCAGCATTAACATGTTTCTTTATGGTCCAATCCATTGACTAAAACCATGAAACTTAATGTGAGACACTATAATAATAATTATAAATCATGTAATAATTAAAAATAATTTATAGGATACGCCTTTAGTTATCCTATATTATACATGTTAATTATCTATAAAATAAGTCATAATAGTTCCTAAAATAAATGTCAATTAACCTAATCATATCCCATTAAATTCACTATTTGATTGTATTGTTTTATACCCAATCATCATGGACGAATATAAATTGAGTAAATACATAATACTCCCCTTTACATTTTTTTACCATTAGGTTCCTTTATTCCCCAACTATATCCAATTTCTAGGACCCAGACAGGAATTTATTTTCTAAGAAACCCACACTTTTGTCATTACCATAACAAAGGATGTTATAATATACATAGGCTTATCGAAATGGATCATGATAAATTTTTCATATGTTAAATTCTAAAAACAACCCTTCTATGATTCCAACTATGGTGACCCAAATTTTGAATACATAATTATTGAATCATTTTAAATTTTTATTCAATACATTTATCAATAATATGTTCTTTGGAACCATAAATAGTTGGTTACTTTGATGATTTGATATATAATAATCTTATATAGTGAATGATATTCAATATCATCAATATATTTCTTCACACATGGTACAATTATGAGATATACCCTACTTGACACCATTCGTTATAACCAATGGAATGGAAACATAATAAAGGGTGAGATCAAATGTTTAGTAGGGGTAAACATGTGAGATTTTAGATAATCATCATACGTAATTTTAAAATTATCATAAGGGAATGAGAATATGAAATTAAAATTTTAAAATAATACTAAAAAATCATAGATCAGATTCACGGATTAAGGTCTTGGCAGTTTATAAGACATGAATCATAGAAGAATCAAAGATCATAAACCATGATATCATATCATAAGAATAAAAATTCTATAAAATGTGGTCTACATTTTTTTTGAATAATAATATTAATAAAATATTATGTAAATTCCTCTCTCTAATACATTCATCCAATATTAGGATTCTGATATCCATCTATATACCACTTAGGGGTTGCGATAACCACCTATAGAGCCTCTTTTGAGTATTTTCTAACTGCGAGTGTGCCCTTTGAAATCATTAAATATTAATCATTAAACAAATTCTAATATTTATTTAATGGAATCACACATCACATGACCATAATATATTCAACAGTATGTCACAAGATCATGAAAACATGTATCATTTCATTTTATCTTAGTAAGTTCAGTGGATTTTATCATAGATGAAAATAGTTTTAAAATATTACCGGTATATTTATTGTTTAATATACCCTTTTATTTTTTAAATCACATAATTAAAATGTTAAAAAAATCAACCATATTAGTAATATAATTTTCATTGAGAAGAGAAAAGTGAATTTTTAAATCATGCATCAAGTCAAGTAAAATTCATGATTTCAGGAAAATCCTTTTATGATTTGAATGTTAAAATAATGATCTCATTCACAACTTGGTTAAAAAGTACATTCTTTAGAATATTAAAAGAAGACTATATATAAAAATTTTAATAGAAATTCATGAATGTGTAAAAATGACATAGTCAATTGTTATATAATATTAAAAACAATCTTTAAAACATTTTAAGTAAAATACCAATAATGAATAAAAATATTCTCTACCAAATTGAAAAACAAAGTTGGTTTTCCTAAAACACATTATTTTAAAATTTCGAGTACATATATAAATTGAAATAAAATGAAAATTTTTTATTTCATGAAATAACCAGAGGAGATGAAAATGAATAAAATTTTGAGAGATAGATCATTTAATTTGATCATTATATGTTTATGCATAAACAATCCTAGTAAAAAGTTATATTATAACATAACACCCTCACTACTTGGGTAACTTTTTAATCATAACCTCTGTGAAAGAAATAACATCAAATAAAACTTAAAATACCATGAATATAAATATATTCATGAAATAACATATCAAAGAGGTGGTGCATAAATCAAATGGAAATAATAAGTGGATAATAAGGCATATGTCACATAGAAACAAAAGTGACATGAGAAACTCATACCCCATGTCTAACTTGCTTCATAAGTTTTTTTATACTTATGAATAATAAATTTAATTTAATTATACACATATACCATAATAATATTCACAATTATTATACAATATGTTGTTTACATATAACATATTTTCACTTATTTAGTAAAAAAATTCTTTATCATCATCATGTTGGTTATCAACTGCTTCCTTTTTCATATATGTATCTATTTTTCAGTTATGTTACTTGAACAATGATAATAGTTCCATTATGTATAGAATTTTAATAATGATAATAATTTCACATATATTAATTATATACGATTTTATAATCATTTATAAAATTATAATAAAGAAAAATTAATTTCACTATTCATATAGATGATAGTCCATAAGTACGCAAGAACGATGTTATCATTTTGTAAGAAAAAGAATGAAATTAAAAGAGATTATATTTTATATTTTAATAGTAAAAAATATATCATATGTATCATATTCATTTTTTTAATCAATCATAGTATCCTTAAAATGTGATGAGGAAATGGAAATTGAATCATATCGCTATGTGGAGGCTATAGTACATACATATGCATGTGGGATACATTAAATTTCTATATAATGGAAATGATGTTGAAAATGGGGTAAAAAAAGTCATAATAAAATCAATGTATATTTATGATACTATATTCATCATTTTAGGATGTATAAAATATATTTTTAAGAATTATTATAGTAAATGAACATTAAAGAGTCGAGTTAGACGATTACCACTTCATTGAGTGATCTCCTTTGGCTTAAACCCTAAGTCTTATGAGGATAGTTTTAGGATAATCCCAAGAGAATAAAAAAGACGTTAATGAATATCGGAAGTTTTTTGGGTAGTTATTTTCTATGATAGAGTGATAAATTTTTATGAATAAGTGGGGGTAAGAGGTACTCGTTTATGAATGAGTTGAAGGACACACATGGAATTAAATAAAATATTTAAATAATATAAAGTCATGTTCCTGTGAAAGTGGATAAATGTGGATAATAAACAGAATTTAAGATAATATAATATATAAATATCATTAAATAGTAATATTTATGAAACTTTTATGTGAAATTATTTCCCTTATCTCTTAGATTAACACCTTTTGTTAACTTATTTTAAATATAATAGTGGAAATAAATTATTACTATTTTACTATTCATTATAAAAAAATAAAAGTTTAACCATTCAAAAATTTATAATTTATGTTTAAAAATTTAAAATTAAATTTAAAAAAAAATCTATATATACTAGAAATTAATTTTAAAATAATTTCACAAAATTAAATGAAACCTCCTTCTATAATAATGTGTTTTAAAGCATATCATTAGATTTAAATTCATTCCTTTCCTTGTAAAAACTATTATATGAATGTTAATATATTTTATTCTTTATATATTATAAAAACATAATTAAATAATTAATAAATAGTTATTTATTTGATTTATTAATATAAAAACACATTATGCACATAAAAACAGTCTTGTTGAAAAATTTATCTTTTTAACTCCAATGAGTTTATCATCATTCATTACCATTAGAAAACTAATTGTGATTTATTATTCATACATTCGAAATAATTTTCTTTAAAATTAATTTTTTATTTTTATCAATATATTTTTTGATATAAGAATGAATAACACCATGAAATATACATTTCATTAGAAAATACTTCTTTTAATCATGAAATTATTTTTATTGAAATTTAATGATTATTTCTTAGACATTAATCAATAAATTTCAATGGAAGAAAAAAAATTATATTTATATGTCATAATGTTTTTAATAAAATTCATAACTATTTATCTAATGGCTAGGTTATAAAGTTTATAATATATAAGGGTTCATTCATACTATGGGTAGTGTTTAAAGAAATACATTGAAAAATTCAAATTTATTTCAAAGGAATACATATAATATAACAAGGTGTTACATTCTATCTAAGTTAAAATTTATTTCAACAACAAAATTATATCACTATGATGAAAAAATGGGGATAATTCAACTTCATCGCATCATTTGGTTCCCAAGTATCTTCCTTGAATTTTCGATTCATCATAAATACTTTAACCAAGAGTGTAGTCTTGTACTATAGAGAATTATCTCTATGATCTGATATTTGTATTTGTTGTTGTACAAAGAAAATAACAGAATATTTTTGTAAAACATTTTATGTCATTATATGAGATAGATAAGTTATTTAAATCCTCAAAATAGACACATATAAAACATCATGATCTTTTGAGAGGTTCTGTGGAAGCACAAAGTGATAAGTTATAATCTATCCTTGCTCAAGAATCGTGAATTGGCCAATATACCTAGTACTAAGCTGTCCCTTACTTCTAAATCTTATTAAATTACAATTTACGAATATTATTAAAATATATTATCACAATCCTCAAATAAAATTCCTCGTCAATGATTTTTAGCATAATGCTTCTCTCAACTATGAGCTATGTTGATGTGTTGGACAACTTATATAACATTCTCCTAGATTTCATAATCTATGTCATGTCACAATATATTTTTCTGTTCAAATTAATCCCAAAATGTTGGATTTATAAACGTATTCCTATATATGGCTTCATAGGGATCAATCTAAATGCATGATTGAATGATATTGTTTTAAGATATATTGGAAAGAGGTGGGTATTGATCCCAACATCCTTTGAAATATATAATACATGATCTAAAAATATCCCATTGGGTTTCAAAAATTCTCATAGACTAATTATCTCTATGAGGATGATAATTAGTATTGAAACATAACTTTATTATAACACCATGATATTTTATGAAATATTTCTTCCAAAAAAATTTAATTTATTTGATAGATTATGTTACCTGAAACACCGAGTTTTAACAACCCACCTGATACTATTAATATTGTTATTTAATGGTTTCCATTATAACCAAACTATTATATTTTTAAGTATGGATAGGAAAAAAAATTCATAATAAATAATAATTTGTTCTGATAAATAATATATATTATATATAAGTAGTTAATTTTTTTTATTGTTGTTATATTCATTGAAAATATATTTTTCTCAAAAAATTATTTTAATTTCTTTTTCTGAACAATTAATATTTTTTTCCAATTTGAGAAAAAATATTTGAAAATTTATCTTCATTTTTTGAACCAATATTCCAAAATTATTTTAGTGTGATTTGTTTGGTTTTTCCGAAAAGTTTTAATTTTTTACTTAATTGTGATAAATTTTGATTTTTATTAAAATCTATCTTTTCAAGTCATGTATTTAGATTTTAGATTTTTTAACATGGTTTTAAATATAAAATTAAATTTATTATATAATAATTAATCTGATTTATTTAATTTTAATAAATTTCATATTTACATTTTATTTTTAAACATTCTAAACTTATGAATTTTTTTTTCAAAATTTTTTTTTTATTACATCTATGGGATGAATTTTAAATTAAATTCTTGAAAATTTATTAAATATATTAAAAAATTAAAATAAACATTATATAATTATTTAAAAATTATTTTTTCAGAAATAATTTGAAGAATAAGATAAATTAATTACTGTGGTAAAGGATAAAATTGATTTACTTGGAGTTAAACTAAAACGATAAATAATAAAAAGAACTAGAATATTTTCCATGTCCTATTTTATAAACTTATGTAGTACTTATCTCATCTAAGGTTCTATTTTGTCCCATTTTGGGGCCTTTTGGAATGTATAAAATGTGGGTATATATTTTGATTTCCAATAATTCCTAGTGTGTCTTCTCCCCTACTTATAAAAGGTCACCCCCTGTACTCTTATCATCACAGTACCAAATACATTTATTAAAAAAAAATGGAAATAATAACTTCCTTACATCCCTCCCAAACTCCTTTATGCCTTATTTTTATTAAGAAACCCTGCAAATAAGGATTTTTTTTCTTACCTATGGATGTTTTATGAATAAGTGTTATTGTTTCTGACTGAGTGTTTTTATTTTCTTTATTCTTTCAATTTCCTTAAATATTATTAAAATTTTATTATATAATAACATTAGAATATTACATAGAGTTATATTTTTTTATTTTTTGGTAATAACATATTTCTATCTCCTCAATAATCAAAAGGGACATGAAAACATTTATCCTTTGTATGACAGACTACTTACCCATTAACTGATGTAATTCATTTTCCATCACTCCCTCTCATGTCTATATATAATGATGGATTTATCATATTTAAATTATAATTATTAAATAATTTTATTCAATAATTATTATTTCACATTAATCTTCTTATCACCCAATCTTTTGGAAAATGATAATGTCGCTCGTGCATGCATGCGGACTACCACATCCACAATAAGATGTGGCGTGTTTTTTATTTTATTATTACATGAATAGTAATTAGGGTAAATTTATCTATATATATGATATATATGATATAAAAATTAATATATATAATGGTGAATTAATATTTTCCTTTCTTTCATTTTGTCCATCCAGAAAATAGAAACAACATTCATGTGTACGTACGACCTACCCACTCCATGAAATGTGTGATTAGTTTTTTATATCGAACATTTATGGATTTATATAATTACATATATATTGAATATATATGAAAATTATTTTATGGTAAATATTATGAAGTCTATGAAACCATGATCCTTGTAACAGGACAAAAAATAACAAACCAAAACATACATGAAAAAATGTAGCAAATATTACCTGAAAATTGATTTTAACAATGAATTGTTAATAAACATGTAATAAAAGATCATAAGTAAATCGTATATGGTATGATTTATATTATTTTTTTTTTAAACTAAGTATAATAAAACTATATTTATTATACAAGAGGTGAATGTGTGTATGAATAAACTCAAGACTTGAGGTAAGGTATTCTCATCTAACTTTTACATCTATAAGACAAATGTCAAACTAACAACCTGTTTCTTTTTTTGGTGCATATACGTACCATTTTAAAATATATATCTTCAGTTTATTTTTTATCTTTATATAAAAAGGATCATTTAATTTTATACTTTCATGTGGAAAATGATTCCAATGTTTCAATGATATATAAGGGATTTTAGTCTCACATTAATTGTTGTGGGAAAAAATATCACATTCACCAATTGTTTATTTTTTATGGTGTATATAATTCTGATGAATGTATATTATGATTATTCTAATGAAAAATATGAGATATAAATATTTATCAATGGTTCTTTCTTTCATGTTTTTTACCATTCAAAAGTTACCAAAATGGAAAAAAATTGTGCTACAAACTCATTGTTTATCGGGATTATTTAGCATTGATTTTTAGATGATGAAATATTATCATATATCTCTCAATAAACTCATATATCTTCTTATCCTATATTTATTTCTGTATAATACATTTTATCCTTTCATTTTATTCTAAAAATTAATAATTTTACCAAAACAATGTTTTTATGAAAAATTGATTTTATTTCTCTCTTCTGTAGAAAATCAATATCCATCTAGGTCTGGGAATTAAAAATATGTGTTACATAATGTTTTTAAAATTATTAAATGAATATTAAATGACATTTTTACTAATGATTTAATTTGTTTAAAAAAAATTAAATGTATCTTATTATCATTTTCTGGACAAGAATATTTGGACTTTTATCGAAAATTTGAAGGGAATATTTATTTTACATTACATGTCATAAATTGATTTTTCGGACATTATGGACACTAAATGATTTTATTATTCCTTTAAAATATTTAATTTTTATTTTAGAGACAATGTTTTTCCTAGGTATGATTCTTAAATGTATTATGAAATATTTTCAATGTCATGTGTTAAGAGAGTGTGTAATTCCAAGGCCCGGTGAGCCAGTAATTAAGTTTCTAATAATATTAAATATATTTTATATCATGATCATGTCGTTTTTAATAAATAATGGAATATATCCTAAATGTAGTCTTTTATTATAAATTTGAGCCCATGGTTGAGTCTATAATTTGAGTCTAACCCAATTTGCAACCAAATGTAGGTCGGCTCTAGATGGTCAGATGATGCAGCCATTGGCGGGTGCATTTAAATTAAAATAAATGATTAATTTATTTATTTTAATTAAAACAATATAAATATATTCCTATTTAAATATTTCATTATTAAATATCACCAGGTTTAGTCTCATAACAATGGGATAGTTTTTTGGAGGAGATCTTATGACCTTTATTGGAAGATTGGGATCAGACAATAATCAATGATCAGATCGAGTGGAATCCATAGGCTACGAATGCAAAAACTCATGCTCGTAATAGGAAAATATGTTCATTACAAATTATTAATCCAATAATAAGGTAGAAATTTCCAATTTCATTTTATGTCCCTTTTATTTAATGTTTGAGCTGGGATTCAGATATGATTTTGTTGTTATGTGATTATCTTCCCATTTCCTGATATTGTTCAATAATTTGATTCTTCTAAAACAACTATTTATTTTGTTCTTTATTTTTATCACCCATGAATCTACACCTATTGATCATTATATTGTATCATATCAACCAATGATTTTTATCACCATAATTTTATGTGCCTTTCTCCCACTTTTCTTGATGATCGTCATCGGTAATAAATTGAATGGTAATTCAATAATATCCAGGAATAGTGATCATTGTTCAATCGTTATTTGGAAGAATGGATCATGGTATTGAGTTCATATTTGGGTTTGGTAGATGTGATTGGGTGTAACGATGATAAAGGGACCTTAAATTTGGATCAGGCATTAATGGTTATCAAACTAGATTGAGTATATCTATCCATAGATGTAGGTATTGATGTTTCTAATAAACAAATTTCCAAAAAATATTAACAAGTGATGATAGTTTATAACGTTGATGTGAACGAGAAGGTTCTTATGACCTGGGACATGTGGTTATATAGATGGAAATGATGTATGATTTTCTAGTGATGAACAACTATAATCTGATTTCTGTTCAACATTAAGAATAATCTGTGTTATAATTATTTTTAATAATAATAACATGAAAAAAGTAAAAAACACGAAATAAAAATTACAAAAACAAACTAGGGATACCCCTTTGGGAGAACATTATTTGTTACCCATTATTCTCTTCCCCTTATTAACATTATCTTTATTAAATTAATATAAATTTTTGTATTATATAATAGATGTTTTGGGGGATAATAGAGGGAAGGGGAATACCATGTATGTTCTTGAGAGGAGGGGGGTTTTGATTTCCATCAACTTTTTTTGATATATATATATATATATATATCTTAATAATAATAATAATATAGGTGTTATTAGTATTTAAAATGAGGAGATAACCCATTTTTGGGGTATGTGTGATGAATTTAGTGGTATTACTGCATGACCCCCACATCCCACAATTCTTAATTATATTTTAATAAAATAATAATAATAATAATAATAATCTTATTATTATTAACTCTTTTTTCCAGTCATAACTTTTTTTTCAAAATTATATTTTCAATCCATATAAGGATTAAATGTCATGGTACTAAGATAGTATATTCAAGTCTAATGATTGGTTCATTTCTAGAAACATTACAAGGTTCAATAAATCCCCCATTAAAAACATTATTTTTATTTTTATTTTTATTTTTATGGAATATATTATCTAAAGTAACTTCAGCATAAAGTGTGGGAATGATGAACTATTTGTAGCATCACACCCCTAATATTGAGGTGTCATTTTCATGACCAATATCAGGTAATTAATTTGGCTTCATGTATTAGGACCATGAAGCTACAAAGATTCATGTTATCTTGAAATTTCTTTTTCTCCAGGTGTCCAAGTTTAGTGAATATCCTACCTAGAGTGTTTTTTCAACGAGGTACAAAAGATGTGATAAGTTTATCCATTACTTTTCATTTATGATGAAATATCTGTGGATTTTTGTTTTGGTCAGATGGACCAATAAAGAGCCTTGTACACCGATCATAATTTTGGACACACTCAAATTTTGGAATGTAAGTAGCCTATCCTAAGATTTGTTTCCTTATAGAATGTGATGATGGACCTATTAGTGTATTTTGAGATATGAAATTGAATTTTCTAATAATGTAGATTATTTTGGCAATGATCGACAATGAAATTGATCGGGATGGGTCATTAGAGCCTTTAGGTACAAAGGTAGTAGTCCCTTATCGAACCAAGGTGAGGGTCATCTATCCACAAAGATATTAATCCCATGTCGCACCATGGAACATTTACTCCATAATCATTATATAGATATAGAGCTGAAACCCCCTTTTCGCACAAGGTCATGGGACATTAATTCAAGGATATCATACACCATATTGTTCCAATGGGTAGTTCCTCCATACTCATTGTACATATACAATGGTGGAACTCCTATTCTACACCAAGGTATGGGTCTTCTATCCATAATGATGGTACTCCCCTATTTCACCAGCTTATGGGTACTTCATACTCATTATACAGATATATAGTTCGCACTCCCATGTTTCACCAGGGAACATGTCCTCTATCCATATAAATAGTACTACCCTATCACACTAGGGTATGGGTACTCCATACATGGTTTATAGATATATATCCATCACTCCACTACCACACTAGGGTCGGGAAGCTCTTTCAATAGAGATGGTACTCCCCTATTTCACCAGTATGTTGGTCCTCCATACTCGTTAAATTAATATAGTGGTGGAAATACCCTATCACACTAGGGTGTGGATCCTACATAATCATTATATATATATATATAGGGGTCGAACTCCCCTATTTCCTGAGGGTTCATTTCCAATATCAATGGATATGTTACTCCCCTATATCCCCAGGGTGTGGGACCTCCATATTCTATGGAAAAAGATATAGAATATACTCCCCTGTCATACCAAGGCATGGGTCATATATCTTTTGGATATAATTCTCCATCAGGATATGGAGTAACGGTGTGGCGTAGACCAACACTGTGAAATTTTTACATAGACACACGATATTTTGGACATCAATGGTGGGGTTTGGGGGCTGAATGTTTACTCATCATCCTAGGATATGTTGGGAGAAGTAGATCACAATTATTCCTCATTTGGTTTTTATATATATGGATATATATATATATTTTAATTTCCGTCTTACATTGGTTTGAGATCACTAATTTTATCCGGTCTAATATTAGTCATCCTTCAATTATTGGGGACACTTTCTTATTATATATATAGACACACACACACACCCACCCTATCATTGGATTTTCCAAACTTTTCATTTCTTATGCATATGAGGAGTAGATGAATCATGGGCTTTAAGGATCTTAGGTGCCCTTTTATACGTTTAACAATGTAAGGTGGTCGAGGACTGGAGATCAAGAGTCAGGGACTCTTACCTTTCTTTCGTTTCTAATTATTTCCAGGTTGATACATCTTTTTTGTTAGGTGTTTATTTTAAGTCTTTTATTTTTAGATTACATTTCCATAATCTTCTGTATTCCCTAGAGGTTATTAGATGAATTTATTTTACTCTAGATGTTATTATCTTTTATTATTATTTTTCAAGACTTATGTATTCATATGGATGGGTGTGTGATACAGGTACACTAACAAAATGAATTCTATATTTTTCATTCCATATCAGTGTTTTTTTCTACACTTGGAATGTAGAGGTGGAATTTGGGAAATTACATCTCATCCGTCCACCATCCAAATGGCCTTCAGTGTGTCAGTTTATAATGAACTGGTATTAGTGGTGGTTTTACCATGGAACAATGTTTCAATTTTCTCCCCTTTTGATGTTTGATTTTGAATAGAGTGTATATTTACATTAGGGGAACCTAATTTTGGTATGGTGGATGATGTATCCATTCACTAGGATTCTGATTACCAATTTTTCAACACAGCATACTAATACATTAGTTTTTTGGAAAATTGGTACATGTGTCTTATAAAATTGGGTCCTTTAACTGTAATTCTTGATTCGGGTCATTATATATATATATATATATAATATGCTCATCTAAATTGGGTAAATGTAGATTAATTGTAAGAATGTTTCCACAATGACATCTTGTGAGGTCTCCATATTAGAGTCAAGAGTGTGACCTGATGAGTTAAGAGGCCTCCCTAAAAAGGTTTTGACAAGAGGAAGACTCTATTTTGGATGGATGGAAGGTGGAACATTCTCCTATTAATCAGTTCATAGACCCACCTTCAGTGGATCATTTGGATAAAATATGCCAAAAATGAGTTGTGGATGGATCTTTTGATGCTAGGTGATGATGTTCAAGGTTTAAACATATATAATTATGTTTTGAGGTTGGGATATCCAAGGTTGAATGGTCATATGGACCCACCAATAGAAAGCGTGTGATGTATGTCATAAAATAGGATGTTTCATCAGATACCTTGAGGATATCTCAGTTCTTAGAGGTTGTTATGTTGTTAGGATTATGATGGGTATGGTCATCTTGAGTTGGATTGTGTTACCCATCATGCTATAGTTAGAGAGAATGTTTACGAACCTCCTAAAAAAACATAGTTGTTGGAGAAAGGAGGTCCATAGGGTGGCAGATGTGATGGTGGAGCCGAGGAAGTAGGAGGAGGTGACTGAAACTTCGGATTGATGCTACCACCACCATCCCCAAGTGGACCACTCTCGAATAGGAAATCTAGTGGTCTGAATCTTAGACACCATAGGCATAGAAGGTTTTTTACTAAAGAATCTAAGAGTGTATTTAGGTATGATCTATATTCCTTCTACTTTTGATGTATTATTGTTATACATATATATAAGAAACTATTTTTCTCATTTTTTGAGTATTTTCCACCATGATGTGTATCATCGATAGAGCCCTATATTAGAAATGTTTTGTGGGACATTGGTATTGAAAAGAAGAGTCATAATTCCCCAACTGAGATTCATTCATGGGACATGATCTAAAATTCATTTCAGATATTCAGTTATTCCCAATATAGACAGTGTCAAGGTTTATTGGATGAGTTACAATCAATTTTTTTTTATGTTTTTTGGGGGATTTTTGTTTTTCTAAAATGTGGAACAATAACTTGGTTGTGGTGAACATGTTGGAAGGTGAAAGAATGAATTCTAGGTAGTATGATCTTCTAGAGGCTTTGAGAGCTATTTGTGGTACGAAATGTTTTTTCATCGGCCTAGTTAAGGTTTTAGCTCGGCGTCATGAGAGTCGTTATCCATGATCATATCCCTTGTTCAATACTTATTGACATATGCGGATCCTTTTTTAATGACCCTTTTGTTGTAAGATCTTTAAAATAGGATAACTTATTACACACTTCTACCATATAGTGTGGCCTGACTCTAGAAAGAGAGACAATATCTCATAAAAACTCCTCGCAATGGAAATGAAAGCCTACGATGTTTTCCTCCATGTGTAATTCTTCCATATTATCGACGTTTCTTTTATTTCCACCAATAAATTTTGAATTAATTCTGTATTTTTTGGGATAAAATTTTCCCCTTTTATAAAGAGTGATCCATGGCCGAGCAGGGTGAGGTCATGTCCTAAAGGATACAACCATATTCTTATTAGTAAGATAGTAATACCTATGGATATGTGGATGATATGAGATTTTTTCTATAGTGGTGGTGGACTGTGAGGATTTCTTTTATAGGGATGTTATTGGATTATCTCCAAATAAAAAGTTCAGATTCTATGAAGACCGGCACCAGAGATCTCATAGTATTTTTTTCCAATAACATATCAGATGACACCCATTCATCTTTAAAAGCTGAAGGTGTAGTTAAGTGTTTTAAAATAAAGTGGTTTTTGGAGTCCTAGTTTTTTCACCTAGGCATCCCATGTTTATTCACCAACAAGTAAATTGAGTTCTTTTGGTTGGGTGTGAATTGGGGTCACATAAACCAGGTGATGTGAGGAAGAGTATCCTATCCTGAGAATCATTGAGTTTTTTAACCCATGGTTTTGGGAAAAGTTGTTCTCAGAGTTCAAACTGAGTATGGTTGGTCACTAGATCCAACATTGGGAAGTATACGTACAGAGTGTGTCTTCTTAGAGCCTCAAAATTTTCTTTGAGTTCTTGGTGATACCCTTTTGAATGTGGAATTTCCCAGAATAGTTTTCAAGAATAATTATTTGGGTCATTAACCTTCGTTGGGTCAGTTCGTGGTAGTATTTTATTATGGTACCCTTGATTCCTCAATGTTATAGTTTGATCATGTGACACAAGGTAGGTTGGTTCTAGTGTTGGTTGTGAAAGGGGTGTGATTCATCATAGGGTTGACCAGGATTCCCAATAAAATGTATGAGTCCTTTTTAGACCGATGATGGTGATCATTGGTTTTTGATTAGTAGATAGTCTATTGGAAGATACCTCATCATGATTAGTATCAATGACATTTTTCCAAAAGGGACAGTTATCTCTAATGATTTTAGGCCCAATTTCCCACTTTTGTGTCATCTTATCAAGGTGGTTTACCACAAAACCATGTAACCAGAATATTTTTGGTTTCTTGTTTTCTCCATATGACATAACTTAAGATGTATGTTCACGAGTCATTTTACAATATTGACATGGGTAATCTAGGATAGGATAGTAGGTTTTCCTTTTCATGGAATTATATTTTTTTTATGATAATGGAAAGATCCTTCATGGGAACAATTTTTCATTGTGTTTGTCTTTGTTGAAAGCACTGAAACACCCTAGGGGACCTCATGGGAGTGGGAGACCTAGTTGAGAGCTCAGAATCCCCCTATTTTTACATTGTTTGTCTTTTCTAGGGAAACAATATTTGAAAAATTAGGCTAATTAAGATAGTTTTTTTCTCTTATAAGAATTTGAAGTATATGAAGAAATATATTTAGAGTCATGAAATAAAAGGATGGACTATTCTGAGACCCGGTGATCCAGAAATTAATTTTATAAAAATATTAAAAATATTTTATACCACACACATGTAGGTTTTCATAAATAATTAAATGTATCATAAAACTCATCTTATATACGAAATATGAAACCATGTATGAATTTGGAACGTGGTTTTAACCCTACCCACAACCTAAGGTTGCTAAACATTGGATTTTTAGATGAGGAAACCATTGGCAGGTGTTTTAAAATTAAAATAAATTATTAATTTGTTTATTTTATTTTAAATACAAAAAAATAATACTCTAAAAATATTTAATTATTATATTTCTCTACCGTAAGATTCTTATACCTATATGGTTTTTAGAGGATAACTGACAACCATCATTAGTGGATCACGATTGGATGATGACTAATGATTAGATTGAGATGAATCGATTGGAAGTGGAAGTAGTGTATCATCCTCATCACTAAAAAAGTTTTCATTTACCAAATATTCATCTAATATTGAATTAGAGTTCATAAATTATGGTTTTATCAATTTTGATTAAATGTATGCGAATGTATTCATATATGCTTTTATTGATCTATGATTATCTTCCCATCACATGAGATGATCCAATAATTCAATTTTTGTAAATTAATTTTTTATTTTGTTATCAATTTTTTTCAACAATAATTATGCACATATCTATAACACCCCAAGCTTCCATGGTACGTTTAGCTTTGAATAATGCAATAGATTGCATCGTACGTAACATCGAGATTCTAACACATCACAACCAATCAAAGTAGTCGTTATGAATATTAATAGCCACTTTTTGAAATTTTATAAATTTTATCTTCCAAAATGAAATTATTTTTTGCTTTGGAATATCGAAATTATCTTAGGGTTATTTTTTGGAATTTTTCTGAAAACTATCAATTTTTTATGAATAGTGAAAAACACTATGTTATTGGTTAAAACCATATTTTTATTTAAATAATTATTTATTTTATTTAAATTTATTTTAATTAAAATCGGTGCATAATACCAATATTAGTTCAATGTAATTTATTGGAGTCATTTTTATAATAAACTTAGATATATAAATTTTTATTAAAATTTTTACCGTCTTTTACCCACCTCCTAGGAGCTTATGAAAATTTGCATAAAACGTAATTTTACCACTTCTGTGAGTTGAATTTCAAAAATCCGGGAAACACGGTTAACCTTAGTAAGTAAAATGTGGTTCATTGAGATGAAAATAATTTTTGGTGAGTAGTGAATTGTGACTTTTATTTACCACAGTTATAAGTAAATAGGGTAAATAAAGGTAAAAATGATATTATTATTACCCTAACACATGTACTAATCCTATTGGATAAGATTAATTAGACAAAAACAACCTTAGGAATAAAATTTGATCCTTTAGGTCCACTTGGATTAGATTAGGACATTTATTATTATTTTATTTAAAGAAGAGTTAAAAGTGTAAAATTCAAAGTTTAATCACTAAATCCATTTTAATATAGGGTTATAAAAACAATAAATTTGACTAAAAAAATTAATTATAAACCTAAAATATTTTCCTACATATTGGTATTTTATTTTTTTATTTTTAGACATTAAATAATTAAATTTATTTCTGACACAATGATGATGCAGTAATTACCTTATTAATGAATGATTGAGATAATTGATATTATAAATATCCAAATAAATTTAATTTGAGACTTTTAATGAATTAAACTAATTTTCTAGCTTAATATGACTTTTTAGGTTTGATTAAATTAATTTTATTCTAAGTAATAATATTTTTATGAATTTAACAAAAACAAAATACCAAATAGTCTCAATGTTGAAAGAAAAGATTTTTTAATACAAATATTATATTATTAATTTATATTCTATTCCTAAAAATCTAAGGATCATCCAAAGGGATTAAATAATATTATATATGTCATTAATGAACCACTATAGTTTCTCTTGGCATTTTATAGTATGTTTATTAACCATATAATATAAAAATACAAAGAGACATGGTAAATGTAAAACTATTAAACTAAGAGTTAAATCAAAAATATAATGTTAATATGGTGACCTAAACCTATCTACAGCCTGTTGGTTGAGACTCTTTTGACCCACCCCACATTACCCTCTAAAGAAATCATTTTGGAGCCATTATAAACAGAAAATTATTTTAATATAAAATAATATTTCAATCTTTCCCTAAAGTGATCCCCACCTCTCTTACAAAAGGGAACATCCCTATCTCTTAATTTCACACCTACAAAGCCTTTAGTCTCGGCCAACCCCTTCCAAAATATCCTCCCAAATTTCCTCCCTTCATTCTAGAGGCCTTCCTCTAGTCAGAAATCCAACCTATGGAGGCCGTTTGATCAAATTAAAAGAATGAATCTGAAAATAAGGTAAATATTTCATCACCTCATTCATGTTCTTTTTTTTTCTTCCACAACCCATTTATTTGTTATTTACATTATAAAATAATAACTCTAGTATAATATATATAATGATAGGACATTATAAAAATGGTACAACTATATTCATTATTCTATCCATCCTTTAAATTACAAAGTCAATATACATTCGTACATACGGATTACCGTCTGCACGTCGTGGTGTAGATTGTTATTCAAACACTTCATTACTTGTATGGGTATAATAATGAGTATAAATGATGTAAATAATAATTATAACATGTTAATGATTCTGTATATATGATATACCATCAAATTACATATAAATATTCCATCGATATAATGATATTGTTGCTCGTGCGTACGTATGGATTATCGTCTCCACAACGCTTTGAGATTCATTTCCACATTCACCATTCAACAATGATTGTAAAATATACTTCATTATTAATTATATATTATATGAAATAATAATACTACTTTATAAATAAATATAAATTTTAATGTACTTACATATATCTTATTCACTTAGTTCCATTCAATACGATATGAAAACGGAAAAAAAGTTTATGCATACGTGCGGCCTATCATCTCCATAAACGGTGTTTTCCATTTCATATATATGTCTATTATACATATTTATATTCTAAATATATTTGATCTTTTATTTTCTCGAAGTATTTAAATCCTGATATATGTGATACAATCAAGTATAAAAAGTTAAAACATGTATGATAAAGAATGTGATTATTACCCAAAATGCTAATTTAACAAGAAGTATTTATTAAATGCGTAGTATAATGTAGTAAATGAATCATGAATGATATCATAAATATTTATATGGTTATGGAATAGTTTAATAACATACTACTACCTTTATACAAGAGGTAAAACGTACCCTCGACTAATGGAAGGTACAAGGTAAGGGGTTTTCATCTCACTCCTTATTCTCGTGAGATTCATGATATATTGCCACTATTTCATTTTGGGTGGTGTATGTACTACCCATAATTGTATTCTTTATGTAATACACTTTAATTAATTTTTATTTACATCTTCATTGTATGATACTTATTTCTTGGGGTGTATGTTTCTTATGTTACCAAATTGTTGAGGGTTAATTTCACAATCTCTTTATTATATAAGGTTCTTTTTACGTATGTATATACTGGGACAACATTATCATCCATATCCATGTTTCATAAAAATTTATTTCAAAACATTTTGACTATTTACTAGAATATGGGTTAAATTCATTTATACCGTTGTTTTAACTTATATTTTTTTAAAGTAATCTTTCAGTCATTTTCCAAACAAGGTACATTACGAACTTTTCGACCAAATTAGGTTAAGAATGTTTTTTTAACTTATACGGTGGGTGCGGTTATAATCCGCCATTATAACATCATCAAAGCTTCCCGTTCAAGATTATAATAATATTTTCAAAATAAATTATTTCTTTTATAATTATGTAACTTTAAATGATTTCAAAATAGAAATAGGTATTTCTCTCAAATAGTTTTGATTTCATCTATGTCAACATCCTTTGATAAATTTTACACTTGTTTAAAGTTGATTTAATATGATACAAATCTTCAATATTTTATTTAAGGTTTTATGATACGTTTGACTGTGGATTAGTTATTTTTATGCCATTCATGGTATATGGTTAATGTATTGACATTTCATATTCTAGTTTTAATTCGAATGTTTATGTTATATTTCAACCTCTTCATAAGATGATTGTGTTAGACTAGTATATTCTAGGTTGGTGACTGGTAAACGTAAGACCTCTAGGTTGGGTTCTGGTTACAACAGATCCTCTGGGTTGGAGATTGGTTACAGAGGCTCTCTAGGTCAGAGACTGGTTACATAGACTATCTGGGTTGGAGTCCGGTTACAGAGTCTCTCTAGGATGGAGTCTGGTTGAAGAGGCTCTCTGAGTTGGGGTCTGGTTACAGTTAGCCCCTAGGTCCTGGTATGAGGCCTAAACCCAGAAATTAATGTCTGGTAGTATATATTCCATCATTATTAAAATTAGTTATTACTTATGATTATTCGACTAATAGAATATCTATTTTCATGTTTATATGGTAATGTTTGATTTATTTTTTCTATATTATGTTCATGTTTATGTTTTACAAAGGAAGTGGTTTTTATTACACATCTTTCCATAGAATTTTAAATCTTCTGATAAATTGTTTACCCTTATTGAGCATCTGAGCTCACCCCTTATGTTTTATTTCCAGGATCCCAGGAAGTGTTTTATGCTTGAGATGTAGAGTTAATCTAACGGACTAATGGAGTCCTCAATGAACTATCTAAGATGTGTTTTATGTTTGAACCTGTTCTGTCAAGTTCATTTATGTAATATATTTTCCTAGAATGCAAAACTGATTTGCCCTATTAGTCTTTATTCTATGTAATCATGCCAATTTATTAAAATAATGCATAGACTCTGGGTAATTGGGGTCAGGGCGTTATAATTGGTATCTGAGAAAGGTTAGTATAATCCTTGGAAACTAGATTTAGATAAACTTTGATTAGAGAACGTTACACTATGATTGATTTTGATGATTAGTATAGAAGAACATCCTAGAATTCTTGTGTTGTAGATATTTTAGGAGTTTTCTAAGCAATACATCCATGTCGGGATACGATTAGATAGAGGCGGGTTTGGTAGAGATGTACCAAGGGGTAAATCCTGAAAACACCACTTTGAGCTAGACTCGTACGGGAACTGGTGCACGAAAACAGGCCTTGCTCCACTCTTGGTTACGAAACTCTAGGAGATATGATTAGGATAATTCTCATCTTCATTACAAACCATTATGAAGGATTTATTATTATATACCTCCCCAAAGAAAACATATTTATTATTATGGATTATATCCATAAACTGCTCAGTTTATGTTAAGTGATTTAAAAGTTTGAAATTATGTATTGAGATTCATAAGCTAATCTAGTGTACGCCATTATTTAGAAATGGTGCCTAGTAAAAGTAATGGAAACAATATCAACATACATAATCCATGTAGGGAATTCCCTCATGCACAAGATAATCTTAGTGGAGCTGGTGATGCAATTGGTGATGATCATCTTATCACCATACTGGGAAAATGCAATCAGGTTATGAATAATAACCTTACCTGTATGGAGGACCCTGATCCAAAATGTGGAGGATCAATGTTAGATCGCTTCATGAGGAAAAAACCAAAAAAATCAATTAGAGTACAAATACATTAGTAGCTGAGCAATGGATAAGTTCCTAAGAGAAATTATTTCATGCTTTGGGGAGTAGTGAAAAGGAAAAAGTTATCAAGGTAGTTTATCGCCTCACTGGAGATGCTGATCAATAGTGGACATTGATTCAAAACACACAAGAAAATTAAGAAGTATCTAGTATGGAATAGAGGGAGTTTAAATATCTTTTCTTAGAAAAATAATTTCCTCATGACCATCGAGCATATATGGAAATTCAATTTCTATGTCAGAGGAAAAAAGTGGATGAGAATGTCACAATGTATGAGGATAACTTTATAAGGTTTGAAAGGCATGAAACATATTATATACGTTACCCAAGGAGTAAGATTGATCATTTCATTGATGGGATAAAACCATTTCTCCATCGATCATTAGTCTCACAATTCTTCTGGTCGTACAAAGATATTG
This sequence comes from Viscum album, assembly GCA_963277665.1. Classification (NCBI taxonomy): domain Eukaryota; kingdom Viridiplantae; phylum Streptophyta; class Magnoliopsida; order Santalales; family Viscaceae; genus Viscum; species Viscum album. The sequence continues at coordinate 2,132,075,192 of OY728120.1, forward strand.
TTTCATGTGATATAAAGACAGAAAAGGAATTCTTTAAGTCTTACGACAATTAAGTAAAGAAAGAGAAGAAGAGAACGGTGGATAAAGAGATAGATACAGGGGAAAATGTAATGGTGGATTTTCCATTATGTGATAATTTTCATAAGAAACACCCTGATAATATTTTAAAAAGAATGGGAGTCTGTTATAAGTGTGGTTTAAAAGGCCACCAATCTTGTTATTGTAAGGGAAAGAGATTTGATGTCAATGTTCAGTGATAGAATTTTAGAGAAATGGGGCATTGGGAAAATGAATTTCCTAAAATCTAAGGAAACATACCCCATAAAAGGCTAAGGGAGAAAGTCCAAGTTTGTGTTGTCATGGTAGTTGTAGTGGAATAATTAAGGTATATGTGTTTTGGGACTTAGGAATTATATTTTGGTTATAAGAATAATGTGATATATATAAGGATTGTACATTAGTACTTGTTGTTTTCATTAAGTTTTCAATATGATGAAGGTAATCATATTTTCATTATGTGAAAATAAGATAAACTTTACTTTGTTTGGGGAATTTGATGTTGATTTTGTAATTTAGAGACCTTTTAGAGAGAGTTTGGAAAGAGATATTTTGGATAACTATAAAAGTTGTTATCGATTAAGTTGAATTTTGGATAGTAATGATTAATGTTAAAACATTTCTTAAGATTATTTTTTGGAATATTATAATACTATAGTTTTAAGAAAAGGTCAACTTGTAGGTCAGGTGATAACCTGTCTTTTCAGACAAAGCTGCAGGAATCGAACCCACAGCCAAAGTGTGACAAGGATTTATTACCTACCACTAGCCTATATGAAGTCAATGGTTATTAAAAATATTTTTCTTCATTTAAATGGAATATGTTAATATTTGGAGCCTTATACGATTATGATAAATATAAAATTTTTGATTTCTATTATATTTGGGAGTGAAAGATGTGTTTTTCATAGATATTAGTTAAAGGATGAAACTCTATATGTCATGTATATATATATATATATATATATTCTCTTATTCTATGATGAAATTAATTCTTAAACAATAGGGAAGGGATATTAAAACAAAAATGTGTGATCCTAATACCATATGTTTTGTTGAATGGATGATATTTTAAATCATCATAGATTGATGGCTTTGGGTCCCTCAATTATACACTTGTTTGTGATTGATGACATCAATCACTCACTATAAATATTTATGTTTTTCTTCTAATTACTTGTCTGTAATTTCCACCATTTTTCTCCTATTCGAATCCCTAATTTGGTGGTGACTTCCTCATTTCCCTTTCCCTCTTATTAAAACATAATTTTATTAACCCTATTTCCGATGTGGGTTTTCCACAAAGGTATTTTCTATTTTCAACCTTTTATTTTTAAAGAAAAATTTCAAATTCTAAGGATGAAATTTATTGAATGAGGAGATAATGTAACACACCAAGCTTCCACAGTACGTTTCCCTTTAAATTATGCAATAGCTTGCATCGTATGCAACTTCGAGATTCTAACACACCACGGAAAATCACACTAGTCATTATGAATAGTAATACCCACTTTTTGAAATTTTATAAATTTTATCGTTCAAAATGGACTTCATTTTTGGATTTGGAATATCGAAAATATCTTAGGGTGAATTTTTGGTATTTTTCCGAAAACAGTCAATTTTTAATGAATATTGAAAAACACTGTGTTATTGGTTAAAACTGACTTTTTATTTAAATAATTATTTTTTATATAAATTTATTTTATTTAAAAATATAAAAATATAACCATTATTAGTTTAATGAAATTCATTGAAGACATTTTTATAATAATATTAGATATATTAAATTTTATTGAACTTTTTACCGTCTTTTACCCACCTTCTATGAGCTTTTGATAATTTTCCTAAAACATAATTTTACCTCTTCTGTGAGTTTAATTTCAAAAATATGAGATACATGGTTAAACTCATTAAGTAAAATGTGGTTCAATTAGATGAAAATAATATTTTTTTAATAGTAACTTTTGACTTTTACTTACCACGGTTAAAAGTAAATAGGGTAATTGAAGATAAAAATGATATTATTATTACTCGAACACATGTCCTAATCCTATTGGATAATTGTAATTAGACCAGAAAAAAACATAGGAATAAAATTTGATCCTTTAGGTCCACTTGGATTATATTAGGACATTTATTATTATTTTATTTAAAGTAGAGTTAAATGTGTTAAATTCAATGTTTAATAACTAAAATTTTTTAATATACAGTTATAAAAAAGCTAAATTAGACAATAAATATTCATTAGAAATATAAAACTAAATCCTACCGAATGGTTTTTATTTATAATTTTTAGACATTAAATAATTAAATTTATTTTTGAAAAATTGATGATGCAGTAATTACCTTATTAATGAAAGATTGAAATAAATGATATTATAAATATCCAAATAAATGTAATTTGAGACTTTTAATGAATTATAAAATTTTATAAGTTATTATGACATGATAGGGTTGATTAAATGAATTTTTTTCAATGTAATAATGATGTTCTTAATTTAACAAAAACCAAATACCAAATAGCGTCATGATTCACATAAAAGAATTTTCAAAACACAAATTATATTATTAATTGATATTCTATTCCTAAAAATCTATGACTCCATAAAAGGGATTAAATAATATTATATATTTCATTAATGAACCACATGATGTTATCTTGTAATTTTATAGTTATTTTATTAACTATATAATATAAAAATACAAAGATACAAGGTAAATGTCAAACTATTTAACTAAGTGTTAAATCTAAAAGATAAGGTTAATATGGTGACATAAACCTGTCTAAACCTGTTGGATGAAAATTTATTGACCCATCCCCAACTTAGCCTATACATAAATCATTTTTTATACAATAGAAACCGAAAATTATTTTATTATAAAATAATATTTCAATCTTTTCCTAAAGTGACATTCACCTCTCTTATCAAAAGGCACTTCCCCTTATCTTAATTTCAATCCTCTAAATCCTTTTGGATCAACCAAAACCTACCCAAATATCTTAAGAACATTCCTACCTTAATCTTAGGTTCCTTTCTCTATTCATAAAGCCAACCTATGGAGCCCGTTTGATAAAATAAAAAGGAAGAACCCGAAGAATAGGTAAATATTTCATCACCTCTTTCAAGTTCATTTTTTTCATCCACTTTCTCTTTCATTGTTGTTTCCGTTATAAAATAATTACTCCAGTATATTATATATAATTTTATTTTATTATAAAAATGGTACAACCATATTCATTATTCTATCCATCCAATAAATGACAAAGTCACCATACGTGCGTATGTGCGGATTACCATCTCCATGTCGTCCTGTAGTTTGTTTTGCAAACACTTCATTATTTGGATCGGTATAATAATGAGTATAACTTATGTATATAATGAATATAACATATTTAAGATGCCTTATATATGATATACTATCCAATTACATATGATTTTTCAATCAATATAATGATATTGTCGCTCGTGTGTACATACGGATTACCGTCTCCATAACACGATGAGATTCATTTCCACATTCACTATTCAACGATGATTATAAAATATATATCATTAATAAGTATTTAATATATGACATAATAATAATACTAGAGATATAAATATATATATATATATATATATGTACTTACATATATCTTATTCACTTAGTTATGTTCAATAAGATATGAAAATAGAAACAACTTTTATGCATACCTAGGGCCTACCATCTCCATAAACGGTGTTTTCCATTTCATATATATGTCTATTATACATATTTAAATTTCAAATATATATTATTTTTTAAATTATTGATATATTATAATCATGATCTAAGTGATACAATCATTAATAACAAGTTAAAACACGTACGATAAAGAAAGAGATTATTAACCAAAATGTTAATTTAACATCGAATTGTAATTAAATGGGTAGTATAATTTCATAAATGAATCATGTATGATATCATAAATATTAATATGGTTATGGAATAATTTAGTAACATAATATGGTCTTTATATAGTAGGTTGAACTTGCCCTCGACTAAAGGAAAGTACAAGGTAAGGGGTTTCCATCTCACTCCTTATTCGCTTGAGATTCATGCTATATTGCCACTATTTCATTTTGTGTGGTGTATGTACTTCCCATAATTGTATTCTTTGTGTAATACACATTAATTTATGTGTATTTACCTCTTCATTTTATGATACTTCTTTCATAGGGTTTATGTTTCGTATGTTACCTAATTGGTAAGGGTTAATTTCACTATCTCTTTATTATCTGAGAGTGTTTTCACGTAAGTATCTACTGGGACCTCTTTATCATCCATATCCATGATTCTTAAAATTGTATTTGAAAACATTTTAACTATTTACTAGACTATGGTTTAAAGTCATTTATACCCTTATTTGAACTTATATGTTTTGAAAGTAATCTTTCAGTCATTTTCCAAATAAGGTATTTTACGACCTTTTCGAAAAAATAAAGGATAAAATGTCCTTTTTTAAATTATACAGCGGGTGTGGTTATTATCTAATTTTATAACATTGTCAAATCATACCTTATAAGAATATAAGAATATTTTCAAAATAAATGTTTTCTTTTATATTTATTTAACTTTAAATTATTTCAAAATAGAATGAGATATTTTTCTCAAATATTTTTAATTCAATATATGTCAACTTCTGTGATAAATTTTACACTTGTTTGAAGTTGATTTATTATGATAAAAATCATCTATATTTTTTAATGGTTTTTTGATAAATTTGACTATGGATGAGTTATTTTTATTCCAATCATGGTTTATGTTTAATGTATTGATATTTCTTATGCATTTTTTAATACAAATTTTTACATTATATTTCAACATCTTCTTAAGATGAATGTGTTTGACTAGTATGTTATGGGTTTGTGACCTGTATAACTAATCCCTCCGGGTTGGGTTCCTGTTACAAAAGACCCTCTGGGGTGGAGTCCAGTTAAAGAGGCTCTCTGGTTTGGAGTCCGGTTACATAGGCTCTTCGGGTTAGAGTCCGGTTACATAGGCTTTACGGGATGGAGTCTGGTTACAAAGGCTCTATGGGTTGGGGTCCGGTTATAGGTAGACCTGTGGTCCTGCCACAAGGCCTTGATGAAGAAATTAAATTATGCTACTATACATTCCCCTATTATGAAATTAGTTATTACATGTGATTATTCGTCTTGATGAATATCAATGTGAATGTTTATATTGTAATGTTTGACTTATTTTTTTCATATTATGTTCAAGTTTATGTTTAAAAAGGGTGTGGTTTTTATTACACATCATTCCTTAAAAGTTTATAGCTTCCGCTAAATTATTTACCATTACTGAGCATCTGTGCTCACTCCTTTCTTATGTATTATTTTCCCTGGATCCCAAGAAGTGTTTTATGTTTGAGATGAAGGGTTAATCTAAGGGACTAATGGAGTCCTCAATGAACTATTTAAACTATATTTTATATTTGAAAATGTAATGTGAATTTAATGTATGGAATCTATTTTCCAAGAATGCTAAACTCACCAGTTCATTGAGACTAGATTCCTTGTAATCATTCCAATATATTAAAATAATTCATTGACTCTAGGTAAATGTGTTTGGGGCGTTAGAATATCAATCATTGGTCTCGATCACATAGAATATCAATTCTTATCACTATTGTGTTATGTTTTTTTCCCTTCATTCTTCATATTCTTTTTCAGTAATTGATTAACTATTGTTCATTCATTATTTCTCACAACAGATCACGGTATTGAGTTTCTATTTGGGTTTGATAGATACTAAGGGGGAATGGAGACAATAAAGGTAACCAAAATTTGGATCTAGTAAAAAGGGTTTTTTAGATGGATTGAGCAGATCTATATGAACGTGCAAATGTTAATGTTCCAGAGCAACATGTGGCTGAGATCTAGTTACCAGGGATGTTGGTAGCCAGTGTTGATCTCAATGGAAGCATTCCCATGACCTGAGACATAATATTAATATGTATTGAAATGATAGATAGTTTTCTGGTGGGAATGGTCAGAATCGAATTTTTTTAATGGCTAGGGAGAACAATATATATTTTTTAATTATAATAATAATAACATTTTTAAAAATTTTGAAAAAATAAACCCAAATATAAATTATAAAAAACCCAATTGGGAGCCCCCTTGGGTTCACTATACATGTGACCCATTATTCTCTTCCCCTTATAAATATTATATATATATTTATATAATATATATATCTATAATATTAGAAGTTTTGGGGAACAAGAGATTGATGGGGAAAACGCCTCTATGTGCGTGAGAGGGGGGTTTGATATCCATCTCATTTTATGATATATATATATATATATATTAATAACTGTAACAATGATATAGGTATTATTATTATTATAAATGAGGATATAACCCACTTATTTGGGGGTCGTGTGAATAATTTGGGGGTTGTTATGTGGGGCCCCCACTTCCTCAAATGCATTTTTATATTTTAATTTATATATATATATATTATCACTTTTTTATATCACAAATATTTTGTCTAGCGTCATATTTGAGGTCCATCAAGGGCATCACAATCATGGTACTTACAGGAAACTAACTTTTTATTATTTTTACACACTTTTGAGGATCAATGTGAGAAACCAAAAAGTCAACCAAAAAACACCATGAACCTAAATAAATATCTAAACCATTCAAATTCCGATTTATCCTATTCAAATAATTATTTCTATATAATTTCCAATTGATAGAACATACCTTGGTATCTGGGTTGTCCTTTAGAAAATCGTCAATCCAATGATCCATCTTGTCCTATGTTTGAATATAATCCTCTTTGTTTATCTTCCATTAATTGAATACCCTATTTATAATGATATCATTCTTATTGAACCAATTTCATTGTTCTTTATTTGTGTCCACATATATCAATATCTCATACATCTAGTTTGCAACCTAGATTGGGGACATAATCCCAAAGGCCTCTTCAAAAATTTCTTACCCTAAATGGTTTCTATGATCGTGTGTTGTCCACTTGAAAACAATATCCTTAAATACCAAACATTTATAATTGTACAACCCAGAAAATACATCATTATTTCCAAAAACCACTACCATTGATTCGTCCGACATCGGATTAGAAGCTCCCCAACACACCACATGTGAGATCATGATCCTTAGAAGCACAACCATTAGGTTAATAATCTTTTTAATTGGAGAAGTTGTACATATAATTTTTCCTATAAATCATGACATATGTTAACTCCATGGATTTGGGAATATGAGAATAATCCTTCCATTATTTTTCATTCTTCCCCTTGACAAGAATGCATCTCTCCAAGTCCCTATTTCCCTTTATCACATTCCTCTTCATCGTGTTGTGAATCCATATGTCATGAAATACCTCTATATTTTCTATTGAAATTATGTCATAAACATCATCACAAGATTCAAATCCCGACCATCCTTTCCTTTCATTAGAGATATCAATTGATAATGAATTGCCTTTTTCTATAATCAGCTCTTCCCCTAGACCTTCGAAACAGTTTCTTAATCTCAAACTAATCAAGAAAAATCCTTAACTTTCCCCCTAACTTCCATCCATCAAACAATTACTTTTAGAGAATTCTCAAGTATCTTACAGCCCATAAAACCTCCCTCTTTTTTCAATTTCATCCCCAAAGTTCAAGAATTTCTAGTGCTAGATCTCAGAACCCTTGCATAAGAGTCAATATTAACAATAATGGGGTTGTGTTCCATGAAAGTAGAATCAGTAACCTCCTCAGTTCCCACTACTTACAAAGGGAATTGAACAAATTTCATGGGGTTAACCAATTTATTCCTTAAATGGGTGAATATGTCATAAACATTTGGTCCATAAATCTTCAGACTTGAGTCATTTTGGAAATAATTGGCCACAACAGGATCACTAATACATGCATTGTCTACAGATATTTCCAAAACCTTATCAATTATTGATATATTTTTAGGTGTCAAAGAAAGTTCCATGAGATCCTCTTTACCACCTCCTAGGTATGTCTAATGTATTTGACCCATGCACCTTCATGAAACATAGTAATATGTCCAATGTTCAAACACAATAGGTTGTTTTCAACAAAACTCTTCCCCATCATCGATCAAAATCCACTCCACTAGAGGCTTGGAGACATCTAATTAAAGAAATAGTATAATATAAATCAGATGACATACTATGTTTGATCTTCTATAATAACATAGTAATTGACCAACCATATTTCCAAGAAATAATAAAATATGGATTCAGGAAGGGTAGTGGATGTTTAGGGAAATGTACACATAGAGATGTAGTAGGTGAATCAAATTGAATATTGAATTTGTATGACTAATAAAAAATAAAAATATTACCATTGTAGGATAACATAGAACTGAACCATGATTAAATAAAATCATCAGATGAAGAAAATCAGATTATAAAATGCAGCTTGTTAAGAATTCCAACAATAACATGTTGTTACAAACCCTAGTAACCAAGGATGATCTTTATGGAGATGTAAACTAATAGCCTATGAGACTTAAAATGAGCCACCAAATTTTTATCATGAAGTCCCAATTATTTTGAGAACATGAATGATGAAATTAAGATCATGGAAGATCCTTCCAAATATGATGTAACCTTTATAAATGTTGCGATTGATGGAAAATAAGAAAAAATTAATTAGATCAGATAGTGGGGAAGAAGAAGAAGGTTGCTTCACATAAAAAGGTGAAAAAATCCCCCTAGTGGTTTGGGTGGGTCAATTCCATAGTGGAATCAAGATCACTGATGGGTACCTTTTTTATACTCATGGATCAAGTATACAATGTTCCAAATAATAATAAAATTAATAAAAATAATAATAAAATTATTATTATTATTACAGAATCTATTATATTATGTACGTTCATCATGTAGTGTCGAAATGATGAAGTATATATGTAATTGAGTCCCTGATATTGAGTGGAAATTCTCAAGACCAATATTGTGTACTTAATTTAGATATGTGTCATGGTCTCATGATTATATGTATGTGTGTATTAGAGTAAAATGTTTTTTTTCACTAGGTATTTGATTTGGGAAAGTGAATAGCCTATCTAGGGTGTTTTTTTAGGATCATAATGGGTTATCTAATTTTCCAATCATGGATTTTTTTTTCTTGAAATATATATATTGATTGAATTTTTAGCCTAATGAACTAATAAAGAGCCTCGTGCGCTCATTAGGAATTTGGTATGTCTTGGATTTTTGCATGTGAGTAGCCTGCCTGAGTGGTTTTTCACATAGAATTTGATAGTGGACTTTTTTGTTGATTTTTTGGGATAGAGTGTAATGTTTTGAGAATGATTCTTCTTAAGGATATTCTCTATGAATACTGTGACCATGTAAGATCATCATAGATGTCAGATATAGAGGTAATACTGCCCTATCACACTAGGTCATCGGTCCTCTATCCATAGAGACGGTAATACCCTATCAAAATAGAGGGAGGTTCCTCCATACTCGTTATACAGATATAGATTTTTCACTCCCCTATCACACCAGGGCACACGTCCTCTATCGATAGAGATTGTAATCACCTATCACACTAGGGTATGGGTCCTATAAACACATTATAGAGATACAAAGGTGTAACTCCCCTACTATACTAGGGTTTCGGTCATTTATTCAATGAAATAATACTACTATTTCGCACTAACTCATGAGTCCCCCTTACTCATTATATAAATATAGAGGTGTCACACCCCTCTCGCTCTACGGAGAAGATCCAATTTGCTAGTATAACTGATACAGAGGTGTCACTCCCCTATTGAACTAGGGAATGAATCCTCTATCCATGTAAATGGTACTCCCCTATCACAACATGTTGTAGGTCCTCCATACACATGTTACATACAAAGATGTAGGACTCCCCTATCACACCAGGGTATGGGTCCTCTATCTATAGAGATGGTACACACCTATAGTTCCAAGATGCAAGTCCTCCATACTCATTGTGAATATATAGAGTCATCACTACCAAATTTTGCCGAGGAGTTGGTCCTTTATCAATGTAGATGGTACTCATATATCTCACAAGTGTGCATGTCCTCCATATTCTTTTCATATAGATGTATATATGGTACTTCCCGAATGTACTAGGGCTTGGGTCCCCTATCTTTTAGTGATTCCACTCTACTAGGATTTTTAGTAATGGTGAGGTTTAGACCCTCATCTTGAATTATTTGATAGATATGCAAGGCGTCGATGATGGAATTTTGGAGATTTAGGTCAAATCATCGGGATGGGTTGGGCTTTGGGAAGGATATCCCCTTTTATTCTCATATGGGTTTCTTATATGTGAATATATATCATCATTTTGGGTATTTATTTCCCTCTTATTTTGAGTTGAGATGACTACTTTTATCGTGTCTTCTATTGAACCTAGTTTATTTTTTTACGTGGCCTACTGGGTATATATATACTCACCCCTATATGGGATTTTCCTTTACCTATCATTTCTTATACCGATAATAGACAGACCTTCAGTGTATTTGGTGTAGAATAAGGAATCATAGGTTCATTTTACCATCTATGGTGGTCAGGGAAGAATATCAAGGGTCAACATCTCTAAACATTCATTCATTTATAGTTATAGTATCTTTGAGACATTTTCCTATTTGGGTGTATATTTTATCAACTTAATTTTCAGATTATGTTGTCGTGCTCTTTTTATTTCTAGAGGATATAAATAAATGTATTTTACACTAGAGGTGATTATCATTTATTATTATTCATATAATTTTATGTGTGGAGATGGTTGGGTGAGTGAATAAATGCACATTAGATAAAGGCCTCCAATATTAGTTATTCCTTGTATGTGCTTACCGCTATCCACTATCCTATAGAGGGAGGAATGGGTTCGTTGCAGATCAGTCCCACACTGGTCATCCAAAGCCTAGTGGATCAGGTCGTGCCTGTTATTTTCAAAGAAAATTGTTTCATTAATATTTAATAGATATTTATATATTATTGATGTTATTTAAAAATGGAACAATTATATCTCATGAATATTTAAATGATTTCATTACGGAATTTCCATTCATTAATGAAAACAAACATTAGTGTTTACTAGGATTTACTAGGGATATGATCCAATGGTTCCATCTATATTCATTCTCTAAATGATTTATGGTTGTGGTAGAAAGGTGTTTCTCAACCCCATTTATTTTCAACTGTTATGCGATGATGAAATAATAAAATTTTTATGTACCCCATTAATTCATCATGGATTATGATATGATAATTTTTTTATGATCTTGGGGCAGAGAAATGTATTGATTACGTGATGGGAGGGACCTATATTACTCTCTATTTTATTGGGAAATGATTAATGTTTTGTGAGAAAAAAATGATACATGGATATTATCCTAAGCCTGAAATAAGGTGCATGGGATGTTATCCCAATCCCGAAAGATGGTGCACAAGAGGTTATCCCAATTCATATAGATGGTACATGGGAGGAAATACCATGCCTAAAAGAGGGTACATGAGAGATTGCCTCAAACCTTAAATAGGATACACAAGAGGTTATCTCATGCTCGAATAAGGTACATGGTTGGTTAGACCAATCCTTACTCGTTATGAATATCTTGGTTGGTATACTTGATATATGATTTCATATTCTTGTGTGTATTCCATGCATCAATATATTATGACAATTTTATTCTCAAATGGATTATGTTATTCGATTTCATTATGATTATTATATTATGAACTTCTAAGATTTAATTCATGACATCAGATTAGGAACATTGATATGCATGGTATAGATATCAAATATTATTCACATATTCTAATATCATTATGCTCATGTTATATTGATATCTTCCTGATTTACAATTATTGAGAAACTAAGCTCACCCTTGCTTATGTTTTCTATCACCAGGTTATGAAGAAGGGTATTATGTATGATATGTCTAATAAGGTTACTAGTTATGGTGGATAATGTATTTCACCTATGAAAAAATTGTTTATGTTTCCACATTTAAAAAAGGCACTAAAATTAAACAATTCTAGATTGTATCATTATGTTATGTAATGAATATTCATCTATTCATATGTGATATCTACATAGGAAAATAATAAGTCATTATTATTAGTATCAAATAATGGTTTAGTTAACCTTTGGAATATAGGATGAGAAAACATTAGTGAGAAACATAATAATAAGTCTTTGTATATGAAAATATTCTAGAAATTTTGTATATGGTAGATTGAGTGGTTTCTATGCAATTAAATCTATGTTGAGATACTATAAGTGGACATAGCTCTAGAATAGTTATACCTAGAGGTAATAACTCTAAAATTAGTGAATTGGTAGTTGATCAGATCATCAGTTAGTGCATTAAAATGATAACTATGGCCCACCAGTTTTCCCTCTCCTAGGAGATATGTTTTGGAAATTCATACTCTTTAAGAAATATCATAAAGGATTTCTATAATGACCATTAATGATCTTGGTTAAGCCTGATCTGATATAGATTCAAAAGAAGGTGCCATTATTTAGGCATCCCATAAGTGATTTTTCAAAATTATGTACTTTCACATTTTGATTATTATTTCTTAGATTGTATTTCATGGTTTCGTTTTTTGTATGGAACATATAAGAATCATGTTAATGAGGAATGTGATAGATTATGTAATGATTATATTCTTTAGAAACTAAAACATATGGTTGTTATAATTAAAAATCAGGTTATTATTCTCACAAAATTTTTTCATGATATGATTCATGTTTGACTTCAAAAAGAAAAATTTAGGAAACAACGTTATGTCGAGTTATTAATGAGTCAACGTCCACCCTCTCTATGGGGTTACACTAATCCAGTATATTAGGAGAAATGGATCTGTACCATGAAAATTATATTTTCCCATCTCCAAAATATAGAGCATGAAAATATTATTTTGTAAATCTTTCATTTGGAAGGAGAATATGTTCAATTGTGGAATCTTATCAAGAAGATGAGGCAACATGAATAAATTGACTCCAAGGAGTGAGATAAGTTCAAGAGATTATTTTTATAATATGTATTTTCCTTATATTCAATGTATGAAAATGGGGAAGTAATTCCATGAGATAAAATATAATTATGATGAATTTTTTGGTACCTATGAGGTAATTTGTAAAATAATTTTTAGGTACACTTCTTGTATTATCATCAAACCAGAATATATGGTTTATCAATTATTCAGTGGAATAAAATCATGTCTCTAAAAAGAATTATCAATATGGGACTTTGGTATCTCTGAAAAAATCATTCTTTGTGATATCATGGAGAAATTGGATATTGGAGTTACTCATTAATCACATTGTTTTGATAAGAAATGAATGATGGATTTAATGAGAAACTCTAATAAGAATTGATAAAAGAAGGCATGCATTCATTAATGCTCGAAGATCATATTGAAACATTGAGTAAATTGTATTAAGAGGGACACTAAATGTATTATGTGTGGAATGTATGTTCTTCGAGTGACTGAATACTGAATTGATGGGAATAATTTGGATAAAAACTTGAGTAGAATAAAATCTCTACAGAATGGACCTCTCACAATCATGTTTTTAAAATTCATGGAGTATGGTAATTATGAAATCTAATTCACAAAACTTAATGAAAATGATTATAATCAATGTCAACCCCCTCTTAATCCAAGAGACAAATTGAAATCTCATGCGATCAATATTTTTCATTAGTGTGTGATATTTACATGGTGAAATGTAATCCTATCGTCCACTCTAAAAAGGATAATTTATTATTTTCATTATATATATAACCACTATTTTATACGTGAATAAGATTATAAGGGCATACAAATGACACCCAAATGATTAAATATTGAATTAGTAGTGAAAAAAATAATGGTGTGATTATCACATACCAATCCTATGATTCTTACATTGTGAATGTTTTCTGAAATGTGTTTCCTAAATATCTTATTATTCCCCATTTGGTTTGATTTTATGTTATAATAGGCATGGATTGGATTTATCTACATAAATAAAATATTTATTTTAATGGAAGTGAATAAAAAATTGATATTCCAAACTAACCTATCATTGTGTATCAGTGCAATTATATATATGAGCTTACGATCGAAATTTCACCCATTGTATGGGTCTTGAATCTCATTCAAAAGGGGTGTTTTTCTTAGATGGTGGTGTATAAACTCACCATCAATTAAATTCCTAATGTCTCGGAGTTTTTTAAAGCCTTTTTAGATGAGTTGCATAGTTTTCCTCTAAATCGTGTAGTTGATTTTCAATAAAAATCATACATGGAGCTACATGTATTACAAACAATCCCAGTAGATTGGTATTGATTGATATTCATTAAATCTATATTAAACTCCAAGAAAATATTAAAATTGGATTTATTAGGTAAAGTGTATCATAATGGGTTTCATTGATTATTTTTGGTATGAAGAAATGCAGATTGATGATACTATGCATTGATTACGGGGAACTGAACAATATCTCAATCAAGAATAGCTATCTTCTACCACATATGGATGACTTGTTTGACCAATTTCAGGTAGATAATTAATTTTCCCAGATTTAACATAATTTTAGATATATTCCATTTATTTTTAAGAAGGAGGATGTAACCAACAAGTCCTTTTTATGAGGTATGTACACTAATAATATATATTGATTCCATTTGTTCTTACTAATTCCCCTGTTATCATTATGGTTTAGATGAAAAGAGTCTAGATTTTATAATGATCAATTTGTGGGTAATATTTATAGATGAAATTACTATATATTCAATGATAATTTAAGATCATGAAGATCACTTTAGAATTGTGATAAAGAGCCCAAGGAAGGAGAAACAATGTGAAAATTTTATAGAGTATTGATTTTTTATACAAAAGGATTCGTTTTTTTTTGTCATATAATCTCAAGAGATGGTATATTTTTTGATCCATCAATTATGGATTTTATTCATAATTGGATTGGAAAAACCACTATGATTGAAATCTGGATTTTTCTTGGATTGGGTGTATATTGTTTAATGTTTGTGGAAAATTTCTCATGATTATCTTATCTACTCACCATGATAACTCAAAAGGTATACAATATCCTCTCGAAAAATGAATGTTAGGGAAATATCAAGGAACTAAAGAGAATATTAGTTAGATCATCTATGATTGCAATACTAAATAGTCATTAAGGGCTTTCGATCTATATTAATGCATTAAACAATGGTCTAGGATGAACTCTCATATATAATGACATGGTGATAGCTTATGCATTATGAAAAATTATGTTTCACGTGTAAATTTACCCAACTCCTGATTTGAATTTAGTTTAAATAATTTTCACATTAAATATATAGAGGCATTATATTTATGAATAATGGTGTGATATATATACAAATAATAATATTTTGAAGTATATATTCACAAAAATTTAGTTGAATATGCACTAGAGAAGATTATTGGAGTTAATTAATTATTATGACTACTTAATATGTTTACACCCAATAAAAGAAAAAAATTTGTCTATTGTTTTGAGTTAAATGTATCATGTTAACTTATCCATTACATGGATCAAAATAAAGTTCAAATATTTCTAGATTGTCAATGGATGGACATGGAAATATTGATGGAAGGGGTTAAATATTATATTTCCCAAATAAGTGTTCAACCCTCTATCTAACTGAAGATTAATGTGGAACAAAATGAATATATAAATCTAAAAAATAAGGTAGTAAATTTTCATAGGAATAACCTTAATAAGGATGTAATGGTATGATTTAGAAACCATGTGTTTATTCGGAATTAACTATATTTGAAAAAGGATCTATTAAAAGAATCTCATAGTTCTCCATTATCTATTCACCTTGTACTTGAAACAACATGTATAGAGATTTGAAAGAGTATTTCTAGTGGGATCAAATGAAAAGTGATATTTTAGAGTTTCTATCTTAATGATTATTATGTTAGGAAGTTATCATTGAAAGAAAAAAACTTTAAGTGGATTGTACAACCATTACCCATACTAGAATGGATGTTGTAAAAAACACCATATATTTTTCCACAAGACACCCCAAAACATCTAAAAGGAAAAATTCTATAAGGGATGTATTTTATCACCTTATGAAGTTAGCTCACATAAACACTATTATATAATAATTTTATCTTGATAAAGTCACTAGAATATGCATCAGAGAAGGGGTAAGGTTTCATGGAGTACCACATTCTATTATATCAGATTATGATCCGAGGTTTACGTCAATGTTCTGGTGAAGTCTTCAATATGCTCTAGATATAGTGTTATGTTTTACCACTCCATATAATCATCATATGTATAGTCAACATGATAGAACTATTTAAACGATCGATGATATTTTTAGATCTTATTATATGGATTTAAAATGTAGTTGAGATCAACATTTTCCTCAAGTTTAGTTTTCATGCAACAATATATTGAACTCATGAATTAATATGGATCCTCATGTATCCTTGTATTTAATGAAGTGTAGAAATTCAACATGTTGGGTTGACATTGGATAATTAAATTTATTGAGATTTGAGAAAAGATAAGGAAATGTTACAGAAATTCTGAGTTATTCAATAACACAACAAGGCAGATTATAGTCTATATAAAAGTTTTGTTTACAATCAATGACATGACTTGGAGATTGATGTTTGTGAAAATGTTATTCTATGAATTTCTATATGGATAAAAATTATGATATTTAGAATGAATTTATTGATAATCTATTGGTATATTATCCAACATAATATTCTTTATTGAGTATGTATGGTTTCATATTTCTTGGTTCACCCAACAAACCTCTCTAACGTCCATGTATGTTTCTAGAGGAAATACATACATGATCCTCCACATGTACTGAACACAAATTTCATAATTCTAGATAATAATATTTTATATAAATAAAAAACAATATAGATTCTATATTGTTTATATAATGTTATATAATACAATACCACTCACCTTACCGAGGTTTTATAGTGAAACAACCAACAAGAGAAATCAACATGGGAACCAGACAATATGATAAAGTAGAAGTATCCTCAATTTTTTATAAGAGAGTGATGGAATTTCCTGGTTGAAATTCATTTTAAAGGGGGGTATAATTTAACACCCCAAGATTAATGAAATATATTTTTTAGAAGAAAAACTTAATTTTTTTGATACCTTGCATTACATGAAACAACAATTTTTAACGAACTACATGATACTATTAATATGATTATATAAAAATTAGCATTATAACTTAGCCATTAACATTGGTGGTATGAATATGAATAATTAAAAAATTTAAAACTATTAAAGAAAAATTTAGATAAAAAAATATATTTATAAATAAGTACATAATTTTCTCTAAAGCCTTTATATGCTTCAAAAATACATTTTCCTCAAAAAATAAATTTTATTGATTTTTGGGAAAAACTAATAATATTAATTTTTTCACCTTAATAAAATTTATTTTTAAAAATGAAACTAATTTTTTTAATTAACAACTATAAATTATATTTAGTTGATTTTTTTTATTTTTTTGAAAGGTTTAATTTTTTAATGAATAGGTAAAAATGCTATGTTTTATTAAAAATAACCTTTTCGTTTATAGAATTTAAATTTTATATTTTGTTATAATATGGTATAAAAAAATATTACTTAAATTATATTAATAATAATCCAATTTAGGTCATTTTAATCAATTTAATATTGTATTTTGATATTAAACATTTCTGTACTTATGAAAACAATTCATTAGAATACTGTTTTTTCGTCACTCAAGAATGTTTAATTTTAAGTTAATTATACCAATTATAGGAATTTAATTTAAAAAAACATATTCCATATTTGAAATCATCAAAGTTAATATTATATAATAATTCTAACATAATATTTGGTCATGATGAAGAGAAAAAATAGTAAATATTATTTATTACGGTTACGGTTAAAAAATGTTTACCAAGGGTTAACATAAAATGATAAGGGTTAAAATAACATAAAAACTTCTCAAAATAATATTTTATAAAAATATTTTGACCATATATCATTTAATGTTCGATAATTATCCATTTTGGATCTTTTTTACAATAATATAACACTGATATGACTTATTCATTTCAAAACATTTAACTGTGTCATCTTGCCCATATAAAAGGGAAACCCACTTTTTTATTATTCAATACCTACAAAAATATATTACATAATTCAATCCCCAAATATCAACGACCTTATTTTTAATATAAATACCTTCTATGAAGTATTTAAGTGCTAACCTATGGAGGTTTTCTAGAGAAGATGTATCATACTTAACCGAGCATTTTTATTTTATTTCTTATGTAACCTCATTCAAATATTTTTAATCTATTATTATATAATAAGATAATTATATCCCACATAATTTTATTTAATTATATTAATTACATAACCTATATCCATATCCTCCTTTATAAAATGAGATGGTAAAACCATCGATCGTGTGTATGGAAGACTGTCACCTCACGAACCAATATAATTAATTTTCTATCACCATCTCTCATCGATAGATATAATGATGGATTTAAAATGTGTAAATAATATTTATGAAATAATTATACATATATAATTATAAAATATCATCTAACTTTTCACCTTCCAATCCATTGTAAAATGGTATCATCTCTCATGTGTACATGTGGACTACCGGCTCTACGTAGAGATGTGGCACATTTTTTATTTTATTTTGAAATAGATGGTAAATTATGTATATTTAATGAATAAATATTATATATATTATAAAAAAATTCAGGAGATTTTAATTAAAAGTTTCCTTTTTCCCTTTCTTTTCATTGATAAAAGGGAAATATCCTTAATTCATATGTACGACCTACTCTCTCCATGAATTGTGTAATTCATTTTCTATATCTAAATTTTATATATTACTCAAAATAAATATATAATGAATATATATAATATTTATATCATGGTTAATATTATGTAGATTATGTAACCATGATCAAATAAAAGGGACCAAAATACCAAACCAAAACATACATGAAAAATGAAACACATATTACACAAAATGTGATTTTAAGAATGAATTATTAAAAATGAGTGATAAAAGGCCATAAGTAAATAATATATTGTTTGATATTTGTAATTATTGTTCTATAATATAAATATAATAAACCTATATTTATTATACAGGATGTGTGAACCTATATGAAGAAATTCAAGACTTTATGTGTGGGATTATCATCTGTGATTTTCTTTTGTGGGACATATGATATCTTCACCACTTGTTTTGTTATTATGGTGTATATAATAAATATTTGAATTTTTATATCATGAATTTATTTATTATAATGATATTTAATGTTTAATATAAATTTTTTCTTTTATTTGACTTATGATTCAAAATTTAACAAAGTAGGTAAAGTATGGTCATCTCACATTTGTTTTTGTGAGATACATGTTATATCCACCAATTGTTTCTTTTTTGTGGTCTATATAATTAAAATGAATATAATTTATGGTTATTATTTTTAAAATTATGGTATATAAATATCCATATAATTTTCATTATTTTAGGGGTAGTATGGTTCAATTATTACCTACGTGGTAAATTATTTTTCTTACAATCTCATTGTTTATCGGGATTATTTATAATCAAGTTTATGATGATGAAATATTATGAAATACTTCTAAAGAAACTCGTGTATTTTATTCGAATAGATTTTTATTTATAGCATACATTTTTTCTGGAATTTTCCTCTCTTAAGGGATTAAATAATCCAAAATAACATCTTTTATAAAAATAGACTTTATTTTTTCTCTTCGGTCAAATTTTTTTTCCTCAATGTCCATGATTTATAAGAATGATTTAAATGAAGTTTTGACTATCCTAAAATTATTGATTGAATTATTTTTACCCATTTTTTAATCATTACCAATATTATTGAATTAAATCTTTTTTCATTTTCCAAAAAAGGTACTTTTCACTTTTTATTGAAAATATAAATCTTGGTATTATTGTAAGTTGAATTAATGAAATTTTCTATCATCCTAAAGAATAAATTATATAAAATATTAATTTAATATTTTACAATTAATTTTAATATTAAATGTTTTCTTTAATATTTTTTCAATTTTTAAATTTCAAATATGTGATATACAAATGGAATGGATATTTTCCTCAAGAACTTTTTGATGATCTCTTTAGGGAATTTACATTCATAAACAACAAAATCCTTTGGAATTTTTTTTACTGAGTATATGATCTAATCAGACCATCCTTTATTTATAAATATGGTTTATGATAATAGTGTAATGGTTATTATGAAACTCATTTCTTTTCTACATGTTATACAATAATGAAATGATGAAAAGCTTATGATAGTCATTTTATTTTCACTGGTTATGAGGTGATGAATTTTTATAATCTTACGACACATAAATGAATAGATTATTTTATTGGTGGGACCTATACCTCATTCCAAGTCGATGGGTAGTGATTAATGTTCTATGAGATCCGTGGTTACATGGGAGGTAATCCGAAGCACAAAATAGGGTATATTAGTGGTTATCATAGGCTTGAAAGAGGTTATACATGAGATTATCCCCGGACCAAAAGGGGGTATTGGGTAGTTTATCCCAACCCCAAAATAGGTTACCTAGGAGTTTTTATCATACCTTAAATATGGTATATAGGAGGTTATCCCCAGCTCAAACTAGGTACATGGGTGATTTTCCCAACCCCCTCATGTTATGAGTATCATGGTTGGTAACCTTGAAATAATATTTCCAATTATTATGTGTAATTTAAAAATATATTTTTTATGACAATGTTATTCTATAATAAAAAATATTCATTTATTATTTTATGATTCATATCCTATGAACTATCAAGAATTATTCCATTATTTGATATTACGATATATGGTATGCAGGGTATGCATGAAAATGTTATTCTTATATTATCATACCCTTATTATCACATTATATTTATATCTAACTTGTTAAACTTTACAGAGTATTTGAGATCACCCTATATTATGTTTCCATTCCCCATATTATATAGAAATAAATTATTTATTATGTGTATAAAAATTGTTCAAGTTCTGAGAGATGATGTGGATCACATACGAACCAGTTCCTTATGTATCCTTGTCTCCAAATGAACATATCCTAAATGATTTGGGCATTGATCATTATATTATTTGATGAATATTAATATATTGAGATGTGATATCAGTTTTTGAAAAGTTTTGTTTTTTACTTCCATACCATGATATTGCTGAATAAATCAATGGAACATCCTGATGATCCTATGATCAAGATCAGATGAAATATAATTTGGTACTCTAGGAAATATTACCACTTTCATAATGTATATATGCACAAGATTATTAAGATAAAATTATTCTATGGAATTAACTAAATTTATTGATGTTTTATGGTAATTTACTATAATTAAAATAGAATTATAAAATGTAGTTGTCTTGAGGATTCCTTCAATAGAATACATGGATACATTTTCCCATTTCTATAAAATTATGGATAATGTTTTTAACATTCCCATAGACGTATACCACTAGTATTAGGTTTTTTGGAATAGTAACCACTGAGATACATACCCCACAATATCTCTCTTCATTTTATCCCATAAGATATGCTTCTATATATCTCTATATATCATTCTATATCTATGATGAATAAGGAATGACTTCAAATTATATTCATTTAATAAATCCTTCAATTCTCAAAAAATAGGGACACATACTCTATTTTTAAAACATATCATTACATCACAATCAATATTTCACACAAGAATATTTATTACCTTTTTTATCTAATTTACATCTTCATTCTATTCCTTTTTAATTGTCATGTGGATATATGGTTGAACACACTTTTGATCAAGATAAAATTACTCCCTTTAATTCATGATTTCAATGTTTATCCAGTGTAAATCGGTAGATTTTATATTTTTCGATCCTCTTCATATATTATCATGTATGATCATTTCGACTCAAATAATTATCCACCTTGATCTCCCTCCCTATGTGGTAATGTAATGATCATTTATAATATTTAATCAACTCCAACCATCATTTCTGGTGTATATTCAACCACTGATCAAGGAATATGAACAATAAAATTTTTTGATTAGTATATGTCACACCATTACCTATACTGATTATTCATCTATATCTCAAATTTAATTTTTATCATTGCTAACTCCAAGTCCTTTGTTGGATATGTTTTCTCATGAATCCTTAATTTATGAGAGGCATAAGATATCACCATGTCATTATTTATAAAAA
The DNA here is from genome assembly GCA_963277665.1 of Viscum album. Classification (NCBI taxonomy): domain Eukaryota; kingdom Viridiplantae; phylum Streptophyta; class Magnoliopsida; order Santalales; family Viscaceae; genus Viscum; species Viscum album. The sequence goes on from OY728120.1 coordinate 2,132,097,572, forward strand.
ACACTTCCCAATACCTTCATTGATGCATAACTATAGATCAAAAACAATTATCCAATATAGGGTAGTGTTAGTAATAGATCACTAACCAACCTTCTCTTCATTTTCATGAAATTTTCTCCATATTCATCAGTATAAAGTAACTTAGACACCAACTATGATAACTGGGTTACTGGATTATATAGTCATGAAAAATAATTCACAACGAGTATAATATCCATGTAATCTAATAAAACTATGGATCTAATCTACAGTTATTTTTTATGTCCTATGTCCAATGACTTTCATCTTATAAATATCTACTAATATACCATAATTTTTTATCACATATCTGCATAATGATAATTTTTATAACAAGAAATCATCGTTCCGGAATTTTAAATATATTTTATCCTTCCTCAGGGTATTTTACACAATTCTCAAGTTACCATCATTCTTTTCCTTTTAGTTTTTTTTATATAATAATATCATCTATAAATACTAACAAAATTTCATCCAATTAATCTCTAAATAATCTATTCATTAAATACATGAAGATAGAGGGGGAATTAGTAAGCCTAAATACAATCACTCAAAATTTATAGTTTCTATTCCACATATAGAATGGTGTCTTAGGTATGTATTAACTTCTGTCCCTCAATTGATAAAATCCAAAATGAAGGTCAATCATGTAGTAGTATTAACCACCTTAAAGTTAATAAAAAATTCATCAATATGTAGAAAAAGATACTTATTCTTGATCATTAACTTGTTATGTTCATGATAATAAAAATAGAGTCAAATTGATTCATCTATCTTTTTAGAAAAACATTTTCACCCCACAGTGAAAGGCTTGTCCAAATGAATCCATTATCAAGATTCCTCTATAGTTTCTTCTTCAATTCCTATTACTCAATCAGTTTTATTTTATATGGAGTTTTTGAAATTGGTGTAGCATCATGTGTGGGTTCTATTGAAAACTCAACATAATGATTCATAAGAAGACTAGGAAACTATTATATAAAGACATCATCAAATCCCAGAAAAATTTCTATATCCTAAATGGTGAAATTTCCCCAACCATCTGAGATAAATACCCCTTATTAAATGGAGTCAAGATCCATAAAATTGAATTAATCTACATTTGAATATCATATTCATCCTCACATCAATAAATGATCAGAAGTTCATTCAAAATATGAAATGTGAATTACCATTCTTATAAATTGATTTGGGATATATATAAATAGAGCCAATATATTCCCAAAGTCACATCAAATTGAAATACCATGAGAAAAATAATAAGTTTTTGGATCATATTCTTGTAAACTTCAATCGAAGAAGAATCATGGTATTGAGATACAATCATTGCAACAATATATGTTTTCACTTATAATTCAATATTGAATCATTGAGGTGGATATGTGATACCCATAGAATATTATTCATATATAAAAGAGTTGTTAGAGACATAATTAAATATGTTAAGATCAGTTTTAGAGTGGATGGTAAGTGTACCATTCACTATGTAGTTCCCGTAACCCAAATCAGTATTTGTGATAACAAAAGAATTCCATTTATATTTGGGCTTAAGAGGTTACTTAATTTGATCATTATCATTAACCCTTAGATTCATGTACTAGTTATCATAATTAATATACTCATTTAATTTTAAACAATAGATTGTGGTTCATTCATTCTTTTGATATTTATATCCATATATATCAGTAGAAAACATCTTCTCATAAATTTTATAATCAATTAAGTGATTAAAATATTTATTGTAATTAAATAATACACTAGTTCCCTTAATAGAATTTCCTCCAGGTTTCATTCTATAAAACTTGCATAAAGTAAAACTCATCTTATTCAATCCTTAATTTTTGTTGTCAGAATTTAAATTGACTTACATCTTTATTTTCATATCAAAACAACGAGATCGATGGGTCACTCTGATCTACTATTATACCTTGAGATCACATTAAATGATTCCTTCATAGATACTAATGTATTTTTTTGGATAATACCATTAAAATACTTGGTATTATGTGAGTTAAAAATCAAATAACCTAGATTTTAGTTTGGATGATAATATTATAAGCAAACCTCAAAAGTCTTGTAAAATTTTCCTTATAGGTATGAGGGGATTCATCATTACATGACTTTAGTTCAAGTAATTCCTTATAAATTCTTATATAAAGAACATAAGGAATGTGCTTATTAAAAAATTACCACATATACTCATCCCACTCCATATAGTCAATTTCAAAAAAAATTACTCATTTTCACGATAAGAGTCCAAAATTGATCTACTTTTCCATCGAAATGATATATACACAGCATAATATTTTTTTCTCTAAGCGTCATAGAATAGAAAATATCATTTTAGTGGAATAGATCCATTTGTCAGTAAAAAGTATATTAGTGTACCCACTAAAAGAAGCCATATATTTCCTCATGAAGGACTCAATGAAATGGTGTTCCCTTATTTTGTCATTTTTTAGATTTACAAGATTCATAGCTTGATAAATCTATCTAGGAATAGAATCATGATTTTTCATTCTATCTCCCATAACATTCAGTTTCTTAGAGGTCCAATCCTTGAATTTTCTATCAAATTCAGTGTTAAAGGGCTTCCTCTTAGTTTTAACCATTTAATAAAAAACATAGTGTGATAAATAATAATTATAGTGAGAAATCAAATAATCATGAAAAATAATTTGTAAGATATCTAAATTATGACACCTTATATTTAATCTATAAAAGATTAGGATTATCTTAGGTAAATCATGGTCATTATCTATTCAAATCCTTTATAACAAATTATAAATAAAATATCAGTTAACATAAGAATATCCTTTGGGAGTGTCTATAATAGTGTGTAAAACCCCTGTAGTAGTCCCTGCCATCACAATATTGTACTCTCTAGGATTCCTCCTACATTGTTTTTTTTCTTGGGTCTAATTAAGAAACCATGTCAATTGATCTAAACCAATGGATATAAAATGGTTTTTGATGGAGAGGGGGACTCATGGTACTTATATTTCATGGATAAATCCCACCACACATAGATGTGGGACTAGAGAATATGTTTCATCGAGTGACACCCTTTGGTCACATCCTACCACCTTACATCCAAGCGTTTCGGTTATTGAACCCATGTACCAACCAACTAGAGCAAGTGTTTTATTTAAGGTGGGCACTATAATATCCCTCTAAAAACATTACCTTGGGACCTAGGTAGTACATGTATTTAATAATAGTTGTAGGACCCTGACAGTATTCTATACCATCATAATATTTTCATCTCTAGGATTCATCAGGAATGGTTTTTTTTTCTATGTTTTCCTCAAGGCATCACGTCAAATTATACTCACCCATGGCTAGAAAATCTCTTTTGATGGGGAGTGGGAATAATAGGACTTATATCCACTCCCAAACCCACCCAATCCTAATTGTGTATCTAGGGAATATATTCCACTTCGTTACACCCTATGGTCACACCATGACACACTACTCCCAATCAGATAGGCTATTAAGCTAGTGGAATGACCACATAGGGAATGTACTTCATTAAAGGTGGGATAGAATGGTGTTTTTTCTTAGTCCCACTACTCATGAACTGGTTATGATTATTTTAATGCCCAGTTCTTCCCTTTTTTAGATGTTACACATAGGTATATATGTTTCATAGCTACATCCACATGGATATATCCTGGTAGGGACTTATTTTATAAAAACATTGCACTCCTTTCTTTACCATAACCTAAGATGTTAACCTATAATTATAATTATACAAATTTTTTAAATTAAATTTCTGTTATCATACTCTCAGAAAATAACTAAACCATCCTCTATTTCCAATTGTTGTTCCTCAAACAATAGATACATAAATATTGAATAATTCTAGATAAATATTCAACTCATTTCAAAATAATACATGACCGGGACCATTAATATTTACTATATTTTGATAAGAGATACATATAAATATTATATCAATAAATATATAAAACAAATGTCAAAAAATATGTCTCATGTAGTGCGAATTATATACATACTATACATAATACCTTTCTTCATAACCTAGGGAATGGAAACATACGTTTTGGAGATCTAAGATTCTAATTAAGGGTAAAACCAAGGGATATTTTCCAATGATTATATGTAATATTAACATGAGAATAAATAAATCATAATATGAGATTAAAATATAAAAATTATTCCATTGAATTCATAAACCGTAGTTTGGGCATATGGATTTGGTAGTTTATATGTCATGAATCACTGAATAATCAATGATCATGATCTATGAAACCATATCAAAAGCATAAAAACATTTCAAGGAGAGTGTAATAAAATAATTTTCATAATAATAAACATAAAAATATTAGGTAATTTATACCCACAAATATGTTTTTCAAATTTTAATCTTTTGATAACCACCCATGTATCTGCTTTGATCTTGGGATAACCACCTATGTACCATCTTTTAGGCTTGGTATATTTTCTTATATAACCTTTGAGATCATAAAAAATTTCTAATTACCCAATCCATTGGAGGTGTTTAAGGGTTTCACCTTACACATTATCATAATTCATTTACATGTATTCTATAAGATCATGAAAATATTTATCATTTCAACAGAGCTTATCCTATGAAAAAATAATTATGTTCCATCAATATTTAATCATTATAATCATAGACCATCTATGAAATGAATAAATTTGGTATTATTGGATAATATCCTTAGTGAATCATTAGAAACATAAATGTATGTTTTTATAGATTAAAATACCATTAAAATAATGTTGGAATATTTTGGATTAAAATAACCTTTTCATTTTAAAATCATTTATTTAAAATAAAAAAATTGTAATATTACGAAAAATAATTATATTTTAAAATAACCCTTCAAACATTGAAATGATCCATCAAGTAACATAATAGTCATGATGATGGGAAAATTTTTCATACAATAAATGTGAAAAAATGATTTTGTTCACACCTTGGTAAAAAGTACCTCTTTATAAAAATGAAAAAACATATTCCTTTTAAACAATCATCTGGAAATTCATAAATTGGTAAAAGTGAATTTAATCAATTACTATAGAATATTAAATAATTTCATTAAAAATACCTACATAAAGTAAGGATGTGGTAGAAAACATTCATGGACATTTTAGAAAACAAAGTTGGTTTTTCTTAAAAACACTATTTTTTAATTATGATTACATAGAGAGGTATAAATGAAAGGAACCATGTAATTTACCAAAATAAACATAGGAAAAGAAAAAATAAAATATTTTTGTTAGATAGATCAGATAATTTCATTATAAAAGTTTTATGTATAAAAAATGTTGTAAAAATGATATTATAACATTAAACTCAAACCGCTTTTGTAAATTTTGAATCATAACCCCACGAAAGAAATTTATTCAAATTAAATATTAAATAGCATAAATATAAAGAGATTTGTGATGTAACATATCAAATGGTAAGTATATATATCACATGAATGAAATAAGTGGTGGATATGTTATATGTATCACACAACCAAAAGTGAGATGAGAAACCATTACTATAATCATATTCATACCTATAATACAACACATAGTTTATTTATGACATTTTATCACCTTCTAATTATTAATATTTCATTATCATTATTTCTGGTGTTAAATGATTCATTTTTTAGGTATGTTCTGATTTGGTAGTTATGGTCAGTACATCTTGAACATAGTGACATGTTATCAATAATAATAATAATGAAATAAATATCATATATATTAATTATATAAATATTTAATACAATATATAAAAATCATAGAATGAAGATTTGAATTACACTATTCACGGAGATAGTATTCTGTATGTATGCATAAATGTTGTTTTTATTTTATAATAAAAAGAATTAAATAATGATAAATAATATTTTATCATTAAGAATAATAATTATATCATATATATCATTTATATTTATTAAATCCATCATTATGTTCATTAATATGAGACAGTGATGGAATATGATTCATATTTCAATGTTCGGTGATTGTCTATACGTAATCATGAGCGAAAATTTCATTTATAATTTGATGGAAAGGATAAAGAAAATTATATTATAATAATTATTATAAAATGTAAGTATTTTTATTATATTGGATTAATTATGCTTGTATGGATACAATATATTTATAGGATTTATAATAATAAATAATAAATCACAAAATAGGGTAAAATGATTCCCTCTTCTTTGAGAGACCCCATTTGGGTTATACATTAATCCTTATTAGTATATTATTAAAATAATAATTGGTTACAAATTGTCACGACCCGTCCTCAGGGCCCGTGCTGTGACTACCCCAAGCCCGCCTTCCATAGGCCAGGGGCTGGCAACTAGCACCAAGGCGTAAATCCCGGTAAAAAGGGAAGGCATTGCCTTTGTAAAGTAAACAACCACCACAGAGTAAGAAAGCGGAAAAGTAAACACTAAGTAAAAACAGAGTAAAAATTAAGTGCGGAAAAGTAAATGGGCTAGTATACAAACCCAACTGAAAGTAAAGTTCACCTCGAAAGGAAAAACAGCAACTGTAAAGTAAAAGCTGCTACACCGAGCTGTCCACTGGAAATCCCACCTGAAGGGTGGGTACAGATAGCTCCAATGCTCCTCGGGTCCCACCGTCCGCTCCGAGCACGTCCCTCCCAGTGGTCCACCTCCAGGTACCGTCCTGCTCTGCAAGCCTCAACCACGATCAACGATGTCCATCGTCTGCAACCAACACAACGTAGTGTGGGCATAGCCCATGCAGGGGTGAGTATAACGATACTCAGTAGGGACCCCGAGACCCTCAAGGTCTCACTAAAACCAACAAGAATAACCACTAGAAGATCTCAACAGATAACCTCTACTTAGATATATGCCCATACATATACCTAAGTTATCAAGTAACCCATCTCAATCATGAGGCAAACACAAGGTCAAAAGTCTCAGCTCAAACCAGGATTTTCATCATTGAAACCGTAACTGCTGAAGAGCTCCGTCTCTGGAGTGTACAGTGGTCCTGTCACAACTCCAAGGTACTGCCCACTAACTTAATACTGTTGTAGTACTCCACCTATTGAGTATTGCGGGCCAGCCGCTACCACCAAGCGCTCTCATGTGCCGCTACAACCAAACGCACCACTGTCGTGGGTCTACCGCTACTACCAAGCGCTCCCATGTGCCACTACAACCAAGCGCACCTCTGTCGTGGGTATGCCGCTACAACCAAGCGCTCCCATGTGCCGCTACAACCAAACGCACCTCTATCGTGGGTCTGCCGCTACAACCAAGCGCTCCCATGTGCCGCTACAACCACGCGCACCTCTGTCGTGGGTCTGCCGCTACAACCAAGCGCTCCCATGTGCCACTACAACCAAGAGCACCTCTGTCGTGGGTCTGCCGCTACAACCAAGCGCTCCCATGTTCCGCTAAAACCAAGCCCACCTCTATCGTGGGTCTGCCGCTACAACCAAGCGCACCTCTGTAACACACTGAGTCGTTCGATCAGCAGTCGTCGGGTCTCAGTCAGCTACACGGTCTCCGTGCTCCGCCCTCTCGTCTCCGGGAGGGTCCGCTCCACAAGCTACTGGTCGATACTCCAAGTATCACAAAGTCCCGCAAGAAAGTATCTCAAAGGACCACCTCGTCATAGGGGTCTCAACACAACAGACGGCGCGTCAATCGGACGCCCGGTCTGTGAGTTATTAGCTTTTTCGTTCTAGGGGCCCGGTTGGTTTCGTGTGCGAACCAATCCGGCCGTAACTCAACTATACCCCAAAAACTCATAGGTTATACTCATAGGGACCGTTTTTCAACGTGATCACCAACGCCGCTGACGGTTCGTCAAACGGACGTCTGGTCTGAATGATATCAGTTTTTCCGTTCCAGGGGCCCGGTTGGATTTCAGTGCGATCCAACCCAGACACTATCCATCTGCATCCAAAACTCGGGCGGAGGATGCCAAAAGTTCCGTCTCATCAAGAGGAAAGCAACGAGATAGACTGCACGTCAATCGGACGCCCGGTCTGTGAGTTATTGGCTTTTTCGTTCCAGGAGCCCGGTTGGATTCGTGAGCGAACCAACCCGACCGCACTCCGACGACATCCCAACCTCGAGCGGAGTAAGCCAAAAGATCCGTATCACTTAGAGGAATTCAAAAAAGCTGATGGCATGCCAATCGGACATCCATAGCTCAAGATATGAACGTTTCCGCTCTGAGGGCCCGGTTGGTTTCTTGTACAAACCAACCCGGACGAACCCAAAGTATTCTGAAACCTTGAGTATGATAAACCGAAACGACCGTCTCGCTCCAAAGATTGTGTTGCCGCTGACGGCGAGTCGTTTGGAGGCCCTTATCTCATGTTACGAGCGTTTGAACGAAAGTCGTCCGAAGACGGGGGGTCCGGGCCCGGGCCGACCCGGCCCGACCCCCCCTGGTTGGCCCGAACCGGGTCGGGTCCGACCCGGTGGGCCCGGCCCGGCCCGGCCAGGGCCGGTCCGACTCGGCTCGGCCGAGCGGCCGAGCGGCCGACGCGGGGGAAATCCGCCGCCCCGCGTGACACCCCCGCGGCACCCGCGGGGTGTCGGCCAGATAGCCGGACGCGCCGCGTGACAACCCCGCGGCGCCCGCGGGGTGTCGCCCTGGACACCCGCGGGGTGTCACCCTGGACACCCGCGGCACCCGCGGGGTGTCGCCCTGGACACCCGCGGGGCACCGCCTGACAACCCCGCGGCACCGGCGGGGTGTCGCCCTGGACACCCGCGGGGTGCCGCGTGACCACCCCGCGGCACCCGCGGGGTGTCGCCCTGGACACCTGCGGGGTGTCGCCCTGGACATCCGCGGGGTGCCACCGCCTCCGGCCGCCGGCGCCGCCGCGCCAGCGACCCACGCCACCACCGGCTTCCGCGGGCCGCCGGAGTCGCTCCGGTGGCCCGTTTTCCTTCCTGTCTGCACCGTTGTTCCTCCCGGGTTCCGTTCTTTACTGCAGGATCATCAAACATCCGTTGCGGCATGTTCCATCGTCGGCCGTCAAATCCGCACAAAACGAAGAGCGGTGGAGGGTCGTCTGGCCGTGTTTGTTTGGCCCGCACCCTCCGCGTTAGAGATAATCAACGGGAGAAAATAAAATGTTCAACACATGAACCAACAATTTTAATAAAATAAAATTGTTTCTTTGATTCCGGTTCATTAATTTTTAAAGAATGTTCACGGGAATATAAGGAGGGATATTTCCAAAATATAAAATCCATACCTCGCTGGACGTCACGCATGAGCGTTCTTCACGGAAATTTCTCGTCGCGGAAGGTGGAGATCGTCGCGTCGTCGCGGAACACGACGTTGAGTTGGTGAACTCAACGCACCATGAAACAGCAGATTTAATTTAATTAATTAAATCCGTGTTTTGGTTAAGAACCACGAAGGAGATAAAAAGGAAGGTCCAAGACTCTTACCTCAATCAGCCGATCGAAGATCCGTCACGGAGGAAGAGACGTCGTAGAAGAACGTTGTCGGCATCGCGGATCACGGTGTCGCGTCATCGATTTCCGGGTTCGGCGTTCTTCGCGTTCTTCGCGAAGGAGGCTGAAGGTTCAAGGATCCTTTCTCAACGAGTAATCCTCCAAAAGAAAAAGTTTGGTCTTTTTTTATTATTATGCCAACACACGAAAAAGGGTAAGTAACGACCCATCAATTCGTTGAATTAATTCAACGAAAGAAACAGCTCATTTAATTTACGAAATAAACCGCCCAATTAAATGGTCTGTTAAGAATTTAGAAAACGCGTCCGTTGACTTTCATAATGACAGGTTTTCGCGGGTGCGTTACTTAGCGGAAAGAAACGGCGGGGCTCTTGTGGGCCCCACCTCACAAATATCCTACAAAGGGGGTAGGATATTTCTGGATAGCATCCCATCCGGTTCAACTCAGTTCAAGCCGCCTTTAAGTGGCTTCAAGTGGCTTAAGTGAAATAAAATTATGTTGTCGAAAAATTATTTTATTTCTTAACCTTAAGCCCGAAAATTAAAAACCACACCCGAGCAAACGCAACTCCGGAAGAGGCGTTTCTAAGAGAATATCGGCGCTGCGATTTCATCGGTGCCCTCAGAATTCGATTCCGGGCACCGGTTCAAAAGTTAGAAAAACTCGCTCGTCCGTTCACTGAAGGTACCCGAGCCAAACTTCGGAAAATGATTCTGGGCACACCAGGCCTCAGAATCAGGTGCCGTCAGAAACTGCGCTCTTGTAAAATTCCAAAGAAAAATAAGAAAAAAAATTTCCTTGAAATTTACGGGTCTTTACATTACTCCCACCATAGGGCTTTACGTCCCCGTAAAGCTTCAACACAAACTAGGGATACAAAGGCAGTACTGAGCACACATCTGAGCCTTCCGCTCCAATGTGCTCACCTGAACCTTCTCTATCGTGGCCCAGACCACCTCTGGTCCCACTAGAGCTGCTATGATTTCTTCCTTGCTGGTAAGAGAAATCTGGTCTCATCCCCTGGATGAACCACGTTCTTTTCCTAATACTATCAAACCCGACATGGATGATACTAACCCATACCAAGGATGACGTCGTAAGGCCTTGATGCTACTACAAAGTGATCCAACCATTACTCTCTCCTCCAAGGGTTGAGTCATACTGTCGGCATCAGTGTGTGGTAACTAGGTCTCTTCCAGTAGATACTTTTCAAGTGAGGGTCAAGTCAACGGTCTAAACCGGAACCTCTTAGTAACAACACAAGAGAGGACAGGGAAGTAAATTCCACAAGAAAAGGTGTCTTTTATTACTGCAGCTCATGTAAAAAAGACACAAAGCATCTACAAACATACATCAACAAAACTAGAAGCAACATGAACAAAAGTCTCCAGGTCTGGAGCTAGTCCCGCTCCTGTCCATCTGCTCCCAGAGCCCCGTGATCGTAGGCCTCAACTGCCTGAAGATGAGCTCTCCCATGTCCTCCTGTCCCCTATGGTCGGGGTGGACCGCCTGGTGGTGGTGGTGGAAACACCCCGAAGCGCCGTCCACCTCCAACTGCACGGCCAACTCCCCTGTCATGGCCGCCTGCTCCTTGCGGCCCGCCCTGATCGAACCTCTGCCTCTGCCTGGGGGGTCCTTCGTTAGTCTGCTGGTCATCCGTATGGCGGGTCGGACAGTCACGAGCCATGTGACCAACCCCGCCGTAGGAGTAACACTGCCCTCTCATGGCAAGTCGTTGCCCACCCCGAGTGCCTCGCGAAAACGATCCAGAGTCATGCTGTCGACCACCTGTAGGTCCAGTCCTCTTGGACCCCTGCGCCATCCGTCTACTGCCCACTGCAGAAGACTCTGTCGCATGCCAGTAAGTGGTGGGTCCTGCTGCTGGAGACTGCTCAGCAAGGAAACTCTCTACTAAGAGGGCTCACTCCAACACCCCTTCCTGAGTCGGAATGTTGATGGAGATCATCGAAGCCCTGATATCATGCCTCAGTCCCTTCTCGAAGGTCCGGGCCCGGAAGAACGGGTCCCGTACCATATCTGTGGAGTAGCGAGAGAGATCAGTAAATCTCGCCGAGTACTGGGCCACTGACATGCTGCCCTGCTGCAACTGTAGTAGATTCTGGATGTGCACCGCTCGGAGGGTAGCTGGGAAGAACTCGGAGCGAAAGATGCTCTCAAAGTCTCTCCAGAGGAGAGACGCCTCATCGTGCACCTGGAGCATCAAGCTCCACCATCTTCCTGCTGCCGCGTGTAGGAGACTCGCTGCGAGGATCACCATGAGGTCTGATGGTGTCCTCACTAATCTGAAAACCCGAACAACTGCCTCCAGCCAGTCCTCGGTGGCCTGAGGGTCTGTCTCCCCGCAGAACCTGGGCGGTCGCTGGCGCTGGAACTCATGCAGTGCACTAAGGCGACGTGCATCGTCAGCGGCTGGGGCTGGTAGCATCGGTGCCTCGGCGGGTATAGGTACCACCAGTGCCTCAGCTGTCAAAGGGCCCTGTACCGAGTCATCGACGCTCGGTGGGCTCTCGCCACGCACATCGCTCGGAATCCTAGCTGGTTGTCGTCGTGGGGACATCCTAAAGAAGAAACAAGTGTGCCATGGTCAGGACAGCATACCTAGTGAGCTGACACAAGTAATCACAAAGAAAACATGAAACACACATGCAATCAATGTTTTCGTGAATTAAGTCGAAAATCAGAAGTCATGGTCCTGGTGTACGGATACGTCAGCCACCGCACCAACACTGGACTCCCTGGACTGATAACCACACCCAATACACAAAACACTATTACTTCATATAGAAGAAAGATCAGAGTCTGCAGTAGAACCGACCACCTTTGATACCAATTTGTCACGACCCGTCCTCGGGGCCCGTGCCATGACTATCCCAAACCCGCCTTCCATAGGCCAGGGGCTGGGGACTAGCACCAAGGCGTAAATCCCGGTAAAAAGGGAAGGCATTGTCTTTGTAAAGTAAACAAGCATCATAGAGTAAGTAAGCGGAAAAGTAAACACTAATTAAAAACAGAGTACAACTGAAGTGCGGAAAAGTAAATGGGCAAGTATACAAACCAAACTGAAAGTAAAGTACCACTCGAAAGGGAAAACAACAACTGTAAAGTAAAAGCCGCTACACCGAGTTGTCCACTGGAAATCCCACCTGAAGGGTGGGTACAGATAGCTCCAATGCTCCTCGGGTCCCACCATCTGCTCCGAGCACGTCCCGCCCAGTGGTCCACCTCCAGGTACCGTCCTGCTCTGCAAGCCCCAGCCACGATCAACGATGTCCGTCGTCTGCAACCAACACAACGTTGTGCGGGCATAGCCCGTGCAGGGGTGAGTATAATGATACTCAGTAGGGACCCCGAGACCCTCAAGGTCTCACTAAAACCAACAAGAATAACCACAAGAAGATCTCAACAGATAAACTCTACTTAGATATATTCCCATACATATACCTAAGTTATCAAGTAACTCATCTCAATCATGAGTCAAACACAAGGTCAAAGTCTCAGCTCAAACCAGGATTTTCATCATTGAACCGTAACTGCTGAAGAGCTCCGTCTCTGGAGTGTACAGTGGTCCTGTCACAACTCCAAGGTACTGCCCACTAACTTAAGACTACTGTAGTACTCCACCTATTGAGTATTGCGGGCCAGCCGCTACCACCAAGCGCTCTCATGTGCCGCTACAACCAAGCGCACCACTGTCGTGGGTCTGCCGCTACAACCAAGCGCCCGCATGTGCCGCTACAACCAAGCGCACCTCTGTCGTGGGTATGCCGCTACAACCAAGCGCTCCCATGTGCCGCTACAACCAAGCGCACCTCTGTCGTGGGTCTGCCGCTACAACCAAGCGCTCCCATGTGCCGCTACAACCAAGCGCACCTCTGTCGTGGGTCTGCCGCTACAACCAAGCGCTCCCATGTGCCGTTACAACCAAGCGCACCTCTATCGTGGGTCTGCCGCTACAACCAAGCGCTCCCATGTTCCACTACAACCAAGCGCACCTCTGTCGTGGGTCTGCCTCTACAACCAAGCGCACCTCTGTAACACACCGAGTCGTTCGATCAGCAGTCGTCGGGTCTCAGTCAGCTACACGGTCTCTGTGCTCCGCCCGCTCGTCTCCGGGAGGGTCCGCTCCACGAGCTACTGGTCGATACTCCAAGTATCACAAAGTCCCGCAAGGAAGTATCTCAAAGGACCACCTCGTCATAGTGGTCTCAACACAACAGACGGCGCATCAATCGGACGCCCGGTCTGTGAGTTATTAGCCTTTTCGTCCCAGGGGCCCGGTTGGTTTCGTGTGCAAACCAATCCGGCCGTAACTCAACTATACCCCGAACACTCATAGGTTATACTCATAGGGCATACTCATAGGGACCGTTTTTCAACGTGATCACCAACGCCGCTGACGGTTCGTCAAACGGACGTCTGGTCCGAAAGATATCAGCTTTTCCGTTCTAGGGGCCCGGTTGGATTTTAGTGCGATCCAACCCGGACACTATCCATCTACATCCAAAACTCGGGCGGAGGATGCCAAAAGTTCCGTCTCATCAAGAGGAAAGCAACGAGATAGACTGTGTGTCAATCGGACGCCCGGTCTGTGAGTTATTAGCTTTTTCGTTCCAGGCGCCCGGTTGGATTCGTGAGCGAACCAACCCGGCCGCACTCCGACGACATCCCAACCTCGAGCGGAGTAAGCCAAAAGATCCGTCTCACTTAGAGGAATTCAAAAAGGCTGATGGCACGCCAATCGGACGTCCATAGCTCAAGATATGAACGTTTCCACTCCAAGGGCCCGGTTGGTTTCTTGTACGAACCAACCCGGACGAACTCAAAGTATTCCGAAACCTTGAGTGCGATAAACCGAAACGACCGTCTCGCTTCAAAGATTGCATTGCCGCTGATGGCAAGTAGTTTGGAGGCTCGTAGCTCAAGTTACGGGCATTTGAACGAAATTCATCCGAAGACGGGGGGTCCGGGCCCGGGCCGACCAGGCCCGACCCCCCCTGGTTGGCCCGAACCGGGTCGGGTCCGACCCGGTTGGCCCGGCCCGGCCCGGCCAGGGCCGGTCCGGCTCGGCTCGGCCGAGCGGCCGAGCGGCCGACGCGGGGGAATGCCGCCGCCCCGCGTGACACCCCCGCGGCACCCGCGGGGTGTCGGCCAGATAGCCGGACGCGCCGCGTGACAACCTCGCGGCGCCCGCGGGGTGTCGCCCTGGACACCCGCGGGGTGTCACCCTGGACACCCGCGGCACCCGCGGGGTGTCGCCCTGGACACCCGCGGGGCACCGCCTGACAACCCCGCGGCACCGGCGGGGTGTCGCCCAGGACACCCGCGGGGGGTCGCCCTGGACACCCGCTGGGCGCTGCCTGACAACCCCACGGCACCGGCGGGGTGTCGCCCTGGACACCCGCGGGGTGCCGCGTGACAACCCCGCGGCACCCGCGGGGTGTCGCCCTGGACACCCGCGAGGTGTCGCCCCGGACACCCGCGGGGCGCCGCCTGACAACCCCGCGACACCGGCGGGGTGTCGCCCTGGACACCCGCGGGGTGCCGCGTGACAACCCCACGGCACCCACGGGGTGTCGCCCTAGACACCAGCGGGGTGCCACCACCTCCGGCCGCCGGCGCCGCCGCGCCGGCGACCCGCGCCACCACCGGCTTCCGCGGGCCGCCGGAGTCGCTCCGGTGGCCCGTTTTCCTTCCCGTCTGCGCCGTTGTTCCTCCCGGGTTCCGTTATTTACTGCGGGATCATCAAACATCCGTTGCGGCACGTTCCATCGTCGCCCGTCAAATCCGCACAAAACGAAGAACGACGGAGGGTCGTCGGGCCGTGTTCGTTTGGCTCGCACCCTCCGCGTTAGAGATAATCAACGGGAGAAAATAAAATGTTCAACACATGAACCAACAATTTTAATAAAATAAAATTGTTTCTTTGATTCCGGTTCATTAATTTTTAAAGAATGTTCACGGAAATATAAGGAGGGGAATTTCCAAAATATAAAATCCCTACCTCGCTGGACGTCGCGCGTGAGCGTTCTTCGCGGAAATTTCTCGTCGCGGAAGGTGGAGATCGTCGCGTCGTCGCGGAACACGGCGTTGAGTCGGCGAACTCAACGCACCATGAAACAGCAGATTTAATTTAATTAATTAAATCCGTGTTTTGGTTAAGAACCACGAAGGAGATAAAAAGGAATGTCTGAGACTCTTACCTCAAGCAGCCGATCGAAGATCCGTCGTGGAGGAAGAGACGTCGCAGAAGAAAGTTGTCGGCATCGCGGATCACGGCGTCGCGTCGTCGATTTCCGGGTTCGGCATTCTTCGCGTTCTTCGCGTTCTTCGCGTTATTCGTGAAGGAGGCTGAAGGTTCAAGGATCCTTTCTCAACGGGTAATCCTCCAAAAGAAAAAGGTTGGTCTTATTTTATTATTATGCCAACACACGAAAAAGGGTAAGTAACGACCCATCAATTCGTTGAATTAATTCAACGAAAGAAACAGATCATTTAATTTACAAAATAAACCGCCCAATTAAATGGTCTTTTAAGAATTTAGAAAACGCGTCAGTTGACTTTCATAATGACTGGTTTTCGCGGGTGCGTTACTTAGCGGAAAGAAACGGTGGGGCTCGTGCGGGCCCCACCTCACAAATATCCTACAAAGGGGGTAGGATATTTCTGGATAGTATCCCATCCGGTTCAACTCAGTTCAAGCTGCCTTTAAGTGGCTTCAAGTGGCTTAAGTGAAATAAAATTAAGTTGTCAAAAAATTATTTTATTTCTTAACCTTATGCCCGAAAATTAAAAACCACACCCGAGCAAACGCAACTCCGGAAGAGGCGTTTCTAAGCAAATATCGGTGCTGTGATTTCATCAGTGCCCTCAGAATTCGATTCCGGGCACCGGTTCAAAAGTTAGAAAAACTCGCTCGTCCGTTCACTGAACGTACCCGAGCCAAACTTCGGAAAATGATTCCGGGCACACCAGGCCTCGGAATCAGGTGCCGTCAGAAACTGCGCTCTTGTAAAATTCCAAAGAAAAATAAGAAAAAAAAATTCCTTGAAATTTATGGGTCTTTACACAAATAATGAAGGTTATAAATGATGTATTTTTTTATATGGATTAATTTCAAAATTTTCTCAATTATTTTGAATAAGGGAGGATAAGAGGTTCCTCTTTATGAGTGAGGTGAGGGACACACATGGAATTACATACAATATTTTATAAATATGATGTTACTTTGGTGTGAAATATGAAGAAAATGGATAATTATTCAATGATAGTATCTTATAATGTCAAAACTATCTTCATACATTAATAAAATAAAGATTAAGTGACATTTTTACCCTTACCACTTAGTTTAACCCCCATTGTAAAATAATTTTAAACCTAACCATGGAAACAAATTTTTATTGTTTTTACAATTCATTATGAAAAAAATTAATTTTTCCATGATTAAAAAAATTGGAATAGGAAGCTTAAAATATTTAATATGTTTTATAAAATTCTATCTATATAATTGGTGAAAATTAATTCAAAAATAATTTCATAAAAATATATGAAAACCATTTTCCTAAAAAATGAATTTTTTATCATAGAAATGGATTTACATTAGTTAATTTCTTGTAAAACTTATTATATGAATATTAAATTTTTATTGGTTATTTATTATATATATTTCATTATAATCATTAATTAATGATGATTTATATTTTTTTGGATTAAAACACATTTTTTCATAAAAATAGTTTTTTGAAAATTAAATGATTATAACTATAAAATATTTTATCTCCATTTGTAACCATCATTTAACTAATTTGTGAATTATTATTCCAAATTTACCAATAAATTCTATTAAAATAACTTTTAAAATGTAAAAAAAATATTTTTTTATATAAAAATTCATAACACTAAAAAATAATTTTCATCATAAAAATTGGTCTTTTAACCATGAAATGATTTTATTAAAAGATTATGATTATTTATTCATGACTAATACAAAAAATTTAATTAAGGATAAAATTCTATATATATTTTTCGTAATGTGGATTCTCTTATTCATACTCTCCAAGCCAATGAATATGTTATAATGGTTATAATTTATCATAGTTCATTTAGACACAGGGTTGTGTGTTATACAAGCTATAAAATAAGTAAAATTTATTTCAAATAATTACATATAAAATATATGATTATTAACATTTAAAAATTTGATAAAATATTTATGAAAAAATTTATAAAATGGTAAATCAAACATACAATTTTTTATTCATGAATTATGGACTTTCCATGAAAATTAATTACAAAAAGTTTAATTTTTTTCCCAATATTGACTTATCATGAACCAACCTGGGTCATCCCACTATCCGAAACATGTTTCAAACGATGAGATACCTAATGCACATTCTTTATCACCCTTAGCTAATAAAAAACCCCTTGTGAATAAAATTTGATCATGGGGTAATAATCATTCACATTAAATAAATTAAAACAAGACATAAAAAATCTTCTAAGATTCCATCATAATCCATATAAATGTTGTAAATTTATGTTAAACCAAATAAGTAGTTTAAAATAAAATTAAACATTTTAAAGAGGGTTATTTATAAAAATAATCCCTTTTATCACTCTCCAATTAATACCATATAAAAAACATATTTATTCTACTTCTATAATTCCACATGAAAGCACTCAACCCATAAGCATAATTTAAAGAAATTAAGGATTATTTACCTGATGTGATAAAGAAACTAATTTTTTTTGGAAGTCATCCATACGACAATCTGAATCACTATCTGGTATTGAAATATAAAACACTCCAAGAGGGACCAATGGATAAATCAAAACATAAAACTATGTTATTAATATATGTGTGACTATAAAAAATCTCAGTGGGTTCCTTGACACATGCATTCCCCGTTAATTAAAAATTCATTTTCATGTAATTTCAACAATATAATAGAAAATACGTATTTAGATTTTTATTAAAACAAAATATAACATCATCAACCTTTTGATATTTCCTTGTCTTTTTCTTTTAAATGAAAATATTCACCCAAAGAACATTCAACAAAACTAAACTAATTTTATTGAAAACCCCATTTGAAACCCACTTTATAAACCATTTTAGTCAAAATATCTTTTAAATTTTATTGGAAACAAATTAAATTGGTTATAAAGAACCAAGAACAAAAATAAATAACAGGTGAGCATAAATTAAATACAATCCAGGGAATGGAAATAAATAAACAATCACCATAAATAATAGGCATATAAGAGTAAGTACGAAGGTGAAATTATATTAAAAATATGTATAAGGATTAATACTAGGATCCATTTCCTCTTTGTGGTTTAACCATAAAAACTATTCTCATTCATTATAAATTGGATAGGATGAATCCATAATTTTAGCAATAACTACATCCATATGATTATGTTGTTTCATTAGTATTGTTTCATTGACCAAAGGCTTTATTGGGTAAAACTTTTACAAGTTTAATTGCCTTATCGATCACCCATAAGTACCCAAGGATCCCATTTTATAACCTCTTTTAATTAAACTCAGTGAAAACCATTCCACCTGTAAAATAATTAATGTCTCTTTAATCCATTTCTTTTCTTAAAACAAGTTAACTATTTAACATACCCGTAAGGCATATATTCAACCATAAATTCCATCATAGAAAAGATTTAATTATTTAAATCGCCCTTTATAAAACATAGTGATCATGGTAAAACATACCAATCAGGAAATTATAACATATTATTGAAACCCACAACTTTTTTCAAAACCTAATTTGATAACCTAATTAAAATTATTATTATTTTCTACTTAGTATACCCATATGAATTTACACATGAACACGCACACACACACAAATATATATATGTCTCTAGATTTCATAATTCAAATATTATAATTTCATTTTTTATATATACTTGTATATATGAATATAACCACAATATACATCAAAAATCATTTTCAAACCTAAAATTTTATTCCACCCCAATAATGAATTTTTTTATTATTTTTAATTTCAAGTGTTAATTGAAATTACCAGAAATAATTAATTAAAAATTAATATTTTATTTTGAAAACCAAAATGATTTTTCAAAAATTATAATCTATATGTAAGGGTTATTCGGGAAAATTTTATTCATAATGTGTGAATGTTTAAGGAAATAAATATTTGAACCATTATATAAAATACGATGGTCCTTATTTTCAATGAAATAAATTGAAATTTTATTTTACCCTTATAAATTACATAATAATTTAAAAAACTATCATTAGGCATCATGAAAATTAATTAAATATAAAAATCAACAATGATTCTAAAATTAAAAGTTGATCATGGGGAAAACATATCTATTAATCAATCATTCCAATAAATGGAATCAAGAAACAATATATAACGGCCTAATAAATCTCTATTAGGGAAATAGAAACATTTAAATGTTATCATACACTTTTGGTGTAAGAAAAAAAATCAGTAAATGATACACCCCAAGGATTGGCCAAAATGAGACACTGTGAGGCGAGGAATAATGGAGGATGATAAAGGGGATGAGGGATGGGATGTATATGGGGAATCCCAAACCAAGAGATATCACATTTTAATTTGAAAATAGAGGATGATAGAGGATGTGGATGTTCAAATTCTGAGGAAGGGGGATCAGCCAAGAATCATAAGAGGGGTAGGATAAGGAGGGGGGTCTGATTTAGGGTAAAAAGGGAGTTGGATGTAAAAGCCTAATTTTTATGATTCTCTGTTCATTAAATGATTTGGCCACTTGGTTTTACAATCTATTCACTAACCATCTGCTCCCTCACTATGTTTTTAGGGAACCCACATTGCTGGGATACATTGATTGGAAAAATATGTTCCAACCATGAAAATATAAACTGTAAACTACAAACCAAAATTACATTACATCCACATGATTTTTACTGACTCAGTGGGATAAAAATGAACCATGCACTACATTTCCATAATTTTAATTTTTTTATAGAGACCCAGCCCAAAAATAATGGAGAAAATGGTAGTATCATAAGTAAATAATGAAAATAAAAATTGTGATGTGATATTTCTCTAGATCATAAAACATTATGCCACAAAAATGTCGCTATGATTAAATAAAATAAATTATGGGAAAAATTAAATTAAAAATAATGATTCATTATGAAATAATAACCAACCCAATTAAAACCAAACTAATCCAACACTCTATATGAATCTCAAAAACAGAAAAACATTTTTAATTCACACGGAAAAAATAACACCTAACTAATTCTATAAAGAGATTAATAATGTAGACCATAGTGGGTGTCCCCACCTTTTTTCAAAACTCTATATCATGGATGATGTAAAATGCAATGAAAATCATTATAGAATCTAGAAAACACCCTAAAAACAACAATTGAATAGACAACAAAATTATTAATCCAATATGAATTTTTAGTCTATCAACATAAATATTTACCCTATAAATAAACACAACACATCAAGAATTCTAAAAGAGAATACAACCCTATAAGTAGTCTAAAATCCCATGATAATAACCATTAATCGAATCATTGACATCCTAATAACCAAAAACAAAATAGGGAGGAGGTGTTAAAAATGATAATTCCCATTTTATCACATAGGCTCAAACCGTGGGTGAAAGAACAAGGGTATCCTAGGATAGAATATAATGGAGACCTGCTATAGTGACCCCAGAAAATAAAATCAACCCAAATCAATTTGAAAAACCTACTAGTCCATAATCCATCTTGGACACTCGACGAACTCACCCAAGATTTTCCCATGCCCAAAAATTTTAAATGAAATACCAATGGAACCACATATAAAAAAATCCTCAAAATCTCAACCACATCAATAGAAAATAAGAAAATAATCAAGTGACGCCATACACAAAGAAACTGATAAGAAGATTAAGAGTTTACAACTAATTAGTATCAAACTATGACAAAACTAACTAAAAACCAACAAGTTGTGATATCCTAGACCGGAAAAAACGCAAGAATTTTCTCAGATTCTTGTATTAAATAGAAAATAAAATAGGCGATACAATTTATCAAAATCAAATAAAATCCACCCTTATCCAAAATCAAATCTCCATGTTGAATAAAAAATTAGAAAAATAAATAAAAAACACGTAGGGAAATAAAAACACTAAACAATTAAAAAACCTCTTATTAAACCATTTTGAATACCCATATACTACATGAATTCTAAAATCATCACATAAAATCTAATTTTAAATCATTCATTCTATTTATTAAAATAAGTTTTAAATAACCTAGAAATCAATTTCATTTAAATTTGTTCTATAATTTTTTTTTATTTCAAAATGAATTTTTATTACTTGAAAGATGGTCCATCCAAAAAAAGCTGAAGAAGTCCATTCACAAAATAATTACTTGTTAAAAAACCTAGTAAATAAATTCAAAGATAAATGTCACCACTTAAAATCATTTTAAAATATATATTTACATTTTAGAATATTATAATAATAATTGGAATCAATTAAAAAATACAACTAGTTCCTTTATTAAAATAATTCAATCACATTTAAACATTATTGTCAATTTGTTCATTTTATAAAACCCCTATATCAAGCCTAAAACATCAATTTCAAATTGAATTTATCACAATAAATTAAAATTTAAAAATTTCAAAAACTAAAATCATTATTCTATTTAAAACCAAACTTCATATCACTACATATCAATCCAAATATAATCAATAAAATCACATAATATAACAACTCTCTTGGAGGGACTAGTGGTTATTCATGATTTGACCACATGGTTTAGAGTACCAGGAAACAATAATTAAACCACTAATATAATTAATATTAAACCAAGAACTCGAGTTCCACTTGAATATATAGGCTATGAAAACTCATTATGATACACTATTTCACCTCCCATTTTGATCCCCCCAAAAACTTTATAAATCCATTAAATATTCATTAAACTATTATCATTAACCTAAAATCTTTATGTTTGAGTAAAAATAAATCTTATAATAAACATTAAAATATCGATTTCTCATGGTAACTCTGTTTACATCACATGAATTGGCGATCAGGCACCAACCCATGACCTACCTCCTAATCCACAATTATTTAACATCAATATACCCAAGACCTGAAATAACAATGGCTAATTTGAAGAATAATCCCTATTGGAAACCTAGTATCTCATACCATTTTTCAAAAGCCATGTATTCCTTTCTGGGAACACCCAATTCAACCCTTGACATAACTGAGGTGTGTTCCTGATCACCCTGGGATGGTGCTAGCCTTAAATATTATCAAATAAAAGCTAGTGAGAATGATTTCAGAAATAAAATAGATTAAAACAAGTAGTAGAAATTTTAATAATATTTCAACATGAAAAATCAATAATTCAGACACCTATAACAAACCAAATAAGTAGTTAAAAATCAATAAAAAAAATTTAAATACACATGAGTTATAAAAATAGTGTCTTGGCTCACTCTCCAATGCCCACCATAAAACCAACCCCCTATATTCTACTTCCTTAAATACACATGAATGTAAACCACCCATTTTATAACTAAAAGTTAGAATGTATTATTTGTATTATTTCATAAGGAAACTAACATAAAAAAATAAACAATCAACTCACCTTCATATTACTCTATGAGTAACTATCTAGGATTGAAATATAAAATACTCCAAGTAAGACCGAAGTATTAATGAGAAGTTAAAACTAATAAAAATGTATTGGAATGGGAATAAAATTTCACATTAGGTCACCACCATCTATACCATATAGTTACACATTTAATTAAAGAGAAATTTTCATTCCAATTATAAAATATAATAAAAAATATTTTTTTTATTTTATAGGAAAAACCAATATCAATCCATTTGAACTTTTTAAAATCATTTTTCTTTTTCTTCTAAATAGAAACAATCACATAGAAAAAATTTCATCATCCTGCACAACTGTTGTTGAAAACACCATTTGAAAACAACTTTCCAAACCATTTGGAAGACAAAAAAATTAAATAATCATTCAAGAACTAAGAACCGTATTTGATAAAAATTTAGTATATCATAAATAAAAACCATTAATGTTAATAACTAACAATTCATGATAAAGAATAGGCATATCATAGAAAACCCAACAAATTAATATTATTTTATCTAATATATAGTCCTTATATTAAAATAATCATACTCTTAGTGATCAAATCGTACATAAATATTCCAATGCATAAGTTGTTGGAGAGGATGAATCCAAAGTTCCAGAAGTAAACCAATTCATATAATTATTTTATTTATTTAGTTATCAGTCCCATACCAAATGCTAGTGATATGTGACCTTTACCTAGCATACATTTCCTTGTTATCCCACCAAAATACATTGGGTTTACTTATGTTAACCTCTTTAAACCAACTCATATCAAAGAATTACACATATCAATTATGCATGTCTCTTTAATCCATTTCATTTCCCAAAATAATAGATAATATTTAAAATACCAACATGGAATACAATCACCTACCAATTATATTATACAGTATTTTTAATTATTTAAATCTCCTTTTATAAAATATATCAATGAAGGTAAAATAATTCAATCATTGCATTATATTTTATTTTGGAATCATGCATAAAGATATTATTTAAAGCCATGTTTCATAACCCATTTTAAATTCTTATGATTTCCCCATCATTATACGCTTATTCATTTCCACACAAACACACACATAGATAGATGTATATGTGTGTGTGTGTGTGTCTCATTTCCTAAGTTCACATATTTTGATGTCATTTTATATATATATATATATATACCTATATATGTAAATAAGAACCAAATGCATAAAAATTCATTCACAACCCTCACATCTCAAAACCAATTTTCAATAATTTTATTAACACTTAAAATTTAACATATCACATGAAATCCCAAGTAAACCTTAAGAGTCAATTAAAAATACACCTATAAAAGAAAACTACTTTTAGAAAACATAATTAACTGATAAGTGTCATTAGAGCGATCTTTAAAACATAAGTTGGGCATAGTTACGGAAAATTATATATAAACCATTATCAATAATAGAAATATCCTTCATTTTCCATTAAAATCATGTTGAAATATGATTTTAACCATAGAATTTCTAAGAAAATATACAACATTTTCATTAAGAATAAATAATATTATTTTAAAATCAAAAAAAAATAATGTTCAAAATTTAAAAAAAAAATTAAACACGGAGAAAACATAACTATAACTCACTTCATTTAATAACAAGTGTCTAAAACCAATGCAGCCAAGTCCAAGAAACTTCTATATGGGAATGATGAATGTGGAAAGGATATCTTACTTCCAAGTTGTAATAAAACTTAAAAAATTATCCGACCCTAAACCCTATGGCTCATCCAAAATGTGATGTAGAATGGAGGAAGAAGAATGTAGAAAGAGGAAGAAGATGAAGAAGGATAAAGAGGGGGAGAATTACTAACCAAGATAGATCACACTCTAAATCACTAAGAAAGAACGTTGGAGGATGGGGATTGTGCACTAGGGAAGGGGGATGAGTCGAGGGGTATGAGACAGAGAGGGTAAGGAGGGAGGTGTCTGATTTTGGTTGAAAAGGGATAGTGGAAAAAATATAAAAACCATGTATTTAAAATTCTATCATCATCACCTGGTTTGTGTGCATGATTGGATAAATCATGAACAGAATGTGCACCCATTCACTGGGTGTTTAATGCACCCATAGGGGTTGGTCGCATGGTTGGGAAAACTATGTTCCAACAAAGAAAATATTTTATGTTAACTGTATACCCTAATCTCTCAGCTTTCATATTACTAGTTTAAATAGTTCAAGAAAACCATGCTGCTTTCAATGAATTCAAAAAAAAAATTATTTTTGATAGAGTCTCGACCCAAAACCAAAGGAGAAAAGTATAGAATAGAAAAAATTGAAAATGAAATTAGAGGTGTGATGGGACTTGTTCATATTTCCATTATATGGAAAAAGTTTTAATTATATTACATTAAAATAACTATAAACCATTTTTATTCCAATTATGTAAACAATTTTCACAATATAAATATCACTTAATTAATATTATTAAACAATGATCATATAAATTATTAAAAAAAATTATTGTGGTTTAAATAATTTTCTCAAATAAGATATTTTAATTTTAACAGTTCAAATTAGTAATTAAGAATAAAAATTAATATTAAATATAAACTCCTTTATATTTTGAAATATTTTTTAATATATAAACACTTTAATATTAAGATTATATTTCCTATAAAATCAATTTATATCCAAATTATAAGTCATTTGATATAGCATCAAAAGTTATTTCAATATAAACAATTAATATTATGGGATATTTATTTATTAAAGGTTTATAAAAATTACACGTATAAATTACAAACACTTAATAATTATTTATTTCATAAAGATTTTATAAACTGATTAAATATCCCCAAATAACTTCTATCCATTATTCATAAACAACTTATAAATTATTAAATTAAATAATTAATTAATAAGTATAAAAAATAAAATAACAATCCTACAATATTGTAAATAACAATATCAATTATATTATAGTATGTTATTGATAATCCATCACATATAAAACATCATTTAGCACTATTTATCATACTCTATGGTTGATAATGAAACTTACTTTCAGTCAGCGTGCCTATGTAGAAATAATCTCTAGAACTCAAAAATCTCTGCATATAATATATGGCTTATATAACAATAACATATGATGTGAGAAACATTGTATAATTAACGTATAATGCATTTCTATAATGATATTACAATAATATCTAGTATATGATTAACACACCAAAGAGTTTATTTTATGACAATATGCAATATCATGGGTACGATGTGTTGCTTTATTTTCTATATTTTTAACAATACTATTTCCACACATGGTATCATATATTATATGTTACGATACATATAACAAAAAATGATTTAAAATTATTCTCCCCATATGAAATTCTATATCATAGAAACCTTGTAGCATCATGCGACATTACATGTCACAAAAATAATAATATGAAAAAATATCAATAATATTTTATGATATAGAAATCAACACCAATATGGTATCCGAATTTATACATTTCAAACCATATTTTGTGAATCAAAGTAAATGCTAACTATCTAAAACCACTTATGTCTGTCTATGGACCTATTAGTATAACAACACAAACTATTATAAATAAAATTCCAAATTTATTTTAATTAAAATGACCAATTACATAGTATGGTTATTGAAAACACATGCACTCCTTCATATTTTTTATATCCTATCGGATTTCAAATTTCATTAAGAATAATTAATGTATATAATATTTTAATTTAGAAGTGATCACATGATTATTATAAATATAGGGTTTAAACAAATCAAATTGACACAGACAAAGGAAGTGATAGCCTCAATCAGTAGGATAATGCCCTATGAATACCATTTATTAGATCTTATGAGGGATATATCATCATTGGGATTCTCCCATTACCAAGTACAATATATGATCTAACAACTTAAGCGTGAGAAAATCCATTTATGGGATAAGTTCATGCTCATCGAGATCATGTCCCAAACCATGTATGCCAAACCACCCATGAATGTCTCAACGTCACACACCTTAATCATAAGGAATTTACTATTGTATTAAAGGTATATTTATAAATTACCTAGTAATATGAGTATGTATATTATTTTTTATAGAATAATGAATATATTTTCATTCTTCATTTTTAATTTATAAATGATTTTTATTTTGATATAATAAATAACAAACTCTATTTTTATGTAATATTCAAATTCAATTAAAGAATTTATTTTGATGAATGAATGGATTTTTAAATTAAATAATTTTTTAATAAAATATTATTATGAAATATTTTTTTTAAAATATAAATGATCATATAACTATTATCTTGTGAAAAGTAATTTTTATATGGGTTTAAAAAATGTTATTGTCAAAAAATACAACATTTTCAATAAATGTATGCTATTATTTAAAAAGTAAAAATTCACAAATTTAGAAAGAAAAAAAAGATAAAATGATTATTATTTTTGAAGACATAATTTCTATATTATCAAATGGTAAATTTTTCATAATTTTCTAAGAAATTCAATTTTTTGGTAAAAATTAAATACCATATAAATATACTTTGTGTATTTTGACATCATAATGACATAGGAAGTGATGTAATAAATAAAATAAATGGGATTCACAACTAGATATATGTTTCATCATTAAAATAATTTTATTTTATGTATATTTTATTAATTTTATAAATCCATTATAAATCCTCCAAAATAATTAATATATTTTATGGTTTTAAAATCCTTTCATTATGAGTATGTATCACCTCTACATAAGAAATGGAATTGTTTTACTATGTTTATCCATTAGTCTTATAAAATAATGAAAAATAATCTAATTTGGTAGAAACCATGGGAAAAACGTTGTAGGTTTTTTTGTTTTTGTAATTTTATTATTTAGAGTTCAAACCCTATGTTTAAAAAATATTAAAGAAATATCCAGTCATTTCCTATATAAACCCACCCAATCTCCAATTTATCATCACCAAAACAACTTAGATAACTATCTTACTCTTACCTCACATATCTAGAGTCCTGTAATGGTTCCCCCAAGATCAAAATAATCTATTCCCAAGCATTTGGTGTCACATACTCAATAAAGGGATTTCTCTCTTCTCATTTCAATGCAAGCACATCTTTTATGTTATGTCTCTCAATTTAAATTTGTTCATGTTGGGATATGTTCTTCCATGTCCCCCTTGTAATGACCTAATGTTTTATCAATTTAAATACCTTCTTAAAATTATGCATTATAGTATAATAACATTAGTAAGGATAATAACATATCATGATACTAAATACTATGTGATCACTAAACAAAAATTTTCCACATATATGTTTTGAATCTCAAAAAGTGGTCATATATATTTTTGTTCAGTAAGTTATTTAGAGTCTGATGGGACCAAATTATTTTATTGTTGAATAGTAACATACCCTTATGAATAGTAATATGAATAGTATTATGACCCAAATTAATAGGAAATTGTATTATTATTTTATTTTCATAAAGAAATTAAGATAATGAAATATTTGTTAATTTTTCGATGTGATATACAAGCCGTTATAGAATTAAAATTGTTAATTTTTGAATTAAGTAAGATTTTATATTGAATTTAAATTAATTATATTTGGAAAATTATTTTCAAAAAATGGAGGTCATTATTTAATTCTACACATCAAAATAAAATTAGTTTGAAGTTTTGAAATTTTTCTGAAATATTTGAATTTTTGATGAGTAGTGAAATATGGTAAAATAATATATATTCAAATTGTTAGTTAAATGCACTATTTATGAGATCATAAGTGATTAAAGGCCACTTGGTTTGAACTCACATTCCATTATTACTATTTGGTGTCACTTTAAATAAGAATATTCATAGTATTGTGAAAAATATTATAATAATTTTTTAAAAATTTAAAATACCTTCTCTCCTCCACCATAAATTCCACCCTCATTATCCTCTTCCTCTAACACCACTCAAGCATTGATCCTTACAAAATATCTTCCCAATAAAACTACCAAGGATATCCCCCCACATCCTGGACCTGATGGTCTCACCTAAATACCAAAATTAAAGGCCTTAAAGAGGATCTCAAGGAGAAGAGATCAGTAGGTAGGAAATCCTCTTTCTTTTTCATGTGTTTTCCTTTCCTTTCATTTTATTTTATTATAGTCTATTCCCCTAATTTTATCCAAAAGGAATGAAATCATTATAAATATTTTATATTTTATATATTTTCTTGATCATGGAAAATTTATCATCATTCTTCTTCTCCTCTCCCACTTATTCAAGGAATAAAAACATTATCCGTGAAGTATCAAATTACCAACATCATGGACGATGTGATTTCATTTTTCATTATTTCCTGTAGATCTGGTCATAAAAACATTTTTATGGTTGAAGATGATTATATTATATTTATTATATTCTACTAAGTTTTATTGAACAATCTTATGTAGATATTACTAAATGATTAAACAAACAAGTTCTTTGTTGTCGATAAATCACCCGAATTCACCCAAATGATCATCATTATATATTAACTAATGGTTCATCCACATGGTATATAACATAATTCAATATAAGATATTTTAAACTCCTTTAATATCATTAATAACATGCAATATCATTTAAGGATTTTTACCCATGTTCTACATGAACTTCCACTTATGAATGCAAGTGAACCATTCAAGAAAACCATAAAAACAAACATTCTCGGACAATGGATTTAAACTCTTTAACATGTCAAAAGGCCCATAAAATAACCTAATAAAACCATAATGAACCCTATTCGTGTAAAAAAGTTTCAGTAATTGTAAATTAATGAATATAATGTTGTTATACATGACATTAATGTGAAGAAATCATTCAGATCCAAGATGAGGGGAAATTCTCGAACCCAACCTTCTTTCTTCGGTTTCTTCCTCCTTCACATAATGTTTGGTATGGGTTCACCATAAAAATAATTTATTCATCATTATATACTATTATCTGGTATATAAATGTTTTTCACGTGATTCTTTGAAAAACCCAATATTTCCAAAAAGAACTCTTCCTTCAAATAAACACAACATTTTTACTTCTTGAATATTGTTTCACTCTTCACTCATGGTTAATGGTTCTATATAAAGAATGATATTTCCTATTTATTTTAGGGAAAAGTGTTTATGAATGTATGATTTATTATTTTAATCCCATTTCTTTCCATGGGTTATTATATGTTAATGTTTTATATTTTTTAATGCGACATGCATGATAATGTAAATATTATGATGTGAAAGTTGCGCGCTGAATTACATAGTGCAAGAAGAATGTTTTAATGTGATGAGTGTGGCTGAAATTATATAGTGCTCCAATGATTTTGGTAAATTGATTAATATCATGAGTTAAAGTGAAATTATTTGTGAACAAGATGCTAGCGTTGTTCACATGTATGTGTGGTAGTTAACCACTAGGACATGATGATTAATTTTTTATACATTGACACATTTCATGTATTTTTATTAAATCTTACTTTTATAATCATGATCCTATGCTTATGTTATTATTATTCTCACCACATGTTTTATTGTTCTTATCTATCATCTTACTGGGATTTTTTCTCACCCATTTTTTATGTATATCTTCAGGGGACTACTTGTACTAAGGAGATGTCAAGTGCCAATAAGAATCTAAAGATGAGGGAATTAAATAAATTTTTATGAATGATGTTGTAAATTTTATGTTTGGTCCTAGTTTTCCAAAGACACTAAACATTTGGATCCAATTTTCATAATACTATTATGTTGTCTATCTCTATAATGATTTAATAGTAATGTAAGATTGGCTGGGTCTCTATAGTTGGTATTAGGAGAAAGGTTATGTTAATTTGGGAATTATGATTAGTGAGCCCATGAGAAAACCTCTAGTATGAGACTAATTAAAAACATGCACACAAGATGTTTTCCTAGGGATCCCATAAGACATGATTATTGTGTAATGTTTACAAATGAATAAGTTATTTATTCATATCCTGTTGACTTATGTTTTGTTATAGCCTTTTCTATTTTAGAGAATGGTGGGAACCAGGAGAAACCATAACAACGCCTCATAAGAGGGCCAATGCAACGATTGCCCGAACAACATCCCTAATGATTTGGGAGGGGTAGATTAAAACTTCATGGAGATGATTACCCAACTATCTTAGGTTATGAACATTAACTAGAATAATGGGAAACGTCCTAATTCACCAAATAGAGAGAAACTAGTTATCGAATGTTTTATGCGGCAATGAACACCGACATATAGTGGATCTTCTGATCCACAAGTTAAAAAATAGTGGGTCAACACCATGGAGATGATATTTTCTCTGCTACGTTGATCTGAGATATAGAAGGTGACTATTTCTATTTATCATCTTGATGGAAAAGCTGATAAATAGTGGGATTTGATTAAGAACACCAAGTAAAGAGATTAAATTAAATAGATGGAATGGGAAGACATTAAGATCATGTTTATTAACAAGTATTTCCCAAGAAGTATTCGTATGAATATGGATAGAGAATTAATAGAGCTCAAGAAAAAGGAAGGATAATTTTTCACAACCTATGAAGTGAATTTCACAAGGATTTCATGGTACACATCGGGTTTTGTTATCCAAAATGATAGAAAATTGATAGATTCTTTAGTGGATTAATACCACACCTTCAAAAGGCTTTTGAAATTAGAGTCTTTGGAAGTTATGAAGAAGTTTTTCAATGTTCTCTCAAAATGGAGATGGAGTTTTTAGAATGGTCCCATAACTATGTTGATAAGAAACCGAAGATGGAGTTTCAAGCTGGAGGATCTGATGATAATCGGGGGAAGAAAACTCAATTACCCACATGAAAAATATGTGTGATGTTGTATCATGGGAACTGCCTCAATGAGATAGGTGAATGAAACATGTTTGGGAAAGAAGGAAACCACACTCAAGAGTGTCTAATATACATGAGAAGGAAGGAGAATGTGGTGGAAGAAACGATAGAACCACCCATGGTTCAATGCTATAACTATAGGGACCAAGGGAACTATGAAATCCAGTGCACTAAACCTCGAGTCCCCACGGGTAATCAGCATCAGAAGCCACCAATACTAAAAGAACAAGGTAAGGCTTACAGAATCACTACTGCAAAAGTGGAGAAAAATAATGAATTTGTACAAGGTACACTTCCTATTGAATCAATAATGGAAAAAGTATTATTTGATTCTGGTTCTATACATTCTTTTATATCATTAATGTTTTCTAGAACTATTGAATCATATCCCCAAAAACTTGAAGTAGATATATCTGTATAAACAACATGTGGTTCAATCATTACAACCCAAGTGTTTGACTCTTCTCCCATTGGCGTATGTGGGAAGCATCTTATATTGAATCTTGTAATACTTTCTATGGTGGAATTAGATACTATAAATGGAATGGATTGGTTTTCATTATATAGAGCACATATCATCAATCAGTAAAAGGAAGTATCTTTTCATTTTCCAATCCATCACATTCACTTCTACAAATGCATGTAAGATCCTGAATCTCCTTTGAATAATCCTTTAACGGTGTGGGTGTTGATACCCCCTGATGTACCATACCTCACCCAAATGGTTGAGTCAATGGAAAGTGCCAACCTTGCATAAATGTCCATCGTGAGGGAATACGATGATGTGTTTCTTGAAGAGTTACCCAGACTTCCCCCAGATCGTGAGGTAGAGTTATCCCTAGAACTCATACCGAGAGATAATCATATATCAATGTGCCCCTAAAATATAGATCCTATCAAACTAGTGGATTTATATAAGTAGCTACAAGAGCATTGGGACAAAGGGTTTATATACCCTAGTGCATCACTTTGGGGTGCATCGATTCTCATTGTGATGAAGAAGGATGGAATAATGAAATTGTCTATTGATTATCGGGAACTCAACAGGATCACTATAAAGACAATTATCATCTTCCAAGGATTGATGACTTTTTCAATCAGTTAGGAGGTGCTCAATACTTCTCAAAAGTGGATCTTTTTTCTATTTATCGTCAGATAAAGGTGAATAAGGAAGATATTTTGAAAAATACCTTCCGTAAAAGGTATGGGAACTATGAATGTTGGGTGATTCCTTTCCGACATACTAATTCCCAAAAAATATTCATGGATTTGATGAATAGATTCATTAGACATTACCTTGAATAAATTGTGGAAGTGTTCATCGATTATATTATCATCTACTCGAAGAGAAAGGAGGAACATGAAGAAAATCAGGAACTTTGGTTCGAACCATTGAGAAAGGAGAATTTGTATTCAATGTTTTTTAATTGTGACTTTTGGATGAAGCATGTCACATTCGTGGGACAAGTGATCACAAGTGTAGGAATTGATGTGGACCATTCAAAAAAAGGCGATTGAGGAATGCCTGAGACACTATAGTGTCATAGAAATACGTAGTTTTCATATATTATATGGGTACTACTGACTTTTTGTGATAAATTTACAATGATGGTCAAGTCTGCTACCAATGTTAACAAGGAACAAGGTAAAGTGTGTCTGGATGGAAGAATGTGAGGGAAGCTTCAAAGAGATAAAAAGAAGGCTCATCACAAAACTTGTACTCAAATTACTGAATAATGGTGAATGTTTTTTGATATACATTGATGCATAAATGAATGGCTTGGGTTTTGTACTCATTCAAAATGATAATTTGATATCCTAGGCCTCACAATAGTGGAAGATCCAAGAGCAGAACTACTCGATGCATGATCTAGAGATAGAAGCTATGATTTTTTCCTTGAAAATCTAGTATCACTACCTTTAGGGTGAGAAGTGTGACATATACACCGACCATAAGAGCTTAAAGTATATATTAAAAAAAAGAGCACTAAATGAATCCAAGGATATGGTTAGAGCTAATCAAGGACTATGAGTTCTCTATTCACTATCATCCAGGAAAGGAGAACATGGTAGCTGATGCTTTAAGAAGAAAATAACCTACTACTCTATCCATGATACATATTGAGAAAGAATCTATCATCTTGTATATTAAAATGATGGATTCAAAAATCATAAGGGTAGGGGATTCGTCATACCATGCCCAAATGATTGGGTAACCATCAATCTAAGAGATAATTAAGGGGGAACAAAGGGAAGATTTGGAGTTACAAAAGAAGTTGAATTCAATAATAGAAAGGAATATGAACGAGTTCCATATAGACTATGATGGTTTGATTCAGTTTCGAATGAGTCATTGTGTGCCTTCATCAACCAGGATATAGAGGGGTTGTTGGACAATTCACATAGCTCAATATTTTCTATACATCCCAGTACCACCAAGATGTACCAAGATCTCTGTGATCACTTCTGGTGGAATATCATGAAGAAGGAGATCGTGTAATATATCTCTAGGTGCTTGGTTTGTAAGAATGTTAAAGCATAGTGTCAAAAGTCCAAATGGTTGATGCATCCATTTTCTTATACCCATGTGGAAATAGGTTAATGTCACTATGTACTTATTTACGGGTCTCCCAAAGATATCGATGGGAAATAATGTGATATGGGTTGTGGTTGACCAACCCACCAAGACTTCCCATTTTATCACTATTTGGGAAGATCTCTCACTTGAACAACATGCCAAGACATGTGTCAAGGATGTGGTGAGACCGCATGGTGTTCTACACTCGTTGTCAATGATCATGATTCAAGTTTCAGATCTGAATTCTAGAGGAGCCTTCAACATTCTATGAGTACTGAATTAAATTTCATCATGACCTATCACCCCCAGACTAATGGCTAATCTAAAAGGAATATTCAGATGATTGATGGTCTGCTATGAAAATTCTCTTTAGAATTTACTGGTGGATGGGATCAGCATCTCCCCCTGGTTGAGTTCTCATACAACAATAGAATCCACTTGACTATTCAGATGGCTCCATATGAAGCTCTCTATGGAAATCGATATAGAAATCCAACATGTTGTGATGAAGTTAGAGAAAGAATTATACATGGACCCAATCTTGTGTAATATATGACGGAGAAGGTTCAAGTCTTCTAGTGACCCATCATAGCTTATCAGAGTTATAAGAATGTCTATGATGACAGCTGTCGACAAGAATTACAGTTCAATGTTGGGTATAAATGTTTCCATCGAATATCACCATGGAAGAGAGTCAAGTGGTTTGGAATGAAAGGAAAGAAAAGAAAAAGGTACATTGGACCCTTTGAGATCCTTGACTACATTGGATTCATGGCCTATTAGATTTCACTTCAACCAAATATGGCCCAAGTTCTTGATGTGATTCACGTATCACTCTTGAGTAAGTACATACCAGACACCACACATGTACGGAACTTAGAGGTGGTACAACTAGAAAATGATCTCTCTTATGAGGAACAACCAATAATGATTCCGGACCAGAGAGATAAGGTTCTACCCAACATGACAACCTATCTAATCAAATTGTTGTGGAGGAACCATACGTTTGAAGAGGAAACTTTGGAACTGGGGGAGATGATGAAGGAGAAGTACCCTCACCTTTTTGTGTAAAATGAAATTTCATGGGTGAAATTTCATTAAGGGGGAAGAATGTAACAACCCAATGTTTTATCAATGGAAATCCCTTCTTATAATTATGATTTATAGTATAATAAAATTAGTAATAATAATAAAATAACATGATACTAAATAATATGTGATCACTAAACTTAATTTTTCCACTTCTGTGTTTTGAATTTTGAAAATCGGTCATCAACATTTGTGTCAGTAAAATATTTGGAGTCTGGTGGAACTAACTAGTTTTTTTGGTGAATAGAAACATACTATTATGAATATTAATATGAATAGTAATATTACCATAATGAATAGTAAATTCAATTATTATTTTATTTTCATACTACATTATGAAAATGACATCTTGGTTAATTTTTCAATGTGATATAAAAGTTGTTATAGAATTTAAATTTTTAATTTTTAAATTAAGTATGATTATATTTATAAATTAAATTAAATATATTTGGAAAATTATTTTCAAAAAAATAAGTTCATTTTTTATTTCTACACATCGAAAAATGGTTAGGGTGAATTATTATTATTTTTTTAAAAATTTTGAAATTTTGATGAATAGTGAACTACTGTAAAATACATTATATTCAAATTATCTATTACATACACTATTTATGACATCATAAGTGATTAAAGACCGCCTAGTTCGAACAAAAATTAATTTAGTACTATTTTGGGTAACATAAATTAATATTATTCATAGTCTTGATTAATAAAATATAATAATGATTTATATAATGTAAAATACCTCATCTCCTCCACTAAAAATACCACCCCCATTATCCTCTTCCTCCATCACCTCTCAAGCCTTGATCCTTACTTAATTTCTTCCTGATACACCTCCCAAGGCTCATCCCCACTTTCTATACCTAATGGTCTCACCCAATGGCCAAAATCAAAGGCCTTAATGAGGATCTCAAGGAGAATAGATCAAGAGGCATAAATTCTCTTTATTTTTCTTGTGTTTTCCTTTCCATTTATTTTCTTTTATTATTGTCTCTACCACATCTCTTATCCAAGACGAATGATAGCTCCAAAAATCGTGTATATTCAGTATTTTCTCATTTTCATGGAAAACTGGTCAGTATTCATCTTCTCTACTGCCACTTATTCAAGGAATGAAAAACATTATCTTTCATGTGTTGAATTAATGACATTGTGGACGATGTGATTTCATTTATAATTAAATCCATTAGATATGGTCATGATAGCATTTTTATGGTTGAAAAAAATTATATTATATGTTTTATATCCCATTTAAAGCTCTCTAACTAACTTATGTAGATATTACCCAATGATTAAAAAAACAAGTTTGTTGTAGTCGAAAAATCACCCAAATTTACCCAAATGGTCATAATTAAATTTTAACTAATGGTTCATCTACATGTTATATAACATAATTCAATATAATATTTTTTAAAAAACTGAAATATCATTAATAACATGTAATATTTGTTCTGGATGTATACCTGTGTTCTACATGAAATTCTATTTACAAATACAAGTTAAGCATTCAAGAAACCATAAAAATGAACATTCAATAACAATGAATTTAAACCATATACCAGATCAAAGGCCCATAATATAACATAATAAAACCCTGAATAACCATACTCATGTACAAAAGGTTCTTTAATTGATAATTAATGAATATAATGTGGTTATACAAGAATTTAATGTTAAGAAATCATTTGAATACAAGGTGAGGGGAAATTCTCGAACCCAACCTTATTTCTTCGAGTTCTCCCTATTTCACACCATGATTGGTATGGGTTCGCCTAAGAAATCATTTATTCATAATTATATCCCATTTTCTTGGATATAAATGTAATCTACATGATTTTTTTAAAAACATAATATTTTCCAAAATAACTCTTCCTTTAAATAAAAACATATGTTTTACTTCTTCAATATTGTTTCACTCTTCAGTTATGGTTAATGGTTCTATGTCAATAATGACATTCCCTCTTTATTTTGGGGACCATGTTTTTATTAAATTATTATTTATTATTTGAAGCCCATTTCTTTCCATGGGCTATGTTATGTTAACGTTTTATATTTTTTTAATGTTGCATGCATGATAGTTTAAATATTATTACGTGACGGGTGTGCTTGGAATTACATAGTGCAAGATGACTATTTGAATGTGATTGGTGCACCTAGAATTATGCAGTGCTCTAATGCATTGGGTAAATTGATGAATATTATGATTTATAGTGATATGTTGTGTGAACAAGATACTATCTTTGTTCACATGTATGTGTCGTAGTTAACCACTTGGATATGGTGATTCATTTTTTTCAGTTTCCACATTTCATGTCATCTTCTCAATGCTTCCTCTTATGTTCATGATCCTATGCCTATATTATAATTATGCTCACCCCATGTTATATTGTTCTTATATATCCAATTAAAAGGCTTTTACAACACCCCTTTTTTATGTTTAACCTTAGGTGACTAATTGTACTAAGGAGAGGACAAGTGCCAATAAGAAGCTAAAGAAGAAGAAATTAAATAATTGTTTATGTATGTTGTTGTAAATGTTATGTTTGGTCCTAGTTTTCCCAAGACACTAAAAATTTTGATCCTCTTTTTGTAATACTATTATGTTTTTTATCTTTATAATGATGTAATATTAATGTAAGAAAGGTAAGGTCAGTATACCCCTTAAAGTCCATTTTATTCCTATATGATTATCGACCCTTTTATCTCACATCAACCCTTCCCATGAAACATTATGTACACTCGTTACCATGATATAATTTAGTAAGAGGTTTATCTCCTCTCATTCCCATTCAACGCCTCTTTTTTGTTATGATTCATAGTTTCAATTTTTGGTTGTTTGGGTATGTTTTAATACAACACCATTACATTGAATTTGACCTATAAATGACTAGATACCCATTTTTCTCTCACTAATCCCTCTTATGAACCCTTATATGCACCCATTACCATGAGAATATTAGTAAGGGACCATCACCATATAATCTTTATTCAAGTTTCATTACTATATTATGATTTCTATTTCCTATTCATAAATCCGAATATGTATTTCTATGTCCCTATTCAATCCAATTATATTTAAAAATTATGATATACCCCTTTTACTCTCATTAGTCCCTCTTATGAACCTTTATGTACACACATTACTATACAGATATTTAGTAAGGGATCATCACCTTCTCTTCTTTATTCAAGTTTCTTTATAATATTACGCCTTTTATTTATAATTGATAACATTATAATATAAATTTACATGTCCCTACTAATTTTCATTTTATTTAAAAATTATTAGATACCCATTTCACTCTCATCAACCCATTCTAGGAAATTTTATGTCATGTCGTTCTACTACATAAATTTCACCTTGATTTTCCGTCCCAAAACAATTTTGTAGTGAATTCCATACCCATTTCATATCAAGGGTATTCATATTTAAACACTTATACATATGTTTAATAGGAATTAAATGACTTCATTCAACACTAATTGATAATAGAATAAAATATGATAATGGATGAATCCATGTTGTATGATCTATGTGGAACACTTAACCATGAGAATGAAATAAATGTCAAGGTTGCACCCGGAATTATGTAATTCTATAATTAATTAGAAAACTAAAAGTGTCATGAGACATAATTTTGAGATAATGAATGAAATTGATAACTTTATGGGCATTTTTCCGTCTTGATGTCTTGTTAGTTAGACTTGACCATTGTTTATGATGTTGTGATTTATGTAGTTTACCCATTTCCCATGTCGCCTTTATGTTATCTTGCTATATCATGTGTTGTCATTAATTTTTATTTTTGTTATTGTTTTTATGCCCCATTGATATTCCTATTTTCATAATTTTATTACATCCTTCATATTATCCCATGTTTACTCCCTTACAAGGCTTTATAGATAACCCATTCCTTATGTATGTCAGTAGGTTATCTGATATAGTTTTATGTGTGAGCATGTCAAGGATGTTTTCAACAATGATGCTATTTTTTCTATTTTAAACTGAGATGTAATTTAAATCATGCCTAAAACACTAGAAATATCGATCTTCCATGTTTTATAAAGTGTAATATTATGTAATGAATCATGAATTAATGTGAAATAAAGAGAAGGGTTCTTATAATTAGAACATTATAAATGATGCACAAACAATTATAATCCCTTAAACCCATGATCATACATTCATGAAACTAAAAAAGTGTATATAAAATACGAAGAACATATTATTTACAATATATCAATAATTTTCCACTAATTTAATCAATTGTATTCTTAATGAAGATCCCTTGGTGGAAGTGAATTGACACACTCCTCTTTGGTGTATCCATTGGATGAAATAATCACATAATTATTTGGTGGCATCATCCTCACATGCACAGTATCCTAATACCTCACAAGTATAAGGATTAAAAATAAAGACTCTTTCGAAGGGAAGAGGCATTATTCCAAGTCATGGAAAATTTGGCATACCCCTCCTCATGGTTAATGTTGAGTCAACAAGGTTTCTTTATGAATTTTCCATTCATTTATGTTTTGAAAATCATAAATACTCTTACATAAGGAAAATTTCATTGTCCTATGTTTTATCTTCATAAGGAAAATTTTCATTCTCCATGTAAATTTATCCTTAACATGTTTTCATTGTTCATATTCGAAAGTATAAAATTCGGTTTCAAATCCAAAAACATGGAGTCATATATATACTTGGATATGAAGCATTCTGTCTTCAGGATACGAATTCAGACTCTGAGTTCTCTGAATTCAGACTCCGAACTCTTATGAGTTCAGACTCTGAGTTCTCTGAATTGAGACTCCGAACTCTTATGATTTTAGACTCTGAGTTCTCTGAATTCATACTTCGAACTCTTATGAGTTTAGACTCCGAGTTCTCTGAATCCAGACTTCGAACTCTTATGAGTTCAGAATTCGATTGCTCTGAATTCAGACTCCAAACTCTTAAGATTTCATGTTCTGTGTTCTCTGAATTCAGACTCCGAACATTCTGAGTTCAGGTTCCGAATTCTTTGAATTCATACTCCTACCTCTACTAAATTCAGAATCCGAATTCTACTAAGTTCAAACTCCGAATTTCATTGAAATTCAGACTCTAAATTCTATAGAATTCGGGTTATGAATTCTTTGGAAAATAGAATCTCAATATCAATGTATTATAGACACCGAATAGTTGTTTGTTAGACTCCGAACATTCATTTTTTCTTATACTACAAAAAATGGGTTTGGTAAAGTAACCATATTTTTTTCTTACACATGGTTGAGTTATAAAATGATTTCATGCATTCAATTACTATCTAACCATTTTTTGACTGACACGTGTACAGGTCCCTCTGAAATTCAAGGAAACATAGGATTGTTGGAGGAGGGAGCCGACCACTGAAGATGTGCCTATAAGTATGAGGTCATTAGAAATAGCTCAATACATTGATGAACTATTCTACAACTCTACAGATTACATGATGTTGAAGTGATTTCTAGAGAGACACTCTCATTCTTAATTTGTAATAAACATTTTGTTTAGAATTGTTTCATGTGACTCCGAATGTTGCTAAGTACATTCGAGGGATTCCGGTGATAGAAGAGAGAGGTGTCGACTACCTTAATGGTCAAGGAGTTCCTTGATGAGGAAGATAGAAGTTCCGACTACCTTGAGGTTGAGGGCTTGTGGGGATAGCAAGACAAACTCTAATCTTCATATCGAGGGATTACCCTGGTGTGGGTAAGATAGACTTTCTTGAAAGTATAAATCAAGGGACCTTTATCCAAGGTTGTTGGATATCGTTCTATTTGGGTTAAAAGATTGAATACTTGTCACTTGTAATGTTTTATGTTTTCTGCTGCATTTTGATTGTTGAGGAATGTATAAATATCTTATACTTCCTTATACTTTTACTCTTTTTAGTAAGATTCTATACTCTTTAAGGTAGAATCTTTATCCTTGAAAATTTTGTGTAGTTTCTTTTTTGGAACTATATTTCTGGAAGCAGTTTCTTGGAATCACATTTCTATAATCAAACATGTTTTTAGAACATAGAGGTTTTGTAAATTTACCTTGTTTATCTTTTTAAAACATTACCATCTTTAAAATTCCTATTGGAATTTTTAAAGTATAAAATTACACACCCTCTTGTATATTGAGCATCTACATCATTAGATACTACAATCAGTATATTCTTTCATCATTTCGATCCTACAAGTGGTATCAGAAAAGGTCTCTGAAATACTTATATTAACATATAAGTTTTATTTCTCATGTTTTCATTGTCCAATATTTTCCTTGCGTAGGATATTTTTATCGTTGTTTACAAACTTTTATTACTAAAAAGTTTTTTGTGGAATGATTTTCATTAAGATGGAAGGAATCAATGTTGGTTATATAGACAACCTAAATCCTAATTGACCACCAATTTTAGATGGAAATGATTATAATATTGGAGAGATCACATGAAGACATTTATTATCAATACTGGAGTAGATAATTTTGTTGTGCTTACTAGAGGACAAAAAATCCCTGACAATGAAGTCATTACTTTCTCTGACCAAGAAAAGCATGAATATCAATTGAATTATAACCTAGAAAATACTTCGCTTTGTTCTATGACTAGAAATATATATAGCCAGATTTCATCTTGTGAAGGAGAAAATTGTATTTGGATGAAGCTTGAAGTTACACATTTTGGAACTTCCTATGTTATTGAAACTAGAAGAGCCATATTCAGAGAAAAATTTGAGGGTTTCTTCTTTCCCAATGGAGAAAACATATGTAAGGTGCAAAAAAGATTCATGACTATTGTTAATAGTTTACAGTATATGGGTGAGAAAGGATTAGATGATTAATCTCTTGTGGACAATATTATAGACATCATGGCCAGTGGATGGGAATCCAAGAGAATAGCTGTAGATGAGAATAGAAAAGTCACACAGATTTCTTTTGATGAACTTTTTGGAAATCTTCTTCAACATGAGACCAGAATGAAGAGAGATGCTGACAATATTAAGAAGAAGAATGGAAATGTAAGTGTTTCTTTTATAACAACTTTAAATCATATGAATTCCATGACTCCTGAGAGAGTTACAAGATCCAAATACAAGAAGATTGTTATTCAATCCGAATCTAGTGGAAGTGAATCTTAAAAAGATGAATTAGAAAATCTTTCTCGAAGAATGAACAAGATTGTTGGATAGAAGAAAATTCAATCTAGATTTAAGAAGAATGAGATGAAATATAAGAAAGGCTCAGAAGTCACTTATTAGGAATGCAAGAGAGCTGGGCATATAAGACCACATTGTCTTATGCTTAAGATAAAATAAATAAAGGAAAAGCATTCTAAAAGAAATAGAAATAAATACTACAAAGCTAAAGCTAAGAAGCGTTTGACAGCTAATGACACCTAGAGTTCCAGTGGGGGTGACCCTTCAGATAATCCTCAGATTATGAATCTTCTGGATAGAAGAACCTTGGTTTAATAGCCAGAATACCTATTAAAAATCAGTCCTTAATGGCTAAGGTACACAATGCTGAATCCATGACCAATGTATCTT
Source organism: Viscum album (assembly GCA_963277665.1). NCBI lineage: Eukaryota > Viridiplantae > Streptophyta > Magnoliopsida > Santalales > Viscaceae > Viscum > Viscum album. The sequence continues at coordinate 2,132,140,853 of OY728120.1, forward strand.
TGAATGGTAATTATAGTGATAGTAAGTATTATAACTCTTCGGATGAAGAATATTCTTCCGATGAAGAAAATACTTTTCCAACGTATGAAGATGTTTCTAGGTTTTCCAAAATCCTTGAGAATGAGAATTCAAAACTCAATAAAAATCTTGATAAAGAAAATTCTAGAAATACTATTCTTATTAAGGAAATATCAGATATTTGTAAAGATCTTGATAATAAATTTTTTTTTTTTGAAAGTATTTCAAAAAACCATAAGGAAGTTAATTATGTTAAGGATAAACTTTCTATGGATTTAGAAAAATTAATTTCTATGAAAATTGTTTTTGAGCCTACCTCTATTTATAAAACAAATGATTTGTAAGACAAGAACTTAGTTATTAGACTAAAATCCGACTTATTTTCCTTAAGGAAGTTTTTTTTTTTCAACTTTACTTTAGGTAAGGTGAATTTTGATAAGATGTATTCCCAAATTCGACCTCTAAGGAATAATTATGGTTTTTGTTATACTAGTTCAGAACCAATTTTTAGTAACTATTATGTTGTTCCCCAAAGTGCACATTATGGAACTAACTGTCAGTGTGGTGGGAATTGGGAAAAAAATTGTTCCCTAAACAAAAACCAGTCTTTAGGATTTCATATAGATTATTTTTTAATGAATGTGTGGATTCTTATGATTTTGCTTTCTGAAATTTCTGAATCCAAGAAAGTTTAGATTCTGAAAGTCTAACTCTCCTATTTTCATGAAAAATAAAGTTTTTACCAATAGCAATACATGGTACATGGTTAGTAGATGTTCCCAACATATGACTGGTAACAAAAAATTATTTGAAAATATTATCAAGACGAATGGAGGAAATGTAAAATTTAGAGATAATGATAAGGTAGAAATTATTACTATATGTAACATCATTCTTCTTGGAAAAGCATTGATTTCAAATGTTTTATTTGTTAAGGGTCTTAAGAAAAACCTCTATAGAATAAGTGAATTATGTGACGAAGGTTACCCTTTGAATTTTAGGAATAACAAGTGCTTAGTACACAATTCCATGGAATATTTTATTCTTTTTACCCATAAGAAATAGAATGTATACATACTAAACATAGAAGGCAATACGAATCAAGACTTACCTTGCCTTAGTGCAATGGAATATCATTCATGGTTGTGGCATAGAAGGTTAGGACACTGTAACTTTAGGAACCTATGCATACTCTCTAAGAAAATACTAGTTAAGGATCTACCTGAGCATAGATTTGATTCTTCAAAAGTTTGTGATCCTTGTTAATATGGAAGGCAACACAAATCAAGTTTTATGTCACTTGGTGAATTTTCAACCACTGATGCATTATAGTTAGTGCATATGGATCTTTTTGATCCAGTAAAAACTAGAAGCATTGGAGGAAAATATTATGTATTTGCCTTAGTTGAGGACTACACTAGATTTACGTGGGTCTATTTTCTATAAAAGAAGTTTCATGATTTTTATTATTTTAAATGTTTTAGCGCCCATGTTTAAAATGAGAAAAAACATCATTTGATAACTATTCATAACGATCATGGAGTAGAATTTCAAAATTCTTATTTTGAATCTTTTTATAGTAGAAAATGCATTACTCATAACTTCTCAGCACCCAGAACACCTCAAAAAATGGTGTTGTTGGATGAAGAAATAGAATTCTTCAAGAGAAGACTAGAACCATGTTAAGTGAGTATTTATTAGCCAAACATTTTTGGGTTGAAGCTGTGTGTACTGCTTGTTATACTGTACATCGCGTTTTGATTAGACCTTTTCTTAATAAAACTCCTTGTGAGTTATGAAACGGTAGACATCCTAGACTTTCCTACTAAATGGAATTTGGTTTCAAAGTATTCTTTCTGAATAATAAAGATAATATATACAAATTTTCACTAAAATATGATTATGGAATTTTCTTAGGCTACTCCACAACTTCTAAGGCATATAGAGTTTTCAATAAAAATAATTATATTGTCGAAGAAATAGTACATATCAAATTTGATGAAACTGATCCCTTTGTTTTTAAACAACCTCAACCTACATCTTAATGTGTTTTCAAAAACTGATTATCAACCTTTGTTAGAAAGATCCTTCTAATAAGGAAATTGTCAAAGAAGATATTTCTGAAACATTTACCCCAAAAGACTTCCAAACCTATGATGATGAACCAGTTTTAGAAAACCCAAATTAGTTGTTTCTTAAGAATTATTCTAGTGATAGTATCATTGGTGGTGTGAATCCACCTATAAGGACCATAATTTTCTTAAAGAATGAAGTATAAAATCTAGCATTCCTTTTCCTAATTAGAAACAAAAAGCACTGATGAAGATTTAGGTGATGATGATTGGATAAAAGATATGCAATGTGAGCTTAATGAATTCAAAAGGAATAATGTCTAGACCATTGGTTGAAAGACCCAAGGAATCATATGTTATAAGAGTCAAATGGGTCTTCAGAATTAAGTGTGATGAAAGTGGAATCATTGTATGAAATGAATATAGATTGGTTTCTAAATGCTATAATCAACAAGAAGGAATAAAATATGAAGAAATCTATGCTCCTGTATCTAGACTTGAATCTATTCGCATTCTACTTGCCTTTGCAGCATTTTTCAATTTCAAACATTTCCAAATGGATGTTAAATGTGCTTTCCATAATGGTTATGTTCAAGAGGATGTATTTGTTGAACAACCTTCTTGTTTTGAAGATTGAAATCATACTAAACATGTTTTCAAACGTACCAAAGCATTGTATGGACTTAAGCAAGACCCTTGATCATGGAATGATAGACTTACATGATTTTTGCTTAAAAATAATTGTGTTAAGGTAAATTCTGATCCAAACATTTTTATAAAGAAATATAAGAAATATGTTTTTATTATTCAAGTTTATGTTGATGAAATTATATTTGGTTCAACTTGGAAATCTTTAACTGATTCCTTTGATAATCTAATGAAATCTGAGTTTGAAATGAGTATGATGGATGAGTTAGCAATTTTTCTTGGTTTCAAAATTTCTCAAAAACATGAAGGAATCTACATAACTCATCATATGAATATTAAATATCTTCTTAAAAAGTATGGATATGACAAAACTAAGAGAATTAGTACTCCCATTGGTACCTCAAAATCTCTTGATCTCGATGGAGCTGGGAAACCAGTAGATCAAACATCTTTTGGAGGTATGATATAAAGTCTACTTTACATAATAGCTATTCGTCCAGACTTAATGTTTTTAGTATGCTTATTTTCAATATATCAATCCAATCCTAAGGAATCTCATTTAAATGCAGTGAAAAGAATTTTTTTCTACTTAAACGGAACCATGGATCTTGGACACTTTTACACATATGGAAATGATTTTTTTTTTAAATAATTTGGATGCTGACTTTGGCGGATGTAGAATGGAAAGGAAATGTACATCCGAAACATATCATTTCTTAGGAGATTAATTAGTTTCCTTTTCATGAAAAAATGCAACACTCATTAGAACATTCCACTGATGAGGCTGAATATGTAGCAGCTGGAAGTTGTTGTGATCAAGTGTTGTGGATGCAACACACACTCACAGACTATGGTATCAATTTTACCAGAACACAAATTTTGTGTGATAATACTAGTGCCATTACATTAATCAAAAACACTGCACATCACTCTCATGTGAAACACATATATATTTGGCATCACAATCTTAGGGATCACACACATAAAGGGGATATAATTCTTTAATTTATCGTAATGCAAGATTAGCAGGCTTATATTTTCACAGAATATTTACCTTCTGATAGATTTGAATACATTAAACAGATGTTAAGAATTATAACCCTAAGGTAATCTTCCATTTAACTTTCTATTGAAACTAATATCCTTATAGTAATAAACTCCTTTCATAAGGGGAGTACATTTGTTTGTTTGTTTTTTCTAAAAAAATATATCTTTCTTTTTCTAAATTTTCATAAGGAAGATTTTGTAAATTTTCGTAACGAAAATTTTCTAAATTTTCATAATGAAAATTTTCTAAATTTTCATAATGAATATTTTCTAAATTATTGTAATGATGATTTTATAAATTATTCGTAACGTAGATTTTCCAAATTTTTCGTAGTCATTTTTTCATAATTTCTGTAATCTAATTTTCTGAATCTAATGGTCTTCAAGAAAAACATTATTCACTATGAATAATCTTCCTAGAAATCTGAAAGATATGATTATAGACTCCAATCTTCATAATTATATTTTATTTTTTTATATTTTATTTTCTATTTTAAATTTTTTGGATATAATTTTTCATAAATCTGAATGTTTTTCTTAAAAACCTCAAAAGATCATATCCTACCAAGATTTTCTTGTGGCCATCATCTCAGCAATCAAATCTTATCAGAAAGATTTTCAGTTGTTGGATTGAAATATAATGTTGAACCATCATCTCAATAGCCTATATAAAGGACCCTCGATGGTTATCCCACGTCGAAACTCAAGCCTTCACGTGATGATGTTCTACCCTCATATATAAGCTCGTTCTGAACTTCTCAGATTTTCTTCAACTCTGAATCTCTGTTGATGTATCTTCTCAGAAAGACATGTCAATTTTTCAAGATTATTACTAAATGGAAGATTTACAGAGAATGTTTGGTACATCAAAATTTCATTGCTATGTATGATTCTATCATCTCAAAGAACATCAAGCTGAATTGATGGGAGAGTGTTTCTATATCGAAACTAGGTGCTCAGGATTGTGTATATTTGAACTTGTTGGTTGAATTCTATGATTATGCATGTTTTTTCAAGGAAAAATGAAAATATTAATTCTATTTCAAGATCTATGGGAAGACTTATTCTTGTTCTTAGACCAAGGCAGCCAATTTTATTGTAGTTCCTTATGAGGGTGAGGAAAATTTCTGCTCACATAAGCTGCCTGATTTTAAAGGAAGTTTTGATAAGGTAATGGTTTTTTCTTGCCTCAGTATTTCAGATATAAAGACTCCAAAGATTGTTCACCTATCTAAAAATTTTCAGATTCTTGAATTGTGGGTTCAAGGATTCATCATTCCGAGAAAAGGGGCAAGTATACTTTAAAAAATAGAGACATGTATATCCTAGGTTTCATAGTTAATCTATAGAATGTAAACCTAGTTTAGCATATTCTGATTATAGTTGAGAATATAAAGAATTGAAATTTGAAGGCTCAGATTATTAAGTATCCATCCATTCTCTCGAAGATGATTTTTCGGTGTTTAGAGACCTTCAAAATACCATGTAGTTCTAATCCAATAAATTGCAAAGTTATTCTAGTAAGTGATGATACTCCGAAAAGAATGAAAATTGGTTTTTATAAAGAATCCAAAGAATTACTTAATTTGCTAGAAGAGGAATTGGAAGTTATTTCAAAGAAATAGGAGGTGGTTGAACCTTCTAAAAAGGGTGGAAGGAAGAGGAAGCTGAAGGAATTAGAGGCGAAAGAAAAATCCCCAGAGGCTAAGGAAACACAATCTGTACCACCAATGCCTAAGAAGATAAAAGCATATCCGGATAAAGTAGTAGGAAAATGGAGGAAAGATATGGATAAAAAGAAAGTAGGGGAGCCTAGCTTTGCTATGGATCTTGCTGAAGAAAAATCTTTAAAATAAAAGACTGCAGATGAGCTTGAAAAGAAAGAAAAATAAAAGAAACAAAAGAAGAAGAAGACTGAAGTAGTGATTGTGCAATCTCTTCTGAAGGCTACTGAGAAAGCCTTCGAAAATATTCTGGTACCACAATCCTTTTTAGTTGAAGATTTGCCAAAAACACTAAGAAAGAAGTATGTGGCTCCTAAAAAAGTCAATGAAAAATAAATAGAAATATAAGAACGAGAAGAGGGCAGTGGTTATACCGATGATCTCATTATGCAAGTAGAATATTTTCAGGACATGGAATGTCCATCTGGGATGCTTTAAATCCAAATGTATGAAGATGTGTCTTCCAAGTTTGCTACCCCTGGGAAAGATGAGAATGGTGAAGATGACATGTTTGAAGAAGAAGTGAATAATCTGTCTAAAGAATAAAGTTCTAATCATGATTTCATTCATCCAGAGTATGTTCAGGCAGGAGCTGAGAAGGAAGACATAGATAAAGATATAATTTTTCAACTATAAGATAGTGAACATATATCTCATAACCAAGAATATTCCATTTCGAAACCTGATATGGGAAAACAAGTGTTTTTTTGATACTCCTAGTAGAGTATTAGTGAAAAATAATGAAGTGGGTGCTTCATCAAAGAGGAAGGCAGTTGATATAGAGAACGAAGCCTCACCAAGTAAAGTTTCTGATTTAGAATCATCCTCCCATTGACATGATTTCATAGTTCTATCTTTGAAGAAGCTTGTTGGGACTATACCACTATTTCCCAGTATAGACTCGAGATTCTAGTTGCTTCAACACACCTTAAATCAGAATGAAAATTCAGTATCCATGGTGATGGATAACTGTGTCAAGTATGAGGCTGATTTCAAAACATTTTTCATAAACTATGAAGCTCACAAATGATCTTGCAAGAAAATGACCATCTGGTCAAGGAAAACTATAGAATACAATAGAATTCTTGATTATTTCCTAGATAATGTCAATTATGAATTTGACACCAAAGAACTGAAGATCAATGATCTCACAAATATTTTTAAGAAAAAGCTAACTCTAGAACAGAATACTCAAATATAGGAAGTGAAATATCTGAATGGGAAGTGGTTTTCAATTGCTCGAATTTGGAAGAGAGAAATAGATCACAAGATTGACATTGAAGAAAATATTGTTCTGAAAGAAGAATCCAATAAGACTATGTCTGATATTCTTAAGGCTCTAGATGAAAAATCAAAGCCATAGGGAAGAAATTAGAAGATCCGAATCAGATTCTCAAACGAGTAGAGGAAGGCCATAAGGAGCTCAAGAAGTTGAAAAAAATAGTGAATAAGCTGATGCACAAAGAAAAGGAAGGATAATCTTGTTCAAATACGATATTTTGTGTTATTTTCCTTGTCATGCAGATTTTTTCCAATCGTAATGAAATTTTTGGTTTCTTTTCTTTTGGATGTTTAATACTAATATTTCAGGTACCATATTTTCTTTTGTTTCCCTCTATTACTTTTTTATAATCACAAAGGTGGAGAAAGGAATGTCAAAAATAATTCTTAGTAAAAGAATATTCCCTATGTCGGGGGAGTTCATCTAAGGATGAGATTTAATTATAAAGACTTCCAAATTCAAGATAATGAAAATTTTCATTCAGGAAATCAGAATACGATATGTAGTAGTTCTAAAGCCTTAGGGGGGAGTTCATCGTATTCATCATTGCCCATGTGTTAAGGGAGATAAGTTTTATTTTCTAAGTCCAGAACAATCTTTTCTAAGTCCTTATATTCTTTTTTATAAGGATGTTTGTGCTTTCCAAAAAAGGGGATATTTTTGAGTCAATATGGTTTCCTTATGAATTTTCTATTCTTTCATGTTTGGAAAATCACAAACACTCTTACTTAAGGAAAATTTCATTTTCCTATGTTTTATGTTAATAAGGAAAATTTTTCTTCTCCAAGGAAATTTATCCTTACCATATTTTCATTGTGCATATTCTAAAGTATAAAATTCAGTTTCGTATCCAAAACCTCGAAATTATATATGTACTTAGATATGAAGCATTCTGTTTTTAGGATTCAAAATTAGACTTCGAGTTATCTGAATTCAGACTCCAAAAACTTATGAGTACAGACTTTGAGTTCTCTGAATTCAGACTCCGAACACTTATGAGTTCAGACTCTGAGTTCTATGAATTTCGACTCTGAGCTCTTATGAGTTCATACTCCGACTTCTCTAAATTTTGACTCCGAACTCATTTTAGTTCTATATCCAAACTATTTTGAGTTCAGACTCCGAGTTCTCTGAATTCAGACTATGAACTCTTATGAGTTCATGTTCTGAGTTCTCTAAATTCAGACACTTAACTCTACTGAATTCAATCTCCAAATTTCTATGAAATTTGGACTTCAAATTTTTATGATTTCAGAATCTTAATTCTACTGAATTCAGACTCCAAATTCTATAGAATTCAGGTTACAAATTCTTTGGAAAACAGATTCCGAATATCCATGTATTATAGACTCCAAATAGATTTTGGTGAGACTCCGAACATTCATTTTTTCTTAGACTCCAAAAAAATGGTTTTGGTTAAGTAACCATATATTTTTATTACACATGGTTGAGTAATAAAATGATGTCGTTCAATCAGTTACTAACTAACTATTGTTTGAGTGACACATGTACAGGTCCCTCTAAACTTTCAGAAAAAATATGACCATTGGAGGAGGGAGCTGACCATTGAAGATGTACCTATAAATAGGAGGTCATTTTAAAGAGATCAAAACATTGATGAACTGTTCTAGGACTCTAGAGATTACATGCTGTTGAAGTGATTTCAAGAGACAGACTCTCATTCTTAGTGCGTACTAAACATCTTTTTCATAATTACTTCGTGTGACTCCGAATGTTTCTGAGTACATTCGGGGGTGTCTGAGGATAAGAAGACAAAGGTGTCGACTACCTTAAAGTTCGAGGACGTCCTTGCTGAGTAAGACTGACGTGCTGATTACCTTGAAGTTGAGGGATAGCGGGGACAACATGATAGACTCTGATCATCATATCAAGGGCTTACCCTGGTGTGGGTAAGACAAACTTTCTTTAAAGTATAAATCAATGGATTTTTATCCATGGGTTTTGGATACCCTTCTCCTTGGGTTAACAGATTTACTACTTTTCACTTGTATTGTTTCATGTTTTCCACTAAATTTTGAATTCCATGGAAAGTATAACTATCTTAAACATCCTTATACTTGTACTCTGTTTAGGTAGATTCTGTACGCTTTAAGGTAGAATCATTATCCTTGTAAACTTTTTTTTAGTTTCATTTCTGGAACCATATTTCCGAAATCACATTCTCGGAATCACATTTACAAAATCAAGCAAGAGTGTATAACTTAGAGGTTTTGTGAATTTACCTTGTTTAACTTTGTTAAACATTAAAAATCATTAAAAATTCCAAAGGAATTTTTTAGGTAAATAATTCACCCCCCTCTTGTATATTGAGCATCTACATCATTAGATACTACAATCAGTACCTTCATTCATCATTTCAATCTTACAGTTATCTCCGCCTACTATATCCTATGTAATTCTCTTAGAGTGCACAAGAATTTAATCATTATGTCACATAAGATATGACTAAATTTATTACCAGTTATGCACTCATCCCATGAATTCATTCAATGATCCTCCTTTATTTTTTATAATATAAAACATTCATTAATGATATCCACTAGAAGTGATTCAAACATTTATCCATTAAACATCATCTAACCTTAAATGAATTATACATTAGAATCCAATTAATATGACACAACAATATCATATAAATTAAGGTTGTAAAATGAAAACCATTCTCAATTATATCCCCTTATTGTATATTATGAAATAAATACTTTTGGATAATTCTCGTTTTACATTTTGTAAATACATTGCTGGTCATTGTATTACACTCAATGGAATAAAAACTCAATTATAATATTCTAACATTTTGTGTAATATTTTTCCATATAATACATCCTTATGAGAAAAGGTAAAAATCAAATATTAATATAACATAATTGAAAATGTGTTGATTAAGGGTTAATGTCATTAAAACATCACCTTAGAAAATATCTCCCAACCATGAAAGTATTATAAACTTTAATAAAATTCTTTAATAATTTTTTTTATCACAAATTCATCTATAATTTTATTATGAAAATAAACCATATTTTTATTCCTGTAATCCGTTCATATTTATCATTAAAATAATTGAATATAATTCATGTTTTATTCAACCATTTTATTATAATCTAGATTAACCAATTTACCACACACCCATGTTATAATGATTTTTCCACGTATTTATGAAATCCAAACTCAACAATTATTCAAAAATATTGAATGAAAGGAGATTTAAATTCACCCACCTGAACATTATTAATAATTTATTATTTTTTGTAATTCATCATCTTTTACGTAATTAAATTAACTTTATAATAACAATCTCAATGATATTTATCCAACGGAAAAAAATAGTGAATATATCCTGATGTGTGAAAAATAAATTGTCCAAAATAAAATTTTTATGGATTAAAAATATCCACCACAATTAAATTTATAAAATATAACCACCCTATAAAACATGTAAATTCATACTTCAAGTAATCCTCCATTAGTCCTTTAACCCACCCCCCCCCCCCATGTCAATTCCCCCCATTTTATTATATGATTACAACATGTATCTACCAAAATAATATAAATTATACCTAATAAGATTCTTATTCCATCTTTAACCACATCACCAACCCATAAAAATGATTAAAATAATATTTATCTATAAATGTTATTTAAATGACAAAATTTCCTAATTATTTATCTAAAAAATCAATCCTATTTAATTATTACCAAAATCATTCCCTATTATAAAAATAATATTATGTAATACAAAAACAATAAATTTAATTATGTGGCTTTTAAAATTACTATTTTATCCTCTAGTTGTTAACTAACCAGTATACCCTAAAAAATATCACAAAATATGAAAATAAAAAATATAGATCTCTCTAAATTATTTATTGATATATTACACTAAACAATGGAAATTATTAAAAAACTAATATTATATTTTTTTCACCCTCCACTAAAATGAGTTCTCAATAGTATCATTGGAAACATCACAGATACCCAAAATAAAAATTCTTTTATTTTACATCTTTTACCTCATATAATCAATACATTGCATAAATAAATGTAATAATATACCATGGGATGATGGGTTCATTTTCATTGGTGACTATCCAAATAAATAATCTTATTTAACAATTGTTATAATCTTTTCTATATATGTGAACCATATTAGACCATAATCTATACATATAATTAGAAAAACTCATCCTCGTAACTTGGGGATAGAAAATATAAAAAATGGGTGAGAACAAATAAAAATTAATTAATAAATAAATATTTCATCAAGGATGAGTTTCAAGAATTAGAAAAAAATTGAGTATTAGAGAAATATCACATCATCATGAGTGATGGTCACAAAACATAAGCTAGCTTCAATGGGCATGGAATAAGAACATAATGTTATAAAATATTAATGAGGAAGAAAAATAGTCATAATACAGAATAAGAGAATTTAACCTAAACCGTGAATCAGGAGAATATAAGATCATAATTTATAAAATATTTCAAATATGGAATATTTTATAGCATAGTGAAACATTACTATAATTATTAATTTACTTTAACCCGTGATTTCAAGAAAACATAATTGTTCATGTATGTATATCACCATCATGAGTCACACACTTTATCCCTTTCATGAAAATAACTAAATTTTACTTATATATTTTTATCTTATAATATTTCTTCTATTATCCAATATATTGGATGGTTATATAGGATCCCACCCATCATCATCAACACATATCATTTCAAATTGAAAATTATTCATTTATCATAACATAAATAACCTAAAGATGTAAAGTGGGTTTCATAAAAAGTTAAAATGACAACAATTAACTTTTCATAAAGATCCTTAGAATGTAAAAATAGGTTTCATAAATATTTTAGAACAAATTAATTCACCTTTTATATAATAAAGATCCCATTGAAAGAATATTGGCTTTCATGAGATTTCCAAATAGTCTGACAATATGAATTAAATAAATTAACATCAAAAAATTGATCACACAAAAAATAATCACATATTATAAGAGAAATGGAGGGCGAAAAATTAATCATAACCCCATTGAAGAGGTATTTTTTAATATATATAGGAAAATTCATCCAAAAAAATATAATTCATTAAAAAAATTCTATAATAATCCATGTAAAATTCATTTTGACAAGTCTTTTTCCAAAAATTATCCATTGTTTTTCAAAAAAAGTAGAATAAAAACAATTAATGGAAGGGGATCTGAATTAAAACATATTTACCCTCATATTTTTAAGATACAAAGCCATTTAAAATATTAAATTAATGAAATTATGCAATATTGGGAAAATATATTTAAGAAAAAATCATATAACTCAAAGGAAGCAGTTCGAGTTACTGAATCTCTTATATTAACTCTTGATTTCCCTAGGAGTGTTATAACCACCTATATAACTAAAATAAATATCTTAATAACCAATATAAATAACATATTAATATCTATACCCTTTTATAAAGTTAAGTTATAATTTTTCATTACATGTATATTAGTTAGTTATTATCTATTTTCAATATCGTGTGTGAGTAATCTTGGTAATTTTGATTTGGTTTCATAATAATGGTTTTGTTATTCATTAATATCCAAATTTAAATAATTCCGTAATAAAAAATTAATTGGAATTAATTATTTTTTATTATTTATAATTTTATAATTTCATCATATGGGATTTTTTGTTATGATGCATGAAGATGAAATCATCATTGAGCATGATTGGGAGATTTTTAATGAACAGATGTTTGTATTTTAATTAATGAATTTAATAGTAAATTTACCACCAAAAAACAAAAACAAAATATTTATTTCATTATTAGTATCATATATTATAACTAATTATGTTCTCATATTCATTCATGGTTTTATTTAATAGCATTGTTCAAGGGGGTGGTTAGAGAGAACCGGAAAAAAATACATAATAATTAATTGATTATTATGATTATGAAAGTCGATTATATTATAATAATGTAATTATTATTGAAGATTAGTTTTATTTTTTAGTTACTTATATTATTTTTTACCATATTTTAATAGAGTTTAAAAAATAATAAATAAACAACATTAAAATGAGATATGTTACATTGTGGTGGCAGTAGTCCACACAACACGTGGTTAACATTTTTATTTCTCAAAGAATGAGATGGAAATAAGGTATATTATAATTTTATAATAATAATCATCATTATATTATATATTTCACACTTATTCTTCAATTTCAAACTTATAATGTTAAACATAGGACCCTTTTGTAGCAGGTGAACAACATATCATGAACTATCAAGCAATATGTCCCTTTAAAGAGAGATTATACAGGAGTTTATATAAAATTTTGATTTTATAAAATAAAATTAACTAAAATGATTTCATTTTTAAGTAATCATATGAAAATTATCTTATTATAAATTTTTGATCTTTTTCTCAAAATGTCAGTTTTTAGAAACAAAATATTATTTTCATGAAACTTATAATATATATGAATTAATTTTCATATAATAATTTCCTATAAAATTTAAAAAATTAAGAAATAAAATATAAATTTAAGGAAAAAAATTTGAATTTCAAATAATCATTGAACATATAAATCCTACATCCAACATTTTTATAACTAATTAAAATGTCACCCTAATAAAAAATGTATTTGATCCTTTCATTGAATCAAGTAATTTCAAATGGGATTTAGTTTTTTATTTCCCTAAAATCTTGATATACATTATTTTTTTTAAATATTTCCTTAAAATTCATATCCAAGATTATTTTTTATTATATGTAAATTTAAAGCTTAAAATTTTTTTCTTTCTAAAAACTCTTTTTACATGATTAAGTGTGTTTATTTTAAAATTAAATTTTTAAATACAATTTTATTTGATAAAATGATTCTAAATTTTTAAATCAAGAAATTAAATTTATTTTATAGTTTAGTAGTAAATTGTTTTATTAAATTTAATTATTAAGGATAGAAATTAATTACTTGGGTTAAAATAAATTTTTGTAAATGTAAAATGATAAAAAAACAATAATATAATAAAAATTGTCTAAAAGGTAATATTTGAGGTTATTATTGAACCAGACTCACTATACCCATATCTTTGTTCCATTTTGTTCCATTAATCATTGAATCATAACCTTTCATTATAGAAAATGTAAGGGTTACTCACAAAACTACCCTTCCCTTCACTATAAAAGGGTAATACTATGACCACTTCAATGATCAGATACCATTCAAATTTCTCCATAAAAATATTAATTTTTTCTCCTTGTAGAACCATATACCATGTTACAAATATTATGGTCACAATTATTTATCATAATTCATTCATTTCCAAGGATACATCCATGGAAAATTAATGTCCCTGATTTGAGAATTATCAACTGCATAGTTTGTCCTCTTAATTATCCTCATTAAAATTTATTCAGGAAAAACTAATATATTGATATTAGTATAATTTATATACTATAATGTAACTATATTAATGGTATATCTTTTTTTATTCATATACCATATCAATTAATAAAAAACTTGTTTTTTCTGCATTATGCGGGCTACCCCCTCCATGACAAAACATGTTTTGTTTTCCATACCTTCCATAAAAGGATGGATATAATGATTGTATTAAAAGATAAATAAGTTTTTATTATATAATTATATTTTTTATCAAAAAATATATAACATATTAAATATATGTTCAATAAATGATCAAAATTAATTTAATCATTTAAAATACGTGTACAAGGAGGATAACCTTTTTTTAAAATTATGTAATATTTCTTAATCAATTAATTATTCTTATATGTAATTATAGTTTTGGTATATAAAAGTAATAAACACTTCATAGGATCATTATTATTATGTTTTAATGTTATTAAAAAACTATGTCACATTCATTCATTAAATCTAGGTATGTTCATGTATGGGTCAATTTAACCACCTAATTGAAAATTACTGTGAATTTATATCATGAATAAATATGGTAATATAATTAATAATATAATATAATATATATGTGTAAATATTTTTTGAACTTTAGAAATTTTATTTCAATATTTAATTCATTAATTCATAAAACACACTTCGATTGTCTTGATTAACTAGAACGAGCTTGTTATCGATTTCATCATCAAGGATAAAGACTAAATAAATCATGAATGGATTTTGAATCATCATAAATAATTATAAATAATCCCTAATAGTAACTTTAATTACCTAGTAATAATGAAATTTCTATGTATAATGAAAAAAATCAACATAATAATGAATCTAGGTCAAATGATAAAAACTATAAATAGATTATATGAAAAATAGGTAGACATCATGAAGGTAATTAATATTTATTAAGCATACAAATTAAAATATATATGGGTAAAAATATTAATTAAGTGATTATAAAAGCTATGTTAATGATATATAAGGTCAAAATACATTTGTGCAAGTAAAGATAAGTGGTATGTTTTTTCTATCTCAAATTCTTCTCTTTAAGATTTTTCTTCTATTATGCACCCAATTTTCCTTCTATAAGGTCCTTCCCCTTTCTCAAAAGTATATTATTAAATTTCTACCTAATTTTTATTTGGGTTTTTCTCTCTCAATTTTAATTCTTTTGAACTCCTATTACATTTATAGTATATTTCCTTTTATGTGGTGTATACATTTCTTGGGAATGTTTTTTACCATAATACACATGAATTTTATGGGATTTAAATGTTGATATTGTTATCCTATTTTTACCATTTTGATTCAAGAGTTAACAAAACCACTATAAAATACAATATTTTATATGGTGGTAAAATACATTCCAATATTTATGTAATGTAAAAATATATATTTATATATATTACAAGAAAATAAATCCATTTATTTATAAAACAATTTGGATGTGGTTGTGGCATTGATAGGCCTAGGGGTGATCACCCCCAAAAGGCTTTCTTGACCATTGAATAAATTGTCACTAGGACGCATGATTAATTGGACTAATTTTGTACACATTTATATTCACTCATTTGGGATATGATTAGGAATATTAATATTCACATTATGAACCATGATAAAGTATTTTCATACCATTACATTGGTCTCTTATCAATTCAAGCTATTGAATCCAATTATTATCTTCCATGGATAACCCAACACATAGTATATAAATTTAACTCTACTTTTTTTGATAAGGTTACTTCAAGTTACATTAATGATATCCCATATTTTATACATTTATTAAGGTCTATTTTTCTAGAAATCAACATTATTTTATTGAATGGGGAAATATTTTATTTATTGATTTCTCATTATATTAATATACAAGTTTTATTCAATATGATATTCCTCAGGTAATGGTCTGAATGGTCTTGATGACTCTATTGGTGAATGAATTAGACTAAATTAAGTGAAAATTGGTGACAATATTTATATATCCCCTCAATTAATTGTAAGGTCCCATGATAGAAAGCATATTTTTTTGTGTATATGTATTCCCATAATAGGATAAAGTCTTTCCATAGGGCCTTAACATCATGTTTGTTTTCTGGAATTATGAATTCCATCATAATGAGATTAAATATTATTGTTATAAATATTTTAATTTAATATAATGGATAGAGAATTCCCTCAGTATCAATTAATATTGGATTCGTGTTGTTTCATTTATTCATAACATATCACTTATTCCATGTTTATGGTATTGAAGATTATATAGTATTCTACTCACTGAGAATCTGAGATTTAATTTGTTTTTATTTCATTCTTCAGGAACAGTATAGGTGGAATACATATAATTTTTAGGTATATTATGGAGGGGATAATAATATTTTTTAATACATTCTTTTTTATCCAATGTTTTGAAATGTAATTTATGTATTTATCATGTCTGACAAGACAACAAAATTGTTGGATCCTTTGTGAAATCTTGTATTTTATAAAAATTATATGATATTACAACTGGATCTAGGTTTATGGGGTGTAGGATGTAAAATTTGGTTCTATAGGAAGCATAGTATCAACCTTAAGGTCAATATTTAGATGAACCAAGTGAGATAAAACATGTGTTATGAATGCTATTAAATATTTTTATGTAAAACTCAAGAACACATAATAGAAATTGAATTTTAAAATTCAGTAGTATAAGTATATTATGATTAGGTTATTTTAGAAATAAGGAAACTAATGGGAACAATATAAATCATATCATAACCATGTTTCAATGTAGGTATGTTCCCCTAAAAAAATTAAAGAATCTGGTGTTGAGTCTAATTAGTCCATAATCATAATGGAGAAGTTATACCATGTTATGAAAAATAATATTTCCTACATATAAAGTCCTACTGATCCAAAACATTATGTAACTATGTTTGACTGATTTATGTGACAACAACCTCAAACATTCAGTGGAACTCTTAATACATTAGTATATAATAAATGGATCAAGTCCCTATAGAAGATTATTATTACATTAGAATGTAGTGAAAAGTAAAAGGTAATCATGGTGGACTTTCTTATGAATAGAGATATGGACTAATAATGGTCATTAATTCAAAACACATAAGAGGAATATGAAATATAATGGATGGAATGGGGAAATTTTAAAGAGAAATTATATGAAAAGTACTTTCCTAATGAGGTAATAGAAGGAATGGATAGAAAATTCCTCAGTCTGAGACAAAAGGAGGAAGAAAATGTTGTTGATTACAAGGATAACATTACAAGTTTAGATATACATTTTGTGGACTACGTACATAAACATGAATAAAATACTAATCATTTATTTAATTGTTTAAATACAAGACTCTAAGGGTATTGGTCTCTCAATCCATTTCATTGTATGATGATATAATCTCATGAACCATTAAGATAGAAATTTAGTGATTCGGTATGTATGAATTGAAGGGAAATCAATAGAAGAAGAGGTCGAATGAGTATCATGGGTAGAATAATATGGAAAATGGGATGAAATGAAGGATGGTATTTTACACTTGTGATACCATGGGATGAAAGACCCCAAGTCTTTCATTAAGGGAACAGGTGATTGTAACATGTCCATAGAAAAACTCTATGAAGTTCAAGAATTCAAGTGAATGGAATATGTTTTTTTATGCTACATGCCTTACCTATATGGATAAGTGGAATTATGTGAACCAATTTACTAAACATAAATTTAATTTACTTTAGAAATTGTTAATGGAACATGATTAATATTACATTATTACCATTATACATGTAAAAATTCTTAATTATGTGGTATTATGTAGATTGATCATAGCCACAAAGTTATCTAATTTTTTATTTGATTCTAGATATTCACACTATTCTATATCTTTTTTGTTTACCCAAAACATTTGATATTTACCTATCATCATAGTAATGGAGTTCTTAATTAAGAAATAGTGTTTTCATCATATGTAAATAATGATGTGTCAGGTAGTTCTAATTACGATACATGAGAATGCACTATTTTCAAAGTTGATTATTGTACCTATTGTTATATTTTACATGATCCTTTATATCAATTGGATTTAAAAGTTCAATGAAAAAAATTATTTCCAAGAGAAGGATATTTTGAATCCCAAAGGTGAGGGGTAATCTCTTATCTTTAGAGGTGAAACAACATTGTCTAAAACCTATATGGATCCTCCCCGTTATCTCTCCATAATGAAATTCTAAGAAGATATGAATATTAAGTGTTATATATAGATAAGGAATATACCTCAAATATAGACGATGTACATTTGGTAAAAATAATTTCTTTTCTATAAAATAATTATCTCATAATCCACCAGAGTGTGATGTTTATTTCACTATTGGATTTAGTCATGAGGAAAGAACAATTCATAAAATCCATAGATAATGGAATCATTTGAGTTAGTAGTGTTTAAGAAATTTTTGTAGGATTTGAGTGATAGATATTTATATTCCCTAGTGTTTCACCATGTGAAGCCCATATTTTATTCTTGAAAAAGTAATTTGAGCATGTGAGGTTGTGCATCGATTATAGGGAAATAAATTACATTACTAGAAATAAAAAATAAAAATTACCATTCATTGATAACTTATTTGATATACTCCATGTTTCCAAATAATTTTTAAAGATTCATATTCATTCTGGTAATAATTATCTAAGGGTGATGAAATATAATATATTGAATTCAACATTCTAAAAAAGGAAATAAAGTTATGATTTTATGGAAATTCAATTAATATTGACTAATGGACCTTATGTATTTATGGATAGGATAGATAAAGTGTTCATGGATTATCCTGATAAATTTTTGGTGATGTTCATTAATAATATATTGATAAACTCTACGATCAATGAAAATCAAGAGAGTGGTCTATAAATAATATTAGTGACCCTATGAAAAAAGTAATTGTACTAGAAATATAATATGTATAAATTTCAAATCAATGATGTTATTTTCATGGCTATATTATCTCCAAATATAGAATATGTATTTATTGTTCAAAAAAAGGTGGTCAAAGTGTGTCCTACATAGATAAAAATAACTAAGATCTAATGTTTCTTATGTTTAAAAGTTTACTATTGACCAGTTTTCCAGGATTTCACATAATTAGAAAAATAATTATCCTTGTTGACATGTAAAGGGGTTAAAATTATATATTCATAGGAATTTGAAGAATGTCTCTAAGATATTAAGGGAAAACTGATTAATGAATTGATATTAACTCTACCATCTGGTAAGTAAGTATTTTTAATTTATCTTGATTCATTGAAGAAATGGCCTAATTGTGTCCTTATATAAAATGATAGGATGATTTTATATGAATCAAGTTAAATGAAAATCCTTGAACAAAACATTCAAAATCCTGACCCTGATGTAGAATATGGAATGTTATCTTTGAAAATATGGAGACACTGCCTCTATGGAAAAGGATGAGATATGTATATTGATCATAAGAGTTTTAAGCTTATATTCTATCTAATGGAGATCATCATGAAGAAACGATTGTTGGATCTTCTCCTAGATTATGATTTCCCAATACGCATCCACATTATTAAGGAAAACAATGTTGATGATAAATTGAGTAGGAGGGGTCATAGAGCTTTGACCGGGATGAGGGTTAACAGGGATCTTATATACAAAG
Organism: Viscum album; assembly: GCA_963277665.1. Lineage (NCBI taxonomy): Eukaryota > Viridiplantae > Streptophyta > Magnoliopsida > Santalales > Viscaceae > Viscum > Viscum album. The sequence goes on from OY728120.1 coordinate 2,132,160,754, forward strand.
ATCAAGAAATGATAGATCTTATAATTTTTAGGAAACAAGATCCATCATTTATTTATAAAGAAATTGATAAACCAACCTTATTAAAAATTCTATGGAAGTCTCAATGGGTTAAAAAGTACTTAAAAATGAAAGATTAAAATTTAAAATCACTACTAGAAATGTGGGTTTTACCAACGGTTCTTTACCAACGGTTTTCTTAAACCGTTGGTAAAGAAGGTTTAGGGAACCCTTTCCCAGTGGTTCACTAAAACCATTGGGAAAGGGTACCCCTTTGCCAACCGTTCTATTGAACCATTGGGTAAGGGTACCTTGAACAACCCTTTGCCAACGGTTTTTAATAACTATTGGTTAATGTTTTCCCCAAATACAGTCGAGCCGCTGCTCTCCCCCATTAGCAACAGAACCCTAAAATCCATCCGGTGCTCGGCTCCTCTCACGAACTCCCCCATCCGAACAGGCGAGAAACCATCTCAATCATCTCAAATCAATATTTTATTCTTTATATACATATTCTACCTTTTTAATTTTTATTGATCTAATATTTTAGTTTTATATATGGATTTTGATGTGATTTTACCGTGAAAATAGGGAAATGAACAAATATTTTGTTAATTAATTAGTTTCCCATGGAATATAATTTGTGTTATAATGGCCATGCTACATAAAGGGGTAATGTAATAAAATACCTTGAATAAATTGTGGAAGTTGGGGTATGTTTCTTCTATGAGAGGTTTTTTGTTGTGTTTCATTGAATGTTTCAGGCTGTTGTATGATGATTGAGGTGACCTATTGGGATTTGTGATATGTGGGGTTGTAATCTGATGGTTAGTGGGCATGGATGTGACATGTGAAGTTGTGTGCTAGTGATGATGTGTGGTGGTGTTGTGTCGTGTGGAGGTGTTGTGTAATGAGGTTTTGGAGTTTGATGCGGTGAGGTGGTTTTGGTTGTGCGGTGGTTTGTGATGTGCAATATTTTTTTCTGATATGTGGTTGTTTTGGTGAGATGGTTGGCTTATGTAACATGGATACGATGGTTATTGTGAGATGGTGAGTTGTTGTGTGGTGGTTTTATTATTTTCCTGGTTGTCTATGGAATAAATTATGCTGTTAAAACAAAAAACAAGATAGTAAATAAATGAGATGGAATAGAAATGGATGTGTGGTAAATGGATTTAATTTATTTAACATTAAATGAATGGACAATGTAAGAGTTAATGAAGTGTCTTATAAATGAAAGTGGTAAATTCTATGCGTCTTGTGTGGTGGTGGTGTGGTGTGTTGCATATAGTGGTGAAAGTGGTTGTGATGGTTTATGTGTTTTATGGTAGTAGTGAAGTGTGTGATTTTGTACTTAATGTGAACCCATAAGTTTGGTTTTTTGTGTTATCTATATATCATGTATTTTATGTTATTTCTACACATTCCCCACCAGAATTGGATAAAAATACCATCAATCAGTGGTTTTGAGTTATGGGTATTTTTGCTAATATCTAGGATGGTGGTTATATGGTTGGAGAGTTACCATATCTTCCCTAATCTTCCTTCATAAGTGATTGACCATGTGTTTTTTAAAAAGATGTAATGTGATTTTCCATGTGTCTTCAGGTGATATGTACTATGATTTCCCTAGTGTTTTTAGGTGAGGTGTGATGTGATAAGGCTATGATAAGATGTGGAATGTGGTTGGGGTAATGTAGGGTAGGTGGATGGAACAAGGTTGATGTTATTCATGTTCGTGATACCCTACTAATATGGTTATGGGATGTGGCATGTTGTGATGTGATAACACATTAAGTTCTTGTTGGTTTTACATTTTTTCAATAACACATTAGTATGTTTTTTAACATGTGTAGTTGATACCTTGATTATTTTTTTCCTTCATCATTTACTTAAATGTATTTTCTATTAAAGTTCAATCCTATTGAATTTTTTATGACAAAATGACTTATATAAAATCTTTTTACAGAATGGACAGAAGTTGGATGTATGAAACCGATGGGATCTCAGACGATTTTCAAAACAATTTGGAGAGATTTATAGATTTTTAATTTCAAAATGCTTCAGATAATGGTCACATACACTGCCCATGTTCCAATTGTGTTGGTATACCTTGGTTGAGCCGTGAAGAATTCATCTACCACATAACCGAAAATGGTTTTCAAGCAAACTACATTGTGTGGTATCATAGTGGGGAGAAAATGAAATCTCAAATTAGTGATGATCGAAATGAACGGACTGGAATAGAGAATTTGTTTGATGATCGGTTTCCATTCATTTTTCATCATGAAAAAGAAAGGATTTCGACTCAAGAAGACTTCGATATGAGGACAGCTGATGCATCTAGTGAAAATGATGATACTGATAGGCTGAAAAAATTGAATGATGTTGCCACGATTCTGGTATATCGACAATACGATAAAATGAAAAAGCTAGAATTTTTAATCTGATTGTTTAATGGGATAACTATGTATGGGATTTCTAATATAGAAATCGATTACATTCATACCCTATTAAAGGATTTACTTCCAGATGATTCATATATTCCCTCAAACCACTATATGGCATGGAAGTTAGTCGAGGAACATGGATTTTCAAGAAACAAAATTCATGCTTGCTCGGGAGATTGTAGTTTATTCTGGGAGGAAACCACTAAATGAAATGATTGTATAAAATGTGGCACATCCTGCTGGAAGTCAAAATCTGATGGAACACCATCCTACGTTCCACAGAAAGTAATGTGGCACTTTCCATTGATCCCCAAACTCCAGAATCTTTTTATGTCTGATGACATATCAATAAAAATGAGATGGCATGATACCGAGAGAAAAAAGACTAATGATGAGTTGGTTTGTCCTGTTGATGGATTTTCATGGTAGAGATTTGATGCTCGACATCCTGATTTTGCAGCTGACGTACATAATGTGAGGTTGGGTCTTTCTAGCGACAGTTTTAATCTGTTTGTAAATATTCTTACATTGCACATCACATGGTCAGTTTTTATACACATTTATAATCTTCTCCCATGTTGTGTATGAAAAAACCTTTCACTTTCATGAGTATACTCATATCTGGTCCTTCTGATCCCGGCATTGATATTGATGTATACATGCAACCTTTAATAAAAGAGTTGAAACTTCTTTGGGATGTGGGTGTGCGCACATACGATTCATGTTTGAAATATATATTTCAGATGCATGTTATGCATATGTTGACGATCAATGATTGTCCGTCTTATGCAATGTTGTCTGGATGGAGCATGAAGGGAAAATTTTCATGTCCAGTTTGTATGAAAAATACATGATCCAGAAGACTGAAACCTCACTGTAGTTTTAGTTTTATGGGAAATAGACGATTCATGACAAAGGATCATCAATATAGATTGAATCGTTGAAGATTTGATAATACCATAATGACCGATGATCCACCTCAACGTATGTCTGGAACTGATGTGCTTAATAAATTGAATGATTTTAGTTTTTTGTTCGGGAAGGGTCAAATTTAATCTAGAAAGAGAAATAATGCTTCCACTGAAACATATTACAATTGGAGGAAGAGGAGTATCTTTTTTTATTTTCCTTATTGGTCAACCAATTTGTTATGTCATTGCTTAGACGTAATGCTTATTGAAAAGAATTTATGTGAAATGTTGCTTTTGGTTCTTCTAAATGTCAAGGGGAAGTCAAAATATGATTTACAATCTCGGCGTGACTAGCTGGATTTGGGCATCAGACCAGAATTGCATCCTGTGCGTATCAGTGAAAATAAATGGAAAATTCCATGTGCTTCTTATGTGATGACACCTACAGAAAAAAAACAATTTCTGGAAGTATTAGAGACTATTATAGTTCCTGATGGCTATTCAAGAAACATATCTAAACGGGTCAATAGAAGAGAGTTGAAGCTAAAATATTTGAAGATTCATGATTATCACATTATACTACATCAGTTGCTTCCAATAGAAATCCATCTTCTTTTTTCCACTAATTTATGGGTGGCTGTTATTCAGTTGTGCCATTTGTTTAGAGATCTTTGTTCTAAAAAGTTGTCCACGTCTTTCTTGAAAAAAATGTTGACAAATGACCCATTAATTTTGTGTGAGTTGGAGAAAATATTTCTTCCATCATTTTGCACAAGCATGCTACATTTGACTTACCATATTCCCACTAAAATACTTCTTGGAGGACCTGTTTCTTTTCGTTGGATGTATCCAACTCAAATAAATATGTTCACATTAAGTTCTTATGTCCAAAACAGAAATCATCATGAACGTTCTATCGTGAACGGTTACCTGGCTCATGAATGTAGGGATTTCTGGTCGATGTATTTGTCTAATCTTACTACAAGATTTAACAGAGCAATGAGAAATGAAGAAGAAAATTATGGGAAAATTGAACCTAGTTTTCAATCACTTCCGCAAACAGGAGGAATTCCTGGATCATATACATTGAAGACATTAAGCCATTAAGAACGGGAGATGGCACATCGTAGTGTTTTGTTAAACTGTGATTTGTTTGATGACTATATTAGGTAGCTAAACTAATTATGTATATCTTACATATATATCTATTAAACTATTCATATTTTTTATTTTCAGGGAACAAAAAACAATGATAAATAAGAAGCATCGTTCTTTATCTTTGAGAAAGAGAGAGACTTTTCATAGCAAAGAGTTTTCTGCTTGGTTAAAATTGAAGGTAAAAATATAACTGTTTAAATTAATAATTTCAATATTTAATTAAGTTTAATAGTCATTTATATTGTAGGTATTGAGTTTTTCTACTGACTCTGTCTCTCAGGAAATAGGAGCTTTGGCTTTTGGTCCTAATACCATGGTTCATGACTATAAATCAATTGTTATCAATGGGTACAAATTTATTGTCACTGAACTATCAAAGAACATGAGAACACAACATGATGGTTTTATGGTTACTGCCACAACAGATTGTTATGCCAATTCATTAGATAGTAGACTGTGATTTCAAAATGTGGGTTATTATGGAGTTGTTGAGAAAATAATAATATTGGATTATTACTCTCATGGACGAGTCACAATGATGAAATGTCGTTGGTTTGATTCGATGATGAGACATGGCACATTTATTGATGATTTTGGATTTCATGTAATTAATATGACTCACACTCTTGCTACAGAAGAACCATATGTGTTGGCATCAATGGATAAACAAGTTTTTTATGTCAAAGACCAACTTCGACCAGAATTGGGTGTCATAGTTGAAGTAATTCCAAACATATTTTTGATGATGGTGATGATGGAATTGACACTATCCCAATTTACATTGGAACCAATCCATTTATTTATTTTGATGACTCCAATATCTCAATTTTCATAGTTGATTGTGAACCTAAAGTTGTGGTTGAAAATATATAGAATCATCCATCCATGTTCTGAATTATTTTGGTTTACCTCGAGTTGGGTTGTTAAGGTTGGTAATATTCAAATTGATTTAGTATTTATCAAAAATATGTTTTAGCTGACTTGTCCATTATGTGAATTTCAATGTTTATTGGTTGCTGTTTTATTTGAATTGCATTTTCTAATTTGGAATTGAACTGCATTCAAACCTAGTAAAATAATTTTTCTAACTTGGTAAACATTACAACTTGTATGATTTATTAAATTCATTCAATATCTTCTAAAACAATTGATAGCTAAATTATCAATGAATCCCCATATTCCCTCAAATATTTAGTTTTTTTGTTTACACATAAGTTTCATTTTTCTAATTAATTACATATTTGTTTTCAAAAGAAGGAAATGCAGCCAATTGAAGAGAGACGAAGGAAAAAAATGATGGAGAACAATCGTCGGATGGCGGAGATGGGTGTTCCACCATTAGTGCCTACAGTGAGTACTTTATTTAAAATATATATATATATATATAAACAATATATAATGTCATGTGATTAATTTTCTTGTAAACCATTTTTTAGGATCCACCTATACGTCAATAGTTATTCGACGAGGAGCTTAGTACTGGTCCTAGTACTCAGGCCGGTGGAATGAGGAGGGTTCGTACCAGAGGTGGAAGATCAATTGCGCGTGCCCGACTAGACCCTGACCCTCCCACTATCATGTCATCCTTCCGACATTCTGATCCAGGTATTTCATTAGGTACACACAAGATATTTAGGCCTCACATGCTTTTGCTACCTTTTTCATCTTCTGCCCCATCATTTTCACAACCCATGACGATTCCCACTCCCCAGTCATAATCTGTTCATACTGCTATCCCATTTTCTTTTCCTTCTACTTCTGTCTCTCCAAGATTCTATAGTCCATCGTCTTCGACTCTTGCTCCACCATAGAGTGTTCCATCAGTTTCTGTGGATCCAGCGATGCTCAGCGATCAGACTAGCGAAGGTATATTTATAAAACCCTAACAAATTTGTATAGCAATATTTATTTTCGTGATAACATGTTTTGATAAAAAGTTTTTTTTTCTTTCATGACAGATACGTCTACTGACAGGGGGCGAGGGCGGGGGCGTACACACATGTGTTTGGTGTGGAACTGCGGCACACAGGTTATGGTGAATTACAATGAAGACAACCAAATGGTTGATAAATCCGGGCAGCAATGTCGGAGTTTTTTGGCGACGCTTTCCAAAAACTCAGACATCATTTCCGTCAGCCCGCTTTCATGGAGACATTTGCCACATGTGGTCATGGATAGAGATATGGGTAAAAAAAATTGTTTTATTAAATGCCATGAATTATTTTTATATTTATATAATATTTTGATGTTAGCTTTGATTTAATTTTCCTGATGGTGAGGGTGATCGAGCGGAACATCTAAATGATTTAGGCGAGATTTGGAGATCCTACAAGCATGAGTTGTATATTGGCTTGAGTTCTTGAGTTGGCATTGAGTTAGAGGCAGTACCAGTCGGGGATGATTGTTCTATAGAGCAGTATCGTCAGACGATTACTCATTGGGAGAGTACCCAGTTTAAGGTATGAATTACATTTTAGATATTTCAATAATAACATTCATTTTTTTGCTTTAATATTATCCTTTTCATTATCGAATTTTACTTAGGAATCATCTGGAAAAAAATAAAAAAACCATTGATGCAAAAAAATATCTCTACACACTAGGACGTACGACGATGTCAGATCATGAGAGGAAGCAGGTATGAATTTTTTTTTAAGATTTCTTTACGACTTAAATTTTCTTTTGTTTTCTAAATTATTTAATCATTTGATAATGTTTTCATATAACATTAGTTTTCAATGTCATTGTAGAGTGAAATATAGAATATCGAAGGATGTGTGCCACGAGCAAAACTGTTTTGCTCGAGTAGATGGAAAAAGGATGGAAGTGCCGTCAATGAAGCGACTCAGCAGAAGATTTTAAGTTTTAATCTGTTGATTTTATGTTTTAATATATATTTTTTAACTTAATAATATATTTATATTTGTAAAAAGTTTCTTTAGAGGCCCTCGATGCCCAAGAACCAGACAATTTTGGGCCAACAGATCACTTACATCAGGTGTTGGGAGAGGAGCATACTGGCAGGGTACACTGCCGACCTAGGATAGCCCCGACAAGGTATTGGCCCTCCTCAGGTATGAGTTGTAGTACCACCGAGCTGCAGCAAGTTAGGGAACAAGAAGAACATGCTGAGAAAAGGGCCACAGAGCTGATAGAATAGTCTTCTAGGGAAAACAATGTGTTTATAAAATTTATTGAAGTTCTACGTCCAACACTTCAAGCAGAGGCCAGTCCAGCTTTTGATGAGTATATGTTGTCGATACATTCTATATATGGTGCACCAGGTGGCAGTTCATGTGGTGGTCAGGATGACTTCCATCATGACGATGATGATGGCGAGGAGTCCGATTCAGAAGAGAAGGGAGAGGAGGAGGTCGAGGTGGGTGGCGTGGGAGAGGAGGAGTGCAAGGGCGAGGAGGAGGGTGTTGAGGAGGGCGAGGACATTGATGGGGATGAGGACGAGGGTGATTATAAAGGTGATGATGGTTATGGTGATGTGGGACAAATTGATCCACTAAAATTTTGACTAATATTACTGAGATCTGATATTTAATCTATTGTAGTTGTTGGTTTTATCTAGACTCATAGTATAGTATTGGAGTTGAGTTATTTTTATATATTATCTATTTTTATGGATGTTGTTGTCTTTTAGTGGTTTTGGTTTTGGAAACCCCACTCCATCCTGGACCCTGGACAACCCCCCACCATCCTCCTTGGACCCCGGACACCACCCCTGACAGCCCCCGGAAAGCCCCCTGAACAGACCCCTAGATAGCCCCCCAGACATCCCCCACACCCTCTTTCATGGACCCCGGACAACCCCCTGAACACCCCCCGGACAGCCCCCAGACAGCCCCCCGAACATCCCCCGGACAACCCCCCCATCCTCCTCCCAGGACCCGGACAGCCCCCCAGACAACCCCCCAGTCTGCCCCCTGGACAGTCCCCCCCCCCCACCCTCCTCCTTGGACCCCGGACAACCCCCCGAACACCCCCCAGACAGCCCCCGGATAGCCCCCTAGACCCCCCCCCCCCCCAGATAGCCCCCCACCCTCTTCCTTGGACCTCGGACAACCCCCCGAACACCCCCCAGACAGCCCCCCAGACAGCCCCCCACCCTCCTCCTTGGTCCCCAGACAGCCCCCCGGACACCCACCGGACAGCCCCCCCCCCCCCCCCCGAACAGCCCCATAGGACATCCCCCCTACCCTCCATGATTTCATTTACAACTATAAAATCTATAATATATATTTTATTTATTTTCATCATGATAATCAATTAAAATCACATTTACACATCTAATCCATATCATAGATTCTTGGATAGTTATAAAAGAGATGTATTCATTGGGCATGACATTATCAGCTCCGAAATGTTTCATATCATGAAAAACTAAAATCTAATCAATTCTAAGAATGATATACAAATATTTTATACAAATGTCCACAAGATTTTATGTAAATACCATTCCACTAATAGACACATGAGAATTCTCAAAAAATGGACAACATTTTAAGTACATACGGAAAACCGACCAAACGAATCCAGTTTCTGTTGAAACATTTGGAAAACGATCCATGGGTCATATGTGACGTGTATGAATCAACCCCTCCTCAATCTGAGCTGCGGTGTGGCCGGTACCACTCAAAGTGTCTGTCTTCTGTTTTAAAGGGACGTCATTTTAATTGAAAAACATCAACTGGCATACGCAAAACTGACCAAATGCATTCAGATTTTGTCGATAATTTAGCACAACATTCCATGGTTCATATGTGATGTGTACAAGTCAACCCCGCCCTAATCCGAGGCGCGGTGTGGCTGACACCATTCACAGTGTCTCTCTTTTGTTTAAAATGGACATGATTATAAGTGAAAAGAAGAACTGAAATACGCAAAACTGACCAAACGCATTCGGATTCTGTTGATTCTTTAGGAAAACGATCCATGGGTCATATGTGACATGTACGAGTCAACCGCGCCTTAATCTGAGGTACGGTGTTGCTGGAATCACTCTAAGTGGCTCTCTTTTGTTTATAATGGACAACATTTTAAGTACATATGGAAAACTGACCAAACGCATTCGGTTTCCTTTGAAACATTTGGAGAACGATCCATGGGTCATATGTGACATGTACGAATCAACCCCGCCTCAATCTGAGACGCGGTGTGGCTGGCACCACTAAAAGTGTCTGTCTTTTGTTACAAAAGGATGTCATTTTAATTGAAAAACATCAACTAGAAAACGGAAAACCGACCAAACGCATTCGGATTGTGTTAATACATTAGCACAACAATCCATGGGTCATATGTGACGTGTACGAGTCAACCCCGCCTCAATACGAGGCATGGTGTGGGAGACACCATTCACAGTGTCTCTCTTTTGTTTAAAATGGACAGGATTATAAGTGAAAAGAACAACTGACATATGCAAAACTGACCAAATGTATTTGAAATTTTTTGATGATTTAGGAAAACGATACATGGGTCATATGTGATGTGCCTGAGTCAACCCCGCCTTAATCTAAGGCATGGTGTGGTCATAATCACTCTATGTGGCTCTCTTTTGTTTAAAATGGACAACATTTTAAGTACATACGGAAAATTGACCAAACGCATTCGGTTTCCATTAAAACATTAGGAGAATGATCCATGGGTCGTATGTGACGTGTAAGAATACCCCCCCCCCCCCGCCGCCTCAATCTGAGATGCGGTGTGGCCGCCACCACTCAAAGTGTCTGTCTTTTGTTTCAAAAGGATGTCATTTTAATTGAAAAACATAAACTTGCATACGGAAAACTAACCAAAAGCATTTGGATTGTGTCGATACTTTATCACAACAATCCATGGGTCATATGTGATGTGTACGAGTCATCCCCGCATCAATATGAGGCGCGGTGTGGCTTACACCACTCTAAATGTGTCTGTTTTGTTTAAAATGGATAGGATTATAAGTGAAAAGAACAACTGGCATACAGAAAACCGATCAAACGCATTCAGAATGTGTTGATAATTTATCACAACGATCCATGGGTCATATGTGACCTGTACAAGCCAACACTGTCTCAATCTGAGTCGCGTTGTGACCGGGATCAGTCTAAGTGTCTCTCTTTTGTTTAAAATGGACACCATTTTAAGTACATACAGAAAACCGACCAAACGCATTCGGTTTCCATTGAAACTTTAGCATAATGATCCATGGATCATATGTGACGTGTACGAATCAAACCCATGTCAATCTAAGACACGGTGTGGCTGGCACCACTCAAAGTGTCTGTCTTTTGTTTTAAAAGGACGACATTTTAATTGAAAAACATAAACTGGCATATGGAAAACCGAGACACCGCTTTTGGGATATGTTGATACTTTAGGAAAATGATCGATGGGTCATTTGTGACGTGTACGAGTTAACCTCACCTCAATCTGAGTCATGGTGTGGCAGGATCACTCCTTGTGTATGTATTTTTTTTTAAATGGAGAGTATTATTAGTGAAAAAACAACTAACACACGCAAAACTGACCAAACGCATTCGAAATGTGTTCATGCTTTAATAAAACTATCCATGGGTCATCTGTAACGTGTAAGATTCAACCCCACCTTAATCTGACGCACAGTATGTCCGGCATCACTCTAAGTGGATATCTTTTGTTTAAAATGGACTTCATTTTAAGTACATACTGAAAACTGACCAAACGCATTCAGTTTCCATTGAAACTTTAGGAGAACGATCCATAGGTCATATGTGACGTGTACGAATCAACCCCGCCTAAATTTGAGACGCGGTGTAGCCATAACAACTCAATGTGTATGTCTTTTGTTTCAAATGGACGTCATTTTAATTGTAAAACATCAACTGGCATATGGAAAACCGACCAAACACATTCGGATTGTGTCGATAATTTAGCACAACAGCCCATGGGTCATATTTGACGTGTACGAGTCAACCCCTCCACAATCCGAGGCGCGGTGTGTCCGACACCGTTCACAGTGTCTGTCTTTTGTTTAAAATGGACAGGATTATAAGTGAAAAGAACAACTGATGTATGCAAAACCAACCAAACATATTTGAAATGTGTTTATGCTTTAGGAAAACGATCCATGGGTCATATGTGACTTGTACAAGTCATCCTCACCTTAATTTGAGGCACAGTGTGGTCGGAATCACTCTAAGTGGATCTCTTTTGTTTAAAATGGACAACATTTTAAGTACATATCGAAAACCAACCAAAATCATTCGGTTTCAGTTTAAACATTAGGAGAACGTTCCATGGGACATATGTGACGTGTATGAATCAACCCCGCCTCAATCTGAGATGCAGTGTGGCTGGCACCACTCAAAGTGTCTGTCTTTTGTTTCAAAAGGACGTCATTTTAAGTGAAAAACATCAACTGGAATACAGAAAACCGACCAAATGCATTCGGATTGGGTTGATACATTAGCACAATGATACATGGGTCATATGTGTCATGTAAGAGTCAACCCTGCCTCAATCCGAGGTGCGGTGTGGCTGACACCACTCTAACTGTGTCTCTTTTGTTTAAAATGGACAGGATTATAAGTGAAAAGAACAACTGGCATACGTAAAACTGACCAAAAGCATTAGGAATGTGTTGATAATGTATTACAACGATCCATGGGTCATATGTGACCTGTACGAGCCAACCCGGGCTTAATCTGAGTCAGGGTGTGGCTAGGATCCGTCTAAGTGTCTCTCTTTTGTTTAAAATGGACACCATTTTAAGTACATATGGAAAACTAACCAAACGCATTCGGTTTCCGTTGAAAATTCAGGAAAACGATCCATGGGTCATATGTGACGTGTAAGAATCAACCCCTCCTCAATCTGAGATGCGGTGTGGCCGACACCACTCAATGTGTCTATCTTTTTTTTTCAAAAGGACGACATTTTAATTGAAAAAAATCAACTAGCATACAGAAAACTGAGAAAATGCTTTCGAAATATGTTTATACTTTAGGAAAAAGATTGATGGGTCTTTTTTGATGTGTATGAGTTAACATCACCTCAATATGAGGCACGGTGTGGCAGGATCACTCCTTGTGTATGTATTTTGTTTAAAATGGACAGGATTATAAGTGAAAAGAACAACTGACATACGAAAAACTGACCAAACGCATTCGAAATGTGTTGATGCATTACGAAAACGATCCATGGGTCATATGTGACGTGTATGAGTCAACTCAACCTTAATATGAGGCACGGTGTGGCCGGAATCACTCTATGTGGCTCTCTTTTGTTTAAAATGGACAACATTTAAAGTACATACGGAAAACCGACAAAACGGATTCTGATTGTTTTGATACGTTAGAAAAATGATCCATGGGTTATATGTAACATGTATGAGTCAACCCCTCCTCAATATGAGGCGCGGTGTGGCCGACACCATTCACAGTGTCTCTCTTTTGTTTAAAATGGACAGGATTATAAGTGAAAAGAACAACTGACAAATGAAATAATGACCAAACGTATTTTAAATGTGTTGATGATTTAGTAGAACGATCCATGGGTCATATGAGACGTGTACGAGTCAACCTCGCATTAATATGAGGTACGGTGTGGTCGGAATCAATCTAAGTGGCTCTCTTTTGTTTAAAATGGACAACATTTTAAGTACATACGGAAAACCAACCAAAATCATTTGGTTTCTGTTGAAACTTTAGGAGAACGATCAATGGGTCATATTTGACGTGTATGAATCAACACCTCCTCAATCTGAGACATGGTGTGGCAGACACCACTCAAAGGGTCTATCTTTTGTTTCAAAAGGATGTCATTTTAATTGAAAAACATCAACTGGCATACGGAAAACTGACCAAACACATTCGGATTGTGTCGATACCATATAACAACAATACATGTGTCATATGTGATGTGTACGAGTCAACCCCGCATCAATCTGATGCACGGTGTGGCCGACACCACTCTAATTGTGTCTCTTTTGTTTAAAATGGACAGGATTATAACTGAAAAGAACAACTGGCATACGGAAAACTGATCAAACGAATTCAGAATGTGTTGATAATTTATCACAACGATCCATGGGTCATATGTGACCTGTACGAGCCATCCCATGCTCAATCTGAGTCACGGTGTGGCCGAGATCAGTCTAAGTGTCTCTCTTTTGTTTAAAATGGACACCATTTTAAGTACATACGGAAAAATGACCAAATGCATTATGTTTCCATTGAAACATTGGGAGAATGATCCATGGTTTATATGTGATGTGTACGAATCAACCCCACCTCAATCTGAGACACGGTGTGGCTGACACCACTCAAAGTGTCTGTCTTTTGTTTCAAAAGGAAGTCATTTTAATTGAAAAACATCAACTGAAATATGAAAAAATGAGCAAATGCTTTTAGAATATGTTGATACTTTAGGACAACGATAGATGGGTCATTTTTGACATGTATGAGTTAACCTCACCTCAATCTGAATCCCCGTGTGGCGGGATCACTCCTTGTGTATGTATTTTGTTTAAAATGAACAGGATTATACGTGAAAAGAACAACTGACATACGGAAAACTGAACAAATGCATTCGAAATGTGTTGATGATTTAGTAAAACGATCCATAGGTCATATGTGACATGTATGAGTCAACCCCGCCTTAATCTGAGGAACGGTGTCTCCAGAATCACTCTAAGTGGCTCTCTTTTGTTTAAAATGGACAACATTTTAAGTACATACGGAAAACTGACCAAACGGATTCTGATTGTGTTGATACATTAGAAAAATGATCCATGGGTCATATGTGACGTTTATGAGTCAACCCTACCTCAATCTGAGGCTCGGTGTGGCCGACACCATTCATAGTGTCTCTCTTTGGTTTAAAATGGATAGAATTATAAGTGAAAAGATCAACTGGAATACGAAAAACTGACCAAATGCATTCGAAATGTGTTGATGCTTTAGGAAAAAGATCCATGGGTCATATGTGACATGTACTAGTCAACCACACCTCAATCTGACACGCGGTGTGGCCGACACCATTCACAGTGTCTCTCTTTTCTTTAAAATGGAGAGGATTATAAGTGAAAAGAACAAGTGACATATGAAAAACCGACCAAACGCATTCAGATTCTATTGATGCTTTAGGTAAATGATCCATGGGACATATGTGACTTTTACGAGTCAACCTGGGATCAATTAGAGGCATGGTGTGGCCGGGATCACTCTAAGTGGCTCTATTTTGTTTTAAATGGACAACATTTTATGTACATAAGGAAAACCGACCAAATGCATTCGGTTTCCGTTGAACCTTTAGGAGAACTATCCATGGGTTATATCTGATGTTTACGAATCAACCCCTCCTCAATATGAGATGCGGTGTGGCTAACACCACTCAAAGTGTCCGTCTTTTGTTTCAAAAGGACGTCATTTTAAGTGAAGAAATCAACTGGCCTATGGAAATCCAACCAAACACATTCAGATTGTGTCGATACTTTATAATAATGATCTATGTGTCATATGTGACATTTAAGAGTCAACCCCTCCTCAATACGAGGTGTGGTGTGGCCGACACCACTCTAAATGTGTCTCTTTTGTTTAAAATGGATAGAATTATAAGTGAAAAGAACAACTGGCATATGGAAAACTGACAAAACGCTTTCGGAATCTATTGATAATTTTTCACAACGATTCATGGGTAATATGTGACCTGTACGAGCCAACCTGGGCTCAATCTGAGTCATAGTGTGTCCAGGATCAGTCTAAGTGTCTCAATATTGTTTAAAATGGGAAATATTTTAAGTACATACAGAAAACAGACCAAATGCATTCGGTTTCCATTGAAACATTAGGAGACGATCCATGGGTCATATGTGACGTGTACGAATCAAAACCGCCTCAATATGAGACGCGGTGTGGCCAGCGCCACTCAAAGTGTCAGTCTTTTGTTTCAAAAGGACATCATTTTAAGTGATAAACATCAACTGACATACGGAAAACTGAGCAAATGCTTTTGTAATATGTTGATACTTTAGGACAATGATCGATGGGTCATTTGTGACATGTAAGAGTTAACCTCGCCTCAATCTGAGGAATGGTGTGGCCGGTAACACTCCAGGTGTGTGAATTTTGTTTAAAATGGACATCATTTCAGGTAAAAATATATGGTATACAAAAAACTGATCAAATTATGAATTGAATTCCGAATTCCCCATATAATTGTCATCTAAATTTTGAATTAAATTCTAAATTAATTATGTATGTTTATAATTACGTTATGAATTCAAATTTAATTATGCTTGTGTATAGTTCCAAGATGCATTATATGCTAAATGTGTATGAATTTGTTCTCTATATGTATGTGTTAGTTGGTTATTGTAGGTACAATAATTGTATATGTATGTGTCATTTTATTGCAGGTACAATAATTGGATTGAAAATGGGAGGGAATGCACAAATTGAGGCCTGTTGTCCTAATTGCAGAGCTTCTGTGAAAATTGCAGGCTGCTGTGCAATTTTCACAGCATAGGCTATGCCAACAGTTTCCAACCGTTGTCATAGCATATCTGATTCTTTTTTACCAATAGTTCAATGAACCATTGGTAAAAAAACATTTCCCAACGGTTTAGAAACTGTTGGGAAAGTGGATAATCCTTGGGATTTACCAACGGTTCAAGCCAAACCTTTGGGAAAAACTATCCCAACGGTTTGGCACAACCATTGGGATAGGTTAGGCTTTCCCCACCCAATACCAATGGTTCACAGTAAACCGTTGGGAAAATCTTTCCCAATGGCTTACTTCCCTATGGTTTGCAGAACCGTTGGTATAACATATATCAATGGTTATGTATCCTTTCCCAATGGTTTAGAACGGTTGGGAAAGACTTTATTTCCAATTCTGAATGATTGATTGATAGTTTTAATCTATAGTTATGTATTTTTGACTTTATTAAAGAAGTCATACGTTCCATACATACCAGAGATAGATAGGGGACTATTAGATAAACCATATAGCTAAAATTTCAATATACACCCCAATATCCTATATATTTATATGGATTTGGGAGAACATTTTTGGAGGCATGGAATAAATATGGAAATTTCATACACTATTTCTAGATTCATGTTACACCAGAAAGTAATGTTTGAAAGGCAATACCCTAAATGAATCATGTATCCTTTGAAAATTTCTATACGGAAGCCATATAATGTTTCAATAGACATTTTCACTAGACTCCCAAAGACTATATAGAAGAATAATTTTATATGGATCAATCTTCATCATCTCCATAAGTACTCTAATTTCTTAGAAATAATTGAAGATCGACAAATTTTGAACCTTTTTTGAGTTTATATCAATTAAATAATAAGGATTTTTTGGGACCTACTCTCTATTGTATCTGATCATAACCCTATGTTCACATAGAAATTATAATAGGGTCTTTAGTGTGCTCCCAACACTGAGATACATTTAAGGACCACCTACCTTCCATAGATTAATGTGAATTCAATAAGGACTATCCAAAAATTAGAAGACATTCGGATATCATGTTCTCATTAAATCCATCGTATGTGGTATCAGTCTCTACATTTTTGTAATTTTAATATAATAATATCATCCATTTGAGCAACAATATGGAACCATATAAATTATCATTTTGGAAGATATGTTTTAATCCATATTATTAGTAAGAATATAGGGAATTAATGTTAGTTTTATCAGATCTTGTGGAGGAGAATAAGGTCTATGTGTAAACTATTTAGTATCATATTAAAGTAGTCTCAAGAAAAAAGATCTTTGAATATAATAAAATGGAATATTAAGAATTTAAATATGGGTGTAACACACTCTTGAGGGCTTCACCATAGATGTCAGTTGTTAGATTTTTTAAAATGGGGAGGTTAAGCCTTATGTATATTGGCCCTTTGAAATAATAGATAGAATTAGAGTGTTATCTCATTGATTGGAAATGTCTCCCAACCATCCGTAATTCCATTATCACCTATATGATTCATTAATGAGGAAATTAATACCAAATCCAATGCATGTTCTCACATCTGATGGAATAGAGTTGGAGGGTGACCTCTCTTATAATGAGTTGTATGTCCTGATTCATGAAACCAAATAACAAATTTTTTGGAAATAGAAAACTCGATTGGTGAAATTCTTAGGGATAAATCATAAACTATAAGATAAAACCTGGGATACTAAATAAGTTACGAGGAAGTAACACACACATTTTATCAATACATAATATATACCAAATTTTAAGGATAAAATTATTTATCGTGGGGGTACTATAATACATGAGGTCCTTCTATAGCAGGTAATCACCATGTCCTGAATTATAATGAAATACACCCCTTTAATGATCCTTCATTCATGAATTTATTTAAAATACTAATTTTATAATTAGAAATTTAAGAAACTAATTTTTTTTGAATTCATCGTATCTAAATTATATTAGAATGATTTTTTATCTTTTTTTAAAGGTTTATTTTTATTCAATGTATTATAGTTTTCATAGAACTACTATTCTATTTAACATTATCATCAAATAGTAATGACCTAAATGTATACAAATCCTCTAAAGTAGTAAAATATTAATTTATGTAATATAAATTTACATTTTAAAATATTATTTTAACTTATAAATTCTAATTCTTATATTTTTAGAACTAACTAAAATGTTACATTAATAGAAAAACCAATTTTGATCTTTTCTTGGAATCATGTATTTTCAAGGGATATTAGGTTATGGTTTCCATGAAATCCTTATATCCTTTATTTTTTTATAATAAATAAATTTGTTTCATTGAAATTATAATCCAAGATAAATTTTGTCAAGACCCATCCCTCGGGGCCCATACTGGGACTACCCCAATCCCCCATCAATTGGCCAGGGGCTGGCGACTAGCACTGGATATGCATATCCCTATAATGGGAAGGAATTTCCTTTCTAACCTATAGAGAAACACAATCCAAGAACTCAACAAGAAGAAACCTTGAAGTAATAAACTATAGTAAAAGTGTGTTGAAAGTAAAGGGGTTGGAATAAAATCCCAACTGAAAGTACGAGTACAACTGTAATGTACCAATACAATAGAAAAGTACAAACATATCTTGGATCATCCACTGAGGATCCTACCTGAAGGGTATTTATAGCTCACGAACAATACACCCTATGTCACATCACACCAAATGGTCCACCTACGAGTACCGTCTAGTCCTGGATCCCTCATCCTCGATCAATGATGTATGTAATCTGCACATGACACAACAACGTGTGGGTGTAGCCCGTGTAGGGGTGATTATAACGATACTCAGTAGAGACCCCAAGACCCCATAGGTCTCCTAGAGTTCCACAAAGGAAAAATACACAAACCAAGACATCAACTCTACAAATTTAAATTCCCATACATTTAACTAAGTTATCAAGATATACTCTTCACATACATGAGAGAAGAATACCACAAAGGTAACACCACGAAGGATGAAATACCACACAGGTAACACCATTGAGATAGAAGTACATCATAGGTAACACCACTGAGCTAGAATTACCACAAAGGTAACACTTCAAAGACAACACCATAAAGGTAGAAGTCCCACATAGGAAACACCACTATAACAACACCACTAATGTAAAATTGCCACATAGGTAACACAACGAAGATAGAAGTACCAGAAAGGTAACACTACAAAGATAACACCATGAAGGTGAAAAGACTCAACTCACAATTAGGTATAAATTTAGTAATGAAGTAAATATTATTTGTCGTAAGGCTAGATCATCTTATACTGTTAAGTATAACTACTTCTAAACAACATAAGATCAATAGATAACTAACCCCCACGGACCCACATCGGATCTAACCCACACAAGATATGTAAGCACTGGACCATAGAGGATCACTGAGTGCTGACCCACATAGGATCTAACCCACACAGGATTGTTATGTGCTAACCCACACATGATCCCAGTATAAGGACCCACACAGGATCTGATTTATGATGACCCACACAGGATCGATGTTCTTCCTTCACGTTACAGCATGCCACAGGATTCCTCGCACCCAGTGCACTCATGTTCCATAGAATCTGCCTCTTGAGATATCAGTCATACCTCATCCACCACTAATCTCCAAAAATTAATAACCTAAAGTACTTCCATGTCTTAAGGTTTCAACTGGATAGACGATGCGTCAATCGGACGCATGATTTGTGTGTTTTATGCATTTTAGTTCTGAGGGACTGGTTGGATTCGGGTTCGATCCAACCCGGTCATACTCCAACTATTTGCAAAACTCGAGTGGAGTATAACAAAAGGACCATATCACTCCAAAGGACGTAGAGTCATAGAAGGTTTTTCAAACTGATGCCCAGATTTCAGGATTTGGATCCATTAGTGTTTCTGGGTCCGGTTAGGCCTGGTTCTGGTCCGACCTGGTTAGGGCTCGGTCGAGGTCCCAATCGGCCTACAAAGGGCGGCCCGCAAGGGCTGCCCAGTCCGTATAGGGCCGGACCAACCCCTAAGGGGAAGCATGTTGGGCACGCCACCTGCTGGGTAGGTTTCTCGGCTGCGGTGAAGCACGACCCACGGGGGGCTCACGCTAGGTGGCACGGTGGAGGGGCTCCCCCCAAACTCTCGAACGTCCCGGAGGCCATTTGGCTCCTTCGCAACGGCGGTGCCAATGGTGCTTCGAGGTGGCCTGTAGGACCCACTTGTGTGGGTCCTCCCGAACCCGTCATAGTCGGCCAGTGTGCATGTCGTCTTCTCCAGGCATGTGATGGCGCACCGCTCTGCCATCCGCAACTAGCCGGTCTGTTGGCCACCTTCCTCCGGTCCGACACAACTGAAGAACCGCTGCTCGAGTCCTCTAGAGGTGAGTGTGTCATGACACCCTCTCCCTCTATGGTTGTCCAGTGTGTCAGCTGCCTCCCCCAACCACCATGGCTGATGAGCCACGATATGTTCTACGGGTGGCGCAGGTGTTCCTCCTCCTTCATCATGGATGGTCGGTGATGGCTGTCGCGTTGGTCACTTCCAATGATGGTCACTAGCACTACCATGCTAGCGGTCTTCCATAGATAACAAAAAGGGCTAGCAAGTTAGAGGAGGGTCTGGTCACTGTTCGTTAGGCCCACGCCCTCCACGTTAGCTAGTAATCATGAGGGAGATAAAGAATCAAAAAAACTCTTGGAATTTAAATCAGGTTAAACCCCGAACTCAAGAATGATGACGAATATCCACGTTTGAGAAAGTGGGTTAGAACATGGCATGCTAATAAATAGCCTCCAACTACATCACTAGATCTTCAATATCCAGTTTGGGGTTTTGGTGTTGCTCGTCACTACCCGTTGGTACCAGCTTTGTCCTCTTGGGTTTTGGAATCTCGGTACTTTTTCAGCACTTCATTCCTTGGTGAAGCAGTGCTGATACCCCTCTTCAAGCTCCTTATAAATAGGAGAGGGGGATGTTAAGTAACGAAGTTGGGAATTAATGGTGGCTCATTAATTAGGATTCTTCCTAATTCCTCAACGTTGTTTTACTTTGATTGAAGGGTCAAGCCATTTAATGGCTTGACACATCGTTATGCCACACTTCGCTCTCCGTTTGAGGATAAGAATGAAAATAAAATAATAAAATAAATTTATTTTATTTTTTTAACATCTCAAAAATTAACTTTTTCTCCAGACCCATTGTGGTCAAAGAGAATCCTCCCTTTAGTGAATCCTGGCACTGCGAATTCAACGGTGACCTTAGATTATAAATTTGATCACTATTTCAAATGTTAGAAAACACAACTCGTGCATTTATAGAATGTACCTTAAAAAGGATCATAAATTCATTCCAGGTACACTAGGACTCAGAATCGCACGATGTAAATTTTTTATGATTTTTAAAAATTCCCAATAATTTAAAAAAATTAATGGAAAATCTGGGACATTACATTCTCCCCACATTAGGGATTTTCATCCCCGAAAGTCACAATATAGACAAAGTGAACAAATGAGGTAACTGATCATGAATATGAGCCTCCCACTCCCATGTTCTCTCCTAGAGGATCTTGTGCTTCCAATGAACATGCACCAGAGGTATCGACCACCCATGAATGACTTTCTCCTTTCGATCCTCAATCTCTATTAGAACTTCCATAAACGTTGCCCCATCATCATAGTTCGTCTCACCGTGGTCGATGATGTGAGATGGCTCATTCGTGTACCTCCTCAGCTGGGATTTGTGGAAGACATCATGCAACCTTTCCAACTTCGGTGGATGTGCCAAGCATTATGCCAACTCACCTATCCTCTAATGTATCATAAATGGTCCGATAAGCCTCAGTGATAACACGCCACCTCGGTAAAATCTCTGTATTCACCATCGAGAAGTGACTCACAAGAATATGTGGTCCCCCTCCTGGAACTCCAAAGGTCTCCATCTCTAATCAGCATAAGAATTATGACTGCTCTATGCAGTCTTCATCCGCACCTGGATGATCTACACCTTCTCAGTGGTAGCTCATACAAACTCTAGACTCATAAGTGCAGAATCCCTTGGGTCTGTCCTGCATAGAGGAGATCTGTAAGGTCGATCGTATAGTGCCTTGAATGGTTCCATACCAATGGTGGAGTGATAAATATTGTTGTATGAGAACTCCACCAAGGGTAATTGATCCTCCCAACTACTACCAAAATCAAGGATGCATGCACGATGCATGTCTTCTAGTGTCTGAATGGTCTGCTCTGTATGACCATCCGTCTTTGGAAGAAAGGTCGTGCTCAAACGTAGCTATGTCCCGAATGCCTCATGTAATCCCTTCCACAACTATGATTTGAAACGTGCATCATGGTCAAAGATGATCGTCGATGTCACCCCATGGAGTCACACAGTCTCTTGTACATAGAGGCGTCCCAAGACCTCTACTGATCCCTACCCTCAGATGGGAAGGAAGTGGGCCGACCTGGTGAGTCTTTCAATAATCACCCTGGTAGAATCATGTCCCCAAGACATACATGGAAGACCTACCACAATGTCCATGGGTATTACATCCCACTTCCACTCCGGCACCTCTAGTGGTTGTGTTAAGCCTACTAGAACCTCATTCCCAGCCATCACATGATGACAAGTTAGGCATCGAGAAACAAACCCTCCCACTTCTTTCTTCATTCCTGGCCACCAGTGCTAACACCAGAGGTCCTGGTATATCTTCACCACACCAGAATGTACTACCAGAGGGGATGTATGGAACCCCATTAACACCTCCTCCCGTAGAGCCACTAGTACCTTGGTATTTCCTCTGAAGAGGATTACATGCTCTCCACCTTCATAAAATTCCATCAGGTTCCCGTCCTGAGTATATCTGAGCACGTCAAGCCATGAAGTCAATTTCCCCAAGTTACGCCTCCCTGACTTGTTGATGGAGTGGGGAGTGACTATATTAGTCTGTAGGTATTCTTATCCATCTCTATCCATGAAGGATATCTTCAATGCGACTAGATTCTCTATCTCCTCACTCAGCAACTGCAAACCAAACCTCTTACTGAGTTCATCTGCTACCATATACCCCTTCCCAGAAGTATAGACTATCAAAAAGTCATAGTCTTGGAGGAAATCAAGCCATTTCAGCTATCTCATGTATAAGTCCTTCTGTGAGAAGATATTCCAGAGAGTCTTGTGATCTGAGTAGACTGTATAAAATCCTCACATCATGTAATGTCGCCACATCTTCAAGGTGAAGACCACTACTGCTAACTCCAAATATTGAGTAGAATATTTATGCTCATTTAGTCTCAGCTGTTGCAAACCATAAGAGATCACTTCTTTCTCCTATATTAGGACACACCCATGTTTGGTCCCTGATGCGCTGTAGTTGACCACATAACCAACACCCTCTTATGGTAACCTCAATATGGGGGCAATCACTAGTCTCTACCTCAACACTTGAAAACTCTGATGGCATCCCACCATCCATACAAAAGGTTGTCCCTTCTTCATAAATGCTTAAAATTGTGCCACAACACTGGAAAAGGAAGGCAAAAATCTCCATAGTATCTAGCCAACCCCAAGAAACTTCACAACTCGGTCACACTCATGGGTGGATCCAAAGAAATCACAACCTCTACTTCTCCAGATCCAGTGCAACCCTAGCCTCCAAGATATCATGTCCTAGAAAGTGTACCTATTGTATCCAAAACTGGCACTTTGAGAGCATACCATAAATCCAATGATCCTAGAGTGTATCCAGAACTATCTACATATGATAGGCATGCTCCTCCTCCGTCACTGAGTATATGAAGATTTCATCAATGAAGACCACCAAAAATAAATCATGGTATAGATGAATAATCTGGTTCATGAGTCCCCTAAACACTGCTTGGTAATTGGTCACACTGAATGGCATAACCAGGAATGCATAGTGGCCATACTGATATATGAAGATCATTTTATGAAAATCCTCATCTCGTACAAAGAGCTGAGGATATCCTGATCTGAGGTCTATCTTCAAAAACCAATGAGCTCCCTTCATCTGATCGAAAAGATAATCAATCCTCAGAAGTGGATACTTGTTCTTCCTAGTGACCTAGTTCAGGCGCCCATAGTGCACACAGAGTCACAAACTCCCATATTCTTTCATGGCGAACAGAATCAGTGATTACCATGGAGAAGCATGGGCCCTTATGAACCCATTTCTCTGTAAGTCCCCCAACTGCACCTGTAACTCAAGAAGCTCAGTGTATTCCATCTGATATGCTGGTGTTGATATCGGTGTTATCCTGGGGTACAGGTCCATTTAAAAGTATACCTCTCTATGCGAAGTTTGTCCCTAAACATCATCTAGGAAGACATCGGCATACTGGTCCACCAATACAGGATAGCTCAGACTGTCAACATCTGCTGCTCTGAGGGTAAGTCTAGCTAGCTGATGTGTGATCAGATGCACCCTCCTCTGGGTAAGTCCATCATGTGCTGTAATGGTCCCCTTCTTGACGGTGAAGGAAAACCTAGTCCCATCCTTGTGTACACTCTTCACATTGCACAAAATATATTCAATCTGAGCATGGAATGTGGATAACCAATCCATACCCAAGGTGAAGTCATAAGGCCTCGACGCCACTACTAGAAGATCCCAGCCGAATCTCTCGCCTCCAAGAGTATGCTCACACTTTGGGAACCATTGTGTAATCCTCGAATCATCACCTGTAGGAGTATCTAGCTGTAAGGATCAAGCCAACAGCTCCACCAGAATCTTTGAGCTCTGAATGAGGTTCAGGGAAATAAAAGTGTTACTAGAACCTATGACTATATGTACTGCATCTAAGGTGGAGTAGACACAGATAGTACCTCTAATCATCTTCGGTGAACCGTGGTCATATGTAATGACCCGAATCTGGAGCCCTTCCACATGTTCCCCATACCCGGTTCGCCAAATGACTTTAAGGGCATTTCCCCAAATGCCAGAGGCTACCGACTAGTAGTGAGGGCCTTGGTAAATTTTTGGGGAAACTATGCCCTCATTTGGTAAGGTATACAAGTCAAGAAAAACAACAGTCAATAGCGGAAGCAGTAAACAACATAAAAACACTAAAACTAAACAGAAGAATCAGTGAAAATATAATTATAATGATAATGATTCAGTAGGTACGAGTATTTAAGGAAAACAGCAAACACAACAACGTGCTGAAATACAACTGAAAACAAAGTATGAAAGTAAACGACAACTCCAGCAGCATCACAAGCCTATGCTCGGTCCTATGCTCTCCAGCTCCAACCAGCAATCATTTACCTGAAGTAGAAGGGCCACAATCCATGTCCATAGATGAAACCATATAACCTATTTGGGCCGAAATGGAGGACCCAAATAGGGTGTGAGACTAATCCCAGTAGGCAATCACACTGAGATCTGTGCGCTACTGTCAGTGAGTAATATACCAAAAGTGAAGGAAATAAGTTTAGCAGAGAAGAAGAAGAACACTAAAGTAATAAATCATACCAAACTCATTTCACAGTTATTTATTAGTTCAGTACAATCATTTAGCTATCATCCATGGAACCTTGTAACAGCTCTATACTCCGAAGGCAAGCATGTAATCACAATAGGTAACTCAGTAGTCCACCTAAACAGCAAGCAGTAAAAACCCAAGCTTGTTCTTTAGCTTGGTCGACTCGTCACAACCAACCAACAAATAAAGCACTGACTCTCTGGGTGGATCCTACTAGAAAACCCCTCTAGTCAAGTAGATGTACAAAGCCACAGACACTATGGGAAGCTATCACCGTCAATTCCAATGTGCTCTTGAAACGAATGATATAGAATCTCTGAGGAAGAAATTATGTCTAATTCCCCCCTATAGTTTCGCTACGTAACTGAGGACACTCTGAGGAAGCACAAAGTCCCATTCCCTTAGGTCCTGCGATCGATACTAATTATAACAGACTCTCTAGGGAAGCCCTAATCGTCAATTCCCCCTTTAGTCTACCACACCAGGTTCACTAAGCCCTGAGCATTTTATTCGTGCGTAATCGACAATTAGTAGCCTAAGTATGTTCAGAAACTACTTGGCTAATAGCTACAATGCATCCACAAGCATATAAATAGCATACATCACATTCAATCAAGTCAATAGGCATACTAGCAATGTGCAATGGGGTTGCCTCATAGGCAAACCATGCCAAACGGAAATCAACAACCAAAAAAAGAGGAAAGCCCATGGGGTGATCCTCAAACCTGCTAACAAGAGATTATTAATCATCTAATAACCTCAATCATACAAGAAATCTAAGGCAGATAATGATACAAGATCAACACCCTAACCCGAGATACCTGATACATGGGTATCCGACACTTTCACACCAAAAACTCAAAGACATTCTATGTAGGGAAAGAAACCACCTACCTCAATCCTAGGAGATTTTTATTCTTGAACCTCGGCCTGTGAATCGGCCTAGAATGGAGTAAATATGAAAAAACATCTAAAACGTTTAACCTCAGATAACTCTCACAAGAGGAGGAATCAAGAAACATGGACAAAGAAGAACCAAGAACTCACCGCTGCAATTCTATTGCACCCAATGGCATTTGATTTGGAAAACCGGTGAGGGATCAGTGGATCAAAGAAGAATCGGCCCTCTAGGTCGCTCTGAACATAATTAGGTGAATAAGAATATGAAAACAGGGATTAGGCGCGACCCCGGTCTGATTGATGAAATAAAAACGAAAAGTACATGGCATGTACTTCTTGAGTACATGGCGTGTACTCACCCTTTTTCATACGCCATATTAATCGGACTCCACCTCATCGCTACACCCTGGGTGACTGGACTAGACATGGCCAGCACATGGCCTCTAGCGGAGTAAAAGTACATGGTGTGTACTTGTAAAGTACACGGTGCGTACTTACAAAATTTCCATATTATCCTCTTTTTCTCAAAAATGGCCAGAAAAGGAAAACATACATGAAAAAGAAGGTCCATGTTCTTAAAAACATCCCTTATTAAAATAATTCGTCCCCATGTTTCCCTAGAAAGGTGGCCAAGAAGAAACCTCGAACAACTCTGGCCACTGTGATCACATATCTGCCTCCCTCTCCGAAGTCTCATCCTGCACACGGTCGTGCTTCCATATCACCTGTACCAGAGGAATAGACTGGCCACAGAGTACTTTTGTGCTACGGTCAACAATCCTGATAGGATGCTCCTCGAACAATGCATCCTTCTCCAGCTCAACATCCTCGGGTCGAAAAACATGAGACGTGTCTGAGGAATAGCGTCGAAACTGAGAAACATGGAAGACGTCGTGCATAGCCTGATATCTCTGAGGTAATTGCAACCTATAAGAAACTATCCAGACTCTCTCCAGAACCTCGAACGGCCCCACGTATCTCGGTGAAAGCCTACCCTGTCTCCTGATCCTCTTATGTCCCAACCATGGGGTAACACGTAGGAAATCCTGGTCCCCGACCCCGAACTGTAGAGGTCACCTCCGTTGGTCAGCATAAAATTTCTGACGAAACTGTGCAGTAGCCATC
Source organism: Viscum album (assembly GCA_963277665.1). NCBI lineage: Eukaryota > Viridiplantae > Streptophyta > Magnoliopsida > Santalales > Viscaceae > Viscum > Viscum album. The sequence continues at coordinate 2,132,188,268 of OY728120.1, forward strand.
CTCTTCCGACTCAACTCTATCTGTTGTGAGGTCTCTTGGACGAGATGAGGTCCCAACCAAGATGCCTCTCTTGCCTCTTTCCAACACAAAGGTGATCGGCATGGCCTACCTTACAAGGCCTCATAATGTTCCATCTAAATAGTTTCCTGGAAACTGTTTTTATAGGAAAACTCCACGAGAGGTATATGCTTTTCCCAAGAACCACAAAATTATAGAATGCAATCTTGGAGCATATCCTCAAGCACCTGGATTGTTCGCTCTGACTGACCATGAGTTTGAGGATGATAATTTGTACTCAAAAGCACCTGTGTACCCAAAGCTTTCTATACCCCCTGCTAGAAATGCAAAGTAAAGTAGACATACCTATCTAAAACGATAGTACTCCGGACCCCATGAAAGTGTACAATCTCACGAACGTACAACTGTCCATTCTCATCAACACTGAAGGTCTCCTTTGTCGTCAAGAAGTGAGAAACATTTGTAAGCCTGTCAACGAAAACCCACACCGCATCGTTTCCTCTCGATGATCTCGGTAACCCTGTCACGAAGTCCATCGCTACATCATTCCACATCCTCTCTGGAATGGGTAGCTTCTATAAAATCCATGATGGTCGTTGGTGCTCCGCCTTCAGCTGTAGACAGGTGGAACATCTCATTAAAAAACCAGCCACATCTCTCTTCATACATGGCCACCAGTACTGATGGTGTAAATCATGGTACATCTTGGAAATGCCTGGATGAACTGCCCAAATTGAGGAATGGAAGTCTCGCATCCTCTCCTCGCGTATATCTGCTGGCACCCATACGCATCCCTAGAAACGCAAGATCTCATCCTCTCCAACGGTCCACCCGGGAAGAGGGTCCTCTCCTGACACGCTTTCCCGTAGGAATATCCCTTCTGAATCTACCAGCTGCCTCATTCGAACTCGGTCCAGAAGTGCAGAGGTAACATCCATATAAGATAGGAAAGTCTTCCCCTGCCTGTCGTGAACCTCCAAATGCATCTCCGAGAACAGAGCCATCAGTTGCCACTCACTGTTGGCCTCCAGAACTGCCTGTTTCTGAGATATTCTGCTCGGTGCATCAGCCACTGCGTTGCCTTTCCCAGGCGTATAGGAAAGCTCGAAATCGAAGGACTAGAGATACTCAACCAACCTCTGCTATCTCATATTCAGGTCACACTGTGTGAAGATGTACTTGAGACTCTTGTGGTCAGTGTATAACAAAAAATGTTCTCCCAGAAGGTAATGTCTCCAACAACGTAAAGCATGAATGACCACGGCCAACTCCAGGTCATGGGTAGGATAATTCCTCTCATGAGGCCAAAGTTGTCGAGATCCATACGAAACCACTCGATCTTCCTGCATGAGCACAGCTCCAAGACCAATGCTAGATTCATCATAGAAAATTGTATAGCTCTTTCCCGACTCCGGAAAAACTAGGATCAGTGCTGAATCTAATCTCCCCTTTAGCTCCTGGAAGGCTGTGTCACAGGATTCTGACCAAACAAACTTCACCCCCTTCGTAGTCAAGTCTATCAGCGGTGCTTCTTGGCGGGAGAAGTCCCGTATAAACCTGTTGTAGTAACCAGCCTGCCCCAAGAATCTCCGTACCTCGAAGACGTTCTTCGGATGCTCCCAAGTAACTACTTCTCTCACCTTCTCTGGGTCTATTGATACTCTTATCGCTGAGATGACATGACCTAGGAAGTGAATCTCGTCCATCCAAAAGTTGCACTTTGAAAGTTTATCATAATATTTATGCTACCTCAATGTACTAAAAACGTTCTCAAGATGGGTTTCATGGTCGTGTCGAGTGTGATAGTACACCAAGATAACTTCCACGAAGACCAAGATGAAAGAATCCAAGTAAGGATGGAATACTCGGTTCATTAGTGCCATGAAAATTGTTGGTGCATTCGTAAGACCGAACGACATAACCATATACTCGTAGAGGCCATACCTACTCTTGAAGGCTGTCAGAGGTATATCTGAAGGTCTCACATGCAGCTGATGATAAACGGACCTCAAATAAATATTCCAGAACACTTGAACTCCTCAAAGCTGATCAATGAGATCATCAATCCTCAAAAAGGGATATTGGTTATTGACTATCAACTGTTTCAACTTCCGATAATCCACGCAAAGACTAAGGGTACTGTCTACCTTCTTCACGAACAGCACAGAAGAACCCCAAGGAGAAGTACTGGGTTAGATGAAACCCCTTGACTGTAACTCCTCCAACTGCTTCTTGAGCTCCTGCAACTCGCGTGTATCCATCGTATAAGTAGGAATGGACACTAGTGCTACTCTTGGAAACAGATCAATCGAGAAGACTACCTCATGCTATGGAGGAAGACCTGAAAAGTCTTCTGGAAAGACATCTGGAAAGAGATCCACCACTGGAGGAAAATATAATTGTGAAGTCCCCTGGTCATCTTGATGAAGACTAGCAATCTGGGTTGTAACTCCTCCTAGCCCATGATGCTTGAGTCTGGATAGACTTTCCTGAACATCCCACTCACCCTTATGAAGGAAAGATTCAACCTCTGGTGATATGAAACTCACCCTGCGGCAATAGAAATCGACGACTGCCTGGAAGGGAACCAACCAGTCCATATTGAGAAGGATGTCATAGCCCGTCATCTCTAGGACATAGAGGTCCCATAAGAAATTAAACCCTACAACCTCGAGAGGGCACTCCTTGCACTGACGTACGCTAGATGTCCTCGTTCCCAAGGGTGTGTTTAGAGTCAACATGTCAGCAGACGAAAAGACACAGAGCTCAAGGATTTCCATGATAGAAATAGAGATAAGTCTATGTGAAGCACCAGTATAAAAAAGGGATGAAGATAAAACTGAGGCTACTAAGATCGTACCACGAACTATAGAGGGTCCAGGATCCTGCTCCTAATGAATCTACTCTACAGCAAAAGTCTAGCCTACGCAGCAGCCATGTGTAGCATCCTGAAAACCCTGAGCTGCTCCTCCCTCAGCCTGACCACTGCATCCATAGCCCTTACCCTAACCTGAACGTCCTGCAGAACTCCATCCCCCAGTCTTTTGCGGAGCTGGTAATCCTGCTCCTGACGTGGGGTTGAAACTGATCCTCCTTCACTAGCTGCTGGAATGGTAACCTTGCAGAAATGTTGTAGGTGACCCATCATGCTGTAAGATCGACACTCCACTGGGTCCCTCAGGCACTAGGGATTCTTATGTCCGATCCTCCCACACTGATAACACAACACTTGGGTGCCAGAAGGGGCATCTCGTCTACTAGAAGGAATACCTCGCTTCCTCGGGTCACCTCGAGTAGAATCTCGGTGGCGCTTCCAGCTGTCTGTCTGGAGGGAATCAGCCTTGGATGCAGTATCGCCTTGGTCCACATCTCCAGTCTCCCATAGGTTCCTCTCTGTGATAAATGTCTGGTTGACTATTAGAGTAATAGAAGTCAACTGAAAGACATTCACCTATGATCAGATCTCCGGTCTGAGGCCTTCCACAAACTTCCTTTCTAGAAATAGCTCGTCATTCCCCAGAATGGGAGTGAATCACTGTAACTCAGTGAAGCGGGAGGAATACTCCATAACTGAGAGAGTACCCTACTGCAGGCTCATGAACCCCCTAGCTTTGTCAGACCTCAGCGTCGCTGGGTAGAATTAGTGGTAAAACGTACGCTGAAACTCCTCCCAAGCCATAGCCTGCTAGTGCCCCGCCTGAGAGACTACCTCCCACCCTCTCTTGGAAGAATCTCGTAGCATATACGTCACGAGCTTCACCCTCCTCTCTGGAGGCATCTCTAGATTCTCGAAGATGGACATCATGGCTTCCATCCATGACTCTACAGTCTGAGGTCATCCGTCCCCTGTGAAAGTGGGAGGATGCTGCTACTGGAAGACCTATGTCAGCTCTGCCATAGTCGGGGAAGGATGCTGAAATACCTGGAAGGTCTGTATGAATCTCACTAATCCCTCTCTGAACTGAGCTTTGGCACCAGTGTCTAGAATCACTGCAGGTTCCATGTCTGGAACGATGGGCAGAACTACTGGAAGTCCTTGATCGGCCGTTTCTAGCATACGATTGCTGCCTGGTTCCCGGCGTGCAACATGAGGATGTCTCAGTGCCATTTATCTGAAAGGCCAAAACACACCTTTATTAAAGACGAAAACAGTTTCAACATAGGAGAGTAAAACGGAACAAGAGGGAAGAACTTTTTAATCTGGGAAAAACATGACTACACGGTGTGTAGTACCACTACACGACGTGTTTCTTAAAAGTTTACCCAGGGCGTGTACATAGGCCATACCTGGCTATGTAAACTACCAAGCTACATGGCATGTTCTTAAACTACACGGAATGTACTGATCCTTTTCTCCCTCCCTAGTTACTCCGACACGACTAAGTCACACGGACTGTCCCAGCCGAAGACTACATGGCGTTTTTAGGCAGACACGGTGTGTACTGGACCTGCCTTACCTAGCCTGTGTTGTTAGCGATACGGTCTAACACACAGTAGACCCTACATGGTGTGTTCCTAAGATACATGACGTGAACTTATAGGGAAACCTCGGCCCGTGTTGTTCGTGACACAGCCGGGTACTAGGCAGATCCTTACACGGAGTGTTCCGAACAGACACGGTGTGTATAAGAGAAGATAACACCGACCCGTGTTTTTCAAAACATGGCCGGGTACCTGGGAAAGGATACATGGCGTGTGCATACCAAACACGGCGTGTACTAAACATGCATTAACTGGCTCATGTTGTTAGTTACACGACCATGGTCCTAGTTAACCTCCACACGGCCTGTACCTACCGTACAATGTGTGTTCCTGAAAACCATTAAAGCTCTGTGTCTCTGTCCACACGGTCAGTGACACAACCAAAAACTACACACCGTGTATCTATAAAGCACATGTTGTGTATTCTGGGTTTTTCCATACAGTAGCCTCAGAACTGCACCGGAGCCCCGAAAACATAGAAAAACAAGGGTTAAGGTGCTAAATTATGATCCATGGGGCCCATACTCCCCGCGAATCAATGCATGTCATCATAACGATGCATAGAACAAGCCACAGTATAAGAACTCATGACCCACCAAATTCCAATCCTTGAGGGCCCATAACACCTCTAAGATCAAAGTATGGAAACCATGATAAAAGGATCCAAATAACGATACCTTATCAACATAATAGGCATTCTATCATAGTATCTACCACAATAGCATGCATTTTCTATCCCAAATCCTATCACAACATCATGAAATCTCTAATGCAACCTAGATGGCATGGAAAAATGCATGGCATGTGATCTTCTAACAGGTTCCTTTATGATGCATGAGATGGAATAACCTCATATCATCGGGTTGCAACAAAATAGAACCGCAATCATATAAATAGTAACAACACAAAACAAGTGCATCACCCAACGGTGAGATCTATTAAACTGTAACATTTGCAAAACTCAAAATTTGCAATATTCGAGTTAATCTAGATTTTTCCCTGTACAAGGGTTCTAGAACGCCTAGGAACAGTTATATACCATTTACCGATTCTTTCATATTCATGTCTAATGTCGCTAAATAGTAAGTCAATAGAAAAAGGAAAGAACTCATCTGATACCACTTTGTAACGACCCGAATCTGAAGCCCTTCCACTGGGGCCCCATACTCGGTTCACCACATGGCCTCAAGATCATTTCCCCAAATGCCAGAGGCTGCTGACTAGCAGTGATGGCCTTGGTAAATTATTGGGGAAACTATGCCCTCATTTGGTAAGGTATACGAGGCAAGAAAAACATCAGTCAATAGCAAAAGTAGTAATCATTATACAAACACTGAAACTAAATAGCGGAAGCAATGAACATATAATGATAATGATTATGATGTAGCAGGTACGAGTATCTATGGAAATCAGCAAACACAACAACATGCTGAAATACAACTGAAAACAAAGTATGAAAGTAAATAGCAACTCCAGCAACATCGCATGCCTAAGCTCGGTCCTATGCTCTCCAGCTCCAATCATCAATCATGTACCCGATGTAGAAGGTCCACAATCCTTGTACACACCTGCAACCATATAACCTGATTGGGCCGAAAAGCAGGTCCCAAACAGGGTGTGATACTAATCCCAGTAGGCAATCACTACGAGATCCATGCCCTACTATTAGTGAGTAATATAGCTAAAGTGAAGGAAATAGATGCAACAGAGAAGAATATGTACACTAAATTAAGAAATCCTGCCAAACTCCATTCACAGTTATTTATTAGTTTAGTACAATCATTTAGCTATCAACCATGGAACCTAGCAACAACTCTATTCTCCCAAGGCATGCAAATAATCACAACAGGTAACTCAGTAGTCTACATAAACCACAAGCAGTACAAACCAAAGCTTGTTCTTTGTCTTGGTGGACTCATCACAACCAACCAACAAATAAAGAACATACTCTTTGGGTGGCTCCTACGTGAAAACCCCTCTAGTTAAGTAGACTTAAAAAGGCACAGACACTCTGGGAATCTCTCACTGTCAATTCCCATGTGGTATTGCAACGAAAGATATAGACTCTCTGAGGAAGAACTTACGTCTAATTCCCCCTATAGTCTCGCTACGTAACTAAGGACACTTTGAGGAAGAACAAAGTCTCATTCCCTTAGTTCCTACGATCGATACTAATTATAACAGACTCTCTAAGGAATCCCTAATCGCCAATTCCCCCTTTAGTCTACCTCACTAAGTTCACTCATCCCTGAGCAGTTTAGTCATGCATAATCGACTATTAGCAGCATATGTTAGTTCAGAAACTACTTGTCTAATAGCTACAATGCATCCATCATCATATAAATAGTAGGCAACACATGCAATTAAGTCAACAGGCATACTAAAAATGTGCAATAGGGTTTCCTCGAAGGCAAAATGTGCCAAACAGAAATCAAATGCCAAAACAAGGGGAACACCCATGGGGTGATACTCAAACATGATTACAAGAAAGTATTAATTATCTAATAACCTCAAGAATACAATCAATCTAAGGAACATAATGATACACGATCAACACCCTAACCCGAGATACCCGATACATGGGTATCTGGCACTTTTTCACCAAAAAATCAATGACATTAAACGTAGGGAAACAAACCACCTACCTCAATTCTAGGAGATTTATATTATTGAAACTTGTCCTATGAATCAGCCTAGAACTGAGTAAGTCTACAAAAATGTCTAAAACTTTTAACCTCAGATAACTCTCACAAAAGGAGCAATCAGGAAACATGGCCAAAGAAGAACCGAGAACTCACCACTGCGATTGTATTGCACCTGACGGCATTCAATACAGAAAACCGGTGGGGGATCAGTGGCTTAGAGAAGAATCGGCCCTCTAGGTCACTCTGCATGTAATTAGGTAGAGAAGAAGATGAAAATGGGGATTTGGTGTGGCCCCGGTCTGATTTATGAAATAAAAAAGAAAAGTACACGGTGTGTACTTCTGGAGTACACGGCGTGTACTCACCTTTTTCCATACGCCGTATTAATTGGACTCCACCTCATCACTACCCCCCATGTGACTGGCCCAGACACAGCTAGCACACGACCTCGAGCGTAGGAAAAGTACATGGCGTGTACATACAAAATTTCCAGATTCTCCTCTTTTTTCTCAAAAAACGGCTAGAAAAGGAAAAAATACATGAAAAAGAAGGTCTGGGTTCTTACATTGTAGGCCTCAGCTTCTTGGAGCTGATCTCGTCCCTTTCTACTTGCTCCATTTGGTCGGGGTGGACCACCGAGAGGTGGTGGTGGTATAACCTTGAATTGTCGTCCACCACCTGCTACACGACCAACTCCTCTACCACATCTTCTTGCTACCTGCGGACCTCCCCGGCCGAATATTTGCCTCTTCCTTGGCTGTCCCTCGACTGTTTTCTGGTCATTCGTATGGCAGGTCTAGCAGTCGCGAGCTATGTGACCCTGCCTGCAGCATGTCTAGCACTGTCTGCTCCTTAACTATCCTCCTATGTCCTGTGATCCTCACAATACCAACCCTGTATCCTGAGGTCATCCACCATAAGGCCTAACCCTCATGGTCCCCTGAATCATATGTCTACTGTCTTCTATAGATGACTCTACTACCTGACGTCCAGTGGTGGCTCTTGCTGTGGGTGCCTGCTCATCTAGGAAGCTCTCCATCACAAGCGCTCGCTCTAGCACCCCATCCTACATCATAATGATGGATGATATCATAGATGCTCTAATCTACCATCAGAGACCCTCCTCAAAGGTTTGAACCCTGAAGAAATGGACTTTTACCATGTCAATAGATTAGCAGGAGGATCAGTGAACCTCATTGAGCACATGTCCATAGTCATGTTTCCCTGATCTAAGTGCACCAAATATTATATACGCACAAAGTTTAAGGTCGTTGGGATGAACTCTACCCTAATAAGGCTCTTGAAGTCCGCCTAGATCAGCGTCATCTCATCATGTATCTGGAGCATCAAGCCCCACCATATCCCTGTTATTTCCTGGAAAAGACTGGATGCTAGGATCACCATAAGGCCATATGGTGTCCCAACTAGGAACAAAACCCTGACTACAGCCTCTTTCCAATCCTCTACCGCATGCAGGTCCATCACACCTCGAAACCTTAGAGGCCTCTCCTGATGGAACACGTGAAATGCACTCAGACGACCTGCGCCCTCTACTAGTGGGGATGGTGGAAAAACCTTCCCAACAGGTAGTGGTGCTACTGGTACACCACTCGAAGGTACTAACGCAGTAAGAGGACCCTACACCGAGGCCTCATCCCTCAGTGGGCCGTCATTGCGTACTCTCTCTGGAATCCTGGATGGCTGTCTACGTAGAAGTATCCTGAAAGAAAAAAAGTGCACCATGGTCAATACGTTATACATGGTAATATGACTCAAGATATTACAAGGAAAAACTTTTCAAAACAAACTCAATCAGTGTATTCATGCACTGAGTCAAAAATCAAAAATCAGGGTCCTGATGTATGGATATGTCAGCCACCGCCCCAACACTAGATTCCCAAAACTAAAAACCATACTCATAACACTTAACACTATTGCCACATTGAAAATATCTAAGTCCAAGTTCTTGGGTAGAACCGACACCTCTGATACCCCTTTTTCATGACCCGTCCCTCAGGGACCATGCCATGACTACCCCAAGCCTACCTTCCATAGGCCAGGGGCTGGTGACTAGCACCAGAAAGGCATAACCCTATAATGGTAATGCATTTGATTTTTAACCTATATAGACACACAGTCTAAGTACACCACAAGAAGCAACCATTAAGTAAACTATTTTAGTAAAAGTGCACTGAAATTAAAGGGGCCAAAATATAAGACCAAGTGAAAGTACGAGTATGACTGTAATGTAAAAATATAATTGAAAAGTCAAAAAATCTCCTAGATCATCCACTTAGGATCCTACCAGGTAGGTACAACTCACTAATTGTAGTCCCTGTGTCCCGTCACGCCAAATGGTCCACCTCTAGGTACCATCCTGTCCGGGCACCCTCACTCTCAATCAATGTTGTCAGTCGTCTACACAAGACACTACAAGGTGCAGGTGTAGCCCATGAATGGGTGAGTGTAACGATACTCATTAGGGACCTCCAGACCCCAGAGTTGTCCTATAGTTCCATAAAGGAAAAACCATAATGAAAGAGTTCCACTCTACTTAGGTATATTCCCATACATATACCTATGTTTTAAAGATTTACCCATCTCATACGTAAGGGAAGAATACCACCAAGGTAACGACATGTAGGTTGAAATACCACACAGGTAACACCACTAAGATAGTAGTGCCACACAGGTTACACCACTAAGATACAAGTACCACATAGGTAAAACGATGAAAACAACACCACAAAGGTAGAGTTCTACATAGGCAACACCGCTATGACAACACCATGAAGGTAGAAGTACCACATATGTAACACCACGAAGAGAGAAGTACCACACAGGTAACACCAAAAAGATAACACAATGAAGGTGAATAGAATCAGCTCACAATAAATTATAACTTATGTTCATAAGTATATATGATTATTAGTAAGGCTAGAGCATATTAATCTATTAAGTAGCACATCTTTTGACCCACATAGGATCGATAAGTAACTAACCCCTGCTGACCCACACTGGATCGGTATGCGTTGACCCATATAGGATCATTGGGCGCTGACCCACATAGGATATGACCCACACAAGATCGGTATGCACTGAACCACATTGGAACACTGAGCACTGACTGACACCAGATCTGATAGATGCTAACCCACACATGATCTATGTTCTTCCTACACGTTACAACCTACCACAGGATTCCACATACCTGGTGCACTCGAGTTCTATATCATCATCCTCTTGAGGTATCAGTAGTACCTAGGATGACACTAAACTCCTCGATGGAGTAATTCAATGGAAATCCATTTCCTAATGGTTCCAACATGATAGATGGTGCGTATATTGGAGTCTCATTCTGTGAGTTATAAGTGTTTTAGTTCCAAGGGACCAATTGGATTCAGGTTCGATCCATCACGTTCGTACTCCAAGTATTTACAAAACTCTTATGGAGTATACCAAAAGGACCATCTCGCTCCAAGTGACCCTGCGCCATAGACGGTGCATCAAACAGATGCCCGGATTTCAGGATATGGCTTCATTAGTGTTCCTAGGTCCGGTTGGGCCCAGGACCGGTGTGACCCAGTTGGGCCGACCCGGCTTGAGCCTATCTAAGCTAGGTCGTGGCGGTCTCGGACAGTCCTATAACAAGAAGACTGCAAAGGGTGGCCTACAAGGGAAGCCTGGCCCGCATGGGGTAGCCCGCAGGGTGCACGGTCCATTGGGCTTGCGGCCTACTAGGCAGGCGGCCCGACCTAGATAAATCACCGCCCGTTGTGGGTTCTCAATAAGTAGCACAAGGAGTGGCTCCCCCTAAACTCTCTAATGTCCTGGATTCCATTCAACTCCTCCGCAGCGGTGGCGCTACGTGGCGCCACCAGGTGGCATGTGGGATCCACCGGTTCGGGTCCTGCCGAACCCGTTGTGGTCGGCCGGTGCACCGGCTGTCTTCTCTAGTGGCACGCGACGGCATGCCTCTCCGCCATCAGGGGCCATCCGATTTGCTGGAAGCCTTCCTCTGGTCCATTGCGGCTAACAAGCTGCGGCCCATGTCCTCCGGCGACATGATGGTTAAACCGCCCTCTCCTTCCACTATCTTCTGGTGTCTCAGCTGCCTCTCCCGACCACTACAGCTGATGAGCCACGACCGCTTCCTCTAGATGGTTGGGAGTGCCACCTACTTCCTTGTGGCAGACTGGTGCCAACTGCCACCTTGGTCTCTTCCGGTGTCGGTCTCCAGCATTTTCACACCGATGGTCTTCCACAGAGAACAAAAAGGGGAATCAAGGTACCAAAGGGTCTGGGCCGCATTTATTAGGAATGCACCCTCCACATTAGCTTGTAATTATGAGGTAGATAATGAATCAATAAAATCATTGAATTTAAATCAAGTTAAAGCACAACCTTAAGAAAAATGAAGAACACCTGCAATTGAGGAGGTGGGATGGCGTTTGGAATCCTCTTAACTAGCCTCCAATGACGTCGCTCCATTATTGATATCTAGTTCAGGGTTTTAGAGTCACTCGTTACCAGCCGCTGGTACCAGCTCCGTCCTCCAAGGTTTTGGCATCTTGGCACATTTTCAGCACTTCGTCGTTTGGCGAAGCAGTGCCAATACCCCTCCCCAAGCTCCATATAAATAGGAGTGGGGGAGGGTAAGTAACGATGTTGGGAATTTATAGTGGCTTATTAATTAGGAAGCTTCCTAATTCCTCAACGTTACTATTTCTCAGATTTAAGGGTCACGCCATTTAATGGATTGACGCATCATTTTCCCCACACTCTACTTGTTCTTTGGAGGATAAGGATTAAAATCAAAATAAAAAAATCTTTTAAAATGTCCAAAAAATTAATTTTTTCTCCAAACCTACTATGGTCGAAGTGAAGACTTACTGATGTAAATCTCGGTGCTGCAGATTCAATAGTGCCCTAATATTTCTAATCCATGAACCAGTTCAAAAATTAGAAAATGTCGCTCGCACATTTACTGATCATATCATCAAAAAGTTCAGAAATTCATTACGGGAACACCAGGCCTCGAAATCATGCGCCGTCAATTTTGGTAGATTAGTAATAATTCCATAAAATTTTAAAAACTATTTACATGGAAAACCCAGGTAATTACAAATTTATTTTGTATGTATATTTAATGCATAAAAATGTTATCATTTTGAAAACACTTTTTAAATTATTATGTGTGATTATTTAAAAAATCACTTTTCATAATTTTTGATATTATATTTAATAAAATAATTTTTAAATTTTAAACTATAACAATTAAATTTGGACGAAAAATTAATCATAAATTTTTCAATAATATTAATTACTAATGTATTAAATTAATCACCAAGGTAAAAATAAATTTGGGTAAAATATAAAAGTTAAAAAAAAGACCTAAAACATTCAAATATTTCTCAAAAAAGAATTTTATAGGTGATTTTAAACCTACACTCTCTATCCCTACCTCTATTTTCAAATTTTTTCCATTATCACTTATATAGTAATCTTAAATTATTGACGATGTAAGATTTACCCCCAAAAATACCCTTCCCTTCATTTATAAAAGGGAAACACTCAAAGAACATCAAGGTGCACCTAAAATTATAATTACTCCTTGAAAATATTCTATTTCTAACCTCATATAAACCTATCCAGTTTTCAAAGTATTATTCTCACCATTTATTATCATAAGGCTTTTATTTCCAAAGATACAACCAAGGGAAATTTAAGTCCATAATGTGAGTATTATCAACTACTTATCTTTTCCTCTTAATTATCACAACTCAATCTCATTACATACGCACTAATATAAGGAAATTTTAATCATTTATATAATATAATGTTACTATGTTATGTTTATTTTAATTTTTATTCATATAACCCATATATTAAGAAAAATAAAATTGTTGCGCATGCGTTGTCTGCACTACCATGTCCACGATGCAACATGTTTTGTCTTCCTTCAGTTTCATACAATGATGGATCAAATAATGGTATTAATGGATAAATATTATTTTTAAGATATGATTAATTTTATCGTATGATACATTGGAGAACCTATAAATGATATTTTTAATAAATGATCATCATTAATTTAATCACATAAAATGAGCATACTAAGTGGATGGCCTTGCGTTTAAATTGTGTAATATTTCATTATCCAAAACTACATAATCTAATTTATTTCTATTTAAATATATCAAACTAACAAAAACTAAATAATATCATTATTCTTCTGTTATAATTATTTTACAAAAAACTACCTCATAATCAATCAATAAATCAGGGTATGTTCAGGTTTTGGTCGATTTCACCACTTAATTGAATAATAATATAAATTTATATCATGAATGAATATAGTAGCATAATTACTTGTATAATATAATATAAATGTGTAAGAATTTTTTATTATTCTAGAAAAATTATATCAATATTTAAGTCATTAATTAAGAAAACATCTATTAATTGTCAAGAATCATCAAAACATGTTTGTTATCTATATCATCTTCAAGGATAAATACTAAAATTCTCATGAATGGAATTTGAAGCATCATAAATAATTATCTATAAAAACTAAAATTAAATTTAATGATCATAAAATAATTAAATTTATAGGGATAATGAATACAAACACCACGATTATGAAACATATTCAAACGATCAAGCCAATAAAAAACTAATGTGAAAATAGGTAGATTTTATATAGTTAATGAATATTTATAAAGAGTATAAATTAAAATTAATACGATTAATTTTATGAATTAATTGATTAATATATCTATGTTTATGTTACTAGAGGTGAAATTACATTCTTTGAATTCAGAATAAACAGTAAGGGTTTTCCATCTCAAATTCCTCTCTTTTGGGGTTATTTTGTATTATTAAACTAATTTTATTTATGTTATGTATATACATAAAATTTGAGATTATATATCATTAAAATAACTTATTCAAGGTATATTAATATCATTTTGAATTCCTATCATTCAATAGGATATTATTTACTTTCAACCCAAGTCATAATTGGTGGTTTGACATCAATTTTCATTCATTGAGATGTATGTTATATTCATCACAAAATTATCTTTTTCTAGGAATAAATTTCCTTGGAAAAAATATTAACATATTACTTTTGAAATTTAATGGTTTTTTAAGACTATAGTTTTATACTACCACCATGTTATTTTATAACAATAGTTACTAAAAGCACTGTAAAAATAAAGCTTTTACATAGTGGAGTAAAACCATCCTTATTATTGGTATATTAAAACCATTTGTAGTTTCCTATAAATAAAATCATTGGGTTTATATAGGAAAGTGGATTTGGTTGTGTCATAGAATCACTTAGGGTTAATAAACCCATTAAGGGTTTCTAGAAAATTCACTCAGTCATCACACTGATGCGTGATGTATGGTCATAATTCTATATGCCTTGCTGGATACTCTAATAGTATATGATGTGGAATACTTTCATTCCCTTAATTGACCTTGATGAATGATTTTCCTTATCTTTACATTGGTGTCAAACAAATGAAATCTATTGAATCAAAAAACAATCAACCTTGGATAACCAAAAACATTGTAACTACCCTTTAATTTATCATTATTTGATAATGTATATGGACTCGACCGTAAAAATTACATAATCTTGAGTTTTAGTCATTAATTTACTTTCTTATACTTTTATGATCTTTATAGGATTAGAGTTTTAGCGAATTATACCAAAACACATACATATAAAACAATACAATAAAAAGTTTTCACATTTTATTAGTTTGTATTTTCCCATAATATAAAGCATTTAAAATAAATAATTATTTATTTTCCTATAAAAATCCACAACGTCAAACTTTAATTCTTCTATTCCCTTACCCATCCTTATCCTTGTGAAAACATTTTAAATGTGGTATGAGAAAAAAAATATTAGTAAGGGATATAAAAAATTAAATAAAACCATTATTGTAGTGAAATATAGGAAAACACATTCAATTTTCATTGATTGTATGAAATAAAACATTTTCACAAGAAAAAAATAAACACTTGTTTTTCAAAAGTAAAGTGATTAAAATATAAAACAAGAAATTAAAAACACTTTTTCAGGACTTAAAATCATATTAATAAAACAATTTCAAACTGGTTTTACATGGAATAATCATAATTCCAACATTCAATATAATCATCACCCAATACAATGGAGAGGTATAATGGGAATCATTTTTCATATAATCTATATCAGTCTCACCCATTATGAACTATATTAAGGTCAAACATTCCACTTTGGACTCTTTTTAAAAGAATAAAGTGTTTATTAAATGAAATAGTGGTGTAAAATTAATTCCCTATTTATGTTGAAAAAATGTACACATTGTGGAACTGTCTAGTTAGTTTTGTAATTTTTTGATAATTATTTAAATCTCTAAACCTAAAATATTATGAGAATGTAAGAAATTTGAAATCATTTCTATTAATCACATACTTATTGGTTTTTAAATTAATGGGTTTTTATAGTTGGTATCAGATAAAATGTTTACATAACTTTATATATTAGTGTAATGTTTAAATAAACACTTAATAGATTTATATTCAGGATGATATTATCATGAAATAATATTTAAAGGATTCACATGACACTTCCTTTAATACATTTTTTTTGGAATGGTTTTAGGCATAGGAAACTGGGATGATCAAGTAGGAAGGCATTAAGGGGACAATAACATTCAAAAACATCAAATGGAGTGATTGGTAAAGAAAATTTTATAGTAGTATTAACTCAGAAAAAATGGTTTATTAATAGTGTCACCCATGAAAGAGAAGTACTGAATTCAATATAGAGGAAAATTTCTATATTAATGAATTTCATTAAACCATACCCACAAGATTTTGATAGATCTTCAGACCTAGTGACAGATGATGTTTGGATAAATTCATTAGATAAAATATTTTAATTTTTTGAATATAAAAAACATAAAAAGGTCATTCATATTATTATTCATTTTTAAGGTGATGCTGATCAGAGGTCATATCTATTTTAGAATAATAAGGAAAAGGATGATATTGAGGCCATAGAATAGATGTCCTTTAAATAGACATAGGCTTATCATACATGGTTATTACATATTTTTGGATGAATATTAATTAGATTATACAAACCCATACCTGAGGACCATAATAGTTTTGTTCCCTTCAAAACAAGGAACATTGTCTTCTTGTCTGGTGAAATATATTCAAAGTTTCCCACTAATATCTTCCCCATTAGTACTACTACTTAAAACCATTTTTCATAACCAGGGGAAAGGAAACATAAGAAAAGGTGAGATAAAATTCTCAGTAATGGTAAATAAAGGAGATATGAAATCATAACATGAACATAAGTGTATGAGAACATGATCATAACATTTAAAGATCGTACCCTACATATCAAAGATCATACACATGTGTAATGGAATATATTTTGGGATGTCATAAGACATGAATCATAAGGGAATCAATAGAATAATTCATGAAAGCATAACATATGAGTAAGACACATAATTTTAGCTGATAGATATACAAATGAAATGATTTTTGTAATAGTAAAGGCTCGTTATCAAGGTTATATTAGTGGAATGGGTTCACTCCAAAAACTATCTTAGTAGTCTAGGTTCAATCTCAGTACTATCTTAGCGGGAAAAGTCCCTTATTTAACTAGGTTCACTCCAAATTATATACATG
The DNA here is from genome assembly GCA_963277665.1 of Viscum album. Classification (NCBI taxonomy): domain Eukaryota; kingdom Viridiplantae; phylum Streptophyta; class Magnoliopsida; order Santalales; family Viscaceae; genus Viscum; species Viscum album. Next base: position 2,132,205,124 of record OY728120.1, read on the forward strand.
AAAATATCCTGAGATATAATTCATTACCTAATACATTGGGGGGAGATATTAGTCCCACCCATCACATAATGAAATCATAAATACATGTTACACAAGATAATAAATCATTAAATATATCATGACCATAAAAATATTTGGGTTTAATAAAATAATATTATAACCCATGAAATGAAATGGGTATAAAAAACAATCAATCATATTATAACCAATAAAAAAGAGACACATTTCATAATAATTTTATCACAGAATAACCAATTAATAGAAGTGGGTTTCATAATAATTTTATAATGGAATAACTCATGGAATAGAAACTATATTCATAAAAAACTTTTCATCTTAAACATAAACCATTCAAATAAGGAATAATAATGATTTATTTTATTGTATACCCAGTAAAGCATAAACTATATAAAAGTAAATGATCTTAGATGGAGAAGAAATTTTAACTTTCTCTTAGATAATTTCTTAATTAAAATATCCTTTATTTGAAAATAATTTTTTTAAAACATAAAACAATTTCAAAATCATTCTCATTGAAAATAACATTAAAAAACAATTAATTAATCATTAAAAATAATATAATTCATATCTTGGGGAAAATATCGTTTCAAATTTTAATAAAACATTTTAAATAATAAAGCAATTTCAAAACCGTTTTCATTGAAAATAACATTGAAATCTTATAATGGAAGCATTGAAAACAATTTTAAAAACATTTTAAAATATAAAACATTTTCAAAATTATATAACTTGAAAATTAATTTAAAACAAAAATATTTCCCAAATGTTTAAGAAAACCTTTTCTATTAAAAATATTTTTTAAAATATATAAATTGAGCTTTAAATAATAATGGTGGAGAATTCTATACATGATGTGTATGTGAAAATAAAAAATTCATTTCACATTTTCGGTAAAAGTCAAAAGAACCTTGATCGAAAAATGAAAAGAATATTACTTTTAAAACCATTTTATAAAAAGGTAAAATACGGGTAAAAATTTCATTCAAAAATCATAGAAGAATAGTATATCAATTTGGAAATTTTTTTTAGAAGACTTGGTATGAGGAGAAAATACTTTTTCGATTGAGGAGAAAAATAGGCACGTATTTTATTGAAAACATATACTACATTATATTATGTACCAATGGGTGGAAAATGGTGATGTTACAAGAATATATCATGAATAACTAGATGATAAGAAAAATCATCAGAATTATTGAGATATGGGTCATCAAATTTCATTAATAGAAGAATATTCATAATCAATCCTGATAAACTTTGAGATTATAGAAATAAAATCATACTATATAGGAAAATTTAAATCTAATTCCCCATGAAGGAAAACAATAATCATGATTAAAATTTAGATAAAATAAATATATTAGTTATATAACATTTCAAAGGTTCAGTATATACACCTCAGAAAATAATATAAGTGGTAACATAACATGTGTCTCAAAGAAGAAAAATTGACGTAGAATTTTCTTACCACATTGGTAACTCTAAAACATTAACCCCATGACATTGATATACAAAAATGGGTTAATAAATACCAAAACATATATGTATATGTATATTAATAATCATAAATTAAATTCATTGATATTACATACACCACATAGAAGAACGAGGTGGTAAATGTAACATGTTTCTCACAAAAGTAAAAATTGTTATGTGAATCCCTTATCTTAAGTCTTAACTCCCATCGTACGTGTTAAAAACTCATCTATATTAAATATAAGTTTTTTATACATCTATAAAAAACATTATTCATATATAAAATACCATATATTATTTTCTTATGAATTTATATTACCCATTTATTAACAATTCCATGTTAAAGATTTGTTTTGGGTAATGACCACTTTATTTTCATGCATGTTTTTACTTGTTATTCATGGTCCTCTTACTTAGATATGATTTCATCAACTCCCTGATGATAATAATTATATTAATATCAAATATATTCATTATATATGTATTAATAATAATATATAAAATATTGATATATGAAATGGACGATATCGTTCATGGAGACGGTAGGTTGTATGTATGCAAGAACACTGTTTATATTTTATTTTCATATTGAAATAAAGAAAAATATTTGATATAATATCCTTAAATAATTTTATTTATTTAATACGTATCACAAATTATTATTAAATATATCTTTAATACATTCCATTTATATTTTCAACAAAATACATCACTTCATGGGGTGGTCATCCACTGTACACACGAACAACGTTATCGTATTCCCAAAAAATGGATAGAATGATGGTATATGTTATCTAATAATTCCGGAATAACAAATGTATGATAAATATCGTAAATATCATTTAAAAATATTATTTCCATCATTATTCCAAACCATTATAGGTGGTAATTAAAAACCAAATGACATCTCTTTGTGAGGCGGTAGTCCACCATAAACAGAAACGATGATTTAGAAACCATTTGATGAAATTTTGTGTGATTTTGAGTCATACACAGAACAAAAAAGAATATCATTATATAGAATATACTGAATTTATTATATAATTAGGTTATAAAATTAATTTAATGGGTTTGAGGAAGAAATAATACAAATCATTTGTTGATAAATGTTACCTGTTCTTTTGGTATCTCCTTTTGGTTTGCACCGAAGGACATACCTAGATGGAATTTTTACCAAATTGATTCTTATAGGATGATATGAGGGAATATTATAAGTGATTTTATGAGGTAGTTGAAGTTCCAAATTAATTTATACATATGAAAAATTGGGGAGATTGAGTTCCCTTTTATCGTTGATGAGGAATGGAATTCTCGTAAATATTCAAAATGTTTTACTATTGTGAGGTCATGATTACCTCAAGTTCCTAAAATACAGATAACTAAAGGTTTTTGGAGATTATATAATCAATCCAAATATCTACCACACATTTATACACAAGTTTAAACAGATGGTTCCTTAAATATTATGTTTCCTTATTTAACCAATTTTTTATTATGTTGACTAGTTTTATAACCTAAGTAATTTATTCATTAATAAAAATTTGTAAGGATAATTTTGTGATATTTTCTCCATGTAATCATGTATCATATCCAGGTTCAAATCCGGGTGGGAGAAAATTTCTATTGATAGGCAATGTCGCAGGCACGACGCAGGCAGGTGGTGATGTAGGCATGACACATGCAAATGGTGACAGAAACATGATTTAGGCATGATGTTTCACGGGGCCGTCAGGCTTGTTTTTGGGACACTGGGCCACATAATAGGATTCATTCCCACTTTTTATTTACTACATGTACATAATAAATACAACATGATGGGTGGGTTATCTCTTAGGGGGCTATGGCCTACCTTAATGGCATGTGTGTGTGGGGTGTGTGTGTGTGTTTAATGTAATTGAACCCCAAAACAACTAATATATATAAATTATAAAACCTTTATCAATTTTAAATTAAAATTAACACAATAACATGTATCACACAAAACACCATTTTAACTATAACTTTACCTAACAATTTTTTTATTATTCAACAATGAATATAGTCATTTTAATATAATAATTGGAACATTAATGGACTATATTTTATATTTATTAAAATTTAAAAATAACATGATATAATATTTTTTTATTTTTTATTTTAAATCAATTTATAAATTATAATTTTTTATAAAAATTTAAATTAATGTCAATTTTGACATTACTCTTTTAATTTAAATTAAATAAAAATTCATGAATATAAGGTAAATTGAATATATTATTATAAAAACTATTTAAAATGATATATTCATCTACAAAAATATTTTAACAAAATAATTCACTCAATTTACTTCACTTTTATGTTTTTTGTATCATTTGATATATTTAATTATTAACTAAATAATTCATGCATTGTCATTTCATAATAATTTCGTGTAATTATATCATATATAATTTTTGTTATTAAATTATAATGATAAATCAAACTCATTTATGTCCCAAAATAATATTTAAAAAAGAACTTTAGTATATTCTTCCCTTTTACAATGCTTTATCGAAATGACAATGAAGAAAGGTTCATTTTATCCTTTTCTTTACATAACATATTTTGTGGGTCACTTTATGGTAAAAGTGTCCAAAAATCATAAAATTATACAATAAGTTCATAAGTGTCAAAATATTTCAATACAATTGGTTTTGAGAAAGTGTTTGGTCTTTCTAACACTTTATATTCTAAGTTAAACCACTAACTAAACTTATTTTTTTTCTTTAATCTCCCTAACCGATTGTCAATATTTTCACAAATAATTATGCTCATTTTTTTCATTATAAATTATTGTATTTATAAATATAAAACCTATTTTTTTAAATTAAACTCACATAAATGGTAAATATTAATTTAAAATTAATCTTATTGACGTAATGAGAAGAAGGTTTTTAAAGGGAAAATCCAAAAATTTATAATGTTTTTATATCAATGATCAATATTAAATTATTTCCAATGACCTAAATTTCATTAATTGTTATAAAATTGAACTAATTACACTTTATAAACAATTTAAAATATTATATAACTCTATAAATAATTTGAACAAAAAGTATTTTTTTAATTAAAACTTTATATTTTTTACTATTTATCAAAAAATGAAACTACTCAAAAAAAATAAAAATAATTTACGCTAATAAAATTTTGAAATTATTATTTAAAAAATATTTTTAATTTTTTAAAATAAAATTCATAAAATTTCTTATATTTAGTTTTTAAATAAGTGTTCCATTAATAGGGGTAAAAAATTCTATTTAGAAAAAAAAATACATCTTTTTATGCCTAAATTTAGATTTATTCTTATATATTTTATCTTGTATATAAAACATATAAGATTAATATTAAATATTTTATCAAATATATAAAATATAAATTTCAATAAATTCATTCATCAAAACTATTTTATTTAATTTTTTGAGATAAAATGTGTTTGTGAATGGAAAAATTGTTTTCCAAAAAAGGAATTTCTTTTTTTCAAGTATTTCTTACTATAATTTATAATTATCTTATTTCCCAAGAATTTATTTTATAGACAGGAATAAACAAAATTATCCTAAATTATGCAATCATTTTCCTAACAACCATTCTGATGGATAGGTGGTAACTATAATAATTTGTTAATAATATTATTAATAGTGTATTATATTTTGGTAAAACTTGGTCTTTCATATAATGCAAGTATCAACGAAACATGGTATTGTGTGTACTGGAAGATTAAATTATTTTTGTTTCTACTTAAATCTTTACTTGGTGTAGTGTGGAACACAATCCATCAATGATATTTAGTTTATTCAAAATAATAATAATTCATAAAAACACTAGGTGTCACATTCTACCCCCCTTAAAATTAATTTTTCCCTTTAAATTATTATGGGTCCTTTAAGTATTAATAATTAAATATTCATTTCATAGAAACCCACATCGTTAAAATGGATACTGAAACATCCTTTAAATAGGGAAGTTGAAAACATAACAGTTACCCAAAGTAACTCATAACGAGGTTTACACATTGGAGAACATATGTGGGAAGTGAAAATTTGGATATGGAAGAAAAATATAAATAATTATAGAGAGTAAGAGAGATTTATTATCACAAGAAAGTGTGTGATCAAGAGATATTTAACAATCAAGAAACCATAAATCTATTATGATCTAAGGGACCATTTGATTCATTTCAAATGAAGGTATATGGATTACTTTTTTTTCATTAACCATTTCCTAATGTTGAAGAATATTTACAAGGATTCATACTTACATGATTTAATTGTATTTTATATACACATGATCACTATTTTTCTATTCCTTTATCAATTACAAATTCATTTCTTACTCCATGAAATTAAAGTAAATTTGTAGTCTTTAAATCACTAACGGGTCACAAGATTAATATGTAGAAAAATAAGTCATTCTCTCTATCTTCAGATTTCATCAATGTAAAATGATTAGCATGGGTTATCCAATATTCCTAAATCTTTATAGGGGAAATTAATATGTTAATATCTAAAATCAAATTCAATGTTCAACATAAACCATTTCATAAATGTTTAACCTTTTAACCCATATGAAATATGAAAACCAAAGTCCTTAGAAATATATTCACTAAATTTCTCATAATTAGTTTATCGTGATCCCCCATATATCATAATGCATACCTTCATTGTCACAGATTAAGAATGTGAATAACTTCATCTTTTATTCCCTTGAAACATAGTAATAAACTGAATTAACATAAAACAATATTGAGAAATTACATTTTTCCCTATTTCATAAATAAAACATAGATTATTGGTTATATTTATTAAATCCAAAATAGATGTAAAATCTATCCATGAAAGCATGAAACACTTTTCAAAACATCATTAATTAGTTCCAGGGTAATAAATACTATAATATTTTGTTTATTCACATGCAACATCTCTTTATTCTGACATAATTATCTCAACATATGAAATGTATTATGTTTCATATTACATTAATCATAATACCACTATTCTAGTACATCAGTTCAATTTAAAAAACTATTAAAAATACATAATTCAAATCTTCCATAAAAAATCATTATATATTTCATAATTCATGAATTAAAATACATAAACTATTAAATTATTCCACCTCATGCTCAAGCCATTAATTAGGCTTCATCATCTTATTCTATAATACCTCTTTTGTTTCACACACTATTAGTATTATCTTCATCAGTATAAATATAACCATTAATCATACCCCCTTATCAATTTTATCCACAATTTTTTCCATTATGGAACCAATTTAAAAAAATTCATAATTTCCACATTAAAATAATTCTACAGTCAATGATATATTATAGAGACCAATATCCCCATCCATTGCATTAACTGAAATTTTTTGTTTCCCTTTACGGTCACTTTCTTTGTGTCCAAATTTTACAGAGTTAAAAAATATTCTCATTCCATTGATACATTCACAAGGGTTTTTCTTCCCACATTTTCAACACATAATAAAATTAGTCTTCTATTGTCCATGGTCTTCACTACAAAAATTCTTAGTAAACACTTTCCTTCTCTTATTTGGAGGGATTTAGAGTTGGTAATGGTATAAATTGTTAATCATTAACTATGAAAACTGTTTAGTTATAATCAAGACATCCTTCACTCTAATAATCATTCAATTTGACTGATCATCTTTCAATTTTTTGTCACATTCAATGTTAACTATGTTCCCTCAGGTTCCCTCTATTTATTCAAACCAAAAAGAATAGTGTAAGAAACACTTATCATAGTTGAATACCACATAATCATGAAAATTTACTAATTGTATGACTAATTCATGAAACCTTATTATTTAATCAATGAAACATTAGTTTTATCCTTTGTTTTTCATATTCATCTTCTATTTAAACCCTTAATGTTAGTTTATAATGTGTTTGTTAATTTCAAAATCATATCCCAAAAGATTTCAAAACTAGTTGTTAAGGAAGGACCATTTTCTTGTATCCGTTTTTGATCGATTCAATATCAATAAAATGTTTTTGGGGTTTTTACCCCTAGGTACAAATGTTCCATACCAACATTATAACTACTCTGGTTTTTATTACATACCTAAACATGATTTATTACCTAAAATATTCACTTGATACAACATAGAAGATCGGGAGGTCTAGTGTCTTTGGAGCTTATGAACATTACATATAAGCTTAGAACATAAAACACACAATATCTTTATTGAAAACATACTTTACATGACCACTACATTCCCTCATACTTAGCATTGCATTGGATAACCGGAGGACATTCATAATAAAAGGTTGAGCTATAAAGCTGAGTAAGTGAATAAACATGGAATAACATGAGGAATACAATTCATGTTATAAAATAGGAATATCAGTGCATAAAAAGAGAGACAAAAACATAAAGGAATGATAAAACATGATATTCATAACATGGAAATGTGGCTACAATATATAACATGGAATTTAGCATGAGCCAAGGCTCATTGCACATGGAGCATGAGTAATTCCTTATTGCACGTGAAACATGAGTAAAACCTAATTGCACTTGAAATATAATGAGTCAACACCCATTGAACATGACCTATCAAGATACTATACTTTACCCAATGCATTGGAGTGCTATTAGGGCACACCCTTCTTAAACATTTCAGTTCATGGATAAGTGTTCCACATGGAACATACGACATGGAATCAATCATCATAATTTATTCCATGATAAATGGATGTGGAATATATACATGAATCATTATATTAAATAATTATATGTTTATAGAGGTGAATACCCTTGTTAGAGAAATGGGCATGGTATTCACTACATAATAAAATTGGCTAGGAAAATCATAGTGTAATTTCGGCAGCAGAATGACGTGAAATAAGAACTCATAAAAAATGTTTGATGAGAGATAAAGAAGTGTATCATCATATTTACATGAAATGGTAAGTAAGTGGTTCATAGAGATACATGTACTAACAAACTTAGTGGAATTTAGATGCATAATTCAAAAGAATTACTTGGATGTAAAATAAGAGAGAGAAATTTCTCAAGGAAATTCGGCAAGGTAACAGGTGTACATGGGAGGAATTAATTGAGGGAAAGAGGTCTCACATAAAAAAAATAAAAAATTGGTAGAATGGGGGAGGTGCGAAATCATACCCCCAACATATTTAATTGAAAAAGAATGGGCATAAAAAATGAAACAAAATTGGACAAAAATGAGAAATGAAGAAATCCCTTACTTGGAAGTGTGGTCCCAAACGCTTGGGAGAGGCTTGAAATAGGCTTCTTGGGAGCTTGGGGAACCTTGGTATGATTCTATAGAGAGTACGGAAGGGGATGGTTGAACTCCATATTCTTTGTGTGAAGAGGAAGTGGGAGCTTGGGTGAGTTTATATAACAAAGGGGTGGGATGTTTTTGTAATTTAGGTTTGGGACACCACACATTAAACTAATCAAAAACCAAAATCCAGACCCTAGTTTTTTCCCATGGGTTTTTCCAAATGGGAGTGGAAGACAATATTTTATAAGTACAATGTCCGAACATCTTAAAATAATAGGGTTTCTTATGTGTAGGTAAGTGACACTCTCAAGGAAAACAATTTAAAAAGACAAAATGTTTTATAAGACATGGAGGGTCTATAAAAGATTTGTAAAATAAATCAAAAAAATCTAAAATCTCATTATTTTAATTCTAAAACATATATTGTCTGAAAATAATGTTTATAGTATTTTATTACATCACTATGGGGTCATTATGATGTCATAAAACACATTATATATTTAAATTGTATTTAATTGTTACGTAAAAATTCAGCTATCTCCGAAAATTATGGAAAATTCACCAGTGGATAATTTAAACATCATGATTCGAAAAATAATATTCATTTTATCTAAATAATTTTAAAAATATGTGAGTTTTTACTTTTAAAATAAAAACCAACATTTACTGAAAGTTCATTGGTTCTAACAAAAACTATTTTGAAACCTTAATAAAAATTATAGTTGCATTCCATAAATTATATGATCATTTATATTTTACAAAAATTAATTTAATAATTATATTTTATTAAAATATTATTTAATTCAAAAATTGATTAATTCATCAAAATAGATTTATTAGTTGAATATTAACTAAAAATACTATTTGTTCTTTAAATACTATTTAAAATGTAACAGTAATAAAATGAATTCACATTCTTCATACAAAAATGGTGTACACAGTCATAGTGCTAGGGTCTTGTTACATAACCCATTATAACACCTACATAAGACTGAAGGGTAAGGCATGCGATGGTGAAAAACTCATGGGGTGGCTCGGATAACATCGCTCGGGTGGTAATCTTTATTAACTTCCACTTCTCTTGTAGTCGGTTCCTCACAAGATTATCATGTTCAAGCTTGGCTTGGTCTTGGTCAAGAGCGAAGCACAATGATGCCACCTCATGTCCAATCTCTGAAAAATGGGCTTTGTATAGGGCAAGTCTATTGGATGTGGCCATTTCTTCCTTTATTTGAGTAAATTGGATTTCTTAAATCCCTATATTTATACTAATCATTTGATCACTGCTCACTAGCTATATTATCAACGGTCACAATTCATAACAGTATTTTAAAATCCAGAAACATAAAACCAATGATGTTCACATTGTATATAACCATAATAGGACATTTAATTAGATCAAGAGTAAATGTTATTAATGAAAGTTTGGGTCATTACAATATTCCCCCCTTAAGAAATTTCACCCTCTAAATTTCCTTTTCCCACTATAAAATATATGTGGGTAACTATACTTCATCACGTCCTCTGATTCCCTTGTTGCTTCTTCAAGCTTTTGGTTTCTCCACAACACTTTGACGAGAGGAATTTTCTTATTTCATAGAACTTTTTCTCTAAAATCTATGATCTTCAGTAGTTGTTCCTCATAAGAAAGATCATCCTCTAGTTGTACTACCTTTGAAGTGACTACATGTGAACGGTCTGGTATTTACTTCCTTAAGAGGGAGACATGAAAGACATCATGTACATTGGCCATGGTAGGTGGAAGTGCTAGTGGATAGGCTACATCCCCATCACTATCAGGAATATCGAAGGGTCCAATGAACCTAATACTTAACATCCATTTCTTTCCTAACCTCATGAACTTCTTCCATTTATATATTCATAGAAATACCATATATCCAACATTAAATACGAGGTCTCGTCAACGGTAATCTTCATAACTCTTCTGTCGACTCTGGGATGCCTTGATATCATGCTGAATGGTTTTCACCTTTTCCACCATTTTTTCAACCATTTCTTGTCCTAGAAGATTACGCTCACCAACTTCATCCCAACATGCCAGTGTTCTACACCTCTTCCCATACTGGTCTAAATAAGGTTCCATTTGGATGCTTGAGTTGAAACTATTATTGTAGGATAATTGAACTAGTGGAAGATGTTGTTCCCACCCTCCTTTGAAGTCCATAAAACATGATCTTAACATATCTTCCTGTCTCTAAATATTTCACTCAAATTAGCCATCAGTTTGAGGATGATAGGTTGTACTATAGTTCAGTTCAGTATCTAGAGGATGTCTAAGTCTCCTCTAAAACATAGAGGTGAATCTTGGATCTCGATCGGATACAATAGATAGTGGTACTCCATATAGCCTTACCACTTGCCTGAAATATATCCATTCCTGGTAATTGATTGAGAAATCCTCCCAATATGCAATAAAATGTGAAGACTTTGTAACACGATTCACAACAACCCAAATTGTATTGTATCCATTGGATGTATTCGGATTTCTAGTGACAATGTCCATGGTGATGTTCTCCCATTTCCATACTGGTATGGGAAAATGGTTACACCATCCCCTTAGACTTCATCCTCTCTTCCATCACTTTCTGACACACCAGGCACATTGAAGTATACTCAGTGATATCCTTCATCATATTATCCCACCAATAATGCTCTCAGATAACTCAATACATCATTGTGTTTCCAGGGTGAATAGAGACATTTGAACTATGCGCATCATAAAAAAGTTCCTTCTTCAGCTCCGGACATGATGAAACACACAGTATTTTCTCAAATCTCACAATTCATTCTTAATTAACATTCAACTCTGAGGATTTCCCTTTCCTGATAGCTTCCACTCTATTCTGAATTCCCACATCATCCTTTTTAGCATCATTTAACATTTCCAAAAGATACTGTTGTGAAATCATTTATGAATAGATTGATGATGTTCCCTTATTTATGATTATCATGTCCATATTCATCAAATATAAGAAGATTGGGTCCTTCACAATTTTCATCAATGATATAATTTTTTCGTCCTTTCTAATTAGATCATCTTCCACCTTGTTCGCTTTCTGGTTGTGGTAATGGATTGAACAATCATGGTCTTTGATCAGCTCTAACCATCTTCATTGGTTCATGTTCAACTCATTCTGTGTGAGTATATACTTGAGGCCTTTATTGTCCGTATATTTTTTAAACATCTCCCCAAATAAAAAATGCCACCAAATTTTTAAAGCGCAGATCACTATAGCCAACTCTAAATCATGTGTCGGATAATTCTTCTCAAGAACATTCAATTTCCTTGAGAAATAGGAAATGAGTATGTCATTTTGCATTAACACATAGCCCAGTCCCTTCTTCGAAGCATCACTGAATACCACACAATGTTCTACACATGTTGGTAAAGTGAGCACGGGTACAGTGATAAGGCTCCTTTTTAACTCCATGATGATTTCATTGCATTCATCACCACAAGAAAACATTACTCCCTACTGAGTTAGCTTGTTAAGAAGGTTGGACAACCCTGAGAAATTTCTCACAAATCATCGATAATATCCAGCTAACACCAAGAATCTATGGATATCTGTTACCGATGTTGGCCTCGTCCACCCCCAATTGTAGCTGTTTTTCAAGGATCCATAGATATCCCATTGCTTGTGATGATATGGCCCAAGAATGAGACCCCCTTCCACCAGGACTCACACTTGTTTTATTTTCGTAGATATTATCCTTCAACAAGGTCTCTAGTACAGTTCTTAGCTTCTCCTCATGATCCTATTTGGTTATGGAGTATATCATAATATCCTATATAGAGACTACCAAAAATTTGTCTATGTAATCCCTAAAGACTCTATTCATCAAGTCCATGAAGATTTCTGGAGCATTAGTGAGTCCGAAAGGAATTACTATGAATTAAAAGTGCTCGTATCTTATACGAAAAGTAGTCTTTGAAATATCTTCCTTCTTCACCCTTACTTGATAATATACCGACTGAAAATCCACCTTAGAAAAGTATTGTGCTCCGCGTAACTGATCGAATAAGTCATCGATTCATGGGATAGGATACTTTTTCTTTATCGTGATTTTTTAAGCTCACGATAATCGATGAAAATGTGCATTGACCCATCTTTCTTATTAAAGAAGAGGACCGTTTCACCCTATGTAGAAGCACTTGGGTGTATAAACCCTTTATCCAGATTCTCCTGTACTTGTTTCTTCAGTTCCTCAAGCTCCAAAACATCCATTATATACGGATTCTTGGATATTGGAAATGCCCCATATATAAGATCAATTGAGATTTGAACATCTCTTCTAGGAGGAGGACCAGACAATTCCTTGGGAAACACTTTAGAAAATTCCCCCACAATTGGCATGTCATCAAAGATGGATGCCTCCTTAGACTCAATCATCTGAGGCAGATACACATGCTCATAGGGCTGTAATATCCACTCTTGAGATGATGGAGCTAAAGAAGATTCCACTTCCTCATTTCACTTTTATAGAACTGGGGGATGATTCTCCACATAGAGAATGATTTCCCTCTCATAGAAATTTATGATGGCTCTATGTAAGGAAATCCAATCCATGCCAAGAATTGCATAAAATTACACCAGAAGGAGTATGACAAGTTTCTATGGGAAATTCAATCTGCATATTATGAAAATGGAGGTGTTATATTCATGGGATGCAATGATTTCCCCATTTTCAGTACTCACCGACATCTTCACTTCCATGATTTGTGGTGGTCTTGGGATTGTTCTACACAACTTTTGGGATATAAAAGAATGATTTAAACCAGAATCACAATGTACATTCACTATTCGTGAATGAATAACTAGCGTACTGGTGACCACTTTATTGTCGTGGTTCACTTAATCATTAGTAATGGAAAAATCTCTGCCTTGATGCCTTTCAAGTTGTCAGTTGCCTATAAAAACCCTTGTCTTAGGGAACTTATTTGAATCATGCCCTATTTTGTTAAATTTGTTGTAATGAACAATGTGTTGAGGATTGAATGGAGTGTTCCTCTCCTCTGTTGTAGCTGTAGGTTTTTCTTTTCGATAGTTAACAGCTAGGTTCCCTTCTCTTCTAAACCTAAATTATTTCCTCATCCCCTTTAGGAAATTTTTTGGGTGCTTCTTTCTGAACCTTGGTAAATTAGGGTGCTGGATCTTATTAGAACCATTGGATTTATCCATCGGACCACCATCATTGATGTCCACCATATGATTCTTATCCCCATGATACCCCTGAGATTATCGAATCTCCATTTAGACCTTGAAGGCACGTCAGACAATTTCCTCAAAGCTATCGATGTCACGGATCTCCAGATCATTCAGTAGGCTAGGTTCTAGCCCACAAAAGAATTGGTCAACCTTGAATTCGGGGGTAATGACAGAGTTGTAAGTGTATCATGCAAGCCTTGTGATTTTTTCTTCATACGTTCCGACAGATTCATCATCTTTTTTCTTGAGGTCATGGAAGTCCCTTTCCATATTAATTCAGAGGGTGTGCGGAAAATATTAATAAAAAAATAGCTTTTGGAAATCATTCCATTCCAATGCCTCGATCTCTTCATCATGCTTCATATTTTTGATCAACATCCACCATTGATCGATTTCACTTTTCATATGATAAGCATCCATAAGAACCTTCTCTTGTTCGCAACATTGAAGGATGGAGAAGATCTTCTCAATGAATTTGATCCATTATTCAGTGTTTGAGGGATCAGATGATCTATCAAAATTAAGAGGCTTTTGTCTCATGAATCTCTTTATTGAAACTTGTTCTTTCTTAGGGGGCTTGAACGTTCCTATTGACCCATGTTCCTATTCAATTCTTGAGTTACATAGAGAGAAGAATGACACTGTTCGTGATTCCCACTCCCATCGGATTAGGCATCTCATTTGCAGAGTCATCACACTTATCTTCACATTGGTTGTTAGCCTGATTCCTGATATTACCAGCCATTGGATGGAATAAAAGGAATTTTAGGGATAACACATAAAGGGTATTCCACGGAAAAAACTGATTAATTATAAATACCTTTTATTTTCTTATCTTAAGAATCTGTTGTCTTCGGTCTATGTTATCCAGGATCTACTTTCTGAAATATATTCATATAGAATTTTTTTGTCCCCTAATAAGGGTTTATACTAATCTTGTGAATTTATAAAAGAAATACTCCTAGAGTTTCATAACCAAGAGTGCAGCAAGTCCCATTGTCGTGCTCCATTTCTCGTTCTTGTCTAGCTGAAAACGGTGTTTTCGGGTTTTCCCCCTAGGATACATATGTTCGAGTGCCGCCTATAACTGCCTGTATCCAGATAGGGATGTATTTTCTTGATAAATCACATACTCAATACTCACCAATACATATATATGTTTTTATTATACTTATTCTTTCCTATATTTCTTTACTAGGGTTTTTTAATCCTAATCAAAAAAATAACTAAACCTAACCTCTGATACCAACTATAAAAACCCTACTTTTTATTACACACTTAAACCTGATTTATTACATAAAATATTCACTTGATAAAACAAATAAGATCAAGAGATCTAGTGTCTTTAGGGATTAGGAACATTACATAAAATCATATAACATAAAACACACAACATCATTATTGAAAACATCATTTACAGGACCAATACATTCCCTAGTACTTATCATTGCATGGGATAACTTGAAGAAATGCATAAGAAAAGGGTGAGATATAATGCCCAGTAAGGGAATAAACATGGAATAACATGAGGAATACAATAAATGTTAGAAAATAGGCAAATAAATGGAGTAAAAAAAATATATTAACATAAAGGAATGTTAAATCATGATATTCCTAACATGGAAATGTGTCAACAACACGTAACATGGAATTTAGAATGAGCCTAGGCTCATTTCTCCTGGATCATGAGTAAATCCTCATTGCACATGAAACATGAGAAAACCCTCATTTCACTTGAATTATCCTGAGTCAACACCCATTGAACATGATGTATCATGATACTATACATTAACAATGCATTGGAGCACTATCAGGGAACACCCTTCTTAAACATTTTATTTCATCCATATGGGTGTTACAAGGATCATACAACATGGGATCAATCATCATCATTTATTCCATCATAAATGGATGTGGAATATACACATGAATATTTATAGTGATTAATGTAATGTTCATAAAGTTGAATACCCTTGATAGAGAAATGGGCATGGTATTCGTTACACAATGACATTTGCTTGGAAAATCATAGTGCAATTTCAACAGCACAACGACGTGAAATAAACACTCATAAATAATGGTTGATGATATATAAAGGGGTGTCTCATCATATATAAATGAAATGGACAGTATGGCGGTCATATAGATAAATTTCCTAACAAACCTAATTTAATTTAGTTGCATAATTCATAACAATTAATAGGATGTAAAAGAGGACAAACAAATTTCTCAAGGAATTTTGGCATGGTAACGGGAGTACATGGGAGGCATTAATGAGAGAGAAAGGTTTCTCCCATCATTCAAAACTAAAGACGGAAGTATGTGGGGGTGAGAAATAATACCCTAAAATTTGTAATTGAAATAAAATGGGTATAAAAACTTAATTAAAATTGGAAAAAAATGAGAAAGGATGAAATCCCTTACATGGAAGTGTGATACGAAAGGCTTGAGAGAGGCTAGAAAGAGGATTATTGGGAGCTTGGGGCACCATGGGAGGATTATAGAGAGAGGAGGGCTGGGGTTGGTCGAACACCAAAGGATTTGGGTGAAGAGTAAGTGGGAGATTGGGTGGGTTTATATAGGAAAGGAGAGGGAATTCTTTATTATTTAGGTTTGGGAAACCTCACATTAAACTAATCAAAACCACAAACCAGACCATGTTTTTTTCCCATGGTTTTTCCAAATGGGAGTGGAAAATAATATATTATAAGGCCAATGGCCCAAATGCTTAAAATAATAGGGTTTCTTATGTGGAGGTGAGTCACACTCTCATGGAAAACAATTTAAAAAGACATAATGTTTTATAAGTCTTGTAGGGTCTACAAAAGCATTGTAAAATAAATCAAACAAATCTAAAATCAGATTATTCAAATTCTAAAACATATATTGGCCGAACATAATGTTTATAGTATTCTAATACATCACTATTGGGTCATTATGATGTCATAAAACACATTATATATTTAAATGGTATTTAATTTTCACCCAAATATTTTAGTTTCTTAGAAAATTATGAAAAATTCACCATTGGAAAATTTCGATATCCTTCATCCAAAAATAATATTTTTTTTATCTAAATAATTTTATAAATATTTGAATTTTCACTTTTAAAATAAAAACCGATATTTACCGATAATCCATGGGTTGTGACAAAAATAGTTTTCAAACCTTAATAAAGGTTTCAATAGAATTCTTAAAATTATATGATCATTTATATTTAATAAAAAGTAATTTAAAAATAATATTTTATTAAATATTATTTAATTAAAAAATCCAATAATTCGTCAAAATAGATTTCTTAGTTGAATACTACCTAAAAATACTATTTGTTCTTTAAATAATATTTACAAAGTAACATTAAAAAAAAGAATTCACATTCTTTATAAAAAAAATAATGTACATTGTCTAAGTGATAGGGTATTGTTACATAACCCCTTATAACACCCACATAATACTGAATGGTAACCTGTGGGATGGTGACAGACTCTTTTGGTGGCTTGGATAACATTGCTCGGGTGGTAATCCTTATTAACTTCCACTTCTCCCCTGGTCGGTTCAACTCAATCTTAACGTGTTCAACCTCGTATTTGGCTTGGTTAAGAGATAATCCCAATGATGTCACTTCCTTTCAAAGCTATGAAAAATGGGATTTGTGTGGGGAACCTCTACTGAATGAGGCCATCGCTTCCCTTCTTTTGAGTAAATTGGATTTTTTGAAGCCCTATATTTATACTAATCATGTGATCATTGTTGAACAGATATATTAGAAATGGTCTCAATTCATAACAATATTTTAAAATCCAAAAACATAAAACCAATGATGTTCAAATTTTATATACCAAAAATAAGTCATTTAATTAGATCAAGGGGAATTTTCATTAATGAAATTTTGGGTTGTTTCAAACATCCACTTATAGTATCCATCTAGGGTTGTGTTTTTATGAAAACACATTCTCTATCCTTTACCAAAATTCCGTAAAATTTTCCTATACTGTAAATCATCTGTAGAGACATCCCTTGAAATATCCTTATAAATATCTATAGGGATATCACTAATGTTTTCTCATCCTAGTTTTCAAATGTTTAAGGGATATTTTATTTGTTATAATGTTTAGATATCCAAGCCTAACATGCAATGATATTACATCTTTTTAGATGAATATTCATTACATGAAAAAAGCACATGCTAGAGGACTATAATAGTTTACTGCATTATGAAGCATAGAACAAAATATTTTAGTTTCTTAAAATATCTTAAATGTTTCCAAAAAAGATACTCCTCTTTAGTACTCATACTTATAAACATTCTTCATTGCCTAGAGAAAGGAAACATAAGAAATGGTGAGATCTGACACTCGATAAGGGTAAATTAAGGATATTCATAACCATAACAATAACATTATAGTATTAAAACTTGATAATATCATTTTTAGATCATAACCAACATATCAAAGATTAGACACTTGAATCATGGAAAAAATATTAGCAGATCATAAGACATACATCATAAGGTGAGTTAGAGAAAGATCCATGAGAGCATAAGATAGGAATAATACATGGAATTTTGGATTATAGATAAACATATGAAATTATTTTCATAATTGTCAATTATCATTAATAAGGCATGTCATGACCCACCCAAGAGGGACCCATACAATGACTACCCCAATCTCACCTCTGATAGGCTAGGGGTTAGTGAATAACACAAAGTAATAATTTCCCACCAATGGGAGGCATTATCCTAAAGTACTTATACACATGCACACATATCTATGACACACAATTAATAAATAAAAAACAACTGATTGAATGCATGCATACTAATAATGACCCATAACTATAGTACAATAGGATGTAAAGGAAAGGTAAATAGTGCTAAATAAAATCCCCAAAAAAGGAGTATGTAACACAAGTCTAAATGAAAATGTAGAAGTCCAACCTACTCTAAGGGAGAGGATTATTTCAAGATACACTCCAAGTAAACAAGTCAGTCTTCCTTACTCCATCAATGCACCACCCTCTCCTGGTCCTCTTAGGACATCCTAAAAAGTGTTTCCACTTATTCAATACCTAACACATGGAGGAAAATCCAGACTAGGGTGAGTATAAAATTACTCAATAAGACACCCCAAAAACACTAAACATAAAGGTCCACGCATTTTCATCTCAATACAAGATATTACAATATATGTATAATGTAAACCAAAATTCAACCCATATATACTCAGGAAAGACTCTATGCCATCATGTGGTCATAACCAACTACCACCTATAGTATTTTTATCAATGAAACTCTTGTTCTAGAAGAACACACTACTCAAGCCTTAATATCATCAGAGACACTAAATGAAGAGGTCTAGGTCATTTTGGACCTAACCGAAGTGAATTAACTTGTCTAAGAATATGTTGATACATAGAGAGGGGTTCATCCCTAAAACTACTTGGGGACACTATGAACGTAATCTAAATCAACCCGATATATTGGTGATCGTATAAAAATCATTCCACAAACCCCACCAATGTATCTCTCTAGATAGAGGATCAATATCCTCCTTAGGCAGATCAATATGATTTCACATATTCCTCTAGGGATGAGAGAGTATCTCACTCATGTCTCGCAGAGGGACACCACAACTTTATCTAAAACTTGTACTCTATAGGGGATTTCAATCCAGTGATGTGGATGTAATGTCAAATTGTACCCTCTAGGAAAGGACTAAGGGAAAACAATCAATCCCTACTGGTAAAAAACAAGTAAAACAATGATCATAATCTCCGAAGAAGATACCATACATTTGTCTTAGGTCAACCATCTTAATGTCATGGTTACAATACCACTAATGACACATTATTTTGATGCTTCATTTAAGAGTTATGACTATTTGAATAAAATTTCCCTCAGACCTGTCAAGGCTAGAGGACCTACAACTGTGTTAGGTCCACCTACCACCATGGCCGGCCCACCTACCTCTGCGGTCAGTCCACCTACCAGATAGACTTTCCACCCCAGGACCGACCATTGGGGTCAGTCCAGCTGTCATGTCGGACCAGCTTCTATAGCCGACTATCACAGTCGATCACTCGCATATTGGTCATGCAGTCTCTTCACTCGTGGTATCTCAAGATGGAACAACCACATGGTCAACCCCCATGATTGATCGTTGTATTCAATCATCATGTTCGACTGAAACGGGGCTCCACCCTAATTGCTACAGATACAACCTGGCTCCATATTGTTCGAATCGGCCCACCGGACCGACCCGACCTTCTATCCACACCCGAACCACCAAAATGACCTCACTCACTATTTTTCATTTTGTCTCTTGCTTCTCCCCCATCTTCCACTGGCATTACTAGTCCCACGATGCTCTGCTTCTCCATGTGGATCCTTGACGTTGATTCCGCTCTTGCGTGCTGTTAGTCCCTTTTATGGACCACCATTCCTCCTCTGATACATTAAAATTGAAATGATAATATATATGAGATCCTTGGGTCCTGATCTACACTTATCGAGCATCGGTTGTTGATTTTACCCAAATCCAAGGGTCCGATCAACAATGGATTATTTGGGTTAGAAAACCAGATCAAATATATCTCTTTAAACCTGAAAAATAATCTCATCCCAAAAATAAGATCGATCCATGGGTTATTATATTTGTAGATTAGTCTATGTTAAACATATGAATCTATAAATGGGATTAATGGATTAAATCCAAAGCCCAACATTTAGTTTGTATCGATTGATGAAGAAGAACAGTTGTGTTTTTTCCATTGATGAAATCCTAAAAATCCAATGGCGCGACGATCCATGATTCGGTCCTGATCCATTATCATATTCCATGAACACTCCCCTATAAAGGTGTCTATGTCTATAGGTTTTAACTTCCAACACAGAGACAAAATCTATAGTCATATACTTAAATAGAGAATAAGGTCGCTGCATCCAAATAACTTTTATTAAATTATTTTATTCCTCTTCCATATGCGACAAAATTTTCACTAATGACAATCCCTTACCAATGTTAGGTCACAACTAGTGTAAATATTCTATTTTGAACTCAATGGTGCCCTTGGATTTCTGGTCATGGAACCCGTTTAAGAGTTATTCCTCTTTATCAGGAACACTATGCACGCATGTGATTAAATATTTAAATATTTTTCAAAAACAAATTGGGCACACCATGTCTCCAAATTTCATGTCATCTCATGGCCTATTCTCAAACGTAATCCAAATAATATCTAAAATAAATAAATATAAAATAAAAGATGTTTCATTCTCTCTAAATTGGGGATTTACATCTCTGAAAATCCAAAACAATGGCTACTCAAACATAAGAAATTACTAAGCATGAACTTGAGCCTCTTGATCCCATGTGCTCTCTTGGATATTCCTATTCTATTATCTAATGCACACCATGGGAAATCAATCAACCATATAGGATCCTCTCCTACCGATCCTCAATCTACACTAGGTACTCAGAAAATGTCTCTCCATCCCTGATGTCTATCTTGCACCAAATGATAACAAGTGATGGTTCATGAATGTACCTCCTCAACTGCAACACATGGAAGACATCATGTACCTGATCTAAATATTGAGGTAGATCCTAGTAGTATGTCACCTCTCCAAATTTAGAATGGTTATCTAAAGGTTCATTGAACCTTTGAATATATCTTTCTTCCCCATCGAAATCTATGTAATACCCATCAAGGTGAAACCCGAATGAACCCATGGTCTCCTGTATCAAACTGCAAAGGCCTTCAATGCCTATAAGAATAAGAATTCCGATGGATTTTTTCAATCTTCATCCATTCCTAGATGATATGCACCTTCTCTATAGTAGCTCTCACCAACTCTAGGATCAGAGTGATGACTTTCCTAGGACATTCCATGAACTATCGAGCCTCTCATACAATGTATAAAAAGGTCCCATACTAATGGTGAAGTGGTAACAATTTTTCTATGAAAACTCCACCAATGGTAGGTGATCCTCCCAACAATGGTCCAAGTCTAACATGTAAGAATGCAACATATCCTCCAGAACCAAAATGGTTTGCTCAGTATGGCCATCAGTTTATGTGTGAAACACTATGATTAAGTATAATTGGGTCCTAATCACCACATGTAATCTCTTACACAATTGGTATGTAAATTGATCATCACTATCTAAAAAAATCATCGAAAAAACTCCATGGAGTTGAGAAATCTCTAGAATTTAGGTCTGTCCCAAGATCTCTACTGAACTCTGCTCTTGAAAAGCTATTATGTGGGCCGACTTGGACTGTCAATCAATGATCACCCTTATGGAATCATGTCCCTGGACATACATGGAAAACCATTCATGAAGTCCATCAACATCTTATCACACATCCATTCTAGAACCTCAATGGGTTGAGCTAAACCCACTGGAACCTGGTGCACACCCTTAACTTGCTGACAAATAAGGAAATGAGAAACCAAATCCACAACCATTTTCTTCATCCATATCCCCCAAAACTGACATTGGAGGTCCTAGTACATCATATCCACACCTAGATGTACTACCAAATGGGATTTATGAAACTCCATTAGAACATCCTTCTACAACATCACTAGTACCATTGTGCCTCCTGAAGAGAACAATGTTTACCCCACCTTTTGAATATCCATTAGGATAATGCCCTGTGGATATTTTATCACGTAGGGTCTCTCAGTCAATATCCCCATGATATGAATCCCTGACTCGCTAAAAAAGTGGAGGGGTTACAACCATCAACTAGAGGTATGGTGGTCTATCTCCATACAGAAAGGATTTCTGCAACAAGGACAATGGCTCTGATTCCTTATTGAGAAATTGTAAACTAAATCTCCTACCAAGAGTATCATTAACCACATTCCCCTTCCTTGTATTTTAGACAATCTCAATGTCATAGTCCTTTAGGAACTATATCCATCACCTCTATCTCAGGTTAATATTTTTTTTGAGAGAAATTATACTATAGACTCTACTGATCATAGTAGAAGATAAACTGCTCACCCATTAGGTAGTGTCTCTGCATCTTTAATGCGAAGACTACTACTTCAAACTCATTATCATGGTTCACATAGTTCAACTCATGTGGTCTCAGCTAGCATGAACCATATGCATAACTTCTTGCATATGAATTAAGACACAGCCCAGCCCAATTCATAATGCATGATATAACACCACGTACTTGACACCTTCCCCATGTAACCTCAATATGGGTACAGTCGCCAACCTCTACCTTAGCTCTTGAATGAATTGTTGGAACTTTTTTGAACTCTTTAAAGGATACCCCTTTCATGTAAAATCATTCAATTGTGATGCCCCTATAGAGAAGTGGGTTAGAAACTGCCTATAGTACCTTGTCAATCTAGGTAAACACTACACCTCATTAACACTCTTGGGTGGTTACCAGGAAAGATGAAACTCTAGACTCTAAGATGACGTCTCCCAAAATATGGACCTCTTGAATATAGAACAGACAATTTGAGAGATTTATGTACCGATGGTTCTCACAGAGAGTATCCAAATCTCTCTTTAATAGTCTCGTGTCCTCCTACATTGATACTGAATGCACATGGATTTCATCGATGAAGGCCACCATGAAACAGTCTAAGCAGTTATGGAAGATCTATTTAATGAGTCTCATGAAAACTACTGGGGTGTTTGTCCTAGAAAATGGAATCACCATGTACTCATAGTGATCATAATAACATCTGACATTAATCGTCAGTGTATACTCATCCCGCACTCCTAGTTTTTTACAACTTGATCTGAGGAAAAACTATGAGAACCAATATGCCCCCTTTAACTTATCCAAGAGGTCGTCAATCTGTGGTTGTGGATAATTTTTCTTCACAGTTACATGGATTATGAACCTGTAATCCACACATAACCTCATAATTATATCTGCCTTGTTGGAAAATAAAACCTGGGCTTCCCAGGGTGAAAAATTGGGTCTCATTAAGACCTTACATTACAAGTCCTCCAACTGAATCATTAGCTCAATATGATCAACGGGATCCATCTAATATTAAGGTGTAGATATCAGTTCTTTCTTAAGGTGTAAATAAATATAACATTCTTTCACCCTATGGTGAAGTAAACCTATAAAATATTTAAGGATGGTGCCCTCATACTCTACCACCACTGTAGAAATTTGAGGACTCATATCATCCACTAAACTGAGGATCAGGTTATCCAACTGATGAGTTATCAGATGCACACTCTTATGTTTGAGTTCATCTTACTCTGCCTAGATTTAATTTTCACCAACAATGTAATACTTTGTTCTATCATGGTGGAAACACCACAATATTTCCAAAAAATAGTCAATCTGATGATGAACAATTGATATCCAGTTCATTCCATGAATTATGTTATAAGACCTCTATGCTGCTAAAATGATATCCCAACTGAAACACTCCCCTAAAAGATTCTGGTTACACTGTCAACATCAGTGTTTGTTCATAGGGCCTACTACCATTTGAGTCCCTAAATGTAATCGCTGTGTCAATAGATCAACCAAAATATTGGATTCTTGAAAAAGATTCCAAGTCAGAAAATAATGACCAGGACATTTGTCTATCAAAACTACAGCTAAGGTTGAAAAGAAATAGATTGTACCTCATGTCTTCCCTGGAGCCTTGGGTTCATAAGCCTCCATGTATTGCAGATGTCTATGTCCCTGTCCACCATCTCACTATGCCTTGCATGGACCACCTGTGGGTGGTGGTGGTAATACCTTGAATCTCCGACCACCTTTTACTACCCTGCAGGTCCCTCTATCAAATCCTTTTCTCTATGGACAAACCTAATAATATCTCTATGTTTTTCTAGGTGGTCCCTTGACTTTCTCTTGATCAGGTGTAGGATGGGTCAGGAAATATCAGTCCAGATGTCATCGACCATCTAAAGAGAAATACCAGATGTCCCTTGGATAATTCGAGCCACCCTGGGATCCCCGTACAACTGATCCTGATTCCTAGGATCTCCTCCTAAATTTCCTGAACTCCTTGGATCCATCTAACTATCATCAAAAACCTAACACAGAGATATCAACTACCGGGTTCCCACTACAATGTCCTACTACTGGTGTGTGCTCTCCCAGAACAACTCCCAATAACAGGGCTCCCTTAAGTACCCCCCTGTATAAGAAGAAATGATAATGGAGACCAATGATTCCCTTATGTCTCGGCATAATCTATTCTCAAAGTTCTAAGACCTGATGAACTGGTCATGTAACATATCTAAGGAGTATCTCTAATGATCAGTAAACCTCACTGAATACTTTTCCACAGTCATACTACCCTGATATAGATTCTGAATTTCATGTATGCATACTGATTGCAACATGGCCTGATAGAAATCCTATCATAAGAGATACTCAATGTCTGTCCTAGTGAGATTTGTCTCGTCATTTGACTGATTCACCAAAATCAACCATATCCCCATAGATCCCTGAATAAGGATTGCGACAAGGACTAGCATCTGACCGGTAGGAAACATCAAAATTTGGAACCCACGATTTACAACCTCTATCCAATCCCCATCCACCAAGGGGACTGGAACACCCAAAAACCTAGGATTTCACTGCCTCTAAAACTCGTGCATCCCACTAATCTTATGTGCATCTTTTTTTTATTTTCGGTAGTAATAACTACTCAATGTGTGGTGGTATATGTAACACCCAAGGATTTCATAGTGTGTTATTTATTCAAAATAATTCAATAACTTGCACTACAGGCGACACTGAGTTCAATCGCACCATGACTTACCAAACAAGCCATTCAAAAGAGTTTATGAATAGTACTAAATAAATTTTGAACTTTATATAATCCTTATAATTTTAGAATCCATATTATGAGTTTCTTAGACATAATGTAAGAAAAAATTCATTTTCAGTATTGCACTTTTATCAACTTTTAATAGTGAAACCTTTTTAAATAAAATATTTTTAAACTTTTTGACTAAATGGGGAAATCAAAAATTTAAAATGAAACATCCCAAGCTTCCACGGTGCACTTTCCTTTGAATAATACAGTAGCGTTTGGTGTACGCTACTTCGAGTTCTAACACACACCACAACCAATCAAACTAGCCGTTATGAATAGTAATACCTACTTTTTGAAATTATATATATTTTATATTTCAAAATGGACTTCATTTTTGGATTCTGAAAATCGAATTTAGCCTAGGGTGAAATTGTGGAACTTTTCGGATAACTTTAATATTTTGATGAATAGTGAAAATTAATAAATTTTAATTAAAAACAAGTTTTTTTATCAAAATAATTAATATTGATAAATTATGAATTTGAGTGGTTTTAAAGTATATTTAGAATATATTTTTACCATTTAATACAATGATGGTCATTGGACATAATTTTACAATTAAACCATACATAAACAAGTGTCAATCTTTTGATAGTTATTATCTCTTAAAAACACGCTTTTTGTTTTAACAACGGGAAATAATTTTAAATTAATTTATGCCACTTCTGTGTTTTAAATTTGGAAAAATGGATTCAATATTTGGAATCAGGATGTTAAAATTTTGTAAATATTTAACTTTTATTTTTAGACATTTTGAATAATTACTGCGGTAAATATTTTATTTACCATGGTTAAGGGTAAATCCGGTAAATAAGTGTTAAAAAATAATATTATAATAATATTAATTACCCTAAAACGTGTCCTAGACTTATTTTTTGATACATGTTCGACCATTGGCATCTTTGGGTCGATTTTGGGACCCCATGGAGCCACTTGTAGGTGATTGAGACACTTAATTTTAATTAAGTTAAAATAAGTACAAAAATGACATAAGCATATATCTTTTAGAAAACCAATTTTTACATAGGGTTATATATGTTGGATTTTCGACTATAAATATTAATTAGAAAGATAAAACGATTTCCTACATAATTATATTTTATTTATAATTTTTAGGCTTTAAATAATTTAATTTATTTGTGACTTAATTATGATGTAGTAATTACCATAATAGTGAAAAATTACATTAATTGATGTTATAAATACACAAATAAATATAATTTGAGAATTTTTATGCATTACACTAATTTTATAAGTTTACATGACATGTTAGGAATGATTTAATTAAATTTTTTTGAATTAATAATTTTGTTATGAGTTTCAAAAAAATCAACTATTGAATAGTGTCAAAATTGACATAAAAGAGTTTTTAAAACAAATATTATATTATTAATTGATATTAAATTCCTAAAAATCTAAGGTTCGGCCAAGAGACTTATATCAAGATAGGTCTATCATTAATGGACCACTTGGGGGTCTCTTGGATGTATATATTAAGTTTATTAACCATATAATATAAAAATACAAAGATACATTGTAAAAGTGAAACTAATTAACTTAGAGTTAATACTTAAAGATAAGGTTAATATAAGTTCCCAAACCTGTCTAAATTCTATTGGTTGAGTTTTTTTCGACCCATAACCACCTTAAAATTTAAATAATAAACATTGGATCCATTAGAAACCAAATATTAATTTATTATAAATTAATATTTCTAGCTTTTCCAAAGGTGTCCCTCACCCCTCTTATAAAAGGTCACTCCTCCTTCTCATTTATTCACACCTTAAAAGCATTTTGTTTCAGCCAAACTCTGCCCAAATACTCTCCCAACTTCCCTCAATACAACCTAGAGGCCTTAGTTTGATCATAAATCCGACCTATGGAGCCCTTTTGATCAAATCAAAAGGAAGATCCCAAAGAAGAGGTAATGATTTCGCCACCCTTTTCCAAGTTCCTTTCTTCTTCCACGTCTTCATTATTTATTATTACCATTCTAAAATAATAACTCCAGTATCTTATATATACTGTGATGTTATTATAAATATGGTACAACAATATTCAGTATTATATCCACCCTTTTAATAACATGTCACCATATGTGCGTACGTACGGCTTACAGTCTCCACGTCGTGGTTTAATTGTTATTCAATATATTATTATTTTGGATGGGTATAATAATGATGTGTAACTCATGTAAATAATAAATATAACATGATAATGATTCTTTATATATGATATACTGTCAAATTATATATTATTTTAATATCAAAAAATTGATATTGTCGCTCGTACGTACGTACGGACTACCGTCTCCACGAACGCGATGAGATTCATTCTCCATCATATCCATTCAAGTATAATTATCATTTGATGATTTAAAAATGATGTTTAAGGACTTGATATAATTCTGGATATGAATAATATACAACCAATCCATGGCTTACGTAGCAAAACATATAAAAGAAAACGAGTAACTTAACACCCGAAATGACGATAATTCTAAGATATTATTAACAAAGCAATGTTAAAAGATCATATATGATATCATATTAATGTATATGATAATTGAATAATTTAATAACAACTATTTCACCATTATACAGGAGGTTAAACTACCCCAACCAAGGAAAAGTACAAGGTAAGGGTTTATTTCACAATCTCTTCATTATCCGAGGTTGTTTATACGTAATTATCTACTGGGATCTATTTATCATCCACATTCATGTTTCTTAAAAATGAATTTCAAAACATTTTTACTATTCACTAGAATATGGGTTAAAGTCATTTATACCCTTGTTTGAATTTTTATAAGAGTTTTATAAAGCAATCTTTCCGTCATTTTCCAAACAAGGTGCTTTTTAACCTTTTCGACAAAATTAAGGTAAGAATGTTTTTTTAACTTATACGGCGGGTGAGGCTATTTACCGCCGTTATAAAATTGTAAAGCCTATCTTACAAGCTTACAAGGATATTTTAAAATTAAATGTTTTGTTTTATAATTATGTGACTTTTAAATGAGTTCAAAATGAATATTCTAAGAATTTCAGAAAGGTAATCTTTATCAAAATCAGAATTTTAAATGTCTTAAAGATTTTTCTTTCTAAATCTTTTTAATTAATGTCCATGTCTTCAAAATGGGTTTTAAGGATTTATTTATATGGACATTAATGTTTTTAAAATTTTAATTACTTTCAAATTTTTCAAAGTGATATGGGACACTTTGATTCAAATATATCTTTTTAATTACATCCTTTATAAATGTGTGACTTTTAAATGATTTAAAAAAAGGGTATATTTCTCTCAAATAGTTTTGATTTCATCTATGTCAACATCCATTGATGGATTTTATGATTATATGAAGTTGATTTATTATGATACAAAAGTTCCATAATGTATTGAAGGTTTTGTGATATGTTTGACCATGGATGTGTTATTTTTATACCATTCATGGATTATGGAGAAAGCATTGACATTTCGTATGCTAGTTTTAATACGAATGTTTATGTTATGTTTAAACCTTTTCATATGGTAATGAATAGGACTTAGTAAGTGACAGGTGGAGCCTGCTATAGCTCCTTGATGCATCGGTAGGTCTCATGAGACAAACTAGTGTCTTGGCACAAGGCCTTGACAAAATCTTATTTGTAGTCTTGGCACGAGGCCTTGTCTATGTGGTTATCATAGTCTGGCATTATGCATTCCATCATTATGAAAGTGGTTATTGATATTGCATGTGATTATTCAATTAGTAGAATATCCATGCGAATAAGTAAATGGAATTATTTCATTTTATTTTTTCCATGCTATGTTGGTGTTCATGTTTAAAAGCCTTTTGTTTTAGTTATACATTTCCTTAAATGTTTATTCTTAATTATGAAAGTTTCTGCTATATTTTTATCCTTACTGGGCATTTGAGCTCACCCATTTTCTATGTTTTATTTTTCACAGGATGTGAAGAAGTAATTTATGAATGACCTGCAGGGATATTAGGTGGGGATATGAGTGTGGACTATAAAGAAAATATGTTGTTGTATTTTTCATTTTTATGATGTAATGTAAGAATTTATGAATATATCTAGTGCTTCCAAGGCTACTAAACCAATTAGTATTTCGATATTTGATCTTTCCTGTGATCATTCCAATGTTATGTAATAATGCATCGACTCTGGGTAACTGGGGTCGGGGCGTTACAGTTGGAATCAGAGGAAGTTTAGTACAAACCTTGGAAGCTAGATTTAGATAAACTCTGATTAGAGCACGTAGACCTAAGATGAACTTTGAGGATTAATATAGAAGAACTACCTAGAATTTTGGTATTGTAGAGATTTTGTGATTTTTCCAAGAAATACATCCATGTCTGGATACGAGCAGGTAGAGGCGGCTCTGGAACAGATGTACCTAGGGGTAAAACCCAAAAACACCGCTTTGAGCTAGACTCGAACGGGAACTGGTGCACGACAACGGGCCTTGCTGCACTCTTGGTTACGAAACTCTCGGGGGATATGCTTAGGATAATTCTCATTTTCTTTACAAACCATTATGACGGGTTTATGAGTATATACATCCTCAAAGGAGACATTTTTATGATTATGGATTATATCCATAAACTATTTAATTTATGTTATGTGTTTTACAAGTTTGGGATTAGGTATTGTTATTCATAAACTAATATAGTGTATGACATTGTTTAGAAATGGCGCCCAGTAGAAGGAATGAGAACTCCAGCAATGAACATGATCCAAAGAGAAAGAAGGATCATATCTTTCATGGTCTTAAGAGAGAATTTATACGATAAATAGTCTCCCATGTATTATCATCATATGAAGAAATAATATCATGTGTTGATAAGATAATTAAAGTGTTTAATGAGTCCTATGGATTTGATGGGAATCAAGAGAAGAAAAGTATGGAAG
This sequence comes from Viscum album, assembly GCA_963277665.1. NCBI lineage: Eukaryota > Viridiplantae > Streptophyta > Magnoliopsida > Santalales > Viscaceae > Viscum > Viscum album. The sequence continues at coordinate 2,132,235,891 of OY728120.1, forward strand.
TGAGAAAGATGGGTAAAGGGAAGAGGGAAAAGAAGAATTTTCCCATATGTGATAACTGTGGGAAGAAACACCCAGGAACATTCCTCAAAGGAATGGGAGGTTGTAATAAGTGTGGAGGAAAATGGCACAAAGTACGTGACTGCAAGGGAAAGAAAATGGTTTCGAATGTACAATGCTTCATTTGCAAAGAGTTTGGACACTACGTGAACCTATGTCCCAATCATCAGACTATGCCACAAATGATGCTATTGGATAATAATCAAGTTATGATACTACCACAGATGAAAAGGAATGATTAGAGTTCTTATGTTGATTATTTTATTTGAGTGTTGTATTAACAATGTACTTGTTATAATAATTATGGAGTATATAAGGATTGTATTGAAGTACTATTTCATTATGGAATTGAGATTGTGTTGATCAAAGAAAAGTGACTCAATAGGAGGTTTTTTTTTGGAAAATATATGGTTGAGAGAAAGATAAACCATAATATGTTTCTGATACCGAGGTAGTGATTTTAGAATAATACATGATTTTTTTGGATAAATTATATTGGATATTCATGACTACCTTGAAAATGATTAATGATTTGTATATTCCATCATTGTTGGGGTTTACAGCATTTTTGGATTAAAGGAGTATATCTATTATTCTATAAGGAATAAGGGATCATGAATGTAATCAATAAGGTTATATGATAATTCCGGATGTTGCAGTGTTTTAAAAGAATACATTATTAAGGTGATCACATGTTATTACGCGGCAAAAAAAGGATCTTCATTTTGATTACCTTCCTTATAAATTTTGGACTGAAGTATTTTAGATAGTTCTAGTTTGGATTATTTTGGATTGCAATAAAAGGAAACCCCGGAGGTCGGGCGGCAACCCGTCGCGTCCGACAAGGCCGCGAGACTTGAACCCACAACCGAAGGGAGACAAGGGTGTATCACCTACCACTGACCCACGTGATGTCCGGGATTAAATAATGTAGTTTTTTTAAAAGATCTGGTAGATGAATTATAAATTCATTTTTTTTGGAACCCTATACGAATAGGATAAATAGAATATTTTTTTTGTTCTATTATCTTTTAGAGTGAAAGATGAGTTTGTGGTAGAAATTAGTTAAAGGATGGAACTCTACTTGTCAATAATATATTTTTCTTCTTCTCTTATTCTATGAAGAAATTAATTCTTATACATTATTTCAGGAATCCTAAAACCAAAAATGTGTTATCCTAATACCCTAGGTTTTATTGAACCGATGGTATTTCAAATCAACATAGATTGATGAATTTAAGGACCTCAATTTTACACTTGTTTATGATTGATGACCTCAATCACTACCTATAAATATTTACGTCTTTCCTCCAATTATATTTCTCTAATTTCCACTAATGTTCTCCTAATAGAGATAATAATTTGGTGGTGACCCTTTCGTTTATCTTTTCCTCATATTAAGACTAAATTTTAGTAACCTAATTTCCGATGTGGGTTTTCCCACAAAGATATTTTTTATTTTCAACCTTTTATTTTCGAAAAGCAATTTCAAATTGCAGGGACGCAATTTATTGAAGGAGGGGAGAATGTAACACCCCAAGATTTCATAGTGTGTTATTTCTTCAAAATAATTCAATAACATGCACTACACACGACACCGAGTTCAATCGCACCATGACTTACCAAACAAGCCATTCAAAAGAGGTTATGAATAGTATTAACTAAATTTTAAACTTTATATAATCCTTATAATTTTATAATCCATATTATGAGTTTCTTAGACATAATGTAAGAACAAATTCATTTTTAGTATTGCACTTTTATCAACTTTTAATAGTGAACCCTTTTTAAATACAATATTTTAAACTTTTTGACTAAATGGGGACATCAAAAATTTAAAATGAAACATCCCATGCTTCCACAGTAGCTTTCCTTTGAATAATACAGTAGCGTGTGTTGTACGCAACTTCGAGTTCTAACACACACCACAACCAATCAAACTAGCCGTAATGAATAATAATACCTAATTTTTGAAATTATATATATTTTATATTTCAAAATGGACTTCAATTTTGGATTCGGAATATCGAATTTAGCCTAGGGTGAAATTTAGGAACTTTTCGGATAACATTAATATTTTGATGAATAGTGAAAATTAATAAATTTTAATTAAAAACAACTTTTTTAATAAAAATAATGAATATTGATAAATTAGGAATTTGAGTGGTTTTAAAGTATATTTAGAATATATTTTTACCATTTAATTAAATTTTGGTCATTGGACATAATTTTACAATTAAACCAGACATAAACAAGTGTCAATCTTTTGATAGTGATTATATCTTAAAACATGCTTTTTGTTTTAACAACGAGAATTAATTTTAAATTAATTTCTTCCACTTATGTGTTTTGAATTTTAAAAAATTTATTCCATATTTGGAATCAGGATGTTCAAATTGTGTAAAAAGATAACTTTTATTTTTAGACATTTTGAATAATTACTGCGGTAAATATTTTATTTACCATGGTTAAGGGTAAATCCGGTAAATAAGGGTTAAACAATAATATTATAATAATATTAAATTACACTAAAATGTGTCCTAGACTTATTGGTTGATACATGTTCTACCATAGGCATCTTTGGGTCGATTTTGGGACCCCATGGAGCTACTTGTAGGTGATAGGGACACTTAATTTTAATTAAGTTAAAATAATTACAAAAATGACAAAAGCATATATCTTGTAGAACAATAATTTTTACATTGGGTTATCTATGTTTTATTTTCGACTATAAATATTCATTAGAAAGATAATACAATTTCCTACATAATGATATTTTATTTATAATTTTTAGACTTTACATAATTTAATTTATTTGTGACACAATGATGATGCAGTAATTACAATAATAGTGGAAAATTAAAACAATTGATGTTATAAATACACAAATAAATATAATTTGAGACTTTTTATGCATTCAAATAATTTTCTAAGTTCATATGACATGTTAGGAAGGATTTAATTAAATTTTTTCGAAGTAATCATTCTTTTATGAGTTTCACAAAAATCAACTATTGAATAGTGTCAAAATTGACAATAAAGAGTGTTTAAAACAAATATTATATTATTAATTAATATTAAATTCATAAAAATTTATTGTTTGCCCAAAAGACTTATATCATGATAGGTGTATCATTAATGGACCACTTGGGGGTCGCTTGGATGTATATAGTAAGTTTATTAACCATATAATATAAAATTACAAAGAGACATTGTAAAAGTGAAACTAATTAACTTAGATTTAATAATTAAAGCTAAGGTTAATATAAGTACCCAAACCTGTCTAAATCCTATTGGTTGAGTTGTTTTCGACCCATACCCACCTTAAAATTTAAATAATCAACTTTGGAGCCATTAGAAACCGAATATGAATTTATTACAAATTAATATTTCTAGCTTTTCCAAAGGTGCCCCTCACCCCTCTTATAAAAGGGCACTCCTCCTTCTCATTTCTTCACACCTTCAAAGACTTTTGGTTCGGCCAAACTCTGCCCAAATACTCTCTCAACATCACTCAATAAAACCTAGAGGCCTTATTTTGATCATAAAGACAACCAAAGGAGCACGTTTGATCAAATCAAAAGGAAGAACCCGAAGAAGAGGTAATGATTTCGCCACCCTCTTCCAAGTTCCATTCTTCTTCAACTTCTTCTTTCTTTATTATTACCATTATAAAATAATAAATCCAGTATCTTATATATAATTTGATGTTATTATAAATATGTTACAACAATATTCAGTATTCTATCCACCGTTTTAATAACATGTCACCATACGTGCGTACGTACGGCTTACCGTCTCCACGTCGTGGTGTAATTGTTATTCAATATATTATTATTTGGATGGGTATAAAAATGATGTGTAACTCATGTAAATAATAAATATAACATGATAATTATTCCGTATATATGATATACTATCAAATTATATATTATTTTAATATCAAATTAATGATATTGTCGCTCGTGCGTACGTACGGACTACCGTCTCCACGAACGCGATGAGATTCATTCTCTATCGTATCCATTCAAGTATAATTATCATTATCTGATTTAATAATGATGTTTAATGACTTTATATAATTCTGGATATGAATAATATACAACCTATTCATGGCTTACGTAACAAAACATATAAAAGAAAACGAGTAAGTTAACACCCGAAACGACGATAATTCTAAGATATTATTAACAAAGCAATGTTAAAAGATCATATATGATATCATATTAATGTATATGATTATTGAATAATTTATTAACAATTATTTCACCATTATACAGGAGGTTAACCTACCCCAACCATGGAAAAGTACAAGGTAAGGGTTTATTTCACAATCTCTTCATTATCCAAGGTTGTTTATACGTAATTATCTACTGGGATCTATTTATCATCCACATTCACGTTTCTTAAAAATAAATTTCAAAAAAAATTACTATTTACTAGAATATGGGTTAATGTCATTTATACCCTTGTTTGACTTTTTATAAGAGGTTTATAAAGGAATATTTCCGAAATTTTCCAAGCAAGGTGCTTTTTAACCTTTTCGACAAAATTAAGGTAAGAATGTTTTTTAACATATACGGCGGGTGAGGCTATATACCGCCGTTATAAAATTGTCAAACATACCTTACAAGCTTACAAGTATATTTTCAAAGTAAATGTTTTATTTTATAATTATGTGTCTTTTAAATGATTTCAAAATGAATATTCTATGAATTTCAGAAAGGTACTCTTTATCAAAATTAGAATTTTAAATGTCTTAAAGATTTATCTTTCTAACTCTTTTTAATTAATTTCCATATCTTCAAAATGGTTTTTAAGGATTTATTTATATGGACATGAATGTTTTTAAAATGTTAATTCCTTTCAAAAGTTTCGAAGTGGTATGGGACACTTTGATTCAAAAATCTCTTTTTAATTACTTCCTTTATATATGTGTGACTTTTACATGATTTAAAAAAACAAGATATTTCTCTCAAGCAGTTTTGATTTCATCTATGTCAACATCCTTTGATGGATTTTATGATTATATGAAGCTGATTTATTATGATACAAAAGTTCCATAATGTATTGAATGTTTTGTGATATGTTTGACTATGGATGTGTTATTTTTATACCATTCATGGTTTATGGAGAAAGTATTGACATTTCGTATGCTAGTTTTAATACGAATGTTTATGTTATGTTTAAACCTTTTCATATGGGAATGCATTGGACATAGTATGTGACGGGTGGAGACCGCTATAGCCTCTCGATGCATCGGTAGGTCTCATGAGACAAACTAGTGTCTTGGCACAAGGCCTTGACAAAATCTTATTTGTAGTCTTGGCACGAGTCCTTGGCTATGTGGTTATGATAGTCTGGCATTATGCATTCCATCATTATGAAAGTGGTTATTGATATTGCATTTGATTATTCGATTCATAGAATATCCATGTGAATAAGTAAATGGAATTATTTCATTTTATTTTTGCCATGTTATGTTGAAGTTCATGTTTAAAAGCCTTTTGTTTTAGTTATACATTGCCTTAAATGTTTATTCTTAATTATGAATGTTTCCGCTATATTTTTATCCATACTAGGCATTTGAGCCCACCCCTTTTCTATGTTTTATTTTTTCTAGGATGTGAAGAAGTAATTTATGAATGACCTGTAGGGATAGTATGTTGGGATATGAGTGTGGACTATAAAGAAAATATTTTGTTGTAGATTTCATTTTAATGATGTAATGTAAGACATTATGAATATATCTAGTGCTTCCAAGGCTATTAAACCAATCGGTCATTCGAGATTTGATCTTTCTTGTGATCATGCCAATGTTATGTAATAATGCACCGACTCTGGGTAACTGGGGCTGGGGAATTATAGTTGGTATCAGAGGAAGTTCAGTACAAAACTTGGAAGCTAGATTTAGATAAACTCTGATTAGAGCACGTAGACCTAAGATGAACTTTGAGTATTAGTATAGAAGAATTTCCTAGAATTTTGGTATTGTAGAGATTTTGTGAGTTTTCCGAGCAATACATCCCTGTCTGGATACGAGAAGGTAGAGGCGGCTCTGGCACAGATGTACCTAGGGGTAAAACTCGGAAACACCGCTTTGAGCTAGACTCGAACGGGAACTGGTGCACGACAATGGGCCTTGCTGCACTCTTGGTTACGACACTCCCGGGGGATATGCTTAGGATAATTCTCATTTTCTTTACAAACCATTATGAAGGGTTTATGAGTATATACTTCCTCAAAGGAGACATTTTTATGATTATGGATTATATCCATAAACTATTTAATTTATGTTATGTGTTTTACAAGTTTGGAATTAGGTATTGTTATTCATAAACTAATATAGTGTATGCCATTATTTATAAACGGCGCCCAGTATAAGGAATGAGAACTCCAGCAATGCACATGATTCAAATAGAAAGAAGGATCATATCTTTCATGGTCTTAAGCCAGAATTTATAAGATAAATAGTCTCCCATGTATTATCATCATATGAAGAAATAATATCATGTGTTGATAAGATAAGTAAAGAGTTTACTGATTCCTATGGCTTTGATGGGAATCAAGAGAAGAAAAGTATGGAAGAGAGAAAGATGGGTAAAGGGAAGAGGGAAAAGAAGAATTTTCCCATATGTGATAACTGTGGGAAGAAACACCCTGGAACTTTCCTGAAAGGAATGGGATTTTGTTATAAGTGTGGAGTAAAAGCGCACAAAGTACGTGACTGCAAGGGTAAGAAAATGGTTTCAAATGTACAATGATTCATTTTCAATTAGTTTGGACACTACGCGAACCTATGTCCCAATCATCAGACTGTGCCGCAAATGATGCTATTGGATAATAATCAAGTTATGATACTACCACAGATGAAAAGGAATGATTAGTTTTTTTATGTTGATTATGTCATTTGAGTGTTGTATCAACAATGTACTTGTTATAATAATTATAGAGTATTTAAGGATTGTATTGCAATACTATTTCATTATGGACTTGAGATTGTGTGGAACAAAGTAAAGTGACTCAATAGCAGGTTATTTTTTTTGGAAAATATATGGTTGAGAGAAAGATAAACCATAATATGGTTCTGATACCGAGGTAGTGATTTTAGAATAATACATGATTGTTTTGGATATATTATATTGGATGTTCTTGAGTACCTTGAAAATGATTAATGATTTGTATATTCCATCATTGTTGGGGTTTACAACATTTTTGGATTGAAGGAGTATATCTATTATTCTATAAGGAATAAGGTATCATGAATGTAATCTATAAGGTTTTATGATAATTCATGATGTTGAAGTGTTTTAAAAGAATGAATGATGAAGGTGATCACATGTTATTATGCGAAAAAAAGGATCTTCATTGTGTTTACCTTCCTTATAAATTTTGGACTAAAGTATTTTGGATAGTTCTAGTTTGGATTATTTTGGATTGCCATAAAAGGACAACCCGGAGGTCGGGAGGCAACTCGTCGCGTCCGGAAAGGTCGCGAGACATGAACCCACAACCGAAGGGAGACAAGGGTGTATCACCTACCACTAACCCACAATATGTCCGAGATTAAATAATGTAGTTTTTTTAAAATATCTGGTAGATGAATTATAAATTCATTTTTTTGGAACCCTATACGAATATGATAAATAGAATATATTTTTTTCGTTCTATTATCTTTTAGAGTGAAAGATGAGTTTGTGGTAGATATTAGTTAAAGGATGGAACTCTACATGTCAAGAATATATTTTTATTCTTCTCTTATTCTATGAAGAAATTAATTCTTATACATTATTTAAGGAATCCTAAAACAAAAAATGTGTTATCCTAATACCTTATGTTTTGTTGAACCGATGGTATTTCAAATCTTCATAGATTGATGAATTTAAGGACCTCAATTTTACACTTGTTTGTGATTGATGACCTCAATCACTAACTATAAATATTTATGTTTTTCAACCAATTATATGTCCTTAATTTCCACTAATGTTCTACTAATAGAGATAATAATTTGGTGGTGACCCTTTCATTTATCTTTTCCTCATATTAAGACTAAATTCTAGTAACCTAATTTCCGATGTGGGTTTTCCCACAAAGATATTTATTATTTTCAACCTTTTATTTTTGAAGAATAATTTCAAATTGCGAGGACGCAATTTATTGAAGGAGAGGAGAATGTAACACCCCAAGATTTCATTGTGTGTTATTTTTTCAAAATAATTCAATAACTTGCATTACACGCGACACCGAGTTCAATCGCACCATGACTTACCAAACAAGACATTAAAAAGAGGTTATGAATAGTATTAACTAAATTTTAAACTTTATATAATCCTTATAATTTTAGAATCCATATTATTAGTTTCTTAGACATAATGTAAGAACAAATTCATTTTCAGTATTGCACATTTATCAACATTTAATAGTGAACCCTTTTTAAATACAATATTTTAAACTTTTTGACTAAATGGGGACATCAAAAATTTAAAATGAAACATCCCAAGCTTCCACGGTACGCTTTCCTTTGAATAATACAGTAGCGTGTGTTGTACGCAACTTCGAGTTCTAACACACACCACAACCAACCAAATTAGCTGTTATGAATAGTAATACCTAATTTTTGAAATTATATATATTTTATATTTCAAAATAGACTTCATTTTCGGATTCTTAATATCTAATTTATTCTAGGGTGAAATTTTGGGACTTTTTCGGATAACATTAATATTTTGATGAATAGTGAAAATTAATAAATTTTAATTAAAAACAGCTTTTTTAATCAAAATAATTAATATTGCTAAATTATGAATTTGAGTGGTTTTAAATTATATTTAGAATATATTTCTACTATTTAATACAATTTTGGTCATTGGTCATAATTTTACAATTAAATCAGACATAAACAAGTGGCAATCTTTTGATAGTTATTATCTCTTAAAAACATGCTTTTTGTTTTAAGAACGGGAATTAATTTTAAATTAATGTCTGACACCTCTGTGTTTTGAATTTGGAAATATGTATTACATATTTGGAATCTGGATGTTCAAATTTTGTAAATAGGTAACTTTTATTTTTAGACATTTTGAATAATTACTGCGGTAAATATTTTATTTACCATGGTTAAGGGTAAATCCGGTAAATAAGGGTTAACAAAATAATATTATAATAATACTAAATTACCATAAAACGTGTCCTAGCTTTATTGTTTGATACATGTTCGACCATAGGCATATTTGGGTCGATTTTGGGACCCCATGGAGCCAGTTTTAGGTGATAGGGACACTGAATTTTAATTATGTTAAAATAAGTACAAAAATGACATAAGCATATATCTTTTAGAAAAACAATTTTTAAATAGGGTTGTATATGTTGGATTTTCGACTATAAGTATTCATTAGAAAGATAAAACGATTTCCTACATAATGATAGTTTATTGATAATTTTTAGACTTTAAATAATTTAATTTATTTGTGACACAATGATGATGCAGTAATTACCATAATAGTGAAAAATTAAAATAATTGATGTTATAAATACACAAATAAATATAATTTGAGACTTTATATGCATTAAACTAATTTTCTAAGTTAATATGACATGTTAGGAATGATTTAATTAAATTTTTCTAAGTAATTATCCTATTATGAGTTTCACAAAAATCAACTATTGAATAGTGTCAAAATTGACATAAAAGAGTTTTTAAAACAAATATTATATTATTAATTGATATTAAATTCCTAAAAATATAAGGTTCGGCCAAGAGACTTATATCAAGATAGGTATATCATTAATGGACCACTTGGGGGTCTCTTGGATGTATATATTAAGTTTATTAACCATATAATATAAAAATACCAAGATACATTGTAAAAGTGAAACTAATTAACTTAGAGTTAATACTTAAAGATAAGGTTAATATAAGTACCCAAACCAGTCTAAATCTTATTGGTTGAGTTTTTTTCGACCCATACCCACCTTAAAATTTAAATAATCAACTTTGAAGCCATTAGAAACCGAATATGAATTTATTATAAATTAATATTTCTATCTTTTCCAAAGGTACCCATCACCCCTCTTATAAATGGTAACTCCTCCATCTCATTTATTCACACCTTCAAAGCCTTTTGTTTCGGACAAACTCTACCCAAATACTCTCCCAAATTCCCCCAATACATCATAGAGTCCTTAGTTTGATCATAAAGCCAACCTAAGGATCCCTTTTGATCAAATCAAACAGAAGAACCCGAAGAAGAGGTAATGATTTCACCACCCTTTTCCAAGTTCCTTTCTTCTTCCACTTCTTCTTTATTTATTATTAACATTATAAAATAATAACTCCAGTATCTTATATATACTGTGATGTTATTATAAATATGGTACAACCATATTCAGTATTCTATTCACCCTTTTAATAACATGTCACCATACGTGTGTACGTACGGCTTACCGTCTCCACGTCGTGGTGTAATTGTTATTCAATATATTATTATTTGGATGGTTATAATAATTATGTGTAACTCATGTAAATAATAAATATAACATGATAATTATTCTTTATATATGATATAATATCAAATTATATATTATTTTAATATTCAAATAATGATATTGTCGCTCGTGCGTACGTACAGACTACCGTCTCCACGAACGCGATGAGATTCATTCTCCATCGTATCCATTCAAGTATAATTATCATTTTCTGATTTAAAAACGATTTTTAAGGACTTTATATAATTATGGATATGAATAATAAACAACATATCCATGTCTTACGTAACAAAACATATAAAAGAAAACGAGTAAGTTAACACGCGAAACGACGATAATTCTAAGATATTATTAACAGAACAATGTTAAAAGATCATATATGATATCATATTAATGTATATGATTATTGAATAGTTTAATAACAATTATTTCACCATTATACAGGAGGTTAACCTACCCCAACCAAGGAAAAGTACAAGGTAAGGTTTTATTTCACAATCTTTTCATTATCCGAGGTTACTTATACGTAATTATCTACTGGGATCTATTTATCATCCACATTCACGCTTCTTAAAAATGAATTTCAAAACATTTTTACTATTTACTAAAATATGGGTTAAAGTCATTTATACCCTTGTTTGACTTTATATAAGAGCTTTATAAAGGAATATTTCCGTCATTTTCCAAACAAGGTGCTTTTTAACCTTTTCGACAAAATTAAGGTAAGAATGATTTTTTAACTTATACGGCGGGTGCGGCTATTTACCGCTGTTATGAAATTGTCAAGATTACCTTACAATCTTACAAGGATATTTTCAAAGTAAATGTTTTATTTTATAATTATTTTACTTTTAAATCATTTCAAAATGAATATTCTAAGAATTTCGGAAAGGTACTCTTTATCCAAATCAGAATTTTAAATGTTTTAAAGATTTATCTTTCTAAATATTTTTAATTAATGTCCATGTATTCAAAATGGTTTTTAAGGATTTATTTATATGGACATGAATGTTTTTAAAATTTTAATTCCTTTCAAAAGTTTCAAAGAGGTATGGGACACTTTCATTCAAAAATCTCTTTTTAATTACTTCCTTTATAAATGTGTGACTTTTAAATGATTTAAAAAAAATGAGATATTTCTCGCAAATAGTTTTTATTTCATATATTTCAACATCCTTTGATGGATTTTATGATAATATGAAGTTGATTTATTATTATACAAAAGTTCAATAATGTATTGAAGGTTTTGTGATATGTTTGACTGTGTATGTGTTATTTTTATACCATTCATGGTTTATGGAGAAAGCATTGACATTTCGTATTCTAGTTTTAATATGAATATTTATGTTATGTTTAAACCTTTTCATATGGGAATGCATTGGACTTAGTAAGTGACGGGTGGAGCCCGCTATAACTCCTTGATGCATAGGTAGGTCTCATGAGACAAACTAGTGTCTTGGCACAAGGCCTTGACAAAATCTTATTTGTAGTCTTGGCACGAGGCCTTGGCTATGTGGTTATGATAGTCTGGCATTATGAATTCCATCATTATGAAAGTGGTTATTGATATTGCATGTGATTATTCGATTAGTAGAATATCAATGTGAATAAGTAAATATAATTATTTCATTTTATTTTTTCCATGCTATGTTGAAGTTCATGTTTAAAAGACTTTTGTTTTAGTTATAAATTTCCTTAAATGTTTATTCTTAATTATGAAATTTTCCGCTATATTGTTATCCTTACTGGGAATTTGAGATAACCCATTTTCTATGTTTTATTTTTCCCAGGATGTGAAGAAGTAATTTATGAATGACCTGCAGGGATAGTATGTGGGGATATGAGTGTGGACTAGGAAGAAAATATGTTGTTGTAGTTTTCATTTTTATGATTTAGTGTAAGACATTATGAATATATCTAGTGCTACCAAGGCTACTAATCCAATCGGCCTTTCGAGATTTGATCTTTCTTGTGATCATGCCAATGTTATGTAATAATGCACCGACTCTGGTTAACTGGGTTCGGGGCATTACAGTATAGCTAGAAAGGCACTCATAGGATCTATCTTCGACACAAGCCCCTATATCGATGCCTCTTCAGTTGTCGATTCATCATTGTGATCATATAGTGGAATCTTTGATGGATGTCTATGTGGAGGCATCCTGAAGTAAAACAAGATTTACCGCGGTCAATATAGTATATCTAGGGGGATGACTGAAGAAGTACATTGAGGACAAAACCATTCCAATATGATGAATGTACCATTTTTTTCCAAAAATTATTGTTTTCTTGTAAACTGAGTCCAAAAGTATGTTCTCAGAGTCTGGGTGTATGCATACGTCAGCTGCCGCAACAATACAAGGCCTAAATGATGAACTTGAAACACATTACATTGTCTCCCCAATCCTACCCCATGAACTCCCATTCCTAAAGTAGAACATGTCATTGGTAATACTACTCTCTCATGAACCATACTAGAGGGGCCTATTCCATGACTACCCCAAGCTCACCTACATTAGGAGAGGGGATTGTGACTAGGAAAAAGTAATAATTCCCCACAAAATGGGAAGCACTAGCCTAAAAATCCTATACAGATGCCCATATCTCCAAGAAACACAATGATAAAATATTAAACAATAGATATAAATCATTCATACAACTAAGATTCCACAAGTAGAGTACAACAGGATGTAACGGAAAAGTAAACAAGGCCAAATATAATCCACCCACAAAAATAATGTAACACATGTCTAACTGAAACTATAGATGTCCAAACTTCTCCATGGGTGAAGACTAAGTCAAGATATCCTCCTAGTAAACACCTCAGTATTCCCAACTCCAACTATTCTCAACGAACTCTAGTTCCTCCTAAGACACTATCAAAAGGGTTTTCATCTTCACAAGACACAACACATGAAGAAAAATCGTTTACAGGGGTTAGAATAGAAATACTTAGTAGGAAACCTCAAAAAAACGAAACATGAAGCACCAAGTATAGTCCGATAAATTCAAGCTATAAAAATATATGCATAATAGAAACCATATGATCACCAAGATATACTCAGGAAAAACATCACACCATTAGGTGGTCATAACCAACTTCCAGCCACTGGATTCTGCTCCAAGAAACTCTTGATCCCAGAGAACTCACACCTCGAGCCATGATATCATCCGAGAAACTCAACAAAGAGGTCTAACTCATTTGGTCCCCACAAAAATAGAACGCATTGGCCTTAGTGAACTATGAAACAAAGAGATGGGGTCATGTCCATAACCGCTGGGGGACACCACGAACCCAATATAGATCAACCCGTGGTATAGGAGATTATATGCCAATGATTCAACAAACCTTACCGATGCAACCCTCTAGATGGAGGATCAACATAATACTCAGGGTGGTCACACTAATTCCACAAACTCAACTAGGGATGATAGAGTATCACACTCCAATCTCTTGGAGGGACACCACAACTCTATCTATGAAAATTCCTCTAGAGGGGATTACAATCCAGTGATGTGGATGTAATGTTGCATTATAAAATTGAACAAAGGACCAAGGGAACTCACTAAACCTATATGGGTCCAAACTAGGAAAATGAGGAGCCTCATCTTCGAAGAAGGTACCCAAAATTTGTCTTGGTTCGACCATAATAATTTCATTCCCATGATGCCACTAATGGAACATGGTTTGGATGCTCCGTTAAGGAGTTATGATAATTTGAATGAAGCTAATTATAGACATTTTGTGGCCTACATACCTACATTGTGGACCAGCTACCCTTGGATCGACCGTTGTGGCCATTACACTTGTCGCGCCTAACCAGCTATGTGGTCACTACACACATAGAAGATTGAGCTTTCATGGAACCACAATTGTCCATCACTATCAACCACAATGGGAGTCCACTATGGTTGTCCTAGATATGACCTTGGTCTGCCATGGGTACATCTTGTCCAACCCAGATCAGCAACCTGACTTGGCCCACCGGCCAGACCCAACCCACAAGCATGACCCGGCCTGCTGACCTGCTTGGAATATTCTAATGCTCCTATATTTTCTTCCACATTCATCTCATCTAGCCCCACTGACTCCTTGGAACCACCACTGCCATTATCAGCCACACGCGGTCCTTCCTCCCACATGCGGACCACTGTCGCGCACCACCATTCACTGCCGCCCACCGTTGGTTCCATTTCTGCATAATTTTAGTCCATTCAATGTACCATTTTACCTCCTCTGGTACAATAAAATCTGAACGATCCTATATCCGATCTCCTTGGGTCCCGATCTACACTGATCCACCATCAGTTGTCTATTTAACTCAAATCCATGTGTCCAATCTAGTTCTTAACAACTCAGAAACATCGAGCGGGGACCATAAGGATCCAACTGGTGAAAAATGTGAGAATGGAGGGACAAATGAACAAGAAAAAAGGATTTTCATTTTGGCCAATTTTTCATATCCAACTATCAATAATGGGGGATTAGGGATAGAAAACCAGATTATATAAATATCATTAAACCCAAAAAATAATACCACCATATATATAAGATCGATTCGGTGGCTAATATATTCAGGGATTAGTCTGAGTACATTGTTGGAATCAATAACGAGGAATATTTAATTAAATAAAGAGATGTACATCGGGTTTTGAACGATCGTTGATGAATGGATTTGTTGTTGATTTTGACGAGATCCTCCAACTTCATAGGCCTGATGATCCAAAAATCTGATCCTGATCCATTTTCATCCACCATGAATGGTACCCTCCATTGGTGTCTAGTTTTCCAGGGTTTTGAAACAAAAACTGAGAAAAGTTCTACATCTATATTCTAAAATAAATAATAAGTTCACTATGCCAAAATAATTTTTATTAAATTATTTTATTCCTTTTAGATTCATTAAATTATTTTCACAAAAGACCCACGTAAACCAATTTTAGGCCGCAACTAGGATATTGTCACTATTCTAAACTCAATGGTGCCTTTGGATTTATGATTTGGGCACCCTTTTATGAATTATTCCACTTTTTTGGGAAAACTATGCTTGTGTGCTATTTAATATTTTAGTATTTTTCAAACCTTTTTTTGGAACACTAGGCCTCATAATCAAATGTCATCTCAGTACCTAGTCTCAGAAATAATCAATATAATATCTAAAAATAATATATATAAAATTAGATATGTCACAAGGCTATCTTAGTGGAATGGGTTTACTCCCCAAACCATATTAGTTGCTAAGGATGGCTCCCAAGTCCATCTTAATAGAAAAAGTCCCTTAGTAAACTATGTTCACTCCCCATTCCATAAATCACTATATCATAGTGTATAAATATTTATCCACTTAATTAGAGGGATTTATAGAACTAACCTTTCACATAATGAGATAATACAAATGTGTTCCATAAGATAATAAAACATTCAACATATCAGGAACCATAAAAGGAGATGGGTTTCATAAACATCATATCAGAACACATGAAATGAAATGGGTATCATAAAAATTCCATCATTTCATCACCTATGAAAATAGATAGGTTTCATACTCATTTAATCCTAGAATATCCTGTTAAAGGAATTTTGTTTCATAAAAATTTTATCACGATATAACCCAAGGAAGAGTTATAGGATTCATAAACAACATGTCATCATAAAAATAAACCAATAAAAGAAATAATAAGAATGTTTCCTTGGATTGTATCCCCATTATATCATAAACTATATCAAATGATGTCGTGTTATATGGAGAATTATTTTTAAAGATGACTTGGAGCATTTCTTAATGAAAATTACCTTTCTTTGAATTTATTTTATATAATAAAAAATTTTAAAAATTCTTTTCTTTGAAAACCACTTTGAAAACATATAAATTAATCATTAAAATAAATTCAAACATTTATTCTACAAAATATCCTTTACAATTTAAAAAACTCTTTTTAAATAATAATACATTTTGAAAATCATTTTCTTTGAAAACATATTTCTCTGAAGATAACCATAAAACTTATAAAGAAAATTTTTAATTCCTTTTTAAATGGTTTTTTAAAAATAAATCGTTTTCAAAATAACGTTATATAAAAATAAATTTTAAACTAAAATATATCAAAAATATTTAAGATAAACATTCCTTTTAAAAATGTTATATAAAATTTATAAAGTAATATTCAATAAATGATGGTGGAGAATACCATAAATAATGAATATGTAAAAACAAAAGATTCCATTCACATTGTTAGTAGAAGTCAAAATATCCTTGACTAAGAAAAGAAAAGAATATTCCTTTTCAATAAATTTTATAAAAAATTTAACTTGGGTAAATATGTATTTTAAAAATAATATATAATTTTATAATTTTATTGGATTTTTTTTAGAAAACATGGTTTTGGGAGGAAATATTTTTCAGACTGATGAGAGAAATAAATTTAGATTTCCCAGGAAACATATTCTAAATTATATTATATAGCATTGATTTGAAAAATGGTACCATTACATGTAGACATAATGAATAAAATACATGAATAAAATTCATTATAATTATTAATATATGGATCACAATATTTCATCATTGTGATCATATTTATAAACCGTCTCGATAAATGATGAGATTGTTGCCCTAAACTCATTACACATTGGCAACATAGAATAAAAATCACCCTAAAATAATAACATTAAAGTAATTGTTAAATATAATTAAAATAAGTATAGTAATGAAATGAATTTAAATGGTTCTGTATATACACCTCATAAAATAATATAAGAGCATAACGTAACATGTATCTCAAAGAAGGCCTATTGAGAGAAAATTCACTTACTACTTTGGTAGCATTGGAACCATAAAAACATTAAATAGTTATCATAAATGGATATGTATATACAAAATAATTATATATAAGAATAATATAGGGAATTAATGGGTGTTATATAGAAGACATAGAATAAAGTGGTGGTTAATATACCATTTTTCTCCCAAAAGTAATAATGTGGGACGAGAATCCCTTAAATTATGTCTTGACTCTCATCGTGCTTCTTCAAACCTCATGTATAATAAGTATAACTTTATTATATATTAATCTAAGAAAAATATTCATATATATATAACCATATATTATTTACTTGTGACATTATATAACCCTTTTGTTAACAATTCCATGATAAAGTTATGTTTTGGGTAATAATCGCTTCATATTTTATACACGTTTTAACTTTTTTTAAATGTTTCTCTTACCTAGATCATGACTTAATCAACTAAATAATGATAAAAAATATTAATATAATATAGATTCTGTATATATGTGTTTATTATAGTATATAAAAGATAGATATATGAAATGGAATACACCATTTATGGAGACAGTATGTCATACGTACGCAGGATCATTGTTTCTATTTTACTATTTTATTGAAAAAAAACAAAAACATATTATATATTATAGTTATATAATCACATTTATTTCATTTATATCAAAATATTATATTAACCCCATACTTAGAACGTTATATGTCTACCATGAATGAATTACATTACTTCACGGGATGGTAGTCCGTCGTACACATGAACAACATTATCATATTCCTATAAAATGGAAATCATGAATTTATTTGTTATTTATTAATTATAAAAGAATAAATACATCATGAATATCATCTATATCATATATAAATAGTATTTACATCATTATTTCCATCCTTGAAAGGTTGTAATGGAAAACTGAATGACATTAGTCCACATGGCGGTTGTCCGTTGTACACATAAATGATGATTTCATAGCCCATTTGGTAGAAGTGTGTGTAAATTTAGGTCATAAATTTAATATAAAACATTTAAATATAATTAAGATATTGTGATTATTATATAATAATTATATAAAAATAATTTAATGGGTTTGATTAATAAATACAACAAAATGTTCAATGATGAACATTACCTCTTCTTTAGGTATCTCATTTTTTATTCACCAAAGTAATTTCTTGAATATATTTATAAAAAAAATGATTATTATAGGATTAGAGGAGGTAATAGGATTATTTAATTTTTCAGGTATTTTATATGAAAAATTTCTTAATAGGTGTGAATAATGGAAGAGAGTGAGTTCCCTTTTATGTTGTAGAGGAGTGGCATTATTGTAAATACCAAAAAGTATTTACTATTGGGAGGTCAATCATACCTCAAGTTGATAAAAAAATAATTAAAGGTTTTGAGGGATTATATGTTTAATCCACACCTCCAAAATAAATTTATACATATTTTTTAAACATTTGGTTCCATAACTCTTAAGATTCCTTATTTTCCCATTTTTGTTTTTCTTTATGTTAACTAGTTTTCTAACAAAATTAATTTATTGTATAATACTAAGAGTGGTGCATATTATATAATTTTTAATAAATTATTCTAAATTTGATATCAAATTAATAAAATATAAACATTATGGGTATTGGAAATTAACCTTAACATAAGTGCATGTTACACATTAAACACCGTTTTAACCGTAACTTTTCAAAATAATGGTTTTATTTTTTAAAAATCAATATAATCATTATAATATAAATTTTTTTCCATGAATGGACTATAGTTTATATTTTTTAATATTTAGTAACAAATTTATGGAATATAGTATTTTTATTAATTTTAAATCAATTAAAAAATTAACATTTATTATAAAATGACATTAAGGTAAATTTTTACATTATTTATTTAATTTAAATAAAAAATATCAATAAAATGATGGTAATATAATCCATCATGTTAAAAACTATGTAAAAATATATATTCGTCAATAAAAAATAATTCAACACAATAATTAATTTAATTTACATCAATTTTAAAGTATTTATTATCGTTTGATATATTTAATTATTAACTAAAAATTGATGCATTTGTATTTACTAAGAATTTAATGTAATTATATCAACTATAAAAATATTAAAAAAATCATGATAAAAACAATTTATATTCTAATATAATATTTATAACTACACTTATGAATTTTTCCCTTATTCCAAAACATTATAGAAATTAAAATAAATAAATTTATATTTTATTTCTTTTTTTACATAACATATTATATGGGTTGGTTTCATATAAATGTTCCCCAAAACTAATAAAAATTAAACGTATGTTCATATGATTAAAAACATTTACATCCAATAGTATTTTAATAGGTTTTGGGTCATTCATAAACCTTATATTCAAAGATAAGACACTAAGTAAACTCATTTTTTTCATTAATCGCTATAATTAATTTTAATAGGTATAAAAAATAATTAGGGTAAAAAATTAATTTGTAATTATTATACTTTGTAAATTAATCTCATTCCAAATATTTAACATATTTATTTAAATTCAACTAAAAAATGTCAAGATTTAATTTTAAATTAATCTCAAAAACATGATGAGAATGATGATTTTTAAAGTGAAAATTCTCAAAAAATAACACAATTTTTATATCAGGTTTCAATATTAATTTTTATAAGATTTCCTAAATTATATTAAGTGATATATAAATGAAATAATTATAATTTAAAATTAAATTATAATATAATTTAACTATATATATTATTCAATGAAAAATGATGTTTTCAATTAATACTCGGTATTTTTCAATATTGATCAAAAAATGAAACTCTTTTGAAACAAATACCAAAAAATCACCATAAGATATTTTTTATATTCCAATTTCAAAAATAGAGTTTATTTATTCAAATTTTATTTATAATATTGTATAAATTTAGTTTGAAAATAAATTCACCTTTAAAAGGTGGTAAAACCAACTTTTTGGAAATAAAATATAAATTTTTATGCATAGAATTGGATTTATTCATATCTCTTGTCTAGAAAAACCTAAAATTAATTTTAAATAGTTGATTGAATATAAAATTTATAAATTTCCTTAATATCATTCATCTAAAGTATTTTTTAAATTTATTTATATAAATTGTGTTTGTGCATAGAAAAATAGTTTTCCCGGAAAGAAATTTTGTAATTTTCAAACAGTTATTACATTTATTTCTAATTAATTGGTTACCAAAGAAATAATTTTATATAAATTAATAAATAAAGTTTTCATAATTTAGATTTTCCTTTTCATACATTCCATTCCAATTCTTAGGTGAATATCTAAAATAATATTTTAATAATAATATTAAGACTGTATTATAGTTCGGTAAAACACAGTATTGCATGTAAGACAAGATATCGAAGTAACTATGTATTGTGTATACCCCATGATAAAATTACTATTGTTTGTTTTACAAGATTAAATTAATGTATCATTCCACACAATCCGTAAATTACTATTTAATTATTTTAAAAAATATTAATTCATAGAAAAACTCGAGGTGTTACAGTCTTTGAAGATATTTTTATTTATAATTATTTTCCTAAAAGTATTTTGAATAGAATAGAAAATAAATTTCTATAATTGATGAAAAAGTATGAAGTCTCTGTGATGCTTACACAGAAAATTATTTTATACTATCTAAATATGAAAAAAAAATCATTCTCGACATGAATTTAAAATTGATAGATTTTACAAGGGACTAAATTCTATTTTATGAAGAGATTTTGATTCTTGTGAATTTAAAATTTATGGGGACATTGTTTTTATTACTTAGGTAGTTGACATGGAGTTTTCAAACACTTAAATACCTTATGAAAATTAGAATAAGAAGTTGTATAGGTGGAAGGAAATGAAAAATGTTTTAACTATGAAATCTGGATGTAATGCCCCATAATCTTCGATATTTTGTAAAATAAATTTCAAATAATATTAGATAGCATCAAGAAATTATCACTAATGTGGCATCTTAAGTCATTTATCTCTATACAATAAGAAAAATACTTCTAATCATACTAGTAATGGGAAAACATATATTCATCTAGTATTGAGATGTTTTAATTTCAATGAGTTGGTTTAATATGAAAATGATCGTCAAAAGTTAGTTACTCAATGTGGGAATCAATAAGACTAAAAGCATTAAAGTGTGACAAAGTTGTTTTTATGACAATAATATATGTATAACCCTCAAATGAAATTTTGATAGGTATATTACTATTTTATTCAGATTATATGAGTTTATTTTTTGATTTAAGATATACGTATTATTTTATATCTAGGAAATTATTAAGTAAAATATAAATACCATCTCAAGAAATGAGTTCATAATTATTGGTAAATAATCATACTGGTAACCTAAAATCTACAAGAATTTATATATATATTCTTGTTATAAACTGTGGAATTATTCTTTATTCAAACCATGTTTTTATTTTCCATTATAGAGTATCATGTTTTTATGAGAATATATCAAACTATATTTTATCCAGATAAGATACATTATAGATCTAAAGAAGTTATTTTTCTGAATAATATTATGTTTGTATATAAGAATGAATTCAAGCCTTTGATAACATATCATACAATGGATAAACTGGTTAAATATGGGAGTGAAATTTATCTGACACATATTGTTGAAAGGAATTATATTATTCAAATTAGTTATTTAATTAAACTGAATGAATATATGGAAGTATTTTCATACGATTTTTTTGGTGTTAATCATAATTTAGAGGTTGAAATTACTATTTACATAGTATCAAATTCTAACCTGATTTCAAAAAACCTTTATCACATAGATCTTTTAGAACATTTGGAATTGAAAAATTGTTATAAGGGTACCTTGATAAGGGTTTCATTCATCACATGACTTCACTTTTGGTGCCCCTATTTTGAGTGTTAAAAAGGGGATTGTTTTATAAGACTTTACATTGATTATAGAGAACTCGGTAACATCACTATTAAGAAAAATTATTTGCCCCCTCATATTAATGAATTATTTAATATGCTCCAAGGAGATCAGTATTTTTTAAAAAATTTCATAGCTCTATGTATCACCAACTAAATGTAAAGGAGTAATACATTCTCTTAATAATGTTTTGTTCCAGGTAAATCCATTATGAGGTTATGGTTATGCATTTTGGTTTGAATAATTCCTTGTTTATATTTACAGATCTTATTAATAGAGTTTTACATGATTAATTGAGTAAATTTATGGATTTTTTCATTAAATAAATTATGGTTTATTCTAAAAGTTCTGAGGGGTATGAAAAACACCTACGTATTGTTCTATTTTCTTTTAAAGAAAATAATATTCATGAAAAATTTAGAAATTGTGAGTTTTTGTGTCAAAATATGTCATTACTTTTCCATATTATTTATAAATATATAATAACTATTTATCATGATAAAACAAAAGTGGTAGAATATTGGACATGACCTGTAAATTTCATTAAGATTTGATGTTTTCATATATTAGTGGGTTACTACTGATGATTTGTTGAAACCATTGTTCGGTTATCTATCTTACTAACCAAGTAAAATTGAAAGGGAGTTAAATTATTATTAAAATAGAAATGTGATAAATATTTTGTGGAACTAAAAATAATATTTTCTAATACTCCAATGTTATCATTTTCATATATAAATGTTGAGTTTTTTATTTACAGTGATGCTTCATTCAAGGGAATTGGTCATGTCTTGAAGCAAGATGATCTGTTAACTATATATGTTTTTCTACAATTTAATCTCTATGAGAAAAATTAACCTTTGAATAATATTGATCTTACAATGATGGTTTTTGATTTAATAATATTGAGACATATTTGATATGAGGTAAAATGAAAAATATATACTGATTATAAAAGATAATGGTATATTTTCACTCAAAAAGAGTTAAACATGTGAAAGATAAGATGTTGGAATTGATAATGTATTTTCATTTCACGATTAACTATGATATAGGTAAAGAAAACAAATTAACTAATTCCTTGATCCAAAAAGATATTATAACATTATATATGCTATGGTTATAACATGATCCTTTTATTAACTATGTGATGAATTTTTTCCAATAAATTTTGCATTATTGAACTCCCCTATTTTTTTCCACGGGTTAGTGAAATCATCATTGTCAAAAAAAATTAATCATTCTCAGAAATAAGACCATACTTTGAAAGGAAAGTTATAATTACTTAAAAGGGTATGTTTCCATAATTTATAATTCATAAAGAATTTGTTATATAATTTGAAAAGTGGTTGTGTGTAGAAATTGATAATGATTTATTTATCGAATGTGAAAATGAGTGTGAAGACTCGTCTTTTGACCAAGGTGAGGATCATTGGTTTTTTATTGTGAATCATTAATTTAATTTTGGTAAAGGTATTATATGTCCTAGGGAAGGGCCGAGGAGTGTCTAGGGTCGATTTGAATCTTATAGGTCTAGAAAAGAGGGATATAGGCCGGGACTCACTATTAGTTGGAGCAGTGCGACCAAGGTCGCATAGTTTGTGTAAACCATGTGGCTGCAGATAGGGGAACCTATAAGTCTACATAGTCTATTTGGAACCAAGTGGACTAGGTACATGGCCATGCGGGTTTCTGAAGATAGTGTAAAGAGTCGTAACACACGGTTTTCACAACATTTGTAAACCGTGCATAATAGGTTTTGGGGAAAATTTATCATTTTCTCCCCTTTTATCAACAAATATTTTTCCCTTCCCCCTTGATTTCTAGTAGACAGAACCATCGTTTTTCCTCTCTTAGGGTTCCAAAATCCATTTTCCTTAAATATTTTATAACTACTCAATCCAAAAATGGATTATCGATCTGAACGAAGCATTGTATATCGCAATTTATGCCTTACCTCTTACACTCTTCCTACCTAAGTTAATATCACAATCGGTTGCTTGATTTATATGCAGGATCATTCAACCATTTTTTGGGTGTTGGGTTGAAACATATATCTCTTCCAACCTACTTCAAATATGGGTTTGATATCAATTGATGCATCGTATATATCCCTATGGTAGGTTGTCCTATTGTTTTCTATATGAGATTTGATCATTTCATATTTATTTCATCATGTTGTGAGATGGCATTGGTTGAGATTCTTAATAGAGTTGTTTACTTCTTGTATAAATGATCCAAACTCTTTAATATAGGTTAATTGGTTTTGGTTTAGGGGTTTATACATCACCCTTTCTCTATATGTACACCCATTGGTGTTGTACCTTGAAAATGGCCTTTGGGGATAAATGTTTTTAAATACATGGTACCCAATTTTTCTTTAGGATTGGATTTTAATTAAAATATAAATTTTTTCATGTGTAAATTATGTATAAGTAAGTGATTAAAGGGTTATTATCCCCTTTAAAATTGGAATTGTACAAATGGACATGTGAGTAATTGACCTTGATCCTTTGGCCTTGACACAATTCCCTGAAATGAAATTACATCATTTGGAAAATTGGGTTGTTGGCTTGTGTGGGTTGGCTGGGATAAAATTTCTTAAACCTTTAAATTGAATTGGATTTAATGGAATGGTTTCATGGGATGGCATATCTTTTCCCCGGTCTTGATTTATTATAGAACCACAATATGCAATTTTTTATTTTTGTAAAATGATCATTTCTATGTAGAATTCCTTTAATGGTTTTAGTTTTCTAATATCATGTGAAAGAGCTGGTTATATATATATTAGTGGAATGAATTAGAGCCCCACTATAGTAATGATATAAATGTATAAGTGGTAGGAATTCTTACCCCACTCTAGTAATAATCACTATATGTGTATGGGTGGGAGGCTTGCTAACCCCATGCCAATTACAATCTCTATATACATGTGCAGAAGGGTAATATTCATACCCCATTACAGCTTATGATATGTATATGGGTGGGAGGCATTCTTACCTCGCACCAGTTATAATCTCTATATGTGCATGGGTGGGAGGAATTCTTACCCCACACTAGTTAAAATATATGTATACATGTATAGATGGCAGGAATAATTACCACATACTAGTTATACTCCATATATATATATATATATATGTATATATGCATGGGGACTTGATCAGGAATATGAGCTTCAAGCTGAAGTAGGTAGACCCACCAGGTATCCTTTACGAACCAGAGAAGGAGGTTATTTATTTATTTGGAATTGGATCACATTCCTATTATTATCTACACACTGTATACTTCTGAGTGTATAGACAAATTACACGTAGACACTGTTTTTCGTGGCCTACTTAGATATTTATTTCACACCCTACTCGGGACACCCTAGGTACCCAAGATTATTGTTTGATTGTAGGTATGGATAGAATATAACACCACTCATCATGCTATTGATTCCTACTACTTAATTGGAGCTTAGGAGAAGAGGATTTGGCTTAGGATCTAGATTCTTTGGAGCAGATTTTGGATTTGGATCCCTTTTTAATTTTTTAGCATGGATGTTTCTTGTTTCTCATTTTATTTTGTACTGGCCTTTTATGCATACATGTTTATATCAGACACAGCCTATGAAACTTTTTATACATTATCCAGTTATCAAGTTCTCCATTTTATATGTTTATAATTCCGCTAGTTAATATATTTGTGTTTTCTATATGCTTCTGTTGCTATTTTATATTTGTTTTATCCACTTCATTACTCTAACATGGGGGTATTGTCTCCCTGTCATACCACTTACACACCCCCAATGCTAGTCGGTTTCCCTTGGCTTATGGGGAGACATTCCAGGGGTCGTGTGGCTAACCGGGCTAGGTCACTAGTCAGGTGGAATCTAGGTCTATCACATCACACATTATTCTCAAAGGTGGATTTCATTATTTCTTCACAATTTGTCGATAATAAAATATAAACTGGGAAGGGTAGGTATTTAGTCATAAGTTGTTCTTGGGAATCACAAACCCATGTATTGGGTAAAGAACAAGTTACATTACATATGATTATTATTGATTCTTCTATTTACATTCGATATTAATTCACTGTTGGGTGATAAAAATGACTTGAGATGTTATGGATATTGATGACGTTGGGGTTATTATTTCATTACTTGACCCAATGAAATGAGGGTTATATATTAGAACATGCATCATGATATGCACAATATGAATACGCATCAATTTTTTCATGTCATGTTTAATTTCAAGTAAGCATTTCTTGTTGAATATTTCTTGTACTAGGTCTTATATATATACAATTGCATTAACCCTTCTTATTGGACAAGAACCGTACTATGGTTTGAGTTCAGTGGGTTCCACCCTTTGATTCACAAGGTTTGTGGGTCTTTATGGATCAAATAATTCCATCCATCTAGATCAACAATTTTTATGATATCTATTCATGTGAATAATAACAATTTAAATTAAAATGACATCCATGTGGGTGACATCTTTTGGTTCATACGGTGTATGGGCCCTTATCATCTATAAAGTGGAATATCAAGGGATTTATCTGATTCAAATGTATTAAATGATTAAATAATCACACTTTTAAGAGACAAAAAATTTGTAACCACATAACATCCATCCCACAAAAGACTATAAAATAATCCTAACCTGAGCCCGACCTTGGAAGTGGGAAGTGGGTTGTTCTTCATTCTTATGACCTGTTGTGGTCTGTTCCAATATCTACTTCTAGCCCTTGAAGTAGGTGAAGAGGCATGTTCATTGTTATATGAAGTATTTTGTACTTGTGTTATCTTCTTGAATGCAATGTTCTAAATTTCTCGGTTTTCTCTTTTGATATGTTCATTTGGAATTGTAGAAATATGCCTCCATGACATTATTGAGTTGCACACCCTGAAGGTGGAGACGATCATGTTCTTGTGGAGGTGGGACTTGAGCATCCAGTTGACCATACTAATGAGTCACCTGTGTCTACTCTTCCTATTCCATATGTTGACACTGAATCCCAATTTCGTTAAGTATTCTTGTGTATGATGCAAGACATGCAAGTGGGAGTGCGAACTAACCTGAGAATGGCAGAGTTAACTCACGATATTCATTAGAAGCATCCAAATACTTTTCTGAGGGATGGAGGACCACTTGATGTAGAGTATTGGATTGAGGTGATCAATTATATCTTTAGGCACCTATAGACTCCTTTGGAGAAGAGAATAATGCTACCAACATACATGTTTCACGACTCAGCCAAGAGGCGGTGGGATTTTAACACCTAAGAAGGTCGATATAAGGATATGATCTGAGCTTATTTTTCAATAGTCTTTTATGATTACTTATTTCCCTACACTCTGAGGTTTAATAGAGCTTGAGAGTTTATGAACCTACAGTAGGGGACCATGTTAGTTATGGGATATTCACCCTATTTCCCTGATCTATATCATTTCTATCCTTCTCAACCGTATAATGATCTAATGGCTACTATGTTATTGGAGGATGGGTTGTGTTACACCATATGATCACAGGGTAATGTGTTCAGGATGATGAATATTAGTGAAATTTTCTATTAGGCCCAAATTAGAAACCCAAATTTAAGGGATGATAATAATGAAATCTAGGGTGGTTCCACACCTAAGTTTTCCATTAGTAATTATTCTATTTCAAAATGACACTTCAAGGAATCTTGCAGTGGTAGCGGTAGTCAGGATCCCTTCATGGGTAGTTCCCATATCTGTCACTAGTGTAGAGTCCTAGAGAACTGCAAGTTGTAGTTTCCAAGGAATCCAGTTGAGTGAAAAGGTTGTGGCTATATGGGCCATCTCCACCATTTCTCTAGGACATTCCCAAATGTTCCTTGTGATAAGGGGTCTTCACCTACTCCTCAACCGAGAGTGGGGTCAGAAAGATCAAGATTACTAGGTATATGGAATACCATCAATCGTGCAGGATGATGTGGTGGTTGAGGTAGAGGTAACCATTCATATTATTCTCAGTTCTAGCAGAGCAGGTCTTCTCAAGATTGTCAGATAATGACTCAGGGTTACGGTATAGTTCATTTATGTGTAGTCCAGTGTATTCTATAAATGCAAAGCATTGAACCATCTGATGTTTGAGGTTATATTCTAGTAGCCTCTACATTATTGTCTTCTTTGTTTGATAGAAGTGTATATCACTCATTTATATCTACGGAAATCAATGAGAGTTTGGTTCTTAACATGAAGTATTATCATGGAGTTATGATGCCAGATAAACCATTTGGTGTCCGTTCTGAGGGACTTCTTCACCGTCCGAATTTTCCCCTTAAGGTAGGTGGTTAACTATTTTTATATAACCTATACATCCTCAACATGTTAGGTTTTTATGTAGTCATAATAATGGACTGTTTAGTTCCCTATAAAGCCCATATTTACTGTGATCATCATAGGGTGATTTTTACATCACCAGAGTGTGCTATTCATGTACACAAGGTATTATGGGATGTCAGTGCAACATGAGCATGAATCAAGCATTAGAAGATGGGGTGTTTTATAGATGATATTCTAGTCATTAACTGGATTCCTATGGGGTAAAACCTGTTGTTTTTTCTATTGTGGTGGATAATTTTAGTGACATTTTTCATGATGTCTTCTCTGGTTTACCTCTAGTTAAATAGGTAGAGTTTACCAATGAGCTTGTGCCAGGAACAGAACTTGTCACCATTCCTCATTATATGATTGCACTTAAGGAGAACCTAGAGCTCAAGAATCAGTTATTGGATCTAAAGGTGAAAGTATTTATACCCCCCAACACTTATCCTTGGGTTTCAATGGTCCTCTTTTTCAATAAAGAGAAATTTTTCCTTATGCTTTCTATGGACTATCATTGGCGGGGTTAGCTTACTATTAATAACTAGTATCCACTACCTAGAATAGATGAACTATTTTATCATATATGAGGAGAGAAGGTGTTTTCAAAGTTATATTTGAGGTTGGGATATCATAATGTGTGTTTCATGACCTCATACATACATCACACATCTTTATAGAGTATTTTTTGTCTCTACAAGTACCTGGTTATATCATTAAGACTCATCAACACACCTCCAGTCTTCATGGATCTTATGAACTGAGGTTTCCACCCATTCATGGATTATTTTATGGTTGTCCTCATAGATGATATATTAATGTATTCTCTCCCTAGATACTACCATGAATACATATTTAGACTGTCCAAAATACTCTAAGAGATCATCATCTATATTCTAAGCTTAGTAAATACCACTTATGGATCGATAAAATCCACTTCTTAGGTCATATCATCTCGGATTCAAGAGTTTATGTTGACCTAGAGAAAGTGAGAGTTGTAGTTTCTTCATAGAATCCCAAAAACATCTTTGATATCAGAAGATTCTTGGGGATTACTAGATATTATAGGCAATTTAGCCAGGATTTATCATGCCTTGCAGCGCCGCTTATGGGTTTGATAAAGAAGGGTGTGAAATTAGAATGGCCTAATGATTTTTAAGCAGCCTTCTAGGAGCTAAAGGAAATAGAGTCTTTAGCACCAATACAGATATTTAAATAGGAAGGTAGGGCTTATATAGTCTACTGAAAAGGATTAGGTGTTGGTCTTGGAGCTCTTTTGATATAGGACAAGTTATTCATTGTGTATGGTTCTCATTAGTTCTGGTATCACAAGAGGAATTACCCGACGCATGTCCTCAATCTCACCACTATTGTTCATTCCTTACGATGTTGGAGACACTACCTATTTGGAGTTCATTTTGTGGTGTTTACATACAACCAAAGCCTCAAATACATATTTACATAGTAAGGTATGGATCTCAAGTAGCGTAGGTTGGTCAAGTACATGTAATCATTTGATTTAGATATTGCCTACACTCTAGGTAAATGGAATTCAGTAGTTGATGCTCTCAGCCGAAAGACTCAGACACATGTGATTCAAGAATCCAGTGGCGAATGGATTCTTATGTACTTATTCTTAGAGATTCTCATAGTGGTTTAAAAGTAATGTGGTTATATTATTCTCTCAGTCGTAGTGGTGACATCAACACTTCTAGAATGAGTAAGGACAGGACCGTTATCTGATCCTGAAGTCTTTATCCAGCAAGAAAGTGTATCCAATGAAGATACATTTTCAAGTTGTAAAATAGATGTGGGTGATACTCTATCTTTCAGTTGGTGTATATGGGTTCCAGCAAACATCATAGAGGAGATGATGAGGTATTTCCATGCTCATAATGGGAAGTTCACCACATTGTACCTAAAATGTATTAAGATCTACATCATCAATATTGGTGGCACACCATGAAATTTGAGATAACTGGTTTCATCATGAAATATTCCACCTATTAGTTGGTGAATGTAGAACATCAGTGTCATGTAGGGCTTCTTCATCCATATTTCATTCCTGAATGGAAATGGGATGTTGTTCTGAAGGGATTCATGACTGGTCATCCTAGATCACCTCATGGCAGTGATAGAGTGTGGGTTATCATTGATCATTTGATTGTAACACCCTAAGATATTATGAGAAATATTTTTTTTATACGCAACACCAAAGGAATCTTTCATAGCACACAATACGGACATGGCTTGCAATACACACAATTGCAACCTTCCTCGATAGCGTGTGTAGTACGCAATACCGAGTTTCACTAAACAACGATGTATTGTCATGGACTAGCCGTTATGAATAGTATTAACTACATTTTGAATTTTATAACATTATTATTAATCTTACACATTTTCTAGAACATGGTTTGAGAACAAAATAAATTTTTTCGGGTAAAATAAGTATTTTTCAAAAAATGCATTTTTTCACCTTTTTATGGCGCACCCACATTAAATCTTGTTTTTGACACGTTCATAAGTTAAATTTGACAAAATAGAATTCTTCTTTTGAATCAGGATATAAAAATTTACTTTGGATAAATTTTTGATATTTTTCTGATAACTTTCATATTTTGATTAATAGTAAAAATACGCTAATTTTTAATTAAAAATAACTTTTTCCATTGAGATAATTTATACGGTTAAATTATAATATTGAATGGTTATAAAGTATAAATAGAATTTATTTTTACCATTTAATATAATTAATGTCATTAGAATTAATTTCACATTGAATTCATAGATGAAAACATTTCAATCTTTGACAATGTTTTAACTTCTAAAACCTGTTTTCATACAAACGGGATTTATTTTAAATTAATTACTACAATTTATGTGTTTTGAATTTTGAAAAATGGATTCCATAATTTTAATCAGTGGGTAAAAATTATGTTAATAGGCTACTTTTTATTTTTGGGCATTATGAATAGTGACTATGGTAAATTTTATTTACCATAGTTAAAGGTAAATCGGGTAAATAAAGGTAAATATAAGATTATAAAAGTACCCTAACACCTGCCAAAGTCCTATTGGATGACTAAATGTCGAAACATATCACATAAGGGTCGTATTAGATTCATTTAATGGACTTTGTCCCATGAAAATAATCTAATTATTATTAAAACCAAAGAATGTGACAACATGTCACTTTCTTAAATCTTATAAGTATAATAATTTTAATTTAGTGATAAACTTAATGAAACTTCAAAAATTAATAGTCTCCAGAAAGATATTACAATTATCTACATCATATAAATTTATTTATAATTTTTATGTATTAAATAATTATCATTAATTACGACATAATTGTAATGTTGAAATTATTTTATTAATTAAAAAATCAAATAAATTGTTTTAAAAATATTAAAATAAATATTATATGAACAATTTAATGTGATCCACTAATTTTCTAGATATATATGACATTTTATGAATATATTAAAGATTTTATTTAGAAAATATTTTCTATATATATTTTATTTAAATTCAAATAAATAAATAGTGTCAAAATTGACACTATTGTTAATTTATAAAAATAAAATATTATAAAATTGTATAAAAATCACAAAAATATTTAAAAATTATAAATTTAAATTTATATGGTCTAAAATTTCATAAAGTGTCAAATTATGGAAAATTCAAAACACATATGTAATTATTTATAATAATTTAAAATTTAGAATATTATTACCACAAATAAAATTAAATTGATAAATAAGGATAAATCAAGTTGATAATGTTTAAAATAAATTCCTAAAATGTCTAAATTTTCTTGTTTGACGGGATTACAACCCCATCTCATCTAATCTTCTGATATGAGTCATTTTGGAAGTCTTTATGTCGGGTTGGGATTTAATATAAACAAATATTAATTATATTTCCAAAGGTGCCCCTCTCCTCCCTTATAAATGGGCCCCTCCTCCCTCACCTCCTCACACCATTTTGAGCCTTCAGTCCCAGAAAATACCTTCCCATTTCACTTCCCCACTTCCCTAAAAACATCCTAGAGGTCCTGGTATTCTTCAAAGACCAATTGTAGTGCCCTAAGAGAAGGTCTCAAAGAGGCGCTTCAAAGAAGAGGTAATGTCCGTTACTGATTCTTTCAACGTTATTTCTTCATCCACTTCTTCTTCTTTAGTTTTTTCATTATGAATTAATATCATCAGTATCAATCATATAATTATATATTATTATAAGTATGAAACAACAATATTTCACCATCTATCCATCCTACGGAAAACGAAATCATTGCATGTGCGTACGTACGGAATATCATCCCCACGTCGTGGTGTAATCTATTTTCCATCACCACCTTACATGGATGGGTATAATGGTGAAAATAAATAACTATATATGATTCTGTAAAGTGTTATTGATTCTGAAATAGTATACATACACTCCAATACAATTCCACGATAATGGGAACGATATCATCGCTCATACGTACGTACGGAATATCGTCTCCACGATGTGATGCGATTCGTTCTACTTGATCTTCATTGCATAATGATTACATAAAAGAATTGAATGAATAAATATTATATATAGTACACTAATACCATTCTGGAAATGAGGTATATATAACCTAAACATAAGAATAAGAATTTATTTGACAAAACACGCATAAGAACAAATAGTAATAAACACCCGAATAACAAGTAGTAATGAAATATTACTAATAAGAAGATAAGAATATGACCATATATGATATCATAACAATAATTATGATTCTTGAATAAGTCAATAACATTATTTAAATCGTTATACAGGAGGTTCGGACACTTACAAAGCAAATCAGACCTAAGGTAAGGGATAATCTCGCAATCTCAATTTTTATCAGAGATTGTTTATACTTCCGAATTTACTGCGGAATATTTATCATCCACATCCATGATTCCTCAATATTTAATATTATTTGTATACTCATACAATATTTTAAATCCAATTTTACCCTTTTGTGTGTTTTTAGTAAAAGATATGAAAGGAATCTTTTTTCGTTTTTCGTACGAGGTACTTTTTGAATTTTCCGACAAAAGTACGAGAAGAATGTTTTTTTAACTTATACGGCACGAATGGATTTTTAAAACATTATTTAGAAGAATATTCCTTTACAAGTTTTCAAGTCTATTTTTAATCAGCATCTTTTAGTTTAAAATTTTATGACATGTTAAGAAAGGAAAAATGTTTTTGAAGTAGAAAGGATATTTTCCTCAAGAATGGAGTTCAAGTGTTTTATCAAAATTATTTTCAATCAAAGATAATATAGGGTTCTGTTTCTATCCCTATTTTTACATTGATTTGATTATGTTGTGATGGAAATATTTTTATGAATTCCTTTATCTTATGGGAATTTTTTTATAATTTCACGATGTTTAAGATTCCCATTTTTATTACATGGGTTATGCAATGATGTATGATTTTTTTTGATTTTGCGGCACACATAAGAATGTAATCATTATGAGATGGGTGGGACCTATATCTATGTCCAATGCATTGGGTAAAGATTTTATATCTCATGAGATAGACATGGCTGGAACGGAAGGTTAAACCAGTTCAGTGAAACAAGACTGAAACAAGGAGTGAACTCGGTTTCGAAATGGACTTTTTCCACTAAGATAGTCTTGGAAATGAGTCTTGACTAATAAGAAATGATTCCCTATGATTATGTGTGTATTAAAAAAAGTTTCATGTTTTATGTTATGATTATTGGGATCACATTTCACTACCATGATTTATCCCATGTTATGAAATTATGATCTCTTTTGCAGGGTTAGATTTCCAAAATGTTATGTTCTTATGAATTTGATATGATTGATAATTCTTTTGTTTACCCTTACTGAGAATTTGAGCTCACCCTTTTGTTTGTTTTCATTCTCCAGGTCAGGAAGAAGGTTATTAAGTAAAATATTCCAAAAATGGACTATATATATGATGAAATATATGGGAGACCGTGTAGATGCTTTATGATCCAGTTGTTTCTGTTTCCTAGTTTCTAAATACACTATACCTATACAGTCCATTCATGGTTTTATTATATGTTGTAATAAGTATGCTTCAATTTTGAATTATTAACCATGTATGTAAAGTAGGGGTCACTATAGTTGGTATCAGAGCAAAGGTATAGTAAACCTTTGGAAACTAGGATGTGAAAGCCTTAGTAAGAAACCTAAGGACATGTCTAAGCATAGAACCCAATCTTAGTATTTTAGAAATGGCCATGAACAACCTATGATAAGACCTTAAGTGTGAAATTTTATTCTTGATTATGTGGTTTTACAATTATAATTAGTGTAGCTCACACTATTCTTCTTGGTTTTAGTCAATGGCTGGAACTCGAAGGAACCGTGTTAATGCGGAATGCGACGGGCAATGCAATGATTGTCCCCCTATGAAACCAAACGTTATGGGAGCTGGAATGAAAAATCTTTTAGCCTTGCTCACACAAATCTTCAAGCTATGAATCATGCAGGACTTCTAAATGAGCAATGGAAGGAGAAACATTTTGTTGAATCCTTCATGAGGCAGCGTCCACCTTCATTCAGTGGGTCTTCTGATCCATTAGTGGCTGAACAATGTATCAGTACCACTAAAAAGGTATTTTCAGTTCTTCAATGTTCTGAAAATGATAAAGTCATCATAGTAGTGTATCGTTTGGAATGTGATGCTAATAAATGGTGTAATCTTATTAAGAATATGAGGCAAAGGGAAGAAATTGATTCCATGGAATGGGACGAGTTCAAGAACTTATTTTTCAATAAGTATTTCCCTCGTATTCTTCGAACAAATATGGAGAAGGAGTTTCTTGAACTGAAGCAAAAGGATGATGAATCCGTTGATACCTACGAAGAAAATTTTACAAGACTTGCAAGGTACGCTTCTGGAATTATTATCCAACCAGAGAGTAAGATCGATCGATTCTTTAGTGGCTTAAAACCAAGTCTTCGAAGGGCGTTAACCATAAGGGACTTCAATAGTTACGAGGAAATTTTTTGATGTGCTCTCAAGGTTGAGATGGAGATTGGTGTAACCCATCAGTCACATGGGTTTGATAAGAAGAGGAAAATGGAATTCAAAGGAAAATCTAATGACCACGATGAAAAGAATATGAGTTTTCCCTTATGCTCAATGTGTGGAAAGAAACATGGAGGAAATTGTCTTAAGGGGACAAGAAAATGATATAAATTTGGAAAAGAAGGTCATCGGGCAATTTAATGTCGAAATAACGGGAAGATTATGTCTAATGATGCAAACAAAGGAAGGGATACACAGAATGAACCTACTACACTTCAATGTTTCAAGTGTAAGGAGATGGGGAATTATGACAATAAATGCCCAAATCCAGTGGTTGATGATGATGATCAACGTCAGCATACTCTTAAGGGAAAAGACAAAGGAAAATCAAATGAAATTACTATCGGCGATGTGGAGTACAACAACGAAGTGGTGAGAGGTACACTTACCATACAATCTAAAGTATCAAATGTTTTATTTGATTCTGGATCCACCCACTCTTTTATTTCTGAATAATTTTCTAAGGGTATCGTCATATTACCTCAACAATTAGATTTTGAGTTGGCTGTGACAACTCCTAATGGAACAATAGTCGCATCAAAAGTTTACAATTCTTCTCCAATTGATGTTTATGGGAAAGTGCATCCTGCAAATCTTGTGATCCTTCCTATAGTGGAATTTGATGTGATTCTTGGAATGGATTGGCTTTATTCATATAGTGATCATATCAATTTCCAAAGAAGGGAAGTCACATTTCATATTCCAGATCAATCTATGATCATCTATCGATGCAAGGATGAACATAACCTTCCAGTGGAAATTTCTTCTATCTTATGGGTCTTGATTCCACTAAATGAAGGTTATTTATCTCAAATGGTTGGAGAGAAACTCATGATTAATAATATTACCATTGTACGAGAATTTGATGATTTCTTTTCGGTGGAATTGCAAGGTCTTCCACCAAATAGTGAAGTTGAGTTTTCAAAAGAACTCGTACCGGGTGCTTTGCCTATTTCAAAGAAACCTTATAGAATTGCCCCAATTGAGTTGCAGGAATTAATGAAGCAACTCCAATAGAATCTTGATAAAGGATTCATACGCCCTAGTGTGTCACCTTGGGGTGCACCTGTTCTATTTGTTAAGAAGAAATATGGATCAATGAGACTCTGCATTGATTATCAAGAACTTAACAGGATCACTATCAAGAAAAAATATCCTCTCCCACGCATTGATGACCTATTTGACCAACTATGCAGAGCTCAATACTTTTCCAATATTGATCTTCGTTCAGGGTATCATCAATTAATGGTCAAAAGAGAGGATGTACCAAAGATGGCTTTCCATACAAGGTATGGACACTATGAATTTATAGTGATGCCATTTGTTCTTAGAAATTCCCCTGTTATCTTCATGGATCTGATGAATAGAGTCTTTAGAGACTATCTTGATCAGTTTTTGGTAGTATTTTTAGTTGATATTCTTGTCTATTGAAAGAGCAAGGAAGAACTTGATGATCACTTGAGAATTGTTTTAAAGACCCTATGAAAGGAGAATCTTTATGACAAATTTACCAAGTGGGAATTTTGGCTTCAAAAAGTTTCATTTCTGGGTTACATAATCTCAAAAGAGGGGATATCTGTGGATCCAGCAAAAACAGAGGTTATCGAAGGATGGTCGAGACCAACAACAGTAACTGAGATCCGATGTTTTCTTGGTTTGGTTGGTTATTACAGACGTTTTGTGAAAGATTTTTCTAGGTTATCTAACCCACTCACCAAGTTGACTCGAAAAGGAGTTAAGTTTGTTTGGATGGAGTAATGTGAAGAGAATTTCAAAGAGCTAAAAATAAGGATTGCCAGTGCACCTATGCTCACATTACCTTGCAGTGGAAAAAGGTTTGTGATCTACAGTGATGCATCCAAGAAGGGACTGGGGTGTGTTCTCATGAAAAATGATATGGTGATATCTTATGCCTCACGAAAGATGAAAATCCATGAGCAAAATTACCCAACTCATGATTTGGAGTTAGATGTGGTAATATTTGCATTAAATATTTGGAGGCATTACCTTTCTGGTAAAAGGTGTGATATTTATTCTGATCATAAAAGTTTAAAGTATATTTTCACACAAAAGGAGATGAATATGCGTCAGAGAAGATGGTTGGATCTGATTAAGTATTACGACTACTCAATTCATTACCACCCTGGGAAAGCAAACAATGTAGCAGACGCATTAAGTCGACAAGACCATGCTAGCATATCCATGACGAGGATCACAAAAGATCCAATATTTATGGATTTACAAAGGATGGATCATGGAATTTTAATGGAAGGGGAGAAATATTATCTTTCTCAAATGAATGATCAACCATCTATACATGTGAAGATTAAGAGGCACAGAAAGAAGATGTCATGTTACAAAAGAACGTGAGAAATGTTCCTGATTTCAACCTTGATTTTGATGGGATAATAAAGTTCAGTAATCGGGTTTGTGTTCCTCCCATCCCCGAATTAAAGAAGGAGCTACTGGATGAAGCTCATATTTCTTCATTCTCTATTCATCCTTGAAGCACAAAGTTGTATAGGGACTTGAAAGAGTACTTCAAGTGGGATGGCATGAAAAGAGATGTTGTTGAATATGTCTCTCGATGCTTAGTTTTTCAGCAAGTTAAAGATGAGAGACCGAAGTATAAGGGGATGTTACAACCATTAACCATACCAGAATGGAAATGGGAAAACATAACTATGGACTTTGTCACTAGACTTCCTAAAACATCCAAATTCAATAATGTTATCTGGGTCATAGTTGATCGTCTTACAAATTCGGCACACTTCATTGTTATTAGAGAGGAATACTCACTAGATCAGCTTGCTAGGATATATGTAAAGGAAGTGGTAAGCTTACATGGAGTACCACATTCCATTATATTTGATCAGGATCCGAGGTTTACCTCGATGTTCTGGCAATGTCTTCAGCATACTGTGGATACAGAGTTGAGTTTCAGCACTGCTTATCATTCTCAGACAGACAGCCAGTCTGAGAGGACCATTCAAACTCTAGAAGATATGTTGAAAGCTTTCTCTATAGATTTCAAGGTTGTTTGGGATCAACACCTACCTTTGGTGGAATTTTCTTTTAATAATAGCTTTCACTCCAGTATTCAGATGGCACCTTATGAAGCTCTCTATGGAAGGAAATGTAGGACTCCAACTTGCTAGGATGGAGTTGGGGAAAGAATTCTATTAGGACCTGATCTTGTTGATGAAATGGCAGAAAAGGTCAGATCTATTCAACAACATATAAGAACATGTCAGAGTTGACAAAAAAGTTATGCCGACAACCGAAGAAAAGACCTATAGTTTGAAGTGGGTGATAAAGTGTTATTACGAATATCTCCCTGGAAGAGGGTCATGAGATTTGGAAAGAAGGGAAAGTTGAGCCCTAGATATATTGGTGCTTTTGAAATTTTGGATCATGTTGGGAAGGTAGCTTACCAATTGGCGCTTCCACTGAATCTCTCTCAAGTTCACGATGTGTTCCATGTATCTCTCCTAAGAAAGTACATACCTTATCCTTCACATTTACTCAGCTCAGAAGTTGTAATGCGGGAGCAAGATCTTTCTTATGAAGAACAGCTGATAGAGATTCTGGATCGTTGCGAAAAAGTCCTACAGAACAAGACCACTCGCTTGGTGAATGTTTTATGGAGAAAACACCAATTAGAAGAAGCTACATGGGAACTTGAGGATATGATGAGGGAGAGGTATACTCATCTGTTTGTAATGAAGTGATGAATTTCGAGGGAGAAATTCATTTTATGGGGGGTGGAATGTGACCCGCTGATATTTTATGAGAAATATATTTTTTTTATATGCAACACCAAAAGAATCTTTCACAGCACACAATACGGACTGGCTTGCATTACACGCAATCACGACCTTCCTCGATAGCGTGTGTAGTACGCAATACCAGGTTTCACTAAACAACGATATATTATTATGGACTAGCCATTATGAATATTATTAACTACATTTTGAATTTTATAACATTAATATTCATCTTAAACATTTTCTAGAACATTTTAAGTGAACAAAATAAATTTTTTCGGGTAAGATATGTATTTTTCAAAAAATGCTGTTTTGCCGCCTTTTGGTGGCGTACCCACATGAAATATTGTTTTTGAAAAGTTTATAATATCAATTTTATAAAATAAAATTCTTGTTTTGAATCAGGATATAAAAATTTACTTTGGATAAATGTTTGATAATTTTTTTGATAACTTTCATATTTTGATGAATAGTAAAAATACGCTAATTTATAATTAAAAACAACTTTTTCCATTGAGATAATTTATATGGTTAAATTATAATATTGAATGGTTTTAAAGTATTAATATAATATATTTTTACCTTTTAATATAATTTATGTCATTAGCATTAATTTCACATTGAATTCATAGGTAAAAACATTTAAATCTTTGGTAATGTTTTAACTTCTAGAACCTGTTTTCTTTACAACGGGATTTATTTTAAATTAATTACTGCAACTTATGTATTTTGAATTTTGAAAAATGGATTCCATATTAGGAATAACTGGGTATAAATTATGTTAATAGGATACTTTTTATTTTTGGCCATTATGAATAGTAACTACGGTAAATTTTATTTACCATAGTTAAAGGTAAATCGGGTAATTAAGGGTAAATATAAGATTATAAAATTACCATAACACCTAACAAAATCCTATTGGATGA
The DNA here is from genome assembly GCA_963277665.1 of Viscum album. Lineage (NCBI taxonomy): Eukaryota > Viridiplantae > Streptophyta > Magnoliopsida > Santalales > Viscaceae > Viscum > Viscum album. Next base: position 2,132,276,334 of record OY728120.1, read on the forward strand.
CTAAAAGTCAACCCATATCATGTAAGGGTCGAATTACATTCATTTAATAGACTTTCTTCCATGAAAATAATTTAATTATTATTAAAACCAAAGAATGTGACAACATGTCACTTTCTTAAATCTTATAAGTATAATAATTTTAATTTAGTGACAAACATAATGAAACGTCAAACATGGATAGTCTCCAGAAATATAATACAATTATCTAAATCATATAAATTTATTTATAATTTTTAACGATTAAATAATTATCATTAATTATGGAAAAATAGTGATGTTGAAATTATTTTATTAGTTTAAAAAATCAAATAAATGGTTTTAAAAATATTAAAATAAATATCATATGAACTATTTAATGTGCTCCACTAATTTTCTAGATACATATGTCATTCTATGAATCTATTATTTTTTTTAGTTTGAACATATCTTCTGTATATATTTTATTCAAATTCAAATAAATGAATAGTGTCAAAATGGACACTATTTTTATTTTATAAAATAAAATATTATAAAATTGTTTAAAAATCCAAAAAATATTTGAAAATTAAAAATTAAAAATTATATGGTCTAAAATGTCATAAATTGTCTAATTATAGAAAATTCACAACACATATGTAATTATTTATAATTATTTAAAATTTAGAATATTATTACCACAAATAAAATTAAATTGACAAATAAGGATAAATCAAGTTGATAATTTTTAAAATAAATTCCTAACATGTCTAAATGTTATTGGTTGATGATATTACAACCCTATATCATATAATATTTGGATATGTGTCATTTTGGAAGTTTTTAAGTGGGTTTGGGATTTAATATAAACTAATATTTCTTATATTTCAAAAGGTTCCCCTCTCCTCCCTTATAAAAGGGCACCTCCTCCCTCTCCTCCTCACACCAATTTGAGCCTTAAAGCTCGGCCCATACCTGCCCATTTCACTTCCCCACTTCCCTAGAAATATCCTAGAGGTCCTGTTCTAATTCAAAGACCAATTTTAGTGCTCTAAGAGGAGGTCTCAAAGAGGCGCTTCAAAGAAGAGGTAATGTCTGTTACCGATTCTTTAAACTTTATTTCTTCTTCCACTTATTATTATTTAGTTGTTTCACTATGAATTAATAACATCAATATCACTCATATACTCATATGTTATTATAAGTATGAAACAACCCTATTTCACTATTTATACATCCTACGGAAAACGAAATCACCGCGCGTGCATACGTACGGAATACCGTCTTCACGCCATGGTGTAATCTATTTTCCATCACCACCTTACTAGGACGGGTATAATGGTTAAAATAAATAACTATATATGATTATTGTAAAGTTTTATTGATTCTGAAATAGTATACATACACTCCAATACAATTCCACAATCATGGGAACGATATCATCGCTCCTGCGTACGTACGGAATACGGTCTCTATGATGTGATGCGATTCGTTTTACATGATCTTTAATTCATAATGATTATATAAAAGAATTTAATTAATAAATATGATATGATATATAGTACACTAATACCATTCTGTAAATGAGGTATCTATAACCTTAAGAGAAGAATAAGAATTTATTCGACAAAACACGCATAAGAACAAAAAGTAATAAACACCCGAATAACAAGTAGTAATGAAATATTACTAATAATAATCTAATAATATGACCATATATGATATGATAACAATAATTTTGATTCTGGAATAAGTCAATAACATTATTTAAATCATTATACTGGAGGTTTGGACACTTACGAAGCAAATCGGACCTAAGGTAAGGGACAATCTCGCAATCTCAATTTTTATCCGAGATTGTTTATACTTGAGAATTTACTAGGGAATATTTATCATCCACATCCATGTTTCCTCAATATGTTTCATTATTTATATCCTCCTATAATTTTTTAAATCCAATTTTACCCTTCGGTGAGTTTTAAGTACAAGATATTAAAGGAATCTTTTGTCGTTTTTCGTACGAGGTACTTTTTGACTTTTCTGACAAAAGTACGAGAAGAATGTTTTTTTAACATATACGACATGAATGATTATTTAAAACATTATTTCCAAGAATATTACTTTACAAGTTTTCAAGTTAATTTTTAATCAACTTCTTTTAGTTTAAAATTGTATTACATGTTAAGAATGGAAAAATGTTTTTGAAGGAGAAAGGATATTTTCCTCAAGAATGGAGTTCAAGTGTTTTATCAAATTTATTTTCAATATAAGTTAATATAGGGTTCTGTTTCTATCCCTATTATTACATTGATTTGATTATGTTGTGATGGAAATATTTTTATGAAATCCTTTAACTTATATCAATTGTTTTATGATGTCCCGATGTTTAAGATTCCCATTTTTATTACATGGGTTATGCAATGATGTATGATTTTTTTTTGATTTTATGGCACACATAAGAATGGTATAATTATGAGATGGGTGGGACCTATATATCTCTCCAATGCATTGGGTAATGATTTTATATCTCATGAGATAGACATGGCTGGAATGGCAGGTTAAACTGGTTCAGTGAAACAAGACAGAAACGAGGAGTGAACTCAATTCAGAAATGGACTTTGTCCACTAAGATAGTCTTGGAAATGTGTCTTGACTAATAAGAAATGATTCAGTATGATTATGTGTGTATGACAGAATGTTTCATGTTTTATGTTATGATTATTGGGATTATATTTCACTTCCATGATTTATCCCATGTTATGAAATTATGACCTCTTTTGCAGGGTTTGATTTCTTAAATGTTATGTTATTATGAATTTGATGTGATTAATATTTCGTTTGTTTACCATTACTGAGCATTTGAGCTCACCCTTTTGTATGTTTTCTTTACCCAGGTCAAGAAGAAGGTTATTAAGTAAGATATTCCTAAACGGGACTATAGATATGATGAAATAAATGGGAGACAATGTAGATGCTTTATGAACCAGTTGGTTATGTTTCCCAGTTTCTAAAGACACTATACCTATACGGTCATTTCATGGTTTTCTTATATGTTGTAATAAGTATGCTTCAATTTTGAAGTATTTACCATGTATGTAAAGTATTGGTCACTATATTGATGAAGGATTAAAACTTCTTACATGTGTGAGAGACCATCTTCGTAGACAATATGATAAGGATGTATGTCATGGAAGTTGTACGTGTTCATGGAGCACCTCGTTCTATTATTTCTAACAGATACACTTATTTCGCATCAGTATTTTGGAAGGGGTTAGAGAAGGCCATGGGTATGAATGTACTTTTGAGAATTCCCTATAACTATCATTCTAATGGACAGACATATAGTACAATTTAGGTGTTATAGGATATTCTCTCGGTGTGCATCTCAACATTGGGGGTTCCTGGGAGAAAACCTTTCCCCTCATTGAGGTTTCTTTTAAAAACAGCTCCCAGGATACCAATTAGATTGATCCTTGTGTATCCTTGTGTGGTAGGCCTTTCCACTCCCCTATGTGCTGGCTATAGGTAGGGGAAGAATCTATTCTTGGGCCACATCTCATTCAAGAGACAACAAAGAAGTACCAACTAATCAAAAAGCATATCATGACAGCTCAATCTAGAAAATGGTCTTACACCAATAGATTTTAGTGACCTTTCATGTTAAAGGATAGAGATTTATTTTTCTATAAATTCTCACCCATTTTGTGGCATATAAATCTTCAAAAGCAGGGTCAGTTGTCACCAAGGTTCCTTGGACCCTTTGAAGTTGTGAAGCGGATCAGACTTGTGGCTTACCAGTTGACACTTCCTCATAGATATTGGTCCATGCATGTAGTCCTTAATTTATCTCAACATTGCTGATACAATCCAGACCCATCCCACTTCTTTCAATTTAATGATGTTCAGCTATAAATGGATGCTTCCTTTGAGGAGTATCCAGCGCATGGTGTTGATCGGAGTGTGAAGACACATTGAGGAAGGTTTGATCCTCTTGTATGGATTTTATGGAATCTTGGATAAGTATAGGAAGATACATGGGAGTGAAAAAGTGATATATGGTCTCAATGGTTAGAACTCCTTGCAGACAGTACAAATTTATCAACAGAAGGATAACTTAGGGACGAGGTCCTGTAAGGAGGGGAGGTTGTACTGACATAAATTTTGACCAAGGAATGGATCATGGTTTTTTTATTTAGAATCATTAAATTAATCATGGTAAAGTTATTATATGTCCTAGAGATGTATCAAGGAGCATCTTTGGCCAGTTCCGAGCTCAGAGGTCCAGAAAAGAGGGTTGCAGGCTGGGCCGCACGATTAGGGGAAACCGTAATACCAAATTCACATGGTTTGTGTAAACCGTGTTCCTACAAACAAGGGCATCTTTATGTCCACATAGCATTTTTCAACTATACAGACCAGTTCCATGGATGTTTAGAATACTAAAGATAGTGGAGAGTTACTTAACACATGTCTGTGGCATAGTATATATACTATACGCATAAACTATTCATAGTTAGTTTGGGAAAAAATGTGCCTTTTAGCCTATTTCAACATAAAATATATCTTTCTCTTATCAATAGTTTACCAATAGACAGATCCATGGTTTCTCCTCCCATAGGTTCAAAAATCCTACTTCCTTTCATCTTTGATAACTCCTCTATCCTGTGACGGATCATCGATCTGAAGGAAGCATCAGATAGCCTGCGGTAAGTCTTACCTCTTCCACTCCTCATTCATTTGTTCATCTCTCCATAAGTTGCAAGATTTAGTTGTAGGATCATTCACCCTATTTTTTGTTTTTTGGATTGGAACATAGATATCATCCAGCCTAGTTCAAATTTGAGGTTGATATCAAGTGAGGAATCATCTATATACCTAAGGTAGGTGTCCACATTTTTTTAATTTGAGATTTAGTTTTTTTATATTTATTCAATCATGTCGTGAGACGGCCTTTTCCGAGCTTCTTAATTATGTTGGTTATTTCATATCTAAATGACCCTAGATCCTTGATATAGCTAAAATTGTTCTTCTTTAGTGGTTTATACATCACCCTTTCTCTATATGAACACCCATAGGTGTGGCTCCTTGAAAATGAACTTTGATATAAGTGGTTTAAAATTCATTGAACAAAATTTAGCTTCTTATTTGTCTATTAATTATAATAGAAATTGTACTATGTGTAATTTATGTATACCAAGGTTCCCCAATGGTTCTTAGTCCCATTATAATTGGAATTTTCTAAATGGGAATGTATATAATTGACCTTGTCCCTTTGGTCTTGACACCTTTCCTTGAAATGAATTTCCATGTTATGAAAATTGGATGGTTGGTCTATGAAGGCTAGCAGGGATAAGATAGATTAAAATTTTAAATTAATTGTCTTTAATGAAATGGTTTAATGGGATGGAATTTCCATTACCTTGTCCTAATTTATTATCAAACCACTATAGGAAATTGTTTATTTTTGTAAAATGATAAATTCTTTGGTATATTACTTGAGTGCATTGAGCTTGCTGATATCATGTGAACAAGATTTTAATATATGTATGAATGTGAGGAATTATTTCCCCATTCCAATAATGATATAAATTTATGGGTGGGAGGAATTCTTACCCTACACCAGTTATAATATCTATATGTGTATGTGTGGAGGCGTTCTTACCCCATGATAGTTACAATATCTATATACATGTGTTGAGGGGAGGAATGCTTACCCCATGCTAGCTTATGATATGTATATGGCTGGGAGGAATTATTAACCAATGCCAGTTATAATATTTATATGTGTATGGGTCGGTGGCATTCTTACCTCATTCCAGTTACAATATCTATATACATGTATAGATGAGAGACATTATTACCCCATTCTAGTTATACTCCATCTATATATGTATGTATGGTGACTTGATCAGGTATTCCTACTTCGAGCTAGAGAAGGTAGACCCACCAGGTATCCTTTAGGAACCTGAGCAGGAGGTTAATTATTTATTCCTAATTGATTTTGATTCCTATTATTATATTCGAACAATTTACTTATAATTACCGAATAGGATTACACATACCCACCGTTGGTGGTGCCCTATAAATATTTTTATCTCACACCCTCCTCAGGCCGTCTTTGGAACCCGATAAGACTATTTTCCTAAAGGTATGGATATGGGAAACACCACTCATTAGGATATTGATTCTTAACTCTTAGTTGGAGCTTAGGCATGGAGAATCGGTCTTAGACTTGAAATTATATGGAGCATCTTTTCGCTTTTGTTGAATTTTTCACTTGTTCTTAGGATGCATATTGCTTGTTTCTTATATTATATTATACTTGCTTTCCATGAATACATGTTTGTATCAGTCAATTCCTATGAAACATTTTATACATTGTCCAGTTATTTAATCTTCCATTTTATCTATTTATGCTTTCACTCGTCAATATTTTTTTTTTTCGTATATGCTTCCTCTATTTTTTCTATTTTTTTTATTCGCTGAGTTACTCTGACATATGGGCATAGTCTCCCTACTGTACTACCTACACACCCCCACTCCTAGTTGGTATCCCCTATCTTATGGGGAGACCCACTTGGGTAAATGTGTCTATCCAGGCTCAGGGAACTACTTATGATTCATCCGAGTCTTAGACATCACAATGAGAGAGGTAACTAGGTTGGTTACTCCTATAAAATTAACTATTCTTCAGATATTTTATCACACGTTATGCATGATTGAATGTATTTTATGAATATAATCCTAAAATAAAACTATATTAATCCTGAAAAAATGTTTTTATATAAATCATTATATTTTCTGAGGTAAATAAATTTTATGAACTTTTAATGGTGAAAGGATTGTTTTTCAATGAAATGTTTTCATAACATCTGACATGCCTCTGGATGCCTTCATGGTTTCCATATTCTTACTAATGGGTTTCAATGTTTTTAATGAAAATATTCATTCTTTCTTGTCAATATTTTTTCTTTTTATTCTTAATGTTTTATTGATAAAAATGTAAATTCTACATAAGTTTTCATGTTTTTCACTAGACTATTTGTACATCCCTTACTGAGATTTTTGTTCTCATTCCACATTTTCAAATATTTCTACCAGGATATAAGGATCAGTATGAACTATAGAATGTTAAAAATTACTACTTTAGATTTTTCATAATACAAGAAAAATTGTCTAAAATAAAATACTGGTGTAAAACATAAATAATTTTTTATAGAAAAAATTTACACAATGTGGAAGTTTCCACTTTGTTGGGTAATGTTTTTCCTAACTCTATAAAAATATAAACATAAACTATTATGGAAATATAAAATGATAAATCCTTCAAGTTAAAATCATATTTATGGTTTTTTAATGTAATTGGTTGTCATACATTGGTAGGTGAAGATGGGGGGATCTTCTGAATTCACCTTGGCATGAGAATGAAATTTAAAAAAAACTCCTTCCAACATGAGAAGAAAAAAATTTATTTGATTGCCTTTTTATCTATACAAGTAGTAAAACTGAACCCTATGAAATGAAATGTACCCCTATATATTAATTTCCCCAATAGAAGGTGTTTGTAAGTTAAAAAGTGTATAGAAAATGCTCAAAATTAGCATTATGGTTTTGATGGACGTTTTTTTTCCAAAATGGATAAAAAAATAGCATGATCCCCATGTTGGGTTCTCACCACCACATCATTATATTGGTAAATTATATTGATGGAAATCCACCCTTAAATATATAATAAATCATTAAGATCATAGAGATCCCATTAGTTACTTCCTCATTGAGTTTGACACTCCTTCAAATTCCTTGAGGAAAAGTTCACAATTCAAAATTTTCAAGTGCCAACAAATCTCCCACTCAGAATAGTATTCATTAAAAATTAAATGAAAATAATTATATAGTAATTTTGATATTTTTTTCATAATCCTTCTATATATAGTTGGTTCCTATTGTATTCCCATAAACGTAAGTTCATCAAGAGATGGATATCAAATTATGGTATGTTAGAACAAAGAGGAGAATCTCAACCCTTGTTTTTGTATTTCTAAGAGGAATAATAATCTCAAGTATTTTGGTATCCTAAAATATGGTCAATGGAGTAAAACCCAATAAAATATAAAAGTTCACAATATAATGATGGTAATGAAAACTTAATGAAAGTATAATTTTTAGTCATATCTAAGAAATAATATATGGATTTAAATATATATCATATTATAGTGGGAATCAATGTACGAGTAGTTTTTAAAATAGGCATTTCGATTCTGGTATGGGTTTGGAACTAGAAGTTACACCATGGTAAAATAGATGACATTATATTGAAATTTCTATATATAGTGTTCTGATGTATGGATGATTTAGATACCTTGATGTAAATTAGGAGACCATACACAAGGATAGTACAAATGAAAGTGAATGTTGTCGATTTGACTAGAATAAGTGATATAGACATCCATTCATATCTATAAAAATAGGAATTTAAATGGACCAACTTGGGCTGAATCAACACATAACCCAAATTAGACTACCATTATGATTAAGGTTCATTCTCAATTCCCATTGGATGGAAACTACTTCCTAAGTATCAATAACGTACACTTGAGATAGATTTCACTAGTATAAAAACTAATAAACAAGTAGTGAAAACTTTCTCAAATTTTGAATGATCTATACATAGTGAAGACTTTAGTGAATAAGAATCTCATAGAGATTTATCAATATAAAACATCCCATGGGGGATCATAATCCATAATGGTGTATCAATCACATGTGGAGCTAAATGAGGGTCTTAAGATCTTTAGGGAAAAATACTCTAAAAGTACCAACCATGAATTATTAAATAAACATGGTATGTCAATCCAGTTTCACTATTTAAATTCTTATTTCAAATTATATTTGAAAACAAATTACCAAATAACAAATGAAATTCCTTTAAAATCCAACGAATTCCCACAAATCATTTAAAAATGTCGACATCATCCATTAATCCCAATGAAGCATTTTGTTATGTTTAACACACCCCATATTAAATGAATATTTCCTTTCATTAAAACCACATTGATTCTTAGAAACACTTTAAAAACCTCGAAATTATGTTAAAATATCCACTTAGGCTCATTATCAAACACTTGGAATGCGCCCAATGTAAATCGAAAATCATAATGCGAGAGACATAGAATCCCATTTTTATATCATGATCTACAATCAGTTGGAAATAAATTCCAGGCCCATTATAGATATATTATATTCGTTAAGATCAGAAGAAATAAAATAAAAGTATAAAATCAATTTATGAGATGAATTAAAATGAACATCCAAATAAACACATACCTTATTTCAAGAGGAAATTCTTCGCAACATATCACCTTTGATAGCAAATGCCAAACTGAAAAAGTGAAAATATCCTCAACCCTTACCAACCTGAAGCCCCATAAATAAATCCCTCATGATCCTAAATCCTAACCTCAATAGTGGTTAGGGTTCAAAAAAGAATGAAAACAAAAGGGGAAGTGAAATAAAACAAGAGATGAATAGAAACATGGAATAAATAGGGGACTACCTCTTAGAAGCTTCATGGAATCTAAAAAACATATGATCAAAATACAAGGGAAGATATGGAGAGTCCAAAGTGGTTACTATTTAGGTTTTTCTATGTTATATAAGAATAAAAATATGGGAAATACAATTTAAATTAATTAATTTATGAATTGTAAAAATAAATTTTTCTAAAACTGGGAAAACCACATAGTTTGGTCGAATGGTTAGAAAAAATTTTCACCAACCATGTGGGATCTACTAAAGTCTCCTAAATGACTTACCTATATTGAATTAATAATTTTCCAAACCATGAAGAAACTATTAAAACCCCACTTTTGAAAACTATATACTTGTATCACTGTCACTTTCACAATATCCCCTACTAGTAGGAAAGTTCTCTTCCTAACACCCCATGAAAAAATGACATTCATTATTTCTTCAAGAAGCCTCATAGTTTGGGAAAAGAAATTTATAATTCATAAAAAAAACAAGAATTATAAAACTAAATTGGAAAGGTTCATTCTCTATGGACCACTCATATTATCTCCTCGATCTTGTACACAAACCATGATATAGTGGAAAAATTCTATATTTCACAAATTCAAAAAAAATAATAGGGATTTAAAAAACAAAAAAAAATTATATTATATAACATAATATTGATCTGTGGGTGTCATAGTTCTACCCAACATACCAGTTTTTACCCTTAAAACATCTTTATTCAAAGTAGAAATGTTTCTAGAAGAAAGACCTCAGCACTCAGTTACAAAAGGAAAAAGGAACAAGGATAACACAATAAAACCATAATACTAAAGAAATAATGAAAAATATTTATCCTCCAAACATATATGAACGGAATTAAACCTACATCAAGGATACCTGAGAAAAAAACCAAATCCCTTACTATTAAATAGAGACTTAGACACCCAACATGGGTCTCCACATGATTTACTAATAATATAAATTAGTGAAGCAATAGATAATTCCATAAAAATGGAGAGAATAAGAAAAAACCCATTATTAAACAAATACTAAAGGAAATAAAAAACATTCACTAGAAATTAGTCTAAACCCTAATATATCCCTAATACAAATCAACCAAGATCATGCCTCAATAAGGGAAACATTGTTTTATTCGTAGGTCATGAAAATGCATTACAGGGTAACTATAGGTCAACCCATATATCACCAGCTCATAGTGGTCCTAATAAAATAAATATTTACCCATTTTTTCCTACATTCCCAACTAGCATAAAACAACACCATAGTGACATTCCCAAACCCTATGCTTTCCCATGTTCAAACAAAAAATAAAAAACTCAAGTATAACCCTCACCACAAAGCTAGTGTCACAAATCTAGTACAAAAGCACATCCCATCATTGAGGAATGAATATACTAAATAGAATATCACTTATAGGAGGTAAACCAAAAATTAGAATAAGGAATTCTTCAAATAATTTCATCTCAAAACAAAAAATGCTTTAAACACATCGATCTAAAATTTATTAAATGGATAATCACCCTAATAACTAAGAAAATGGACCCTTAACCAAGTCCCACTAGCCTAACCTACCCAAAATGTCCTACACAATTAATAAATAAGACACTAGAAAGTACACATCCACCCTATTCAATGTATGGGTAGATACAAGAATAGGAAAGAAACCACCCCTATATATAAACACTGTTATTCAACTCAATACCTTTCTATTAAGAATCAAATAACATGACACATGAACCCCACCTGGCTATACATCCCACAAAACTAAATAGTCCCAATAAAACTAATGGGAAACAACTAAAATAACCCATTTAACGAAACAATTAGAACACCATCAAAACCATTCTTATTAAAATAAATACACTTTTAAAATAAACCACATAATTTTTAAAACATTTCACCTCTTTTAGAAAACTAAAATAAACCCTTTATAAATTTCAGTTAATAATTAAAACAACCACTTTTGCTTAGAAACCCACTATCATCCTCTAAAATAAGAAACCCACATGATCCTATTTTTCTTTAAAATATTCCAAAACAAAACTTGATTTACATTTGAAAACTATATATTCTTGAAGAAAAACTTCTATCGAGTAAAATTATTTTCTAAATAATCCATAATAAAAATCAAAACCAAAATCATTTTCAATATTCGTTATAAAATTACTATATTCCAGGGTATTTCGTGAAAACCAATTCTATTTTATAAGTAATCCCTAACTCCTTATTTGAAATGGGAAACATTTTCCCTATTATTCCACTTTCACAGAACATCAATTTCACAAAAATTATATAAAATCAGAAACACCACAAATTTCAACCCAAAACTAATCCAGTTGCATAGAAATATCACAATATCCAACTTAATTTGTCTCTCAATTCTATTAATCACTCATGAAAATTCCCAGAATTAATGTGTATAGAACAAATAAATCAAATGGGATGAGGAACCTTGCCTGAGAATTCTATATGGTCTGATGGGCCATGGTACATCCATGCAATAATTCCTAAAACATATTCAGGATTAAATATTTAGTCACTATCTAGTTTATTGGGTCATTTAATCCAACCTAGCACAAATTATAATTTCTTTATTTTCAACCTAATATATATAAAAATTACTAGGGAAACTCAAATAATGCCATAGAGGATCAAAATAAACCACATTAAAAACTCAATCTAACAGGAGTAAAAAAAATTGAAACTAACACCCAATTATCGATAGTAACTCATGTTTCATCTTGAAAATTGGTGATCAATAACTCACTTAAGATCATCTTCTTGATTTCTAATGACATTCTTAATTTTTTCCAACCATGACATTCCCAAATAACACGATTGTGGTTATATAACATTGGATCATTTTGAAAAACCTAGGCTCTAAGCCACCCAACCCCATCTACCATAAGGCATGAAGGGTGATCCTAATCCCCACGGTCTGATATCTAGTGCCTAGGTATCGATAACATACACATGGGAATAATTTCATCAATTTCAAAAATAAATAAAAAAGATGTGGAAAGAACCCTGAATTCAGTATGATTTATCTATAGTTTGTAATAACTTTTATAAGACATAGATAGAGATATATAAACATAAAACATCCACCATAGGGGTCACAACCTAAAATGGTGTGTCAATAATTAATGGGCTAAATAATGTTTCACATGATCTAGAATACAATTTAATTAACAGTAAAATTTGGGATTTATAAATTAAAATCAGGATGTCCATTTATTTCACAAAATTAAAAATATTTTTTCAAACCATATTTGATATATAATTACCAATTCAAATATTAAATTCCTTTAGAATACCAATATTTCCCTGAAATCATTTTAAAATATTAAATTCATTAAGAAAGCCCAAGGAACCATTTTATTGGGCATAACACACCCCCTTTTAAAATCATAATTCTTTTCTTGAAAACCCCACCAATGCCAATATCCTATTTAAAAATAATAATTTTTTAAAAAAAGATCTATTTCAAACTTCCATCAAATATTTTTACTAGAAAAAAATTATTTGGAAATCATAATTAGTTGTTTACAAAATTCAATTTTTTATTTCATATTCTAAAATAATTTGGGAATCAATTACATGCCCACTATATGTATATTATGAAATTTTAATTCAAACTAGAGTAATAAAAATCACTTAAGAAATGTGTGACATGAATTAAATGGAGGTTACATAAAAACACATACCTCATTTCAAAATGAAACTAATCACAGCATGTCACATTTTTTAGAGAACTCTCAACCAAGAAAATAGACATACTCCCAAATACTAACCATCATGAATCCCCGTTATCATAGAAATATAAAAACTAATTTTGATAAATAATTAATTTAGGGATCACATTATAAATAAAATAAAATGGAAAGTGAAATAAAAGAATATAGAATGGGTAACAATGAATAAAGAAGGGAGTATATCTTAGAACTTCTCAAAATCTGAATAATTGTGGCTCAGAATCAAAGAAAGAATGAGAGACCATGTTGGTTGTTCCCTAGGTCCATCTGAGTGAGGGAGGAGGAAAATAAGTGAAGATCCATTTGATTCAAGGTAGTTAAAGTGGAATTAAAAATTTTATTAAAACTTGGTACATTGCATGATTTTTCCACAAGGTTCTCCAAACTGTGCACCAACCATGTGGAAGCCAATTGATTAAAATTAATAACGTATATGTCTTGTCCCTATAGTTTTCCAAACTCTTCAATAACCATCCAAAATCCACTATTAAAAACTGAAAACCATTTAAATGGCCTCACACATGGTTCCCCCTAACCGTGTTAAACTCATTCACCCAATACCCCATGTTAAAAGGACATTCATGGTTTCATGTCAAACTCACATGGTTTGGGAAAATCCATGTAAAAGTCATGAAGACTAAACATTCACCAAACAAAATAAACTAGGATGTTCCATTTACTTAGTACCAATTATGGTCTCTCAAAGACCTTTCCCACAAACCATGAAATAGAGGAAAAATAACAAATTTCATAAATTTTAAACCAGATAATTAGGGAATTAAAATACACTCAAAAAAATATAAAAAATACAATAATGGTGTTATTTGGGTTTTATAGGATTCATTACATAGAGATTTCATCTAATAGTGTCTATAGGTTGATTAGGATCATGCACATGAGATGATAAAATGGTTTTATCCTCGTTTTAATTTATAGGAGAAGACCTAGCTTGAACAGGTAAACCCATACACTAAGAACTATTATATATATATATATATATATATCTGGATCTTATATAAGGTAATTAGGTCACATAGAATAGACACTCAAATTAGTTAAAGGAATTTGGTGATAGACCATTGGGTCATGTAGGTTATGTTCATTTTATAAGGACAATATACCCCATAGTAATTTTCCAATATGATAATCTCAATCCAAGGATTTGTTATTTACAAGAGGAGTATATAAACTCAGTGTAATTTTTTATTACTAGATAAAGAACACCCATATATGAAAGCATAAATCAACAGTATTTCATAATATTTATTTTAAAATGGGTATGATGCTCAAATGTATAACATTTCATGTACATGAATCCATATTAATAGTTGGGTTACTAAAGGCTAAATCATAAAATTATAATGATTGATCTTATGGGAAATAGAGAAAATGAGGACTTAATTAACCATTGGTAATTGATAGACTATAACTACATTGGTATGAAATGGTGTATTTCGTTAAGGGGGACTTTTCTCTCAAAAAAAAATACCATATGGGTTACATAGTATATAAAATAACATTTTAATGGTGATAATATATTCCTAGGGTGGTCCTTTCATATCATTCAATCACCGTATTAACAATTGATATGAAATGGGAAATAAATAGTATATTGATAACACCTTGTTATAGATTATAAAATATCAATTATTTCTTACGTTATTTGAAGTATTAGTGGTAACCCAAGGGTTATCTCTAAAGACGAGTTCTTATAACTCTGTTATCAAATTGGTTAAAGAAAAACGCGGTGTTTTAAAATTGCTAGTTTTGAAAACCATGAAAAGTAGTGCAACTATAGATTCAAATTAGAATAATGAAAGTGTGAATAGGTCAGGGTTGGAAATGAAATTGATGATTTATCCTAATCATTAAATTTTTGGATCATATTATTCATAAATGGTAAGTTGGAGGTTCCTCAATCACTTCACCTCTCAACCTTATTTGAATTGTTTTTATGTGGTTTAGCATAATTGGTGTCACTGATTAGGTCTGCCTACCTTCATGTATGATAAATTAAAATAATAAATCACATCTAGCTAGATCAAAAATAACTAATTGGGTGTTATTTTTTTAATATAACCAAGAGTTTCCTCATCTCCTTCCTCATGATCAGTAAATTGTTGTACCCTTCACAACTAAAATTTACATTTTCCATAATATGTAGATTTTAACTGATTGGAAGGAGATTATAGATCATTTAACTATTAAATAACCAATAAATATGATTAAATTAAACATAATATAACATAATTTTAAGAAATTATATTGAATAATGAAAATAGTTTAATGAAAGGATGAGTATTTATTCATTAAATTTTTGAAGAATAAATCACTAAAAAGGGATATTCTTTCATTCCACAATTACTCAAAGCATTACCCATATATTTGGACAGTGAAAAATTATAATGGTAAAGAATAAGTTATTATAGAATTAAAGAAAAATAGAAAATAAAAACTATAGTAGAAAAAATTTGTTGTGGAGAAATCTCCAACCAAGAACTCAATAGATTCCCACCTTTTGTCTTATCATTCTCCATTAGAGCTTTAGTTTATTTATTTTTTGGATGATCAACGCACCATGACATCTATGATTTTTTAATTTTTATATAGATTCCTGCTTACATGGATTAATTTCCAAATGAGATATTATATTCACAGAAAATCCATAACATCCTATATTTTTTCACCATTGAAAAATATTTCATATTATATTCTACATTGTTACCCCTAATGAGTTACATGAATAGTAATTTAGAGTCATGAATCCTAATCTTTAGGTATAGATTATCATTATGAAGACAAGTTACAATCCTTAAAAATACATTTCAGAATCCTCTATCATATTGTTAAGTGTTTATAGTGTTTAGAAATGATTCATGTTGAGGTTAAGATAATGTTTTTTCAGTATTTATTATCATTCATAAATTCACTAGATTCATGCTTATTATTTCTTGATTCATGCCTATAGAGTACTGGATGAAAGTTACATAGAGTCAGGGTTGATGGTTACACAACCCAAATTCATTCTTATAATGTAACATCTTTTCCATCTCTTCAAGATTTCTTTGGGGATGAATATATGACAATTCTCCATGAATCGTCATTTTCATTATCATTTGTTTTTTCAATCATGGCATACAATGTCACATTCAATCATCTAGGCCTTCATAAATGTAATATATAGAGTAATCAGTATAAAACAATTAATTTCTCTCTAATAATAAAATAAATTAATAAAATTCCCAATTTATCTATTTTGAAAAATATTCACACTGTCAAATGATTTGACACATTAATTCAAAAACACATTAGAAATAAATGACTAAATAAATATAAGGTAATGAAATAAATTTAATATCTAAAATATATTCCGAATTTATGGACTATGTAAATTCCCCCACACTTAATCCTTGGGCTCCTAGATAAGTTATCTTTAAAAATATTACCCAAGAAAAATTAAATCAATTTCCAATGTGAGATTTCTTCTTTAATAGCATGTTACTCAAAATTTCTATACCTTTGGAGTGATCTTGATTACATTTCCATCATTAAGTATATTCAATTAATCTCTACTTATTTTATCCACTCATGAAAAAATATAACTAACTTTCTGAGAATCCTTCACTCAACACTCAAGTATGAATTTGATGTAAAGATTTACTCATTATATGTTTTCAAAAGATTCACAATAGGTTTGAAAAATTTTCTCTACCGAATGAGTCATGTATTATATCATATCATGAGTGATTTTTAGGGTTGTTCTAGTGTTTGAGTTTGGTTGGTTCTTGTGAAAAAATTCGAAGTAATATCAAGTGTTTTGGAAATATATTTATGTAAAATGTATGATTTTAAATTTTATTCAATAATATATTCCTATTTAAATGAATATTATTTTTAATTATCTCTACCCATTTTAAATTTAAAGGAACATTCTATACCATCGAAAATTCAGCAGCAGCCAACACAACCTATCTATGTTTCCTTTGGAATGATTTATTATTTTTCATTTATTATTCTTTTGAAATAAGATAGGTTATTTTTATCCGTAATTAGTTGTGTGACATAACTTTCCCAAATTTTGGGAGATATTTTCCTTTATTCCCTTTAGATCTGGTAATTTTAATGCCAATATTAGAAGAAAATTCAAAAATTCTTCTGAATAAAACCTACTAGACACCCTAAGAGATTTTAGTTTTTTCATCACACATTTCATTTCAAATTCAACTTCATTTTTACTCTAAATTCATTTTAGTATTCTTATGCAGTCAACCGTTCAAAATTAATTTTTTATTTCTTCCTACTTTCAACATTTGTGTAATTTTTTCGTCTTAAATTTATATATTAAATTTCTGTACATAATTAAATCTTTTATGAAAATAGAGTAATCCATTAACTTTAATATAATATTATAATTTAATATATAGATTTTAATGGTATCTAATCCATCTTCACATACTTTATAACATGACTTTTTTAATAAATCAATATCAAAAAAGTTGA
Organism: Viscum album; assembly: GCA_963277665.1. Taxonomy (NCBI): domain Eukaryota; kingdom Viridiplantae; phylum Streptophyta; class Magnoliopsida; order Santalales; family Viscaceae; genus Viscum; species Viscum album. The sequence continues at coordinate 2,132,294,078 of OY728120.1, forward strand.
ATCACCACTCACTTTATCTCAAGAAGATTTTGTATAATAGAATATTTCATCTCACATTCTCCTTTCCACCACACTTAAATTAAACTTGGATCATACATAAAATTTTATAGATCAAGGAAAATAGTGATTGTTTTCTTGTTATTTATCTATATAATAATTCCAATAATAGATGTTATGGACAATAGGGGTTAAATGTAAAGGTTCTATAGAAATAAGAGTTCATTGTAAAAAGTAATTTTTAAATTCAAAAGAATTCCTATAGCACCAATGTATCAATAAATTAATTTTTTGTCTATATTATTTACTATTTTTTTATTATTGAAATTATTGGGTCCAAAAAAGAATATAAATGTGGAATATTTCATAATTGGTTTATAAGTATCTTAGTTGAGTTATTAAAATGTTAGACAACATGTCATGGAATGTTATTCAAAAAATAGTAGTCCTTGTATAAAATTACCTTAATTAGAATATGAAAAAAATTTCATGTCAACATTCATATAAGGTTGGTAAATTGGTTAAAAAAAATCTTTAGCATTGGCTTAGAGTAAAAAATTTCTTTATAATGTGGCATTAAATTAGTACATTTTTTAATATCCTTTCTGGGGATTTATTATGTCTTTGCTGACTAAAGATTTTATTAAATGGGAAATTATTAAATATTTTATTAAATATAAAAAAACTATATTCATTTAATATTTTGATTAAAATTATTATTTTGGATGATTAAAAAATAAATTATTTTGTCTAATTTTTATTTCAATTAAGTTCTATACTTTTATTAATTTTTAGTGAAATTTAATTGAAGTTTTATGTGTTCATAATTTTGAGAGTTTTTTTATAAATAGTAAAATTTTCTTTATCTTTATTTTTTTCACTTATTTTTAAGAATAATAATTTCGATGAATTTCATTAAAAAAAATTTACAATTCTTTTGGTGATTTTTTCTGTTTCAAAATTAATTCATTCAAATTATATATCATAAATGTAACATATTTTGTGGTATTCTTTTTATTTAAAAATTTAGTGATTTTTCTATTATTGAATTTTAATTTGAATGGATTCTTTTCACTAGATATTGAATTTTTATTTTTTGGGTAATTATGGACAATCATTTCTGCTAAAATTGGTCAAAGGGTCTATCATTCGTGAATAAGATATCGTCTATAAATTCTTGATTATATGCCATTATCTTATGAATAAAAATACTACACATTTTAATTTTTTTTGAACCCAACATTTATGATGTATCTTCTATGATAATAATATTTTCATGACCCTAAATTCCCAGACCATCTTCCAAGCTAGTGGACTTTTTCTACTAAAATATATCATTTTCTTCTACGAACCTACTTCCCTGTACATTCTTCCATATCAATCCTAGGTGAAAGATATCACATCAGAGATAACCTCACTAGTCACATGAATAAAGTCCAACCACAACCAAAGGAATATGAATCTACCAAGTGTCTAATCGGGAATGAGAATAAAAAAATACAAAGTTACTGCATGAAGACAGATGTGGCCAACCATATATTGACCAGAACGTGACGAAGCTAATCAAACTGATCTTGATCCAAGAACATGAAATACAATCCTAAGTTCAATTATAAGGATTATGAAATTTAAAATATAAATTGAGCTATCTGAATTGATTTAAAAGAGATAGATAAATTGAGACTTGAGCTTTGGTAGAGAAGAGAGGTTCATGACTAAATATAGAAACCATAAGTAGATATATCTTCATGGAAAAACCTAAATAAATAAGAAATGGTAAGATATCTTGGATTTGGGAAGACTATAGAAGAAAAACAAACAAGATTCATGATTATTCGTGAATAAATTTGAGGGAGAAAAAAATTTAGGCTTGAAAATTTCCATTTCAAATCTCAACCATTTGAATAATATCTTATAATGTATAGAAAGTGAGACCTCACCCAAATAAATTTAATGATATTGTTGAGTTTTGGCTAGGTATTAGTTTTTGGAAGTGATAAATATAACCCAGGCTTTCCATAAGTGATGTGAATTTTATGAAACATTTTTAAAACTTTATGTATACAATCATATAGAATAATATGTAAAGAAGTCGTGGGATCGAGTTCAAACTCAAAGGTTGGTCGATTGAAGTCAACAATAGAGGAAGATAAAATATTGAAGAATATTACTTTCTATGATTATGAGACCTATTATACTAGTAAATCAAAACATATGACTAAAATGATACTGATTAACCTGTTTATTAATAAAGACCCTCATGGTCTAATCATGAATATGATGATCCTAATTTAGATTCATGATTTTTGAAGAAAGATGAACAATGAGTCAATGATTCAAGATTGATGTTTTTCCACTATTACTTTTTGGTTATTGTAGGTTCTATATTTGATGATGTTGATGGAGGGAAACCAAAATATTCTCCAATATTGTAGACACTATATAGGAAAGGAATGTACTCAAAATGCTACATTAAATACCATAATGACTTTCAAACCAAGGTGCATCTGAAGCATGAAGAAAATGGGACTCATGAATGTGTAGTTTAAATTGATCAATGAATGATTTTTTCATGAATTAAAGTTTAAATCAATTGACTATATCAAAATACATAATACAATTGAGAAATAAAATTAATTGATCTTGAGTACAACCAAAGTTTTTTCATTCATATATGAGAGGATTTTCTCTTAGTACCGATTGATTTATAATTGAGAATGATTTGTTCATACACTAAATTCAATAAATAAGGAATTTATTATTGAAGCCAAATATTCACCCAAACATATAATATATTATTGTACTTCAATGACAAAAAATGATATGTTTACTCCAAGAAATAATATATAAACATAATCAGATAAATCTTGTGGAAGATCAAATAATTTCATCGGGTAATTTTTTTCAATCATGATTTGAGGTAGAATATTGTTTGGTTTGTTCCAGGTGTAGGTGTTGATGAAGAAGACTCTAGTCATAAGAGTCATCTAATGGTCTGTAATGATTATGGGAACTAATTGTGAAAAAATTGATATATTTCCTCAATGAAACTTGGTTTTCATTGCAACATAGGGCACCAATTGTGTGGATGTAAATGAATTTATCACACTTCTATCACAATTCTTATGGGTTTCTAATGATTAAGAAAATCATGGTTTGGAAATATAAGATAAAATTTAGGGAAAATAAAAACAACAAACAAAGGTAATATATGAAATTATATTTACAAAAATAAATATGAATTATGATCAAAATAATAATTTTAAATGATCCAAATAAATGAAGATATTGGAGAATCTATTGGGAATTCTGTAAATTTGTGATGAAGGAATTTGATTGCAGAATTGAAACTATGAGGGATCTAGTTATTGTAAAGACCCACACCATGGTTTTCTAGAGATGGTGCCTTATATTAATACATTGTAATGATTATAAGAAATTCATATCCCAAATGGAATTAATGTTTTAGTATTATTTTATGTCATGATTCAAACATAAGTTCAACATTACAACTTGAAATGAAATACATAATAGAAATTCCATTGGAAGCATATATGATACCTGGATTATCCCTATAAATAATTCATAATATTAATCTTCACAACCATGGTAAATTAAAACATAAAAAATGGGTGAGCTCGTATTTTCATTAAGGGTATGTAATATAGTGTATGTTACCATAAAAAAATAACACTAAACATGGTGGAAAACTAAAAACACATGCCTTTAAAATTAAACATTAGCATAATATGGATGGAATGAAAGATGATTAAATAATGCCATATAAATGATAACAATATACTAATACAAAACCATTAATATTAAACTAGTTTAATAGTCACATGGTTTATCAATTGAAAATACCATAATTAGGGAATTCATAGTGTCGAACATCTCATACATATTGTCAAGGCCTCCTCGAGGACGTCTAAAATTAATAGTGCAAGGACTCATCCAAAACCCAATTTTATTTTGCCTCATGAGACCTACCAATGCATAGATAGGATATAGAGGTCCAAACATGTCACTTTTTAAGTTCAATACATTAATCATATGAATGGGTATAAATATAAACAACATGAAAAAATGAAATAACATTCCTCAATCTATACACATAAACTGTAACCATTCAAAGTAGTATAGTGAATTGTATCATGATAGAACATCCATAGTCAAACTGATCATAAACCATTTAATACAATATTTTAGATGATAAAAATGGGTTAATAATCTCAAAAATACATAAAATTCAACATAGGTGATTAAATTGACTAAAATACTCTAATAAAATCGTAAAGTAATTTTTCAGAGAAATACACTTTTACATTGAAAAGAATTGTTCTTTTTGAAAAAATCATTTAATAAAACAAGAAATTAACTAAGGTATTTTATCCTTCATAAAATTAATGTTTTTATAAAAATAATGGTTTCTTAAAACATATTATATTGTATACATGAAAATAAGACAAAGTTTGAGAATTTATCGTGAATTATGCTTCCTTTTCAGGAACAATTAATTATGATCTTTATAAAACATTAAATTCTCCATATAATAAATAAGAACTATGATTGGTATTAATATATATAATATTAACACCTAATTTATGAGGATTATATAAGAATAATTATGAATTAAAATGGTATTAATAGAGATAATGAGTAACCGTAATGAAAATGGAGGTTTGGGTTAACAACCCTTACACTTTGTACGAATGTGTTCGACACTTGACCTTATCATCCTGGGTAATCAAATTAAATACATTAATTAACTAATTAAGATCCATATATAAATTTACTTTATCTTTTATAATTTTATTAATTTTATTTATATCCTTGTTGATGAGTTATAATATTTAATATCATCATTCCGAAGTGTTCATTATTTGATTTCATGATCGGTTTTCGTGATTATAACTAATAGAATTCATGTGGAATGGTTATAATTATCAAGAATTGTAATTTCATGTTATTAAACAACATAGAAAATTTTAAATGGATATATAAATAATTTTTTATATATTATGTGGATTAATCATTATATAATAAATTTTGTGATCATCGTTTAGATTATTACAGCGGTTATTGATCAAAACGATCTCATTTTATTTTATCATTTAGTATTATGTAAAAATTATACATTATGAACATAAAAAATGATAAAATTATAAATTTTACAATCTTTATTGACCTTTAAAATGGTTTTAGGAATAACCATGAAGAATAATTTGATGAATGAAACATCGTTATCCACAAAGGTAGTAAATATGCACCTCCCGAATGATGATTTCATTTATAAAATAAAAGAGAGAGAGAGATGGTAGTTTGAGGAAAGATATTACATTAACGTGATATCTTTAAAATATATATATATTATAATAGAGTTATAATTATGATTTAGAAAAATGAGATTTTTATAGGATAATAAATGAAAGGAAATTGAAATGAAAATAAAAGAAAAATGATGTGGATTTAACCTCTTGAATACACCTACTTGAGAATCTCCTTTTATGATGTGGTTTTGGTCATTTAGAAAGGCCAAGATATCATAGAAATGGGGAATGACTAGGTAATTTTATTTTTTAGAACATAGTCAAGTCTCAAATCTTTAGGTCTATGAGAGGAACAAGGGGAGGTGGGTAGTATTTATAGTGGAGGAGAGGATAGTTTTCCATTAATTTAATAATTATTTTATAATTTTAGATCATGAATATGAGTAAAATTGATTCTTATGACTTAAATATTAATAATGTAATCTGATTTCGAACCAATGTCTATTTATATCATCCATGACTCAACCATGATGTAGAAATTCATTTATTTAGCATATTTCGTAAATTATCGAATTTCACTATTTAGCAAAAAATCACGTATTTCAGAAAAATCTCAAAAATTCACCCTAATTTTTTTCTATTTATATAATTAAAAAATTAAATCCATTTTATCAAAATAATTTTCTAAATAATAGAAATTTAATTTTTTATTAAAATATTTATTTACTCAAAAAATACAATATTTAAAATTAAAACTAGTTTTATAACACCCTGAAAAAATAACTAATGACTCGTTAAATTATCCTAATAACATAGGACAAAAAAATTATTTATTTCGTAATGAATTATATGAAAATGAATTTTATTTTAAATAAATTTATTAATTTAAAATTATAGTTATGTATTTATTACTCATAAAAATACCAACACTTAATTATTAATTTTTAAAATATTCACTCTCATTTATACGGTGCCTAAATTTTTTTATACTGACATGGGTGAGGTTAATTCTCCATAGGGTGATATTACTATTCATAAGTGTACATTACTCTTCATAATTGTCAAGTTACTATTCACCAAAAATTTAGGTTGATCATATCAGACTCTAAATATCTTACTGATCACAATTGTTTATGTCCATTTTCTGAAATTCAAAACATAGAGGCAGAAAAATTATGTTTAATGTATGGGTTTAAATAATATTTTTTTTTCATAGAGACTCAATCATTCATGCATTATATTCTATATTAAATTTTTTTTGTAAATCATTTTGGTGTTATATTCTTCCCCCTAAGAAAAAAATCGTCCTCAAAATTTCCAAAATGTTACCTTATAAAAAGATTCAGGTAGGTCTTTATCATATGTTCATTAGTATCCCACATTTCATCTTCAATTTTACGATTCATCCAAAGAAAATTTAACATCATGGCCATCTAATTCCTCAAACCCAGTTCTTTAGTTACCAAAATCTAGATTGGCTCCTAAAAGTAAGATAATTCAGGTTCCAATTCTATACCTTCGTATGTGAGTACTTTTGTTTGGTATGACATGTAATTTCACAACCATGAGACATATAATACATTGGGTACCGTAGAAAGGGTAGGTGACACTTCCAAATGATAATCCACAACTCCAAATATCTCCAAAATTTCCAATGAACCAACATACATGGGGCTCCGTTTCCCTTTCTTCCCAAATCTTATAACCCCCTTATGTAGAGGTACTTTTAAGAAAATGTGATCTCCCACTTGAAATTAAAAATCCTTCTTTAGATTATCATTATAGATATTTTTTCTACATTGGGATTCTTTGAAGTGGGTTTGAATATTCTTTACCTTTGATGATGTTTCCTTCATAATATCTTCTCCAACAAGCTTACTTTCACTAACTTCATCCAAACATGTCAGTGTACGATATCATTTTCTAAACAATGCTTCATATAGTCCCATTTTTATACTTGAATGGAAATTAATATTGAATGAAAACTCCCCTAAATGTTAATACTGATCCCACATACCTTGAATGTAAATCGAACATGATTTTAACATGTATTCTAATGTTAAGATCATCCCTTATAATTTCCTAACAGTTTGATGGTGATAAGTTGTACTCAAACATTCTTTAGTATTCAAATATTTTTGAAGAATTTTCTATAATTTCAATTTGAATAATGTATCCCAATTAGACAAATTTGAGAGAGGTTCTCCATAAAGACTCACAAATTCATTGATATGGAGTCATTTAAGGTGATCCAGTGGAAAATCCTCCCTTATAATAAGGAAATGTGACGATTTCAAAAGTCGATCAAAAATTAACCACACTGCATCATTCTTTCATGGAGTTTTTGGTAATCGAGTGACAAAATCCATGGTGATGTCATCCCATTTCCATGTATGAATAGGTATAGGTTGCTTGATTTTTTTAGGATGTTGTTGTTCGGCATTCACTTGTTGATAGACTAAACACCGTGATCCATAATTAGCAATTTCCCACTCCATGTTGTGCCACTATAAATGTTCCTTCAAATCTCTATATATTTTAGTGCTACCGGGGTATTTAGATAAATTGTAGCTATTGTAATCATCCAATAACTCACTTTATATCTTGGGTATAGAGGGAACACATAACCTCTTTCAAAATTTTATAATTCCATCCTCACACATGAAGTCATACAACTTCACATCATTCACACCTTTAATTTGTCATCATCAGACTGAGATGTTTTAATTCATTCTAATAAAGATGGTTGGGAAACCAATAGAAAAAATTATTATGTTTCTCCATATTTGATAATACCCATATCCATCATTACTGGATCCATGAACAAAGGATCCTTCCCAATTATCATTTTGTTTATAACTCCATGATCATTCATTCTCAATGCATTCACTACCTTATTATCTATTCCTGGGTGGTAGTATATGGAACAATCGTATTCATTGTGTATATCGAGCCATCCACTTTGCCACATGTTGAGTTCTTTCTATGATAATATATATTTTTAGCTCTTATGATATGTATATATCTCACATATTTCTCCATAGGGAGAGTGTCTCTATATATTCAGAGAAAATATCATAACTACTAACTCAATATCATGAGCTGGATAGTTTTGTTCATGAATTTTTAACTGCCTTGATGCATAGTTAGATACTCTATCATTATTTATAGGGACAAAACCAAGTCCTTTATTTGATGCATCCTTATAAATCATAAATCCACCATTTTCAGATGGTAAATTCAAGATCGTATCATTAACTAATCTCCTACTAAATTCTTCAAAACATTCTTCACATTATTTTTTCCATATGTAGTTAACCCCCTTTTGAGTATGTTTGGTCAACGTTTTGGCTAAACATGCAACATTATAAAAGAAACACTAATAATAACCTCTTAAACCAATAAAAATATGTACCTCGGTCATGTTTGTTAGAGTAGGACATTCCTGAACTACATTATTCTTTGTAGGATCAACTATGATTACATCCTTAGAGATAATATGGCCAAGAAAAGAATCTATTTTAAGCTTGAATTCACACATGTTAATCATCCCATATAACTTGTTTCTTCTAATAGTCTTCAGAATAATATGCATGTGATTCTCATTTCTTTCGTAGATTTTAGAGTATACCAATATATCAATAATAAATACCTGGAAAAAGTCATCAAGATATTGTTTGAAAAATCTATTCATTAGATCCCTGAAAAAGAGGGTACATTAGTTAGTCCAAAAGGCACTACTTTAAAATCGTAATTCCCATGCCTAGTTCAAAATATAGTCTTTGGGATATCTTCCATTCTCACACAGGACAGATGATATCCATATCAAAGGTCAATCTTTGAAATATATTGGGCTCCGTGTAGTTGATAAAATAAATCATCAATGTGAGGAAAATGATACTTGTTCTTTATCATAATATAATTGATCTCCTTATAGTCAATGCACAAAATCATTGATCCATCATTCATTTTAACAAAAAGAACATGAGATCCCCATGGATAAAAAACAGAGGGGATAAATCCCTTATCACTCAATTCCTCTCGTTGTTTATTTATCTCTACTAATTCCGCTATGTCCATTCTATAAGCGGTCTTTGATATAGGCCTTTCACTATGTATTAGATTAATTGAAAATTATATTTCTCATTCCAGATGATGTCAAGGTAATTACTTTAGAAATACATCAACAAATTATTTTACAATAGGTACAGCCTCAATTTGAAAACTTCATTCCTTGCCAAAAGATATTGTTGTATCTTCCTCCCTAAGAATTGAAGTTTGTAGAGTTACTGGTGGTGGATCTAGATAAGAATCAAATGATGAGTTTTCCACTCTAAAGATGACGGATTCTATATCATTCTAAAAATTGTAACTTCCTTCTTATTTCGATATATTTTCCCATCATAACTTGAAATACAATTCCTATAAATAATTATATCAAATTCAATCATGTGTATGATGATAAATTTAGAAACTACTGTACTTTAATGTGTCAAAAGGGGATGATCGACATATTTTTATTATAATGATACATATTTAAGTAGTTTAGACTGAAAACTCCTATATTAAGTCAAATTTGAAATGTCAAATTTTCATAGAGAAATTGGATGATATAAAATAATGAAATGATAAATAATCAAACAAATCAGTGGCTATGTTTCAGGAAATTATTAATGTACCTTCCACCACATCATTAGGAATATCAACATCAACTGTTGTGATCGTATAAGCTTGGCCTTTCTCCCATGACCCTCTCTGGGGATTAATTCCTCAACACATAGGAAAATAATTGTCATTATGTCCCATATCTTTACAATTGTTGCATTGCACAATGGTTTCTTCTCTCATTCCATTTATATCTTGAGATTAGTGGCCTATTTATTCAAATTTTTAAAACAACCCTTTTCCATTCAAGCAGAATCTGAGGTATTTATTTCAGCAAGTATCACAGGTTTGAAAACTACCATTTTTATTCTTCCATTTATCCATTATTTCCTCTTACACCCCCCTATTCTCTTACTTTCCATTAATGTCCTTGGACTTAAAAAATTACTTATCTATCTTGATTGCAAATGATATTATATCTTTGTATGATGATAATTTTTGGGAAATTAGTTTCCATCAGAGGAATGGGTTTTAACCATAAAAGAATCAATAAATTATGCTCCATGGATTACCTATGTAGTATGTGGCATGCCATTCTATCCTAGTAAAATTGGATTCATACTTCACAAATTTTTCATCCTATTTTTATTTCAAACTCAAAAATTGCCTCTTCATATTTTCTTCTTATTCTCATGGAAAATATTTTTCAATGAATACTTCTTTAAATACCATCCATTATATTTATTCTATTTCTTAATCCCTCTTCATTTTTTAAATTAATTACCAACACTGATCTTAATCCCCTGAAATATGATAACCTGCCATAAAAACCATCACCCTTTCGTTACATCCCAAAGCGAGAAATATATTCTATAAGGAACTTATCCAATGCTCCACTATGAATGTGTTTGTAGTCCCTATAAATGATGGTGTTTGTTTTATCATAAAGTGGTCTAACTGTTATCATCCATGTTGTGGATCAAGATGCTCCATATGGTTAAGGATCTTATTCAAAACCTGAGTCAGGTTTCCCTATATAGTTATAATTTTCTTAGCACTAGTCTTAGATTTATAACCAACATCATTATTTTTCATAGGAGGAGAATCCCTACATAGGATATGTGCGTTCATTTGATTTACCTTCCTTACACTATGAGCCATTTCTAAATAATAGAATACATTAAATTAGGTTATGAATCATAATGTATAATGTCGATCTATAAAAACACTTAACATAAATTTAAATCTTATCCATGTCTAATTTCATAATCATAATCATGGTTTCATTAAGAATTATTTACATTTAAATAAATCATAATGGATCATAAATAATATTTTAATTACCCTAACCATATCCCTTGTGATTTTCAAACCACGTGCATAGTAAGTCATGTTTCTGTGTACCAGGTTAACCCGAGTCAAGCCTGAAACACCTTGTTGGAGTGTTGACTCCTACGTACATCTCTGTTAGAACCACATCCACTTGTAGTATCCATAAAAGGATTTATTTTCTAGTAATATCAATAAAATATCTTCCTCACCAAAATTATTGAATATTATTGAATTCTTATCCTTAATGTAAAACTTAGGGATTTGTTCCCTAATCTACTTTTAATATATCATGTTTTCAATGTTTTTACTAAACAACATTTGATACCAACTGTAATGACCTAGTCCCTAGTTTCCAAGATCTCATGCCCTATATTAATAAATTTTCATGATTACATGAAAGTAGTATCCCAAAAGAATTAATAGTTTAGTAGTTTTGGAAAACAAGACACAAACATAAGTTCAACATTACATCCTGAAATGGAATACATTATAGAAATTCGGTTAGAAACATCAATGGCTCCAATATTATCCCTCCAAGTCATTCATAATATTAATATTAAAAACCTGGGGAAAATAAAACATAAGAAAGGGGTGAGATCATATGCTCAGTAAGGGTATGTAATATAGAGGGTTTTATCAAATCAATTGACACTAGGCATGGTGAACAACTAAAAACACATACCTTTAAAAATATACTTGAGAATAATATGGTAGGAATGAAATATGATTAAATAATGCCACATAAATGATCATAAGAGAATGAAACGTAACCATTGATATATTAATAGTCAAATAATCACATGGTTTATGAATTCCTAACACCATAATGAGGGAAGTCAAAATACCGGATATTTGAAACATATTGTCAAGGCCTCGGCCATGAAGTCTGAATATACTAGGGTAAGGCCTCGGCCAAAACCCAATTTTATTTTGTCTCATGAATCCTACTTATTCATATTGGAGATATAGAGGGACCCACCAATAACATATTAAGTCCTATTAATTCCTAATATTAAACGGTCTAAACAAAATAAACATGAACATATGTAATAACTTTCCCCAATTTTAAAACATAATCACTAACCATTTTGAGTAGTATGGTGAATGGTATCAAGATAGAACATGCAGTGTATGACTGGTCATAAACCATTTAATAAAATATGGTGGATGATAAAGATAAGAAGATACCCTCAACGAGACATAAAATACAACATAGGTGTTGAAATATAAAAAAGATACTCTAATAAAATCATCGAATAATTTTTTAGAGAAATACACTTTTACTTTGAAAATAAAGAGTTGTTTAGGTGAAAATATTGTCATAAAATTTGAAATAAACTAAGTTTTTTTTCCATGATTAAATGACTGGTTTTATTAAAATAATGATGTCTTAAAATATATTATATATTTTACTTTAAAATGGGCAATAATTTGGAAAGTTCCCTTGAATCGAGCTTGTTTATCAGGAACAATTGAGAACGATGTTTAAAAAACATTTAACTCCCCGTAAAATAAAAAAGGATTATGATTGGCACAGATAAATAGAGCATTAAAAGATAATTTACTAGGAGTATATAATAATAATAATTAATTTAATTTGTATTATGATAGACAAATAGTAACCCATGAGAAAATGGAGGTTCCGGTAGAAAACCCTTACCCAATGTCTGAATGTGTTCTGCACATGACCTTATCATCCTAGATAATCAAATTAAATCAATTAATTAAATAATTCAGAAAATTTTCGAAACTTATTTTATATATTATAATTTTATTACGTTCATTATTAACTTTTTTTTTGAGTTTTAAGATTGAATAATGTCATTCCGAATTGTTCATTATTTGATATCATGATCTGTTCGCTTGAATATAAGTAATGGAATTCATGAGGAATGGATAATTATCCGTAATTGTTAAATCATGTTATTAATGAAAATATATTAGTGTAATTTTTTTATCTATCATTTAGTTATATATTATGAGGAAGAATCATTATATAATACATTTATTGATAATCGTTTAAATTATTACGGTGGTTGTTGATCATAACCAACTCAGTTCATTTTATAGTTTAGTATTATGTAAATATGTTAATTAAATAACATATAAAGGGTTATATTATAAATTATAAAATATATACCATCCATTAAAATGGTTTCTTGAATATCCTTGAATAATAATTTGAATAATGAAACTCTGTCGTCCAATAATGTAGTAAATCGACACCTCTTAGATGATGATTTCATTTATAAAATAAAAGAGAGAGAGAGATGGTAGTATTTTTTAGGATATTAAATTAACATAATATCATTCCAGTATATAGATTATAATGTATTTTTCAGGATCATTTGTAAATAAGAGGGGAGTAAAGGACAACAATTGAATGGAAATTGAAATAAAAAAAATAAAAAGTAAGTGCATTTTACCTATTGAATACACCTCCTCGGGAGTTTCTTTAAGGGAAGGGGTTTTGGTATTTTGGAAGACCAAGATATTATACAAAATGGGATGAACTAAGGAAGATTAGTTGGGTGAACTTAGGTAAGGATAACTTATTGAGAGGTGTGAGAGGAATAGTGGTGAGGTGTAGTATTTATTATGGCAAAGAGTGTGGTTTTCCATTATTGTAATCATTATTCTATTATTTTGGATCAAGAATATGAATGGTCTTGATTCATGTGTCCTAAAATAGTAATAAGTACATTTAATTGCGAAAAAATGTCCATTTACATTAACCATGTCACAATCATGATGCATAAATTCATTTATTTAGCATATTTCATAAATTTTCAAATTTCACTATTCACAAAAATTCAAGTATTTCAGAAAAATACCAAAATTTATCACTAAAAATGTCACAAAATGTAGAATTAAAAAATGGACACTATTTTATCAAAATAATTTTCTAAATATGAGAAATTAAATATTTAATTCAAATAATCATTTACTTGAAAATTATTGTTTTAAAAATTTAAACTTGTTTTACAACAACCTGAAAATTAACTAATGTCGAATTAAATTATCATAAAATCCTAGGAAAACACAAATATTTATTTAATAATATATTTTATTAAAATTAATGTTATTTTATATTCAATAATTAAATTAAAATTGTAGTTAAATATTTATTAGTCGCAAAAATACCAATTCTTAATTATTAATGTTTATAATATTCACTCTCATTTATAAGATGCATAAATTTTATTTATACATACATGGGTGAGGTTACTATTCATATGGGTATTATTAATATTCATAAGGGTAGATTACTATTCTTAGGTGTCCATTTTTTAAAATTCAAAACACCTTGGTTGGAAAATTATGTTTAACAGCTAGGTTATAATAACAAAGTGTTGTTTCAGTGAGACACGTGGTTTCATGAAATTCATTCTTTATTATGTTTATCAACAAATCCTTAGGGTTTCCATGTTATGAGTGGCACATGGTTTTCAATTATTGGAAGAAAATTAATTATTTTATGATTTCGATGATAGATAGTTGTCATATTTAGGAAACTAGTGTCCTTCTTGGTCACATGAAAGGGGACTGAGGATGATAGTTCAACCTAAGGTTGAATATGAGTTGGGGTGTCTATTTAAGTTAAAATTATGGTTATTTGAGGTTGTAAATTCAAATGAGTCAAATTAAAATAGAGGAATATTATTGATAACTTATGGGATAATAGAGTGATCTAGGGTTCTTCACTGAAGGAGATGTTGACATAATGAATTGGGAACCATGATTAAAGAAATTTTTAAAAAAAAGATGTCTATATTTATAGATCCAAGACTAGATTGTGGGATATGTGTGATGGATGATTATTTGAAGATGTTGGAATTTATGGTTTCTATGCAGCTTGTTTTTACTTTTTAAACCCAATGGTTAAAAACATTCTACGTAGGAAGAATATTCCATTGGTTGTGATCAAGGACAAGGAAAATATAACCTGGATCTCACTACATAAGGACTAAAGTTTAGATTACTATGTGAGACCAAATATACCTCATGCCCAAAAGAATGAATTTAAATTTTTTGTGTGCCCTAAATTTAGAAACTAGGAAATGTAATCCTAGAAGAGGAAGAAATTAGTGGAGCTTATTTCCTAATTAGAGAATCCCCAATCAAACTTATATTTTCCCCTCATTCTTGCAGATGGGATGAATTTTAGAAGAATATCCCTTGTGAATATCACTTATGTAATAAAAAACATTTGAATTTCCATGTTGATACCATATAGGATTTCAGTCATAGTCACTACATGGTATGTAAAATTAGAGGGGAAGTGCATATTTTTATATGATCTTTTCTATTCTCACAAGAACATTACCTGATACTGATGAGGAACACCTCAAAATATGCCTCATTGATGTTTTTCATCCTATTGTTTATTATATAACCATTTTTATATCTCATTTTTTTAATAAGGGTAGGGGTTAATATCTATAACTTGAAATTCCAAAGAAGGGGAAGAATCCTATGGTTCCAGATTCGTAGAACCTAAATCTAATCCTCTACTTATTCCTCATTCTCTCATAGGGAAATTCTATTATCAATTGTAAATAAATGTGTTGTAATGTTCTTCCCTATCCGGGTGTTGTGATCTTAAACCAAGAGAAATAGATACCTAATTTAAAATCTATAACTATGGTTTGATTGTCTAATTGATATTGGCTATTTGAACCTTATGTTTCTCATCATCTTCTTCCTTTATCATGGAAGATTGTGATGGTGTAAGTGGTGATGCGATTTCATAAACACCCCAAGGAAGTGTTTGTTATCCAATTTGCTTCATATTTTCCACCTTAATTTTTTTTACTCTATCAAGTTTCTTGGAGAGGATGTTTTATTGATGTTATCATAAGGATCACTTTAATGAGTAAGAGTTTCTTATAATATGATGTTTGATTGGGTGATTCTTTCACTTTTGGGATATCTCGCAGGCACTAAAATTGTTTTTTCAATTATGTTCACTATTATAGCTGAGAGAGGTGTGACTCTCAAGAAATTAAGAATGAAAATATTTAATTTTAGTTTCATTGGTTTTTTACTTCACTGTAAATATGATAAGTAGTTGAGTTGTGTATTGACATAGATCAGGACTTGTTCTCACTATCTTTATTCTCCTATTTGTTATTACTGTTACCTTCTTCATATTATTCTCTTTTTACACCTTCCTTATTCTATTTCAATTGTTTTTTTCTCGTGATTATTTTATTAAATTCTTTCAAATATTTTAAATTAAATAATACATTAGTAATATCACTAGGATTAGAAACACTACTTATTTGATAGAGACCCATGGTTTAACTATTGTGTGATATTTAAGAAGATTATAAATGTTTGTTTGACCACCCATTATGGTGTGGATGTCATCATATTTTCATATCATTTTTGGGAAGAAATTATTAATTAATTGTTTTTTTTATTTTCATTATTTATTATTTTACTAATTTCAATAGTGATGGACTTACAAATTATTGAATCTATGTCACTATCAAAAAATCATAGGCGTGAGCACTTATTCAAGCATTAGAAGATGTGGTGAACATAAAATTTATGGAAATGGTTTAGTTACATAATATTAATAACCTATATAATATTATGTGATTAATGAACATCCTTAAAGTTTCATACTCAACCCACAAGGACTATAATAAAGGAGGAGATCCTTAGTAATTTTTTTAGATGACACTGAAGAAGAAACTGATGAATATCTAAAGCTTCCAACATTTGAACATGTAGTTCCCAAAAATGAAAATATAAAACTAAAATATCAAAATTTTGGGTTTCATTTTATGGGATTCCATGTGTATGGACCTATTTCAATTTAACATGATGTATTAATTTTTGAAGATCAAATGATTTATACTTCTGATTGGAATGATTTATCAAACATTAATGTCTCTAATGATTTTATTAGTGCTTGAAAAAATTAACCATGTTCAATAAAACTTCTATTAACCGTTATGAAAAAAATAAAAAAAATTTAATTTTAGATGTGGTTAGAGGTGGATGACTACCTAACTCCAGACCATGACATACTCCCGGGGGAATTTCTTCCTCTTAAAGAACAACTGGATGAACAGTTTCGTAGAGATTACTACTTAATGTAAAATGTATGTTTTCATTTAATATTTTTTTCTATTGAGGATAATTTTAATATTGTTTTTTATAAAATAGATGATCCTTGTGGTCTCTTGGATATCCATGATGGAACTAAACCATCATTAGATATTTGGATTTTTAAATTCTAGGTTGATGAAGAAATTTCAATATTGGGAGCTATTGTTGAATAAGTGGAGGTGTAGTTATCATTCAGGGGTAACAAATAGGATTCTAAAACATTTTTTGTTTTATAGGATAATTTCAAGATTGGATTAATCTAGATATTATGTTACATTAATG
The DNA here is from genome assembly GCA_963277665.1 of Viscum album. Classification (NCBI taxonomy): domain Eukaryota; kingdom Viridiplantae; phylum Streptophyta; class Magnoliopsida; order Santalales; family Viscaceae; genus Viscum; species Viscum album. The sequence continues at coordinate 2,132,311,687 of OY728120.1, forward strand.
AGTTGAATTCACATAACCTTTCAAACCATTTCTCAAAATGAATAAGAGGGTATGTGAAACAAAATTATATTCTTACCTCTATCACTCCAAATGATACTAATTTCCATGGAGTGGGAAAGGTTTTAAGACGTATAAGGGGTAATAAAAAATTAAAAAGTATTAAATATTGTAATAATATAATATAGGGGTTCTTAAGACAAAATCCACATCTTCTATTGGATTAGGGTTGATCCAAGTAATATATGATTGTCTAAAATCCAAATACAACACTCTTTTGGGGTTATCCCAATATTATATTGTCTTTTATAATCTTTAATAGTTCCATTTTAATATTAATTATTTATATAGAAACCCATAATTTTCATAAATATATATTACATATTATTAAATGAATATTCATTAAATAACATAAAAATCCATTCTATAATTATATAGATTTTCTAACATTGGAATCTTGGATACACAAACAACTAGTTCATAACTGAACTACATAATATCGCACTAAGTTCTTCAAAACAATCACCCTTATTATACGTATCATACATAAAATATTTCTTTATAATGTGGGGAAAAGGAAATATAATAAAGGGTGAGATCAGATGATCAATAGTGGTAAAAAGGGATTTATCAAAGGTCACTTACACATAACATGAGCATAAAGTTATGAGAACAAAATAAAAACATTTCAAAACCATACCCATCATATTATAGAACAAAATCAAGAGTCATGGAATAAAACATGGCAATTAATAACACATGAATAATAAAGGATCAAAGGACATGAGTCAAGAGATCATAACATTATCATAACATATGGATTTTTGAAATGAAAATAATCATAGAAATTAATATCCATGGTATTCAAGGATTACATCCATGACTACTATTATTGATTAGGTTCACTCCCCAAACCATCATAGTAGTCAGTTTCACTCCCAAGACTATCATAATGTGTAGATTCCCAGGCTGAGCTTGCTTTACTCCCCATTATATTCCTATTTATCTAATGAGATATCCATCTTTAGCCAAAGGAATGGAGGGACATGTTAGGACCAAAAGGGGCCTAGATACCCTGATAGGGGTGAATCTGGGTATGGATATTCTATTAAAAAAATCGTCATGCCCCATTGGATCTTGACCTATATATTACAAGGGTAACATAGTTTTCTCTTATGTGGTTAACGTTTATCTTGTTGTTTCCTTATTTATCTGATAATGATTCTTTGGACGCAATGTAGAGAATCTAGCAGGAAGACATAGATATTTTTACTTGGTTCACCCTCACTGGGCTACACCCAAGGATCATACAATGGTGATATGATGTTGTACCAAATCCACTAATGTTCACATCCAATTTACAATGTTCGGGCTAGATCACTTCTATGCCTAGGCTCACTTCCATTAAAGAGATTAGGGTCAGCTCACTACTTTCCTAAGGGTCACTCCTTATGTATCTCCATCTGGATCACTACCGGTGGAGAGGATCGTCTTCTTCCTCTTCCTTTTCTCACTGCTCTAGAAAATATCCACTCGTAGTTTATGGAAATGTAGGTCTCTTTATTATCACAAATGAGTGCATCTTCCTCTATAAATAGATCCTTATTGAAGTTCCAATTTAATCCATTGATGAAAACAACTTTACCATGGATGTACCAGGAAATCATCCAACCTTCTCCCAACCATAGAAGGACTAGTGTGCTTCTCTATACCTGACGCACAAGTGTCACCACACGACTTGCACAACACTCCCTTCTTCAACTCAAAACTTGGTCGACTCGCACCCTTTTACGCCCAAATCAATAATCGTGCACAACTTTCAACTGGCGTGCTTCTCCAAGAATAGCATGCAAGTGTTACCAATCTACTTGCATGACACTCCCTTCTCAAACTACGAACTTGGGCAGCTCAATCCCTTTTACTCCCAAACCAGTATTTTCGCACAACTTCTGAATAACCTTATACATACGCACTCACACCACCACTTGCGTGCCCAAATCACCTATGTGACTGGATATATAATTCTCTCTAAGTGTTGAACTATTCCCATAAAAAGGATGGGTGGACCACTATTTATAGGAATTTTTTACACCCTGAGTACTGGCTTGCAAGTCTCCTCCTGACACGCAAGTCCAGCCACCCTATTCTCGGTCTCCCAAGTCACCTTGTGTGACCTAATCCAAACGTGGGTGCTCCTCTACCCATTTACATATTTTTATTTTCTGATCATGAAATATATATGACACTAATGTTTTCAAGCCTCCAATACATCGACGCACATGCCCTTTTTCTGAAAACACTTTTCTCTATTTGACAATTTTGAGACCCAAAAATTTGGAAAACATTCGAAAACAACACCACATTCTTTCTACCCTTTTTGTACCACCTCTAGATCATCCATTCCTTTGTCGAGAATCTTCAGTCTATCATGTATTTTTGACAACATCCCTTGAACTTTACAACTCACAATGTAATCCCCCTTTTTCAACAAATTTGTACATCATGGACTTCTTTGTTAACAAACACAACAGCAAGTCCTACTTTTTCAACAAACAAAATCACCTCAAAAATGCTTCAATGATATCTTGAGATATTTTTCCCAACAGGATATATAATTCTGGTCCCACCCATCATATAATAAAAACCATACATATGTGTTCCACATGATCAAAAAACATTTATCATATCATAACCCATGAAAATAAATAGGTTTTATAAATATATTGTCATCATAATATTAAACCATCAATATAAAGAATAAGGGTAGTAATATTTGTTCATATCCCTATTAAATTATAATTAACATCCAATGATGTCATCTTAAATGAAAATTTCTCTAAAATGTCACTCGAAAAATTTATTTAGGAAAAAATCCTTTTCACTTTTAAATCACTTATTTAAAATATAAAAATTTTCCCAATATTAAGGAAAAGTTTTCATGAAAAAGGACCTTGTATACGTGTAAGGGAATCTTAAAATCATCTATTTTCATTACAATATGAAATTATGTGCATGTAATATATGATAAAATAAAACATTACTTTCACACTTTTATAAAAAACAAAATGGTACTACATTAAAGAAATGTCGTTAATATTCCATTTAAATTTTTTATAAAAAAATCAATAATATGTAAAATTTAATTTAATAAATCAATGAATAATAATAAAAAATATTCTTTAGAACATTTTTAAAATACATGAATATTGATGAAAAATGGTTTTTGTCGGAGAAAGAAATAAAATTGGATTTCATTAAAAAAAAGATTATTTTGGTCCCATGAGTTCATAAAGATAGGAAAATGAATTGAAAACAAGTCATTTCCATAAATAAATATATTTTGTGAAACTTAATGAGTCTCATTATAGGTATATCATTAAATTTCATCATCATAAACATAATCATAAACAATCCCAATGAACAATGATATTGTATCATAAAACTGTTACTGCTAAGGTAACATTAAATTATAAGCCCCATGAAAGAAAAAACCTTATATATATATACTACAATTTCCATTACTAAAATAATAAAATTATTTCATGTTTAGTATATACACCACAAAAAAAATTATTGGATAATATGGCATGTATCCAATTGAAGTAAAATTGAGATGAAAATCCATTACCTTGTGTTCCACATTATTTGAAATCACTATACACTCCTATATATTAAATATAAATTTCTTATAATTATTTTAGAAAATAATTTACATACTTATTATATCATAATTTATCCACTTATAATATTTCAAAAACCATTTATTTGTAATTATTTATTATAATATTTTTTTCCGTGTACTAACTATTTAATTTCCAATGAGTGTTTAATTTGGTAATTTTTTCATGTACATTGATCATGCTTACATAATCTAGAAAACTATAATCATGATATAAATATAATATATATTAATTATATTTATATTTATATTTATCCAAAAAGGATAGATACAAAAAAAAATTACACCATTTATTGAGATAGTGAGTCATTCGTACGTAAAAAAATTGTTTTCACTTTTCAAGGGATGGAATGAAAGAGAAATAGATATTAATTCACATTTTAAAATAATTATTGTATAATATATATCATATATGTTCATTAAATATATTATTATTAACCTCCATGTAAAGTGGAAATGAAAAATGAATCACATCACTTCGTCAAGGCAGTTGTCCACACATATGCACGAGTGACGTAAATGTTTTGTATCAAAATGTGAGATATGAAGGTAAATCAGATATTATAGTTATAATAGTATTATTATTTCATAAATTTCAATTATTTACTTCAAATAAATCTTTATAACCAGCTTTGGGAGGTCGTGAGGCGAAAATTTCATTCGTTCATCGATTAGTAGTTTGTCATACACATGAATGAATGTTTTATTTACCATTTGAAGGAGGAGGAGATAAATATAGGATATGTCATTAAAGATAACATCTAAAAATATTTAATATAAATTTTTTATTTTTTCATCTCAAATTTAATGAAAATACCAACATCAGACCAAGGCCGTAGATGAACTTCTATTTCCCAAACAGAAAATTAATTCCAATAAAATACATGGATTTAAACGTTCTCAGCCAATGAAGATGGTGGATATTCAACTGGGATTTCTGTCATTTTATGATGATTTAATTTGATTGGTGCATTGAAACTAGGTGGGAATGTGTTATGGAAAACATGTGGGTTTTTAATTCAAGAAAGAAGAATAAAATGCTTTGTGATGCTAACAACTGATGGAGGCATGATTGAGAAAACTGGTAACTATCTGGGCCATGTTCATGAAGAATATGCCAACGAATTCAACACAGGATTGAAGATGTGGGGTGCCAACTTATGTTGAAATTATAGCTGGTTGCAGTCATATATTCAGATGAATGAGATTCTAAGGGAGGTATAATCTTGATATCCTGTTGAATGAGTGAGTGGGCTAAGGATTTTCCTCAATGTAGATGCTAAAAAAACGAATTATTCACTATTTTTGATTAAATTTTCAACAAAATGAATATGGTACTTAAGAATCCAAGATCAGATTCATGGGTATGTGTGATGGATGATGATTTGACGACGTTAGACCTTTTTTATAATAAGTACATTTTTGGTGATGAAACTCAATGGACAAAGACATTCTATGCATGAAATGCATTTGGTTGACTAGTATCAAGGCCATGGAAAATCAAATTTGGGTCATACATTACAAATATACTAAATTGGATCAATGTGAGTACCCAAAGCTTCCTCTAATACAGAAGAATGGATTTAAATTTCATGTGATCCATGAAATTCCAAAACTAGGATATTGAATCAAGGAAGAGTAAGTAGGGAGTGAACCTTTTTTCCTAATCAAATAAGCTCCACTAAAAGTCAACTTTTCGCAATATTCTTATGGTTTTTATGAATTAGGAATGAAGATCCCATGTGATTTTCATGTCAACAATCATGGCCCTTGGACATTCCACATGTAAGCCATCCATGATTGCAATCTTAGAACACAAATTTTATTAGCATTTTTTATGTTAAGTTATTTTTCTTATGATCCTATACATGAACAAGAGATTATAATTTATTATATAATAACAAAACAACATCTTTTAAATACAAGTTAATGTATAGATTTTACTAATTTAGTTCAAGGAGCATTTACTCTTCAATATAAACCATTTTCAAGAAATATAACTAGGAATAGAATTTTACAACAAATTTAACAATATTAAGTCAGATATTTAAAATATTTTTAAAGCTTTAAAGGGAATTGATTGTTTAGATTATAATTTATTGACTTCTAATAAACGTATGTAATATTATTTAATTACTTCCCATTGAATTGATAATGATTGGAAATTATATAAGAATATTATTTCATTCAAATTAGTTAAACTACCATATAATGGTCATTCACTTGGAGTTGCATTAAGAGATCATATTTCAAAATGGGGTTTAAAGAATAAATTATTTACAATTACTATATATAATTCATCATATTATAATAATAGAATGACATATATTACAGCTATATTACAATTATCATGTGATGGAAAACATTATAAGTCATATGTACGCATGAACATTGTTTTCACTTTTAGAATGATGGATTGAAAGAATGTTAAATATTAATTAAACTTTATAAAATCATTTTTATGTAATATATATCATATATTTTCATTAAAAATGTCTTTATTATCATCCATGTAATGTTTAAATAAAAAATGAATCACATCGCTTCACAGAGGTGGTGGTCCACAAGTACGGACGAGCGAGGTTACCATTTTCCAACAGATTGGAAGTTAAGAAGGAATATGTGATATTATAATTAAATAATTTTAAATATTTAATAAATATATTATATATACTTTAAATCCACCATAATATCCACTCATGATTGGTGGTGGTGGAAAACAAATTACATCAATTTGTGTGGCAGTATACGTTTGTACATACAAATGACATTTTCGTTTCCCATTTGATGGAAGAGTTGATAGATATAATTTATTAAATTAAATAATAATTTCTTTTTATATTAATGATACTTGTTTTATTATTTCATCATGGTTTAAGAATTTTTCTTTATGTTCAAGAAGATATAAAATGAAAAATCATGGTTTAGAATAATATATCTTCTTCAGAAATCCTATTTAGGTTTATACCTAATGCCTTCCTAGGATGGTTCTCTAATAAAATAAAGGACTATAGTTCATGTTGAGGGATGTAAGGAAGGTATTTTGGAAGGTATTGTCTAATAATAAGGCTATTTAAGTGTGGAGTTGAGAGGAGGGGGTGTCCTTTTATAAGTGGGGGAGAAAACACCAATGGAATTGTTTTAAAGAATAAAATATATTAATATATTATTCACCGAAAATAGGTCCAAAAGAGACAATTTAAAAATAATAGATATTATAGGAACAAAAATATCAAAATATAATATAATTTATACATTTTTTAGGTTATTTCCACCCATACCATTTGTGTTTAACATAAGGGTGTAATTATGCCCCGATGGCTCGAAAGCATGACCGACCCTACTCGAAATCCCGACCTGCCGGACCTGGAAAATCCCACATTGGGCCAGACAAGGTTAAGGCTGATGGTTTTTCGGGTTGATTCTAGGCTCATCAAAGGGTTACCATAGGTGAGGCTAGGCCAACCATTAAAATCTCAGTCGGTATGAGGCTCGACAAGTCAAATTTTGCTTCTCTAAAAAATTATTAGGGAAACAGCTAGTAGGGATACTTGAACCTCCTTCCACGCACTTCCAAGGTTGTTCCTGGACCAACATGTCTAGGTAGTGTTCCTAAATGAAAATTGTTGGAATATATATATATATATATATATATTTGAATATATATATATATTAATATATATCTGAATATATAAATATATATGCTTATCTAAATATATAAATTTATTTATTTATTTAAGTATATATATTTATATTTTTAGATATATAATTATATTTATAGTTATATATGGAATCAAATATGATAATAAAAAACCCACTCCCTTGGAACATGCAGCACACATAAAAAACCACATGCTCCCCCCCTCCCATAGAACTTTCCCCATGCATGTCCCTCCTTAAACAATTCACTCTCATATTAAAACCCCACATGCCATGATGGTCCCCCTCCCCTTCACCTAGAACAACATACCCTCCGCCTTCTATCGATTCCACACACCACCCCTCCCCCAGATATTTTTTTAAAAATTTAAAAAATACATGTAAAATCTAAAAAATCTACCCCCAGCTTTGGGCCTTGGATTGTGTATGGCATTACCTCAATGATAAAAAAAGTCAAATAGTTATATAATAATTTGAGAATATCAATTACTGGAAAAATATATCATATATTTTCATTAAAAATGTCTTTATTCTCGTCCATGTAAATTGGAAACCAAAAAAATGAATTGCATCGCTTCATGGAGGTGGTAGTCCACAAGTACACATGAGCGAGGTTATCACACTCCCAAAAATTTGAAGATAAGAAGGTATATGTGATATTATAAATACAGAAGTATAATTTTTTCATAATTTTTTTATATATACATTAAATCCATCATTATATCTAGTATTGAGTGGTGGTGAGGGAAAAATTACATTAATTCCTGAGGCGGTAGTCTTCTGTACACACAAATGACGTTTTCGTTTTCCATTTGATGGAAGAGGAGATAGATATAAGTTATTAAATTAACAAAATAATATAATGTTGTATTAAATATACTAGTATTATTTTTTCATAATGTTTCATTATGATTTTATGGATTTAGAATAAGAAATATAATGAAAAATCATGGATTAAAATTATACCTCTTATTCAGAAAGCCTCTTTAGGTTTATACCTAAAGCCCTCCTAGGATGGTTTTATAATTAAACCAAGGAATATAAGTCATGGATAGGGATGTAAGGAAAGTATTTTGGTTATAATTGGATGATAAAAAAGGAAATTGAATTATGTAATTGTTAGGATAGGGGTTGTCTTTTTATAAGTGAGGGAGAAGATGCACTAGGAGTTTTTTGAAAGAATAAAATATATTAATACCTTTTTCACAAAAAATAGCTTCAAAATAGACCATTTCTAAATATTAGATAATATATATTAAAAATATGGAAATATAATATAATTTTTAATTTTTTTGGTCATTCCATCTCATATCATCTATATATAACCAAATTGAATAATTATGGCACAATGGCCCAAAATCCAGACCGGCCCAGATCAAAAGCTTGTTCAGACTGGTGTGGAAAAGCTCAAGTTGGGCTGGGCCAAAATCAGGACAATGGATTGTTGGGCTTAGCCTAGGCCCATTAAAGGAGGGCTACGAGCTAGGCCGGGCCGGCCCATAAAATCCCATTCCATATGAGGCTCGGCCCATAAAAAGCCTATCTCTTCTAAAAAATTATTAGGGACACTGCTGGTAGTGAGACTTGAACCTCTTACCATACGCATCCAAGTCTAGGCCTAAATGAAAACTATCAGAATATATATTGATATCTATATATATCTATATATATATACACATATCAATATATAAATATTTTTATTTATTTATGTATGAATATATATTTATATCAATATTTATATATATATATATAAATAAATATGTTAATAAAAAACCCACTCCCTTGGAACTTGCAGCACAAAAAAGAACCTGAATACTCCTCTGCCCTCCCTTGGAAACTGCACCATACATTCCCCTCCTTAAAAAATTTACATTCATGCTAAAAACACACATTCCATGATTCCCCCTCCCCTTTGGAAACTGAAACATCCCCCCTTCTACTGGTGCAACACCCCCCCTCACCCACATATTTTTTTAAACAGCCAAAAAATGCATGTTAAATAAAAAAATACACCCCTAGAATTAGACCTTGGATCGTGCCTGGTCCCTCCCTCAATGATCAAAAAATAGTCAAACAGTCATATGACAGTTTTCAAATATTAATGGGTATAAATATATATCAAATATTTTCCTTTGAAATATCTTTATTATCATCCATGTAAAATAGAAATAAAAAAATGAATCACATCGCTTCATGGAGGTTGCAGTCCCCAAGTATGCAAGTGTGAGGTTACATAATAAAGTAATTACACTTTATATGGATAATTCATTTTATTATAATATCATAATGACATATCATACATCTATATTAAAATAACCAGGTGATTGAAAAGATGGTAATCCATATGTACACATGAATTATGTTTTCACATTTAGATGGATTGAATAAAAGAAAGTTAAATATTAACTAAACATTATATAATCATTGTTATATCATATAAATCCTATATTTTCATTAAAAATATTATTATTAACATCGATGTGAGGCATAAATAAAAAATTAATCACATCGCTTCGTGGAGGCGGTTGTCCACAAGTACTCATGAGAAAGGTTATCGTTTTCCAAAAAATTGGAGGTAAGAAGGTATATGTGATATTATAATTACAGAAGTGTAATTAATTCATTAATATATTATATATACTTTAATTACATCATTATATCTAGTCATTAGTGGTAATAATGGGAAACAAATTACAGCAATTCGTGAGGTGGTAGTCTTCTGTACACACAAATGAAGGTTTTATTTCTCATTTAATGGAAGAGGAGATACATTTAAGTTATTTCATTGAAAAATTAATATCTTATTATAATAATGATATTAGTTTTAATATTTCAACATGGTTCAGGAATATTTTAAAAATGTAAAATAAGAAATAAATGGAAAACCAATGGTTTATAATTATACCACTTCTTCGGAATGCGTCTTTATATTTATACCTAAATACTTACTATGATGGTTTTATAATAAAACCAAGGACTATAGGTCATGGGGAGGGATGTAAGGAATTTATTTTCATAGGGATTGGCTGATAGAAAAGGCCATTGAAGTGTGGAGATAATAGGAGAGGTAATTTCATTTTATAATTGTGGGAGAATACACACTTGGATTTTTTTCAAAATAATAAAATATATTAATATATTATTCACACAAATTAGCTCCAAAATAGACAATTTTCATATATTAGATAATATAGGCTCAAAATATGGAAAGATAATATAATTTAGACAAGTTTTTAAGTCATTTTATCCCATATAATTATTATACCATATATATGATATATTTTCATTAAAAATATATTTATTATTATCCATGTAAAGCATAAATAAAAAATTGAATATCATCACTTCGTGGAGGTAGTAGTCTATATGTACTCACAAGTGTGGTTATAATTTTCCTAGTAATTAAAAGATAATATAGGATATGTGATGTTATAATTTCAAAAGTATAATTTTTTCATAAATATATTATATATACATTAAATCCTTCATTATATCCAATCATGTGTGGTGGAAATGGAAAACAAATTACATCAATTCGTCTGTCAGTAGTCTTCATTACACCCAATTGAAGGTTTTGTTTCCCATTTGATAGAAGACGAGATAGATATAAGTTATTCCAATATCAAAATAATATATTATTATATTAAAGATACTTGTTTTATTAATTAATCATAGTTCAAGAATATTTTAAGGATTTAGAATAATAAATAAAATGAAAAGGCATGGTTTAGAATTATGCCTCTTCTTCAGAAAGCCTCTATAGCATTATACCTAAAGCCTTCTTAGGATTGGTTTCTAAAAAAACCAGAACTATAGATCATGGGAAGGGATGTAAAGAATGAATTTTGGAAGGGATTGGCTGATACAAAAGGCTATTGAAGTCCGGAGCTGAGATAAGAGTGGGTGTCCTTTTATTAGTTAGGGAGTGGATGAACTTGAAATTTTCTAAAATAATAAAATATATTAATGTATTATTCACACAAAATAGCTCCAAAATGACCCATTTCCTAATATTAGATAATATAAGATAGAAATATGGAAAGATAATATAATTTATACATGTTTTAGGTCATTTAATATCATATCATTTAAGTTTAACCTAATTGTTTAATTATGGCCTGAAAATCTGAAAGACCGACTGGCCCAGCTCGAAACCCCGACTGTCTAGGTCGAGAAATTCCCGAGTCGGTTCAGGACAAGATTAGGATGATGGTTTGTCGGGCCAGTCCTAGGATCATCAAAGAAGGCCCATGGGCTGAGTTAGTTTTCCCATTAATTCTCACCTCATTTGAGGCACGTTAAGTAAAATAATGCATTCTCTAAAAAAGTATAAGGGAAACATCTTGTATTAAGACTTGAACCTCTTACCATGTGCTTCCATTGATTCTCCTGGACCAACTGGTCCGGGAGGCACACTGAAATGAAAATTTCCAATATATATATATATATATATATATGTATATTTATTAATTAATTTTTTTATTTATGTATATATATTTACATTTATATTTTTAGTTATATATATATATATATATTAATAAAAACCTCCTCTTGTGGACGTTGAAACACAAAAGAACCCAGCATGCTCCCCCACATCCATTGTAACTTTCACCATGCATTCCCCTCTTTAAAAAAAATCACCTTCTTATTAAAAACTCACATGGAATGATTCCCCCACTCCCCTTTCCTGAATACAGCATGCCCCCCTCCACCGGTGCAGAACACCCCTCCCACCACATTTTTTTAAACGGTCAAAAATTGCATGTTAAATAAAAAAATACACTCCCTACATTGGACCTGGGACCATGTGTAGCCCCTCCCTCCAATATAATAAAACAGTCATACATTATACGACCATTTGAGAAGATTAATGGGTGTAAAAATATATCATATATTTTCATTAAAAATATCATCATTTCCATTCATGTAAAGAAGAAATAACATAATGAATCACATCATTTCATGGAGGAGGTAGTCTACAAGTACACACAAGCGAGGTTATCATTTTTCCAACTTATTAGAAGGTAAGAAGGTAAATGTGATATTATAAATTAAAAAAATATAATTATGTCATAAATATATTATATATACTTTAAATTCATCACTATATCCAATCATGAGTGGGGGTGATGGAAAAAAATTACATCAATTTGTGAGGCGGTAGTCTCCCGTACACACAAATGATGGTTTTATTTACTATTTGCAGGAATATGATATAGATATAAGTTATTAGATAAAAAAATAATAGCTTATTATTTTAAAGAGACATATTTTTTTAAATGGTTAAAAAATGGATGTAAATAATTATACCTCTTCTTCGGAAATCCACTTTAGGTTTATACCTAAATCCTTCCTAGGTTAGATTTCTAATAAAAAAGGTGTATAGATCATGGGGAGGGGTGTAAGGAATGTATTTTGGTTGGGATTGGATGATAAAAATGTCTATTGAAGTGTGGTTCTTAGAGGATATGAGGTGTCCTTTGATAAGTTGGGGGGAAGATGCCCTTGGATATTTTCAAAATAATAAAAAATATTAATATATTATTCTCACAGAATTACTCCAAAATAGACCATTTACAAATATTGGTCCATATATATTTGAAATATGGAATGATAATATAATTTAGACAAGTTTTTAGGTAATTTCTTTCTATATCATTTAAGTTTAACCTAAAGGTGTAATTATGCCCCCGACGACCTGAAAGCCCGACCTGACCTGTTCAAAACCTTGACCGGCATGGCTTGGAAAATCTCGAGTCTGGCCAAGACAAACTCAGGATAATGGATTTTCAGGCCAGCCCTTGGCTCATCAGAGGAGGCCCACAAGTTGGCTCAGTCTGGCCTTTAAAAGCTCAGCTCATATTAGGCCTGACCCGTAATAGTCCACCCATTCTAAAAAAATTCAGAGAAACTACAGATATAGAGACTTGAACCTCCTTTTGTGCACTCCCATGGCTTCACCTGGACCAACTTGAGTAGGAATTATGTCTAAATGAAAACAATAAAATATATATATTGATATATACACATATCTAAATATAAAAATATTTTATTTATTTATATATATATAATTATGATATTATATATATATGTGTGTGTTAAAAAACCCACATACTTCCCCCCTCCCTTGTAAAATTCACCATGAATTCCACTGATTCAAAATTTCACTTTAATATTAAAAACCCACATTACATGATTCCCCCCTCCCCTTCTGCCAGTGCTGAATCCCCCCACCCCCCTTCAGATGGTGCATCACACCCCTACTTCAACATATTTTTTCGACTATAAAAAATGCAAGATAAATTTAAAAAAATCCACCCCTATCTTTGGACAATGGACCGTGAATGGCCCCTCCCTCAAAGATCAAAGAATCACTCAAACTATCATATGACAATTTTAGAAGCTTAATGGGGTTAAAAATATATCATATAGTCTCATAAGAAAATCATTATTATCATCCATATAAAGAGTAAATAAAAAATGAATCACATCGCTTCATGGAGGCGATAGTCTACAAGTACACAAGAGAATGGTTATCAATTTACAACATAGTAGAATGTAAGAAGTTATATGTGATATTATAATTATTTAAGAGTAATTATGTTATAAATATACTATGTATTCATTATATCCATAATAATATTCATTCATGAGTGGTGGTGATGGGAAAAAATTACATCAATTCGCGAGGTGATAGTCTTCAGCACACACAATTGATGGTTTCGATTCCTATTTGATGGAAGAGGTGAGGGATATAAATTATTCCATTAACAAAATAATTTATTATTATATTAAAGGAACTAGTTTATTATTTAATCATAGTTCAAGAATATTTGAAGGATGTATAAGAAGAAATAAAATGAAAAAGCATGGTTTATAATTATTCCTCTTTATCTGTAATCCTCTTTAGGTTTATAACTAAAGCCTTCCTAGGATGGTTTTATAATTAAACCAAGGAATATTGGTCAATTGATGGGTATGTAAGGAATGGATTTTGGTGTGGTTTGGCTGATAAAAAATGATATTGAAGTGTGGAGTTGGGAGGAGAGGGGTGTCCTTTTATATGTGGGGGAGAATTTGCACTTTTAATTTTTTAAAAGAATAAAATATTATAATATCTTATTCCCACAAAATTTCTCCATATTAAAAATTTCAAAAGATTAGATAATAAAAGTTCAAAATATGGATAGGTAATATAATTTAGGCAATTTTTTAGGTCATTGCATCCCATATCATTTAAGTATAAGCTAATGGTGTAATTACAAAACAATAATTATGTCATAAATATATTATAAATACATTAAACCCATCATTTTATCTTGTAATGAGTGGTGGTGATGGAAAAAATATATTAAACATACTAGTTCCATTATTTCATAATGGTTAAAGAATATTTTATGGATGTAAAAGAAGAAATAAAATGAAAAGGAAGGTTTTAGAATTATACCACTTCTTTAGGAAGCCTCTTTATGATTAAACCTAAAGCCTTTCATGGATGGTTTTCAAATAAAACCATGGAGTTTGGGCCATGTTTAGGTATTGAAGGAATGTATTTTGAATGGATTCTCTAATACAAAATGCTTTTGAATTGTGTAGTTGATAGGAGAGGGGTGTCCTTTCATAATTTGGGAGAAGATGGATGTCGAATTGTTTAAAAGAATAAAATATGTTAGTATCTTATTCACAAAAAATAGCACCAAATGGATCATTTACAAAGAATAGATAATATAGGTTTGAAATATTGAAAGATAATATAATTTTGGCAAGTTCTTAGTTCATCTAATCCCATATCATTTTTTCCTAAGGTTGTAATTTTTGCCCGACAACATGAAAGCATGATCGGCCCAGCTCGAAAGCCCAACTGGCCCAGCTCGACAAAGCCCGAGTCAGGCTGAGTGAGGATCAGGCTGATTATTTGTCATGTCGGGCCTAATCTCGTCAAAGGATTCCCATGGGATGGTTGGAGCCTTCCCGTAAAATCCCATCCCGTAAAATTACCCTTGTTCTAAAAAATTATTAGGGAAACTAATGGTAGGGTGACTCGAACCTCCAATCATGCACTTCCAAGGCAATGTAAGGACCAACTAGTCTAGGCGGTTCACCTAAATGAAAACTCTCATAATATATATAGATATATATATATATATATATGAATATATATACATATCTAAATATATAAATATATTTATGTACGTATGTATGTTTTTATGTATGTATTTATATTTATACTTATACAAATATATATAAATATGTTAATAAATTACCCACTCCCATGGAACTTGTAGCACAAAAAACCCCACATTCTCCTCCCCCAATAGAACTTGAACAATGGATGCCCCTCCTTAAAAAATTCACTTTCATATTAAAAACACACATGCAAATGATTTTCCCTTCCCCTTTATCCAGTGCAGCATGCCCCCCATCCGTCGGTGCACCACACCCCAATCCACCCACATATTTTTTCAAATAGACCAAAATGCATGTTAAATTTAAAAGCAATACACCTTCAACTTGGGACCTTAGACCGTGCATGGCCCCTCCCCCCATGATCAAAAACACTCAAATGTCATATGACCGTTTGAGAAGTTTAATGGGTGTAAAAACTAAGAGTCATATGACTATTTAATAATTAAATAAAAAAAGGAATTTTGTTAATTATAAATAACATAAACAATCTCTCACTTTTTTACCATTATTATTCTAAAATACATAACTTCTCATTTCAGCCTACCTGTCACCAAAGCACTATGAAAATGTCATCACAGTGATTTTTCTACACTTTCAATTTGTTTTTTAACACAAATATCAACATTATATTTCCCCCACAAACTCCCAATATGGTATTTTATTTATTATTTGATGTTTATAATGTATTTATTTTTGTTTTCATTTGTTTTTTAAAATGGATCTACTTAAATCTATTGATACCGAATCAATTGGTTCACCACTCTTTAATATTCCATCGTCCTCCCATCATCCTCATGTTGCATCATCATTTAGGCCTAAAATTCAATCTAATGTTTGGGATCACTTTAAAACACTTCATGTCAATGAGTGTGATGATACAAGCCCAATAAAATAGAAATGAAGATATTTCCCTAAGTTACATAGTCCTTCATATAATATTGTCACTGTCCACCTTAAAAGGAATTTCAATGAGCATATTTGAATAAATCAATCAGTTATTAGAACAAAAATGAAATTAGTATGTAATAAATTAAGTAATTTTTCTTACGATACTATACAGGAAAAAGTGATGATAGTTGATTATATAATTAATAAAGAACAACATTTTTATTGAAGCGAATTTACATATTTTACTAATTTAGTTAAAATAGAATTTACTCCTCAATATAAACATTTTTCCAGAAATACTACAAGAAGAAGAATTAAAAAAAATAACAATGTAAAATCAGATATTGCAAATATTTTTAAAGAATTAAATGGATATGTTTGTTTAAAATATAATTTATGGACATCTTTTCAACACATATAATATCAATACATTACTACTCATTTTATTGATAATTATTGTAAATTACAAAAAAAATTATTTCATTAAAATTAGTTGAACTTCCTTTACTAGTCATTCACTAGGAGTTGCGTTATGAGATCATATTTATGAATGAGGTTTATAGAATAATGTATTAATAATTACTATGGATAATGCATCCTATTATAATAACACAATGACATATCTTACATATCCTTTAAAATTAACATGTGATGGAAAAATGTTTCATGTTCGTTTTTTTACTCATATATGAAATTTCATTGTTAAAGATGGTTTTTCTATTTATAAATATTTTGTATATATTATTAGAAAATTTATTAGTATTATTAATAGTTATGCTAATCTTGTACAAGTATATAGAAGGATATGTCAATAGAAAAATATAAATGAATGAAAATTACAATTATATATTTAAAATAGATGGAATTCCACATATTATATGTTAAAATAATCTTTAAATCAAAGAAAATTTATTGATTTTTTTCATTATACAGCAATGTGTTATGGGTTTTTTATCACTTAGGGAAATGTTTGGGGTCATGATAAATTACATAAATAGTTTTTACATGTATTTGAAAAATTGACTGGATTGTTTTCACACACACACACACACACAGATATATATATATATATATATTTTCCCACATCGCCTTTAGTTTTACAATATTTAACAAATATAATGTCTGTTTTTATAAAATATATCACTTTTGAATATTATATACCCATTATTATTTCCTTGAATGAAACTTTTGATAAATATTTTGACCCATTACCAATAATATTTGGAATGGAGATTATATTAGATCTAAGATGTAAAGAGATTGGGTTGAAAACATTTTTAGAAATTATTTTTAATAATGAATCTCAATTTGATGGTATATTTTATTTTTTAGAACAATTATATAATGAATACAAAATAATTATACGTTTTGATATTAGTAGACAACCCACAAAACCTACACATTCTTTCTTGTGGTAGTGGATGTATATGAAAAACTATAAAAACTAGCCAGTTTTCTAAATCCTCTAGTAAAAGAACATCAGAATTACAATGATATTTAGACTCTACACCAATTGATAATGAATATGATTTTGATATTTTAAATTAGTGGAAAGATTATGAATCTACAAGGCCAATACTAACATGAATTGATCATAATGTACTTATTGTTCCCATTTCATCAGTTTCATTGTTTTCTACTTCTAGTTTAGGTGGATGATTTATCAATGATTACCATACATGAATTACACTAGAAATAGATGAAGCAGTTTTTGTCACAAGGTATCGTTTTTATGTGAAAGATCAACAACATTAAATTTTCTATGTTGATTATGTGCCCGACATGTTGTCATGCATTACTAAAGACACAACATCATAATCAGATGATTGATTTTTTATGTTTACTATAATGATCTTTTCTAATATAGTAAATATATAATTTATTTTTTGTTAAATATATTTCTCTATTTTATTTTTTTGTCATTATAAAAATAAGTAGTGAAATGTTTTAATATTTATGTGTTATGTTCTTTTTTCATCACAAATATTATATCTATTTGTTAAATAATTATTAACATTATTATGTATGATATAATTATATATCAATGATTTAAAATTATATATATATAATAACTCATAATTTTTTTAAGTATGTTTGATTGTATTATATATACTATATATACATATATAAATCTATTTTGAAATAAAATTAACCCACCCACAATTGTGCCCCCTCCAATCCCCAATTACATTTTCTTTAAACATTCACATAATATACAAATATTCACACATATACATCTATTTAAAAAAAATTAACATATCCAACCACTATTAAACGTTTCAACTGTGAAAATGTTACTAAAAAAGAAAATAAATTTTTAAATAATTAATTAAATGCTTAAGAAAAATACATTTATAAAAATGAATCTAAAAAATGATGTTTTAAAAAACATTTTAAAAACTGTTTAAAAAAGTTTTAAAAGACATTTTAAATTAAATTTATTAAAATTAGTGTAAATTTTTTTTAAACAATCCTTAAAAATGTTTTAAAATAATTTTTTAAAAATAAACCTTTTAAAAAAAGTTTTCAAATTAACTTTTAAAAAATATATTTTAAAAAATAATTTAAAAATACCTTAATCTGAAAAAAAATACATTTTTAACTTGTTATATATTTTATTTTTAAAATAATAAAATCCTGAAAGGCTTTGACAATGGCCCGACCCAAAAAACCCCACCCCAACCCAATGCTTTGGGTTAGAGAAAGGCCAGGCCCGGGCCACCATAAGTGGTTGTTTGGGATAGCCCAGCCCGACCCCAATAATTTTTTGAGGCTCGATTTTTTGGAGGTAAAGCCCAGACTGGGCCATCTTAGACCGTGATGGGTGGAAATAACACCCATACTTTAACCCCTACTGAACCTATTTTATCCTAAACCGTGGAAACATATTTATACTATTCATTATTACCAAATATTAAGTAAAACATATTACCTAATTTTAATTACTATGATTTCAAAAATGGAATCCATTTTATTAAATTAAATTCATATAATTGGAATAATATAATTTAAAATTAAACCAGTAAACATGGTGGAAAGTGGTTTTCCAAAGAAAAAACTTTTCTTAAGTATAAATATATTATATATGAAAATTAAGAATAAAATTGATACGAATGACCTAAATTGTATAAATAATAATAAAATTAAACTAAGTTAAATTTTAAAACAATTTTACGACAAAATGTATCTTTTTAAATTCTTTAAACAAGAGTATAATTTTTAATGAAAATTAGTATTTTCTCTATACATTGAAAAATTTATCTTTTCAAAAAAATATAAAAATTAACCCTAAGATAATTTTGATGATTTGATTAAAAAATTGATGTTCATTTTTTCAAATAAATTTTATTAATGTGTAAAAAACATCATTTATAATTTATTCACAAAATTCCATAATAATCATTAATTTAGGAAAATGTATTTTAGATGCATATACTAAAAATAAAGTACTTATATATGAATATATTTTATTTATCTAAAAACATTATACATAATTTTTAAAATATGATTATTCTTATTTATAAAACCTATTTAATGGCTAGGAAATACTAGTTTATTATATTATGATTAATTTTGACTCGGGGTTGTGTGTATCACAAGCTATTTAAGACATCAATTTATTTTAAAAATAAATATATGGTAAAATATCAGGGTGTTGTAGTTTAAGTGTATGATGTATTATTTTAGGACATAATCACGTAGTTCATCTCAAATTGCATTACTATTAAAAGGTACCCAATTGAAAAATAAGGAATTAGGGAAGAATTGTTCAAATTTGTAAATCCAAGACGAGTTGTAAGGTAGAACCTACTGAACCAACCCTCCTAAACTCGAACCTTTCCTGATTTATTTTTTGAACTTTTTCTCTTGAATACTAATGATAATGTGTTTTCAGACTATAGGATCATCCATTGTGTAACCAGGGAACATAATCGAAGGCAAAACGGAGGATAAAATCATCCAAAATAAAATGAAAATGATTCTAAAATTAGGGTAGTATTTTTTTACTTTTCACATTAATTGTACTAACCATTCAATTTTTAAATGTTACTACTAGATTAGTATACAATTTTTAATCACTATTAATTCCATTAGTCATTGGTACTTTCAAGGCTTCCTTGATTCATGAACACATCTATTTTCATACTCATAGTTGTGCATAATTGAAAATAAATTTAAACCATGTATTAAATGTTGAATCTTCTCAAAAATTGTTTTATTCACTAAACTCCATAGTAATTGAAAGTGGGAAAATTTTGGAAAATACGAATCTGTCTGATTTCATGTGTTTTGGGGAAAAATTATTTTGTGAACTTTACTAAAAACCACCAAACATTCTATGAAAATTTGAAACATTAAATCTTGTTGAACCAAATTGTTTAAAATTATTTCCTCGGTCTTGAAATTAAATTTTCCATTTTACGTATGGGTTTAGGGGTTTTAAAATGTTCATTAACTGTTCTCTAATATTTTAAACATAAACAAAACCTAAATATTTTTCATGATTTTTCAAAAATTACCTCACATTCATTCATATTATTAGGGTATTATCTATGCCTATAAATAAAATTTCCATGCTTTTTTAGAGAATTGGAATTCGATGTGTCATGCCTTGGAAAAAAAATATAATATTAGTTATGGGGTATTTCATTGATTATGAAATTACTAGAATTAAATGGTTTGTGAGTGAATGTTTTCTACTAATTTTATAGGATTTGTTTAAGGAACTATGAAGTGAATGTCATAGGATATATCTTTGAGGAATTGGTATTATAACAGGAGGTAAATTTGTGTTTTAACTTCATCGTAATTACATGAACTCTGAGAAATAGAACACCTCAGTGAGCCAACTCAGAAGATAATGATATTATTCATTTGAAACTAGAGTAAAATGGGAAATTGGGATCCTATGGGAAATCTTTGAGACATTAAGAACTAATAAATGTAAATTAATTAAGTTAATCTCAATTCAATAAGTGTTATTCACATTAATGAATGAAAAAAATAAAGTTATTAATTTTCAATAATGAATTCATTAAGGCGACAGAAACATAAAACATAAATGAATAAGTGGAATTGACCTGTATGTAAATAATTTGAGTTATATAAATGAAGTGAAAAATGTATCTTGGTTTTGAAGAATCTATGGAAGAGTGATAATTCAAAGTTATTCTGGATAAATATTTAATACCAATAAAATCTAATATGTTTATACTCTTAAAACTGGGAATCAAAATTTGATTGAAGTTTGACATTGAGTTATAATCACATAGGAGGAATGATAATTTACAGTAATGGAATAATATCTCACTTTCCTTAATTATGGTAGGTATTTGAACCTGGGAAGGATAGTAAATTTGTTTTATAATATTCTTTGTAAAAAAATAAATTCATTATATTGTTCTGGAGTGTAGTAGTATATGTGTGGGTTAATTTTATGTGACATTGAATTAGTAAATTTTCTCTTCTTTTCTAGGGATTTATTGTGCATTTACTAATTGAAACTATACTTTAAATGTGAACATATTGGATATTTGATTAAATATAATTAAATTGTATTCATAAAATATTTTGATAAAAAAATTGGGATGCTTAATTGATTAAAATTATCATTTTAATTTATGTTTCATTTTATTATTATTATTTTATTGAATTTTAGTGAATTTTTATACATAATTTAAGTGTTAATGATTTTTGGGGTTCCTGTTTTATAAATTTTTAGATTTTATTTGTGTTTATTTTTTTCAATTATATTTAAAAATAATAATCTATGCAACCTTGAAAATGTGTTTCTGAAATATTATAATGATTTTTTCTCTCTAAAAATTAATTCATTCATATTTCATATTTTAAATTTCATATATTTTGTGGGATTATTTTTAGTTTAGTATTAAATTATTTTTCTATTCTTGAATTTTAATTTGAAATGTTTATTTTCACTAAATATGGAATTTTTTCAGTTTTGGGATGTTTTGGAAAAAAAATGTGTGTTAAAACGTGATAAAGGGTCCATATTCCATGATCAAGCTATCATGAACCACTTTATATTTTTTTTCATTTTCTAGAGCATAACTAGAACTGAAATATTATATAATACCACCTTTCTATAGGGTGAAAACCCAAGTCCCACAGCGGATTCCACCAAGGAAGGTGTCTCACATATAATCGAGGATGGTAAGTTCCTACTATCACCCATAAGATTTTGGATGGAACCCTATAAGAGCCTATATGATGTGCTTGGGTGACCAAGGACTGGATGAAATCGATCTTGAAAAGGGGTATCAGAGGTATTGTGCAACCCATTTGTGATGGAGGTTTGATTATTCTCTAAACCAGTTTAACTATGATAGATCTTTCTCATTTAAATAATTTGAGTACATGGTTCCTTGTGTCAAAAGTATTCATGATAGTGGTGGTCATATAGTGAGTCCTCATAAATAAAACAGTTGTACAAGATTGTTGGATCTGATTCATTATCATTGAAGGGGAGGCCCAATCATGTGTTCTTTGGTTTAAGGGGATGATTTTTGTATACAGACCAAATTCTCACATCATATTCCTCTAAGGATGATGGGCCACATATAAACATGGATGAGAAGTTCCTCCTATCACTCAGGAGTTCTGGGTTGGAACCCCATAAGGGCCTATTTTTTGGACATAAGAGTGTTGGGATTCATCACATTTATTAATGAGAGTAAAAAGTGATAATGGATATATTTATGTCAACATTAATTGAGGATATTCATCCAACATTACTAGAGAGTTAATTCTTGATATTAAAGGATGGAAAATATATGTTGGTTTCATTAATTAGAGATATAGATTTTGTGTATATATAAGAGGATATGGTAATATATTTTAATAGTTTTTCCAGCACGATGTAGCCTACAAGAGATAACTGAGAATGGGTTTCCAATGTTGTGGTGTCTCGTGTGACACGATGATGATGATGCAATTATCTTGTACATGTGGAGAGGTTTTTTGAAAGATGGTCAAGATGTATTCCACCAACATGAAGAAGTGGTATACCGAATTAGTGGTAGCATGTAGAAATGTTTTGTTATTTAACAAGTTTGAAGAAACAACAGTGGTATTAATGATCAGGGGTATGTATCGAAATCCTTCTTGACAGTAGAGATCTAGTGGTGTGTCCTGGTTGATGATCGATGGTATATCAGGATGGTTAGATCATGAGAGATAAGTCCTTCGGGTGTCACAAGATTCTGTTAGACTAACACATATTTGAATAAATATCACCTAGGTAGTGATGTTATATCGATAGAAGTGGTATGTTTTTTCACAAATTGATCTTTTTATACATGTAATTAGTGTGATATTTTTTAGAGAGAAGATAAAGGCATATCAAGGTGTGGTTTTCACACAAGTTTTCTATGCTCTCTCGTTTCTAATTCACGTTTTGAAAATACATGGATTCTTTGTATTCTATGATCATGGTGGATATTTATGATATTTCCCAGTGGTTTTTTAATCCTCTATATGTAAAGGTTTTTATATGTTTAAAAAATCCTACGCACTAATTTATTTGTTTTTCTTTATATCACTTCCATATTTCATTGGGTTTCTCTTAAATATTTTACATGAAATTTCTTCACAAGAGCAGGATTCTCCCCAATAGTGGTATTGGAGGTGAAGGTTCATGATTATATTTTATTATTAGAATTATGAACATTTTGAAGGGGATCAAAAATGAGTGTGTGACAAAGAATAATATTTGGCAATCAATGTAGGTTGAGAGGGGTGATACGTGTTCTAATCAAGGGATTTTTAGCTGGGGTATCAATTTATTTCTATGGGTGATCTTGATTGGGGGGAATAAAAATTATGGGGATAAAGATGTTTTTGGTTCTATTCATGTACAACAGGATGGTGCAGATACAGATGTGATGAAAATTTTGGCATTTGAATTTCTTTTTATTGGGAGAGATGATATTTTTTGTCAGAAGTGAAAAAGGATGTCATCATATTTTCTACGGATGATGATGGTTGGTGTGATACTAACCAATTTTATTTTCAACTGAGTTTTTGGATGTTTCTATTCAATAATATGTTGAAGGGGGGGATTTTTTGGATTCATCATATTTATTAATAAGAGATAAAAATTATTAATAGAGAGATTTATCTCAACATTAATTGAAGATTTTCTCCCAACATTAATGAGAGTTAATTATAAATATTAATGGATTGAAAAGGGATGTTGACTACCTTCATTGGAGATATGAATTAGTGTCAATATAAGATGATGTGATAACATATTTTAAAAGGTGTTCCTGCATGATGTAGCAGTCAAGAGAAAACTAGGAAGGTGTTGTAGAGTTTTTGGGGGCCCGTGTGACATGACGACGATGAAACAATTATATTATATGTTTATAGAGGTTCTTGGAAAGATTTTCAAGAATTAATCCATCAAGAGAATGAAGTGGGATACTGCATTTTAGGTAGCATGTACAACACGTCAGAGTATAATAGGTGTGGAGCAGTAGTAGTGAGATCAATTATCAAAACCATGTATCGAAAGTATTCATGATATTAGTGATCATGTGGCATGTCTGGGTTGATGATTGATGGTACATATTGATGGTGAGATCATGAGAGATAAATCCTTCGGGGTGTTTTAATACGGTGTGGGACTGAGGTATGTTTAAATGAATATCTACAAGGTAGTGATGTTATATCGAAAGAAGGGTGAAATTTTATCATAGATTGATCTTTTGATACATGGCGTTGCCCTGATGTTTTTTTGAGAGAAGGTAAATGTGTATGGAGGTTTGGTTTTCACACAGGTTTTCTACATTCTCTAAATTTTAATTCATGTTTGGACATTACTTGGATTTTTTATATTCTTTGATCCATAATTGATTTTCTTCGAATTGTCTTTTGGTTTTTTAATCCTTTGCAAGGGAAATATTTTCCATGTTAATAAACCAGAATTATAATATATTTATTTTTCTTTACATCACATCCTTATTTCTTCATGATTGTGACACCCCAAGAAATCAGAGTACATTACCTCATTAAAATAATTCAATTGTCTAAGCTACACGCAAAAGTGAGTTCGAACGCACTACAACTTTCCAAACTAGCCGTCCAAAAAGTGGTTATGAATAGTATTAACTAAAATTTTAATCTTATATACACTATATAATTTTAAAATCCAAATTATTTGTTTCTTAAAACTAATATAAGGAAAATTCATTTTTTCAGATAAAAGAATTATTTTTCAAATAATGCATCTTTACGGATTTTTATTGGAGAACCCTTTATAAAACAAATATTTGACACTTTTATATATTAAATATAATGAAACTAAATTCTTCTTTAGAAGCAGGACATAAAAATTTAGTTTGGATAAATTTTTGGTACTTTTTTGATAACTTTCAAATTTTGACGAATAGTGAAAAATACTATGTTCTAATTGAAAACATTGTTTTTAATCATAATTATTTATAGTGATAAATTGTGTATTCGTATGGTTTTGAAGTATAATTATATTATATTATTATAATTAAATATAATGTTAGTCATTATATGTAATTTCACATTTAAATTTGACATAAACACGTGTAAATCTTACGATAGTTTTTACTTTCTAAAAACTCGCATTTTGGTTTTGGCAATGGGAATTAATTTTAAATTAATAAATGAAACATAATTGTTTTGAATTTGGTAAAATAGAATTAATTTATGAATTTGTAATATCAAAATTATCTTTGAGTGAATTTTTGGAATTTTTCTAAAAACCTTTAATTTTTGATGAATAGTAATAAACACTGCGTTATTATTTAAAACTGATTTTTTATTAAAATAATGATTTGTTTTATATAAATTAATTTTAAGTCAAAATAGATATATAATTCTTATATAATACCAATTTTATTCATTGGAGTAATTTTATAATAAAATTAGATGTATTAAATTTTATTGAACTTTTTAACCTCTTTTAAAGACCTCCTATGAGAATTTTAAAACTAGCATAAAACATACTTTAACCGCTTTTGTGATTTTAATTTCAAAAATTCTAGAATCACAGTTAATATTAGTAAGTAAAATTTGGTTCAATAAGATGAAAATAATTTTTGGTGAATAGTAACTTTTGACTTTTATTTACCATGGTTAAAAGTAAATAATGTAATTAAAGGTAAAAATGATATAATAATTACCCTAACATATGTCCTAATTATATTGGATAAGTATAATTCGACCCAAAAAAACCCTAGAAATAAAATATGATCCTCTTTGGTCCACTTGGATTAGATTAGGGATTTTATTATTATTTTATTTAAAGAAGAGTTATAGGAGTTAAATTCAATGTTTAATAACTAAACAATTTTTAATATATGGTTATACATTAGATAAATTCGACTATAATTATTCATTATAAATCTAAAAATATTTCCTACATAA
The DNA here is from genome assembly GCA_963277665.1 of Viscum album. Classification (NCBI taxonomy): domain Eukaryota; kingdom Viridiplantae; phylum Streptophyta; class Magnoliopsida; order Santalales; family Viscaceae; genus Viscum; species Viscum album. Next base: position 2,132,338,520 of record OY728120.1, read on the forward strand.
TGGTATTTTATTTAAAAAATTTATACATTATATAATATATTTTATTTATGACACAATGATGATGTCGTAATTACCTTATTAATGAAAGATTAAAATAATTGATATTATAAATATCCAAATATGTTTTATATGAGACGTTTGTTGAATTTAGAAAATTTTATAGGATAATATGACATGTTAGTGATGATTAAATAAATTTTATTCAAAGTGATAAAGTTTTTATGGCTTTCAAAAAAATCAAATACTAAATAGTGTCAAAATTGACATAATTGAGTTCTTAAAACAAATACTACATTATTAATTGATATAATATTTCTAAAAATATAAGGATAAGAAAAATTATTTATATAAGGTAATATATATTAATAATTAACCACATGGGGTTCTCATGGATTGTCATAGAATGTTTATTAGCCATATAATATAAAAATACAAAGAGACATGTTAAATGTCAAACTATTAAACAAAGAGTTAAATCTAAAAGATAATGATAATATGGTGACCTAAACCGATCTAAAACCTATTGGTTGAGTGGTTTTCAACCCATCCCAAACATATCCTCTATTTAAATCATTTTTTATCCATTAGAAACCGAAAATTATTTTATTATCAAATAATATTTCAATATTTTCTTAAAGAGACCCTCACCTCTCTTATAAAAGCCACTTCCACTTCTCTTAATTTCACACCTCCAAAGCCATTTGGCTCAGCCAAACCCCTCCCAAATATCCTCCCAACTTTCATCCCATAATCTTTAAGGCATTAATTTGTTCATAAAGTCAACCTAGGGAGCCATTTTGATCAAATCAAAAAGAAGAACCCGAAGAAGTGGTAAATATTTCATAACCTCTTTTATGTTTTTTTCTTCTTCCACTTCCTCTTTCGTTATTTTTTCCATTGTAAAATAATAACTCCAATATCTTATATATATTTTCATGTTATTATAAAAATTTTACAACCATATTTTTTATTCTATCCATCATACGAATGAAAATCTCACCATACGTGCATACGCACGGCTTTCCGTCTCCACGTCGTGGTGTAGATTGTTATTCAAAAACATTAATATTTGGATGGGTATAATAATGAGTATAACTGATTTAAATAGTAAATATAACATGTTAATGATTTTTTATATATTATATACCATCCAATTAAATACAATTTCACTATAAATATAATTATATTGTCGCTCATGCGTACGTACGGGTTACCGTCTCCACGACACGATGAGATTCATTCCCACGTTCACCATTCAACGATGATTATAAAAATAAATATTTTTAATAAGTATCTAGTATAAAACATAATAATTATATAGTATATATATATGTGTGTGTGTGTGTGTTTGTGTACTTACATAAATCTTATTCACTTATTTTCATTCAATACGATATGAAAACAGAAACTGCGTTTATGCATACGTACGACCTACTGTCTCCATAAACGGTGTTTTCCATATCATATATATATATCCATTATACATATTTATATTCTAAATATATATGATATATAAAAAATTTGTTTTATTCTGGATGTATATAAAAAAGTATCTAAATTATATGATCAAGAATAATAAGTTAAAACACGTACGATAAAAAAAGCGATTATAAACCTGAACTGTTAATTTTACATGAAAAACATTATTAAATGGGATGTATAAAGTCATAAAAGAATAATGTATGATATAATAAATATGTATATGATTATGTTATAATTTAATAACATACTATGGTCATTATACAGGAAGTTAAACATACCCTTGACCAAAGGTAAGTGCAAAGTAAGTGTTAATTTCACAATCTCTTTATTATCCGAGGTTGTTTTTATGTAAGAATCTTTGGGACATATTTATTATCCATGTCCATGTTTTATAATAGTGTTTTCAAAGGGATTATTTTTAATGGAATTTTTACTAAAACATCATTTTAAGTGTTTTATGGATTTATTCTCCTAACCCTTTCTCATTAATGACCATATTTTTAAAATGGTTATATGGATTTATTTATATTGACATGAATGTTTTAAATGTTAATTACATTAAAAATATTAAAAGTGGTATGGGACACATTGATTCAAAACTATCTTTTAAATTAATTCTATTATATAACTTTTAAATGATTTCATGAAAAATGCATATTTCCTTTAAATATTTTTACTGATCATTTTCAATGTTTTCAACATCCTTTACAAGATATTATTCTTGATTGAGGTTGATTTATTATGACACAAATCTTCCATATTTTATTGATGGTTTTTTGATATGTTTGAATGTCAATGTGTTATTTTTATACCATTCATGGTTTATGGATAATGTATTGACATTTCGTATTCTAGTTTTCATACGAATGTTTATTTTATGTTTAAACCTTTTTATATGAGGACTACATCGGACTTAGTAAGTGACGGGTGCAGCCCGCTATAGCTCCTCGATGCATCGGATGGTCTCATGAGACAAACTAGTGTCTTGGCACAAGGCCTTAACAAAATCTTATTTTTAGTCTTGGCACAAGGCCTTGACTATTTAGTTATGAAGTTTGGAATTATGCATTCCATCATTATAAAAGTGGCTATTGATATTTCCTGTGATTATTCGATTAGTAGAATATATATGTGAATATGTAAATGTCATTGTTTAATTTAATATTTTCCATATTATGCTGAAGTTTAAGTTAAAAAGGATTTTTTTAGACTTATACATTGTCTTAAATGTCTATGCTTATTTATGAATGTTTCTGCTATATTTTTATCTTTACTGAGCATCTAAGCTCACCCCTTTCAAAGTTTTACTTTTCCCAGGATGCGACCAAGTATATAATGACTTTCCTGCAGGGTTATGAACGTGGTCAATGGATACAATGTTGTTGTTGTTTTTCATTTTATAATTTAATGTAACGTTCTTGTATGTAATCTATTTTCCAAGACTACTAAACTGATCGGTCCTTCGGGACTTGATTCCTTGTAATCATGACAATGTATTAAAATAATGCACTGAATCTGGTTAATAGGGGTTGGGGCGTTACAAGGCTTCTCACAAATATTTTGCTATCAATTTATTCTCGTAATCCAGATTATCTTGGGTGCGATTAGGGGGAGGAAATTGATACAAAAAATTTATCTATGAGCACCCATATTCTGTTAATCAATTTCTATGGGCACCCAATCAGGATCAGCCATAAAAAAATAAGTGACCGTGTGAAGGAAGATGAGATCAACCATGGATAAATCAGAAACTAATCAAGCTGATCGAATTGATCTCGATAAAAGAACATGAAGGTCATGCCAATGTTTAAAGATGAGGTTTACCAAAAAAATTAAGATGATCCAAGCTCATCGATTTGATGTAATTGAGGTAGAGATGGTGATACCTAAGGCATTATAGATAAGAAAAAATCTTGAATGAATTTAGAAACAAGACAATGTTGTAGCTTCTTAAAGAAGTTGGAATTAAGATGAAATTTCAACAGAATTTGAGTTGGGGAAGTTTATATTAGAACAAGACTTGATTTATGAAGATTCGTGAAGTAGATCAAGGGATAACTGATTTTCATCACAAAAAAGGTCATTTTTCATCTCAACTATTTGAATAAGATAGAACCAGGTCCCATTACCAAGACCCGAGCTCAACCGAGTTGATGCCAGTGCTAAATAAGGGTGATGAAGATGTCGCAATATTACCATATGGGAACTGAATTCGACTCCACCTTCTAAAAATGGTATGCATCCAAGATTGTAGATGAACGTGACCTCAATCCACGGGATCAATATTGAACAAGAAGTTTGATTGATTGCAGCTGAGGAAAGTTGAAGCTAAAATACTATAGAACCTCACTCACTATGATGATGAGATCTCCAAAGGTGATCAATTGAACCAGATTATTGAACCAAACCTAAAGAATAAATCATTGAACAAATACCTCTACGATCAAATATGATGATGATGAGGTCAATCTAGATTTGTGATTTGGGAATACTGAAGCTCGATGAGCCAATGAATCAAGATTGTTGTTTTTCTCATTGTTCCTTTCTGGTTTTCACAAAAATGCAATGAAGGTGGATCCAAGAATGATTGATTGGTGAACTAAATCTCGAATTGATTGAGGAAAATTAAATCTTAAATCTAATTGATCAAGCTGATGACCCAAGATTGAGGATGACCAAAGCCATGTTAGCTATGGATGAGAATATTTTCACAGAGTACTGATTTTTGAAGAACTAAGATTTATTTCTGTTTAAAACGAATGTGATTACTAAGTAATTGATTGTCTGGACAAAACTTAACCCAAACTCATTATTTATGATTGAATGTTGATTAAATATGAGGATATGTTTATTTTGAGAGAGAATGGATTAGATCAATCGATAAAATATGGTTGAAGAAAAAATAAGTTAATTGGATGAAGTTTTCATACCGTGATGCGAGGAAGAATATATTTTTGTTTTTTCAATGATCAGGTGCTGATAAAGATGATGGTATGCCTCTAAGTTATCCAATGTTCCGTCTTGAATCTAGGATAAGAATGTACACTAACTCTTAGATAGATTTCCTCAACAAAACCTGGTTTTCATTATTATATCAAGCACTAGTGGCGTTGATGGAAATAAATCAAGATGGCCACAATCATTGTTACTATGGGAGGCCATTGTTTGAGATGATTATGGTTTGGAAATTTAATCCAAAATTCACGAAAAACCCAAACATCAGACTAGGGTGAGAGAAGAACATCTACTCCCAAAATAGAAAATCAAAGATGACAAAATCATCAAATTTTAACGAGATCAACCTATGAAGATGCTTGAGATTCAACTTGTATTTATGCCTATTTTTATTGATGGAATTTGGTTGGTCAATTGAAACTAAGAGGACATGAGTTATGGATGACATGTGGGTTTTTAATTCTGTAAATAATATAAATATATTTTTTGATGCTATCGACTGATGGAGGAAAAATTTGGGAAACTGGTAACCCTCCTAGTCACATTCCTGAAGACTGAGGCTGAGAATTTATGAATTTTGGTATTAAATTTTTGGGTTTTCGTATTGAAGTTTCCCATTTAATAAATCTATAACTTAAATTTTTTTAACACAAGTAATTGTTTTATTATTTTTCCTAAATTTCATTAATTGGATAGAACCATTTATTTGTCTGATAATTTATCATGGATATTTGGTCTCCTCATTTTGGGACGCCACCTTAGAAGTCATCTACATCCCTATTACTTTTCCTTCTGGGTGATCATTTTGGAACCGCCCAATATATCCCTTTATTTGAATGTTTCGAATGCATTCATGGGTAGATAGAAAGTATATCTAGTGTGTCCTTCATGGTGGCCTCTTATGGGAAAAGATGTTACACAATTCGGGTTATGGAAGGGTATTTCATCACCCATGTAGTGCCTTCATTCATCTTAGTGAATACATCTAAAAGGGTGGTTCTTCTCGGTGGATGATCTAGTTCATTAATTATGATCTATGATATTTGGATTGCTCTCCGATCATGGATTCTTCAATTTTTACATTAGAATATTTTGATTGTTTGGTGAAATCGTCGGGCACGAATAGATCTGAAAATCAATACTCTCCACTCTCCACAGGTTCGCCCTCTCACCGCTAGATCTGGGAGTTTCTTGATGAGAATATTCTTTAGAAATAAGAACCTACAGTTGGAGTATTGAAAGCCTGAAGAGATCTGGATGACTGGTTTTTATTTTCCACTGTGAGTTGTTATTTACCTAGATTATTGTTTATTGGTTTTTTCTTTCATTAGAATTTTTTTCTATTTTTTCACTTCTATTAGTCACATATGTTGTGTTCTATAATACTGGATTTATTTGAGCATTAATAATGTAATAGAGTAGGGTGGTGTTATTTTCATATAGTTTTCATTAAAGGGATAGAAGAACATTAAATACACACGTTGTTTTCTATTTTCCTAATTTAATGTATTCTTTTTATAAAATTTTGTTGTTATCATCATCAAATTAAAAAGTTCCTAATTCGTTCTATTGTGTTTTTTGGTTGTTTAATTCTATTTTCATAACCTCTAGACAACAAAAAGTTGTATGAGAGACTCTCTGGATTTCTTTGGTTTTCATTTTAGATTACTACTTACAGTTGTGTTGTTCTAGTTTCATTATTCTTTTACACATTATTATCTATTCTTAATTCGTGTTTGTTACTTAATTACTACTTTCTATTAAAACCCTTGAATATATCTGAATATCCTTACATTCTATATCCAAGTGTATGGGTATACCCAATTAGATTGGTCAGTTCATGAGGGCATATGCCTAACATTCTCCCCATTAACTCGGTTTGTATTCACTTGGATAAACATGTCTATAATGAGATATTAAATCGAGACATTTGATGTAGAAAATTGTTTCAATTTATATCCAATTAAAATGAGATCCTCTCTCACACAACATGGATTAATTTATTCCCTATGTGGGCCCAATAAACTCATCGTGACTGTTAGTGAAATTTTCCAGACCATTGTTGAATATCATGAATTCTACCCTAATGTTCTTGTTTAGGTACATAATTGTATGTTATTCTCTTTAGGGGTAAAGGTTCGTAGATAGGTTTCCTTCTAGTCTACTATTTTAGTCATTTGGAAAAAATTAGAGAAATCATTCATGACTGCTTCATTAGTTGGAAGACTCTATAAAAAACATCGCATGTTCACTTTTAATATTAAACATGGTGCTTCTATTTAATATAATCTTGATGAGTTTAACAAAATAGTGGTTGATCTTGACAATATAAATTTAATATTCGATAATGAGGATCAAGCAATGATCCTCTTAACATCTATTGAAAACAATTATAGTTTTTTGTTGAAACTATGATGTATAATAGAGACTCACTAACCCTAAAATAGATTATAAGTCAAATTTTCTTTCAAATGAATTGAAGACTAATAATGAGTTAAAAATAGATGATAAGGGGATCAATGTCATAGGTAGAATAGATAATAGGGTTCATGGTAAATATCGATAAAGGTAAAAGGAAAGGTGTGAGTTATTTTAAGACTCTGAAGTGATATCAGTTTGGTAAACCATGTCACTTTTAAAAAGATTTTCTGGAAAAAATAGTTCAGTGTGTAATGGGATAAATATAATTTGGTCAATCCTAGTTTCGCTAATGTCGATGTTCTGTCATATTTATCGTGTTCTACAGTAGCAAGAGTTTTGGATTCAACTTTAGTTTTTTTTCCTTTTTCACATCCAAGTTGGGTTGGCCTTTTTTGGAAGGTAACCAGGTGTGAGGATCATGAGTTCTTGGGTAGTGGTTAGAGAAGTAGGATCATGGGTAGATGTTTGGTTGATTAACATATGTCGTGATGGTGATACAGGTGTCTCTATGATGACTTTGGATGGGTACTTGGGAATTATGATCATGATTTCATTGGTTGGATAGATTTAAGGGGGTTTCTATAGGCTGGTAGTGTGCCTTCATTGCATAATGGTTTTTTTCTCTCTTGGTTTTGAGTAAGCCTTTATGACCGAAGTTGTATGTCTTATAAAACAATCTGGTATTGGATGTTTCTTCCACTTGTTGTCAGGTTCTCGGAAGTGTATTCTCCTTAGGTGGAGATATTTTTTGGGTCTATTTTAGATTCAGGTGGAGTGAGTCGCTTATTTACTCTAAGACTTGTAGTTTATTCAATGTTTTCATGATTTTTTTCATTTACATTGGATTTATTTCTTTACTGCTACAATTTTCATATGAACTATTTAATTTTAATTTTATGTTCATATCTAATATTTTTTTTGATTATGGGTATTTATCATTTTATTGTTGTTCTGCGGGAATTACAGCTGTCCTAAGAACCTCTGCTAAGAATTCTACTAGAAGGAAGTTGAGGTATATGAAACGGGAAACTATAGAATGTGTAGGTACATTCGTTTTATGTATTTTTGTTTAGAAGTTTTAATTATAAACATGTTTTAGTAGAATCTTAGATGTAATTGATGAGGGAATGTTTGTGTCACATTAATAAACATCTTGTACATAAATAGAGTATAGTTTGACTAACACTGTTTTATGTATGTTTTGTGCTTCATATGTTGTTTAGAATAATTTCTCGATTCAATTGATAGGTTTTGTGTATAAACATCACCAATATCAAATGAAATTTGTGGAGATTTGTGAATTTGGATATTCATTTTTTTGGATTTTTTTATTTAATATTCCCATTTCATAAATATTCCATTTAAATTGTTTTAATTCATGTAATTGTTAAATTATTTTTATTAAATGTTATTAATCAACTCGACCCATTTATTGGTCTGAGAATTTGTCTTGAATATTTGGTCTTATCATTTTGGAATGCTACCTTGGAAATCTTCTGGATCCCTATTCCTTTTACTCTTGGACTCTCATCTTGAAACTATCCAATATATCCCTATCATTGAATGTTTTGAATAGTTTCATGGGTGTGTGGGTAGTGTGTTTGGCATAGACTTTGTGGAGACCTCTCCTTAGAGAGAATGTTACACAATTCGGGACAAGGGGTTTCATCACCCCTGTGGTGAATTCATCAATCTCGGTGATTGGATTTAAAAGATTGGTTCTTCTTGTAGGAGGCTCTAGTTTTCTATGAAAGATCCTGGAGATTTGGGTTCTTCACATGCTGGGGATTCATTGATTTTCACATTTCAATATATCAGTTGTTTGGTGCGATCATAGGGCATGGAAAGATCTGAAAATAGGCACTCTCCTATTGTCCTTGGTTCGTATTCTCACCGTAGGATGTTTCCACTAGTTGCAGCAGTAAGTTCCTATAGTGGAGCTTCAATGTCATGTTTTTTTACCTTAGCTAGGTGTGGGTATGCACAAGGCAGGAAGAACTAGATCTAGGAGTTTCATTATGAGCATATTTATCAGCAACAAGAACCGAAAATTGGGGTAGTGAAATCCTAAAGGGATATAGATGATAGGTTTTAATCCACCACTATGAGTCGTTCTTTACCCAGATTATTTTTATTGGTTTTGTATTTAATTGGCCTTTGTTTTTTCTTCTTTTTTTCTGCTTTTTTGAGTTTCATATTTTGTATATGGTAAACCTGGTTTTCTTTGATCATTAATAAAGAAATATAGTAGGGTGGTGTTCTTTACATGCAGTATTCCCCAAAGTTTCTAATGTACGTTAAATACCTATGTTGTTTACTATTTTTTTCATTTCATGTATTATTTTTATACTGTTCTATAGTTATCATCATCTAATTGAAAATTTCTAGATTTTTTCTTTTGTTTTGTTTGGTTTTTTGCTTCTGTTTTTATCAGCTCTTGACCACACAAAATATTCAACACTATGTTGAAGATGAGTAGGGGTGCCTATTGAAGATAAAATTGTAGTTGTTTAAGGTCATAGATTTTGATGAATTTGATTCAGAGTGTGTTCTATGATTTATATCATCGTGGATTAGTGAGTAAGCTAGGGAGATACCTTGATTTCTATGCTAACATAATGAATTTGTCACCATGTTTGAAGAAATTTTCAACAAAATTATGATGGTACATACAGAGCCAAGATCATATTTAGGGGTATGTGTGATGAATGATGATTTGATGATGATAGGAATGATTTTTTATAATTGGTACATCTTTGGGTGATGAAACTCGTCGGAAAAAGACACGATGAGCATGAAGTGCATTCAGTTGACAAGGTTCAAGTCTAAGGAAAATGAAATTTGGGTCATACATTACAAAGATCCTAAATTGGAATGACAGGAGAACTCAAAGCTACAACATTCCTAGAAAAATTAATTAAAATTTCATTTGAGCCCTAAAATTTATAAAATGAGATATTGACACTAATAATTTGAAGTAGGGAGTGAAACATATTTTTTAGTCAATGAATTTCTACTCAAAGTCAACTTTCTGCCCCATTCTTATGGTTCAGCTAAATTAGGGAATAATATCCCATGTCATTCATGATTTAGAAATTACAACGATTGGACATTCCACATTTCAAGCATCTAGTATTGGGATCATAGTCAATACTTGGCATGAGTGATTAGAGGGGAAGAACATGTCATTAGTGGAGCATGGAAATTCTCATTATAACTTCACCTGGAAATGGTGACAAGAACCTCCATAAACACCTTGTATATTTTTTATTTCTTATTAGTTAGGATGACACTATTTTTCTATTTCTTTCTCAAATAATTATAGGGGTTATAATCTATAACTCACTACTACCATACAGGAGAGGAATCTCGTGATTCCCAATTCATACGACCAATATAAAATTTTCCCTTTCATCCCCATTCTATCTATGTGTAATTTTGTTCCCAATTGTAAATTCAATGTTGTGATGTTATTCATCCCTAGATATTGTGATCTTGATCCAATAAAAATAGATAGATAATTTGAAATCCATAACTAGGGAGTTTATCTTCAATTCTTCTTGGAGATCTTAAATTCATGTGGATCATCATCTATATCATTCCTCTAGTCATATATTAATGGTGTGACTTTTGATGCGAGAGCACAACCACCCAAGGGAAGTGATTATTTCCCTTTCAAATTCATAATTTCTCATCTATTAATTTATTTAATCTATAATGTGTCTATGAGAGGTAATTTGATTGATGATATCATATGGATTAGTTATTCTATGAAGAAATTATTAGCTAAGGAGGTTCGATTGGGTGATTCTCTCACTTTTGGGATAACTCTTAGGAACCATAAGTGGTCCTGTGCTTGTTTATTCACTATTCTGAGTGAGATTGGTGTGATACATGAGAAATTGAAAATTTTTGGTGTGAGGTTATGATTATTTGGTCTTTTACATTAGTAGATATATGATAATTAGTTGAAGAGTGGATCATCTTGGATCTAGCATTATTCTCATTGATTTATTACCCTTTTCCTTGTTATTCCAATATTATTCCTATTATATTTTCACTCTTTACTTATTATGTTTTCATCATTATGTTATAAATTTTATTTTCTTTACTAATTTCAAATATTCAAAAAAAATATTTTTGGAAGATCACTACGACAAGTGACACTCCTTCCTTATGAGAAACCCATTGGGTTATACACTATGTTATATTTAGGGAGATTAAAAATTTATTTATATCCTCAAATTGTGTTGAGGCTTTTGTCATAGGGTAATTAAAATTAGTCTAAAAAAGTTTCAAAAACAAACTAAAAATTCAAAATAAGCACACATAAAACATGAAAATTCACAATCTTTTGAAAAAGAAAATCCAAATTTCAAAATCACAAACTACAAAGACCCCCCCCCCCCACAGACACACACAAAATTATATGATGAATCTTCCTTAATAAATTCCAATAGGTTTATCATTTTAACCATATTTAAATGAAATTATAATAAGAAATTAAATTTCAAGTAGAGATATAACCTGGTTGTTCGTAGTGATAAGAATAATAGAGGAGAGTCAGATCCTCCAGTGGTTATTAAGGATTGTATTGTGGGAATTTAATCAAATTGTGCCCATTAATAGAATATAGTTTATCTTCTTTTAATTTTATAACCTAAAAATAAAAAAAATATCACACTTGACTGACTATAAATGGGACTTCTCATTATGAATTATGTATTCATAGAATCAGTATTATTCTTGAGTTGTATAACAACACTTCATCCCTTAGATGAAAGTATTCTTTTTAATAAACATTTAATGAGCAACTTTTTCTTTTTTTTCAAATTTTTACCTATTAAATATCTTTTCTTACAATTTTATCCAAATCTTATAGTTTTAGTTTCTTTTATTTTCCAACTTTTTCCAAGTCATGATTTATCTCTATCACTTTTGATAAAGCTATTTGTTCCAAATCCATGAGTAGATAAAAACTACATCCACAAATCATTATATATAGAATCATTATGATGAGTATCTTATAAAATTTCCTATAATATCATATGGTTTATTTCTACATTTGGCTCTAATATTTTCAGTTAAGTGTACATTTTTCCCAAAAATCCATTTGATTTCCCTACTAAAGACATCTAGTTAACCATTTGTGTTTAAGTGGTAGGGTGTTGATGTATTATGATTCACTCCATAATTCCTTATCAAATCATTAATGTCCTTGTTGTAAAGGTGGGTCCCTTGATCACTGATGATAAATCTTGGAACTCAAAACCCATAAGAAATGTTAGTTCATACAGAAGCACAAACAACATTAGCATCCTCAGATCTGGTGTCCTTAGATTCCTCCCATTTTGAAACATAATCTGTTGTTAAAAGAATATATGACTTTCTAAAATACATGGGAAAATTTTCCAGGGAATATATTCCATATTCAAAATTTCCAAAAAAAACTATTTATATTTTGATGAATTTCATTTCACATTGAGACATTTCTAATAAATTGGCATCATATATTATTTTGCAAAAAAATTATTAGAATCATTGGACAATGTATGATTATTAATTATTAGTTCTAATATTTTCATTTCTATCTTTTGAGTTACAATGTGTCCTCCACATGATAGAGTGTGAGAAAACTGAAGAATATATAGGATTTAACTTATAGAAAAAAACCCTTATCATTTGGTCATTACAAATTTTCCAAAGGTATGGGTCCATTCAAATGTAAAATATGGATTTAGATTTATGTCTTTGAATTTATTGTGGTTTCAAGTGGGATGAGACCTAAGAAGTTACAAAATAATTTACCATGTCATCATACCTAGGAACTTATTCTTCAACAAACTAAATCTTATCTCTTGGAATGTGGTTATTCAATAGTTATAGGTCTATAATCTCAACTTCTATTGACTTGTTAAGCCTAATTTGGTGATCATCCACTTGATTATCAACTCCCTCATTATCCATGTTCTCTATATTAAAATCTTGAAGTTGTAGTATCTATCTCACTAGACTAAGTTTTCATTTTTCTTTCTTCATCATGTAACCAAGGGTTAAATGTTCAAAAAAATATAACTTTAACTCCAATAATATGATATCACATTTTATCCAACTTCTATAAAATATTTTTATGTTGTTGTATAGTGGATGTTGGAATCATCCAATATTCTTGATGCATGGGAAATAAAGTGTGGTATTACCTTGATAATTTGAGAGAATACTATCCCAACTGTATGATTAAAATAATCATAATTTTTCTCAAAGGGTTGTTTATAATTTAGTGGCTCCATCAACGGTGGTGTGGCCGATATTTTCTTTAATTCATCAAAATATTCTCTATACTCATCTTCAAAATTAAAATCATAATCTTTGCAAATTTTCATGGAAAATGGAATATAATTCATAATAAAAACCTTGATTAACCTCCTAAAAAGATAATATAAGTCATAGATAAAATATAACATGCTTCGCACAAGTTGGATAAGGAAATTAATTTTTCACTTAATTTTATGATTAATCCACCTCAATGTTTGTTTTTATGAAATTACATGACCAAGGAATATTCGTTTTTCTACCATGAAGCAAAAAAATTCAATGTTCAAAAATAGGTTCATTTCAAAACATTATTTTAAAACATTTTATTGATTTTTCAAGAACTCACCTAATAAATCTCCAAAAGTGGTGAAGTCATCTAAAAAAGATCCAAGAAATCCTAAATGAGGTCAAAAAATATACTAAACTTTAACCTCTAAAATGAAACTAGGGAATTACACAATCCAAATAGAATTATCCAGTATGAAAAGGTATTCAAGTGACTTGTAAAGTTCGACTTCTCTTGGTCCTCTAGAAAAATGGGTACCTAAATGTAACCTTAAAATCCATCTAACAAAATATTGAGTCCTCCCAACCAATATTTCCAAAATGTGGCCAATATAGGGGATGTGTAAATGATTCTTTCTAGTGACCATATTAATATTCTTATAATGTATACAAACACTCCATATATTCTATATTATTTTGGGGTTAACAAACTTCTTTCATTTCTTACAATTGTATGTTTAGTGTTTTAGGAACTACATGAATGGGGATGGCACATTGGGAGAAAGAGATGGGATAGATGGTCCCCATTATTATTTCCTCTCTATTTACCTTTTACCACCTCTATCATTGTGGTATTAATCCTTTTTTAGGGATACCTAGAATTATACTCAAGAAAAACTATATGCATGCAAATTTTTGAATTAATTCCTAGTATATACCCAAGACTCCAGCCTATTTCATACATATTTTCCAAAAAAAATCACTAAGTTTATTTTATTGATGTGAGGAAAGGTTAATGGAAATGATTACTAGTAGTTTTTATCATTTCATTAAGTACACATAATTCAAATTATGAGGAAGTTAATTTAAATCCAGTATTTGGGAAGCTCTAAATATGAAATTGGGTTGGGGTTACTCACTTCCAAGTTCTATGCTTACTTCTTAAAATTTAACAAATAATATTTTTCATCATGAAACAAAACTAAAAATCCATTAAAGAATTCATATTTTTCCTCTTCCTCCATTCTGAAAATCATCTATCACGATTTTTCAATAGTTCCTTTCTCTATTGAATATTCAATCATTATTTTTTTTAAGGATAAAATTTCATATAACATGACTGGATATTAATTTGGTTTACTATATTCTATTTGGGTATTTTTTAAAAGCGATTTATATTATAGGGGTAATTCATAGCATCAAATATGTTGTAGTGGGAATCAAAGACTCTAAACATCATGATAATGGTTATTTCATGTGCATTGATGATAGACTTTGATATCTTTAATAAATTTCTACGTAGAATGATGGGTGGCTATGCTGGTGCACTACCTTCCTCTGTTGAAAAAATAAAATTCTTTCGTATAGATTAGGTCTTGTAATCTTAATAGCACATCCTCCATGACTCTTAATAGATAAGTAGTGGATCTATTTCATATTTATACCACCTAAGTTGTGGGATTTAATTTTGTATTATGTAAAAAAGTAAAAATTAGCGGGGAAATTAAATTAATTGATGCACCAAAATCACATAAATTATATGAAAATGTCATTGAACTAATGGTGAAAGTGATATAAAATTTCCCATGATTTTGAAATATTTTGAAAAATTATAGTTTAATAAAATATGGTAAAATTCTTAATAAATTGATTCTTTAATTTCAATTATGTATCCTTTTATTGGGGAATATTTCTTTAAGGAACTTATTATAAATAAGGATTTTCTTGAGAGATTATAGAAGGGGAATATTAATCTTTTTTTATAATGTTTGAATAATTCATTTTTAAGTGCTTCCTCTTGGATATTGTTTGATTGTATTATCAAGGATATAAATTGGATTGGAAGGTTTTTCATATCCATTTTTTCCTTTATTGGGGTTTATTTTCCCCCTACTTCTATGCCTATATTCCTACTATTCCCTTTTCTTTTCAAATTATCTTTTTTTTCAAGGATCTTCTTGAATTCTTTAGACTCATTTCCCTTATGTTCTATTTGATTTTGTTTAGTATAAAGTTGTAATGGTGAAAAAATTTCCATCCCATGTCTCTTGGTCATTGTACTCTCATTCCATTTAGGATTGGGTATTGTTTTGGGTAGTATTTTACTTCAATGTTTTGGAAAAATCTCCACTATATTTCCCAATTAGTTCCATAACTATTCCGCTTTATGACTCAAATTATCAACAACATGTCCTTGTTGTTGTACTAAGGCTTACTCACTATTTGTAGGCTGTTCAAATATTTTTTTATGTTCTATCGGTGGAATTTTTTGGTAATCTAGTTGGGTGCAAGGTTGTTGAATGGTTGTTAGAAATGTGTTGGGTTCTAGAATAGTGGGTTTTACTACTAAAACGGGGGATGTTGTTGGTATTGGTTTTGGTATAGTGGTCTAGAGAAATATTTTTGCTTCTTATATTAAAATTGGACTTGATAATTGTATCTATATACTATATTTTACTATGATTATTTCCACAATTAGTTGGCTACTGAACAATTCATAGTTCCATACACCTCAACACAGTAATCATTATAATGGTTAGGAGATGAACACACTCCATATACCTTTATTGGTGACTATTTTTCTATGTATTTATTCATGGAAATTTATCTAATATGTTTGGTTAGATATTCATGTTTAAATTTTGTCAAATGTGATAAATCAGAATATTTTACCTCATCAAGTACTTTTTTTCTTATACCTCCTATGTCAGGCTGTTCTGAGTTTTTTGAAATATTTTCAATGAGGCCTTTTAAATATGATAGTAATTTGTCTATAAAATCCCCATTAGATGGTGCATTCAAAATATTTCTATCATTTTTAAGAAATATTTGATAAAAGAATATTATAAAGTGATTCTCCCTAATGGATTGATGTCTATTGCTGGCAAAAAGCTTCTTAAACCTCTCTCAAAACACATAAAGATTCACATTCAATGATTAGATGATGGAATATATCTCATTTTTATGGTTTAGATTATTGATTAAGAGAACAATATCTAAATAAAACTTCTCTGTAGGTCTTCCCAATCATGTAATTCTTCGGTTTGTTGATTTTAAAACCACAACTTATTTTCTCCTTAGAGTGAAATGGTTTATTTACTCTATTTTATATGTTCCTCGACCACTAATTAGGGATTAAATGTAGAGTGGAAAAGTGTGAACTCATTTATGTGATTATTTTGTACTTCTCCGACCAATACATGAAATTTTTATAATAGTTTGATTAATATAGTATTAAATTTAAAATCATTTTATAACACAATCATGTTAATCTAGTTATTTTGGTTGATTAATTGGGGTGAACATGGTTCCTTTAAGGTCTGATTTAGGTTCGCTGTCATGATATAAGGCTCAAGATAAACACTAAAAGTATCACTTAATTTTATCAAGGAAAATTCTTCATATTCAGATTTTAGGTTTAAATTTTTTAGTTGGGTTTGAAAATTTTTTTTAATTTATTGTTCAAAATGTAAAATTTTATTGTTATAGTTCTTAGTCAGAAAATTTAAAATTCATCATTTGTAAAAATCACCATATAAATAGGGCAACGTTATGACCACACCATTTCATGGGGCTTGTGAGAGAAATTATTTCATAAGCTAAATGTGGTATTAGTGGTATCCTTAGGGTTGTCTCTATAGAGGAGTGTTCAAAAATCAGTTTTCACTTGGATTTGAGAAAATGGGGTGTTTTGAAAATATTTATTATAAAAACCAACAAAATTAGTGAAATAAGAGATTTAATATGGACTGATGAAAGGTTTATGGGGTCATGGTTGGATATTTGATTACAATTTTATCCTATTAATTAAATTACTATCTCATATTATTATTAACTAGTTTGTGTGAACTTCCACAATCACTTCCCCACTCACCCTTGGTTGAATGGTTTTGTTGAGGTTTATCTTAATTGATATCACTACCTTGGTCTACCTTCCTTCCTGAGGTAAAAGGTAAAATAATTAAGAACTCTAATATGGCTCATGAAATACCCAATCATATCTTCGGTTTATTATGAAAACCAAGAGTTCCCACTACCCATTTCTCACAATTTAGTAATATATAAGTTCATCACCACTTAACTATTGAATATTATATTATATATAAACTATAAATTAGGGGAAAAAGATTATGAATCATCATCCAATAAAATAAAAAAATGATTAAATCAAACACAATAACATATGATATTAATAACAATTACTAAAAACTAAAATCATTTTATTAAACGAAATGGATTTTAATCATTGATGTTTGAATACACATGAACTAAAAAGGATATCAATCCATCCATGATCACTAGAAATTTTGACCATCCATTTTAAGGGTAATAGTGATGAAGGGGAAAGATGTGATTTCAGAATTAAATAAAAATGGAAAACAATAACTAAAACAATATATGTGATATCTACAACATGAACCCTAGACATATTCCCACATTTAGCATCATCCACTATTTTTAGAATTATGGTTTACTTATATTTTGGATAGTCAAAGCCCCCTGAAGTCCTTGATTTTTAATTTTTTCAAATATTTATTATTCCTCAAATTTCTTTCAAGATATCATCATATCTTCTATGAAAATTTGTATTTTCATTTATTTGTTCATGATCAAAATATCTTGAATATTATAATAAACCTAACCACGAGTAAATATTTATAATAATTTGGATGTGGTAGCCTAAATCCTAGGACTAAAGTGTGTATGATCCTTACGAATACATTTCTAAAACTTTTCTTATTATTATGGTGAGGTTCTTTTGTCTTGTCTCATTCTTACTAAGAGATATCCCATTCCATAACCATCTTTTATAAAGATTAAAATGGTTGTAAATGATTCTTATATAGGTGAATATCATGTTTACTCAGTACAAAAATTCATGCTTTAGTACACTTGATATATGATTATGATTGACATATTTATGCTTATGGAGAACTCAATAATGGTTACACAATGATGGATAATAGATATATAGATTTTTTTATGATGTTTTAATAGCATGGATTCATGTTTATAGTTCCAATTCCTTTTCAATTAATTTTTTATTAGGGTATGAATCTATAACAATCCTCTATGAATAGTAAGTTTCATTAATAGTTTTTTTATCAAGGATGACATCCAATATCACATACCATTATCCAATACTACCTAAAATTAACATATAGACTAATTACTTCCAATTCATTCATATTTCAACAAAAAAATAAAATAAGTAAATTAAATAACCAATTTCAAAATTATAAATAATATTCACACAATCAAATGATTTACACTTTAACTACCAAACTCACTAGAACTCAATGAATAAATAAATATAAAACACTAAATGAATTTAATATCAATAAAATATCAAAAATATATGGACTGAGTCAAATACAATAAAGGTTTTTAGGTTTTCATGAGGATAATATCAACTCAAGACTTTTGGGTTCTAATGTTTTAGTCATCAACTATTTAAAGTATGTTTGTGGAGAAAGGATATACAAGAAGGGTTCAATCACCCTAAAGGATATTATACTATGAATCAATTCCAATAATGGGTTGAATGGATATATTGTGAATTTTTTTGAGTACATAATAATCTACAATAGAGGAACTTCAATGTTTTAGTAAGTGTCACCATTATCAGAGACACTATACCTATGGCGTAGTTTGTATTCAATTTTAAGGGGAAAAGATGACATGGTTAAACTATTTCCTAGACTAGTGGTTCTATAAAGTAGATATTGACTTTAAATAGAGCAATGCTTTCGTCCCTAAAATGTGTGTGTCTTTTTATTTTATGCCCTAAAATTTTCCTGAGACATGAAATGGAATTTATTTGTGAGTGGATACTTAAATTTTTATCATGCCTCCCTTTTTTGTTTATCAACCTGAAAAATCCTTTATTTCTCTTTTACATTAATTTCAATTCACTAATTAATCCTAGACTATACAAAGTGAACGACTAGAAAGAAATGATTTTATTTTTTTCCCCAATATTCCAATTGTAGGCTTTCATGCAGGAGAGTATTATTTCCCTTTCCTTTAGTAGATTGAGGTTTTGAAACTAAACCATAGAGGGTATATATATAAGGTCAAATAGCCTTATCCAAGTGTTTATAAGGATTAAGGTCATACACCTTTAACCAAATGTTGAGGAAGTATCTATTGAAATAAGAGAAAGTGAAAATCATTAAAAATTGGGAGATTGATGTTTATATAGAAAACCTCAAGAATAGGTGTGCATAGTTTAAGGCCATGATCGAGGCACCTCATACCTTAACTCTTTGATATCATACAAAAAAACATTCTTAAATTTTTTATCTGATATAAATTGAGATTACCCAATCTGTATTTTACATCATTTCAATAATTTATACATTACAAATTACAATAAAAAAAATACTAATAACAAATGGTTTAATATCATTGAGGATTACCTACACAAGAATCTTATTTTATAATACATTGAACATTTCTCCATAATTTAACCACACTAGACCCCCTTATAGACTAATCATAAGTTATACTCATCTCCATAACCTAATGAATGAAAACATAAGTAAGGGGTGAGCTCAAATTAACTTTAGGGGGGAAATCATCATAATTTCATTATTGTTTAAATAATAGAAATATATGAAAAATTGATCAGGGGGGGTATCTTATTAAAAATGTCATGTAATAATAAGAGTTTTTCATAAATCATTATATAATTTCATGAAATATCAAATGAATAAATATAGACCATAACAAAAGACTTTAATATAATATAAATCATATATATAGAATAATCATAGTCATATAGCATTAAAATGTGGCATAATAATAAGAATGAGAATCATAACAAAGTGGGTAAGTCACCACAACCTATTTCCCTTAGTGGATCATGTATATCTTCATGTTTCCCTTTGTGGATCAAGATTAACTACCTGTTTCCTTAAATGGATCAATAATCACAACATTATTTCCTTAGGGAATAAGGATGGACTACTTATTTGTTGAAGTGGATCAGGAATCACTTTTTTTTTCCCTTAGTGGATCAGCCTTCACTACCAATTTCCCTCAGTTGATCAAGCATAACTACATATTCCCCTTAGTGGATATAATATCACTAATTTTTTCTGATTATTATATCATGAGATGTAAAGGTTTAATAAATGAATTTTATGGTTATATATGACCCACCCAACACATAATAATAATTCATACATATATATTCCTTTGGAACATGAAAAAAATCATACATCAAATATCACTATATTATCATGTGGGAAAAAGATAACTTTCAAGGAAAACATTCCTTGAATAATCCAAAATACATACAATGAAATAAGTTGGATTATGGTTTATAAATATAACCAATGTAACATAAGGATCCTCATGGATATTTATATACATTGAAAAATTAAACTTTTAAGATCATTGATGAAATCACTTGAAACATATTGAAATACACCTTTTTGAATGCCTTGAAAACTCCTTTAGAATTTTTTCTTTAAAATGAAATATATTTAGATTAATTTCCGAAAAAATTATAAGAGACAAATGTTTTGTAAAAAATTATTTAATAATACTAATAAAAAATTAATAATTATTTATTAAAAACATATTTATTAAAAATCCATTTTAAAATCAATAATTTCTTTGAAAAATAAATCTTTTAATTTTGAAAAATATAAGAATGTTTCCATTCCTTATTTGAATCAACAATAGTAAAAATCATTTTTAAAATCATTATAAATAATTTAAAATAATACTATTATATAATAATTCTCATATGGTGAATGAAACCATAAATATTCCTTATATAATGTTTTTACTATACTCATAAAAGTTGAATATAAAGGTCACATTCAAACATAATTTTAAAAAATGTGAGGTGAAATTTTTTGAAAACATTTAATTTTAAAAAGGATATTCAATAAATGATCCTTGAAAATAATATCAATTTTTTAGAGGAAATATACAGTGGAAGATAAATTATATCATCAGGAATTTAAAAACCCCAAAAATAGAATAAAATTGTGTTTCTAAATACAAAGGAGAACATTGGGGAGAATAAAAAACATGGATATGGATGAAACATATATTATTTGGGGAGGATGGGAATTATTCATAAAAATTGAATTCATAAAGGTAAAAAATTTTAATATCAAATTTCTCTTTCCCCAGAAAGAGAAATAATTATATTGTCATTGTGAAATAGTATAAAGCCATCTTGTAAAACAATAGTCAAAGAGGAATAATTATGACTCCTGAAAAGAATTTGATTTAAGAAAAACCCTTATGGCTTAAGAAATGTTTTAATAGAAACCCCCTGAAAGATATATCTTTAATTTTAACTTCAAATACCATGAATGAAATATAATTCATGATATTATATATCCAATAGGATTAATACACACCATTTAAATGAAATTATCTTCTTAAAACAAAACATGTCTCAAAGAAAGGAAATTGAGATGAAACACCCTTACCTTTAATCTTGTTTATCCAAACATTATCTAACATCTTTTATATAAAAATTAACTATCCAAAAATCTATTACAGAACCTTATTGATAAATCTAACTATTTATAAATATTATTTATAATATTTATTATATATAAATTACTTAATTATATTTTATTTTCATCATCAGATTTTATTCTATTCATTTTTTTAGTACTTGTTTCATAATGTAAGTATTAATTCTTGATTAAAGATTCAAAGTTCAACATTCGATTTAAATTATAATTAATTTAATAAATTTTATTTATTTATTAATATCTCGATAATAACAATTCATGATTATTTTAGTTATGATTCTCGATAATAACAATTCATGATTATTTTAGTTATGATTCTCGATAATGGAATCAACAATGAGCTTGTACCAGTTATTTTTAACAAATGAAATGTGGTATCTCAATAACAGGTTATATATTAATATTACCATTATAGAACCTAAAATATTAATTTTTCATTATTATTATAAAACATAATCGTAAAA
This sequence comes from Viscum album, assembly GCA_963277665.1. Lineage (NCBI taxonomy): Eukaryota > Viridiplantae > Streptophyta > Magnoliopsida > Santalales > Viscaceae > Viscum > Viscum album. Next base: position 2,132,360,892 of record OY728120.1, read on the forward strand.
CAATTTCCTATATTAATCTATTATATAGATTTATAGCATTGTTCATGTTTGTGGACAAACCAATATAAATAAGAACATGATATAATTAATGTATAAGTATGATTATAGGGTGATTTAGTGATAATATCATTATTAAAAAACTGTAATGATATTATGGAGACATTATTAATGAGCTGAATCATTTTATAAATTATTTAGATAAATAATAAAATGATATATATGAAAAAAAATCGCTTTTGTTGAGGAGGTAGTTTATATGTGTGCACTAAAAATACATTTCATTTATGGAGTTCATAAGGAATTTATTTAATGATTTATAATTTTAGATTCTCAATAATTTTATAAATATCATATTAACCATTAAAATATAATTTTATAATCATATGTTTATGGTAGTAATGAAAAATCAATCATATCGTTCCCGGAGGAGGTAGTACAAACAGACGCATAATGACATCTTCATTTTTTGGATGGTTTTAGAGGAAGGATGAAAATGGATATTCCATTAGTATAATAAAATTTCATAAAATTATTAAAACAATTAATATAATAATTTAATTTATAAATTAGTTTTGAGGGGGTATAAGAATAAAATATTTAATAGAGCTCGGTTGAGAGCACCACATATCCCTTTGGATTTTATCCATTGGGTAACACTTTAATGCTTCTTATCTTGGTTATATGGAAAAACCACGTATTATAGGAAATTGGGAGAGACTTTAGAAAATTATTGGAAATAAATTTGGTTGAGATAGGGATTTTTAATGAGTAGAATAATTTGGTGTAAGTGGTCTCCTTTTATAAGTGAATAAAATGGAATTTTTTAAAATACTCATTAATTTTTCAATGATGTCATGACACAATTCAAGGTTAAATAGCTCCAAAAGTTGGTAATAATGAATTTTGGTGGTGATTTGTGGTTTATAAACCCTATACCATTCATTTTTTTCAAATTTTTTAAACATGTTTCATGTTTTTTACCACTATATCTTTACATTTATCCATTTTAGTTTTTACCTTGGTAACTACTTTTTTAAACAAGTAATTTATATTTTATTAAAAATATATGGTAACCCATATTATAAAAATTAGATATTATAAACCAAAATTTAATATCAATATAATATAATTATATTTTTAAATAATAGAAAATTTAGTTTTAAATTAAAACATTTAATATATGGAAAACCATTTTTTAGAAAAATGTTGATTTTCCATTAAGTGTTATTAATATTATATAACATTAATAACCAATTAAACAAGTGATAATATATTTTATAATATTTGTCTAAAAAACAAGTCAAATTCATTATATAAAGTATATAAATTTAATTTATTAGATGAAAATGACCCAAAATTAATAAATTAATTCTTTAAAAATAATCCTTTCACCATTATGAAGGTTATTGATTTTAATCATAGTAATCCTAATTGTGTTCCAAAAAATGAGATTTACCTTATTAAATAATATATATATGTTGATATATAATAATAAATATATTTTTTATCTTTAATTTATATAGGTAATGAAACCAATTTTTTTAATATAAGCGAAAAAACATTTTATAAAGTAATATATTACTTATATTTCCAAAACATTAAATACAGGTTTTATAAATTAAATATAATATTTTTAAATGATTTATTTTAAATTATAAATATATTTTTTAGGGCTTTTGTTTTTCAAAAATTATATTTCATTCTTGTATTATGATAATGCCATAATAGTGAAAATATTAGCAAAATCCGTATTTTCACTATTCACCTAAAGATAATTATTTTACAAAAGGATAAAAAATTCACCATATGGAAATTCTAAAATTATAAATTCAAAATGACATTCACTTTAAAATTCCAAATTCAAAAATTTATTAATTTATCATATAAATTAAAATAAAATATATAATTTAAAACCACTTTTATTAAAAATTACCCTCAAAACTTTAAGTGTTATTAATCCTATTTATTATATATTTCTAATTGATTATAATATTTTTATTTGTAATTGGTTTTATTATTCTTTAATTATTTAAATAATATCCATCTATTATGCAATAAATCATGCTAGTTCAATGTTATGTGTAAAATAAGTTATCAAACAGAGTATTAATTACAAAAAACTATATCCCAAAATATCTGGGTGTTACAAGGATTCTAGGATTGATGATACCCTAAAATGTGGTTTGGAGGTTAAATCGAACATTATATGGTAGAATACGAGATCCATGGTGGAAAAAATGATTGAATTGGATGGAAATTTATAGGTGGACCTTAGATGGGAGATTCAAGAATTAGTATATATATCATGCCTTAATAGGAATCAATCAACATATAGTTATTATAATTAATATGTCATCCCATTATGGAGTTTAATATAAAAATACCCAACCTTAATGAGAATACCATATACTAGGAGGAAGCTTTATAATAGTTAATTTTATGGTTTGGACTAGAATTCGAAATATTAGCATCACTATTTATCTTATTACGATAGGAATCATGACATACATAATTCATGATATATTATGTCTTTATTCATGTATATGGTTATTAAAATAATCCATGCATGAATTGTAAATCCCCCACACTAGTATGGGGATAAATTTCCCTTATTAATCCTGGAATGAGTGATTTGAGTGTAGCTAGGTGTCTAGTAAGAATAAGAATCAATCCATATGTAGTTTTTTCAGAAGTGTATCCCATCATATAAACTCATGAATGGGAGACATAGCGATGGAATGGATGAATAACCAGATGAGAGGAGGGAGGAAACCTTACACAAATTAGTTCCCAACACTAATATAAATTGAAATGGATTCACCCAAATACATGTTTATGAGACTACCTATGAATATAAATGTAATCTAGGGCTAGGCCAGGGATAAGGGATCCAGGTATCACTACATATCTTGATGTAATAGTAATCAAGATCCATATAATTAGAATAAAGTTAGATTTTTTATCATATATTAGAATAACTAGGACATTAAGGTAGGAATATGTCGCTATAAATCCTATATAAATTGATCACATATGTAAAGAGGCCTTTTTCATTTTAAGGTCACATGAACTGGACCAATCTAAGCAGATTAAGTGCATTTGAGGTGGGCTAATCATCTTGTAATGTAAGGTCTTGTGACTAGGCCCATTGCACATTTCAATTTAAGTTCATATATCTAGGACCATTTTTATTTAATTTAGAGTCACATGTAATGGAATTTATTCATATGATGTGGTTCATTGGGCATGATACTTATCCATTAGAGTGAGAATGACTTGAAAACAAGTGGAATATAGATTGGGATTCTCCATCTCTATTAATGATTCATTTATTTTCTTTTGGGGAAAATATTTAAAGACAAATTATCCTTCAATCATATGTACTACGAGTTTTTGGTAAGGAAAATTATTATGATAATCTTCCATAACATATAACGCACGTCTCTTGATATTCGAAAGTTCAATAATTACATGCTTTGATGAATAGATAAAATGTGTAACCACGTGATCAAATTTAATGGAATAAACCATATTTTGTATATTCCTGATAGTTAGGAAACCCTAATTATTTCACACAATTTATGTTTTTGGCTTACAGATTTCACTTGAATAAATTGTAGATTTGGATGTAGTTGTCTCAATTATATCTTTATATTTCATCCCCTCCTGGATTCAATCCTTAATGATGAAGAATATCTTGATTGTATGACCCAACAACTAATGGTATCTTAATTAAGTGGAATGGAGTCTCAAAATTTCCTATTTTTACTCTATATCCTTGGGAGATAAATCAAATTATTCTCCAAGGAATGGATAAATTAATCAAAAATATTCTCCAACATGAAGGAATTGTTTCTCCACATCTACTTGGTTGAAGACATTTTTTCCAATCAATTCCATATATGGTTCTATTGGTAAGTGAACATTATCAAAATTTATATTTGATCAATGATGCCTTAATATTGATTAATTCACGTGTGGATATTGAAGCTATCAATTACTGGTACATTTATGGATCCACCCTTATATTTGAAGGCTATAAATGTATAGGGGACTTTTTGGTGACTACTGAGATTGAACTATGTTTTTAATCAACCCAATGAGGGGCTGAATAAAATAAAAATACCCCCAATATTGTGGGATCAGGTACTTTATAGCAAGGACGGCCACTGCCATAGGATTTTGGAATTTCACCATAGGTAAAATATCCTTAAGAAACTCTATAATATTTTATATATTTTTTCATTTCTTCATTGAAACTATGTTACCTTTTCTTCACCATAAAAAGTCATTTCATCTTCATGGGGTTGATGGGTATAATACATGATGAAACCCTTGAATTTACCGATATAATTGTGGTTGGATGGTGATGAGAGTCTATGTGTAGACCCTAGTGATTGGAATTATCACTAACATTGGGCACATGTTCCATCAACATTTTGTTCTGAGTCATCAATAGGTTTGAATATGTTATTTTTAGTGGAAGGTGGGGTGTCATCAATATCTTCTTCTCCAATTCTACGATTAATGGATATGATAACTTTTGGATACTTAATTGATTGTATAAGTGTGTGATCATCACTATCAAGAGTGAACTCATAATAACTAGGTGAAAATCCTTCAAACCTGGCTAATATCGTGTTGATGGAGATAAATTTTCCCATTTAATAAAAATTTTCTTATTAAATGTTATTATTTATCAATAAAATAACATTGATTTTGGTGAACTAGTTCCCTTCATCAGAAGAGTATCTAATTTGGTGGGATGGTGCATGTTCTCCAAATAATGGGGTAAAAACCCCATATTAGAATATAAAGATATTAGACTATTTAGGGGCCCCTATTTCTCTTTGTCTTGACTGTACCAATTACATCGGATCTTATGAGGTATAGTAGTATAAAGTATTGTAGTCAATGGTTTATAGGGAACTAGGGTCATGACTAATTGATTCATTCATACCATAATGATGGAAGGAGGATGATCTACTATCTTTTGGATTATCCATTCATCAAAATTTTACAAATTCCCTTATGGGTCCATTTCATATTCTTTTACTTTTTTAGGTAGAATGGACGACACAAATTTCATAGGCACCTTTATATATTCCAAATTTACTTGACCATAATCCAATATATTTTTTATAATATTTTTGTAGATGAATAATTCATGGATCATGTGACCTAGTATAGGATGTTAAGGGAAATAATTTAGGTGATTATTCTACTGTAATTTATCTGGAATCTTCATTTCCATAAACACAATTAAGTTACTTTCTAAGGAAGAGATGAATTACCCTGAATATGATTATTATGAAATGGATAAATATTATTATTCTTAATTTCGATGTCATGTCACCTCGACCATACTGAGTTGAGGGTGATAGTAACTATTTGTGTTTTCCTTGACTTCATTTGTCTGTGATAGTAGTTCTTAATATCATCTTTGATTAGTTCTATGAATGACATCCCCTAGATGATGGGATATATACAAAAATTATTGAAACCCACCATGGTACATTGGCTTGTTCTGGTGGCTTCAGGTTCTATGATCCTTTTTCTATGTCTTTTTTTGGATCCCACAGGCACTCAGATCCCATCTCTAACCTCACATTCCACTATTCATCTCCCTACCAGACCTGGTGTAGTAGTAACTATGTCGTTTTGGGATATTTGGTTCAGTGGCCATTGCTGCTCTAGGAGATTATTGAATCAGTTTTCTCTTGAGAATAAGGTACCTTTTCCTTTAGATCTAAACAACATTTCATCCTCAGATGAATAATTGAAGAGTTTTTATGTTTTTCTATGAGTGATGGATTGATTTGTTCCTTTTTTGGTGATGAATTCATTTTATGTTTTTGAATTTAGTGATTTTTTACGGTGTAGTTATGGGCGTATATGGTAGATGTGGGGGAGCGGTGATGGTGTGCCATGGCTCTAGGAAGCTCAGATCTCACAACTCAAGATAACATTGACTGAGGATGGGATATGTTGATCTTTTTTATTTGAATTTAAATCTGGAATACGATGTTTTTTTGTCTTATTATGTTGGTGATATTTAAATGTTTCATGTTTTTTTATGAATTTTGAAATTTTCGGCAGAGGTTTGGTTTGAATCTTCTTGTGTGATTCCCACATATCCATAATGTGTTTTTTGGAAGATACAAAAAACAGATTTAGTGATAGAGGAGGAGTCATAACCACCAATGGAAGTTATAGATTCTTACATGGTTGTATCAGTGCATGTCATTATTTTATAGCACCCATCAAAGAAGTAACAGATTTCAATAATTCTTGGAATACTACTATGAGATATAACCTTGGGTGAATTTCGTAAACTAGAGGATGATATTGTCCTATTGGTGAGAACACTTTATAATTAATCATATTTTTAGTAAAATGGTCCAATTGATATGATCTCAAATTGAAGGGGTGGATTGATTCATCCTTTGTAGGATAAAAAGTCTCCTCTCATTAAAGAGGTTCAGTTTAAGGATTCATGGTAGTTCCACTCTAAAGATTATACTTAATGTGTGTGTTTCCCTTGATAATTTAACCATTAGTATGTTCATAATTATCTTTTAGGGGAATAAATTGAGAAATATTCACTTATAATGAAGTGAATTTCCCATTATTTGGTGGTCGGTGGGATGTGGTTGTGGCCAGCCCATTTCCTTTTCCATTAGTAAAATCCCACCATGTTATTATAGGTGGAATATACAAAGAGGATTCCAAATGGGCCTTCTATTGATTTTGAGTATGTACTCCTTCCTCACGTACCTCTTTATGAGTGAAACTATCATATTTATTATCATTTTCACGTTCTTTGATAGTATCATGTTTTGAAGCATCAATTGGGTCAATTGTGATGGAATATACAGATGAGTTACCTACAATTAGAAACATAGATTTCCTTAAAAATGTTATATCCATGATATAGGTATATTTATTACCAATGGATGATATTAAAGATAATTGTGGGGGTAAAAATTCCTCTCGCACTGTGGGATAGTGTTTCTCATGGGTTTTTATTACTGAAACTGAAACTCTATTTGCTTCTAAGACCCATATTCTACTGAATAACAAATCTAGAAGGATACAACTATGAGGAAATATATGATGTTTAATTTACCTATACATTTTTTAGGAGTCCATTTAAGTCATTAAAGGGTTATATTTGATAAAAAATTTGTTTTCTAGCTAATGGTTGTCTATTATTTACCGTAGGACACTATTTGGACTCATGAATGGGAATCAAGGGTGTTTGAAATAGATATAAAATACACCCAATTTCTAGTTTTTGTGGTTATTACCCCAAGAGGAATCTATTTCTTTATTCCCTAGTTTGGATGAACGGGTCTGGAATAGCATCATATACTACTTCGTATATAATTGGGGATATACACTGATGATGATAACCATGTTTAATAGGACTCCTTGGAAACTCTTGGGTAGTTTCCTATATATGTGTAGTGGGAATCATACCCCGCTCTCTATGATAAAGAAGGTATGAATTTACATTCTCCCTGGAGAGACACCTGAATTTGTTTGATCATGCATTGGGGGATGCATGACCCTTAATGATTGTTATATATTGTGTTCAATTTTATGGTCTTAGTCCCAATAAATTATTATGGGATGTCTCTAATGTTTGAATTATCCACTTATAATGGTATTATTGAACCCGTTTATTCACCATCTGGTGTTGTAAGTTGTGGGTAGGTGACATTGTACATTATTGCCTTAGATTTGAGAAAATTATAGTGATGATACTAGTATAGTATTTTTGTTCAATTGGAGGTTTTTTAATAGAAACACTCATTGTTCTATGGATTTCATTAGGCTGGATAAAGATCTGGAATCCTTACGGTATATTCATTGCATATTACATTTGGATTTTAAAGTGATGAATAATAAACCCCATAGTTAAGTATCACCAATAAGAATTAATAGTTAATAATCTTCTTTTCTAAGTAAGGTTTAACACTGGGTTTCCCATAATATTTCCAACACATCCCCATGCCTATGTGTTTTGAGTTAGTGAGGGAATTATTTATATAAGTAGGTGGTTATTGGGATGTACCACAGATGCTTTGAGTTGCACAATGGACGAGATGATGGATGGTTTACTCAGCCCTCAATGGGTCTTAATTCCTTTTCTATAACTCTCTTAAATATTTAATACATGTTTGTGATTCTTTTTTAGTAATAAAATTTGTTACTAATAAGAAATTAATTGATTGAAAATTATGAATTTAAGAGGACACTACACATGAGATTTATATTATTTCCCATTTGATGCAAGTATTTAGTCACTCTATGTCTTAATGTTTTATAAGCATCTTTTTTTTGGAATTTATCACCACCATGGAGGAATTATAGTTTTTATAAAGGTGGTATAAAGTGTTGTGGGGTAGGGATTAGGCCCATGAAAGGGGAATCCTATATATCCTTCAAAGCTTAATTGTAACCCACATAGTTTGGTTCCACCTATAGATCATTTTCCTAACGTATGAAGATAATATAAGTGTGTTCCACTAGTTTTCAGTGAATCTAATAGGTTCTAAAATAAATTTCATTTTAAATTTGGAAATATGCGCTTTGATTCCTCTCAGTCACATCAAGTCTTAAATTGACATGTGAATTATTTTTACCCATTAAAAATGACTTACGGATCATATCCCTAAAATATCAAGACCATATGTGTGTGTTTTTCAATTTTCTGGGAGTAACACAAGTTTTCAAATAAAATGTTTATTTTAATCTAAAATCATGAATTTATAGACATACCAGTCATATAGTGTATCAAATTGAGGTGTGGATGATTCCAAAATTTCACAAATGAATTATATATCATTTTCCAAATGTCTCAAAACAATCTGAATATTTTTTCTCAATTTTGAGTATAACATGTATCCTTTGAAATATAATGTAAATTTTAAATAAATAAACGACAATTATGTCATATAGTCCATATTATGAGTATAATTGATTTTTGGTTGATTAATGTAAATAAAATGGCATCACATGATATTAAATTTGGCCATATATACTTCCAAAAGTGGTCTTTAGGATATTTACCTCATTAACTCTAATATGATGATAATAATACCGACATTCAATATTTGATAGAAAATTTTCTACCTATAACGAATCATATAGGTACTAAATATGGGAAAAGATATTTATTATCAATAATCACTTAATTGTGATTTTCATAATCAATATAAAGATAAATAGTTCCATCAACCTTTATAGTAAAAATATAGAATCTACCTAAGGAAACACATTGGGATGAATAAAACCATTCACTTTTAAATTATCCAATTTAATCTTTAACTCATTCAACTCGGATAATGGAATAAAATTGGAAGGAATAGAGATCACCTAGGTCCTAGGCTTCACATCAATGAAAACTCTACCCATATTCCCACATGAAGACTAAAGAAGTCGTTAGGTAATACTTTTGGAAAATACCTGACCACTGAAGGAGGATCACAACTCAAGGAATCTATCCCAAACTCAACTAAAAATGCAGATATAAAACACCCTAATACTGGGTAAAGAGGCCCTATTTGGCTTGACATCATATTACATTCACCATAAAACATATAGGAGCTCACAATGGGGGTATTAATGTACACCTATTCATGATAGAAATCAGCCTCTTCTTGATGGGAAACTAACCAATCAATACCAATGATAACATCAAAGAGATATAGGTTGAGAACTCGAAAATCCCAAATATACTCAAAATTAGAGATCTAGAAATAATATATGGGAATCTTAAACACTACTCCTTTTTCTTTCCAAGAGTCATCTCTAGCTCCATAATGAACGACATGAGTTCCATTGGACGTTTCAAAATATTCATAAAAAGGGTTGATATAGAAGAATTAGATTGACTTATATCATAAATAGAAGTTTCAATAGATGGTTATATAAATATCATTCCTCTCACTATCCATGGGCACATGTTAACATCCAAAGGAAGCTCCTCAACTTTGTGAACTGTCTTCACTCCAGATGATTGTGGCAAGAGCCCTGTAGATTTAAAAGATTCTGACAACACCATGGTTCCCTTTAGAACTAATGAACCAGTTCCATAATAAGGTGCATATAGTGTCTCAAACAACGTATTCAACTGACCTAACCAACAAAAAGAACAACATATTTTTATAGGTGTGTAAAATAATTCTTAGTGTGTCTGTTATTTCCATACTAGAAGCTGGTCAATGGAATATTGTGACCAGTTATTGATGGTGTGGAGGAATACATTTGTTGAGAGGTACCATAACCACTACTATGAGGCTTTTTAAACCTTATTTTTTTTCTTTTCACATGTTTAATATCCAATTATTTTATAAAAAAATTTAATTAAATTTAATTTCTTCGATAACGTGCATTATACACAACATCGAGCTTAAACGAATAATGATATCTTATTATTTAGATATTAACATTATAAATTATATATTAAATTAGTAGGTATGAATAGAATTAACTAATTTTAAAAATAAATATAAATGTACTACTAAATATAAATTCCTTGACAAATGCTTAGAAAATAATCACACATTTTTTTGTAAAGTCATTTTATTCTTCAAAAAGTCGTTTTCTTCAAAAAAAAATTATTTATTTTTATGAGTTACGTTATCCTAAATTTTTGTAAATATTAGAAACTTTATTTAATTTTGGAATTCATAATTTCAAAATTATATTAGGATTATATTCTTAGAATTTTATGAAGAGATTAATTTTTTAGTGAATTTTGAAAAATACAAGTTTGTATAAAATATTCATTTTCATTGTATTGTAAAGTCTCATTGTGATTTTAATTTTAACTCAATGTAACATAAATAATATTTTATTAGATATAATCTAATTAATTACATTTTAATCAACCTTGTATCTTGTTTTGGTATTAGTAATATTTTGGGCTTAAAACGCATTTTTAAATAAAGTGGTTTTTCAATGCATTTTGTTGGATTAATTTTAAATTATATTATTTCACTTATAGGAGTTGAATATAGAAAAATGGATTCCATATTTTTAATAAAGGGTTACAATTTTTTTAATTATTTCCCTTTTATTTTTTATTAATATGAATAGTAACTATAGTAATTTTATTACCAATATAAGTGTGAATCAAATAATTTGTGTTAAAAATAATATAAAAAGGAATAATAAATGATCCCCAAACATGAATAAATTTTATTTTATCTATTAATATAATTCAAAATCATCCATTTTTTTATTTTACCTTTAGTGTCTATTTAGATGAGATTATGACCTTTATAGTTTTTCATTTCAGGAAAAGTCAATCATGTCCCAATCTCATTTTTTATAAGTATATTATTATTAATATGGTTTTATAGAGAATATATGTTATACTAAAAAATTATATTAAAATATTTAATATTTATCTTCATCATGGAAATTTATTTATAAATTTTTAGTTAATAAATAATAACTTTAAATGCTTAGATAACATTGACGCAATAATTATTCAACCAATTAAAAAAATCAATAAATGATATTAAAAATATTAAAAGAAATATATTTTGAGATAATTAATGTGATAAAAATATTTATATGAAAATAAAAGGATATTAATTTAATTAAATACTTTTTTCAATTTATTTTGTTTTCATGATGTTTTTAAATTCAAATTAATGGATATTGTCAAAATTGATAATAATGATATTTTATGAAAATAACATTTTATAAAATTATTTTAAAATAATAAAAAAATATTAAATAAAGACAAAGAGGGTAATATATAGTCATAAATGTCTAACCTTATCCATTTATGAGTTAATAGTAACATTATATGTAAAATTATAACCTTTTTGGTGTGAAAAAAATGTTGCCACGGTTAATGTGAAAATATTTTAATAAAGGGGTTAAACCGAAATATCGGGATTTAAATATCACATAAATCTATATAAATTTTATAGGTTGATAATATTTCAACCAAATACTACCCTATGTTTTAATTCATGACCATTTCGAATTATTTCGATCAATAATGGTCTTATTTTATTTTATTTGTTTAAGAAATTCCAAAAATTCTTATCACCTCAATTATAAAAGGGAACCTCCTTCCGTACTTATTCACACCACATTTAGCCTTATATATCAACCATACACTACCAAATTATATTCTAAAATTCCCTATAAATTTTCTAGAGTCTCTATTATTCTCAAAAGACCAACCCTATATCCTTAAGAAGATATCTATAGGAGTCGTCTCAAAGAAGGGGTAATTTCCATAACCGATAACTTTCTTTTTTTACCTCATCTAAATCAATTATGTTAATAATAAAATAATAATTTTTTCATACTAAATATTCTTAAATGTTATTATTGTTATTAGAATAACATTATACACCCTCTTTTCCATCAAACTATAAGTGAAAGTATCACTCGTGCGTAAGTACAACTTACCACCTATACCTAGCGATAAAATTCATTTTTCATCACCATATTTTATGGATGGGTATTATGATTGTTTTGGTGTTTATATTTGATAATTATGGTATAATTAAACTTATATAATTATAATATAACATTTATCTTATTTCCATCAAAACTATTTAAAATGATAATGTCATTCGTGTGTACAAGTAGAACACCACCTCAATGAAGCGTTGTAATTCATGTTTCATTTCCATTATACATGGAAGATAATATGGATTGATACAATGAATATATATTATATATATAAAAATATAATTATTATTTAAATGTGGATTATTTTTTACCTTTACCTCATTTTTTCCTTGGAAAATGAAAATAATTTTTTTTAAATGAAACACCAACCGTCTCGATGAACAGTGAAATTCATTTTTCTATCTCAAACTTTTATGGATGACATTAAATCTTATATAATGAATATATGAGATATTTATATATTTATTAAATTTATTTATATTATGGAACCATGTTCAAAGTATAAGGACCAAAACTACCAACCTAAAACATACATAAAAAATGAAGTGTATATCACACTAAACAAAGATTTTAATAAAGAATTCAAAACAAAAATGTGAAAAAATGATATATGTAAATAATATATCGTATATATTTTTATGGTTCTATAATATATGTATATTAAATATATATTTATTATATAGTAGGTTACAACATATATGAAAGAAGTGAGACCGAAGGTAATATATTTTCATATCACTTTTTTATGGGACACATGCCTTATACACTATATATTTCTTCTGTGTGGTGTATTTACTGCTCGTGAATCAATTTTATGATCTGTAATAGGATAATTATAGGTTATAAAAATCCAAATAGATTTATTTCTTTTATGAGTCTTATTATTCAAAAGTTACCAAATCTGTAAGGGTTTATTTCCCAATATCATCATTATTTGAGATTGTTTATGTTTTAGTATCTGTTCGGGAATATTTCTCTTCCAAGTCAATATTTTCTCAAAAAATAAAAAATATTTTTACCATTTTCCTAAAAACAATTAAGGTCATTTTTTCCTATGTTTGACATTTTATGAAATTTTTTGAAAGAAATATTTTTAATTTTTTCGAATGAGGTACTTTTTGACATTTCCAACAAAAATATAAAATAAATGGTTTTATAACTTTTATGGAATGAGAATATTTTAATGAAATCATAAAAACTCAATAATTTTCATATAAATATACATTTTTATTTTAAAAGAATTATTTTTTCATTTATGAGTGCATAGATATTTAAAAAGATAGGTGATTTAAAAATGGAAAAGTTATTTTCCATAGAATTATTCTAAAAGGTATTTAAAAATAATTTTCTCTCTAAGATGAAATCCATTTTTGTTACTTTTAAATTATTGGGGATATTATCCAAGGATACCATCCTTTTTATTTGTCTATATTTTTTATTTTTATGATGTAATGATGTTTATGAATCCCATTCCTTTAACATGAGTTATGTTATAATGAAATGTTTATGAAACCCGATTTTTTCATGGGCTCTGATATGATGAATGTTTTGTATTATGGAACATATATTTATGATTTTAATTAAAATATAGTTTATAACTATTTATCCCTATTATGAATTTGGAAAATTATTATATCTCGTGAGATAGTTATGTGAGAAAAGTAAATGTACTTGATTTTTTTATGGGAAACAAGTCGATGTGCTTGATCTGTTATGGGAAACAAGTGGATGTGCTTGATCCAATATGGGAAATAGGTTTTAATGAATTATATGATGGTCATAGTAGTTAAAAATGACATATTAAATGTTTTACATATTTATAATGGTTCCACACACATTCATGACATGGAATTATGTTTTATTATTTAGTTATGATGATTTCTCATTCTTATCATTCATGTATTTTCAAATGCTAATGTTTTCTGACATTAATCACATTTTTTATATTTTAAAAAAATATATGAAATTTTCATGTTATGATCATGATCTAATAACCTTGTGATTATCTTATTCATTAATATGATTATCAATTGATCTATCCCATTATTATCTGTATAGCTTATCTAAGATCACCCTTTCTAATTTTTCTTTTTCCCATGTTATTATGAATGATTCTAAATTTTCTTTATTTAGAAAGTATTTTATGTGGGTAATTTAATGGGATATTTAGAAGTCTTAGCATGGAATATGAAAAGATGGTTACAGTGGTAGATGATGTAGATCTTTATGAAACATTTGTTTATAAACCCAAGTTGTTATGAGTTTGTCTTAATTCCCTACAAATCTAAACCTAAAAGTTCCTTATGTATATAAGTGATACAATATTTTATTTTAATTTTCTATGTATTGAATGGAAAAAATTATATCATATTATATGAATCAGAGATATAAATGAAAATTTTATGCTTTTAACACTCGATATAGAAGTGAGGGTCTTCGGTTTTTACAATTTGTATCAGAGCGGGCTTTAGAAAAAATTAGAGATTGGTATGTTTTAATGCGAATTTATTTTTAGGGTCTTGGATACCATCGTGGGTATATAATATTGAGGTTTACCATAGGTTCAGATTCTTAGAAACCCCTTTTGAGATTTTAATTGATGGAATTTTATGGAGGAAAATGATATTTTTGGTATAGGATTATATAACCCTTCGGTTTAACAAGAAATATTATATGAGGAAGAATGAATTTATATTTTGTGGAAATAGTTTTTAATGTTATTTATAAATATTAGGTTTTATATGATCTTTGATTTTGCGGTAAGTATGGGTTATAAAATTTTTGGGATGACAAATCAAAGGTAAAAAAAACATTTGAGGTTATAACTTTTCATCAATATTGAATATATTAAGGTTATTTTTTAGGATTTTTGTAACATTTATAGGAATTTTATAAGGATGATATTATAATATTTTTAGAAAAAAGACAAACTATGGGTTAGGTGACAACCCATCACATCCGGAAAGGTTGCAAGTCATCAATCAACAACTGAAGGGATAAAAGGGTGGATTGTTGACCACTAGCCTGCATAATATCTTAGTTAGTATGAATTGTTTTATTTATTTAAAATATTTAATAAATAGAATTTATGTTCATTATGAGAAAATATTTTTTTCATATAAATGACCATGATAATTTGAATTTATTGGGTGTTAAGATAATAATTAGATTTTTGGAAGACACCTACTATTTTTGGATCTCTTTACGATTAAGGTAAACATAATATTATAAAATTTTATTTTAGGAATAAGGGTTGAATTTTATTTTGGAGACATATGTTATTTTATTATATATTTATATTAATATAGATTATTTATGGATGTGGTTATTGTATCATGGTGATTACATGTTTAGGTAATGAAAAGTTTGAGAGATAAATGATAAATAATTCTTAGAAGATAATGTGATCAAATCCTTTAGATTTTTTGGTTTAAATATTGGTTTTAAATATTTTGAGGAATTTTATGTATAGTTATTTATTGAATGATGTATGTTAAACATTGGGTAGTGTTGTTGAATTTTGGGGATTAATGTAGTTTTCCTCATATGAAGGTATATTATTGTTTAGGAATAATCTTATCTTTTGCAAAATATTTTGGTTTTTATTAATACCTAATGATTTTAGGAATATGTTATTATTATTTTTTGGATTATGAGATCCATTATTTGTTTATTTATTTGATTCATCTATGAAAAATCCATCTTAAATACTAATCGTTTGGTTTAAAATATGATATTAAGTTGGAAATTGATTAAAAGATGAAACTCTACTCGTCAAGTATATTTCATCATGTTCTTAGACTAGATAGTAATGTAATTTCTCAACTCTAGGAAAAGTATCACGAAATAAAAAAAAATTCTTTAAAATTTTCTTTCTGTGAAATCAATGATCAATTATCCCATCACATATTTATAGTATTGTGATTGTCAAATTTCTCAAGACCATATTATCTATCTATCCCTATTAGGACATGGGAATTAGTTTTCTCTTCTATATCATTGTTTTCACTTTCCAAAAATGTTATGATACATGGAAACCTAGTATGTTTCATTCTAGATGACATGCATTCTTCACTTTCACTTTTTTCAAATAGAAGTTTTGTTAACCCATTTTCTTTTGTGAGATTTCAATAAAGGTATTTTAAAAATTCAAACCCTTGGTTATCAAGGATGAGTTCAAATTCAAATTATGAAATTTATTAAATGGTGGATAATTTAAAATCTCAATATTTTATGAAATATATTTTTTAATTAAATTTAATTTCTTCCAAAGCTTGTGTTATACGCAACATCGAGTTTAAACAAACAATGAAATATAATTATTTAAATTTTACCATTATAAATTAGCCATTTAATTAGAAGGTCTGAATAGGAATAAATAATTTATGAAATAAATTAAAATTTCATACTAAATATAAATTATTTGATAAATTCTTATAAAATAATCATATAAATTTTTACTAAAGACGTTTTATTCTTTAAAAGTAAGTTTTATTAAAAAAAATGATTTTATATCTTTTTATAAGTGACTATTATAATTAAGTTATGAAAATTTTATAAAAATTATTAAAAAAATTTATTCATAATGTCAAAAATATCTTATGATTTTTTTGATAATTTTCAAAAAAGGGTAATTTTTCATTGAATATTGAAAAATACTAATTTTTATAAAATTTTAATTTTCATTATATTAAAAGGTCTATTTATTATTTGAATTTTATATCAAATTAATATAATTAATATTTAGTTACATATAATCTAATTAATTAATCTTAATCATCCTTATAATGTATTTTGGTATAAGTACTTTTTTGGGCATAAAAACACATTTTTTAAGAAAACAATTTTTATTGCATTTTGTTGGATTAATTTAAATTTAAATTATGTCACTTATATGAGTTAAATATTGAAAAATGGATTCCATTATTGGAATAAGTGATCAAAATATTTTAAAATAGTTCCCTTTCATTTTTTGTCAATATCAATAGTAATTAATAATTTTTTGACCATAGTAAGTGTATATCAGGTAATTTAAGTTAAAAATAAAATGATGAAGACTATTAAATGACCCCAATACGTGAATTAATTTTATTTTATGATTTTTGAAATACTCATTCAATGTTTTATTATATTTACCTTCTTTTCTATTTGTAATTGATTATCAACTTTAAATTACTTTATTTCAAGAAAATTAAAACATATCACATTCTCAGTTTTAAGAAGAATAATATATTTAACACGAGATTAACTAAAGAATATGTAAGAATATATATATTATTTTTAATTATAAAATATTTATATTAATCATGGTAATTTTTTCATTTTTATGGAAAAAATAATTTTCTTTAATTCGTGCATAACACCAGCATGACAATTATTCAATTAGTAAAAAAATAAAACAAATTATATTATAAATATTAAAAATATATATTTTAAGATAATTAATGAGAGAAATTAATTTTATATATTAACAAAAATTTAGGAATATAGTAAAAAAATTATTATTTAATATGTTTTCTTAATGTTATTAATGTCAATGAAATTAATAGTGTCAAAATTGACAATAATTATATTTTATGAAAATAATAGTTTATTAAATTATTTAGAAAAAAAAATATTAAATAATAGAATATTGGATAACATATGGTCTAACATTTCACCCCTTATCCATTTATCAGTCAATAGTTACCCTATATGTAGAATTACAACCGTTTAAGTGTGAAAAATATGTTCCCTCAATCAACGTTAAAATATGTAAATTAAGGGGTTAAGAGAACGCATAAGGTTTAAAATAGAAATCAAACCTTTAAATTTTTTATTTTTTGATGATATTTCTCCTATATCCTACCCTAGGATCGAATTCATGTCCACTTTATAGTATTTTTCTCAATAATAGTCATATTATATTTTATTTTTTAATTAAATTCGAAAAGTGCCCCTCACCCTAATTATAAAAGGTAACCTCCTTTCTTACTTATTTACACCACATTGATCCTTCTAACTCGTCCATACCAAAAAAATCTCTTATAAACATCCTTATGAACATTATATAGGTTTCGGACTTATCAAAAGTTCATCCCTAGATCCTTAATTTGACATCTAAGGGAGTAATCTAAAAAAGGAGGTAATCGCCTTAGCCGATCAGTTACTTTTTGGTTTTTCTTTTACCTCCTCTAAATATATTATATTATTTATAAATAAATTAAATTTTTAACATAAAAATTATTAATTGATTTTATTATTATTTAAACATCATTATACACACTCTTTTCCATCAAATATGAAGATATTGTATCACTCATGAATATGTACGGTTTGTCGTCTCCACGTAGAAATACAATACATTTTTCATCACCATATTTTATGGGTGAGTATTATGAAGGTATTAATGTTTATATATGATAATTATTAAAAAGTTAAACTACAATAATAATAATATAAAATATACCCTGTTACCTTCCAAATCATTGGAAAATAATAATGACGTTCGTGTGTACATGTGGTCTATCACCTCCACGAACCGATGTGATTGGTTTTTTATTTCAATTTTAATTGTTTTTTAATAAGGATATTTATAATGAATATATATGATATATAAAACAATTTCATTATTTTTAAATTTTAATTATTTTTTACCTTTCTCTCATTTCATCCATCAAAAATTAAAAATAGTTTTCATTCGTACATAAAGTCTACCTTATCTTTAAATATTGTAGTTATTATTTCTATCTCCAACATTTAAGAATGTCTGTAAATATTTTTATAATTAATTTATATGATATAAGTATAATTATTGAAATTATATATATTATTTAACCATGATTAATGAACAAGTAAAAAAACTACTAAACTAAAACATACATGAAAAACGATGCATATATCACCCAGAAGAGTGAGTTTAATAAACAATCGATAATAAATGGGTGGTAAAAGGATATAAGTAAATAATATATGGTTTATATAATTATATTTATCTAATATATATATTAAATATATATTTATTATACATGAGGTTTCAACATGTTTCAAGGACATTAGAACTACAGTAATGGATTTTCTTCTCACTTTTGTTTCCAAGGGACACATGACTTATACACTACATGTTTATTTTGTGTGGTGTATATATTAACCAAGAATGCATTTTATGATTTTTATATTGATAATCATGTCTTATAAATGACTATATAAATTTACTTCTTTCATAATACTTATGATTCCAAAGTTACCAAAGTGTTAATTGTTTATTTCACAATCCCATCATTATTTTGGATTGTTTATTTTTAAGTATCCATTGAGGAATATTTATCTCCACTGACCATGTTTTCATAAAAAAAATATATTTTTTCTATTCTCATAAAAAAAAGTAAATAACATTTTTACCCATGTTTTACTTTTTATATAATGGTTTGAAAGCAATGTTTTTTACATTTTCCAAAAGACGTAATTTGTGACTTTTCTGAAAGAAAAATATTGAATAAATGTTTTTTAACTTATACTTCATGAGAATATTTTTCCTATGATATGAATCATAAATAATTTTAACCATACATTATAAGTTTGTGAGTTTATTTTCGAAGAATATTTTTTAAAAAATTGAACACCTTTTTAAAAAGGTAAGTGATTTTAAAATGGAAATGTTATTTTCTTCAATAATTTTTCCAAGTGATCTTTTAATATCATTTTCCATCTAAGACGACATCCTTTGATGTTACTTATATTTTAGTGGGTAAATGATCCAAGTACACCATCATTGTTATTTCCCTAGATGGTTTGTGTTTCTAATGGAATGATGTTCAATAATCCCATTTATTTTCAATGATTTATGTTATGATTAAATTTTTATGAACCCCATTTCTTTTCGTGGGTTTG
This sequence comes from Viscum album, assembly GCA_963277665.1. Taxonomy (NCBI): domain Eukaryota; kingdom Viridiplantae; phylum Streptophyta; class Magnoliopsida; order Santalales; family Viscaceae; genus Viscum; species Viscum album. The sequence continues at coordinate 2,132,381,214 of OY728120.1, forward strand.
GATATGACTTTTTTATATTGTGGCACACATAGGTATTATTATAATTATATAAAGTTTAGGACATATATATCCATTTAATATATTAGTAAATGTATTATATTTCCTAATATTGTTATGGGAAACAAGTTGTTGTGCTTCATATTTTATGGGAAACAAGTTGATATGCTTGATCTGTTATGGGAAAAAATTGATGGGCTTGATCTACTGTGCGAAATAAGGTATGATTCCGAATGTAATGGACTTTTTAGTTAAAATTGACCTATGAAATGGTTTATATACTTATTATTGTTCCACAAAAGGTTATAACATAATCATAGGTTTCATGATTAAGTTATGATTATTTTTCCATTCTTATGTTTATTATCTTTTGAAATGCTAAAGTATTATGACATTAATCCTATTTATGATCGTTGTTAGATTGGGTATGAACATTTTAAGTTATGGTCATGATATTATACCCAAATTATTGTATTATTATTTCATATTATTATAGATTGATATCTCCCATTCTTACCTTTACTAATCATATGAGCTCACCCTTTTTTATGTTTAATTTTCCAAGGATATGAAGAATGATGAAAAATGTTTTTTGTTGAGAAAGGTGTCTTATGTGAGGAATTTATTGGAATATATATAAAAATATCATGGTATATGAAAATCTAGGTATAGTGGGAGATTATATTGATCTATAGGAACATGTTGTTTATGAACCCATGTTATAAAGGGTTTGTCCAAATTCTAAAAACTGTAAACTTAAAAGGTCATGTGGTATGTAAGTGATCCAATATTTCATTTTAAGGTTTTAAGTTATGGATGGAAATAATTGGGACTCTTTTATAAGTATAAAATACATAACATTTAATGATTATGTTTTTAACATTGGATTAGGATGTGCGTGTCTCACATTATTACAACATGAGCCATTAATGTTTATACTAGGTAAAGGAGGAAGTCCAACTAACCACAAAATCTATTTCTACCATCAGATATCTATCCACTATCTCTAAAAAGCTGAAAATATTCTTAATCAAGACTAAATAATAAATTTTCAATCACAACCCCATATAGAATATCATATCCTTTAGCTTCCATTTTTCGCAACCTTGGGAGAAAATGTACCAATTTAGAAAAATGGATAAAAAAATCTATCACAGATTGATCACCCAAATTAATGGAGAGAAACACCATTGAAATCACCATATTTATGGATTCTGGGTATAATTACGAAAATAATATGGCATTGATGACTTTTCAATCCAATCCATAAATTTTATTACTAGGTCCCTCAAGAATGAATGTATCACAATTCACCATAATATATTATAGGGTCTCTAAGAATTAAAATATATAACCAATATTATCTATCCATTCCATTTCCTTATAAGGGTCATTTATCCCCTAAATTTATGGAGGTCTCTAGAAGAGGAATTCATGAGCCCAATCTTTTTCTCCTCTAATTACTAGTTTCACATCCCAAGCCTGAGTTTGAGAAATAGGTGAATTTTGGTCCAATGCATGAACTTCCCATACTATAGAATCAATAATATTTATATCAATTATATGGTTCCCTCATAAAGAAAAATATCCATCACCCTCTTGTGGAACTGAAGGATGTCCTCTAGGAAACATAGTACTATACCAATTAACAAAAGGAGACCATTAGAAAGGGAATAAAACTCAATTTGAATCAAGAGAACACCACAAAATTTTTGAGGAAAATTAAATACTCAATATGATAGATACACTTCCATACATCCCTTGGTAACATAAGTCTCATTGCGATGAGATATATCTAAGAACATTCTTATAAACTAACCCTTATGTCTCAAAAATCCTATCTACTCTCTACCAAACATCCCATGGAATGAAAACATGAGAAAAAACCACATTTGATACTAATTTATCACAAAATATCTTGTATGACCATCCAATATATGCTTAGAACCATTTTTAAACTAGAATTTAAGGGAAATAATGATCCCCATAGGCTGCTGACAATAACTCATGCGTCTAATACAACCTTTGGTAATGATTTCACCAAATCACATATAAAAAATATCATTGAATATATACAGAATGAAGCAACACAAGTATATTCTATAAAATAGTTCAATAAATGGTAGTGATAAATCAAAGGGAAAACAATAAAACTTCCATGTACATGACCCATGAGTAACCAAAGTAGAAAAGATAGAGACCACTATATCCATATATAAAGTGGGAAAATCCCACCTTATCACCCTAGGAAAACCAAGCTCAACTAACCCTAAAACTCACTACTTAATTACAAAACTTTTATTTTCCTGTATCAAAAAAAATGATGTTTATATACATCCATGGGGTTTTTTAGTGTGTGGGGAAAACAATACCACTGGGATCCAACCATGTTTTCCGTAAGAAGTCTTCATTAAAGAGTCTAAATATGATTATTTTAAAATAAATCAAAGAATGGTATATACTTTTTGACAATTAATTCCTAAATATAGAAAATTAACTTGTTTCAATAAATTATAAATAATTTCATATGGAACAGTTTTTAAAAAACATTAATGTAATCTATTTATAATTTTCAAGAAATGCATTATAAATCTATATCAAAAAAAGTGAACAATATAAAGTACCCAAAGGATAATATAGGTTGGTTCTAGATAGGATCCTCACCCCACATAACTAATAATGACAATTTCATACTAACAAGTCCCTGTTAGGACAATATAAGATGAAAATGAACACCCCCAAAGTGTAAACCCCTTACAATTTCATTTAACTAGTCCTTGACACGATGACCTAAGGAGTATAGGAACACACTTATGTGTGAACCCCTATGAGTCATGGAAACAATTCCATATACAGCACCCCCTTCATAATCACCCTAATATCTCAGGACATGAACATTTAAGATAATTTTCAAAGGGCATATTATATTTCAATAATGGAACCATAAACTCTTTTCCATACCAAAATCATGATTTAAATTCCATCATATCTAAAAAACCAATATTTCTTCAAATTAATCGTTTATTTTTAAATTGCAATGAGGAATACAATTTTATGTCCAAACCGACCACATATTCATTTCAATAAATTAAAGATCAATATTTTAACTATTTATAAATAAATTTTAGAATTAAATAAGAATTTATAGTTCATAATATAATGTCTTTAGATAAAACCACTGACCTAAACACTTGGAATTCCAAATATTTAATGGTATCCCCACACCAATGAAGAAAAGATCACTAAAAATAAAGTGAAGTTCCAAAACCAAAAATCCAATAACATAAAAATTTTATTCAATGATCCCAAGGTCTATGTATAATATATTTATTGACCACTCACCATGAAGATATCAAATATTCACATAAGGATCAACCCGAATAAAACTAATTACACCTATTTCAAAGACTAATCTAATTAAAACATAATTATATCCTAACAAACCATAGATCTAATTAATAAAACTATGATATAATATTTATCTAGAGAGATCTAAATGTAAAGATAATAACAATAAATAATAGAGAAATGACTTTGAAAAACTAGAACTAATATCTATGCATCCATACAAATCGATCATCCTGAAACAAATAATTTTCAAAATCACTAAAATGAGTCTCTTAGGTTGAGATCATATTCAACCATAATAATAATGAGGAAAATAAAATGGTTTTTAGTTATTAATTTTAATATTTTGGATTAATTAGTTATATTCACTTGGATTGGAAGCATTGTTTAACAAAATTTGAACCAACCATGCACCCCCTACTGGGAAATTAGAGGAGTTTCATTGTTTGGAAACATTATTTGAAGGTAAGATCCCATAATTTTTCCTAACTTCATTTCAAACCATGAATAATCCTAATTATCTATAGAAACTATAAAATTTTATCTGAAATCAACCAAGACAAGATCAAAAGAAGAAATTGTCAAAATAAAAGGATATCCACACTTGAAATTGATATTAGGGTATGACATGTACTTTGAGTGGAACTTTCTAAAAAAATTATTCAATATATATTTAGATATCAAAAGATGAATTTTTATTAGCTTGTTTCTAAATTTAGGATACTCATTATCCATTTTATTCCCCCGAGGAGAGTCTGTTGGGCGATGATGTTTATCGTCTTGATTTCTTTTATCCATGTGTCAAGTAAATTTCCATATATTATTCTGAATTATATATATGTTTCCAAAACATTTAATGGTTAGAAATAATCATAAAACATTATAAGGATCGGATTCATCATTCTTGTATCAAGACACACCACACTTTGGGAATTCTAAGTGATTCTTGGCCCTTGAAAAATAGTATACAATCATTTGGAAAATCATGTATTCTTTTAGTGATCATACACTTTGAGTGAAACAATCATTTACATTAATATATTTGGTAAGTATTATCATTATCTTATTATATTATATCATTCAAGAAAGAAAATATTTCAAAAAATATAGTTTCACTCCACCAATTTCGAAGCATTAAATAATATAACTTTCGTATGGTTGAAAATTTTGTATATTTAGTATAAAAAATACAATGGTGTCTTTGAATAATTCATTAACATATAAAATAATCTTTTATAATAAAAAAATTCTTCTTTAACTAATATTTTCATTTACTCGATATGATATTAATTATCATTTACAGTTGTAATCATATCCTTGATATGTTTTTTATCATCATTTACCCCTGTAATAGTATCATATAATCCATAAAACAAGGTGACATCCTAGTTACAAGATACATTGAGTTCTTCCCAATATTTAGTCCCATATTTATAACTTTAATATATTCCATGAATGAAAAATTATTCTTCATACTCATCTAGACTAATTAGTCATAAATGACAACAGAAAGACCCATAAAAAGGATTTGAGAAGGGTCATATGCATGGTCACTTTCAGACATTATGAACTCTTTAACCCCATCCTCATACTCTTTTGTCATAAAATTGTAAACCATTCATTTTTTTATTCATATTCAACCATTTTGATTCATTAATATTCATATTTAAGAAACAAAGAAGGTGTGTTCTTAGAATCCTAAAAGGATACTCTTTATACAAACACCCATATAGTCATCATATTTGGTATAAATAGTCATAACATCAAAAAATTATTTGAATATATAAATACCTATAATTATATGAATTTAAATTATTATAAAACTTATTTTTTACATGAAGTCACATATAATAAATAATTCTTTTTAAAATGGATTCATTGTAGAGATAAAAATGTAATCTTTTAATACAGGTGTTTCCATCGCCAGCCAGTTCGCATCACCAAGGGTTGATAGGATCATAGGAAGTCATTGGAGGTCACCTTGAAGAAAAAATTTCATATAAAAAACATGGATTATTTTAAATCTGCGTCTCATATAGTGTATTTTGATTTGTCTTACATAGAACATGGCTAATTGTGATTGATATTATTTCTAGATAATAATCCTAAATTAATATAGGAAGAAAAATATTAAATCATTATTGGTTGAACCACGTTTAACAAATTTTTCTAATTTTAATAAACAATTATATTATGTAATTTCCAAATTACTGGGTTATGATAAAATACCACACCCACTTAAATAGTTGGTAAACTTTTAACTTGGGTATTTACTCCCTCAACTAGGTTAAAAAATTAATGAAATTTATAAGATTATTTTTATGTAGTTATTGGATATTTTGGAACCTTTAAAAGATTAAATAGTTATGTTTCATGAGAAATACATTTTTATATATACTAAAATCATATGTGAAGGTAACAAAGTACTATGAACCGATACTTTCTTGTGTAATTGTGGATCCACACACATATGTGATGATATAAAAAGCCTATGTTTTGGAAATAATTGTGTCTTATATCTTAGTGTGGATTTTTTCCTAGTGTGAAGTAAGTAACATCAGGCACAATGGGATTATATCAGGATAAATTAAATTTAATTTGAAAGTTTATATATGAAAATATTATACTAATCAATTAATTATATGAATATTTGTTATGATTTTTTATGTATACATTAGAGTTATATTTTATATGTGGAATTGATTTTTCATAAAAACAATATCTATAATTAAATTTGGAAGAGAACATTATGAAACAATATAGAAATAGCGAGTTAAGAGGATTACATAATAATATGATCTCATGGATTGTAAATGGAGTTATACTACATATTCATATTTTTTCATCATTCTAAAATAGTAAGGGATTCTAGAGATATATATGTAATACAAAATATAATTGAGGTTATTAATTTAATATTTAATTATAATTATAATTATAACTCTAATTATGGATGAAATCATCCAAGGGTAAACGTTTTGAAATAAAAGATTGAGAAGTTAACAAATAAAATTTCTAATATCTGTGATGTTTAAAAGAAACTAAAGGAACATAAGAAGGTATTTAATGAGATTAAGGTTCTCACACATGATAAATAGATGTTTAATGATATTATCACAAGGATTTATAAAGAAGAAAATATAAATAAAATTTCATGATCGATGATGTGTTCAAACTGAAGAAATATATTCAAAAGTTAATAAACACTTCTTCTAAAATCAATGATAAGGTATGTAATGATTTAGAAGTTGTATAAAAAAAATTATAAATTAAAAATCAATATTTAATGGTCAAGATAATCTCTTGATAAATTTAGTATTGGTATAAAAATATAGACGAGTTTATGAGTTATATTGAATGAATAAAACATAAATAATGATAAATTTCATTAGATACAGTTGTTATGAACAAAATATTTACCAGAACTAATTTTAGAATTGTAAAAATATGGGTACTTCAACTATTAATTTTTTTAAATGAAGTTTATTTAGACATTATTCTTTTTATTGTTCTCTGAGAGTTGTCTGGTCTCTTTTCCACAAAAAATATATTTTATTCCAAAGTATATTTTTAATATTAAAATTTCAAATGCTTCTTAATTTTAGGTTCCTAAAGGATCATAAACATATCATTTTGAATAAAATATGGGACACATGTCTATGTGATGTATTTATGTTTGGAAACTATGCATGGTTTAATTGTTTATTTATAGTTGTATATAGGCGTGAGTTGTTCTGATGTTTTTAATTTTACTTGTGTACAATATTTAATTATCTATCAATTGTGTTTATAAACTACATTAATAAATTATATTAAATTTATTTAAAATCAATATAAATTCATTGAATATCAATAATAAGTTTGATTACTCTTTGTAGTAATCATTTCATTTAGGGAGGGTTGTCAAAAGCTGTACATACACTATCATACTCTTTTTCAAATGAGAGAAATATTTGATAAAGGATGAGCTTATTGTTATAATTTTTTTATAATACATAGTTTAATGTGGTGTTATATTTATTAATCATACATGACTTTTAATTATTACTATGTATAATTATTTATTTTTGTACATATCAATATTAAACATATTTTATATTGCTTCACTAATTTTTCATGAAATTTTATTTTTACTATGATATGTTTATTTATTGTACTCAATAGGGAGAGTTATTATTTAGTTTTATTTTCCATAACCTAAAAATTAATTAGTTTTATCCTCTATTTAATTCTTATTATATCAAGATATTTACTTTATAGTCTCTCCTTTTTAACTTTATAAAATTTATAGATTTTATTCTGGTTCTGAAATTAAAAAAAGTGGGAGAATTAGGAAATATTGGTGAACCAATATGTAAAACACCCTGAAAGGGATGAATCTTCCAAAAAAGTATGGAAGAACAATGCACAAAACTGATTATAGACAAACATGTAGGAGAATAACTATTACGGTCAAACATAGGAAGAAAAAATCAATAAAACAACCATGAAAAAAACATGAACAATTGACTACGAATCCTTAAAAACAAGTTAAGAATATCATACATTCGGTTAAGAGGTTCGATTTGTCCAAAATTAACGAGTTTGGTTACTAGAGATGAATAAGGGATGAAAAACTAAAAAAAATCATGAAAAAAACATGAATGGTCGATTGAGAATCCTTAAAAATAGTTTCAAAATTTCATACCTATGGTTTTAAACGTTAATATTTCCAAAAAAAACTAACTTAGGATACTGCAAAGGATCGGTTCTGCGATAGCATCAATGCAATGAGGGTGAAGCAATTTGTTAGGGTTCATTTTATAAAGGGAAAATCATTTTATCAGAGCTTACTGAAAAGGATTATAAAATATCATTTTATTAGAACTGGAAATATAAGGACTCATAAATAGAGCTTTTTTAGTGTTGATAAGATAGAACTTTTATCAATGTTAAAAAATTCACAAAACTGGTATTTCTATATGCTGATGTTTTTAAGAAAATAAAATACAATTTTATTGACTCTTAATCTATCACTAAAAAAATTGTAATAAAAATGAACCAATAAATAAAATTAATTATGTATATAACATAATTATTAAAACTGAATTATATAAACTATTCAAATAAAAAAATAATAAAAAATTGTGTTTAAATAAATTTATTATATAAAGTAAAAAATATAGAAAATTATAAAACACAATAAATAAATATGTATAAAAAATTATTAACTAATGAATAAATTCTAAAAATATTAAAAATTATTAAATAATATTGAATTAATGAAAATTAAAAATGAATATATCAATTTAAATAAATCATAGAAAAATTTTAAAAAATCAAATTCATAACATTAATTTCATAAATTATGAACACATAAAATAAAACAAAAATTAGAAAAATAAATAATATTAATTATATAAAAAATAAAATTAACAAAGATGAATAATATCAACTACCTAAATTAGTAAAATTTAAGATTCCTTTAAATGAATTAAATATAAAAAATTAAATAATATTAAAAATATAAAAACATAATAAAAAACGAATAAATATTAATCATATAAATTAAAAAAAATTGAAAATATCAAATCTTATTAAATAAATATTTATAAATAAATATAAAAAATGGTTAAATTATAAAAAAATATAAATATTATTAAATATTAAAAATGAATAAATAACATCACACGTCGACTTGAGACTACAATTATTGTATTTATCTTTGAGTTTCTATTTTTTTCATTTTTTACTTTAAAAAAAATAAATCAATTGAATTAAAACTAAAATAAAAATAAAATGAAAAAAACTAATCTATATTCCCACCCTCCCCCATTGCCTCATGACCCAGCCAACCCCCCTACCAGACTATCAACCACGCTCCATCCTTTCAGTGAACCTCCCTCTCCACGACCTCTCCCTCTGACAGCCTCCTCTCCCTTGTGTGACCTTGTCGACACCTCCTTTGATATGTATCTTCTTCAATTTTTGTCTTACTTGAACCCTAGTGCATGAGTTGACAGGGTTTCAGTAATTTCTTCCATTTATATGGTGTGTGGTGGGGCTCTCGAGTCTTCCTTGTGCAGGTTTTGGTGTCTTCAACCGAAGGTGAAGCACTTTAGTCTATTTTAGTTCATCCATTGTCGTTTGAGGTTGATTGCTTTTACCCACTTATTTGTTTAGTTGATTTTAATGTGTTTTAAATTTTATTTGGGTAGTGTGAAGTGTTATTTGGTAATGTTTTAACATATATATAGGATAGAAATGAGTTTCTTCAAAATAAATGGATATGTGTTTTGCATATTGTATTTTAATTTTTCTTGAAAAGAGTTTTTTGCCTTTTTAGAAAGTGAAAATTATATTTTCAAATGCACTTCAGGTGCTTATTTGTTCAAAATGAGTATTTATTGAATAATGGTGTAGTGTTGGCATATTTTCCTTGTCGTGTATTTTTATATATGAATTTCATATTGTTTAATCATAAAAATGCATGTTTCAAAGATCATTTCGGGTTGTGTTTGGATTTATAAAAAGTCGATTTCTAGGGAATTGGTTGATAAGGTGTTAGTTTTTATTGTGTTTGTCAAATTGGAATTTATAAATTGTGTAAGTGATGGTAAAAACATTTGAAATGGGTTTTTCATGCAATTAAAATGGAAAGAATCGATTAGTATTGGCATGTATGTATTTTGATCACTTTTAGTATGATCTGTGAATTCCTAAATAATGGGAATCTAGTTTTCGAAATAAACTTATTTGAAGTGTCAGTTTCTTATAGGTTAATTTAATTATTTACAGTCTCCTTCAAGGGTTATACTCAAATATATAGGTATGCGTATAAATATATATATATATATATATATCCTCCATGCACATATTCCCTCATGGTGTGGGGAATATGTATATTGGATTAAGGGGTGTATATATAAGAGTGTATGTGTGCGCAATTGTGGGTTGATCTTCTTCAAAGGTGTTGGGTACCGAATTTTTCATCTTGGTCTACTCTTTTTTAGGTAGGTTTCCCTATGAATTATCCCTTAAATTTTATAATTATAAATTTCTTATTGTTTTCAATTTTATTTAATACTAGTTAGTAATTTATGGTTTTAAAATAATTTCTTATTGTGAAATAAAGTAAGACCCTCTTTGTAATTGAATTGCTTGAAACTATTTTGTTACATGTTCTTACTAAGTGTTGATGAAATTCCCCTATGGCCCTTATAAATGTGCTTTTTATTTAAAGTGGGGAATTGGGTTTCTTAAATGGGTTTCCATGTGCATTTATGGTTTTTAATGTAATGGAATGAATTTCTTCTTTAGGAAATGATTTAGTGTTTTATTGATTCTTGAGGCATGTTTGATACTTTTTTAAAATTAATTACATTGAAAACTCTCTTTGGAATTCACCTCTTTCCTTGATGGATGTTGATGGGAATGGGTGGACCTCAAATGGGACTTCCCTCAAGTGTCGATGGTTGAAGGCAAGATGGAGAAAATCCAATGGAGTGATTCGGGGGTGATTTTTGTGTGTGTGTGCTGATGGTGTAAGATGAAAATGAATGTGTTGGATTACATGGTTAGTATTTGTTGACTCACACCCCCTTTTTAGTCTAAACATGGGATCCTAGCATAGCGAGATAATTTTTGATTAATGATTGTTTCACTAGTTTAGATTATGCTAGTGGCCCAAAGTATGGGATATTTTTTTATTATTGTTAGGGGTTGGGCCCCTTTATTAGGCCAGGTAGGGTGACGATCGTGCATTTGGGAATTATGATATCATTGGGTAGGGCATGCCTTCGGGGTGAGTCACATGTATAATATGTTCTATAATATTCAGGAGCTCCTAGGTTTTACCCATGTCTATTGGAACGAATGTTTTGATGCACTGTTGGCTAGATTCACTAGTGTGTTATTTCCCATTGGCCTTGTTGTATGATTGTTGAGCATACATCTCAAATAGTTTGGATTATAGATACAATTATAGTGTTTTAAAAAGGTTATGTAAAAAGGTTTTGGAAATGTTTTATACTCACTCTCTCCTTTATAACTGAAAAGTCATCTCTCTTTAAAATGTATAAGGTTCCTTATTGGGAAAGAATATGGTTTTGAATGGGAAAAAGGGAAATGGACTGTGATTTTCTTTAAAGGAAAAAATGTGTGAAAAAACATACTTTTATATATTGTAGTTCAAACTTTAAATTGATGATTCTTTTGTTTAAAGGTAATGCATTTGTGAGAAGATTAGTTGGGTATGCCTACCGAATTTTAATAATCATGCATATACATCAATATTTTTTTAGTCTCTGGTGTAGGATTTAGTTTGATCTTGATCATTTTGGGTGATGTTGACTCTTTGGATTGAAGAGTGACTCATGGGGTCACATGGAGTTTAGTGGTCATCAGGTTCGGTTAGTTTTTCATTTCTGTTATTACTTAGTTGTTTTGTCCAGTTTACTATTTTTTGGATTCATTATTATTATTATTATTCTGTTAATTTATATTGGGTGGAATCATTCACATCGTCCCTCTGTTGGTGCCCTTGGTTCTTGTCTCCATCATGGGAGGATCAGGAATTCCTCTCGGGCCTTCTCACGGGCCGACTCGGGTGACCAGTTTAGGGGTGACCCTGGTTGTTTTATGACAAAATGATATCATAGCAGAGGTTATTTAGAGGACCTAGAATTCAGAGCATCCATTTTTATTTGGGTTGTCAAGGTAGATGGAGTAGGACTGTTAGATCTTGGGGTGTACATTCAGGGGAGTGTCTGGCCAACACATTCTGGACTGAACCATGAGTTACCATGGGAACTCAGGTTTTCCAATTTTATTTGGTTCTTGTGGGTGGCTTGGTATATGGGGAAATAAAATGAGATTTGGGTTGGTTGTATTGGTGTGCTTATTTGGCTTAGCAAGCCAAGTGGAGTTGGTTAAATGGTCCTGAAAGACTCTCTGGGGTGATGGCTTGATTGGAATATGATGTCAGACCATATGACCGTGTCACCAATCAACACTATTTTCCCTTGGTGAGTTGTTTTTGGGTCCTTTTGAGATTTTGGTATTTTTAACCCATTGATTGGTATGTTTCTTTCTTTTTTTACTTTAGGTTGGCCATATATTGTATTGGGGTGTTTTTTAAAATTTTAAAATTATGTCCAAATTGAAAAAATGGTGATTGGTTTATCAAAAATGATATTTCCAAAAACCTAATCATCGAATCTTATTTAGAGTAAAATGGGTTGTTTAAAAAATGGGAGTTATTTTTGAAAACGTATTTGAGGTTTCTGAAGTATTTTGAGAAATTTTAAATTGTAAAATGAATGTGGAATTTGAAAATGTTTTTCATTGAAGATTATGTATGGTATTAAAATTGGTTGAGGTATTTCTAAAGTGGTTTTGAAAATGTTATTCAAATAGGGGGATTTCAATGTTTTAAAAGGTGTGAGTGTGTGATGCTATCCTTTTCTTATTGTGTTTTCCTTTTTTGGACACTTGAATTGGTGTGTTGGAGGTGTGACTAAAATCATGTTTTGATTTTGGGTTGTTGATTTGAAAATGAGATGTGGATTTTGGATTTATGATATGTTTTTATTTGGTTTCATGCTCCCTGCTTTCAGGTTTTGTCCCCACTAAGTTATAAGGGATTTTGAGAAGCATCTACAGGTGGTTCATTCACCATGTTCTATTCAGTTGATCAATATATGTTTCAGACATATTAATTTTTCATTTTGGATATGGAGCCTTGTGTTTCTCAATATCATGAGTTCATCCAAAGGTTTCGAGAGTCGAACCCTCCTCATTTCCTTGGGCATCCAGAATCGGGGAAAGATGAGGAATGGCTGATAAATATTGAGGATATCTTTGTTTAGCTAGAATCTCATGAACCTCTCAAGATGGATCTTTCCTCCTTCATATTGGAAGGCCAATTTTTGAATGGGGGAAAATGTACTTCAGGCTGAACCATATAAGAATTTCACATGGGAATGCTTTAATGCCTTGTTCATCTAACATTACATCCTTGATGACATGAAGATTCCTATGGGTTCACGATTGTATGTAATGACCCAAACACTTATTAACGAATTTTCCTCATGATATAATTAAATTTTTTTAGTATGTAAAATTCTTATATAAAATATGCACTTACTTTGTATTATGTTTTCTGGATTTCAAAACACCGTTATTAATTTTTACCATTGAAAATATAGACGTTCAATAGAGATCACATTATTAGTATAAATATAGGGCTTTAAAAATCCAATTTACTCTGACAAAGGAAGTGATAGCCTCATCCTGTAGAATTGCTCCATAAGAATCCCATTTGTCGGAGCATGGAAAGGAGGTTTCATGAATAGGCTTTTCTCTTGACAAAGCCCAAGCCGGACATTAACTTGTTAAGATTGAACAGAACCGCCTATGGGAGAAGTAGAAATTAATAGAGATTACCACCTGATCGATGTTATCTGAGCCAACCCCAAGATTCTGTCACCATCGCACACCTTACACATAGGTTGTATGTGGGTGTAATAAGGGGATATGTAACAAGACCCTAGCAACATTATTGTGTGCTTTATTTTTTTGTATAAAGAATATAAAATTATTTTGGAAATGGTTATTAAAGTACAAATAGAATTTTTAGTTAATATTAAATTAAAATTATATTTTAATTAATTAATATGTTTTTAAAATAAATAATATTTTATATAATATTATTACTAAATTACTTTTTATTATATATAAATTATCTTATAATTTTTATGAATACAATTGTAATTTTTATTGAGGTTTGAAAGCTATTTTTGTCAAAACCAATGGATTTTTTATAAATGTTGGTTTTTATTTTAAAAGTAAAAGTTCACATATTTATGAAATTATTTATATAAAATGAATATTATTTTTGGATTCAGGGTGTCAAAATTATCCAATGGTGAATTTTTCATAATTTTCTGAGACAATAAAATTTTTGTGTAAAAATTAAATATCGTTTAAATGTAAAATGTGTTTTATGACATCATAATGACCCAATAGTGATGTAATAAAATAAAATAAATATAATTTTCAGCCAATATATGTTTTACCTATAAAATCATGTGATTTTAGGTTTGTTTTATTTATTTTACAAAGCTTTAGTGGACCCACCAAGACTTATAAAACATTTTAACTTTTTAAATGATTTCCTTAAGAGTGAGACTCACCTCCACATAAGCAATCCTAATATTTTAATACGTTCAGAAATTGGCCTTTTAAAATAGTGTTTTACACTCCCCTTTTCATAAAACCATGGGAAATAACCTTGTGTTTGTATGTGGTTTCTATTAGTTTAATGTGTGGTGTCAAAAACATAAATAATAAATAATTCCTTCCCATTTCCTATATAAACCCAATCAATAACCCATTAATCTTCACTCAAACGATTTTGATCATGAAAAAACCCTGAAATCACCTCTCTATAATGTTACTATGGTGACCCAAGCTCCAAATAATCCTCTATCAAGCCCCTCCCAAGCCTTTGGGATCAGACTTCCAAGTAAGGGATTTCTTCCTTTCTCATTTTTTCTTATGTTTCTTTATGTTGTTATACCTTTTATTTTCAATGAAAAATTTTGGGGTATGATTTCACACCTCCCATATACTTCCCTCCTTATTTTTTATTATTATATACCCCTTCATATCTCATTAATTCTTCTCATGTACACTTGTTACCATGCCAAAATTCCGTAAGGGGTTTCTTCGTTTCTCTTTTTTATCAATGATTTTTTATATTGTTATACCCTTTTATTTTCAATTAAAAATGTTGGGGTATGATTTTTCATACCCCCCATACGTACCTCCTAATGTTTTAATAATTATACTCCTCTTTCTCTCTCATTAATTCCTCCCATCTACACCTGTTACCATGTCGACATTATATAAGGAATATCTCTCTTCTCATTTACATTCAAGCAATTCTTTTGTATTATGAATCTAAATTATGTAACATATTTTGGGACATGTATCTATATGACCCCATTAATTTCCATTTCATGTAATTATTTTTATTGACCCCTTTATCTCTCATCAACCATTTTATGAATTTTTATGTCACGCTGTTATGCTGCCGATATTGCACCACGATTTTCCAAGCCAAAATCATTATGTAGTGAATACCATGCCCATTAATCTATCAAGGGTATTCACATTTATGCACATTTAATTATTGATTATATAGTTTCATGTATGAATTCGACATTCATTTGTCTTGTAATTAATGATGATATTTAATTAATCCATGTTATATGATCCATGTGGAACACTTAAGCATGAAATCAAATTATTAAGAAGGGTGCATCCTAATAGCACTCCTATGCATTGGGTAAAGAATAGTATCATGATACCTCAAGTGAAACTAGGGTTTAATCATTATAATTAATTTTAAATGAGGGTTTACTAATGATCCACGTGCAATGGTCCTTGTCTCATGCTAATATCATGTTAAATGTTGTTTACACATTTACATTTTTATGATAATCAAGCTATATCATGCCTTTTTGTTCATGTTTCTCCTATGATCCATTGATATGCCTATTTCCTAACATGTATTTTATTCTTCATGTTATACCTTGTTACTCTCTTACTAGGCTTTATAGCTCAACCTTTTCACAAGTATCTCCTCAGGTTATCCAATGCAATGTTAGGTATGAGGGAATGTTGTGGTCATGTAAAGGATGTTTTCAATAAAGTTGATGTATTTTTATGTCTTAAGTTGTCAGGTAAGGTCCCTAATTTCCCAAGACACTAGAACTCTCAATCCTCATAGGTTTCTTAAATGCATGTTTAAATAATAAATTTTGTTTAAGTGTATAATAGGGAGTAACGTTGTTATAGTTGGTATCAGAGGATAGGTTTAGTTATTTTTTGGGATTAGGATTAGAAAACCCTTGTGAAAACCATAGGAATAAGATTATGTATAATAAAAAAATCCCCAAATATTGGTGATTATTTAGTAACTATATTATCAAGAAAATAAATCCATATCATGATACGAGTAGGTAGTGGCGGCTCCAGCATAGATGTATCTATGGTTAAAACTCGAAAACAACACTTTGTGCTAGAGTCGAACTGGAACTGGGGAAGGACAACAGGACATGCAGCACTATTGGTTACAATACTCCCGGGGGATATGCTTTGGTAAATTCATAATCTTAGTATGAACCATTATTAATAGAATAAAGAAAATTCCCATAAAAATATATGTTGGGAAGTAGATCATGGATAACATATATTGAAGCCTATAAATTCATATGTTCTAGAAATTAAAATAATTTATAAGTCATCTATTTTTGTCCTTGTATTATCCTTCATGAGACAAAGGCCTCCTAATTTTAATGGATCATTTGATCCCTCAGTTTCTGAATAACTGATCAACTCCATTGAAAAGATCTTCTACATCCTTCAATGTTCTGAACAAGAGAAGGTTCTTCTTGCTTCTTATCGTATGGAGGCTGAAGCTGATGAATGGTGGACATTGATCAAAAACAAAAAACCTAGGGAGGAGATTGGGGCATTGGAATAGAAGGATTTTCAAAAAAATGTTTTTTGATTAATATTTTCCTCAATCCCTCTGACTTAAGATGTAAAGGGACTTCCTTGCCCTCAAGAACAAGGATGATGAATCCATTGGAGCATATGAGGAAAACATCACAAGGATTTCACGATATGCCTAAGACTTTGTCTATAACCCTGAATTCAAGTTTGACCACTTATTTGGTGGGATAAAACCTAGACTACGGAAATCCATATAAATATATGAATTCAATAGCTATGAGGAAATTGTATGATGTTCCCTCAAATTCAAAATGGAGATCGATGAATCTCCGGGGTATCAAGGGGATAAGAATCGTAAGGTGGACATTAATTCTGGTGGTCCACTGGATAAATCCAACTGTGCTAAGAAAATATAGCACCCCACAATCCAATGGTGTAGAATGAAGCACCCAAAAAATTGCCTTAAGGGGATGAGGAAATTTTTTAAGTGTGGAAGAGAAGGGAAGCTGGCCATTAACTACTGATAAGAAAAACATGTGGCACTGAAAGAGGAGAGGAATTCTCTGTTTAACCCCCAATGCATTGTTCATTTCTTCAACTGTAATGAACCATGGAACTTTTCAAACCAGTTCTCAAATCAAAGGGTTTTTTTAGGCAACAAACAACCTCCAAGAAATCAAGGGAGAGATTTTGTCATCACTACCACTGAAGTGAACCCCGAAAATGAATTGGGGATAGATACGCTAGTTATTCATTCAAGAATAGTGAACATACTTTTTGATTATGGTTCTAAAAATTCTTTGTTATCCTGAAGGTTTAGTATAGAAATCTAAACACCACCACAAATAATGGAAGTAAAGATGTCCATGAGAATGGAATATGGAGAAATTATTGCATCCCAGGAATATAACTCCTCCCCTATCATAGTTTTTCGATTGAACTTCCTTGAGAACCTCGACATACTCCCTCTGGTGGTATTTGATGAAATTTTTGGCATGTATTAACTTTACTTATATAGATCCCTCATAAATTTCCAGGAGAGGGAAATCAATCTACATATGGCGAATAGACCCCCAATTCTATACAAGTTCAAGGAGGAGGATGAATCTTCTTTAGCACCATCATCTCAAGCGTGGATATTAATTACATATGATCATGTGTATATTGCTCAGATGATTGAGTCAAAGGAAGAAACCATCCTTGATGACAAGCCTATTGTGAGGGAACTTGCTGAAGTGTTTGCTGAGGAATTGTATGGTCTTACTCCTAGAAGAGATGTTGAATTCTCAGTTGATATTATACCTCGGGCATTTATAATATACAAGCCACCATATAGATTGGATTTTTTGGAGCATGAGGACCTAACGAAACAACTACACGAGACTCAGGATAAAGGGTTTATACACCCAAGTTCTTCACTATGGGGTTCATCAATCATCTTCGTCAAAAAGAAGGATGGGTCAATGTGCCTTTGCATCAATTATCTTGATCTCAGAAAAATTGTGATAAATAATATGTATTCTCTTCCAAGAATTGATGACTTGTTCGATCTACTATGTAGAGCACAATACATCCCCAAGGTGGATATGTGGTCAAGATATTATCAAGTAAGTGAGAATAAGGAGGATATCCCCAAGACTGCTTTTCATGCAAGATATGGGCACTATGAATTCATAGTAATGCATTTCGGACTCACTAATAATCTATAAGTCTTCATGGACACAATGAATAGAGTCTTTAGAGATTAACTCAACAAATTTTTGTTAGACTTTATAGAAGATATTATAATATACTCTAAAACCATGGAGAAGTATGAGCAGCATCTAAGAACTGTACTAGAGACCTTGTGAAAGGAGAAGCTCTATGAAAAGTAAAACAAGTTTGAGTTCTAGTTGAAGGAGGTCTCATTCTTAGGTCATATCATCACAGGAAATGGGATATTTGTGGATCCCTCCAAGATAGAAGTAATTGAGGGATGGTCGAGGCCCACATCAGTAATATATATCTATATCTTCCTAGGTTTAGTTGGATATTATCGTCAATTTGTGGGAAATTTCTTATGATTTTCAAACCCTCACACTAAGATAACTCAGAAGGGAGTACTATTTTCTTGGATTAATGAATGTGAAGATAGATTCAAGGAGTTCAAAAAGAGGCTTATCACTGCACCCATGCTCAGACTACCCACAACTGGGGAACTTTTTTGGTATTCAGTTGTGCTTCGAAGAAGGGCTTGGGGTGTGTGATCATGAAAACCGAAAAATAAATTGTCTATAATTCAAGGCAATTGAATGTTCACGAGAAAAACTATCCAACACATGATCTAGAGTTGGATGTAGTAATCATATTTTTCAAAATTTGGAGGCATTTCCTCTTTGGAGATAAGTGTAAAATATATAGGGATCACAAAAGCCTCAAGTATATATTCACACAGAAATAGCATATCATGCACCAAAGAAGATTGTTATAGCTGATAAAAAACTATGACTGCTAAATCCATTACTACCCAAGGAAAGAGAACAAGGTAGCAGATGTTCTATATAGAAAGGATCCAACAATTCTATCATTGATGAGAATTGAAAAAGACCCAATATTCTTAGATTTGATGCAGATGGACATGGGAATCGTAAATAAGGGAACATCATCAATCCTTTCACAAATTATTTCTCAAAAGACTCTTTTGAAAATGTTAAGGGATTATCAAAATGATGATGTGGGAATTCAGAAGAATGTGAAAACTATCAAAATATGGAAATCCTTGGAGTTAAATGTTAATGGCGAAGGAATTGTGAGATTTTGGTCAAGACTATGTGTTCCATCAAATTCAGTGTTATAGATTTAACATTTGGATGATACACATGGTTAGAATTTCTCCATTCACCCAGGAAACACAAAAATACATCGATATCTCTAAGAGATTTATTGGTGGGATAACATAAATAATGAGATCAGTAAGTATACATTAATGTGCCTGGTATATTATAATGTAAATATTTAGAGGCAGAAGTCTAAGGGGATGATGCAACCATTCCCCATACCAGCATGGAAATGGGAGAACATCACCATGGAAATGGGATAACATCACTATGGACTTTTTCACTAGACATCTGAAAACATCAAAATGGAACAATTCTATCTGGGTTGTTGTGGATCTTCTTACAAAGACTGCACACTTCATTACAAGTCGATATGATTTCCCATTGGATAAACTAGAATAGTTATATATCATTGAAGTGGTAAGGCTGCATGGAGTACCACTATCTATTATATCTGATCGAGATCCACAATTCACCTCTATGTTCTAAAAGAGTCTCCAACATGATCTGAATATTGAGTTGAACTTCAGTATGGCTTATCATCCTCAAACTGTTGGCCAATCTGAGTGGACTATCGAAACACTTGTGGAAATGTTGAGAGCATGCTCAATAGACATTAGAGTAGGATGGGATCCAAAAATACCTCTGGTTGAGTATTCTTACCATAATAGTTTCCAGTCTAACATACAAATGGATCATTTGGAAGCCCTTTATGGGAAGAGGTGCAGAACACCGGCATGTTGGGATGATGTTGGGGATAAAAAACTCCTAGGTCCAGAAATGGTCGAAAAAATGATGGAGATGGTTAAGACCCTCCAGCAGCACATTAATGTTGCTCAGAGTCAACAAAAGAAGCTATAAAAATAATCGTTGATGAGACCTAGAGTTTGATGTTGGAGATATAGTATTCCTATGCATATCTCTATGGGAGAGAGTTATAAGATTTGGGATGAAGGAAAAGCTTAGTCCAAGATACATTGGCCCTTTTGAGATCCTTGATCACATTGGAACAGTGGCATATCGACTAGAACTCCCATCGAACCTATCTCAATTACATGATGTATTCTTTGTATCACTCTTGAGTACATACATAACTGACCAATTGCATGTAATCAATATAGAGGGGGTACCATTGAAGAATGACCTCACCTATGAGGAGAAGTTGGTGAAGATCTTAGATCGCAGGGAAAATGTCTATGAAATTAGAAAATGCCCCTCGTGAAAGCTTTATGGGGAAACAAAATGTTTGAAGTAGAAATGTGGGAACTAGAGGAAGTGATGAGGTGAAGTTAGCCACATGTGTTTTAGTGTGGGACAAGGAAATTATGAGGGAAAATTTCTTAAGGGTGGGAAGATTGTAATGACCAAAAAATTTATTAATGAAAATTCATATTGATCAAATTAAATTTCTTAGCATGTAAAATGGTTATATAAAATATTAAAATCCTTGGTTTAATGTTTTTGGATGTAAAAATACTGTTAATAATTGTTACCATTGCTAATAAAGCTATTGAACAGTAAACACATACCAGACAAGTCCAGCCAGAAGCAAAGCTTCAGACCATTTATTAAGAAGAATGAAAAAAGTACAATTGATCAGCAAACAGGGTAAAACAACAGAAAGACCATCAACTACCAATAATAGGTCTAGAGATCATAATAAGACATATCATTTCAATAATCAGAGTCACCAGCAGTCTCCCACTCAAATTATGACTTCTCCCGATTGAAGATTTTTAAGATATCTGTATCCACTTTCCTTGACGCCTTAGATGACAATCTGGTATATGAATTTATAGAAACATTAGAGTAATCCATAGGTGGTATCCTCCTAGAGAGGAGACCTGAACTATTAGGAACCTTAGGATTGCCACAAAAGATTGAATCCTTATAAGATTCATGAGCACCATTGCCCGAGGTCCTAATCAGGGTACCAACATTCTCCTGTTCATCCACAGAAACGTTTCCCCATTTTTCATGTAATTCAGATACCTAAAAAGGCTTCTGGATTTCTTGTTCATAGTCCACATGTTGTTGCACATCAATCTGATTGGAGGCATTGACCAGAGAATTATCAGGGGTTCCCAATCCTGGGGTCCATATATGGGTGTCCTCAACTGAATCAGGCTGAGTGTTAGAGGGGCCACTCTGAGCCTTCTTCGGAGATACATCAATTAGAAACCCTTTCCCAGTATCAAGAGCTAGCTCATTACGTGAATCACCATCCTGAGAAATTGGTTGTGGCAACATCGAGTCCTTCACCTTGGACGTCCTACTATAGAGGGATGCTGAATGACCTTTCACCCCACATTCCTCACAAGAAACATTCTTCCGACATAGCTCTAAAGAGTGACCAACAGCCACACATACATTGCAGAAAATAGGCTTTTTTTCATACTCGACATCAATTTGAATGATATCGGAAAGGGCGGAAAGGGTTACCTTGTCAATCAAAGTGGAGATAATATTAACCTCCACCAAAATCTTAGAAAAGTTACCATACAGAACATCTTCAATCTCTTTGTCCAGCTGAATCGGAGTTCCAATTTCCATGCCAATGTCATGAAAAAATTTCATATGCCATAGGACCCAATTGAGTCCATGAAGACGAATCCAAAGTTGAGAGAATGAATTTCTTGCATGAGATACATTAAAATACATAGACCATTCATGTAAATGAAGCCAGCGAGGTTTCAAAAACAGGGTTCCAGTGCTCCATGCATGAAGCTTCAAGTCATCAGACAGAAAAAGGAAATTGAAAAATCCTCGACCAAGAGAAACACATTTCTAGTTAGAAAATATCCACAAATGTGAGGTTCTACGGATCAGATCATCAAGTTTCCATGGTTGCACACCTTTGGGAAGAACAATACGTGAAATCAGTGAGTTCTTACCAATTGACATTCTCTCTGCAAGAACAGTGGGGTTGGCTTCAACGTGAGCGGAGGAACCCTTATGAAGAATTCTACTTAGACATGAATCCTTGAAAAGTGACAATGAACCAGCTCCATCCTACTTCAACCCTAATATTTATTTCCTCACCACATCGGAGTGCAATAGAGATCCCGAGATATAATCACCATACGTTGGAATAAAATGCTGCATCAACGCATCAGCCGGGGCCATAGCCACAGCAACATCAGTAGGGGCCCTAGCCGCAACATCACTGGGATTCTCTCTTGACCAAGCCCAAGCTAAGCTTTAACATTTTTTACTTGAAAAGAACTACCTATGAGAGAAGTGAAAGTTAATAAATATAACCACCCGAGTGATGTTATCCATGCCATCCTAGGATTCTGTCATCATCAAACACCTTACCCTTAGGTATTATGTGGGTGTTATAAGGGGATATGTAATATTACCCTAGAGCCAGGATTATGTGCTTTATTTTTTTGAATAAAGAATATCCATTTATTTTGTAAATAGTTTTAAAAAGACAAATAGTATTTTTAGTTAATATTCAATTAAGAAAACTATTTTGATGAATTAATGGGTTTTTAATTAAATAATATTTAAATAAAATATTATAACAAAATTTATTTTTGTTAAATATAAATAACCATTTTATTTTTATGAATACAATTGTAATTTTTATTGAGGTTTGAAACTCGTTTTTGTTAAAACCAGTGAATTTTCGATAAATGTTGGTTTTTATTTTAAATATAAAAATTCACATATTTAAAAAATTATTTTTTATAAAATTAATATTATCTTTGGTTTTAGGATTTCAAAATTATCCAACAGTTAATATTTCATAATTTTCTAAAACAATTGAACTTTTTAGGAAAAATAAAATATCGTTTAATTATATAATGTGTTTTATGACATCATAATGACCCAATAGTGATTTAATAAAATACTATAAATGGGTTGTTTGGACAATATATCTTTTAACGTTAAAATAATGTGATTTTAGGTTTTTTTTTATTTTAAAAAACATTAGTAGACCCTCCAAGACTTATAAAACATTTTAACTTTTAAAATTATTTCCCGGAGAGTGTGACTCACCACCACATAGTCAAGAATAATATTTTTAGAAGTTAAAAAATTGTCCTTATAAAATAATTTCTTCCACTCCCCTTTCGAAAAAAACTGTGGTCAGGATCCATTTGTTAGTTTGTGGTTTTGATTTGTTTAATGTAAGGTGTACAAAACCTAAATAATAAATAATTTCCTCTCATTTCCTATATAAACCCACTCAATAGCCCATTACTCTTCACTAAAACCATTTGGAGATCGATCAACCTCTTTCCTACTCTCTCTAGAAACCTCCCTAGGTTCCCTAATCTCCCAATAATCCTCTATCAATACCCTCCCAAGCCTTTGGGATCACACAACCTAGTAAGGGATTTCTTCCATTCTCATTTTTGTCCATGTTTCTTTATATTGTTATAAAATTTTATTTTCAATTAAAAATGTTGGGTTCTTATTTCACACCAACCCTATAATTCCCTCTATATATTTAGATTATGAGAGACCCCTTTTTCTCCCATTAAATTCCTTCCATGTACACCCGTTACCATGCCGAAATTCCGTAAGGGATTTCTTCCTTTATCATTTTTATCCAAGTTTATTTATATTATTATACCCTTTTATTTTCAATTAGAAATGTTGGGGTAAAATTTCACACCTCCCCATACATTCCTCCTTATGTTTGAATGATTAGATACATCTTTCTCTCTCCTTAATGACTCCCATGTACACATGTTACCATGGTTAAATTTGGTAAGGAATTTCTCTCTTCTCATTTATGTTGAATAAATTATTTAGTATTATGACTCTAAATTCCATACATATTATGGGACATGTAGCTATATGATCCCCCTAATGTCCATTTCATTTACATATGTTGAGACACCAATTTCTCCCTCATCAACCGTTTTTATGAATTCTTATGTCACGCCATTATGCTGCTGAAATTGCACTGTGATTTTCCAAGCCAATGTCACTGTGTAATGAATACCATACCCATTTCTCTATCAATGGTATTCACTTTTATGAACATTAAACTATTGGTTATTTAGTTTCGTGTATTAATTCCACATTCCTTTATCATGGAATAAATATTGATGTTCAATGAATCCATGTTATATTATCCATGTGGCACACTTATGCATGAAATGAAATGATTAAGAAGGGTGTGCCCAGATAGCACTATAATGCATTGGGTAAAGAATAGTATTGTGATACATCAAGTGAAATGAGGTTTTAGTCATGCTAATTCAAGAGAAGGAAGGGTTTACTCATGCTCTATGTGCAATTGTCCTTGGATCAAGCTAATATCATGTTAAATGTTGTTTCCACATTTCCAAGTAATGATAATCATACTATATCATGCCTTTAAGTTCATGCTTCTCTTCTGCTCCTTTGATATGTCTATTTCCTAACATGTATTTTATTCTTAAGGTTATTCCTTTTTTACTCCATTAATAGTATTTATATCTCTCCCTTTTGAAATTTATTTCTTCAGGTTATCCCATTCAATGTTAGGTACGAGGGAATATTGGGGTCATGTAAATGATGTTTTCAATAAAGATGTTGTATTTTTATATCTTAATTTCTCATGTAATGTCCCTAATTTCCCAATACACTAGACCTATTGATCCTCATAGTAGAATTAAGTTCCTGTTTATGTAATAAATCATGTTTATGTGTGTAATAAAGAGCTGGGTGGGTATATTGTTCGGTCTCAAGAAGGGCGATTCAACGGTGTTGGAGTTTGAAAATAACTGCACTAAGCTAGTGTCGTGTCTCCCCCACCTCATTATGGGTAAATTTTTTAACTTTATATTCTATTAAAGGGTCATCCAATTATAATTCCTTCAGTATATTCCTTCTTTTACGAATTATTTTAAAGAAATCGTTGGGCAAGTTGTTCAATTCGATGTTGATTTAGCTACCTCCGGCCATATGAGAAGAGCTATAATAAGTCCGTTATTTTTTTTCCTAGCCAGATTTATCTGAGAGAAATTTCTAGTTGTGTTTTCCATGTTCTAAGTCAGAGCATTGGAAATTTTCATGTCGCAAAGAACCTAATATATTTTATACCTAGGGCTATTTAGGTCATTTGAAAACGTTTTGTCATGGTGGTACAAATAAGTGACATGGGTTCAGATCCAATATCCTGGAGAACCTTCTAGGTGAGTTTGATGAATGTAAAGCTGATGCAAGCTCAATCAGAATATTTTCTTTTGTTTCAAATTCCCTTTTTGTTGTAATTATTGTAATATTTAGTTATTTATTCTTTTAGGTATGTCGAATGATGTTGTAAGTATTTTGGGAACTCCTTTTTAGTGAGCACGTCTTTGTAATGTTCTTAATGATGATGTTGAATTATGGTGTTTGTTATCCCATCATTCATTTTTATGTGTTTTTTTGGTTTTATATAGGTTTAGAAAGTTATTATAGCTTATGGAATTGATGATTTTTTGGAATCCTAATATAGTGGGCAGACCCCCCTAAGGTAAGCTAATAATGAATCCATCTTCCAGGTGTTCATAATTGAGCATGTACTTGTTTTAACTTTTCCTAACCCCAACCATATTAGTTAGATAGATTGGATAGTGGGTCGTGTAATGGATGCTTGTAGAGATCCCGAATAGGCCATGACTAGTTTCTTCAATGGTTTTTCTGTTATGGGTCAGGGTGTTCCTTGTTGAGTTGTGCTTAGAAAATAGGGGGTATTATCTTTGTAATCTCTTCATTGTTTGTTTGAGCTCTTTGGTATTGGGTGATTTTTTCCTTGGATGTAGGTTTCTATTATGGATGGTCTTGTAGTTTCTTTTGGGGATCTCTAGTTCTGGGTTTTGAGTGGAAGTGAGTGTCTTTTCTTTGGTCTTAGAGTTTGTATGTTTTTTCTGTGGGTTGAAGTTCATCATTACTTTGGTTTTAATCATCTAAATCTATTTTGAATATATAAGGGAAGAAAGTTTCGTGGTGGGGAAAATTGCTACACCCCAACCCGACACTGCGATTATTTTATATATCATTGAGTTACTATTTATTTTTATTCATTTGTTGAATTTTTTTAATAAATTTAAATCAAATGATTTAAAACTAAAATAAAATGAAAATAAAATAACCTAATCTATATTCCCCCTCACCCTTTCCTGACGACGCGGCTGACCCCCTCCCCTTCCATCTGTCACATGACACCGACCCCCCCCCCTCTCGGACCTTAGACCGCATTACCTCCTCCTGGATATCTTCCTCCCCACGGCCTCTCCCTCCGGCAGCCTCCACTCCCTTGTACCACCTCACTAGTTCCTCCTTTTATAGGCATCGTCTCAGATTATTGGCTCAGCTGAACCCTAGGTCAAGGGTTGACCAGGTTTTAGTAATTTCTTCCATTTTTAGGGTTTGTGGTGGGACTCTCAGGTCTTCCTTGTGTGGGTTTCAGCATCTGATACTGAAGGCGAACATCTTCGGTCCATTTCTGTTAATCTTTCATCATTTAAGGTTGATTACTTTTACCCTCTTATTTTTTTAGTTAATTTTAATGTGTTCTAAATTTTATTTGGGTAGTGTAAAGTTTGATTTGTTAATGTTTTAACATTCTTATGGGTTAGTATTGTGTTTTACTGAAATAAATGGATATTTTTTGTGTATATTGTATTGTAATATTTCTTGAAGAGAGTTTTATGCCTTTTTCATAAAGTGAAAATTATATTTTAAAAGGAACTTGGGGTGCGTATTTGTTCGAGATGGGTTTTTATTGAAGAATAGAGCAGTGTTGGAATATAGGACTTTTCATGTATTTTTACATATGATGTTAAAATTGTTTAATCATAAAAGGAATGTTTTGGAAATTATTTTAGGTTGTGTTTGAATTTATAAAAAGGGTATTTCTAGGAAATTGGTTGAGAAAGTGTGTGTTTTTCATGTGTTTGTCAAAGGGGAATTTATAAATTGTGTATGTGATGGTAAATGTATTTGAAATGGGTTTTTGGTGTGAATAAAATTGAAGGAATTGATTAGTGTTGGCATGTTTTCCTTTTTTGCACTTTTAGTATGAGTTCTGAATTCTTATATAATGGGAATAAGGTTTTGGAAATGAACTTATTTTATGTGTCTTTTTTCTATAGGTTAATTAAATTGTTTGGTGTCTCTTCAAAGGGTTGTAGACACATACATAGGTGTGTGTGTGTGTATGTATATATATATATATCATCCTTGCACATATTCCCTCATGGTGTGTGGAATATTTGTATTGGATTAAGAGGTATATATAAATATATTGGAGTGTATATGGGTGCAATTGTAGGGTGATCTTCGTCAAAGGTAGCGGGGGACAAATAGTTCATCTTGGTATGCTCCCTTTTGAGGTAGTTTTCCCTATGCATTAGCCCATAAATTACAGAATTATTGATTTCATGTTGTTCACACTTTTATTTAATGCTAGTTAGTAATTTATGGTATTAGAATAATTACTTATTGTGAAATAAATTATGACCCTATTTGTATTTGAATTGCATGAAACTATTATATTAAATGTACATATAGAGTGTTTGATGAAATTCCCCTTTAAACCTTATTAATGTTCTTGGGGGTTAAAGTGGTGAATTGGGTTTCCAAGTGGGTTTTTTATTTTAAATGTAATGGGGTGGGTTTTTGTTTGGAAATGATTTAGTGTTAAATAGTTTCTTAAGGCCCGTTTGGTAATTGTTTAAGATTAAATACTTTTAAAACACTCTTTGGGATGCACCTCTTGACATATTGGATGTTAAGGGGAATGGGTGGACCTTGGATGAGACTTAGCTTGTGTGTTAATGGTTGAAGGAAAGAGAGATAAAATCCCTTGGAGTGATTCAGGGGTGATTTTTTTGTGTGTTTGTTGATAGTGTATGTTGAAAATGCATGTGTTGGATTACATGGTTAGTATTTGTTGAATCACACCCCCTTTTTAGTTTGGACATGGGAACCTGGCCAAGGGAGAATTTGTTTGATGAACTATTGCTGCACTAGTTTAGATTATGATGGTAGCCCATAGCTGGGGGGTATTTTGTTATTATTTCTATGGGATTAGGCCCCTCAATCATTCCAGGTAGGGCAAAGATCGGTTGTTTGGGAATGATGATGTCATCGGGTAGGGAAAGATTTTTGGATGAGTCACATATATAGTACATTCTAGACTATTCACGATCTCCTAGGTTTCACTAGTGTCAACTGGCATGAATGTTATGATGCATTGTTGGAAAGATGCTCTTGTCTGTTATTTCCCATTTCCCTTGTTTTATGATTATTGAGATGGCTTCTTGAATAGTGTGGATTGTATCTATAATGATAGGGTGTTTTCAAATGGTTCTGGAAAATGGTTCTGGAAATGGTTTATACTCATTGTCCCCTTTATAACTGAAATTCCATCTCCCCATTAAAATGAATATGGTTCCTTCTTGGGAAAGAATATGGTTTCGACTGGTAAAGAGGAAAATAGATCATGGTATTATTTAAAGGAAAATATGTGTGAGAAACATACTTTTATATATTGTAGTTCAAATCTAAAATTGACCAACCTTTTGTTTAAAGGTAATGAATTAGGGAGTAGATTACTTGGGTACACCTACTGATTTTTAATACTCACGCCTATACTTCATTCTTGTTTTTAGTCACAGGTGAAGGTTTCAGTTTGTTCTCGATCATTGTGGGTGATGTCCATTCATGGGTGTGGGGTCATGTGGAGTTTAGTGGTCATTAGGTCTGGTTAGTTTTTCTTTTTAGTTCCTTCTTTTTTTTTATGTTGAGCCTATTTATTTTTGGCTGCCTTATTATTATTCTAATGCTTCTATTTATTTATTTTGGGTGAAATCATTCCCATCGTCACTTTGTTGATGCCCTTGGCACTTGTCACTAGCCCAGGAGGATCAGGAAGGCCTCTCAGGCCTTGTCGCGGGCCGAATCATATGACCAGTTCAAAGTCGACTGGGGTTGGTTCGTGACAAATAATATTAAATGAAATAATATTAATAATGGATAAATAAAATTTAATAAATTTCAATATTATTAATAAAAGATAATTCTAAAGATTAATTATATAAATTGTAAACCCAAAAAATGACGAAAAATGAATAAATAAATTATATAAATTATATAAATAAAAAAGTAATAAAATTGAATTATATAAACTATTTAAATAAAAAATTTATAAATTAATTTAAATAAATAAATTATATAATTTTCAAACATTTAAAAAAAATAAAAAATTAAAATTAAAATTGAATAAATATTAATAATATAAATAGAAAACATATGGAAAATATTAAAACCTAGAAAATTAATATATATAAGTAAATATTAAAACATGATTAAATTCCAAAAAAATAAATATAAAAAAAATATTAAAAATGAATAAATATTATTAAATGAAAGAATATTAAATATAAATAAATACAATTTAAAAAATTACCAAAATATTCAAAAAAGTGAATTCATAAGATTGGTTACATGAATTATAAACACATAAAAATGACCATATATGATTAAATAAATTGAATAATTTATAAAAATGATAAAATTGTTAAAAATGATTTAGATTGTTTATTTAAATAACAAAAAATTTAATAAATTCATTTAAATAAATAAATTATATAAATTTCAAACATTTAAAAAAATTAAAACAAAATAAATAAAATTCAAAAAAAATTATTCATATAAATTAAACACATATTGAAATATTAAAACTTACTAAATAAAAATAAATAAATAAACATTAAAAAATGAATAAATTTAAAAATATATTAAAAATGAATAATTTTTAAAAATGTATAAATAATATTAAATGAAAGAATATTAACAATGAATACATTAAATAAAATAAACTACAAAAATATTTTAAAAATTGAATCTTAACATTAATCACATGAATTTCAAACACATAAAAGATGAATAAAAATGAATACAAAAATAATATTATTTATCTAAATAAAAAGTTTATTAAATATGATTTATATTTACTATACAAAAATATTCAAATTATAATTCATATAAATTAATCATTTAAATAAATTATAAACATATTTAAAATATTAAAAAAAATTAGTAAACATAAATAAATATTAATTATATAAATTACAAACATATATAAAATATATATATATATAGTAAATATATATGTATAAATTGTAATAAATGAATAAATTCCCAAAATAGTAAAAATTATAAAATATCAAAAATTAAATGAATTATATTAAATAAAAGAATATTGCAATTTAATAAATTAAATTGAATGAATTTCAAAAATATTTAAAAAGATGTGAATTTATAACATTAATTACAAGAATTTAAAACACATAAAAATAAAACAATTAATAAAAAAATATATTATTATTGATAATTAGTGATTGATGAATTGTTTATTGTATATAAAAAATATAATTAATTATTAACCATAAGATTTTTCAATAATAATTAAAAATATTATAATATAATTAAATGTTTAAAATATATAAAAATGTATAAGTAAATAGCAAAATTGAATATATTACCAAAATATTAAATGAATCAAAATTAAAAATGAACAAATTAAATGAAATATTAAAAATGGAGAAATATTAAAAAAATAAATAATATTAATTGAATAAACACACACTCACATACGTACACATGGATATACACTTAAATACACATACACATACACATACACATACATATGCACATGCACCTACACATACACATACACATACACATACACATACACATACACATGGGCATGCACATACACATACACATTCATATACACATACATATACACATAAACATACATGTACACATACATGTGCATTCATACATATACATATACATATGAATACATACATGTATACACATACACATCCATAAAATTACATACACATACATACAAATACACACATATATATATATGCATACATACACATACTACATAAACATTCATGTGCCACATAAACATACACATATACAAACATACATGTACCGGTACATACATATAAATAGACACATACACATACAGGTATACATAAACATACCTACACAGGTACATGCACGTACATCCACATGCATACAAATAGACTTACACATACTTATATATACACACACATACATATGCACATACACACACATGCATACATACATGTACACATAAACATAAACATACACAAAACACATGCACACACAACATAAAACATATATATACATAAAACACATACAAATACATATATATACATACATATACATACATACACACACAAACACATACACATACATCCCCATAAATACACATGCAAACACATACATAAATATGTGTGTGTATTTTAATATAATTATAGTGAATATAAATATATAAAATCAAATGTGAACTTTTTAAATAAATATATATTCATTTATATATTTAAATAAAATATTAATATATTATATTAATATATTCATTTCTTAATTAATCTATACAAATATGTTATTAAACATTTTTATTGATTAATACCAATTCAATATATATATATATATATATAATTTATTAAAATAATATTGATTATGATTTTTTAACTATAATATAGTTATATAAATCATATTTATATGATATATATACAGTTATAGTTATATAAATCATATTTAAAACTGTATATATATGTATATGTAATTTAAATTATCATTTTCCCCCTTATCAGTGGTTTTTTATGCAATTAAATTGGTGATTTTATCGGCTTTAGTAAAAGTGATGAAAAGTGGTATCCTTATCAACACTAAAAACACTAAAAAGGTACCATTTTTTCATTGCGTTTTAGTACTCATAAATGTATCCTTCATCACTGATTTTAGTTAGAACTGGTAAATTCCCCCTCTATAGCAGTATTTTTTTATTAGTTCTTATAAAGGTTAGAATTTAATAAATGTGAATCTATAGTGGTGTTATCATAATGACAAGAACACACAAGGAAACCCTCAACATCCCATACCATAATAACTTCCACCAATCAGTCATCCCAATATCACCAAAAGCATATTTAAAAAACATCCATAAACTTCCCAAGGAGGAAGAACAAGCAATAATGAATAATAATATGAGTGAGAATCACTTTAGGTTTCAAAAAAATAATCACCTACAGATGAGGGAAAAATCCATCGAATGATGCAAAAAAAACTCCATGTCTGAACAAATGATTACCTGGGGATTAAAGGAAGTTAGGTTGATAGGAGAGAATAGAAGATACAGACCAAAATGATAATAAAATTGGAAAGGTATGGAATCATGGTGTGATAATAATCATTATGCCACAGAACAAAATTTATCTGAAAATCAATGAATAATATTCCTCAAATATCCATTGTAAAATCATTTTAAAATCAATAAAATTGATGCCATGGTGCAACCAAGGTTTCCATGTAGCAACAGTCAATATTTTGAGGATCGGGGATAAATCCTCAACCTTCTTCCCTCAAACCTAACACACACCCCTAAAAAATATCATTGCAAAAAAGGTACCACAATGCAATAGATCGTATATATGTAGAATTAAGAAAACCTACCACTCAGGACTCCATGGAACAATAAGTAAATCCACGCCATTATAGAACTCATGTATGATAAATTATGAAGCACCATGAGACTCACCATTCTACAATACCCTTGTCCTTGGAATAATCAACCATACATAAGATTAACCCAAGAGGCTTCAAGTAATATTAACCTAGACACCCTACACATAAGAATAACCCATGGAAATTCATGTTGCAACCAATATATATTATTCTCAACCATACATCCACTCCGAGATAGAGTTTCACTAAAAAATCACATCTCCTCCTCTATATCACAAAAAAACCACACTATATCCAAAATAATCAAGAAACATCACACTAAACTATAAAAAAACCCTCCCCTATAACTAATTCTTCAATGTGGAACACATAAATCCATGCCACAATGTATGCCTCCAACTAAAATTTCAAACCCAAATTCATCTTCCATTATCCATCTATATAAATATATTATACTAAAATAATTCAATGTAATGATCTAGGAAAGAATATTTCTTACATTAGATACCTATAATATTATTCATATCCTTTATAATCAAAATCATTCCAAGTAAAAAAGGAATAAACACAAAGCCCAAACATCCCTAGGAGATACTTATCAAAAAAGGAATGATGTCATCATAATGTACCATAAGGATAAGTAATCATAATCAAATAAAATATATATATCAACATTGAGTTGAAACAAGTTTCAAAAATGCTCATGATACTGAGTGTGTATCAATGATTCATATTCCCATGAACACACCTCTAAGCCACTATGCCTCTATAATACATGAACAAGGGGAATAAATTACCATGAAACACCTTCTCCTGATGATCAATAACTTCATTTGGTAATTACATGAATTTCACATCATCCTAAATATCTAACTCAGAGAAATAAATAACATGGGAGTCATCATAAATATGAATATTCATCATTAGGGTAAGAAAAATGGGAAGTGCTTTTTTCTCAATGTACAAAACCCCTACTCCTCCCCAAATTCAAATTTTGCTACACGTTGAACCTCAAGTTCCTTTAATGGAGGCTTTATTGTCACTTCCCAAGGAAACAATCTTCTACCCTTCTCACTTGATCCTCCATAACGAGATAGATAATGGGACAATAGTTCTATCTCGTCTACCCACAGCCAAAGATGTTTCGATTGGCCACTCCATAAATGAGATCCTCCTCCCATAAGAACCTTTTGAGTTGGATCATCTTCCATTGATTTCGAAGATTAATTTTGGAGATCTTCATCATAATACAGTGAATGTATCCCTAATGTTGGACTTCCCTATAGAATTATTCAAAGTATCTAGGGACTTCGACCTCTGTATATTGGTGGCACAGTTTGGGGCATACAAACCACCCTTACCCCTCTTCTAGAATTTTTTCATCTCTATGTGGATTGAATATCTAACTCATATCTGCATCCTCAATTATAAATTGTTCTTCCTAGTTCTTGGGTCCCTCCTTAATTTCATAAAGGTGTAGGCCAGAAGTGATTGATCATTCGAAAAATGGAGGTTTAATATTTTCTGGTGGTCAATGGAATCACACTTCGGTCGAGATTCGTCATAGGTAGTGGTATAGATAAATTTTCCATTTCTCCCCTCCCCTTTCACAACCTCTCTTTCTTGTGTGGTATAGGAAACACCCTTATTGACTTCCTCTATGTGAATTAATGCACGATTCATCTTCATGATGTGGGAATCAATCATATTTTCATCAAAATTGACATATCATTTTCTTTTCAAAACTTCATCCTCTTTCATGTGGGAGATACTATATTGTGGTGGTAATATATTTTATACTTAAACCTCGCTTGTTTCTACATGGGATGTCACCTACAAGGCCATTATTTCTCCATTTGTGAAAAGAATCAGTCTAGGCATGTCATTCCAGTTCCAGTGCATCCAACTGCTGATACCTCATGTCAGATGGTGGAAGATTCCTACATGGTTGTTCCCAATCCCCCAGCTTCCTATATGAATGATACAAATCCCCATCCAGTTCGAATATCTATTGTTTTCGAATCCCCCCCCCCATGATTAAGACAGAAGCCTCGACCCAAGGTCCTCCCCTAAGTCTCTAAGGAAACGTGTACTGATATGGTGATATATTTTCCACACTCTCTTCCTGTCCACATTTTCAGTCCAGTGCAACCCTCCCCAGTCCTTATTTCGGCCTCTTCCCCTCATTTTTTTTTCAATAGTCCACTGAAAATTTTTCATCATTACACAATGGAAACTACCCTATCCTATTCTCCCTTGAATAGTTACCCTTTCTCCTCCTTCGCCTCTCCCATTCGTATGTATGATAGATTAAACATATTATATCATGTATATTTTCCCATAGATGTGAATGATACATCTCTGTCACCTAGAGGATCCAGAACCAAGTCTCATTCTAAACTATAACAAATACTCTCCTCATCTAAATATAAGTTCTTGTTAATTCTGGGGAAAAAATATAGGCTTCATGCACTAAAATGATTTATTTTCTCATATGGAATGCATGGGTCTTGGGTGAATGGGTGCAGATAGACTTCATTTATTCTGATCTCCATCATCACATGGGTTCTATTATCACTACCGTTGAACATAAGAAGAATCAATCTAAATTTTAGGACATCGTGTACAGGCTATGGTTTCAGAACTACATGAAGGGGATCCTACCAATGTATATGTGTGTTTTTTCTTATATGGATATATTTGTAGGGAGATGCTTTCCATCTCAAACTAAATTATCACTATAAGGGTCAGCTCAGATAACGTTGTAGGTTTTATTTCCTTTTTTTATTCTATGTTGGATACAAGGGAGGGGGATTCTATGGGAGGACCTAGATAGCATCAACCTGATGCATTACATCTATCTAGTTTGGAGTGATATAAATGTCATCGTGAAGGAATCATAGAATAAGGGGTTTTATCCATTGAGGGATAGATAGGACTACAAAGGCTTCACATCCCGCAATGGACTCTTAGATCTGGGGTTCACCAGATACCAATTTACATGATGTAATACTCAAAAGGGGTTTCATAGTCTGTGTTTTTTATTAGATCAATTCCTAGATACTTTCCAGGCCATTAATACCTTCCTTTATTCTCAAGTGGATCCCTTGGTTCAATAAATTTAGAATCATTCTCCTCTGCACATTCATCTGATTACTAATGTTGTCTACGGAGATCATATTTCTATTACAGTAGGTGGGTGTCTGACTCTAACTATCATTGGGTTTTATCGACTTCATGTGATAAGTACATGAGTGAAGGGTTCTAGGATAGGTTCCACAATAAACTACAATAACATAAAAAAGATATCCTCTCCTGGAAGTCAAGTAATTCATCCTACTTTCTGAATTTGGATAAACTTAAGGAGGATATCGACCAGGTGTAAGTGGACCTTAAAGGCCAGGGGATGATGATATTTTTGATTCATTGGACTACATGAAAGATCATATTACTATATTTATTCTGTAACAAGAACAAATTTCAAGGGATAGATCCATGGTGACGTGGATTAGAGGGGGGAAAAGAATATTGTATTTTTTCAGTCATGCATTCATGAAAGGAAATGAAATAATTCTCCAAATATTTTACTTGTGGATGGATCTTATACCAATGAATAACATATAAATTGAGGTATGGACATGTCTTTTTTTAAATCCTTTCTTATGGATGCTAATCATCGCATGTAGGGATTCTATTTGAGAGGCCATGATGATACTTTTACTACATACCATTGGTTGATTCCTTTGAGATTAATTATTTCATTGAAAGTATCTTGGATGAGGGGGATGTCTGGGAGGCCATTTTTGCTCTAAATTCTGGATGTTCCCAAGGATTGAACGGATTTACAGGTGCATTGTAATCTAAATCTTTGGACCTCGTCAAGTAGGGGCCGATAAATATCATCCAGGACAACTTCTATAGAGGAGGCTTGCCTAGGGTGGAATGTGCCACTACCCTTATCCTTATACCAAATATTAACAAACTAACTTATATTAATATGTATCATCTAATTAATATGTGAAACTTCCCATATAATTTACTCACTATTATTATAAAAAGGATACTCGCAACTTATCATCACAATTGGGTTTCATAGGAGTAACAATGTTTCGTTTGGGGAAGGTTTACCCAAAAAACCATTTCTAGGACACATGAAATTATTGGTGATGTAAATAATAAAATCCCAAGGACTAACATTTCTATCAAACTGGATATGGAAAAAGAATATGATGGTGTGGAATAAAGATTCATCATTAGCGTCTTGAGATGTATGGTATTTTTAGAATTGATCACTGACATTTTCTTCAGGTGAATTATCTCCCCTTAGTTTACAGTTTGATTCATGGGGAAGAGATATGGGTTTTTTAAGTCATGCTAGGGTATATTAAAAAGAGATCCTCTTTTCATAGAAACTTTATTATGGTTCATGATTCTTTCAGTAGATATCTAAATAAAAGCCTCTCTGAGGGAATTATTAGACTATTTCATTTTAAGCTAAACTGAAATGGTGTTTCTCACTTATTCTTTGGGGAGGTCTATTTCTATTCATCAATGGAAAAAAATATTCCGAAGAATAATTTTGTCAGTAAATTATTCAATAAGTGGAGTGGCTATATTATTAACTAAGTAAAGAGTAATTTATACCTCTCTTGATCATGCTCTAATAGTAGGGGAATAAAATTGAAGAGAGAATGTGGATTCTCATATGACTCTTTACAATGGATTATTTGGCTTTCTTGATCTCACCCATCTAGATCTGTACTTATCACTTTGATGGTCTAGTGGATAAAATCTCCAGTCAGATTCTCAACTGAAAAATTGGTTCCTTGCCTTCAGTGGTCGCGTCACACTAGTAAATACTGTGGTTAGTTCTATTCATATTCACTTCTTGGCATCCCTCATCATCCTCAAAGTGCTCCTATGGGTAATTGAATTTTTTTTAACTAACTTCATCTAGGATTCCCATGATGCGGGAAAATATCACTCAGCCTCATGGGAAAGACTGGATTGGGAGGTTGGTAAAAGAGGCATTGGGCTTAGGAGCATCTCTGTGACCATTTTCTTCCTTCAAGAAAGGTTATCATGGGGCTTCATGGAGAGAAGTTTTTTATGTGAGAACATCATGATTAAAAATATAGATCATGCTAGGATAATTCGGGGGGGGATCTATAAGCTATGGGGATCGATTCGGAGACACATTCCCATTCTATAATATTCATCAAGACGGATCATTGGGTGTCACTCAAATAACTACTATAATTTCAACTGGACGGGGAGTGATATTGCTTTCATAGGATGTCTGGTGGTATATATCTCTTTCTCGGAATCTAGTACATTTACCACTTTTTTCCATGCTACAATAAAATGTCAATAATGGAAGATATATAATAACATTAAGCTAAATTTGGAACCTAAAAGAGTCATTTTTATTGAAGCAGAAACAGGGCTATTCTTTATGAAAATGTACTAACATTCCTTGCATGATAATATCAATCACTATGCATTGTGAGGGTTACTGTGGTGTAATGAGTTTC
The DNA here is from genome assembly GCA_963277665.1 of Viscum album. NCBI lineage: Eukaryota > Viridiplantae > Streptophyta > Magnoliopsida > Santalales > Viscaceae > Viscum > Viscum album. Next base: position 2,132,419,915 of record OY728120.1, read on the forward strand.
TAAAAAAACTAAACTTCCTCATATGGTGCATATGCAACTAGGATCTCCCCAATGATAATAGGGTGAGATATATGGGAATTACCATTATCTCTCGGAGTAGCTGCTATATTATTCCAAAGGAATAATCCATTTTTCATATGTTATGTGAGGGAGATTATAATTCCATAATTTGTAAAAGCATTCTCATCTTCTATAGTATAGACAAGAAAAAAACCAGTGACAACTTCCTTCAGAACTGGTTCCATGGCTCATATGATAATAGGTATGAACATAAGATGAGATCTATTTTATTATTATCCAGCTACTTGAGTATTTTTAATAGCAACAATAAATCTTGGCATGAGGGACATTATAGCACAAACCTGGTGGTGATGTTTAGGGAAGATCCCTCTTGGGTGAGTTGGTTCCTCTTCTCAGGCATTGGGAACTTTATCTCTCATTGCAACTACTCATGGATAGTAGTAATATGGTACACATGACTCTCAATTAAGTCATTTGGGGTTATAGAGTGAATTTTATCCCTATAGTTGGTGGTTTTAAAATGAATATGGATGGATCATGCACCAAAGGGATTATGAGGGGAGGAGGGGTTTATCATAACCGAGTCATCTTGGTCATCTTTTCATTCAAAATTTACTTTCTCTAGAGGGGATACCTCATTAAAAAATTCTCCTTTATTCTTAGGGGGATTTAATTTCACCTTTCCCATGGTATTATTCTTGACTGGGTTAAAACTGATTCATCTGTTTTACAAATTTCCATCCAAGGGGATATATTTATTCCATGTACAATAATTTAATTTGATCACAAATGCAGGAATCTCTTCACTAATTGCATGAAGGTTACCAACACATGGTATAAGGTAAATATGGTGGTATACTTCTTGGCTTCTTGGGCCACTCCTATATAATCCATGTAACATTTTTGTATCAATTGTATCCCTTCCCCCAGAACGTATTAATCTTATAAGAGATGAATAACGCACACCAGTCATGGGGAATAAAAAATATTTTTATTACCTAAGAATTATATGGAAGTTGATCCTAGTAATTCTCTTGAAGTGTAGTGCACACAAAACAAGGTTTTAAAATTTTTAATTGGTCTTCAAAAATAATTTATTTTTAATTGAATTTGAATTGTGTGTGACAAATAGGAAGATTGATTTGAACAGTTTTAAAAAATCATAAAGATGGTGATTGGGTGCGTTTGGATAGACCTAGTGTTGTGCTATCATGTTTTCCAAGAAACCCTTTTTTCATCCCTTAACTAATAAGTGAGATATTCTTCTACTGAGTCTTCTCTCTCCCTTATCCTGATGGCTGTGATGAAAATATTGCTTATCCAAAACATTTTATTCATCTATATTTCTTCTAATGTGTGAAGGATTATAGATGGTTTTCTCAATTAATTACTGAAATCCCTAACCATTAATGGTTGTTCCCTAATAATCCAATATTCCACATGCAATCCTAACACCCATACTGACTAATTTTGAGCACTCACCACCCGACCCTAATCAGTTCCACATTATATAAATTTGAATTGGTTGGAGGGAGATATGATCATTGACCAAAGAAATTTAAATTTACATAATTAAAACCTAACCCAACCACATTCAGAATTTAATGTAGAATTTATTATTGAAACCATATGTAGAATAAATAATGGATCGTATTGAATTGAATCACAAGAACTCATGAATGCACATCGATCCAGCCTTCCCCATCCCGATCACTCAATAAAACTACCCCTCTATGGATGGGGAAGTTGAGATGATGAGAGAGTGGGGAGAAATGAAAATAAAATAAAAATAATGATAAAAATAAATAAAAATAATTTTTTTTTCAATGCTTCCCTCGCCTGTCGATTGGAGGATGTGATGATGGAATGGAATGCCATGAGTGGTGGGAGATCCTCTCTTTTTTATGCAAAATTTGTCCTCCAGAAGTTTCCACGTTTCATCCCCAATTAATGATCCTATAATTCATTTATCCCTTCATCAATGTTCGTCGAAATTTCCTTGTACTTCAACCCACAATATTTTAGAGAATTTGGACTCTTTATGATGGGCTAATGGCCTTTCACTGAAAGAATTTATTTTATGCATGTAGACTCTCCAAATTTCATATATCTTACATTAATGACCTTGAATAGGCCTCTTAACACATTGGATCATTCAGGAACATTGTTTATCTTTTTGTTGGTCAAAAACCCTCAAAATATCAGAGTAATTGGCCACATCAAGTATGAGTTATAAATTTTTTATTGGTGGTTTCTTTTTCTAGATGAAATTTCCAAGAAGCTTTTTTCAATTGAGTTTGTTAGAAAGCCACCATAATGGATTCCAAACTCCATGAAATTTAATATATGAATGATAGATTGAGTCATATTTCATCTCCAAGCATAATCACTTCAATTGTAGGCGTTCAGGAAGATACGTGATTGAGTTATTATGGTGGGGTCCACGCTGTTCGCCAGAAAAAATATGCATGTTCATTGATTTTTAAGGCCTCTAGATACTCAAATAATCCCCTAGGCCATAAGAGAATGATGATAAAAATAAAATAACGATTATAACAAAAAAAGAATAATTTAATTTTGAATTATATTTTTTTCTGAAATGACCAAAATACCTTTGATGTGAAAATCTGTCAAAATTCCAGATTTAAGAAGCATTCCATTATTAGCCAAGCACACGACAAAAATTATTTAAATCATGAAAATAAGATCAAATTTACAAAGTCTATGAGACTAAATCATTAAAAATCATATAAAAATGATGAGAATATTATCTTTATCAATTATCCCACACTTAAATCATGCTTGTCCTTAGGCATGAAATATCAACATTGAAAATATAAGGGCATAAATGTTACCAATATTTAAATTCCAATGTGATAAAATCCATCAATTTTCAATGTCATATAAATTTTCAAATTACACATAAAATATCAATTTATTTTCCAAATTTTCAAAGAAACAATATACTCATGAATTGTACTTTTCACCTTTGAAAAATGATGGAAATTATCCTTTTATTCAATAATTCAGATCAATATGTTATTATTAAACATGTCATATCATGATTTAACTCAAGTCAATCTTTTCTCTCATCTCTCATGATACAATTCAAGTGGAGTTATTCTCATGTCATGAGGACATGCTCGCTATCCATATGCTTGTAAATTAACTACTTTCTCCACTTTTAAAGAAAAAAAGTACATAAAATCATGAGGACCTTTACCAATGTTTCAAATTACTATGTGTTTTACAGATAGTGGGAAAATTATTAAAAACGTTTCTGGCCCAAAATAAGAGGTTGGAATCTTAGTACAATTCATTATTAATTCAAGAAAAAAACAGGAAATTCCTCTCTCAATCCCCCATGAAAATGTAAAAAACAACACCACCTACATTCATGACATGGTAAATTATCCAATAATGATTATAATGAATAATATCATCCCTATTATCATCTTTTTTTAAATATCTTGAAAGGCACAACATTATTTTCATTTTTTGTATATTTTCAAGGAGGAAGAGCTGAAAATTGGATACAATGAATGAATAAAAAATCAAGAACATAATTTTTGAGAGGGGTATGAGTCAAGAATGAACGTACAATAGAGAATTCAAGCTCATCTCCATTTTTCTTCTTTTTTTTTAAGGAGAAATGGATGAAACAAATAAACAACAATGAAATGAGGACACATGCCCAATTATCTTATTATCCACTACCCAAAATATTGAAACACACCTCACAAAACCCATAAATAATACACATTCCAATGAAAACACATGAAAGGCCCTCCCCCCACCCTCAAACATGAAATATCAATACAAAAATACTAAAAGTGCGGGTAGGTAAGGAAAAACTATCTTCTAATGTGGCTTAAACCTATAAACAAGTTCATGGATTCTATGAAATTATGAAGTATAAATTTAGGGGTTGTTATTATAAAAATATGTGGCTAGCCAAAGTAGTGCATCAATCATTTTAAATGTGTTTTTGCACAATCAATGCTTCGACAAGTTTCAATACAAGTTCCGGTTGGTTAAATGTCCCAAGATCACTCAAGTAATATTCTGAAGATAAAATGGGATATATTTGTAATCTAAATACTCTTGGTAATGGGAATAATTATTTGGGACAATCACTCATGGAATGATTAATATTAATAAATCAATTCACATGAATTTCAGAAATTCAAGGCATGAAAGATAGTAGGGAAATTTACTTTACATGAATCACTTAAATCCTTAAAATTGTGAGTTTTATTTAAACATCCATAATTCATTTTAATAATAAAATTCCCCATTTTACTTATTCAATTTCATTAACATTGAATTCTAAAACATGGAATCACTGGATTCCTAAGAAACTCATGTCTCCCAAATAAAAATATGAATTAAAGTGTGGGAATGTAATTTTAGTTTAATTCAGAAATCATGATTGGAGGGAGAAAATATAGGGAATTCCAACCATATTGAATGTAAAAGAAAACTACCTTTAGAAATGATGCTTCGGTGAGGTGATGCTTTTCATGTTTCTCAGTTCTGTTTTGAGGCACCTTCGCAACATGTGTTTTTTAATTATCTCCGTTTTTTATCCTTGCATCATGGACCTTAAATATAATAATGAAAACAAATGGTAATGTAGGCATGTTCAATCATGCTAGAATTTGACCGAGTGAAAGAGTGGAGTAATAAGAAAACTTGAGTTGCCTCCTGAAATATCTTTTGTTTAATGAAGTTAGCTCGACTCAAAAATTGAATTTTTTTTAAATGTATTTAGAAATCCTATAGAACATGACTCACTCACCCACACATATTTGACATAGTTTCCTCAATGAATTTAAATTGATTTAACATGTATGAATATTTGAAAATGAATCACTGTAAGTAATAAAATGTAAATGAGAGGTACGACCAGACAGATTTTATTGATAAATAGGTTTGAGGAGTTTGATCTCAAACATTAGACCTTTCCTAATTCATGAAAAATACACATTATACCAACAAGGGTAATATTTGTGTCCATGGACCCCACAACACCAGCAAAACCCTTAAAATTTCGTTCTTCTAAGATGGTTTTCAATCATTACTAATATTTTTTTCTTCCTTGTTGCAATTTTAACCTCACTCTTTTTAAGGGGTTGTGGTGTCCTTTGAAAATTCCTCTATTCTCTTGATGCAAGAGATTGACCCTTAATTCTCTTTACCCAAACGAAAGTGGTTTTTTTACCTATTCTAATTTAAATAAAATCAGTCTCTTCTAAAATTGATTGAGTACATACTTTCATTTTTCTTCTGATCCACTCTTATTATTGGTTTGAGAATATCCTTCTCCTACCTCTTAAGTGTTAATGGGGATTCCCATAATCTTGTTTAGCTCATGTTCCAAAGTAAGGAATATGGAATGATTCTCAACTAGTTCTTTTTTCCTTCGTAGCGAGTTCCATCTAGAGATCATTGATAATATTTTCATGTTCACCCCTGGAGCTTATACATCTTGTTCTCAACATATTGTCTTAATTTTGATTCTCCATCCTCTTCTAAAAAACTATCCTAGAATTCTGAGGTTGTATATTCTAAATTTTTAGTTGGTTTTTTTCCTTCATTATGGTAGATTGCATTTAGTGAATGAACATCTGACAGGTTCTTCATGTATTTGAGTATATTAAAATGCACTTGACTATCTACAAGCTCCATTGAGAGTGTTCCCTCATGCAAATTAATGATGGTATTTGTAGTCTTTAATAATGGTCTCCCCAAGATGATGGGTGAGTGTGATGAACTCCTATCTTATTATATTCTAAGAACACAAAATTTAGTTGGGAAGAGTATATATTTGACCATTACAAGAACATATTCTAGAACACCTGATGAGAAACCTATGGGTCTATTTGAATGATGGACCACCACTCTAGTAGGACTCAATTATCCAATCTGTACAGATGTAAATACTGAGTGGGGTGTAACATTTATTGATACTCATAGATCACATAGTACATTAGAAAAATTTAAACAACCAATGGTGCACAGAATAGGAATGTCCCTATATTGTGACATTATTTCAGTATTAGTGGTGTAATCAGGGCTGAAACACTTCTTCCCAAGTTGATCATTTCATATCCATACATCCTCCTTTTTTAGTGCACAAATCCTTCAGAAATTTTTCATACTTAGGGATTTTTCATTTTCACTCAATTAGTAGGATGTTAATCTCTATTTTTTTGGAATTCTTCCGGTATTTCCCTTTCAAGTAATTCTTCTTCACCCTTATTCGACTCAATAAAGTCATATGGTAATGGTATTGGGATATCTTTTTCCGTCCTTTTTTTTTAAGCATTTCTGGTCTTTCCTTCCTAAACCATGTTCCTTCTCCCTTGTTTTTATGGTTTCCTCCATATCAATGGATGGGTTGAGCTTTTTGAGGTTTCTTTGAATCATCAACCTCACACTTTTCTGGTGGGGTGAGCTCCTTCCTACTTTGAGTTGTCATTGCAAAGAAATTTCCCTTTGTATTTTGAACTATCTGTATTGGGATTTGACATTGGTTATTTTTTTAGAACTTCCATTAGTCTTGAAAATTGATCAGTTAGCTTTTCAATTTTATCTCCCATTCCTAAAACTTCCATCTTTAATTGTTGATCTTTATTTTCTAGTGCACTTGTGGATGGTTGATCATAATTCTTTTCCTATAATGGTGGTGGTTTGAATGTTTTTTATTGATAGTATGACTACTTTTAAGGTTGGTGGAATGGTTTTGGGTTCTGATATTACTATTGTAAAGGTGTCCTATCTTGATTCTATTTAAATCCTTACCCTGGTTGGTTCTGAGGTTGGAATTTTCTTTTCTGATAGGTAGTAGTGCAACATTTTGTCTCCTACACCTCTAGATATTGATTAGTATAATGATAAGTTGAAGAGCATAAACCACATACTTGACTCAAACAATTTCTTCATTTATATGGTTCACAACAATTTGTCTCATAACACTAGTCATTTCCATAAGTGTTTCCTCAAGTAATAGTTAGGAAGAATCTGAAGTCCTACCCCATGGATGCCTCTGGTGCTCGTACCTCTGGTAATAAACTATTGTGAGTTTTGTAGAATCTTTTCAATTAGTCCTCTAGAATCCACCGGTGGCTTGTTAGTTAAGGCTAAGCAGTATGATAAAAAATCTTCCACTGACGGCTTCATCCTTGACCCCCAAAACTAATTCCTTAAGGATTGATATTTCTTGTATGTACCTAGACTCATAGCTAAGTGATAGCTATAACACTCACAAACAACCACCTCTTGCATTATTTATGGGGAAAACAATGTCCATAAAAAACGTGATTTTAATCATCATGTGACCATCCCTTAGGGAATCATCGTAAAAGGCATGATCTTTCAACATATCTACCTATGATTCTCCCCACTAATACTCCTCCACCTGTTTTAATAGAGACGATTTTACTTTTATCTGGAACATGAAACCTCTACGATCATCCTCAACCACATCATGAATCATTATTATGAGATCCTTTATAACTCTTCATGAATATCCACTCCCTAATAACATTTATTTATAGATATCATCTCATATATAACTTCTTGATATTTTAGTATGAATTTTAATTTAAATAAAAACTATGTTTAATTTATTGTTTCACAATCAATGGTAAATTAAGATGATGTTGTGATACTTTAAAATAATTTTATTAAATTTGAAAATTATAATATAGTTTTTAAATTATTGGTAATAAATATAAGTAACCAAATTATGAAATATTTTTAGAAAAAGGAAATAAATGGAATTGGGTAGTAGAATTGTTCCATATAAATCACATTTGTATGAACTTGTAAGGGAGGTATCTTCACTGGGGTTTTCCCTAGACCAATACCAAGAAAAAATACAACAATTAATTTTTGAGACAAAAATATTTGAGATAAGTTAAAGATCATTTAAATTTCTACTATATATATAATAGCTAATTCAAAAATGATGACTACCACCATATAATATCTTATTATTATTTTTCTTATGCATTGATCTGAGGGGTTATTCTTGTGTATGTTATGATGATATAAACATGTAATTATTAATGTAATAAGTTATTTATATATATAACATATATTTTATAAATATCTCATTTTAACATTTAATGAATAATAATGTACATTTTAAATACTAACGCGCTGATGAAATTCATCTTGTATAGTTAAATAAATAATAAGATCATTTTGTGCTTAAAATGTATTTTACTAAAAATTTCCTTTTTATAAGCTATGTATTTTAATTTTAAGTCACTAAATATATGATTTTTAAATTATGGTAGATTATTTGGTTGATATGAATACTATAATAATAATAATTTAATTAGTAATTTATAGTAAATAAGAAAGGGAAAAATAAATATAAAAATGTCATTTTACTATAAAAATAGTTTTTCATTATATTTTATGCTTACAATTAAAATTAAAATACCTAAATTTTAGAATTTTAATTTTAGAAAAATAACTTAATTTTTGGATTCATGGGTATGATATTATCTTAGGATAATTTTTTGGGATTTTTCTAAAATGGTTGATTTCTTATTAAATAGTTAAAAATACTCTTTTCACCAATACAATTGAATTTGTGACATAATCATCATATAAGTATTACTTGAAATACTTTTAAAATTTTATCAAGAGAAATTTTAATTTCAAGATTTTAATTATTCATTTTAATGTACTATATTGAATTTAGAAAACCTTTGTCTAACATTTTGGAACTCAAGTAATATTTTATTCCGATAAATCTGGTTTAGATATTTTATTTAAGTAAATATTCACATGGTATATTTAGGTTCTATATTTATTTGAAATCTAAATAACTCGTATTTTTTATTAAAAACCCAATTAATTTTATAAAAATATACACCATTAATAATTTTATCATAATCATAATTTTTATGCTTATAAATTCACTTTTTTCTAAAAAAACATTTTGCACGTTATGTGTATGGATATTAAATTAATATTTCTCACCCTCGAAAATTTTATTTGATAAAATGATTTCAATATTTTTCAAATTAGGTAAGAATTTTAATTTTATTGTTAATTTTTTTCATTAAAATTAATTTTTGAGGTTAAAAAAAGAGTTTCGTAGTAATAGAAAATTATGATAAAAGATAAAACTACAGATAAAAAATCCAAAACTCCACAAAATTTACCTCCAAATGTGTGATTTAGTTTTTTATCTTCCCAGTCCTCATAAGATTTCCATTATTTATAAATTTTGGACTCACATTCCTTGAATTGTGACTTTTCCTTGTATTTTATTTCAAAAATGATAATCCCCTCATAAAATGACACTTCCACTACCCCTTTACATACAGACTAAACTTTTGAATTTATATAGAACATATACCCATTTTAATTACTCTACAGACTTATCCCATGTTTTTTAACCCCTTGATCCAAATAAAATCCCTAAATCATCAATTTTCAAGAGGTTCTCCAAGAGAAGGTTCACGTTCTCAACATGAGGGCTAATTTCTTCTTAACATTTTTACCTCTCTATATTTATCCTATAAATATGTTTTACCCATTTCAATAAATAAATAATTATTATTATTATACTAAAATTTTATTATATTAGTGTTATAACCATTATCTATTATTCCCCCATAGAAAAATGAAAGTGTCATTTTTGTATACGAGCAGCCTACCACTTCCATGAAGTGACATATTTTATTTTTCACAACTATATTACATGGATGGTTATAAAATGGAATTAAATTAATAAAAATAATATTTATAACTTTTTTATTATTTTTAAAATAGAAATCGTTTTCTACCTTTCTACCATTCTATGGAAAATAAAAATGTTGTCTCTGTGTGTGTGCAGACCACCACCACCATGGAACGATGTATTTCGTTTCTCATCACAACCCAATATAGATGATTATAAGAATTTATATAATGAATTAATTTTTTATGAAATTATTAATCCTTTTATATTTTTATATTTATATTTAACTATTTCTTAACATTCCAACTTTGGTTTTTAATAAATTACATAAAAAAGATCTTCAAAGATTGTATCATCATAAATCATTTAAAAACTATATTGGAATGAAATTGGAGCTTTATGAATCATTATAAAACATATATTCTAGTACGTTGGATTATATAGGAATGGTGAACTTGATATCAAAGATTTAAAATCATTATCAACATTTTAAATCAAGCACAAAACAATCAAAATCCCTAACATCTAATGATGGAAACAAACAATAACTATATAATAAATGTATAATGAATGATTATAATTGAAGATTATATAGGGTAATAGATGTTAATAATTTTATGAAATTGGTTATTAATATGGTTATGTTTATTATACAAGTGGTTAATGTTCTATTATGGGATTTGATTGTTAAGCTAAGGGTTTTTTCATCTCAATTTAACATTCATTGAGACATAAGTAATATTCAACATTTGTTTTATATTATGTTGTTTATACAATATAATATGGAATATTTTTCCATACTTTCATCTAATTCAACATATTTAAAAATATATCTCTATTTTATATTTCATGGTCTTTCGATTCATGTGATACTATTTTTGTAAGGGATTTTAATAACTCAGACTTATTTTCGTTGAGTTATAATGACTCTCCTTGAACTTATTTCCTCTATTTTTGATTTAATTCCACCATAATATTTTCTTATATTATACATTCTCCTTCACTCTAAATAATTTTGAATTTTAAATTCCAAGCCTCATCCTCAGTGGATTTATTTCTCATAAAAGTATAATGTTCTTAAGAATAATTATCATCCTTTAATATTATTGTTTTCCTCTATATATATATTTTTTCATTCGACTAATGTTCTCCTTTATTATTTTTAAGAATAAATATATATTATTTCTATCGATATTCAAATTTTCCATTACATTTTTCAAAGGAATATTTACCACTATTTTTATTATTTTGGTTTCAATAATGGTATTTTCAAATATAAAAATTATTTTTATTTTATTAACATATATTTTATCTTTCACTATAATTTTTCATTAAGAAAATTTTTTCCATTCTTCATCGTTCTTTTATTAAAATCTATATCAAAATAATTTTTTAATTTTTTTTTTTTATTTTTCTCAGATGTGATCTTTTTGAAATTGAATTGATTTTTTATGAAATATCTCTTTACTAATTATCTTCAATTTTCATATTTATCCATTGGATATACATACTATAGAGTTATGTTTTATGAATCGCCACTAAATTATTTTATGAATTATTTCTTTACGGTTATTGTATTTTTGGAATCAACTGATCTAATACTTTTATTCATTTTATGTGATACCATTGGGAAACATTAAAAAAAATTATTTATTTGGATTATTCCTGATATGATATTGGTTTGATTTTTTTTTTATAGAAAACATATGTATGTATTATCATTATTAGATGAGTTGGGTTAGTTAAATATTTGAGATGAATGGAGATTATTAAATCCCTCAGACAGAACATGTTTAAAGCCCAACAATGGGTTGGGTAAGTTAAATCCTTGAGATGGGTTGGCTCTATTAAATAACTAAGACTGGTAGGGTCAAATAAATCTCTCAAATTCATTGGTTAATGTTTTTATCACATTAGATAATTATGTTGTGTTAGGAAATTATTATGGGTAACTATGTTCACAATGTTATTTTTTTTGTGTTCTTACTTTTATACTACATTTCCATGTGATATTCCTATGTAAATATTGATAGCCCATGATTATTTTATTTTATTTTTTAAATTTTATTCCATAGTATATGTTGGTTCATTTATAATTACATGTTCTTTTATCTTGAATTTTTGATAAAACGTATCATCCATATTATGTTTAATAAGATATGTCTCCCATAATCATGTTTCTCAAATTACTATGAAATAACCCTTGATTACATGTTGATAATATTTCCCCTTACCAAGAAATTGATATTACCCCTTTATAATGTTTTTCTTTCAACTGGTTATAAAGATGAGTATAACCTAGGAGAGTATAAGAAGGGGATCCGGTATGGTGTGATTATAGTGAAAAGATAACAATAATATTTTAATGAATCTAATAACCAAATACACTAAACCTTTAGATTCTACTAATTTGTTATTATTGTAATATTTTATGTGTTAGTCCTAGTGGATTGCTCAAGAGGGGTGAATTGAGCGGGTAATAAAATTTCTATTTAACAAAATTAAATCAATATCACCAAATTTAAAAAAATATGATTCATCTAATATAGTAGTTATATATAATTTTTTATTTTTAAAAAGTCTCTCAAAGGAACAATTACAACCAAGTTAAAACAATTTAAAATCACTCTAAACATTGAAACAATTATACTCACACCAAATAAAATATATAATTCACAAATAAAAATCATCCATCATTGTAAAATTTTTCATATATGGTTTTTAAATACTTTTTAATTGAGAATTTAAAATTATAGTATTGAATGAAAATTGATTTTAGATAGTATAATCAAAAACAAAATAACAAAAAATAGTATTTTAAAATCAAGAGGTTCAGTTTGAGGTTAGAACATTATCCTCTTCACTTGATATTAAATCACTACCATGCATGATTGTTTAAAAAAATAAAATTATCCAAAATCTCAGTCATGTTTTATATGAAAAAATTGAACATATGGTAGTTTTAGATATAATTATCCTCTCATATAGTTATTCATGGGGGAAAATGTAAAATTAAGGAAGGAGTATCAGAGTACCCTCCTTATATCATATGACAAGGTCTCAATAATTAAATAGGAAAAAAAATCACAACTCAAATGTAAATAAAAACTGATATATCAAAGACTGAAGATATTTTTTGATGTAGTTCAATCTCAAATCAACTTAGATTGATCAATTGTCTTTATATATGTCCATAAGACTAGATGAAATGATCCTATGAAGCATTATCTCATATATGAAAGTGATGGTTTAAAAATATAGTGTCCCATGGAGCAGTAATTAATATTATATCATCATGTGTTCCACACACCCATTGAATGTGAGGATACCATAAATTTATACTCAACTACTCTCCAATTATCCAATGATGAATAATCAAAATTAATTCCTCATAATGATCATACTTTATGAAATTCATAAAAGAACATACCTTCATTAAATTATCCAAACTATCCATTATAAATATATAATATTTTATTTTTGGATAGACATAGAATAAGATTGTCTTCACTTAGACATGGAAGGAGTGTTCTCATAGAATCATAGAAGCATGGTTTCACTGAGGCATGAAATATCGATTAGACAATGCACATGATAATAAAACTTCACACAGGTGCATCCATACTTCTCACAAAATATTTGAACCCATCTTTTAAAATATATTTCCTTTAGAAGAGAGATCCTTCCTAATCATGGATGATCTTTCTACAGATTCTTGGGATATATTTATAGGCATGGAAGATTTTTTTTGGTAATTTTGTTCATGACTTATTCTTATGATTCCTTCAACTACCTGTACAGACACTTCTAAATACTTATGTTCAATCCTTTCTGAAATTAGGTACTTCAGTGATTAATGGGAATTTGATTCATGAAATTTGTAGTACTAAAATGAAATATAAAAAACTAGAATGGAAGAAAATTTTGGTTTACATGTAATAATAATGATCCTAAGAATGAACAAGTAACTTCTCATGGAAGATGATTCTGTACATAGAAAAACATCATAAATTTTTTGGAAATACAATTTTCTATTAATCAATATATAATTAAATGGTAATAAAATTAAAAAATATTTGGGGTCATTAAAGAAAGAAATTTCTAGACAAATACAACATTTCCCCCCTTAAAATGATTACGAATCATGGTAGGGAAATGATTAAAATAAAACGAACTATTAACAAAATATTATAGCTTATAATCCAATATAACAATTCCATAATAGGAAACAGAATGTAAAAAATCTTTAAAAATATTACCATAATGTAAAAAATATTCTAAAAATTTTCCAACCAAATTTCCTCCTCTTTTAGGATTATCATAGATATAATATTAAATATAAATTTAAATAACACAAAATCATGATAAGAACAAATATAATTCATAGATAATCATATTAAAGAGTTTAATAAAAGTTAAAAAACAACCATATCAAATATACTAATCCAAATATGAATAAAAAATAGTATCCCCAAGGGAATTGGGATGGATAGGTTGTTTTTCCTTCAATGTAGAAGGATTAAATTCGGGCTGTAAAGGAGGAGTAGATTGGGAAAAAATCTATATAACAACTGGTCGAAGATGATGAAAATTCTATAATAGTGTGAAACCAAATAGTGGGGGGAATAGGTAGAGAAAACTATATTAGGGAAAAAGGATGGATTAGTGGAAAGTATATGAGTGGTTGAAGGAACATCCAACGCTCTATGTTAATTTTACAAATATAGTTCCATCAATGTTGTAAAGTCACTGATAATCCTTTCACCATGTTCCATAGTGGAGAATAACTGCTTTTTCTCTTCCACAAAACCTTCAATAGAGGATCCATAGAATTTGGGTTCTCTACATATTCTTTAAATTACCTAGTCATTTTTGTAACATTGATATTCATATCCAAATTATTGAATAATATGGTTAAATCACACTTAGTTAAAATTGTAAACATATAGGATTTTATTAGATTGCTGATTATCTCTTTATCTTTTTGGGATTTTTGGAGATTAGTTTATATTAAATCATATATACTTTGACTATGAGTCTTGATGTTAAAAAGAGACACTTCATGTGAAATGGAAGAAGATTTTTCATTGTCTGTAGTTCTTCTATGATTATCCATATAATTATTCCTTCATCAGACTATATAGGTGCAGAAGGCATAGTAAAGGAAAGATTGGATCAAGAAGAGGAAGAAAGAGAAGGTAGCTGAGAAAAAAATCTAAGATTCCTTTAAACTAGGTGGAATCTATGTCCCCCAAATCTATATGAATATCTAAAATATGTTGCAATTAAATTTAATTTTACATTTCCAAATAACCATAATATTTATGATTCTATGGATAGATATGATAAAAAAATTGAAGACACAACCATTGAAATACCTTCCTCCTTGGTAGTTTCAATATTAGATCCAAAATCTAGAGGTAATCTCTTCAACTTCTTCAGAAAGATTATTTGTAACTCATTAGAATAATCTTTTATAATAGATGAATTTTATGAAGATGTATAACTAATTGGAACTGAACCATCCCATCCACTAGAGGATTCACTAGAAACCAATACAGGAATTGTTTCTATAGAATTTCTTAATTTCTCAACAATTGTTTCCTGAGTTTCATCACAATAAACAATAAGACTAAGAGATGGAGGATTTATCCTTCTTTATAGATCAATATAATCAAATAATTATCCTTCTATAATAGAAAAATATGCTAATGGTAATTTCTATCATGGTTATGTGGTCTTCCACCATAGGGATGATCACCATCATCAATATTATTAGGCTCAAAGTCAGAATGGTTTATAATAAATAGATAAGTTCTTGGATATTTCTACCCATTATGAGATTATCACCCTTCCATAGTCCCTATAGTTGACCTAATGTCTGGGAACATAGATAAATCTTAAAAACCCCACAAATTATCTCAATAGATTATTCCATGAACTCAGTTGAATCATCATTAACAAAATCTTAATTTCATTCCTAATGGAAATCAATAAGAGAATTCTCAGTATCAAAATAATGATTAGAACTATAATTAACTTCATAAAATGTAAGAGACTATGGTGAGTTTGGAGGTTCAAAAGGTAAATTTTGAGTTTTTTTCTTCTCTTCAAAATAAGATGATAATGACTCCTTTTAAATTAATAGGTCACCAAGAACACCTTATTAGAATCAATAGACATATTTCCTTCATTTGTATAGGATCTCATTCCATCTTTATATAAATCAACTAGTTCATCTTAACTTTTAAAAACTAATTATTCTTGAGAATAATACTCATCAGCTTCATCTATTTCGAAACTGGGGTTCATTTAATCTTGTGTTCTGAAATGATTCTTAATAGGTTAAAAATTCTCAAAATATTTCTCACTATATACAACCTAGATTTTAGTCTATGGATTTTAAATTATCATCATCCTTTATAAAGAGGTTTCACTTAGGGAAATACCTCTAGATGAGGTAGATATTTCCCCCTTAGTGATGATATTCTTACAATCTAATAATGTAAATATAAACTTAGGTTATGGTAAGGATTTAAATTTATATTTGAGCGAACTAAACTTTTAGATATTCCTCATTACATATTATTTATATCTTAATTTTATCTCATTATTTAAAATATTTAAGAAAAAAACATATTGATGTCTTACTATCACAAATTTCCCTTTCCTGGGAAAAATATGGTAATATTTAAACATCAACAATAGCCTACATTCACTATTGATTTCAATAACATCTTTTATTTTTTTGTCTAGTAAGGTAATGAAGAAATTTTTCAATATTAAATATAGAATGAAAAATAATATAATATCATTGAAAATTATCAAATTCTCCTTTATGTGGAATCCGTAAATATTCAGTCCATTTCTTCAAGGAAAATAATAGTTCCTTAACAATTACAAAATTTCACATATATTATATATGTTAACCTATATTGAACTCAACATGTAAATAAAATTCCTTCACTAAACAAGGATATGATGAATGGTCATTTTCTAGGAACCAGTCAATACATCGTTATTCTTGAATAAATTTTATAACCTATGATCTATTGGAAATCAAACATTTGACATCTATCTCATTCTTTGGAACTGCTTAATGAGTCAATAGATGATGATTTTGAGGCTTAATGGAGGTTCTTAGATCATATTTCAATATTTTATGAGTTCTATCCATATTGTGTAATTAGAAGACAAAATGAAACTTCATTCATAATATTTAAACATTTTTCTAAAGGAAATAATAGAAGATTCAATTTAATGAGAGCTAATATATATTTAAGGATTCATGAGAGGATTTGGGGTTTTAAGGGGTCTAATAATGATTTTTAATTGGGGGGTTTTAAACTAATTTATGGTGAATAAATTATAAAATAAATAAAAATATTTTAATTGATTAAAATAATAAAAAAATTAGAAACAAATGACTTAAAGTTCATAGAAGCTATCATTTATGGATTTAATCCCACAAAAGCAAGTCCATGGGCGTGATTCCATTGAAGAAACTCTACATAAGAAACTCCATAGAAGAAAGTTCATTGAAGCTTGTTCATAGAATCTTATTCATAAAATCTTGACCATGGATGCTTTTCCATCATGAATGATAAGTTTCATACATTCTTAGGACTCACATGACTTAGTTTATCCAAAATTAAATAAAACACAAGTATAGTCTAAAGATATAATTATAAAAATCATAAAAAAAGTTTCTGAACATTATCTAAATAAAATTCTTAAAATTATTGTATTCAATATTAAATAGTATTAAAATTTTAAAATAAATGATCATGAATAATTTAGGATTCTTATTTGATGTATAATATAACTTAATCTCTAAAAACTCAAAGGATTTCTGAAAATATTGGAAATTTTTTGTTATGTGCCGATGAGATCGAGAGTAAAATCACCATTTTGAAAAGGATCTCCCAAAATGTGATTTATTATTTAAATACTCTTTATCATGGAAGACGGTATAGGATTTTTAGAATTTTTAATTTCACTTTTATTGTAACATTTTATATAGGTGTGTCTGAATTGATATCAATAATCTAGTAGAGTGTGTTTAATCCATAGAATCTATGTACAATAACTATATCCACTATGTATACATCTTCAGAAGTATACAAAGAAATGTAATTCTTCTTTTTTCTATAATATGATAACAGTAACTTTCCGAGAAAGTGACATGTACCATACGTGCATTTTAAATCTAACATAGAGCCACCAAAACCAGTATTTTAATAACAAACTAATTCTAAATCAAGAAATCTAGAGGGAAAAAATATGAAATTGGTTATTCGATTGAGGTATATGAATGTCATTTTAAAGGAATTGATATGGTATTCCCTTGTATTTGGTTAAAAATGGGTTCATATTAATACACTAAACATAATATCAGGCCAACTAGTAGTTATATATAATAAAATCCTAATAAAGCCTCTATAAATAGATTGTTCAACCAGTTTACATCCTTCATCCAAATCTACTTTACCGGTAGTTCTCATTGAAGTATCACTATTTTTAGTGTTACCCATCAAAAAAATGTTTTAAATGGTATTTTGTATACTTAATGTTATTTAAATAATTAATATCATTTAAAAAAATAAAAATATAATAAAGGATTTTAATACTCCCATCAAACTCATTTCAAATTAATTTTACATAATATTTGAAAATACAATAATTTTTTTTAAAGATCCAAAAATGATGTCATCAATATATATTAGATAAACCAAAATATATTTTAAAATTATTATAATAAACAATGTATGATGACTTGAACATTTTGAAAATATATTTTTAACTAACAATGAGGTAATATTATCCAACCTATTGGAGTTGGTGTCCTTGGAAAAACTATTTTCACTTTGATTACATGTATATTTGATGTATTGAATATCAATAAAAATTATTATTACTCATTTTTCATTATTTTTTATGGATCTAATGTAATAATGTCCTAGAGTATATACCCCATTGATAAAGACATTGTAGTTCCATGCTATGATGAGAACCATGAACTTCTATGATGATATTCATAAATAATTTTCTATGGTTAGATAATGTACTATGATGGGACACATAGTATATAGAATGTTGGGTGCAAGTACACATTAGCATATGGTGCTTCACATCCTGAAGTTCACACTAAGTAATCTCCAAGATGAGAGATTATGAGAATAAAACCACCAGTATAAATTTCATATGTTTTGGTGTCATCAAATTTTCCTATTTCTGAGTGTTTTTATTGGTCCATAGACATTAAAATTATGCTGAATTATTGTCATGACATGTGTACATATATTTCGTAATCAAAAGCAGGATGACATATGTTCATGGTGATGCAGGTTTTGTTGGGTGATTCATGATTGACATGTCATTAATGGATAAGTCATGGAAGAATTTTTCCCTTATATATTTATGGAAGCTAATATCTCATCCCTTTGATTAAAATAGAACCATCCCCCTGAATTCCATGGACATGGTGTAATTTCATGTTTATTTCATACATTCAATGAAAGATGTATCGAGCATATAGGTTGGTGACATGGATGTGAAACTTTCTTCATGATATATTGTGTTAAAAAGATTTTATTACACAGTGAGTGTTTGTATGTGGTTGTCATCATTGTGAAATTATGTTATTTATCATGGGTTCCTTGAATCGTTTCTCGAAATTAATATTGGACTTTAAGAAAGCCAACCAAATGCTAATGAGAACGAATCCTAAAGGGTCACACACTATGTGTTTATGATTATCTTGACTAAATATATTTCAATTTATATAATTTAATAAATATTATTATCATGACTAAGGGATAATTTTATTCACATTTTATTAACCAAAACAATTTATTAATGGATGAAATATTTTAATGAAATATTTCTTTGGGTTTAAAATAAATGAAAGAAAAGTTCTAATAGACCGAGACCGTGTTCGATGACAAATATTAATTAAGAATCAGGATAACTAATATTTTTTACTACACAAGTTGGAACACACCGAAAAACAATATTATTATTAATTTTACATGGAATGGGGTTATTAAATGTTATAATATTATTTAAGTGCCAACATGTAAATAAATAATTATTTTAACCTAAAACCTAGCTCTATAAATTGATGGTTAGGTCTGTTGTTTTTGGAATCGAAAATTGAAACTAGAGAATTGTTTCGCACAATGAATTATCTATAGAATCCTCCTTCTATATCCCTCTCAAGAATTATAAATGAAATGGAGGTTCCATCAAGACCGAAGGATGAGGGATGAATATAAACAAAACAATACAATAGATTCTCTACACTAGCACTCGGAGATCAATTGGCATTGCTTGGATATCATATG
Source organism: Viscum album (assembly GCA_963277665.1). Taxonomy (NCBI): domain Eukaryota; kingdom Viridiplantae; phylum Streptophyta; class Magnoliopsida; order Santalales; family Viscaceae; genus Viscum; species Viscum album. The sequence continues at coordinate 2,132,439,991 of OY728120.1, forward strand.
ATCACATGTGGATCACTGTTAGAGGGGTTGTTCCTTGGATCCTCATGGAAAAAATAATGCAATCCAAAAGGGTATTTTCATATGAACAGCATCCATGTCAATGAAAGATCCTAATATGAGGTATTCATTTCTTCTGATATTATATAAAATAATTATAAATGTTATGTGAAAGATCTTCACTCAAGGATTCACGAAACTCAATATAAAAATAAATTTTAATATATCTCCTATAATTGCATGCTTTTATTGCACCCAAATACAACAAGTGGTATCAGAGTGGGACACATTTAAATTTATAATTACTTATATAATTTTTGACCCATATACAATTGTTGTTGAATTTTTATTACATATTACTCAATATTTAATCCATTTTGATTTAACATGTCTCCAATATATTAATTTGGTTTGTTCTTTCTTTAATTTAATTAAATTTATATGAATAGATGAAGAACGACCAATGATGCCATCAAAAATTTCTAAAAACAAATTCTATTGGATAGAGTTAAATGATGTGTAGTTAGAGTACACATCTTATACCCTTGTACACTGCACCTCATCATGCCATGAGATACCTGGAAAGCCACATCGTTACTACATGTGATGTGTGCCATGTGTTGATCGACCAACCCAGAAAACTGATATTGTATTACACGACATTTATAAGGAACACAAATCGTGTATTCGACATGGGTTGTCGTCTTAAATAGTCCAATCGGTGTGGTAATTAAACATGTTTAAACTATGTGAGACTAAAAACCTAAAAAATTTATAATGTAAATGATTTCTATTAAGTGTGCATGACATGTAGTTATTCAATTCTAGTGTCTATTATACTAAACAAGTCCATGGCCTTGTAACATGGACAATGTTTCCGACGCTTTCATCGGGGTGTGAACGTCCGTCTGTTCGAGGACAATCACGCTGTTTGTTCCCCCTCATTCCAAATTTTCAAAGGTAGGTGGAATTTATTCCTTATTCAGGGACATTTCATCCTTGATCAAAATGGGATTATGAGATGTCGGTTCATCCTTTCATGGGTTCCTCCTTGGAACTCCTCCCCTAATCTGGGTCTCCCTTATAGACATAAGATGTTGTTTGTGAAACTCTTCCCAGTTCCATATCTTCAGGGACACTAGTTTATTACACTTCTTCTATCGGGACATTCCAATAGGTCCTATTATGACAGAATCCTTTGGTTGAGGGAGTAGTCATGCTGGAAATCACAAGCATGTCTGGACGGTGGCACACTGGTGCATCTGGGTTTCTTTCCCTTATTATAGGGATTCTCGAGGGCGCGGAAGCCCGAGGAATCCCAAGTCGAACATGGGGAACTATATGCCATATGCATGTATATAATATTTTCCCCAGCTTCCTATGTTTACACAGGGTATGCCACAGGATTAACGTCTAGCAGAGATGGATCGGACTGATCAGAACACTGACTAGAGCAGATCAGGTGAGTGAAACCCCGGGAGGGAACACCGATGTTGGGGATAACGCATGGTTAGCTACCCAATTTTTGTTAAAGAGAATGGTTAATGAGGTGGCACAATCCCACTAGGATGTGGCGGCCTAGGTAAGAACTAAAATGGATGATGGATGGTTAAGTGAATTGGGTGGAGAATGAGATGGTGTCGACTAGAGGACGACGGTGATGTTGGGCTTGAGTCTCGAAGATACCTCTTATGTATCCCTGTGACAGGGAATCAAAGTCCTCACAATTCACCTGACAATAGATTATCGTCGATTGGGGACTTCAATGGCTTACCGTTGAATGGGGGTTCCAACTGCTTACCGCTGGATGGGGTCAAAACGGCTTACCGCTTGAGGGGGTCACAAGGGCTTACCACTGTATGGGGTCCCAACGGCTTACCGCTGGATGGGGTCACAAGGGCTTACCACTGGATGGGGTCACAATGGCATACCGCAGGATGGGGTCACAACGGCTTATCACTGGATGGGGTCACAACGTCGTATCGGTGGATGGGGTCACAAAGGCTTACCCCTGGATGCGGTCACAACGGCTTACCATGGGATGGGGTCAGAACGGCTTACCGCTGGATGGGGTCACAATGGCTTACCGCTGGATGAGGTCACAACAGATTACCCCTGGATGGGGTCAAAGTGGCTTACCGCTGGATGGGGTCACACCGGCTTACCCCTGGATGGGTTCACAATGACTTACTGCTGGATGGGGTCACAATGGCTTACCGCTGGATAGGGTCATAACGGCTTACCGCGGGATGCATTTTAACATCATATAGGACAAAAAGGGGGCATGGAGTTTAATTTCATGCAGGATGAAGGATGTCTGACGTGATGGGGGGGTTAAAATAAACGGTTGTTGGGCTTGAACATCATGGAGGCTTCCTACGTACCTTTCCATGGAAAGGATCAAAATCCATGTAGTTTGGAAAGGTTTGTGGGGCTTACACTAAAGGCTACCCAGATAGGATTTCATGGTCGATACATACTCTAATCCCACGTGATTCAAGCTCGGTGTGAGAAATAAGAGGCAGCAAAGGCCTGGCGATCACTTCACGAAAGGTGCGCCTGTGGGAAGTGGAGTGGGGCTTACATGTTCTTATTACCCCAAAGGTGAAACAGGGGATTACACATGGTTAGCATCCTGATGTGGATGGAGATTGGTACATACTCCAGGATAGAGGCCTGGGTGGTGGAAAAGCCCAGCGGTGGAGGGATTTGGCACCCAGGAAGAGAGGATAATAAGGGATTCTACCTCCAACAAGAAAAGGTGTGGTCTTACACCAGGGTGGTTTCCCTTTCCCCATGGAAAGATGCTGCTCTGATAAAGAGGATTTCATTCCATGTTAGGAATGATCTCACTCCTGTGGAGACCGGTGGGCATAGAGAATGTCTGAGATGGGGCACCCCGTGTGAAAGGAATTGGGAGAGGTCACAGTTTGATATCATGTGCTGAGGACGATGACTCTTGGAAGTTTAACTTCATGTAGCTCAAACAAGGTGTGTTTTCTCTACAGCCCTAGGACATTCATAACTGATACCCGCCAGCCCTTGAGGTAAGGAAGGCATTGGCAATGACATGGAAGGAGGGTTTCATGGAGCTATCCATTGGGGGGTCCATGTTAGCATGGCTATGAGAAGAAGAAATATCCATTAGCGTGCCTATGCAAAGAATCATGAGGTGAAGCTGTGTAATGGAAAGCGCTTCCTGAGGGAATTTGAAATTGCTTCATGCAAACAAGAGGGGCCGCACGGGAAGGGAGTGTGTGATGCAGATGTGTTGCGCATAAGAGAGGCTCAGACAGGGTTCCTTAAGGGGAGGGCATCACATGGAGCAAGCTTAAAAGAATGGGACGAGGCAAGATAGAAGTCAGTCGTGAAAGATGCAAGGATTTCGCACAAGATAAAGGGGTTATTCATAAGAGGGAAACGTTGCATGCAAAATTAAAGGGTTTAATGAAAGAGGAGAAATGTTACATGCAAGATGGACTTGTTGCATGCAAGACGGGAGGTTTGCACGCAAGAAGGTTGGTTGCATTCAAGGGTGCCTCACGTAGATTGAACTGGAATGCAAAAGCATATCCCTTGAGCGCAAATGACTTGGGGAAAAAGTGATTCCCGAGGATCAGGCCCAAGAGGGCACACCCAAAGGAGGCCCCTCGGTGGAACTGTCGCGCAAAATCCAATACCTGAAGGCCATGGAGTTTTTCTTGAAGTTGTGGAAGATGTTGTTTTTGTGCAGAAGAGCGTTGAATCATCTTCTGTTACCATCCCTAAAAGGTGAGGATACTTTTAGTTTTATAGAAGGAGTCCTTGGGGTGGCGCAAAAAGGGGGTTGGGTGCGCAAACTTTCATTAGACGGTGTCTTGGGTGTGAAAAGGGGCCCGGGCTTGCCAACGCCCGCTCAACGCCGCCTTGGGCACGGAACCGGGGTCGGGCGTGAAAATGCCCGGTTGAGGTCGCCTTGTGTACGGAACCGTGGTTGGGAGTGAAAATGCCTGTTTGAAGTCACCTTGTGCGTGGAACTGGGGTTGGGCACACAAATAATCATTTGATGGTGCCTTGTGTGCAGAAAAGCGGGAGACAGTCATGGAAGAGTTTGCGAGTCAGAAGGCTGTTTGTGCACTGCCACTGATTCTTGTGTGTGCCCACATCTTGGGCCCTGGACACTTCTCTTGCACTGTCAGGTTATTTTGTTGATATTTTACCTTCTCTATGCGGCCCTTCTCCAAATTTCAGCGTCAAAAAATTCCCCCATTAGAATCGGAGCTGAAGGGAACCCGAAGGTCGGATTATGAGGGTCCACAGAAAAAAGGATGGGAAACTTCTTTGGGGGCACGCATAAACTCTTGTTCAGGGTAGAATCGCAATGGATTTGGTGCATCCCATGATTAACATGGGGCATCCTGAACTTGGTCAGTGTAGTATCGTAGTTTAGCATCATGTGCTGAGGACATAAGGATTTGTACATTTTACCATTATACGATAGGATGAAGGGTGAAAGGGGAGATCTGAGGAAGGGAATATGTGGTGCAGTCGCTAAAAATACGGCATGAATGAGTACATAAAAATACTTCACCACACCAAAGAAAGGATCCTGGAAGTTCTTACATACCCCATTAGGATGGTAATCAAGCCATACATAGTTATAAAGGCACAGTTTAACATCATGTGGGATGATGAAAGGCATGTGTGTCATGGTTGTGCCAGTACACATCCTTCCAGAACTACTATGCCCATGTGAGTCATGCTCAATGTGGGAAACAGGGAGTAGTTCTGGGATATTACTAGCATAGGAAGGCATGCATTTGGGGCGATGGGATGCTAGGTGAATGACGTCCCAATAATGCTGACCCTCCTACTTGACGCACCAAGATGCACGAAGAGCTAAAGCTGAGTTTGTTGGAATTAAACTTGAACATAAGGAGGTGGAAATATGTGAATCATGATGCTCGAGATCTGGACCACAATGATGGTGGCATGACAAAAAGGGAGAACTATTTACCATGTTCAAAACAAGGTATCCATGTTGTGTTAGCCTATAATGGGGACAGACAAATGAGGGTTGATCACTGACCATGTTCGAAACACGGTACTTGTCGCAAATGTCATCTAAGGTCCTTAGGGATGTTTTCACTAGATGGTAGGTAAGCCAGTATGGCATGAGACCAGGCTGTAAAGAGCATCCCTTCAGACATGGAAGAGTATGAGGATCCAATGAAGGGTTCACGAAGCATGGACATGGAATGAGGGAATGTCCTTGTGTAAATTACACACCTTGGGCACTGCCATAATGCATCTGAGTATGAAAAAAAGACTTATCTGATAGAGGGAGTCGATTCCCCCTCCATGTACAAGGGTCCTGAGATTGCACACTTCCCGGATAAATGGTCGTAGGATGGTCCATTAAGGGGAGATAGATTTAACAAACTATGTGTTGGGTGGAGAAGTGTCCAAACATGACGCATAGTTCCCACAAGGAGTTCTTAGTTTAGGGTCAGAGAGCTTGGACTAGGTTGAAAAAATACATGGGAGACACATGGAGTGGCTATTGCACAACCTGGTGTGAATGGGAACCTAGCAGGTACCCGCCACACCACATGTTCCCAAAAAAGTTTGGGTCGACGGGCCTAAAGAGAGTATAGGATTTTAGATTCCTGGGGCTGGACCCATATAAAATGTCTCTGGGTGGCCCTACGTATCTCATAAGAATTAGAATCAAGCCACACGTAGTTCTAAAATATGTTGTGCAGATTAACATCTTGTGGTAAGGACATAGAGAGATCTTAGTTTATGGTCATAGAACTCAGACAAGAGATGGTAGGGAACACGAGAGACAAATGTTGAGGTAATTATAAAACACAACGTGAATGAGGAACTTTTGTCTGGATCACGATGTGTTTCTTAGGGAGGTTTTAGGTCGAGGGACCAAAAACGAAAGTTAGGTTGGGCCAGAGTCAAAGTGAACGATAGTTCCTACGTATCCCATGAGGATGGGAATCAAGTAGTACATAGTTATGGTGGTGTCACAGTAAGATACTAGTACCAGAGATAATGAGGTTGTGTGGGTCTGTCCCGTGCACAAAAAAGAAGCGGTATTTGATAGATGTTGTTTGTCCTTTAGGATGAATGTGTGTTTTTTTATGAAGTGATGGACCTGGGATTGAATGTCCAGGTATCTCCACAGGAATCAAGACATATACCAGCATTGAAAAATGGTATGGTGTGTGACCGATACCAAACATGATTCCCCCCTCGAGTGAGGATATCACGGTGCAGTGCTGTTTTTCATCGTGCAACCAAGATGATAATGCCACAGTTTAGGGTCATGTGATGGGACCAGCCATGCACTTTAACATCGTGTGGTATATACACAATAGTTTAAAGTCATGTGGGACTCGGCAAAATAGTGTAGATTCATATGGCTCAAACATACATAGGAGAGGTGATATTCAAGAGGGAATGTGCATGGAGTGATAAAGCAGAAATGATGTGAATTAGGACATAATCCCACATCATGTCATGAGAAATTCCAAGTAAGAAACCTCAGGCTGAGGGGGCAGGTAAGGTTAGAGAATATGGGGAATGAGATAGGAGGAAATAGCTCCTTGAAAGGGGCGTATGTGGTGCAGCTATTGAAAACTCGACGTGAATGGCGGCATAAGTCCACATGTGCCACGCCACACAGTCCTTGAAGAGTCAGATCCCATAAAGTAGAACAGAAGACATAAATTAGTGGAACTCAAGCTGGACCCAAAGACGAGATGTCTAGGCATTCTTATGTATCCCATGATAATGGGAATCAATCCATACATAGTTCTTGAAGATATCTTAGTTTATGTTCTTAGATCTTGGACCAAGGAGAAGCGGAATCCTTCCATGTAAGTGCAGTTTTCAACCTGATCCCTAATCCCATGTGAGTCAAACACAGTGTGGGAAACAAGGGAGAAATTAGTTTTCGAAATACCTGGAATGCATGCCAAAGGGAAGTCGGTGTGGAGCCCCGAATGATGCCTTTACCACGACTTTTTCCTACTAACGTGAAAATGATCACAGAGGGATAGTGCCAAGAGTGTTGAAATTCCATTTGGACCTGATGGGGTGGAAAATAATGTGAATCATGTTACCAATCATTCATGGATTTAAGGGGCTGGCATGATGATGGAGGATAATTGTTGACCGTGTTCGAAACACATCATCCATATCGTGTGGCCTGTAATGGGAATAATAAATGAGCCGCGGCCGCTGACCATATTCGAAACATGGGACTCATCTCGATTTTTTTCTAAAACCCTCAAGGATGTTGGCCCGTAATGGTAGGAGATCCTTGAGGCCTAGAATCCATTCCATTTGGGGGTCTATTCAAGTGTGGAAGATAATGGAATCCAAAATGAAGAGGAACACCAAGTCTGAAAAGTCGGTGAAAGCATGTCCACGTAGAATCTGACACTTCATGTTTTAGAATAGAGTACTCATGGGCCAATTGGTCATTCACCGAAGAGGGCAGAGGGACTTGACTTAAGGGAAATCAACTCAAAGATTTGATTGGAGGTAAAGGGAGTGAAGGTCGCTCAGCAAAGAGAGTTTGGCGGCATGGTTGTTTTAAACCCAGTGTGAATGAGGACATAATCCCACATCACAATGTATACCCTATTTCAGGAAGAATGTGGGCTATGGGGAAAAATTATAGGGAGGTTTCTATGAGATGGGGCGGGACCCGAAGTCTAGATGTTTGGGCAGTCCTACGTATCCCATGAGGATGGGAATGAAGCCACACATAGTTCTAGAATGATGTCTCAAATAAGCGACAGATACCCCAATGAGGGGGGTGTGTGGTATGACAAGTATCCCGACGTGAATGAGGACATAATCCCACACCACACCATACAATCCTAAGTAATAACTTCGACTAGGGGCCCGAAAAGGCCAAGGGGCCTGAGGCTGGTCCATGGACAGAATGTCATGGCCATCTTGCATTTTAACGTCTTATAGTGAGGATGAAGGGGATTTAGGTTAGGGTCATATATCTCAAATCATATATGCCTATTTTAACGTCATATTCATGGGATACCGAGGATGAATCATCGTTCTTATGGAAGACCACAAAGCGGCAATGATTATAGAGGAAAACTTTTGACCGGGTTCACAACATAGTATCCACCCTTGTGTGACTAGAATTTGCGGAAAACAATTGAGTGTCAAACATTGACCATATTTTCAACACATTACTTGTATCAACTTTTAGCTCGCCATCCTTGAGGGAATTATCCCATAATTGTAGGAGAATCATTGGGCCTAGAATCTGTGCCATTGGGGGGACATTTTGGATATTGAACGTGATAGAAGTCCAAATAATGGGACTTACAAAGCATAGAAGGGCATGTGCTCACATGATAGACAATAAATGAAGGGAGGGAGGTCTCAAAGGGATATTTGTGGCCTAGAAAAATAGCCCGACCTGAATGAGGATGTGAGTCCATACCACAGAACACAATCCAAAAAGAGAACTTGGGCCAGGGGCCCAAAGGGGTCGAAGGACCTGAGGCTGAGCATCCCGTCTAACTGTAGCCATATGACCTCTCTTGCAGGAATTTACTTCATAACTCCTAATCACACATGAGCAATGCTTGGTGTGGGAAATAGGGAGTAGGATTAGACTATCCCCATCACATAAGGGTTTGACAGCTGGAATGACAGTCTCACTCGAAGAATACTTAGATTTAGAGAGATGGTGGGGCAGAATGAACCACTACACTCCATGTTTGGGACATATGGGGGTGGTGACAACTACAAAGGATGGCTATTGACCATATTAGAAACACAAAATTTATATCGTGTGACCTGAAATGGGAACAAAAAATTAGAATCAACCTTTGACTATGTTTGAAACATAGGACTCGTATCTATTTGTTGTCTAAAACCCTTGAGGTAGTTGGCCCAAAATGATAGGAGAGCCCATCAGCTATGTATCCTTATCATTTGATGGGCCCTTTGGATGTGAAAGATAATGGGAACCTGGATGATGGGTTATGTAGAGCATAAATGCATCCGTACAAGTTAAAATATCGTTAGATGGCCAAAGAGATAGAGATCTTCAGGGTAGAGGGATTCATGGTATGGTCATGATGAACTTGATGTGAATGAGGGAAAAATCCCATACCACACCATGTGTTTCTTCCCAATGGGAGCTCCCGAAGATTGGGGCTGGGCCTACGGATGAAATGTCCGGGAGACCCTACGTATCCCATGAGGATGGGAATCAAGTCACACGTAGTTTTAAAAGGTCCATGTATTTTAGCATCATGTGGTTAGGACATGGGAGGATTAGAAGAATAAAGGATGGAACATGGTGCAACCATTGTAACCCTGACATGGGTGGGGCTAAATAAGCCCACACGACCCCACGTGAGATCCTCCAAAAGAACTATTCCCAGGAGGGGATAGTCAAAGAGGAAATTGGGGCAGGACTCAAGATGAGGCATCTAAGCATTCCAACATATCCCAAGAGGATGGGAATAAAGCCATACGTAGTTATTGAAATGCAGTTTAATTTCATCCAAGACGACACACATTTTAATGTCACGTGGAACATTTCCCAGTTTAAGTTCATGTTGGACCGGACAGTTCAAGGTCATGCAGGACTTTAATGCAGTTTATGGTTATGCAGGACCATATAGTTTAAGGTCGTGGAGGACTGTAATGCAGTTTAGGGTCATGTCGGACCATCATTACTCTGGAAATGTATTTCTTGAGGAACTTTGCATTGGTGGGTGGATTTATATGCTCACCATCCATTGTAACCAGCGAGTACACGCCATTGGAGTAAACCAAGTGAATGATATAAGATCCTTCCCATTTTTGTTCCAACTTGGGTGGTTTCATTCTAGGTATCATTAGTGCCCTCAAGGCCAATACCAAGTCGCATTGCAAGAAGGAGCAGAGGTTAACTTTCTTGTTGAAAGCTCTAGATATCTTGTTCTTCTGCCTTTCCAGATGGTGCAGGGCATGAAGTATGTTCTCGTCGAGCGCTTCCAACTCATCCAGATGGATTTCAGCCACTTTTTCTGGAACTTGCTAATCATAGAAAGCTATGCGCAATGATGGAAATTCAATCTCAATGGGCAGGAAGGACTCTTTCCCATACACTAGGGAATATGGGGTCACTTGGGTGGAATTACGAGTCATCTTCCGATAAGCCCAGAGGGCATTCAGAAGTTTTTCCGGTCAACACTTCTTATTATGACCAACCATTTTCTGCAGAATTTTAGAGAGGGTTTTTTTGAATGCCTCGATCTATCCATTTTCTTGCTCATGATAGTGGGAGGTATGGTTAGAACGATTGTTGTACATAGCGTAAAATTTATTCATCTCAACTACTTGGAATTTTGTGCCATTATCAGTGAGGATGGCGTGAGGGACTCCAAATTGGTAGATGATGTTGGAACTTACAAAGTCAACGATGGAAAGGGCCCTGGCCTCCTTGAGTGGAACTACCTATTCCCACTTGGAGATGAAATTTGTAGCTATAAGGATGAATCTTCACTGGAAAGTTGTCTCGGGTGGATATGGTCCTAGGACATCGAGTCCCCATACCGCATACGGAAAAGAGTACATGGTGGATTAGAGAGGCTCCGGTAGCCGATTCATAAAGTTAGCATGAATTTGGCACGCATGGTATCTCTTGGTTAACTCGATGAAATCATGGATCATGGGGGGCCAAAATTACACCAATCTCTGGATATGGTGAGATTGTTTTTTCCCATCCTGATGAGCCCCATAGTAACCAGCGTGGACCTCTTGCATGAAATGAGAAATATCAAATCCTTGAATGCAATGAAGGAGAACCCCATCAAATCCACACTTGTAGAGGACCTTATCATGGCTAGGGTCATCCTATTGGGTGAACTACAACCCGTGGCGTTGGATTTGATCAAGCCTATCCTGATCTGCTGGGAGATTACCATTCTGGAGATACTCAACCAAGGGGGTTCTCCAGCCAAGATTCACTTCGATCACTGCATCCAGGGGACCTGGGGATCCTCACGTGGAGGCTCTAGTGGTAAGGTGGCTTACCCGTGGGCCATCGTCGTTGTCGGGGTGACAGAAGAAATGAATCTCCAATGTGCCACATGGCTAATCAGATCATCCTGCTCGAGCTATGCGAGTGATGCAGTCAGGCCGACCAAGGCATCAGCTCGACCATTCCGAGATTGAGGAAAATGAATAACTTCTAGCCGAGATGGGAACTGGGTACATTAGTTGTAGAGTGCATTCCAACAATGGTACAAGCTCTATATTTCTAAAGACATAGTCACCATTGATCTGTTTGATGACTAGTTTAGAGTCCTCTTTCACATGCAAAAGGGGAACATCAATCTTGAGAGCCAGCTCAAGGCCAGTGATGAGAGCCCCATACTCAGCCTCATTCTTGGTGCAGCCTTCTGACAATTGGAATGAGTATGGAAGGATAGATTGTGCCAGGGTAATAAAGATGATACCCAGACCTAATCTGTTAAGCCTATGGTCATTGAGCCTTTTGTCATTGGGGATACGAGAAGCACCATCGAACTACATCTAGTAGCATGGAGTGGCTTGGTCTATTGAGAGGATCGCCTCATCGGGGAAATCGAGAACCAAGGACTGGTCCGTCGGAGCCGGATGGGTAGAAAGGAAGTCTATCAATGATTTCCCCTTAATAGCTTTCTGCAGGACAAACCTAATATCGAACTTCTGTAGAATCACTTCCCTCCAAATTAGAGGCCCTGTCAACATGGGGAGGTTTAGGATGTACATTAGTGGGTCTGTTTGGGACATCAGCTATACATCGTGGTGCTTCAAGTAATAGTTCCACTTCTATACTATGAATACCAGTGCATGGAAGCTATTTTCGATGGGGGGTTATCTAGTCTACATAAATAGGAGCATGTGGATGAGGTAGTAAAGGTTGTTCATCATCCCCTCATTGTTCTTCTAGGCGAGAAGGGAGCTGAGAGATCATTCCAGGGTGGTCACATAAAAGACTAGTGGCTTTTCAGAGACAGGTGGAATTAAGATCGGAGACTAGAGAAGATACTAGTTGATCTCCTCAAAAGTAGTCTGACACACTTTTTCCCACTCATAGACGGTGTCTTTCATTATGAGCTGAGAAAACGTCTTACACTTTCCGGTCAGATTCGCAATGAATCGGTGAATGTAGGCTAAGTGTACTTGGAAACCTTGAAGCTCATGAATGTTTCATGGAGGAGAAATCTGGGTAATGTCCATGATCTTCTATGGGTCGATCTCAATGCTCGTGTATCTAACAACGAAGATGATAAACATTATAGAGGTGACCCTGAAGGCACACTTCAATTGGTTCATCTTCAGGTGACGGGAAAGAAGGATGTCGAAAACTTTTTCAAGGACTTTGATATGGTCCTCATGTTGGCGAGATTTTACCACCATATCATCCACATATAATTCCACGAATGTTCCAAGGATCAGATTAAATAAACGATGCATATCTCACTGGTAGGAGCACCGTCATTATTTAAACCGAAAGGCATGACTTGGTAACAGAATGTACTTTGTGATTCCTTGAAAGATGTGAACTCCTCATACTTGGGGGTCCATTCGGATCGGTTGTACCTGGAGTACCCATCCTTGAAGGAGAGGTCTTGGAATCCAGCTGTAGCGTCAATCAACAATTCTGTCACAGGAAGGGGAAAATCATCCTTCAGACAGTGATAGTTGAGATATCAAAAGTTGATGGAGACCATGGTCTGTCTTTTCTTCTTTTTGATTGGCACAATATTGGCCAGCCATTTGGGGTACTGGACCTCCTTAAAAAAATTGTCTCCGATGACCTTGTTGACTTTTGCATCGACCATGGCACCATGGGAAAGGTGAATCTTTCTGGGAGGTTTCTTGAGCCTAGAATGATTTTCCGGGAGGCCGAGGGGGTAGACAAATACCTGAGGATCTCCTCCTAGAATATCATCATAACTCCAGGAAAACAGATCGTGGTTTGGTTTCCAGAAGTCTACGTACTTTTGTCGCTCCATGAGGGGCATGGCGGAACTGATCAATGTGGGTCTTGGGTCTTCCTTCCTACCGAGGCTCACCTGTACCAACTCCTCGACCATGGTAGAGACACCCAACCAACAAATCTATTCACCTGGGGGCCTCTATTTGGGCCACTACGGTAGGCACGACCCAAGAATCCCTTCTCGCGGGGATCGTAGGAGGCAATAGACGTGCCTTCTTGGCCTGTTTTAAAGCTTCCTCTAGGCACTGGTCCTTATCGTAGAAGTCTATGAGTCCCCCAGGATAGTTCTAGGAGAATAGAGAGGGTACCAGATCCATCTTGAAATTCCATACAAACATTATCAGCAATTTATCTTGAGTCAGCAGCATGTCAAGGGAATACGTGAGTCCTTTCCTCCAGGCAACAAAGTCAGCGATGCACTCATCAGGCCTCTGCTTGCACTTGAAGAGGACTGTGATACTCACCTTCTACATGGTGGAACTGAACTGGTAGAGGAATTTCCTAAGAATGTCCTCCCAGCTAGTTACTGATCCGATGGGGAGCTAGTTGTACCAGACATACGCAGGCCCTGCCAATGTCTGCACAAAACATCGGAGCTTGGTATCCTCCTGCTACGCTGGAGTTCCCAACATGGGGCCACACCATTGGGTAATGTGGTCCAGATACTGTGGAGGGTCCCCTATCATATTTATGGGAGAAAATTTGGGATTCGTGAAACCCGTGGGTGCTGCTATATCATCCACCCATGATGGATAAGGCTTGCTGTCGGGCGAGAGTTCCACCTATCGCATCTCTAAGGCATCGAGATGGGAAATGAGTGTCGCCATTGGATCATTTGGGCAGGGGTTCTTGTCCTAACGGGGATCCCTGACTACCAGTGCATTGGTGAGTTCTTCAACATGACATGGTGGCCCAGTGGCTCGTGGAGTGGCTGGTGGAACAACTTGCGGGGTAATTGGGTGAATCTGAGCTTGGTCCTGGGGGTTGTCAGGCAATTCAGGATGATTAGGCGATACATACCGCATCATCTTGTTGAAGGTTATGGCCTCAACCCTGTCTGCGTGGGCAGGATAGTCATGGTCACCTGGGGGAAATTCATCAAGGGGTTGTTGGGCTTGAACCTACTGCCCTAGCCTAGGATCACCGTAGTATGTCCATCGCTCTGCAGCACGTTCAGCAAGGAGTCTTTCGACCACCTTCTTCTGTTTGGAAAGTTGCTAATGCAATTCGAATTTTTCGGGGTCATCTTCTGCCTTCTACACTTTTCCAGATAGGTCGGAGTGTTTGAAAACTCTAAGGGGTTCCTAGCCCTCACTGGGATTCTGACTAAGAACTAGTGCCTCAGTTGTCACAAGAAGTCCGAGTAGATTCCTCTATTAACAAGTAATCCTTCCTGAAGGATCCAAGAAGTGTGAATATCCCTTGTGGGAGGTCCTCTCCGAGAAGCTCTAGATCGTTCTCACACTCTGGTAGGTCCGTCGTGTAATCCACGACTCTACCTGGAGGCATATCCTCTATATCTTCTTGAAAATTGGGTTGTCAGTGTATAGGAATGAAGAGGAGGGCAACATACTGTCCCCAACCATAGATTTGTACATTGGGAGACGCCTCTTTGATAATCCTTCGGAGTACCCTGAAGCGTTAAACACACCATTGCTGGAGGACACTACGTTGACTTGGTGACTCAGGGCGTTGGTCCATAGGGAGTGCGTCCAAATCAACTAGACGACATTTTTTGCCAGTGTCCTTGAAATGCGCTTAGCTCTTATTATAAACCCATCACTGATGGAGAAGACAGAAATGAGTCACCCAGAGGGTCTGGCAGAAACACTCAACTTCCTCTTTGGTGAGGGATTCAGGTGCACAAAAATTCTACATTCCAACCGACCAAAACATCTCAGGGAGGTGGTCTACTATGAGTATATCCCATAAGATCTTGGGCTTGGATTTAGGGTATGGCCCTTCATTGCCCCACTCATCAACTGAAGGTGGTTGTGGAACATGTAGTGGTTCCGAAGCAAACCTCTGGGAGGACAGGCTGGCTTGTGGAGAATACGGTGAGCGATCTGATAAACTACCACATCTCGGGCTATTCTATGAAGCGTGACGTGAATTAGCCATGACATCGTAGTAAGACTGTATGACTACCGTAGTTTTCGGTTTAGGGAATACGGCTGATGTCAAGGGATCGCGTTGTCATTTGTCCACCATTGGCCCCCAGAATAACTCTCGATGATCCCTATTCAATGTAGAGAGTGATTATAGTGATTATGGTGGTGATTTAATGGTTGAAACCTATAGAGTTGTCAAATTTTCTTCCTCCTGGATATACCTGCGGAGGGAGGAAGGAATCTGATGGACCTTTCATTGTTGGAGTACTAGGATGATGTGCCTTGTTCCTGCCAGGATCCTCAACACAGAGGATCTGGGAGAATGTTCCCTCACTGAGTCGTATTTGGATTTGGAATATGAGAAGAAAACCGATTTGATCTCAGTATGAATATTCTCAGTGTTCCTTTTATGGAAGCAACGAACCACCCTCCTTCCCTGGGATGGTTCTTCAGGAAGGGAAGATTTTCCGCATGAGGAGGTCCTTCAGCTGTACTGGTGTTGCGGTAGAGGGGGCCTCTACCTGAGCACACCGGGGTGCAAGGAGCACTGAGATATATATTAAAGAGGATATGGGGAGGACCTCTTTGGGAAGTGCTGGAGCAGGTAGGAACTCCGCTCGAGCTGATTGGGGCATGGGTGGGACCCCCATGCTTGTTTCCCATTATGACATTAGTGTGAGGAAGGTCCTCATACTTGTCGAGCCGAACACGGGTAGGGCCTCTGTGTTGCATGCTGGTGAAGTGAATCTGGCCTTCACCCCATTGGTTTCTGAGGTGAGGATGAACTTTTTCGGCTTCTGTAAGAACATGGGTAGGGTCCCCACGCTGGAGATTGACTGGGTGTGAGACGTCCCCACCCCAGTGGTATGTGCTAGGAGCAATGACTCCATACCCAATGTAATGAGCATGGGAAAGGCTTCCGTTCAAAGTGTCACCATTGTGAGGAGGCCTCTCATTCAGACTGATGGTAGCATGAGATAGGCCTCCATGCCGATCTTGGATGTGGTGAAGACTCGCGTTCTCCATGGTGGTGGTACGTGGAGGGCCTCCATACCGGTGGAGTTCATTACCTACATCGGCGACCGAGAGAGTCAACCAATCCTGCCCGTAGGGAGGTTGGGTCCGCAACCCGGGCCAGTTATACAAGTCCTCTTGCTCCGCATACACAAGGGGTGGATGATATATGTTGGCGGTGGCCCGAGCCACAGTAGTTACGGATGTTGATTCCCCTTGACAGGCATCCCCCTCAACCTGTGACCGAAACTAGCGTCGGGTTAACTGGATTGGGGCCAATAGTGCAGGTGCATCGATTACCTACATCTTGACTTGTGGGACCGGGTTCCGATGTTGGCGCGGCCTAGTGGGAGTCCTCCTTAGGGGCTCTTGAAATGGGATCCTAACCAGGATGTCCCAAGAATCCCCTCCCTCGTCGACGTAGGGGAGAGAGTCGTCGAGGCGCTCCGGGGAGAGGCTCCCAAAATGATTATAATATGGAGTGGGTAGCAGTGGCTCCCTGTGTGGCCCTTGGGGACGGAATTGGTGACGAGGTGCAGATGCATCCATATGCTAGAGTTCCATATCCCTAGTCGTGATAATCCCCTCCTCTTCATACTGGCATACAAGGTCGTTGATCACTCTCTATAGAATAAATTCAGAGAGGGAGATGGGTTGTGGGCCCCCAACGTTTTTAGGCGTGGAGATTATCGCTGAAGTGGTGGAGCTGCACGGCACTACCGTGTTAGAATGGACCTTGCTCCTGCGTTGTTGGGAAGGTGATGATCGAATTCCTATAGCAGCTTGGTTCCTGAAAAACATGAAAATTAACCCATTAGTGATAAAAGGAAAGGAATCGACGACCAGTGCTCCAATGCCATTCCTTCTTCCATGGCTGGTAATATGGATCCATGCTAACAACGTCTCAGACCGGGATGTCCAACTTTTTGACTGCCCTGTCTTCTGGTGTGTTTCACTGGAAGCCTGATATTTTATTGGCGGGACCTGGTGCAGGATAGCAGGATCAGGTGACACACTAATCCACTAATATCTAAAATGCTACTAAACTCTATATCAAGGAGAAGAAAATTAACATCATGTTCACCATTTCTTTTTCCAACACTTTCGATGGGGCACACGCGTCTGTCTGTTCGTGGAAGGTGATGCTATTTTTCCCCCACATTCCCTCTTTCCAAAGGTGGGTGGCATCCATTCGTTGTTCAAGGATGTTTTCTCCTTGATCTAAATGGGATGATGGGATATTGGTTCTTCCTTCCATAGATTCTGCCTCAGAACTCGTCACCTAATCTGGGTCTCCCTTATAGAATTAAGATGTTGTTTGTGAAACTCTTCCCAGTGCCATATCTTCCTGGACACCAGTTAATTACGCTGCTTCTGTCGGGACATTCCAAGGGGTCCGTTCAGGGTAGCAACCTTCAGTCTGGGGAGTTGCCACGTTGGACATCACTGGCGTGTCTAGATGATGGTACACTGCTATGTCTGGGTTTCTTCCCCTTATTATAGGGCTTCTCAAGGGTTTGGAATCCCGAGGTATCCCACATTGAATGTGGGGAATTATATTCCATAGGAATATATATGAGGCTTTCCTCATCTTTCTATGTTTAAGATAGGGTATGCCGCATGTTTAACGTCTAGCAGAGATGGATCAGACTGATCGGATCACTGACTAGAGTGGATCAGGTGAGTGAAACCCCTGGAGGGAACACCAATGTTGGGGCTGACGCCTGGTTAGATACCCAAGTTTTGTTAAATTGAATGGGGAATTAGGTTCCATGATCCCACCGGGACGTGGAGGCCTGGGTAAGAACCAAAATCGACGATGGATGGTTAAGTGAAGTGGGTGGAGAATGAGATGGAGTCGACTCGAGGATGATAGTGATGTTGGGCATGAGTCTCAAAGAGACCCCATATGTATCCCTGTGGTAGGGAATCAAAGTCCTCACAGTACACTTGACAACGTCTTACCGTCAATTGGGGACTTCAAAGGCTTACCGTTGAATCGGGGTCACAACGGCATACCGCAGGATGGGGTCACAACGGCTTACCGCTGGATGCGGTCACAATGGCTTACCATTGGATGGGTTCACAACAGTATACTTCATCATGGGGTCACAATGACTTACCCCTAGATGGGGTCAAAATGGATTACCGCTATATGGGGTCATAAGGTCTTACCGTTGGATGGGGTCACAACAGCTTACTGTGGGATGCGTTCAAAACGACTTACTACTGGATGCAGTTTAACATCGTGCAGGATGAAAATGGGGAATGCTGTTTAACATCCTATGGGACGAAGGTGGTCCGACATTAAGGGTTTCTGGAACCAATTATTTTTGGGTTTTAACCTTAGGGAGGCTTTCTACGTACCTTGCCATGGCAAGGATCAATGTCCACATAGTTCGGAAGGGTGTGTGGGGCATACACTCTAGGATGCCCAGATAGGATGTCATGGTTGATACTTACTCTAAGCCCATGTGAGTCATGCTCGGTGTCAGAAACAAGAGGCATAAAAGGCCTGACGATCACATCGCAGAAGTTGCATCCATGGGAAGTGTAGTGGGGCTTACACATGGATAGTATCCCAAAGAGGAAAGAGGGTCTTACGTGTGGTTAGCAGCCCTATGGGGATTGAGCTTGGGAATTAATCTATTATTGAGGCCCGAGTGGTTACAAAGCATAGATGGAGAGGGATTTGGCACCCAGGAAGTGTGAAGGAGCAGGGATACTGCCTCATGCAAGAAAATCTAGGGGATTAAACCAGGATGGTTTCCCTTTCCCCGTGGACAAACGCCACTCCAATAAAGAGTTTTTCATTCCATGTGAGGAATGATCTAACTCCCATGGAGACTAGTGGGCGTTGAGAATGTTTGAGACGGGGCACCCAGTGTGCATGGCATGGGGCGAGGTCACAGTTTAACATCACGTACTGAGGACGATGGCGCTTGACATTTTAACCTCATACAGCTCAGACCAGGTGGGTTTGCTCCGCACCCCTAGTACTTACATAACCGACACCCACCCTCCCTTGAGGGAGGAAGGAATCGGCAATGCTGTGGAAGGGGTTTTCATGTAGTGATCCATTGGGGGTCCATGTTATCACTACTTTGTGAAGAAACAATAGCCATTATCATGCCTATGCAAAGAAGAATGAGGTGGATCAACGCAACTGAAAGAACCACCCGAGGGACATTGAAATTGCTCTGTCCAAACCTGAGGGGCCACACGGGAAGGGAGTGCATGATGCATGTGTGTTGTGCATAAGAGAGGCTCGGACAGGGTGTCATAAGGTGAGGGAAGCACATGGAGTGTGCGTAAGAGAATGGGACGAGGCAAGATAGAAGGCTTGGACAAAAGATTCAAGGATTTCACGCAAGATAATGTGGTTGCACACAAGAGGTAAAATTTGCACGCAAAATGAAGGGGTTGTACGCAAGAGGAAAAATTTGGGCACAAGATGGACTGGTTGTGTGCAAGATGGGTGGTTTGCGCACAATAAGGATTGTTTTCGCACTAGGGCACCTCACGGAGATTGAACTTGCATGAAAAATCCGATCCCTTGCATGCATATGATTTGGGGAAAAAAGGAATTCGGAGGATCATGCCCAACAGGGCCCACCCGATGGATCCCTCTCAGGGGGACCTGTCATGCAAAATCCATTACCTGAAGGCCATGGAGGTTTTTTCGTGGTCACGAAACACGTGGTTTTTTGCACAGTAGAGCATCACTTTGTGTTTTTTTACCATCCTTGAATGGCGGGGATATGTTTTTTTTATATTCAGAGTCCTCGGGACGGCACACAAAGGGGTCCAGGCGGACAAACTCCCACTGGACGACGACTTGGGCGCGCAAAGGGGGACGGGCATGCAAAGTCCTGCTCGACACCTCCTTCGGCGTGGAACTAGGGTTGGGCATGAACATTCATGGCTGACTCCGCCTTGTGCATGGAACCGGGGTTGGATGTGCAAATTCCCTTTTGATGTTTCCTTGTGAAGGAAACGAGGTCAGGCACCCAAATTCCCATTTGACGGCACCTTGTGCGTGGAAAATCGGGAGACAGGCCTGGAAGAATTTGCGCGCCAGATGGGCGTTTGTGCGCCACCGTGGATTCTCATGCACGCCCACCTCCTGGGCCCCATATGCTTCTATTTTCCTCCCAGGTTCTTTTGTTGATCTTTTATCCTCCCAATGCGGCCCTTCTCCGAATGTTGACGTCCACAGACACAAAGAATTAGAGATAGACGACGTGTAGTTGGTGATAAATATCATGTAGTCTCTCACCAAAGAACATGATGAGTCTGTTGGCTGTTTCATAGAAACATATCATTTGGTCCACATGACATGTAGCTATCATGTACACACCATGTAGTCTGGTTAAGTCAACACACTAAATCCCCAAGAGTGTGACCCATATACATGACAACATAGGTACACAACATTTAGCTAGATAGTACACATTGTGTATTCCCCCAATTACTGGAAAAATGAAATTACATTAAATTGATGATTTTTGCCTTAATAACATATTTTTTTTATTGTCACTTTAAGTGTATGATAATTTAGTAAGTGTTTTAAATAATTTAAATTCTCAATTAATTTTTTGTAATAAATCTACAACTATTGGTTCTACAATTTATTTTCAATTAATTCCTTTATGATGGATATCTATACATGAATTTGGATGACCATTAATATAAAAGAGAATTAATTAATGCATGTTTATCTTAATAATAATGAATGAATAAATAAATGAATGTAATCCATTTATTTTTGTTTATACATTTCTTTTATAATTTTTCATGAGCTAGAACAATACCACTGTGTGTTGGCATTTATATAATTTATTTTATTGCTCGAGCATTCAATTATTTGTTATTAAATTAAATATGATGGTCTTTGAGTCATCCCTACCTATATTACTATATAGGATTTTCATATCCATGCATATTTATGTAATCCTTCTTTAACCAATCCTTTGGTTCCCCTCACACGTGTGTGAGTTAAAAATACATGAAATTAAGGGATTTTCCCAAGGTGTGTAGAGGTGGTTCAAGATGGAACCATAATAAATCCAACCTAGGTGTTACAAAGGTGGACAGGTGGATTGTTGTAACTCATGTCATGATCGGAAACATGATTTATTTCACCTATTTCATGTTTTTATTTAATGTACACTCATTACATCAACTATTATATAAGTATCATGAATGGGTCATTTAATTAATTAATTTTTTCTATCAGTGTAACTATTTATTTTATAGATTCAATACCATGATCACATAAACAAATGAATTAATGTGAAAATAAAAAAATAAAATAAAATAATTATATGATGAAAAAATATCCAACAAGATTAATTAATTAAATAACATCAAATTCGTATTAACAAGACATGAAAAGTATAAGATAGGATAAAATCAATGAATAATAACTTAATATACCTCAAATATATATTAAGTCATACATATCCTTCAATAAATTGATTATGAATAAATTATTTTAAACTAAGTGTTTCACCATCCCTCATTAGGACACTTACTTTTAATGTACAGTTCTTATGAAGGTTATGGGTTGACATAACCATCTTACATAAAGGGAAGTATCCCTATCTAGACTAGATGTAACATGGATTCATGTGTTGAAGAAATATAAGTCAGTATTTTAGGATAGGGTATTCCACTCAATGTATCAAGGAGTTGTAAGCCCATAGTAGGCAAAGACCTACCTACCTAAATACCTTCAAGTAGCTTGAACAAACCTCATTGGGGTTATGAGAAGGGGAACATGGAACCTTTCCACTCGAATATCCTAGAAACTAGAAATTATAAGATGAATGGTTAGGTCTATTACGACCTGATAAAATAGTGGGAGATTTAATAAAAATTATTTAATTTATTATTTCTCACATAATATGTAATGAAGAAAATATTGTTAATCTGATCTTTAATTGTAGGATAAAATGGAAAGCTCATAATATACATTATCCCTAAGATAAATATTGGGTAAATACAACATCCTCATTGGAATAATGTTCCAAAATTGGTTTACATGTCTTCAGGTCGGGCTATGCAATGAATAAAAATCATAATTATGTGTCATAATCCTCAGTGCTTGGTCTTCCTACCAAGAAGGAATGTGATGAAGATTTCCTTGTCTATGAAAAACATATGAGTAATGTATTATAAGTTCAATGATTAGTGATTTTGACTTTCCATAGTGAACTCATGAAGTCTCATGTAAACATAGATATATATATCATGCTTTATCACCTCTATTATCTTTACTAGGAGAGATCTTGAAAGGAACAATTTTATATTTCCAAGGTACTCTATTAGTGAAATCTTGGAGAGGGTGCTTGACTTGATCCTCATATCCTCAATATCACTGGATACATTGAGAACCTAGAGGTTATAGGGTTTAAACTCCCCGAAGAACTAGGATCCAATCTCATTCATCCATCACTCCCTCAGAGCATCTACAATATTTTTGTAAATTTTAATATGAAAATAATTGAGAAACCACTGACATGTCTTCTTACTCTCCTTTTGTAATTAGATAAAGATATGTATAATTAAGATCCTTCCATCCTTATGGTGAATGAATGTAAAGGTAAATCGAAGATATCTAAGTGAAATGATTCTTCATGCCTCTCCCAGAAGAGGAATATCGATTGGAAATCAAGGGAATAAGATGTGTCCTATTTAACATGGGGAAAGAAACTCTACAAGAAGATAAACTACACCGAACCAAAGAATCAAGGGTAATCTTCATGTAAATTTGTTATTGAGTGAAATTTATATGTTTCTATAAATTAGGTATTAGACACAGCTTGTGGTTCTCAAATATGTATTCAAATATAAGATCCAAGTATATTTTTGAAGAATTGATCAAGGGGGGGAGATCTACAAGATTCCAAAAAAGATAAAATTTTAGTTGTAGTTATCAATCACTATCACATCATGATACTGACAAGAATGATCTTGGTTTTAAAGGGTTGTTATTATGTTCTTTCAATTAAAAAATATTATATCTTTATTTAGACTTGATACAAATCAATTTTTTTTATGTTCATAAATGAATGTTTCTCCTATTATGAAGATTTAATTTTCTATAGTAATACACATTTATATAATGGTATTCTTGTGTTTCATTATAGAAACAAAGTAATGTAAATCAATAATGAAACTACTTCACATGACTCATACCACAACCAAATATATCATCACTAGCTTGATCATGTAAAAAAATCACATGAATAAATTATACCATGATGTATATTAAGAATATTTTGAAATAAAACCACTTGTTCTATGTCATACATGTTTATAAGGTAAAATTACAAATTCTCCATTTAGTGGACTAGGTAAAAGAATAAAGAGCTTCTTCAATTACTTCATACCGATGTGTGTCGACCATTTCCCATTAAGGAAATGGGTGGATACCCATACTTCATAACTTTTAATGATAATTTTAATAGATCTAGATATTTATACTTAATAAATTATATGTTATAATATTTTAATAAATTAATGGAATATAATAAAGAAGTTCATAACTTGTTTGGTAAAAATATTAAGAAACTCTACTCAGAATGTCGTGGAGAGTGTCTTAATCAAGACATTATTGATTACTTACATGTGTTTGTGATCCAATATCAAATAAATACTTAATATAATCCTCAGTGGAATAGTATATGTGAAAGTAGTAACTTCACCTTTTTGGACATGGTGAGATAAATGACTATTCATGCAAATCTTCTATTATCCTTTTGGGGTTACACATTACAGACAAAAATAAAAATAATAAACTAAGTTCCAATTAAAATGTAAGATGTTATACAATACCATTTATATAAGTCAAATAAACCTATGTTTTTATACATTCATTTTTTAGGTAGGGAATTATTTGTTAAGGCCTCTTCAATTAACAAAATTGCACCCAGGGGCACGAAATGTAGCTTTATAGGTTACCCTAAAGAAAAAATATATATATTACCAATATAAACCCTCATATAAAAATGTAATAGTGGAAATGATCTCAATATTCCATAATAGGGAAAAAAATAGAAAAAATATAGTTGGATAGAGACAAAAATCAATGAATTTGAGGCTCAAGGTATACAATAGTATACACATAAATAGATTCTGCAAATACAAATGCAAGAAGAAACTATTCTAGAGATAGAAGTAATAAATACGAGTAAAATAGATGTTATAAAACTAAAATTGAATGGTTTTGTAGTCACTGAGGATAGTGACTCATTATTATTTGATAATAATGAAACTCTAACCTACAAGGAAGAACTAAGTGGAAAAAAATTACCAAATTGAAAGATTCTATGAATTCTGAAATATATTCCATTTACTAAAACCAAGTCTAGGTTTTGGTACATCTACTAGTGAATGTTAGTAATTTTTTTTCAAAATAGGAAATTAATAAGAAAATGGAAATCTATGGATAAGTACATACCTATAAGGCACGATTGAATGTAAATGGGTTATGAAAATGTATGGAAATTGACTGCGACAAAACCTTTTCACCCATTTTAATGGTGAAGTCAATAAAAATTAGACTTTCCAATGGGTCATACCATGACAATGATTTTTGTAAAATTGATGCCAAAAAATCTTACCGTAATCTGAATATTTAGAAATATGTCTATATGACATGACCTAAAGATTTTGTGGCTCCAATGGAAGCCAACAAGATATGAAAATTGTTAAATTACCATTTCTGGATTAATGAAATAATATAGGTTATGTAACATTAATTTTGATCAATCTATAACTAAATTTGGTTACATAAAGAATAAGTATGAGCCTTGTTTCTAAAAATTGTTTAGTGGGGTTGTAGTTGTTTTATTAATAGTATATTTCTATGATATATTACTCATTTTAAATGAAATATCAGTCTTAATGTCTATTAAAGAGAGGTTGAACAAATGGTTCTCTATTAAATAATTGGCTGAGGCAGTATATATTCCTGGGATCAAGATCCACCAGGATAGATCCAAGAGGATTCTCAGTCTAAGGAAAAGTATGTACATTGACAAGGTACTGAAGAGATTTAGTGTGGAAAAATACAAGAGTGTATTGTTTCCATCATCACATGGAATTGATCATTCTATAAAAATATATCCTCAGACACATCAG
The DNA here is from genome assembly GCA_963277665.1 of Viscum album. NCBI lineage: Eukaryota > Viridiplantae > Streptophyta > Magnoliopsida > Santalales > Viscaceae > Viscum > Viscum album. The sequence goes on from OY728120.1 coordinate 2,132,465,281, forward strand.
GAAAGAAATAGAATATAAATGATTCCATTTTCATCAGCGATTGATTTAGTTATGTATAGTGTGATATATACTAGGATAGATGTCACCTATGCATTATGTGTGGTAGGAAGATATCAAGTTGACCCTAGTGACCACCATTGGATTATAGTCAAGACTATTCTTAAGTAAATAAGGCATACTAAGGATGTTTTCTTGGTTTATGGATGGGATAAGGAACTATTAATAAGATAATATGTACATTCCAATTTTTTTAACTGATTAGGATTACTTGAAGCCACAAACAAGATTCATATTCACTTTGAATAGAGGTTTTGTGAGCTGGAATAGACCAAAGTAGGCTATGGTCATAGATTCTATAGAAGATTCTGAGTATATTCATTCTTTTGAGGTATCTAAAGAAGTGATATAGATGAAAAAATTCACCCAAGAGAATTATGTGGTTTCTAGAAGTAAATATCTTATCATTCTATACTGTGATAATATCACAATAGCGAATCTTGTACAAGAGACAAGGTCATATCAACGGGTGAAGCACATACTTCACAATTATCATATCTTGAGTAATTATTCTCAGATATGTGATGTTTTCATGAGTAGTATTTCCACATAAAAAACATAGTGGGTCCCTTGAATAATTTCTTGACTAATTGGAAACATGATTATCATGTGAGGTCTAGAAGAATGGAAGTTGTAGGGAGTTGGCTCTATCCAAGTGGGAGTCTGTTAGAGTTTGTGTCCAAGGACCAAACTTTTTTACATTTATTACATATATATTCAATATATTGAATATTAATAAAACTTAATATTTCATATTGTTCATTATTCTACATGACCCAAATTTATTAATTTTCTAGACTATACATCACATTGATAAGGTCATATCAGTTCCCTGTTATGATGAGAACCTTGAAGTGCAATAATGATATTCTTAAATAATGATCTCTAGATGGATAATATACCATGATGGGACTCATAGTACATACACTTCTAGGTGTCAGTTCTCACAATAAGATGAGTCTTATTCTCATTAATATTTCACATGATAGTCTCTATGATGGGAGAATATGAAAATAGGCCCTCTAGTAGAAATTCCACATGTTTTGGTGTCATCAGATATTCTTATCTATGAGGGTTTATAATGGTCCTTAGATTTTAAGATTATCCTTAATACACATCAAAACTCATGCACTTATATTTTATGATGAAAATCATGATGACATATGTTTTCAATGATGTTTAGTAAGTTGGGTGTGTCACGATTGACATGTCATTAATGGACATGTCGAGGAAGGATTTTCCCCTTCCATCTTTATGGAATCTCATATATCATCCCTTTTGTCAGAATAGAACATTTTACCTAAATTCCATGGTCATGGTGTAACGATGTGATTATTTCATAGAGTCAAATAAATATGTATTAACCATATATGTTCATGATATAGATGTAAAACCTTCTTGATGAAACATTGTGAGAATGGATTGTATTACATAGTGGGAATTCATATGTGGTTACCATCATTATTACATAAAGTTATTTTCATTGATTCCATGACCATTTTCTAGAAAATAATCTTAGAATTTATACAATACCCCCAAATTCCAATAGAAAATTATCAGAGGGTCATACACTAAGTGTTTCTGATGATCTCGGTTAAATTATATTTTAATTTAATTAATTGAATCTATACTATTCTCAAGACCGGAGGATAATTTTATTCATTTTTTATTGATTGAAAATATTTATTGATAAATTAAATACATAAATTTAATATTTATTCAGGTGTTCAAAAAATTTAAGGGGAGTTCAAATAGACCCAGACCATGTCTAGTGTTAAATATTAATTAACAATCTGGTAAAATAATATTTTTTGATGCACAAGTTGGTGCACACCAAATTATAATATTATTATTATGTGGATTCTGGTTCATTAAATGCTATAATATTATTTTAGGGATTATATGAAATTAAATAATTATTTTAACCTAAACCCTAGCTCTACAAATAGCTAATTATCTCTATTGATTATGGAATACAAAATAAAAACTAGAGAACTATTTCATACAATGAACCCTCCCTCCACTCATCCTTCTTTATCCCTATAAAGAACTAGAAACACAAGAGAGAGTCCTTCAAGACAAAGTAATTAAAAATAAAAAACAATCAAAGATAGTAAAATCTTTATGAAATCTCAAAGAAATCAATTTAAATTTCATGGAGACCAAATGAGCATGTTCGTATCACCACTAGAGGGATTCTATCCTTGGATCTTGACAACACAGTGAAGTCAATCCAAAATTTTATTTTCATATGATCAAATTACACATCAAATAATTGTACACAAACCGGGTATTTGTTTCATCAGATATTAAATTAATTAATTATAAATTTTACATGCAAGATCATCCCTCGGGGTTTCAAGAAACTCAATATTAAAAGAAAATTTATTATTTCGACCCCCCCCTCACATGCTGCCACTACACCTAGAAAAAAATACCAAGCTCTTGGAGCATGTTTTAAAAAATAAAATATTTGTGAATACTTGAAAAAATTATTTGGAAAATGAGTTTTTAGGTTGTTTAAAAAAACATCCTCTATAATATAACCATTTAATAAAGCACTCTTGACATTAATTTTATAAAGTTTGAAATTTTGATGAGCTAAATAATTTAGCGTTATTTTAATAGATTCAAGTCTGAATACTAGTGAAAAGTATCATCATAATCAATTCATTACTATAAATTCATGCTACTAGTCTACCTTTATTTATAACTATTAATCATGATTCATCAACATTATTTCTATATACCCATTTAGGGAATATTTTAAGGTAGTTTTTGGTTCTATTAACTATAAAAAATGGTTTATTTCATTAAAATTTATTCAATTACTCTTGAATAACCATTATATAATGTTCACCATTAATTTCTTTATAGTTTTTTAGGTTTAGACTAATAAAATAGGGATTCATGTTCATCCATGTATCATAGTCAGGCTCAGGTTATTGTTCCTTTTTCAGATCGCCCTATAATAGTATATATATATATATATGGTGATATTTATGGTTTCGAATGGTTTTTTGAGTTGATGTACTTGGTTCTTTAAAGTCTTATTCTATGTCAATTGGGTTGATTTGTTCAATGCTTTTTTTGTTTCTTATGTGAATATATAGTGTGGTCAATAGTTTTTTATGTATTATTGATATTCATATTAGACATATCATCCTCTAGATTTTCAAAGGAAAATTTTGGTTCATGTGGATATATCTCATAAAAAGTGGAATGAGTAGATTATTTCACCACATTAGTTCTTTTATTAAATACTTTATATGCTTTACTTGATGTTGAATAACCATCAAAAAAAATTTCATCACTCTGGGATGAAAATTTCTCTAGATTATCTTTTCTATTAAGAATTGTGTCTTTACAAAAAAAGGGTTTTAAAGTAATTCATATTAGGATTTCTTCAATTCCATTACTCCTATGAAATTTTCATTAAAATAGGTCTTATAATGTATATATTAACCACATAAAAATATATATTCATAACGTCAGACAACAAATAGATATGTGGGTCATATTCACTAATCATAATCAGGAATGTTTCATGGAGGGTACCATTTATTCTTTCAACTAGTCCATTTTTTTGAGGAGTTATACGATCATAGAATTTTTTATTATAGAAATTTTGTGAAGATATGGTTTAAAATCATGATTTTAATACTCAAAACTAGGTTCACTTATCTCATTTTTAATGGTAATTCTACTAACATTCATAATAGATTTTTCATATTTTTTATAAAATAAAATCATAATTTTTATGAGATAGGAAATATACACATGTGAACTGACATTGGTAATCATAAATATTATAATAATAATGATTTACTACAAAACTTTATACTCTATATGGTTAAAATAAATCCATACAAACAGAATATAGTGTTTGAGAGGTAGAAACCTCTTTCTTTGGTTTGAATGAAACATTGTGTTGCTACCCTTTTTCACATGGATTCCACACATTATTTTTTAGGAATTATACATTTCATAGATCCTTAAATAATCCTTTTCTAATTATATTCATAAGATAATATATATTGAATTTCCCTATTCTTCTATTCCATAAGAAATACTCTTGAAGAACGTGATTTAAATTTGAAATAATTTGTGAAATTAAATAATTTAAATAAATAACTTAAACATTATCATTTTGAAAATTAGTAAACACTAAATTAAAATTAGAATAGTAAATAATACAAAAAATATTTTAAAATTGAACACAAAACCCATCATCACACAGTCAATAAATGATATATAGATTATACATTAAACCGGAAAAAATAAAACTTTGGAAAGAAGAAAAGTTTTAGAGTTACTGATTTTCCCAAGGACAATTATTTCTCCTTTTTTATTATCTCCAAAACAGCCATTCCAACCACAAAATTTTCTTAAATTCTTAAATATTGAAAAGTATCCAGTCATTTTTCTAGAACATCCATTTTCCAAATGCCATAATCCCTTACTACATATTTTCGAAACTATTTCCTATAATTATTCAGAAAAAGATGATTTTGGCACATTGATCTTCTTGGGACCAGAGAAGTTGGAAAATAATTCCTTTTGAATCCAGATATATTTAATATAATTATTAAAATTATGATTATAAAATTTAATTTTCTTGATCCAGAGTCTCTGTAACTTCCCTCAAAATCACTCTAAGTCACCTTCATGGATTTCTTGAAATTTATTCCATTTTCATCATATTTCTTCTTATATTTTATCATTGGATTGTATTTGTAGGGTCCTAAAAACTTTTCAAAGGGAAATTAAATACTCCCATAATTTTGGAAAAGGAAATAAAATAAATTGAATGAAGGATTTAGAGATAATTATTGAAGAATCCAAATATGGAAAAGTCAAATAACATGTTCGTGTACTGAATCCCGTAAATGGTACACGAAAGTCACCAGCCATGAACCGATAGTTCACGGCAACCCAAGAGGAACTGTAGCATGAAGTATTGGGCAGAAAACTGAGTAGTATTCAGAATGAAGGCAATAGTATAACCTTCTGGAACTGGGTCGTTTTCAAATTCAAGGTGGATAATTTTTCCCTACGTATTGCTGTCGTGAACTGTGTCGTTTGTAGTATCATGGTGGAGATTTTTTTTCCCCCATATACCACCCCCACAAACTGCGCCATTGGAAAAATAGAGGTTGAGAGGTTCACCCATGAATACCGCCCCTACAAATAAATAGTATGTGGACAAGGAAAATCTATTAGTTCCCCTTGAATAGGACGATGTCATTCACAGGATTGAGGCGGTGGTTTCCACCACCACAAACCTCTACCCTGTGGGCCTCTATTGACCGAGTTGTCCACGAGTCAGAAGATCTCCCCATGGGAATTCGTAAAAGTTGTCAGGAGATCCATTGATCCATCTTCTCCAACACTCTATAAAAAGACCCCTAGGGGACGTGACAAGAAAAGAGAGACGGGACTCTAGAGGATTCAAAAGACTTGTGAGATGGATATCTAAAGAGATCGATTGAAAAGGTGCGAACCTCTTCAAAAAAATTCTCGTTGGTATAAAACTACCACATAGCATAAAAGAGGAAATAAAAATATTAATTGGGATACAAAAAACCCACTAGGATAACCATGAACCATATCATTATGATGGATAAACATCCCATGAACCTAAGGATTAATGACCCTTCTTCACTCAGGTCCCCCATGTATCATAAGGTTATGCAGATGGAACCATGTTCCAGGTAGCACCTCGTTACATGGATTGAACTTTGAACCACTTAGAATCATGCTAGGCAGCCAAAAACTGGTCACATATATAAAAACACTACTTGGACCACAAACAATCCCATGTACCATCATGGTTTGTAGAAGGTTCCTCCACCCAGGTAGCAACATCCAACATCGGGAGGCCAACATCCTGTAAAAAGAAATGGTATGCGGAATAGGGTACCCTTGGTTGTTCCACTCTCTGGTTTTGATCATATCCTTCCATTTCATCCACCTTATCTATAGTCCCTCCATGAACCAGTCCAATGGCATCAGGCCAACACCTCTTCCAAATCCACCGAACCAGGATGGTAAAACTACTGGGCGCATCAACATAGCCTTTTGATTTTAGAAACCAATGGTAAGTGGAGTCTCCTGGGTAATCCCCACAACGGTTAGGACCCCCCAGAATGTCCATAAATTTATATTCCCATGTTAATCTGGGACCCAACTATGGGATACTTAAATGAATATCCCTTTTAAGGGATAAAGGGTAATCACTGGAGTTTTCGTTCAATGAGGGATAGTGACAAGTCCATGGGATCATTCCTGATTTTCATTTTTATGAGGATTGATGCTTCACCCCTTTCCTAAAACTCATTTTAGGGAACTACTCTTGATGTATGTCCCTAAAATATCCATAGGAGGTGGCACTCTTTCTCCTCTTATGATCAGCCCAATACACATATGGATAGATCATCATACATGGCTATACTGGATATCCAAAAGGGAGAATAAATTGGAATATTAGATGTCTCTCTCCCTCTCTCTCCCTTTGGGCTCTAGTACCATTTATCAGTAGATGATTGGAGATGTGTGATATTTATATCCACTTCCTACTCATGTTTCTCACAACTAATGTGACTCACATGGGCTTATAGGATGATGGTGATCATGACATCTGTATAACCCCAAATCATGGTCCTCCTCTATGGTAGAAGACCCAACATAAATGAACTACGAGAACTCATATTACTTCCCCAAATAGGATATGTAGAACACCTATATAAAGGCTTGAGCTCAAAGGGTATCCTTTTCAATGTTTAATGCACAATCATGCCCCCACAAACTGGACATCTTCTACGGTATAATCTCCAATGTAAATTAACTATGAGAACTCTGATTCTGACCCCAGATAGGATAAGTAGGATGCATGTCTAAAGGCCCAAGGTCAAATGGGATCCTTTTCAAAGGATAATCCCCAATCATGACACCAAATATTAGGCCTCATATATGCTATAATCTCCAATATAATCTAACCTATGAGGGATTTGATTACCAACAAACTTGGATTTGTAGGAAACCTCCCTAAGGTCCAAACTCGACACCCAAATTACCCTAGTACTCTCTAGGCCATATCCCCGATATGTCCATATACACCCAGGAGACCATGCCTCTTCTGAGATTCCTGGGTTGCATCAACATATGTCCCACATGAAATCTTGGAAAGGCATCTTCCCGCTAGACATCTGAGCTACATGATGTTAAACTGTTTGGATGGGTCCTCATCATGTGACCTTAAAAGGTGTTGTGTCTAGTTACGAGTAACCGAAATAAGTGGATTATGATTCCTCTCATAAGGATATGTAGGATGAACATCCCATGGGTTCAATCACGAAAGTGAAAAAACATTTTCCCCCTTGATGACGATAAACTCCAAAGTGCCTCATCATATTTCTTAAATAAGTGTTTTCTAAGTAATTCATGATCCATGTATATCCATGATTGATTTTGAACCCCTGTGGTAATCCGTAGACACATTATTGGGAATGAACCAAGGATTCAAAAACATATGAACATTTATTTAATCTATATGAGAGTCCTAGAAGTGGAAATAGTTTTCCCCAAATGTGTATGATGAGCCCGACATCGCATCCCCTTGACTAATAGAGTCCTTAAGTGTAATTGGCCAAATAGTCTTCCAATGATCACCTTCCATTGGAATTTAATTCCACGAATCAAGGATAAAAAAGTCGTTGGGTGTTTCTAGATCCATGAATAAACGTGTTGGAGATTATATGAGGATATTTTACTCGACCTGGGTAGATTTCACAAAACACATAACCCCTTACAATTGCCCACCAGGACAAGTCAATTGTGGAACCTTCTTTGAGACATAAAAAATGATATACTACCCAGTCTCGATGTGACCATCTCTCCCATAAAAAAGGACACCAAGTACCTTAGGATGAAACAAAAAAGGTGAACTCAATGTGAATCCATTCATAATAAATATCGATTGGTTACTATCTTTCATGCAATTTTGTTTTCCCTGGTATGATGCAAACCTGGAAGAAGAAAAAAATAGTGAACCTAACGTGAAACCCTTCATAATAAATGAAAATTGGTTACTATCCATTAGTTTATTTTTTTTCATTGTATGACTTGAATCATGAAGAAACAAAAATGATGATCAGACGTAAATCCTTAAAAAAGGTGGCAGTTCATCCCACCTCAATCCCCCTATGCATTCAAGAGGAAAAACGGACAAGACAAATCATCAATTATGCATGAGATTGTGAGATGATACTTTGAATGGGGTTTTGTATGTATATGTCTTATATATTTTAGGAATTATTGAGTGCTAACTTCAATCCTGTGTAATCTCAACAGTTCTCTCAAACACACATCTCAACGACCACACAAGCAACCAGGCCCCCAAAAAAGATAAGGACTCCTTCACCAACGTAGGGTATTGAACACTAGGTTTCAAACACACTGATCTAAGAGTACCACCCAAATATACTCTACCTATGGTGTAGTTTTTAAATAATACTATCTAATCAGTGAACGTTTGGAAGCCACATCATCAAATACAGCCTACAATCCATCAAAGGACAACCCCACTAGTCGTCTCAAATCATTTTGTGAACCTATCCCCATAACGCGACAACAAGTACATCTCATTATCTCAGGGAGGCATATGAACTAAAAATCAATAACATTATCCTAGATCTATATAAACCCCTCTCAAGGGATCCTATCAGAGGAAGTCTCCACCAGTGGCATACAACCCAATATCCTCACTCTGAAGAGGATCTGATAATGAGGGAACCTGCTAAAGTCCAACAGACACAAACCCCTAGGGATACCCGCCAAGGGAGGAGAACACATAACCAGGAGCAGTTTATTTACCTGGTTCTAGAGGATAAAATATGTCATACAAAAAAAGATTCATACCATGGGCAGACACATAACTCTACCTCCTTATCTGATTCTTACCACAGATATACAATGTAACAATATGAGTTGGTGAAAATTTACGCCATTGCTCATTGGTCCCACAAAGCAGATAGGGTGGGAAATTACAGGAAGATTAAAATCCTCATTGATGAGAAATAATCCCTCCATCCAAATAGGGAAGCAAGCAGCTATAATTGTGAAAAAATTCCTACTGATGCATAAGAATCCCATCATCCAAATATGGAAGAAAACTATGGGAATTCATTCAACATTGTCAATGAATATGGATCCCCCAATAAAATAAGGTGGAAATAAATAGGCATAAATAAATTCATGCATACCAATATCAATTATAGAAGTCAAATATAGTGGTAAGATAATTTAGAAGATTGAAATTCCTACAGATCCACATAAAGACCATGAGAAAAATACAAATGAAAACAATAAGATGAAAACCCTCGCTCTCAAATATGAATCCCACTAGTCAAATACAGTGTCAACTGGAGAAGGTAGCTAGTATATACCTACTACAAGTCAAGGGAATACTCGTTCCTCTTCCCCAACACAGGAGAACTACCAGCACCCACTGGCACCACATAGAGGACCAGAGTAGGAAAAAACTCTTACTCCGACATTGGAATAGGAATTTATACCCATTCCATCCAAATAAATATCCTAGCACATCCTATAAATGAAAGAGGATAAAACACTGATTCCAGTATAGATCCTCCAAACCTGTGAAGATGTCATCGTATTTGAAGCAAAAGTGAGGAGTCGGGTCCACGATCATGTCTCCTTGGGTGGGGATATTTATTCCCAAATTAGGATAGTTACTTCAGAGAAGAATTTCATCCTTACTTTAGTCCAAGAGTTTTGATGTCTATATTCATTGATACAGGGACAACCAGATCAGGAAAAAACATTTGTTCCAATTGGGGGACACTAGTCTAACATGGTTGTCTCTCCAGGGCATGCAAATATCCCTCAAAAAACTCAAGATGCTCGTCAGTGTATCCCAACGACATTGTGGGGAAGAAACAAGAAGGAAACCATATATGAAGTTCATTACAAATAGTATGTGGCCCCAGTTTTCGACAAGAGATCACCCAAAATTGAAGGGTGACCAAGAAAACTGGAAACTGAAGAGAACACTCAGGATCCTACTCCGCAGGAAGCTAAAGTTCTTGACATCATAATACATATATCAATAGAGGATCGAGATATTGTCAATCCATTACCAAATTATGGAAGTAGTAGTAGAATTTGCGAATGTCATCTACAAAATATTTCTACCTATATCTCTTAAGTTCTTCTTCAGAGTTCCCATGGGGGCTTACTCTGTGCCCCCGAAATGATCTATTACGAGAGCATATCTCATGATTTGTGTTAGGGTAGACCTCCCCTTGACAAGAAGATTGAATAGAAAGATGTTCCTCCAATTGATGTTGTCCTCCATGATGGTCCTCCCTAGGTTATACATTGTAGATATTATTCACCTTATATTCGGACGTCATGTTGTGATGGTAGCCCTCTCGAAGATGGTAGCCACTACGAAGGCTCTCCCTATAGTGACACCATGAAATGAGAATGCCCTCCACTCACTGTAGAACATCCTAAAGGTCCTCCATATAATGTACACTATAGATATTCTCCATGTAGCCAGACATCAGGACATAATGGTATCCCTCTCCATAATGGAATTCATTGCAAAGGTCCTCCCTACAATGACATAAAATAGCAACAAGGTCATCGCCTTACTGCGGTCCACCATGAAGTTTCTCTCTAGGGTACACACTGTGGAAAATCTATTTGTAGTTGGAAAATATGATTTAATGGTAGTCCTCACAACCACATCCTTGACTGTGAAGGTCCTCCCCACACTAGTACAAATACGATAAAGCCCTCATATTCTATGGTTCTTGAAAGGACAGGGATAGAAATTATTGAAACTCTTTCAATGAAAAGTGACATCCTTTCTCAAATGGGATACAGCCTAGGGCCACACTCATCCTCTAAGCCACCCCTAACCCATTCATTCATCAATGAAATCCCTTCTAGCACCACTACATAGGATGAAATCATCGCAAAGCATCCATGTTGGGAACAAAAGGTAGAGGAAACCCTCGTAGAAGAACAACATAATATGTTTCTCATGAGAATACATATATCTAGAGATGACATATCAGTTATATTCTGGACCACAACCAATTCTCAGGTTAGCATTCCAAAATATTTTTTGAAAGAATGTGGGCACAACATTCACCTCAATATCAAGACGACTCTCTGCTAGTTGAAAATTAAATTTTATGCCTTATGATGGGTGAGCAGACCATGTCAGTATATCGGGGGACCTTCATAGAAATATTGACTTATAAGCCCTTATGTCTACATGCCAGTCATAATTATAAAGTGAAAAAATACAAACCTTGAGTCGTCTTGTTCCCACGCGCTGCACAAATTATGTTGCCTCATCTGTGACACATTGTCTAGTGTTAACATCCAAGGGTGGGAGGCCATGGAGCTTAAAAATTCACCCCATGTCCCATCTAGTGTAAACAATTTGGAATGGAATCATAAAATGAATTCATCCAATGATGGTATCCAAATGAAGTACCTATTTAGGAAATGTGGCCCACTCGACTACAACATCACTCGAGTAAGACAAAAAATTGTCAGTATCAATGAGATAAATCCATCTAGAAACTCTTAAACTAGGCCAACATAAACATTTAGTAGGATTCTCACCCAAGGGAATAGATACAACAATCATTCATCCTATATTAATAAGAAAATAACTCACATGAAGATCATTCACCTTAAATGGATTATGCCTAAATTGGAATGCACAAAATCAAGAAGGTGGCAATAACAGTTGTGACTATCTTGGTATGGGAGAAACCCCAACGCACAAGGTTGGGGAAATTTTTAACACAAATATCCCCTATAATACCAAAAATCTAGGCCAAGAGACGTTAACAAGAGAATGGGAGAAACCCCATCTTGTAGGGCTATGGGAATTTTTACCTCAACCACCCTCCCAATGGATGGTAATATTTTCCCGCTTGGGGAGGACAACAAATAGGGAGATTTCTCATTCTATCATCTCTTGTGACTGATGTCCCCTGGAGATGAATCGTACATCAAGGTTTCATCAAGGCTCCCATAGAGTCACTCTTCAATAAGAAACTCGAAGATGGTCCCATAATGGAAGTAGAAGATCCAAAAAGGAATTCATGATTCCCTTATACCATTCAGAACCCAGTATTCCACCCCTAATGTGGAATGCATTGGTGAACATCGTGGACATATATCCCACAGACCTCACTAAAGTTAATCCAAATGAGGAGGAATTAAGAGAAGATGTTTCCCATCCATAGGTGGTCCCCATAGAGAATATAGGTGTGTGTACCCAAAACCAATGGTATGACTTAAATTTGGGATATCTCTGAGCTAATCCATCATTAAATCCTTTTTAAATCCCCAATAAAGAGAAAAATAAGAATATGGTTTCATACAAACCACCTCCTCCTCCCAATTATAATGCTTACCTCAGGCTTGAGGAGAGATTAGATCAATAGGATGAAGAAATAAAATATCTATGGAGAATAAATGTTGAGTTTCTACACACAAGTCGTCCTACTGGGTATGATCCCTAGGTGGAGAATCAAAACAAACTTCCATCAGATGTACCTATTCCCCAGAGGATCATCCTAATCGAAGAAGTAAGGCTAAAAATCACATTCAAGGTAGTGCTAGGACCATCAGTCTACCTGAAACCAATCCCAATAGGATATCATGATTTCCCACCATTTGGGAGGAAACCAAAACAAATTCAATAGAATCCACAAAGGATTCCCCCAGTTGGGTATCCATATCATGTTTCAGCAGTTCCAGAATGTCATATCATGCCTCATAATGCACCTTTTCATTACCAGGTTTAACAATACATGCATCAAGGTCTCATGAACACCATCGATTCATTAAAGACTCGATTAGAATCCATTTAAGGGAGGTGTTCTCCGATACATCCAGAATGGAATCCTTACCCCAACTGGATAAGCAATGTTCCACCACCTCCAAATTTTGGGAACCCTGTATTCCTAGTGTTTAGTGGATCTGGGGACCTGTAGCAAAATCTAATTCCCTACGAATATTACTATGACCCCATGATGGGAACCCTGGAGAAACAAGATGTTGTGAATCTCATATGATTTATGTGAACTCTATAAGGTTTCGCCTTTGTGTGGTACACCAATTTTCTAGCTAATTCGATAGTAGGATGGGTGGATATCCAGAGTCGATTCCTATTCTCATTCAGCTTGATATTTCCAAAAATAACAGTTAGTTACCTCATGAACTGAAAACAGTGATATAATAAGATAGATTCAAACATAATTTCTATATTTGAAGGTATGACTTACTCCGTGAACCAGACACTCCCCCAAGATGGAATGTTGTCCATGTTCCTCGACAATCTTCATGATGAGCTATGAACACCCCTCATCCCAGTGAAATATAAATATGGGTTCTAAGAATTATCTACAATCACTCAAATGATTTCATATTCCTTGAAACGAACTAATCTCAAGCCTGGAGCCACCCCATCATCACCCATAAAAAGAGTGGGATGAGCTCAAGCAAATTTTTTCACGCTTAAGCCACCCCTTGTGTTGGATCCATCTCCAAGGCCCACACCCAACTGTGTAGGCCCTCCTGGACATCACCAGCTTCCCTCGCCTTGATAAGATGATCGAAGAGGGAATAAGAGAAATCAATTCACAGAATAAAGAAATAAAAATTACTCATTCTGGGACAATCATGTTTGTGGATACTTCGTACCCTCCTAGAATTGAAACATTCTTCAACTTTCAAAGCCGAATAGGACTAATGAGGTGGTTTTTTATGACCTTCCACATTATTTTCACTTCCATAAGATATTGGGACATAACATCCAGGAGTTATTTGTCATCAAGGAACTTTTGAAAAATATGATGGATTCTAGACAATTCATTTTGAGACCACTACCACTGCAAGTGGCGTATGTTTCAACCACTGATCCGAATGAAAAAGGTGAATGGAAAAAAGTTGTTAACAAAAATTAGAAAAAATTAGATAGTTAGGTGACTCAGAAAATAATCCACTGGGACCACAAAATCCTATAGGTATAGTTGAATAAATCAAATGTTCCTCCAATAACTCCTGATGCAACATAGCCAACATTCTCATCCCCACAATCCTCCAAAGGCTGACCACCCAACAAGCAGTCCAATAATAATGGAAGAAAGAAAGTGCAGTGAGTTGAAATTACACCAAAGACAATGTTGTCTATAACACTCTTAGATTTCATGCCATCAGATCTGAGAATATGAACACCAAACTTCCAAATGGAACCACCAGAAGAAGTTGATTCGGAGAAGTCGTCATTAGAAGAGCTGATTTTGGATCTATCATTGTCATCCACTTAATGGATCCCTTCTCCGATGAAAAATATTATTGTCAACCAAAATTCCCCACACCTGATTGGAGGGATGGATGAATAAGTTATAGAATCCAGGGATATCAAGGGAGATGCATCCATGGAAGAAATCAAGCTTATGGTCGTTCCCCCTCTCAAACCGTCAGTGTTGATGAAACTCGGGGAAAGAGTCTCTATCAGATCCAACAGGGACTGTAAAAATCTACTACACCTACAAGAAGACGACTCGGTCTAATCTTTCTAGAATATCCATTAATGGATGAATGGGTGTCAAATTTCACTTGACATTCTATAAGACCTTCCTGACCCAATCCGCAAAGGATGGAAGAGACTTCGACTATGATCCCAGTGGTCGACCCATCAGTATCAGATAATGATCCCCCTAAAGTTCATGTGAAAGTGTATCCCCAATTTAGGATGCCCAGACTTTTAATTCATAAATATGAGATTCTGAAATAGTTATATTTGGTACCAATTAATTTGTCAATCATGGATGCACTGAATCTATAAGCAGATCTTAGGGAGACACTCATCGAAACCTTGTCAAGTCCCTAAGATTTTGAAGCTGATGTTCTCATCACTAATTTCTACTAAACATACACCAATCCTGCCAAATTTTACACAATTATCTCCTTAACTGATCCAAATGAAGACTCCATCATGAAAGGACACATCAAAACCTTATATTTATATCTTTCAGGATATATGGTTTTGAAATTCGAAAATTCTTCATCGATAATGGATCTAGAGTTAATCTCCTCCCATTGTAGACACTTCATTGGCTAGGCTACAATGAGGATGATCTGCTTCCCTACACTAGGACTATGTTCATCTATGACAAAATAGAGAAGAAGATGTTAGGACAAATCATGATCAAAACATAGTTTGGTGACCTTGTAGCTCACCCATAATTTCCGATGGTCTGAAATAATACATCCTTCAACACCCTTCTAGGGAGGCCCTAACTGCATCAACATACTGAAATCTCGTCCTCTTACCAATAGTGCCTCAAATATATCATTAATGGAAAGAGTGTGACACTTCATTCCAATAAGGCCCCATTAAACCTTTTTGAATCATAGTATATTGGTGTCGGGTTCTATGAGCTGAGCAGGAAGCGACTTCCTGTCAACTGAGTTGATTGGATCACCAACACAAATGGTTTAGAAATGCTTATCTCCGATCCACTCTAGCATATAGAGGAATAATATGTACTTCCCATCGATCATATTGAGTTCACATGTCCATTTTCATATGCGTATTCAGTATTCCTCATGATTTCGTTCACGGTCTTTTCACTTGATAATGTTGAAAAACTCACTGACTCCGTAGATAATAGTGAGGGTTCAGATAAGAATTCCCATAAACCATCATCAAAAAATGATAAAATACCTCCCTCGCCTACTAAGGTAGGAGGATGTGTCTACTTAATCAAATAAGATGAGAAAACTCTTTTACCCCACACTACATCTTCTTTTATGAAGCCCCCACTGACGACCAAGGTGGAAGAGGCATCTTCACCTCCTAAACACCAAAATTTCAACTCTTCCCTAAACTATGGATAAATCGTCTCATGGATTGGTTTCCCATCAGAAGACGAAGTGAAATATGGGGAGGATGTATATGTGGAAGAATAAGACCTAGGGGATTCCACTACAACATTTGAGGAAGGTATCTCTACCACCACTGATGAACTCAAGGAAATCAAATTAGGTACAGAAGAAGACCCACGACCCACTCTGATTAGTGTGGTCAAGCCTTCCTAAGATCAAGAGGTATACACCTATTTCCTAAAGTGGAATAAATATGGTTTCTCCAAGAACTATATAGAAATGCCAGGACTTCATCTAGAGGTGTTCACTAACTACCTAAACTTTCCAAAAGACCATCATGGTTACAAGAAAGCTGTTATAAGGATGCACCTGGCACATACTGCCAAGAAATAGGCTAAAGTCAACATGATCACCAGAGTTAACTTCATTCAAGATTTGAAAAACCCCATCTAGATAGAAAATATTTTCCTTGTCAAAAATAAAAAAAGGACAGATCATAGTCTGTATTGATTTCAGGGATCTCAATCAGTATTTCCCGAAATAAGAATTCTCAGTCCCAATCATAGAATTACTGATCGATGATACTATTGGATATGAGGCTCTCTCATTCATAGATGACTATTCAGGATATAATAAAATCTAAATTACCTAGGAAGATGAAGAATCCACCACCTTGAGGGCTTCCCAAAGAGTTTTTTCTATAAAGTGATGCCTTTAGGTTTGACAAATGTCAGCACCACATATCAACGTTCCATGAACCACATCTTCAAACCCTTCATAGTAATGTTAGTTGAATATTAAGTGAATGATTTGGTGGTTAATTCGCAACAACGCTTACATCACTAGTCAGATATTGAAATAGTTTTCAAAAAACCATGACAACACAGTATGAAAATGAACCCAAAAAAGTTTGATTTCAATGTTGCCCTAGTAAAATTCCTTGGCTCTGTTATACGTCCGTGTGGCATCAACGTAGAACCTAATAATAAAAATACCATCCTTGGCATATCACCTCCTCAAAACCTCACTGAGTGGAGAGGACTGCAAGGAAACCTGGCCAACATTTGGTGCTTCATAGCCAACCTCCCATGAAAATGATTTCCTTTTAAGAGGATGATTAAAAAATGGCTAAAATATCAATATACTAATTATTTTCAGGAAGCATTCAAAAATCTCAAGAGATATATCTTAATCTCCCTGGTGTTAATGCCACATATCTATGTAAGACAAATCATTTTTTATGTGACCGCCTGGGAGTGATTTCAAGGTTCCTTACTCATATAGAAGAATTATGTCAGCAATGAGAATAATCTCTATAACCTCAGCAAAACCATGATCTATGTTTATACTCATTATTCAAATATCAAAAATATCTACTTTGAATTGATATTTTCAATCCAAAAACTATGGAATTTCTTACAAAATGTGGAGGTCCATTTGGTCTAAGGAAGAAACCTTTTAAAGTATATTCTCAGTCATCCAATGTTAACTAAATACCTATAATGGTAGGAAAACATCCTGCAACAGTTTGATATATGATTTGTTCCTTAGAATGCCTTCAAAGTCTAGGAATTAGTAGATTTCCTGGAATAGAATCCCTCAATGAAGGTAGCCCCATTAGATGAGGAGTTAATTGATGAGGAAGTGTTCTCTATTTCAGAGAACTTCTAGATGTGGGAAATTCACTTCAATAGTGCCTCTAGAAGTCCGACAGGAAGAAGGATGGAAGACCCTAGACTCAACAATGTGGGGTTGGGAGTCATAATCAAATACATGGAAAATGAAGATATTCTCTATTCCTTCCTATTATTAGATGGATGCACAATCAATGAAGCAGAATACTAGACCCTTATCATAGGTTTGAGATAGCACTCTAAGTGCAAGCCCAACACCTAAATATAAAAGGCGATTTAGAACTGGTCATCAAGAAAATAAATGGTGACCATGATATCAAGATAAAGGAGTTTACCCCTATGATGAACCATGTCCAAGAACTGATGGAATAATTCCCATCAAATCCAACATTGACTTATGTCTCATGGTCACAAAATGTATAAGCCGGTTGTTTGACAAATACTGACACAGCTCTGCCGAACTTGATCATAATGAAACAGTCATCAGTGTTTCCCATCAATGGATGTTCTTAACATTAATTTAGGCCAACACAAAATAAATAAACAATAGTAGTCCCATCTATAAGTTGTACGGTCCAACCACCGGGTGGATGACTCACATTGAAGATTACCTTCAAAGGGTTGGACTCCCACCAGATAGGGCAAGAAGGGAACATATCTAAATATGGGAAACCAACTTCCTCATGTACAATGGTGCAAATTTTTATTAATACGTTTTTTGAAAAAAATATTTTAAAAAAAACGGTCAGGTTAAAAATATTTTTCAAAATGCCCCTCAAAGGCGGCATCCGCGATGCCTCCTTTGTGTTTCAGGGAAAAGGCGGCATCACGGATGCCTCCTTTCCCCTAATTTTTTTTTAAATTTTTTATTTTTTTTTATTTTTTTTGTTTTGTTTTTCTTATATATATATATATATATAAACAAAAGAAAATTTTTCAGCAGAATATCTCTGCTACTAAATATCCAGCGGTACTGCCATTACAGCAGTCTGGATTCTGACAGAAACTCTCACCCATACCTCCCTTTTATAAGATGGCTTGCCCTGGAAATCATTCTGCATTTTCGATGTGGGATTCAGGTTCTCCCTTTCCTGCACAGTACATTCTGTATTTCCGATGTGGGATTCTGTTTCAAGTGCATGACTTTAAAAGACAATAAAATATAAACTATTAGATCAATATAAATGAAATTTTAAATATTGATTAAACATATAAGAAATTGTTGAAAACAAAAATAATTTCCTTAAAAATGATGATAAAAAATAATTTATAAGCTTTCAAAACCGCCTACTTGAAATTTAAAAAAGGTTCAAGTACGTGAATTTGAAAGACTATAAAATATAAAATATAAAACGAATATAATTGAAACTTTAATGATTGATTAAAGATATAATAAATAGTTGAAAACAAAAGGAATTTCCAAAAAAATGTTAATGAAAAGTAATTTATAAGCTTTCAAAACCGCCTACCTGAAATTTAAAAATGTTTCAATCACGTGAATTTGAACGAATATAAAATATAAACTATAGAACGAATATAATTGAAACATTGCACATTGATTAAACATATAATAAATAGTTGAAAACAAAAAAAAATTCATAAAAAATGTTGATGGAAAATAATTTATAAGCTCTCAAAACCGCCTACTTGAAACATAAAAACGCTTTAAATACGTAAATTTGAACAACTATAATTACATAAGTAATAATTAATAAGAAATAATTATTAATTATTAATTAATAATTATAATGAATAATAATAATTACTAATTACTAATTAATTAGCAATATAATTATTTATTATATTACTAATCAACTAAATAATTATTATATATGTGATAATTAATAAGTAATAAGTAATAATTATTAATTAATAATTATAATGAATAATAATAATAATTAATATTTATATTAATAATTAATAATTAATAATTACTAATTACTAATTACTAATTAATTAGTTATAATTATTAATTATATTTCTAATTAAATATAAAATAATTATATATGTAATAATTAATAAGTAATAAGTAGTAATTATTAATTAATAATTATAATGAATAATAATAATTAATATTTATATTACTAATTAACTAATTAATAATTACTAATTACTAATTATTAATTAATTAGTTATAATTATTAATTATATTACTAATTAACTAAATAATTATTAGATATCTAATAAGTAATAAGTAATAATTATTAATTAATAATTATAATGAATAATAATAATAATAAATATTTATATTACTAATTAATAATTAACTAATTAATAATTAATAATTACTAATTACTAATTAATTAGTTATAATTATTTACTATATTAATTATTAACTATATAATTATTATATATCTAATAAGTAATAAGTAATAAGTAATAATTATAAATTAATAATTATAATGAATAATAATATTACTAATTAACTAATTAATTTTGACATAATTAATTATTAATAATTACTAATTAGTTATTATAGTGAATAATTATAATTACTAATTATATTACTAATTAACTAATTTACTATTATCTAATTAAGAATTATATTACTAATCAACTAAATAATTATTATATAATTAATAGTTATATTAATAATTAACTAAATAGTTATTATATAAGTAATAAGTAATAATTAATAATTATAATGAATAATTATAATTAATATTTATATTACTAATTAACTAATTAATTATTATATAATTAATAGTTACGTACTTGAAACATTTTTAAGTTTCAAATAGGTGGTTTTGAAAGATTATAAATTATTTATCATCAACAATTTTGATGAAATTCTTTTTGTTTTTAACTATTTATTATATGTTTAATCAATGTTTTAGGTTTCATTTATATTGGTCTTATATTTTATGTTTTATGGTCTTTGATAGTAATGTATTTGAAACATTTTTAAGTTTCAAGTTGGTGGTTTTGGAAGATTATAAATTATTTATCATCAACAATTTTGATGAAATTCTTTTTGTTTTCAACTATTTCTTATATTTTTAATTAATAATTATTACTTATTACTTATTACTTATTAGATATATAATAATTATTTAGTTAATTAGTAATATAATTAGTAATTATAACTAATTAATTAGTAATTAGTAATTATTAATTATTAATTAGTTAATTAGTAATATAAATATTAATTATTATTATTCATTATAATTATTAATTAATAATTATTACTTATTAATTTTTAATTATTACATATATAATTATTTTATATTTAATTAGTAATATAATTAATAATTATAACTAATTAATTAGTAGTTAGTAGTTAGTAATTATTAATTATTAATTATTAATTATTAATTATTAATTATTAATTAGTAATATAGATATCAATTATTATTATTATTCATTATAATTATTAATTAATAATTATTAATTATTACTTATTAATTATCACATATATAATAATTATTTAGTTAATTGGTAATATAATTATTAATTATATTGCTAATTAATTGGTAATTAGTAATTTTTAATTTTTAATTATTTAATTTGTAATATAAATATTAATTATTATTATTCATTATAATTAATAATTAATAATTATTTCTTATTACTTATTAATTATTACTTATGTAATTATAGTCGTTCAAATTTACGTATTTGAAGCGTTTTTAAGTTTCAAGTAGGCGGTTTTGAGAGCTTATAAATTATTTTCAATCAACATTTTTTATGAAATTCATTTTTTTCAACTATTTCTTATATGTTTAATCAATGTGTAAAGTTTCATTTATATTCGTTCTATAGTTTATATTTTATAGTCGTTCAAATTCACGTGATTGAAACATTTTTAAATTTCAAGTAAGCGGTTTTGAAAGCTCATAAATTACATTTCATTGACATTTTTTTAGAAATTCCTTTTGTTTTCAACTATTTCATATATCTTTAATCAATCTTTAAAGTTTCAATTATATTCATTTTATATTTTATATTTTATAGTCTTTGAAATTCACGTACTTGAACCATTTTTAAATTTCAAGTAGGCGGTTTTGAAAGCTTATAAATTATTTTTCATCATCAATTTTAAGGAAATTATTTTTTTTTCAATAATTTATTATATGTTTAATCAATATTTAAAATTTTCATTTATATTGGTCTTATAGTTTATATTTTATTGTCTTTCAAAGACATGCACTTGAAACAGAATCCCACATTGCAAATACAGAATGTACTGCGCAGGAAAGGGAGAACTTGAATCCCACATCGAAAATGAAGAATGATTTCCAAGACAAGACATCTTATAAAAGGGAGGTCCGGGTGAGGGTTTCTGTCAGAATCCAGACTGCTGTAATGGCAGTACCGCTGGATATTTAGTGGAATAAAAATTCTGCTGAAAATTTTCGTTTTGTTTATATATATATATATATATATAAACAAAACAAAACAAAAAATAAAAATAAAAAATTAAAAAAAAAATTAGGTGAAAGGCGGCATCGCGCATGCCGCCTTTCGCGTAAAGGCCAAAGGCGGCATCCGTGATGCTGCCATTGAGGGGCATTTTGAAAAATATTTTTAACCTGACCGTTTTTTTTTAAATATTTTTTTCAAATAACGTATTTAAAAAAAACTCTCCAAAGGATCTCTACAAGAGAGGCCTTTAGGGAATCCTTCTCATGTTAATTGATAGAGAAGATTACACTACCTTCATGAAATACATATAGGTTGGGACTTATAGAAAACATCAATAAACATCCAAGATCTCAAAATAGATTCAAAGGCTTTGCTACTATTGGTCCACCATGATGCAGGATTTTGCCATATCCACCACGATGTTCCATTCCTTCCATGTTCATACAAATTTATTCCACCATTCCCAAAAGTTACTTCACACAGCCAAGTACTCCTAACCATTTTCCATATTGGGAATATACATCATGGGACCATATCCTCCTACCACAGACAGACAATTCAAATATATTCTCATAGAAACAGACTTATTTTCGAAGTGGGAAGAAGTTATACCCCTCAAACGGGTTGGAGAAAGAAGCATTATCAGCTTTGTGAAATACGACATCATCGCCAGATTTTGTGTCCTTCATGCAATAAAAATGGATAAAGGAACCAATTTATTCTTTGTTGATTTGTACTAGCTATATCAGGAGTATGGCATCAAAGATAGTCATTTATCCCACTACCATGTAGTGGCCAATGGGAAAATGGAGGCCTCGAATAAGAAATTATGAAACATTATCCAGAAGATGGTCGAAAAAGACAAGAAATCATGGTTGTACAAGCTCCTCTATGCTTTATGGGCTTACCAGACAATGACTCACATCGCCACTCAAGCAACCCCATATTCATTAATATATGGGATGGAGGTGGTTATACCCATTGAAGTTCAACTACCATCACTCCGTATTAACCTATATGATCAACTATATATAGATGAAAAATTCTAGAACCGATTCGATGAGTTCTAGCGGCTAGAAGAGAAAATATTTCATACCTTACACCATTTGAAGGTTTAACAGAATCAGGTCACATGAGCCTTCAAAAAAGGATTGAAATCGATCATACCATGAAGGAGATATAGTGTTGGTCCTTATAAATCTGATGATACATGGAATGAAACCTCTGAAATTGGATCCAAAATGGGAAGGACCATATGTCATTCACAATTTCTACTCCAACAGAGCATATGCCTTAATTTCAATGGACATATATCTCACTCATCTCCCACCAATTCAAGGTTCCTAAAGAAATACATTTTTGTAATTATACCCTAATCATATTAGTTGAACAATGCCAAAATTAATATGACCACAATTGTCGTAGATTCATGATGTTAAAATGCATAACACCATAATCATCTTAGCTTTGCGATGATAAAATGCATATCACCACAATCTTCGTTGTTGTATGAAGTTAAAATGCATAGTACTACAATCATCTTAGCTACATGACGTTAAAATGTATAGAACCACAATCATCTTAGCTGCATGACATTAAAATGCATAGCACCATAGTCTTCTTTGTTGCACAAAGTTAAAATGAATAGCACCATAATTATCTTACCTTCACGATTTTAAAATGAATAGCACCACAATTGTCTTAGCTTCACAGTGTTAAAATTAATAACACTACAATATTCTTATCTACATGATGTTAAACTGCGTGGCCAAATTTTCCTACCCACATGTAATTAAATGATACATAGGTTATTGTGTTCTGAATAGTTATTTATTGGGAATGAGTCAAATTTTTCAAGGAAAAGATAAAAATTCCCCCTTCCAATATATGGGTTAGACTGTCACATGGAGTGTATCTTGGAACTACATGTGGAATTATTCCCATTTGTTAATGGGATACATAGTGATGCATAGATTCTACATCCTATTCTAACAACCATCCAAATCCAACAATTCCCCTTTCCCTGCATGAAGGTTAGACTTGTGTAGTTGAATCCATGAAAAGTCCTAACTGTACAATGTTAAACTACAAGGAACCATAAGAACAACGTATGACTTGATTTCTATAATAAAAGGATATGTAGAGACACATGAATGCTTAGTCTTGTTCCATCAACTATGTGATACAAATGCTTCTCTTATCTGTGAACAGGTCAAACTCAAACAGAGAGTGTTCAACAACCTAGATGTGGCTGATTCCTACCTCGCAGGATACGTAGTGATGCCTGTATTCTTCATCATGGTCCAGCCACCATTAAAAAAAATGACCCTCCCTCTACATGGGTCAGAATAGTACAGAGAACTTGTTGTTAAAACTACAAAGACTATGATTCCATACTAACTAGGATATGTAGGAATCCTCCTTGAGGTTCAAGCCCAACACTTCACCCACCTCATCATTTTCACATCCGTTTACTCTCGTCCTTACCATATGATGTTAAACTACATGGGATGCCAGAACTATGTGTGTATTTATTCCTACCTTTTCATGATATATAATGATTCCCAAATCCCATATCCTGGTCCATCCACCATAAAAAAATGCATCCTCCTATGTAGAGGTCAAACTTGCGCAGGGAAATTCATGAGTCCAAACCACATGTCATAAAACAGTGTGGCCAAATAATTCCTAACCACGTGACATGAAACTCTATGGTATATCAAGAATTATGTGTCTCTTAATTATCAGTATGACGGGATACATAGTGACACTCGGATTGGAAATCCCTTGTCCAGTCATGAAAAATGAAACCAAAATACCCCCAATATGATACATGTGAAATGAAAATAGATTCTGTAGATTCCAAATCTAGATTCTTACATCTAGAAAGTATCAAAAGATTATCTCCTCCACCAAAAAATGAATCATATCATTGTAGAAGATCTCATTCCTCATAACTAATCTCTGTCTGGATATTTCTCACCTACCTAGATATTCCCATTTCATCCATCAAAATCCATGCCACGGGAAATATTGAATCACCATAATCACCCATGGCTATAGAAAATAGACAGCTAGTGTCCTTAAAAAACTATTTTTTGACTTTGAAAACAATTAACCAATGGCTCTACATACATTTCCCTCAAAAATGACCTTTCAACCAAAGGAAAATTCATCCTCAGGAGAGGATTTTCATATTTCTTTATGCCCATTGGATCATAATCCTATCATCATCCCTCCCGATTCAATGGCTCCCAAAATCATGGTTTACACTTTCTTCCCTCACTCACATTTGGGAAATACGATGGATATAATGGCCCAATTAGCCCATATTTACGCATGATTCCTTTGATATTTCATCCCTGGAACATGAAAATAAACTATTATATCAATGGAATTTCCACAAGTCATAAAAATTAATAGACCCACAATAGATATCTCATTCACGTCGAGCCACCCATGTCCTCACTAAATGTTGTTAAACTGCATGTCCCAATAATTCTACCTTCCTTGATCCTACCATCCCTAGGTGGTGGAGTGAAATTCTTTCCGCCCCTTGTTTTTCACATCATGAATAGCTCACGTGGGCTTAGGAAATTCGGAAGGGGGATTCCCCACATAGAAATGGAAAATCAATCCACAATGACTGATCGGGAAAAACAAATTTAAAAGGAATATTAGAGTTTTCTCCTCCATATAGGTAAACCTATAGTCCAAAATGTATGAAATTAAACTGAAAGGTACCCCAAATATAGCTCAATTTCATTATTCCATGTTCATAGGGCAAACATATATAGGGAGCCTAATTTTGGGACACCCAAGTCTTCATAATTGAGCCTCGCACTTGAAAGGGAATCAAACTACCCCACCCTACAGGCATTCTATATCCATGTTGGAGAGTTCCCAACTCTATGGATGATCATGACCCGAATATTTCTAAAATATCCATAAACTCCTTTTCCTTCTATCAAACTCCACACCTCGAGAAATTTTGGATCTTCAAAAACCACCTCGGCCATCGGATATGTGACGCGAACACCATTGTTTGACTATGCGCACAATGCCCTAGTCGATCTGCATATGTTGCCCACAAACGGTCCTACCAACCAAAGGAATGTTTTTCCCTAGGAGGGTATTTTCCTATTTCTATACACTCAATAACATCCAAGACTCATATCATCTATCCCGATCCAAGATTCCTTGAATCCAAAACATACACTTTCCTTCCAAAACACTTCTTAAACATGTTGGATCACCATGGCCCGACCATATTCAGGTTAATCATGGATTCTAATTCAATGTTATAATCACATGACATTAAAAATGCATGATTCTCGACAATAAATGTTCATTATTGGGCCCCTAAATTCCATATAATTTCCTCCCCCATGATCCTATGCATGAGAAGAACCCGCATAGGAATATTGAATGTGGTCCCACTTTAGTGGTAACCCCGTGTGAAAAAAATGGTTCACCACTCATAGGCATGAACCAGATCTGCATATGGATGAACCTTAAAATAACTATGTCCGGCTTGATTCCTATCATCATAGTATGCATAATGACATTAGAATATCATATTTGAGGTCCATAAATGAGACATAATTATCTCATACCTACCTGCATAAGAGTCATACTAGTGTAAGGAAGAAACTCACATGGATAGGATAAAAATGCCTTCCCTAATTCATGGTATTCTCAGTAAAATTCAACCTAAAATTTCCCTTTTCATTTTCACGCACCCCACAACACACATCATACTATGTTTCCAGAAAGGTATGAATCCCAATAACCATCCATGGACATCAGAAATGGGTAGCTAGTGTCCTGCGAGCACCTTTGTTTGACTATACACACAAGTCCCTGGAGGCTCTACATATAAATGGACCAAAAATGGCCTATCAACCGAAGGAATATTCGTCCTTAGTAGAGAATTTTCCTACCTCTGTACTCCCTTAGGGAATTTACATCTCACCTCATTCCTCAGTTTCGGAACGCCCCCCCCCCCAGACTAGAATTTACATTCTCTTTCCCACCCTCCTGCCAAAAGGTGATAGAACATTGTTGGTCAGACTGTCGTGGAAAAGGAAAATTGTTTACCCCCTCTATTTAGATTATACAAAAAGGAATTGGACCATATGTCTTAAAAGTACTAGTTTTACTATGTTAAACTACACCATGAATTAGTACTCCTTTTCATAATTCAAATTCGCCTGGGAGAGTTTTCTTGACCAAAACCAATGAAAATGACCCCATAATTTCCGACATCGTTCCCTCAATAGGTCACCTATTATGGTCTTCAACAACGAAAAAAACACAAATTTCCATAATATTTCATGGCCATAATAATTGGTACGCCAGAATCTTAAGGACACCTTTGTTTAGCTATACACACAATTCCCAGGAAACTCTGCACAAAATTCCCAAAAAATAGCCTGTTAACTAAATGAAAATTCAGCTATAAGAGAGGATTTGCCTACTTCTATAAGCCCATGGATTCCATGTCCTATGTCATATCCGGATCTCTACAAAAAAATAGGTCACGGTCAAAAAAATCCATTATCTGTGTCTAAAAGATATCAGGACATTCTTGGTTAACGAGTAAAAAATTGGGTCCATCTCCCTACAAATCATAGCCCAAACTATTCAACCTAAAAAAATTTGTCTTCATCAAATCTAGAAAACCTAAAACATCAGTAATAATATTTTGGTTTTCAAGACTATAAAATTCCCATGAAAGAGAAAATGCCTTCCAGGATGAAAAACCCTTAAATTTTATCGTGGAAAAAAGTTGAGTGTCACCTCGCTAAACCTATGTCACATATGGTTTAAGAAAAAATGTTGACCAAAAAAAATAAAGAGACCCAAATTTTGTTAGGTTGAAAACCTGCAAAAGGAACCTTAATTAAAATTCAAGTTATACTCATTAATTCTACACCATAATGGGCTTAGGAAAAATTAGGATAATAACAGAGAAGACAAAAATTTTATACGACTTCCCCTAAAACCATATAAATAGTTGAACTATGATCATTGATCCAATTAGCTCGGGAAAAAATAGAGCATGATTTGATTATTTTTGTTGTACTCGATTGTAATTCAAATCGGTATCTGATTGAGATTATGGTTTAAAATACAGAAATCAAAAATTATGGATGTTGTAGGGAGAAAATGAAGGAGAAACATTGGAGAGAAAAACATCATCATTCAATCATATGAATATGTGGAGGAAATCCACAACTTGAAGCCACTCCATTATGTTCGATTAAAAGGAAACAATGGAAGAAAATAAATAAAAGGATTATAATGAAGCATGATTAGCTCTTTCCAATAAATCAATAATTATATGATAGGGGCCATCAGGAGCTTGTTCAAAATATGTCCTTTGGGAAGCTTTCGATTCAACTATTGGATGCACTTGTTTCATAATGGACTTAATATCTTTCCCCTTCTTCTTAATAGATTCAAAATTGGTAGTGGTTGATTCAATTTTTTCCTTCATCTTGGCTACACAAGCCTCGCACTCCCACATATCTTCTATTTTGGTGACAACTTGAACATGGATATTTATCTCCTTGTATACTAA
This sequence comes from Viscum album, assembly GCA_963277665.1. Classification (NCBI taxonomy): domain Eukaryota; kingdom Viridiplantae; phylum Streptophyta; class Magnoliopsida; order Santalales; family Viscaceae; genus Viscum; species Viscum album. Next base: position 2,132,493,874 of record OY728120.1, read on the forward strand.
CTGATACATTTCTTCAGTAAGATCCTGAAAGGTCTTTGTTTGGTGGTGCGAAGCGTTAAAATGAGCAAGGCTATCATCATGAGCAGCTAGATTCTATTGAACTATGACAATCTATTTCATGGGTTAGTGAAGATGTCGGTAGTTGAAGCTGCCAGAACCTGGGTCCGTAAATAGCCATTGGAGGGTTTCCTCCTTGTTAGAAAACTCTGGTAGAGGAATCTTAACTACAGTAGTACAGATTCAAATCCACTCACATCTCCACATGGATTGGTGTCTCCTGATTATATTGGAAACTTGACTCTATTCTGTTGACATAATAGGTATGTGGTCAGGGAATGACACCACATAACATGGATCCACCCTAGGATGGGTAACCCAAATAGGGGAGCCTTCCCGCTATATAGGTGATGAGGTATCTAGAACCCGACTCAGCGGTTCGACCAGAGCTTTAGGGGTATTCAATGATGTTCCACTCAGACCAACTTCAGTAGGACCACGAAATGTATAAGTAGAAGGTACATGGTCTGAATATCTATCCATAAGGATAGGCTGAGTAGATGAAGCATCCTCTTGAAAAATGCGGTGACAAAAAAAGAGCCTTCAGGCAATAGGAATGGAGGGAGATAGCGCAACTGGAACATGTAAAATGGCACTAGAAGTATTCAACATTCTTTGAACCCATTGAACTGGCATGGCAAATATATTTTTAGTATGTCACACTACCCACTGTTGGGCATACTCCAATGATATGTAAGTATAAGAAACTTTGGGATGAATAAATATATGCACACCAGATTCCTGCCGCATCATAATCAACCATAGCTGATGAAGGATTTTCATGTGTGATTACCCATTAACCAGGGTAACCGGGATGAGTGAAACTTTCTGCAGACATCCAAACATCCTGGAAAACCATTATGGAAAATTAGGTTTGTACACAGTCATCTAGTATATATGAACAGTTAATATTCTGTATCGAAGTTCCATGTTGTATGAATGTGCTTCCGAATAACCCTACCCATCATCTTTTATTATTCCATAAGGAATGGGGTGAGGTTTAAAAGAAAACTGAGAAACAACAGTCATCAATTCAACCACTCCATCAATATTCAGATATCAAGGGAGAATAGAGGCAATGCTAAGAAGGGTTGGGTAGAAGTTATAATGAGGAACCATTGTGGTATGGAGATACTCATAATAGGGGAAATTCTCTTCCATGCATCCATACAAAAATTGAAACATGCCACACAGATGATGTGGTGGCTTCCCTTATTGTATATGCCCCAATAGTTCATAGATTTCCGAAAGGGTGGGGATGGCTAGGTTGATGGGTTGTACCTCTGCCAATGTGGCTTCCATCATTAAAGTGTAGGCTTAGAGACCGATTTATACATCAGGAGAGGGGAAGAGCCATCCACTCAGGAACATAGCAATGAAAACTACTAGTCTAAGATATGGAGAGACATCTGTTAGGACCTTATAGCCCCATGTGGTGTAGTGACCCACCTCAAGTGTAGTACAGTATGAGAAGCAAATTTTTGGGGACTATTGAGTTGGATGATTTCGGTTGTAGTGGACTTTTGGTCTTGGCCCTCTCACCTACAAGAGTGATCCTATATAGTCTTAAAATGAAATCATTGAGTAGGCATAACGAGGATTACTAGTTATTCCATCTTAAAGGACTAGAAAATCTCAACCCATATAGATATAGTAGTTCAGCATACTCCCATGTATTGTTAGTTGGAAGAAACTCATCATACATATCACCAAGGATGGGAATTTCCCTAACTTGTTAGACATCCCAAAAACTAACCCCCACTTCACCATGGAAAAAAATGAAAGTTGTTGGTTATTGAATACCAATTGATGAGAAACTCAGGAAGAATTTAACATGGTGACTAGATATAAAACTAGGATACCCATACTATTTGATGCAGACTAATCTGTTTTAAATGATTAGGGAATTCTAGGTAGTTTTGCTGCACCCAGAAAGATCAGGTCCACTCATTAGAAAATAACCGTCATGATTAGAGATTCCATTTAGAACTCCACCCACTCTTGGGATTTATTCGTGACCATTTAAAAATAGTTGGTTAGTTCTGAACGACTGACTCAGAAGATATAATATGGCAGCTTGGGTTGCTTTGTATCCACGTGGAGCCATTCAAGACAAATATGTCATCTGGGATCGAAGCAGTCATGACCTCCCCCATGAAATGAATATGCATCTGGTCATACACTAATTGCATCTAAAGAAGTATAGTGAAGTCACTTTGGTCAACCGTCGGCAAAGGAACATCGTCTTGGTGGCTGATGTTGTAATGTGAAAATAGGACATACAGTGGATAAGCCATAATCTCTGGAGAGAGGAGATATTTGAGGATACCCTATTGAGGAATGATGTAAGAGTGAAGTTTTTATTCATAATTCTCAACCATATCCACCCTCTTCCTAGTTTCATCCACTAAGGTAAGTGGATGATCCATATCCTTTATATACAGAAGACCGTACAAAATTTCGGTTGAATAAAATCAATGGGAGAAAGGCCAAAAATTAGAAAAGGACTAAAAGAAGTCCCCTAAATGAATCAGTCTGCATACTGAACCCTGGAGAAGGTTCATGGGAGGAATTCCCTGCCAACTTGTATTTCAAAAAATCCCCCGCGAAGCGCTGGCCCACAAAGTATTGGCCAGTGAACTAAACATTTCATGGATTGGGCGAGCCACACACTACTCCTTGTTACACAGTTGTCTAAATTTTACAGTGCGAAGACATAAATATTATTTTCAAAATAAAAAGTCCAGTTTTCGGATTTAAAAATTAATTAGTTTTCATATTAAGAAAATCATGAATGGTTTTTGGTTATTGGGATGTAAACCACGGTTCATGGATGAAGGATTTCACAGAGTATCTTTGGTATGTGGAAGAAAGGAGAGCGGAGAGCAGTTTGTGGATCTCTTTTTGCCGAGAAGTCCGGTAAAAGAAAAATGACCCGGGTTCCCCTTTATATAGTTGTGTTTTACCTATGGGTCCCCCTTTCTACCACGAACTAGTAAAATTCAAAACCTATTTCTACATTAGAATAGCCCCTACTTTGGCCCAATCATAACCCATTCCAATGGGGGGAATTTGGAGGTCCCCAAAAATTTTTCCAAGGGAAAGTAAATACTCCCATAATATTGAAAAATTAAAGAAAATATATTAGAGAAAGGATTAAAAATAATTATTGAATAAGGAAAGTTGGAGATGTAAAATAGACCATCCACGTACTGAACCATGAAAATAGTACACAGAAGACATTGGTCGTGAAACAATAGTTTGCGACATCGCGTGAGATGCTGGCCCACAGAGCATTGTCCAACGAACTGATCAGTGTGAAAAACAAAGAAAATGATATTGTCATTGAGAAAATTGTCATTGGAGGAATCATGGTGGATAATTCTACCCCCATATACCTTCATCATGAACTATATCATTGGTGGAATCAAGGTAGAGGATTTTCCCCCTGCGAACCGCCCCTTTGAACCGCATAATTTTATAAATAGAGGCAAAGAGTTCCACCCCCGCATACCATCCTTACGAACTCAATAGTTCATGAATGAGGAAAATCCAGCAGCACCCCATGAACAAGACAAACTCATTTACCGGATGGGGTGGTAGTTTTCACAACCACAAACCACTACCCTATAGGCCTCGGTTGATTGATCCATATGTAGGTTGGGTGATCTCTCCATGGGATTCCCTAAAAGGTGTCATGAGATATATAGATCCAGCTTCCCCGACACACGATAAAAGGGCCCTGAGTGGAGATGCGAATAAAATAGATACCAGACTCAAGAGGATTGGTTGGACTTATGAAATAGATTTTTGAAGAGATCAATCGATGAGGTTCGAACCTCTTCTAATGAATTTTTATAGGTATAAACACACCTCATATCAAAAAAAGAGGAAAATGTAATTTAATTGTCATACCATGAACCTAATTAAAGAACTGTGAACCATATCCCTATGGAAGATGAACCTCTGATGAATCAAATGATCAACTCCCCTTCTTCACCCTAGAACTATGTGAAGAACATGGTTACATGGATGGAACCCTACACCACGTAGCACCTCGATACATAGATAGAACTCTGAATCTTGTAGAATCATGTTGCACAGATAGAAAATGGTCCCATTTTGAAATAAAAACTTACACGGACCGTAGAATGGTCCACATACCATCATGGTACATAGATGGTTCCTCCACCCATAAAGCAACATTCTACGTCAGTAGGCCCCCATCCCGTATGAAGAAACGGTACATGGAATAGCGTACCCTCAGATGTTCCACTCTTAGGGTTTGATCATATACTTCCATTTCAGCCACCTTGTCCACAGTCCCTCCTAAAACCAATCCAAAAGCATTAAGACAAAGCCTTTTCCAAATCCACTGATCCCTAATGGTAAAACCACCAGGCCCATTAGTGCGCCCTTTTGTGTTTACATACATATGGTAAGATAAGTCATGTTGGTAATCCCAAAAATGGTGCGGACCACATGAATGTACATAAGATTACCTTCCCATGGTAACTTGGGGCCCAACCTTGGGATACTAATGTGAACATTACCATTTTAGGGATGAATTGTAATCAGTGGATTTATCATTCAATGAGAGATAGTGACAAGTCAAATGGATCACACATTATTTTTCTTTTGATGATGGGTGATGCTTATCCCCTTTCCCATAAATCATTTCATGTAACTCCTCCTGAGGTAAGTCCCTAACCTTTCCATGGGAGGTGGCACTCTTGCTCCTCTTAGGCTCGGCCTGGGACACGTATGAATTGATCATCAGACATGGATATACAAGATATCAACATGGGATGGGAAATTGGCACATTCAAATCCACTCTCCCTCTCTCTACCTTTGGGATCTAGTATAATCTATCAACAAATAGTGGGGAAGTTAGTTATGAAAATCCACTACCTCCTCTCGTTTCTCATACTGATCATGACTCATGTAGGCTTAATGGATGGTGGTGATCATGACGTCCGTATAACCCTAAAACATGGGACTCCTCTATGGTATAATCCCCAACTTAAATAAAATACAAGAACTAAGATTCATGTCCCAAACATGATACATAAGACTCATATCTAATGGACAAAACTAAAGGGGAATCCTTTTCAATGGTTAATCCCCAATAATATCCCCACCAAAAGGGTCTCTTCTATGGTATAAGACCCAACTTAAATGAATTGTGAGAACTCTGATTCCTTCCCTAAAAATGATATGTAGGATGCATATCTAAATGTTTGAGATCAAAGGGGATCCAATTTAGAGGATAAGCCCAAATCATGCCCCCCAAAATAGGTCCTTCTCTATGGTATAAGACACAACTTAAACGAAACTATGATGTACTTTATTCCCAACTAAATGGGATACATAGGAAGACTCCATAAGGTAAAAACTCGACACCCAAATCACCCTAGTGTTCTCTGGGTCATATCCTCAGTAGGGTCATATCCACCTGGGAGACCATGCCTCTTCTGAGCATCTTGGGCCACTTCAGTGTAATTCCCACATGAAATATTGACTATACGTTTTCCTTTAATATGTCATATCCACATGACGTCAAAATGCATTGATGAGTGTTCATCATATGACCTTAAAAGGTGATGTGTCTAGTTAAGAAGTACCGAACTACGTGGGTTCTGATTCCTCTCTTGAGGATATGTAGGAATCTAATCTAATGGGTTCTGTCTCGACCGAGATACAACTTATTCCCCCTAGATGATGATAAACTCTAGAGTGCCACTTCACATGGATTAAACTAGCATTGTATTAGTAATTCCTAATCCAGGTATATCCATGATTGATTTTTCAACCCATGGGTAATCTAAGGAAATATTCTTGGGAATGAATCAAGGATTCACGAACATATGAAAATTTATTAAATCTACAAAAGAGTTCTGGAAGAGGAAATAGTCCCCCCCCCCCGAAGGGTGTGATGAGCTCGACCTCCCATCCTTTAGACCAATGGAGCCCTTATGTGTCATTGGCCAAATATTCATCCAACAAGGGCCTTCCTTTGGAATTTAGGACCATAAATCATGGATAGAAGGGTCATTGGGTGTTTCTTGCTCCGCAAATAAACCCGTTAGAGACCATCCACGGAAATCATACCTGACGTGGGTCGATTTCCCAAAACACATAGCCCCTAATAATCACCTTCCATGACCAGTCAACTGTGGAACCTCCTTTGGAAAATAAAATATGATATACTATCCAATCTCAGTGCAACCATCTCGCCCATCAAAAAGGTACATGATGCACCTTGGGCCAAAACAATGGTAAACCCAAAGTGAAACCGTTCATAAAAATAGACATTTGGTTACTATCCATCAGGCCATTTTTTCCCTGGTACGATTCAAATTGAGAAGAAACACAAATAGTGAATCCTACATAAAAACCTTCGTAATAATGGACAATTGGTTACTATCAATCAAGAAAGTTTTTTTCCCTTGTACAACTCAAATTGAGAATAAAAATTATCCCTTGAGGTGTAATTTCCTCTTGAAAAAATAATTTTTTCCCCACCAAATTAATCATCCTTCATCCAATTTATTTTCCTATTATATTTTCTTTTATAATTTTAATTTTTATTAAACATCATCTTTCAGTGAAATTTCATCAAATGCCTTTCAAGTTAGGTTATTTCCTATTCACTATCTACGTCACAAACACTTTTATAGGTTATCTCATACTTATTAACCCTTTATATTTTGATTAAGATTATTTAGGGGAAATATATTTCTTTGGTTAAATATCATCATCATTAACTATGATTTTCTCCTCATACTTCATCAAATTTCCAATTAATCCCTTCCCTGGAATCTTATTAACATCATATGACTCTAAAATATAGACAAAAATGAAACTTCATCAGTCAGGTAGACATCTCAAGATTGGGGACACTTTGGATTTATCTTCCATGGTCTTTATATGTGCGAGAATAGTGTTGAATTTTTTTAAAAACTGAGATATATTTTTTGAAACATATTTGTCAGGATATATCTTGAATGTGTCATATTTGATTGTATATATATTTAAAAACATATCTTTAATATTATATATTCCTTAATGGGATATAGAAAGAGTATCCCAAATCTAATAAGTAGTATTTTTAAAAGAAATTATATTGAATTCATCTTCCCATAATGCAAAGTGTAAATCATTCATATCTTTGAAGTTACAATCATAAGATTCTTTAGTAACATCACTCAAATATTTTATATGAGTTTTTGGTTTTTTCATATTTATCGGAAATCATTCTCTAGATGTTTAAACCCATTATCACAAGATTTATTTTCATTTTTATTTTCTATTGAGAGTAATTTTGACTGTTAAATAAGATAGGTCTATTTACATTAGTTCCTTATAATTTTTAGGTGTACATTGTAATAGAAGACTTGAAATGAAAATGGAAATATAATTATCAAGACATTATCGAGGTCAAAAAAATGAAAAGTGGATAGAAAATAGTCTCAGATACCTAATATTAGTCCCGGTAGAGTTCTCAAGAGGGAGGTGAATTGGGAATTAAATCAAATTTTTTTTTTCAAAAAAAAATTAAACCAATATACCCCAATTTAGAAACCAACATAGTTAATTAATATATATGGTACATAGAGTTTAATAATTTTATATAGTTTCTCAAACACATTATTACAACCCATTTAAGAAAATCAAAATCACTCTAAATTTTGAAAAAAAATAATCTCAACAAACACAATATATATATCACAAAAAAATGTAAACTATCGTATTATAATTTCCCAAAAAAAATTTACACATATATTTAAAGGTATAATTAAAAATTATAGTATTGAATGAAAATATATTTTAGATATTATAAGAAAAAAAATCAAACAACATTTTTTTAAACTAAGTGGTGTCGTTCCATTCTAGAACATAGTCCCCTGTACTTGAAAATAACCCACTAAAAATTATTTTTATTTAATAAATAAATTGATTCACAATCTGGATCAGATTTTATATGAAATAACAACACACAAGAAAGTACATGTAACAATATGCCTCTTCCATTATTATTCATGGGAAAATATATATATAATAAATAAATAAGGATAATTAGAGTAATTATATTTATAGTACATTATATTATCTCATTAAATATAAAGTAAACAAAAGTACTACTCAAATGCAATGAAAAACAGAGAGAGAAAACAGTAAAGATAGTGTTTGATGCAACTCAGTATAAAATAATCATTTTTTGATCAGTTATCCCTAAATATATCATTGAGATATAATTAAATTATCATATAATTATTTCTATTATATGTAGTAGTAAATTTCATATATAAATTGTGTCATAGAGTTGTAAGTAATAGAGTTTCCTTATATGTTTCATACACCCATTACACAAGAGGCTTCCTCAATTTTATACAAAACTACTCTACGATTATCCATTGAGAAATAATCATAATTAATTCCTTATACTGATTATCATTTATGATAGTAATAAATTCATTTAACTTTGTTAAATGATCAAAAATAGCTATTAGACATATATATAATAATTTTCTCTTGGATAGACATGAAATGAGAGGTTATCCACTCAGATGTGGGAGTGATCTCATGGAAGAATAATTGTATGGTGTCATTTAGGTTTGGAGGGAGTGAAATAGAAGATTGATCAAACAAGGAATAAATAACGATACTTCAAATTGGAGAATCCATGATTGCAATGACATATCTGATTCCTTCTTATGGATTATCTTTCCTTCACACCGATGATCTTTCCTTCTCACAGAAGATCTTCACATGGATTCTTGTGAATGGATGCATAGGCATGGAAGATCTGTCAGTAGGAATAATCAATATAACTTCTTCTAATGGTCTCTTCAACTATATGCATGGATGTTTGTCTATAATAATAGTTGGTCCATTGTAGAAGGATGTCCTTTACAGATGAATGGGACTTTATAGAAGATGTAATACTATTATGGAATATTTAAAACTCATATGGATAAAACATTTTCCTTAAAAGTAAGAATAAGAATCATATAGATTTATAAGTTTTTTCTCAAGAAACATGATTCTATAGTTAGATAAATTTCATAAATTTTCCAGAAATACACTTTTCTATAAAAAAAACATAGAATTCGTTAGTAATAAAATAATAATGATTTTGTGTCATTAAAACATTCAATTATTGGTCTAATTAAAAATAATGTTTAAATTATGGAAATATGTATACTTTTTATCGATTAATCACACATTTTATGAAATATAGGTATAAAGTATATGTTTTTAGCACCAGATTATAGAGTACAAGTCTGAGGAATCTCATATGGAATTAGAGAAGGGTTTAGTTATTTTTCAGGACCAGTTTAGTTATTTGGTAGATTAAGAATATAGAAAATTTGTAAAAAACCATAAGGAAAATTCTAGGAAAAACTTTTTCAAATTTTGGTTATGTATAGAGTGTCTTAAATACTAGAAATAAAATCCATGTATAAATACACAGAAGTGGAAACAAGCTCTTAAACAGATGCACTTAGGGGTAAAAAACTTGAAAAGGATGGTTAGGTATTAAATTGATCTTCACCTAGTGTGTGATAAAGAGTCCTAACTATACACCTCATTTAACACTCATAGGGGATATGTTTTGGGCTACTAAATTTCTCTTTATGAACCATTATAAGGGATTTAAATGAAATTTGAGTGTGTAATGTATAATTATCTAGGATAGAGAACCTATAAAATGAATATAAATATGGATATTCTATATTGAAACATAGATAATCATAAGATAGGTTATGCATTTCATTAATGTAGTACATTTTCTATGTTTGTAGTTTCCTTCCGTATATAAACTAATTTATGTATTCTCATAGCTCATCTTTCCATTATTTAATGTAATGGATGGAGTTTGAAGGAACAGATTTAATAATGGTTATGATATAAAATTAATAGATTTTTCCAATGAGAAACAAAATGATATGGGGATTAGAGTACATAATAATGTGACGATGCTCACAAAAATCTCCTAAACTATGAATAATAATCCAAATCATGTTGAGTTCCTAAACACACCAAAGAATGAGAAACTCGTTATTAGTTACTTTATGAAGAAACATATTCCCTCCATTTAAAGGTCTTCTAACCATTAATCACTGTGAAATAAATCAAAGAATAAAAAGGAAAATATATTTTTTTTAACTCAATTCTCTGACAATGAGAAATTCATTTTAGATATCTCTCGTTTGGAAGAAGATGCTAAACAATTGTGAACAGTAATTTATAATATAAAGAATAATGGAAAAAATTATTTAACCGGATGGGAGGAATTCAAGAAAATATTATTCAAAAAATATTATCCATAAACCCTTCACACAATGAAAGAGATATAATTCCTAATGTTAAACCAAAATGAGGATGAATCAGTGGGTACTTATGAAGAAAAACTCACGAGACATGTAATGTATACATATAGTTTTATTAATGAACATGAAATTGAGATCAAATGAATATTTAGTGTATTAAAACCAAGTCTTAGAAAAGAATTAGCTATAATAAACTTTTGTATCTATAATTAAATTATTCAATGATTGCTAAATGTTGAAATAGAAACTATAGACTTATGACAACCCATGTATTTTATACACTTCATTTCATGATTTATTACATAAATAGACACATAATATAATACCAAATGATCAAGACACCAAGTTTATTTTTGCAATTAGATACGTAGAATAATAACATGAAACATGGATAAAATAATATTTTTTAAAAACTCTATAATATACCATTAAATTCTATTTATCTTCTAAAACTACAAAAGATAACCCAGGGAAGTACATAAGAAAGGGGTGTGATATGAATCCTAGTAATGGGATAATAATAGAATAGCATGATGAATGAAATACATGTGATTCAAGATTAATATTAAGGTGACATAAATAGTGAGAGTCTTAAACATGAACATTACAAAATGATATAAGATGATAACATCATGGAAACATAGGAAAGTGGAAAAAATATATAACATGAAATAATAATCAAAAGTTAGGGCTAACTGAAGAGATATCATAACATAGAGTACATAAGATAGTCATCTATGCACCATGCATGGTTTCTCATGAGATAAAAAATTAGCCAATGAATTTGAGAGTTATATAATTTTGGGACCACTCATCACATTCATAATATGTACATGCATTTGTGTTCCACATAGATCATACAAAATAATAATGTCTTTAATCACATTTAATCCAATTATTAATTATTCAAAACTACATAAATGAAAGTACCAAATAAATTATAGATAGTTACATCTAGTTTAATACCCTTGATTTGAAATGGGGATGTGTATTCACAACACAAAATATTTTCATGGAATGTCCCGTCATAATTTTGATAGCATAACATGTGTACGTAAAGGTTCATATAATGATTTAATGAGATTTAAAGGTGAAATTTAATTACTTTTCAATCATAAGGATAGTAAAGTGATCTGTAAAAATACATTAATAATTAATAATTGAAATCAAAAGGCCTAGTATTAAAAAAGTACTTCAATAAAAAATAAGTGGAATAAAATATCATACCTTGAGAGGGTGATTTTAAAACCATGAGGGGAGATTCTAAAGAGCTTGTAAAAACATTGGGAGGTATTTAGAGAGGAATATTAATTGTAAAATTAGGTTCAATGGGTGTTTAGTGATGATTAATGGGAGGTTGTATGGGTGTTTTTAGAAAACGATATGTGGATTATTTATTAATTTCTAAACATAGATTTTGTAGTCTATGTGATAAAATAATTAAAACAACAAACCATAACATGTTTTCCCCTAGTTTCTTCTTAATCAGAGTGATTTTAATTATTTTATTATGTTAAGAACTAAAATCCTTAAAATAATACCATTTATGTTGTGCAAGTGAGTTATATTCCTATAAAATAGATTTTAAAGGATTAAAATATATTATATGTTTTGGATTATTCAATATAAGTTTGTAAAATTAATCTAATAAATTCCAAAAAAAATATTTAAAATGAGAAAAAAATGGTATTTTATTCCATTTATAGTATTTATTACATAACTTGTGGGCTATTATGATGTCCTAATTCACACCACATATTTATACCATATTTAAATGTTACCCAAAAATTTGGCAGTATTGGAAAATTATGAAAAATTATCCATTAGATAATTTCAATGTTCTTTTTTCAAAAATAATATCTATTTTACCAAAAATAATTTTTTAAATATGGTAATTTATAATTTTGAATAAAAATCCCTTTTTAATGGAAAATACTAGTTTTTAAAATACAAACTTAATTCTAAACCTTATTATAAATAAATTAGATTTAATTATATTATATTATCATTTATATTTTAAAAAAAATATTTAAAAATAATATGACATGAAAATAAAATTTATTTAAATTTTTTCTAAATTTATCAAAATATTATTTTAATTGAAACTATATATTTCCCAAAAATTCCATTTTATTTTCTTCATATTAAAATCTAATTTTAATCAAACTCATTATTTAATCACATATATATATATATATGAATTAATAAAGAAAAAGGGGGAAATATAATCATCTTTTTATTAAAAATAAAATATAAAAAATCAAACTACTAGGGTCTAGATACATAATCCCTTATTACACTAGGGTATTCTCAAAGATTAATATGTGTGATAGTGGTAATTTGTTTGGGTGGTTTAGTGGAAATGATTTGGGTTGTGATCCATATAAGCTTGATCTTATCCCATAAATTGGTTTTCTCATGTTTTGGTTGTTGAATCCCAGCTTGGGTCTGGTAAAGGGAAAATCCTAGTGATGTCATATCCTATAGATACTTCGATAAATGGGATTTATATGTTACATTCTACTGGTTGAGGACACATCGTATTTTATATATGTTAGTTAAAATTTATCATAACCCTTGATATATATTTATATTAACTGTTAATATAGAATGACAATATTATCAGTGGTTATGAGCCTTAATTGACTGTTACACCTGGTAGAAAAATTATGATCATAATTTATAATGGTCCAAAATATAAAAAAGGGAAGTAATGCATGTATTTTCTATAAATAGATTTCCCAATAAGAAATTTATTTATTCAAAATGGAATTTAATTTATTAAATTTTTGTCCATTACAAGACTCTTATTATTCTTGAGACATGAAAATCAATATGGATTTTTATGGATGCGTAAATGAAAAATCACTTGGAGAAAACAAATTTTAATAACCTATATATGGAAAATTTGGTTGGAATCACTAAATAAATTTCTTGAATGTAACCAGGAAATGTTTCAAGTGTGGGAAATATGGACATCAATATTGTAATTATTGATCATGGGAAAAGTGTTCAATAAATTAAATGGAGTAAAATGAGGTTTCAACTATTTCTATGACTACACATTAAGGTTTTAAATGCATGGAGTTTGAGAATTACACAAATCAATGACACAACCTAAGGAATAATGAGGATATTATTAATTAGAAATATACTAAACTAATAAAATTTGGAAGAGGTTATAGAATCACCACCACTGAAGTGGGCCATGATAATGAAGTGGTTTAAGGAATACTTATCCTCTACTCAAGATTTTTGGATATATTATTAGATCCTATTTCATGGAACTCTAGTATATATATGAATTTTTCTAAGATAATTAAATCCCCACCCAAATGATTTAATTATCAAAAAAAATTTCTGTCATATGATTATTATATCCTAATATGAAGTTTATTAAAATTTGATTCATGTAAATCTTATTAATTCTTCCATTACATTGTTTTTTTTTTGTAATTTTCGAGATGGATTTTCTATCTTCACATGGAATCCATATTAATTACCAAAATTATTAAATCACATGTCATAATTCAGACCAACCTATTATCTTCAATTAGTGAAAGGATAACAATGAAATCTCTAGGAAAACAAATTCTATGAGTGATGATACCTAGTCATCAGGTATGTTTAGCTCAAATGATTGGAGAATAACTCACTATTAGGAATAATCCCATTACAATGAAAAAATATATGTTTCTTAAGTTTTTAAGGTAGACATATATTTGTAAATTATATCTTCACTAGTTTCTATCTTTTAGGTACCCTAATATTTTTTTCATTAGTAATTTTTAATTAAAATCTCAACGACATAGATTGTTTTTTGGGGGGGAGAATGTAACACCCCAATATTTTTGCACTAATATTACTTAAAATAAATGATTTTTTAAAATAGATTATTTCACATAGAACATCAAACCATGATGAAATTGTGATACTTTAAAATAAAAATTCTAAATTTGACAATTAAAATATAATATTTAAATTAGTTTGTATAATAATATGTAACCACATTAAGAAATATTTTTATAAAAAAATATCAATGGGTAATAAAATTATTCCTTATAAAGTTCATTTTTCTAAGCTTGTGAGGGAGGTAACATTACTAGAGTTTCCCCTAGACCAAGACAAATCTGAACTCCAACAATTATAGTTTGAGAAAAATGATTTCAGAGAGAATTTAATTATCATTTAAATATCCATGAGATCCATTCTTGTTGAACTACCACCCATGATTACCACTAGATCTAATATCCTCCTTTAATCTTATTTGGAGATATTCAGGGGTTATGTAATTATAATTTAAGATGATATAAATATTCAATTATTAATGTAAAAATATATTTATATATATCATATGTATTATAAAAATTTTAAATTTCAACTTTAAAGTAAAAAAGGTAATTTCATTTTAATACCATTGTACTGATGGAATTCAATTAGTATATCTAAACAACTAATAAGACCATTTAATCTTAAAACCCTATTTTACTAAAAAATTCAATTTTAATCACTATGTATTTTTATTTTAATAAACTAAATATATATGTTTAAAAGATGGTAAATTATATTATTAATCTGAATAATAGATTAACACTAATGTAATTAGTAATTTACAAGAAATGATAATAATAATATTTAATTCTAAAAAATAATTTTCCTAAAGAAACTGTTTTTCATTATATTTTTTTTTGACTTGAAATTTAATTTCTAAGATTTGTAATTTGAATTTCTAAAAAATTAACTTAATTTTTGGACTCATCATGAAAACATTATCTTAGTATGATTTTTTGGTAATTTTTATAAAATAGTTATTTTTATTTTAATAGTGAAGAAGTATATTTTCTACCAACAACATAGAATTTATAACTTTACAATGATATATTTATGACTTTTGAACTTATGAAACATTTTTCAAAATCAAAAATGTTATTAAGGATTAAAATGATTCATTTAGATATACTACATCAAATTTATTAGACCTATGTTTATATTTTTTTAACTCAAGTAATATTTTATTCCTACAAACACTATTTTTAGAATTTTATTTTAATTGAATATTCACAGGGTGGATTTTAGTATTGTATCTTTTTGGAAGAAACATAACTCTTATTTTTTTATTAATAATCCAATTAATGTTATAAAAATTAGTAACATTAATAATGTTATCCTAAATGTTATTTTAGGCTAGAACAAATTGTTTTTCTAAAAAAATGGTTTTATGTGTTATATTCACTAATATTAAAATTGATTTTCATCTACAATGCAATTTTTATTTGATATTTTTTTTTAATATTTTAAAAAATAATGTTAAAATTAGTTAATAAGAATAATTTTAATTTTAAACGCTAAAATAAATTACCAAGGATAAAAAATTAATGACCATGGTAAAAGTAAATTATGGTAATGGTTAAAAGTAAGGAGAAAAACATAAAATTACTCAAACATTATATAATAATATGCGGTGAATAGTTTTCTCAACAAAAATCATATAACACCTCTATTATTTTGAAATTTTGGACTCACATGCCTTTATTAGTGACTTTCCCTTTTACTTTGGACACACCAAGGTATATGTTTTTTAATTTGAGATTACATGTCCTTCTATCTCAACTAGTGTATAAATATTATTCTTCAATGTTCTATTTAATACTATATTTATCTCATTTTCATGTATCTCATTTTCTTGTGATCTAAACCTTGATGACATGTGGGTAAATTTTCCTCTTACTAAGCATTTGAGTTCACCCATTTCACATGTTTTCCTTTCCACATGTTATGAATATGAGTATTTTTGAAGAGATATCTAGAATGGGATATAGTATGGGGTGATTATATATAATTTCTCACAATAGGATCTTTATGTATATAATATCCAAATAAAATAAACATTTGGGTTCTTGGATTGTGTGATTATTGTGGTATGTAATGTTTAAATTATCGAATATGTAAGTTTGGATTGATTCATATGACTTGGTATCAAAGACAGTTGTAAAGTATGTGTTTGTAGAATCAGATTTAGGAGTGTAGGTCTAGGGTGTCTCACCCTTATATCCATAATTTCATTCCCCTTCCTCGGGGTCTACGATATCTCAATGTTATAATCCTATAAAAACACTATCCACCTCCACTAACGAAGATTTAAATCCCACTGAGAGAAAATATGTCTAAATATTTTATGATATTTGAAGACCAAAAAGCATTGATTGATGATATAATGTCACTAGGGAATCAGAGAAAACACCACCACTTCCAAATTTAGATCATAGGTCCCATATTTATTCTCATAGTGGCGTAACTACCAAGTCGTATATGTGATCACTACCCTCTATTGCATCAATATTTAACCTAAATAAGGATGATAATTTTCTTATATAACCTCAAACATGACTCCTTCCTTTAGAAACCAAATGATAATAATACTGATTAGTTTATCCTTTAGGTAGTCAAAAACTATCCAACACTATTAATTCCATAATAAGGCTTGGATCGTCCTAGTAAAAGTTGTTAAAGGGGGACCAATATAAGAGAAATATGACATGAAACCCCAATACTGGATACAAGACCAAGGAAAATATAAACGCATATGTTCTTCATGGGTGATTACTAAGAAACAACTAATTCAATATTCAACGTATCCATTGTTACACCTTGTTGAGACACCATGTGGATAATAAAATGAACCTCTCAAATCCAAAATATACAGTTAAAGAGCTTCCCATAAATTTTATTCTTTTGAAGAACTCCTACAATGGTTCATACACACTCAGCATGATCATCCTCTGACTAGGAGTTCATAATAATGTCTCCAATAAACACTAACTTGAGCTAATCCAATGAATCATGAAAAAAAGATTTCATGAGTCCTCTGAAAATAAATGGGGTGTTTCAAACACTAAACAATATAACCTTAATCTAAACGTTACCATAACAACACCTAGAAGCAGTCTTTGTGGTATCCTCCTCCTTCACCCCTATCTGATGATATCCAAACAAAATATTAATATTCAAAAAAATACTGGATCCCTTTAACTGATAAAAAATCATCAATCCTTGAGATAGGGTAACGGTTCTTGAACATCACCTAGTTCAACTATAGATACTCTATACACAACTGTATACTACCATATGCCTTCTTAGTGAATAACATCGGAGCACCCTAAGGTAACCCACTAGGATAGATAAATTCCTTGTTCATTAAATATTTAATCTAAATATTCATGTACAACAATTCATATAGTTTCATCTGATAAGGATTCATATATTTCAATGAGACACCAATATATAACTCTATAATTAACTTGATATTATATAGAGGGTTAGTATGACAACTTTTTCAAAGAAACCATTTATTAACTCCTCAAAAAAAACTCAAAAAAACTACTCCCTAAACCTTCAATGAGAATAATTTTACCCTCATTAGATGAGCAGATAAGGGATCCATATTCATATTCCCTATTTTCATGTTCCCACTCACAGAAAAACACTACATGTTAGCCTTAAACATTATAGAACATAAATATCATACGGAATAAATTGATAACCACAAACAAAGATTATAGCCAATAAATTCCATGAGTGACATTATATGGTTTTATATTCAATGAGAAGAAATCCATGAATGACTAATATGACCCAATCATCAGGCCACAACCTCGGTACTCATTAGGAAAACTATACTTCCTTTAAACTATTGTAGTCAACACTATGGGAATTGGAATCCTCTTCACTTTGAGTCCCAAGACACATGCGAAGTTGTGTGAAAAAAAATAATTTGAAGCTATAAAATAAATCTTATAAAAATACAAGGTATAATATAATTAAATGGTACCTGAGATGATCTTTGATCCATCTAGAGTAAGAAACTCCATGGAATGAAACTAGCCACATCTTAATCCTTTGCCTCAATGACCCTAATGATGTCCAAATCCATAACCATGGTCGACCCTATGTCCCTATGGGAATATAAAATCATATTTATATTCTCTAATTAATTCATATACCTTCTATCAAACAATATCTTCTTAACTTTGTTGGTGATAATTCCTCGAATGCATTTGTAGTAGATGTTAGACATGAAGATAATCACTTACACCATTATATCCACCAAGAATGGTTGAGAACATCAACTAATGGTGGCCATGACTTATATAAGAAAATAAAACTATAATGGATCTCTAAGTGTAAGAATGAAAACTAGTAGCTCTAGAGATGCATGATGAATAACATTGAGAATGACTCCTTACTGGTCAAACCCATGACTGCCCCAAAATTTGAGAGCCTTAATCCGCATATCTAATACGTATGAAGTTATTATGGCTCTCCATAAGAGATTATTTAGAACATACATGCATCCTCTTAATCATCTCTACCTTATATAGAACCTCAATGCATTTAGGAAATGTAAATAGGGTATCATGGTCCTGAATAGTGGGACAGAAGACTTCTTTACAACATTGACCTCTGGAATCCTCATCTAAGAAACTATCAACGGTATAATAGATAAGTTAAATTAACCAAATACAAATATCCCACAATGTAATTCTACCATATTTAAGATAAATCAACTCCTTCCACTTATTAGTCTTCGTCATCGAAGAACGAAAACTTTCATGGAACTTCTTCTTGAAATCATCTCGTGAGACAACTGACTCCTCACACTCCCTAATAGAAAAAAATCCACCACCAGTATACTAATCCCATCATATCGATGATATATAATGGAATTCAGTACTCTTTCCCAATATAAATGAAAAGAAAAATAAATATTTAACTCCTCAATATAGTGATCCATATTCTAATTAGTGATAAACCCCTCATGCTTTTTCAAGGACTACTATTAGAATTCCTGCAGTGTCTTCCTCAAATACCCATACTCATCTACATGGTTGACCCTCCTATGGTTAATCAATCCATCTTTCCCCAACCTTTCCAACCTGAAAAACACACTAAAAACACCAACCAACCATGTTTAAACATTTTACAAATAATCATAGTCCTAAAAATAATGAATCATAATCAGGATCATTTAATAAAATTCATTTCATTTTCATATAATCACCCTAATTCAAACAAATTAAATATTATAATTATGTGTGTACCTATCATTGTTGTCTAGCATATAATCAAAATCTTCTATCCTAGAATGTTCAATATGCTTAAGGTCGTTAAATCAGATCACAAGGATCCATAAACGAGTGTGTCCTTATTAGTCTCTCATACTATGTTACATGATAAGTTTGGTTATTTTGATTAACCTACCTAACCCATGTAGTAATAAATATTGTATAACTCCAATTTAAGTCCTAAGTATCATCCATGTCTTATATTATCATGACCATCCCTCATGAAGAACCACCCATGTGCATGTAATGAATATGAGAGTGACCCTCGAATCCCATCTCAAATAATCAAAGGGATTAAAACTAGAACCAATGGTATATAAAAAATATATGGGTGGAATTACCCACATAATCCTAGGAAAGTAGTAATTAATTCCAGTAAAAATCATATAAGATATAATAAACCCTATCCCAAATTTTTATCATTAAAAAATGTAGTTATAACTTTTCTATGATGACTATAATATGAGTCTCACAAAAATAATAGGTGTTGAATGGAATATGAAGGAGTATACATCTCAATATTGAAGACAAAACCAAGATATCCAAGTTCCATGTGATCTCTCAAATAAATAGAAGTTGATATCCTTCAAAAAATTCCAAATATGGTGAAATGGTGTCGAGAACCTCACAGTAGGAGTGTCCATTATTGGAGAAATGTTTTCCCTAGTCTTCAGTTTCATTTATAGAGTCTATATGAGCATATTTCATACATGTAAAACATGAAATGTAACTAAACCCCATATAATGTAGTTTAATTCATTTTTTAAGCTTCTATTTGATATATTTTGGAGCCAAATGGACACATGGATCAAAAGATACGGTCATTTGAACTTGGAATTTTATGAAGGAGTTTTTCAAGAGTACATATCTGAACCTAGCTCTATTCGTGACCAAATAGTCCATTCCTAGTATCACATACAGATCTGTACACTCCTAGACAATGTGAATCCAATTCTATATTCCCTTCCTTATGCACCCTACCTTTCACCCTATCGTGTGGACCCAGACCCATACATGGATTCCTAGAGCAGTTATAGGTGGTTACCTCCCATATTTGAGCATCTAGGATAGGTTCTTCCAATGAAAGGGTTTCCAAACATCGCATTTAAATAAGTAATTTACACCCTAATAACTTTATCACACATAATAGAAGACTATGTGCCTATGTTTTTCATAGACTCTCATTGGTGGTTTTTAAATCAACACCTAAGGGAATTTGACAGAAGATAAGGGAGAAATACAATAGATACTAGGATCCTTTTGAGTACAACCATTATTTGCCCTTAAAATCCCTCACTTGGTATAATCCTTTCAATGATCAGGTAATCCCTAAGTGGATTCACACCTTAGTCTTCCTAGAGAGGATTCACGCATAGTTTTTCCCAATGTAGAGTTGCAACTAGGTCTTCCTAAAGTGGAGTTCCACCTACGTCTTCTAAAAATGATTTTGTGACCATTTCTTCCTAAAGTGGAGTCATTCCAATGTATTCCCATTGTAGGATAACTCCCAGACTTCATGGAAATAACTAGGAACCCATTCAACTAGACCTCTAACATGGGGGCCCACTCACCTAAGCCACATACCTAGGTACCCACTCACACAAGTCACTCACCTATGTTCTACTTTTCCCATTCCACTTACCTAGGTACCCATATTAACAATTTCATTCCCTGTAATGGGGGATCTACCTCCACATGTTCCAATACCATAACATTTATTACTAGACCCATGAAAAATTAAGAGTCACACCATGAAATTTTGGAGTTTTTCGTATGGAATTTTTCTAATCTTACCTATAACCCCCACATTTTTTTGAGATACTCCTCACAGTGCTCAAATTCCTTGAGTCAAGATTCTCCTTTTGGTTTCCTCAAATGAATTGAGTCCAGATTCTATTTTTGGTTTCCAATAATTCCTTGAGTTGATATTATTTTCTTTGTTTCCTTGAATTCCATGATTCAAGATCCTCCTCTTGGTTTTCCAAAATGAATTAATTTGAGATTCACATTTTGGGGTCCTAAAATCCATTACGACAAAATTATCTTCATTATTTCCTCAAACACCCTAAGTCGAGATCCTCCTCTTGGATCCCAAAATTCCTTGAGTTTAGATTTCCATCTTGGTTTACTTAAATGAATTAGGTATAGATTCACCTCTCAGTTTACTGAAACACCTTATGTTAATATTCACCTCTTGGTTTCCTTAAATTCCTTGAGTTTATCTCCTCCTATAAATTTTTCAAAATACCCTCACCTGGGTCATTGGTCAGAGTAAAATAGAAAAGGGATTCCCATGGGTAAATCTATCTCCAACCTATTACTTGGTACCTTTCACATAATAGTCCATTTATCTTAACATTAAATTTATTGAAATTGGTCATGGATACATGATATTAAAAGGAACTACTATGTTCATTATCACATGACCTTAAAAGGTAGACCATGTCTTGTTAAAAAGGAAAAAACTATGTGGGTACTGATTCCATTCATATGGATTTATATGAATCCCCTTTAACATGAAAAATACCAACTCCACAACACCTCCCCCATCCTTCAATAGGATCCTAAAACCTCTTTATATGGAGATAAATTCAAGAGTTCCACCCTATATGGATTTAAACTATTGAGTTTAAAAATACTTGGATAAAAAGAATGAAATTATAATTACCATGTACAGTTTCATCTTAAATTCATGTTGTTAGTTATTAATGTAACAGGATTTGTTACCGAGAAGGATTTTATAAACATGAATTAGATCATTTAGATATTAACAAGATATGAAATAGGACCCCTCATGGGATGATCCAACATCCCATCTTCTCTTCCAATAAAAGGTTCCATAGTCACCTGCCAAGGTGATTGAGAGGTTTACTACATTTGGAATGTAGGAAAGTCATGTAATACCTGAAACAACCAAAACAATCCTACTGAAAAATAAAAAACATCTGAAATAAAATGATGAACCCAATGAAAATTACTTAACTAAAGAATATAGTTAATTGAACATGAATTATTATTCTAATACTATAATAATGGGTGTCTTGTAATTATCTATGAATTTAAATGGAATTTTTTATGAACATAACATGTGGATCTAGGCTCCCCATCCATCCTATGGGAAATCGTATAGTGATGAGGGATTCCATGAACCTCTGGGTAATGACAACAGAATTAAATATCATTATTATTGTTATAGGTCCCCCATCTCTGAGGCACCAATATATGTTATCACTACCCGACAATTATTATGATAGATTGTGAATTAAATAGTGTAGGAGTACCTCTATGAAGGGATAAATTCAACTTTAGGGATATATCATGTCGGTCTAGATGGGTTGTGGATATAATAGATAACACCACATAGATAGACCAGTATGGGGCATGTGGCCCCCTTATCAACATCCAAACACATTGAAAGTCTCTCTAAAAATTAAACTAATGCATACCTTCCTTATCATTGGGAGGTGGAGGAGGATGTACACCATGTATATGAAACCATCCAGGGGGCACCTAGAAGGTATTATATTAATTGTTGTCATCATCACCAATGTGTGATCCAAATTCTATATGAAAATATTGAAAAAAATTTGTTGTCCCCAGTCATAAAGGATAAGAAACCTAGAAGTAAATGTCATCATGGGAAGCTAATCACTGAAACTCCAAAGCAGGTACATGACATGGTTTTTTCTAGAATACATTAGGCCTATTTAAATATCATAATATTTTTCTAGGGAAAATTCCAAATTAACATTAGAGAAAAGCCTTTGAAATTATTAAAACAAGAGTCAGTGACTACATCAAAAAATTTATCTCCAATTCAGGAGAGAGTTAACTCATAGGGAGGTACTTGCACTGATTTTTGACTGCATATTTCACTTCGTATAATATGGTCATGGGAACCCTAGAATGCCATATTTTTAGCATCAATATCCCAGGGGAAACCCTATCCCATAGGGATGGGAGAATTTTTACCACTATAGTCATCTCTTGTATCACCCATTGTGCTAGAATATTACCAAATTATAGATATAAATTATCTACTGAAATATGTATTTACTTGTATATATTTCACATTAGTAAATGTCATCACTATTGACCAAACTAATGTTGAAAACCATGATATTTTTAGATAACATGAACAAAGAGGAGGCATATCTAGAGTATGCCACTAATATAGACATACTTGAGGAAGGATTACATACCCTAAATCAAATGAAATACCATGATTTAGTATCCCCTTACAATATTTCTCTATAGACTACAAAACGGGGTAGTGATAAAGAAAAAGGATTGGTCATGGCTCTATCCACAGCCCTACCACCATCAGAATGTGGTGGGATCTTATCATTAGAATAGTATATCATATTAACCATCCCATTTAATTTCTTCACTGACTGATTATCAAGAGTTCATCTGTTGGGGAGAGTTCAGTCACTAGTCCAAGAAAATCATCCACGGTTAATTTAGGCGAGTCACTGAGAAATTTTTCAAATTGGTTAGACATACCATGTTCTGGTTCATATTCCAACTCAAGTGTTAGCTCAGGCTATATTATCCTAAAAATTACTAAACAGCCTTATTACTCATATGGATTCCAATGAAGTCCAGTGATAACTGGTATATCCAAAGTGAAAGTTGTGTCCTGAGTTTGTACAATTGACTCCCCATCCATAAAACTTGTAGAATCACAAAATCATAAAATTTAATGTAATGAGATATATCAAGTAGCATCTCACCCATTTTTTCTTCCTTGTGTTCCCCAAAGTTGGGATCCCAAAAAATAGGTATCCAAACTTATATTCTTCATGTAGGCCTTAGAATGTATAATATTTTTTTGGACGAATAACCTTTCAATTAGGTCAACTTAAAGCTAGGAATATTTTCATCTATAATTAATTAACCAATTCATCTCTAATGTGAGGAAAAAACTATCCATGACCACTATAATTGCATGAAGTGATGTAATGATATATTAACATAATTCATTACAAGATATAAGGCTTTATCATATTCCCTGAAAATGAAGATTCCTTGGGAAAAAATACAAGATATATATTTAGAGAGCCTGCAGAATTAGTTTTCAATGACACTCATCCCCCTAAAGTACTCTGGTGGGTTTTGAGAGTTTTTTAATACAACACAACATCTAAAGGATTTCATTTGGATAAATTAAAAATCAGATCCGCAAGTACCACTTTCAAGGCTATAATGTTTTAGAAAATATAAAACAACATTTGTTACTATCAAGATAGTGACATCAAGATTTAAGAGATGTGACCTTGAAATATTGAATAATAAAATTTATTTCATCAATAATGATCAGTTATAGGGATATTTCATCAATTAATAATAGAATAACTAGATTATGTTTCAAAAAATCAAGAAACCAAATAAATTAATGTTTGAAAATAACATGAAATATTTCTGAAACCATCATATGTTGGGTCACATGATCCAAGAATTATTTTTCATCAAATATATATTTAAAAAGATGGTTGGAGAGGGTCAATTACCATTGGATAATCTTAATTATAATTTTATAAGTGTGTCGAACATTCTATATGAAGAAGTAGAAGAATAGAAAATTCATCATATGGGAATACATGAAATATTGATGGCTTGATGATTCAAAAGATAATGAATCATATGCATTTCAACATGAAGGAATGACTGAATCAACCAACTATGACCCCAATTACTTCTATAACATTGACTATCACATTTTATTCTTATCATCCTCGAAAGATCCAATACAATTGAAACATGTGATATAGTGATAAATATGGAAGAACCACCATCCCACCAATTGAGATCATATTAACATCCCACCAAGTGAGACCATGAAACCATCCCACCAATTGAGGGCATATAAACCTTCCCACCAAATGAGACCATGGAACCATCCCACCAAATGAGATCGTAGTTTTATGAATATCACTAATTCACCTATATTAATGTTATATGGTTGATTAACGTGCAATGACGAAGTAGGGATTTATTAAACATGAGCCACTATTTCCATGTACATAGTATCATCCAAGGAAGAGAGAATAGTTGAACCACCTACCTCCAAAAAGGTGATCCCACCCATTCTAATGATTGAAAATGTGATATTAAAAATACAATGGCTAGTGATGAGTTATCTA
The DNA here is from genome assembly GCA_963277665.1 of Viscum album. Classification (NCBI taxonomy): domain Eukaryota; kingdom Viridiplantae; phylum Streptophyta; class Magnoliopsida; order Santalales; family Viscaceae; genus Viscum; species Viscum album. The sequence continues at coordinate 2,132,519,537 of OY728120.1, forward strand.
AATAAAACATTTCTCATACTATAGTTTGTGAAGAATAATGATATTATCAATGTCAAAAAAGATCTAGTCACTAGGGTGTTAACATAGAATTCCATCATCGACCACCCATCATTCTATTGGGGAAAAGAAAGGGTTTTATTACATATTCTACTAATAATCTCCTTGAATCTTCAAGTCCATAAATTTTGAAGAATATATTTCTTGATTTTAGTGAAAAAATTAAAATCACTAAAAAATAATTACATAGTTTATCCAAGAAAAAAGTACCCATTATGATGATATTTGGTGAAAACCGTTATTTTCACCTATGAGGACCATGCAAGATCGTACCATAAAACGTAACTCCTATTGAGTGAATTTCAAGGGATTTCTTCCCCATGGTGAAATATAATCCTCTAACTACAATGTTACTCCTTGTAATAATGTTCCCTCAGCCAATGGTATAGGAGTACTTTCATATTATTCACCCACTCATAATGTCCATTCTAGAAATATTTCAACCATGATGACCTCCACATAATCCCTAAGATAATTAGAGTTCTATAGGATATGTTTGAAACATTAATGTTCCATTAATCTACAACATCAACATCTTACACTAAATTGATTGAGATAATGGCATCACTATTAAAATCTAAAATTCATCCATGTTGCCTTGTTAATCAAGACATATATGGAATTCATGGGAAATAATTTAGTCCAACCAGAAGACATAAGTAAAATAAGTTATATTTTCTCCAACCAGAACAATTTTCTAGGTATTTAACCTTTACATAAAATTATAATTTGATCGACCTCCCAATGATCAAGAGACCCAAGGAGAAAAATTAGAAGGAATATCCAAATTATTTCCCCTACCATAGATTATTTGGGAATACAATAAAGAGGTACTTCATATTTAAGGATTATCTTAAAAATAATATAGACGAGGAAATATTAGAGGAAGTAACATCATAATATATACTTAATATATGTGAGCACAAAGATCATAACACACATAGTGTACAAAAAATCAATTTTTCATATCTCTCATTGATAGATGAAACTATGTATTTTATTTCAGCTCTATGCAAGTTTCTATGTACATTATATGCAGATCAGAGAATAATATGCTTCAGTTTCTAGGAATAAATAGACCCAAAGAGGAATTAATGAAAGATAATCCCAATTATTTTCCCTTCCACCAAATTTTGGGACATACGATCAAAGAAAGTATTTTCTTTAAGTATTGGCTCTAGAGGAAGATAGGAAAGGGCATGATAGAGTTAGTGAATATCAACACACATGAAACAAACATGCTAGTCATTATCAATCAAAAAAATGACATAATTTCTAATGATTCCCTTGGAAATCATGAAGTCCTTGTCATATGAAATTAAATTTCATAACATAAAGTCTTTATTGCATGAATTCATATTTTAAAGAAAAAGTTCCTTGTCATAGTAATTTAAATTGAATGACATAAATTCTAGTCATAAGACACTAAAATGCATTAAAAAGTTTCTTACCACATAACCCTAAACTGTATTGTGCATCGTTCATCATGTATGACATTAAATTGCTTATAGTAGTCAATAAATTATGTACTTAAACAGTGTTCCCTCTACTTTGCATACACAATGTCAAAAAAACAATTTTGTGATGGTTGTTTGTATTTAACGGTAGTTAAAACCATTGTTAAATGGTTCAAAATATTTTTTAAAAATAACTATGAATTCTTGTGTTGGAGATTATTTCACAAATTTAAAAAAACCATTGAAAATCATTTCATAATATTTTTTAGTGTCAATATTCATATTTATATATTTATAATGGATATTTCTTAAAAAATATTTATGGGATGTTTTAAAAACCAAATTTTATTATTTTATGATAGAAGTTATTATTATTAATTTTTTAAAAAAATATTTATAATTATTGGGCATTTATTTATGGGCCAACCTAGCTTAGGCCCACCCAAACTCACTCATCGCACCCAGCAGAATTAAACTTATGTAGCTATATGGTACCACTCCTCTAAACCCTTAATGTGATGGATAAAGAGAGTTTAATATACTTATATTTATGCAAATAAATATATGTTAATACATACATAAATACATACATATAAATATATCTGTGTGTTTGTGTGTGGTAATTAATAATTTATAAAAATATACATATAAAAATATAATTAGATATAGATATATATAAATATACGTATATTAAAATTTATAAACATATGAATATATATATAAATAAATTTAATAAATGTATATAAATACATATATATAATGAAATAAGAATCCATATATATAATGATATATATATATATAAACATTTGAATATAGTAATATATATATATATGTATACTTACATAATATATATAAATATATAAAAATGTATATAAATATGTATAAATAGATATAAATATCTATAAATAAATTTATATAAATAGATATAAATACATACATATAAATAATTAAATATAATTGTATACGAATATATATATATATATACATAAACACAAATAAATAAACCTAAATATATATAGACACACACACAAACACCCATACTGTAACATCCCAGCCCATGTGACACTAAACTGGTGCCCTAATCCAGTTCACCACAAGACCTCAGAAGAACCTCCCAGTATTCTAGAGGCTACCGACTAGTATCGAGCATCAATTGATGAACATGGAGAGTCTATACCCTCTTTACTAGAGTATGTGACAATGAAAATCATAAATAATAATAATGAACAATTATTGTAACACCCCTAGATTTTATAAGTAAAATTCCTTTTAATTTCATTGATGTCTTGGGTTGTACGCTACACTAAGATTATCTTGCACTATACACACCACCATATTTTCTTTCAGTATATGAAACACTATACTAGGCTTGTGTTACACAAAATTCCAAGTTTGTTTGGTAGAATTCATTTCATGCAACACTGAGTATATATTTTATTCAATGTATAAAAGAATTAAGTTTTTATTGGGTTATATGAGATATCAAAGGACGATTTCACTACACCGAACATTGACTTGTCTTGCATTACACGCAAGAGCGACCTTCCTCGATAGCTTGGAGTTTCACTAAACAATGATATATTATTAAAATATTTTATAATCAAGACATTATGAATAGTATTAACCCAATTTTGAATTTTATATAAAATTAAAATTCAAGTTAGGTATTTTGTAGAACATGATGAAATAAAAAATTCAATTTCTCAGATAAAAGAAGTATTTTCCCAAAAAAATGATGTTTTTCCACCTTTTGATGGCGCACCTATTTTAAATATTCTTTTTAGCACTTTAATATATTCTATTTGAAAACAATAAACATCTTATTTAGAAGTGGGAAATAAAAATTTAACTTGGTCAAATATTGGTATTTTTCTAAGGAAATTCATATTTTGATGAATAGTGAAAAATACTGCATTTTAATTCAAAATTGCCTTTTATTCTCATTTATTTTTATAGATAGATTTTATTTTTAATTTTTTATAATGTTTAATTGGATTTTTTTATCATTTAATCTGATGTTGGTCATTGGAAGTAATTTCAAATTTAAATTGGACATAAACACATAACAGTCTTTTGATAAGTTTTTACTTCTTAAAAACTCGCTTTTCTGTTTTGACAATGGAAATTAATTTTAAATTAATTTATGCGAGTTTTTTATTTTGAATTATTGAATGTTGATTCCATATTTTTAATTAGTGGGTAAAAATTATGTTTATAGGTTACTTTTATTTTTTTGGTTATTATGAATAGTAACTACGATAATTTGTATTTACCACAGTTAAAGGTAAATCAGGTAAATTAGGCTAACTAAAAATATAATAAAGATAATAAAATTACCCTAACACTGGAAAAAAATTATTGGATTGATTAAATTTGAGAAATATAACCCATTAGTCATAATTTATTCATTTAATGGAATTTTTTCCATGAAATCAATGTATTTATAATTAAATCAAAAGAAGGTGACAATATGTCACTCTCATATATATTATAAGTATAACAATATTAATACATTGATAAACATGATTAAACATACAACATAAATATTCTATAGAAATATAATGAAATTATATAAATCATGTGAATTTATTTATATTTTTTAGAGATCAAATAATTACCATTAATGATGACACAATAGTGATGTAGAAATTATTTTATTGATAGAAATATCAAATAAATGGTTTTAAGAATATTAAAATGATTATCATATTAACTAATTAATGTGATAATGTAATTTTCTTGGTGAATATGACCTGTTAGGAGTGTGTTAAATATTTTAGTTATAATTTATCTTCTACGTGGACTTTATTTAAAGTCAAATAATTAAATAGTGTCAAAATTGAGCCTATTGATATTTTATAAAAATAACCTTTTATAAAATTATTTAAATACCAAAAAAATATTTAAAAATTACAAAGTGAACATTATATAATCTAAAATGTCATAAATTATCCAATTATTGACAATTGACAACACAGAAGTAAATATTTATAACCATTTAATATTAAGAATATTATTACACAAAATAGAAATCAATAGATTAAATAAGGATTAATCAAAATGGTAAGGTTTAAAATAAAAACAAACATGTCTAAATATTATTGGATGAGATTATATCTACCCATACTCATCTTACCTTATATTGAAATGAGTTTGATAGCATTATAAATAGAAAATTAATTTATAATAAATTAATATTTCAAGACTTTCCAAAGGTTCCCCTCCCCTCTATTATAAAAGGGCACATATCCTTCTCTTTTAATAACACCTCAAAATCACTTTGTATCAGCCAAAACCTTCCAAAACCTCCTCCCAACTACCCTAAATTCATCCTAGAGGCAACTCACTAGGAAGAAATCCATCTTCTGGAGACCGTTTGTGCATACCAATAGGAGATGCCCAAAAAGAGGTAATTGTTTATCACCTCTTTCGAAATTCTTTTCTTCTTCTACTTCCTCCTCTTTTATTGTTTCCATAATAAATTAATACCTCAAGTATATTATACATTCTGAGATGTTATTATAATTATTTAACTCTCTTATACCTCATTTTATGTATCCTACGAATAACAATATCACCATGTGTGCATACATACAACTTACCCTCTCCAGGTCATGGTGTAATTTGTTATTCAACAACACATAATATGGAAGGGTATAATGATGAGTATAATGCGTTAAAATAATTAATATAACGTGATAATTATTCTGTAAAATTCATATACCATCCAATTCCATACTATTTAACCATCAAGGGAATGATATCGTCGCTCGTGCGTACGTATGGCTTACCGTCTCCATGACGCGATGAGATTCATTCTCCACGTTTACCATTCAGGAATGATTATAAGGTATCTATAATAAATTACCATGTAATATTTGACATAGTAATTATACTATATTTATTTATATATATATCGTTTACTTTCTTCATATAAATTCGATAAGGAAACAAAAACAATGTTCATGCGAACGTACGACCTTCTGTCTCCATGAACAGTGTATTTGGTTTCATTTATCTATATATTATATATATTTCTATACTGAATATTAATGTTATATAAATTATTTATTACATTATATAAGTAATTAATTATTTATCTAACTAATAATATCAAGAATATCAATTTAAAACATGTACGATTAATAAAATGATTATTACCCAAAACGTTGTTTTAACTTAGAATTGATAAATAAATGGGTAATATAAAGACATAAGTGAATCATATATGATATCATCGATATTATTTTGCATATTTTACAAGTTAATAATATTTTTAAACCCACTATCAAGGAGTTTTGGACACATACAAAATAAATCGAACCTAGGGTAAGGGATAATTTTGTAATCTCATTATTATCTGAGAATGTTTATTCGTAAGTATTTACTATGGTACATTTCTCATTTAAGTCCATGTTTCCTAAATATATAATATTATTTCTATAAATATACTAATTTTTAAAGTTAATTTTACCCATTATTAAATTTTTATTCAATGTTATGGAAAGAATCATTCTTTCGTTTTCCATACGAGGTGCTTTTTGACTTTTCGGGCACGAGTTTGAGAAAAATATTTTTTAACTTATACAGAATGAATGAATTTTTACATCTTAAAAACACCTTATTTCCTTTAATATTCATCTACATGATTTAAATTTTATTTTCAAATAAATTATTTTCTAAAAAATGGCACGGTATTTTGAGAAAAGAAAACATTTTTGAAGAATAAAGGATATTTTCCTCATAAATTAAGTTCAAGTGTTTTATCAAAATTATTTTACATATAAGATGACATAGGGTTATTTTTCTATCCCTGTTATTAATTTGATTTTATTTTGTTTAGGATATAATTATTTTTATTAAATCCAATTATTTTATATGGATTAATATGAAATGATGTTTAAGAAACCCATTTTTTGAGTTATGCTAGGATGAATAATTATTGTTTTTTTACAGCACATGTAAGAATGATTCCATTTTTAGATGGTTGGGACCTATATCTCTCAATAATGAATTGGGTATATATTTATATCACATGAGATATTCATGAATAGAATGAAAAGTAAATCTAATTCAGTAATATAGGGCTGGAACGACAAGTAAATCTCGTTTAATAATATATAGATAAAACGTAAAATAAACTCAGTTCAGTAATGGAATTTGACCACTATGATGGTCTTGGAAACAATTCCTTGGATACTATGGAAATCATATTATGTTATTATTTATTTTGAAAAATTCCATGTTCTATTCCAATGATATTGTTTCATGGTTAATGCTCCTTTATGATATATGCCTTATGTACTATCAAGATTTATTTCATAACTCATTATTTTGATATTTAAACTTTCTGTTCATGTTTTTACATTTTTATGTTTATGTTTTGTTTTAAATTATCAATGTTTAACCTTACTAAGTATTTGATCTCACCCTTTTAATTCTTTATTTTCCCCATCATATAAAGAAAGGTTTGAGGTGGGAAAACAAAAGGGGAATTTCATTATGGGAGATGTTGATGACTTTCACCAAGAAAGAAGATTTTTTTCCATGATTCAAAGAGAAAAAACTAATACGGTCTTTGGGGTATATTTTTTCAATTGTATTAAGAATTCCCCAAAATAAATGTAATTTCCATGTACGTCAATCTTGGGTTGTCATAGATGGTATCAGAGTGAAGGCCTAGTATACCTTTGGAAACTAGGATGCGAAAACATTAATGAGATCCCTAGAGATATTTATAAGGTTATGTCTAGGGATTTTATAAGGATAAGTCAAGTATAGGTTACAATCCTAGAGTTTTTATGATAATCATGAATATCATAGTACTAAACCTAAGATATCATGGATTGAAATATTATAAGTAATTTACCTTACTTATGTGTTTTTAATCTCTAATATGTATTTCTCGCACTTTTATTTTGGGGCATAGTCAATAGCCAGAAATACATAGAACATGGTTAACCATTGAATGTTTTATATGTGGAAATTATGGGAATAATGAATATTAATTTCCTAAGTGGAAATATCATAAAGAGAATCATGACGATGGTGCGAGTATTGGTCATATTACTGGGGATAAAGATATTGTAAACAACATTCAAAAGGTATGAGACGTTCTTCTAGAATTGTTCACATTAAACCTAAGAATATTGAGGTTGAGAAACCTTAGAAAATGATTCACATTTTAGGAAAGACAAAGATGATGGATCCGGAGTAATGTTTTAATAATAAAGATGGATGATTGAGGTGTATATGTTTCGGATTTGAAATATTATGTTATATAAATCATGAAATATATAAGTTTTTTTAGTAAAATATTTTAGTTAAGGATTGTAAAGGATGTGTTGAAAAGTTCTATGTAGACAAAAAGTTTATTTAAGGGTAATGTGATATACTTGGAGAACACATGATTAAGGTAAAGATAACCCTTAATATGTCCCTTATGTTTAGATAATGATGTTTGGATAAAGATATGTTGGATTTGAAAAAGTAATTTGGATGATTTTAGTTTCCTGGGAACTAATTATGGAGTTATTTAGAAATGGGATATGATATCATGGATGAATTATACAAATATTTGGGACTTAATAAATATATCCAATAAAAATTGGAATAATGAAAAATGCATGTTTTCAATAATGACGTATGGTAATTACCATGACTCAATAGAATGAATGATAAAGTCATGAGAATGTTTGGAATGTGAAAAAAAAGATATATCTTATGATATATAGAGGATAAATGAAGGTATTCTCATGATTTTTATATAACTATTCTTGTAATTGGTTTTTTACTGTGATTTTGGACAGAATTATTTTGGATAAGACTAAAAGTTGGAAGGGATTAAGTTGGACATCAGATAGTATTTTTTAGCACTAAAACATTTTTTTAATATTATTTCTAGAATGTTATAATAGTATAGTTTTAGAAAAAGTACATCCTTCTGGAAGGGACACAAATCATTGCATCGGACAAGGTTGTGGGAGTCAAACCCACAACCGAAGTGCGACAAGCCTTTATCGTCTACCCCTATCCTATGAGAAGTCCTTGGTTAGTGTAAATTAGTTTTATTTTATCTAATCTGTATGATATATGAAGTATAAGTCCATTTTTGGATTAATATATGATTAATCTCTATATAGATGGACTTATGTATATTTGATAACTTCTTCCAACCTTTTTGTGATAAAGACATATGGAATAACCTATCATTTTATCACATGATTTGCTAACACTTCAAGAATGAAAAATTCAACTTCATTTCCTTAAATAATATATGAAGTCAAAATTGTTCAAGGCATGAACAATGGTGATATTGTACCAAAATAAAGTATTTATTCTCAGGCCAAATTCATCAACTATAGTGAAAGGATCTAGAAAACCAAAAATGTTATCTTAGTACCTTCTTATCCAATGAATCATATAGTCCCATAAATCATCACAGATTTATGGATTTCTAGTTTTTAACTTTCTCCAAACATTGTTCTCTATCACAATCTATAATAAATTCATGGTTAGATTTTTCTTCCACATCCATGTTACAATTCCCACTAATGTTATCCTATGTGGAAACCCAATGATGAGTTACATTGGGTAACCGTTATGTTTGTAACATTCATTTTAAAAATGATTTTTTAGTAATCCTTTTTATGATGTGGGTTTCTATGAAATAAACTTTCAAGTAGTAAAAATTTTATAACATTGATGAATTTTGAGGGAAAATTTCATTTTTAGGGGGGTATAATGTAACAGCCTGATATTTTAGGAGATAGATTATTTTTAATTTCTTTGATATCTTTTGTTATATACTACACCAAGATTATCATTCACTATACACAACCCCATATTTTCTTGCATTATATGCAACACTATTCATGGATTGTGTTACACCCAATTTTATGTTTATTTGATAGAATTCATTTCACGCAAAACTGAGTATAGATTATATTCAATGTATAAAAGAAAAATGTTTGTATTAGGTTTTATGCAACACCAAATGAATATTTCATTACACTCAATGATGAATTGGGTTTCATTACACACAAGAGAGACATTCTTTAATAGCTTTCAAGTATCACTAAAGAACGATATATTATTAAAATATTATATAAACAAGACCTTATAAATAGTATTAACCTGATTTTTATTTTTTATATAACATTAACATCCATCTTATGTATTTTATAGAACACGATATAAGAAAAAATTCAATTTTTTGGATAAAAGAATTATTTTTTTTAAAAATGCTGTTTTACGGCTTTTTGATGGCGCACCTATTTTAAATCTAGTTTTTAACACTTTTATATATTATATTTGACAAAATAAACATCTTATATGGAAGTGCGACATCAAAATTTAACTTGGTTGAAATTTTGGTATTCTTCTGATGAAATTCATATTTTGATGAATAGTAAAAAAATAAGGCTTTTTAATTCAAAACTGCTATTACCTATAATTTATTTATATAGTTATATTATATTTTTAATTAGTGTTAAAGTGTAATTGGATTATATTTTTATATTTTAATCCATTTTTCATTTTATGTAATTTCACATTTTAATTGGACATGAACACATAAAAATCTTTAATAAGTTTTTACTTCTTAAAACCCCACTTTTTGGTTTTGAAAATGGGAATTAATGTAACACCACAACCCTAGTTACCTAGATTTGGTTCATTGTTACATAACATTGGAATTATCACAAGTTATCAAATCCCAGAAGACCGATCTGTTTAGTAGCCTTGGATATACTAGATAAAACCATATGTTTTACATTACATTATAAAATTAAAAACATCAACAACATTGTCTCCATTGAACACATTCATATTCCTTATAATATTTCTGTAGGTCAGTTGTAATATACTTCTACGCATCCTAGGAAAAATAAAAATTAGAAATGGGTGATCTTAGGTGCTGAGTAATGATAACAATATAGCATAAACTTTCATAAATAAGAATAAACATTTAAGGCAATGTATAAGACTAACACACAAGCCTTTTAAACATAAAATTCAGTATAATATGTGAGAGATAAAAAAATAATTCAATTTACTTATTCACATGGATATTCTACTAGTCTAATAATCACATGTAATATCAATTACCAATTTCATAATGATGGAATGCATAATGCCAGACTTCATAACCACATAGTCAAGGCCTCCTGACAAGACTACAAATAAGATTTTGGGAAGGCCTTGGGCCAAGAAACTAGCTTGTCTAATGATACCTACCGATTCATAAAGGAGCTATAGCGTGCTCTACCCATCACTTACTAAGTCCAATGCATTCCTCATATGAAAAGGTTGAAACATAAAATAAACATTCCTATTAAAACTAGCATATGAAATGTTAATACTCTAACCGTAAACCATGAATGGTGTAAAAATAACACATCCACATTCAAACATATCACCAAACCTTCAATACAATTTAGATGATTTTATCATAGTAAATCAACTTCAAGGATGTGTAAAATCCATCAAAGGATGTTGACATAGATGAAATCAAAACTCTTTGAGAGAAATATCTCTTTCTATTTTCAAATCCTTTAATATTTATATAATTATAAAAATACAAATATTTTTAAAATATTCTTATAAGCTTGTAAGGGAATCTTCAAAGATGTTATAACGGTGGAAAATAGCTTCACTCTCCAAATAAGTTAAAAACATTCTTTCCTTGATTTTGTTGAAAAGGTTATAAAGGGCCTTGTTTGGAAAACGACAGAAATATTCCTTTATAAACATTCTATAAATAGTCAAAAGGGTATAAATGACTTTATCCCATAGTCTAGAAAATAGTAAAAATGTATTGAAATACATTTTTAAGAAACACGGATGTGGATTATAAAGAGGTCATATTAGATACTCACGTATAAACAAACTCGAATAATGAACAGATTGTACAAATAACCCTTGCCTTGTAATTTCCTTTTATAGAGGGTATTTTAACCACATTTATAATAGTTAAATAATTTTTATTACATTATACAAGAACCAAATACATATATATGATATCATATATGATCTTATAATATTTCATTGTTAATAATATTTCAGTAGTATCATCATTTTGGGTGTGAAGTGATTTGTTTTTTTATATGCTTGGTTACGTAATCCATTCTTTTTATTTATAGGATGTATATGATTCATATACAGAATTATACTATGTTCTTAAACATTATATTTAATCATAAAATGAAAATTATTCTTGAATGGTTATGATGGGGAATGAATTTCATCGCGTTCATTGGGACGGTAATTTGTACGTACGCACGAGCAACAATTCCATTCTATTGATAGTTAAATAGTATGTAATTGGATGTTATATCATATATAAAGAATCATTAAAATGTTATATTTATTATTTACATCAATTATACTCATTATTATACCCATCCAAATAATGATGTTTTTGAATAATAAACTACACCACGATGTGGAGACGGTAAGCCTTCCGTACACACGTTTGGTGACTTGTAATTCAAAGGATGGATAGGATAATGAATATGGTTGTACCATATTTATAATAACATAAAATTATGTATAAGGTACTGGATTTATTATTTTGGTATGAAAAAAAATAAAGAAGAAGTGGAAGAAGAAAAGAACATTGAAAGAGGTGGTGAAATTATTACCTCTTCTAAGGGATCCTTAGGATGTCTTTCTGATTAAATTATTGCTTCTAGGTCAAATTTAGGGTAGTTGGCAGGATATTTGAGTAGGTTTTGGCTGAGCCAAATGGCTTTGGAGGTGTGATTTTGAGAGAAGGGGATGTACCCTTTTATAAGAGAGGTGATAGTCACTTTAGGAAAACCTAGAAATATTATTTTATTATACAATCATATTCGGTTTATAATGGATCCAAAAGAATTTATTTCAAGGATAATGTGGGGATGGTTTGAAAACCTCTTAACCAATAGGTTTTATACAGGTTTAGGTCACCATATTAACCTTATCTTTTAGATTTAACTATTGGTTAATAGTTTAATATTTACCATGTATCCTTTTGTTTTTATATTATATGGTTAATAAACTTACTATAAAATTAAAAGAGAACCCCATGTGGTTTATTAATCACATTTCTATTATTATTTAACTTCTTTGGTCGAACCATTTATTTTTAGGACAATTATGTCATTTAATAATATTGTATTTGTTTTAAAAACTCATTTATGTCAATTTGGAAACTATTTTGTATTTGATTTTTTTTTAAGTCCTAAAAACATGATCACATAGAAAAAAAAATTTAATAAACCCTAACATGTCATATTAATCTATAAAATTTGTTTAATTCATCAAAAATCTCAATTTACATTTATTTGTATATTTATAATATCAATTATTTTAATCTTTCATTAATAAGGTTATTACTACATCATCATTGTGTCATAAATAAATTTTATTCTTTAACATCTAAAAATTATAAATAAAATACCAATATGTATTAAATCATTTTATCTTTCTATTTAATATTTATATTCAAAATTATTCTATGTGTATCCCTATATTAAAAAAATTATTTATGAAAATGTGAATTTATTACTTTTAACTCTTCTTTAAATAAAATAATAATAAATGTCCTAATCTAATCCAAGTGGACCAAAAGGATAATATTTTATTCCTAAGGTTGTTTTTGGTCGAAATACATATATCCAATAGAATTAGGACATGTGTAAAGGTAATAATAATAACATTTTTACCTTTAATTACCCTGTTTATTTTTAACCGTGGTAAATAAAAGTCAAATGACACTATTCAACAAAAATTATTTTCTTCTTATTGAATCACATTTTACTTACTGATATCAACTATGTCTCTTGGATTTTGTAAATTCAATTCACAGAAGCAGTAAAATTACGTTTTATGAAAATTTGCTAACGCCCCTAGAAGGTGGGTAAAAGACCGTAAACAGTTCAATAAAATTTTATATAACTAATTTTATTATAAAATGACTTCAATGAATTAAATTAAACTAATATATGTATTATTGATCTATTTTGAATTAAAATAAATTTAAATAAAATAAATAATTATTTAAATAAAAAGTCAGTTTTAAACAATAACTTAGTGTTTTTCACTATTCATCCAAAATTGTATGTTTTCAAAAAAATTCCAACAATTCACCCTAAGTTAATTTTGATATTCTGAATAAAAAAATGAAGTCCATTTTGAAATATAAAATTTATAAAATTTCGAAAATTGTGTGTTACTATTCATAACGGCTAGTTTGATTTGTCGTGGTGTGCTAGAACTCAAAGTTGCGTACAACGCAAGATATTGTATTATTTAAAAGGAAATGTATCATGGAAGCTTGGGGTGTTACAATTAATTTTAAATTAATTTCTTCAATTTCTTTTTTTTTGGATTATTAAAAATGGATTCCATATTTGGAATCAATGGGTAAAAATTATGTTAATAGGTTATTTTTATTATTATTTTAATATTATGAATAGTTACTGTGGTAATTTTATTAACCATAGTTAAAGTTAAATCTGATAAATTATGATAACTAAAAATATGATAAAGATAATAAAATTACCCTAAAAGCTTCCAAAATAATATTTGATGAATTAATGTCAACCAATATCACCTATGGGTCGGAATTTATTTGTTTAATGGACTTTTTCCATGAATGTGATGTAATTATAATTAAAACAAAATAAGGTGACAACATGTCACTCTCATATATCTTACAAGTATAATAAATTTAATATAGTGATAAAAATGATACACCTTCAAAAATAAATAGTCTCTTGAAATATAATGAACTTATTTACATCATGAGAATTTATTTATAATTTTAGGGATCAAATAATTACCATTAATGATGATGCAATAGTAATGTAAAAATTATTTTATTGATAGAAATATAAAATAAATGGTTTTAAAAATATTAAAATAAATATCATATGAATTAATTAATGTTCTCCAAAAACATTCTAGGTGAATATGACATGTTAGGAATGTATTAAATATTTTGGGATCTAATTTATCATCTGTGTGGATTATATTTAATGTGAAAAAAATGAATAGTGTCAAAATTGACTCTTGATATTTTATACAAATAACATATTATTAAAGTATTTAAAAATCACAAAAATATTTCAAAATTACAAAGTGAAAATCATATGATTGAAAATTTCATATATTATCCAATTATGTACAATTTATAACACATAATTAAATATTTATAACCATTTATTATTTAGAATATTATTATCGCAAATTAAATTATATAGATTAAATAAGGATAAACTAAAATGACAATATTTAAAATAAAATCAAAACAGCTCTAAATTTTATTTTTTGAGAGTATTTCGACCCATAATAACCTTATATTATAAATAAATGATTTTGGGATCATTATAAACTGAAAATAATATTTCAAGACTTTCCAAAGGTTTCCCTCCCCTCTCTTATAAAAGGGAATATATCCTTCTCATTTAATCACACCTCCAAAACCATTTTTATTGGCCAAAAACAGTCCAATTATCCTACCAACATCCCTCACTTAATCCTGGTGGCCTCTGTTTGGGCATAAAATCATCTTAGGGATTTCTTTTTATGAATACCAAAAAGAGATACCCGAAAAAGAGGTTATTATTTTATCACCTCTTTCAAAATTCTTTTCTTCTTCTACTTCCAATTATTATGTTTTTTCCATAATAAAATAATAAATCTGGTTTATAAAACATGATTATATGTTATTATAATTATTTTATGACCTTATACCTCATTTTATCCATCCTATGAATAACAATATCACACTGTGTGTGTACGTACGCCTTACCATCTCCACATCATGGTGTAATTTGTTATTCAACAATACTTGATATGGATTGGTATAATTATGAGTATTATGGATGTAAATAATGTAAATAATGTGATAATTATTATTTAAAATTCATATACCATCAAATTCTATACTATTTAACAATCAAGGGAATGATATTGTCGCTTGTGTGTATGTACACCTAACTGTCTCCATGACGCGATGAGATTAATTCTCCACGTTAACCATTCAAGAATGATTAAAGGTATCTATAATAAATATCCTTGAAAAATGGGACATAATAATTATATTGTATTATGTGTGTGTGTGTGTGTTTATATATATCATTTACTAGCTTCCATTCTATTCAATAAGGAAATGGAAACATAGTTCATGCGTACGTACGACCTACCATCTCTGTAAACAGTGTAATCCATTTCAATTATCTATCTATTATATATATTTATATACTGAATATTTATGATATATAAATCATGTTATAAATTATTGAAGTAATTAAATCATGATATATGACTAAGATGATGAATATCAGGTCAAAACATGTACGATAAATAAAACGATTATTACACAAAACGTTGATTTAACATAGAATTGATAGATAAATGTGTAACATAAAGTCATAATTAAATCATATATGGTATCATCGATATTATTCTGGTACATTGAAAAATTAATAATATTTTTAAACCCACTATACTGTATTTTTGGACACATACGGATGAAATCGGACCTAAGGTAAGGGATAATTTTGCAATCTCATTATTATCCAAGATTGTTTTTTTGTAAGTATTTACTGATATATTTTTATCATTCGCATCCACGTTTACTAAATATATAATATTATTTCTATTATTCTACTAATTTTTAAATTTAATTTTACCCATTTCTAAATTTTTATTAAATTTTATAGAAGGAATCTTTCTTTCGTTTTCAATACTAGGTGCTTTTTGAATTTTCTAGAAAATGTATGTGAAGAATGTTTTTTTAACTTATAAAAAATGAACGAATAGTTACATATTAGTAATTCCCTATTTTTATGAAGATTCCTCAATAATATTTAAATTTTATTTTCAATAAAATTCTTTTCTTTTAAAATTTCACTATGTTTTGTGAAAAGAAAGTGTTATTGAAGAAGAAATGATATTTTCTTCAGTAATTACATTCAAATGTTTTATCAAAATTATTTTCCCTATAATATGACATATGTATATGTTTAAATTCCTATTATTAAATTTATTTTATTATTTTTATGATGGAATTATTTTTTTGAAATCCAATTATTTTATTTGGATTATTATGGAATGATGTTTAAGAAACCCATTTTTTGGGTTATGCTATGATGAATTGTTTATGTTTTCTGGGACACATGTAAGAAGGATTTCATTATGAAATGGGTGGTACCTATATCTTCCTCCAATTAATTGGATAATGATTTACATCTCATGAGATAGATATGACTCAAATGTTAGGTAAATTCAATTCAATAATATAGGGCTGGAATGACATGTAAATCTGATTCAGTAATATATGGCAGGAATGGAAAGTAAACTCAGTTCAGTAATGGAAATTTTACACTATAATGGTCTTAGAAACAATGTCTTTTCTACTATGGAAATCAAATTATGTTCTTATTTTTTTCCCACATTTCATTTTTTATGCCAATTCTATTTTATCATGGTTAATGTTCCTTTATGATCTATGTC
Organism: Viscum album; assembly: GCA_963277665.1. Classification (NCBI taxonomy): domain Eukaryota; kingdom Viridiplantae; phylum Streptophyta; class Magnoliopsida; order Santalales; family Viscaceae; genus Viscum; species Viscum album. Next base: position 2,132,536,555 of record OY728120.1, read on the forward strand.
GTATGTACTTCCAAGATTTATTTCATGACTTAGGATTTTGATATTTAAACACTATGTTCATGTTTTTACATTCTTATGTTTATGGTTTGTTTTATGTTCCCAATGTTTACCCTTACTAAGCATTTGAGATCACCCTTTTTATGTTTTCTTTTCCTAGGATATAAAGAATGGTTTTAGGAAAGAAAACAAAAGGGGAAGATCTTTATGGGGGATGTTTAAGATCTTCCACCAAGATATAAGATTATGTTCTAAGATCCCAAACACACTAATCTAATATGGTCTATAGGTGTATGTTTTTTGTTATGTATTAAGTATTCCTCAAGAGAAATATAATTTCCATGTATGAAAATATTGGGTTGTTATAATAATGAACAATGAACAAACATAAAATATCACATAATCAAATACTCAACCATGGAAAATGCCCAAAAACTAGATATAGTAAATATTCCATGCATACTAGTGTCACATGTCAACAGAAGACTCAAACCAAAGTCATGCTGAAAATCCAAAAATTAGGTCCTAACATCAAGTCTGGTTCCCTCGTCCATGCTTCATCCTAATCCCAACTCATCCATCTAGAAATTGTAATTTTCTTTTATCATCACCTCCATCCATGAATTCTACTCTGCTATCATCAATGGCCCAATAAAGGTGTGAGTGAAACTTATTAGTAAGCCACCAACATTTTCTAAAGAAATATCTAGTTCTATGAAAATAACAATTTATGTAACAGTATGAAGAAAATACTAAATAGGAAAATAAATGAAACATGTTTCCCAATAATGGTTATTAATAATAAGGTTAAACACATATATCTAAAATATGAAATTTAGTTTCCATTTTAATTTAACTAGAACCAAAGATAGTTGAACCAATTACCAATTCCATATAAAATGATCAAACTTCCTAGATCGTTATTCCAGCACGCTAGCCAAGAATAAGAAGCATCATGTCCATCATATCAAGTTAACAATGATAATTTTAATTTCTAGAAATCCTATATCAAGGATGAGGAGTGATATTTCCAATATCCTTACCCTTAGTTTGGAACTATCATGTACATCCACTATAACCATTTCATCACTTCACAATTTTCACGGTCTATCATATATGGAATTTTCATCAAGGGTGAACCCATTAAAATATTCATTTATTCCCATGGTCTCATCAAATAATCCACTTTAGTCCAATTCCATACTTAACCATTGAATCAATTTTATCAACACTCAAATTTTCTCAAAATAATTTGTTAACATAAATGTTCCCCTTTTACCTAATTTCCATTAACTCTAATTTTCAATCACAACATATTTTATAAGGACCCGGCCTTAAAACATTACTTATTCATGAAATTTAGTCAACAATATACATTATTACACATTGAGGATCTTTTTGAGTTTATATTTTTAGAGAATTGGGATACCTTACATATGAAACATACCACATTCATACAAGATGATACTACAAAAAACAATTTCCATTTTTTCAAAATATAAAACATTGAAGCCTAAAAAATGATTTTGAAAAATATTAAAAAATTTAACATGGCTCGTTTCATTGCCTTATAGATCCTTATAACCTATGAAAATAATTTAAAAACATTATATGAGCACAAAAATATTAGTAGGGATATAAAAATAAGGAAAGTACACATTAGTCCATGAATACTTCTGACATGTGAACTCATTTTGAAAAGACATACTTGTCTCCCATATAAACTTACATTGTGAAACATGATATTTCCAAAAGTTCCACCAAAAAAATAAGAACATAAATATAAAAATAAAGGTATCTCAGGGAATTTATTAGGTAATTTTGTAACCCTCCCGGCTACCTTATAATTTTTAACCCTTGCCATTACATTACAATTTGTGTAACCATCATAGTTACACATGGATTAACCATACAGCCGACCTCCAACATACACATACCCAATGAATTGGATGGAGATATAGGTCCAACCAATTATCATAAATAATGTCCAAGATCCATAACATAATCATACATCAAGAATAATTGCATAAAAATGTGGCTTTTTAATTTTGTAAAATATAATTTTAAAATAGGATTATAAAAGAAAATCCCCTTAAAATATCATATAATTCATGTGAGAATGAATTGAGTGGAGAGAATATGTATTTAAATAGTAAATAAATATAAATCAACATAATATAAATATAATTCAACATGAAATCATTTTTAATAAAACACAAATAAAGAAGTCCAAAGTTAACACAAAGAATGGAAATCAGGTTAAGAATTCCCTTACCTCAGGTTTTTCTTACTTAAACTTGTTTAAACATCCTGTATAATGGTTAAAAAAGTGTTATTAATATCTTAAATAAACATATTCATATTTATAACATGTTATATGATCATTTTATAACATCATTTCCCCCTTTAATTGTAATTATTGTGTTCCTTCCATTATTTTGGGAGCGTTCTTTTTATGATTTCCATGATCAGTTCATGATGGATGTTCTTGCCGATTGGAAGTGAAACTCCAGAATTGGAATTTAAATATATTTAAATATTTATAGTACAATAAATTATACCATTTTTCATTTTGAAGTTTTATATAATGATTATTCATATGTTAAAACATTACTGATATTTTTTTGGTCATTTTGGCGATTCTTTGATTGTAATCAACTCATTTTTTTCATAAATTGATAACATGTGTATAAAAAATTACCGAACCTTATATAAGATGTAATACATAAATTACAGACCACTTCAACCATAAATGTAGTTTCATAACCATACTTGAAGGAATTAAATCAAATTGAAATAAGATCGTCCACAATCTCGGTTATTTGACACATCACGGACAATGTTTTTATTCCTTGAATAAATGGGAGAGGAGAAAAAGAATGATGATGAATTTTCCATGAACATGAGAAAATCCATAATATAAATGATTTATGGGTCTTTCAGGCCTCTTGGTTAAGAGGATATTAGGAAATAATATGAAAATAATGGAACTCAAAATAAAAGAATAGTTGAGAAATCCATTACAAAAATTCGACAGCCTAACGGCTATGCAACATGGTTTTATAAACCATTAAAAAGAGTGGGGAAAAGGGTAAACAATAATAAAATTAATAATAATACATAATAGAAAAATAATAATATGAAAATAAGAACCTGGTATGGACTATTTAATTCTATACCACATAAAAGAGAACTTGAATGGAAAAAAGAAAGATGTTGAGAATTTTCTTCCTTGTAGAGTAACTCCTAGAACATGATGTTTGGGACATTGGGAGCTTGAAGAAACCTTGGGAGGACTACTAGGGAGGTAAGGAGGCCATATATTTGTTTATGATGAATTTGGAATGAATTTAATGAAGGAATGTCTTGGTATTTAAAGCAAAAGTGAGGGATAATTTTAATAATTTCCAAAGGACACATCATTAGTGGTATTTGAAATACCATGGGCTTTACCATGGTATTTTAAATACCATGGGCTTTACCATGGTATTTTCCAATGTTATTAGCCACTTGGGATACCAAATAACTAATTTTATAGTACATAAGTCAAACCAGAATTATTAAATTATTATTACATCATTAACTATGTCATTAAACACACTGAAACTCAAAACTGTATTTTTACTATTCACCAAAAAATCAACTATTTTAGAAAAATCCCAAAAATTTACCCTTACCATATTTAGATGTGTAGAATTCAAAAATGAACTTCGTTTTATGAAAATAATTTTAAAAATATTATTATTTTAATTTTTTTAAAATCATACTTAATTCAAAAATTAAAAATTTTAATTCTATAACTGCTTTAATATAACATTGAGAAATTAACCAGGATTTCATTATCTTAAAACCTTATGAAAATAAAATAATAATACAATTTAATATTCATTACTATTATATTATTATTCATATTAATATTCATAAGGGTTTGTTACTATTCACTAAAAAAATAATTTGGTTTCATCATACTCCAATTAACTTACTAATCACAATTGTAGATGACCATTTTTCAATAATTCAAAACATAGAAGTAGTAAAGTTGTGTTTAATGGATATTTATAACTATCTAAATAAAAAAAGATTCATTTATTTCAATTTATTTTTAGAAAACCTTGGTGTGTTACATTCTCCCCACCTCTTGGAAATTGTGTCCTCGCGATTTTATTTACTTATTAAAATAGTGAAGGTAATTTTCCCTCGTAGAATTTTCAGACACCAAAGTTTCTTCTTCTACAATGTGGTTTTCCACAAAACCTTTACCTGGTGGATTACATTATTCCACAATACTTTTTCTCTTCGATCAATCATCTAAACATGTTTCTTTTCATGAGAAAGTTTCTCTTCTAACTGAACTCCTTCTGGGCTCAAAACATGAGTTGAATCTGGAAGATACTTTATGAACATCGAAACATTAAAAACATTGTGTAACTGAGAGAAACTCGGAGGCAAAGCTACTAGGTATGCCACTAGTCCATCTTTTCTAGGATTTCAAATGGACCGATGAACCATGGGCTTATCTTCCCTTTCACAAAAAATGCATCACACTTTTCCAAGAAGATATTTTAAGGAAAACATGGTCACCTACTTCAAATGAGAATTCTTTCTTTCTGTTGTCTATATAAATTTTCTATCTTCTATGATATTCCCTCACGTGTTGTTGGATCATCTTCACTTTATCATCTGTTTCTTCTAAAAATTTCATCCCCATCAACTTTCTTTCACTGACTTCATCCCCAAATGCTGGAGTCCAACACTACTTCCCATACAATGCCTCCAAAGGTGCCATCTGAATACGGAAATGAAAACTGTGATTATAAGAAAACTCAACTAATGAAATATGTTGATCCCAAATTCACTGGTAGTCCATCAAACAAGCTCAAATCATATCCTCCAAAGTCTTAATCGTTCATTCTAATTGCCCATCTGATTGAGGATGGAAATCTGTACTGAAATTTACTTCTGTTCCCAACGACTTTTGAAGGCCCTTCCAAAAGTTAGAAGTGAACCTAGGATCATGATCCGATATAATTGAAAGAGGAACTCCTTGTAACCTGAAAAACTCATTGATGTACAGTCGATAAATCTAGTTTAAAGACATTGTATCTCGAATAGAAAGAAAATGTGTATATTTGGTTAACCAGTCAACAATATCCCAGATCGCATTATTACCTCAAGATGTCTTTGGTAGTCCCACCAAGAAGTATATGGATATATTCTCCCATTTCCACTCTAGAACCAGAAAAGGATGAAGCGTCCCCTTCAGTAACTTCTACTCTACTTTAACATGTTGACAAGTCAAACATTTCATAGTAAATTCTGTAATATCCCTTTTAATTCTATCCCACCAGTAATACTCCCAAAGGTCTCTGTAGATCTTAATACTTCCAAGATGAACTGAAAATATAGAACAATGAGCTTCACACAAAAAAGCTTTCTTCACCTACGAATCCCAAGGCACACACAACATTTTTTCAAATCTTAAAACACAATCATTATCAAGGTTAAATTCTGGCAACTTACCCATTTTAACCAATTTTACCTTTTTCTATGGATCAAATTCTCCCTTTTGTGCTTACTTAATCCTGTCTAATAAGGATGATTGCCATGAAACCTAAAATAAAATCTTTGTATTCTATGCACCAACAACTTTTAGGCCAAAATTCATCAAACCATTAATCAAGGGATCACGTTCCAAATGTAACATGGTTAATGATGAATGATGTTTTCTAATCAAGGAATATGCCACTTTTTTTTCTTTTCCTAGATAATAATCGATCGTGAAATAATAATTCTTTATCAGTTCAATACATCTTCTCTTCCTCGTGTTTAATTCCTTCTGAGCGAATATATACTTCATACTTTTATGGTCAGTGTATATTTTACATTTGGATTCGTACAAATTATTCCTCCAAATTTTCAATGAAAAAACACAAATTCAAATTCCAAATCATGTGTGGGACAATTTAACTCAGGGGGTTTTAGTTGCCTTAAAGCATAAGAAATTATCTATTCATTCAACATCATAACACAACCAATTCATTTTAATGAAGCATCGTTGTAGATGAAAAACTCACCATTTTGGGAAGGCAAGGCCAAAACTAGAGTATTCACCAATCTATTATTCATTTTATTAAGGGAAACATTGTATTTTTCTTTCTAAACAAATTTAACCCATTTCTGTGTTAACTTAGTTAGTGTTCTATAAAACATAGAAATGTTTTTAACAAAATGTCAGTATTAACCTGCTAATCCAAGGAAACTAAGAATCTTTGTAACATTTGTAGGTCTTGGTCATTCATCAATGACTTTTTTTTTGGAAGAATCAACTGTTATTCCATCCTTATTTACAATTTTCCCAAGAAAAAGAAATATGTTGTTACCAAAAACCACAATTTATGAATTTTCCATACAGTATCTTTTCTTTTAAGGTTTTTAAAACAACACATAGATGTATTTCATGCTCTTCTTTACACATAGAAAATACCATAATTTCATAAATAAACACAACCAAAATCTTATCCAAGAACTCATGAAATATTCAATTCATAAGATCCATGAATACAATAATTTCATTAGGTAACCCAAACGGCATAACAACAAATTCATAATGCCTATATCTAGTATGAAAGGTTGTTTTTGGGATATCATCCTTCTTCACCTTCAGTTAATGGTATCCTAATCTCAAGTCAATCTAGGAAAAGTAATGATCTCCCTAGAGCTGATCAAACAAGTCATCGATGTGAGGAAAAGGATACATGATTTTAACAGTGATGTTATTCAAAGCTCTATAATAAACACAAAGTCTCGTGGAACCATATTTCTTTTTAAAAAACAAAACATAATCTCTCCATGGTGATGTGCTAGGATGAATGAAGTTGCTATCAAGAAAATACTGCCACTTATTTTTCAATTCATGAAGTTCTGTTTTAACCAAATGATTTAGGGATTTGAAATTGACTTAACATCAGAAACGAAGTAAATTGTGAAATCAACATCCCGATCAGGTATTAAACTAGGTAACTCGTCATAAAAAACATCAAGTTATTCATTTACCACTAGAACATCATTAATCGAAATAGTTCCCTTGTTTTCAATAATATGAGCAAGATAACTTTCATTTTCATCAATCAATAGTTTCTCAGCTTCATGATATGTTCTCAATTGTATGGGTTTTTTCTTGTATAAAAACAGAGACACTTTTTAATAAACAACTTCTTTAGATCTATAATCAATCTTAGCATGATAAACAGAAATCCAATCCATTCTGAAAATGACATCAAACATGACTGTGGGTAAAACAACAAGGTTTTCAGGAAAATACTTTCCACATAACATAATAGAAAGATTCTTATAATTCATTTTTTCTATAATATTTCCTCCTGGTGTTTTAACTACACGTTCCAGTCTCATTTATTGAGGTGATATTTCCAATTTACCAGAACATTTCTTAGAGATGAATGAATGAGTAGACCCTGTATTGAGGAAAATATTAGAAAAATATAATTAAACGAATAGATTACCAGATACCACTTTGTTGGATGGAACGACATCTACTGATGTAAGAACCCAGTTATTATTTTGAGGTACGGGTTTCTTCTTTTCCATTTTCCTTAAGTGTTTTTGAGAAAATGTGGAAAATGGGGAAAAATCCTAAATTTTGGAACTACATGCCATGTACTTTTCCACACGCCATGTACTTATGGCCGTGTGGAATGGGTACATGGGGTGTATAGCCATGTCGGCGACGAAGGGTCTTGGAACTGACTACACGCCGTGTAGTGGTCCTTTACACACTGTGTAGTCAGTCGGCAGACCAAAACATTAAGGCGATGGAGCAACCGCCAGCTGGGTGATAGTACACACCGTGTACTCAGAAGTACATTCTGTGTACTCATGTTGACGGATGAGCAGTTTGGTGGTGCCTCTAGAGGAACATTTAAATGATGAAAGTATGTGTTGTGTACTTGGAATTACACATCGTGTACTTTGTTTTTTTCTCTTAAATAGGCATTATCCTCCCCTTTTTACAGGGGAGGCTTAGAACTAGACGAGAGGAGTAGAAGGGGGAGGCCGAACCTTGGGAGATCTGCTTATCGAGCACCGGGAATCCGATCCCACATCTGTCGATCATGTTGGAACTGCGCAGGTAAGCCTTCCCTTCTCCTGGAGTAGTTCTTACCAATTCTTCTCCTAATGGAATTTATTTGGGTTTGAACGATTTATCTTTTACCTCAGATCTACATCATATTTGGGCGTTTTTGGGATTTAAGTTCTCATATAATGTTTGTTGGCGTTAAAGGTAGGTGGCTTGGTGTTTATTGTTCCAATTGTCGTGTGTTTTGTTCATTTTCGTGCCACGAACCCATGTTGGGGGTGTCGTGTGGCTGAGGCCGTAGCTATTTTAAATACGTAGATTTGAATAGGTGATTTAAATGTGATATTAAAATGCTCGTTGGGATCGTTGCTTGGATCCAGAACCACCCCGGGGGTGTCTTCCACTGTTTATCCATTTGGAAAGGATACCCGAGGGTATGCCTTTAAGGTAGTAATTGTAGAATTTCCTTGAGAGGAGTTTCTTATTTACTACTTGTTTACATGTTGGGCATGGCCCGGTTATATGTTTAGCTTGAGGGAATTGATGTGATTATCCTATGGGCACTGCACTATTTAGCATGAGGGCAGTAGTTATTTCGGCCTAAGGGAAACTTCTTCCGTGCCTGTGGCCAGTTGATTTTGTGCCTATGGGCGACACTACCAATGCTTGAGGGAAAAATTTGTTATGCCTAAGGGTGGATTCTTGTGTTGGATACTCTTTACCTGAGTGTAGGGGTTTACGTGTTTGAGGACACTAGATGTTTACTTAGAATAATCACTATGGTGATATTTTAAATTAAATGATTAAAAATAATATTAAAATGGAAATATAACTGGTTAAGTTAGTTAGTTTTCAGTACTTCTTACTTTATTGCATTTTACTATTGCACGTTATTGTTCCATGCTTACACGCAGTCGGGCACAGGACTTTGGTGGGTGCCTACTGAGATATATTTCTCACACCCTATTTGGGTGATGCTTTTCGGCCCAAACAGTTACATTGCTGCAGGTGTAGATATGGGAAAGAGTCCCTATACAGGTACTTGACTATTGCTGAGGAGTAGGAGGGCATGTGACCAAGCCTAGGTTTGTGATGCTGCTGCCAGTTGATTTTCTTGTTTTGTTGTACTCTGCATTTTTTTGTGATGTATTGATGTATAACATGTTCTGGCTATTTTCATAGAACATGAGACATGTTGCATCCTTATTCTTATACAGTTGGTTATATCTACTTCTGTTGATTATTTCAGTTGTGTACAGTTTACTGCTTCTTCTTTTGTTGCATGATTCATTCCTTCCACTATGCTACACATTGACAAATGAGGGCATAGTTTCCCCACTATCAGACCTGGTCGCTCGCTGCTAGTTGGCAGCCTCTGGCGTTTGGGGAAATGCGTTTGAGGTCATGTGGCGAACTAGGTTTGGGGCACCTGTTGCATGGCACCCAGAACCGGGATGTTACAGAGTGGTATCAAATGTGTTCTTTTATTTGACTTACTTTTTGGAGCTGTAGTCAGGGATAGGACGAATGGTAGTTGGTAATAAGGTGTTCCTGGACATAGCTAACCCGTGTACAGAGAAAATCCAATTTACCTCGTGTTGCAATTTTACTGATTTTTCAATTTACAGTTGATTTGTTTTCACCGTTGGGTGATGCACTTGGGATTGTGCTATTACAGTTTATCTATGGGTTCTATTTAGTTTCTACCCAATGAGATGAGGGTATGTCGTCTCATGAATCATATAGGCACATGCTAGATATCACATGCCATGCATAGTTTCCATGCCATGTAGGTGCATTAGAAATTGCATGTTGTTGTGATAGTTGTTGTGCTAGAAAAGCATGTTGTTGTGATAGCTGCTTGATAAATACCTACTTTATGAAAGGGTATTTTCTTGTGTGAGCCTATTTATAGAATGAACGCCAAACATTGGTCTTTGGGGAGTATGGGCCCTCATTGACCGGAATTTGGTGTCTCATGGACTGTTTATTTTTTTATAACACAGATAAGATGTCAAATTTTGATTTGTGGGGAGTATGGGCCCTCAAGGGTCGGAATTTGACACTTAGGTGTTGTTTTTCGGAATTTTCTCGGTTCTGGAGAAGTTTCTGAGGCATACTATCTGGAAACCCAGTATACACGCTGTGTAGTCTTTTTTTTACATGTCGTGTATGACCTTTTGTTCGGGAAGAAAAATAAAATTTTTGAGTACACATCGTGTACCCTGAGTACACGCTGTGTAGTACCTTCCCGTGTCACAAACCGTGTGGGCAGTGACATGGGGAAGGGAAGATCATGGGGCGAACATGCCGTGTAGATTTTGTACATGCCATGTAGTGTTGACCCGGAGTCCGGTCGTGTAACTAACAACATGGGTCGGTGAACTCCTGTATAGAACACGTCTTGTCAATAATGAACACGCCGTGTGGTGTGACCTTGGAACTCGGCCGTGTAACTAACAACACGGGTTGGGGTCACCTCTCCTTGAACATTTCGTGTACCTGTGGGGCACACCGTGTAGTTTTGTCCGAGGACAGACCGTGTGGGCTTAGCCATGTGGCAGGGTAACAGGGTGATGTACACGCCGTGTGTGGGTGTAACATGTCATTTAGTGTCAAGCCAAGTGTCGGCCGTGTCCCAAACGACATGGGCAGTTGGAAAATAACACCATACACACCGTGTATATTATATACACTCCTTGTAGTTTTTGTTCAACGGGAGTCGTATGGCTTAGCCGTGTATAAGGACCCGAACAGGGGAAGGGAAGTCAAGTACACGTCGTGTAGTTATTGTACACACCGTGTAGTCTTGTTTTGAAAATCTCGAAATTCCATCTTCCTCTTGTTCCCTTTCTGGTTCCTTCGCTTTCAGTCTTGATAAATCGTGATCTAAGGCGTGCTTTTGACCCTGTAGTGTCATGCCGCCTAGACAACCGCGTGTTGTTCTCCAGTAGAGAGGTTATGACTATACTCCAGATATGGTGGGCCATGGGCTACCAGTTGATCCTCCAGCAGAGCCAGATGTGGTGCCAGCTGTTATACCGAACACTAGCGTGGAGTCGCAGTTCCATGAAGGCTTCATCTGGTTCATGCAGACCATTCAGGGAGCACCACAGGCTGCTACATCTATGGCCGAGCTGACTCTTATCATCCAGTAGTAGCATCCGCCTACGTTTTCAAGGGATGGCAGACCACAGGCTCCAGAGTATTGGTTGGGGTCAATGAAAACTATTTTCGAACATCTTGAGACACCTCCAGGGTGGAGGATCAAGCTCGCGACATATATGGTGTGTGATTCCGCCAAGAGGTGGTCGGATGTTACCACCCAGTCAGAGCATCATAGATACATGGCGTGGGAAGATTTTCAGGTAGTCTTCTATGACTTCTTTTTCCCAGAGAGGCTGAGGGAAGATAGAGCTCGAGAGTTCATGAATCTGTAGTAGGGTGCTATGTCAGTGAAGGACTATTCATCTCGTTTTACCATGCTTTATCGCTTTTCACCCATGCTGGTGGGTGATGAGACGTTGAGGGCCAGATGTTTTGAGGATGGTCTTCGTTATGACATCCGAGAACTGGTGAATGTTTTCAGGTTTCCTTTAGTACACACTATTTTGAACCAAGCACTGATTACATAGTGGAACCTGCGGGAATCTAGTGGTGTGGGCTAGGGAAGTTCAGCACCAGTTACTGGTACTATTTCTGCTGGAAAGAGGAAGAGACAGATGGACTTCTCTCAGAGTGGAAGTACCAGTCAGAAGAATGCTTCAGGTGTCCAGGTCATGTGCTACCAGTGTAGTAGAGAGGGGAACAAGAGGCCACAGTGTCCATGAGACCCAGTGGAGTGCCGAGCTTGCGGAAAGATGGGTCATCTACTGCGCTTTTGTAGGTCATTTCCACCAGTGGCTAGTGGGAGGGGTTCTGTGTAGACTCCGCGTGCGGGAGCATGACCAGTGGCTTCTTACCATTCAGGGAACCGGAATACATCAGGGCGTGCAGGCAGAGATGGTGGTCGTGGTCGTGGTAGTCAGACACTAGGATTTCAGAGGTAGCAGGGCAGGACAGCTCAAGGTATCCAGGCTATGTCGTAGGGCTACAGCACTGGGCAGGAATATGCAGTGCAACAGACCTAGCAATAGCAGGATCCCAAACCTTCTACAGTCATAGGTACTATTCTAGTAGCTTCTGTCTTATCTTCAGTACTTTTAGATACAGTTACTACACATAGTTTCATATCTGTAGCTGTTTTGGAGAGCCTTGGGCTCTATGTTTATACTTCTTCTGATATCATTACACTAGACACTCCGTTGGGGACTAGGATGGCTGGTGTGCGTCAGTGTAAGGAGTTCCCCCTTGAGGTTGGTGTGTGTCACTTCCTTTGGGACCTCTATGTCTTAGAGATGACAGCTTATGACATCATTATTGGGATGGACTGGTTGGTTCCCTTTCGACCCTTTGTAGACTGCTATCATCGCAGGGTGCGTTTCACGTAACCAGAGGGAGGAGAGTTTCTATACAAGGGTGAATGGGATGTTTAGGCAAGTTGAGCTGGAGCAGAGGATCGTGGGAAAGGTGGAGTCACAGCCCAGATTGCGAGATTATATCTGGTCGACCAGGGGACTTGTCAGATAGATTTCCCTCCAATTTTTGATCGTTTCAGGGATGTCTTCCCATATGAATTTTCAGGTCTACCTCCAGAGCGTGAGGTGGATTTCTCTATCGATTTTGTGCCAGGAGCAGGACCTGTGTCCATTCCTCCTTATAGGATGACTACACCCGAGCTACAGGAGCTCAAGAGGCAGTTAGAGGAGTTACAGGCAAAGGGCTTTATCCAACCCAGTACTTCTCCATGGGGTTCGCCGATTCTCTTTGCGAAGATGGTGGATGGTACCCTCTGACTCTGTGTGGATTATCAGAAACTAAACCAGTTGATGGTTAAGAACCAATATCCCTTGCCGAGAATTGATGATCTTTTTTATCAGCTTAGAGGAGCACGAGTGTTCTCGAAGATTGAATTGATGTCTGAATACCATCAGCTGCGCGTGAGACCATCAGATATACCGTTTAAATCTTTTTGGAGTAGATATGTTCTGTACGAGTACTTGGTTATGCCGTTCGGACTCACGAACACGCCAGCAGTTTTCATGGCTCTAATGAATCATGTATTCCATCCGTATCTTGATTATTTTGCGGTAGTATTCGTGGATGAAATCTTGTGGTACTCTCACACTCGACAAGAACATTCCACCCATCTTGAGATCGTATTGAGTACATTGAGAGAGCATCGTCTATATGCTAATATCTCCAAGTGCCACTTTTGGATGGACCAGATTCACTTCCTGGGTCATATAATCTCAGAGTCAGGAGTTGCAGTAGACTTAGAGAAGGTGAGAGTAGTAGTTTCCTGGGAGAATTCTAAGAACGTGTTTGAGATATAGAGTTTCTTAGGGTTGGCTGGTTACTACAGACGCTTCATATAGGACTTCTCTTGCTTAGCAGCACCGTTGATGGGTCTGACTAAGAAGGGTGTGAAGTTTGTTTGGTCAGAAGCTTGTGAGACAGCCTTTCAAGACCTGAAAGGAATGTTGACATCAACACCGATCCTGATACTCCCAGAGCAGGGGAAGAGCTATACAGTTTACTGTGATGCATCAAGTTTTGGGATGGGAGTAGTGTTAATGTAGGGCGATCGAGTCGTTGCGTACGGGTCTCGGCAGCTGAGGCCACATGAGAAGAATTACCCGACACATTATCTCGAGTTGGCTGCAGTTGTTCATGAATTGCGCTATTGGATACATTATCTATTGGGAGAACGTTTTGTGGTTCTCACCGACCACAAAAGTCTCAAGTATATCTTTACTCAGCATGACTAGAATCTAAGGCAGAGGAGGTGGGTCGAGTACCTACAGTCCTTCGATATTGAGCTTGCTTATACACCTAGAAAAGGTAATGCAGTAGGTGATGCACTGAGCAGGAAGACTCAAATAGAGGCAGTGCAGGAGGCCAGTGATGAGTGGCAGCTCGTGGCCTTGTTCGCTAAGATGCATCTGGAAGTGGACGACAGTCAGGGGCAGACCTATCTATCCTCGTTAGTTGTCACTTCTACCCTCCTTGATAGAGTAAGGATGAGACATCTATTTGATTCATAAGGCCTAGTTCTACAGGAGTCGGTGGCACGTGAGGACCCTCCTCCTGGTTGGACGATAGGAGATAATGGGGTTATGTGTTTCTGTGGACGATTATGGGTTCCAGGGGATATACATGAGGAGCTGGTGTGGGAGTTTCATGCTTCATCTGGGACAGTTCATCCCGAGGTTACCAAGATGTACCATGACTTGAGACATCATTACTAGTGGCTGGGTATGAAGAGATAGTAGCTAGTTTTTTTACGAGGTGTTCCACCTGTCAGTAGGTGAAGGTGGAACATCAGAGGCCAGCCAGACTGTTACAACATTTACCCATTCCAGAGTAGAAATGGGATGATGTCATGATGAATTTCATGACGTGTTTTCCAAGGTCACCTCTAGGAAATGATGTCGTGTGGGTTGTCTTGGACAGACTCATGAAGGTAGCTCACTTTTTTCTGATCAAGGTGACCTTCGGAGTTGACGAGCTCAGAAGGTTGTGTATCCGAGAGATCGTACGCCTTCATGGGGTCCCTTGTTTTATCATTTGAAATAGGGACACCCATTTTATGTCTTGTTTCTGGCATAGGTTTTAGAGCGCACTGGGTACAAAGGTGCTTCTGAGCACAGCTTACCACCCTCAGACAGATGGCCAGTCAGAGAGTACGATAAAGGTGCTTGAGGACATGCTGCGAACATGCGTTCTAGACTTTGGGGGCTCCTGGGAGACGCACATACCCCTAGTCGATTTTTCCTATAACAATAGTTTCCAGGCAACTATTGGGATGGAACCTTACGAGGATTTATATGGTAGGCCATGCCGATCACCCTTGTACTGGTTAGAGGCGGGTGAGGCAGCTTTACTAGGACCACGCCTCATGTAGGAGACTTCTGAGCAGGTCCAGTTGATTTATAAGTGGATGGATACCACATAGCCCCATCAAAAATATTATGCTGATCACCGCAGATGACCTTTGGAGTTCGTGGTCGGGGATCAGGTTTTCTTGCGTGTTTCGACGAGGTATGTGGGTCCATTTGAGATTTTGGAGAGAGTCGAGCCGGTTGATTATCGGTTATAGTTACCTTAGAGGTACTGGGCCATGCATGACGTCTTCTATGTATCTCAGTTGCGCTGCTATCATTTTGACCCATCTCACGCCATTCAGCCAGAGGGGGTTGAGCTTCAGATGGATGCGTCCTTTGTGGAGCATCTGATTCGCATCATTGATTGGAGCACGAAGGTTCTCTGAGGCCTGTTAGTTCCTCTCGTAAGGGTGCTATGGCAGCATGGCCAAGTGCAGGACGAAACATGGGAGCGGGAGACCGATGTACATGCTCAGTGGCCAGAGTTGTTCTAAGATTTATCTTCACCACCCTCAGAAGGGTAATTCGGGGATGGATTGCTTTAAGGGGGGAAGTTTGAAAGAACCCGGTTCTTATTTTGAGGTAAGGGTTTCTTCTTTTCTCTTTTCCTTAAGTTTTTTTGAGAAGATGTGGAAAATGGGGAAATATCCTAAATTTTGGAACTACACACTGTGTACATTTCCACACGCCGTGTACTTTTGGCTGTGTGGAAAGGTTACATGGGGCGTGTAGCCATGTCGGCGACGAAGGGTGTAGGAACCGACTACACACTGTGTAGTGGTCCTTTATACATCGTGTAGTCAGTCGACAGGCCAAAACAGTAAGGCGGTGGAGCAGCCGCTAGCTGGGCGACAGTACACGTTGTGTACTCAGGAGTACATGTTGTGTACTCATGTCGACGGATGAATAATTTGGTGATGCCGCCAGAGGAATAGTTAAGTGATGAAAGTACACACCATGTACTTGGAAGTACACACCGTGTACTTTGAATTTTTCACTCAAATGGGCAGTGGCCTCCCCTATTCATAGGGAAGGCTTAGAACAGAACGAGAGGAGTGGAAGGGGGAGGCCGAACCTTGGGAGATCTGTCGATCGATCACCGGGAATCCAATCCATGTTCTCTCAATCACATCAGAACCGTGCGGGTAAGATTTCCTGTCTCCTGGAGTAGTTCTTAACAATAGTTCTCCTAACGGATGTTATTTGGGTTTAAATGATTTATCTTTAACCTCATATCTACGTCATATTTGGGTGTTTTTGGGATCGATGTTCTCGTATAATGTTCGTTGGCTTTAAAGGTAGGTGGCTTGGTGTTTTTTCCCAATTGTTGTGTGTTTTGTGTGTTTTCATGCCACGAAACCATGTTGGGGTTGTCGTGTGGCTGAGGCCATAGCTATTTTAAATACCTATATTTGAATAGGTGATTTAAATGTGATATTAAAATGCAGGTTGGGATCGTTTCTTGGATATGGAACCACCCCGGGGGTGTGTTCCACTGTTTATTCATTTGGCCAGGATACCCGAGGGTATGCCTTTAAAGTAGTGATTGTAGAATTTACTTGAGAGGAATTGCTTGTTTACATGTTGGGCATGTCTTGGTTACCTATTTAGCCTGAGGGTATTGTTGTGATTAGCCTGTGGGCACTACACTATTTAGCTTGAGGGCTGTAGTTATTTTGGCCTGAGGGAAACTTCTTCTGTGCCTGTGGGTAGTTGATTCTGTGCCTGTGGGCGACACTACCTATGCCTGAGGGCAAAATCTGTTATGCATAAGGGCAGATTCTTCTATTGGGTACTCTTTACCTGAGGGTAGGGGTTTACGTGTCTGAGGACACTAGCTGTTTACTTAGAATAATCACTGTCATGATATTTTAAATTAAATGATTAAAAATAGTATTAAAATGGAAATATAACTGGTTATGTTAGTTACTTTTCAGTACTTCTTACTTTATTGCATTTTACTATTGCACACTGTTGTTGCATGCTTACAGGCAGTTGGGCACGGGCCTTTGGTGGGTGCCTACTGAGATATATTTCTCACACCCTGTTTGGGTCATGCTTTTTAGACCAAACAGATTACGTTGTTGTAGGTGTGGATAAGGGAAAGAGTCCCTATACAGGTACATGACTGTTGCTGAGGAGTAAGAGGGCATGGGATTGAGCCTAGGCTCGTGATGTTGCTGCCTGTTGTTTTGCTTGTTTTGTTGTACTCTGCATTTTTTAGTACTGTATTGATGTATAACATGTTCTGGGTGTTTTCTTAGAACATGAGACATGTTGCATCATTATTCATATATAGTTGGTTATATCTACTGTAGTTTTTTATTTCAGTTGTTTATAGTTTACTTCTTCCACTTTTGTTGCATGATTCATTCATTCCGATGCACTACACTTTGACAAATGAAGGCATTGTTTCCCCACTATCAGACCCGGGCCCTTGCTGGTAGTTGGAAACCTCTGGCGTTTAGGGAAATGAACTTGAGGACACATGCCGAACTGAGTTCGGGGTACCCGTTGCGTGGAACCCGGAATGGGGACGTTACAACTGACATAGTCACAAAGGATCTCACTACACGTTTCTGCTTACAGTATGGATTATTTGCATCATTCGGATCTCTATTTGTACAGGCATTTGCATAATGACCCATCTCACCACATTTAATACACTGAACAGTTTTCTTATTAGTATTAGTCTTAGGATCATTTTCATTACAATCTCGGGATATATTTCTAAACTTACCACATTGAAAACACTTCCCAAATTTAGTAAGACATTCCCCAGGGTTCTTCTTTCCACACTTTTCACAAACAGAAAACTGTATTTTCTTACCATTAGATATATTTGGTTGATTCTTACCCTTCACTTTCCATCTAGACCTCGTATTATCCTTGTTTCCAAAATTCACATGATCATCAAAAAACTATATCTCTACACTCTCTACACATCGAACAAGTTTCCCATATCTTTGGAATTCATGGGAGGCCAACACCATTCGATACCTTGGCTTCAATCCTGAGTAAAAGAAGTTGATTTTTCTATCAATATCCAAAATAAGATTTGGAGCATACCTCGCTAGTCAGGTGAATTTCACTTCATACACAACCACTAATTCTATTTTCTTTTTCTTAAATTCAAGGAATTTATTCTCCATCCTTAGTCGCACCACCTTATGAAAATATTTTTCAAGGAAAATACATTTAAATCCATCCCACTCTAAGGCATAAATATCCTCTCTATACCTGATATTCCTTACCATTCACCACCACTGATCAGCTTCACCTTCAAAACGATAAATGGAAAGACTTTCCTTTTGATTATCTGAACATCCCATAACATCAAATATATTTTCATGGGATTTAATACATCCTTCTACCACTACTGGGTCAGAAGATCCAGTGAAAGAAGGAGGGTTTTGTCTCATAAAATGTTCCACTATTGTCATGTTATGTTGCGGTACCTCTGGTTTTTCTCTTGAAAGGACTCTTTCACCATTTATTTCCTACATTATCTAAGCCATTACTGTCACAAACTACTTGGTTTCAATCCCATTCCATTATGATATGTAGATTCAGAAGGATGTCGTTCCATCGGTGCCTCTCCTCTTCAGCTTCCCTATTTCTTCTGTGAAAAACCATTCTGAACAGACATATATTAGTCAAATAAACATTGTAGTTTATAAATACTATATCATTTGAAATTGACCATAGATTAAAAAAATATGGTAAATTGTTAACATCATCCTAACCCCTAAAATTATCTAAACCATCCTCTGATACCAACTATAAGGACCCGACCATAAAACGATACTTAATTTTGAATTTTAGTCAAGAATATACCTTATTACACATTGAGGATCATATTGAGTTTATAGTTTTAGATAATTAGGATACCTTACATACATAACATACCACATTCATAAAAGAGGATAATACTGAAAATAGTTTCAATTTTTTTCAAAATATAAAACATTAAAGAATAAAACATGTTTTCTTTGAAAAATATTCAAACATATAGATTGGCTTGTTTATTTGTATTACACATCCTTATAACCTGTGAAAATCATCTAAAATCATGTGAAGAGCACAAAAATCTCATTAAGGGATATAAAAAGAAGGAAATAACACATTAGACCATGAATACTTATGATGTGTGAAATCATTTTCAAAAGACATACATGTCACCCATATAAACATACATTGTGAAACATGAGATTTCCACTTGATCCACACAAAAAATAAGAACATAAATATAACAATAAAGGAATCTCGGGGCATTACATACATAATCTTGTACCCTCTCATCTACCTTATAATTTGTAACCCTCAGAACTACCTTACAATTTGTGTAACCATTTTTGTTACACATGGAATAACCATACGACCAACCTTTACCTCGCACATACCCAATGCATTGGAGGGAGATATATTTCCCATCCCTCATTATAATTAATTCCCAAGAACCATAATATAATCACACAACATGAATAATTTCTTAAAAACAATGCTTTTGAATTTCGTAAAATAGAATTTTAATAGAGGGTTTTAAAAGAAACTCCCCTTATAAATATCATATAATTAAAGTGAGAATGAATTGAGTGGATAGAATATGTATATACACTGTAAATACATATAAATCATCATGATATAAATATAATTCAGCACACAAACATTTTTAATGCAACACAAATAACAATGTCGAAAGTTAACCCAAAGAATGGAAATAGGGTTAAGAATTCCCTTACCTCGGGTTTGTCTTACTTCAAATTGTTTAAACCTCTTGTATAATGGTTAAAAGAGTGTTATTATTATATTAAATAGAAATATTCATCTGTATAAAATCTTATATTATCATTTTATTACATCATTTCACCCTTTAATTGTTAGTATTTTGTTGCTTCCATTGTTTTGGGAGCGTTCTTTATATGATTTCCATGATCGATTCATGATGGATGTTATAATCGATTAGAAGTGAAACACCATAATTGTAATGGAAAGGCATTTAAATATTTATAGAAGAATAAATTATACCATTTAACATTTTGAAGTTTGATATGAGGATTATTCATAAGTTAAAACTTTATTGATATTTATTTAGATCATTTTGGTGATTCTTTGATCGTAATCAACTCATTTGTTTTGTAAATTGATAACATGTATATAAATGAATCCAGAACATTATATAAGATATAATACATAAATTAAAACCTGATTCGACCATAAAAATGGTATCATATCTGTACTTGAGGGAATTAAAGTAAATTGAAATTACATCATCCACGATGTCGGTTATTAGACATATGACATACAATGTATTTATTCCTTGAATAAGTTGTAGAGGAGAAAAACAATGATGATGAATTTTACATGAACATGATAAAATCCAGAATATAAATGATTTATGTATCTTTCATGACTCTTGGTTAAGAGGTGATGAGGAAAGAATAAGAAAAGAAAGTAACTCAAAATAAAAGATTATTTGAGAAATCCCTTACAAATATTCTCCAGCCTAACGGCTATGAAAAAACGTTTTAGAAAACATTAAAAAGAGAGGGGAATAGGGTAAACCATTCAGAAATGAATCATAATATAGACTCGATCATGAATAATTTTAAAATAATAACATGGTATGGATTCATGAATTCTATACCACATAAAGGAGAACTTGAATGGGAAAAGAAGGAAGTTGATAATTTTCTAACCTTGTAGAGTAACTCCTAAAACATGATGGTTGGGACCTTGAGGTATTTGGGAAACCTTTGGAGGACTAATAGGGAGGTAAGGAGGTCATATATTCATTGATGAGGAATTTGGAATGAGTTTTATGAAGGAATGGGATGGTATTTATTGCCAAAGTGAGGGAATATTTTAATAATTTCCAAGGGACACCTCATTAATGGTATTTGGAAAACCATGGGCTTGCCCATGGTATTGCCCATGGTATTTTCACATTGTATTAGCCACTTGGGACACCTCATAACCTATTTTTCTATACATAATATGACCGGAATTATTACATCATTAATGATTTTATTAAACACACTGAAACTCAAAAGTGTATTTTTACTATTCACCAAAAAATCAACTGTTTCCAAAAATTTACCCTTACCATTTTTTGACATGTAGAATTCAAAAATGAACTCCATTTTTTGAAAATAATTTTCTAAATATTATTTATTTAATTTTTAAATATAATCATTCTTAGTTAAAAAAAATTAACAATTTTAATTCTATAACTGCTTTTATATCACATTGAAAAATTAACATGGATGTCATTATCTTAAATCCTTAATAAAATAAAATAATAGTAAAATTTACTATTCATTAGGTTCATATTAATATTCATATTACTATTCATAAGGGCATTCTACGATTCATCAAAAAAAATATGGTTTCATCTAACTCCATATAACATACTGATAATAAAGGTAGATGACAGGTTTTCAATAATTCAAAACATAGAAGTAGTAAAATTATATTTAAATACTAGTTATAATTACATATATAAAACAAAGTTTCATTCATTTCAATTTATTTTTATAAAACCTTGGGGTGTTACACATTTACTTACCATGTTTTTTCAAACAACCCTTTATGTCATGATAACATTCCAACCAATAATTTTAATCAGTTTACTCTCATAGACTCTCAATTCCATCATTTATAATTTCATTGAATCACTTTCATGGGAATGGCGTACCCCATGTGTTTCTATAGGCCTAGTCTCCAAAATCATCCACAGACCTGATGGGGTCCATGAAGGGTCTCATAGACAAAATAAACGTCCAAATTTACTTTTGTTAGTCAAAGAGATAAAAATAAAATAAGAAATCACATTGTCCCAACAACATAAACAATGGTAAAATCAAGGATGTGGGAGAAAGTATCTAGACCACCTACCTCAAGTCCATAAAAAAATACTCACCCAACCTTGGTCCTTGACTCTAACTAAAATAAATAATAACACCAAAGCTAAAAATTTACTATAAAAAGTAGGTTTTTGAGATTTAGAAGAATAGGAACGACCCTAAAAAATTATTCCAAAAAATAGAAGAAACAGGGCTCAAAAACTTAATTGGGGATTTTATTTTCACCAAACTACACATAAAATGCCTATGAAAAGAAGTAGATCAATCCTTGTAGAAGGAGGGAAATGTTTTGGACATATGGTTTGATATTACATGATTTTACCATGTGTCCTCCTCTGTTTAAGAAGAAACCAAGCCACGTGGTTTTTTTGGGCCACCCGCATAGTTTGGAAAACCGTGTAGTATCCATGTGGTTGCCTCTGTCAAAGGGGGCTCATGCCACACTGTCTCCTGGACAACCTCACATGGTTTGAAAATAATTCTACTTCCCCTTACAGGATTGCATGGTTTTGGTGAATAGTAAGTACAAACCATGTTCCAACCATGAAACATGAACAGAATGGTGATTCCCCACTTCATGTACAGAACCCCTAAGATACTCTCTATACCTTTCCTATCCTCAAGTGAAATTCCATAAACAATTTTAAAAGACATTTAAAAAAATTTAAAAATAATCCCAACTTATGAATGTTTTGAGAACTTTCTACCTCCCCACCTAATAATAGATGATACTCGAGCTACACTTCCTAGTATTACTAGGCCTCTATGGTAGAAAGGTCAGGCCATCAGGACCACATGCTAGCTTCCCTCCCCCATGTTTCATCTCAAATAAGGTCATGTTTCTACAACACTTATACATTAGAGACATATTGTATTACTTTGATATGTGTGTGTGTGTGTGTGTTTATTCTGAGGTAAGGCGCTGAGAAGGCGTGTGATTCTATGGCTCGGTGTGCCTGAAATAAATTTTATAAAAATATTAAGAATATTTTATATTAAAAACATGCAGTTTATTAAAGATAAAGGGAGAAATTTATAATGTGAAGTGAGATCAGAAATATGAGACCATTGTTGAGTCCAGAATGAGATGTTTACCCTAGGAAAAACCTAAAATAGATCATCACATGGTGTTCCTATATACCAACCACTGGTAGTATGTTTAGTGGATTAATTAAATTATTAATTAAAAAATTAAATAAATTATTGAAATGGTTTTCTCTTTAAATAAATCACTATGGCTATTTTTTTACAGTTATCTTCATAAACCCTAGGAGATTCTATAAGATTCTTTCTTCTTCTGTTGGGGAGTCAAAATCGAACAATGAAAAATCTCTAGATAGAAGCATATCAATGTGTAGTGAATGAAAAAAAATCATTCAATCATTGATAAGAATTTTCTATGATGAAAAATGATCCAACATCCATATAGAACTCATCAATTTGTGGATATTCCCTTATTGATTAAATTGATTGAGCATAATCATTCCTTCTTTGATTTGCGCCAATTTCTAGACCTTTCTTGCACCCATATAAAGTTTTAATTTTATTATTCTTGCATTTATCACCCTGAATACACCCCATTAAAAATATTTAGCGAATAACACTTGGAAATTAATTATAAAACCCTTGTTCATGTGACTTTATCCCTCAATTCCTCCTCTTTCTTTGTAGATTGGCCTATGGTGACTTAGTTTGACATTGTCGGGTGGTACCGAGCCCAATCAGACCACTTGAATCAAGGAAAAAATTAGGTGAGATGGTTGTAACATAAAATATTGGTTGGAAATTGTGGATTTTGGATTTCAAGTCATCAATTTATTAATTTGAAGCCCGAATCAAATATGGTAGAAGACATAGGTGCATGAGGTGCGTACGACGAACCCACATGGGGTGAAAGAACTGATTTTTGTCCATTGGATGGATAGAAATGATGGATAGGGTTGGATCCCCAAATTTCAGGTGAAGATGAGGCTATATATAAAGTAAGAACAACATATGTAGATGCTATAGTGTATATCACATTTTCTTTGAAAAACTCGACTACACACAATGTAGTTTGATGAACACACTACATGTAGCCCCCATGCTGTGTCAGATAGCGTTTGGAGAATTATATAGATAGAACAACTTGTATCCCTCCTACACGTTTTGTTCCACTTACATAGGTGGATAATCCATGAAGAGAAGCACACTAGCATGACCTCATGTGGGAATACATGGACAGGGCTCGCCGTGTACTAAAGTAAAAAGACACATCCAACCACATGGGTAGGACCCTGAGCAGTTTGGGAACATTTTTGAAGGGCCCCTATACACCATGTATCCCAAAATAGGGGTGATTCATGTATTGGAAGGTACATGGCTAGGTGATGGAGTAGGACCACACACCATGTGGGTCCCCTCAAATGTCGTGTACCCCTTGGTTATTTTTTAGGAAACATCAATCTCTCATATATCCTCCATTTGAACTTGTATTTTTTCCCATGAGTAGCCTATCCCGAGTGTTTTTATGCGTAGAACATAATAGTGACCTATGTTTTGTCTTTTGATATTTGATGTGATATTTTTTGGTTGTTGAGATTATTTACGCAATGCTTGATGAGGGTAGTGATCACAACGGGTCGCTAAAGACTTTTAGAGAGGAACCCTGCTTCTGGGACGGGAATTAGTCCTCTATAGACCATCAGAGTGAAACCCTCCTATGAAGTTAGGGAATGGGTCCTCTAAAATCATAAGGTGGACCCATTTCGTTGGAATAGGGAATAGGTCCTCTACCTTTTAATCATATTGGAACACTCTTGATAGGGACTGACATGGGTACTCTATATTTTATATTGGAGCCCTCTAACTAGGCTAGGCATGGGTCTTCTATCAACCTTTAGAGTGGAACCCTCCTACTGTGCAGGGCATGGGTCCTCTATCGATAACTAGAGTGGAACTCTCTTGTAAATATTGTTCATTCGTTATCTACCATTAGAGTGGAACTATCCGACTGGGTAGGGCATGAATCCTCCATCGACCATTAGAGTGTAACCCTCATGTTGGAATAGGGTATGGGTCCTATATCTATCCATTGAGTGGAACCCTCTAGGTTTTCTAGGGAATTGGACCCCTACCTAGATATTGGGGCCCCTTGACTATGAAGTTCAGTTGTGATTTGAGTCTTGATAGGGATGGTTTATGTTTTTAAGACTAATGAGATATTGGGAATCATTTATTCACTTCTGGAAATGTTGGAGAATGTTTTTATCATGCTAGGCTTTGAGATGGAGATCAATTTTCTCCCTCATTTTGGATTTCTTTGGTTTGAACATATATATATATATATATATATCCAAGACTTTGGATTTGGTTACTCTCTTTCCATGGGTGGTAGAGACATGCATGGTAGTCCACCTACTAGCCATGTTGATCTCCCTATGGTTGGATGAGGTTACTCTCCTCCTATGGGTGGAAAATACTTAACATGCATTCCACCTACACACCATGTTGAGCCCCTGGGTTTGGATGAGCTTACATCCTTTATTTGGGTTGAGTTGTTCAATATTTATTGTATACTTCATTTCAACTCCTATTATGTCTCTTATTTCTCCCCCTTTCAGCATTCAGGGAATCATACTGGGTATGTTTTTACTCACCCATGCATGGGATTTTCCACACATCTTGTGTCTTATGAAGACAATGGAAAAGTCAGCAGTGAATTCAGAAGAGCATAGGGATATTTGGTTCATTGTACCATGTATGGTAGTCGTATCCTGGAAATTAGGTGTTCGGATCTTTGAGTGTTTTACATTTATTTTTTTTAGGTTGGGTATCTTTCTAGTTTGGAGTGTACTTGTAACCTTTACTTTTCATTTTTAATTATCATACTCTTGTACACCCTAGAGGTTTTGCATTCATTGTTTACTTTCTAGTTTTTTCATATATTATTATTATTCCTCTACACTAAAGCATTGATATGGTTGGGTGTGTATTCACACGTACAATAAGAAATAGCCTTCCATTTAGGATATTCATTTTAGCACTAGTTTCCACCCCTAGCCAATGGATGCGGGCTTAGAGTAGTTTTGGATCAAGCCTCGGTGAGTATAGGGTCGTGAAAGATTGGTATCAGGGGAGGTTAAATCCTTTGGATAGTGTTTGGATTAGTCCCCATATGAAGATTGGGTTGGGATTAGGGGAACTATGTCAATGTGTCTCGAGTGTGGCTCCCAATCCTGAGAATCCAGTGGTGGTACATGAACTAGTGTATCCATTCACTAGGACCTTGGCAACCCACTTCTCGACTCAGCACACCAATACATTGGTTATAGGGATCGATGGTACATGCATCATATAGGATTGAGTATTTGACAATCTTTTTTTAGTTAGATCCTCATATGAAAATATATATATATATATAATATAATCATCTGACTATGGTAAGTATTGATTAAATTTTCAGGATGCCCCTGTGATGAAATTCAGATGGGATGCCAGTTTCGAATCATGAGGAAAATAGGATGAGTGATGAGGCCTAAAATGAGCATCCATCCTATGATATTCTTCTTATAGGTGGGTTTTTAGCAGCACCAACACTTGTCGAGTATCATATCATCCTAGCATAGTTGGTTGAGGATGTTCACATTCATAGAATTCTTCGTGAGTTCCAATGCTAGAGGCTACTGAGGTTCTAAGGACAGAGGGATCCCAAGGAAGTGGATTATTGTATAGATTTGGTGGTATGTATATTTAGTCTTATATGAATAAAGAAGGATCAAGTGGTTGTGCTAGTATCTAGTATTTTCCACATAGTAGTTGGACGTTGGTGGAGTCTTGTTACCCATAGGCATGATGAGTAGAATACATTATGAACCAACTTGCAGTAGTTGTTTAATGAGGAGTACTACCCATCTTTATTGCGATCGGTTCAGATTCAAGAGATTATAATGATGTATCAAGGAGGGATAACTATGGATGATTACACGGTGAGGTTCACAGGCCTTATGCGGGACTCCCTTAACATTATTAGGTATGCCTACATCTGAGCACAAAATTTTGATGGGGGAATCCAATGAGATATCTATGCCAACATGGTACACTTGTGCATTCCCATATATTTCTGGGTGTTGGAGTGGGAACTAGTGACAAATATCTTCCTTTCAGAGTGATTCCATAAAGATTGAGCTGACATTAGGATTAACAAAATGGATTCCTCTTTAGCTGGTAGCAACCTCCATTCAACAGGATCTTGGAATTGGAGATCCTATCGTGATCTGAATTAGACACATAATAATGGATAATGGGGACAAAAAATAGGGGTAGGGAAGACATGAGAGGTTGGTTCTATGCTTATAATGGGAGAGGTCAATTAGTGAATTAATTCCCAGCCAGAATTACTGAGGATCACATGCACATAGATGATGGACCACCACAACATAAACAATGTTATGATTAGAGATCACTCATGAGAGGGTAGGGTGTCCCCCAAGAAGATAGAGATAGAATATGAAAAAGAGAGGATATGGGAGGTGGAAATTTCTATGAGATCGACTAACCACTACCAACAGGACACCCACATTAGGCATAGGAATCAGATGATCAAGGTCACAGATAGCTGCATGATTTAGAGGCTTTTTACCCCACAACACAGGAGATGATTAGAGGTATGATTTTTTTGTTTTCTATTAATTATTAAGTACTATTATAAAATTTTGGTATTCATTAATTTATCTCTATAATCCTAGTGTGATATCTAGTGCACCCAATTTTGGCACTAGCCCAATAACATTGTCTTTAGGTTCCTATAGGGAACACTTCTTCTGTATCTATTATCTATTGGTAGTATGAGCTATCAATTTGTGGAGTGATGTTCACGTGGGACCATTTGGCCATCACAATAAACCTCTATGATGTCATATTGGGTATGGATTTTGTTTCCATGGTCTGAGACCATATTGATTGTCACCATAGAAGAGTCATATACCTTCACACTAATGGAATTTGATTCACCTTTTTTGGGTGAGAGAGATCTCATGGAAGAGAAAGTGAGTGTTGCGAGTAGGAGGTTATAGACCATCCGCCATCAGTTGAGGAGTATATTTTTTGGTTAAGTAGCCTCTTAAGGAATATGGATTCTTTAATCATGATGTATTATATAGATTTCTTTCCTGAGGGAATTACAGGACAACCTCCAAGGTGGGAGATGGATTTTTTTTATCGACATGAATTCCAAGACCGCATTGATATATATTGTGGCACATCGGATGCCATATAATGATCGTCAAAATCTATGGTAGTAGTTTGAGTACCATTGTGAGAAGGGATTTATCAAACCTAGTGTGTCCCCTTGGGTAGCTCTAGTGTTTTTCATGAAGAAGGTGGATAGGATCTTGCAGGTTTGTATGGATTATAGTTTCCTGAACTAGGCCACGATAAAGAACAAGCACCCCTAGTCGAGGATTGAAAACCTATTTTACCAATTGAGAGGTGTGATAAGGTTCTCAAAGATTGATTATAATATTGTCTACCACTATTTGAGGGTTCATGAGAATGATATTATGATGCTTTCATTTTGATGTCACTATGAACAGTATGAGTTTCTAGTTATATCCTTTAGTGTAAAAAATTCCATCACAGTGCTTATAGATTTGATAAAATGGATCTTTCAGTCGTATGTAGACCAGTTATTGGTTGTGTCCATTGAAGAAATACTCATCTACTATGTGAAAAGGAAGAGCATGTAGAGTACTTGATGATGGTTCTAGATTTTCTTCAAGATCACCATATTCATGGAAAACTCTTGACGTTTATGTTTTGGAATCATGATGTTCACTTTCTAGGGGATTTAATTTGTAATAATGGTTTAGTTATGGAACCAGTGTTTATCAAAACCATGATTTCTTGGGACCCACCTAAGAATGTGATAGAGGTGAAAATATTTCTTAGCTTGGTGGGGTACTAACATAGGTTTTTGGTAGACTTATCTAGGATTGCAGAACCTTCAACCATTTTGACATAGAATGGGTGTCTTTTTACTTAGACTAATAAGTTCTAGAGATAATTCAATTAGTTAAGGATGAGGATGAAAAGTGATCCTCTATTGAGACTAACAAAGGAGGGAATGGAGTATGCAGTGTATTAAGATGCCTCATGATCTAGGTTCAGATGTGCGTTGATGAAGTGAGAAGATGTTTTCGTATATTAT
The DNA here is from genome assembly GCA_963277665.1 of Viscum album. Classification (NCBI taxonomy): domain Eukaryota; kingdom Viridiplantae; phylum Streptophyta; class Magnoliopsida; order Santalales; family Viscaceae; genus Viscum; species Viscum album. The sequence goes on from OY728120.1 coordinate 2,132,565,685, forward strand.
TTGAGGCAGTAGAGACCCCATGAGTATAAATACATGACGCAAGACCTAGATATGGAAGATATATTATTTTCCCTGAGGATGCGGGGGTACTATCTTTTGGGTGATCACTTTTAGGTTTACTAAGACCATCAAAGTCTCAGATATTTCATCTCGCAGAGAGACTTGAACCTCAAATAGTGGTGCTGGTTCGAGTTTTTATAGGATCATGACATCGAGATATTCTATACTCCTGGGAATGGAAACATAGTAGAAAATCCGATCATTAAGAAGTAGTAGGATCATTTGGTGTAGGATGACTATGTGAAGTTGGCTTCCTTGCAACTAAACCTAGTAGAGTAGGAGGGTCAGACATCTCTTCATTCGATAGTGTTGAATCCCCCCTTATCAAGTGTGTGAGCGAGTCCTAACTATGAGACATCAACTGTGAGGTATTTTGTTACTATATATCCACATAGAATTCACCATATGGATATTATAAAGGAGGTAATCACATCATCCTATTACAAGGATGGATGGTGGTCCCTGTCATGATGTGGGTGGTGGTGACATGGGAGTTTCAAGCTTCTCCTTTAGCTGAACCTCCCGGTTTGGGGAAGATGCACAAAGTCCTTCATTAGAATTTTTCGTGGTTTGGAATGAGATAATTCGTGGATGATTTTGTCTCTCGGTGCTTCACCTTCTAGCAAGGGAAGTTTGAGTTCTAATTTATGGTAGGGTTTTTGTTTCCCCTTGAGATCCTAGAATAAAATTGTGATGAAATATCCATTGACTTTGTGATAGATATTTTGTGGATAAAAAAGGGACATGTCTTTGTTAGGATGATAGTTGACTGAATCATGAAATCTTCACTCTTCCTTTTCATTAGGAAGAAAAGTTCAGTGGATATTTGGGGTATATTTACGTACGGGATATTATTAACCATCCTGGGATTCCCTTTACTATTGTCTCCAATTTTGAAGCATGGTTTATTTATCAGTTGTGGAGAGGATCCGATGAGGTGTTCAAGACCCAGATGAGGATGAGTACAACATTTCACCCACATAAAGATGGGAAAACCCATTGAAATATCCTTGTGTTGGAGGATATTCTTTAGGCATGCATGTTGGACTTTTGACGGAGCTTGGAGGATCACCTTCCCTGAGAAGGGTTTGAGTAAAAAAAAGATACCACTCTACAATCGTCATGACACCTTTTGAGGCCCTATATGAGAGACCCCTCAAGTCACCCTTATGCTGGATAGAGATTAGTGAGACATCTCATGTGGGTCCAGAGTTGGTGCAGGTGACAATGAAGAAGGTCCAGTTCATCTGTGAGTGGATGAGGATGGCTTAGAGATGGATGAAATATAATGTAGATCATCTTTGTAGGACCTTCAAGATTGTGCATAGGCTTGGTGATGTTTCTTATTTCTCCACCCAACCACCACAATTTTTCTAGGTTCAGGGCATCTTCCACATGTTATAGCTGAAGAGATATGTGCATCACCCCCATGAACATCATCTAATGGGGTGATATGGACAGCAATGATGGAGAAACTTTTTTGGATCAATCAGTGGAAATCAAGGATTGATAGTAGAGGAACCTGTGTGGATGGATAACCCACTTGGTTCACATTTTGTGATAGCACAGGAACATGCATGAGAGATCATGGGAGTGGGAGAGCCAAATGTGCGATTAGTATCCTGAGTTGATTATTTAGTTTTCATTTTTAGGGATGGAAGGATTGAATTATTGAATGATGTAGAGAACCATTTTTTCCCTTGTAATACTTTGAAGTATTTCTATGAATATATATATTTGGAGCTATGCTCTGATACTGAGTGCGATTCCAAGGCTTGGTGTGACCGGAATAAATTTTATAAATATATTAAATATATTTTATATAACATGAATGAAATTTATTAAATAAAATGGGGTAACTATTAAATAGGAGTTCATTTAAAAAATTTATGACCACAGTTGAGTCTGGAATGTGATGTTTACTCTAGGTATGTCTTAAAATAGATCAGTGCGAAGCATTCAGATAAGCAGTCCATTGGTAGTACATTGAGTTGATTAATTAATTAATTAAAATAATGAAAAATTTTATCTTTAAATAAATCCTTATTGAGATTTTCCCATTGTTATCTACATAATCCATGTGAGAATCTAGAGCATTCTTCCTCCTTCCATTGGCGAAACAACATCCAACAATGATGAATCACTGGATCGAAGCATATTAAAGCATAGTAAACCCAAAAAATTCCTCCAATAATTGGAGAGGACATTAATTGATGAAAAATGAACCAATATACCTTTAGTAATTTTCAAATCATGAATTTTACCCTTATTTATTAATTTGATTGAATAGAATCATTCCTTCTTTGATCATCACCAGTTTCTAGACCTTTAATGGGCCCTTGTAAAGTCTTAATTTGATTATACTTTCATTTATCACCCTGAATACCCCCAATAATAATATGTTTTCAATAATTCTTGAAATAAATTGATAAAACCCTTATTCAGGTGCCTTTCTTTCTTAATTTATTTGTGTTCTTCATCGATTGGACTATGGGGTCTCTGTTTGAACTTTTTGGGAAGTACCGAGCTTAATCAGACCCCCATATTCATGGAGGAATCACATGAGACACTTGTAAATTAAAATAAAGGATGGAAATATAGGTGTTTTATGTGATATATTTATTTATTTTAAGTCCAAATCAAAGATAGCGGATAACAGAGGTGTGTGCAGTGCATATGGAAAACCTCTATGGGATAACAGAACCTATTTCGAGCCACCGAATGGCTGGAAATGATGGATCAGGGAAAGATACAACAATTTTGGCTGAATATGAGACTGGATCTAATGTATTAACTATTAGATTATGATGTTCTATAAAAAACTTGACTACATGTTGTGTAGTTTGATGAACACTAGGTATGTAGCCCTTATATTGTGGTGGATAGTGTTTTTAGAAATATAAGGATGGAATTGAGTGTATTCATACTATATTTGGTATACTAATTCCCCAAGTAGATGATCATTGTGGTGGAGAACAAAGAAACAACCCTATGCAGGAATACCTGGCCAGAGGTACATCAGGTACTAATGTACACAGACATGACCAAACACAGGGGATGGACCCCGAGTGGCATGGGAATTCCATGTAAACCCCATAAACATCATGTATCCCTAAATGGGTATTGATCCATGTACTGAAAGGGAAACGACCAGATGACGGAGTGGGTCCAAACACTATATGGGTCCCATCACATGTTGTGTACCCCTTGGTTCTTTTTTAAGAAAATTAAATATTTCATATCTCCTCCATTTGAACTCGGATTTTGGCACGTGAGTAGCCTATACTGAGTGTTTTTATGAATAAAAGGAAATGGTGTACTCCATTTTGAATTTTGGGATGTGATGCCAGATTTTATTTAAATGTATATTATTTAGGAAATTCTTGATGATGATAGTGATCACCCAAGGTCGCCAGAGACATTTACAGTGGACCCTTCCAGTTATGCTGGGCATGGGTCCTCTATTGACCATTAGAGTGGAACCCTCCCATGGAGTCAGAGCATGGGTCCTCTAGTGTTATAGTGTGCTAACCTCTTATTGGAATTGGTAATAGGTCCTCTACCTACCTATTAGAGTGGAACCCTCCAATTGGGACAAGACATGGGTCCTTCATATTTTGGAGTGGAACCCTCCAGCGAGAGTGTGCATGGGTCCTCTATCGACCATTAGAGTGGGTCACTCTTGGTGGGAAGGGCATGGGTACTCTATAAATTATTGGAGTGGAACCCTCCCATAGATTCGAGGCATTGTTCCTCTACCATTACAGTGAAACCCTCTTACTGGGAAAGTAATGGGCCCTCTATTGATTATTAAAGTGGATCCCTCCTTTTGGAAGAGGGTATGGATCCTCTATTTATCCATTGAGTGGAACCCCCTTGTTTTCACCGGTCATGGGTCCTCTACCTAGAGATTATAGCCCTTCAAATGTGTGTAATAATGGTTAGGTGAGGCTTAACTTGGATGTTTTCTACTATTTCAAAATATTTACGTTTTTCAAACATGACCATATATATTGGTAAAGGTACATTTTTTGTTTGTAAAATGTTTTACCAAAATATATATTCCATTCACTAAACTGTTGGTAAAATCTCTATCTCTAAATGTTATTTCCATAGATAAAATAGTTCTACTACAATTATAATAATACCAACAAATAAGATATATGTTGGTTAATGTTTTTAGCAACATAATCATAGGATAAATTTGTATATTGGTAATAATATTACCGATATATAATATCTACATATAAATTACATTCAAATAAATTATAAATATATATTGTTAGTAAAATTTCTTATTATATTTATTGATCTAACATAAATAATAGAACTATTTAAATTGTGAAACCTATGATGTTTTTTCACAAAATTTAAAACTTAAGAAAAATATTAATTATATTAATAGTGAAATTTAATAAAAAATGAATCAATTCAAAGTTGAAGTTTCTTCGTGAATACAAATTTCATAAAAACACAAAAATCTTGGATCCATTGATGCCCCATCCCACCTACATGAATAAAAGGTATGTCACAATCGTTTAATATGTATATTGATTACAATCCTCCAACTCACAAATATTTTTCACTATGGTAGAAGAATAATTACTTTTGAATTCCAAATATCACTTTCATCACCCCCTATGTAGGCCAATAGAATAAAAACAATCAAACCATATATGGTACTAGTGAGGAACCTCATGTCACTACTATACCACACCTTTCATTTCCAAGATCTACACCACACACAATCAAAGATCATACCAAAAAATCAGTATGAAATATCTTTATGAATTTAAACAAAAATAGAAATAAATGAAAGTAAAAAATATGATATATATATATATAATGAGCATTCATTATCATCCCTATTGACATCTCAAGGATTTTTTGTACAAGTGAATCAAATCAAGGAATATTTTATACCAACATATGGCAACAAAATATCAAATACTATTCCATCTCGAAATATCATTTCCACTTTAACTATGTATTGATTGAAATAAGAGGTTAACACTTACATCCCTCCCACATTTACCTAATGTAGTTATGTATGTTCGTGAAATGTCTGAACATTGTGGGATGTCTCATTCTTACATGTCCGAGATATATAATGGAGTAAGAGATAGATTCAATGATCATATCTGGATTATTGTTGTCTCCAAATACTACAAGATTCAAATTTTGATTTCATCTTGAAGATGGATGAGATGATCATTATTTATTAGTAAGGTATTTGAAAGTGGTTCCAACTGGTGAACTACAGGTATCAGTTACTAGTGAATTGGGCCTTAGGGAGATGCTGTTTAGAGTGATTTTTTTGATTACATAGATGGAAAATATCCATCATCAAAAGGAAAGGGATAAAAAATAGTTCCAATTGAAATGGATCCCACTACATTCCATTGAATGATAAATCCTTCAAGATGCCTATTTTACATTTTCTTGGATCAATTATGATGGAACAAGTAATGTGAATGTGTCTAGATTGAGATCTATTAGAACATATACATGATGGTGAGTTCCTACTTGACATGATTACATGATATGATACGATAGGAGATAAATAGGTTTGGTTCAAATATAAATGGAATTAGGTTGTAATCAAATTTAGTACTAATTAAACTGATTAAAAATGATATTTATCATCAATAACAAAATAATAGAAATTTAAAAAATATCATAGAATTAAATCCATGCTCAGATATACAAGTCAAATGTGTATGGTCCTTAGAACAACCATAAGAGTGCATAATAAATTGAATATTGTTACAAGAATTTAAACTCTAGTAAAAAAATAAAATTCCTTAAAAATGACACACTTAATAATAAAATGTAGTGAATAATACATTAAATGTAAAAAATAAGTGAATAATTCATTATGTAACAGAGGAAAGTCATCTGATTAGAAAAATACGAATGAGTTAATGCAAAACACCCCTCTCATAAACCCACCCAGAGGAAGAAAGAACACTCTTTTCACCTGTGCATCAGGTAGTTGGACACACTCTCCCCTAAAAACACTTGAAAAAAACAAAAAGATATTTAATGAAATAGAAATTCCATCAAAACAAATTAATTGAATATGTTCCCAAAACAAATACCAATCAACCATCTAAGAAAATGAATCCATGAAATTGTCAATATGTAGACCAAAATTCATTAGTTATTTAATAATACAAAATTCAAACAGAATAAACAGAAAAAAATAACAACCAACCACAAAAATTTTAAAAAAAATTATTCATTATTTTATCCTAAACCATAAAAAAGTGTCATTTTTTATTTACTCTTGAAACGTTTAATATGTACCCTAAAAGAAATGAATATGACACAAAAACCATAAACCCCTTAATATGTCAAAAATATTAACAAAAATATAAATATGAATCCAATATATAGGAGATATAATCTAAAATACATATATTTAAAAAAAACACTGAACATGGCATTGGAATTTGAAAACATAGTTATCTAAAATACATATATCTAGATTTGTACACAGACCATGGAATTGGAAATTGTTGGGGATGCTATTTGAAAAACATCTTCATAGAAAATTGGAAGTTGTTTGGAATGGAAAAAAGAATGGTAAATCTATAAATTCCAATTTTTTATGCAAAGCTAGAAGAATCAATCTATTTCATTATTAGAACCTAAAAAAAGGAAAACAATAAAAAAGGTAATTATATAAAGTACAAATGACTATTTCAAACTCAATGAAAAGTTTGGAATACTAAAATATTTAATGATACTAAAATATTTATAGTTAATGCATAATATAAATATGCATAACAATTCAAATGTAATACCTGAACAGTGTTGATAACACTAACAGTGCATTCTTATTAGAAAGTACATGGAACATATGAAAAACTAGGTTCTGAAAATTCATACCCTAGGAAATCCCCTCTTATCCAATACCATCATTACAATAATTACATTCCTTGATTTCCATTATTTATCCTAAACTAGAGTTTTTTTAATTTAGTTCGGACATGATAGGAAAAAGTAAATATCTCCTTCCATTCCACATAGAAAATGGGTATATATTTGAAAAATATTTTTTTTGAAATTATATTTTTAACGTGTTCCAATTATGAAGATAATAGTTAAAATTTGTTTCGAAAAAATAAAATTAATGAAGATTGTATGATTCAATTATTATTTCATGTATAAATAAAGATGATGTTAATAAGACTCAAATGGAATTCTAGTGATTTGTTACATGAACATTTAGTTATAGCCAATAATAAATCTTATAGTCAAATTGAAGGATTGTGGGTTACACACACAAGATTAGAGTTCAACATGGGTCATTGTTGTAAACATATATAATATGTATGTTCCCAAATATCATAAGGAAAACCAAATAATAAAGGAACACACCGTAAAATCATATTTTTTCACCTTCTAACTAGTTTAGTCACTTAAAAAAAACTACTTAAAAACATATAATGAATTTTAAAACTACATATAAAAAATAACAAATAATTAACAATAATTGAAATACCTTATGTATCTCTATACCGAAATAAAATGAAAACATTGGGAACCTAAATATTTCATTTAAAATACCATGAAGCACAAACCCAAATATAATATTAAAACCCATTCAAAAATCATAAACATGATAAAACAATATCATTTTAATAAGGCATGTGAAACAAAAACTAAAATAAAATAAATAAAAATGTGATAGTATTGTCTCAGGATGAATTTTTAGCCCAAGATAATACAAATTTTAAACATTGGTAATTTGTGTAATTTTTAGTCTTGTATGAGTGATTCATAACAAATATAGAATCAAATAAAAATAATAATAAACTGAAATAATGTGTATTTGAAATCATTAAGAAAATCTAAAAAAACACTCTCATCCAAACAAGCTTAGGAGGTGGAGAATCCATATTCATTTTTTCAAAAATTCTAGAAACTGTTTAATTATTTGTGGGGGGAGTAAGGTGATCAACATAAAAAAATTGCCTAAATGGATCCCCCAGGATTCATAGCCTTATTGGGTTTTTAAATTGAAGAGGGAAATCGGGTAACCAAACCCAAACCAATATAGTAATGGAGTCTTGCTTCATGAGAAAGGCGAAATTCTACCTGCAGACATGGAAATAGAAGGATCTAAGAGAATGTAATGAAATTGACTAGATCTTATTCAATGAAGAAACAAATAATAAAATAATGAGTTAAGTAGTCCAATAGCTATGTGATGCAACTAACCTAAAAATCATTGACATACTTGTTGAAGACTTTCACCATAAGTTGATGATGTTCAGAAGGCATGATCAATAAGGAATAAATAATATAATTTTCTTTATAAAATTCCAATGAGAGAGAACCACTGATGACCACCAATTACATTTTTTATTTTTATGAAAAATGAAACTTTTTGGTTCAGTGGGTACCATACAGAAAAAAACCAAACTAATAGAATACATTGTATCACCTCATCAAAGTTGAAACCAACCAATACAACATCACTTTCCAAGGTTCAGAACCAAACAACAGTTCACATTTTATTCCATGTGATCACCTTCTTCCAAAACTATCCACTATTGTAGCATAATTTCGTGATGTCAATATCATAAATCAATTCACAATAATTACCAGATTCAAGTTCAACTAGCCTGTTTGAGAAAAAATTAAATTTTATCCAGTGATTTTTTTCCCTCTTAGGAAACAAAAATAAAGTCCAATAGTAAACCAACTCAAAACAATTAGATATATTTTAACTCTAATTTGTCACACTAAACATTAAACTAGTAGAACCACTAGCATCTTGAGTGAAAACTTAGGCCCACTTAAAAGAGTTGAAATGAGAAAATGAACTTACGTTCACTAGATAATATATTTTATATCCACAACACCAAATGCTTTAGTACACTAGAATCCATTGTAATCAGGTACCAGAACCACTACCAAGAAACACAATGACCCCAAGATGTGTCTCTAGGATTCACCACAATGAAAATAATACACCACAATGAAAATAATACACCACAATAACCTCAATAAGAACTATAAACCACCATGAACACTACCCAATCCAAACAAATAATCCCACCAACATTAATAGAAATATTTCAATTGGGAAGCAACCATATGTTCGACATCCACTAAGAATCCTGGATAGATTTCCATCGAATACACATGAAATATTAATGAAATGTTCTATCTTAAGAATACCCCCCAAGAGAGGAGATGAATCAAGCCCTTCCAATACAGCTTGCCCCTTAGAGATGAAGGAGGGGTTAGGGGTGAAGCCATCACTGATCAAGGGATCCATGATTCAACGGATAAAATCCCACCATATTAAAATTAATTAATTAATTTATAAATTTTTTTTATTATATTCAATTATGTTTTTTTAAATTTAAATATAAAAAATAAATTTTCATGTATTGAGATTTTATATAAATATATATGTAACTATATCAAATATCATAATGATTTATTTTTTTATAAAAAATATCTAAATATTTATTTAATGAAAAAATTGAAAATATATATTATTTATTTTTAAATAAAATTGAAAATTAAAATGAATTAATGGTATATATTTAATAACAAATAAAATTGATATTTAATTTTGTGTAAAAAATAAAAAAAATTGATTCTCTTTATTGGATATTGATAAAATATTTGTTTTTATTGACTATTTTATTATAAAACATTTTATTGATTAAAATAGAATTATTGGTAATAGTTATTATTATTAATGAATTTATGTGTTAGTAAAAAAAATTGGTATTAATATGATAATGCAAAAACATTTGGTGTTGGTAAAATATTTGTTAGTATTAAGAAATACTTGTCAACAAAGATATCCATTGGTGAAAAAGTGTTGGTAATGAAAATTAATACCAATAAAAATTAATATATGTTTCAATTACTCATTTTTACCAATGGGTATATAATATGAAAATAAATTTTATTAGTATAAGTTGTTTTTTTGTATTGGTAGACGTATAAGATGTTGGGCATTGTTTATAGACATTTAAAACTATTGGAAACTCATTTTCTTGGGTTGGGGAGTGTGATTGAGATCCCTTTTCTCTCTTGTTTTGTGTTTCTTTAGTTTGAATATATATATGTGTGTGTGTGTTTGTGTGTGTGTGTGTGCCTTTATATTTGGTTACTCTCTTTTCATGGGCTACATAGATGTGTGGGGGAGAACAACTACTCATCATGTTGATCTCCCTATGGATGGATGAGGTTACTCTCCAATTATGGGTGGTAAGGACTCGATGTGTAGTCCACCTACACACAATGTTGAGCCCCTTGGCTTTGGATGGACTTACTTACTTGCTTTGGGTTGAGTTATTCACTATTTACTATATGTTGTCTTTCCAATCCTATTGTGTCTCTTACTCCCCCCACCCCCTTCATCTTTCAGGGCATCCAACTATGTATGTTTATAGTCACACCTTCAGGGGATATGCCTATACTTTTCATGTATTATATGAATGATGGACATGTTTTTGGTGACTTCAGGGAAGCTTAGGGACACTGGGTGCTTGGGACCACGTATGGTGGTCGTAGCTTGGTGATCAGAATCTAGGATCTCTCATCATTTTACTTTATAGATTTTTTAAGGCTTGGACATATTTCTGGTAGGTTGTGTACTTTTCCCCTTTACATTTTAGTTTTCACTTTCGTACTCTCGTACACCCTAGATGTTTTTCATGATTGGTTTACTTTCTAGTTGTTTCGTATTTTTGTTATTATTCCACTACACTTCTACATTGATATGGTCAGGTTTGTGTATATAGGTGCATTAGTCAAAGGACTCCCATTTAAGATATTCATTTTTTCACTAGTCTCCACCCCCAAGACTATGGAGGAAAGATTTGGGTAGTTTAGCCTCGAGCCCTCGTTAGTGGTAGGTCCTGACATAGACCAAAGGCATGGTCTCTCCCTAAATAAATTTCCCACTAAATTCCACTACATGAATTGGATGCTTCTCAAATTTCACATCATCCTTATGCTCATTATCTTTAACATAAATTACATGAGATAGGTCAGGGTGGTACTTCTGAAGTCATGACACATGAAATACATCATGCATAGTATAATTCCACTATGGATGGCCTGACTAATACAATACCAATATGATCCTCTCCATAATATCAAATGGACCAACATATTTTGGTTCTAATATTCCCTACTTTATAATTCAATAGTGACTCAATCTCATAAAAACACAAAGGAACACACAGTAACCCAATATAAACTATTGATTTTAACAACATCGGTCGGCATATGACTTTTGTCAACACTGTTATGTATCTATATGATTTCCGATCAACTGAACATGTTATGACATCCCCTGCACAAGACTCGATCTCAATAACTCTAATTATCCTACATGTATTCAACATAAAGGTTATCTACATGGTATACCATAGAATTCCTCATATGGTTTAATCTACATAACTAACTAGTAACTATTGTTATAGGTGAACTCAACAAGTACTAGGTTCTTCTTCCAAGTTATACCAAATTTAGTATGAATGTGCTCAATATTTCCTCCCACACCTAGATAGTATGTTCTGATTTCCCATCCATATATGGTTGAAAATATATACTCAAAAACACCTAAGTGACAAGAGATTTATACAATCCTTTCTAGAATAATGACGTAAAATGAGGGTCTTTTTCTGGAACAATACTATGTGGCACCCTGTGCAACCAAACTATCTATCAAACATATAATTCATCCAACTAATCAATGGTGTAGATATCCATAGTTGAATAAGAAATGTGCTAACTTTTTTAACCTATCCACTATCACCCAAATCAAACCATTCTTATAAGGATTCCACGGTAATGCCACCACAAAATCTATAGTAAATCATCCCAATTAAATTTTCGAATAGGAAAGGGCTACAAAAGTCCATTATGTTATTGATGCTCTACATTCACCATACGAGAGGTGTAGCATCATGTCACAAAACCTGTTATATCATACTTTATTCTTGGACACCAATACGTTATATGAAGATCACAACACTTTTGGGTCAAGACAGGATGCACCACCCACTTTGAGGGACGAAACTCACACATCATCTCATCGCATGAACAATGACGATTTCATCTTCATAGATGGTTCATTCATGTGGTATATCTACACCATAATATTTATCCCTCAATGAAATTCACCTCGGATACTCATACTGCCTCCTCTTGGTCCAACTTAAACAAGTGGGATCAATAGATAAATACAAAATAATCACAAGCTATCACTCCTCTCAAACTCAAGCATGCATTTTAGCAAATAAGTCCATCATATTCCATTCATAATTAAACACTTGGACTACTTGACTCTCTGTATTATAGCTAAAGGAATCAAAAATACTATTTCCCTCCCCTAGTATATAAGCTAACTTGAAATAAAAATATTTCACATAATCCACCCATCTATTCTACCTAAGATTTAAATCATTTTGATAAATATATATATTTAAGGATTATCTGATAATTATAAATAGAAAACATATAACCCAGATGGTAATTCTGTCAACAATTAAAGAAATATAGCACTGTGACTAAATAAAGATCATCTATAGGGTAGTTACATTCACGTGGACTCAACTATCATGATCAATACACCATGACTCAATCTCCCTATATAAACAGTAACCCAAAACTAATAAGGTATTCATCACAAAAAAAATTACATTCTTCACCAGCATCAGGTAAGATCAAAATTGATGTTGTGGTAAAATGAATTTTATGATCCTGAAAATCATTCCAATATAATACATACCAATAAAACTTTATACTCTTCTTGTATAGGTTGTAAAGTCGCAATTAAAAACAAAAAAATCCTTGATGAATCTTCAGTGGTATCTAGAAAAAAACAAAAAACATTAGATATCAAAAACAATTCTAGGATACTTCAAATAAACAACCACCCATAATTTATTGGGGCCCACTAACAAGGCTCCTTTTGAAATGATATGAACCAAGAAATATACTTTTCCGATATATAAATGAAACTTCAATAGATTAGAATAAATATTATTCTCTCTCAATTTACTGAAATGATGTCAAGATATTTGGCATGATCTTCACAAGTCTAGGAGTAAAAAAATATGGCATCCACACAGATGAACACAAACTGATTTAGGTATGAGTGAAAGATCTGGTTCATCAAATCCATAGTCACAGTAAGAGCATTTTTTCCCAAACAGCATCACAATATATATATAAAAGCTATACCTTATTCATAAAGTAGTATGTGGTATATCATAAGGCCTCACCCTTAACTGATGATACCCAAATAATAAATCAATCTTGAATAACACATAGGAACTATAACAACCATTCCCTTTATTACACATTAATTAATGATTTATGACATAAAATTAAACTTATTACAACCAAAATTATCAATGAGTCTAGTGTATTCAAAAATTTGGTACATAACATAACATTTTGAACATGAGATACAATATCATAATTGAAAAATTCTTTAAAATTCTTCAAAAATTCCATTGCTTTTTGAAAATGCTTGGGATAACCAGGGGAAACATTAGAAAGGGGTGAGCTATAAATCCTAGTAATTTAATAAAAAAGGAATAAAATGAAGAGTATAATATATGTTAGATAATTTTAATATCAATGAGACATAAAAGGAATAATAATAATAATAAGGCATGATATAACAAGATAATCATAATATGGGAATTGTGGAAATCACTTAAAAAAATAAATCATAAACACAGGTCAATGATAAACCATCCAATACATAATGGTGGAAAAATACCATAAAGTAATAAGCTTAACTCCATGTTCTAATGTGACATATCATGATATTAAACATTACCCAATGCATTAGAGTGCTATATAGGTGCACCCATCATAATCATTTCCTTCTCATACTAAAGTGCACCACATAAATTATAAAACATGGATTCATTCATCATCATAATTTATTCCACAATTAAGGAGTGTGTAATAAATATGTTCAATTACCAAATAAAAAATATATCTGCATAAATGTGAACACCCTTTATGGGAAAGGGGTATGGTTTTTTCAACACAATTTTTTTTCATGGAAAGTCATGATGAAATTTCGATAGCAAAACAATGTCACGTAAAGGTTAATAAAAATGGGTTGATGAGAGAGAAAGGGATATATGTTTACATAAAAATAAATTGGGATGTAATGGGGAAATAGAATTTAATATACCAACATTATAATTTTTTTAATAGAATGGATAAGTTAATAAAGAAACTATAATAGATAAAATATTCCTAACTATATTTCGGCATGGTAACAGATGTATATAAAGGATCATGAGGGGGATAATGAGAGGGAAAGGGTATATAATCATTTATAAATTAAATTTTATTTAAATTCAATATGGAATGTTATATTCCAATATATGTAAATATATTTTAAGATATATAACATAAAATAAGTTCTTGAATGTAAATGAGATGAGAGAAATCCATTACGAAATATTGGCATGGTAATTGGTGTACATAAAGTAATATTAGAGGCTTAATGAGAGTGAAATGGGTATCTAATAATTTATAAATAAACATTAATGTATGTGATATATATAATAACAAATCCAAACATAAAAAATTGAAATTAAAAGGTATTTCATAAAATAGGTGCTTTAATAAAAAGGAGAGAGGGAGATCCCCTATAGAAGTTGGGCATAGTAACGACTTAGTAAGGGGTCAAAATGAGAAGGGATAATTGATATATAATTCATATAAAATAAATGGGATATTAAGGGAATGATTATAAATGAATTAAATTATAAAAAATTGAAATTAAGAATACATATTCAAAATAATGTGCTTGAATTGAAAGTAGGAGATGAAGGTTAGGATCCCTTAGTTGAGTGTGTGGCTCCAAATTCTTAGGAGAGGATCCATAAGATCTTGGGGGCACCTAGGGATGAATATAGAGAGTTTAAGGAAGAGTATATAAATGATACAAGGATTTTGAATTAAGATAGATAGGATCTTGGGTGGGTTTATATTGGAAATGAGGGGGAATTATTTATTATTTCGGTTTTGGACTCTATAAAATAAAATATCCAAAACCATAAACCATACCATGGTTTTTCCCATGGTTTCTACTAAATTATATTGTTTTTTATTATTTTATAAGTAAAATATCTGAACATAATAAAATAATACACTTTCTTATGTGGAGGTGAGTCACACTCATAATGAAATTATTTTAAAACATTAAAATATATTATAGGTTTTGGAGGATTCAAAATGGATTTAAAAAATAAATAAAATAAACATAAAATCATATTATTTTTAAGTTAAAACCTTTATCTAGGTTTTTATTACGTTTATAGTAATTATTAAATCACTTTTGGGTCATTATGATATCACAATACACAATGTATGTTTAAATGGTATTTAATTTTTACTAAAAAATTGGATTGTCTCTGAAAATTTTGAGAAATTCACTGTTAGATAAATTTCAAGTCATAATTTAAAAAATAAATTTCATTTCATCTAAATAAATTTCTAAATATGTGAATTTTTACTTTTAAAATAAAATCTACATTTATTATGAAATTTTGGGTTTTTTTATAATAATAGTTTCCAAACAATTATAAAAATTACATTTGAATTCATAAAAATTATATGAACAAATATATTTGATAAAAATTATCTTAAAAAATATTTTATTAAAATATTATTTATTTCAAAAATACATTACTTCATGAAAATAATGTCCTTATTTGAATTTGAATATTTCCCAAAACTACAATTTTTGTTCTATTATATCAAAAAAAAATTTATCAAAATGATTACTTATTCATTTATAAATTATAAATAATAAGAAATTAATATTATCATAATTAAAATGAAAAGGAAATTTTAATATTAATAATTTTAGGGTTAATTTTTTTTTGTCTTTGTTAAACTATTTTCACCAATAATTAACATGTTTTCCGTTTACCTTGGTAATATATATTGGCTATAGTTACTATTCATATTGTTCAAAAATTAATTTAACCTTATTTCTTAATATTATTTTATATGATTCCAAATATGTTATCCAATTTATCAAAAATGAATTTTTATGGGTGGGGGAATTTAATTTAATAAAAAACCCATAATCAAGATGTAATGCAGTTTTCTAAAAAATACATTTTTATGGAAAAAATTATTTTACTTTAAATCTATGACCAGTGATGTTTATTATATGAATTTAAATTCATATATATAGATATATAATCTTAACATTTCATTTAGATCATTCCTCATTGGGGGTTATTTTAATTAATTAAAATTGAGATATATTATTCATTTTAAAATAGTTTTCAAGAAAATTCATTTTTAATCCTAAAAAAAACTTATAATAAAATATTGTTTAAATATTATTAAAATATAATTAATTTAATTAAATAT
Organism: Viscum album; assembly: GCA_963277665.1. Taxonomy (NCBI): domain Eukaryota; kingdom Viridiplantae; phylum Streptophyta; class Magnoliopsida; order Santalales; family Viscaceae; genus Viscum; species Viscum album. The sequence goes on from OY728120.1 coordinate 2,132,582,155, forward strand.
AAATAAATTATTATTATTTTTTGGATTTGGTGTTGTGTATCAAATACACTATCGAGCATAGCTTTCTATTTCAAAAAATATGGGGTGTTACATTCTTCCCCCCTTAATGAAATTTCATCCAAAAAATCTAAACTTTGACTTAGTATGAAATATTTTGACATATGATAATATATTTATTGAAAACCCATATCATAAATTATTTTAATGAAACATAAAATTCAAAATAGAAAATGCTAAGTATTAAGGTCATCACATAAATTGTTTTCCCAGTATGAAAAAATTAATGGGATGTGAAAACATGGACATGAAAGAGAAAAATGACACCAAATAACTAATTGTGTGGGTTAGAGAACATAGTGAGGTGAAATTCAATGACCAAAATATCATAAATCAATTATGGATAAAATGATAATCAATTCTTCTAAAATGATCATATTATGAAAAAATTATTGATTAAATTTTTTTACTTAAGTTAATTAATTCCTTTATCATTTTGAATAAGAATATAAGGAAATATAATTTCTTAAAAAGTAAAATTTTATCATTTAATTAATTTCCAATACAATATCATATTTTTCTCTAAAATGATGATAACACCAGGTGACTTTTTTTTTCCTAAAGCACTAGAATAAACATGTAATGGATCACATAATACACAAAAGAATTAAAATATATTCTTAATATATTTACTAAATCTAGAGTGTTCAATGTAAAGTAAGATAATTCATAAAATGAATAATACTTAATAAATAAATTACCAAAATTTCCCAAAAACCCTAATGGTTTTAAAAAGATCATTTATTAAATAAATATCCCTATATCTAAAATAACACCAAAAACCTCAATATTAATGAATGTTTTAACTTCAAAATATTTCTCATACCCTTCTTCTTACACCTCCAATAAAACATAATATAATTATTTTAAAATTATCCTTTCATATTAATCCTAATGGTTATAAATACCTCAAACCAAATAAAACATCTTCTAAAATATTGTTAATCACCTAAAATAAGTAGATTTGATCATATGATCAATTTCCCTAAATATCCACAATCATTATAAACCTTCATTACATAAATCATCAATAGTGGTATCAATTCTTTTACGGATAAGAATATCCTTATCCATACTATCACAAAACAATTTTGTTTTATCCCAACATCAAACACACATTAATGGTTATCGATCCCTTAATCTTTTGTTTTCCTAAATAATGTATTATCACTAAATCAATATTATAGGTTTTTTGGTATGGTTAAACATATTTTTAAAGTAATTAAGTGAAAAAATATTTTTTTAAATGTTTCATGATTCTATAATTTCGTTGATATATGACCAACACATAAACTTATTAATACTTACACAACAATGATTTCTATATCATAGGTCCTTCCTTGGTATAGGGATTAAGCTTTAGATTGTGGCATTTACTAGGATCCTGTTATTTCCATCAATTAGCTTGAATAAATGAAAAATTATCAACTAGTAATTTTAAACAATTATATACATAAAGGGGGATATAATGTCATTAAATGGGTAAATTATAAATTACATTTTTTTCTTAACTTATGAATTTCTAGGCTTCAATATATGTTATCCATATTCAATTTCCTAGTATATAATATTATCGGTATTTTTTCCATTAATAATGGTCAGTAATGAGCTTATGAATTTACAAAAGTATATCCCCATACATTTTCAAAACTGGTGAGTAGTAAGGCCTATTTTCAAGTAACAGGTTACCCTAAGTCAGGCTCAAGACACCTTATCAGGGATGTTACCCCTAGATACATTTATTCTAGAGCCACGTCAACATGTTGTATACATATCTTGATTTATTTTCTTGATAAACCACTTACTCTATACTTACCAAAATTTGTGGATTTTTTCTTATACTTAGTCTTATCCCTAAGGATTTTACTTTAGTTTTCTAATAATAATCCCAAAATTAACTAAATTGTTTCTCTAATACCAACTATAATGACCCTATTAATTCATTATTTATTACATAATATTAAACTTTATACAACCGAAAAGATCAATAATTATTGTTTATTTTGGAATTAGGTACATAAAATTACTTTTTGAACATGGGATACAACAACATTATTTAAAACATCCTTAGCATGATTCTAAAATTCCATGGCTATTTAAAATTGTCTGGGATAACTTGGGGACAAACATAAGAAATAGGTGAGATATAAAGACTAGTAATGTAATAATAAAAACATAAAATGAAAACTATAATACATTTTAGACAATATGAATTTCAATGGGTCATAAAATGAATATGAATAATTAGGATTCATATTCCATGAAATTCATAAAATGGGAAATAGGGAAACAACTTAAAACACTAAATTATAAACATAGGTCCAGGATAAAACCAAAAATACATCCGGGTGGAAAATAAACATTAAAAAATTAGGTTCACTCCCTATCCCAAAATTATGTATCATGATACTAAACATTACGCAATGAATTGGAGCGCTATCTGGGTGCACCAGTAATATTCATTTCATTATCAGGATTAACTGTTCCACATAAATCATAAAACATGGATCTATAAATCCTCATAATTTATTCAATGATTAAGGAGTGTTGAATAAATAGTTTAACATACCCAATAAAAAATTATATATGCGTAAATTTGAACACCTTTGATAGGAAATGGGTATAATATTCATTACCCAATTATATTGGCATTGAAAGTCATGGTGAAATTTCAGTAGCATAGTGACGTCACTTAAAGATTCATAAAAATGGGTTTATGGGAGCGAGAGAGGTATATCATCACATAGAAATAAAATGGTAAGTAATATGTACTTGTAAAATCTTTCACCAACATTAGAAATTTTGAAATAGATTTCATAAGTTAATGAAGAAACTTGAAAATATAAAAGACCCCTAACAATATTTCGATATGGTAATGGATGTACATAAATGATCATGGGAGTCTTAATGAGAGGAAAACAGATTATCATAATTTATAATTTAAATAAAAATTAATTGGAATATGGAAGAAAAAATTCCAACATAAAATAATGTAATTTAAGATACGTTACATAAAATAAGATCTTGAACTGAAATGAGAAGAGAGAAATCCCTTATGAAATTTCAAAATGGTAATAGGTGGACATAAGGGATCATGGGAGGATTAATGAGTGTTAAATGGGTTTCTAATAATTTATTCATAAAAATTATAGTATTGTAAATATGGAATAACATATCCCAATAAGAACAATGGTAGTTAAAAGTCTTTGTGTAAATGTGGTGCTAGAATAAATAGGAGAGAGGAAGATCCCTTACGAAATTTTGGCATAGTGATGACATAGGTTAGGGTAAAAATGAGAGGGTTTAAATGATATATCATTCATTTAAAAATCAATTGGTAAGTATGTTAATGATTATAAATGAGTGAAAATATTAAAAATTTAAATTAAGACAACTGACTCCAAAGAATGTGCTTGAATGGAAAGGAGGAGAGGAAGGTGAGGTTCCCCAACCTGAGTGTGGGGATCCAAATGCTTTGGAGGGGATCCTTGGGAGATCTAGGGAACCTTATGAAGACTTTATAGAGTGTATGTAAGAGTATGAAAATTATCAAATGAGGTTTAGTTATGAAAAATGGGATATTTTGTGCGTATATATAGGAAATGAGGGGGATTTCTTTATTATTTAGATTTTTACTCTACAGAATAAAATATCCACAACCACAAACCATCCCATGGTACATTCCCATGGTGTCTTCCAAATGGGAGTGATTTTTATTATTTTATAATTAAAATGACCTAACATATTAAATCATTTACCTGGATTTTTTGGAGGTGATTCACACTTTTAATGAAATGATTTTATAACTTCAAAATATATTATAGGTTTTGGAGGATTCGTAAGGGATTTACAAAGTAAATAAAATAAACTAAAAAACAAATTATTTTAAATGAAAAGAATGTATTTGGTCGTGGATAATATTTATAGTAATTATTACAAGACTTTTTTTTCCATTATGATGTCATAATAAACAAAATATATTTATATGGTATTTAATTTTTACACGAAAATTCAATTGTCTCAGAAAATTATGAAAAATTCATTGTTGGATAATTTCAAAGATATGATTCCAAAAATAATATTCATTTTATATAAATAATTTTCTATATGATTGAATTATTACTTTTAAAATAAAATCTACATTTATTAAGAAATGCTAGTTTTTTTATAGTAAAACTTTTTGAACACTTATAAAAATTACATTTGAATTCTTAAAAATTATATGATCCTGTATATTTGATAAAAATTATCTAAAAATAATATTTTATTAAAATATTTTTTATTTAGAAAATAAATTCATTCCTGAAAATTAGTCCTTAGTTGAATTTGAATATTAACAAAATATATAATTTTTGTTTTATTGTATCAAAAATATAATTTTTATCAAAATGATTACAGAATCATTTATAAATTTAAAAGGAAAAATAATAAATAAAATATTAATTTCATTGAAAAATAAATTTAAATATTCATACTGTTAGGATTCATTTTTTAATGGTATTTTTTAATCTTTTTTAATCTATAATTAACATGTTTTCTTTTTTACCTTATTAATATATATTTACTATAGTTACTATTCACATTCTTCAAAAATTAAGTTGAACTTATTACCTAATATTAATTTTTATGATTCCAAATATGTAATTAATTTTATCAAAAATCAATTCATATAGTTGGATGAATTTAATTTAATATAAAACTAGTAATCATTAAAGAAATTGGTTTTTCAAAAAATGTATTTTAAGGAAAAATGATTTTGCTTTAACTCTATGACCAGTGTTGTTTATTATATGAATTTAATATCATAAATATATATATATAATATAAAAAATTAATTTATATTATTTCTTATTAGGGGTTATTTTAGTTAAATAAAATTGAGAAACATTATTCATTTTAAAAAAATGTTTTCATAAAAATTGTTTTTAATTTAAAAAATTAACATATTCTAAAATATGGTTAAAAAATATTAAATTATTTTTAATTGAACTATATATAAATAGATAATAATTAGGTAACCTTGAAATCAAATTAATATTATAACTAATTAATTTTTAAAAGGAATTTAATGTTTTGTATTAAAGTAGAACTTTTCACTATTCACTATAAATCAATACGTCTTAAAAATCCCAAAATTTTCACCCTAAGTATATTTTGATATAATAATATCAAAAATAGAGTTTTTTTATGAAATAAATATTATAAATTTTATCTATAATCATTATCATATTTAAAAATAATAATTTTTGAGGAAAATATGTTTTCAAGAACAAAAAGTCATTACCCAAATTGATTTATTATTTAATAAGAATTTACCAATTTATATAGGAAACACACACACATAAAGATATATATATATATATATATAGTATTTAATTTTATTCAAATCTATGAAATTAATATAAAGGATAAAATGGTTATATTTAAATAATCATTATTTGTTTGGATTTGGTGTTTCATATCACGTATGCTATTAAACATAGTTTTCTATTTTTAAAAACTAGGGGTGTTATAGGAACCCCTCAAAAAGTCTAAAATATCATCAAGATGTGGAATAAGATATCAATTCTTAGTAATCATTTGATTCCATTTTTTATAATTGACACATAAGATCAAGTTTTGGTCAACCATCATGGTGAATAAAAATAGAGTCCACCAAGGTGATGTACCTAGATAGATAAAACCTTTGTCCTCAAACTTCTATAGATGATTCTTGAAATCCTGGAGCTCTACTGGTTCCATTATATATGGTGGAATAGAAATTTTCTCAGCTTTAGGCATCAACTCAATCATGAACTCAACCTCTCTCCTAGGTGGAAAACCAAATAAATACTCATGAAACACGTCCTAAAACTAATACAATATAGGAGGGAAAACATCATGATCCACTTCCTCATCATCATGCATTATAATCAAAAACTAGGATGTAAGGTCACCCAACTGTTAAGGAATTTTCCTTGAATGACAGTCTTGGACATCCCATTCCCCATGATGAATATATATATGTAACCCTCTGGAGATGTGAATGTTAACCATGAAAGGTAACAATCAATATGATATTGATATGAAATAAGACATTCCATTCCCAATTCCTAGTCAAAACATGATATATCAAGCATGAAAAATTACTAAAAGATGTGGTACCCACCAACCTATATGGAATACTTCTTAAAATAACAAATAATCTTTGAGAACGCCATTAAAGGCATGTCGATAGATAGAACTCTACACAATAATTCCACTATCTAACCCAAATTATTTAACAACTGAGTAGATATAAAAGAATGTGAGGCTGTGGTACCAAACATGGTATTTAAAATTGTCGAATCTATTAGAATCTTACATCTTACTCTTTATGGTTCAACCAACCTACCACCGAGTATAGGCTAAACTACATGAATCAGACCTGTCCCTCTACCATATACTTCTTCCTAAGTCTCATTAACTACACTGATTTGATGATATGGATTCCCTTGCCTAAATCACTCTATCATACAGCCCAATTGGTTTATCCAATATAACTACAAATTCCATTTTAATACAAGGTAGAATATCCCCTATCAGTGATCTGAATCATCACAGGTTCTCTCTCACTGGCCATCGGTCTAGGGTTACTAAAGAACCTACATATGTGTCACGTCCTTCAACAATATATGAACTCAACTAGTAGTCAAAGTCATTATCCTTTCACATGACTAGGTTTTCGACAATGATATCAAAGCACCTGACCACTTCCCTGAGAGGTTGATCCTCGCCTCTGACTTCTCTTCCCACCACTACCTTGGGGAAAACTCTCATAAAATAACTTCTTGATATTGAAGGATGTGCCACTAGATCACCCAGTTGATCTTAAATGTATGAGAATAGAAGCCCCCTTCAGGTTCCCCTAAAAAATGACATATGATTCACAACCTTAGAAAACATATTAAAATTGAAGATATTCACTTTGGACTTGATCCCACATCAAATTCCATGTGGAAAATGTTTTGTTGTAGTTGTATCTTTCCCTACCAATGATGTAAAAAACACTTAAAATCAATGAAGTTCCCAACGTAATCCATCACTGACATATTACACTGGGGAAAATTCATAAAAAATGTAACTCTCTATTTCCTTAGAGTCTTTGGGTAGAAATTCTCCAAGAATATTTCATAGAAATCCTTTTATTTCGTACCCACAAAATTCTCGTCCTGTGCCTAAATATCCAACTAGTTATTTGTTGGTCCTCGCATCATGTAATCTTATAACTTAACATTATTTTATATATGAGTCTCTAAGTATTCTAGAATCATCATAATAGACTTAATCCATACCTTAAAAACCATAAAAATACCTTATCTAGTAAATTTCATAGGGTTTTATTTATGGAACTCGCTAGTAAAATCTAACATACTCAGTGTAACCCAGTCTGAGTCACATTCCATACACTATATAAAATATGGAAAATTATTGTGGAAATAGTCTTCTTACCTATAACCTGGAAACAATGGGGGCTCTTCTCCCACTATCAGAGGTGCATTCTCAGCATTTTCCTTCTTTCACTCTACCAATAAGAATCGTCAAAGTTTAATCTATTTATAATTCTCAACATATATTCAAGACACAAAACAATGTATTCCATAGTTACATAAGCTCGGGGTCATTACTATTAATAAAAATAAATTCCAAAAGTATTAACCCAATGGATACAAAAAAGTTACTATCACTACCCCCATCCATCCCTATCTGGGGGGTCATGGATAACATATGGTGAATAAATCTTCCAAATTTCAAACATCAAATTTGAAACCATTTTAACATCCATAATTTTATAAATAGTTTCAACTTACTCATTATTCACTATTTAAACCATTTCAATTTTACATATTTTCAATTTAAAACAATTGAAATATCTTTGTTAGACACTATTTCTTTAAAACCATAGGAAATATAGAAAATCATTTTTACTTTCTATAACCTAACCATAAATTCTCTTTAATGTGTTACTAATATGATGCATGTCACATGAGTCCTTGAGTGCCTAAAGTGTTACATGTATGCACAAACATCATTCCATGCTTTCCTATGAGTAAAATAATATAAAACAATAACATCACAGAACAAGTGTGTCACCCAATGTGAAATATCTCTCAATTTTAATAGGATAATATCACTAAAAACAACCCCACCATGGAAAAATGGGTTTCACCTTGAATATGGGTTAGTTACTCCTATGCACAAGCGCATTTCCAAGGCCAAGAATATCCTTGTCTCATACCTACCCTTCCTATATAGTAAGGAAAAATAAAATGAATTATTTGATACCACTTTGTAACATCTCATCCCATGTGACACTAAATTGATGCCTTCAATCATTTTGATATTAGACCTCAAGCACACCTCCCCATAAGCTAGAGGTTTCTGAATAACAACGATGGTCTAATAAGGAATGTGGGGAGACTAAACCCTCTATACCAAAGTAATAAATAATGAAAATCCTAAATAATAATAATATTGAAAAATAATGAAAAATTACCAAACATCACATATTATATAATAAAATCCCCAACCAGGGAAAATTTCCACAAACCAAATAAAGTAAATATGTCATTTCATGATATTGTCACATGTAAAAGGAAGAATAAAAATAATTATAGAATGAATATCCCCAAATAAGGTCCCAAAATCAAGCCTATTTCCATCATCTATGCTCTAACCCAATCCTAAAATTTCCATTTAGCAATGGTATTTTACCTTATCCTAACTTTCAATAATAAAGTCGGCTCGGGTACCATCAGAATCCTGAGAAATGTGTGCGTACATGTTAGTAGGCTACCAGAAATATTTCCAAAAGAAATATCCAGTCTAATAAAAATACCATTGTATATAGTATTATGAAGGAACTAATATATTTGAAAATAAATTAAATATGTTTTTCAAAAATTGTTATCAATCATAGGGTTAAACACTTTTATTGAAAATAATGCATCTATTAAGCAATCCAATTTAATTGGAACCAAATAGAATTAAACCACTTACCAATTTCTTATCAAATTATCATAGTTCTTAGATCACCATTCCAACACCCTATCCCTGAATAAGGAATGGAATGTTTATCATATCAAGTAAAGAATGTTAAACATCATGTTTTCCATCATATCAAATATTAGGAGAGGCATGTTCAATATCCTTACCCATGGGTTTGAACAGTCATGTCTATGATCTATAAAAATTTCCTCATTTCACAATTTCCATGGACTAACACATGTGACCTTTTCATCAAGGGTGTACCCATTACAACATTCCTTTATTCCCATGGTCTCATAAACTCAACCTCTTTGGTCTAATTCCATATATAAAATTTTACTCATTTAGTTGAACACTTAAATGTTCCCAAAATATTTTTATAACATAAACATTCCCCTTTTACCCAATTGCCACTACCTCTAATTTCCATATCATAAAACATTTACATTCCCAGTTAGGCTAAATGACCCATCGAGTCATGCTAACATGAAAAAAAATAATCACATATGGTTAACTCTCATAGACTCTCAATTCCATCATTTACTATTTTATTAAATCACTTTCAAGCAATGGAACGCCCCTTGGGTTTCCATACGAACATTCTTAGAAAACATCCATAGACCTGAAGGGGTCCATGAAGGGTCTCACATAAAAAATAAAGGCCAAATTTACTTTTCTTATCCACAGAGATAAAAACATAGCAACTCAACACGTTGGAAAACCCACATACATTGCAGTAAAATCAAGACTATGGGAGAAAGATTGTAGAACACCTAACTCTTTCTTGTATACAACTAATCACCCAAACATAGTTATTGATTCAAACTAAAACAATTTCGAACACCAAATATTAGAATTTCTTTTAATAGTTAGGGTTTATGAGCTTCAGAAGAAGATGAACAACCACAAAATGCTTCTTATGGAAAAAAGAATAAAGACGACTCATAGACATACATAGGTCATAGATTCATAGTAAATGGTTCTTACAATGCCTAATAAATGAAGGAAATTTATCCTTGGAGAGTAAGGGAGATTTTGGATCACACCTATTTCTACTGTAGAACAAATGGGTTGAAAATAGGGTGACAATAGTATAGAAATCAGGAGGGAAAATATTCATTTCCCAACTTTTAATATGGGGCATGATTTGGGCGCACTATTTCCCAAAACATGTGCTAATTATACAACCAACTCTCTCCCAGAGGAGACTAAGTCACAAGGTTTGTCTGGTCCACCCACGCGGTATGGAAAACCATGCAATAGTCATGTTTTTTCCTCAATCCAAGGGGGCTCTAGCCACACGGTCTCCTAGGCAACCTCGCATCGTTTTAAAATTGTCCTTCTCCCCCTTAGTAGGTTGCACGATCTCTAACAGTGTACCATTCGTGCACCTTGTACACTATAGACCCCCCATTCATGTCTTGAACCCCCAAGACACTCTCGGGACCTTTCCTATCATTAGTTTACATTCCTTTAACCGGTTTAGAAATGGGTTAAATCAAAATTTAAACTGAATTTTACCTCATTAAGGGTCTCGATCTTACACATAGAATATAAATAAATATATATTAATATAGATACATATAATTACACATAAATATATATAAATATGCATAAATATACATAAATACATATAAATATATTTAAATATAAATAATTTTACATAAATATATATAAGTACATATATATATAATTATATATATATATATAAACACATATAAACATACATAAATATATATAAATATAAATATATATAAATAAAAACAATTATACATAAATACATATTAATATAGATAAATAAATATAAATAAATATTATTATATATAATTATAAATAAATATACCAAAATATATAAAAATTATAAATAAATTTATATAAGTATATATATAAATACATAAATGAATATATATATATATAAAGAATATATATGTGTGTAAAACCACATAATATTTATAAACATTTATAAATATACATAAATACATATAAATATCTATAAATATGTATAATTATAAATATATATAAATATATATATATGTGCTTGTAACTATACATAAACACACACACGCACACACACACACTCATATATATATCTATATATATATACCCATATAATATATATATAAATATATAAATATAAGTACTTATAAATATTTATAAATATAGATAACTTAGAATTAATATTCATAACAATCTATAAATATGAATAAATTTACTTAAATTTACATAAATATATATGAACTTATATATATATATATATATTAAATTTAATGTAATTATTTATATATGTATATGTATATATGTATACACACACATATAGATATACATAAATACATTAATATACATATATATATTGATACACACACACACACAAATATCTATAAATATACACATGGGTATATAATTCTTAAACTTCAACCAACCCCTTTAAGGAATGGCCATGACCAATAATGTTTAAGCATGACTTTTATCCAAATTAAATCATTGTAATTCCCATGATTTAATTAACTTGGATTAACCGAAATAAGATAATCCTTCGCACACAAGGCACCTCAGAAATATAATTCCCCCAAAGACAGAAGAATAATAAAATTTAAACACCCTAATATCAATAGGAATGTAAACATGTGGAATGAAATCATATCCCACCCAAAAAATAAAATAATCCCCTCTTAAACAAAATAAAAAATACCATGAAAAGATATAAAGTTAGGGAACCTAAAATTAAATCTAAGTATTTAGGCCTTTTGAGGCTATTTTGACAAATAAAAAATGGGTAAAGGGTATAAACCCACCCATTAGATGTAATGATTATAATAACCATTTATTTGATAGGTCATAGAGCCCAAATGGATAGTCAGATCAAAATTTATGGGTGTTTGAAATTGCAGTATGATTTTTAACATTATCTAAAATGTAAAAAAAATTATTAATTATTATTATCAAAAAAATTCTAATTTGAGGACATTTATTTTTGTAAAATATTACTTGATAGGTCTTATATCCCAAAAAAACACTCAAATCAAATGTTATGGACATTTGGAGTTGAATATGATTTTTAACTTCTCTTATAACATTAGTTAAGTGAGGAATTTTTTAACTTAATTTTAATTTGTGTATGTGTGTGTTTATATGTAAATATATACATATATAAGTAATTATTAATTAAAAAATATCGATTAATAATTGATAATTAATTTATTTTATATAATTAATATCTAATAGTTATAAATAATTTACAATTAATATTTGGTTAAAACTTTATGTTATAAAAAATAAAATATTACAAATAATGCATAATAATCTTTAAATAATAAATATTAATTATTAACAAGTAATTAAAATTTTATTCAATTCATATTAGTATTATTTATCATTAATTTTGAAGTAGTTTTTTAAAACCTCAGAAAAAATAAAAATATTAAATAAATAAAATTTAATGATAGTTTTAACCACCTCTAAAAAAATTATTCTAAATGGAAATTATTTTTAATAAATTTCTATAAATTAGAGACATTTTCTAAAAAAAATCTAAAAAAAATATTTAGTGGTGGCCTAGAAAAATATAATTAAAAACATTGTAAAATTAATTTTTTCTATAATGGTAAGGGGTCTTACTTTATATGTCCCACCTATTTTATTTGGAAGTGTTGAAAACCATGTTGAAATCATTTTTATATCTTAAAAATGATAAATTTTATATAACAAATGACCAACATACCACTATGACACCTTGAGACTTCTCTTCATTTCATAGAATGTTTTATTTACCCTTATATTAGATTCGAATGTATTTCTTTTACCCAAATATTCTCCCCAACACATGATGTTATAACTATAGAGTATTCTATACCCTATTGGAAATCAAATATTCCACCCAACCTACTCCAAAAAATTTATGTCTAAATTTCTGTTAACTAAAATCCCACAAATAATGATTCCCCTCTTGGTGAATTCGGAATCCTTAAGACAAGATTCTTCACTTACAAACCCAAAACCCTGATTCAATATTGTCAACTTATTTTCCCCTCTTATATAAATTTTTAATGGGTTCATCGGTCATCTTAATAGCCCCCCTAGGAATAAAATATGTCCATCAACTTATCTGGACAAACCCCATTGGAATAAATTAATAATATAACAACTAACTTTGAGATATTAGGTAACCCTTATATATTTTTTCAGTCCTGAAAGAGTTTCTATCAAGTTTAATTTGATACTTTTCGATGACATGCATCATTTCAATGGTGTATTGGAGGTTTATTTATTAATAATGGTCAATGTTTTCCCATCAGTCACTATTCTATTTTCTCTAATAAAGATATTTTAAAACATGATTTACTTAGTTTGTATCCCCTTATTCAAGTGACTTTGGAATGTTTCTAAATTTTCTGTCATTATTAATTATAGTCATTATTGAGGAGGATCTAAATAACATAATCATAAAATATGTTAAACTTTGATCAATGCTTCATGAACTTAAAATGAGAGCATCATAATCCTCATTTCAGGACCTTAAACAATATCAAATGTGGTCCTTTCCACATAACCATAAATTTTATGGTTCATAATCTATCTCATGTGACTCTAAACTATTCAATGTGGTCTATATTGCATGACCTTAAACTAATGGGAGTTGTTTATTCCATGTGACATAAAATTATAATTTCCCTCCTCATATAAGATCTTGATCTATATAAGTGTTCCCTTTATAATTATATTTGACGGATATGGCTATATCTACCAACCCAAATGACATGATTCACCAAACCATTGATAAAAGGTTCCTTTTCCAGTATGTATTGATTCCTTTTGTCATGGATTATGTAGTGACACTTGTATCTCTTATCTTAAGCCAAGATAAATATTTTCCCCCATCGAATCCTCCACATGATAATAGTGTGTTTATTTTATAATTCATAATGGGTTTCCTCTAATGGACCAACAAAGGGATAAAAACATCATATTTCAAGAACTATTTATGGATTTATTCTTTTAATCATATGATTAACAATTATGAGTGGATTTCCCATTCTAGACCCAACCATAAATTTCATCACTATAAAACCTCCTCCCATTATATGGTCTCCTTATTCAAATTTATTATTTATAAATTTGGATCTATACTAAGATGAAACTCTTATATTATTCTAGATTTTTGTGTGGATTGGTTATTATTTCCATAGAATACATAATAATGACTAGATCGCCTATCAAAATCCAAACCACCAATTTCCATCCCATTCAGTCCTTATTTACACTATAATGTTTGGATATTATGAATTCATATTAGATATATCATCTTATCCCATCTCTAGGGTACCTATTCATACGATTTTATTTTACCAGGTGTATGATATTATTTTATGCGTAGGGCCTTAAGGAACTAAACTTGGTCCATGTTTTATGGAATTAAACTATAACCAGTACTCCAATATTAGTAATATTACCATAAATTACACATATATTTCATCCCCTTTCATGACAATTACAAATGTGGGGTGTAACTTTTATATTGTGTTATTTATACCAATTTTTTACAGAAGATAACTTATTTTGGTCAATATTATATGACCTTAATATTCATCCATTGTTGGTTAAATATTTATGACCTAAAAATTTATCCCCCCATTGTCAAAATTATAGGGACATAAATTGCATTTAAAAGTGACATATATTATTATCAGGTTAATATACATAAAGGGAACCATGAGAAAAATTCATCACTCCTCTCACTAATACATCCCATTCATAGTTTATCCAAAAGTTAGGGAACACTGGAAAAATAAACAAAGAATTTAGGGATTAAATTTCCCCAAGATTTATATTCATTATATTTATTTCCAATGGATATTTGTGTTAATAAGAATTTAAATATGTATTCCTTATATTGTTAGGTGATTGAGGATGAATCCACCTATTAGAAAAGATAAAATGGATGTCCATATTGTGATGGGTAAAGAAGAGATGATCTGCTTTCTGTGAATACTTTTCTAAATAGATTCAAGATATAATCTGAAAAAAGATAATATTTTCCTAAATTTCACTTTGTATTTTAATTATTTTAATCCCACCATTTCATCATTTTACAATAAAATAACACATATTTATAAAATAGAGGTATTTTGGATCTTTTTTAGAAAATTGTTCAAATCATTATTTTTAATTGACTTATTCATAATTGGAATTAATAGAGAATACTCTATGTTGAATAATGATTGTTTTGATGATATTTCAGGATCTATGGAAGCTATTTTGAATAATCAATGTGGATCTATCTAATAACTTTGTCTACAGACTCTATGTAGGAGTCATTATAGTAAATTCAAGCCAATTTCAATACCATTTATGAGTCTTTCATGACTCATTATAAGTTTTATTTTATCTTAATAATGAAAAAATGGAAAATGGGATCTTTTACAGCTTATACAACACCATGTGAGATTAAGTCAAATATTCTGCGGTACCTCGATGACCTCATCTGCAACACACAATAGAGTGGTATGCAGGATTACAGTGAGATAATGTGATCTAGAACTAGGATTTGAAAAAGTAGAGAGCTGATACAGGATGGCACTGATAGGGATTTCGGGGTATGAGGTGGTACCATGGTGAGGCAATGAACACCTTCGGAAAAGCCACATATACGAAGCAACACACATTCAGATGAATCTTCATCCTGGGTATAATGTTGTGGAACACTATTCTTATTTAAAAAAATGAATTTGAGAGATACATATAACAATTCCATTTGTCCAATATTCTCTATAACACAAGGGTTTTCCTAGGAACACACTATGTCGACCACCTACGATCCAAGATCTGTTATTGAAACTAGGGAGGAAATCTAGTTTCACCAATTTAAATATTATAACCACTATGCTTGCAAGAGTATAAGCTCAATAAATTTTGTTAGAGTGAGATTGAAATCTAAAAAACTCCCAATCCAATAGCTTCTAGGTTGTCACTAGAAATTATGATGAAGAATTTGAACACTAGAAATTATTAAAGAACTGTAAATTCTATCAATGTTATGAGAATCATGGTCTTTATTGAATAAATAAATGGATTTTTTCACATTTCATGTACAGTTGGAAGATTATTAAAGCATTTTTTTGTTGAACTAAGATATGTATAGTCATAGAAATTAAAAATATAATACCTCCAATATTTTTGTTGAAAAATAAATTTTGGTTTCATTGTGAAACATCATGTTATTTTAATAGGATATTTTTATTAATAAAAGTTAAGGAAATTGGATGCCTATAAATAAAGAAGTTAGTTTAACCATCAGGGGGTTCTCAATTGAGTTGGTTTATCTTGGAGGATTTATATTGAAATGAGAATTTATAATAGTTTTTTTGTATTTTTATTTTCTTTCACTATATTAACATTTGTTTTATTTTTAATAAACTCATGCTCTATCATTTCTCTTTCTATATCCCACTCTCTTCATTTTGACTCACACTCATAATGGTGATTTCATGACTTGAGGAATGGCCTTGAGGGATTCTTTCTCAGTGTTCCCAAATTCTTACGCCAAAATTTTTAATATTTACTTCTATTTGTAATGGGACAATGGGTATATTGGGGGGGGATATAGTGATTTTCCATTATTCCAAGATAGTATACATTATTTCAGTCTATTACCTACCAAAAATTCATTCCCTCCATTATCTAAGGCGTGATCATCATATAGTGTAGTTGAGTATGTTCGAGGAATGAAATAACATGCACTCGATCAAGGTCTTGGAATGTTTCACACTCTTGATTGAGGTTTACACATCATTCTTGAAAAATAGATGTGTTTATTTGTTTTCAAGAGATATCTCCTAGGCATACTATGTTTGACACTCAAATTAGGGGTTTTAGTTCATTTATGATGGGATGAACCATCAAATATAATTTTAAAATTAACTATAGAAAATGAAGTAACCTTAGTATCCAACCCTAACACCATGTTATTTCTTGGTAACATTTTTTATTATTTTTTTTACCTTTAATTTAATGAATCCAATCTATTTTTAAAACCCCCTATTTTTATTTATTTATTAAAAAATAAAAAAAAATAATGATTTAATAAGTTAATGAGTAGTTTGTGATTTACTTTGACACCAAAGGTTAATCAAAAGATATGACCATGTTAATCCACTATGATGCACTAATAAAAATATAAATAATATTTTTTACCACCGAAAAATAGGTGGTGTCATGATTTGGTACCATTTTAGCAAGATAATCCAATCTGTAACTTATTATTCCTTTGTAGTTGTTAAATAATTTTCATTGTTTAAAAAAAGATTACAAAACACAAAATAATTATTCCTATAGTAAATTCACATTAAAATTAGTATGTATATGCTAAGTTCTCTCAGGTGAAAGAAAAAGAATAATTTTATAATATAATAGAAGCTCAATTGAAATATATTAAAGAATACATATCTTTGGTATTGGACAAAATGAAATTTTCCAGTAAATATATTTGTGTATATAATGAGAAGCAAATAGTGCAAGAACCAGAACTAATAGAGGAATATATTTCCCCACTCATATTTTTGATTGATGAACCTGAGAAAGAAAAGCTGCACTAACATGGAGATTTAATACAAACATTTCTTAGACTTTGATATATTATATATTGAAAGAAAAATTTTCTATTTATATGAATGTGGGAGATCAACAAAATTTTTAAAAATTCAAGAATAACTTATTGAATGATGACATTAAACTAATTCTATCAATTTAGAATAAGTAAAACCAATAACACTTTATTTTTTATATATTTTTGGTAAGATACTAATAAAGTGGTTGAGTTTTATGAAAAGATAGAGAAGATTTTCCACTTTCCTCTATCCATGACAACTCATCTCTAAGAGTAATTGATCAATGAGGTGGAAATTAAACTTGATCCAAAAGTGGGAGAAAATTGTTTCATTAATTCATCTTTATCTAATTTTATTGAAACTAAATTTATAATTACTTACTAATTTTTAGACATTTCATAATCATAAAATACTCGGATTTCTTTGGATGATAAAAATGAAGATTAATATGAACATGTTAAGGAATATATAAAGCTCTATAAACCTATCAAAAAAATATTATAGGGATTTAAATAAAAATTTATAGTGTTTTTTATAGAAGGATCCAATTCAAAAGTTATCTAATATATGGGGGCATACATTAATATAAATATATATTATATTAATTTCATTCAACTTGAACTCTTCAATAATTTCCTCAAATATTTTTACCCAAAACACTATGATTAAGCCTTGGATGTTTAATAATAAGCTACATAAGTAGCATCTAGAGAAGAATATAACCCCCCCAATTTTCTAACCCCCACCATACAAGGTGTACCTTATTTCTATGGGGACAGGTCTGTAATAAACATTCCATGGGATATTTTATAACTAGTTAAAGATGAAGTGAACTAGAAGGAATCTTTTTTACTATTTGATATAAATAAACCTCATCCTCCTGTATATTTTGGATAACAACCGGAACTCACATTCTAGGGGTAGTAAACTGTAGTACTCACCTGGGGGTTAAACCAAGAATTATACATTTTCACTCCATTTTTCTTTTTTTTAAATCTCATTTTTATTTATCTATTTATTTTATTTTTATGATTTTAGTTGGTGGAATTTAAGATATTAAAATAAAGAATCAACTACAAATAAGTAAGGCTATATTACTCATTTCTCCCTTATTTTTGGGTTTCCCAAAAAAACTCTATGTATAAAGCTATGGTGATTTTTTTACTAAATAAATTAATAGAAATAGTATAATTGTAGGGAGTTGGTACAAATATGTTTTAATATTTTTCATGTTTTTTTAATTTTTGAGTGTATTCATAAATTTTTAGATTCATTAAATACTTTTGAAAAATTCATTCCATCATACTGTTTTTTGATAAAACTAATTTATTATATAGAGGTTTTAAATAATTTTTGAAATGAATATTGTTTCTTGATTTATTAATCATCTCATTTAATGTATTTTGGTAAAATAAGAAACTCATGTGCACAACTACTACCCAATGTTTAACTTCCCCAAACCCAAGAGGTTTCTAATTTTTTTAATATAATCCTTCCATTTCTCTTTTTCATGATATTATTGAGGCATATTTTGATATAAAAAGTTTTTTCTATTATTAAAATATGTTATAGTTTATTTACTGTTTCAAATATTATTGAAGCAATATTTTGAAAGCCCATTTTAAATAATTATTTTATTTCACTATTTACCTTTACATATGAAATTTTTATTAAACTCACAGTACCCATGAAATTTCTTGTTAGGAAGTCACATTATAGGTCATTTATCCCTTTATAGCCTAATAAATATTTAATTACATGATCATTATTGAACCCAAGTGTTTGGGGGGGTAGGATATCCTAAGCTATTTTGAAAAACATGTTGAATATTTTTTATGGTAATGAATATTATAACTACTATTGAGAGGGATGAAATTTAATTAAAAAATAAAGAAAATATGATAAAAATAACATTCAAAGCTAGGTAGTGAGTTTTGTACTATTTAAAAACCAAAATATACCACTCTTTCCTTGAAAATACAATTCTATACAAAATTAAAAAATTTAAAAGTTTAAAATAATACTCATAAAAATGAATGAATGTGGAATAAATATTATTGTTGTAGAAATTTCAAATGTATAGACTACCCAAAAAAAGAATAATCTTTTTAAAGGTAAAAATTTTCAAAGGGGGTGAGTGAGGATGCATTCATTATTATAAAATATTTTTATTCATATTACTTCGTTTTAGAGTCAAAACCCTCCAAATTGTGCCTTTAATATTTTAACATTTAAAATATATCAACTGCCATCCACAACACATCCTTGGTGAAGTCCTCATGATTGATACACTTCTATGACTATATAAAGTATTTATTCTGGTAATTCATAAAGCCTATGGAAATCATGAATGCTTATGAGAATGTCAAAACCTCCATTTTAAAATCATTTAGTAAATAAATAAACATGTCTATGGAGGTAAGTAAAAAATTCACATGAGGATTAACCGAAGTTTGAATATAATTTTATGTTCATTGAGGAAATAGAGAACTGATATCTATAGAGACCCAGTATTAACATAATGGATATTAGATCATTTTATATGAATATTTATCACATTACAAAAATTTATTCCCAAAGACAATAATAGTTTAGTGTCTTTGGAAACTTGGAACCAAATATTATTATATGGTGAAATATATTCAATGTTTCCCAAAAGATCTTCCCTACTAGTACTTATACTTAAAACCATTCATCACAACCTAGGGAACGGGAACAAAAGAAAGTAGTGAGCTCAGATGCTCAGTAAGGGTAAAAAAAGAATATACACAAGAATAATCACAAACATAAATTTATGAGAACATGATCATAATATTAGAATATGATAAACTAAAGATAAATGATTATAAACATGTTTCATATAAAAAATATTAGTTGTTCATTATAATTTAATCATAAGGTAATCAGGAGCATGATCCATAAAATCATACATGAGAATAAGTCATAAAATTTGTGGCAGATTCATAAAAATATAATATTGATTCCATATTAGTCAAGGAATTATTGTCAATGAATTATTAGTAGTATGGTTTCACTCCCCATACCATATTCGTATTCATGGATCACTCCCTTTACCATATTAGTAGTCATGTTTAACTTCTAAGGCTATATTAGTAGACAAAGTCCTTTAGTGAACAGAGTTCACTCCCCATTCCAGTCATGTCTATCTCAGGAGATATAAATCATTGCCCAATAAATTGGAGGGAGATATGGTCCCACAAATCTCATAATGAAATCATACATATGTTTTTAATAAGGTCATAATAAATAATATCATAACCCATGAAATGAAATGGGTATCATAATAATGTAATCATAAAATAACTTGTGTAAAATAAATAGGTTTAATAATCATTTCATCAAATCATAAAATGTGAAAAGAAGTAGGTTTCATAAACAAACTACATGTTAAAGTGAGATTGGTTTCATAAAAATCATTTCATGAAAGCATAAATGATTAAATGAAATAATATGAATGGAACCATGGGATAATTTCCAAAAAATTCATGAGTAACATGAATGGTGTAATCTTAGATGGAAAAATAATTTTAAAATATCATTTAAAAATAATTTCTTGAGAAAATATATTTTCTTCATTGAAAATGTATATTTAAAACATAAAAAATTTTGAAAAAAAAATTCTTTTAAAATACTTCCAAAACTTATAAAGAAGGCTTGAATTCATTTTGAAAATCATTTCCCTTGAAATCTATTAAAAGAATCTTGAAAAATATTTCAAAACCATATTCCTTGAAAACATATAAAATATGTTTGAAAATATTTTGAAAACTTTTTTTTTTCAAAAAAATTATAAAAATTATAAAATAATATTTTGTGTTATTTAAATCATTTTCCTTGAAAAAAATCTTTTGAAAACATATAAAGGAAGATTTGAAAATCATTTAAAACAATTTTTAATCCTAAAAAATATTGAAAACTGTTTCCTTTGAAAACCACATAAAAATATTGAATTTCCTGAATATTAGTAAAATATTATTTAAGAAAAAACATGTAAATAATTAAACAAATATTTAATTAAATGATGGTCATTATGGCTGGTAAGTCCATACATGCTAGAAATTCCTTTTTCACCGTAAAAATTTTAGAAAAGTTCCTTGATCGAAAAACGACAAGAAGATTATTTTTCTTAAAAAGACTATTTAAAGGTAAAACATGGGTAAAAATTTATTTTAAATATAATTTAATAATATTATAACATTTTTTAAAACATTATTATAAAACATGGTTTGAAAGAACATAGATTTCTTATTGAAGAGAGATAAAGTCAGGTTTTCATAAAAACACTTTCATAAAATTATAATGTAAAAAGGAGTAAAAAAATTGTAAAAACAAATGAATAAACTATTAATAAAAATAATATAATAATATTCATGGGTTATATTGAGATATGGATCATAATATTATATTAATGGAAGCGTAATCATAAACAATCCCTATAAATGATGAGATTATTTCAGTAAACTCTTACCACTTGGTAACCTTGAATTATAATCCCCATATAAGAAAAAGAAATTTCATGACGATTAAAATGTAATTAAAATATTTTTAATCATGATTTAACAAGTTAAATGGTATTATATACACCTCTTATAATAATATAGGTGTATAACATGGAATGTGTCTCAAAGAAGACAAATTTAGACAAAACTGCTTTATCGATTTGGGAACTTTAGAACCATAAACCCCATGAAAGAAATATAATAGATTTGATATTTAAATAACAATAAATTTATGTAAAAGTATAATATACTAAATTCATGAGTATTATATGCACCAAAAAAAATAAATGAGTGGTGAAAATGGAATGTATCTCACGGATATAATAAGTGAGATGAGAAAATCCTTACCTTAAGTCTTGACTCGTGTTGTACTCATTAAAACCTCATTAATAATAATTATAAGATTAATATACATCTATAATGGAACAATATTCATATACATAATAACTTATGTAAATTAACTAGGAGTTTATAATACTTTTTTTGTTAATAACTTCATTCTAAAGTTACGTTTCAGGTGATAACTGCCTTGTTTTTTGTACATGTTTTGACATGTTATTTAGGGTCATATTACTTAGATTATGATTAAATTATTTATATAATTTTAAACATGATAAAAATATCATATGTATTCAGTATATATTTATTTATTATATTCTATATAATATATAAATATTAAATGAAATACACCGTTCATGGAGATGGTAGGTTGTACGTATGCATGAACATTGTTTCTCTTTTCTTATCATATTGATAGAAATAAACTAAATGACTTGTATATATTGATATATAATATCATTAAAATATAATTATTATTTCATATATATCATTTTTTTATACCCATCCTTAATACATTCCATGTAGAGTTTGAATGAATCACATAACTTTGATGAGGTTGTTGTCCACATGCCCACAAACAAAGTTATCATATTTAAAAAAAATAGAAATCCTGAAGGTATTTTTTATATAATAATTTAGAAATATTAAAGAAATCATAAATGAAATATATATAATATAAAAATATATTTTCCATCATAATTCCCTACCATGATAGGTGGTAATTAAAAATAAAACCACATCATTTCATGAGGTGGTAGTTCACCGTACACAAGAACGACAAGTTTCTTACCCATAAGATGAAAGTGTGTATAAGTGTAGGTATAACCAATAGAATAAGAAAATATTTTAATTTTTTGGATTATTATCTTATTATATAATCATGTAATAATAATATTTGAGTTGTTGGAGAAATAAAATAAAATAAATGATCTTGAGGAAAGATGTTACCTCGTCTTTGGGTAAATCCTTTTGGTTTCCCCCAAAGGGAGTCCTTGGATGGATTCATTACCAAAATAAATATTAAAGTTGGAATATAGTTATATTTGAAGGATATTTTAGTATATTTTTTTATGACAAAGTGCGTGAGATGTGTGAGGAAGTTGGAGTGGTGGGTTCCATTTTATAGTTGAAGAGGACTAACATTCTTGTAAATTTTTTAAAAGGGAATTCCACCAACGTTTTTTCCATGAACAATTTCTCTAATAATCATCCAAAACCTAGAAAAGGAATTATAGGGTCTAAATATGTCCATTAAATAGATTTTGGACAAGTTTCAAGGATATTTTGAGCCTTGATTTTAGGGTTTAGTTCTTTGCTGAGCTAATTTTTCTCTTAATCATTGTCATTAATTCTAATCACTTTGACTATTTTTTTATTAAAAAACTATGTTTACTTTAATATAAATTATAAATTATAATTATTTCAAATATAGAATCCATTTTTTCAAATTCAAATCACAAAATTGGATGAAATTAATTTAAAATTAATCCCGCATAAGTGTTAAGATAGTAGGTTTTTAAGCAAAGATGTTTAAAAGATTGAAATGCTCTTATATCGAATTTCAATGTGAAATTGGTGAAAATAACCTCAATTGGATTTATTGACGTAAAAAGGATCAAATTAATCATTAAAACAAATTTAAAATATAATTTAACTTTATATATATTATATAAAAAAGAATTTTTGAATTAAAATTTAGTAGTTGTCATTATTCATCAAAATATGAAGTTTTTCAAAAAAAAAACCCCAAAATTAAACCTAAGATAACATTTTCATTATAAATTAAAAAATTTATTTTATTTTATCTAATAAAAATTATAAAAGTTTCAAATGTTATATTTAAAATTACTTTTTTATTAAATGGTAATAAAATTACCTTTTAGAAAAAATATATTTTTGTATTTATAAAATTAGATATATTCTTATCTTATACCTATAAAATATATAAGATCATTATAAAAATATTTATTAAATATATAATATATAAATTTTATTCAAAAAATTAATCTAATTTTTTTTATTTATTGAGATAAAATTTTGTTTTTATATAGAAAAATAGTTTTCTTAGAGAAGTAATTCATTGATATTGAAATGGTTCTTTCATACACTTATACTATTTGATAACAAAAGGGTTTATTTTATATACATGTTAAAATATTATTTCCTAAAATTTTTTAATCTTATCCACAACTTCCTTTCCAATAGCTAGGTGGTAGTTATAATAATATTTTATTAATCATGTTAATAGTATATTGTACTTCGGTAAAAACTCAGTCTTGCATGTTACACAAGATATCAAAGAAACTCGAAATTTTGTGGAACACAATACAATCATAGTGTTTCATTTACATCAATATAATATATGTGATTATTATAGATCAAGATTAAATTGGTGTTACATATAACACACACAAAACATGGTACTTAAAAAAACTATATCCAGTGTTGTGTCAAGTTAAAAATATAAAAAAGATTAAATTAATTCAAAAAATATTAATTCAAAAATTCTAGGGGTGTTAAATTATACCCCCTTAAAATTAACTTCTGCCTTGAAATTTGTCTGGGTAAGAAACCCACATCATAAAAATTATTAGTAAAACTTCTTTAAAAAGGGAAATTTTAAAACATAACGGTTACCCAAAGTAACACATAACTAGGTTCCATATAGGAGAGAACATAAGTGGGAAGTCAAAATAGGGAAATGGAAGCGAAATATAACTATCAAGTTCTGATGGAGAGTGATATAGAAAATGGTTAGGAAAAAGTTAACAATCACAAATCCATAAATTCACAATGGTATAAGTGTCCATTTGATTCATCGAAAATGAAGGTATAAGGATAAATCTTTTGGTTTCAATATCATTTTTCTTAAAGTTGAATAATTTTCATGAAATCATATACTTACATAATTTCCAAAAAACATTACCCTTTGTTTTTACTTGATTAACTTCCACATAATCTCTCATTCCAAGAAATGAAGTTGAATTTATAATTCCTAAAGTCTAAACAAATTATGAGATCCATGAATAGAATGATAGGTCATTCTATCAATTTTTATCACAAAAAAAGGTTAGCACAAGTTATTGAATATGAATAAATCCTCATATGGTGATATAATAATTTAATCTCTAAAACATTATCTAATGTTTAATATAATCCATTCCATAAATGGTCAACCTATAACACTTTTTAAATTTTAATTTAAAAAACTCTAGAAATAATTTCACCAAATTTCTCAATATTATCTCTAAATTAATTCCCCTAATATCATATAGATGTTTTTATCTATCACATACCAAACTTGTTAATACCTTCATCAAGTATTCTATAGAAGCAAGTTAATGACCTTAATTTCTATAAATCCTTATTGAAAACATGTATGTTTACTTATTTTAAAGTATATTTTATATATTCCATAAATCCAAAATGTTGTAAACATCATCATTGATATCATAAAACATATATCAACAGGTCTTTAATTAGATCCAAAGTAATCAGTACCATCCAATTTACTTATTAATATCCAACATATCTTTATACAAACTTCATTGTCATAACATAAGGAGAATATTAAGGGTTATAATTCCCTTCATCACATGTTTTTCATGAACATCAACTTTCCATTAAATCACTTTTCTAGTCTATGGGAACTATTCCACATATTCATGAAAATCTGTAAAGAAAAAACATAAAATGAACAATCCTTATATATTTTACCATTAATATAACATAATTCATGAATAAAAATACATAAAAAAATCTTTTACTCAACTTTATCCTTAATCCATAATAAGTATACCTCATCCTATTACTTAATACCTCTTTCCATTCACATTTCATATGTAGTATCATCATCATCAATAATATAACCATTACTCATACCACCCTTATAATTCTCTTCATGAGATTTCCATTTTAGACATTGATTTTCAAAATTAACATTAATTCCATACTTAAATCATTTAACCTTTGATGATATCTTACAAAGGACAATATTTCTATCCATTTTATTAACATAACACTTCATTTTTCCTTTGTAGTTACTTTCTTGGTGTCCTTTTCCATAGTCAAAACATCTTCATATTCATTTAATACACTCACTTGGTTGATTAATTAGACATTAATGACATAAAGAAAACTAAATATTCATTCCTTCATGGTCTCTATTACCCAAAATCTCAGTGAAATCCTTCCTTTTCTTCTTTGGTGAATATAATATTTGGTTAAGGTATATGTAGTTAATCATGATTCATGAAAACAGATTAGGCATGATCACAACATCCTTTACATGTGTAACCATCCATTTGTACTAGTCATCAACAAAATTTCAATCACATTTAATGTTAACCAAGTTTCTTTTGGTTCCTTCCATTGGCTAAAACAATAAATCATTATTTTAGAAATAATTATCCAAACAAAAAACCACATAATCATGAAAAATTAATTATATGATGCCTAGATCATGGATGATAATTATTTAGTATATGACACATAAGGTTTATCCTAGGTTATTCACAATCATATTATAATTAAATCCTTAGTTATGGTTCATAAAGAGTTTATGAATTTCTAATACATATCCCATGGGAGTTTCAAACCAGGTGTACAACAAGGAATGTTGTCGTGTACTGGGTTATGCTTGATTCAGGCCCAACAAACTATTATAGATTCATTACCCCTAGGTATATATATTCTAGATTCACATCCACTTTTAGTATCCATATAGGGATGTATTTCTAGGAAACCACTCACCCTATCCTTTAACAAAATTCTAGCACATTTTCCTATATTTTTCCTTATCCTTATACTTATCCTTAGAGAAATACCAAGAAATTTACTTAGAAATATCCCTAGGTATATTGCTAAAGTTTTCACATCCTATTTTAAATGGGTATACTAAACCTTTTCTTTGATATGAACTATAGTGATACATGCTTAACATAGGTGGATATTACATCATTTTAGAAGAATATTCAGTAAATTACAAAAATACATGTTTGGGGATCTTAATATTTTAGGTTGTTTTGAAAATTGGAAAAACTATTCTAACATGGTGGAAGATCTTCAATGTTTTCCGCAGAGATCTTCCCCATTAGTACCTGTACTTAATACCTTTCTTCTTAAACGAGGGAAAATAACATAATAAAGGGGTGATATGGAATGCTCAGTAAGGGTAAAAAAGGAGATACAAAATCATAACCATTAAAATAAGTGTATGAGATCGTGGAAAGAAAATTAGATGACGATACTCAGAATATCAAAGATCATGTACAAGATTAATAAAATAAATATTGGATGTTCAAAAGACATGAATCACAAGTGAATCAGATGCATGATCCTTGAATTCATAACATATGAATAAGACATAGAATTTGTGGCTGACACATAAGCATATAATATGATTTCCATAGTGGTCAAGGAATAAATTTCAAGGCTATATTAGTAGTTTGGGTTCACTCCTATACCACCCATGTAGTCATAGTTCACTCCCATGACAATATTAGTAGTCAAGGTTCACTCCCAACACCATCTTAGTGCACAAAGTCCTCTACGGAACTAAGTTGACTCCTTGATCCATACATGTCTATCTCTCAAGATATAAATCTTTACCCATTTCATTGGATGGAGAAATAGGTCTCACCCATCTCATAATGAATAAATACATAAAATTTCTACTATATCATAAAAAATCATATCATACCCCCTGAAATGAAATGGGTATCATAAACATGTAATCATATTATAACCTATGAAACAATGACAGGTTTAATAATCATTTCATCGAAGGATAACCCAAGAAAATAATAGTGTTTCACAAACATATAATCTATGAATGATAAATTGGTTTTATAAACATAATTCTATAAAAACATAAAACATTTAGAGAAATAATATGAATATAACTTTTGTATCATTTCCCATTAAGTTATGAGTAACATCAACGAATGTCATCATAGATGGAAAATAATTTTGAAATATTTTCAAAAAAAAATTCTTGAAGAAAATATTCTCTCTTATTTCAAAAATTATTTTTAAAACATTACAAATTTTGGACACCATTTTCCTTGAAAATACTTTAAAAAAATAGAAAGAAGGCTTTAAATAATTTTTGAAAATAGTTTTCCTCGCAAAATTATAAAAGAATATAGAAAAACGTTTGCAAAATATTTCTTTAAAAATAATTTGAAAACTTATAAAATAATATTTGATATCAAAGAAATAATTTTCTTTGAAAAAAAACTTTTAAAAACATATAAATAAAGCTTTGAGAATCATTTAAAACAGTTTTTAAATATAAAAATTTTATTGAAAACCTTTTTCATTGAAAATCACTTGAAAAAAATTGAATGTATATAATATTAGGAAAAATTTTATTTAAAAATAGACATGTAAACTTTTAAAATAATATTTAATTAAATGATGGTCATGATGGCTATTAAGTCTATACATGACAAAAATTCTTTTTCACAGTAAAAAAGTTTAGAAAAGTTCCTTTATTGCAAAACGAAAAGGATATTATTTTTAAAAAATAGTTTTTCTTAATAGTTGAAACATGGGTAAAAATTTATTTTAAAGATCATATAATGATATTTGAACATTTTTTAAAACATTTTTAGAAAACATGGTTTGAAAGAATACATATTTCTAATTGAAGAGAGTGATAATGTGAGGTATTATTTAAAACACATTATAAATAATATTAAGTACTGAAAAGTGTAAAATGGAACTAACACATGAGTGTATTATAATTAAATACATGATAAGAAAATTAATGAGTTTTTTGAGATATAGATCATAATATTTGAACAATGGAAGCGTAATTGTAAATAATTCCAATAGATGATGATATTATTTCAATGAATTATTACCACTTGGTAACATTGAATTATAATCCCCATGTAATAAAATAAAATTACATGAAACATAAAATATAATGAAAATAAATATATTCATTATATCACATGTCAAAGTTAATTATATAAACATATTAGAATAATATAGCTGCAGAACATGGAATGTGTCTCAAAGATGGAAAAATGAGACCAAACTACTTTACTTATTTGGTAACTTTGGAACAATAAAACCCATGAAACAAAGATCATAAAATGGATATGTAAATACCCATATATTTATTTATAAGTATCCTAGACTAAATTCATGGGTATTATATATACCTAAAAAAATAAACAAGTGGTGAACATGGAATGTATCTCATAGATAAAAAGTGAGATGGGAAAACCCTTACCTTAAGTCTTCACTCTCATGGTACATGTTCAAAACTATTGTATAATAAGTATAAGTTTATTATGAATATATAATAGAACCATATTAATATATATAATACTGTATATTATATACTTAGGACTTTATAATACCCTTTCATTAACAACTCCACGCAAAAGTTACATTTTGGGTGATAACTACCTTGATTTTTATACATGTTTTGACTTTTTATTTATGGTAATATTACTTAGATCATGATTTACCTATTTCAAGAATTTAAAACATGATATAAATATAATATATAATTATTATATATGTATTTATAATATTCTATAAAATATATAAATATTAAATGAAATACATCGTTCATGGAGGTGGTAGGTCGTACTTACGCATGAACATTATTTCTGTTTTCTTGTCATATTGAAAGAAAGTAAGTAAATGACACGTATGTATATATATATAATATCATTACAGTAGAATTATTATTTAATATATAACATATAAATTTTCTAAATACTTCCTTAATACATCCTATGTAGAGTTTCAATGAATCGCATTTCTTTGAGGAGGCGATATTCCAAACATCCACAAACGAAGTTATCACATTTACAGAAAATGGAAAGAATGAAGGTCTGTTTTATATAATAATTACATAGGATTAAATAATTAATTAATTTAATATATATATATATATATTATAAAAATATAGTTTCTATAATAACTACCAACCATGAGAGGTTGTAAAGGGAAAATGAAGAACATCGTTTGGTGAGGCGGTAGTTCACCGCACACAAGAATAGTAAGTTTGTTACCAATTAGATAGAGGTGTCTGTAAGTGTAGGTATAACCATAAGAATGAAAAAATAATAGTATATTTAGTATACTAATTTTATTATATAACAATTTAATAATAATATTTTATGTGGTGGATAATGAAAATAAAAGAAAGAAGCTTGAGGAAGGATGTTATATCTTCTTTAGCAACTCCTTTTGGTTTTCACCAAAGGGATTATTTGGTTGGATTTATTATCAAAGGGATGATTCAAGTATTAAGTGAGTAATTTTGGGAGGATATTTAATCATACTTTTTCTTATTCAAATGTCTTTATAGGTGTGAGTAAGTTAGAGGGGTGAGTGTCTTTTTATTATCGCGGAGGAGTGGAATTCTTGTAAATATTTTAAAAGGAAATTTCACCCATGTTATTCCCAAGAGTATTGGCTCCAATAATGGACAAAAAATAATAAAATGGAGAATAGGTTATAAATATTTCTATAAAATGGATTTTGGACAAGTTAATATGTAATTTTCTTCCTTATGTTTTGGGTTTAGTCCTTCATTACACTAATTTTTCTCCTAGTCGTTGTCATTTATTTTAATAAATTTCATTAATTTTTCTTGTAAAAAATTAATTTTACCTTATTAAAAATTATAAATTATAAATTATAATTATTCCAAATATTTAATCAATTTTTCCAAATTCCAATCATATAATTTGTGAACAATAAATTTAATATTAATCCAACAGATGTGTCATGATAATAAGTTTTTGAGGGAAAATGTTTAAAATTTTGAAATGTTTTTATATTCAATTTCAATGTGAAATTGGTTAAAATGACCTCAATATGATTGATTGATGTAAATATTATCTAATTAAACATTAAAATTAAATTAAAAAATATTTTAATAATATAAATAAATTATATGAAAAATAATTTTTGGATAAAGATTATTTATTTGTCACTTTTCATGCAAAAATTGATTCGTTTTCAGAAAAATCCCAAAAAATCACCTAAGATAATTTTTAAATTATTAATTCAAAAATTAATATTATTTTAAAATATAAAATTTATAAAATTTTCAAAAAAATATTTTTAAAATTGTTTCACCATTAAAAATAATTAAAATTGCCTTTTAGAAATATACATCTTTTTATTCATAAATTTTGATTTATTATTATCTTATACCTATAAAATCTATTAGATGAGTATAAATTTTATATTGAATATAAAATATATAAATATTACATAAAACATTAATCTAAAAGGTTTTTTATAATTTATTGAGACCCAATTGTGTTTTTTACGATGAAAAGTTTTCTTAGAATAGTAATTTATTTATTTTGAAATCATTTTTACATTCACTTCAAATATTTTAAAACCAAATGATATATTTTTTATTTAAGTTTAAATCAATTTTTACCAATTTATATTATATTATTAATAAATTAATTTCTAATGTCTAGGTGGTAGCTATGATAATGTTTAAATAATCATGTTACTAGTGTGTTATCGTTCGGTAAAAAGTCAGACTTGTTTGTTAAGAAAACAATTGAAGTAACCCAACATTGTTTTTTACATAATCCAAACATATTTTTTTATGTACCTCATTCTAATCTAATTGTTTCATATGGCGCAATATTAACATGGTGTTGTGTATAATACACCACAAACATAGTGATTAAAAAAACATTATTTAGTGTTGTGTCAAGTAAAAAATGTCAAACATATTAAACTAACTTGAAAAAAAACTTACAAAATCTCAGGGTGTTATAAGATCCATGAAGGAGGCATGATATTTCTTTCTTTTTTTTTGAATTTTAAATTTCAACCATTAATATCTTGATAAATTTTGAATTGACCTTAGTATAGATGATTTCCTGGGAGTTCAATGTTTAAGTGTGAGGAAATTTATATAGCTAATATTTCTATATATTTCACGTTTTATTTTAATTATTTTTATCCTAATATTTTATAATTTTATGTTTAATTATCACATGTTTTAATTAAATAGGTATTTTGAACCTTATTAAAAAAATGGTTTAAATCGTTATTTTTCATTGTTTTTTTACTTTCTAATTGTTAGAGAAAAGTCTACATTGAGTTTTGAGTGTTTTGATGATATTCCAAGTTGTTAAAAATTAATATTTAAGAATAATTTTTTTACCAATAAATTTGGCTAAGTACTCTACACATGAGTCATTCTAGTACATACGATGAGGCACTACAGAACCACACTCCTAGGACCGGTGATAAAAACACATTCTTCAAAAATTGTAATTGATAAAAATACATATGAACCAATATTTACTTTAAAATAATAAAAAAAATAAATATGAAATATCACAATAATCACACAATCCCAAGAATAGAATTTTTAGTATCCTTGAGGATTAGCACTCATGTATTTATTAACTAAGATGGATGTTTTCTCCACTATACTAATATTTCCTTTTTATATCATCAATATGACCCAAAAATAATCTCTATATAAAAAAACCTTCTAAATATATTTTTGTAAAAATTTTCATAGGGAAAAGGAAATAATAGAAATGGGTGAGTTCATATGCGCATTAAGGAAAAACTAATCAACATTTCATCAAGGGTTAGATCATATGTATGTGACAAAACATGATCATGCGAGAACTATCTAATTAAAAATAGCATGGAACCATAATAGTTTTCCATAATCCTTGATATTAAGATATGTGATCAAAAATAGAAAACATATACCATGGTATAAGAGTACAGAAATATGAGATAATAAACATGACTCATGGAGAATAATCATAGGCATAAATATATGGCATTTCATGCAAATGAATCACATTAGTAAACTATAGAAAAATTGACCTATAAATAAAAAAAAGTAGAGCATGAATCACTAAATGTTTCCTATAATATGGTGGAGAGGGAATCTAAACATTATTCCCATAGCAGAGTAATAATCAAAATACGATTCCCATAAACATAGTAGAGTAGGCATAACTACCTGATTCCCATTAAACAAGTGTATAAGGAATCACTTCTTGATTCCCATATTAGAGGAAGCATCAATAATCATTTCCCAAAATTATCATATGTGATATAAATCATTAACCAATGAATTGGAAGTTGATATAGGACCCCAACCTCCAATAAACCATATGTATGTTTTCTAATTCAAAATAATAATTCATGGAAATATAAATAACCCATAGAAATAAAAAAAGTATTTCACAACATTTCTAGATGGTATCACCAAAATTGACCTCAACAATGTCAACATTTGATACCTAAAATAAAAGGGGATTTTATAATATTATTTATAGGTTGATTCATAAAAAATAATTTCAAAGTAAAAAAATCCTTTATAGAAAAAGTGGAAAATGGAAGCAAAATCATAAAATATTTTTCTAGAAAACACTTTATTCTTTAGTGTAAAATATGATGTTACAATCAATTTGAAATGTGATTTTCAAAAAGGTGAATAGATTTTTTTAAAAAAATATTTACTTTTAAAAATAAATTTCAATAATAGATCCTTTAAATATATATAAATATTTAAAAAAATTTAAGTTAAAAGGTATTTAAATTTTTTACTTTTAAAAATAATCATCAAAAATGAATCCTTGAAAAAATATATAAAGGTCTTAAAAAGGTGAAGTGAATATTTTTTGAAATATTTTAAAATAAAATTTGATATTAGATCATTGAAAAGACATAATATATTTCTAAAGTTAATATAGAGTGGTAGGTAAAACGTTTTATATTGAAATTTATTAGAACCATTTTAATATTTTGAAATGAAATTGTTGAAAACACACATCGTAAAAAGAGGAAGTCAATTTGTCCTTTGAAACTTGGTAATATAAAAGATTAAAGTGGAACAAGTAAACACATATTTTGGTTTCAGAATAATAATGGAAAACATTATTTTTAATAATGAACATGGAAATAATTGGGGAAATTTTGTTAAAAGAGATAATATTTTTTCATAATTTTTTTAAAAAAACAATTAGTGGGAAATGCATCTATATTAGGAAAAATTTTAAAGCCTCTTTTGAAGAATGGGAAAAGAGGAGACCCATTAAAAAAATGGAAACAATTCCATAAAAATCATATCCCAATGGGATGAACTAAGACACAATTGATCAATGGAAATAAGAAGTTAAGATAAGTAAGGGAAAATGTTTCAACACACCCCCTGAAAGATAATGAAGTAGTGAAATTGGTCAAAGATAAAGTGATTCCCCCTACTAAAGAGTTACATTGTTCTTGTAGTACAACAAGGGAAAGCACCCCTACCACTCACATTGAATTATGAAGGGAGGATCAGATGATAAATTTCAACACATATATCTCTCTTTCAATCCACCCACCAGACAATTCATATGAAGGAATCACAGCTTTTCAAGCTGATGCAACACAACTCAAGACCAAAATCACTATAAAATATCGGATCAAGACACCCATCTTCCTAATAAAAAGATGGATAAATGATGGGTGTCAGCACACCCATCTCTCCTTCAAGGATTCCCACCCATAAGTACAAGAAAGAATCTACACTATCATCCAAATGAGATGAAACAAATTCTTAAACCCTTATTAACATATTCTACCCATCAACCAACCATCTCATCAAACAACATTCAAACAATAGAAAAATGTCAACAAAGAAGTCCATACCCCCCATGATTCATCATCAATATATATCATTTTCAATCAACTAAATCTAACTCATCACTAAAATCACCAACTCCATAGACCAACTGAGGTCAGCCCAAATATCATTCAATAGAGGCACCCAAGAAATCATTATTGCAACCACTAAACACCTCAATGATCTCAAGATAAAACCACTATAAAGAATCCTAACTATCGCCTAAAATCCATCTCCTTCACCTAAGAGTGGAACCATATTATTTCCACATATTTAGGTAGCCACAACATATATATTGTATCACCGTTGTACTGAAACAAACCCACACTCGAGCACTGAATTAATCAGGGATGCCCGGATCTGAAGAGAACTGGGGAAGATAAAGCTAGACAGGGCAGCTTTCTAAGTACAAGCTTCTGCGCTACCTAAGAGATCATAGGATGAGGAAAACTCATCCCATATCCTTTTAAACTCTCTGGAGTAATCATATACAGATAAATCCTAGAGGAAGGAGGTGAAACCACCATCAAACTTTCAAAATATGCAATTAATGTGATGACAAGACATTGAAGATGAACCCCACCGAAAGAAATCCACAGAGGGGGGGAAGAAAGGAATAACCTTTCACTGAAGGAGGAAAAAAAGTAATATTCTTTAAGATGAGAGGAAATCTGAAACCCTAGAAGAATGGTAACACCATTCAAGATCATTGTGGGAAGAACAGACTGAAACCCTAGTGAATCGTAATTTCATGGGAGTGAGGCACCATCTTTCCTCTTAAAAACATTTTACTCTAATGAAAACGAAATTCATTGAGAACCCATATTTAAGTCTGAAACATAATTCTCCATAGATATAAATATTAAAATTTCTTATTAAATGGTAAAAATAAAAATTTATCAAACTTATAATAATGATGCTTATGGAATAAAATTTTAACTCAAGGAAAGTAAATTTGAGTTAACCAAATACCTTATGGATATCATAATTCATGAAGAGAGAGATATTTTGAAATGGGTTTATGCGGTAGAAATTTAAAAACCTATATAAATAAAATAAAATAACATATAATAAATACATAGAGAATAATGTACCCAAATTATATGAAATAAGTTCAAGAATAATAATCATAACTCAATAAACAGGAATTGAGTTTACAAAAACTCTTACAACGTCATAATATTTTAAATTTAAGATCCATGTAAGGTAGAAAATGGGACGATTTTTAAATCCCATATATTACATGGTAAATTATGATAAAATAAATCCATTTCTGATATATCCACTATTAAAATAAAACGATTCATGAACAAGTATCATATCTCAATGATATAAAATTGAGATGAAAATCCTTACATCGGGTCCTGATTTGTTTTGTGTGTGCAACCAAAATCATGTGCAATAAAAGTAGGTTTATTAAAAAATTATTAATAACCTTTTCCATTAATATATAACTTTCAAATATCTATTTACTATCATATTTTATTTATTTATTGAATAGTTTATTCTTATGGTAGTTACCTGAAGTGGTTTGGTCGATTTTTATGAAACATCGTCAGTATATGGAAAATTTTAAAATAGCTTCACAATATACAAAATATTTGTGTTTTAGGTATTTTAGTATTCTATTGGACCAAAATTTATAAATTTCCATAGGTTTTCCAAAAATGGACTCAAATTAAGAATGATACCTCAATAAGTTCATTTAATGTGGTTAGGTTTATTATGATCATTTATTGTTAATAAAACTTATATAATTTCCAATAATATCATTAAATAATATTAATAATATCATAAATATTGTTTTTATGCAATAAATATCATTATAATTTCATCCACATTAGGTAGTAATGGAAAAATAGAACATGTTATTCATGGAGGTTGTAGTCTTCACATACGCATGAAATGGTCTTCCTTTTTTGAATAGTTTTGGGGGAAGGTATAAAATAAATATTACATTATTATTATAACATTTTAATATTTAATATTATTAACTTTATCATATTTTCTATGATATAAGTTATTTAAGGTGTATAAAAAAATAATTAAGAGATATTGGTTGAGAACATTACCTCTTTCGTTGGATATTATCCATTAGCTGACACCTTCAAACAGTATTTCTTGGTATATTGGGAATCAAAATGCGTAAATGATGTATATATAGGGATTTTAATAGATTAGGTTTTAGTTTTTTTGATTCTATGGATTTTTAATGGGTCGATAAAGGTGGTGTTTGTTATCTCCTTTAATAAGTGAAGAAAATGACACTTTTGTAAATACCCATTACTTTTTCAATGATTCCATGAAACTATTAAAGGTAAAATGAAAAACAAAAGTTGTAAGTAATGATTTATGGGATGAGAAAAGGTTGTTAAAGTCTCAAAAACTATTTTTATTACATAATTTAAACATGTTTTACGTATTTTACCAGTAGATTTTTAAATTTTATCATTTTGGTTTTTAACTTGGTAACAAGTTTTTACATTAGTAATTTATATTTTATTAAAAATATAAGGTTAACCTTA
The DNA here is from genome assembly GCA_963277665.1 of Viscum album. Lineage (NCBI taxonomy): Eukaryota > Viridiplantae > Streptophyta > Magnoliopsida > Santalales > Viscaceae > Viscum > Viscum album. The sequence continues at coordinate 2,132,619,848 of OY728120.1, forward strand.
TTTAAAAAAATTATGTATTGAAAATAAATTGAAGATATATATAATCTAATACAATTTCTTAATAATATAAATTTAATATTTAAATATAAAAAATAATATAAATAATAACTATTTTATAGAAAAAAAGTTTGTGTCCCCAATAAATGTTCTTAATCTCATCTAAAGTTAATTTCCAATTAAATCAGTGATAATATATTTTTATATATGTTTTAAAATTATATAAAATTAATTATATAAAATATAAAAATTTAATTTTTCTAATAAAAATTAAATAAAATTAAAAAAATTATTCTTTCAAAATAACATGTTTACCATTATCATTGTCGTTAATATGAAATCAAACTGTTATACCTAAAAATTAAATCGATCTAACTACATAATATGAACACGCTAATATAAAATACGAAATCCATTTTTTAAATTAAACATCTATAAATGGTGAAATATGATTTTAATTATATGAAAATAAAAATATTTTTTAGAGCAAAATATTACTTATATCTCAAAAATGTTAAACATGGGTTTTATACATTAAAAATGGTATTTTATAAAAATTACATTATATTATATATATATATATTTAAAAAAGGTTTTCAAAACATTAAATTCATTGTTTTATTTTGATAATTTTACAACGATGAATCTTTTAGAAAAATCTGTATTTTTTTACTATTGAAGAGAAATTCAATTATTTTAGAAAATTATCTAAAATTAAACCTAAGTTAATTTTAAAATGATTATTTTTTAAATGAAGATAATTTCATAAAATTAAATTTTAAATTTTATAAATTTTTATTTTAGGTAAATCACAATAAATAATGAAAATTTATTTAATTGAAAAATCCCTTTTAATGAATTCAGTATTATTAATCGTATTTTAGATGAGTTTCTAATTGATTAGAATATTTTTATTTCCTATAGATTTTATTATTATTAATTATTATTAATAATATTAATCTAATATTTCATTTCTTGTTTTAGTTCAATGTTTCTTGTGTAACAAGATATTAGACATAATATTAATTTAGTTAAAAATATATTCCAAAATCATGGGGTGTTACATTCCCCCTAAATAAATTATATCCCAAGAATTTTAATTATTTTATCGTAAAGAGATGTAATAAAGGATCCATAATAACCACATGATATATATTTTTCTAAGATATCAACCTCACAATATTAGATACCAGGTGATTCATCATTTCCCTCATAATATTATGTGTTGAGATTTTCCCTTTACCTCAACATTTTTAAACAAATATGCTTCCTTATTTGGTAATAGGAGTTTTAGGGACATACCTTTTTCAAATTAATTTTCATGACCCTATTTCCTACCAAATACTAAAACCAAAATGGTTATGAAAATATCAAATAAAATCATAGTAAATAACCACCTGAATGTGAAAACACAATAAAAATATGTTTTCTCTAATGAAACCCATAATATTTACATTCTAACATAGGTTTTTCATGATCATATACCTATTAGTTTCTCTAACCTAATAAGATATATTTTAAATACTTAAATTTCATTTAAATACATCATAATTATTACTAAAAAAAATTTCAATTTGCGAAATCATATATGTGGGACTGTCTAGCTAGGTGTGTCGTCCTAGGCTCACTCATCATGCACTGATTGAAGATCGAGTTGATACTCAACCAATTTTTTTAGGGTGATTACCCCTAGGGGGAATATATTCCACAACCACATCCACTTTCCATTATATATAGGGATTTAATTACTAAGATAACCACATACTTAGAGAATTACTCAAATACCAGGATGTTATATTTTACATGGACTTATCCATAGTATTTTAACTAAATATAGCTCAACTTATTCCCTGATGTAACAAAACTAATCATAAAAAAAACTAAATTACACTCTGATACTAACTATGAAACCTCTATCCCACACTGCTAGGTTAATTGGTAAAAACATTTTCATTTAAAATTGGATTTGATCCAAATTAAGTTAAACCTATATATATTTTACAAAATTACTATAAGATAAAAATGAAATCTAATAATAATCACACAATCCCAATAATGTAAGGTTTATGGTCTTTGAGGGTTAACTCCAACATCTTTCTCATCCAAAAATAGTGTTTGTTCTACTATACTAATATTTCCTTTTTTATGTCTTTAAAATATCTAAAAAATAATATCTATATAAAACTTCATTTAAAAATATTCCTATAAAAAATTTCTTAGGGAAAATTAAATAAAAGAAATTAGTTATCTCAAATGCTCTGTAAGGGGAAAACCCATCATTATTTTATTAATGGTATTATCATAAGCATGTAAAAAACAAGAGCATGTGATAAATATATCATATAAAAGAACAAGGAACAATATTTTTTATCCACAATCCATGATAGAATGACATGTAATATAAAAATAGAAAACATATACCATGGAATATGAGTTTAGAAAAATTAGATAATAGACATGAGACATAAACCATAATTATAGGCATAAATATTTAGAATTTCATGGAATTTGTGCGGAATAATAAATTATTACAATAAAACATGTGTTGAAATGATAAAATAGTATAGATATAAGAAATTCTCATTTCCTATAACATAGTGGAGTAGGAATCATAACCATATTCCCATAGTGGTGTATAAATCACTACAGGTTTCCCATAAACATAGTGGAGATGTCATTACAACTTAATTTCCATAACATAGTGGTGAAGACATCACTTAATAAATCCCATAGGGAAGAGAGGATTAATACTCAATTAATATAATTATATCATGATATATAAATCCTTACCAAACACATAGGAGGTATATATCTGTAATGACCCAAAAAATCAATGGAATTTCCCTTCTTAAAATTGTATCATATTTAGTAATGTGGCATCATAAAAACACACCACATGATAAAACCAAAAACATTTTTTATATTAATTTGAACATTAAATTCAGAGAATAAAATTGAAAAAATAATTTAAATTATTATGTTAGACACAATAGAAAATAAGATAATAATAGGAAATTTTGTATCTACTTTATCCCCAAGAATAATCTCACTCAAGAAAAAACACAATAGAAATAAAGTAAAATATTAGTAATTAAATGTGCATTATGAAAATGAAAAATATATAAAATTCAGATAAAATAGAATTAAATTTAGAAAAAATTAAATGTGAGGTAAGTATATAAATTATAGAACCCATATTAATGATAAAAATCTGACCATTGGAATAGTAATCTGGCTGTTGGAATAGTAATATAATCGTTGGAATAGTAATATGGCCATTGGAATAGTAATATAACCATTTAGAATAGTAAACAAACCTATGTAAATGTAAAAAAGTTTAAAGGTATCTTCTAAATTAAAATATGATAGGTTTATACCATGATACAAGTAAATAAATGTTTTAAAAATGATAAATTAAGTATTTTTATTTCTTGTAAAACATAATTATTTTGATTTTAGTTTTATATAAAATATAATGAATTAAAAGAAATTTTATTTTCAAAAAATTGATCTATAAATTAATATTAGGATGTATTATAATTATAATATAATTTTATGAGACCTTAACGTAATTTTTCAAATGGTCGGATAATTAATCATAATATTAAATTTGTTATTTTTCAAAAAATGTTGATTTTCATTGAAAACTAAATTTTTCATATTTATAAATTTATTTTTATAAAATATTATTCATTTTTTGAATATACACATCAGAAAAATGTTAGGGTTAATTTTCGGTTATTTTATAAAATAGTTGATATTTTATGAATAGTGACATATTATTAAATGTGGTATTGAACAATTCAAGATAAATACATGGATTTTTGAGTCACAGATATGGTAACCACCCATTAACTAAAAATTAATTGCACCATTTATTTTTTATAGTCACAATAATAAATAATATTGACATTCTTGAGATAAAATAATAAACTAATGAATATAGTATTCAAAAACATTCCACTTCTCTCCTTATAAATGTCACCCCTCACCACCCCTTCTCCTCGCACCTTATAGGCCTTGGAGCTAGAACACACTCTACCAAACTCTCTCATCACCTATATAACCATTTTCCTATAATACATTTTCTTATAAAAAATTATATCCCAAGGATTCTTAAGGCGTATTTCAAGATACAACATTCAAGAGGTAATATTATCAAAAATTATCTTTTAAATTCATTTCTTATTCTAACTTCTCCTCACCCACTAATAAAACATTGAATAATAAAACTAGTGTAATATATATATATATTATAATGTTATATTTATAATGTAATATCTACCATAAACCCCTTTCTATCTCCTCTTATTCAAAAAAATGAAACCATTGTACACATTATGTTGGTGGACAACCCTCATGGATGATGAGTTTTCTTTTTTCCACTTCTACCTTGATGGAAAGATTAAATTTTCTCAAAATGGTTTAAAAAGAACTCGTTATTTATATTTTATTATTTAATTTATTTAATGAATATAATTCCATAATATTAAATAAAACAAATCTAGTTTGTAATGGTCGGTAAAACCACTTAAATGAACTTATTGTATAACGGTAGCATTTTTACTAAAAAAACATCCTTGTTTCTGAAAAAATATAGGTATTTGGGACTATTTAAATTTCTAGAAGTATGTGAATACTATTTTATATTATTTTTTTATTTTTATTCTGATTTTATAAGAACATAAATAATTATCCCAAAGTGTTCTAGCCAAGAAACCAGGAAACGAACGCTCCCGGAACAAAAAAAAAGTGTTATATCTCATTGAAATTATATTAAATTAACATAATAAAATAATAATAAATAAAATATATATGGAAAATTATATTAATTAAGTATTTAATAGATATAATTTTATTTTATATTGTTCTAATTTCAATTTTAAAATAGATCCATAAATAATGTAAGGGATCTCTTTGAACCACCCTTTTTCTTGGGGGTATAACCTTATTCTCTCTAAATCACATTATCTATCTTTTTAATGTTATGTAATGATTCTAAATTATATTTATATGTCTCTCACTTATATACCTATCTTATTATCCCTTCCTTTTATGGGGTAATACATTCCAAAATATAATTTCTCAAATGCCTTGTTTATTAAATCCCCCCTGATTATGATAGGTGGAACGATTATGTAGCCAATTTCATTCTATGGTTAATTATTATATTTATGCCTTATGATTGATTACCTTTTCTGGAACACATAAGAATTTACATTTCATTATGTATATCAAAACATAGTACTCCAATGAATTAGGTTATGTTTTTGTATCATGATAAGGTATGTATGGGATTATAGAGTGAACCTAACCAATAATGGGACTCTATCCACCATGTGATGTTTTCTCAATAGTTATCCTTGACTTTTTTATGTCATGTTTTATATTTTAGTCACATTTCGATGATTCCATGATCATCTTATTCCATTATCTTTATGTTATGTTTAAACAGGATTATTCATGATTCATGCTTCTTTATGATATCATGTTATGACTTTTGATTGATATGTTATGCTTATCCATCATGTTTATTCCCTTACTAGGCTTTATATCTCACCAAAAACATTTAGGTATTCCTTATATTATTCTATATAGTTTTAGGATCTAAAAGGTCTTTAGGAACTCATTATGAATATTTAAATGAAGATGTTTTATTTTAGTTCCATGTTTTTTTATTTACCTAGTATTCCAAAGTCATTAGGTATTTCAATCCTTGAGTTGTATTTAATGGATATTTATGTTAAAAACATGTAATAATATGTGTAAAATTATTGGTTTGTTATAGTTATCATAATAGGATGGTCTAGTTATATTTTGGTATTATGACTACAAAAATTTAGTGGCAACCCTATGGTTAAGTCTAAGTATTAGAAAATATCCTGGAATTTTAGTGCCGTATATAATGAGTGTTTCAAAGAAAATACATCCATGTATAGATACTATTAGTGGAAGTTTATCTAGAAAAATTTTACCTAGGGGTAATAACCCTAAAAGGGGACATTGTGTATTGATTTGATCATCACCTGGTACATGATAGTGAGGCATTACTACACATCTCGTTTGATACACTAAGGGGATATGCTTTGGGAAATTCAAAAACTATTTACAAACCATTATGAAGTCATTAAATATATTTTTAGTTCAGAAAACATAATATAGACATCAATATGTATAACATAGATTTAAACCTAGAGTTTTAAAGGTTTGGATTTACATGTAAGTTATATTTTGTTCATTTAATGTTCATAGTTTTCTTATTATATTTTTACTAGTTAAAGTATTCTTATCCCAATTTACCTTCATTTTAGTTAATGGAGGAAAATAGGATGAACCATTCTTACGACAAACTTAATAGGCAATGTGAGAATTTTCCAAATGATATGCCTAACATTATGGGATGGAGATCTCGGAATATCAAGGAAGTACCGACTCATATGACTCATGTTATGAAAAATAACTTGAATCGTGTGGAACACCCTCCTTATCCTATAAAATAAAAAGTTGTGATAGAGTCCTTTATGTGAAAATTTCTTCCCACAATTACTAGATATTCTGATTCATCCATCCTGGAAAAATGAATTATCTCCATTAAAAAGATATTATTTTTCATCAAATTCTCAAAATAAGAGAAAGTTGTGTTGTTTGTCTATCATCATGAAGGGGTGGCCGAATATTGTTCTACACTAATCATGTCCATATAGGATATTTATTCCCTGGGATGGTATGGATTCAAAAAATACATTTCAATAAATATTTTCCATCAAATATCCATCTTAAACTAGATAGGGAGTTCCTAAGGCTAGAGAAAAATGATGATGAGTCTATTAGTGTGTATGAGGAAAACATCAAAAAGCTTGTATGATACACCTTTGGAATTTTCATCAAAAACAAAATTAAGGTGGACTATTTATTTAGTGGGTTAAATGTGAGTCTATTAGAATGTTTAGTGATTTGATACTTTTATAGATATGAAGATATTGTTCATTGTGACCTTAATGTTGACATAGAGACCGATTAATCTTAACGATATCAAGGGATTAGAGATAAAAACCATAAATGGTGTTTTATTTAGGTGGCTTAATTAATAAATCTCATCGACGAAGGAAACCCCAACAACCCATGTGCCAAAATGTGGGAAGTAGCATCCTAGAAAATTTCTCTAGGATATCAGGATATGTTTCAAGTGTGGAAAATAGATGCATCAAGATAATCAATGCTAAACGGATATTAATAATCCCACTAATGAAAAAAAAGGAAAATAAGGTTTAGATCAAAACTCATCATGTGGTATAGTGTTTCAACTGCAAGGATAGTGGGAATTATGCAAAACCAATTTCCTAAGACAAGAGTTGTAATAGACAATAAAAAATAAAAAACTTTATGGTCTAGGGATCAAGGAAGGGAATATGATATCACTATTGCTAAGGTGGATCCCAAAAATTATGTGGTGATAGGTACACTGGTTATTCATTCATGAATAGTAAAAATAATTTTTTATTCTGGTTCTAAAAATTCTTTCATGTCTTGTAAGTTTATTAGAACTATTCAAACACCACCTCAAAATATGGGGGTTAAGCTTTCTATAAGAACATAAAATTGGTCATTTATTTCTTTCCAAGTATATAACTCCTCCCTAGTCAATGTTTTTGGACTACAAATTCTAGAAAATATTATCCCACTTCTATTACTGGTGTTTGATGTCATATTGGGAATGGATTGTTTGTCCTTATATAAATCCAATATCAATTATCAAGAGATGGAGATCCCTCTTCACATCTTAAGTCATCCAATGATTTTATATATATGTAAGGAGGTGGATGAATCTCCTTTGAAATATTATTCTTGAGTATGGATATAATGGTTTTTTGATCAAGAATATATAGCTCAAATGATTGATAAAAATAATATAATCATGCTTCAAGAAATTAAAATTGTGAGGGATTACACAAATACATTCCCAGTAGAGTTTCATAGTCATCCTTTAGACTGAGAGGTCGAGTTATCAATTGAACTTATACCTCAATCTCTACCCATATCAAAGAATCTTTATAGAATAACCACCATTGAGTTGTAAGAACTAAAGAATCGGACATAAGAGAATAAGGAAAAGGGTTTTATATGCCTGAGTGCTTCACAATGGGGTGTTCTGGTCCTCTTTAGGAAGAATAAGGATGAGTCAATGTTCCTATGCATTGACTATCATGAGTACAAAAAAACATGGAAAAGAATAATTACCCCTTTCATGGATATATGACTTGTTCTATCAACTACATGGATCCAAATATTTCTCTAAGGAGGACCTTCAGTTAGGATACACCAATTAAAGGTGAATATAGAAGATATTACCCAGACTATCTTTCAAATGAGGTATGGACACTATGAGTTCATAGTGATTCCCATCAGACTCAATAATTTTCTAGAAATATTTATAGAATTAATTAATATAGTCTTTATATATTACCTAGAAAAAGTTATGGTAGTATCTATAAATGATATTATGATATATTCGAAAGGTGTGGATGAGCATGAAGATATTTTGAAATTTGTGCTAAATAACTTGAAAAGGAGAAGGTATATAAAAAGTATAGTAATTTTGAGTTATGGATCGAGGAAGTATCATTATTCAGGCATGTTATCACTAATAAATGGACATGTATAGTTCCTTATAAGACAAAGGTAATTGAGGAGTGTCCCATATCAGCATCTGTAATCAAAATCCATAGTTTATTTAGACTAGATGGGTATTATCAATGATTTTTGAGAAACATATCATGATTTTGAAACCCATTAATGAGGATAACTCAGAAGGAAGTAAATTTTTTCTATACCAATGAATGTAAATTGATCTTCAAATAGTTGAAAATGATTTTTATCACTCCACCAGTACTTACACTACCCATAAGTAGGAAACTTTTTATTGTATACATTGATGCTCCAAATAAGGGAATGGGATATATACTAATATATAATGATAAATTTATATCCCACAACTCAATGATCTTTAAGGTTCATGAATATAACTATATAATTCATGATATGGAGTTGGTTATAGGGATATTTACGTTGAAAATTTGGTGATAATATTTATATGTGGAAAAGTGTGTTATATATATATATCATAATAGATTAAATTATTTATTCACATAGATGGAGCTTAAAATAAACTAGTGAATATGATTAAAACTGATCAAGGACTATGATTTCTAAATATACTAGAATCCTAGGAAAGAAAATAAAGTGTTAGATTCCATTTTTAAAAAAGGAATTGGAAACCTTATCAATGATGACAATTGAGAAGGATCCAATTTTATTATACTGGAAAAGGATTAAAATGGGAATTATAAAGGAAGGAAAATCATCATTATTTTCTCAAAATGATTTCTCAAACATCTCATCAAGAGAAGATAATGGACTCTTAAAGAGATGATACAACAATATAGAAGAAGGTAAAATCTATACGAAAATATTAATACCCAAAGTTTAAAATTTATGAAGAATGAATTTTAAAATATGGATCACAAATATTTATACCATAAAACCCTGAGATAATAAAGGGATTTTTAAATGATTCACATATCCTGACCTTCTCCATCTTCCCAAGGAGAAAAAAATATATCGAGATCTCCAAGAACACAATTGGTGGGACAATATGAAGAAGGAAGTCAAGGAATATACATCAAGGTTCTTGTAATATCAAAAAAATGATGGTTGAAAGGAAAATACTAGAGATATTATTTAACCATTTCCCATACATATATGGAAATAAGAAAAAATCACCATGGATGTTTTAATAATCTTCTGAATACATCAAGAGAAAATAATGTCATATGGTTTGTGGTGGAACATCTTAAAAAGACCAATATTTTTTTTAAATTTGATAGGAATTATTACTTAATCAAATGGTAAAAATATACATCAAATAAGTGGTAAAAATGCATAGAACACAACAAACAATTATATCCGATTAAGACATGAGATTTACCTTGATGTTATGTAATATTTTACAACATGATATAAACATTTAGTTGAACTTTAGTATGTATTATCACCCCCAAACGGATGCCTATTCAAATTGGACTATCTAGACACTTGAAGACATGTTGAGATCCTGCTAGATGGATTTCAATAAAGGATGAGGTCAATATCTTACTCTTGTCATTTTTTATGTAAAAATACCTTTCACTCAAGAATACAAATGTATCCATATAAAGCACTTTATGGAAAAAATATGTAGAAAAAATGAATTTTTGGATGAATATGGAGAAAACAATCTACTGTGACTTATAATGCTTAAGGAAATTGTAGAAAATTCTAGTTCCATTCAGTGGCATACCAGGGATACTCAAAGTCAATAAAAGAGTTATATTGAAAATTATTGATGATAACCAATGTTTGAGGTTGGATATAAAGTGTTTTTCTATATATCTCCATGGAATAGAGTCAGGATATTTGGGAATACATGAAATATATGTCCTAGGTACATCGACACCTTTGATATTCTAGATCGCATCGGAGTTGTGCCTTATCTACTAGTACTCCCACCAACCATTTCTCATGTACCTGACATTTTACACATATCCCTATTAAGTGCATTCCAAATCCCTAACATGGAATGAATTCATAGGTGGTAAAACTAGAAAATGATCTCTCTTATGGGGAGCATCTTGTGAATATATTAGACCATAGAGACAAAGTTCTATTCAACATTACAACTCACAAAGTCAAAAAACTATAGTGAAACCATAAGTACAAATAAGTGATATGGGAATAAAAAACCCATAAAGAATAAGTACCCTCAAATATTTTCCCTTTAGTATTTAAAATGAAATTTTGATGGTGGAATCTCTTAATGGGGGAACAATGTAACAACCCATAAAATTTATCAATAGAATTTCCCTTCATATAATTGTGTCATTTTTAGTGATGTATCATAATGCACAGGCACCACATGATAAAAACAACAAAATTTTATTATATTAATTTGAACATTAAACTTTGAGAATAAACTAACCATAATAATTGAAATTATTACAATGGGAAAAAATAGAAAATAAGATAATAATAGGAATAATAGGAAAATTTGGATATGATCGATCCTCCAGAATAATCAAAATAAAGAACAGCACTATAGAGATAAACAAGAATATTATTAATGAAATGTGAATTGTGAAATTGAAAATATATATCATTGAGATAAAATATAATTTTATGAATAATTAATGAAATTTGAGGTATTTATAGAAATTTGGGATCCTATTTGACCCTTACAAATCTGATAGTTGGAATAATAATCTGACTATTAGAATAAAAATTTGACCATTGGAATAGTAATATCACTATTGGAATAGTAATCTAACCATTAAGATTATTAAAGTCACCTATGTACTTGTAAAATAATATTTAGGCATATTATAAAATGAAAATATTGTATATTTATACTATGATACATGTAAATAAATGTTTTAAAAATGATAAATTAATTTATTTGTATTTTTTATAAAAAATAATTGTTTAATTTCACTTTAATAAAAAAAATATAATGATTTAAAAAATTAATATTATGATTTATTATAATAATAATAATATAATTTTCTAATACATTAAGTAAGTTTTCTATAGTTTATAAAATAAATCATAATATTAAAATTGGTATTTTTCAAATGAGGGGTTAATTTATAAATTAAATTTATCATATTTATAAAATTATTTTCATAAAATTAACTTAATTTTTGGAATCTACCTGTTGAAGAAAATTAGGGTGAATTTTTGGTATTCTTCTAAAATATCTGATTTTTTTAATAGTGAAATATGACATTTAACTATATAAGATAAATACATGATTTTTTGAGTCATGGATGATGTAAAAACCCATTATATGGAACTAAAACACAAAAATGTACTCTATATAGTCCAAAAAATCAATATTATTGATAATCTTGAGCCAAATAATAAACCAAAAAATTATAATATTAAAAACACTCCTCACCTCCCCTTATAAAAACTAAACCGCACCACCCTTTCTCCTCACACATTATAAGACTTGGATCATGAAGAATTTCTATAAAAATATCTCTTAATATATCTTCCCATGTCCCTATAAGACTTGTAATTATAAACATACTAATCCCACGGTGCCTTATGGATTATTTCAAGAGACAACATTTAAGAGGTAATATTATCAAACCTTATCTTTTAAATTCATTTTTTCTTCTACCTTCTCATCACCTACCTCATCCAATAGGGAATAATAACTCTAATGTCAAATAAATTATGGAATTAAATATTTATAATGGAATATATACTATCCCTCCCTTTCTCATATCATATTATTCTAAAAATGTAACATTTTTCCATATTATGATGGTTCACTGCCCTCATGGATGATGGATTTTTTTCCACTACCACTTTCATGGAAGGCTGGAATTCAATTATAATGGTTTAAAAGGAAATAATTAGGTATATTATATATTTTCTCACATTATTGCAGGAATATATGTCCAAAAAAGTATATAAAACTAAACTAGTTCATGGTGGTGAGTAAAATCACCCAAGTGAACAAACTGTATAACATTAATGTTTTTACTAAAATAATCAACCCCTTTTTAGAACATATATAGGTATTTAAAACCATTTAAATTTTTATGTACATTAATGCAATGTAATTTCACTTATATATTTTTATTCCCTTTTTATAAGAACTTCAATAATTATCCTCAAGTGATTCATCCAAGAAACTATTAAACAAACGGTCTTAGAACATAAATAAATAAAAATTATATCTCATTGAAATTGTTAAAAATAAATGAAATAAATTTAAAATAAATAGAATTTATATATATAAGTTTATTTTTATTTTTTGTGTAAAATATAAAGTTATGGTAACTTTGAAGATTAAGTTTTGAAAAGGTTATGTGATTTTTTTAAAAAAAATAATTAATTTTAAAAATAATTTTCAATATATCCATGAAAAAGACATAAAGTGGAGTGAAAAAAACATACAAACATTTAATTTTTAAACAAAATTTTTAATAATGGATCCATGAAAAAGACATAAAGGATTCAAAAAAGTGAAGTGAAATCATTTTTAAAACATTTAATTTTTTATTGAATATTTAATAATAGAACCTGAAAATTAATAAGTGATTTTTAAAGAGAATTTGGAGAATAAAATAGAATATTTTATTTTAAAATGGTGAAAACCCTTTTTAATATCTTGAAAATCCATTCTTGAAAACTCAAATCATAAAAAAGAGGTAACAAAGTTTACCTTAAAATTTGATAATATAAAAAATTAAATTCACTTTATTAAAAACATATTTAGGTTTCAAAATAATAAAGGGAAACCTCTTTTTTAAATAATGAACATGAAAATAGAGGGAAACACATATTTAAGGGAGATGATTTTTTTTCATAAAAATGTTTCACTTTCTTAAGAAACAAATTAATTGAGAGACCATAATTAATTTAAAAACATGATTATTCACAAATATAAAGGAGGACATATCTTATTAAATAGGAAATAGAATAACTTATAAAACTTAAAATAAATGTGCTTAATTGATAACATTTTAACTCAATGAAAGGAAATTTGAGTTAATCAAATCCCTTACAGAAATAAATATTCATGAAGAAATAGACATTTAAAAAGGGGTTTATGTAGTATAAATTTTAATAACTATAGAATAAATATAAAATACCAAATAATAAAATCAAATAGAATAATTCCAAATTTATAAGAAATAAGTTCTAGAATAACAATCATGACTCAAAAAACGATAAATGAGTTTCCAAAAACCCTTACAAAATCATGATATTTCAATTGAAAATACATGTAAGGTAGAACAGGGGATGGATTTTTAAATATATTATATTTCATGATAAAATATGATAAATTAAATCCATGTCTTGTATATAACCATCAAAAATAAAATAAGTGGTTAAAACACATCAAATCTTAATGAAGAAAAATAGAGAAGCAAAAACCCCTACCTACGGTCCTCATTCATTATGCGTGTTCACCTAAAGTCCTATGTAATTAAATTAAGTTTTATAAAAAATATTAATAACCCGTTACATAAATATTTCATTATATAATGTATTTTTATTATCATATATTATTTTTTTATTAAATAGTTTTCTCTTATGGTGGTTATTCGATGTGGTTCGGTCTATTTTTCTCAAACATCCATGATATGTTGACCATGGTCAAATAACTTCAGAATATCAAAAAAATTATAGTTTTAAATTTTTTATTATTCTATTATCTCAAAAATTTATTTTATTCCATAGGTTTTTACAAAATGGACTCAAATTAATAAAGGTTCCTTGATATATTCATTTAATATGGTTAATTTTACTATGTGAATTTATTTTTAATAATAATTACATGATTTAAAATATTATCTTTAAAAAATATTAATGGTTCCATAAATATAATTTTTATACATTAAATATACTTTTAAATTCATCCATGTTATATGTTAGTGTAAAAATAGAACATATTATTCGTGGATATAATATATTTTTGTGGTAGAAGATGAAAATAATTATGATAGATTGGTTGAGAGCCTTACCTATCCCTTTAGATATTCTCCATTGCGTAACACCTAAAGGAACATTTTTTGGTCTTTTTGAAATACCAAGTCTTCTATGACATGTGTATAGGATTTTTGAGAGACTAGGGTTGTGTTTTGTGATATTTAAGGGTTTTAATTGGTGTATAAAGGTGGTGGGAGTGGTCACCTTTTATAAGTGAATAAGATGTTATTTTTTAAAAACCAATTACATTTCCATCGATGACAAGACAATATTTAAGGGTCAATGGCTCCAAAAGTAGTAAATAATGATTTTTTACGTGAGATAAGGTCGATAAAGCCTCAAATATAAATTTCCACAGATGTTTTAAACATGTTTAAATTATTTTACCAGTAAATGTATACATTTTACCATTTTGGTTTTTACCTTGGTAGCTATTTTTTACCAAAGTAATTTATATATTATTAAAAATATAAGGTAAAAACATATTACCAATTTTTTATTTCCTGAACCTAAATTTAAAATCCATATAATATAATCCAATTTATAAATAATTAAAAATTAACATTTAAATTAAAACTTTTAATATATAAAATAATTGATTTGTAGAAAAAAAAATTATTTCACCATTAAATGTTATTAATATATTATAATAGTAATTAAAAATTAAATTGTTGATAATATATGCTTATATATGTGTAAAATAATATAAATTTTATTAGATAAAATAAAAAAATTTAATTTATTAGATATAAATTACACAACATTAAGAAAATAATTATATCAAAATAATCCTTTTACCATTATCATGGTCATTACCTTTAATATTATTAATCATAATATTTTGACAAAAAAAATAAATTGGAATTATTACATAATATTAACATCATGATATAAAATATGAATTATATTTTTTAATATTTATCTTCTATAAGTGATGAAAACTCATTTTTAATATAAGTGAATAAAACAGTTTTTAAATAAATAATTTTACATTATAAATATATATTATTTAGAAAAAATTGGTTAAAAAATCTTTTAAATAACACATTTATAATAATAATTTCATAAAAGTGACTATTTTAGAAAAATCAATATTTTTCACAATTCGCCTAAAAATAAACTATTATAAAAAATCTAAATCATTTACCCTGTCCTAATTTTGACTTGATAAGTTCAAAAATTAAGTTCATTTTATAAAATTGAAATTATAAAATTTATAGAATTTTCTTTTAATTTAAATCACAATATATAAAAAAATATTTTATTGAAAATGGACTTTTAAAACATTAAGTGTTCATAATCATATTTTGTATACATTTATAATTGATTAAAATATTTTTATTTACTATAGGTTTTATAATTATTAAATTTTATTAGTAATATTCATCTACTATTTTTAGGCTTATTTTTGTTGGGTTTTGTGTGTAAAGAATGTTATCGAACACAATATTAATTTAAATGAGAATATATTCTAAAATATCTGGGTGTTATATACAAGTAATTTCCAAAGGTTGTGTATAATTCATTCAAAAATATCTTAATATTAGTTTCATAATGCTAATAAAAAACTTTCAAATGTGATAATATCCATCTTTTTCAGCATAGTAGGAGTTCAAGCCCACTTGTGTTATGTTTCCAGCTGACTTCAACTGCGATACATGGTCAGGTAGTAAGGAGGAATACATTGTGCTAGTGTGGGGTGGTGTTTGTGTAGAAACAATTTTTGGGACAGTATTTTGTGGTGCTGAAGGGTTTAGGGTATAGGGTGGTACCACTATGGGGTAATGGCCACCTTTGGAATAGCCGGATATATGAAGTTGTGTTATCCTAACTGAATGTTTGATGTGGATTAATACTACATGACACTATTTATCTTTTAAAAGATTACGGGGGGGGTGATATGTGGAATGAAATAATCGAACTTTTATTTTCCACATCACTAGGGCTTTCTTCATAAAAAACCATATCATCCACCTTTGATATGAGATCCACCATTAAATCCAATTAGGATCTTGAGTTGCACCAATTTAAAGCCTAAGACCACCATGCATGCTTGAATTAAATATTGGTTAAGCATATTTGAATCTTAGAAACCCCATTAGAGTGATATTGAGAGATTGGTAATTTAATGCATGAAAACATACATGTTTTGGTTTTTCAAGATGATAAAGAATAAAAACCCTTGAAATGATTAAGAAAACGTTGAGGATATTTATGTGGTAAGTGTTGTGGTTCTATATGAATAAAGAATATTATTTCTATCCCATTTCATATCCTTTCGGAATAGTTTGAAAGCACATTCATGTTGTACCATGATATACATAGCTAAGGAAGATAAAAATGTATTATCTTGGATATTTTATGGGGAAAATAAATGTGGGTTTTTTCACAAAATTCCAATCACTTTGAATAGAATATTTTATGATGTAAAATTTAATGATACTAGATTCCTGTAAATAAAGGATCTAGTTCAGCCATTGGGTGGTGGACTCTCATTAGAGTTGGTTCAGCTAAGAGGTTCTATTTTTCTATGATATTTCATAACTGTTTTAAATTATATTTAATTTTCCTTTCTCTATATTTCTACTTAGGTTATTCTTATTAAATGGTTTATCTCCATATAATCTCTTTCTCTCTCTATCCCACTCTCTTCGTTGTGATCTCTAACACTCCTAATGGTGATTCATTGACTTAAGGTGTATCCTTAGGGGAGGTTTTCTCAGTGTTCTTCAATTAATAATCCAAAATTATTTACATTTATTTCTATTTATAATTTCATAATGGGTGTATTGGGAGGTTACTTGGAGATTATCCAATATTCTGAGATATTATGCACTATTTTATTCTATTACCTACCAAATATTAATTCCATCCATTCTCCCAATAATGCTCTTCATATTATGGAGTTAAGTGTTTGCAAGGGACGAAATGATATATGAAGGATTCAGGAATTGGGAGTTTTCTCACACTTGATTGAGGTGTGTTCACCATGACTACTATTAGAGGAGGTGAGGTTTTCTGTGCCAAATAAATATTCTTGGAATTATATGTTTCACACTAAAATTAGGGTTATTAGTTCATGTATGATGGGATATAATATCAAATATAATTTATAAAATATTTATGGATAATGAAAGAACCTAAATATCCATCCCTGGGATCAAGTTCTTTCTTTTTAATATTTGTTTAGTCTTTACTACTTTTATTTACTTCCATTAATTTATTATATTTTCAAAATCCCCATGATTTAATTACATTTTTAAAATATAAAAATCTAAAACTACATTAAGTTATTGAGTATTTTATGGTTCACTTAGAAACTAAAGGCTCCTCAAGAGAGACAAACCTAGTTAGCCACTATTATATACTCGGAAAAATATAACTAATATTTTGTACTTCCCTATGACAGGTGGTGTCATATATTTTACATTTTATGATTTCTTGGGGTTGTATTCATATAAGATAATTAATAATTATGAATAAAGAATAATATTTTATCTATAATAGTTTTTTATGCTTTTTAATGGTCATTAAAGCTGGTTGTTGAACAGGTTGTTGAACTATGAGCATAAAATAGATTAATGGAGGGTAAATGTTTTGAGAAGATATATTTATAATTTAAAGTAACCATATGAGTAACACTGAGAATAATGGAAACTTAATTTCTTGAATAAAATAACATGGATGAATGATGGAGTAAATGTGTTTGAAGGTGGAATATTGATGTAGAAAAAATATATGAAATAATCACAATTGAGTATTTTAATTATAAAAACTACATTATAAACAAGATGAAGAGTATTTGGATTTATTTTTATAATTCCAACATTTATTTGAAGCTATTATGAATTTATTTTAATTGTTTAAGAAGGCCCTATGTTGATTTGAAGATAATATAAGACGATTAGAAGAATTCCAAAAAAATAGGTTTGGATTGGAAAATAAATAAATCATGAAATATTTATAAGGTAAATTTATAGATTTAATAATGATTATTTTGAATCATAGTAATGTTGTCGCTGAAATAAATTCTAAAAATTAAAAACCACCAAGAATTCATGTGTTTTTTCAATGCACTTTATAAAGCTGATATGAGACTTCATAAGGTTCATGTGAGTTCTTAGTAAGATTCATTCAATTTTTTAAGGTTTCTTCTAATTTATTAAGGTTACACCAATGGTAAAAATGGTAATGTATAAAATTCATAAGTGTTACTCTTGAAATATATAAGGTTTCACAATGATAATTATAAGGTTTTTTAATACTTTGTATGTTTTAAAATGGATCTTTGTAAGGTTCTTGAACTTTTTACCATTCATTAATTTATAATATTGAGCACAAAACATTGTATATATCACAGTACTTCATAGTGTTTAATGCTTTTTGAGAGTGTGATATTGTTGAAGGATGAAAATTTTAAGATTTCTATAATTAAATATTTTAAGTAAAAAAAATATCTAATTATGTTAATGTTATTAAAGATAAAATAATCATGATGCTTTGTTTCAAAAATATTTAATATTTGATTTTAAATTTATTAAACTATAAGAGGATGATGGTGTCACTATTAAATTAAACACTGATTTCAATATATAAAATTTTGAAAATAAGTATTAGTGATCAAATATGAATGAAATATTTAGTGAATAAACTACCATGATGCCTAAACTATTCTCAATTATTTTAAATATCAAAAATTTATTTGAGATTTACATTGAATGAAATATAAAAGTATCTTCTCACTGTGAATAGGAAGATCGAACAGAGATTCCATATGAGAATTAGAGATTCAAACTAAATCCTACTGCTATTTTAGATACACACATGCTTGAAATAAATGATCCACACCATAATAGTATTTTTGTGGTAATATTTTCAAATAGAAATAGAAGTTGATTAACTATAGTTATTTTAAGAAGATGATTTAGAATAATATTCTTAATCCTTCTATTTGAATCAATGGAAAAATTATTTATCAGGATAAAATGAGTATATTGGTAAAGGGTATTCCTAGAATTACACTATAGATAACTAATTAATAAAAAAAATATTTATGATTACAGGATAATACAACTAAAAAAATTTAAATCAAATTAAAGGAGATCATAACAATACACCCAAATAAAAAATTTGAGGAAAATGCGAGGAGGATCAAGGTATTTATTTAATGAATATTTTCATTATTAAATCTATCGAAAATATATACTATAATTCAAGAAATATAAAAAATATAAGAAGAATAAGGGAGATGTTATAGAATCTATAAGAAGTTATGTGATCTATTTATAGGTGTGAAAAATAATATATCTTGAAGAGAAGAGAATAAGAAACTAATACTACTCTATGACTTAAAAATATAGGGGTATCAAAGAAGAATAAGAAGTTGATTTGTAGATATAGATCATATTTATTCTTTCGAAGAAAAAAGAGAAGAAAAAGAAGAAGAACACATGTGATACTCTATAATATAGAAGTTTAAATGTATAAGAAATAAAAAATAGTAATTCTTATATATATGGAGTTATTCTAATCATTTTTTAGTAGTTGAGATCCATGAAGACTAGTTGAGATAATCTAGTGATCGGATGTTGAATAAGATCTAGAATTAAGTATATTTATAAAGATTGTGGTTATTTATATTTCTATTGAATATATACTACAATTAAAAGTCTCTAATGAGGAAGTGGATTAGACCATGTAGATATAGTGACATCCTGAGCATATTACTGATATAATTCAATAGACTGGAGAAAGTTGTGATTCTTGTTGGGAGATAGAAGCACATGTGTAATATTTTGAAAATTAAAAGCACAGTAGTTTGTTGTGTCAGTATGGGATTAAATATGGGTTAAGGAATACACTTTTACAACCCACTTGTAATTCATAATAATATTACAATGCAGAATATGTGACTCGAACACCCTGATCTTAGTAAGTAATAGGTTTCTTACGGTAGGCTCATACCTTGTAAAACTATTATGTGTTTTTGTTTATTTTATATTCTAAATTTCATGTGGATATTTAATTATTGGTAAAATATAATAATTTCAACTTTTATTAATTTAAAAGATTTGTTGAAATACCAAATGGGGTAAAATAAAATATGATTAATTGGAATTTGGTAAAATATTTTTCACAGTTGATTCACCCCCCCCCCCACCACACACACACTCAAGTGTTTATACACCCATTCTTGGGTAACATCAGGTGGTATAATAGATAAAGGTTACACTTGTTTGGGTATATTATTGTTCTCTAGTTGGTGTTTTTTATGAAGTATCTATTGAGTAGATTTAAAGAGTTTTCATTAGTGCCTCAAATGGAAAATTATATTTCAAATATTGTTGTTGTGAATAATGTTATCTTATCCAAGACCCTAACAATAGAAATAATTGAGAGGAAAATATTTTTTGGAAGAATTAAACTTTAAAGGAGGACTCGCCACTACTTAAAGATAATTTTAGTATTATTCTTTTTGATAAATATATGAAAAATTATTCCTTAAATGAATCATGTTCAAGATGTGATAAATATTTATTTAATGAATCATATAGTCAATTCAATTCTAAAGGTAAGGATTATTTAATAAAAGTTATCATTGATATTTTCACTCATATATTTTCACATATCAAGGTACTACATGATGAAAAGTCATAGTTATTGTTTCAAGGTGATGAAATGAGAGAAAGATTAGTTAAAATGGTAAGAAAATATAATACTCTCACAAAATTAGTTGAATCTATGGAGAAATGAATTATTATTTTAAATAAAATATTTTCAATCATTGAATAAGAATTGAAAAAATATATTTGTGATATTATTTTTTAATAATTTCTTCAAAAAAGTTATGCATGCTTTGTAAAAACTTCTACAAGTATTTATTAATGTTAAGTATTCTTATCTAGATGTTAAAGAAAGGAAAATTCATTAGCAGGATAATTATATACTATTGGAAATTCATATGAATGATGATCAAATTAAGAATATAAAAAGAGGTTATAAAGATAGATTAATTCCATTTTAGGTTGATAATTATTCCCTTAAAATTATGTGTCTTGAAATTTAGGTGATATTAAAAAATCGAGAATCAACTTAATTTATAATATCCCAAGTAGAGAAGAAAAAGTGTATTTACACATGTGCTTCCACTAAGATTTTTAATTATAAAAAAATATTATTGGTTTAAATAATATCTTTTAACCATATCATGATCAATCCACAAAATTATAATGAAGAAAGGTATCCCATAGTATAGATAAATTTATTTCAACTAATTATACATTGATTTCTAGTACAAGAATCAGTTTAACATTTAGAAAAATTTGGGTGTTAAACAAATACTAAAACAATAATCTCCATGATAAAGGTTTTATTTAAGAAATATTAATAATCTTGGATCCCTAAATTAATCTCAAAATAATAGGGTTTCTATCTAAAAACAATATGTTTAAAAAACTATGTAAATTGCTTCTATTTGAAAAAGAGGGAGACTTATTGGCCACTACTGGTGTTTCTAGATGTTTGGAAACAATACCATTGAGTTTTGGAATAATATTTAATCTTATGAAAATAATATAAGGATTGAATTAAAGGTTAATCAAGTTGAAACTAATATAAAACCTACTATAAAGAATAAAAATTCATAGAATAAATAAAATAATTCCATTAGAAACATATTTATTTCTTTGGTAACATTTATCATTACTCTAAAAAAAATGGTCATATTAAAGAAGTTAAATTGTAAAAAAACTCAATAAAACTCTTATTTGAATGTAAATACAATACCATAATAGAAAATCATGTGATAAAATAATAAAAATATTCCATAGGTTGGATGAAAAATAAAACTATTAAACCAACCACCCTTAAGAAGTTAGAAAAGAAATATGAAAAGGATTTTCAACCAATTAAGTGTTTTGGGATAAGAATAAAGTGAAAACCATGAGTTAACCAAAAGTTAAAACATCAAAAGAAAGATATTGAATCCATTGGTAGTTCACCTCCTCCATAATTCATGTGTAGCAACATACCACACCACCCTGACATAAAGGCTCTGGAACATAGGAAGTCTAAATGTACCCTAAATCTCCATAGTTATATACAATTGAAAATAAAAAATAGTCATATAAACAAGAAAAGTGAAAGTAAAAAAAGTAAATAACAATTTTAATTTTTATGTGTTTCTAATTTTCATCCTATGTCCATGGGAAATGATGTAATGATTTATTTATATGGAAGTAAAAAATGATTATAACTATGACACACCAACTATGTATATTTAGCTAAATGATTAATTGCATCACAAATCAAGGTACATATCTATAGGTGGGACAAACCCATATTTTTATAGGGTTTAGTCAGTCATCCATTTTCATTGACCTCCTATTTTCATGGGCCACCATCTGTTCAAAATAGTGATAAAAAATATTCTATAATAGTTCTTAGAATGACTAGATACTTTAACTATGATTAGAATATCATAATCTTACGGATACCTGACCAAACATAGAGGTTCACATTCTATTGAATTCTTCATAATTATATCCTAATATAAATTCTATTAAGTTAAATGATTCATTTTCCCTATCCAAATTTTGATGAATAGAACTTGAAACTTCGGTTGAACTAATTATGATGACTTTAAGAGTATTTAAATTCCTAACAATATCCCACATTAATACTTCTTCAAGGACCAACCTTGGGAAAGCTTCAACACTTATATAGATTTGAACTTCACAACCATTATTACACGTATATGTAGTGCTCTTCTTTCACATTTTTGTCACCCTAGTTACACTAATGTATAAGGTTTCCTTAGAATTTTAGATATCAGAACATTTGTACACATGTAAGCTAGATTTTTCTTTACATAAACATTCTATATATTTAACCTTATATTCAATAAACTAAGGAATGTAATGATGATTTTGGTTGATATTTTTATTCTTAAAATGAAATGTCGGATCTTTTATAATGTGAGTAGCACTCTTAATATAATATGATATTTTACCACACTTTGGGTTCTTTAGAAGTTTCAATAGAATAAAACTCAAAAAAACTCATTCCATTAATTTATTTCATTATGGATACATATTCAACAGTTGTTGTTGAAAGAGTAACTAATTATTCCAACTAAGATATCTAGTTATTTTTTTCTATTGAATGTTAATATAATTCCCATTTTACTTTTTAAAGTATCAGAATCACATTTAAAATATGTTTCAATATATCCTTATAACGTTTTATACATCCCAAAACATAAAACAATATCTTCTGTTTATTTGAGATATCTAATGATCTATTTCATGGCTTCCTAGTGTTCTTTCCCAAGATTTAACATATATTAGTTAATGTTTCACGTTTAAAATTAAATTCTAGAGTGAGTTTATATAATTGAATATAGTAATTGTTTGAATAGTGAATTAAACATAAATTTAACCACGTGTCTTTCCCCGCCTTTTTTATGAGGTACTTTACCCTTTAGAGTTTTAATGTTCCATAACATAGGATTTGAAACTAATTTACATATTGTCATTGAAAACTAATTTATAACATTCTATATGTAATCTATATGATACAATACTAAACTCCTAGTGATTTTATATATTTTAATCTTAATTCCAAAAAAACATCTTTGTAAAATTAATATCCTTCATTTCATAAGTTTTGAATGAATCACACATAAAATCTCGGATATGTTGAATGTATAGTCTCTGAGGAATAATGTCATTAATATATATGATTAGGATGAAAAATAAATAATCCTTACACTCTTTATGAAATAAATAATGATCTGAGTTTCTTTACATGAAAAATTTTCCAGCTATAAAATCATCAAATTCCTAGTTTCATTGAAATTGATATTTTTAAAAGCAATAAAGACTATATGTATTATTACACACCAAATCCTTGTTCTAATTAACTTAAAAACTAGTTTAATTCATGTAAATATATTCCTCCAAATAAATATAAAGAAATATGGTCTTTACATCCATTTTTTCTATTCAAAAATCATTAGAGCAAACCAAAATTAATACCATTTGGGTGGTAGTGTGTTTTACTACCAGTGAAAATATCTCAGAGAAGTCCACTCCCTCTTTCCATTGAAATAATATCAAAAAATATATCTTTATACCTTCTAAATTCATAAAACTTTTATTTTAATTAAAATACCCATTTATTATCCATCACTATCTATCCTTGTGGTATTTTTATTATCTCTTAGGTATCACTAGAATATAACGAATCCATTTTATCTTGTATAGATAACATTCAATTACTGTAATAACTGAGATAATCTACCTCTTTTAACGTATCAGTTTCACCCCCATCCATTAGATGTAAATATTATAAGTTATGATCATATGTTTTTACTCTTCAACTAACTCTAGAATACCTTCCTAATTCAAACTACGATTCTACTCCGTTTTTACTACATATTCTCATCCCCAAAATTCAAGAATTTATACTTCTTGATATCTAATCCACATGTTTTTAGATATTTTTCTTTTGGGTATATCTTCCTCTAGCTTATTTTCAAGACTAATTAAACCATCATCTAAACTGATGACAATTGGGGAACCTTTAATGTTCCCATCTAGATAAACATGAACTTTGTTAGTTAAATCATTAAGATAAAAATTTTCCTCTTCCATGTTCTAGTCTGTATACAGTGCCCTCTAATTAAATATCACATTATGATCCCTAATGATCTTATAATTATTGTCATATCACAATTTATAGCCAAATGTTTCATCTCTATATCCGATAAGGAAGAAAATTTGAGACTTAGACCTGATATTTCCCCTAACCATAGAATCTATGTAAACATATATGAAACTTCCAAAAACATTCAAATGATGAATTTATTTTGGATTATCGAACTATAATTTCTCAAGAATCTCATGTATTATTAGTGTTAATGGACCCTTATTGACTATGTATACAATTAAATTCAATATATCCATGCATATGTCTTTAGACATAATATAATTAAACTTCGTGCTTTATTCCTTATCAATCATTGTTATGTTCATCCATTTAGCCACAAAATTTTATTTATGTGTAATAATAATAGTTTTATAATATTATATTTCTTTCTTCTAATAATACTTCTTTAAATACATTCAAACATATTAACCACCATTGTCTAAACTAAGGTGTTTTATCCTTCTTATTGTCTCCCTTTTAACTAAGGATTTCCATTTTGTGCAAGTAATAAACACTTCAGACTTGTGTAATAGGAAATACATCCAATATTTTCTTCAAGAAATGTAAATAAATGTGTTAAAATATATAGAACCTTCATATGATCATATTGGGGTTGGTCCCCATAAATTTGAATGAATGAGTTTAATCTTCTAGTTATGAGAATTATTTATATTCAAATTAAATTAAACCCTACTTTGTTTACTATGTATATAACTCTCAAAAGTTATGATGTTGGTTTTATATAGATTTAGTACACCCTTTTTCACTGTAACATTTATTTTTTTCTCACTAATATGACCAAACTAATTCTTCTATAACTCTAGACTTCTTGTAGTTTCACTTTTATCCATCTAACATCCATTTGAACATTTAGTTAAATTCATGGTATCATCCTCAAATCTCATTACCACAACCATTTATCCTTGAGTGAATTTCCATAAACTATTATCAAAATATTAATTGTATCCCTCCCTATAAAATTATAAAAATAATTATGTTTCTTTCACAGTTAGGGATATGTCAAACATCCTTCAAATTCTGTATGCACCCATTTAAAATCTAAAAATTTGAATCACCCTTAACCATAACTTCAAGAGCCTCACCATCCACCCAGTGTAGAGTTTTTTAATCTTTAGGAAATATAATTCTCTATAAACCATTTATATGATATGGAATGGAATTATGCTCTAGAATCAACTACCCATGACTCTACTAGGTCATGGACACGTAATATAAAGTATGTTATTTTCTTCTAAATTCAAATAATTGGAATTTCTAGAAACAAATTTTCTATAATTTTCTTTTTTATCTATTTAATATTTCTTAATATGTATCCTTTTACCAATGTTCCAACAAGAAGGTTCATATTTATTATAATTACCTCTAGAGTCTTATCTGGTCTTATTTTCTTTCTTTCTATTCATCTATTGGTTAGATTGTCATTTTTTACCTTCTATATTCAATGTGTTTCTGATAGTTATCTAGATTTCCCTCTCCTAGACTTAATTATTCAAATTAAAATTATTTATATTTTGAAATACTGATTTTTATTTTTCATTATATTTACTGATACTAGTGTCCATCTCCTCCCAACTATTTAGAAGCAATGATAAAATAATTAATGCACAAACATCATCCATGAAAGTCAATTTCACTAAATCAAGATAACAAGTAATCATATTAAAGTCATTAACATGGTTTGTAGATATTATTACTTCTAAAAATACATGTTTGAAAAATCTAGACATCACAAATTCCTTGTTTAAAAAATTATTTTTTTATTCATATCTATTAGGGAATCCATAAGTTATAAAGTTGTTTCCTTTTCTTTAATATTGAAAGAAAAATTTCATTCCAACTTTATTCTCACTATTACAAGTGACTTGTGATCTAGTCATTCCCATTCATATTTCCCAATATTTTCTAATTTTATTCTAGTTAACAGAACATCCAATTCCTTTTGTAGGAGATGTTATTCCATCTATGTCCTCTATAAGCTAATATTACCTCCATAAAACTTATCAAATTGGATCTTGTCATATTTTGATTCAATAATACCTATGTAGTAACTCCCACTAATTATAATAACATCATAGTAGAAATTGAAAAAAAAAGATACCAAAATCATAATCATTGTGATCCCCTATCTTGAATAATTATTTGATACCACTTATTAAGAGAAAAACAAATAAAAAACAATGATTTCACCAAAATATAAACCTTTGGAATAAAGATGTTTTATCCATTATAATTTCACCACTTCATAATTCACAAGAAACTACCTGCCACGCGTTAATGGATTAAAATTTATAAAACATAGAAAGTAAGAATTCACCCAAAATCATCACACTTAAATTTGATAGATAATAAAAAATAGTTATACAATAAATAAATGGTAAATTAATATGGGTAAATAATAGTTTTTTTTACATGGTTTGGATTTTCATCCTACATCGCTGGAAGAAAATTATAATTATTTTTTTATGTGGAAGTACAAGGATCAAAACTATGAATTTTTAGCCACATGGATTACTCTTAATTATTAATCAAAATATTAACACAAGGAACACATAAGTAGGTGGCCCTACATAATATTTTTAATGGGTTTCATTAGGTAATATGATTTCACTGAACTTTTATTTTCTTAGGCCACCATCCATTCACAATAGTAAACACCAATCCCCTATAGTAGTTATTGGAATGACAAAATTACTCTGATAGACTCAGTGTATCACAAATTTACAAATACCGAAAAAACTATGATATCATTATTTCATTTAACTCATAAGAACATCACCCTGATATTCCTATCATTTAATTGAAGTCTTATCTTACCTTTTCATATTTTGATGAATAGAACCCCAAAAATTCAGTGAACTAATTCTAATCACATGAAGATGACTCACAATCCTAACAAAGATATTATTTTATTTTAGTAGATAATGACACATCATGCACTATTGAAAATTTTCCATGAATATCAAATATAAAATAATTATCTTGGAATTTTAAGGGGAATCAATCTGTAAAAGGGATTTGAGGATTGGTATGGTGAAATCCATTATAGATATTATAAACTAAAATGATGTTATCTCCATAAATCACTTCAACAAGTATCAACATATTATTCTTATATTTTGTACTTGAATAAATATCATCCATTTTTATGAATAGTGTAGATAATCTGATTAGGTGGAGATATTATAATGATGGAGTTTCTAGAGTTTTTTTAGGTGACCCAATAATTTCATGAATAAATATTATATCACATTAGATGGATATTCAATACATGACATAATAATACACACCCTAGAACCATAATGGTTTAGTGTATATAGAGACTGGATACATAATCATTTTATTTAACGACGTACCTTTAATATATCCCACAAAGTTCTTCTCACATGGTACACTTCTTAGATACACCCTACATAAAACCTTTCTTTATAACATTGGAAAATGAAACATAAGAATGGGTGAGATAAGATGCTTAGTAAGGGTAAAAAAATGAGATATTAATCAATAATAAAAAGTTAGAATAAAATATGAATAATGGTATAATAACAATATCATAATATATGAATGTTATGTTGTACAGAGAAACATGGAATGAGTGGGGGTGAAATTACATTTTAAAAAATTAAAGAAAAATCTTAAGGTAATTTCAAATCTAAACAATTATAACTTGACAAAGTGATAAAGAGAAAAATTGATAAACTGATAAATTGATAAAATAGATAATTCTATAAATTGATAAATTTGATATGGATTAAAATGATTATTTCAATAATAGTTAGTCAAGTGTGCACAATAGATATGCTAAGTTATGTTTTGAATTTATGTTTTTAATCATTCAAACATGATACACATAACTAGAAATTCTCCACTAACCAACCACTATTATCCAATATATGGCTTATGGACTTTAGCCAGATTGCAATAATCCTAGATCTATCATTGGATGGTAGGTGATCCTCCACTAAATGTCTAGTGAAATTTTAATACATGATGAGGCACTAATATATTTCATGGGTTACATAGTTCCCTACAATAGAGTGTTAGTTCAGCCTGTAATTCTATACTTTTATGTGGTTCCCTCCTTTCATCCTTCTAAGGCCATTTATTGAACTTGAAAATTCATTCCAATATCTTTGAATATGATAAGTTATTATTCTAAACCACAAAAAAGATCATTAATATTCCTTTAAATGGAATTTAATATCTTAATTTATCAATTAAAAACATGAATGAATGTTTAATTAATGAGTCTTAAATTCACTCAAATTAAAATTTTAGAACCATAATGAGTGTTTACAATCATTAAAAAAACCATGACATAGAGGTATAAAATCTCATCCTTATTTATGATAAAAAAAACTTAACATAAAAATAGATATCATGTGTAAATCAAGAGTGTAATATATATTATTTTATTTAATATATAGATGATGTACAAGATATTCAAATAAGACATTTAATATGCTTAAGATGTAAATAAATCAAACTTTATATACCTAAAATAAGAGTAAAACATTTTACACCCCCTTTAGAAATAATTAGTAACTAACACATATAACTTTTTATGTTAAAAGAAAAAAAATTATCCCCCTTTTAAGTCCAATAAATTCATCCTTTTTGTGATGAAATTAAATTTTTTATATAAATTTCAAGAAACATCTCGAACTTTGTTATTATCAAAAAATAAAAAACAATGAGTGGAATAAATAACATAAAAGGAATTATTTAAAGAAAAAATCAAGAGATATTTTAAATTAAATTTAAAAAAAATATAATTTTTCAAAAAAATGAAAAGAAAAGTAATATTAGAGGATAAAATAGAAATTGAAACACATGTTTAATTCCAAAGTCACCCTTTTAAAAAGATAATGAGAGAGAGTGTAAGGTTAAAAAAAGTTTGAAAAACCATATATTTTGAAAGGGAAAAATAAAAAAGATAATATAATTGAAAGAAATAAGGAAATATAAAATAGATATGGAAGAAAAAAAATTTGTACATACCTTTTCTAAGTGACTCATTGACTTAAAGAGAGGTTTTCCTACCATTGAATGATAGAGAAGGTTGAAAAAATATTTAAGTAGTTCCTTTTAATTTGAATACATACCTTGAAATAATCCTACCATTTTTATTTTTAAAATAAATCTCAAAATAATTATATAGAAAAATATTCATATAAATTTTTACACATCGTTAATATTCCTTTAAGGGGGATAAAAACATTTTTTTATTTTAAAAATAAGTTGATCATATGCATAATTTCTTATATAATTTTTGAAAAAAAACCCATTAAAATATATACAAAATAACACACTATGTGTATTCAAATTTAGAAATAATGTTTATTTTACAAACCTAAAATATAAAATTTATAATAAAGGAGTACTTGTTTTGTAAAATATAACTTTAAAAAAGGAAAAAAAATATTTAATTTAAAAATTAATTTGAAAACCTTTATCTTAATGGAAATTTTTATAATTTAATAGATAAGTCTCCCCTTCAAATGATATCATCAGTGAGATATAGGTATCATTGTAAAGAGATAAATTAAAAATAATAAATAAATAGTTTTAATATTTAAATAAGAAAATAGAAAATAAAATTTTCAAAAAAGATAAATTTTAAAAATATTACTCAAGTTATCCACGTTCTAATATAAAGTGTCACAAGTATACCATTTAGAACTTGACTTTAATTAAATATAAATGCTAAACTATTAGAGTTTTTAGTGAAAATATTATCCAATCAAAATTCTATCCTAATAAATTACAATAATATAAAAACCTTTTATAAGTGATCCCTTAAGAAAATTTTCCAATGGTAAATGTGTTTACTGAAAAAGTTATTGATCTAATTTTTGGAAATATTAATGTAATTTGTTCCATCACATCTAATAGGTATATAGTCATATATATGGTTAACGTTTAAGAGACTGTGTTTAATCCAAGTTACTTGGCCATAAAAACTCTAAGTGTCCATGTATTCCACTTTATTTGCAAAAAGGTAAAAAAAAAATATTCGTTATAAAACTCCATGATTTGAGGGATTTTGTAAGTTTGTGTAAAGTCCCACTTTTACTTTTCTTATCTAGTTAGCATCCACCAAAATCAACCTTGGAAAAATTAGTTATTTCAAATTATTCTCCATTTAGGTAAAATAAACTATGTTTTTCAGTTACATTTAAATAAGGAAAAATAACCTTTTAACGGATTTGAGATGAGATTACATTAGATTTGATTGAAGAAAATCACAAACACAAACATTAAACATTATGTCAGACCAGGCTATAGTATGATAAAGTAGACTCCCAATCATACTTCTATAAAAAAAATTCTACCAACTTAACCACTTCATCTAATGTTATATTAAGAGTTTCACTTATGTGTTTAAAAATTACCTTATCTTAATACATACCAAATTACATTAAAATCTCAATAGATTATTTTTATTGGATTAGAAAAATACCATAATTATTATAAAAAATTTAAATACTGAGAAAGAATTGGATTTCACCCGTAAATTTCATATAAAATTATGTTTCCTTTAAATAAAAAATAAGAAACAAAGTGATTCATAGGTTGAGTTGAAAGTCATGTCATAAATATAAATTTTTGTATGTAACAAATAAATTGAGATGATTTTTAGAAAAATATTTGAATTATATATTCTTATTTTAAAACCATTTTATAAATTAAAATTAGCTAAAATTCATACCAAACCCAAGGGGATTGCTTTAAACCATAAAAAAGCATTAATTGGAAAAATTGAATGTTCAAAATCAGGTTTTTTCTCCACAAAAAAATTCTTTAATAGAACAATTTAAGGAGGTTCTTTAACATACATTTCAAAGATTTTGAAATTAATGTGAGCGAAAAATGAAAATAATATCCTATTGGAATATAATTGAGTGATGGGTGAAAAGGTTTCACTATAGTCGACTATTTCTTTGATATAACATTTAGCTTCTAGAAATGCTTTATTTCTAGTGATATTAACAAGATAATCGAACATATTTCTAAAAACCCATTTAGATCCTATGATAGGATGATCATAAGGGATTTTCATGAGATTACATATATAATTTTGATTGAATTTATTTAGTTTCTCTTTCATTCATGGAACCCTATTTTCATTGTTAAGGTAATAATTAACTTTTGGGGGGTTCTAAGGGAGAGACTAAATCAAGGTGTTCACCACGTTTAATACTGATATTCTAGTAAAAGTTCCCACTTGAAAATCAATAATAACATTTTCAAGGGATGGCCTTTTTATTTTTTTAAATATTTAGGAAATAATATGAAGGTGATTATTATTATAATTAAACTTCTTTAGATTTAAAAGGTTTATTTGAGGTAAAAATATCATTTCTAAAATCATTTTTAGAAATAAATTTTGGACAATTTTCATAAAAACAACATTTGTTTATTCATTCAATGTTTTAGTAGTTTTTTAAATACTTGGTAGGACTTGAATGAGTTTGAATGCCCATAAAAGATAACTTCAACAGTTTTTTAATCAAATTTTCTAATGTTTTTTTATTGAGATTAAAAAAATCGTACAAAAACATTTAAATAAATAACTTTAATTTCTTTTATTTTTCAAAAGTTCATAAGGGGTATTTTAGAAAAAAGTTATTAAAATAACATGATTAATAATAATAAATATAGTATTTATATCCTCATCCCAAAAAAATTTTGGTAAATTAAATTCATTTAAAAGTGTTTTAGAAATATCTTGAATAATTAGATTTCATATATCTACTAACTTGTTTTATTGAGGTAATTTAGGAGTAGAAAAATAATTATTATAGTCTTGGGAAGATCATAAATCATCAAATTAATTATTATTCAATTCTATTCCCTGAAAACATTAAATAGAAATAATTTTATAACCATTTTTAATATAAACTTTTTTAGAAACCTTGATGATGGACTTGAAATATTTACTTTTTTAGATAAGAAATTAACCCAAGTGAATATTGTAAATTCATCACAAATAAAACAAATTATATGGATGAGTCATCATTGGTAGACTTGAAGATGATTATTTTATTTACATCTTTGGATTTGTTAGCATACTTTTCATCAAAATACTTCCATGTATTTTAATGCCATTGGGTTTTAGATTAGTTATTTTACCATCATTTAATTCATCCACTTTTCTTCTTTTTTGTTTTGAATTTGGGTTCTTATTTTCTTATTATGAACCAAAGTGTATTTTTTACTATGTATTGTATATAAAAATCATTACAAAGAGACTTTAAACCATTTAAAATGTTAGTGAACCAGGTAAACATAGCAGTAATGGTTTTTTTTATATGTGGATAAGATTTCAAAATATTTCATTTACATGTATGATACATTATCTTAACGTTTTTTGATTCCATCATTAGTGACTTCAATCAATTTGCATATTTTATTGGTATTTTTAAATGTAAAAAACAAAATTAAATTCATTTCGGTCAAGGCCACATTATAGAGAATTCTTGTATCTTATATTAATCTTAAAGGATCTAATATCACTGGGTGTCAAATATTATTTAGGTTCTTTAGTAGGAGTACATTCATGCTTCAAAATTTTATAAATAGTGTAAATTATGCTACTAATAAAGGTTTACATACAATTTTCCATTATCTATAATGTATTCCATCAAAAATAGAAGCATGTGAATAAGAGTTTGACGCTATTATAAGAAGATCAAACTTTGAACTTGATTAAGAATAAAATAAAAAAAAATTAAACCTAACATTGAAACAATAATAAAAAAAATCTTTTTCTAACAATTGTTATTTAAACAAATATGGAAAGATAGGGCATATATTTCACTTTAAAAAATTTAAATCCAAATCTAAATGTAATTTCAAATCAAAATGATTATTAAATGATAAATTTCTAATTATAGTGATAAATTGTTAGAGAGATAAATTGATAAATTTTATATCAATTAAGAAATTAATTTTAATAATAATTGAGTGAGTATTCATGTCATAGGGAATAAAATCAAATGTATAAAATTATTTTTATCATGTATGGATGATACAAAGAGTAAATTAAAAAATAGAGAAAATGTTGTTTAATAAAGGATTTTTCAATAGC
This sequence comes from Viscum album, assembly GCA_963277665.1. Classification (NCBI taxonomy): domain Eukaryota; kingdom Viridiplantae; phylum Streptophyta; class Magnoliopsida; order Santalales; family Viscaceae; genus Viscum; species Viscum album. The sequence goes on from OY728120.1 coordinate 2,132,654,208, forward strand.
TAGTTTTGATCCCCTATGTCTCTTACCCTTACATTAAGGGGTTTATTTTATTACTCACTAGATCATCATATTGATCGTCAAACCCATTACTCATACTTATGGTCATGATCACCCTCTTGTGCTTTGTCTACAGCCAATGAAACCATCCCTTACTTTTTCACTAGTAATAACCCATAATTGAAATATATGAGAAGAAGATGGTTTTATTTGTGTTAATCAATTAAAATTATGCTCCCTGAATATCTCATAATCAATTTTATAATTGAGATGAGAGATATAAAAAGACCCAATCTGAGAAGAGATCCATTGAAATTTGTTTAGAATTATAGTTTGATCTTAATATAACTTTGACAAAATTAACTAGATCTTTTCTATTAGGATATCCAAACATGAATCAAGGATAAAATTAAAAATAAAGGAATTATCAATGTTTTTTAGATCTTTTAAGACATAATGGAATCATATTTATAGTCTCCAAAAGGTATAGAAAACATGAATATTTCTTTTGGGGTCAATGAATCCAAAAAAGACTAAAATCAGTGCATTTTTACTAAACATAAATATAGCCCTGGATGACCTATCTCAATTCCACCAGCTACCCAGTGTACCTCACCAGTTCTAATGGATAACTCATAATAGGCTTAAACTATAAACTCTCCACATGATAGTTGCTACTGGCTAGCAGTTATCATGTGGAATTATGGTAGAATGCTAGAAGCTTGGAACTATCACTAGCCGACTGGTAGACTTATCCTATATGAGAAGTCAATGACATATGGAATTATCTGGTCAGTTCCCTACAATGGAAATCTAGTGTAGACTACAATTATCCACCTTCAAGTGGTTCCACCCTTTCCTTCTTCTATGTCCTTTTATTGAACTTATAAATTCATTTCAAGTACTTTAAACATAATAAAATATTATTATAATCCTTCAATGGAATCATTAATATTCCATTGAATGGAATTTAAAATATTCATTTACACATTAAAAATATGAATAAAGACTCAATTAATGACACTCAAATTCAACAAAATTAAAATTTTAGAACCATAATTTTTTTTTATCATAAAAAACACCATAAGAGAGAGATACAAATATTCATATCCATTTTTTTCAAAGATCTCTAATAATGAATCATGTAATAAGAATTTATCATAACAAAATACATAATTCATAAGATTTTGGAATTTTAAATAATCAATCATGATCCATGAGAACATATAATAATAATATGACATGGTTTTATGGCATAAACATAAGAATATAAAATCATTTCTTTAGATAAGGCTCACTGCCAAGACTATCAAAGTGTACAGAGTACAATAATGGATTGGGTTCACTCCTTATTCCCTCATTGCCTTAGTCGATCTTCCCTCCCAAGATTATCATACTGGAAAAAGTCCCATAGTGGATTGGGTTCACTCCCCATTTCATCATTCACTTAGTCACGGTTCACTCCCAAGACTATCATAGTAGAAATATACCCTTATTGAACTTGGTTCACTCCCTATTCCATTCCATATTATCTCATGATATATAATTCTTTACCCAATGTGTTGGAGGGGTATATAATTTTATGCCCACCCATCACATAATAAACAAAATACATACATGTTATATAATATTATAAAATAATAATAAATTAATTATATAATAACTCATGTAAAAAGGAAAAAAATTCATAAACATTCTATCATTTCATCATAACATACCTCGTGGAAAAAAATGGTTTCATAAAATTCCATCATAAATTAATTAACCTATATAAATTAAATAAGTTTCATAGAATCATCCTTAAATCATCATCATCATAATACATATATAGAGATAAATTGTATGGTATCATAAGATCATATCCCAATTAAATCATAAAAATCATTAAATGATATTGACATAGATTAAAAAATATCTTAGAATAATATTTGAATTTTTATTTCAAAATTGGTAAAATATCTTTTTTTTTGGTATATTTAAAAACTAAAAATTCCCAAAATACTGAGGAAAATTTTCTATATAAAAATAACCATGGAAATATATATAGGGTGATTTAAATATAATAATGGTAATCACAATGGTAAAATTCATCATTTCATATATGTTAAAAGAGAACATTATTTTCATACTTTTTTGAAAATACTAAAGTGAGTCATGCATAAAACAATTGAAAAGATTCCATTTAATCATTTATAAAGAAAGAAAAATATAGTAAAAATAATATTTCTCAAACATTTATGTCTGGATAAAAAAACTTCCATAAAATATTGTTAATAACATTGACATGGATGAATAAGTTTATCAAAAAAGGGAAATAATGTTAGTTTCTCTTAAAAAATATCAATAATTTTATGTATAAAAGTGTGTAAATTGGTACTAAATCTTGAAAATTATAGTATTGACCGTAGAATAAGACAATATATGTGGTTTAAAAAACAATATATATATAATTTCCCAAAATTGAAATTTATCATAGACACTCTTCAAAATAAATGAGATTATAACATAAACCCTTACCTCAAGTCTAATATTTCCTTTTACACATTAAAAACACATGTATAATGAATAAATATTTATTTTAAATATATTATAGATTCACATTAATACACAACTTTACATTTTTCATTCTCCTATAATTTATGATTACTCTTTTATTCAAAAATCTTCATTAAAATTGCTTTTCAGGTAAAAATAGGTTCATTTTCCATGCATGTTTTGGTTCTATGATTCCAATACATGAACCTTTTCATAATACTAATCATGAAATAAGTATATTATTTATTCATTATATACACTTTTATAACCATCCATGTAAATAGGTGATGAAAAATGAATTACTTCACTTCATGGAGATGGTTTTCCACATGTACGCATGGGTGATGTTTTCGCTTTTTGATAAATGAAAAATAGAATGTTAAATAATAATTCACCTTTACATAATCATAAATATATAATAAATATCATCTATATTCATTAAATATATCCTAATGACCATCTATGTAAATAGGAAATGAAAAACGAATCACATCACTCTATAGAGGTGGTAGTCTACACGTACATATGAGCGATGTAATTATTTTATAACATTTGGTATGGATATAGAAATATAAATACCATTAACATACAAAAAATATCAGTATTGTAACACCTAGATGTTTTTATGAAATATTTTCTTTAAATAAGTTTTTATTCTTCAGTAGCTTTCTTTGCATGTAATTGTGAGTTTAAACGAACTGTGGGATGCCCTTATTATAAAATTACAATTATAACCTAGTTTTTAGGTTAGCTAGAATAGTTATAACTAACTTATGAAAATAAATTTTCAATTCATTGGCTATCAATTATTTATGAAAAAAAATATAAATCAATCATATATTTGTGTTTTTGAGTGAATTACTTTTGGTATTGAAATTAATGAGATATATATATATTTGTGTGTGTTTTATATAATTAATAAAATATTTTTTATATTCATACAATGGATATTTTACTCACAGGGTATGAATAGAACCCTATTTGATATATAAATTCTTTTTTAAGGTTAATTTTATAACTTTTAATAGAGAAACCCTTTTTATTAAATATTCTTACATATTAATAATTTTAAAATTAAAAAGTAAACATGTTCTTTGGAAGCGAGATATAAAAATTTACTTTGGATAAATTTTGATATTTTTCTGATAACCTTCTTGTTATGATGAATAGTAAAAATACACTAAATTTTAATAGAAAATAACTTTTTTCATTGAAATAATATATATCAGAAAACTATATTGCTTAATTGTTTCAAATTATAAATAGAATATATTTTTACCATTTAATATAATATACATCATTTTAATTAATTTAACATTGAATTCAGAAGTAAAAACATTTCAATCTCTTGCAATATTTTAACTTTTAAAAATCATTTTCTCGTTTCAACAATGGGATTAGTTTTAATTTAATTACTGCAAATTTAGTGTTTTGAATTTTGAAAAATGGATTACATATTTGGAATCAGTAGGTAAAAATTATTTAAATATCTATATTTTATTTTTGGGCAATATAAATAGTAACATCAATAAACTTTATTAACATGGTATAAGGGTAAATTGGGTAATTAAGGGTAAAAATAATATTATAAATTTACCCTAACACTTTCCATAATATAATTTTATGATTCTAGTTTTCCCTATGTCACACTTGGGTCGAAATGGTATCCACTAGAATTCATTTGGATGAGATTAGGACATTTAATTTATTTTATTTGAAGAAAAGTTAAATATATCTCACCCAAACTTTAATAATTAAATTATTTTTAATATAAGTTTATAAAAAAGATGATTTCAATTATAAATACTCATTTGAAAGAAAAAATGTTTTTATTTATCTTGTAAATTTATTTGTAATTTTTAGGAGATAAATAATTACCTTAAAGACTTATACTTGGATCATGTAAAAAATATTTAATTAATGAGAAATCAATAAAACGTTTTTTATTAAAATATTAATACTAAATAAAATTGCCCAAAAACTTGAATAAACATTATTGGTAAACTATATATCGACCATAATTAACCATGGGATGACTTATTGACTATTTTGAGTTTTATATAAGAGATTATGAGACTTATATTATTTCATTTATAGTAAAGATAAATTTGTCACAATCATGTTTTAAAAGAGTATAGTATTTTTAATGTTGGGTTTTTGAGAAGATAAATTCTAATAAAAGTTTTATTATGAAATATAATTTATTTATATTCATCATAATATTTTGTTTTTAGTTTTTATTAAAAAATTATTATATTAAATAATTACACAAAATTGAGGTAGTAATTATTTTATTACTGGAGATATAAAATAAATGTTATAAAAAATATTTTAATAAATATAATAGGGAATAATTATTATGTAAAATTAATTTTCTAGACTACCTTGACCCCTTGGGCATATATTAAAATACTTTTATCATGGTTTACTTCTTATTTCGATATTTTTAAAAATCTATGAAATAAATAGTGTACAAATTGACACTATTGATATTTTACCAATATAAGGATTTCCAAAAATATATATAAATCATAAAAACAATATATAATAATTTAAATATGGCCTAATTTTTTCTAAATTATTCATTCATGGTATAAATTAATTCAAATAAGTAAATATTTCACCCTTTTAATATTGAAATATTTGTTACCCTAGTTAAAAATTTAATAGAATAACTAAGTGTAATTTAAAATGATGATACTTAAATTGAAATAAACACTTTTATAAAATTTATTTTATGATGATATTACAACCCTATCTCATATAATATTCTAAATTGGGTCATTTTTTATGTTTTTAAGTGGGTTTTGTTTTTATTATAAATTAATATTTTTGAGGTTTCCAAAAGTGCCCTTCACCTCAATTATAAAAGGAAAATTCCTCCCTCAACTATTCACCTCATTTTGTTCCATTAATCTCGACCATACCCTACAAATTTACCTTATAAATTTCCCTAGAAACATTTCACAGGTCCTTGTCTTCTTCAAATACCTACTCTAGTACTCTGAGAGGACATTTAGAGGAGGCACAACGACGAAGAGGTAATATCATTTACCGATTCTTTCAAACTTATTTCTTCTTCTACTTCAAAATAATTAGTTGTATCATTATAAAGTAATAACAATAGAATTAATTATATAAAGATAGGTTATTATGATTGTGAAGAAACCATATTACACATTCTACCCATTCTATGAAAAATGAAACCACAATGCATGTGTACATACGACTTATCTTCTCCATGATGTGGTGTATTCCATTTTTCAGAACCACCTTACATGGATGGGTATAATTATGGAATTAGTAAATATATATGTTATTAATATAAAATTATATTTATTATAATAAACTATACACCATCCAATTCAATACCATTTAACAATTATGGGAACAATATCGTCGCTCATGCCTATGTGCGGTTTACCGTCTCCACAGTGCGATGTGATTTGTTCTACATAATCTTCATTGACACATAAATATATAAATTCATTTAATGATTAAATTTGATATATATTCTACTAATAACATGTTTTGAATTATATAACTACAACCTAAAAAGCATAATAAGAACTTATCCGACAAAACATGCATAAGAACATAAGAAAGTTAATACATGAATAACGAGTAATAATGAAATTTTACTAACAAAAAGATGAAAATATGATCATAATTGTGGTCATAAATATTATTATGGTTCTATAATAAATCATTAAAATTATTTAAATCATTATACAGGAGTTTTGGATACATATGAAGCATATCAGTCCTAAGGTAAGGGATAATTTTCCAATCTCATTATTATCTGAGATTGTTTATAAGTAAGTATTTACTAGGGTATATTTATCATCCATATCTATGTTTCCTATAATATGAAATATAATTTTTATTCTTCTAAAAAATTTTAAAGTCATTTTTACCCGTTGGTAAAATTTTTAAATGGTATAATAGGAATCTTTTGGCATTTTTTGGATACGAGGTTCTTCTTGACTTTTCCAGAAAAAGAACGAGGACAATTTTTTTATATTATATGGCATGAAAGGATTTGTACATATTAATAACTCCTTATTTACATGAATCTTCCTCTACACAGTTTCAATTTTATTTTCAACTAAATTCTTTTCTTTTAAAATTGCACAGCATTTTGATAAAAGTAACATTTTTTAAGAAGAATGCATATTTTCCTTAGGCATTAAGTTCAAGTGTTTTTTAAAAATTATTTTCCATCTAAGATAATTCTCTTTAAATTGGGTTTTGTTTCTATAGAAATTAATAATTTGATTTGATTATATTAATGATGGAATTATATTTTATATGGATTGTGTTATGATAGAATGATGTTTAAGAAACCCATTTTATTTCTTGGTTTATGCTATTATGAATGTTTTATGTTTTTTTTGGAACATGTAAGAATGATTTAATTATGAGATTAGTGTGACCTATATCTCACTCCAATTCATTGGTTAAAGATTTATATCTCATGAGATAGACATGACTATATTAGAATGTATATCTAGTTCAGTAATATAGTGCTGGAACGAGGAGTGAACTCTATTCAGTAATGGACTTTGTCTGCTATGATTTTCTTGGAAAAGAGCCATGAATAATATAAAATGATTTTATATGCTTATGTGTGTATTCCATGAAATTTAAAGTCTTATTTTAGGAAAATTGGGATTACATTTTACTTTTATGATTTATCCCATGACATGATATTATGATCTTTTATATACAGGATAATATTTTGAAATGTTATGTTATTATGATTATGATATGATTGATATTTCTCTTGTTTACCCTTACTAAGTATTTGAGATCACTATTTATTATGTTTCTTTTCCCCATGTCATGAAGAAGGGTATTAAATATGATATTTCAAAAAGTAGTAAGTTATGAATAAATAAGTAGGAGACAATGTAGATGTTTTATGAATCAATTTTCTATGTTTCCCAGTTTCTAAAGACACTAAAACTATATGGTCCTGGTGTGGTTTTGGAATGTTATGTAACAAATATTCATAAATGTTTATGTAAAATCTATATGTAATGTATGGGCTATTATAGTTGGTATCAGAGTAAAGGTATAGTTAACCTTTGGAAACTAGGATGAGCGAACCTTAGTGAGAACCCTAAGGATATGTCTAAGTATATATTACAATACTATCCTAGTGTTTTATAGATGTTTGTGGATATACTAGGATAAAACCTAAAGTGTCCTAAATTGATATTTTATTCTTTAATTATCTAGTTTTACCATTTTTATTATTGTTTCTCACACTATGTTTTTTTATTTTAGTCAAAGGATAGAACCCGAAAGAACTGTGTTACTGCTGAATGTAATCGGAAATGCAATGATTGTCCCCCTGAGCAACCAAATGTAATGGGTGCTAGAATGAAAAATCTTGTAGCTTGGCTCACACAACATTACCAAGCTATGAATCTTACCAGACATCCAAACAAGGAAAGGAGGGAGCAACATTCTATTGAATCCTTTATGAGGCAGTGTCCACCTTAATTCAGTGAGTCTTCTAATTCATTGGTGGATGAACAATGGATTAGTACCATTAAAAAGTTATTTCCAGTACTACAATGCTCTTAACATGACAAGTTCATTTTATAAGTACATTGTTTGGATGGTGAATCTCATTAATGGTGTAATCTTATCAAGAATACAATTAAAACATTTGAAATTGATTCTATGGAATGGGACGAGTTCAATAACTTATTTTTCAATAAGCACTTTCCTCATATTATTATAACAAATATGGAGAAGGAGTTCCATGAGCATAAGAAAAAGGATGATGAATACATTGGTACCTATGAAGTGAATTTTAAAAGAAATGTAAGTTATGCTTTTGGAATTATTATCATATATGAGAGTAAATTGATCAATTCTTTAGTGGCTTAAAACCAAATCTCTAAAGGGAATTATCCATAAGGGACTTCAATAGATATGAGGAAATCGTTCATTGTGCTATTAGGGTTGAGATGGATATTGGAGTAACTCATCATTCATATGGGTTTGATAAGAATATAAAAATGGAATTAAAAGGAAAATATAAAGACCACACTGAAAAGAAGATGAGTTTTCCCTTATGCTCAATGTGTAGAAAGAAACATCAAGGGACTTGTCTTAAAGGTAAAAATAAATATTTTTTGTGTGGAAAATAATGTTTTTGGGTAGTTTAATGCCATAGTGATGAGAAAAATATGTCTAATGGTGAAAACAAAGAAAATTCTACACATAATGCACCTCCTACACTTCAATTATAAAAGTGAAAGGAACTAAATAATTATGCAAATAAATTCCCTAATAAAAGGGTTGTTAATTATAATCAACATCAAAAAACTCTTAAGGAAAAATAAAAAGGAAGGTCACATGAAATCACTATCGGTGACGTGGAGTGCGATAATGAAGTGGTGAAAGGTAAACTTATCATCCACTCTAAAGTAGAAAAAAAATTATTTGATTCCTGATCTACCCACTCTTCTGTTTCTAAAGAATTTTCTAAGGTTATCATCTTATTACCTCAACAATTAGATGTTGATTTAGCTGTGAAAACTCCTAATGGCACAACGATCGCATAAAAAGTTTATAATTCTTCTCCGGTTGATGTTTTTTGGAAAGTGATTCCTGGAAATATTGTGATCCTTCCTATAGTGGAATTTTATGTGATTATTGTAATGGATTGGCTTTCTCAATATGGATCTCATATAAATTTATAAGGGAAGTCACATTTCATATTCTAGGTAAATTTATGATCATCTATCGATGAAAGGATGAATATAACCTTCTATTAGAAATTTATTTCATCTTATGGGTCTTGATTCCTAAAAATGAAGGTTATTTATCTCTAATGGTTGGGGAGAAACTCATTATTAAGAATACACCAATTGTATGAGTGTTTAATTATGTCTTTCTGGATTAATTTCTAGGTCTTCCACCAAATTGTGAAGTTGATTTTTCAATATAACTCATACTGGGTGCTATGCCTATTTCAAAGACACCTTAAAGAATGGGCCCAATTGATTTGTAGGAATTGAAGTAGAAACTCCAAGAAAATATTGAAAATGGATTCATATTATCTAGTGTGTCACCTTGGGGACCACCTTTCCTATTTCTTAAGAAGAAAGATAGATTAATGAGACTCTATATTCATTATTGAGGACTTAATGAGATCAATATCAATAACAAATCTCATCTTCCCTGAATTGATTACTTATTTGACCAACTACACAGAGCTCAATACCTTTCCATGATTGATCTTCATTCAGGATATCATCAATTAAGGTTCAATAAAGAGGATATACCAAGGACATCATTCCGTATAAGGTATAGAAACTATGAATTTATAGTGATTCTATTCAGTCTTACTAATTCCCCTGCTACCTTCATTGATCTAATGAATAGAGTCTTTAGAGAATATCTTGATTAGTTTGTGGTAGTCCTTATAAACTATATTCTTGTCTATTCCCAGAAAAAGGATGAATATGAAGATCACATGATAATTTTACTGAAGACCCTAAGAAAGGAGAATCTTTATTACAAATTTACCAATTGTGAATTTTGGCTTCAAAAAGATTCATTTTTTGGTCACATAATCTCAACAGATGGGATATCTATGGATCCAACAAAAGTAGAGGTTATTGAAAGATGATCAAGGTCAACACTGTTAACTAAGATCCAATGTTTTCTTAGTTTTCCTAGATATTATTAATTATTTTTGAAAGTTTTTTCATGATTATTTAATACACTAACCATGTTTACTTGAAAAGGTTTTAAGTTCATGTGGTCGGAGTAATGTGAAGATAATTTCAAAGATCTAAAAATAATATTAGCCCTTTCACCTGTGCTCACACTTCCTTGTAGTGGAGAAAGTTTTTTTTAATCTATAAGGATTCATACAAGAAGTGGTTGGGATGTGTTCTCATGAAAAATGATATGGTGATAGCTTATGACTCATGACAATTAAAACTCCATGAGAAAAATTACCGAACTCATGCTTTGGAGTTAACTGTAGTAATCTTTGCATTAAGGATATAGAGGCATTATGTCTCTGGTGAAAGGTGTGATATTTATAAAAAATCATAAAAGATTAAAGTATATTTTAACAAATAGGAGTTGAATATGTGTCAGATAATATGGTTGGAGTTGATTAAATATTATTACTGCTCAATACATTACCACCCTGGGAAAGCAAACAAGGTGGTAGATGCATTGAGTCAAAAGGACCATGATAGCCTATCCATGACGAGGATCATAAAATATCCAATATTTATAGATTTTCAAATGATGGATCTTGAAATTTTAATGGAAGGAGATAAATATTATCTTTCTCAAATGAATATTCGACCATCTATACAAGTGATAATTTAGGAGTCATAGAAGGAAGAAGTAGAGCTACAAAAGAAAGAGAGAAATGTTCTGGAATTCAACATGGATTATGCTGGAATAATAAGGTTCAAGAACCATATTTGTATTCTTACTATAGAAAATTAAAGAAGGATCTATTGTATGAGGATCATTGTTATTCATTATCCATTCATCCTCGAAGGACAAAGATGTATAGGGACCTGAAAGAGTATTTTGGGTGGAATGGCATTAAAAGAGATGTTTCCAAATATGTCTCTCAGTAATTGATTTATCAGCAAGTTAAGGCTGAGAGGCAGAAGTCTAAAGGGTTGTTACAACCATTACCTATACCATAATTGAAATGGGAAAACATCACTATGGAATTTGTTATCGGACTTCCCAAAACATCGAAAGGTCAAAATGTTATATGGGTTATAGTTGATTTTCTAACATAGTCGGCACACTTCATTTCTATTAGAGAGGATTTATTTCTTGAACTGTTTTCTATGATATATGTAAAGGAAGTGGTAATATTTCATGGGGTACAACATTCCATTATATCTAATCATGATATGAGGTTTAACTTGAAGTTCTTGTGAAGTCTTCAGCAGAATCAGGATATAGAGTTATGTTTCATCACGTTTTATCATCCTCAGATAGATGGTCAGTCTGAAAGGACAATTCACAATCTAGAAGACATGTTGAGAGTTTTCTCTATGTATTTCAAAGTTTTATGGGATAAACACCAAAATTTGGTTTAATTTTGATAAATCAAAAGCTTTAAATCTAGTATCCAGATGGCTCATTATGAATACCTCTATGGAAATAAGTTCAAAACTCTAACTTTCTGGAATGAAGTTGGGGAAAGAAATCTACATGGACCTAATCTTGTTGATGAAATTTAATAAAAGATCATATATATTCAAAAACACATAAGAGCATATCAAAGTTAAAAAAACCACTTTGATGACAGCCAAAGAAAAGACCTAGATATTGAAGTGGGTGAAAAGGTGTTTCTATGAATATCACCCCGGAAAAGAGTAATGAGATTTGGAAAGAAGGGAATGTTGAGCCCTAGGTGCATCGGTTCTTTTAAAATTATTGATCATGATGGGAAGTTATCTTACTGATTGGAACATCCACTGAATCTCTATCAAGTTCATGATGTGTTTCATATATCTATCTAGAGAAATTATGTAACACCCTAAGATTTTATTAGAAATATTTTTTTATGTCTTGTGTTATACACAACCGCAAGAGAATCTTTCACTACACACAACACTGGCTTGGCTTGCGCTACAAGCAAGAGCAACCTTCCTTGATAGCTTGCGTTGCACGAAATGCCGAGTATCACTAAACAATGATATATTATTATAATATTCCTAACTAGCCGTTATGAATATTATTAACTAAATTTTTAATTTTATAACATTATAATTCATCTTACATATTTTCAAGAATGAGTTATGAAAGCAAAATCAATTTTTCGGATAAAAGAAGTATTTTTCAAAAAAATACAGTTTTACCTCCTTTTGATGGCGCACCCTTTATAAATATAATTTTTGACAAGTTTATAAGTTCAATTTTACAAAAAAACTTCTTATTTTGAATCATTCAACAAAAATTTTTATTGGATAAATTGTTGGTATTTTTCTGATAAGTTTCTTATTTGGATGAATAGTAAAAATACGCTAAATTTTAATAAAAAACAACTTTTTCCATCAAGATAATTTATATGGTTAAATTATAATATTTAATGGTTTTGAAGTATAAATAGAATATATTTTTACCATTTAATAAAATTTATGTCACTACCATTAATTTTACATTAAATTCATAGGTTTAAACATTCCAATCTTTGGCAATGTTTTAACTTTTAAAACCCATTTTCTTAACAATGGGATAATTTTAAATTAATTACTTTAACTTATATGTTTTGAATTTTTAAAAATGGATTCCATATAGGAATTTAGTGGGTCCAAATTTTGTTAACAGGTTACTTTTATTTTTTTCATATTATGAATAGTAACTATGGTAATTTTTATTTACTACAGTTAAAGGTAAATCAGGAAATATAGGGTAAACCTAAGATTATAAAATTATCCTAACACATGCCAAAATTATATTGGATGAACAAAAGTAAACCCATATCACCTAAGGGTCGGAAAAGATTCATTTTATGGACTTTTGACCTTGAAAAGGAAATAATAATTATTAAAACCAAACAAAGTGACAACATGTCACTCTCTTATATCTTATAAGTGTAATAATTTTAATTTTGTGATAAACATCATAAAACATCAAATATAAATAGTATCCAGAAATAAAATAAAATTATATATATCATGAGAATTTATTTAGAATTTTTAGGGATAAAATAATTATCATTAATGATGACACAATAGTGACGTAGAAATAATTTTATTGATTGAAATATCAAATAAATGATTTTAAAAATATTAAAATAAATATTATATAAACTAATTAATGTGCTCCATTAATTTTATAGATACATATGACATTTTAGGAATTAATTAAATATTTTGGTTCGAACATATCTTCTGTGTGGTGTTTATTTAAATTCATATAAATGAATAGTGTCAAAATTTATACTATTGTTATTTTATAAAAATAACATATTATTAAATGGTTTAAAAATCACAAAAATATTTAAAAATTATAAATTGAAATTTATATGGTCTAAAATGCCATAATTTATCCAATTATGGACAATTCACAACAGATAAGTAAATATTTATAACAATTTAAAATTTAGAATATTTTTACCACAAATAAAATTAAATAGATTAAATAAGGATAAATCAAGTTGATAAGGATTCAAATAAATTCCCAACATGTCTAAATTTTATTCGATGATGATATTACAACCCTATATCATATCATATTCAGATTTAAGTCATTTTTTGAGGTTTTTAAGTGGGGTTTGAATTTATTATAAATTAATATTTATTATTTTTCCAAAGGTGCCCCTCTCATCCCTTATAAAAGGGAACCTCCTCCCTCTCCTCCTCACACCATTTTGAGCCTTAAAGATCGGATAAACCCTGAAAATTTCACTTCTCCACTTCCCTATAAACATACTATAGGTCCTGGTCTTTTTCAAAGACCAACTTTAGTGCCCTAAGAGAAGGTTAAGAAGAGGCGCGTCGAAAAAGAGGTAATATCTTTTACCGATTCTTTCAAACTTATTTCTTATTCTAATTCATCTATTTGAGTTGTTTCATTATTAAGTATTAACTCCAGTATCAATTTTATACTGATATTTTGTTATGAATATGAAACAACCATGTTCTATCTTCTATCCATCCTATGAAAGAAACGAAATCAACACGCGTGTGTGCGTACGGCCTACCGTCTCCATGCCATGGTGTAATCTTTTATTTCCTCACTAACATACTAGGATGGGTATGTGATGGAATAAATAACTATACATGATTATTGTAATGTATTATTTATTCTGAAATATTATACACCATACACTTCAATACAATTCCACAATCATGGGAATGATATCATCCCTTGTGTGTATGTATGGCATACTGTCTCCATCATGTGATGTGACTCGTTCTACATGATATTCATTGAATAATTATTATATAAATGAATTGAATTAATAAATATTATATATATTACACTAATACCATTATTTAAATGACTTATCTATAACTTAAAAAGAGTAATCAGAATTTATTCAAAAAAACATGCATAAAAATATAAAGCAATGAACACCCGAATAACAGGTATCAATATTACTAATAAGAAGATAAGAATATGGCCATATATGATATCATAACAATAAATATGATTCTTTAATAAGTCAGTTACATTATTTAAATCATTATACATGAGTTCGGATACGTACAAAGCATCTCGGACCTAGGGTAAGGGAAAATCTCACAATCTCATTTTTATCCGAGATTATTTATACTTCTGAATTTACTAGGGAATATTTATCATCCAAATCCATGTTTCCTCAATATGTAATACTGTTTCTATTCTCCTACAATTTTTTAAATCCAATTTTACCTATTAGTGAATTTTTAGCAAAAGATATGAAATGAATCTTTTGTCTTTTTCAGTATGAGTTACTTTTGGACTTTTCGGCCAAAGTACGAGAAGAATGTTTTTTTAACGAATACAGTATGAATGGATTCTTATGATTTCATAGAAAATTATTTCCATGAAGCTTAATTTACATGTTTTCAAGTTTATTTTTAATTAAATTCTTTTAGTTTAAAATTTTATGACATGTTAAGAAAGGAAAAAAAATTGAAGTAGAAAGGATATTTTCCTCAATAATGGAGTTCAAGTGTTTTATCAAAATTATTTTCCATATAAGATAATATAGGGTTCTATTTTTATCCCTATATTTATATTTATTTGATTATTTTATGATGGGATTATTTTTATGAAGTCCTTTTATCTTATATGGATTATGTTATGAAGGCATGATGTTTAAGAATCCCATTTTTATTACTTGGTTATGCTATGATATATGATTTATGATTTTGTGGAACACATAAGAATGGTTTCATTATGAGATGTGTGGGACCTATATCTCCCTCCAATGAATTAGGTAAATATTTATATCTCATTATATAGACATGGCCGGAATGGCAAGTTAATCCGGTTCAATGATACAGGACTGAAACAGGGAATGAACTCGGTTCAGAAATGGACATTGTCCATTAAGACAGTATTGGCAATGAATCTTGTCTAATAAGAAATGATTTTATATGATTATGGGTGTATTCCACAAAGTTTCATGTTATATGTTTTGATCATTGGTATTACATTTCACTACTATGATTTATCCCATGTTATGATCTTATGATCTCTTTTTCATGTTACGATTTTCAAAATGTTATGTTATTATGAATATGATATGATTGATATTTCCTTTGTTTACCCTTACTGAGCATTTTAGATAACCCTTTTTGTATGTTTTATTTTCCCCAGGTCAGGAAGAAGGGTATTATGTAAGATATTCTAAAAGGGACTCTAGATATGATGAAATAAATAGGAGACAAATGTAGAACCAATTGTATATGTTTCCCAGTTTTTAAAGACACTATACATATACGGTCTTATCATGGTTTTTTTATATGTTGTAATAAATATTATTCAATTCTAATGTAATAAAAATTTATGTAAAGTATGGGTCGTTATATTTGATATCATAGGAAAGGTATAGTCAACCTTTGGAAACTAGCATCTGAAATCCTTAGTAAGAACCCTAAGGATATGTCTAAGCATAGAGCACAATATTAGTTTTTTGTAAATGGCCATGAATAACCTATGATGATATCTTAAGTGTGAAATTTTATTCTTGACTATGTGGTTTTCCTATTATTATTAGTGTTTATCACACTATGCTTATTGGTTTTAGTCAATGGCTGGAACTCGAAGGAACCGTGTTAAGGATGAATGCGATGAGCAATGAACTGATTGTCCCCCTGAGAATCCAAACATTATGGGAGATGGAATTCAAGATCTTGTAGCCATCTTCACAAAACTTTCTCAGGCTAAGACTCATTCAGGACTTCCAAATGAGCAAGGGAAGAAGCAACATTCTGTTAAATCCTACATGAGGTAGCGTCTACCCTCATTTAGCGGGTCTACTGATCCATTAGTGGCTGAGCAATGGATGAGTACCACTAAAAAGATATTTCACTTCTTTAATGTTCTGAACATGATAAAGTCATCTTATCAGTATATCGTTTGGAAGGTGAAGCTGATCAATGGTGGAATCTTACCAAGAATATGAGGCAAAGAGACGAAATTGAATCCAGGGAATGGGATGAGTTCATGAAAATATTTTTCAATAAGTACTTCCCTCGTATTCTTCGAACAAAGATGGAGAAGGAATTTCTTAAACTAAAGCAAAACGATAATGAATCTGTTGGTACCTATGAAGAATATTTTACAAGGCATGAAAGGTACGCTTATGGGATTATTATTCAACCTGAGAATAATATCGATTGATTCTTTAGTGGTTTAAAACCAATTCATCGAAGGGCGTTATCCATAATGGACTTCAATAGCTACGAGTAAATTTTTAGATATGCTCTCAAGGTTGAGATGGAGATTTGAGTAACCCATCAGTCATATGGGTTCGATAGGAAGAGGAAAATGGAATTCAAAGGGAAATCTAAAGACCATATTGAAAAGAATATTATTTTTCCCTTATGCTCAAAGTGTGGAAAGAAACATGAAGGGAATTGTATTAAAGGGGAAAATAAATGTTTCAAATGCGGAAATGAAGGTCATTGGGAATTTGAATGTCATAATGATGGGAAAAAGATATCTAGTGATGCGAACAAAGAAAATACTACACAGAATTCACCTCCTACACTTCAATGTTACAAGTGCAAGGAAATGGGGCATTATGCTAATCAATGCCCTAATCCAAGGGTTTTTTATGATGATCGATGTCAACAAACTCTTATGGACAAATAAAAATGAAAGTCACATGAAATTTCTATCGGCGATGTGGAGTATGATAATGAAGTGGGGAAAGGTACACTTACCATCCACTCTAAAGTAGCAAATGTTTTATTTGATTCCGGATCCACCCACTCTTTAATTTCTGAAGAATTTTCTAAGGGTATCGCTATACTACCTCAATAATTAGTTGTTGAGTTAGTTGTGACAAATCCTAATGGCACAACGGTTGCATCAAAAGTTTATAATTCTTCTCGAGTTGACGTTTGTGAGAAAATACTTCCAGAAAATCTTGTGATCCTTCCTATAGTAGAATTTGATGGTATTCTTGGCACGGATCATCTTTCCTTATATGTATCTCATATCGATTGACAACAAAGGGAAGTCACATTTCATATTCTTTATCAATATATGATCATCTATCGATGAAAGGATGAATATAACCTTCCAGTGGAAATTTCTTCCATCTTATGGGTCTTGATTCCAATAATTGAAGGTTGTTTATCTCAAACTGTTGGAGAGAAACTAGCGATTAAGAATACACCCATTGTAAAAGAGTTTGATGATGACTTTCCAGAGCAATTTCTAAGTCTTCCACCAAATATTGATGTTGATTTTTCAATATAACTCATATCAGGTGTTATGCCAATTCTAGAGACACCTTTTAGAATGGCCCCAATTGAGTTGCACGAATTGAAGAAGCAACTCCAAGAGAATCTTGATAAGGGATTCATACTCCCTAGTGCATCACCTTGGGGAGAACATATAATGTTTGTTAAGAAGAAAGATGGATCAATGAGACTCTGTATTGATTATCAGGAACTTAACAAGATCACTATCAAGAAAAAATATCATCTCCCATGCATTGATGACTTATTTGACCAACTACTCGGAGATCAATACTTTTCCAAGATTGATCTTCGATCTGGGTATCATCAATTAAGGGTCAAAATGGAGTATATACCAAATATGGCTTTCCATACAAGGTATGGACACTATGAATTTATAGTAATTCCATTTGTTTTTACTAATCCCCCTGCTATATTCATGGATCTAATGAATAGAGTCTTTAGAGACTATCTTGATCAGTTTTTGGTAGTCTTTATAGATGATATTCTTGTCTATTCAAAGTGAAAGGAAGAACATGAAGATCACTTGAGAATTGTATTAAAGACCCTGAGAAAGGAGAATCTTTATACCAAACTTACCAAGTGTGAATTTTGGATTCAAAAAGTTTCATTTTTGTGTCACATAATCTCAAAAGAGGGGATATCTATGGATCCAGCAAAAATAGAGGTTATCGAAAGATAGTCAAGACCAACAACAGTAATTGAGATCCAAAAATTTTTGGTTTGGCTGGATATTATTGATGTTTTGTCAGAGATTTTTCAGGATTATCTAATCCACTCACCAGGTTGACTTGAAAAGGATATAAGTTCGTTTGGATAGAGGAGTGTGAAGAGAATTTCAAGGAGTTAAAAAGAATTTTATCCAGTGCACCTGTTCTCACACTGCCTTGTAATGGAGAAAGGTTTGTGATCTATAGTGATACATCCAAGAAGGGATTGGGGTGTGTTATCATACAAAACGATATGTTGATAGCTTATGCCTCACGACAGTTGAAAATCCACGAGCAAAATTACCCAACTCATGATTTGGAATTAGCTTCGGTAATCTTTCCATTAAATATTTGGAGGCATTATCTTTATGGTGAAAGGTGTGATATTTATACTGATCATAAAAGTTTAAAGTATATTTTAACACAAAAGGAGCTGAATATGCACCAAATAAGATGGTTGGAGATGATTAAGGATTATGACTGCTTAATTCATTACCACCTTGGGAAAGCAAACAAGGTGGCACACACATTAAGTCAACAAGACCATGCTATCTTATCCATGATGAGGATAAAAAAAGATCCAATATTTATGGATTTACAAAGGATGGATATTGGAATTATAATGGAAGGGGAAAATCTTATCTTTCTCAAAAGAATGTTCAACCATCTATACATGTGAATATTAAAGAGGCACAGAAAGAAGATGTAGAGTTACAAAAGAAAGTGAGAAATGCTCCTGAGTTTCACATTGATTGTGAGGAAAAAATAAGGTTCAGGAATCGGGATTGTGTTCCTCCCATCCCAGAATTAAAGAAGGAAATATTGGATGAAGCTCATAGTTCTTCATTCTATATTCACCCTGGAAGCACGAAGATGTATAGGGATCTGAAAGAGTGATTTTGGTGGGATGGCATGAAAAGAGATGTTGCTAAGTATGTCTCTCGATGCTTGGTTTGTCAGCAAGTTAAAGTTGAGAGATAGAAGTCTAATGGGATGTTACAACCATTACCCATACCAGAATGGAAATAGGAAAACATCACTATGGACTTTGTCACTGGACTTCCTAAAACTTCCAAAGGCAATAATTCTATCTGGGTTATAGTTGATCGTCTTACGAAGTCGGCACACTTCATTGCTATTAGAGAAGATTTATCTCTTGATCAGATTGCCCAGATATATGTGAAGGATGTGGTAATATTTCATGGAGTACCACTTTCCATTATATCTGATAGGGATCCGAGGTTTACATCGAAGTTCTGGAGAAGTCTTCAGCATGCTCTAGATACAGAGTTGAGTTTCAGCACTGTTTATCATCCTCAGACAGACGGTCAGTCTGAGAGGACAATTAAAACTCTAGAAGAAATGTAGATAGCTTGCTCTATGGATTTCAATGGTGTTTGGGATCAACACCTACCTTTGGTGGAATTTTCTTATAATAATAGGTTTCACTCCAGTATTTATATGGCTCCTTATTAATCTCTATATGGAAAGAAATGTCGAACTCGAACTTGTTGGGATGAAGTTGGGGAAAGAAAGATATTAGGACCTGATCTTGTTGATGAGATGGCAGAAAAGGTCTGATCTATTCAACAACACATAAGAACAGCTCAGAGTTGACAAAAAAGTTATGCCGATAACCAAAGAAAAGACCTAGAGTTTGAAGTGGGTGATAAGTGTTCTTACGAATATCTCCTTGGAAGAGAGTAATGCGATTTGGAAAGAAGGGAAAGCTGAGCCCTAGGTATATTGGTCCTTTTGAAATATTGGATTGTGTTGGTAAGGTAGCTTACCGATTGGCACCTCCACCAAATATCTCTCAAGATCATGATTTTTTCCATGTATCTCTCCTGAGAAAGTTAATACCTGATCCTTCACATGTACTAAGCTCAGAATTTGTACTACTGGAGCAAGATCTTCTTTATAATGAACAGCCGATAGATATTATGGATCATAGTGAAAAATTTCTATGAAACAATACCACTATCTTGGTTAAAGTTTTATAGAAGAACCAACAATTAGAAGAAGCTACATGGGAACTTGAGGATATGATGAGGGAGAGGTATCCTCATCGGTTTGTTACAAAATGAAGAATTTCGAGGGAAAATTCATTTCAAGGGGGTAGAATGTAACACCCTAAGATTTTATTAGAAATATTTTTTTATGTATTCTTTTATACACAACCTCAAGAGAATCTTTCACTACACACAACACTGACTTGGCTTGCGCTACACGCAAGGGAAACCTTCCTTGATAGCTTACGTTGCACGAAATGCCATGTTTCACTAAACAATGATATATTATTATAATATTCTGAACTAGCCGTTATGAATAGTATTAACTGAATTTTTAATTTTATAACATTATAATTCATCTTACATATTTTCAAGATTGAGGTATGAAAACAAAATCAATTTTTCGGATAAAAGAAGTATTTTTCAAAAAAATGCAGTTTTACCTCCTTTTGATGGCGTACCCTTTATAAATATAATTTTTGAAAAGTTTATAAGTTCAATTTTACAAAATAAACTTCTCCTTTTGAATCATTCTATAAAAATTTAAATTGGATAAATTGTTGGTATTTTTCTGATAAGTTTCTTATTTAGATGAATAGTAAAAATACGGTAAATTTTAATAAAAAATAACTTTTTCCATCAAGATAATTTATATTGTTAAATTATAATATTGAATGGTTTTATAGTATAAATAGAATATATTTTTACCATTTAATATAATTTATGTCATTACCATTAATTTTACATTAAATTCATAGGTAAGAACATTTCAATCTTTGGCAATGTTTTAACTTTTAAAACCCGTTTTCTTAATAACGGGATAAATTTTAAATTAATTAATGCAACTTCTGTGTTTTAAATTTTGAAAAATGGATTCCATATTTGGATTCAGTGATTCTTAATTATGTTAATAGGTTACTTTTATTTTTTTCATATTATGAATAGAAACTACAGTAATTTTTATTTTCTACAGTTAAAGGTAAATCTGGTAATTAAGGGAAAACCTAAGATTATAAAATTATCATAACACATGAAAAAATTCTATTGGATGAATAATGGTCTACCCATATCACCTGAGTGTCGGAATGGATTCGTTTCATGGAATTTTGACCATGAAAATGATATAATTATTATTAAAACCAAATAAAGTGACAACATGTCACTCTCTTATATCTTAAAACTGTAATAATTTTAATTTAGTGATAAAATTCATCAAACATAGAATATAAACAGTATCCAGAAATCTAATAAAATTATCTACATCATGAGAATTTATTTATAATTTTTAGGGATAAAATAATTATCATAAATGATGACACAATAATGATGTAGAAATTATTTTATTGATTGAAATATCAAATAAATGGTTCTAAAAGTATTAAAATAAATATTATATGAACTAATTAATGTGCTCCATTAATTTTTGAGATAAATATGACATTTTAGGAATCTATTAAATTTTTTGGTTTGAACATATCTTATGTTTGGAGTTTATTTAAATTCAAATAAATGAATAGTGTCAAAATTGACACTATTGTTATTTTATAAAAATAACATATTATTAAATGGTTTAAAAATCAAAAAAAAATATTTAAAATTTATAAATTGAAATTTATATTGTCTAAAATGTCATAATTTATCCAATTATGGACAATTCACAACACATAAGTTATTATTTTTAACAATTAAAAATTTAGAATATTATTACCACAAATAAAATTAAATAGATTAAATAAGGATAAATCAAGTTGATAAGGTTTAAAATAAATTCCCAACATGTATAAATTTTATTGGATGATGATATTAAAACCATATCGCATCTCATCTTCAGATTTAAGTCATTTTTGGTGGTTTTTAAGTGGGGATTGAATTTATTATAAATTAATATTTCTTATGTTTCCAAAGGTGACCCTCTCCTCTCTTATAAAAGGGAACCTCCTCCCTCTCCTCCTAACACCATTTTGAGCCTTCAAGCTCGGCCAAACCCTAAAAATTTCTCTTCTCCACTTCCCTAGACACATACTATAGGTCCTGGTCTTCTTCAAAGACCAGCTTTAGTGCCCTAAGAGGAGGTTAATAAGAGGCGCGTCGAAGAAGAGGTAATATCCTTTACCGATTCTTTCAAACTTATTTCTTCTTCTACTTCCTCTATATGAGTTGTTTAATTATTAAGTAGTAACTCCAGTATCAATTTTATACTGATATTTTATTATTAATATGAAACAACCATGTTCTATCTTCTATTCATCCTATGAAAGAAACGAAATCACCACGCGTGCGTACGTACGACCTACCGTCTCCACTCTGTGGTGTAATCTTTTATTTCATCACTAACATACTTGTATGGGTATATTATGGAAGAAATTACTATATATGATTATTGTAAATTAATATTGATTCTGAAGTATTATAAACCATACACGTCAATACAATTCCACAATCATGGGAATGATATCATCGCTCATGCGTACGTACGGCATACCGTCTCCATGATGTGATGTGACTTGTTCTACATGATCTTAATTGAATAATGATTATATAAATGAATTGAATTAATAAAAATGATATATATTACACTAATACCATTATTTAAATTATGTATCTATAACCTAAAAATAGGAATAAGAATTTATTCAACAAAACATGCATAAAATTATAAAGCAATGAACAGACGAATAACAAGTAGAAATATTACTAATAAGAAGATAAGAATATGACCATATATGATATCATAACAATGAATATGATTATGTAATAAGTCAATGAAATTATTTAAATCATTATAAAGGAGGTTCAGATACGTACAAATCATATCATACCTAAGGTAAGGGAAAATCTCACAATCTCATTTTTATCCAAGATTGTTTATACTTATGAATTTACTGGGGAATATTTATCATCCACATCCATATTTCCTCAATATGTAATATTATTTCTATCCTCCTAAAATTGTATAAATACAATTTTACCTATTGGTGAATTTTTAGTAAAAGATATTAAAGGAATCTTTTGTCATTTTCAGTACGTGTTACTTTTTGACTTTTCCATCCAAAGTACAAGAAGAATGTTTTTTTAACTTATATGGAATGAATGGATTTTTATGATTTCATAGAACATTATTTCCATGAATCATCCTTTATACGATTTCATTTTTATTTTTAATTAACTTCTTTTAGTTTAAAGTTGTATGACATGTTAAGAAAGGAGAAATGTTTTTGAAGTAGAAAGGATATTTTCCTCAAGAATGGAGTTCAAGTGTTTTATCAAAATTTTATTTTCCATATAATATAATATAGCGTTATGTTTCTATACCTATATTTAAATTGATTTGATTATGTTATGATGGGATTATTTTTATGAATTCCTTTTATATTATATGGATTATGTTAAGAAGGCATGATGTTTAAGAATCCCATTTTTATTACATGGTTTATGTTATGATATATGATTTATGATTTTTTTGCACACATAAGATTGGTTTCATTATGATATCGGTGGGAAATATATCTCCCTCCAATGAATTGGGTAAAGATTTATATCTAATGAGATAGACATGGCTGGAATGGCAAGTTAATCTTGTTTAGTGATACAGGACTGGAACGAGGAATTAACTTTGTTCAGAAATGGACTTTGTCCACTAAGATAGTATTGGAATTGATTCTTGACTAATAAGAAGTGATTTTATATGATTATGTGTGTATGCCACAAAGTTTCATTTTATATTTTATGATCTTTGGGATTACATTTCACTACTATGATTTATCCCATGTTATGATATTATGATTTCTTTTACAGGTTAATATTTTTAAAATGATATGTTATTATGAATATGATATGATTGATATTTCCTTTGTTTACCCCTACTGAACATTTGAGCTCACCCTTTTTTGTATGTTTTCTTTTACCCAGGTCAGGAAGAAGGGTATTAAGTAGGATATTCCAAAAGTGACTCTAGATATGATGAAATAAACAGGAGACAATGTAGAACCATTTCTTTATGTTTCCTAGTTTCTAAAGACACTATACCTATACGGTCCTATCATGGTTTGATAATAGTTGTAATAAGTATGCTTAAATTCTGAAGTAATAAACATGTATGTAAATTATGGGTTGTTATAAATTATTTAACAAATCCTTCACATGTTCTAAGATCTGAAGTCATACACCTAGAGAAAGATCTTTCTTACGAAGAACAACTGAGAGAGATTATGGATCACAACGAAAAAAAATATATGAAAGAAGACTGCTCACTTGGTTAAGTTTTTATGTAGGAACCACCAATTTGAAGAAGATACATGGTAACTTGAGGATATTATGAGGTAGAGGTATCCTAATCTATTGGTTTCCAAGTGACAAATTTCGAGGCAAAATTCAGTTTAAGGGGGGTAGATTGTAACACCTGGATGTTTTATGAAATATTTTCTTTAAAAAAAATTTTATTCTTCAAAAGCTTTATTTTAATGATATATTTAGTTTAAATTAACCACAAGACTCATTTATTATAAAATTAATGTTATATCCTAGTCGTTAGGTTAGCGGAAATAATTATAACTAACTAACAAAAATGCATTGTGAATTCATTGGATATCAATTATTCATGAAAAATATTAATCAATTAGATATTTTAATTTTTGAGTGAATTACTTTTGGTAATTAAATTAATGAGATATATATGTGTTATTAACTTAATAAAAAAAATTATATTCATACAATGGATATTTTAGTCATAGGTTATGAATAAAAACCTATTTTTTTTTAAATGTTAATTTTACACCTTTGAAGGGAGAACCCCTTTTAATTTAAGATTTTGACACATTAAAAATTTTAATATGAAAAATTAAACATTTTATTTTGAAGTGTAATATAAAAATATACTTCGGATAAATATTGATATTTTTTTGATAATCATCTTGTTTTGATGAATAGTAAAAATGCACTAAATTTTAATTAAAAATAACTTTTTTCATTGAAATAATATATATGGTTAAACTATATTGTTGAATTTTTTAAAAGTATAAAAAGAATATATTTTTACCATTTATTTAATATAGGTCATTGTAATTAATTTTACATTGAATTCAGATGTAAAAACATTTTAATCTTTTGCAATATTATAACTTTTAAAACATGTCTTCTCGTTTCGACAACAATATTAGTTTTAAATTAATTACTGAAAATTTTTTGTTCTTAATTTTGAAAATTGGATTAAATATTTTGAATTAGTAGGTCCAAATTAAGTAAATAGCTTTATTTTATTTTTGGGCAATATGAATAGTAACTTCGGTAAATTTTATTTACCCGATAAAAGGGTAAATTGGGTAATTAAGGGTTAAAATAATATTATACAATTACCTTAACACTTGTCTTAATATAATTGTATGATAATATTAATCCCTAAATCACACTTGGGTGGAAATGGTATCCATTGGAACGTATTGGGATGAGATTAGGACATTTAATTTATTTTCTTTGAAGAAAAGTGAAATATATCTCTCTCAAAATTTAATAATTAAATTATTTTTAATATAAGGTTATACATAAGATAAATTAAATTATATATACTCATTTTAAAGATAAAATGGATTTATTTATCATAGAATTTTTTTTGTAATTTTTTGGAGTTAAATAATTACCTTAAAGAGTTATACTTGGATGATGTAAAAATTAATTAATTGATGAGAAATCAATAAAACGGTTTTTATTAAAATATTAATAAACATAAAAGGCCCAAAAACTTGACCAAACATTATTTTTAGAGTATATCTAGACCATAATCATCCCAGGGATAACTCATTGACCATTTGGAGGATTATAGAAGATATTATTACACTTATATTATTTTATTTATAGTGATGATAAATTTTTCACATTCATGTTGTAACGCCCCGACCCCAGTTACCCAGAGTCGGTGCATTATTACATAACATTGGCATGATCACAAGAAAGATCAAATCTCGAAAGACCGATTGGTTTAGTAGCCTTGGAAACACTAGATATATTCATAAGTTTTACATTACATCATAAAATGAAAAACTACTACAACAACATAATTTTCCACAATCCACACTATTAACCCCTCATAAAATCCCTGCAGGTCATTCATAACTTACTTCTTCACATCCTGGAAAAATAAAACATAGAAAAGGGGTGAGCTCAAATGCCCAGTAAGGATAACAATATAGCGGAAACTTTCATAAATAAGAATAAACATTTAAGGCAATGTATAACTAAAACAAAAGCCTTTTAAATATGAACTTTCAACATGGTATGGCATAAATAAAATGAAATAATGCCAATTACTTATTCACATGGATATTCTACTAATCGAATAATCACATGCAAAAATCAATAACCACTTCCATAATGTTGGAATGCATAATTCCAGACTATCATAACCACATAGCCAAGGCCTCGTGCCAAGACTACAAATAATATTTTGTCAAGGCCTTGTGCCAAGACACTAGTTTGTCTCATGAGACCTACCGATGCATCGAGGAGCTATAGCGGGCTCCACCCGTCACTTACTAAGTCCAATTCATTCCCATATGAAAAGGTTTAAACATAACATAAACATTCGTATTAAAACTAGCATACGAAATGTCAATAATTTCACCATAAACTATGAATGGTATAAAAATAGCATATCCATAGTCAAACATATCACAAAACCTTCAATACAATATAGACGTTTTGTATCATAATAAATCAACTTCAAATAATCTTAAAATCCATCAAAGGATGTTGACATAGATGAAATCAAAATTCTTTTTAAAGAAGTATCTTCTTTTATTTTGAAATCATTTAAGGTCCATATAAAATAAAACATTTTCTTTGAAAATATTCTTATAAGCTTTTAAGGGAAGCTTTGAAGATTTTATAACGGTGGAAAATAGCCGCACTCTCTGTATAAGTTAAAAAAAACATTCTTACCTTAATTCTGTCGAAAAGGTTAAAAAGGACCTTGTTTTGAAAACGACGGAAAGATTCCTTTATAAACCTCTTATAACAAGTAAACCAAGGGTATAAATGACTTTAAACCATATTCTTGTAAATAATAAAAAAAAATTGAAATACATTTTTAAGAAAACATGAATGTGGATGATAAAGAGATCCCAGTAGATTATTACATATAAACAACCTCGGATAATGAAGAGATTATGAAATAACCCTTACCTTGTACTTTTCCTTGGTTGGGGTAGGTTAACCTCCTGTATAATGGTGAAATAATTGTTATTAAATTATACAAGAATCATATACATTAATATGATATCATATATGATCTTTTAACATTGATTTGTTAATAATATCTTAGAATTATCGTCGTTTCGGGTGTTAACTTACTTGTTTTCTTTTATATGTTTTGTTACGTAAGACATGTTTCTAAAGGATAGGTTGTATATTATTCATATCCAGAATGATATCAAGTCCTTAAACATCATTTTTAAATCATCAAATGATAATTATACTTGAATGGATACGATGGAGAATGAATCTCATCGCGTTCGTGGAGACGGTAGTCCGTACGTACGCACGAGCGACAATATCATTCTTTTGATATTAAAATAATATATAAATGGATGGTATATCATATATACAGAATCATTAACATGTTATATTTATTATTTACATTAGTTACACATCATTATTATACCCATCCAAATAATATTATATTGAATAACAATTACACCACGACGTGGAGACGGTAAGCCGTACGTACGCACGTATGGTGACATGTTATTCAAAGGGTGGATAGAATACTGAATATGGTTGTACCATATTTATAATAACATCACAGTATATGTGAGATATTGGAGTTATTATTTTAGAATGGTAAGAACAAAGAAAGAGGAAGTGGAAGAAGAAAGGAACTTGGAAAAGGGTGGTGAAATCATTACCTCTTCTTCGGGTTCTTCCTTTTGATTTGATCAAAAGGGATACTTAGGTTGGCTTTCTGATCAAACTAAGGCCTCTAGGTTGTAGTGAGGGATGTTGGGAGAGTATTTGGGCAGAGTTTGGCCGAACCAAAAGGCTTTGAAGGTGTGAAGAAATGAGAAGGAGGAGTGCCCTTTTATAAGAGGGGTGAGGGGAACCTTTGGAAAAGCTAGAAATATTAATTTATAATAAATTCATATTCGGTTTATAAAGGCTCCAAAGTTGATTATTCAAAGGTTAAGGTGGGGATAGGTCGAAAACCACTCAACCAATAGAATTTAGACAGGTTTGGGTACTTATATTAACCTTATCTTTAAGTATTAACTCTAAGTTAATTAGTTTCACTTTTACAATAATATGGTTAATAAACTTACTATATACATCCAAGCGACCCTCAAGTGGTCCATTAATGATGAAACTATCATGATATAAGTCTCTTGGTCGAACCTTAGATTTTTATGAATTTAATATCAATTAATAATATAATATTTGTTTTAAGAACTCTTTTATGTCAATTTTGACACTATTCAATAGTTGATTTTTGTGAAACTCATAACAGATTGATTACTTCGAACAAAGTCAATTAAATCAATCCTAATATATCATATTATCCTAGAAAATTAGTTTAATTCATTAAAAGTTTCATATTATATTTTTTTTGGGTATTTATAATATCAATTATTTTAATTTTTCACTATTATAGTAATTACTGCATCATCATTTTGTCATAAATAAAATAAATTATTTAATGTCTAAAAATTATAAATAAAATATCATTATGTAGGAAATCGTTTTATCTTTCTAATGAATATTTATAATCTAAAATCCAACTTATATAACCCTATGTAACAATTCTTTTTCTAAAAGATATATGCTTGTGTCATTTTTGTATTCATTTTGACTTAATTAAAATAAAGTGTCATTATCACTTACAAGTGGATCCATGGGGTCCCCAAATTGACACAAAGATGCCCATGGTCGACCATGTATCAACCAATATGATTAAGACACGTTTTAGGGTAATTTAGTATTATTATAATATTATTTTTTAACCCTTATTTACCGGATTTACCCTTAACCATTGTAAATAAAATATTTACCGCAGTAATTATTCAAAATGTCTAAAAATAAAAGTTACCTATTTACACAATTTGAACATCCTGATTCCAAATATGGAATCCATTTTTCTAAATTCAAAACACAGAAGTGGAAGAAATTAATTTAAAATTAATTCCCGCTGTCAAAACAAAAAGCGTGTTTTTAAGAGATAATAACTATCAAAAGATTGACACTTGTTTATGTTCGGTTTAATTGTAAAATTATGTCTAATGACCAACATTATATTAAATTGTAAAAATATATTCTAAATATACTTTAAAACCACTCAAATTCATAATTTATCACTATTAATTATTTTGATTAAAAAAGTTGTTTTTAATTAAAATTTAGTAATTTTCACTATTCATCAAAATATGAAAGTTATCCGAAATGTACCAAAATTTCACCTTAGGCTAAATTTGATATTCCGAATCCAAAAATGAATTCCATTTTAAAATATAAAATATATATAACTTCAAAAAGTAGGTATTACTATTCATAACAGCTAGTTTGATTGGTTACGGTGTGTTAGAACTCGGTGTTGCGTACAACACATGCTAGCGTACCGTGGAAGCTTGGGATGTTTCATTTTAAATTTTTGATGTCCCCATTTAGTCAAAAAGTTTAAAATATAGTATCTAAAAAGGGTTCACTATTAAAATTTGGTAAAAGTGCAATACTGAAAATGAATTTGTTCTTTCATTATATCTAAGAAACTCATAATATGGATTCTAAAATTATAAGGATTATATAAAGTTTAAAATTTAGATAATACTATTCATAACCTATTTTGAATGGGTTTTTTTTGTAAGTCATGGTGTGATTGAACTCGGTGTTGCGTGTAGTGCAAGTTATTGAATTATTTTGTAGAAATAACACACTATGAAATCTTGGGGTGTTACATTCTCCCCTCCTTCAATAAATTGCGTCCTCGCAATTTGAAATTGTTCTTAGAAAATAAAAGGTTGAAAATAGAAAATATATTTGTGGGAAAACCCACATCGGAAATTGGGTTACTAAAATTTAGTCTTAATATGAGGAAAAGAGAAATGAAAGGGTCACCACCAAATTATGATCTCGATTAGGAGAACATTGGTGGCAATTAGAGACATATAATTGGAGGAAAAACGTAAATATTTATAGGTAGTGATTGAGGTCATCAATCACAAACAAGTATAAAATTGAGGTCCTTAAATTCATCAATCTATGATTATTTGAAATACCATCGGTTCAACAAAACATAGGGTATTAGGATAACACATTTTTGACGTTTCAAAATATCTTAGTTGAAATCCCACATCGAAAAATGAATTAATGAGGCCTCTATTTAAAATAAAGAGTCGAAAGTATGAAGATTACCGAAAATAACACATACTAGGGTTCCATGTAGGAAAATATGGATATGGAAGAAAAATCTAACCATCAATTATCTGAATGAGAGTGGTAGAGAACATGGCTATGAAAAGGCCAACAATCCCAAAGCCATAAATTAGTGATGATTTAAGGTACCATCTAGGAAAACATTTTTGTTCTAAGTTGCTTTTCTTAATATTGAGGAATTTATTTATGAGATTGACTAAGATCATAAGTAGATATACTTACTTTATAATTAGAGTTTTATCCATTAATAAATTTCTACCACAAACTCATCTTTCACTCTAAAAGATAATAGAATGTAAAAAAAATTCTATTTACACTATTTGTATAGGGTTCCAAAATAAACGAATTTATAATTCATCTACAAGATCTTTTAATAAAAACTACATTATTTAATCCAGGACATCTCGTGGGCCAGTGGTAGGTGATACACCCTTGTCGCCATTCGGTTGCGGGTTCAAGTCTCGCAGCCTTGCCGGACGCGACGGGTTGCCGCCCAACCTCCGGGTTGTCCTTTTATAGAAATCCAAAATAATCCAAACTAGAACTATCCAAAATACTTCTATCCAAACTCACAGTCCAACATTTATAAAGAAGGTAAACATAATATAGATCCTTTTTACCCCGTAATAGCATATGAATACCTTCATCATGTATTACCATATTCCTTATTGATTACATTCATGTTCCCTTATTCCATATAGAATGCTGGATATACTTCATTAATCCACAAATGTTTTAAACCCCAAAAATGATGGAATATACAAATCATTAATCAACTTCAAGGTAGTCAATAATATCCAATATAATTTATCCAAATCAATCATGTATTATTCTAAAATCACTACCTCAGTATCAGAACTATATTATGATTTATCATTCTCTCAACCATATATTTTCCGAAAATTTATCCTGCTATTGAGTCACTTTTCTTTGTTCCACACAATCTCAAGTCCTTAATGAAATAGTACTGCAGTACAATCCTTATATACTCCATAATTATTATAACAAGTACATTTTTGATACAACACTCAATTGACATAATCATCATAAGAACTCTAATCATTCCTCTTCATCTGTGGTAGTATCATAACTTGATTATTATCCAATAACATCATTTGTGGCATAGTCTGATGACTGGGACATAGGTTCGCGTAGTGTCCAAACTCCTTGCAAATGAAGCATTGTACATTTGAAACCATTTTCTTACCCTTGCAGTCACGTACTTTGTGCCCTTTTCCTCCACACTTATAACAAACTCCCATTCCTTTCAGGCAAGTTCCAGGGTGTTTCTTTCCACAGTTACCACATATGGGAAAATTCTTCTTTTCCCTCTTCCCTTTATCCATCTTTCTCTCTTCCATCCTTTTCTTCTCTTGCTTCCCTTCAAAGCCATAGGACTCAGTAAACTCTTTACTTATCTTATCAACACATGATATTATTTCTTCATATGATGATAATACATGGGAGACTATTTCTCTTATAAATTCTAGCTTAAGACCATGAGAGATATGATCCTTCCTTCTCTTTGAATCATGTGCATTTCTGGAGTTATCATTCCTTCTACTGGGCGCCATTTCTAATCAATGGCATAAACTAGATTAGTTTATGAGTCAAAATACATAATCCTATACTTATAAAAACACTTAACATAAATTGAACTATTTATGGATATAATCCATAATCATAAAAATGTTTTCTTTGAGGAAGTATATACTCATAAACCCTACATAATGATTTTTAAAGAAAATGAGAGTTATCCTAAGCATATCCCCCAGGAGTGTCGTAACCAAGAGTGCAGCAAGGCCTGTTGTCGTGCACCAGTTCCCGTTCGAGTCTAGCTCAAAGCGGTGTTTTCGGGTTTTACCCCTAGGTACATCTGTGCCAGAGCCGCCTCTACCTGCTCGTATCCAGACAGGGATGTATTGCTCGGAAAACTCACAAAATCTCTACAATACCAAAATTATAGGAAGTTCTTCTATACTAATCCTCAAAGTTCATCTTAGGTCTACGTGCTCTAATCAGAGTTTATCTAAATCTAGCTTCCAAGGTTTGTACTAAACTTCCTCTGATACCAACTGTAACGCCCCAACCCCAGTTACCCAGAGTCGGTGCATTATTACATAACATTGGCATGATCACAAGAAAGATCAAATCTCGAAAGACCGATTGGTTTAGTAGCCTTGGAAACAGTAGATATATTCATAAGTTTTACATTACATCATAAAATGAAAAACTACTACAACAACATAATGTTTCCACAATCCACACTATTAACCCCTCATAAAATCCCTACAGGTCATTCATAACTTACTTCTTCACATCCTGGAAAAATAAAACATTGAAAAGGGGTGAGCTCAAATGCCCAGTAAGGATAACAATATAGCGGAAACTTTCATAAATAAGAATAAACATTTAAGGAAATGTATAACTAAAACAAAAGCCTTTTAAATATGAAATTTCAACATGGTATGGCATAAATAAAATGAAATAATGCCAATTACTTATTCACATGGATATTCTACTAATCGAATAATCACATGCAAAAATCAATAACCACTTTCATAATGTTGGAATGCATAATGCCAGACTATCATAACCACATAGCCAAGGCCTCGTGCCAAGACTACAAATAAGATTTTTTCAAGGCCTTGTGCCAAGACACTAGTTTGTCTCATGAGACCTACCGATGAATCGAGGAGCTATAGCGGGCTCCACCCGTCACTTACTAAGTCCAATGCATTCCCATATGAAAAGGTTTAAACATAACATAAACATTCGTATTAAAACTAGCATACGAAATGTCAATAATTTCACCATAAACTATGAATGGTATAAAAATAGCATATCCATAGTCAAACATATCACAAAACCTTCAATACAATATAGAAGTTTTGTATCATAATAAATCAACTTCAAATAATCTTAAAATCCATCAAAGGATGTTGACATAGATGAAATCAAAATTCTTTTTAAAGAAGTATCTACTTTTATTTTGAAATCATTTAAGTTCCATATAAAATAAAACATTTTCTTTGAAAATATTCTTATAAGCTTGTAAGGGAAGCTTTGAAGATTTTATAATGGTGGAAAATAGCCGCACTCGCCGTATAAGTTAAAAAACATTCTTACCTTAATTCTGTCGAAAAGGTTAAAAAGGACCTTGTTTTGAAAACGACGGAAATATTCCTTTATAAACCTCTTATAACAAGTCAACCAAGGGTATAAATGACTTTAAACCATATTCTTGTAAATAATAAAAAAAAATTTGAAATACATTTTTAAGAAAACATGAATGTGGATGATAAAGAGATCCCAGTAGATTATTACATATAAACAACCTCGGATAATGAAGAGATTGTGAAATAACCCTTACCTTGTACTTTTCCTTGGTTGGGGTAGGTTAACCTCCTGTATAATGGTGAAATAATTGTTATTAAATTATACAAGAATCATATACATTAATATGATATCATATATGATCTTTTAACATTGATTTGTTAATAATATCTTAGAATTATCGTCGTTTCGGGTGTTAACTTACTTGTTTTCTTTTATATGTTTTGTTACGTAAGACATGTTTGTAAAGGATATGTTGTATATTATTCATATATAGAATGATATAAAGTCCTTAAACATCATTTTTAAATCATCACATGATAATTATACTTGAATGGATACGATGGAGAATGAATCTCATCGCGTTCGTGGAGACGGTAGTCCGTACGTACGCACGAGCGACAATATCATTCTTTTGATATTAAAATAATATATAAATGGATGTTATATCATATATAAAGAATCATTAACATGTTATATTTATTATTTACATGAGTTACACATCATTATTATACCCATCCAAATAATATTATATTGAATAACAATTACACCACGACGTGGAGACGGTAAGCCGTACGTACGCACGTATGGTGACATGTTATTCAAAGGGTGGATAGAATACTGAATATGGTTGTACCATATTTATAATAACATCACAGTATATGTGATATACTGGAGTTATTATTTTAGAATGGTAAGAACAAAGAAAGAGGAAGTGGAAGAAGAAAGGAACTTGGAAAAGGGTGGTGAAATCATTACCTCTTCTTCGGGTTCTTCCTTTTGATTTGATCAAAAGGGATCCTTAGGTTGGCTTTCTGATCAAACTAAGGCCTCTAGGTTGTATTGAGGGATGTTTTGAGAGTATTTGGGCAGAGTTTGGCCGAACCAAAAGGCTTTGAAGGTGTGAAGAAATGAGAAGGAGGAGTGCCCTTTTATAAGAGGGGTGAGGGGCACCTTTGGAAAAGCTAGAGATATTAATTTATAATAAATTCATATTCGGTTTCTAAAGGCTCCAAAGTTGATTATTCAAAGGTTAAGGTGGGGATAGGTCGAAAACCACTCAACCAATAGAATTTAGATAGGTTTGGGTACTTATATTAACCTTATCTTTAAGTATTAACTCTAAGTTAATTAGTTTCACTTTTACAATAATATGGTTAATAAACTTACTATATACATCCAAGCGACCCCCAAGTGGTCAATTAATGATGAAACTATCATGATATAAGTCTCTTGGCTGAACCTTAGATTTTTAGGAATTTAATATCAATTAATAATATAATATTTGTTTTAAGAACTCTTTTATGTCAGTTTTGACACTATTCAATAGTTGATTTTTGTGAAACTCATAACAGATTGATTACTTCGAAAAAAGTCAATTATATCAATCCTAATATATCATATTATCCTATAAAATTAGTTTAATTCATTAAAAGTTTCATATTATATTTTTTTTTGGTATTTATAATATCAATTATTTTAATTTTTCACTATTATAGTAATTACTGCATCATCATTGTGTCATAAATAAAATAAATTATATAATGTCTAAAAATTATAAATAAAATATCATTATGTAGGAAAGCTTTTTAGCTTTCTAATGAATATTTATAATCTAAAATCCAACTTATATAACCCTATGTAACAATTGTTTTTCTAAAAGATATATGCTTGTGTCATTTTTGTATTCATTTTGACTTAATTAAAATAAAGTGTCATTATCACTTACAAGTGGATCCATGGGGTCCCCAAATTGACACAAAGATGCCCATGGTCGACCATGTATCAACCAATAAGGTTAAGACACGTTTTAGGGTAATTTAGTATTATTATAATATTATTTTTTAACCCTTATTTACCGGATTTACCCTTAACCATTGTAAATAAAATATTTACCGCAGTAATTATTCAAAATGTCTAAAAATAAAAGTTACCTATTTACACAATTTGAACATCCTGATTCCAAATATGGAATCCATTTTTCTAAATTCGAAACACAGAAGTGGCAGAAATTAATTTAAAATTAATTCCCGCTGTCAAAACAAAAAGCGTGTTTTTAAGAGATAATAACTATCAAAAGATTGACACTTGTTTATGTTCGGTTTAATTGTAAAATTATGTCTAATGACCAACATTATGTTAAATTGTAAAAATATATTCTAAATATACTTTAAAACCACTCAAATTCATAATTTATCACTATTAATTTTTTTGATTAAAAAAGTTGTTTTTAATTAAAATTTAGTAATTTTCACTATTCATCAAAATATGAAAGTTATCCGAAATGTACCAAAATTTCACCTTAGGCTAAATTTGATATTCCGAATCGAAAAATGAAGTCCATTTTAAAATATAAAATATATATAACTTCAAAAATTAGGTATTACTATTCATAACAGCTAGTTTGATTGGTTACGGTGTGTTAGAACTCGGTGTTGCGTACAACACACGCTAGCGTACCGTGGAAGCTTGGGATGTTTCATTTTAAATTTTTGATGTCCCCATTTAGTCAAAAAGTTTAAAATATAGTATCTAAAAAGGGTTCACTATTAAAATTTGGTAAAAGTGCAATACTGAAAATGAATTTGTTCTTGCATTATATCTAAGAAACTCATAATATGGATTCTAAAATTATAAGGATTATATAAAGTTTAAAATTTAGATAATACTATTCATAACCTATTTTGAATGGCTTTTTTTTGTAAGTCATGGTGTGATTGAACTCGGTGTTGCGTGTAGTGAAAGTTATTGAATTATTTTGTAGAAATGACACACTATGAAATCTTGGGGTGTTACACATGTTTTAAGAGAGTATATCATTTGTAATGTTGGGTTTGACATAAGTTAAATTCGAATAAAAGTGTTATTATTAAATCTAATGGATTTATATTCTTTATATTATTTTATTTTAAATTTTTATTTGACTAATTATTATATTAAATAATGATGAAAAATTGAGGTAGTAATTATTTTACTAATTATGAGATCAAATAAATGTTATTAAAGATATTTTAAGAAAAATAATTAGGGATAATTTGTAACATCCTGGTTCCGGAAGCCACCCAAAGGCGCCCCGTACCCGGTTGGTCACATGGCCTCAAGTGCATTTCCCCGAACACAAGAGATTGCCGACTAGCAGCGAGGGCCTTGGGTGTGATAATGGGGAAACTATGCCCTCATTGACAGAGTAACGCAGTGGAAGAAATATCAAAGTCAATAGAAAAAGCAGTAACAATCCATACAATAGTAAATAGCGGAAGACTGTAATAACAAATAACTTGATCACATATATAATGATACATGGTACATATGTCTAGGAAAGAATCCAAACAAATCACAATACTAGAATACAACAGTACTAAATCAAAGTACAAGAAAATGCAAGTAAATAGTTCCTTAGCATCACAAGCCATAGCTTGTTTCCATGCTCTCCAACTCTACAGCATATCAAGTACCTGAAGTATAAGGGTGCTTTACCTTGTCTATACCTTCAAAAATATAATCTGTTTAGGCCCAAAAGCATGGCCCAAAAAGGGTGTGAGACTGAATCCTAGTAGGCAACCACTGAAAGATCTATGCCTAAGATTCAGTGAATATATGGAAGGTAAAAGTGCAAAAAGCAGTAAACAGTAAAGTACTCAGCAGTAAACAATCCACAGTTTTAATATCAAGCAACAACTAAACAAGGTGATAAACACAACAGGTTACCCTCTGGGAAGTACTCATAGCCTATCCCCTCTGGTTCAGTTATATAAATATATAATGAATCTCTGATAAAGCACGCACATTCTGTTCCCTTTATAGTCAAAAGTAGTTCAAGGACACTCTGAGGAAGCTCAAATGGTCAATTCCCCTTATAGCCCAAAGGTCAAGGACTCTCTGAGGAAGCTCACTCAGTCAATTCCCCTTATATCCCCAAGTGGTTCAAATAATTCAATGACTCTCTAAGGAAGCTCACTTGGTCAATTCCCCATATAGTATAAAGTGCTCAAATACTCTCTAAGGAAGCTCACTCAATCAATTCCCCTTATATCCTACTACACCAGGTTCTCACAGCCCTGTGTAGGTCAATGAGTATAGAAATGAAATATGGCCAAAGTAAACCTACAGAACAAATTGGCTAACCATTCTACATCATATCAATAATGTCTGAACACAAACACTCCACCCTACATCACTAGGTATAGAAAACAGCAAGACGGCCAAATGGCTAAGTAGACCAACAGTCGTAAACAGAACATGCATGGGAAACACATCCAAAGCATAGAAATCGACCCTATTCATATCTAATTAACCTCTACACAAGAATATAGAATGGTAGGCAATCAACATGGGTAGAATGGTAAACACGCAATACCCTGTTTAAGGGTATTGGTGAAAATTTCACATAATACTCAAATACTTTCTACGTAAAGGCACAAACAACCTACCTCGGGGTTGGGAGATCAAGACACTTGAACCTCGAGGATTGAATAGCCTTAGAACTCTGTAGATCTACAAAAATTCTCAAAACATTCAACCGACGATAAGTTGGTAAAGAATAGGAATAATGAAATGAGGATCAAGAAGAAGAGAGAGATTACCAAGGTGATCCCAACACAATCCACGGATGTCGAATCGGATATCAGATGGAGGCTCGGGGGCTTGGAGAAGTATCATGGTCGTACAGGTTCTCTCGAACGAAGAAAACCTAGAAGAAGGAAGTTCTAGTGATTAGACGCTACCCTGGTGCATTTAATTAAAAAAAAGAAATTACATGGTGTGTACTTTTGAAGTATATGGCATGTACTCTCCATTTCCGTACTCCGCTTTAGGCGGCCTCCAAGTCACCTCACATAGCCATGTGCATGGACTCTACACGGCCAACACCCGGCTACCAGCGGTAACCGAGTACATGGCGTGTAATCATAAAGTACATGGCATGTACTCATAAAGTACATGGAATGTACTTTCAAATTTTCTATAATTTCTATTTTTTCTCAAAAATGACTAGAATAGGAAAACATACCTGAAAAGAAGGTCTGGGTTCTTAAAAAATTCCCCCCTTACAGAAATTTGTCCTTGAATTTCCCTAGCACGTCGTAGAAGAAGAAACCTCGAACAACTCTGGCCATTACGCTCGTACATTAGCCTCCCTCTCCCAAGTCTCATCTTGTACTCTCTCGTGCTACCATAGCACTCGTACTAGAGGAACAGACCGGCCATAGAGAACCATTGTACTTCAATCAATAATCAAGGTAGGATGCTCCTCGAATGACGCATCCACTTCGAGATCAACCACCTCAGTTTGAAAGACATGATACGGGTCTGAAAAGTAATGTCGAAGCTGAGAAACGTGAAAAACGTCATGCATAGCTCGGTACCTCTGAGGTAACTGCAGCCGATATGCATCCATCCCAACTCTCTCCAACACCTCAAACAAAACGAAGTACCTCAGTGAAAGCTTTTCCTATATCCTAATTCTTCTGTGCCCCAACCTCATTGTAACATGTAGTAAAAATTGATCCTTGACCTTGAACTCCAGAGGTTGTCTCCATTGATCAGTATAAGACTTCTGATGACACTGTGCAATAGTCATCCTGTTTCGAATCAATTCTATCTGCTCTGTGGTCTCCTGAACATGATGAGGTCCCAGCAAACCTGCCTCTTCTGCCTTCAACCAACATAATTTTGATCGGCATGGCCTACCGTACAAAGACTAGTAAGGTTCCATATGAATAGTTTCTTGAAAACTATTGTTGTAGGCAAACTCCACAAGAGGTATGTTCTTCTCCCAAGAACCTCCAAAATCCAGGATGCATGCACGGAGCATGTCCTCAAGCACCTGAATCATATGATTGGACTGTCCATCTGTCTGAGGGTGGTAGGAAATACCCAAAATCACCTTTGTACTGAAAGCATTATATAGCCCCTTCCATATTTGAGAACTAAAACATGCTTCCCTATCTGAAACGATGGAGTGTGGAGCTCCATGAAGACATACAATCTCACAGATGTACAACTATCCCAACTCATCAACACTGAAGGTATCCTTGATCGGTAAGAAGTGAGAAACCTTAGTGAGTCTGTTAATGAAAACCCAAGCTATATCATTCCCTCGAGTTGACCTCAGCAACCCTGTTACAAAGTCCATCACGATGTCTTTCCAATTCAACTCAAGAATGGGTAACTTCTATAAAAGATGTGATGGTTTCTGATGCTCCACCTTCACCTGCTGACAAGTGGAACACCTCATGATAAAACCTGCA
Organism: Viscum album; assembly: GCA_963277665.1. NCBI lineage: Eukaryota > Viridiplantae > Streptophyta > Magnoliopsida > Santalales > Viscaceae > Viscum > Viscum album. The sequence continues at coordinate 2,132,694,899 of OY728120.1, forward strand.
ATGTCCTTCTTTATACCTGGCCACCAATACTAACAGTGTAGATCACGGTACATTTTGGTGACACTAGGGTGAACTGCCCAAAATGTGGAATGAAAATCTCACATCAGCTCCTCACGTACATCTGCTAGAACCCATACGCACCCCTGGAAACACAAGATCTCTTCCTCGCATATGGTCCATCTAGGAATAGGGTCCTCTCTTGACACACATTCTCATAGGACTAGGCCTTCAGAATCTGATAGTTGCCTCATTCAAACTCGATCAAGAAGATTAGAGGTAACAGGTATAGAAGAAAGAAACGTCTGCCCCTAAATATCGTGCACCTCCAAATGCATCTCACAGAATAGAGCCATAAGCTGCCACTCACTGTTGGCCTCTCTAACTACTTGTATCTGAGTCCTCATGCTCAATGCATCATCTACTGTGGTGTCTTTCCCAGACGTGTAGGCCAGCTCAAAGTCAAAGGACTAAAGGTACTCAACCCACCTTTATTATCTTAGATTTAGATCACGCTGAGTGAATATGTACTTGAGACTCTTGTGGTAAGTGAAAACCACAAAATTCTCTCCCAGAAGATAATGTCTCCAATAGTGTGAGGCATGAACAATAGCTACCAACTTCAGATCATGCATCGAGTAATTCCTCTCATGTGGCCTCAACTGCCAAGACGTGTATGCAATGACTCCATATCTCGGCATAAGCACGGCTCCTAGCCTGATACCTCAAGCATCACAATAAATAGTATAGCTCTTGCACGGCTCTGGAAATACTAGTATCGATGCTGAAGTCAACCTCCCTTTCAGCTTTTAAAAGGATGAATCATAAGAATATGACCATAAGAACTTTCAACCCTTCTTAGTCAAACTCGTGAGTGGTGCTCCTAAGTGTGAAAAGTCCTGTATGAAGCATTTGTACTATCCAGCCAACCCTAGAAAACTCTGAACCTCAAAGACGTTCTTAGGCTGCTCCCAAGAAACTACTACTCTCACTTTCTATGGATCTACTAATACTCATATCTTTGAGATGACATGACCCAAGAAGTGAATCTAATCCATCAAAAATTGTCATTTTGAGAGTTGAGCATATAACTGATGCTCTCTCATTGTACTCAAAATGATGTTAAGATGTGTAGCATAGTCGTGTTGATTATGAGAGTACACCAAGATATCGTCCACGAAAACCACCACAAATAAATCCAAGTATGGATGGAACACTCGGTTCATCAGTGCCATGAAAACAGCAGGTGCGTTCATGAGACTGAACGGAATAACCATATACTCGTATAGACCATACCCACTCCAGAAGTATGTAAGAGGTATATATGATGGTCTAACGTGCAACTGATGGTAACCGGATCTCAAGTCCATCTTTGAGAACACTCGGGATCCTCACAGTAGATCAAAGAGATCATAAATCCTATGCAGGGGATATCGGTTCTTGACCGTCAACTGGTTCATCTTCCAATAGTCAACACAAATCCTAAGGGTACCGTCTGCCTTCTTTGCAAACAGAACAGGTGAATCCCAAGGAGAATTATTGGGTCGGATGAAATCCTTTGCCTATAACTCCTCCAACTGCTTCTTCAGCTCATGTAACTCATGTGCAGGCACCATATAACGAGGAATGGACACCGGTTCCACCCCTAGCACAAGCTCAATAGAAAATTATACCTCACGCTCTGGAGGAAAACCTGAAAATTCCTTTGGAAAGACATCCTAGAAATGCTCCACCACTAGTGGAAATTCTAACAGTGAAGCCCCCTGGCCATCCAGATATAGACTATAAATTTGGGCTATAACTGCTCACAACCCATGATGTTTGGGTCCTGATCTGGTCGCCTGGACATCCCTTTTTTCCTTATGAAGAAAATATTCACTTCTTGGTGACATGAAGCTCACCCTGTGGTGATAACAGTTGACGACTGCCTGGGATAAAACTAACCAGTCCATCCTGAGAATGACATCGTAGCCTGTCATCTCTAGGACATAGATATCCCATAAGAAGTGGCACCCACAAACCTCTAGAGGGCACTCCCTGTACTGACGTACACTAGTCGTTCTAGTCCCCAACGGAGTGTCTAGCGTTAAGATATCAGCAGAAGAAAATATGTATAGAACAAGGCTCTCCACAGCTGCAACAGATATAAAGCTATGGTAAGCCCCTGTATCGAATAGAGAAAAGCTAAAACTGAGGCTACTAAGTTCGTACCTCGAATGGTAGAAGGTCTGGGATCCTGCTCCTGTTGGGTCTGCTCCACTGCAAAATTATGGCCTATACCGCAACCATGTGACCTTGTCTGACCACTCTGAGCTGATCCACCCTAATGTTGCTAAAATCCTGGTGACTAAACACCATTTCCATGACATCCACCTCATCCTGAACGGTTAGAAGAACTCCAGTTCCCATACTGGTGATAAAATGGTGGCGCTTCTCTTGAATTCGGTGTCATAGAAGAACCCTTGTCACCAGCTTCTGGTGAAAGGATCTGATAGAAGCATTGAAGGTGACCCATCTTTCCACAAGATCGACACTCTACTGGGTCTCTTGGGTAATGCGGACTCAAATTCCCACTCTTCCCACACTGGTAGAACACCACCTGGCTACCAGAAGATGCATCTCCCCTACTATGGTCTCCATGTGCATACTCACTACGGTGCTTCCTGCTATCAGTAGGAGGAATACTAACTCTAGATACCAAACTTCCCTGGCTCACAGCCCTAGAATCCCTCATATTGCACTTTGTGATTAGCGCTTGGTTGACGATAGATGATATCGAAGTCAACTAGAAGATTTTCACATGTGATCTGATGTCATTCCTCAGACGTTCCTCATACTTCCGTGCAAGGAACAACTCATCTCCCCCTATAGAGGGTGTAAATCGCTGCAGCTTGGTGAAGAGATAGGAATACTCCATAACAATAAGAGTACCCTTCTCTAGACTCATAAACTCGTGGGCTCGATCGTCCCTCAAGGTCTCTGGATAGAAGTATGTGTAGAAGATGTTCCAAAACTCATCCCAAGACATATTGTGTTGGTGTCCCGCCTATGAGATCACATCCCACCACCTCTTGGTAGAGTCTCGAAGAATGTAGGTAGCGAGCTTCACTCCCTTCTCTGGAGGTATCTTCAGATGCTCAAAAATCATCAGTGTGGCTTCTAGCCATGACTCTAGAGCCTGGGGTCCTCCATCCCCTGAGAAAGTGGGAGGATGCTGTTGCCGAAAGACCCGCGTCAATTCTTCCATCGATGGGGATGGGGGCGGTTCTCCCTAGAAGGTCTTCATCATCCTCATGAAGCCTTCCCTGAATTGTGCATCAGCACTGGCATTAGGTATAATGGTTGGTTCCAAGACTGCCACAACTGGAGGGTCTGCAGGAAGTCCCTGATCAGCCATGTCTGGTGTTTGATCACCGCCTGGCAACTAGTGTACAACTGGAGGATGTCTCTATGGCATGAATTTGTAAGGTAAAACTCAAACCATATAACTAGATTATCAAGGACTGAAAACTAGAAGTGTAAGAAGGTAACAGGTTAAATAAATCACTCAAGGTTTACAAAACATGACTACACGACGTGTACAATTACAACATGACATGTTCCCTTACGTCATTTACATGGGCATGTACTCTAGCCTAAACTGGTAGTGTAACACCCCAAACACATGGCATGTTGTCTTAACACACTGTGTGTACTTGAATCCTTTTTCCATGCCTGAGTCCTTCTACACGGTTAATCCACACGGCTCTCCTAAGACAAGACTACACGACATGTTTACTATAGACACAGTGTGCACTAGACAAGCTTCACCTGGCCTAGGTAGTTAATGACACGGCCTAACACACGGATCACACTACACAGTGTGTTCTAGGCAGACATGGCATGTAAGTGAAAGGATAACACTGACTTGTGTTGTTAGTAACATGGTCGGGTACCTGGTTCAGACTACACGGCATGTTCAAATCCTGACATGGCGTGTATAGGATAAGGTTTATTCATCCGTGTTGTTAGTTACACAGGCGGACACCGGTTCAACACTACATGGCGTGTTCAACTGGTACATGGGGTGTTCCTACCAGACATTCCCCATCCCGTGTCTTTTCCCACACGACCTTTGAAATAGTTAGAGACTACACGGTGTGTACATAAAGTGCACGACGTGCACTTAAGAAAAACATTTTCTACCCGAATAGAAGAACACATGGCATGTACTTAACATTACACGGCGTGTATTCGGGGTTTTCCAGATAGTAATCCTCAAAAACTACACCATAACCCAGAAAAACACTGAAAAAAACATTGAAAGTCCCCAATTCCAATCCGTGAGGGCCCATACTCCCCGCGAATCAAAATTTGGCATCTTATACATATTATAAACAAGGTAAACCATGCAATGATCCACCAATTTGTGGTCCATGAGGTCCCATAACACCTCAAGAACCAAAATTCCGCATTCATTCAACAAAACCATACACGAACAATACCCTATCAAATAGAAGGTATTTTTACAAAGGAATCTAGCACAACATCATGAATATTCTACACAACACCTATCATAACAACATGCAATTGCTAATGAACCATAAATGGCATGGCAAGAATGCATGGAATGTGATTTCTATCAAGTGCATATATGATTAATGAGATGGAATGCCCTCATCTCATTAGGTTGTAACAAAAATAGAACCTCAAATACATCAACAGTAATAGAACAAAACATGTGAATCACCCAATAGTGAAATCAAATCAACTGTAAAATTGCAAACCAGAAAAATTGCAATAAATGAGGTAGATTGGATTTTCCATGTACATGGGTTAGATACTCCCAAGAACAGCTTATTAACAAGAACCAATTCCTCTATATCCCCTTCTATAGGCTCTAAATAGTAATTACAGAAGAAAATAACCCCTCTAATACAACTTTGTAACGTCCTGGTTCCAAAATCCACCCAGAGGCACCTCGCACCCGGTTGGTCACATGGCCTCAGGCACATTTCCCCAAATGCCAGACGCTGCCAACTAGAAGTGAGGGCCTTTGGTGTGATAATGGGGAAACTATGCCCCCATTTGTATAGTAACGCAGTGGAAGAAATATAGAAGGCAATAGCAGAAGCAGTAATAATCCATACAAGAGTAAATAGTAGAAGACAGTAATAAAAAAAAACTGGAGCACATATATAATGATTTATCGTACATATGTCTAGGAAAGAATCCAAACAAATCATAATGTTGGAATACAACAATACTAAATCAAAGTAGAAGAAAAATCAACTAAACAACTCCTCAACATCACAAGCCATTGCTTGGTCCCATGCTCTCCATCTCCACAACATATCAAGTACCTGAAGTAGAAGGGTGCTTTCCCTTGTCTATACCTACAACAATATAATCTGTTTTGGACGAAAATCATGGCCCAAACAGGGTGTGAGACTGAATCCCAGTATCTAACCACCCAAATATTTGTGCCTAAAAGTCAGTGAATATATGGCTGGTAAAATTACAGAAAGTAGTAAACAGGAAAGTACTCAGTAGTTAAAAATCCACAGTTTCAATATCAAGCAATATCTAAACAAGCAGATAAACACAATAGGTAACCCTCTGGGAAGTAATCACAGCCTATCCCCTATAGTTCAGTTATATAAATATATAAAGACTCTCTGAGGAAGCATGCACAGTCAATTCCCATTATAATCAAAATTAGTTCAAGACTCTTTGAAGAATCTCACACAGTCAATTTCTCTTATAGTCTAAGGTTGGTCACGGACTCTCTGAGGAAGCTCACACAGTCAATTACCCTAATATCACAAAGGTCATTGACTCTATAAGGAAGCTCACTTGGTCAATTCCCCTTATAGCCTCAAGTGGTTCAAATAATTCAAAGAATCTCTGAGGAATCTCACTTGGTCAATTCCCTGTATAGTCTAATGTTCTCAAATACTCTCTGAGGAAGCTCACTCAGTCAATTCCCCTTATATCCTACTACACAAGGTTGTCGCGCCCCTGTGTAGGTCAATGAGAATAGAAATGTAATATGGCCAAATTAAACCTACAAAAATACATGGCTAACCAGTCTATAGAATATCAAGCATGTTAGAATACAAACACTCCACCCTATAGCACTAGGCATTGAAAATAGGCAAGACGGAAAAACGGCTAAGAAGACCAATGGTCGTAAACAGAACATGCAGGGGAAACACATCCAAATCATAAAAATCGACCATATTCATATCTAATTAACCTCTACACAAGCATATAGCATGGCAGGAAATCAACAGGGGTAGAACGGTAAACATACAACACTCTGTTTGAGGGTATTGGTGAAAATTGCACATAATACTCAAAGAATTTCTACGGAAAGTCACAAACCACCTACCTCAGGGTTGGGAGATCAAGATACTTGAACCTCAAGGATTTAATTACCTTAGAACACCGTAGGTCTATGAAAATGCTCAAAACGTTCAACTGAAGATAACTTGGAAAAGAAGAGGAATCATGAAACGAGGATCAAGCAGAAGCGAGATCATACTAAGGTGATCCCAACACAATTGATGGTGGTCTAATCAGAGATCAAATGGAGGCTCGGGGGATCAGAGAAGAATTGCGGGTGTACGGTTTCTCTCGGATGAAGAAAACCTTGAAGAAGATGGTTCTGGCTATTAGGCACGACCCCAGTGTGTTTAATGAAAAAACAGAAAGTACACGGTGTGTACTCGCCATTTCCATACTCTGATTTAGGCGGCCTCTAAGTCACCCCACACGGCCATGTGCATGGCCGCTACACATCCAGCACCTAGCTACCAGTGGTAACCAAGTACATGGCGTGTACTCATAAAGTACATGACTTGTACTTCGAAAATTTCCATACTTTCCTCTTTTTCTCAAAAACGACCAGAATAGGAAATCATACCTGAAAAGAAGGTCCGGTTTATTACATAATTATTATATAAAATGAATTTTATGTAATACCATGACCCCATAAGGATATAATAAAATATTTGGATCTATTTTTAATTTTTATTTTGATATTTTTTAAAATCCATGAAATAAATAGTGTAAAAATTGACACTATTGTTTTTTTGTCAAAATAAGGTTTTCATAAATTATTTAAAAATCATAAAACATTTTATAAAAAATATAATAATTATGATAAGGTATAATGTGTTCTAAATTATTAATTTATGGTCTAATTTACTTCAAATAAGTAAATATTTCACCCTTTTAGTATAGAAATATTTGTTACCATAGTTAAAAATTAGATAGAATAACTAAGTGTTAATTAAAATGATAATGCTTTAATTGACATAAACACTTGTATAAAATTTATTGGTTTATGTGGTTACAACCCTATCTCATCCAAACTTCTAAATTGATAAATTTTTGTGGTTTTTATGTGGGGGTTTATTTTATTATAAATTAATATTTTTGAGGTTTCCAAAAGGGACCTCACCTCAATTATAAAAGGGCACTTGCTCTCTCAACTCTTCACTTCATTTTGAGCCTTAAATCTTGTCCTTACCATTCTGATTTTCCTTCTAAACTTCCCTAGAAAAACTTTATAGTTCCTAGTCTTCTTCAAATACCAACTCCAGTACTTTAAGAAGAGATTTAGATGAGGCACGTAAAAGAAGAGGTAATATCATTTATCGATTCTTTTAAACTTATTTCTTCTTCCAATTCCTCCTCGTGAGTTGTTTCATTATAAAGTAATAACTCTAGTAGTAATTATATACTGATAGGTTATTGTTATTATGAAACAACCATATTACACCTTCAACCTATCCTATGAAAAATGAAATCACGGTGCATGTGTACGTACGACTTATCATCTCCACGCCGTGGTGTAATCTGTTCTTCCCCACCACCTTACATGGATGGGTATATTGATGAAATTAATTTTTATATATATGAATAATATAAAATAATATTTGTTCTAAGATAATATACACTATCCACTTTAATACCATTCAACAATTATTGGAATGATATTGTCGCTCGTGTGTACGTACGGCTTACCATCTCTACGGTGTGATGTGATTCATTCTACAAAATCTTCATTAATGCCTAATTATATTAATGAATTGAATGAATAAATATGATATATTTTATTATAATACCATGATATAAATGATATAATTATAAACTAAAAATATTTATAAGAACCTATCTGAGAAAACATCCATAAGAACATAAATCAGTTAATTCTCGAATAACGAGTAACAATGAAATGTTACAAAAAAACGATTGAAAATATAATCATAAATGTTATCATACAAATTATTTTGATTTTGTAATAAATTATTAATTTTATTTAAACCATTATACAGGAGTTTCAGATATGTACGAATCATATCAGGCCTAAGTTAAGGCATAATTTTGCAATATCATTATTATCCGACATTGTTTATACATAATTATTTTGTGGGGTATAATTATCATCCCCATCCATTTTTCCTATAATATGAAATATTATTTTTATTATTATAAAAAAATTTAAATTCAATATTACACATTGGTAAATTATTTAAATGGTATGAAAGGAATCTTTTGGCGTTATTTGATACGAGTTGCTTTTTGACATTTCCAAAAAAAGTACGAGAAGAATGTTTTTTAACTTATATTGCATGATAGATTTTTACAACTTTATAATGCCTTATTTCCCTAAATATTCCTCTACAAGATTTCAAATTTATTTTAAACTAAATTATTTTCTTTTAAAATTTCATGACATTTTTAGAAAAGAAAACATTTTTGAAGAAGAAGGGATATTTTCCTCTAGAATTTTGTTCAAGTGTTTTATCAAAATTATTTCACATAAAATATGGTACTATTTTAATAGGGTTGTTTTTATATCACTATTATTACTATGATTTAATTTTTTATATGATGTAATGGTATTTTATATGTATTATGTTATGATATAATGATGTTTAAGAAACCCATTTTATTTTTTCAGTTATGTTATGATGAATGCTTTATTTTTTTGTGGCACATGTCATAATGATTTCATTATGAGATGGGTGGGACCTATATATCCCTCCAATTAATTGGGAAAACATTTATATCTCATTGAATATACCTGACTAGAATAAAATGTAAATCATTTTTAGTAATACAGGGCTAGAACGAGGAGTGAACTCGGTTTAGTAATGGACTTTCTGAGCTATTAAGATCTTGTAAATGGGACTTGAATAATATGAAATGATTTTCTATGATTATGTGTGTATGAAAAAAAATCATTTCTCATGTTATGACTATTTCGATTACATTTCACTTTTATGATTTATCCCATGAAATGATATTATCTTTTATATGCATGATAATATTTTAAAATCTTATGTTCTTAGGATTAAAATATGATTGATATTTCTCTTATTTACCCTTACTGAGAATTTTTTCTCAACCTTTCATATGTTTCTTTTCCCCAGGTCTTGAATAAGGTTATTAAGTCAGGTATATCAAAAATGAGTCTATTCTTGAAATAATAAGTGGTAGAAAATGTAGATGTTTTATGAACCATTTGTTTATGTTTCCCAATTTCTAAATACACTAAACCTTTATGGTCCTGGAGTGGTTTTTGTTATGTTTTGTAATAAATATTCTTCAATGTTGAAGTGGAATCTATATGTAAATTATGGACGGTTATAATTATTGTAAATATACTTATTACACCATGTCATGATTGTTATATAACATTTATATGAGGATTAATAAAAAATAAACATGAAAAATATTGGAATGAACATATACCCCTTCTTCAAGTACCCTCCTTTGAAAAAAACCTTAAAGATTGTTGGATTGGTCTTCTGGTAACACCATAAACTAAAGGTTATGGATAAGGATATTGGGAGTGTATTTGGTTATATATTTGTTGAGATAAATGTCTCAAGTTCTATGGAAACGAAACGAAAGGAGGTTCACTTTTATATGTGAGGGAAGTGGCACATTTGTTAATACATAATCAATTATAATATAATAAAGTAATATTCAAGTGAAAGTGTAACACCCAAAGTTTTTCTAAAAATAAATAGAAATTCATGGAACTTTGTTTTAAGTAGATATTTATAACTAGACTTTTAAAAATAATTTTTTCCACTTCTATGTTTTGAATTTCAAGAAACTGTCATCTACAATTGTGTTCAGTATATTATTTGGAGTCTATTAGAACCAACTTTTTTTTTGTGACTAGTAACATACCCTAATGAATTTTAATATGAACCTAATAAATATGAAAATTTATTATTATTTTATTTTATTAAGGATTTAAGACAATATCATCTAGGTTAATTTTTCATTGTGATATAGAAGTAGTTACAGAATTAGAATTGTTAATTTTTGAATTAAGTATGATTTTATTTAAAAAATAAATTAATTATATTTAAAAAATTATTTTCAAAAAATGGACTTCATTTTTTAAATCTACACATTGATAAATGGTTAGGGTGATTTTTGGGAATTTTTCTAAAACAGTTGATTTTTCGGTGAATAGTAAAAAAAATATAGTTTTTAGTTTCGGTGTGTTAATGACATCATTAATGATATAATAATGATATCATAAATCTGGTAGACTTTTGTATAGTAAAATAATATGTGAGGTGTCCCAAGTGGCTTATACCATTGGAAAATACCATGGGAAAGCTCATGGTTTTGTAAATACCACTCATGAGGTGTCCCTTGAAAATTATTAAAATAATCCCTCACTTTTCCAATAAATAACAACTCTTCCCTTCATTGAATTCAATCCCAATTCTCCATCAACGAATATCTGGCCTCCTTAAATTCATAGTAGTCCTCCCAAGTTTTCCTCAAGCCCCCAAGGTCCCAACCATTAAGTTCTAATGGTTACTCTACAAGGTAAGAAAATTCCCAATTTCATTCTTTTTCCTTTCATGTTCTCTTTTATGTGGTATAATTTCCAAGTTTCCATACCATGTTCTTATTTACTTCTTATTATTCATCTTCTATATATTATGATTCATTTATGGATGGGTTTCCATTTTCCCCTCTCTTCCTAATATTTTCTAAAACCATGTTGTATATCCATTAGGCTGCCGAATATTTGTAAGCGATTTCACAATTATTCTTTTATTTTGACTTCTTTCTGTATTCTTTATACATATATCCTTTCCCAAGAGGCATGAAATCTACAGAAATAATGTATATTCTATATTTTATCTTGTTTATGGAAAATTACTCATCATTATTCTTCTCCTCTCCCACTTATTTAAAGAATAAAAACATTGTCCATTTGTGTCGAATTATCGACATCGTGGACGATGTGATTTCAATGTCAATTAATTCTTTCAAGTCTGGCCATGAAACCATTTATATGGTTGAACCAGGTTATAATATATTTTTTATGACTCACCCATGGTTCTGAAATTCTTTTGTACTATTCATTCCAATTTATAAGACAAAACGGGGTTGTTATTATCAAATAACCACTAAAATGATATAAACAAACATCATTAATGTTCTAACTTATGAATAATCCTCATGTAATAATTAAAAATGATGAATGGAATAGTTTATGTTACTATATATATTTAAATACTACTCCATTACAATTCTAGAGTTTCACTTCCAGTCGACAAGAATGTCCATCATGAACAAATCATGGAAATCATGTTAAGAACTCACCCAAAAACAATGCAAAGGGAAAAATACTAACAATTAAGGGTTAAATGATGTTTTGAAATGATCATATAAGATGTTATAAATGTGAACATGTTTCTTTAAAATATTAATAACACTCTTTTAACTATTATACAGAAGGTTTAAACAAGTTTTAAGTAATAAAACTCCGAGGTAAGGGAATTCGTAACCCGATTTCCATTCATTGGGTTAACCTTCTACTTCATTATTTATGTTATATTTAAATTGTTTTTGTGATGGGTTATGTTTATATTATGTTTCATTATGTTTATTTACAGTATATATACATACTCTATCCAATCAATTACGTCTCTCTTCAATTTAATGATATTTATAAGGGGATTTTCTTTAAAAATCCTCTTTTTAAATTCGGTTTTAGGAATATCCAAATAAATGTTTTTATGGAAATATTCATGTTGTATGATTATGTTTTGGTTATTGGGAATTATTTATGATATAGGTTGGGACCTATATTTTCCTCCAATGCATTGGGTATGAGTAAGTTGTAGGTCATTCGTATGGTTACTCCAAGTGTAACTCCGATGGTTACACAAAGTAAGGTAGCCGTGAGGGTTACAAATTATAAGGTTTCCAAGAATGGTTACAAGATTATGTAAGTAATGACCCAAGATACCTTTATTATTATATTTATGTTCTCATGTTTTGTATGGAAATTGTGTGAATATCATGTTACACAAAGTAAGTATATATGGGTGACAAGAATGTCTTTTGAAAATGCTTTCATACGTTATGAGTATTCATAGACTAATGTGATATTTCCATCTTTTCCATCCCATACTGAGCTTTTGTGCTCATCCCAAGTTTTTAAATGATTTTTCACTTGTTAATTGATATTTAATACAAGTAAGTAAGACATGTTAAATGTTGAATAATTGTCAAGGAGTTTTGTTTTATGTTTTAATGTTTTATATTTTGAAAAAAATGGAAACCAGTTTTATGGTGTCCACTCTGTAATAATGTGTAATTTCATGAATGTATTGTCCTAATTATCTAAAGCTATAAAATTTAAAATATCTTCAAAGTTAAAGGAAGTGTTTTCTTGACTAAATTCAAGATTATATATGTAATAATGCCGGGTTCTTATAGTTGGTATCAGAGGATGGTTTAGATAACTTTAGGGGTTAGGGTGACGTTAATAGAATAACATATATGATTTTCAGTCTATGTAAAATTTGAAATGTTATAGAATTTAAAGATTACCATGTTTCTTTATCTAAGACATGTTTATTCAGAATGGTTGTCTGCAGAAGGAACAGGTATGCTGAAGAGGAGAGGCACCGACAGAATGACATCCTTCTGAAGCTACAGCCCGGAATGGTAGGGATTGGAACTGAGTAGTTTGTGACAGTAATGGATCAGCTAACACATGAAATAAATGGTGGTAGAATCCATGCAAGAGAACTAATAGAGGTACTACAATGGAGCATGATAGTAGTGGAACATTTTATGATACAACATCCTCCTACATTCAATGGATCTTCTGACCAAGTAGTAGCTGAAGGATGGATCAAAGCCCTTGAAAATATATTCGATGTTATGGGATGTTCAGAAAATAAAAAGGTAAGTCTTTCCATTTATTGTTTCAAAGGGGAAGATGATCAGTGGTGATTAATGTTAAGGACTATCATGGGTAGAAAGGATTTTTATGCATTAGAGTGGGATAAATTTAAAAGTAATTTCATTGAAAAATATTTCCCTAAGGTGGTGCGACATAGAATGGAGAAGAAATTCCTTGAATTAAAATAAAAGGAGGAAGATTCAGTGGCTTTGTATGAAGCTAACTTCACCCGACTGATGATGTATGCACCAAATATTATTCTGGATCTTGATAGAAAAATCAACCTCTTTTACACAGGACTGAATCCAAGGTATCGAAGGGCGTTGGCCTCCCGTGAATTAAAAAGTTATGAGAAACTTTTCTGATGTGCTGAGAGGGTAGAGATAGAGTTTACTAATGATCATGTGCATTTTGGAAACAAAGAGGAGAAGAGGTCCAGTTGGCAAGCAATGGGTAAGAATCAACCAAAGAAATCTGATGGTAAGAAAATCCAATTTTCAGTTTGTAAAAAGTGTGGAAAGAAATACCCTGGGGAATGTCTCATCAAAACTGGGAAGTGTTTTAAATGTGGTCAGTTTGGACATATGGCCTCAGATTGCAATGAAAATTATCTTAAGAATTATCTAGATAAGCAAACTGTAAAGTGTTTTAAATGTGGTGAAATGGGTCATTATGCAAATGTCTTCCCAAAGAGAGATCTGAATGATGCAAAGAAGCTAGACTACAAGCAGAAAGGTCTAGTGAGATCCTTTACGACTACATCAGTAGATGTTGGGCCATCTGATGAAGTTGTATCAGGTACTTTGTATGTTCACTCAGATTTTTCTAAAGTTTTGTTTGATATGGGGTCTACACATTCCTTCATCTCTGAGAAATTTTCCGGTAAATTGGAAATATCACCTCAACAAATGAGACCCAAACATGTTGTTAAAACACCAGGGGGAAATGTTTTAGAAAACATGAATTATAATAATTTTTTATTGTGGTCTGTGGAAAGACATTACCTACAAACCTTATTGTTTTACTCTTAGTCAAGTTTGATGTTATTCTGGGGATGGACTAGCTTTCTGATTATCATGCTAAGATTGATTGTGGAGCTAAAGAAGTTGTTTTTTCAAAAATAGTTATAGTTTGTATACAAGAATGAACCCATACAATTGATAACATATCAGGAAGCTGAAAAAATATTTTAAGATTTAAATGAAGGTTATCTTTCTCATATTGTTGAAAACAAGGGAACTATTCAAATTAATGATGTACTAGTGGTAAATGAATACCTTAATGTTTTTCCTGATGATTTACTCGATCTCATACCTAATCGAGAAGTTTAATTCACAATTAACTTAGTTCTTGATGCTAAGACAATTTCAAAACCCCCATATCGTATGGCTCCAATAGAACTTCTTGAATTGAAAAATTAGTTTCAGGATTTTCTTTACAAAGGCTTCATTCGTCCTAGAACTTCGCCATGGGGAGCCCCTATTTTATTTGTTAAAAAGAAAGATGGTTCCATGAGACTTTTCATTGATTATAGAGCTTTGAATAACATCACTGTTAAAATCAAGTATCAGTTGCCTCATATTGATGACTTTTTTTATCAGATCCAGGGAACTCAGTACTTTTCCAAGATTGACTTGACATCCAGATACCATCAGTTGAAGGTAAAGGAAGATGACATCCCAAAAACAGCCTTTCGTACTAGATATGGGCATTATGAATTTGTTGTTATGACATTTGGATTAACTAATTCACTTTCTGTATTCATGAATTTTATGAATAGAGTATTTCATGAGTTCTTGGATAAGTTTGTGGTTTTATTTATTGATGACATTCTGGTATTTTCTAAAAATTAATAGGAGCATGAAAACATCTAAGGGTTTTTTTACAAACATTAAAAGAAAAGAAACTATATGGAAAATTCAGAAAGTGTGATTTTTGGTTGCAATAGATTTATTTTCTTGGGAACATTGTAAATAAGGATGGAATAACAGTTGATCCTACCAAAACAAATGTAGTTGATGAATGGCCAAGACCCAAAAATGTTACGAAGATTCATAGTTTCCTGGTCTTAGAAAGTTATTACCAACATTTTTTTAAGAACTTTTCATGGTTATCTAGACCAATAACTATGTTAACAGAGAAAGGAGTTATATTTGTTTGGAAAAAGGAATGTGATGTTTGTTTTTAGGATATGAAGAAGATATTGGTGAATGCTCCAGTTTTGGAATTACCTTCCCGAAATGGTGAGTTTGTCATCTACAGTGATGCTTCTTTCAAGGGACATGGTTGTGTTTTGATGTAGAATGATCAGGTAATTGCCTATGCTTTGAGAAAACTTAAACCTCATGACCTAAATTATCCCACACATTATTTGGAATTGGCAGCTGTGGTTTTCACTTTGAAAATTTGGAGGAATCATCTATACGGAACCAAATGCCAAATACATACTGACCATAAAAGTCTAAAGTATATATTCACTCAGAAGGAATTAAACATGAGGCAGAGAAGATGGCTGGAACTGATAGTGTATTATTAATGCACGGTCAATTACCATCCTGGGAAAGAAAACAAAGTGGAAGATGCCTTAAGTCAGAAACAACATGCATCATTAATCATGCTATGTTTGGAACATTATCCCTTTATTAATGATTTGATTAATTTTGGCTTAGAAGTTGTTGGTGTAGGGAATACCTCTGTTTTGTTTCATGTTTTAGTACAGTCTTTGTTGTCAGACAGAATTAAGCAAGTGTAGAAGCAAGATCATGAGCTACAGAAAAAGGTATAATTGGTTAAAATGGGTAACTTTCCAGAATTTAATCTTGATAAATATTATGTTTTAAGATTTGGAAAAAGGTTGTGTGTGTCTTTTGATTCCCATTTGAAGAAATAATTGTTGTGTAAAGCACATATTTCTCCATTTTCTGTTCATCCTGGCAGTACTAAGATGTACAGAGACCTTCGGGATTATTATTGGTGGGATGGAATGAATATAGCTATTGTTGATTTTACAATTAGATGTTTGACATGTCAATAGGTTAAAGAAGAGCGACAATTAACAAAGGGGATGTTTCAACCTTTTCCAGTGCCAGGGTGGAAATTAGAGAATGTATCCATGGACTTCGGGGTGGGACTACGAAAGTCTTCTCGAGGTAACAATTTGATTTAGCTTATTGTTGATCGGCTGAAAAAATCTTTACATTTTCTTTCTATTCGAGATACAATGTATTTGGATCATCTTTCTCGATTTTACCTCAAGGAGATTGTCAGGTTACATGGAGTCTCTCATTCCATAGTGTCTGACCGAGAACTCAGGTTCACTTATAACATTTGGAAGGGACTTCAGAAGTCGTTGGGCACATAGTTAAATTTCAGTACAACTTTTCATCCTCAATAAGATGGGTAGTCAGAATGAATGATTCAAACTTTGGAGGATATGATTCGACCTTGTTCAATGGACTATCAGGGAAGTTGGGATCAACATCTTTATTTATTTGAGTTTTCTTATAATAACATTTTTTATTCCAGTATTCTGATGGCACCTTTTGAGGCCTTGTATGGGAAGCGGTGTCGAACTCCAGAGTTTTGGGATGAAGTTGGTGAAAGAAAGTTGATGGGGCCTGAATTAGTAGAAGAAGTGGCTGAAAAAGTGAGGATGATCTAGCAGCACATGAGGACAGCTCAGAGTAGGCAGAAAAGTTATGCTGATAATAGAAGGAAAGAATTCTCTTTCGAGGTAGGTGACTATGTTTTCCTTAAAGTCTCTCTTTGTAAAATTGTGATGTGTTTCGGTAAGAAAGGAAAAATAATTCCACGGTTCATCAGTCCTTTTGAAATCTTGGAGAAAGTTGGAACAGTTTCATACTGCGTAGCTTTGCCCTTGAGTTTGTTTTTGGTACACAATGTTTTTCATGTTTCAATATTGATAAAGTATGTGCCAGATTGATCACATGTCTTGAGCCCAGAAGCAGTTCATCTGGAAGAAAACCTTTCTTATGATGAGAAACTGGTTCAGATTCTTGATCAAAGAGAACAGGTATTGCAGAATAAGTTAATCCACCAAGTAAAGGTTTTGTGGAAAAACCACATGGTTGAAGAAGCAACATGAGAGTCTTAAAATTCTATGAGAGAAAAATACCCTCAGTTGTTTATTAAGTAAATAAAATTGTGAGGACGCAATTTCAAGAAGGTGGGTATAATGTGAAACCCCAAGTTTTTCTAAAAATAAATATAAATGCATGGAACTTTGTTTTATGTAGATATTTATAACTATCCTTTTAAACATAATTTTTTCCACTTCTATGTTTTGAATTTCAAGAAACTGTCATCTACAATTGTGTTCAGTATATTATTTAGAGTCTATTAGAACCAGCTAGTTAATTTGGTGAATAGTAACATACCCTTATGAATATTAATATTAATAGTAATATGACCCTAATTAAAAGTAAATTTTATTATTTTTTTTATTAAGGCATTAAGATAATATCATCTAGGATAATTATTCATTGTGATATAGAAGTAGTTACAGAATTAGAATTGTTAATTTTTGAATTAAGTATGATTTTGTTGAAAAATTAAATTAATAATATTTAGAAAATTATTTTCAAAAAATTAGACTTCATTTTTGAAATCTACACGTTGATAAATGGTTAGGTTGAATTTTGGGAATTTTTCTGAAATAGTTGATTTTTCAGTGAATAGTAAAAAATACAGTTTTTAGTTTCAGTGTGTTAATGACATTATTAATGATATCATAATGATATCATAAATCTGGTAGACATGTGTATTGTTAAAAAATATGTGAAGTGTCCCAAGTGGCTTAAACCATTGGAAAATACCATGGGAAAGCCCATGGTTTTGTAAATACCACTCATGTGGTGTCCCTTGAAAATTATTAAAATAATCCCTCAATTTTCCTATAAATAACAACTCTTCCATTAATTGAATTCATTCCCAATTCTCCTTCAACGAATCTCTGGCCTCCTTACCTTCATAGTAGTCTTCCCAAGGTTTCCTCAAGCCCCCAAGGTCCCATCCTTCATGTTCTAAGGTTTACTCTACAAGGTAAGAAAATTCTCAATTTATTTCTTTTTTCCTTTCAAGTTCTCTTTTATGTGGTATAATATACAAGTTTTCATACCATGTTCTTATTTCATTATTATTCTTGATCTTATCTATATTATGATTCATTTCTGTATGGGTGACCCATGTCTCCTCTCTTTCTAATATTTTCTAAAACCATGTTGTGTAGCCGATAGGCTGCCGAATTTTTTGTAAGCGATTTCACAATTATTATTTTATTTTGAGTTCTTTCCTTATTCTTCATTCATATATCCTTACCCAAGAGGCATGAACTCTCCAGAAATCATGTATATTCTATATTTTATCTTGTTTATGGAAAATTACTCATCATTATTCTTCTCCTCGCCCACTTATTTAAAGAATAAAAACATTGTCTGTTTGTGTCGAATTATCGACATCGTGGACGATGTGATTTCAATGTCAATTAATTCTTTCAAGTCTGGTAATGAAACCATTTATATGGTTGAAACAGGTTATAATATATTTTTGATGACTCACCCATGGTTCTGGAATTCTTTTGTACTAATCGTTCTAATTTATAAGACAAAACAGGGTTGTTATTATCAAATAACCACTAAAATGATATAAACAAACATCATTAATGTTATAACTTATGAATCATAATCATGTAAGAATTAAAAATGATTAATGGAATAGTTTATGTTGCTATATATATGTAAATACTACTCCATTCCAATTCTGGAGTTTCACTTCCAATCGACAAGAATGTCCATCATGAACAAATCATGGAAATCATGTTAAGAACTCACCCAAAAACAATGCAAAAGGAAAAATACTAACAATTAAGGGTTAAATGATGTTATGAAATGATAAGATGTTATAAATGTAAAAAAATTTCTTTAAAATATTAATAATACTCTTTTAACAATTATACAATAGGTTTAAACAAGTTTTAAGTACGAAACCCCCGAGGTAAGGGAATTCCTTACCTGATTTCCATTCTTTGGGTTAACCTTCTACTTCATTATTTATGTTATATTTAAATTGTTTATGTGATGGGTTCTGTTTATATTATGTTTCATTATGTTTATTTACAGTATATATACATACTCCATCCAATCAATTATGTCTCTCTTCAATTGAATGATATTTATAAGGGGATTTTCTTTAAAAATCCTCTTTTTAAATTCGGTTTTAGGAATATCAAAATAAATGTTTTTATGGAATTATTCATGTTGTATGATTATGTTTTGGTTCTTGGGAATTATTTATGATATAGGGTGGGACCTATATTTCCCTCCAATTCATTGGGTATGAGTAGGTTGTAGGTCGTTTGTATGGTTACTCCAAGTGTAACTCCGATGGTTACACAAAGTAAGGTAGCCGTGAGGGTTAAAAATTATAAGGTTTTCAAGAATGGTTACAAGATTATGTAAGTAATGACCCAAGATACCTTTATGATTATATTTATGTTCTAATGTTTTGTGTGGTTCTTGTGTGAATATCATGTTACAAAATGTAATTATATTTGGGTGACAAGAATGTCTTTTAAAAATGCTTTCATACGTTATAAGTATTCATGGACTAATGTAATATTTCTATCTTTTCCATCCCATACTGAGATTTTGTGCTCATCCCAAGTTTTTAAATGATTTTTCACATGTTAATTGATATGTAATACAAGGAAGGAAGACATTTTAAATGTTGAATAATTGTCAAGGGGTCATGTTTTATGTTTTAATGTTTTATATTTAGAAAAAAATGGAAACCACTTTTATGGTGTCCACTCTGTAATAATGTGTAATGTCATGAATGTATTGTCCTAATTCTATAAATCACTAAACTCAAAAAGATCTTCAATGTAAAAGGAAGTGTTTTCTTAAACAAATTCAAGATTATGTATGTAATAAGACCGGGTCCTTATAGTTGGTATCAGAGGATGGTTTAGATAACTTTCGAGGTTAGGGTGACGTTAATAGAATAACATAAATGATTTTCACTCTATGTAAAATGTGAATAGTTATAGCATTTAAAGATTACCTTGTTGCTTTATCTCAGACATGTTTGTTCAAAATGGTTGTATGTAGAAGGAACAAGGATGCTGAAGAGGATAGGCACCGACAGAATGACATCCTTCCGGAACTACAGCCCGAAATTGTAGGGATTGGAACTGAGTATTTTGGGACAGTAATGGCTCAGCTAATGCGGGCAATATATGGTGGTGGCATCCATGCAAGAGAAAAATTAGAGGTACCACAACGGAAGATGACAGTAGTGAAACATTTTATGAGACAACATCCTCCTGCATTCAATGGATCTCCTGACCCAGTAGCAGCTGAAGGATGGATCAAATCCCTTGAAAAGATATTTGATGTTATGGGATGTTCATATAATAAAAATTTAAGTCTTTCCATTTATCATTTTTAAGGGGAAGCTGATCAGTGGTGGTCAATGGTAAGAAATATCAGGGGTAGAGAGTATTTTGATTCCTTAGAGTGGGATGAATTTAAAAGTCTTTTCCTTGAAAAATATATTCCTAAGGTGGTGCGACATAGAATGGAGAAGAAATTCCTTGAATTGAAACAGAAGGAGGAAGATTCAGTGGCTGTGTATGAAGCTAACTTCACCCGAATGGCGAGGTATGCACCAAATCTTATTCTAGATCTTGATAGCAAAATCAACCGCTTTTACTCAGGACTGAATCCAAGGTATCGAAGGGATTTGGCCTCCCGTGAATTCAAAAGTTATGAGAAACTTGTCTGATGTACTGAGAGGGTAGAGATGGAGTTTGTTGATGATCATGTGCATTTTGGAAACAAAGAGAAGAAGAGGTCCAGTTGGAAATCAATGGGTAAGAATCAACCAAAGAAATCTGGTGGTAAGAAAATCCAATTTCCAGTTTTTTAAAAGTGTAGAAAGAAACACACTGGGGAATGTCTTAGAAAAACTGGGAAGTGTTTTAAATGTGTTATGTTTGGACATATGGCCCGATATTTCAATGAAAATTACCTTAAGAATAATCCTGATAAGCAAACTATAAAGTATTTTAAATGTGGTGAAATGGGTCATTAGGAAAATGTCTTCCCAAAGAGAGATCTGAATGATGCAAAGAATCAAAACTACAAGTAAAAAAGGTGTAGTGAGATCCTTTGTGACAACATCAGCAGATGTTGGGCCATCCAATGAAGTTGTATCGGGCACTTTGTTCGTCAACAAATGGGACCCAAACTTGGAAATATCACCTCAACAAATGAGACCCGAACTTGTTATTAAAACACCAGGGGGAAATGTTATAGCAAAGAAGAATTATAAGAATCTTTCTATTGTGGTCTATGGAAAGACTATACCTACAAACCTTGTTGTTTTACCCTTAATCGAGTTTGATGTTATTCTGGGGAAGGACTGGCTATCTAATTATCATACTAAGATATAATGTAGAGCTAAATAAGTTGTTTTTCAAAAAGAGTTTCAATTTTTATACAAGAATGAACCCATACAACTGATAACATATCAGGAAGCTGAAAAACTATTGAAATATGGAAATGAAAGTTATCTTTCTCATATTGTTGAAAACAAGGGAACTATTCAAATTAATGGTGTAACACTGGTAAATATATACATTGATGTTTTTCCTGATGAGTTTCTCGGTGTCATACTTGATTGAGAAGTTGAATTCACAATTAACATAGTTCCTGATGCTAAGAAAATTTCAAAACCCCCATATCGTATGGCTCCAATATAACTTCTTGAATTGAAAAATCAGTTGCAGGATTTGCTTGAAAAGGGCTTCATTCGTACTAGCACTTCACCATGGGGAGCCCCTGTCTTGTTTGTTAAAAAGAAAGATGGTTCCATGAGACTTTGCATTGATTATAGTGCTTTTAATAACATCACTGTTAAAACCAAGTATCCTTTGCCTCATATTTATGACTTGTTTGATCAGATCCAGAGAGCTCAGTACTTTTCCAAGATTGAATTGAGATATGGATACCATCAGCTAATGGTGAAGAAATATGACATCCCGAAAACATACTTCCGTACTAGATATGGGCATTATGAATTTGTTGTTATGAAATTTGAATTAACTAATTCACCGATTGTATTCATGAATCATATGAATAGAATATTTCATGAGTTCTTGGATAAGTTTGTGGTTTTATTTATTGATGAAATTCTGGAATTTTCTAAAAATTAATAGGATCATGAAAAACATCTAATGGTTGTTTTACAAACATTAAAATAAAAGAAACTGTATAGAAAATTCAGCAAGTGTGATTTTTTGTTACAACAGATTTCTTTTCTTGGGGACATTGTAAATAGGGATGGAATAACATTTGATCCTTCCAAAACAAAAGTAGTTGATGAATGGACAAGACCAACAAATGTTACAAAGATTCATAGTTTTCTGGGCTTAGCAAGTTACTACCGACGGTTTGTTAAGAACATTGCGTGGTTTACTAGCCCGATAACTAAGTTAACACAGAAAGGATTTAAATTTGTTTGGACAGAGGAATGTGATGTTTATTTTCAGGAACTGAAGAAGATATTGGTGAATGCTCCAGTTTTTGAATTACATTCCCAAAATGGTGAGTTTATCATCTACAGTGATGCTTCTTTGAAGGGACTTGGTTGTGTTTTGATGCAGAATGATCAGGTAATTGTCTATGCTTCGAGACCTCTTAAAGCTCATGAGAAAAATTATCCCATACATGATTTGGAGTTGGCATCTGTGGTTTTCCCTTTGAAAATTTGGAGGCATCATCTATACCGAACCAAATGACAAATATAAATTGACCATAAAAGTCTAAAGTATATATTCACTCAGAAGAAATTAAACATGAGGCAAAGAAGATGGCTGGAACTGGTAAAGATTTATGACTGCATGATCAATTCCCATCCTGGGAAAGAAAACAAAGTGGAAGATGCCTTATGTTGGAAACATCATGCATCATTAATCATGCTGCGTTTGGACAAAGTTCCCTTGATTAATGATTTGATTAATTTTGTCTTAGAAGTTGTTGGTGTAGGGAATACCTCTATTTTATTTCAGGTTTTAGTACAGTCTTTGTTGTCAGACAGAATTAAGCAAGCTTAGAAGTAAGACCATGAGCTATAGAAAAAGGTAGAGTTGGTTAAAATGGGAAAGTTTCCATAATTTAATCTTGATAAAGATTGTGTTTTAAGATTTGGAAAAAGTTTGTGTGTGCCTTGTGATTCCCATTTGAAGAAAGAATTGTTGTGTGAAGCTCATAGTTCTCCATTTTTTGTTCATCCTGGCAGTACTAAGATGTATAGAGACCTTCGGGGGTATTATGGGAGGGATGGAATGAGAAGAGATATTGTTGATTTTACCATGAGATGTCTGACATGTCAATAGGTTAAAGCAGAGTGACAATTACCGAAGGGGATGCTTCAAACTTTGCCAGTGCCAGGGTGGAAATGGGAGAATGTATCCAGGGAATTCGTGGCGGGACTACCAAAGTCTTCTCGAGGTAACAATGTGATTTGTGTTATTGTTGATCGACTAACAAAATCTATTGATTTTCTTTCTATTTCAGATACAGTGTCTTTTGATCAGCTTTCTCAATTGTACCTCAATGAGATTTTCATTTTACATGGAGTCCCTATTTCCATAGTGTCTGACCAAGAACCCAGGTTCACTTCTAACTTTTGGAAGGGTCTTCAAAAGTCATTGGGCACAGAGTTAAATTTCAGTACAGCTTTTCATCCTCAATCAGATGGGAAGTTAGAAGGAACAATTCAAACATTGAAGGATATGCTTCAAGCTTGTTCAATAGACTATCAGGGAAGTTTTGATCAGCATCTTTCTTTAGTTGATTTTTCTTATAATAACAGTTTTCATTACAATATTCAGATGGCACATTTTGGGGCCTTTTATGGGTAGAGGTGTCGGACTCCAGCGTTTTGGAATGAAGTTGGTGAAAGAAAGTTTATGGGTCAAGAATTAGTAGAAGAAGTGGCTGAGAAAGTGAGGATGATCCAGCAACACATGAGGACAGCTCAGAGTAGGTGGAAAAGTTATGCCTATAACAGAAGAAAAGAAATCTCTTTCAAGGTAGGTGGCCATGTTTTCCTTAAAGTCTCTCCTTGGAAAAGTGTGATGTCTTTCGGTAAGAAATGAAAGCTAAGTCCATGGTTCATCAGTCCTTTTGAAATCTTGGAGAAATTTGGAACAGTTTCATACCGTGTAACTTTGCCTCCGAGTTTTTTTCAGGTACACAATGTTTTTCATGTTTTGATGTTGAGAAAGTATGTGCCAAATTCATCACATATCTTGAGACCAAAAGTAGTTCAGCTGGAAGAGAACCTTTCTTATGATGAGAAAATAGTTCATATTCTTGATTGAAGAGAAGAGGTATTTCAGAATAAGGTAATCCACTAGGTAAAGGTTTTTCGGAGAAACCACATGGTTATAGAAGCAACATGGGAGTCATAGAATGCTATGAGAGAAAAATACCCTCAGTTGTTTATTAAGTTAATAAAATAGTGAGAACGCAATTTCAAGAAGGTGGGTATAATGTGACTCCCCAAGTTTTTCTAAAAATAAATATAAATTCATGGAACTTTTTTTTAAGTAGATATTTATAACTAGCCTTTTAAACATAATTTTTTCCACTTCTATGTTATGAATTTCAAGAAACTGACATCTACAGTTGTGTTCAGTATATTATTTGAAGTCTATTAGAACCAACTTGTTTTTTGGGTGAATAGTAACATACCCTTATGAATAGTAATATGACCCTAATGAATAGTAAATTTTATTATTATTTTATTTTATTACGGATTTCAGATAATATCATCTAGGTTAATTTTTCATTGTGATATAGAAGTAGTTACAGAATTAGAATTGTTACTTTATGAATTTAGTATGATTTTATTTAAAAATTAAATTAATAATATTTAGAAAATTATTTTCAAAAAATGGACTTCATTTTATAAATCTACACGTTGATAAATGGTTAGGGTGAATTTTTGGAATTTTTCTGAAACAGTTGATTTATCGGTGAATAGTAAACAATACAGTATTTAGTTTTAGTGTGTTAATGACATAATTAATTATATTATAATGATATCATAAATCTTTTAGACTTTTGTGTAGTTAAATAATATGAGAGGTGTCCCAAGTGGCTTATAACATTGGAAAATACCATGGGAAAGCCCATGGCTTTGTAAATACCACTCATGAGGTGTCCCTTGAAAATTATTAAAATAATCCCTCACTTTTCCTATAAATACCAACTCTTCCCTTCATTGAATTCATTCCAAATTCTCCCTCAACAAATATCTGGCCTCCTTACATTCATAGTAGTCCTCCCAAGGTTTCCTCAAGCCCCTAAGGTCCCAACCTTCAAGTTCTAAGGGTTACTCTACAAGGTAAGAAAATTCCAAATTTCTTTCTTTTTCCTTTCAAGTTCTCGTTTATGTGGTATAATTTCCAAGTTTCCATACCATGTTCTTATTCCCTTCTTATTCTTCATCTTTTCTATATTATGATTCATTTCCAGATGGGTTACCTTTTTCCCCTCTCTTTCTAATATTTTCTAAAACCATGTTGCGTAGCCGTTGGGCTGCCGAATTTTTGTAAGCGATTTCACAATTATTCTTTTATTTTGAGTTCTTTCTGTATTATTTATACATATATCCTTACCCAAGAGGCATGAAATCTCCATAAATCATGTATATTCTATATTTTATCTTGTTTATGGAAAATTAATCATCATTATTCTTCTCCTCTCCCACTTATTTAAAGAATAAAAACATTGTCCGTTTGTGTCGAATTATCGACATCGTGGACGATGTGATTTCAATGTCAATTAATTCTATCAAGTCTAGTCATGAAACCATTTATATGGTTGAACCAGGTTATAATATATTTTTTATGACTCACCCATGGTTCTGGAATTCTTTTGTACTAATCGTTCTAATTTATAAGACAAAACGGGGTTGTTATTATCAAATAACCACTAAAATGATATAAACAAACATCATTAATGTTCTAACTTATGAATCATCCTCATGTAAGAATTAAAAATGGTGAATGTAATATTTTATGTTAATATATATATTTAAATACTACACCATTCCAATTCTGGAGTTTCACTTCCAATCGACAAGAATGTCCATCATGAACAAATCATGGAAATCATGTTAAGAACTCATCCAAAAACAATG
Source organism: Viscum album (assembly GCA_963277665.1). Taxonomy (NCBI): domain Eukaryota; kingdom Viridiplantae; phylum Streptophyta; class Magnoliopsida; order Santalales; family Viscaceae; genus Viscum; species Viscum album. The sequence continues at coordinate 2,132,721,360 of OY728120.1, forward strand.
CAAAGGGAAAAATACTAACAATTAAGGGTTAAATGATGTAATGAAATGATCATATATGATGTTATAAACGTTAACATGTTTCTTCAAAATATTAATAACACTCTTTTAACTATTATACAGGAGGTTGAAACAAGTTTGAAGGAAGAAAACCCCGAGGTAAGGGAATTCTTAACCTGATTTCCATTTTTTGGGTTAACCTTCTACTTCATTATTAATGTTCTATTTAAATTGTTTTTGTGATGGGTTCTCATTATATTATGTTTAATTATGTCTATTTACAGTATATATACATACTCCATCCACTCTATTAAGTCTCTCTTCAATTAGATGATATTTATATGGGGATTTTCTTTAAAAATCCTCTTTTTAAATTCGGATTTACAAATATCCAAATCAATGTTTTTATGGAATTATTCATGTTCTATGATTATGTTTTGGTTCTTTGAAAATATTTATTTTAAATGGTGGGACCTATATTTCCCTCCAATGCATTGGGTATAAGTAAGTTGGAGGTTGGCTGTATGGTTACTCCAAGTGTAACTACGATGGTTACACAAAGTAAGGTAGTCGTGAGGGGTACAAATTATAATGTAGCCAAGAATGGTTACAAGATTATGTAAGTAATGACCCAAGATACCTTTATGGTTATATTTATGTTCTCATTTTTTGTGTGGATCTTGTGTGAATGTCATGTTACACAAAGTAAGTATATATTGGTGAAAAGAATGTCTTTTAAAATGCTTTCATACGTTATGACTATTCATGGACTAATGTGATATTTCCATCTTTTTCATCCCATACTGAGCTTTTGTGCTCATCCCAAGTTTTTAAATGATTTTTCATAGGTTAATGGATGTGTAATACAAGGAAGTAAGACATGTTAAATGTTGAAGAATTGTCAAGGAGTCTTGTTTTATGTTTTAATGTTTTATATTTTGAAAAAATTGTAATCTGTTTTTATGGTGTCCACTCTGTAATAATGTGTATTGTCATGAATGTATTGTCCTAATTCTCTAAATCTCTAAACTTGAAAATATGTTCAATGTAAAAGGAAGTGTTTTCTTGACTAAATTCAAGATTATGTATGTAATAAGGTCGGGTCCTTATAGTTGGTATCATAGGATGGTTTAGATAACTTTAGTGGTTAGGGTGACGTTAATAGAATAACATAAATGATTTTCACTCTATTTTAAATTTGAAATGATAAAGAATTTAAAGATTACCATGTTTCTCTATCTAAGACATGTTTGTTCAAAATGATTTTCTGTAGAAGGAACATGGATGCTGAAGAGGAGAGGCACCGACAGAATGACATCCTTCCGAAACTACATCCCAGAATGGTAGGGATTGGAACTAAGTAGTTTGTGACAGTAATGCCTTAGCTAACACAGGCAATAAATGTTGGTGGTATCCATGCATGAGAACCAATAGAGGTACCACAACGGAACAAGCCAATAGTGGCACATTTTATGAGACAACATCCTCCTGCATTCAATGGATATTCTGACTCAGTATCAGCTGAAGGATGGATCAAAGCCCTTGAAAAGATATCCGATGTTATGGGATGTTGAGACAATAAAAATGTAAGTCTTTCCATTTATCATTTTTTAGGGGAATCTGATCATTGGTGGTCAATGGTAAGGAATATCCGGGGTAGATATGATTTTGATGCCTTAGAGGGGGATTAATTTAAAAGTCTTTTCCTTGAAAAATATTTTCCTATGGTGGTGCGACTTAGAATGGAGAGGTAATTACCTGAATTGAAATAGAAGGAGGAAAATTCAGTGGATCTTTGTGAAGCTAACTTCACCCGACTGGCGAGGTATGCACCAAAGTTTATTCTCGATATTGATAGAAAAATCAACTGCTTTTACTTAGGACTGAATCCAAGGTATCGAAGGGCATTGGCCTCCTGTGAATTAAAATGTTATTAGAAACTTTCACGATGTGATGAGAGGGTAGAGACGGAGTTTGCTGATGATCATGTTCATTTTGGAAACAAAGATAAGAAGAGGTCCACTTGGAAACCAATGGGTAAGAATCAACCAAATAAATATCATGGTAATAAAATCCAATTTCCAGTTTGTGAAAAGTGTGAAAAAAAACATCCTAGGGAATGTCTTAGTAAAACTGGGGAGTGTTTTAAATTTGGTAAGTTCGGACATATGGCCCGGGATTGCAATGAGAATGATCTTAAGAATAATCCTGATAAGAAAACTGTAAAGTGTTTTAAATGTGGTGAAATGGGTAATTATGTAAATGTATACCCAAAGAGAGATCCGAATGATGCAAAGAATCCAGACTACAAGAAGAAAGGTGTAGTGAGATCCTTTGCGACTACATCAGCAGATGTTGGGCTATCCAATGAAGTTGTATCAGGTACCTTGTTTGTTCACACATATTTTGCTAAAGTTTTGTTTGATACGGGGTCTACACATTCCTTCATCTCTAATATATTTTCTGGAAAATTTGAAATATCTCCTCAAAAAATGAGACCCAAACTTTTTGTTAAAACACCAGGGGGAAATGTTATAGTAATGAGGAATTATAAGAATATTTCTATTGTGGTATATGGGAAGAATTTACCTGCAAACCTTGTTGTTTTACACTTAGTCGAGTTTGATGTCATTTTGGGGATGGACTGGCTTTCTGATTATCATGCTAAGATTGACTATAGAGCTAAAGAAGTTGTTTTTCAAAAAGAGTTTCAGTTTGTATACAAGAATGAACCCATACAATTGATAACATATCAGGAAGCTGAAAAAATATTGAAATATGGAAGTTTATGTTATCTTTCTCATATTGTTGAAAACAAGGGAACTATTCAAATTAATGATGTACCATTGGGAAATGAATACCTTGATGTTTTTTCTGATGAGTTACCTAGTGTCATACATGATCGAGAAGTTGAATTCAGAATTAACTTATTTCCTAATGCTAACCCAATTTCCAAACCCCCATATCGTATGGCTACAATAGAACATCTTGAATTGAAAAATCAGTTGCATGATTTTCTTGACAAAAGATTCATTCATCCTAGCACTTCACCATGGGGAGCCCCTATTTTTTTCTTAAAAAGAAAGATGGTTCCATGAGAATTTGCATTGATTATAGAGCTTTGAATAAAATCACTATTAAAAACAAGTATCCTTTGCCTCATATTGATGAATTTCTTGATCAGATCCAGGGAGCTCAGTACTTTTCCAAGATTGACTTGAGATCCGAATACCATCAGCTAAAAGTGATGGAAGATGACATCCCGAAAGCAGCCTTTCGTACTAGATATGGGCATTATGAATTTTTTGTTATGCCATTTGGATTAACTAATGCACCTCCTTATTCACTAATCTTATGAATAGAGTATTTCATGAGTTATTGGATAAGTTTGTGGTTTTATTTATTGATGACATTCTGGTATTTTCTAAAAATTAATAGGAGCATGAAAAAACATCTAAGGGTTGTTTTACAAACATTAAAAGAAAAGAAACTATATGAAAAATTCAGAAAGTGTGATTTTTGGTTGCAATGGATTTCTTTTCTTGGGCACATTGTAAATAAGGATGGAATAATAGTTGATCCTGCCAAAATAAAAGTAGTTGATGAATGGAAAATACCCTCAAATGTTATAGAGATTCATAGTTTTCTGGGCTTAGGAAGTTATTACTGACTGTTTGTTAAGAAATTTCCACAGTTATCTAGCCCGATAACTAAGTTAAAACGGAAAGGAGTAAAATTTGTTTGGATAGAGGAATCTGATGTTTGTTTTCAGGAACTGAAGAAGAGATTGGTGAATGATCCAGTTTTGGCATTACCTTCCCTAAATGGTGAGTTTGTCATCTACAGTGATGCTTCTTTGAAGGGACTTGGTTGTGTTTTGATGTAGAATGATCTGGTAATTGCCTATGCTTCAAGAAAACATAAACCTCATGAGCTAAATTATCCCACACATGATTTGGAATTGGTAGCTATGGTTTTTGCTTTGAAAATTTGGAGGCATCATCTATACGGAACCAAATGCCAAATATATACTGACCATAGAAGCCAAAAGTATATATTCACTTAGAAGGAATTAAACATGAGGCAGAGAAGATGGCTGGAACTCATAAAGGATTATGACTGCACGATCAATTACCATCCTGGGAAAGCAAAAAAAGTGGAAGATGCCTTAAGTCGGAAACATCATGAATCTTTAATCATGATACATTTGGAACATGATCCCTTGATTAATGATTTGATTAATTTTGGCTTAGAAGTTGTTGGTGCAGGGAATACCTCTGTTTTGTTTCAGGTTTTAGTATACTCTTTGTTATCTGACAGAATTAAGAAAGCACAGAAGAAAGACCGTGAGATATAGAAAAAGGTAGAATTGGTTAAAATGGGTATGTTTCCAGAGTTTAATCTGGGTAAAGATTCTGTTTTAAGATTTGAAAAAAGGTTGTGTGTGCCTTTTGATTCCCAGTTGAAGAAATAATGGTTGTGTGAAGCTCATAGTTCTCTATTTTCTATTCATCCTGGTAGTACTAAGATGTACAGAGACCTTCGGGAGTATTATTGGTGGGTTGGAATGAAAAGATATATTGTTGATTTTACCATGAAATGTTTGACATTTCAACAGGTTAAAGCAGAGCGACAATCACAGAAGGGAATGCTTCAGCCTTTTCCAGTTCCAGGGTGGAAATGGGAGAATGTATCCATGGACTTCGTGGTGGGACTACCAAAGTCTTCTCATGGTAACAATGCGATTTGGGTTATTGTTGATCATATGAAAAAATCTGCACATTTTCTTTCTATTCGAGATAAAATGACTTTGGATCATCTTTCTCGATTGTACCTCAAGAAGATTGTCAGGTTACATGGGGTCCCTCTTTCCATTGTGTCTGATCGAGATCCCAGGTTCACTTCTAAATTTTGTAAGGGACTTCAGAAGTCGTTGGGCATTGAGTTAAATTTCAGTACAGCTTTTCATCCTCAATCAGATGGGCAGCCAGAATGAATGATTCAAATTTTGGAGGATATGCTTCGATCATGTTCAATGGACTATCAGGGAAGTTGGGATCAACATCTTTCTTTAGATGAGTTTTCTTATAATAACAGTTTTCATTCCAGTATTCTGATGGCACCTTTTGAGGCCTTGTAAGGGAAGCGGTGTCGAACTCCAGCGTTTTGGGATGAAGTTGGTGAAAGAAAGTTGATGGGGCCAGAATTAGTAGAAGAAGTGGATAAGAAAGTGAGGATGATCTAGAAGCACATGAGGATAGCTCAGAGTAGGAAGAAAAGTTATGCAGATAATAGAAGGAAAGAATTCTTTTTCGAGGTAGGTGACCATGTTTTCCTTAAAGTCTCTCCTTGGAAAATTGTGATGTGTTTCGGTAAGAAAGGAAAGCTAAGTCTACGGTTCATTGGTCCTTTTGAAATCTTGGAGAAAGTTGGAAAAGTTGTGTACCGCGTTGCTTTGCCTCCGAGTTTGTTTCAGGTACACAATTTTTTTCATGTTTCGATGTTGAGAAAGTATGTGCCAGATTCATCACATGTCTTGAGACCAGAAGCAGCTCAGTTAGAAGAGAACCTTTCTTATGATGAGAAACCAGTTCAGATTATTGATCGAAGAGAATAGGTATTATGGAATAAGGTAATCCACCATGTAAAGGTTTTGTGGAGAAACCACATGTTTGAAGAAGCAACATGGGAGTCTTAAAATGATATGGGAGAAAAATACCCTCAGTTGTTTATTAAGTAAATAAAATTATGAGGGCGCGATTTCAAGAAGGTGGGAATAATGTAACACCCCATGTTTTTCTAATAATAAATATAAATTCCTGGAACTTTGTTTTAAGTAGATATTTATAACTATCCTTTTAAACATTATTTTTTCCACTTCTATGTTTTGAATTTCAATAAACTGTCACCTAAAATTTTGTTCAGTATATTATTTGGAGTCTGTTAGAACCAACTTGTTTTTTCGTGAATAGTAACATACCCTTATGAATAGTAATATGACCCTAATGAATAATAAATTTTATTATTATTTTATATTATTAAGGCTTTAATATAATATCATCTATGTTAATTTTTCATTGTGATATAGAAGTAGTTACAGAATTAGAATTTTTATTTTTGAATTAAGTATGATTTTATTTAAAAATTAAATTAATAATATTTATAAAATTATTTTCAAAAAATGGAATTCATTTTTGAAATCTACATGTCAATAAATGGTTAGGGTAAATTTTGTGAATTTTTCTGAAACAGTTGATTTTTCGGTGAATAGTAAAAAATAAAGTTTTTAGTTTCGGTGTGTTAATGACATTATTAATGATAGAATAATGATATCATAAATATGTTATACTTGTGTATAGTTAAAAATTATGTCAGGTTTCCCAAGTGTCTTATACCATTGTAAAATACCATGGGCAAGCCCATGGTTTTGTAAATACCACTCATCAGGTGTCCCTTGAAAATTATTAAAATAATCCCTCACTTTTCCTATAAATACCAACTCTTACCTTCATTTAATTCATTCCCAATTATCCCTCAACGAATATCTAGCCTCATTACCTTCATAGTAGTCCTCCCAAGCTTTCTTCAAGCCCTCAAGGTCCCAACCTTCAAGTTCTAAGGGTTACTCTACAAGGTAAGAAAATTCTCAATTTCTTTCTTTTTTCCTTTCAAGTTCTCTTTTTTGTGGTATAATTCCAAAGTTTCCATACCATGTTCTTATTTCCTTCTTATTATTTATCTTCCCTATATTATGATTAATTTATGGATGGGTGACCCTTGTCCCCTATCTTTCTAATATTTTCTAAAACCATGTTGTGTAGCTATTAGGCTGCCGAATTTTTGTAAGCGATTTCACAATTATTCTTTTATTTTGAGATATTTCCTTATTCTTTCATCATATATTCTTACCCAAGAGGCATGAAATCTCCATAAATCATGTATATTCTATATTTTATCATGTTTATTCAAAATTACTCATCATTATTCTTCTCCTCTCCCACTTATTTGAAAAATAAAAACATTGTCTGTTTGTGTCAAATTATCGACATCATGGACGATGTGATTTCAATGTACATTAATTATTTCAAGTATGGACATGAAAATATTTATATGGTTGAAACAGGTTATAATATATGTTTTATGACTCACCCATGGTTCTGGAATTCTTTTTTACTCATTGTTCTAATTTATAAGACAAAATGAGGTTTTTATTATCAAATAACCACTAAAATGATCTAAACAAAAATCATTAATGTTCTAACTTATGAATCATCCTCAAGTAAGAATTAAAAATTATGAATGGAATAATTTTTGTTACTTAATATATGTAAATACTACTCCATTCCAATTCTGGAGTTTCACTTCCAATCGAAAAGAATGTCCATCATGAACCAATCATGGAAATCATGTTAAGAACTCACCCAAAAACAGTGCAAAGGGAAAAATACTAACAATTAAGGGTTAATTGATGTTATCAAATGATCATATAAGATGTTATAAACAGGAACATGTTTATTTAAAATATTAATAACACTCTTTTAACCATTATACAGTAGTTTTACAGAAGTTTTAATAAGAAAAACCCGAGGTACGGGAATTCTTAACCCGATTTCCATTCTTTAGATTAACCTTCTACTTCATTATTTAAGTTTTATTTAAATTGTTTGTGTGATGGGTTCTGTTTATATTATGTTTAATTATTTGTATTTACAGTATATATACATACTCCATCCACTCTATTAAGTCTTTCTTCAATTGAATGATATTTATAAGGGGTTTTTCTTTAAAAATCCTTTTTTAAATTCGGTTTTACGAATATCCAAATCAATGATTTTATGGAATTGTTCATGTTTTTTAATTATGTTTTGGTTCTTGGAAATTATTTATTAAAAAGGGTGGGACCTATATTTCCCTCCAATTCATTGGTTATGAGTTAGTTGGAGGTCAGCCGTATGGTTACTCCATGTGTAACTGCGATGGTTACACAGAGTAAGGTAGTCGTGAGGGTTAAAAATTATAAGGTAGCCGAGAATGGTTACAAGATTATGTAATTAATGACCAAAGATACATTTATGATTATATTTATGTTCTCATGTTTTGTTTGGATATTATTTGAATATCATGTTACACAAAGTATGTATATATGGGTGACAAGAATTTCTTTTGAAAATGTTTTCATACAATATGAGTATTCATGGACTAATGTGATATTTCCATATTTTCCATCCCATACTAAGATTTTGTGCTCATACCTAGTTTTTAAATGATTTTTCACAGGTTAATGTATGTTTAATACAAGGAAGTAAGACATGTCAAATGTTGAATAATTTTCAAGGAGTCTTGTTTTATGTTTTAATGTTTTATATTTTGAAAAAAATGGAAACCATTTTTATGGTGTCCACTCTGTAATAATGTGTAATTTCATGAATGTGTTGTCTTAATTCTCTAATTCCCTAAACATGAAAAGACATTTAATGTAAAAGGAATTGTTTTCTTGACTAAATTCAAGATTATGTAGGTAATAAGTCCGGGTCCTTATAGTTGGTATCAGAGGATGGTTTAGATATATTTAGGGGTTAGGGTGACATTAATAGAATAACATAAATTATTTTCAATCTATGTTAAATTTGAAATGTTATAGAATTTAAATATTACCATGTTGCTTTATCTAAGACATGTTTGTTTGTAATGGTTGTCTGTATAAGGAACATGGATGCTGAAGAGGAGAGGCACTGACAGAATGACATCCTTCCGAAACTATAGTCTAGAATGGTAGGGGTTGGAAGTGAGTAGTTTGTGAAATTAATGGCTCAGATAATGCAGGAAATAAATGGTGGTGGAATCCATGAAATAGAACCAATAGAATAACCACAACGGAACATGACAGTAGTGGAACATTTTATGAGACAATATCCTCCTGCATTCAATGGATCTTCTGACCCAGTAGCAGCTAAAGGATGGATCAAATCCCTTGAAAATATATCTGTTGTTATGGGATTTTTAGAAAATAAAAAGGAAATTCTTTCCATTAATCATTTTTAAGGGGAAGCTGGTCAGTGGTGTTCAATGGTAAGGAATATCAGGGGTAGAGAGGATTATGATGCCTTAGAGTGGGATGAATTTAAAAGTATTTTCCTTGAAAAATATTTTCCTAAGGTGGTGTGAATTATAATGGATAAGCAATTCCTTTAATTGAAATAGAAGAAGGAAGATTCAGTGGATGTTTATGAAGCTAACTTCACCCAACTGGAGAGGTATGCACCAAATTTTATTCTAGATCTTGATAGAAAAATCAACCACTTTTACTCAGGATTGAATCCAAGGTATCGAAGGGTGTCGGCCCCTGGTGAATTCAAAAGTTATGAGAAACTTGTCTGATGTGCTGAGAGGGTAGAGATGGAGTTTTCTGATGATCATGTGCATTTTGGAAACAAATAGAAGTAGAGGTCCAGTTGGCAAGCAATGGGTAAGAATCAACCAAAGAAATCTGATGGTAAGAAAATCCAATTTCCAGTTTGTGAAAAGTTTGGAAAGAAACACCTTGGGGAATGTCTTAGAAAAACTGGGAAGTGTTTTAAATGTGTTAAGTTTGGACATATGGCCCGAGATTGTAATGAAAATAATCTTAAGAATAATCCTGATAAGAAAACTATAAAGTGTTATAAATGTGGTGAAATGGGTCATTATGAAAATGTATGTCCAAAGGGAGATCTGAATGATGCAAAGAAGCCAGACTACAGGCAGAAAGGTGTAGTGAGATCATTTGTGACTACATCACTAGATATTGGTCCATCCAATGAAGTTGTATTAGGTAATTTGTTTGTTCACTCATATTTTGCTAATGTTTTGTTTGATACAGGGTCTACACATTCCTTCATCTCTGAGACATTTTCTGGTAAATTGGAAATATCACCTCAACAAATGAGAGCCGAACTTTTTGTTAAAACACCAGAGGGAAATGTTATAGAAAAGAGGAATTATAAGAATATTTCTATTTCGGTCTATGTAAAGACATTACCTGCAAACCTTGTTGTTTTACACTTAGTCGAGTTTGATGTTATTCTGGGGATGGACCGGCTTTCTAATTATCATGCTAAGATTGACTGTAGAGCTAAATAAGTTGTTTTTCAAAAAGAGTTTCAGTTTGTATACAAGAATGAACCCATACAATTGGTAACAAATCAGGAAACTAAAAAACTATTGAAATATGGAAATGAAATTTATCTTGCTCATATTGTTGAAAACAAGGGAACTATTCAAATTAACGATGTGGCAGTGGTAAATGAATACCTTGATGTTTTTCCTGATGAGTTATGTGGTGTCATACCTGATCGAGAATTTGAATTCACAATTGACTTAGTTCCTGATGCTAATCCAATTTCGAAACCCCCATATAGTATGTCTCTAATAGAACTTCTTGAATTGAAAAATCTATTGCAGGATTTTCTTGAAAAAGGATTCATTCATCCTAGCACTTCACCATGGAGAGCCCCTATTTTTTTGATAAAAAGAAAGATGGTTCCATGAGACTTTGCATTGATTATAGAGCTTTGAATAACATCACTGTTAAAAACAAGTATCCTTTGCCTCATATTGATGACTTGTTTGATCATATCCAGGGAGCTTAGTACTTTTCCAAGAATGACTTGAGATCTGGATACCATCAACTGAAGGTGAAGGAAGATGACATCCCAAAAAAAACATTTCGTACTATATATGGGCATTATGAATTTGTTGTTATGCCATTTGGACTAACTAATACACCTTCTGTATTCATGAATATTATGAATAGAGTATTTCATGAGTTCTTTGATAATTTTGTAGTTGTATTTATTGATGGAATTCTGGTGTTTTCTAAAAATGAATAGGAGCATGAAAAGTATATAAGGGTTGTTTTAAAAACATTAAAAGAAAAGAAACTATATGGAAAATTCAGAAAGTGTGATTTTTGGTTCCAACAGATTTCTTTTCTTGGGAACATTGTAAGTAAGGATGGAATAACAGTTGATCCTGCCAAAAGAAAAGTAGTTGATGAATTGCGAAGACCCAAAAATGTTACATAGATTCATAGTTTTCTAGTCTTATCAAGTAATTACCGACGGTTTGTTAAGAACATTCCATGGTTATCTTTCCCGATAACTAATTTAACACGGAAAGGAGTTAAATTTGTTTGGACAGAAGAATGAGATGTTTGTTTTTAGGAACTGGAGAAGAGATTAGTGAATGCTTCAGTTGTTGCCTTACCTTCCTGAAATGGTGAGTTTTTCATCTACAGTGATGATTCTTTGAAGGTATTTGGCTGTGTTTTAATGTAGAATGATCATGTAATTGCCTATGCTTTGAGACAACTTAAACATCATGACCTAAATTATCCCACACACGATTTGGAATTGGCAGCTGTGGTTTTTTCTTTGAAAATTTGGAGGCATCATCGATACGGAACCAAATTCCAAATATATACTGACCATAAAAGCCTAAAGTATATATTCACTTAGAAATAATTAAACATGAGGCAGAGAAGATGGCTGGAACTGATAAAGGATTATGAATCCACGATCAATTACCATCCTGGGAAGGCAAACAAAGTGGTAGATTCCTTAAGTCGGAAACATCATGAATCATTAATCATGCTATGTTTGGAACATGATCCCTTTATTAATGATTTGATGAATTTTGGTTTAGAAGTTGTTGGTGCAGGGAAAACCTCTGTTTTGTTTTAGGCTTCAGTGCAGTCTTTGTTGTCAGTCAGAATTAAGCAAGCACAGAAGCAAGAGCGTGAGCTACAGAAAAAGGTAGAATTGGTTAAAATGGGTAAGTTTCTTGAATTTAATCTTGATAAAGATTTTGTTTTAAGATTTGGAAAAATGTTGTGTGTGCCTTGTGATTCCCAGTTGAAGAAAGACTTGTTGTGTGAAGCTCATAATTCTCCATTTTCTGTTCGTCCTGGCAGTACTAAGATGTACAGAGACCTTCGGGAGTATTATTGGTGGGATGGAATGAAAAAAGATATTGTTGATTTTACCATGAGATGTTTGACATGTCAACAGGTTAAAGGAGAGACAAAATTACCGAAGGGGATGCTTCAGCCTTTACCAGTGCCAGGGTGGAAATGGGACAATGTATCCATGGACTTCGTGGTGGGACTACCAATGTCTTCTCGAGGTAACAATGTGATTTGGGTTATTGTTGATCGGATGACAAAATCTGAAAATTTTATTTCTATTCGAGATACAATGTCTTTATATCAGCTTTCTCGATTGTACCTCAAGGATATTTTCAGGTAACATGGAGTCCCTCTTTCCATAGTGTCTGACTGAGATCCCAGGTTCACTTCTAACTTTTGGAAGGGACTTCAGAAGTCGTTGGGCACATAGTTAAATTTTAGTACAGCTTTTCATCCTCAATCAGATGGGCAGTCAAAATGAATGATATAAACATTGGAGGATATGCTTCGAGCTTTTTCAATGGACTATAAGGGAAGTTTGGATCAGCATATTTCTTTAGTTGAGTTTTCTTATAATAACAGTTTTTAATCTAGTCTTCAGATGGCACCTTTTGAGGCCTTGTATGGGAAGTGGTGTCAAACTCCAACGTTTTGGGATGAAGTTGGTGAAAGAAATTTGATGGGGCCAAAATTAGTAGAAGAAGTGGCTGAGAGAATGAGGATGATCCAGCAGCACATGAGGACATCTCAGAGTAGGTAGAAAACTTATGCCAACAACAGAAGGAAAGACTTCTCTTTCAACGTAGGTGATCATGTTTTCCTTAATGTATATCCTTGTAAAAGTGTGATGTGTTTCGGTAAGAAAGGAAATCCCAGTTCATCGGTCCTTTTTAAATCTTGTAGAAAGTTGGAACAGTTGCATACCTCATAGCTTTGCATCCTAGTTTGTATCTGGTACACAATTTTTTTCATGTTTCGATGTTGAGAAAGTATGTACCAGATTCATCACATGTCTTGAGCCTAGAAGCAGTTCAGCTGGAAAAGAACCTTCCTTATGAAGAGAAACTGGTTCAGATTCTTGATCGAGGAGAACAGGTATTCCGGAATAAGGTAATCCACCAGGTAAAGGTTTTGTGGAGAAACCACATGGTTAAAGAAGCAACATTGGATTCGGAAAATGCTATGAGAGAAAAATACCCTCATTTATTTATTAAGTAAATAAAATTGTGAGGACGCAATTTCTAGAAGGTGGGGATAATGTAACACCCCAAGTTTTTCTAAAAATAAATAGAAATACATGGAAATTTTTTTTAAGTAGATATTTATAACTAGCCTTTTAAACATTATTTTTTCCAATTCTATGTTTTGAATTTCAAGAAACTGTCATCTACAATTGTGTTCAGTATATTATTTGGAGTCTATTAGAACAAACTTGTTTTTTTGGTGAATGGTAACATAACATTATGAATAGTAATATGAATAGTAATATGACCCTAATGAATAGTAAATTTTATTATTATTTTATTTTATTAAGGCTTTAAGATAATAACATCTAGGTTAATTTTTCACTGTGATATAGAAGTAGTTACAGAATTAGAATTGTAAATTTTTGAATTAAGTATGATTTTAATTAAAAATTAAAATAATAATATTTAGAAAATTATTTTCAAAAAATTGACTTCATTTTTCAAATCTACACGTCAATAAATGGTTAGGGAGAATTTTGGGAATTTTTCTGAAACAGTTGATTTTTCTGTGAATAGTAAAAAATATAGTTTTTAGTTTCGGTGTGTTAATGACATCATTAATGATATAATAAATCTGGTAGACTTGTGTATAGTTAAATAATATGTGTGGTGTCCCACGTGGAATATACCTTTGGAAAATACCGTGGGCAAGCCCAAGGTTTTGTAAATACCACTCATGAGGTGTCCCTTGAAAATAATTAAAATAATCCCTCACTTCTCCTATAAATACCAACTTTTCCCTTAATTTAATTCATTCCCAATTCTCCCTCAATGATTATCTAGCCTTAATACCTTCATATTAGTCCTCCAAAGGTTTTCTCAAGCCCCCAAGGTCCCAACCTTAAAGTTCTAATGGTTACTCTACAAGGTAAGAAAATTCTCAATTTCTTTCTTTTTCCTTTCAAGTTCTCTTTTATGTGGTATAATTTCCATGTTTCCATACCATGTTCTTATTTCCTTATTATTCTTAATCTTTTGTATATTATGATTCATTTCTGTATGGTTGACCCTTGTCCCCTCACTTTCTAATATTTTCTAAAACCATGTTGCGAAGCCGTTAGGCTGCCGAATTTTTGTAAGCGATTTCACAATTATTCTTTTATTTTGAGATATTTCCTTATTCATTCTTCATATCTCCAAACCCAAGAGGCATGAAATCTCTGAAAATCGTGTATATTATATATGTTATCATGTTTATTTAAAATTACTCATCATTATTCTTCTCCTCTCCCACTTATTTAATGAATAAAAACATTTTCTGTTTGTGTCGAATTATCGACATCATGGATGATGTGATTTCAATGTCCATTAATTCTTTAAAGTCTGATCATGAAACAATTTATATGGTTGAACCAGGATATAATATATGTGTTATGACTCAACCATGGTTCTTGAATTATTTTGTACTCATCGTTCTAATTTATAAGACAAAACGAGGTTGTTATTATCAAATAACCACTAAAATGATCTAAACAAACGTCATTAATGTTCTAACTTATGAATAATCCTCATGTAAGAATTAAAAATTATGAATGGAATAATTTATGTTACTGGATATATGTAAATACTACTCCATTCCAATTCTGTACTTTCACTTCCAATCGACAAGAATGTCCATCATGAATCAATCATGGAAATCATGTTAAGAACTCACCCAAAACAGTGCAAAGGGCAGAATACTAACAATTAAGGGTTAAATGAAGTTATTAAATGATCGTATAAGATCTTATAAACATGAAAATGTTTCTTTAAAATATTAATAAAACTCTTTTAACTATTATAAAGGAGGTTTAAACAAGTTTTAAGTAAGACAAACCCGAGGTAAGGGAATTCTTAACCCGATTTCCATTCTTTGGGTTAACCTTCTACTTCATTATTTATGTTCTATTTAATTTTTTTGTGTGATGGTTCTATTTATATTATGATTAATTATGTGTATTTACAGTATATATACATACTTAATCCACTCTATTAAGTCTCTCTTCAATTGAATGATATTTATAAGAGGCTTTTCTTTAAAAATCCTCTTTTTAAATTCAGTTTTACGAATATCCAAATCAATGTTTTTATGAATTATTCATGTTGTATGATTTTGTTTTGGTTCTTAGGAATTATTTATGATAAAGTTTGGGACCTATATTTCCCTCCAATTCATTGGGTATGAGTAAGTTGGAGGTTGGTCGTATGGTTACTCCAAGTGTAACTGCGATGGATACACAAAGTAAGGTAGCTATGAGGGTTAAAAATTATAAGGTAGCCAATAATGGTTACAAGATTATGTAAGTAATGCCCCAAGATACCTTTATGATTATATTTTTTTATCTCATGTTTTGTGTGGATATTTTGTGAATATCATTTTACACAAAGTAAGTATATATGGGTGACAAGAATGTCTTTTGAAAATGCTCTCAAACGTTATGAGTATTCAGGGACTAATGTGATATTTCTATCTTTTCCATACCATACAGAGCTTTTGTGCTCATCCCATTTTCTTAAACGATTTTTCACATGTTAATGGATGTGTAATACAAGGAATGACAACATGTTAAATGTTGAAGAATTTTCATCGAGTCTTGTTTTATGTTTTAATGTTTTATATTTTGAAAAAAATGGAAACTGTTTTTATGGTGTCCACTCTATAATAATGTGTAATGTCATGAATTTATTGTCCTAATTCTCAAAAGCTCTAAACTTGAAAAGATCTTTAATGTAAAAGGAATTGTTTTCTTGACTAAATTCAAGATTATGTATGTAATAAGGTCGGGTCCTTATAGAAAGTGGAACCAAAATAGCCCAAATTAGAAGATAAGATATTTTTTGTTCTAAATAAACTTAACAAATACGATTTATACTAGTTTCTAGGTCATTTTAACCATTATTTATTTAGTTTAACCCCTCTTTATCCCTTTTTACCTATATCATAGTAATGAATTTTTTCCATGGTTATTATACATAATAAAAAAATGAAATTTCCATCAAAAATAAATTTGTAAAATTTTATTCCAAATATAAAAACCATTTTATCTAGTTCAATTTATATAAGATGTGGCAATTAATTTTAAAATAATTGTGTAAAACGTAATAAAAACAAATTTTAGAAAAAAGGATTTTTATGTATAAAACTAAATTTATTCGTTCTAATTCCCTTGTAAAAATAATTAAATATATTTTAATATATTTTTTAATATGTTATCTACAATTTTTTTAATATCATCCATCGATATCAATTAATTAAATTTATTAATATAAAATACATTGGAACAAAAAATAATTTTATGAAAAAAATATCTCTTTTAACTTTCAAATGATTTTACCCTTATTTATAACCAATTTATAATCATTGTCTAAATCATTATTAATTTTTTCACATTAAAAATAAAAATATTTCATCAAGATCCTAGTTAAATAGTGATAAAGAAACATTTTATATAAAAAAATATGACACTTTGAAAAAATTATCTTTTTACATAAAAATAATATTATTTTTATCATTTAATAATGAGAATATATTTTCATGCTGTTAATCAATAATTTTAATTAAAGAAAAAATTTATTCATATTTTTTATAACATATATAATCCTATCTATACTCTCTAATCCAAAAACCTAGTCAAAAACAGTCACATATGATATTGCGGTTCATTTAAACTCAGTGTTGCATGTAAATAAAGTTGTCAAAGGCATAAAAATTATTTAAAAATATATATATCATAAAATAAAAAGGTGTTATATTATACCCCTAATAATAATTTTAACCTTTAAATTTCATCCCTCTAATACAAACACTTTAAGATAATTCTACCTCATCACATACTCACGTTCCCACATAGCTTCCTCAAATTTATGGTTTCACCAGAAAACTTTGACCAGATATTTGATCTTATTCCATAACATTTTCTATATACGATATAGAATCTAAAATATTTGTTCCTTGTAAAAGATATCATACTTTAGTGTTATGAAAATTGATTTAATTACATGTGAAGGATCCAGTCTATACTTCCTCAGGAGAGATACATGGAACATATCATGAACTTGAGGGAGATTCAATGGAAGTTTCAATAAATTGGCTACCATTATAATACAATAAATAATTACAATGAGACAAATATATCTATGCATCATAATTCCCTTAATTCCAAATATCATAACCTTATTCCAAGGAGATATTCTTAGGAATACTGTATCATCAATTTCAAAGTCTATATCTCACAAAAAGTTATTAGAAAAAAAAATCTATAAACTTTGAGCTTCCATAATATGTTGATATATGACTCAAATATTATATTAAATATAAATATAAGGATTAGGTCCTAGTAGATTTCAGTCACCAAATTTATCCCATCATATTAGAGTTCTTTACTTCTTTCTATAGAGGTAATCATAATGAGACATCTGAATGCTCGATTGAAATCTATTATTGTAAGAAAATTGGACTAGAGAAAGGTGTTTATCCCGAGAGCCTTATAAATCCATATAAAATGATTTCAAAATATTATCTAGTGTTTTAATGGTCCAATCATACTAACCATATGTCTAAGGATGATATGTAGTGCTAAATTTTAACTATGTATTCAAATATTGATAAATACTTCTTTAGAACATTGAGGTAAACCTGATATCTAGATCAGATGTAACAAAACAAGGTATTCTATGAAACCTTACCACTTTCTTAATTTAAATCCTAGAAATTTGTTGAAGTGAAAAAAAATTCTAATAGAAATTAAATTTTATAATTTTATAAGGTGATCAACTACAGCCTCAATACAATTATAGATTTTAGATTTTTTGGGGAGTCTGAAGAAGAAAACCCTGCTGATGTTTTCCAATTTCAATTCTATTTTGGGTAATGGTTGTAAAATCCACTTAACTTATATCTATTTGACTTAACTTATTGGCATGATATTCATCAATATATAAACATTGGAATACCTATTTTTCGACTTTACCCCTAGAAATACTTTTGAGATATATGTGTATCTTCATAATTCTAGGATGAATAGAAAATTATGGACTATGAGCTTCATCCAACAGATCCTTCCTCAAATATAGTCTTTACTGGACACATAATTAGTTTCTAAATATTATCATTCCATAATAATCATGGTTTAACATAGGAACATTTCTCACCTTCTTCTATAGTTCCACATCTTCCTTTTTCTTCTCTTTAATACTCATATGCATGGATGGTTGAACATTCATATGAGAAAGGTATGATTTGTCCCCTTTACTCATTATTTAAAGATCAATTTTATAAAAATATATAAATATTAGATATATTTCAATCCTTATCCTGTAATAACTAGTATGGTCTTTCTGACTTGGAACATCGTCGACCTTGTTTTCCTTCCCAGAGTGGTAATGTATTGAGAAGACATAATATTTAATCAACTCCTACCATCTCCTTTAGGGAATATTCAACTCTTTCTATGTGAATATATACTTCAAGATTCTATTATCATTATATATATCGCACCTTTCACCATAAATATAATTCCTTCATATTTTCAATGCATTTCTACTAACTCCAAATCATGAGTTGGTTAATTTTTCTCATGAAGTTTCAATTGGAGTGAGGCATTATCTATCACCGTATCATTATATATGACTAAAATTACTAGTTACTTCTTCAATAAAACAACATATATCAATAACCATTCTCTAATATAGGGTAGTGTGATAATAGGTTCCCTAACCAACCTTATCTTTAACTCTTTAAAATTCTTTGTATGTTTATCCATCCAATGGAATTTATCTCTCTTATATGTCAACTTGGTTATTGGATTAGATAGTTTTTAGAAATATCTCCCATAGAATTTTTAATATCTATCCTACCTAAGAAATATATATATATCTATCTCAATATTTGGTCTAGTCCATTTCTCAATAACTTTTATTTTTTAAATTATCCTCCAATATACCCTCTCTTGTGATTATATAACCCAAAAATTAATCTTTATATAGACAAAATTCATACATGGTAAATTTACCATACAGTATCTATTTCAGTGGTATCTTTTATGAAATCATTAATTGATCTTCATGCTCTTATTTTATATGTAAATATATATGAATATCATATATAAATACTTCGAAAAAATAATCTATGTAATCTATAAAGACTCTATTTATTAAATCTGGAAAGATAGAAAGGGAATTAGTAAGTCTAAATGGAATCATTATAAACTCATAATGGTCATACCTAATATGGAAGGTTATATTGAGTATATCCTCATTCTTAACACTCATTTGATGATATCTAGATTGAATATCCATCTTTGAAAAATATTTATCTCTTAATGATTGATCAAATAGATCATTGATATAGGATATAGGGTGATTATTATTAATAGTGATCTTATTAAGTTAATGATAATAAATGAAAATATGTATTGACCCATCTTTCTTATTAACATAAAGAATAGGTTCACCCCATAGTGACACACTCAGGAATATAAATCCCTTATCTATATTCTCATATATATACTTATTCAATTTCTACTACTCAATCATGTCCATTCTATGTGGAGTCTTTAAAATAGGTATAGAACTAGGTATGAGTTATATTGAAAAATAAACTTCATGATTTGTGGGGATACTAGGAAATTATTCTAGAAATACATCATTATATTCCCAAAAAATAAGCATATATTCATTGTTGATTTTCTCCCCAACCATTTTTGATAAATATCCCTCATTAATAGGTAGTAAGACCAATAAAATGAAATTAATTTACATTGGAAGTTCATATTAATCACCACAACAAAATATAGTCATTGGTTAATTCATAATATCAAACAAGAATTACATTTTTCATCAATTCACATGGGATATATATGAAGAGAGTTAATCAATGATCAAAATCACATCAAATTCTACTAATGTAAGATTAATAATATTTATATAGAGAATATCCTTACAAAATTTAACATGATTTACCTATTTATGTAATATAGGATATGTGTTCCTTAACCAGCATGATCCACTATTGTGACAGACATAACATAGTACCTTCCTAGGTCTAAGAGTTAACCTTTAGATTACGACATTGACTTGGATAATTCCCAAGTCCCCCACACATAATACATTGAACTATTAGTAGTACCTTATTATTAACTTTATTTCCATTCATCAAACTATTTATTTTTCCTTGGTAATTAGTTTCTCTATTACCTTATATTCCACACATAAATTATCTTCTCATTCCTTTGAGACATTTCCTTGGATTATTCTTCCCATATTATTGATATTTATGAAGATGAATCATCTTCCCCTAATAGTATTTTTCACCTAAAATTTCAAAAAATCCGTTTTTATTTTATTAAGTGTGCCAGGAAACTCATATAGGTTGAGGTTATTAATCATAAATCAATATATATGATTAGGAAGAACCATATTATTTTTCACTATAGTTTCTATCCCAATTAGTTACTCATTTTTATAAAATCCACATTTTCCTTCACACCCATTTTTAACTAGGTTCCTCTTGATTTAATCCATTTACTAAAACCAAAAATCTTAGTATGATTATCAAACATCAATAATTAGAGTAATAAATAATATGATTATGAAAATCATTCTTAAGATGTCCTAAATTATGACACCTACATTAAACCTATGACACTTTATATTCATCACATATATCTATGTCTCATCATAGGTTTTCATTGATTACCTCTTCTCATTCATCATAATAGTTCATAAAGAAAATGGGGATTAACCAAAGAATTTCCCTCAAGAGTTTCAAGGCACGAGATCGGTCTTTGGCTCACTCATCATGCACCGAGTAATGATCGAGTTGATACTCAACCAGTCTTTTTAGGGTATTTACACCTAGGTGTGTCATTTCAACATGAGAATCCAATTAATAGTATCCATATATGGATTTAATTTCTAGAAAACCAAAAATTCTATAATTTAAAAAAAAACATTAAGGTTTTATTATATACTTATAGTTATCCCCAAGGTTTTTACTAAAGATATCTAATCCCGATATCTAAAAAATAAATAAACCTTACTCTAGTACTAGATATGGAAATTCAATAATTTCAAACACAAATATTCTATCACTTTATATAAATATTAAATGCATTTCATAGAAATATAGGCCCCATAATTGTAAATATTTTGCTTCTTTGGAGACTAGAAAAAAATAATTTTATTTCATAAAATATCTTCAACATCTCCCAAAAATTTCTTGTCACATAATACACTTCTTAGAAATACCCTACTAAAAACCATTATTCATAACCTAAGTAAAGTAAATATAATAATTTCTGATATTATATACTAATTAAGGGTAATCATATAATATATCATTCAATGAACATAAGTGAGCATAATATAAGCATAATGGTATTATAACATGATCGTAACATATGAAAGTCAAACCCGATCAGTCAAAGATAGTTTATCATGGATCATGGCATAAGTAATTTTCAAAACAAAATAAATAATTAATAAGATTTTTAAATCATCAATAATAAATCATGTTTCATGAGGACATATCATAATAATATAAAATAATTTTTTAGTACACACATAAGAATAGAAAATCATTTCCTCATTCAAGGATAATTTTCAAGATTATCATTGTGGACAGAGTCCCATAATAGATTGGGTTCACTCCCTTTTCTATCCTTAACTTATTTGAGGTTCACTCCCAAGACTTTAATAATTTTAAAAGTCCCATGGTGGATTGGGTAGACTGTTTATTCCCTCATTTACTTATATAATGATCACTATCAAGACTATCAAAGTAGATAGACTCCCTTACTATAATGTTTTCACTCCCAATTATAGAACATGTTATCTCATAAGATATCATTTTTTACCCAAATAATTGGAGGGATATATAATTCAAACACCACCCATCACATAATTAAAATCATAAATATGTGTTCTATAAGATCCTAAAATAATAATCATATCATCATATCATAACCCATTGAAAGGAAACATGTTTCATAAAAGTTCCATCATTTCATTGTATCGTTACTCACGGAAAAGAAATGTGATTCATAAAGATTTAGTCATAATGTAATTAACCCATTGGAAAGAAATTATATTAATAGAATAATCCTTAAATCATCATCATCATAAGTAATCTAAAGAATTAAAGTGGATGGTATCATAATATCACATCCCCAATGAATCATAAAAAACCTTAAATAATGCTGACATGAAAATGAAAAATATCATTTTCTTCCAGTATCTTTAATAACTAAAAAATCATAAAATGTTGAGAAATGTATTTTTTTTAAAGAATATTTTAAAGTAAAATTCAATGAAAATAACTGTCTTTATGGTGGGAAAATAAGTTGATGTCATATATGTTAAAAGAGAATATCCGTTCACACTATTGTAAAAAGTAAAAACCGAGCAATTATAAAACATTTGAAAAGATTCATTTTAATAATTTATAAATAAATTAAGAGGTAATAAAAATATTTCTCAAACATTAATTTATAGATAAAATAAAACTTTCCTAAAATATTTTTAGGAACATGGACATGGAAGAAAAAGTTCATCAACAAAAGAGGAAATAAGGTTGGTTTTTTATAAGATTTTCTTGATAATCGTAAGTAAAAAAGAGAGGAAAGTCATAATAATAATTGAAAATTAAATGAATAAACAAATGATAAGAAAATATATGGGGTTTAAAGGATAATATCTATATAATTTCCCTAAATATAAATTTAGTACAGAAAATCTCGAAACGAAATGTGATTGTAACATAAACCCTTACATCAAGTCCGATATTACTTATTACACATTCAAACATTATGTAAAATAAATATATATTTACTACACACCATAACTATATTAATAAATAACCTACTTTTTATCATTCCTTTATAATTTTTTATAACCCATTTATTCACAGTTGTTTTCTAAAAATCATTATTCAGGTGAAAATGGAACTTTTCCAAGCATCTCTCAGTTCTATAGTTTCGGTCCATGCACCTTGGTCATGGTTTAGTCATATAAATAATCATAAACATTTTATAAGAATTATATATATTCATTAATCACACTTTTATATCTATTCATATAAATCGGTGATGAAAAATGAATGACATCACTTTGTAGAGATAGTAGTTTGAACGTACGCATGAGTGATGTTATCAATTTTTGATATATAGAAAGAAAAAATGTAAATAATAATCCACCATTAAAAATATTATTTATGTTATAAATATCATATATATTCATTAAATTTTTCCTTGTTCCTAGCCATGTCAATAGTAAATGAAAAATGAATCACATCGCTTTGTGGTGGTGGTAGTCCACACGTACGCATGAGAGAAATTATCATTTTCCCATGGAAGAAAAAATAGATAGAAAATGTTTATTAAATAGTAATAAAAAAATATTTTTATTTTTAATATATTTATTACATAATTTTATTATGGTTATAGAACATTTTTATGAGGTTTAAGAATAAATAAATGTGGAAAATATCAGTAAGAACATATACCTCTTCTTCTAGTATACTCCTTTGAATATAACATTAAGGATTCATGGATGGGTATTTGGGAATAAAATAACATCAAGTTTATGGATAATTATTTTTAGAGAGTATTTTTTCAGGTATTTGTTTATTAAATGTTATGAAGTGGTGTGGATAAGAGAGGCATGTTGTTACTCTTTTGTAAGTGATAGAAGTGTCACTCTTGTAAATACTTAAAACAATAAAATATAATAAAGATATATTCAGGTGAAAGTAAAAAAATAGACCAAATTAGAATATAAAATTATTTTTGATCAAAATACACTTATCCAATTTGATTTAGAAAATGTTGAGGTCATTTAAACCCATGTCTCTTTAGTTTAATCCCCCTGACCCATTTAACCTTTACAGTAGTAATGAATTTTTACCTCGACTACTATTCATAATGACCGAAAATGAAATAAAACAATTCAGTACGTTTTTACATTATAATTAAAAATATGAAAACCATTTTATCTATTTGAATTTCTATAATTTATAGAAAATTATTCTAAAATAATTTTTCAAAACACAACAAAAACAGTGTTTAGATAAATGCATTTACAAGCATAAAATTGAATTTATTTTTATTGGTTTCCAATAAGAAACCATTATATGGATGTTAATATATTTTATTTAAAATATTACGTACATTTTATTAAAATCATTAATCAATAATGATTTGTTCAATTTATTAAGATAAAATACATTTCCCAAAATAAAAATATTTTTCAGGAAAAATATGACTTTTTACCTTAAAATGATTTTATATTTATTTATAAGAAATTGATAATAAATGTATGAATGATTATTCATTTTTTCACATTAAATTAGAATATATATTTATAAAAATAATTCTTTTTTAGTTATCAAGACACATTGTATGTAGAAAAATATAGCACTTTGAAAAATTGATCTTTTAACATAATGTAATATCAGTTTTAACATTTGAAATTGAGTACATATTTTATAAGAATAAATTAAATATTTTTAATTAAGGGAAATATATAAACATACTTTTCATAATTTATATAATCATATTCATACCCTCTAATCCAATATTTTATGAAATAATAGTCATACTGTATATCACGGTTCTTTTAAACATAGTGTTGCATGTAAAGAAAGTTGTCAAATACATAAAAATTATTTAAAGAGAAATATATCATAACATATCATTTTTTTTATATTTTTTGACTCATGGTTAAATATAAAATTATTAACATATTTTACAAAAAAAATAATGTTAAGGTATATTGATCACTTATCTCATCCTATTATATCTTTTTGAAATTATAATTATCAAGGAGGGTGATTGTTAAACTAAAAGGGTAAGTTCTATACCTTTCACTTGAATATTTTTTATGTGTGTGTTGAATTTGAGTGTAGGTTCATAAAATTTCATGAAAATATATTTTTCCATCCCTTAATAAGTGATCTTAGCTTTGGTATCAAATTTCGGATTGAATATGGATAACTTTGTTATCTAAATTGATCAACCTTTTTTATAAAATAGGTTATCCCATTTAGACTTATATTTGATTCTTTATTGGAACATAAATAAGAAAATTTTGTATCCACCCTTATCTTAGGGAAATTAACTGATTCTATCAGTAAAGTGGGACATCAATCAAAATTTAGAGTAAATGTGGAGAAGATGTTACCTTGAAATAAGGGGTAGAAGAATTTTTCCCTTACACTCACCTTTGGATTTATTATCAATAAGGGGAAGAAAGAAAAATAAATTGATAAAAGAAGAATTTATTGAAATTATTTGTTATAAAGTAGATATTGGTACTGAAAACAAACACAATGAGGGGGATTGAAGTTCCCAAAAGTTTATTTTTATTTTATTTGTCATCAATGAGAATATGTCTCAACAAGAATGTAAATATGTATATCTTTGAGTTTTTTGTGTTGGAGGAAGAATCCAACTACTAAAGAATATTAAGATGATCTCAATACTGTGACGGGTAAAGGAGAGTGGATTTTATAACATTGAATACCTAGCAGGACATATTCAATATATAATCTATTAGATTTGATGGTTATTTGAGGTGGTCTTCATGAAAGATAATTACTAGTATTAAATAACATATAATAAAATTATCTACAATATTTTTTCAATGATCATGTAAATGTACTTGAAATATAGCTATTTAAATGGGCAATAAATATCTTTTAAATATATGAGTACAAAAGATATTAAAGTTCAATATATTTTTTGAGAATATCTAGTTGTAATTTAGAGTAATAATCCAAAGAACATTAATCATGATGGATACTAAATTTAGTGAATAAAATCACTTCGATAAAGGATAGAGTAAATGTATTTAAAAGGGGAATATTTAAGTATTAAGAATATATGAAGTACTAAAAATTGAGAAATTAAATTTTGTAAATAATTTGGAAACAAAATTAATAGTTTTAGAATTATTTAGTTAATTGTCATAATTATTTGAAGCTATTTTGAGGTTATTTGATGTGATTAAGAAGACCTTGAGTTGATTTGAATATATTCTGAGTTGATTCAAATAATTTTGATTTTTTTGTTGGTACTAGAAAATGGATAAGTCCTATAATAATTATAAGGTACATTTCCAATTTTCATAAGGTTCATTTTGTATCTTTATAAGATTATATTTGAATTGAAATTTGAAAAATGGAAAAATATTGTACTTCATAAGGTTTTCCAAGGAACTTTATAAGGTTGATATGAGACTTCATAAGGTTCTTGAAAAGTATTGTTATGGTTTATTTAATATTTTTAATGTTTAAGAAGACTTCTTAAGGTTGTCTTGGCTATAGAAAATAGTTAAGTTACAAACTTTATAAGGCTCATTCTTGGACTTTGTAGGGTTATCCAGTAATTGTGGTAAGGTTTTATTAGACTTTATTAGGTTGTTAAAGGATATTTATAAGGTAACTGAACTTTATAAAGTTAATTAATTTATAATTTTTACCACATAAC
The DNA here is from genome assembly GCA_963277665.1 of Viscum album. Lineage (NCBI taxonomy): Eukaryota > Viridiplantae > Streptophyta > Magnoliopsida > Santalales > Viscaceae > Viscum > Viscum album. The sequence goes on from OY728120.1 coordinate 2,132,748,011, forward strand.
TTCATAAGGTTCATAAGACTTCCTAAGTTCAAAACATCTTGAAATTTTGAGATTGTAGGAGGATGAAAAATAAATGATTTTCAAAATTAAATATTTTTAAGAAAAACATATATGATAATGTGGAACTTATTCAAGATAAATTAATCATGATTAAATATTAATACATGATTAAATATTTTGGTAAAATACAATAAAATGATAATATGATGAGGATATCACTATTCTATCAATTTGGGATATTCAGATTGGGAAATTTTGAAAAGAAATATCGGTGATAAAAGTTGAATGAAATATTATGAGGATAAAGTGTGATAATGACCACACTATTATAAAGTTTTTTAAATATAAAAAATTTAGTTTTTATTCAATATTAATAATTCATAAGAGGTTATTCACACTATAAATAAGAATATTAAACTGAGATTTCATCTAAGAATTAGAGATTCAATCTGAAGACTACTACTATTTCATATTCACTCACATCATGAAGAAATGAGACACTCTATAATATTATTTTAGTTGTATGATTTTCATACATAAATTTAAATTGATTAAATATGGTTTTATGTGGAATTAAATTGAAAATATTCTTCTCAAAAATTCTATTTAAATCCAAGGAAGAACATTCAAGTAAGATAAAAAGAGAATAAATTGAGTAATAAATGTTCTTAAATTTACATTGGAGACAAGAGGATAATGAAAAATAATATTAGGATCATGAAATCACACCCAAGAAATAAATTTGAAGAAATTTAAAGTATAAAATTGTAACACATTCACATGGAAATGTGTATGTAAATAAGGGGAGAGTCATTGTACTAATTTGATGCAGATTGTCTATATCAAATATATAAAACATATATTATACGATTCAAAAAATATAAAAATGTTAATACGAAAAAGGGATATTTTGTTTAATATTTGAGAAATTATGTGAATCTCTATATATATATAAAATAAATATCTCTCAAAGATAAGATAAGAATAAATAGACATTACTCTATAAAGAAGAGCCTTCTAATTATCAAAAAGGAAGAAGAATCCTTCTTGAATCTATTGATTAGATTTATTTTTTCAATGGAGAAATAAGAGGATAATAATACCTATGATATTATATATTGAAAAATTATGATACTTTTAGAAATAAATAAGAGTGATTTCATTATTAATGGATTTATTCTTATCATTTATTACAAGTCAATATCCTTTGATATTGGTTGAGAGGAGCCTATTATCATATTTTGAACAAGTTCAGGAAGAAATTATATTTATAGAGACTAGGTGTCATTTTATTGTTCACAAATATATACAATCATTTAAATAATCTAATTATGAAGAAAATTATATCATGTTGATCTAGTTACATCCTAATCAGATTAATGATCTACTTCAACGAGTTCGAGGAAGTGTTGATTCCTGTCAAGAGAAAAAAAACATCCATTTAATATAGTGAAAATTAAAAATAAAAGTGGTATATTTTGTAAGTGTGAGATTATCTATGGGTTCATTATAATCCATCCCAAACCTATTTGTAATTTATCATAATATTATAGTGTAGAAATGTGACTCAGACACTTAGATCATATAAAGTAGTAGGTTTCAGTGATGGGGTTGAACCTTGTAAAAATACTATGTTCCATTTTTACATTATATTCTACATTGTATGTGGTTGTTGAATAATTGGGAAAGAAAAAAATAATATCCACTTATCTTACATGTAAATAGAGGTTTAAATACCAAAGAGCGTAAAATAATATAAGAGTAACTATAATTTAGTAAAATATTTTTCATGCTTGATTCAACCCACCTATCAAGTGTTCCTACATCCATTCATAATGAATATCAAGGACTGGCACTTGGCCTATAAAAAATTTAATCTATACTCCCTGGACCCACCAGTCGTGGAAAATTTTAGATAAATTCCTCCTCACTCAATGCACATAATCTCAAACTATGTTATGGGTATATCATCATTAATGACAAAGCCACTTCATCTCATTAAGTGGGACATTACTTTTAGATTATTAGGTACTCAAGTAATTTAATTTTATATCCATTATCCCTGAGAATGTGTTCAATACAATCAGACATAAACATTAAGGTGTTCAACCCCTTTTTGAACATACTTTTCTCCATGAATCTACACAATACCTTTGATGTATAAGTCATCACTAACCAAAAATGTTAATTTGGTATTTTATTCTTGGTAAAATAAAAATCCTTGAGTTGAGATTCCCCTTCTATAAAACCATAACCTTAAGTTAATACTTTACTCTTTGAATCCAAAAAAACATTGATTGTATTCTCTCAATTCTCTCTTTTCATAGAATTTTTTAACAAGGTGATTATTTAAAAAAACACCCACCATGAATGGTGAATAGTATAATTTCCTATGTACTACTAATTAACCCTTAGGGAATGTTTTTTTCTCAAGATAACAGATCCACCTTAACCCCAAGTGTTATTTTCAGATGTTGTGAGTATTTTCCTACCATTTACAATGGTCAACTTATTATTATCTATCACCATTTCCCAATAATTCATTCATTATTATGTTGTGACTTTACCTTTTCATAACCTAATTATCCAATTTTATTCAAATTACATTGATGTTACAAATTTTTTTATTATACCCCTTATTAAAGAATGATTATTACATCCTACTTTTGTGCCCTTTAATATTTGGGAATAAATTTTAAGTGAGGAAGAAAAATCCCTGAGTGTAGATTATCCTCTTTTAAGTATAAATACATTCTTTCAAGACAATGATATTGGAAACCCAAATTCATTGAGTTTAGATACTCCTCTTTGAAATCCTAAATCATTTAGTTGAGTTTCTCATATTGGAAAATTATCATTTGGTATATATCCCTCATCGCATGACCCAAAAACCCAAGCACAATGTTCCTTCTTTCAGGACCTTAAAATTATTAGAGTGGCCTATTCAACCTAATTAACCTATGTAAGATTCAAATATACATAAGAGTTCCTAGTATAATTATTTTTAAATTCATTTCAGATCTATCATCTCCCCAAATAGCCTTACACTAGTATAAATCTCGTATATTATCTCTTATTTATGAGCCGAATTTTCACAAAGACTCTCTTCTAAGAACAATATATGGATTGATTATAATTCTTATAGGATATTTAGTGACTATCAAACCATATTTCCAATTCCCACCAAAAATATCTCATTTTTAACTTATCCCTAGTGTTGATACCTTTACCAATTCACATTGAGTTTCATATTTCCCCCTATATTTTGGGAATTAATTCATTCCATTTAATTTTCTTATGCATTCTAAACAAATATGCATAGAGAATCATTTTTAATAACTATGTGTGGATTGATTCCAATTTCTATAAGATGCATAGTGATATCCTAATCATGTATCTCAGATCCATCCATAAATTTCACTTTCATCCAAACACTCTTAGTGTATGATCTCCAAATTTATGTTGGTTTTTCAACATCAACCATACACTGGGACACTATATAAACAAACCTAGATCTTCTATCTTGGATATTGTCATTAATATTCTTGTTTATCATATATCATAAAAAATATTCCTCTATAAAGAACTATGTATGGATAGATTCATTTTCTTACAGGATGCATAGAAAATTTTGGCTCACATATCCTAGACTCAGCCACAAATTTCACTTTCATTACATTCACCTTAATTTCCCATCTTTTTCCCCCAAATTCGCAATGTCTTTTCCTGTATGAACCTTTTTCAAAGATATTATATTCTTCGAGGCAATTATTCCTATTGGAAAACCTAAATACCTCAAGTTGAGTATTCCTCTTGGAAAATCAAAATACTAGAGTTAATTATTCTATTGTAAAATGAAAAAAAAATATTAAAATATTCCTTTTAGTGAAATAAAAATCCATGAATTTGGTATTCCTGTTGAAGACATCAAATTTCTTGAGTTGATTATTCCTCTTGGCCAACCTAAATGTCTCATGTCAAGTATTCCTCTTGAAAAATAAAAAGCATTGAGTCAATTATTCCTCTTTGAAAATCAAAAATAATGAGTCAAATATTCCTCTTGGTGAAATAAAAATACTCTAGTTGAGTATTCTTCTTGGCGAGATCAAATTTCTTGAGATAATTATTCATATGGGATAAAAATAATTGATCCCAGTATTCCACCTAGTAATATTAAATGCCTTGAGTCTAGATTATCCTATTATAAATACTCTTATTGAAGATTCAACCCTAGGAAGATACCTGATGTTTAATAAATGTGGACAAGAACTCTATTATACCTCATAATTATATTATTTTTATTTAACAAAATTTAAATTCTAAAGGGGGGAATTAGATGGAATTGAAAAATGTGGTACGTTGTTTTCCATGGTGATCAAAATATGATCCTCACTCAAATGAAATATATTGAGTTAATGATAAAAGAATATAACACTAGATGAAGAATAAAAATGTGATATATATATGTAATTCATGATTTATCATAACCTGATGTGTTGATATCCTTTAAAATAAGGTCTCAATCTAGTGTTGTAGTTTTGAGAACCTCCCATTAGGAGTAGGTTATGGATTTCATCTATAATTGGAGTAAAGGTTTCTTTAGTCTTCAATTTTACTTTTAGAGACTCTATGAACTTATTTTAGCAATATAAATTGCCTACTATATGTAATATCTATATATAGTGGAGTAGTTAAGTTAATAATATTTGATTTGATAGATTATAGAGCCAAAATGAACAAATGAATCAAAATTAATAGTGGTTTAAAGTTAATATTTTATGACGGAATTTTTCTAAAGTATACTCATGAGCCTAAATTTATGCATACCCAAATGAATTATGCCCATTTTCATACCTAGATCCATGTATAAAAAATTAAATGTGCCTAATCTTGTTCCCAAATATACATGTTCCCATAAGGCATGTTCATGGAATCATGTATCCTATCCTGTGCGCCCAGACCCATACTTGGGAACTGAAAGTGGTAATGGATGGTTGCAGTCTATATCTTGGTACCTAATCTAGGTTATTCGTTTCAAATGAACCCTTGTCCTCTCATTTTGATAATGAAGGGACACCTAAAGAACCTGAGTGCACAGTGCAAAATCCTATATACCAAAGTCTTCCACAGGATCCCATGGGTGATTTATGAATAATAACATAAGGTAATGGTATAAAAGACAAGGTAAAATAATGTGAAACCAAATCTCATTTTGAGTACATATTCACCCATCCCTTCAAGGCCTTTACCAAGGAAAATCATTTCAACTCTCAGGTATTTCCATGTGAAACCACACACAATTCTTCCTAAAGTGGATCCATACCAAGGTATTCCCAAATTAGATTCATGATTAGGTTTTCATGAAGTTTAATTAAACCTAGGTCTTCCCAAAGTGGAGTTGAGACCAACCATCAAGGCTATAACTAGTCAACCATTTACCCAGGACTCTAACCTTGTCACCCACTCACCCTAGACACTTAAATGGATTCTTGATTTCATAAGTTACTTACTAGGGTTTGACATTACCCAAGTCACCTACCTGTACAACCATTCTAACCATATTGGTCTATATCGAAGGGACTCCACCCCTACATGTCATGATACCTCTTTTTCCATCATTGACCCCCATGAAAATATTGAGAGACGTAGCATAAAATTGTTATGCCATTCCAAATTGGATTTGGTTCACAATACGTATAACCCCCCAATTTGAATTTAATTACTCTTATTAATCCCAAAATTCCTTGATTTGAGTTTCTCCCCTTGGTTTACTTATGTATATTAAACTAAGATTATTATATTACTTCCCTAAAATTCCTTCATTAAATATTCTCCTCTAGGTTTCCTCGAATGCCTTGAGCCAAGATCTCCCTCTTGGTTTTTAAAAATACCTTAAGTTGATATTCTATTAATAGAATACTTAAATTCCATGATTCAAGATTATCCTATTTGTTTCCACAAACACCTTGAGTTGAGATACTTCTATTGGTCCCTAAAACGCATTGAGATGAGATTCTCTTATTGGTTTTCACAAATGCCTTGAGTTGAAATTATCCTTTTGATTTCCTCAAACACCTTGATTTTAAATTATCCTCTTGGTTTCCTCAAATACCTTGAGATGAGATATACCACTTAGTTTCCCAAAATAACTTAACCTGACTCATCTACCAGAGTAACCCGAAAAATGGTCAATCATGTTTATGTTCCACACCAACCCATTGCTAAGTTACATTCACCTAATATTTCAATCTGGATGACTTTAAACTTCTTATATGTGGTCATATATGCAAGTCCTTAAAAGGTACCACTATTTCCCATATCAAATTACCTTAAAAGGTATAATGTGTCCTGTTAAAAGGAACTAAACTACATGGGTTTTGATTCATTTCATAGGGATACATAGGAATAACCTTTTAGAGTCTCAATCCCAACTCCACAACACCTCATACCTCCTTTTATAGGAGCCAATACCTCCCCAAATTATGATAAATTCTAGAGTGCCTTCCTATATAGATTCAAACTATAGAGTGACCAAATATTTGGATCAAATGAGAGATGGTGTAATTCCTCTGTTTATTTTCCTATTAAATTCATATTTTCGATCAATCAATTTTACTAAAGAATAACTAGTATTATTATTTGGAATGATTTTAGAAAAATAACATAAATCTATTAGATATTCCTAGACTTGGGTACAAGGACCGTTTTTGGATGATCCAACCACCCATCCTCTCATCCAACAAAAGGTGTCATCATCCCAACCCTAGGTTATTTAGAGGTATCCCACTATTGTAAAGTGTGAGAGTCACATGAGACCCAAAACAACTAAAATGGGACCAATATAAAAATAATTAATCAAAACAATACTTATAAATTTCACAAAAAACAAGGTCTCCAAAATAAAAAACCAAAATATAAATCATATGGTATTGAAATTAACACATTTTATGACTTTATTGAGTAATTATGGTTCAACTAAATCATTAATACCCTCTTAAAAAACTATGAAAAGACATTTATACATGTGTGGGTGAAAATATGTCATAAAAATATGGATGAAGAAAAATAATGACCTAGTGAATAAACAACATAACCAACTCACATGTAAGCCATGGAAATTTTGACCCATCCTCACCAAGGTTCACTAAACCAATAATTCATCCAATTATAATAACATAATATAAAAATAATATATCAATAAGGCACCCTTCTACCACATTTCCATTGGTATAGTCACTCTCACAAACCAACGTCATACGCCATGTGATTTAACCCCTTCCATATAACTTTATAACCACATATCCACATATCAAAAACCACATAATTCACACCAAAACCACACCACAACAACACACCACATCCATGTCATAGTAGGGTGTCCTGAACCTAAAGGAAATTGATCATGTACCCTCCACCTACCATGCTCGACCCCCTCGATACATCTATACTACACCCATATAACCAAGTCAAGAAATATATATATTATAACCGCAATCCATTAGAGCCTATATATATACACCTAATACCTTGATCCATCAATGCTTACACTACATAAAAGTGGGTAGAGGGGAAGAGAGAGAAGTCATCCATATGTTCCCTTTACAACCAAAATGTTGGGGAAAACACCCAAAACCCAAAACCATATGGGTGTCAGTAAGGTTACCTAACTCAGGTGGTATTGTGTTAGAATTATAAAGAAGATATAGGATTTATAATATTCACACACAATCCCATTTTAAGGGTTAATACCCAACCAACACAACCATAACCCACAATATTCACCACATAATTACCCCCAATTACTAACAACCACATCCATAATTATGCCAAAATACAAACTCATCAATTCAAAAAATTCTACCATAAAAATATTAAAAACTTCCCATTTCATCATATCATCATTAAATTCAAGATTCATTATTACCAACTACACATTTCTTATTTCATTATATTTATTCCAAATATTATTGATCATTTTATAGAATTTACTATAACCATTAAAATTTTACAACATCAACCCAAATTCCCACATTTAATGTTAAACCATTCATCAAACCTTAACCCCTTTTATTCAAACCTTTAGCTTTTCTTACTAACCATTTTAATTCATTACATAAACTACCATTTATCAATTCCACCCCATGTTTCATACCCTCAAGAAACTACCTCATAATCTATAATAATCAAGCCCATCACTGTATAAAGAACCACCCAATCCATTCCAACTACCAATACACCATCCAATACAAACCACCATAGTATCATTCCACCTCTTTCCATATAAAATAGGACAAACAAGATGCATTAAAATAATTGTACTGAACCAATGCAACCATACCATGCCAACATCTCAAAATCTACCATAATAACCTCCAAACAAAATAACTCTAACAACAATATGAATAAAAACAACCATCTAGTTGAAATTCATCATAATTTTATAATTAAATTGCAATAAATAATATCTTTTATGAATTATTTCATGTTTATTCAATAATTTAATCATATTTATATCAATAATGGTTTCCAAATTTTATAATATATAAATTCATTAATATTTTTATGTGATTAAACTTTTATAGAGAGCTATTCAACCATTCAAAAAATATCAAACAAGTTCTATCATAGAAGGACCTATCAACCTAGTAGACGACAGTTATAATAAAATTACAAGAACTCATAAACACATTGGAATCACCCTCACCCACCCCCCCCCCCAATTTCATAAATTTAATTTCTTATATTATTTACGTCAATCCATACTATATCCTCAATGATGACAAAATTATTATTAATCCACATTAACACAAAATTAAATATGTATAAGTCTCAAATACCCTATAACAATTGAAGCTTAAAATATCATATCACAAGATCATGAAGTGAGAGATGATCACAAGTCCGATAATATTAAAGGAAAACATCATTAATCTATAACACAATAACCTCCACCAATTACTCGACCAAAAATCACCCTAACCATACCAACACTACTATCATAGACTCTCCAAGGATGAAGAATAATGTATAATGAATAATAGTATGAGAGGGGATCACCTTGTATCTGAAAGAGATTGATATCATGTAATCAAGGGAGAAAATCCACTAAAGGGTGCTCAAAGATATCCAAGGATGCACCAATGATCACCAAGGGTTCGAAGGAAGAAGGATCAATATGATAGAATTCTTGATGAGGGAAGAATTTATAATAAAACCATAAAAAGTTTGGATTATAGGATGTCTAGGGTCATCACATTGCAACATAGTCCAGATCTAAAATTCATAGTGTGATATTCCCTAAATCTAAAATATCATTATTCTTTAAAAATAATATAATTAATTAAGTTCGTGATGAGACAAAGGTGGTAATTTCACAACACTAAAAATATTAAGTATCATAGTGAGATCATCAGCCTTATCACCTCAAATGCAATGCACCCAAAACCAAAAAATGATGTATAAAAATGTACCATGACATAACATACCAAAAATATGTGGACTAAGAAAACTTACCACCAAGGACTCCATGACATAATGAGAAAATTCACACCATAATGACCCTCATGTAAGATAATCTCTGAAATACCTCAAGAATCACCATGTCGCAATACCTATATCCATGGAATAATCAACCATGCATAAGATTAACCTATGATATTTCACACAAATATAAATATAGGGACATTTTATGTAATAATAACTCATAGATGTTTAAGAGGAAAGAAATATTTACCATGTCACAACTATCCTTCAACTCCAAGATAGTGAGGCAGTGAAATCTCATGGAACCTCCCCCATTTTTTAACAAAAAACAACACCACTAACTTAGTCCTCATGATATGGAACACAACTATAGAAAACCCCTCTCATCCATATAAATCACCGTGGCACAATACATCAGGACAAGCCAAAATACATACCTCTAGCTAACATTTCAGCTCTAACTCCATCTTCCCTCCTCTATCCTTCTATTAGAACCTTAAATTCCCAAAAAAAATCAAAGCAACAATCAAATGAAGTCTATTGTGTTGCACTTTTCCTAGGATATGCCAATTTTTATTTAATTGTTTCTTAGAAAATTACTCTCCTCATTTCCTATAATATTTCCTCTCGTACAAGCTTTCAGAAATGAATAAAAAAATTCTTAGTCAAATTTATTATTAAGTTTAACAAAAATAATTATAAAAATGTAATTAATATAAAATTAGGATGTAATTGTTCAATAATTTACAAATCAAATTTCACTCCATGGATATAAAAATTCATAGAAATTTGAAATAAATAGTATATTGTGGATTTTCAATTAATTTAAATGTTATTATTTTATAAATTAATTTTTTTTATTACATTAAAATGTGAGTTTAGTGAATTTGTTTGAAACATGGTTTGTAATGTGCTGTATTTTTTGAATGTTATAAGTTCATTGGTTTTCATGAGAATAAGTTTGATGTTTATGTGAAACTGGGAAAATTGGTGATCAAATTTTTCACAATTCCATTCACCATGTCGTGGGGAGTTTTCATAGAGATTTTGTATTTTATGGGTTGAATATAGAAATAAATAGAGTGGATATATGGTTGTATTTTTAAATAGAAATTTATTTAATAATTTCACCTGTGGAAAATTGTGAGGATAGTTTATGTTATGGTCAACACTGTGGAACCATAATCAAAATCCACTCACTAATGCCTCGAATGAGGTTCCACATGACCTCAAGTTCCCCTCCATGTACTTCAGAGGCTTATAACTAGATTTTATGACCTAAAGAATATATCTAGGATACTATTACCTTGAATTAGAGTAAGAGAACATTTGAAAATAACTAAACAATATCCATAGAAAACATCTAAGTATACATAAATTAATAAACAATAATTTCATAGAAAATATTCAACATAGAATTATATAGTCAAGAATCCCTAGACATCCTTTGGGTCAATCACATATAAAAAATCAAAAAATATAATAGTATTTATTTTTATTTTATGATCAACCTTAAAACATATATAAGGTATAAATGAACACTAGAGTACTTGTGCAATGTGTGAGAAACACATCTCAGTATGGTCTCACCAAATTACCTTAATATACGAAATTATATATGTGTATACATCAGGTAATTATGTAAACATGATCACATAAGAACCACGGGCATCATATGTTAACTAGGAAACCATGGCTCCCTGCAAAATAGGTCATCATCTGTTAACCAAGCCACTGTGAAACTCATTCATACCTACTTCGACCTAAAATGAAATATAATTTATCCATGCCATTATACCTGAAACCAATACTATACCCAAGAACATGGGGTAGGGATTCTCAATGTACCTCGTCAAATACCTAAAGGTGTAGGGTAGGGTCCAATATCCAATATTTTTACTCACCTTCACACTTGAGGTGGTCCTATTTCCAAGCCTTGGACCATCCCTCATCACTCAAGGGAGGTCATCCATCAATCCCCAGCCACTACATTATCACTAATGGTAGGGATTCATTTTTAATCCATACCAACCCAATTTCCCTTATTGAGGGTGTGGAAATATAAACTATTTCACTCAAGGTAAGGTCCCCTCCACCACCACTACCTTATCACTCAAGGTATGTTCTGAAATCACATTTCAACTCCTAACTTCTCACTCAAGTTTGGGTCTTAACCTAAACCAATATGTTATCACTCATTGTAAGTATTGATGTCACATCACAACTGATACCTTATCACTCAACGTAGGGTTCCACCAATACCTTATCACTCAAGGAGAGGCTAGGCCTCATGATCTGGTTTCATACATGTAAATTTTTTTCTCCTATGAGACACATGAAACAAAATCAGTGCATATAGACCATCCCATAAGCTCACCAACTCATCACCAAGGCTCTATTCAGATGATATCTTACCCCATTCCATGATGCATGCCTCATCATCCATCTAGACTCACAGTCTTATCCCCTCAAACCATCTCAATCGGAGAGTCACAACATGTTGTATCGTAAAGTATTATCATCTCAACCATTATGGATTCCACTAGGATCCTCTAGAAACTCAGTGGACTCTTCTCACCAATAACAATACATCAGATTTACACAATAGTGACCCCACGACCTGTAGGCTCCCTCTGACCCTAACATCAAAAGTTTGTCCCACATCACCTTCTAATTCTCACATCACTTTAGTAAGATCCCTCATTCCCATAAGTTGAAGGAAAACACTCTTCATAAAACCCCATCTAGTTTCAGAGGAAAAATCAATCTCATAGTGTTCACCAAGTCTCAATCCACCCTCAAGAGGGTGATCCTCAGTAGGCTAAAATGTATATATTCCCCACCCAATACACTAGACTTAAGCCTCACATGCCTTCCCAAACAGCCTAAGGAATACAACATAGGACACAAAAGACTCATCTTACATCCTGATACCAACCTAGGGACTCATTTCAACTCATCTTATATCTCCTCCCCTTCGTGTTGTAATATCCTAGTGATCCAAACTCTTATAAAGTGTTAACAAGAACTTATCCCAACTCAAGGAGGCTCAATACCATACTCTCTATTACTCTAAGGGACTCTTGGTACATATCTATTCTACGTATTCCCATGAAACATGTATTCAAGAAATAAATATTTTATGTGAAAGTATATGAATTTATATTATAGGTATCACCTTCTCCAAACATAGATTTTTCATCCTCGTGAAGCTCCACGCCCCCTCATCCAAGTCCACCTTGCCTCATCCAATCTCGTACCACTACCCGAGAACTCATATCAAGATAAAAAATAAAATAATTAATTATTAAATTTAATTTAATGAGGAATAATATTTAAATAAAATTATTGGTCATCTCCACCTCACTTAAACCTTGACCAACTATGCACGGATGGTCCATGGCATACCCCTATCATTATCCCAAGAAAAACCCTAACCAATGGCACCAAGTCATCTTAAAATTTCATACAATTAGAAAAAACCAAAATAAATAATTGAAATGATTTACATCAACCAAAACTATGAAATATAGAATTTGATAATCTGATTGATATTCCCTCTAGACATTCCAATAAATATACCCATAAAATCATGATGATTTAACCATGATCCATAGAAATCATTACCAAAAACCCTAGCTTAGAAAACACTAAAATTAGTGATCCAAGTAAAATGAGTATTGAGGGGTTAGAAAGGAGTAATATACATTAAATCACTGAAAACATTCCTCAATGAGATCCCTCTGACATGGATAATCCCTGGGAGGAAGTGGAGGGGGAGAAGGCCAAAATGGCCCTCTCCCAACACACTTAGTTCCCAAATACCTGAAGGGGAAAAAATAAAAATGATTTTTTTACCTTTCAAAAAACATGGTGGGGACCACCTTACAACATGTCCATAATTTCCATGGTGTAAATCCACTCACCCAGAGAAACCTTGTGGCACAACCCCCAAGGTTGTAGTGTAAAGGCCCGCCCCTTGCCTTCAATTGCGACATAGAGTAGGGATCCACGATGAAAGGAACATCACCCAAAGTTTCCTTATAGTGAAACCATTGGGTTATATAATAAAGGCCCACCCACAACCTCCATTTGTGAAATAGATTAGGGATACATATCACAACCCACCTTTGGGAGAGGATTCCAATGTTATTCCTTTTGAGGGATCTCCATAGCACATCCCTCAGGATATGATGTGGGTTTTTCCAATCAGGTTTCATGGAAACATGTCCTACATGAATGTGGCATAGTCTACACCCAAAATTTGGAGATAATAACCTCACAAACCCTCGCTTACAATATGGTATATCCCATTGAGGATGTGACGTAAGGCACCCACCCATAAGAGCCTTTCACGACATAGACTCCTACTATGCTGTGGTCCTTCACATGTATCAACCAAAACAATGAAATTATATCCTCTACATATTAGTTTCCATTATCTTAAAAAAATTCCATAGAAAATTTCATATAGAAACACCCAAAAATATGACATGATCTTCTTCCTATAGCACAACCCAATAATCAGGTCCCCATGACCCCACTTCAAATTTCACTTGAATACCCAAAACACCTATTGGGAATTGACCAACATCTAAAAACGTATCCCATAGATTTTCTTATTTTCGTAATTTTAATCCAAATAACATTTCATGAAACAATCTCTACACTAGACCAAAAGTTAAAACTCCCCATAAAAAGGAATAGCCTTAAAATATGTGGCTAATTACAATATCCACCACCATAACACTTATCATCCCCAAGAATTCTTGGTAGTCACCTAAATATCATTCTTTGAATACCACAGTCATCAATTCACCTATAGATCACTATGCTCTATCCCAGAACATTGAACGAACAACTTTTGTGGAACTCTAAACACTAAGGAGAATTATTCACTATAAATCAAGCCACATGATCATCATCATAACTAATACCAATATGGTTATCACCCACACATGTCTCTCCTAGGACATTGAAAAACAAATAACCAATTAATCCCAAGACTTACTGTGCTCCCCACCCTAAGGATCCACTTGTTAAGGCGGATTCTACACCTCGTAATTCCCCCACAAAAGGAATTGATTACCAAGGAAGCACTCCTAAAGTTCCATCGACACACTAGATCTAGTATCTACCTCATCACATACAATTCAATGAGAACAAACTAGTCAAACTTATTTTATATAACTTTCCCCAAAAATGCTCGACCACACATACTGGCATATCCTTACAAAACATAATGATAATTCCTTAACTCATTGAAGTAAAATGTGGTCATCCAAACACTCACATAAAATTTTGAACCTGAAACTTAGTGTAATTCCATGATTGGATCAACAATGTTCATGATATCACATTGAGAATCGGCACACCTTAGATCTATCTAAATCTCAAATCACCCCAACTCCAACCCAATCCCAATTCCAATATCTAAAATCCATTTGAAACCACATATAAAATCATAATATAGTATTCTATTAAAGAACTAGATATTAGTAGACTTTAAAACATGTTTTCATCCCAGTGTCACCTCAACTATCCATGGCTGATTTCACCACATCCATGACTTTTCCAACACAAGGGTTATACCTTCGTGACTGGTTTGATGCTACCCACCATAGTAGTATCCTTATCATCTCTCTAAAAAACTAGAACACCTTTTATCCATAGCCAGTGCTTCATATATTATTGAATGAAATAAATGTATGTGTTCATCCCACTCATACAAATCAATAACACAAAATACCAACTTACACCCATTCCCAGATCACTGAAACATTATCCAAAACATCTTCCAAAATTAATCCAAAATAAGGGTTACACTTTCCATATCCAATGGTGAACTCCACCCCATATATCTCCACATACACCACTCCTTGAGAATAATAAAAATAAGTCCCCCTATAACCTTTAGGTTTCTCCTTTTGATCCATCCTCACCAATGTTGTTAAAACCCTAAAACATCCAACCATAATGTCACTCTCCTTCCATAGAGGGACATATCATTAACTCATCACACCTATCAGCCACAATTCTCATAAAGTTATATATTTTCACAAAAATGGTTGACTTGAAAATATTATTTTATTGATTTAAAACTAAATGTGCACTGCACATACCCAATGCATGTTATCCCTCACAAAATGAGAATTTTCTCCAAAAATCCTTACAGACACTCACTCTCCTTTTTCTTGAGAAAAGTGAACTACCAAGAGCACTCTCACAATTCTAATATCAACCAAACCTAATGGTTGTATGCTCTTTTATAACCTGATCACATAACCAAACTCATTCTCCTATGAGTCACATCTCATCACACTTAGGCTCACATAAATAACCCATTGACCATGTCCCACATGAATGTTAGTCATATCCAATTAGCATATGGAATCTGACTCATGCAATGTTTAACCACTTGATCACCCACCACCTGGGAGTCATTATAAAACCATGAATGTTACCAATGCTCCCACTACCCCATAAAAATAACATCTCGAATCAATAGGGCTAGACATCTGACTAATATTTCCCTGAAAACACAACCTCAATACCATACACATGGCATTCCACATGACTTTCCCCAACTACCAGATTATTTTAATTATAATTCCACCAATATGATATATGGTAAAAAACCATATTGTTTTTTTATACATTAAGTAACTAAACTCCATCCTCATGGAAACTTTTTCCTACCCTATGATCATTCAATAAGTGGCACATGCATGTATGGACCCACCAAGGGTCCATATACAATCCTTATACAAAGGGAATTTATAATTGTCAATATAGAATGTCTCACCATAAGATCTATATGACCTATCATCAAATAAAATACAATGGTTCAGATGAGTAGAATTCCACCAACAAGTTATATGGGAAACTCTATATAATTTTTTATTGAAACTTTAAATAACTAAACCCCCTCTCATTAGTGAAATAAATCACACACAAGCACACATATGTCATGTGTATCCTATGTTCTAAATATGACGCATGTATATGGGACTATTTCCATCAATCCAATATCCAAAACCATTAATTACAACCTCTAGTAAACATGTTATATTTGAATAAACACCATAGCCATAATAATGGAAACCAAGAACATCAATCTTGTACCCCTGGTAACTTGGGAATCCCACCACATAGGTGTTTGCGAAACACCAGTATGAGGTTCATCACAAGATTTGATGCATATTTATACCTTATAAACCATATCCCCAAATAGTAAGATAAAGAAAAAGATACTCTTATACCACTTTATGATTCTCTATATAAAATCCACTCATAGGTTCCTCAAACAAGGTTCCACATGGCCTCAAGCATGCTTCATCGTATGCCATAGTTTGTTGAATAATAGTGAGTGCCTAAATAATATGTTGTGGAGATTATTTCCATAAATCATAGTAAGAAAATAACATAAAATAACTAAATAATATCTATAAAAACTTCATATTATGTATAAATAAATAATAATAATTTTATAACAAATATACCATATAGAGGAATACAGTCATACATCTATGATTACCCACTGAGTTGATCACGTATAAAAAATATAAATAATAACATAGGATATATTTTCATGCCCAAGCCTCACCTAAATATAAATATCCAATTGTCAGAGATATTCCCCAACCCAATGAACTATATATCTTATGCTCAATCTGAAATCATACATAAGGTATGCATACTGTTGGGAAAAAATCGCTCAAGGTTTCATTGAAGCATTTTTGAGGTGATTGAGTTTGTTGACAAAGTAGACATCTGAGTGGGGATTGTTGACAAAGAAAAACAATGACATACAAATTTGTTGACAAAGAGGATTTCATGATGGAATGTTGAGTTCAAGAGATGAGGTCAATTATCCATATTTGATTCAAGAATTTCGACAAAAATAATGGATGATATAGAGGTGGTACAAAAGAACAGATACAAGGTGGCACCGTTTTCCAGTGTTTGCCAAATTTTTGGGCCTGAAAATCGACAAATGAAGAAAAGTGATTTTTCGAAAAAGGACTTGTGCGCCATGTACATGAAGGCTTTGAAACATTCACTCTATATGTTTTTCAAGATCAGATCATCAAAATATATCATAGGGATAAGTGTCATGCAAGTATTGGTGGTGTCGCACAGGTGACTTGCGCGCCGTGAAGAGACTTGCACGCCGATGACTTGGAAGATTGAGAACTTGCATGCCTATGGTTTTTCAATATTAGAAGATCAAAATATGGAAAAGGAAAGAGGTTCGCACAAGTTTGGAAGTAGCCCACGCAAGTGACTTGCAGGGGAAGAGACTTACGCGCTGAGACTCGCGCGCTGAGGGTTGACTTGCGCACTGTCGCGCAGGGTGGTCAAATTGCCTTTAAATACTAGACCAACCCTCCTCATTCTTCACCGGAGTTCAACACTTTGAAGATTCAGAGCTCCCGTCATGCAGGTGTGGTGGTCACGCAAGTGGTGGTGTGTCGTGCAAGTGGGACTTGTGTGCCATAGAAGGAAGTTGTGCGCCAAGTGTTAGTTGCGCGCCTGAGGTGGTTTAGGCGAAGAAGGAAGTGAGTCGCATAGTTTTGGAGTTGCAGAAGGTTGAGTTGTGCAAGTGGTTGAGGAAGACTTGCGCACCAGTTGTTACTTGCATGCCGATACTTTCACATCGAGGTATACTTGCGCACCAAGTAAGGTTGATTTTCTGGCAGTGTTTTCGGGCTGCGTGGAAGCTGAAAGTTTGCCCGATACTTTCGGTGCAAAGAGATATTCATCTATGGGTGAAAGTTGGACTTCAAAAGAGCATCTACATACAGAGGAAGATGAATTCCTTAATGAAAATGAAAAGACCTAAAGGTCTATAAACTGTGAGTGGATCCTTTCTAGAGCAGTGAGTGAAGGAAGAGGAAGAAGGTGATCCTCTCCACCGGCAGTGAGCCAGAGAGAGTGAAATAGGGAGTGACCCTTGGGAAAGCAGTGAGATGACCCTAAACATTGTAAAGGCAGTGAGCCTGGGAATAGAAGTGATCTATCCCGAACCATTTTATCCACATCTAGTTAATAATAGTAAAATTTGGTACGTCCGGTAGCTTGTCGGCGTATGCTCCTTGGACGTAGCCCTTAGCGGTGAACCAAGTAAAATTGATGTGTCATGTGCATTCTTTACTTTATATTTATATTGTGCAACAGGAAAGAGAGAGAAGAGTGTTTTTCTTAACAGAAAAACAATATCAGAACGAGCTTTAATTTTAAATTAGTCATACCCTGATTCACCCACCCTCTCAGGGTATTCATCCTTGTGGACCTAACACATACGTACTATAGTTATCATGTATGGTGTGATAAATACATATTAGTAGGGTATCATTAAGTGATTTTAATATATTCCATCATATACATGTATGAATGAGGTAAAAAAATAAACATTCTCACACAAGTTCCTTGAGAATCATGTGCTAACCGAGCCACCAAAACTCCATTTGTATCGAGTCATCAAGCACTTACCAGACCCACAAAACATTAGATCATGCCGACTTCAACCCAAACAAGAATCTAGTTTCATTATTCCATCATACAAAAAACTCATACCATACCTAAAGACTCGGGGTAGGATGTCTCAATGAGCCTAAACCACTACCCAAATGTGTAGGTTAGGTTCCTATATCTAATATATGGACTCACCTTCTCACTCAATGTGGTCCTACATCTAAGCCTTGAACCATCCCTTAGCAATCAAGAGAGGTAATCTATCAATCTCCCACCACTACCTTATCACTCCGGGTAGGGTTTCACATTCAAGACATACTAGCCCACTTCCTCTCACTCAGTTCACGGTCAACCATACCTTCTCACTCAAGGCAAGGTCCCTACCTCAACCACTACCTTGTCTCTCACTGTATGGAATGAAATCACATCACCACCACTACCTTCTCACTCAAGGTAGGGTATAAACATAAACCACTACCTTATCACTCATGGTAGTGTTATAACAACACATGTCCACTCAAGGCGAGTCCTTACCTTAGGATATTCCATCCACAATGATGAGATCTTTCATTTATCTCACATATACAACACAAATAGGGTATACAACCCATATCAAAATCTCACCAACTCATCACCAAGGTGATAGTCACATGATACCTAGATCCTCACCATTATTTATTCCTCATAATATATCCAAACTTATAGTATTATATCTTTATATTTTATCAGTTTCACAATCACAACTTATCACATCCTTTGGTATTCTCATATATCCCATAGGGCCATTCACTAGGGAACTCTGGACCTTCATGGTCACTTCTCATCAACAATGATCTATCCTAGTCACCCCACTATGACTCCTTAACCCATATTCTATCTATAAACCCATCCAATTGAGGTTAGACCACATCCCCATTCAATTATTTTATTTCTCTCAGAAGAACCCTCAAACCCATCACTTAAAGTAATACCCTCTTAGTCAGACCATGCCTAGTCTCAGAGGACATGCCCTACTCACAACACTCACCAAGTCCCAATCTACCCCATGGAGGGTGTTCCTCTCTAGGAGTGAGGTAAATTGCTATACCACCCACCAAAAAAATGCCTAAGCCTCTTATGACTTTCTGACTAACCCAAGGAAACCAACATAGTCTACCCATGACACATATCACATCCCAAAACCTATTTGGGGTTTCTTATTAACTCACCAAATATCTCCACCTCTTTTATACATGGTCTATAGGAGATCCTAACCTACCCAAAGTGTTAAGGATAACCCATACCAAATCATGGAGGATCACTACAACCCTCTCTCATACTCTAGGGTATTCACAGTCTAGATTCCTTCTACCTAGTCCAGTGTGAGATGAATGCAAGAAATCATTCACAATGAAGTTTGAATTTATTTTATAGGTACCATTTAACTTGAATACAATATCCTTACAATTATTTTTACCACCTCTTCCATAACCCATTTAAGCGTGTACTTCCACCAAAGATTCTATCTCACACCACAACATCAAAATAATTAATTATAATAAGTAATTATTAATTATTAAATTTAGTCTAATGACTCGTAATCATAAGAAAACTCACTAAAAATTATAATTTCATAAAAAAAATAAATCAACCATACTTTGTGGGTCCATCAAGCACCCCCTATATAATCCTAATAAAAATCTCAATCCACAAGTACCCAATCAATCACCAACTTCATCCAATTTAACCAAAAACCCTACGTAAATTTGAGAACAAATGTACCTCAATTGAAATAGTGAAATAAAACATGTTATTATATTATCGGGAAACCCTCTAGCTATTATTAGTAAAATCACATTTTAATCATGATGATTTCACTATGCTATTATTAAATCATCATCAAAACCCTGACCCAAAAACCAACAAAATCCAAAAAAAAGAAGGAGAAGAACGATGAAGAGAATAAAGGGTGAGTAAAACTTAAATCACCATAAAAAACCTCAAGAATATTCCCCTTATATAGGGGATTCATGGGAGGAAGATGAGGGGGAGAGTCAGTTGAAATGGACCTCCCTGGATGTCGCTGCTTTATAAATACATTAGGGGGGACCCTAAAAAATAGGCTTTCTCGCAATAAAAAATCATGTGAGGATCTTCTTATGGTGTGGCCACAAGGTCCATACTATAAGTCCCTTTTATTAAGGAATAATTATAGTGAAACCCCCTAGGTTTCAGTGCAATGGTCCACCCTCTTCCTCCAACTATGTCCTAGAGCAAGGCTCAATGACACTTCCCAACTCAAGGTGGATGAGTATCTAGATGTTCTACCTCAAAATGGATCTCCATGGTATAGTCCCAAGTATTTGGTGTGGGGATTTCTAAGTAGGTCACATTGTGGTTTGGTCTCCTTGTCTATGGTATATTTGGATCTCAAAAGGTATATGGTTCAATCCCACAACCCCTCCATCCCCTATATCATGGTACCTCAGGGTTACACTATAATGAACTCACCCATGGGATCCCTCCATGGAATATCCTTCTATTGTGATGTAGCCTCTCCCTTGTATACACCACTATAGTGAAGTTACATCTTCCACAATATAGTTCCCTGTATCCTAAAAAACTCTCAAAGCATACACCAAGTCACAATTCCCTAGGTTGTGGTGTGGAATGCTTCATGTATCTACAACTCAGCTCCTAGGTCACCTCGACCCCATTATGATGTTCACCCACATCTCAAAACACTTATCAGACCATAATTCACATCCAAAAACATCTCTATGACATATTTTAATGCTTTGATTCTTAATATGAGTCCATATTCACAAATCAATTCCAACACCAAACCAAAATATTTATAGGTCCCCTAAAAGTAACAACCCTAAAATCCAAGGTCCTTTATATGAATGTTGGAGTCTATTGTGGTTATTAATGATGGATTTCATGAATATATATAGATTTGAAAATGGGAAGAAGGTGTGTGCCTTTTTGTGGAACATAGAATTTTCAACTGGAAGAATCTAAATACATCACAGGGAGGTCCATTATCAGAATTACTGATTTCATGGTTCCCGTGTTGTACATATGAAATGAGTGCATAATTGGAAATGAAGAAAATTCATGAAAACCATTTAGTTGGTGTTTTGAAGATTATAATGTTAATGGAAAAAAAGTGAAATATGGGGGTTATGGTTAACTCATTGAAGAATGGGGAATTTTAGAATTACAAAATCCCTATGTAAAACATAGATACACTAAACAGGTGTTTTAGGGTCCATGGTGAATGATGGTTTGTATATATATATTTCTAAATATATTTATACAGTGGTAGGTTTTTATGGTGGTAGCTTTGGTGAAGTATTTTTTCACCAAAATGTACACTTTGATCAGAGACCATGTTGTGGTGTTCGAAAAAATCGAGGTTATAACTTGTTTTTATCTTTTGAAACCTCTATAACTATATTGATAGTAATGAATCAGATTTTAATGACCCAAATAAATATTAATAGTAAAAATATGATTGAAGAAAATCCAAGGGATTTTTTGGAGAAAGAGAAGTTAGATATTGTCTTGAATTTTTAATTTCAAATTAAAAAAATATGGAATAACATATTGATGGTGGTTGTGTATAATAAGAAATTCATCATGTTAAAAGATAGAGAAATAAGAAGGTTGATGATATGATATTTGTGGTTCAAAAATAAAGAATATATAATATATAGTTTTTATTAGTGAAGTGTGATAAGTTTAAATTGAATTGAAGATTAGTATTGGAAGAAGATCTTATTTTTTATATCTATTATAATCAGGAAGTGAATACTAGAGAATCATGAATAACACCCTTTCTATTTAGTGTTTATTTCATTGTTTATGGTCTTTTAATATCGACCTATGTGTTAAATTTATCATTATATCCCTCTTGAATTTAGTTTATGAAAAATGGGAAGTGGACGTGGACCTTTGAAGAGTAATGAGCTTATCCTAAATCTTATAGTCACATATTAGTGTTTCAGTTTTGAATTAACATTTCTATACATTATTAATATGTGATCCTTGGAAGTATAATTAAATGGGTAAAACATGTAAAAGTTGGTGTTCATTATCTCTTTTGTTTTTCATTTGATTGTTCTTATAAAATTGATTCAAGGTGTCTTTACCGATATGATGATAAGATGTGTTAATCCAAATAAAATAATCAAAGTTCAAAACACCTTAATTTACCCCCCCCCCCCATATTTGGGTGTATAATGGGACCATAGGGTAAAAAATATAGTATCATGACAAGGTTGATTCTTGAATCTATTAAAAGATAAAAAATTTCATAGAGAAAATTATTAATAAAAAGGGAGTACCCTTATTTTATGGGTTCTAATCTTAGATATGGAAGAACAATATGAGATCAAATCTTCAATCCCTTGGGTTTGATACATAATTTGATGTGGTACATATGATATAGGTAAGTTATCCCACTGGAAGATCAATGATAGAAGTGGATAAAAAATTTAAGTGATTCTTCTATGTCTTAAAATGATTTATTTGGTGCTCTATCTAATAAAATATATATTAAGGTGATGGATCTTACCATAAAAAAAGAATTTTGGGATTAACTTGATAACATATATGAAGGTGATCTCAAAGTGAAAGGATAAAATCTAAAGGTTTTATAGAACATATCTAATGATTTAAATATTAATTAAAGTGAAAATATTGATGGTTTTTTCAATTGTATTACTAATGTTCTAAGTGACGCATGCGGACTCAGTCATGGGATCAAGTATTCTAATATTTTTAATAAAATCATGAGAAATTAACCATCAATTTATAACTCAAAAGTGTCATATCTTAAAGAAATGAATATTTTAGGGTTATATATTTATGAATTACATATTAAATTGTTTTCTTATGAGATATTTGTGAAACCAAAGAGCTCTTTATATCATTCATCTAAAGATATTGCATTAAAATATACTAAAAAGAAAGAATTTTAGGAGGATGAAAATGAAGATGGTGTAAGTTATGATTTATTATAACTCAATGTAAGAAATTTTAAAATAGATGAATGATAAATTAAGGGACATATACCTTTAGTTTGCTTCCATTTTGGAAAGTTTTGACACATAACCATTGTTCATCCAAATATTTTTGATAAATTGGATGGTGAGTGTAAATTTTCACGAAAATAAAAGAAGAAGTTTATCCTTGGAAGGAATCTCAATTATATAAGTTCAAGTGGAAATATGTTTTAGAGGAAGGAATATGTTATTAATGAAGAAGATAATACTAAGTAAGATTCAATGAAACATAGTTTAAATTTTATGTATAGGATGAAATTATTAATTTTGTGGAAAATTATGAAACTAATGTATAATAAAATGATAAATATAACATATTTTTAGACATTCAATTGAAATTACAAGGTGATCTTTAAGAGATTGATTTATAGATAAAGAAGAACATGAAAATTAGAGGCTTATTAAAGGGGTATTTAAGATATATTATTGGACTTGAAGTTGAAGTTTATTATGTTGAGAAATATTTAAATTGTTTTTAAAATAACCATGTGAAATATAAAGAATATATGAATTATAGATTCATAATTGAAGAGAATACCCAGATAATTGATGACCTTAAATTATATACTAAATATAAAATTAGGAAGATTGAATAAGAAATTTTTTATTTAATAAAGAGGAATTAATCATAAAGTTAAAATGACGGTTCAAATAAAAAAAATCACTTTTAGAAGTTTTCAAATGAAATTTTGAAAGAAATGGTTGAATGATGTAAAAATAATTTTAAATAAATTCATAGTTCTCAAAAACCAAATGTGTTGGGCACAACTAGTATTATCTATGATGATGAAACATTAAAGACAATGTATGGAAATATGAAGAACATAGGGAAGTAGAAGAAAATATAAATTTATCAAACATCAAGAACTTATAAACAACCAAGGAGTTATACACAACTTAGAGATATGTGGAGATGTTACAATAAAAAGATATTTCCAATGATAAAGTGTCAATTTTGTGGTTTTATTGGCCACACTATGTCTTATTTTTGAGATGCTGGTGTTTAATTAATTGTTGGAGCTTTTAAAATTCAACAAAGGAGAGTTATATCATAATATTCATATTGGAATTTAAATTTTTCTGTGTTTAATATTTTTATTACTGATATTTTAGGCTTAAAGAAGTGAATTTCAAGTAAAAAAGAGAAATAACCTCTTATGGAAGACAGGGGAATGTGGATGAAATACAATTTAATTCAATTAATTTTATTAATAGGTTTTATCCCCTTGATGATGAATAATAATTTTATCTTATTTATTGTATTTAAAATAGTGACAAGATATCAAAAAATTCACAACCAATTTGGAAATTTCATGTAAAGAAAGAAAGAAAAATTAGAAGGAAAAATTGGATTAACTTTCCTTGAAACAAATAGTCAATAGTATTTCATAGATTATGGACATTAGGTGATATCTCATATGATAGGTAATACAAATTTATTTAAGAAAATTATGGTTATAGTTCATGGAATAATTCACTTTAGAAATCAGAGTGTATTAAAGATTAAAGAAATTGGTAAGACTTGGCTCACTAGTTGTATATTTAAGAATATTTATATTCATTATATTTAAATACATCATCATTATTTGTTGAAAATAAGTCATCATTTTGTCTGGTGTTTGTAATTCACATTTGGTAAAAAGGGATGAAATATCAAAGGAAAGTATTTGAATTCTTTGATAAAGGGTTGGAGGAAAAATGAAATTATTTATTAAGGAGATAGAAATGATAATTCATTTCATTTAATATTAGAATAATAAAATAAAGTGTGGAATCTAAGTATCTACCATGTTAATCAGAAAACTGTGAGGAATTTGTAAAATTTTAATACTATTATAGATATTCTTAATTATAAGTGAGATCAGGTTAATATTTGTGATGCCTGTATGTGAGGAAATATGATTCATATTCCATATCCTCTAAAGAAAAATACCACTTTAGTTTTTATAAATTTGGTTAACACTGATATTTGTGGTATAATTGGTTAGTAAAGAACCTATGGTGAGAGGTATTCTATCATATTTAGGGGTGATTATAGTCAGATGGTATGTGAAATGTTCATACATTCAAAAGAAGAAGTTATGGATTTGATAAAAAGGTTCCAGATAATAGAAAAAAAAATTAGAAGAGCTATAAAATTAGGAGATCATATAATGGAATAAATTACACATCCTGTGAGGTTGAATATTATCTATAAAATGATGTTATTAAACACAATTTTTCTTTATTAGGACCCCCCCGCAAATATAATGGGGTTATGGATTTCACCCCCCCCCCCTCCATGAGTACCCCAGTAGTGAAGATAAGGTACGCACCCCCAAGTCCATTATGTCTTGAGTATGAAAATAGAATAGAGGTTGATGAACACTCAAATATGAGGCATTAACCTAGTTGTATTTGAATTATTGGGAGAAAAGATGATTAACCACAAAAAAACTCTATCATAGAACATGAAATAAATAAACCATCCCACGTGTGTATGTCAAAAAATAAAAAAAGTCACCAAAGTAAAACCAAAAAGGAAACCTATATTAGAAACTCTATCAAATATATGACCTCCAAGCTAGTAATGTCCAAATCGCCCCTCAAAACCCTCCTATAATCCTGAAAATAGTTTATATATGTAGGGTGAGAATATCATGAAAACTCAGTAGTATCATACCGAAGGTCACCTGTGAAAATGTAAAAATAGTGTATTAATGCACCTGTGAAAAAAATTTATAACCAAGAAGAACCTAAACATATAAACTCTCCATCCTAACCTCCCATGTCTATATTCACCAGATAACACAAGTAAGTAGTAACATAATAATAATAATAAAACATCAATAAAGGTGCCCCATATCCACTTCCCCCATTTATTTACCATTCTCACTCCCCTATAAAAAAATGTTATGTGATCTCATCCCTTTTATAATATCTCATCACCATGTATAAATCCATCTTTGATATGGATCAGGACACGACCCTAGCAAAACTATCCTCATATGATGTCTAACATCTGGTGTTGACATCAATTTCATCATGTACATCTCTCATGCCACTACCTCATCATCATATGTATCACACAAATCCATCTGTAACATCATTACCAAGGTATTATGGTATATTGTCTGTGAAGGACATCTACTTCAAGACTTCATCTTACCATAAATGACCCTCACTATATATCACATCCACTCAATACCAAGAATCTCCACCAACTATGTCATCAATAAGGGCTAGGTTGCACCACTAACTATGTCACTACACAACACTGCCATAGAAGGAAGAGCAGGGAAGATTGGGTAATCATCCACCCATTACTCTCCATATAGATATTAGGAAAGAAACCCCCTAGACCATATGGTTGTTAGTACATGGTACTCAATGGAAGTTGGTTTAGTTTAGAAATAACATGCAAATATAATCTTATATAGATACAAAGAAATCACACAAGCTCAACCTAAAGATTTAACATAAAAAATTCATCACATTTTCATTATAATCAAAATCTGGTTAATGTTACCCCATGATTCCACCCACTAAATGAAACCTACCACATAGAACAATAACACACAACCCATAGTTTCCTTTCTCTCAAATTAATATTTATCCACCTTTCCATATTATTTCTTTTAAAGTTTTCATTCATTAATTAATCTATTTAACTTAATATTTGATAAAAACCCACTACCATAAAGATATATATTTCATTAAAATTTATTTCTAAACTTTTCTTAATTATTCATTTAATTCAACCAGTTAACACATGTAAATTTCAATCCTCTTTTATTAAATTTCATCCCACACCAGTAAAATTTTACCATTCACAACATCATATTCCATAACTACTAGGATACTATAAAAAGTAATCATGTGATAACTCATCACATCACCTACAAAATCCAACAAGACAACCCAACCTTCTCACTAAAAAAAACTGCATATCTACCACCACATTTAAACTGATCACCACCACCATCATACTTCCCCCACACAGCCACAAGGATAACAAATAAATTTCTTGAAACACACAAAAAAATATTTCCAATACACATATTTTAACATAATCCATTAAAAAATGTATTTCACATTATATCATCTTCTTGTTCATATGTATTTTTAACATAGTTCTACACTTATATGGAAACCAATTCTTAGACAAATATACATATTAAAAAAAAATTGAATCATAGGTTTAAAAGAATAAAAATAAAGGATTATCAATCCATAATAGAGGTTTAGAATTCATAGTATCCAGAATATTTATATCACAGAATGTTAAATATTTTATGAGAAAACATTCTGAAATAACAAGGAAATAGATAAAAACATGAAATTACATCTCATACATTTCAATTCAATTTAATATAGTACATTATCTTCACAAGTTAGTTTTTACTACCCATATACTAGGAAACAATAATTTAAATTACATAAATGAAAATAATAAGTGTGAACGAGGATCCCCAACTTTGAAAACAAGTTCCAAATCAAGTTTTGCCAAAAATAGGGGAAAATTAATATTTTTTCACTACTTGGATATCATAAAGTTAAGGGCTTGATCAATAATATAACACTTATAGAGAAGGTATGAATACAAAATAGAAAAAAAATACTACCTAAAATGCCACACAATATTATATTAAATAAATATGGAACCAGTCTATTGAACATACCTAGAATCATGATTATTGAGGATTTAGGACAAAGGTAGATGATCCCAAGGCCCAAGAGCAATGTTTTTATTCATATTGATTAAAATGAAACAAGAAAATACTTGAATGGAGAAAATATTATAATTTAATATTTCTGATAGATATCCTGAAATAACTCCAAAGATCAATAGAGTCATCTTTCCTTTTAAGTTTTTATTTAATTCAGTGTCATTTAAAACATGTGGAATGGCCCACTTAAAACCACATGGTTTATGTAATTAAAATACTATATTTATTCCCAAAATTTTATATTTTAAAAGAATTTATTTAATCCTTAAATCCAAAATTGTATGTTAAAATCATTTTTCACATCATTCAAGAAAAATATAGATATTTTGGAAATCTGGGGAATTTAAAAAATTGTTGATCTGGCTGTGAGAAGGGATTGATCACATAGAGCCAATAAACTGACCACACGAGATAATTAACCTAAAACAAGAAGGAATAACCAAATACATAAAAAAACCAACTAACTACAAGATTAAACCAACTAACTGCATGAGGGAACCAACTGACTATAAGGAGTAACCAACCAACCAAACAAAAGAACCAACTAACCAAAATAAGAAACTAAATGACTGCATGAAGAAACCAACCAACTGCATGAAAGAACCTATTAACTATAAAAAGAAACCAACTGTCCATATGAAGGAACCAACTGACTACAAAAAGGAACTAACATACCACAATAAAAAAGAAACTAACCACAGAAAGGGATCAGTGATCACATGGATAGTCAAGTGATCGTGAGAGAAAACATTGAAACATCAAAAAATAAAAAAAACCTAAACACTATTTTGACAATTAAAGTAATTAATAATTCATAAATAAAAGGTTTTAGGAAATCATTACATGACATTATATACCTCTAAAATAATTCTTTTCCTCGATAATGAAAAATAAAACCTTGAAGAAAAGGGAAAGGAGGTGTTGACAATCACATATTAGTTTCCTCTAAAGGATATCACTATAGCAAGAAAACAGCCAAACATCGAAGGAATGAAACACATAGATAGGTGGAATCATCAACCAAGGGAGATAGTTAATATCATATAAATCTTAACTCTAAACACATCATCTCAAAGAAAGGAAACAAGTAAATTAGCGCCACAATAAAGATCAACCATCGAACAACTGGGGTATTGGGCACGCATCTATGACTTCCACTCCCAAGTAAACTCCACCACTCCCCCATACCACTACAATACATGGACCAAAGTAATAAAACTCTCATATAGTACCTTTTCTCAAAAATCCTAGAAATCAACTTGCTGCTCCATAAAACATCACTTCATCCTCAATATACAACTCTCAATAATCAATTACATCAAAGTCATTATGAAGATAATGATGAGGCTGAGACACATGGAAGAGATCATGAACTCTATCAATACATGGAGGAATACCAAACCAATAACACACCTTTATAACTCATTCCAACCCCTTTAAAGGCCTAGTGAACCTAGGAGAAATTTACTCTCTTGGTCAAACATCCACTACCCCCAAAGAGGGGAAACCTTCAAGAACACATGGTATCTAACTTCAATCTACAAGGGCATACACCTATGATATGCATAGGAATTCATGTGGTCCTTTAATACCTTTATCCACTCTAAAACCACCTAACTCCTCTATTCATTCCTTTTAACCACATTAGGACCAAGGACTAATGACTCCCCAATCTCAATCCAATGCGACGAAAAATGACATGGTTACCCATACAACACCTCAAACAAATCCATACCAATGAATAATTATTGTTATTAGAAAACATAACCAATGGTAGGTGGTTAACCCATAATCCACCAAATTATATGATGTAAGACCTTAAAATATCCTCCCATATCTGGATAGTTTGATCTATTTTCCCATATGTCTAGGAATGGAAAGAAGTGTTAAGGTGTAGCTAAGAGATAAAAGAATAATATAATCCCCTCTAGAACCATGAGGTAAAATGAGTGTTTTGTTCAAATAAAATGGAATTATTCACCCCTTGTAGTCTCACAACTTCATCCATGTACCGCCTTGACAAAAAAATTCATAGCACTCGACTCCCTGATTTCCATAAAATGGATCAACTTCAATAGCCAATCCATAATAAACAAAATTAAATAATAACCTCCATGAGACTGGGAAACCTAGTGATGAAATCCATCAATATTTCCTCCCACTTACACTCAGGAACATCCAATGGATACAACAAACCTCCAATAATACAATCAAAAGCTTTCACCTTCTGAAAAACTAGCCAATATGCTAAAAAGTCTACCATTGATCGCTATATCCCATGCCACCAAATTTTCCTCTTCAAACCATGGTGCATATTGGATATAGTCGAGTGCATTACAATGGGGTATATATGAAACCAATAGATAAATCAATCATAAATGTCCAATAGAACAAATAGTATCCCTATAAACAACATCTGATTCTGATCATCCTCGTACAACCCCTATAGAGCATTACCATGACTGATAGAGTCTCACATCACATCCACCTCTGAGTCTTCCCATTGAAACTCCCCTACCTACCACATTATAGATTATTTCACTCTCATATCATAAATAAAAACTATTCCACTAATTTCCACTATATTGAGATGTATCATTGAAATCTCTTTCATTCCTCTCTATAAATCCTCAAACTCCCAAACATCTCCCCATCAATTTTGGCTCTCCTTTTCTGTGACCACATTCCCCTTTCTTGAGATATAGGAGATATCAAAATCATAGTATTGTAGAATATTTATCCACCTTCACTAACATATGTTCAAATATCATTTATAAAAACATTCATATGACTCTTGTGGTCTGTGAAGACCAAAAATAACTCATCGATGAGGTGATTTTTTTAATGCTTTCGAGAAACAAATATTACTTACAAAAAGACCATAAACATCACTCTTTCCTCTAGAAACTAAATCACAAGGGAAAAATAAAACTCTTCTTTTGGAAGTCAAAATCTTCCTGACATTGATCAATCTAGATGATAGAATAGTCCACCCTTTTCAAAGTTATCAATGGGGTTGAAGTATGAGATAAGTTAGACAAAAACCTTTGGTAATATCCTAGAAGACTTAAGAAGTTATGAAACTCTTCCAAATTCTGGGATACTTCTCAACATAAAAATTCATTAATATTTTATGGTTCTATGTCCACACCCTACAAAGGAACCACATGTCCAATTAAATTAACCTCTTGGTCCAAAACTTGCACTTGGACAGCTTTCTATATAGTTGATGGTGTTAAAGAATCTACAAGATAACTCTGAGATGCTTGACATGATCCTACGGTAACTTAGATTATATAATTATTTCATCGATGAACACAACTATGAACTAGTTTAAGAACACATGGAATATAGATTTTATGAGCCTTGTGAACATAGCTGGTGCATTCATGAAACTGAACTACATGAAAAAAACTAAAATTGTCCATATCTTTATTTTAAGTAAATCTTTTAGATATCCTCATACTTAACCCTCATTTTTTAATATCCTATCATAGAACAATCTTCAAAAATCAACTATCCTCCTTTATTTGTTAAAAAATATCATCTATTCTCAAAAGGGGGTAATGGTTCTACACCAACACCTGATTCAACTTTTGGAATTCCACATATAGCCTCAGAATACCATCAAAATTCTTAGAAAAAAACACTAGAGAACCAAAAGGATGTACACTAGGTTGGATAAATATCTTCTACTATAAGTCATTGATCTAGATTCTCAACTCATAGAGATGTGTGGTTCCCATATGATAAGGGTTCATGAAGATCAAAGAAGCGCTCAGATGTAAATATATTCCAAACTCGATGTCGTGTTGAGGGGTAGTGTCACAACCACATTCGATAATACTCTTAGAGACTCCTCAAAAACTATGGGATATTCCACTACTGATGTATCCACTATAAAATCCTCCAAATGATATAGAAGGTGATCTACGTGTCTATCTCTCATTTGATAGCTCCTCTCACTAATGAACACTACTCCATGTACCTCTACATCATAAAACATAACCCTCTTCCATAAGTAGTCAACATTTTCATGAACAAAGTATAACTAATCCATACCAAGTTTGATATCATATGGATTTATCTATAAATAATGATGCCCCATTATCACTCTATATCCCAAAAACACATCAAACAAGAAATCCTTGCCTGTAACTAGTGTGGAAAAAATTAGGGACACTAGAAAACTGTCTACCTCTAGTATTATTGCAGGGACTAAGGTGGGTATAGCAATGGACTGTGAAGATATAGAATCAAAAATAATAATAAACTAAGGTATATGAAAAACTTATTATACCTCAAATAACCTTTGGTCCCTATGGCACTGGCACCACTATAGATGCACGTTCCCATGTCCATATCCTCTACCTCACTACTGAACACCTCTAAAACCACTCTCTATTTTAGGTCCCTAAGGAAAAAGACTATCATGGGGTTGATCTTCCCCAGCTCTATCTACACTCAGTTACAAACACTAGATGACTATACTGCTCATATGGACAAAGAGGGGAATAATAGTCCAAACCAAATAAACCTCTCTATGTATTTGGGAACTAAACCTAATGGTCACCATAACCTCTACAAGCATATAATGAAAATGGGAATCCCCCATTAAACAATTGGGAACCACTATACCTGGAAAATAGTGACATAAATTACTATGATCAACTCCTTACTAATCATACGCTCAACTTCCCTGTCATCCAAGATCCCCCACCTGAACCTCTACTCCTTAAAAATCCCATTTGACATCCCTCTCAAGGAACTATTCCATAAAAATGCATCCAATTTCTCACTTTCATCTTCTTAAATAATTCTAGAAACATAGTATATGTAAATTGGGTGACTAAATATTTGATTATTGGATATAGTGGATCCTCAAGATATCATTCTCTAGACTAATCATTTAGATTGAGATCATGTTACAATTCTATGATGTCCTTAAACTTAATCCTAATCTATCGCATACTTAGGTTCTATTTCTTAAGGGAGAGTAGTTTCTTATACTTTAGTATGTTAATAATAGATTAATGGAACTCTAGATGGAACTCCATATGAATATATTCCTAAGAAACATTACCCTCATTCCAATATCTGAGATACAAAACCAACCACTGGAATGACACTCCCAACATTTTACTGACAACCAATGAAAACCAATACTCATCTCAGAACCAAATCAGACTAAATTTAAGCTATAACACCTCAATAAAATACTCCATCTCTAGATCGATGAATATTCCATCATACTTTCCCAGTCCTGACACTAAAATCATACAATTACATCCACCATGTCTCATACTACTATATCGTATCGATTTGCAGATGGTTAACTAGATTGGACTTCAAAACCTCTATATCCTAAACTATAATTGGATGATGACTAGGATCCTTCTTTGGAAAAATATGAGGGAATGAATATCGGTCCTAGTATCATGTAATTTATTTATATTAATTAATTAAATTCATTTTATTTACTAAAAATACATTTTCCAATCATAAAATCATTCAACAATCATGAACATATCTCTCCTTAGTCTCTACCCTGCAATCAGTATTTTGTTTCCAAGGGTGTTCAATAAGTTTAAGTTCCATGA
This sequence comes from Viscum album, assembly GCA_963277665.1. Classification (NCBI taxonomy): domain Eukaryota; kingdom Viridiplantae; phylum Streptophyta; class Magnoliopsida; order Santalales; family Viscaceae; genus Viscum; species Viscum album. The sequence continues at coordinate 2,132,782,331 of OY728120.1, forward strand.
ATTGGATCACAGGAGGCCCTAAACACCTGTGTACTAACTAGTATCTATTTTAACATCACACACTAATTATGACTAACATTATTTCCATACCATTCTCATGAAATCCTTACTTGTTCCTAACTTTAAACTCTATCCTATATATCCACCAAAAACTTTGATACCACTATGTAATAGCACCCCCCCCCCACTATCACCCCTCCTGGGCCGGTAGTAAAAAGAAGATATGAACCTAGATTCCCACCTTCAGTAAGTCTCAAGTTAGAAACTAGAATCAAGGGTGTAAAACACTCAAATGGGAAGAATTACCTTCATTATATAAAAAGGATCAAGAAAAATAATGAACAGCCACCAACCAACTCCATCACCTAACATAAGAGAAACCAAACTATCCCATGTTTGTATGGAAAATAATACAAAAATTCTCTAAAGTAAAACCAAAAATGAAACCTGCAATAGAAACTTCCCAACAACTCTAACCTCCACGATAATAATGTCTATTTGGGCTCCCAAAAACCTCTTGGAAACCTAAGAAACTATTTATATATATCGGGTGATCACAACATGTATACTCAATAGGATCATACCCAATTAATCTCACACAAATGTGAAAATAGAATACCAATGCACTAGTTAACAAACAACAAAACTAATAAGAACCAAAATAGGTCAAATGTAACACCCCAAACTTCCATGGTATGTTTCCTTTTGAATAATGCAATAGCATGCATCGTACGCAACTTCAAGATTCTAACACACTGCGACCAATCAAACTAGACATTATGAATAGTAATACCAACTTTTTAAAATTTTATAAATCTTATCTTTCAAAATTGACTTCATTTTTGGATTCATAATATCGAAATTATCTTAGGGTGAATTTTTTGTATTTTTCTAAAAACTTTCAGTTTTTGATGAATAGTGAAAAACATTGTGTTATTAGTTAAAACTGACTGTTTATTTAAATAATTATTTATTTTATTTAAATTTATTTTAAGTAAAAATAGATACATAATACCAATATTAGTTCAATGTAATTCATTGGAGTCATTTTTATAATAAAATTAGATATATAAATTTTTATTGAACTTTTTACCGTCTTTTACCCACCTACTATGAGCTTTTGAAAATTTGCATAAAACATAATTTTACCGCTTCTGTGAGTTGAATTTCAAAAATATGAGATAATTGGTTAAACTCAGTAAGTAAAATGTGGTACAATGAGATGAAAATAATTTTTGGTTAATAGTAACTTTTGACTTTTATTTACCATGGTTAAAAGTAAATAGGGTAATTAAAGGTAAAAATGATATTATTGTTACCCTAACACACATCCTAATCCTATTTAATAAGTTTAATTCGACCAAAAACAACCTTAGGAAGAAAATATTATCATTTAGGTCCACTTTGATTAGATTAGGACATTTATTATTATTTTATTTAAAGAAGAGTTAAAAGTGTTAAATTCATTATTTAATAACTAAACCATTTTTAATATAGGGTTATGAATAAGATAAATTCTACTATAAGTATTAATAAGAAAGATAAAAATATTTCCTACATATTTTTATTTTATTTATAATTTTTAGACCTTAAATAATTAAATTTATTTATTACACAATGATGATGCAATAATTACCTTATTAATGAAAGATTGAAATAATTGATATTATAAATATCCAAATAAAATTAATTTGAGACTTTTAATGAATTAAACTAATTTTATATATTAATATTACATGTTAGGATTTATTAAATGAATTTTTTTATGTAATAATTCTATTATTAATTTAACAAAAACAAAATACCAAAAAGTTTCAAACCTGACAAAAAAGAGTTTTTAAAACAAATATTATATTATTAATTGATTTTCTATTCCTCAAAATCTAAGTTTCAGTAAGAGGGATTAAATAATATTATATATGTCATTAGTGAACCACTTGAGGTTCTCCTGGCATTTTATAGTAAGTTTATAAACCATATAATATAAAAATACAAAGAGACATGGTAAATGTCAAACTATTTAACTAAGAGTTAAATCTAAAGGATAAGGTTGATATGGTGACCTAAACCTGGCAAAAACCTATTGTTTGAGAATATTTAGACCCATCCCCACATTATCCTATAAATAAATAATTTTGGATCCATTAAAAACCGAAAATTATTTTATTATAAAATAATATTTCAAGCTTTTCCTAATGTGACCCTCACCTCTCTTATAAAAGGGAACTTCCCCTTCTCTTAATTTCACTCCTCAAAAGCATTTTGACTCATCCAAAACCTGACAAAATATCCTAAAAAAGTTCCTACCTTCATCCTAGAGTCATTCCTATGGTCATAAATCCATCCTAAGGAGCCCATTTGATCAAATCAAAAGGAAGAACCCAAAGAAGAGGTAAATATTTCATCACCTCTTTCAAGTTCTTTTTTTTCTTCCACTTCCTCATTATTTGTTGTTTACATTCTAAAATAATAACTACAGTATATTATATATACTGTTATGTTATTATAAAAATTTTAAAACCATATTCATTATTCTATCCATCCTATAAATGACAAAGTCACCATACGTGCGTACGTACGGATTACCGTCTCCACGTCGTGGTATAGTTTGTTATTCAAAAACATCATTATTTGGGTGGGTATAATAATGAGTATAACTGATATAAATAATAAATATAACATGTTAATTATTATTTATATATGATATACCATCCAATTACATACTATTTTTTCATCAGTATAATTATATTGTCGCTCGTGCATATGTACGGATTACCGTCTCCACAACGCGATTAGATTCGTTTCCACGTTCACCATTCAACGATGATTATAAAATATATATCATTAATAATTATGTAATATATGACATAATAATACTAATGGAGATATAAATATATATATTTATGTATTTACATATATCTTATTCACTTCATTCCATTCTGTACGATATGAAAACGGAAATAATGTTTATGCATACATACGGTCTATCGTCTCCATAAACGGTGTTTTCCATTTCATATATATGTCTATTATACATATTTATATTCTAAATATATATTATGTTTTATATTCTGTAAGTATTTAAATCATGATCTAAGTGATACAATCAAGAATAACAAGTTAAAACATGTACGATAAAGAAAGCGATTATTACCCAAAATGTTAATTTAACATGAAAATTATTATTAATTGGGTAGTATAAAGTCATAAATGAATCATGTATGATATAATAAATATTAATATGGTTATTTAATAATTTAATACCATACTATGGTCTTTATAAAAGAGGTTAAATGTATCCTCTACTGAAGGAATGTACAATGTAAGGGGTTTTCATCTCACTCCTTATTCCTGTGAGATTCATGCTATATTGACACTATTTCATTTTGTGTGGTGTATGTACTGCCCATAATTATATTATTTATTTAATAAACTTTAATTAATGTGTATTTACATCTTCATTTTATGATACTTCATTCATGGGGTGTATGTTTCCTAAGTTACCAAATTGGTAAGGGTTAATTTCACAATCTCTTTATTATATAAAAATGTTTTTACGTAAGTATCTACTGGGACCTCTTTCTCATCCATATCCATGTTTCTTAAAAATGTATTTCAAAAAAAAATTCTATTTACTAGACAATCGGTTAAAGTCATTTATACCCTTATTTTAACTTATATGTTTTTTAAGGAATCTTTTAGTCATTTTCCAAACAAGGTACTTTACGTAATTTTTGACAAAATTAAGGTAAGAATGTATTTTTTAACTTATACAGTGGGTTAGGTTATTCTATACCATTATAACATCATCAAAGCTTCCCTTAAAATATTATAATAATATTTTTAAAATAAATGTTTTCTTTTATAATTATGTAACTTTAAATGATTTTAAAATAGAAAGAGATATTTCTCTAAAATAGTTTTGATTTCATCAATGTCAACATCCTTTGATAAATTTTACAGTTGTTTGAAGTTGATTTATTATGATACAAATCTTCCATATTGTATTTAAGGTTTTGTGATATTCTTAAATTTGGATGAGTTATTTTTATGCCATTCATGGTTTATGGTTAAAGTATTGACATTTTGTATGCTAGTTTTAATACTAATGTTTATGTTATATTTCAACCTCTTCTTAAGATGAATTTGATGGACTAGTATGTTCTGGGTTGGGGACTGGTAAAAGTAAGCCTTCCGGGTTGGGGTTCGGTTACAGTAGACCCTCCGGGTTGGAGTCCAGTTATAGAGGCTATCTGGGTTGGAGTCTGATTACAGAGGCTCTCCGGGTTGGAGTCCGGTTACAGAGGATCTCCGGGTTGGAGTCTGGTTACAGAGGCTCTCCAGGTTGGGGTCCGGTTACAATTAGGCCCTAGGTCCTGGCACGAGGCCTTGAAAAAAAAATTAATTTCTGGTACTATACATTCCCTCATTATGAAATTAGTTATTATGTGTGATTATTAAACTAGTAGAATATCCATGTGCGTGTTTACATAGTAATGTTTGATTTATGTTTTCCATATTATGTTCAAATTTAGGTTTAAAAAGGCTGTGGTTTTAGTACACACCTTGTCTTAAAAGTTTATAGCTTCCTCTAAATTACTTACCCTTACTGAGCATCTGAGCTCGCCCCTTTCTTATGTTTTCTTTTCCCAGGATCCCAATAAGTGTTTTTGGTTTGAGATGTAGGGTTAAGCTAAGGGACTAATGGTGTCCTCAAAGAACTATCTAAGCTGAATTTTATGTTTGAAATTGTAATGTGAAGTTCATGTTTGTAATCTATTTTCCATGAATGCTAAACGGATCAGTCCTTTGAGACTTGATTCCTTGTAGTCATACAAATGTATTAAAATAATGCACCGACTCTGGGTAACTGGGTTCGGGGCACTAAATCAAATATATATCCTAACCTCACCATGTATTTCTCACCAAATAACATGAGAAAGTGGTAAGAAAATAAAAACAATACATTGATAAAGTCACCATATATCCACTTACCCCACTAAGTTTTCACTCTTACAACCCAACACCAAACATCCTAGGTTATCTTCCCTTTAATTCCATATCATAATTACATATCCATTTGTCTATGATGTGGGTTGGGTTACAACCATTCCTACCCCAGCCTCCCCCATAGACCGTCATCCTATTTTCACATCAATATCATCATTCACAGATTTCACTCAATTGTTGAATCATTATCGGTATCCTTACACATTCATTTGAAACATCATAACCAGGGAAGTATGGTATCTTGAATGTAAAGGACATGAACCATGTTCCCTCATCATACTATGCATGACCCCCTCTATATATTATATCCTCTCATAATAAGGCATCACCACAAATTATTTAATCATAAAGGTCTAGGCTCTACCACCAACTCTATTATTACCTCACACCACCACTAAAGGAAGAGCGATGAGGAGGGGGTAACCATTTATCCATTCCTCACCATCTAGTTGTTGGGGAAAGAACCCCCATAACATCATAGTGTTGGTACATAGTACTCAGAAAAGGTGGGTTGTATAAAGAAATAAGATGAAAATAAAATCATATATATATTCATAGATATCACACAATCCCATCCTAAATGTTTCACATTGATAATTCATAACCTTTTCCTTATCATAAAAACCTTACTAACATTACCACACACTACCACCAACTAGAGGAGACCCACTACACATAACAGCCACCCATATAACACATATTTATTTCTTTAAAATAATGATTCATCCACCCTTCTATATTATTTCATTAAAATCCATAATTCATTAGTTAATCCTTTTAACTGCATATTTGTAGATAAAACACTATAACCAACATCCAAATTTAATTTCTATGGAAGTATACCATGTTCAAATTGTTCATTTTCTTAAACCATTTACCACATGTTAATTATAGTCCACTTTTGCTAAATTCTAGCCCACACCATTACACTTTTATCATTTATAAAATCATATTTCATTGAAACCAGTATACTGCAATAAAGAATCACATAGTAACCCACCACATATCCTACCATATCCAACACTGCAACCCAACCATCTGACCACAAAAGCTAAATATATAAAATTACACAATTCCCCTACCCATAACACATCTTGTATCTAAATCAGTAACCACCACCATTTTACCACCCACACATATCCCATATAGCGATAAGGATAACAAAAAAAACATAGTAGGAACTCAAAATAGATAATTTCTAAACCATATATTTGACCTCAATTTATATAAAGTGGTTTTCACAGTATATTTTTTTCTCTTTCATAGTTATTTTCAAATAGTTTTTGATTTACACAGGCAACCAATTCTTATCTAAATATATGTATTAAGTTTTTTATTAATTTCAGGTTTAAACAAAAAATTAAATAAAAATTTTTCAATACATTATAGGTATTTTTAATTCATAGTAGACACAGCATGAATATTACAACAAGTTAAATGTTTTAGTAGAAAACAATCAAAAATGGAAATGAAATAGATACACATGTATAATTACACCCCTTCCATTCAAATTAAATTTAATCTTGTACATTATATTAAAAAAATCATACTAACCACTGACTGGGAAACAAAAAAAACATTATAACATATACACAAAATAAGAGAGAAAAATAATCCTCTACTTGGAAAATAAGTACCAAAACATGCTGTAATGAAATTAGGGGAAAAGAAAGATGATATCTCAGACTGGATATTGTGAAGTTATGGTCTTGATAAATCATAAATAAATTATAGGTAACGGAGGAATATTAAATTTAAATAATCTACTGCCTAAAATGTGGCACAATGTTATATAAAATAGAGACGAGACTAAGTTCTTGAGCATAACTAGAATTGTGTCCAGGAAAAATTAAGGTCAAATTTAGATGATCCCAAGGCTCAAGAGAAAGGATTTGGTTCATATATAATTGAATGGAAAAATAATATGCTTTAATATATTAAATTAAATACTTTTAGATTATAGATACAAATATTGGAATAAATTTAAATATTAGCATGATCAACATTCCTTTTTAATTGTCGTTTAATTTAGTTTTATTTAAAAAACATAAAACAACCCATTTAAACCCATGGGGTTTAAGGAATTCAAATAATTTATTTAATCTCAACATAATAGATTTTAAAAATAATTATTTAAGTTTTAAATATTTAATTTTAGGTTAAAATAATTTCTCATGTCATTCTTGAAAATTTTGGGTGTTTTGGAAAACTATAAAATTTGGAAAATTATTGAATCGTCCATGGGAAAGGATTGACCACACAGATCCATGAAATTTACCAAATTAGGGAAATAAATAACTATAATATGGAACCAAATAACCACACAAATAAACAAAAATACCATAAGAAAAAACCAACCAATCACATGAGGGAACCAAATGACCTTTAGAAGGAACCAACCGCCGCATGAAGAAACCAACTAACCATAAGAAGAAACCAATTTTAGGCATGATGGAACCAACCAACCAAAATAAAGAACCAAATAAACATAAGAATAAACCAACTGACCATATGATTTATCTAATTTAATACATGAAGGAACCAACTAACTATAAGAATAAACCAACCAACCACATGAAGGGATGAGCAACTACATGGACTGTCATGTTACTATGAGAGAAAAATTTTAAATTTCAAAAAAAGGTTAAAATAATCTAAACTCTCTCATGAAACTTCCAGGTATTTTGAAATCATAAAGTAATTGTTTTAAAAGATAATACATTATAGTTTAAATAAAAAATAATATGATCAACAACATCTCAAATATGTTGTTGATTGAAAGTGTCATATCATTTCATTGATGAAAATATACAGTTCAGGTGGTTTTATATACTCATAATAGTGTATTACTCAGTTTTGAGGTAGATAAGATTCCATAAAAACTATGTCAAGGAAGGAAACCCTCTTTTATGAATATTAGGGTATTCAGAAGAAATTGGTTCATCTGAAGTATAGAAGGAAATCAATGAAAGTGTAGGGATAATGTTGATGAAGGTATTTTATAAGGTTACTCAATAAAGATTAAGTCCTAAAATTGATTCAATAAAATTATATACAATATTATTGAGATAAGTGAAGTAAAATTAATGAGAATGAAGATAAAATAGATTCTCTAATTTCTATTCCTAAAGAAGTGTTCAAAGAAACTAAAGAAATAAATATAGATTTGGGAGAATCCCAAAATGTTCGGGTTGGTGATGATTTTAAAATTCAATCAATTAAATAAAAAATTGAATAAGTGATTCAACATGTGATTCAATCAAAAATTAAAAGAGTTCATGTTGATTCCAAAAATATCATTGGAGACAACTATTATCTAAATTGGACTTAGAGGATGAACACAATAGAGTATAGTGCTCTATTATCTAGGTTTGAACATAATTTATTTTAGGAAGTAGAAAAGTAGGAATACTGGGTGAAATCCATGAATTAGTAATTGTATCAAATTTTTAAAAATAATACTTGGGATCTTGTAAATCAACCAAAGGAATATAATTTGATTGGTACAAAGTGGGTCTTCAAGAAAAATTTGGATGAAAATAGAGGATTATTTAAAAATAAATCATGGATAGTTTGTAAAGGACATGCTAAATCATAAGGAATTGATATTGAAGATACATTCACCCTAATACCGAATCTCTTCGCGTCAGTTGCCCATAACTTGAGCTACGGGCCTCTGATCGACGCACCGTCAGTTGCGATGCGATCCTTGGATCAAGATGGTCGTTTTGGTATATCGCACTCAAGGTTTCGGAGAACTTTGGGTTCGGCCGGGTTGGTTCGTACACGAGACCAACCGGGCCCTCGGAGCGGAAACGCTCATATCTTGAGCTCCAGACGTCTGATTGACGTGTCGTCAACTTTTTTGGATTCCTCTTAGTGAGACGGATATTTTTACTTACTCCACCTGAGGTTTGGACGCAGGTAGAGTACGGTCGGGTTGATTTTGACTTAAAAACCAACCGGGCCCCTCGGACGAAAAAGCTAATAACTTCCAGACCGGGCGTCCGATTGATGCGCCGTCTGTGACGTTGAGTTCCAGTTGACGATACAAAACTTTTGGATACATCAACTCCGGACTTTGTGTCAGTTGATGTATCAGCCTCTCGGATCGTGGAGCGGACCCTCCCGAACGAGCTTGCTGTGTGTGGGAACCCTAGAGCTGGCTGCGACTGCGACGACGACGATGACGACTGTACAGAGATCCTCAGTGGATTCGACGACGACGACTACAGCAATCAGCGATCCTACGTGGATCAGTGCTACCGATCCTGTGTGGGTCCGATCCTGTGTGGGTCAGTGCTCAGCGGTTCTGTGTGAGCCAGCGCCTATAGATCCTGTGTGGGTCTGATCCTGTGTGGGTCATTGCGGGGGTTAGTTACCTATCGATCCTGTGTGGGTCAGATTCTTCCTGGGTCATTGCGGGGGTTAGTACCTATCGATCCTTTGTGGGTCCGACGACTTAGATGAATCAGTGGCTATATCTGATCATCTTTATCGTCAAAAGAAGAAGTATACTTGTGTGAGCTAAATCCTATTTTTCTTTCCTATGTGGATTGTGTTTTTCTATCCTGTGTGGATTTACATTTTTCTTTCCTGTGTGGACTGGGTTGTGGTTTCCTGTGTGGACTGGGTTGTACTTGGGCTCGGAGGTTGGAGCGAACTGGAACTGATGACTTAGGTATATGTATGGGCATATACCTAAGAAGTGTCGGATGTTACTTCATGATTATATCTTTCTTGTGGATTATCCTTGTGGATTCTGGGAGACCTTCGGGGGTCTCGGGGTCCCTACTGAGTAGCTTATACTCACCCCTGCACGGGCTATGCCCGCACTATGTTTTATTGGTTGCAGACGACGGACAGTGTTGATCGTAGTTAAGACTTGCGGAGCAGGATGGTACCTGGAGGTGGACCACTGGGCGGGACGTACTTGGAGCGGACGACTGGACCTGAGGAGCTGTGGAGGCTATCTGTACCCACCCTTCAGGTGGGATTTCCAGTGGACGGATCGAGGCTGCGACTTTACTTTTAGTTTCTATTTTTCCTTTCCAGTTGTACTTTACTTTCAGTTTTGGGTTTGTATTCTGGCCCATTTACCTTCCGCACTTACTGTTGTACCATGTTTCTACTTAGTGATTACTTCTACTGCTTGCTTGCTCTATGGGGTTTGTTTACTTTACAAAGGCAATGCCTTCCTTTTTTACCGGGATTTACGCCTTGGTGCTAGTCGTCAGCCCCTGGCCTATGGAAGGCGGGCTTGGGGTAGTCACGACACGGGTCCCGAGGACAGGTCGTGACATGAGGTATGAGGTTCCCTTTTATAATTGAGGTGAGGGACACTTTTGGAATTTCCCAAAATATTAAATTATAATAAATTTATTTATCATTAAAAATGCCTCAAAATGGAAAGTTATTCTAAGATAATATATTATATGTTTTTAATCCCATAAGATAGAATTTAGACTTGTTTTTTTGTCATTTTAAACCAGATCATTTGGATTAACCCTTGGTGTTTTATTTTTGACCTTAATCGTGGTAACCATTATTTTTACACAAAGGGTGAATAATGTTACTATAAATGAAAAAATGACTCATAAATGGAAATTTTATGATTTTTTAAACTATATTACATTCACATGTATGAAGAAAATATTTTTATGGATTTTAAATAATTTAATAAAATATTATTTTGATAAATTATCATTAATGTCAATGTTGACACTATTAAATTACTTTGACTTTAGATACTTCAATACAAAGTGTAAATTCAAATATAGTGATTTAACACATCTAAAATACATCATATAGATCTATAAAATTAATTTAAAATATAAAATCATTCATATTATATCAAAATTAATATTTTAAATCATTTATTTTATTTTTTGTTAATTAAATAAATATAGTATTTGTATTACACAAGCATTTAAGGTCATTATATAATTTATAAAAATTAAAAAATATATATAATAAAAATAATTTCATTAATATCAAAATAGACATTTATTTTCATTCATATCTTGATTTTTTTCCCTATGTGAACACATAAAAGGTATTAAATACAAAGAAAGTGACATTTTATAACTATTTTTAATTTAAATAATATATAAGCCATTTTTATATAAAAGTGCCCATTAAACAACTTCAATTTGATCCTAAGATGATAAGGTTCAAATATTATTCATTAAATAATTTTTTGGACAAGTTTAGGTCATGGTTATAACCTTATCTTTTTGTTTTAACTCTTATTTTACCACTTTAACTCTTACCTTGACAAAATGAATTTTTACTCTTTGAAGGTTAATATAGTTACTATAAAATGCCAAAATACCCAAAAATGGATCATTTAAAACATTTAAACATTATCCCAATTATTTTTCTTAATATAATATTTTTATTAATTTTAAATCATTTAATAAAATATTGTTTTCTATAAAATATTCAAAATTTCAATTTTAAGAACTATTCATTACTTTGACTTAATAAAATTAATTTTTTTAAAAGGTTGGGGTCGAAGCCTAATTTGTTATTAAAGCAATGGAATGACCTCTTTAACTGGGTAGAGGGAGACCCATAACATAGCCCAAAGGCCCAGTGGGAATTTATCCCATTACATGGCTCATAGGCCCATTCATTTGGCCTAGGCCCATTCTATGAATAGTACTGCTACAGTACGTGCACTGCTACATTACTGCACAGTACCCAACACTGCTACAGTACCCTGTCGCCGCAACAGTGACTTGCCGCTGCTACAGTGCCCATCGATGCTACAGTTTATCCCCTGCTACAGTACACTATAGTACTGCTACAGAACCTGCACCCAATGGGTTTTGAACTCCCACTTTTCATGTAGAAATAAGGGGTGCTTACCATTTAGCCAAACCCCAACTACACTTAATAAAATTAATAATAGAAGATAACCTAGAACCAAATATTTTAATACATCCCTAAATTTCAAAGTAATATTTAAAATTAATTTCTTGAATTAATTTTATCAAAAAATATTTAATATTTTTAATATCATTTATTTGATATTTCAATTAATAAAATAATTATTTCATCATAGTTCTATAATTATTTAAATTAATTATTTCTTCACTAAAATTTAAAAATAAATTAACATGATTTATATAAATATTTTATACTTAAAATTACTATTTATAGTTCAATATATCTTCTGTAAAATACAATATTAAAAATATTATAGTTATTAAAAATGTGAATGTGACATCTTTGACTATTCTTTAAATAAAATATTATAAATATCATAACCTCATCCAAATGGACATAAATGGTCATATAAATGAAAATTAAATTATTATGGATAAACATTACTCATAAAATAAAATTTGGAAAATTTTTATGGTCATTTTATAGTCTATCATTTTATTTTTAACCTATATTACCCAATTTACCCTTTACCATGGTAATGAAAATTACAAACGTTACTATTCATAATGGCCAAAAATTAAAGATAACTATTTCATAATTTTGGAACTTCTGAATCCAAATATAGAATCTATTTTTAAAATCCAAAATACAAAATTTTCCAAATTTAATTTAAAATTAATATTGCAAAATGCAATGAAAATATGTTTTCTTGAATATGCATTTTTAATCCCAAAAACCTACCTATACCATAATAAGGTATAAGGATGATTAAAATGTAATTAATTATATTATATATATATATATATTAATTCATTTAAATTTAGATTACATTTAAATTATAAATGGACTTTTAATATAAATAAATTGAAATTTTATAAGAATCGGTATTTCTCACTATTCACTGAAAAATCAAACTTCTCAGAAAATTACCATAAATTTACCATAATTTAATTTTAATATTTTTATATCAAAAATGAAGTTAATTTTATTAAATAATTTTTCTAAAAGTGTAAAAAATTAATTATATTTTAATAATAATATTTTATAGTATGTTTAAGTTGGGTGTTGTGTGCAATGTAAACTATCAAATAGGTTAAATTTTTTTAAAAAGAGACAAAACACAAAATCTTGGGGAGTTAAAGTGATGGTTGATCATCAGGATATTATAATCATTAAGCGAGTAGGGTCACATTAGAACTGGTTTTTTAGGATAAAGATGGTAATGTCATATATTATATTGGGGTGAATAGGTGAGATTAAATTTTTAAATAAATAAAATTATTATCAAATCTAATTATAAGAGTTAATTAAAAGAGTTAATTACTAGTAGAAATAAAAAAATATAAAAGAACATAAGGGTTTTTTTCATATTAGTTCAGTCTAAAGTGGAAAAATTCTACTCTTATACCTCTCTACCCATCAAGAGTTATATTGTGCACTAATCTAGTGTTTGAAGGGGAATCATAATCTAATTACAAAATCATTTTCTATAAAGTGGAGGGATTACCACACTCACACGCTAACTTTTTTATGGGGATTCACAACCAAATTTCAACATTGACTTTAAACTGCGGAAGTCAAAACCCAGACAGTATTAAATTTAGAATCCATAAGTCATAACCTGAAGAAAGAAAAGGAATAATTCTTTTTAATGTAAAAGTATAAACAGAAAAGTGAGATTACATAAGAGATATAAATAAGTGTTGTAGTCTCAAGAAACCAAAATGAAATATATATATGTGTGTGTGTGTGTGTGAGATGGATTGAACATAGGAAATGGTTATTTAGAGATTGATCAGCTTGATTTTCTCTTCAAGGAAGAATAAGAAGTCATAGAAGTTTTTATTCATCCCTTGAGAGATCATCAAGTACTAGAAATAATTGATCACATATGACTTGGTTTGTAAATCACTTCAAAGTTCAATGTAAAGATCTGGTTCTCAAAAGGTTCATGTTCTCATAACTCATAGGTATGTTTCCTTTGAATGAATCTAAAAGCCTTTAAATATAATCTATAAAAATTAACAATAAAATCCCCAAGTAATTAAATCAATTAAAATTCAAATGATATAATTATCTATAAGAGAGAAAATTATTATTATATAATAATTATAACAAAAATATTTGAGTTAAAAACATAAATATTAATTCAGACTAATTTTAATTAGCCATTAAATAATTCAAATAGGCTAATAATGGGAAAAATACATTCCATAAATATTGTAAGATAATTTTACTGTTAAATTAAAAATATTAAAATACCTACTAATTTAATATAGTGTATAATAATTAAAAATTTAATTATACTACATTAAATAATAAAAAATAAATTTGAATAATTTTAATGTCACTAAATATTAAATTTGAAAATAATAATTTAAATAAATTAATATAAAAACATAAAATTAGATATTGGAAAAATATGTTGTATGAATATGTGAATCGAGTAAATTAAATCATATTTTAAAACTAATTAAAATATTTTAAAAACACTTCACTTAGAATTAATATAATATATATGAATTTTAGAAATCATTAAAATACTTAAAATAATTAAAATAAGCATGAAATTAATTATATTATCAAAAATGAATAAAAATAGAGCACGATAAAAATTACAGATTTAAGAAAAAATAAATAATGTAAGAACTGACCTTGCATTCTATGTGGTCTTATGAACAATATACCAACCATGAGAATATTATAACTTGTGGTCACTTATGTTACTAGGAATTAATGATCAGTAGAAAATATCATCATGTGTTGACTCTACTTACCATGAGAATAAAAATAATGTGTGGTAACTGTACTAACTGTGATTCTCCATGACAGCTTTAACAAATGCATGCATGTTTGGTTTTTGATGAAAAAACATGAGTCGCATAACCATACACAAAATGAGAAACTGATTTAAATATATTGGAATGTCACATAAATAGATGTACAAGTTCCATGCCGATGTACAGTAGGTAAGGATACAACTCATGTTCAAAGTAAGCTTTAGAATTTTTGCAATATCCGAGCAGGTGAAGCCATGGTATGGGAGCATGCTAGTTGCAGCATGTTTTTCATCTTCTTTATCTAGTGATATATTATAATGGTACACTCTCTAAATAACTTCCCATGTTATAAGGGGTTATTTTTTAGATTTTAGGGTTTTATAACCCCATCTAAATACATTTTTTGGTGGTTACCCCTAAGCTTTATCATTTTTTCATGATCTGAGCTGGTGAAGCCATGGTAGGGGAGCACGCATGTTTCAGCCTATGCATCATCTTATTTACATTTTTATAGATTAGAATGGTTCACTCACTAAAAAAATTCCCCTATTAGAATGTATCATAAATACATGTGCAAGTTTCCATATTGATGTACAATATGTAAGGATACGGCTCATGTTCTAAGTAAGCTTCAGTGTTTTTTCAAGATCTGGGCAAGTGAATCCATGGTAGGGGATCATGAATGTTGCATCCTGTATGTCATCTTCTTTGCATCATGATAGATTATAATGGTGCACTCACTATAAAAAAACTCCCTTGTTATAAGGGGTTATTTTTTTATATTAGAGGGGGTTATAACCCTCTATAAATGCATTTGCGATGGTTTCCACTAAGCTTTAGTATTTTTTTCAAGATCCGAGTAGGTTAATCCATGGTAGGGGAGCATATATATTGCAACCTGTGCGTCATCTAATTTAACTCACAATATATTAGAATGGTTCACTTACTACAAAAAAATACCCTACTAGAAGGGGTTATTTTTTAGATTATAGGGGTTTATAACCCCCTCTAAATACATTAGTGGTGGTTACCCCTAACATCCCCAAATTGAATTGTAGGTAATGAAATAGGGGAGATTTTGGAAAACTATCCCTATGTGACATCAAATTAGATGGGGTTTTAACCCCCTCTAATTTAATCACATAAACTACCTCTAATAATTATTTTTTTATCTTTTAAATCACTTGCTCAGCCCTGCCCATGATATATTAGAATGGTGCACTCACTATAAAAACATTCCCCTATTGGAAGGGGTTATTTTTTGAGATTAGAGAGTTTTATAACCCCTTCTAAATACTTTAGTGGTAGTTACCCCTAACCGCCCCTAATTGAGTGGTATATAGTACAATATGGGTGTTTTGGGAAAATTGCCCATATGTGACACCGAATTAGAGGGGGTTTTAACCCCCTCTAATTGATTCACATAAACTTCCTCTAATAATTATTATTTTCCAATTTTAAATCACTCACTCTTTCTTTCCCACGCTCCCTAACTTTCATCACTACCTCCCCCCCCCCCCACCTCCAATTTCCCATCCCCTCCCATTCCCCACACTTATCATCGGTGTTATATCTAGGCCCCTCCAATTCCCCCCAAGCATTGGCCCAACCTCCCATTATCCCTCTAATTCCCCCAATGTTGGCATGGCCTCCCTTTCTCACCCTAGTTTTCCACCCTTTCCCCTCCCTTTGACAACATGTCATCATGGGCCCCTCCACTGAGGTATCCACTCATACGCTGAATCACACCCCTCATGTAAAATACTCTAGCTGTGGGTTTTGAACATTTACTCTCTTGAATAAACCTCTGCCTCCTTAACCACCATAGCAGGTAAATTTAATGATAATAAATACATATTATTATATTTATATTTATATTAGAGTTTATTCAAACAAGTATTATTTAAATAAATATTTAAATACGTATAAATATATAACCTAAATATATTTATATAAATTAATGTATGCATGTTTATATTATGTATTTGTGTATTTATATTATAATAAATTTATATTGTATTCAGTTTATACATTTATATAAACTTATATTTTATATGTGTATTTATATACATTTGAGTGAATATATTTTTTACATATATTTATAATTCTATCTATGTTATGTATATACACATATATTTATATATTTATAAATATATTTATGTAAATTATTTATATACTTACACATATTTATATATTATATACATGTCTAATTATATAATATATATAAGTATTTATTTAATATATTTATATAATTTCCTTATAAATATATTTATATAATGTATATCAATACACATATTTATTATTACGCACATTAATATATATTTATTTGTATAAATTGTATAATATTATATATAATTAATATATAGTTAATATTATATGAAATACATATATATGAAATAAAATTTATACAAATATTTATATTATATATAATTATTTTTATGTGAAATACAATTTATAAAAATTATTTTATATGAAATACAATTTATACAAATATTTATATAATGTTATATAAAATGAAATTTCATATTATGTTTAATTAATATTTATATTATATGTAATTAATATTATATGAAATACAATTTATACAAATATATAATTAATATTATACGAAATACAATTTTATATTATAAATAATAAATATTATATGAAATACAATTTATACAAATATTTATGTAATGTATTTCAATATTTATTATTATCTTGATATATATATGTATTTCAATAAATATAATTGTATAATATTGTGTGCATTAATATATATTTATTTGTATAAATTTAATTTTATATAATATTAAGTATATATATTATGAAAGCATAAACATATTATTTAAAAATATAATAATTATTATTATAATATAAATTATAAAAACTATAATCTTGGGTTTTTATATGATATATTTTTAAAAAAAATTATATTTATGTATATATTATATAATATGTTTATGCTTTTATTTTATATATAATTAATATAATATGAAATACAATTTATAAAAATAAATATATCTTAATGTACATAATATTATACAATTATATTTTTGTATACATGTAGATACAATTAAATACAATCATATTAATATTTTATATAATATTTTCATATAATGTATTTAAATACATTTAAATATTGTGTTTTAATTTTATATATATATATATATACATATATATTTGGAATTTGTTTTTGTAAATATTAGGGGTTTTCAACCCCCTATAATTTAAGACATTAGAGAGGGTTTTAAACCCCCACTAATCTAAGATATTAGAGGGGGTTTTGAGGGTATGGAACCTTCCATCGGGATAAGCATGTGCATGCACAGGAATGCCTAGCCGAACAGCCATGCGAAGGTGGAGAGCTGATTTCACGATGAAGATGCTGGGGAGGAGTAGTTCTATGTAGTTAGTCTCAGTTGTATGTAATGTTTGAAGCCTATGGGCAAATGAATTCCTCGAAGGCCTATGGGCCATGTAATACTTATGCATACGGGCCTTGTAAGGGTTTCACCTCACCCCTTGAAAGGTGGATTATCAAAAATCAATAAAAAAAGAAGGCCTTCGGGCCATTGGAAGAGAGGGGGTTGTGAACCACTGCTAATCTCATTGATTAGAGATAGTTATAAACCCCCTATAATTTCTTAAATTAGAGCGGTTTCAAAAACCCCTCTAAAAACCAATTGAATATTTAAAAAATAATGTTAAATAATTTATAGGGGGTTCATAACCCCCTCTTAATTTAATGATTAGAAAGGTTTGTACATAACCCTCTCTAATTTATACAGAAAATAAATTTATAGTGGGGGTCATAACCCTCTATAAATTAAATGATTAGAGGTAAACCCCCTCTAATTATATAAAAAATGAATTTAGAGGGGGTTGTACATAACCCCCTCTAAATAATCTCCTATAATATGATGTTTCTTTTTAGTGACTCATGCATGAAGGTGATGGTTACAAGTTTATCTAATATCTTTCTCAATGATGTCCTCAAATCATGGTAGGTTTTAGACCTCTCACGGTATGTAGCAGCATGCAAAAAACAACACTCGGTAGGTTTAAAAATGTCACGACCCCCTCCCCACAAGGTGTACCCCTCCTGGGCCGGCAATGTGAGAAGGGAGATAGTGACCCCTGAGTCCCACCTCTAGTAGGCCCTAGGTTAGTGAATAGGAATGAGGGTATAGTAAACACACAAATGAGAGGCATTACCCTCTAAGAGAACACATGCGAAAGAGAGAGAAAAGACAGAAACCAACCAAATCCAACTCAAACTGTAATATAAAACAAACCCCAAGTACACATATATAATCTCATGCAAAAACTACAACAACTAAAATGGAAAACTGCAAGTACCAAAAGAAAGTAAAAATGGCAGTGAACACAAAGCCCAAACAGCTCTTGTAACCCCAAGCTAGTAGTAACCAGCCTGATATTCAACCTGCTCCAAGTGACCTGAAAAACATTTTATATATACATAAGGTGAGTATAACAGTATACTCCGTAGGATCCTCCCTGGAGCCTCTCATGCAAAAGTAAAGAAATCATTCTAAAGCGTAGTGAACAACAAGTGAAACTAACTCGTCACCTAAATAGGTATATTATGTTCTCTGCCTCACCATGGTTACTCTCACCAAGTATCACAAACAAGAGAATATAATATAATAAATAATATCAAGGGTACCCATCTAACACTTCCCCACTAGTTTTCCTCTTTTCACCAATGTTTCACGTCTTAATCCATCTCTCTACAAAAAGGTTTTCCCGCAGATACCTGGGTGAAGCACCACAACATGCACCTCATGCCACACAACCACCACATCCACGTAACCAAAGTAACCAGGTAGTTTCTGGGATCCACCACATCTTGCATAACGTGTATCATACGTCGGGCATTATAACATCAGCCATTATAGCCCATGCACTGATTAAAGATCCTCAAGCCATCACAGCCTATACATGTTACACCTATAGTAGTCTATAGGAAACTATATACAGAATATATGTGTATGAATAACCACAAGGCATTACAACCCTCTACACACTTATATGGGGAAAACTAATTGTTGTGCCTACTGGCACAAGTAACTACCAGGAGAAGAGAGAAGGGACAAAGGGAGTTGTCAGTCATCCATCCTCCCACTAGAATGTTGGGGAAAACACCCCACAAGGCTCAGAATCCCTAGGGTGTCAGTTTCCCTAACTGATGGGGTGGAGTAGCATATAGAAACAAAAAACGTACAGAATACACTATATCTCACAACCACACTATGAGAATAACCTAGTATTATACTCAACTGCAGCTAATGTCTCTCAGACTCTCAGCCGCCACTGCTAAGACTAGGTATCCTATAAGCACACAACCATTTAAAGAGATTTATTACAATACTTCATTCCCTTTTTATCATTTTCACTTTACATTAATTAATTATTTAAACATTAATTAACTATTAATAATCCCACATTTTATTTCATTAGCATCACACCCAAAGTCCATTGTTCCTTTAAATTGAAACCTCAACATTTCTCCCCAGCAAGCTCCAACCACATGGGTTAATCATCAATCATTCAATCATTTATTAATAGAATTTTTACTTTCCCATATTCCCAGGAATTATAGAAAAATATTCTAAGATACTAAACACAAGGGGGATCAACCTGGAGAGTAGATGAACTACCCGTCAATTATTTTCCATCTATAGTAGGAGCGTAGACCAATCCTCCCTCGTGAATCTAAAAACAGAAATCATGTGGCATACCCCATGCGTCTTTACCCCTTTTAGAAGGAGGGTAAGCAAGACCGACTTCCTTGAGTAGTGGGGAAATAAAAGAAAATAAACAACCAATTAGTTTTAAAAAACATTGAATCATTCACATCCAACCCATTTCATCATCTCTGGTGTCCTCCCCAACACCCACATTCATAAACTGATGCATCTCACCACTCTAGGCGTCAACTACTACCACAAACAATGGGCCTCTCTGCCCCCACATCTCGCAACATCCATCCAGGATCATAACACATCACAAGAAGCAAGAAACAAACATCATATCAACTGGGCTCTTGGCCCTTAAAAAGGAATCCAGACTTCACACGCAACGAGCTCTCATGGATCCAAATCAAAAATGTACTCAACCTTACAAGAAAGAGGGCAACTCAGAACCCTACAAGGAATTATCTTTTATCAAACAACAGATTCATTAATCCATATTGAATTAAACAATTCATTATTATTATTAGGTTTTAGCAATGGGAAACCTAAACAGAAATCTATCATAGCTATCACAAATAATTAAATATTCTTATTGCATCAATTTGATTAACATAAAATTACAACAACAACAACCAGATTCATTTACATGCCTCTTTATTATTGAAAAATAATTACAATTAATCCCCTTTTACGTTATCTACCGATTTCTTTCAAGAACTAAATGATAAACAAAGTAATCAGAGATAACACACTATATATAAAAACAATAGTCAATAACATAAAATTTATACTAATTTATTTATTCAGTTTAAATATTTATTACATCAATTACATTGTGATCTTGTGGGCTTAATCATGATAACTCCATGATTTCACATAAAATAATATAGAATTAAGGAATCTCCTACCTCAAAAGTTTCTTGACGTTCTTTACACAATAATGATCCACGCAATGGATCATTATTGCCTCCCCCATGAAAACTGCATCCACCCGAGGACGTCGTGGCACGACCGGACCAACCGACACTAGAGAAAACTTCATTCGAAGTATGGAGATCACATTCCATAACATGTAAAGGAGAAACGGGAGATGAAGGAT
Source organism: Viscum album (assembly GCA_963277665.1). NCBI lineage: Eukaryota > Viridiplantae > Streptophyta > Magnoliopsida > Santalales > Viscaceae > Viscum > Viscum album. The sequence continues at coordinate 2,132,803,813 of OY728120.1, forward strand.
CAAATAAAACACAAAAATAGAGGTAGATCATACCTTCTATCGATGATGGATCGATACTTGCTGCTTTCACCAAAATAGGGGGTGCACATGTAGTAGGAAGAAACTTCAAGGGGAAATGATCGAAGGATTAAGGTTCGATCACACCACTCCAATGGGAAAAATGAAAGGTTCGAGCATGTCACACCAGGTAATAGGAAGGTAGAACATGGGAGGAAGATATCTCATCCCTTTAGAATATTTAACAGAGTAGCGGTTTAAGATACGCTGGATTTTCCATTAAAAGAGGATCACATTAAACCATGCAGTTTGACCAAGTAAAGGTATTCTGATCCTTAGGAAAATTAATATAGGAGTTATGGGATTTAAATAGGCCTTAAATCCATTAAAACATGGCCTTGAATGAATTTTTCGTCAAAGAAAACGCTAAATGGGTGAACTGTGGAAATATGGAAACATTGTACACCTACCGACGTCTGGAAACACTGTACACCTACCGAAATCTAGAAACATTGTACACCTACTGATGCCGGGAAACACTGTACACCTACTGATTTCTGGAAACACTTTGCACCTTCCAATGTCTGGAAACATTATACACCTACCAAAACCTCAGAAACACTATACACCTACTGATGCCTGGAAACACTATACACCTACTAATGTCTGGAAACACTATAAACCTACAGAATCCAAGAAACACTATACACCTACCGACATCTGGAAACACTGTACCCATACCGATGTCTATAAACACTATACACCTACCAATGTCTGGAAACACTATATACCTACCAATTCTAGGAAACATTGTACACCTATTGATGCCAGGAAACATTGTACACATACCGATGCTTGGAAACACTTTACACCTACCGATTCTTGGAAACACTGTACATATACCGATGTCTAGAAACACTGTACACCTATCGATGCCTAGAAACTCTGTACACCTACCAACGTCTGGAAACACTGTACACCTACCGATATTTGGAAACACTGTGAACCTACTGATTGCTGGAAGCACTATACATAAAACTTGAAACACTATTCACAGAAATAGAAATTTGGAAAAGTGTTGGGGATAAGCCACCTTGACCTCCCAGAAAACCTCAAACACAAAAATTTAGCAAAGGAACGGACTGAAGAGGTCCAACCCAATACAAAAAAAAATATGGTCACTTTGGAAAAACACTGTGTGGTATCCCTACAAACTCACGGTAGGTTTTCTTTCATATAGTATCCTTAAAAAATCCATGTAGTAACTAAAAAAATTCTAATGTATTAACTATAAAAATTCTTATGTAGTAACTACAAAAATAAACACTTTATGCAATAGCTGAATTCTTAGGCTATTTTGACATATTTCAATTCAAACAAATTTTAAATTTAATAAACAGTAGAATTAGAATTATATGACATTGAAATAAATATATATAAAATAATTATATTTCTTATAGATCAAACAATTGTTAAATCTGACTTATATTGGAAATATATTATTGAAAAATAGTAGTAAATATTATCTCAAAGATGTAGAAAAAAATCACTGAAATATTAAATAACCTTATCCATTTCTTGAGTATCTAAATGAAATTTTAATCCTTTAATGAAGTTTAATTAATTGAATAAAAATGTATTATCATTATATCTTAATAAACTATGTGTGATTCTGATTTCTATCTTCATTTTAATCAACAAAACCCCAAAGGAAATTTTATTCTATAAATTGTAGAATTCTATAATTATAGCAGTTAATTTTGAAATTTTTTAGAGAACTAAAAAAATAATTTTATATTTTCACATAGTTTAATTAAATGAAAATAAATCTATTAGATATCCAAAGAAACAATTTTTGTGGATATCCAAGATAGATAACTCAGGTTATCATAGAATAAAAAACCAACCTTTAAATTAAAAATTGATATAAAACTAAAATCATGCATCAGGTTTAGAGTAAAAGTGAAATCATTTTAGAGACTAAATTAGACTTTGTTATAGTTGAATGAAATTTAAATAATTTTACTATATTTCATATGAAGTAGTAATTATAAAATTTCATGTATTGTAAATCAAGATATAATAACATACAGTGATCTAGTAAAAATAGATTTATAGGAAATTATTAATAACATAAAATATTTAGATGGATTGTAATATTCAAAAAATAAAATTTATAAAAAGGAAAACAAACTCTCAATAAACTCTCCCTTTTAAAAATTACAAAACTTAAATAATATTTTATAAAATTCTCCACCTTTTTGAAATTTTTCAGCAAGGCAATATTAATAAATATAAAAAAAAATTCAAAGGTTCTCCCTTAATAAATAAATATTAAGGTAAGTTAAAAATAAATAAGTATAAAATTCTAAAACTAATTTTCTAACATACCAAGATAAAATTTAATTTTCTCAAATTTTTCACAATCCAAGAATTTGGTAAAAAACTACTGGTTGATTTTATTTTAGAATATATATAATAATAATATCACCTTTGTTAACATAATATCAAAGAAAATGAAAGTTCTGGTCTATATTATTAGTTATAAAATTCATTAAAGGGTTCCTTTAAATATAAAGAGTATAATAATTATCCCATTTAATAGGAATATTTTCAAAATTAAAACCATAGTCAATCAAAAAAATAATCCACAAATATTGGGAACAACAAGATGCAACAAAGATATACTGACTTTTAATAGTTGAAAAAGAAACAGAGTTATGTTTTCTATAACTCCAAGAAACAAAATTATTATTGAGAAAGTGAAACATACCTAAGTTTCTCTTTCCATCAAGTACGCATCCTCTAAAATTAGAGTCATATTAATTAATCAAATCAAAATAATTTTTTATCGAATAAACTAATCCACAATTAATAGTTATTTTAACATATCTATTAATAAATTTAATAGTTTTTAAGTGAGATTCCTTAGGATCTAATTGAAATATTTCACAAAAATAAATATTGAACATTAATTAGGTCTAGAAGTAGTTAAATACAAAAAAAAATTCTAATCATTCCTCTAAATAATTTAGATTCAATAGATTTTCTAGAATTTCCAAAATATAATTTACAACTAACACTCATATGGGTTTTAAAAGTTTTATAGGAATCAAGACAAAAACATTTGACTAAACATTTAGCATATTTGGATTGATTCAAAAATATTCCATCATTCCTTTAAAAAAATTGAATTCCTAAAAAGAATTTTAATTCTCCCATAAGAATCATGTCAAACTCACTTTCCATAAAATTTAAAAATGATTTGAAAATAAAATCATTCAAATAACCAAAAACAATATCATAAACTAAAATTTGAACAATTAAAATATCATTTTAAATAATTTTTGATAAAAAAATAGGATAAAATTTACCTTTATTAAAATAATTTTTCAATAAAAATAATGTTACTCTATCATACCATGTATGAGGTTCTTTCTTAAGACCATATAAATCTTCTGATAACTTCAAACCCTAATTAAGAAATTTTTATTTTTCAAAACTATGGGTTGAGAAACATAAACTTATTTAGAAACCATTTAAAAATTCAATTTCCATATCCATTTAAAATAACTGAAATCCTTGAAAATAGGAAAAATATAACAAAATTCTAATTGATTCAATTCTAAAAATGGGTAAAAAAAGATTCATAAAAATTGATACATTGTTCTTGATAATAAAATTAAGAAACAAGTCTATATTTACCCTTAAAAACCTATAAAAATTCATCAATCTTATTTATAAAAATTAATTTAGTTCCAATAATATGCTTGTATAAAGGTGGTTCAACTAAAGACCAAAAATTATTTCTAGAAAATTGATTAATCTCATCATGAATAGAAATAGGCCAATTGAAATCATTTAAAGTGTTACAAACATTAATAGGAACAAAAACATGAATAAAAGAAGAATTTTCAAAAAAAATAATAATAGAATTTATAGTTTTATGACAAAAATAAATATTATGAATAAAATTCTCAATGGGATGATCTATATGAATCTTTTATTATCTTAGATCAGGTCAAGAAGGTGTATGATGTAGGATCGAAATATAATATGAGATGCTCAATATACAAGAGGGGGGGTGAATTGTATACTTTAAAAATTCCTTTGGAACCTTTAAAGTTAGTTATGAATAACTAGAGTTTCCTTAAGAAAAGGAAAGAACTAAGTTTAACAAAGTTAAACTAAGTTGATTCACACCACCTCTAACACCGAACTAAACTTGGAAAGAGATTCCAAAAGAAGGTTCCGGAAATATGGTTCCGGAATTTGAAACTTAACAGAAGTTACAATATGAGATTCTACCTTAAAGCGTATAGAATCTAAACTAATCAAAGTAAGTAGGGAAGTATAAGAAAATTATACTTTCCTTAAGATACAAAATGCAGCGGAATAAAACAAGTACAAGTAGAAGAACTACTAGTAACAAGATGATAGTCTTTTAACCCAAAGAGAAGGGTATCCAACAACCTTGGATAAAGGTCCCTTGATTTATACTTTCAAGCAAGTCTGTCTTACCCACACTAGGGTAAGCCCTCGATACGAAGATCGGTGTCTCTGTCTTGCTATCCCCGCAAGCCCTCAACTTCAAGGTAGTTGGCAACCTCTGTCTTTCTCGGCAAGAAAGCCCTCGATCTTTAAGGTAGTCGGCACCTCTGTCTTTCTCAGCAAGAAAGCCCTCGATCTTTAAGGTAGTCGGCACCTCTGTCTTCCTATCCCCGGAAGCCCTCGAATGTAATCACCAACATTCGGAGTCGCACGAAGCTTTGAGAGTTAATAAGAGACTCTCTCTCTAGAAATCACTTCAACAGCATGTATGCACAAAGTTCAAATGTTCATCCATCCGTTGTGAGCTTTTTCAAATGAGCTCCTATTTATAGGTGAGGTCTGCTCCTTCTCCAACGGTCATATTTCCCTTAAAGTTCGGAGGGACCTGTACACGTGTCACTTAGACAACGGTTAGTTTATAACAAAATGGACGACATCGTTTTATAACAAAGTAAGTGTAACAGAAAGTACGACATCGTTTTAAACTCTAACATAAAGGTTCGGAATAGAAATTTCGGAGTGAAAGTTCGGAGTGAACAAATTCAGAGTGTATAAAACAATGATATCCAGATTCTGTTTAATGAGTGAATTCGGAATGAGAATTCGGAATAGGAATTCGGAATAGGAATTCGGAATAGGAATTCGTCATCAGAAATCGTAATGAGAATTTATCATCAGAATTCGTAATGAGATTTCATCATCAGAATTCGTAATGAGAATTCATCATCAGAATTCGTAATGAGATTTCATCATCAGAATTCGTAATGAAAATTCATCATCAGAATTCGTAATGAGAATTCGGAATGAGATTTCTTCATTAGAATTCGTAATGGGAATTCTTCATTGGAATTCGTAATGGGAATTCTTCATCAGAATTCGTAATGGGAATTCGTCATCAGAATTCGTAATGAGAATTCATCATCAGAATTCGTAATGAGAATTCATCATCAGAATTCGTAATGAGAATTCGTCATTAGAATTCGTATCCTGAATCTGGAATAGAACTTAGTCAGAATTCATAACCGGAATTCGGAGTGAAACTTCCTTATAGTTCTTGTCCAGAATCCGAACCCTAAAACAGAATGCTTTTTATCAGTTTTAATGATTCCGAGAAAGTGAATCCGAATTTCATACTTAAGAAAAAAATATTAATGAAAATATGATAAGGATAAATTTTTCTTATAAAAGCGTTTTTCCTTAAGAAAACATTTTTCCTTATAAAAGCAATTTTCCTTACAAAAGCGATTTTCCTTAAAGATAAGGTGTTTGTGATTTTCAAAACAAGAAGGAATGGAAAAGTCATAAGGAAAACCTTATTGACTCAACAATCTCCCCCTTTTTGGAAAGCACAAACATCCTTACGAAAAAAAAAAACTATTCTATGAAGAAAGAAACAAATTAAAGCTTATCTCCCTTGGTTTAAGAATATAGATGAATACGACTAACTCCCCCTTAGGCTTTGAATCTCTAAGGATCGTATTCATATTTCCGGAGTGATGTTTCTTTAATAAAAACTCCCCCTTAAACAAACTCTTATTAGAGTTCTTTCTCCTTGGGTATTTTCCTTTCTCCCCCTTTGAAAAACTCTTAATAGATTTCCTCTTTTTCTTAAGGATCTTTTCCTTCTCCCCCTTTGTGATTTTCAAAAAGAATTTCAAGGGAATGGAAGAAAAAAAATAACAAAGTACCTGAAAGATTAGTAACAACAACAAAACAGAACAACAAGCACGATTCTCATTAAATTTGAAATGTCAGCAACAAAAACAGATTACAACAAAAAGATCGGATTGTTCATTTGGGATCTTTCTCTTTCGACATCAGCCCCTTGAGAATAGTCTTGATCTTTTTGAGGTCCTTATGATCTTCCTCTGCTTGCTTTTCTAAGGCAACTATCCTTGCTGACTGAGCTTGAATGATTTCTTCCTGAGCCTTCAACTTTTCTTCCTGAGCTTCCATTTTCTCTTCCTGTGACTTTATCCTTTCTAGAAAATTGATCCGATGATCCCTTTCAAATTTCCAACTTTGATTAACAGAGTTGAGCTTTCCATTCAGATCTCTTACTTCCTGACTCCGAATGTTCTTTTCCTCTGCCAATTTCTCATCGAATGATGCAGTCATCTCATGAAACTTCTTGTCCTCGGTTTGAAAAGCATCCTTAACATTCTCCTGAAACTCATCCAGCAACCTCATCTCTTCCACATTCTTCTTCGACCAGCTAGTCATCCTTTTGCAAGATCTTTTATGGTCTTCGTAACCAATGAAGAAATTTTTGAACTGGGCTTCTATCTCAACACACTTATCCATTACCATGGATACGGAATCGGTTTTCTGATTCAGCGTATGTTGGAGCATCTGGCACCGAGAATCAATACTGGAGAAAGTCGGAATGGTTCCTACCAACTTCTTCAAGGATTGAACAACAAAATCGTGCCCCAACGAAGATGATTCCGAATCTGACATCTTGCTAGGAGAATTTTCTTCTTCAATAAGCTCCAACTTCCTCTTTGAAGAACTACCAGCTTCCTTCCTCATACTCCTTTCTGAACTCGGGGTATCAGCAATAACTTGTTTCCCCTTATCTTTTTTCGGAATAGAAACCTGTTCCGGAGATTTCTTCTCACTGTCAGAAACTTGAACAACAAAATCTTCCTCATCAACAACTTCTATATTTTCTTTCTGAGCAGCATCAAGTGAAAGATGTTCTTCTTCTCCATGATAAGAAACTTCTTCCTCTCCTTCCTTTCCTTCTATTACTGGAGTAACTAGTTTTGAAGATTCGGCTTCAGATGTTCGGAGCGACAGGTGTTCCGAAGGAGTTCCCTTGTATTCATCTACTTGTTTGAGCACATCTCCTGTCTCACCACTTCCTTCAGCAGCTTCTTCCACTTCTTCCACTAGCTCTACTTCCTCAGCATTCTTAGCAGCAGCCTCTTTCGGATCATCGAGATTTCTTCCTGGAGTCTCAGGTAGAGAGTCCAAAGAAAAAGTTCTCGGAACGGGAATGGTTGCTGAAACCATTTCATTAAACTTCAACAAGGCTTGCACAGCCTCAGCTTCTGACAACTTCTTCTTCAGCTTCTTTTCCTTGGCTTGCTTCTCGAGCTCATCAGCAGCCTTTTCTTTCAGAGCCTTAGCCTCTGCGGGATCCAATCCGAACTGTGGATCTCCTTCCTTCCTCTTTTCCTTGTCAGCTCTCCACTTCGCTGCAACCTCATCAGTATATGTCTTCTTCTTCTTAGGCTTAGGAGGTGCGGAATGGACTTCCTTAGACTTAGGTTCTTCAGCTTCACCTACCACTTCTTTCAGCTTCCTCTTCCTTACCGGCTTAGGCGATTCCGGATCAGCTACTTTCGGAGTCACTTCTTCTTGAGGAGGAAGATCAATAAACATGCCAGACTTCTTGTCAAAAGCTATATTCATCCTTTTAAGAGTTGCATCACTGAGCAACATGATCTTGCAAACTTTCGGTTTAGAACTGCAAGCAACCTTGAAGGACTCAAGGCACCGAACTATCAGCTTTGACAATATTGCCGGGTACATTACTATCTGAGCTCTCAGATTCCCTTTCTTCAAATTCTCAAGATTAAGAAGGATATGCTTCATCAGGTTGAACTTCCTTTGATTTATCAAGAAATCTAAGATGTATATCTCACTCTTCTTCAAGCTGTCCTTGTCTCCTTTTCTCGGTACAATAAGCCCTTGCACCCATAACTCCAGAATCCGGAAGTTTGTAGATAGGGTTGCAATTTTCGAAGCCTTATCATCATCCAGTCCGAGAATTTCTAAGGCTTTCTCCTTGTTGAAACTACCCAAGGAGTCTGGCAGAACATGCGAGATAAACTCAGCTTCCCCTTCATAATTCAACCCTACCAAGCTTGCAGCCTTGGTGTAAGATAGCTTATAAGTCTTGCCATACGATTTGAAGGAAAATTTTTCTCTATTGTCTTCCACAAAGAAAGCAACCGACTCATAAAACTCAACAAGCAAGTCTGGGTAAACTTCATCTTGGTTGCCGGTTTTTGATATCGCAACATCTTCCCAGCCATTGAGCTTGATATTCTTTGATATAATAGAATCATAGTTGCTGAAGAAATTCGGATGCACTAACCGCTCTCTGTAGACTAACCACTGTGAAATGGGCTTTGTTGAAGACATCTCTTGAGAAGCTAACTCTGCAGACATTCGGATTAGAAGTCTCTGAGAAGTTCGGAACTGAGAAGACTGAAGTTCGGAACTGGAAAACTGTAGTTCGGAACAGCCTTAAATCAGAGATACAGAGCTTCAGCACGCAAGAGCTTGAGATCGATGTGGGACGAGAAAATAGGGTCCCCTTTATATAGGCTTTGGGATGACGGTTCAACTTCCTCGGTTGATCTAACGGTTTAGAATGATCTGAGATCAGATCTGACGGTTGAGAGGTTGAATCCGATCTTTTTGAGGTTTTATTAAAACAAAATTCAAGAAAATAAAAAAAAAACCGAAAACAAACTATAAGAAAATACCAGCAAGTAAAATATGATTACGAAAAACTTTAGTAAGGAAATCATACCTTTCGGGTTAGCTTAGGAAAGTTATTCGTAATGGGTAATGTAAAGACTAATACGAAAAACTCAATACGAAAAACTCAATACGAAAAACTCAATACAAAAAAAAACTTAATAGAAAAATCCAGTGAGTCTATCATACCATGCTCTTGGGGCTTGTTTAAGGCCATACAAAGCTTTGGTAAGTCTAAAAACATGATCAGGATGTTTTGTATCTTCAAAACCAGGAGGTTGTTCAACAAAAACTTCCTCTTGAACATAACCGTTAAGAAAAGCACATTTCACATCCATTTGAAATAGTTTGAAATTAAAGAATGCTGCAAAGGCAAGTAGAATACGGATAGATTCAAGTCTAGCTACTGGAGCATAGGTTTCTTCATAGTCTATTCCTTCTTGCTGATTATAGCCTTTAGCAACAAGTCTAGCTTTATTTCTAACAATGACTCCATTTTCATCACATTTGTTTCTGAAGACCCATTTTACTCCAATAACAGAAGTTTCCTTAGGTCTTTCAATCAAGGTCCAGACTTTATTCCTTTCGAATTCATTTAGCTCATCTTGCATTGCTTTGATCCAATCATCATCACCTAAAGCTTCATCAGTGCTTTTAGGTTCTAGTTGGGAAAGAAATGCTAGATGTTCTACTTCATTTCTTAAGGAACTTCTAGTCCTTACAGGTTGATTTACATCACCAATGATACTATCACTGGGATGATTCTTAAGAAATATCTGATTTGGGTTTTGTAAAACCTGTTCATCAACATAAGGTAGAAAGTCTTCTGGGGTAAATGTTTCAGAAGTATCTTCTAGAACAATTTCCTTATCAGAAGGTTCTTCTAACAAAGGTTGACAATCAGTTTTTGAAAACACATCCGAAGATGTAAGTTGGGAAGTTTTAAAAACAAAAGGATCTGACTCATCAAATTTCACATGTACTGTTTCCTCAACAGTACAAGTATTTTTATTAAAAACTCTATAAGCCTTAGAGGTTGTGGAATATCCTAAGAAAATTCCTTCGTCTGATTTTGGTGCGAATTTATGTAAGTTATCTTTAGTATTCAAAATGAATACTTTGCAACCAAAAACCTTGAAGTAGGAAAGCCTTGGTTTTCTACCATTCCATAACTCATAAGGAGTTTTATTAAGAAAAGGTCTAATCAAAACTCGATTTATAGTATAACAAGCAGTACTTACAGCTTCAGCCCAGAAATGTCTAGCAATAGAATATTCACTCAACATGGTTCTAGTTATTTCTTGAAGAATTCGATTTCTTCTTTCAACTACACCATTCTGTTGAGGAGTTCTAGGTGCTGAAAAGTTGTGAGTAATACCTTTCTTACTACAAAAAGTTTCAAAATCAGAATTTTGAAATTCTCCTCCATGATCACTATGAATAGTTTTCAATGGAAGGTTTTTCTCATTTTTAACTTGAGCTCTAAAACTTTTGAAATAAGAAAAAGCTTCAGATTTCCTTGCTAGAAAATAGACCCAAGTAAATCTAGTGTAATCATCAACTAGAACAAACACATAGTATTTGCCTCCAATGCTTCCAGTTTGTGTAGGACCAAAAAGATCCATGTGCACCAACTGTAATGCATCGGTTGTTGAGACTTCACCGATTGACTTAAAACTAGATTTATGTTGCTTGCCATATTGACAAGGATCACAAACTTTAGAAGAATCAAATCTAAGCTCCGGTAGATCCTTAACTAGTTTCTTCTTAGAGAGTTTACATAGGTTTCTAAGATTACAGTGTCCTAGTCTTCTATGCCATAACCAAGAATGATCTTCCATTGCACTTAGGCAAGGTAAATCTTGGCTTCTTAGGTCTTCTAAGTTTAAGGTGTAAACATTCTCTTGCCTGTTGGCTGAGAGAATAAATTCTTCCTTGGAATTGTGAACTAAGCATTTATCATTCCTAAAATTCACAAGGTAACCTTCATCACATAACTGACTTATGCTAATGAGGTTGTGCTTAAGACCTTTAACAAAAAGAACATTTGAAATCAAAGTTTTACCTAAAAGAACAATATTACCAATACCAACAATCTCTCCCTTAGCATTGTCTCCGAAAGTTACCTTTCCTCCTTTCGTCTTGATAATTTTTTCAAAGAAGCTTTTGTTACCAGTCATGTGCCGGGAACATCCACTATCCATGTACCAAACATTGTTGCTGGAACTTTCTTTATTTTCCTGAAATTAAGAACAAAGTTAGACTTTCGGAATCCAAACTTGCTTGGATCCGAGATTTCCAGACAATAAAATCTTAGGTACCCACATTTTCTTGGAAAAATAAGCTTTATGAAAACCTAAGGATTGGGTTTTGTTTAAGGAACAATTTCTTGCCCAGTGACCACCACATTGACACTTAGTACAAAATGGGGCACTTTGAGGAACAAAATAATTGTTGCTGAAAACAGGTTTTGCATGGGTATAACCAAATCCGGATTTATTTCTTAAAGGTCGTATTTGAGAATACATCTTATCAAAATTTTCCTTACCATGGGTAAAGTTTGATAAGCACTTCTTTAAGGAAAAAATTTCGGACTTGAGTTTTACAACCAAGTTTTTATCTTCAAAATCATTAGTTTTGGAACTAGAGTTAGGCTCGAAAACATTTTTATTAGAAATTACTTTTTCTAACTCTTTAGAAAGTTTATTCTTCTCAGAACTTACTTCCTCAAGATTTTTTGAAATACTTTCAAAATCAGCATTTTTCTTATCAAGATCTTTAGAAAGATCTGATATCTCTTTAGTAAGAATAGAATTCCTAGAATTTGCCTTATCAAGTTTCTTGTTGAGTTTGGAATTCTCAATCTCAAGAAGTTCAGCAAATCTAGAGACTTCTTCAAAAGTAGGTAAAGTATTTTCCTCATCAGAAGATGATTCTTCATCAGAAGAGTTATAATACTTACTATCATTAGGATTTAAAGAAACATTGGTCAATGATTCAGCATTTCGTACCTTAGCCATAAGACAATGATTATCAATAGGTAATCTGGCTATAAGACCAAGATTCTTCTGTCCTGAAGATTCATATTCAGAAGATTCATCTGAAGAGTCACCACCACTGGCACTCCAGGTGTCATTAGCTTTCAAAACTTTCTTAGCTTTAGCTTTGTAATATTTCTTCCTGTTCCTGTCTGAATGCCTTTCCTTTCTTTCTTTCTTTCTGAGCATAGGGCAATCTGGTCTAATATGTCCAGCTCTCTTACATTCATAACAAGTAACTTCTCCATCTTTCTTATCTTTCCTATCCTTCTTCTTATACTTGGATTGAAAGTTTCTTTGTCCAGCTATCTTGTTCATCCTTCGAGCAAGATTGGCTAATTCATTTTCTGAAACTTCACTTTCACTAGATTCGGATTGGAAAATGACTTTCTTCGATTTGGATCTGGTTACTCTCTCAGGAGTCTTAGCTTTCATCTGATTCGAAGTTGTAGTAAAAGCAACAGTACCATTTCCATTCTTCTTCTTGATGTTGTCAGCATCTCTCTTCATTCTGGTCTCATGTTGTAGAAGAGTTCCAAATAATTCATCAAGAGTTATTTGAGTAACCTTCCTGTTCTCATCTATAGCTGTTCTCTTGGATTCCCACTCATTGGGCATAATGTCAATTATCTTGTCCACAAGAGCTTCATCATCTAAACCTTTCTCTCCCATAGACTGTAGACTATTGACGATTGTCATAAATCTTTGTTGTACTTTACAGATAGGTTCTCCATAAGGAAAATTAAAGCCATGATATTCAGCTCTAAGCATAGCTCTCCTTGTCTCAATCACTTTAGAAGTCCCAAAATGAGTAACCTCTAACTTCTTCCATATACAATTAGCTGCTTCACAAGAAGAAATTTGGCTATATATATTTCTGGTCATTGAACATAATAAAGTGTTGCGTACCTTGTAGTTGAGTTGATATTCTTGCTTCTCCTGGTTAGTAAAGGTTCTGACTTCCTTGTCAGGAATTTTGTAATCACCAGTAAGCATGACAAAGTTGTCTACTCCAGTATTGATAACAAATGTCTTCATACGATCTCTCCAGTATTCATAATCATTACCATCGAAGATTGGTGGCCTTGTAGGATTCAAATTGTCTATCGAACCAACATTCATTCCTGCCATACTTGATAATAACTTGGAAACAAACTTGTTAATAACAAAAATTCGGAATTAAAAAGTTCGGAATAGGAAAAGTTCGGAATTGAAAAGTGAGCAAGAAAAACTTGAACGTGAGTACAAGTATTTCAGTAACCTTGGCTCTGATACCAAATGTAAGAATGGTATAGAGTAAGAGGTTTCCAACCTCTGATACCAATTGTAGGATCGAAATATAATATGAGATGCTCAATATACAAGAGGGGGGGTGAATTGTATACTTTAAAAATTCCTTTGGAACCTTTAAAGTTAGTTATGAATAACTAGAGTTTCCTTAAGAAAAGGAAAGAACTAAGTTTAACAAAGTTAAACTAAGTTGATTCACACCACCTCTAACACCGAACTAAACTTGGAAAGAGATTCCAAAAGAAGGTTCCGGAAATATGGTTCCGGAATTTGAAACTTAACAGAAGTTACAATATGAGATTCTACCTTAAAGCGTATAGAATCTAAACTAATCAAAGTAAGTAGGGAAGTATAAGAAAATTATACTTTCCTTAAGATACAAAATGCAGCGGAATAAAACAAGTACAAGTAGAAGAACTACTAGTAACAAGATGATAGTCTTTTAACCCAAAGAGAAGGGTATCCAACAACCTTGGATAAAGGTCCCTTGATTTATACTTTCAAGCAAGTCTGTCTTACCCACACTAGGGTAAGCCCTCGATACGAAGATCGGTGTCTCTGTCTTGCTATCCCCGCAAGCCCTCAACTTCAAGGTAGTTGGCAACCTCTGTCTTTCTCGGCAAGAAAGCCCTCGATCTTTAAGGTAGTCGGCACCTCTGTCTTTCTCAGCAAGAAAGCCCTCGATCTTTAAGGTAGTCGGCACCTCTGTCTTCCTATCCCCGGAAGCCCTCGAATGTAATCACCAACATTCGGAGTCGCACGAAGCTTTGAGAGTTAATAAGAGACTCTCTCTCTAGAAATCACTTCAACAGCATGTATGCACAAAGTTCAAATGTTCATCCATCCGTTGTGAGCTTTTTCAAATGAGCTCCTATTTATAGGTGAGGTCGGCTCCTTCTCCAACGGTCATATTTCCCTTAAAGTTCGGAGGGACCTGTACACGTGTCACTTAGACAACGGTTAGTTTATAACAAAATGGACGACATCGTTTTATAACAAAGTAAGTGTAACAGAAAGTACGACATCGTTTTAAACTCTAACATAAAGGTTCGGAATAGAAATTTCGGAGTGAAAGTTCGGAGTGAACAAATTCAGAGTGTATAAAACAATGATATCCAGATTCTGTTTAATGAGTGAATTCGGAATGAGAATTCGGAATAGGAATTCGGAATAGGAATTCGGAATAGGAATTCGTCATCAGAAATCGTAATGAGAATTTATCATCAGAATTCGTAATGAGATTTCATCATCAGAATTCGTAATGAGAATTCATCATCAGAATTCGTAATGAGATTTCATCATCAGAATTCGTAATGAAAATTCATCATCAGAATTCGTAATGAGAATTCGGAATGAGATTTCTTCATTAGAATTCGTAATGGGAATTCTTCATTGGAATTCGTAATGGGAATTCTTCATCAGAATTCGTAATGGGAATTCGTCATCAGAATTCGTAATGAGAATTCATCATCAGAATTCGTAATGAGAATTCATCATCAGAATTCGTAATGAGAATTCGTCATTAGAATTCGTATCCTGAATCTGGAATAGAACTTAGTCAGAATTCATAACCGGAATTCGGAGTGAAACTTCCTTATAGTTCTTGTCCAGAATCCGAACCCTAAAACAGAATGCTTTTTATCAGTTTTAATGATTCCGAGAAAGTGAATCCGAATTTCATACTTAAGAAAAAAATATTAATGAAAATATGATAAGGATAAATTTTTCTTATAAAAGCGTTTTTCCTTAAGAAAACATTTTTCCTTATAAAAGCAATTTTCCTTACAAAAGCGATTTTCCTTAAAGATAAGGTGTTTGTGATTTTCAAAACAAGAAGGAATGGAAAAGTCATAAGGAAAACCTTATTGACTCAACATATGATCCCCCTAAATTGATTCATCTTTATCTTGAGGTTTTTCTTTAAGGAAAATTAAAATATCTAAACTCATCATCAAAAACATTAGAATCAAAATTTAATTTCACATTATTTTCATAAAATATAACTTGAATAGATTATTAAATAACTATAGTTCTTTTATTATACACTTTATAATATTTATTATTATTAAAATAACCAATAAAAATAACTTCATCACTTTTAGCATAAAATTTATCTAAATTATCCTTTGAATTAAAAATAAAAAATTTACAACCAAAAACATTAAAATAACCAAATTTAGTATTTTTACTTTTAACCAATTCATAAGATGATTTCTTCAAAAAAATAACAAAATATCTATTTTAAATATAACTATCTATAACAACTTCTTCATCCCAAAAATATCTAGGAAAATTATATTCAATTAACATAAGCATGTCCATTTAAATAAAAGCTTTATTTTTTTGTTCAATAACATCATTTTTTTACAAGTTCTAGGAGAATAAAAAATATGAAAATAACCATTATATTCCGAAAAAATTCATATTCTAAGTTATTAAATTCTTAACTTCTATTAGTAAGAATAAAATAAATATACAAACTTTTTTATTTTGAACAAAATTACAAAAGGAAATAAATCCTGAGAATGTATCATTTTTATATGAAAGAAAATAAACCTATATAAATCTATTATAATAATAAAAAATAACTAAAATATATTTCATTCCTCCAAAACTGTAAATTTTAGTAGGAACAAATAAACCAATATGTGATCACTGTAAAGGTCTATTAATACTTATATGACTGATAGGTCAAAAAAATCATTATGTTGTTTTCCTTTTATAAAAGCATAACAAATATGAAGTTATTATTTCCTCATGGTAGGTAACAATACCACATTCTCATGTATTAAGAGATTATGTAACATTGAGAAATTAACATGGATTAATCATTGATGGTAAATAATTCTATAACTCTACATATCATTCAAATAGTTAACATAATGAACAATTAGTTCAACAAAATCAATAGTATAAATATTTTCCTTTTTATTAGCATAGAATAATAAATAATAATCCTTAAAAACTAAACACTTATCATTTTGAAATCATGATTCCATTACATTATCACATTATTGATATATACTAATTAAATTATGTTTTAATCCTTCAATATATAAAACTTTGGAAACAAATGTATAACTATAAATACCCACTTTACCAAAACCTTTTACAATTCCTTTGGAATTATATCCAAATGTAATAGGGCCTCCATTACATTTATTGTAAGTGATAAAAAAATTTGGGTCTCCAGTCATATTATTATAGAAAACACTATCCATGTATAATATGTTTTTCTTGAGACATCCAGGCCATTTCTCCAATAAAAGTCAATTACTTGACAATTTTGATACCCAAGATACTTTGGGTCAAATTGGATTGGTAAAAAACTTAGGTACCCACACACCATTTAAAAAAGTTTTGTATGGTACCATAAATAATAAATATTTAAAATATGGTTCTTTATAGTCCCAAATACATTTTTAATCTAATAGAATAATCATTTGCATAGTGACTTTTGATGCCACATTAAAACATGTAACAATAGAAGTACAATGATTTTTACTTTTAAAAAAATGATTTTGATACATATATGGAAATCACCTATCATAGAAAATACCATCTTTATTTTTATTTATTTTATAAAAATACATAATCTTATGATATTTTTCATGAAATTGAATAAAATAGACAAACTTTTCTTAAGAATTACAACTACCCTTTTCAATTTTTTATTTAAATCCTGAGTAGATATCAATTCATTATAAACATTATAATGTGAAGCAGAAGTAGTATTCCTAAATTATTTATTCTCTTCTAAAAGTATCTTATTTTCATGAAAAAGTTTCTCATTATTTTCTTTAAGAATATTATATAAATTAGTATCTTTGAAAACAATTTTTTTCATTCAATCAATTTATTTACTTAACTTAGAAACATTTGTATTTTCAGAATCATAGTTAGAATCAAAGAATATAGAATAAAAACCATAATCATTAACCAAATTTAGCGAATACATTTATCATATGTTAGAAGATTATTTCTCATTTCCATATTTTTCACTAGAATCAAATTTTTCGATAGATTTCTAACTAGTTATCAATTTCTTTTGTCCCTCTTTTCATATTTATATTTATTATTTATTTTTGGGAAGTCAACCTTGATATTCCATTTCTTTTTGCACTAAAAACAAGTAACATCTAAATTATTATATGTATTACTACCTTTATAATATCTCTTGTTGTAACACCATGATATTTTAAAATAACACTATGTTCAATAGTGTATATAACACACAACACTGAGCATAAATGAACCCCATAATAATATTATTTAAATATGACCATTTTAACCTAGTTTTTAAATTGGTAGGTATAAATAGTATAAACAAAATTATGAAATATATATATAACCCACTTAGTACAAATGTATTAATTAATTATTTGTGAATAAGCACTTGATTTTAGTAAAGTGATTTATTCTTCAAAAATATGTTTTCATCAAAAATAGGTTTCTTGGTTTTTATAAGAATGTTGTAATTGATTTCTATAAATTTTAGAAAAATTATTCGAAATTTTAATTTCATTTTTTTACTCTACATGTCAAAATTATCTTAGGATGAATTTTTGAGAATTTTCTAAAACATTTGAATTTTTAATAAATAGTGAAAAATATTGATTTTCATTGAAAACTATATTTTCTTTTCAAGAATTTACCAAGTAAAATTATATTTTGGATTAGTTTTAAAATTTTATTTATTTATTTTAATATAATTTTTTTATTTGAAATTAATTTTATACAAGAATTTAGTATAAAAACGTTTTATACTTAAAATGGATATTTTTCTGAAAAACTATTTTCTATTTTGTTTTGTTAGTTTAATTTTAAATTAAATTATGGAAATTTTTTGTATTTAATTTTAAAAAAATTATTCCATATTTTTAATCAGTAGGAATAAATTTAGTATATATACCCCCTTTTATTTTTGGTAAATATGAATAATATCCTTTGAAATTTTTTGTTCCCACTATAAAGGGTAAATCAGGTAATTAAGAGTAAAATCAATATAATAAGGACTATAAATGACTCTAAATCCTATAAAAATTTTATTATATGATTAATTATCATCCATAATAATTCAAGTTTATAATATATGGCCTTTTATTTCCATTTTAAATTGATTATGATATTTATAATATTTTATTTAAATAAAAATCAAAGATGTCACACTCATATTTTTAATAAGTATACCATTTTTAATATGGGTTTATACAGAAAATAGTTTCGAATATAAATATTATTCTATAATCTATAATATTTATCTAAATCATGGTAATTTATTTTTAATTTTTAATGAATAAATAAGTATGTCCAATGCTTGCACTACATTGATGTTGTAATTATTCAATTATTGGAAAAATAAAATAAATGATAGTAAAAATATTAAAATAAATATAATTTGAGATAATATAATTTTACTGATTACCTTGACATTTTAGTGATATAATAAAATATTTCGTTATAATTTTAATTGTTATCTTGATATTGTTAAATTCAAAGTAATGAATAGTACTAAAAATTAACACTATGAACATTTTAAAGTAAATAATACTTTATTAAATGATTAAAAATAATAAAAATATAAAATTCTCCCAAATTAATGGTATATGGTTAATTATATATACTATAGTACATTTCTGGTATTTTGGAATTTTATAATAACATTATTGACTCTTATATAGTAGAAACTTCTGATAGTATGATAATTGTCAAAAGAGTTAACGAGAGATTAAAACAAAAGGATAAGGGTGTAACCATGATTTAAACCAGTAAAAAAATTATTGTGTGAAGTTTATTAGAACATTATCTATTTATTTTTTAATTTTATTTGTTTAATTTACACTTTTATATGAAAATTACTTATAAATTTTTCAAATCAAAGATAGTTACAAAATGTCACTCTCTTTGTATTTAATATCTTTTTTGTGTCCAAATAGGGAAAAGATAAATATAAGAAAAAAACGACTAATTGGATCTTAATGAAATTATTTTAATTATGTAAATTTATTTTTAATTTTTATAAATTATATAATTATCATAAATTCTTTCGAAATACTAATACCATATTTATTTAAGTAAAATAAAAATAAAATAAATCATTGTGAAAATATTTATTTTTGTATAATTTGAATTATTTAAGGTTATAATTGAATTTTATATATCTATATGACATTTTATATATGTTTTTAAGCATTATATTATAATTAACCCTTTTATTGATGTATTTGAAGTCAAATTAATTGAATAGTTTCAAAATTGACATTATTGATAATTTATAAAAATAATATTTTATTAAATTATTTAAAATTCATAAAAATATTATATTTATCCATGTGAATGTAATATAGTTAAAAAATCACAAATTTCCCATTTATGAGTCATTTTTTCATTTATAGTGACATTATTACCCCTTTATGATTAAAATAGTGGTTACCACGGTTAAGGTCAAAATTAACTAACCAACGGGTTAATCAAAATGATAAGGTTTAAAATGAAACCAATACCTGCCTAAATTCTATTTTTAGATGGTATTAAAATCCTATCCAACCTTATATTCAAATAAATTACAATTTTTATTCATTTTACTTGATAATTAATTTATTATAATTTAATCCTTTGTGAAATTCCAAAAGTTTCCCTAACCTCAATTATAAAAGGGTACATCCTCTATAACTTATTAACACTGATTTGAGCTATAAATAATGAACATAACCTACCTAAATATCTTCTCAATATCCTTATACATGTTCTATTGGTTTTGTTCTTCCAAAAAGATGAAACCTAGTGTCCCTAAGAGGATATATAAAGGAAGATTCTTTAAGAGAAGGTAATTGTCTTTACTAACTCTTTCAATTTTATTTCTTATTCTAATTGTGATTAATGTGTTGTAAAAATTATAAATTAATAAATATAGTATAATAAATATAATTAAAATTTATTATTTTTATGGTACAACCATTTTCCATCTCTTCATCCTATGAAAATCGAAAACATTGCTTGTGTGTACATATGGCTTACCGTCTCCAAGTAGCGGTGTAATTCATTTTTCATCCCCACTTTAATCGGATGGTTATAAATATGTAAATAATAAGTATATATGATATTTATTACATAACTATTATTATATACAGATTAATTACTATTCTAATTTCTTTTGTTCTATCCATTTAAAAATGGAAATAGCTTTCATGCGTACGTACGACCTACTATCTCCATGAACAGTGTTATTTATTTTTCTATTCTATAAACTTTAATAATCACTATAAATAAATATATAATGAATATATATGATGTTAATATAATTATTAAAATTTTGTATATTATGGAACCAATGTCAACTTATAAGGACTAGAACAACTGATTCAAAACATACATGAAAAGCGAAGCATTTGCCAACTGAAACAGTGATTTTAAAAATAAATTGATAATAAATGGGTGATAAAATATTATAATTAAATAATATATGGTATTATATAAATGATTTTGGTTCTGTAATATATTTATAATAAATTTATATTTATTGTACAGGAGTTTCAAACACATTCAAAGGAAATTGAACCTGAGGTAAGGTTTTCTTATCTCACTTTTACTTCTGTGATACATATATAATATTCACTACTTATTTATTTTTTGTGGTATATATACTGCCTCATTAATTTTTTATATCATGAATCTATTTATATTCAAGGTATTTAATTTTTATTTTTAATTTTTTCATTTATGGGGCTTACGAATCAAAAGAAACCCAAGTGGTAAGGATTTATTTCACAATCTATTCATTATTCGGGATTGTTTGTGTTTATATCCCCACTTGGTAAAATTTATCTTCCATGTCCATGTTTTCTAAAAGTTTTTTCAAAAAGTTTTTTACTTTTCTCAAAAAAAAAATTAAAAGTAATTTTTACACATGTTTGAGTTTTTACAAAATGTTTTAAAAACAATCTTCCTATCATTTTCCAAATAAGGTACATTGTAAATTTTCCTATAAAAATATAAAAGTGATATTTTTTAACTTATAAGGGATAAGTGAATTTTACCTCCATCTTGACACCTTAATTTTTTGAATATTTCCTTACAATTTTATAAATTTATTTTCAAATAAAATATTTTTCTTCGTATTTGCGTAGTTTCCTTTTTTTTAAATGAATTTCAAAGGGAAAAGATATCTTCCTAAAAAATGTTTTTAATGATATATTTATGGAATTTCAATTCATAAATGTATATAAACCTTATTCTACTTATAATTCACTTAGGATATGTTTAAATGATACCATCCTATTTATTTCTCTGAATGGATTATCATCAGTTCAATTAGGGATGTTCCAATTTGATACAATTCATAATATTATAGAAGGTTTTTTATTATGTTTATTGATTAGGGTATTTGTTAACATTTTGTATATTAGTTTTTTAATATAAATTTTTATGTTGATTATGATTCACCCATTTTATATGAGAGATAAAATTTACTTAGTAAGTGACGGATGAGGCCCGTTATAGCCCCTCAATGCATCAACATGTCTAATGAGACAAACTATCTCGGGTTTTGGTCAAGGCCTTTCCCATTTATGTAGATTTATTTGTTGAGGCCTTTATGTTATGTTTTATATGTCCATAATTATTCATTCCATCCTTATGAATTTAGTTATTGATGTTCCATGTGATTATTTGATTAGTTATAATATCCATGAATAAGTTTCAAGCTCATGCGATTATTTATATAGCAATTCTTTTATAATAATTAATTCATTATATATTATGTTCTTGTTATTGATTAAATGGAATGTTTTTTAGTTATTTACCATTACATATTTATTATTCCTTATTTACTCATAGCTTCTGATTTGCGCATATCCTTACTGAACATCTGAGCAGACCCTTTTTCTTATGTTTATTTTTCCCAAGATTATAAGAAGTATATTATGATTAATATGTAGGGATAAGATATGAGAATAATTTTTTTCTCAAAGTAAATACTATGTTTTATTTTATGTTTTCAATTTTAATGCAATATTCAAGTATGTATCTTGTTTACCAAGACTACTAAACTATTCGGTCCTTCAGGATGTGATTCCTCAAATATAGTGCCAATGTAATAAAGTAACCACCGGATCTAGGCTACTAGGGTTGGGGTATTTAAAGTTGGTATCAAAGGAATTTTAGTTGAAACCATGGGAACTAGATTTATAAAAACATAGATTAAGTAATATAACCCCATGATATACTTTGAGGATAAATCTAAGTATAGGATAACATCCTATAGATTTTTTGATAACATGGATAAACTAGGTGAAACCTAAAAACTCATATATTGAGAAGAATTTTTCTAGATTTAAACATCCTATGAATGATTCTTTATGACTAAGTGATTTACCACTATGATTAGTTTTTCTCACATTTTTCTTTTTGGTTTTAGTCAATATATAGAACCAGAAGCAAGTGGATTAATGTTAAATGTAATAGAAAATGTGTTGATGAGAACCCAAATGGGATTATGAATACGGTGAAGGATATTTTGAGTATTATAAATCAGTTATCAAGATATATTATTAACAACTTTCACCCTAACCAACTCTCAGACTCACCAAAGAAGAGAAAGATAGATTTCACTGAGAGATCTGATGGAGTATACCATAGATGAAAGAAGATTCAGTTTCCTATATGTTGTGAATGTGAGAAGAAACACCCAAGTTAATGACTTATAGGAATGGTAAGATGTTTTGGGTATAGAAAATAAATACATAAAGCAAGTAATTTTTTAAGAAAAATGAAAACTTTGGTTAACAAAATGGATGAGAATAATTGTCTTCCTAAGGTATTATCGATCGGTGATTATTTTAAATTTGAAAATTATGGGCATTATGAAAATAAATGTCCAAGGGGTAATTATTTTGAAGAGAATAATAAAGTTTTTATGAGTAATTCTTATATTTCTGATGATGAAGAGACTACAAATGAAATATGAAAGGAAGGGGGTATTAATAAATAATATTATGAAGTGTAGTTAATGGTTTAAGAATGATGTGGAATTATTAAAGTGCTAGTGTATTTAGATTCAATAATTATGTTATAGAAGTATTTTATCGATAACATTTTGATTATAAGAATTATTAAATTTATAAGGATTTTATTACAGTAATTTTTCTTTAAGGATTTGAGAGCATATATTAATGATACCGATGACCAGGAAAAGTGATTTAGTGGAAAGTTGATCTTTTTGGAAAACACATGATTGATAGAAGATAACCCTTAATATATGTTTAGTTTTATAATATTAATAATAAATATATATTTATGGAATATTATTAGTGATCATGAAATTGGTTAGTTATTTTATGGCATATGTTATCATTGTTGGAAATTACTACATGTTTAAATTTAAGAAATATATTCAATAGTCTGTGGTTTTAGGATTGTATTAAGATAAAACTTGGTTGTTATTATTGAATTTTTATAAATTAATTTATTTATCCATATTGGATAACTTATTATAACCATTTTGGTTTTAGTTAATATCTAAAGGCAGGAGGAGTAGATTATTTTCCTTTTGTGGATTATGTGATCTGATATAAGTTGATCTTAGTCCTTGAGGCATGAAATATTCATCTTATTCATCATTTGGACCAAAATATTATATTATGGTGGATATTTATTAAAAGATGAAATTATAATTAAAAAGTGAGTATATTTCCTTTTTTTCATTGTCTAGATGGTAAAGGAATGTCTCAACTCTAGGAAAAATAATCTTAAGACAAAAAATTTATCCTATAACCTTCAATTCAGATGAATATATGGTCTTTTCCACATCTGTGGTTTATGATTTTTTGATTGTTCACTATCTCAATATCGTTAACTTTATTATGATAAATGATCTATATATATTACTTCTCTCCCAAGTTCATATCTTCACTTACCACTAATGTTCTTCTATTTATAATCTTAATTTTTTTGGTGACCTTCACATTTCACTTTCCCTCTTTTTAAGAGGTATTTTTACTAACCATTTTTGCGGTGTGGGATTTCCAAAAGGGTGTTTTCAAATTTCAGACCAATGATTATCAATCATAAGTTCATATTGTGAGGAAAAAGTTTATTGAAGTAGGGGATACTGTAAAACCCATAGATTTTAAAATAACATTATGTTCAATAGCATACACAATAATTAACATCGAGCTTAAACGAACCCAAAAATATTATTATCTAAATATGACCATTATAAAAAATCCATTAAATTGCTAGGTATAAATATTATTGACCAAATTATGAAATATATATATTACCTACTCAGTAAAAATTTATTAATTAAATATTTCTGAATAATAACTTTATTTTTATAATGTAATTTTATTCTGTAAAAATATATTTCCATCAAAAATGGTTTTTATTTATTTTTATAGGAATTTTATAGTTAATTTTTATAAATTTTAAAAAATTAATTTCATTTTTAGATTCATCATGTTAAAATTATCTTAGGATTAATTTTTTATAATTTTTTAGATGTTTGAATTTTTAATGAATAGTGAAAAATAATGATTTTTATAGAAAACTATATTTTCTTTTAAAGAATTTACAAAGTGAAATTATATTTTGGATTAGTTTTAAAATTTAATTATTTAATTTTAACCTAATTTCGGTCTTTAAATTTAATTTTATACATTAATTTATATAAAAACATTTTTTACTTAAAAGGGTATTTTTCAAAAAAAACGGTTTTCCGTTCTGTTTTCCCTATTTAATTTTAAATTAGATTCTAAAACTTTTGTGTATTGTATTTTTAAATATAGATTCCATATTTTTAATTAGGTGGTACAAATTTAATAAAATATACCTCTTTTTATTTTTTGTCAATATGAATAGTAACCTTGGTAATTTTTTGTTACCACAATAAAGGGTAAATTAGATAATTAAGAGTAAAATTAAAATGATAATTACTATAAAATGACCCTAGAACTTTTATAAATTTTATTTGATGAGTAATTTTAGTCCATATTTATTCAAGGAATAAAATAAATGTCTAATTTTTACATTTATTTCTTTAATATGATAAGGACTGTTATGGACGAAAATTACTCATCAAATAAAATTGATAAAAGTGCTAGGGTCATTTTATAGTCCTTATCATATTAATAATAGAAATAAATGTCTAATTTTTACTTAATTAAATTATTTTCATTATATAAATTTATTTTAAATTTTTTATAAATTATATAATTTCATTAAATGCTTGGGAAATATTAATACAGTATTTATTTAATTAAGATAAAAATAAAATAAATTATTTTAAAAATATTTATTTTGATATAATTGGAATTTGTAAATATTTTAAACGAATTTTATAGATCTATATGACATATTATAGAGGTTTTAAATCATTATATCCTAATTATTTATTTTTCTTGATGTATTTTAATCAAATTAAATGAATAGTGTCAAAATTGACATTAATGGAGATTTATCAAAATAATATATTATTAAAATATTTAAAATTAATAAAAATATTATCTTCAACCATTTTAATGTAATATAGTTTAACACATCATAAATTCTCCATTTATGAGTCATTTTTTTCATTTATAGTGACATTACTAACCCTTTATGATTAAAATAGTGGTTATCACGGTTAAGGTCAAAAATAACTAATCAAGGGGTTAATCAAAATGATAAGGCTTAAAATGACACAAAAACTGTATATATTACATTTTTTATGGTATTAAAACTATATAATACTTTATATTATAATCCCTTTCCATTTTGGGTAATTTTACATGAGAATGAATTTATTTTAATTTAATCCTTTGAGAAATTCTAAAAGTGCCCCTCACCTAAATTATAAAATGGAACCTACTCCATCACTTATTCACATCACTTTGAGCCATAAATATAAACCATACCCTACCAAGATCTCTTACCATCATCCTTATCCAATTTATTTCTTTTTCTTTCTTCTAAAAATATCAACCCTATTGTCCTTAATATAATATCTAAGGAGGATTCTTTAAGAGAAGGAAATCATCATTACAGACTCTTTCAATTTAATTTATTCTTCTAATTCCTCTTAATGTGTTATAAAATTTCTAAAGTAATATATATATTATAATAAATATAATTATATGTTATTATTTTTATGGGAAAACCATTTTCCATATCTTCACTATCCTATAAAAATCGAAAACATCACTCATGCGTATGTATAGATTATCATCCCCACATAGTGGTGTAATTAGTTTTTCATAACCAATTTACTCATATGGTTATATAGATGAAAATAATGAGAATATATGATATTTAGGACATAAATATTATTATTTAAAGATTAATTACTATTCACTTTTCTTTCTTTCCATCCGTCTAAAAATGGAAATAGCATTCACGGGTACATATGGCCTATCGTCTCCATGAATAGTGTTATTTATTTTTCAATATCTACCATTTAAGAATTACAATAAATGAATATATATGATATTAATATCATTATTAACATTATAGAGGTTATGGAACCATGATCAAGGTACAAGTACAAGAAATACTAAATCAAAACATAAATGAAAAACAAAGAATAATTATTTTAACAATAAATTGATAATATAATGGTGATAAAATTTTATCAGTATGGTTCTAGAATATATATATATAATAAATTTATTTTTATTATACATGAGTTTTAAACACATTCAAGAGAAATATAACCTAAGGTAAAGGTTTCTTGTCTCTCTTTTACTTCTGTGAGACATATATCATATTCACCAATTATATATTTTGTGTGGTGTATATATTATCCCATTAATTTTTTATATCATGAATATTTATATATTCCTGGTATTTTATGTTTAATTTGAATTTGTTTCTTTCATGGGGCTTACAAATAATAATAAACCCAAGTGGTAAGGCTTTATTTCACAATATCTTCTTTATTCAGGATATTTTATATTTAAGTCCCCACTAGGGAATATGTCTCTTCCTCCATGTTTTATAAAAGTTTTTTCAAAATAAAATTATTGTTATCCTTAAAAAAATTAAAATCATTTTTACCCATATTTTACTTTTTACCAAATGTTTTAAAATGAATCTTTCTATCATTTTCCAAACAAGGTGTTTTGTGACATTTTCTATAAAAATATGAAAGGACTAGTTTCTTAACTTATACAACATGATAGGATTTTCTTACCATAATTATGAATTCATTATTTGAATCTTTATTTATAATTCAACCAAATTATTTTTAAATAAATTTTTTTCCTTCATATTTGAGAAATTTCATTTTAAAAAAATGAATTTCATATTGAATAGGATATTTTCCTCAAAAATAATTTTAATGATATTTTTATGGAATTTATACTCATAAATTTCAAAAACATTTATTAAAAATATACTTCACTAGGGATATATTGTAATGATTCCATCTTGTTTGTTTCTTCAGATGGTTTATGATTAATTCAATTAGGTATATTCCAGTTTGATACCATTCATATTAATCTGGATAGTTTATGATTATATTTATTGATTGGTGTATTTGTTAACATCATGTATGCTAGTTTTTCATTATGAATGTTTAAGCTGATTATGATTCACCCCTTTCATATGATTAATGCATTAAAATAAGTAATTGATGGGTAGGGGCTACTATAGCCTGTCAATGCATCAATGGGTATCATGAGAAAAACTAGGTCATGTTTTGGATGAGTCCTTACATATTTGTGTATATGTCTTGGATGAGGCCTTGAAAATATGTTTTAGATGTCCGATGTTATTCATTGAATCATTATGAATTCATTTATTGATTTACCCTGTGATTATTCGATTAGTTACAATATTCATGGATAAGTTTCGAGCTCATGTGATTATTTATATGGAAACTTTTTTATCATCATTCATTCCTGCCATATTATGTTCTATTTATTAATATGACATGTTTTTTAGGTATTTACCATTCCATATTGATTATGCCTTATTTACTCATATCTTTCATTATACACATATCCTTACTGATCATCTGAGCTCAACCTTTTTCTAATGTTTATTTTTCCTAGGATTCCAAGAAGTATATTATGATTGATATGAAAGGATAAGCTTGGGGAATAATGGTGTTCTCAAAGGAAATACTATGTTGTATTTTATATTTTCAATTGTAATGTAAGCTTCAAGTATGTTTCTAGTTTACCAAGACTGATAAACTATTTTTTCCTTCAGGATGTGATTCCTTACATCCAGTTCTACTGTAATAATGTAACCACCAACTCTAGGATATTGGGGTTGGGGTCTTTACACTTGTGTTTTTTCATTTTAGGGTTTTTTTAATGTCTCGGACCAACTGAATACTAAACCAGTAGCCAGACCAGTAACCCCATGGCCTCAAGTGCACCTCAACGTATGTCAGAGGCTATCAACTAGAAGTGAGGGTCTAATGGTGGTATGGCGGGGAGACTATACCCTAAAGTTTATAGTAACACAATGGTAAATTAGATAGTAAAAACAATTGAAATCAGTAGGAAAATTATAAACAAAAGACATAGAAGCAAAAGATAAATGTAATATTAACTAAATATAAAAGTTTCCAATGCCAAATTACAACAATGAATGTATAAAAGATTATGCAAAAAGTATAAGTAGTAAATATTATAATAAGAAATAAAAATTAATAAAATAATAACTACCCAATAACTAGATCTAATATCATCTCGAGCACTAGCTCAATCCTCTTCCCCATCTCCATCTTAGTAATGTAAATCAAAACATTGGAAGCTAGCTGCTTCCCTTTATCAATTCCTGTAGATATAAAGTACACTTGGGTACTAATGGTGCCTAAGCAGGGTGTGAGATAAAATCTCATTAGGCTAGAACCCACTATTTCTAGCCTAATCCATTTCATTCAATATATATTAAGCAATGTTCCATTGTTAATAAATGCAAGAAATAAATAATAAACAAATACAATAATTGGACGGGGTTCCACTTAGACACCCATACAATTACTTGCTTCGGCCTAAGCCAGGGTGTCTGGCTAGGAGCACCTACACTGGTAAAGTAATTGAAATAAGTTTTTATAAGTTTTAATATCCAAAGTCTTTTGATTGGTCTTGGATGTCACATCCCTACATTTCCATTTTCCAAATATCCAATCCATTTTTTAAATGGTGACATGCTCTTTAATTCAGTTTGAAACTCTTTATAAAAAATTTATTCATCATCCATAACATAGTGAGATGCCCTAATCCCATCCAAGGAAATCCAAAGGCACTTTCCAAGCATCACTTGAGGGGATCAACATATGACCAATGCTAAGAAGTTTGTCCATGGTGACCCAAGAATGAAGTATCATGTGTCACTCAGTGCATGGTGGCAAAATTCAAGTACTAGAATCTAGGTTTGTACCTGGTATCTCACAAAGGGGCTTGAGTCTCACTCGAGTCCTGGTACAACCATCGTGCATTCAATCCCATCCAAGGTGTATCCCCTATGGAACTAGTGTCACCCATTTGGAGATAAAAATAGATAACTCTCAGTGAGCTTGTCTTAGACATAGTTGATATCTCCCTTGGCATGTTAACAAAGAATCAACCATTCCAATAGAAAGTCACGAGATTCCATCCAAGGTTTCCTTAAATAGAAACCCCTTGTTTCACCCTCATCTCTAAGATAAATCCATTATACAAGCATCACATTTCAATTATGGAATGTACATAGTATGTAATATAACGGTGTGGCCTTGCCACCCTTTTTCAACTCATTTCATTTAAAACATTTTATTATTTCAAGGATGGAAATCCATCTATTCAATCCACTCTACATATATATCAACAAATAATTTAAACAATCTAACCATCAAGAATAAACCATTTAATTAATAACATTCCATTTAATCTATAAAAACATGTAAATTCATTTAACAAGGTCCAAATAGTTACTTAGAAGAAACTATGAACAAATGGGAATTTACCTAATTGGGTACATCCATTTATAATTATATCCAATCCTGTCATGACCCGGCCCTACCGGTCTCAAGACGCAACTACCCCAGGCCCGTCTCCATAGGCTAGGGGCTAGCGACAAGCGCCGAAGGCATAATGATCTCGAGGAGGCCTTCGCCTAATTACCTATACACACACACACAGCCCACTCGATACCAGAGTGCAGAGTAATAATAAAACCCAAGGACGAACAATTATAACCCAACTACAGTCATTCATCAACTTCTAAATAGAACAAGTAAAGTTCTGAAAAGTAATAACAAGATAACAGAACAAAAAAAAGGCGAAACATGCACCCAACCCGAAAGGTTCCACAACTCGGCAGCAGGTAAAAAAAAGTTAACAACTGGAGATTCCCACACCTGAAAACTCTACTGTGATCCCGGTACATGGCCCGAGTTCCTGTTCCCTCAACGCTCCTTCGTAGTCACGATCGACCTGTCTATCATCTGCAAGGCCACACCAGGTGCGGGCAAAGCCCAAGCAGGGGTGAGTATAAAGATACTCAGTAGGATGCCACTGCCCATCCCCGCTAGAGGGTAAACCCTAATACGCCGGTGGGTAACCCACTGCCTAGCCCCGCTGGAGGGCAAACCCGGAACTGGTCCGATAACTCTGCATTGCATGTGCCATCATTCGATGTCACTAATATCACTATCGTGCGTTGGTTCGGAGTGTGTCAAAGGAACCTCCGACCAATGCCCATTAATGTTTCCACATTTAATTAGATCTATAATGAGTCTTTGTACGCCCAAATAGATTAAACCATTGCAATCCTCGTGGAAAAACACACGCGATAGACTATTTACTCGCTTGAAACAGACTCCTGACAAAAAAGTTACTCAACACCGCTTTATGCTGATACAACATCTCATGGGGCCCACACCTTGGTCCCAAAAAAGGCTGGGTGAACTACGCCATCGTGATTCTCTCAGAAAAACATGCCAAGTCGACTACTCACTCGTCCTGAATGGACGTCTGATGAAAAGGTCGCAAACGCTGCACGCAACATGAATGACGGCTCATGGGCCCACACCTCAACTCCAGCTTCAACGCTTGAAAGCACCCTGGATGACTTCTTCTTGATGTTGGGGTCACAACGCCGCTGATGGAGCCTAAAACAGACTCTGGGTGTCCTCACGCCATTCAAAACTATAATCTCGTCAAGGCTCTAAATAACACTTAACGGGCGTGTCGCGCCACCGAGCCCTTATCTCGGGAATTAAAAATCCTTGGGACCATCTCAAAACCTCTATCTCGACCTGAGTATCACGTTTCCATAGATGGAACATAAATATGATACCCGATTTGAGATTTAGAGGCGTTTTAATGTCAACAGACGGAGACGGGGTGGGCCGGACCGGTTCGGTCGGTACACCCCTTTAGCCCGACAGTCCGCGGCTCGGCCGCCCGGACCGCCCAGTCGACTGCGGCCCACGGTTCACTGTGCGGGCCATACCGCTTCACCTAGAATGGCTTAAACCGGTCCAGCTCATTTCCATGAGACCCACGTTTTGTGGGTCTCGATCTGCTCTCGAGGTCGCGATGACCCCGGTCTTGCGTCACACGTCGACCGGCGAGGTCGGCCAGCGCGCACCCCTACGGCCCGGACCACCGGGCCGCCGTCCCGCTCACCCACACCGACCATCGAGCAGCCGTACAGCTGCCTGGGGAGCCCACACTGCTGCTTGGGGAGCTCATGCCACCATCGTTGCCTGTCGGACCGCCGCGCTGAGCTCTGAACCACCCTGGAACCACCAGGAAATAGAGGTTTTGGCCGGAAAACATCCTAGGGTCACCCCGAACACCTCGAGACTCAAAATTTTGATCCAAAATAATCGTTGTAAAGCTCAGATCAAGACCTACTCCAATATGGAATTTTATTGATAATTAAATACCATTTCAACTCTATAATTGAGTTCAAAAAGGATACGGGAATTTAAAACAAAAACGCAATGATCCTACCTCGCAGGGTATAGTCCGTCGCTCCATGATCGATTCGCTTTCGCCGGAACTGAAAACACCTTGCTGGGGAAGAGGTGGATCTTGAAGGAAGGGGAGTGGAGTTCTTATTGGGAGCTTCCACCATAGAACACAAATGGGGGAAGGAGAGGGGGTGGATGTGTTTAAGTAGGGAAAATTAATTAAAACTCAATTAATTTTAAACACCCACCAGTGGGCCCTTACTCTAACTCTCAATGGGGTTGAGGTTAAGCTTCTCCTAGGGTAAAATCCACATTATGAGCGCAACAGGTGTCTCAGAATTTTAATCTGAGCCTCGGTTCAGAGGTTATAAAGTTCACACCTGAGGCCGCTAAATTATGGAAATGCCCCTAGTGGCGTTTTCCACAGAAGGGTCATGCCCGCAAAAGTTACACCCCTCCTAGGGTAAATAGAATTCTCCGGACTCAATGGTGCCCTCGGTTTTCCCATTCGAGCAACTGTTTAGGATTTATTTTGTTTATTTGGCGTGTCTAGTATGAACGCACTTAAAATTTTAATTCCGGCCACACCGGGGCTCGGAATTGCATGTCGTCTGACCACCCTGCTCTGGAATAACATCAAGAAAAAAATTCAAAGTCTCAAAGGCTCAAAACCCGGGTTCTTACATCATTCCCTCCTTCAAGTTTTTCATCCCCAAAAAACAAAATTACAAAAACAACTCGGGATACTGAGCCCGCATCTGGATCTCCCATTCCCAGGTGCTCTCCTGCACCCTCCTGTGCTGCCACAACACTCAAACCAAAGGAATGGTTCGTCCATGCAGAGTCCTCTCCTGCCATTCCTCAATCGCCATTGGGTGCTCCGTAAAGGTGGCTCCATGCTCAATGTTCAGCTCTCCTCAGTCAATGATGTGTGTGGGGTCATGTACTTATTTCCTCATCTAAGACACGTGGAAGACATCATGCACTCTCTCCAGCTGTGGGGGTAGAGAAAGACGGTAGGCAACCTCGCCAACACTACACGCGATCTCAAAAGGCCCGATGAACGTCAGGGATAGCTTGCCTCCCTGGCCAAACCTCCATGTTCCACACCACGTGGAGACTCTCAAAAAGACATAGACCCCCGGATTGAACTCCAAAGGCCTACGAATATGGTCTGTGTAAAACTTCTGTCTGCTCTGATCCATCCTCATCCACTCATGAATGACTTGCACCTTCTCTGTCATCGCCCGCACCAAGTCTGGGCCCATGAGGTAGGTCTCTCCAACCTTCGTACAGCACAAGGGTGACCTGCAGGGTCTCCCGTAGTGGGCCTAAAAAGGTACCATGCTGATAGTAGGGTGGTAAATTTTTTTTTTTACGCGAACTCCACCAAGGGCAGGTGGTCCTCCCAACTTAGGACAAAGTCTAACACGCACGCCCTGAGCATATCCTCAAACACCTGGATAGTGCACTCGGTCTTCCCATCCGTCTGGGGGTGAAAAGCTATACTCATCCGTAGTTGATTCCCAAATGCCTCATGCAGGCCTCGCCACAATCACGACGTAAATAGTGTGTCATGGTCAGAGATGATCGTCAAGGGTAATCCATGAAGGCGGATGATCTCCCAAACGTAAAGCTTCCCCAGACTCTCCACCGACCTCTGCTCCCGGATGGCAAGGAAGTGCGCCGACTTCGTGAGTCAGTCCACTATCACCCAAATAGAATCATGACCCTTAGCTGTGCCAGGAATCCCTATGACGAAGTCCATAGATATTTCATCCCACTTCCACTCCGGGATATCAAGGGGCTACAACAACCATTCCAGAACCTGATGCTCTGTCTTCACCTGCTGACAGGTAAGACACTGAGAAACAAACTCAGCTACGCTTCGCTTCGTGCCAGACCACCAAAACTGCCGCTGAAGGTCTCTGTACATCTTCCCCACACCGGGATGTACAACCAAGGGAGATGTGTGGAATTCATGCATCACTTCCTCCCGCATATCCACTGGTACTAAAGCTCACTCCTAGAATAGGATCTCATGATTCCCTCCTTCAGAATACCCATCGGGTGCGTCGCCCGTGGATATCTGATCATGTAGTACCTCATTGTCGACATCCCCCAACTGTGACTCTCTCACACGCTCAAGGAGAAAAGGAGTCAATATCATCTACTACAGAAAAGTTGTACCCTCCTACTCCACCAAGGTCAGTTGTAGGGAAGCCAACTGCTCTGAAGCTTTTTGCGCTAGACGAGCCTAGGACTTCCTGCTAAGGGAATCTTCTGCTACATTTTCCTTCCCTAGAGTGTAGACTATCTCAAAATCATAGTCTTGTAGAAACTCCAGCCAGCACCTCTTCCTCATATTCATATATCTCTGAGTGGAGATGTACTTTAGGCTCTGGTGGTCTGAGTAGACCACAAAACGCTCACCCAGAAGGTAGTGTCTCCATAACCTCGAGGAGAATACTACTATTGCCAGATCCAAATCATGAGTTTCATAATTCTTCTTATGGGGCCTCAACTGACTTGACCCATATGAAATCACTTCCTGCTACTACATCATCACGCACCCGAGACCAACTTCTGAAGCTTCGCAGTATACCATGAACTCAATGCCCTCCTCTGGTAGCCTCAACATTGGAGCACTGGTCAGCCTCTGCCTCAACTCCTCGAAGGCCTTATGGAATTGATCAGTCTAGGTGAACGGTCGTCCCTTCCGCGTCAATGCATTCAAAGGGGTAGAAATCCTGGAGAATTCTTCCATGAACCTCTTGCAGTACCCTACCAAACCAAGGAAGCTCCACACCTCAGAAACATTCTTGGGTAGATCCCAAGAAAGCACTGCCTCTATCTTTGCGCGATCTATGGCTAAACCCTGTTACAAAATGACATTCCCCAGAAA
Source organism: Viscum album (assembly GCA_963277665.1). Classification (NCBI taxonomy): domain Eukaryota; kingdom Viridiplantae; phylum Streptophyta; class Magnoliopsida; order Santalales; family Viscaceae; genus Viscum; species Viscum album. The sequence goes on from OY728120.1 coordinate 2,132,838,980, forward strand.
ATGAACCTCATGAATCTAGAACTGACACTTTGAGAGCTTCCCATACATCCAGTTCTCCTGGAGTAAGTCTAGGACCATCCTCAAATGCTCTGTGTGATCCTCCTCCATCGTAGATAGATGAGTATGTCATCAATAAAGACAACCACAAACTAGACCATGTGTGGATTGAAGATCTGGTTCATCAAATCCATGAATATGGCAGGGGAATTCTTCATGCTAAAGAGCATCACCAGAAACTCATAATGCCCATAACAAAAACGGAAAGCAAACTTCAGGATATCAACCTCACGAACCCGCAACTGGTGATAGTCGGATTGAAGATCAAACTTGGAGAACCACTTCGCACCTCTCAACAGGTCGAATAGGTCTTAAATCCATGGCAAAGGGTACTTTTTCTTTATCGTGGCCTGATTCAGGTGATGATAATCCCCACAAATCCATAGGATCCCATCTGCCTTCTTCACAAACAAAACTGGAGCTGCCCAGGGGGACACACTGGGCCTAATGAATCCCTTCTCACGAAGGTCATCTAACTGAATTCATAGCTCCCGAAGCTCTGTGGGTGCCATCCGATAATCTGCACATGATATTGGGTCAGTCACCGGCTAGAAGTCAATGCAAAACTCAATATCTTGCCTCGGAGGTAGTCCTGGGACATCCTCGGGAAAGACGTCCATGTAGTCCTCTACAACGGTAGGGATCCAAGTGCTTGTAGCGTCTGATGCTCCAAGAGCCATGCTTTCCAACTGAAGAGACAAAGGTCATGGTCTCTTGCTCAGAGAACCCATCTGCTTTTCCATGAGGTCTCACTCACCGAGGATGGTGAACCTCATCCCATCAGAATGCACGCATCTGACTCGTCTGCGATGACAGTCGATCTGGGCGTGAACCATAGAAAGCCAATCCATGCCGAGGATGACGTCATAAGGTTCCATCATGATGACCAGTAAGTACCATGTGAAACTCTCTCCTCTGAATGATAGTTTGCGCTATCTAAAAACAAAGGTCACTAACGATGCACTTCCCATAGAAACCTCAAGGCTAAGAGCTAGTGTTAGCGCCTCTACTGGGAGCTCCAACTCCCGTACAAAAAGTAGCGATATAAAATAGTAGCTAGAGCCTATGTCTACTAGTACCGAAGAAAGAATAGAGTAAACATAGAGCATACCTCGGACCATCTCATGTGTTGGGGGTCACAAACACCCATAGCCCGAAGCTGCCTGTGGCCCCTACCACCAGCTCCCTGAGCCTGTCGTGGGATGCCTGGTGGTGGCAGTGGAAGGATCTCGAAATTTCATCCCCCACCACCAGGTCCTGCCACTCTACCTACGCTGCCTCCCGGAGGACCACCCTGTCCCCACCTAGGAGATCCCTGGTCACGGCGCTGCCTCTGCCGCTGCGGTGCGCCCACTTCCTTCCACGACTACTTAGTATGTCTGGTCGTGCAGTCCCGTGCTTGGTGAATCCGTCCGTCACAAGCATAGAACCAGCTATCTCCTGACTGCCCTGGTGCTCTACGGCACCACTGTGGTGTACGACCCTTCCCCTGAGTCTTCTCTCGGAAGGGTCTCCTCGACTAAGGCTCTGCTCTCTACCACCTTCCTGCTACCAAAGACTCTGCTCTGAAGAAGACACTTCTAGGCCCTGCCAGCTGGTGTCCCTCAGCCAATAATCTCTCTCTCACGAGCTCCCTCTCTAGCACCTTGACATAAGTAGGGACGCACAGGGGAACTACACTAGCATAGATCTCCCTACGAAGACCCTGCTCAAACTTCTGCGCCTGAAAGTAACTATCGCAGATCATATCCTGTGAGTAGCATGTCAGATCGGTAAACCGAGCCGAGTACTATTCCACAGTCATCCCCCCTACTTCAGCTCCAGAATCTCCTGAATCCAAATGGAGCATAAACAATAGGTGGAGTACTCCTCCCATAAGATCTCCTGAAAACTATCACACGTGAGAGACAACTCGTCGTGGGTCTATGTAACCAACCCCGACCAATGCCCGTCTCTCCCATGGAAGAGGTTGGCGGCTAGGGATACCATCTGGTCTACTGGTATCTGTACCAGCCTGAAAAGTCAATACACTGACTCTAGCCAGTTTTTCGCTGCTTGGGGATCCAGGTCCCCATGGAACTTCTGTTGCCGCTGATGTTGGAAGTCTCAGAGCGCACTCATCCTGCACTCAACCTCGGCCTGTGTTGCCAGTACTAGCCGTCGCTCTCTAGATAGAGGGGCTAATGCTGAACCACTAGGTGAAAGTGGATCGTGTGAGGGTCCCTGAACTGATAGCTCGTTGCTTTCCAGGTCGTCGTCACAAACTAGAGAGGGTAACCTGGCTGGTTGTTGTCGTGGGGGCATCCTGAAAATTATCAAGGATTACCACGATCAGATGAGCATATATATATAATAGTAATCACAAAAGGGAGCTGACTCAAAAAGGATAGTCAAAGACTCAATCCTACAGGATGCATGTTCCAAATTTTCCTGCAACAAATTTCTTAGAATTCCAAGTCAACAAGCGGGTTATCAGGGTCCTAGTGAATGGATATGTTGGCCGCTCGTACCATCACTGGACTCACTGGCCTGAGAGCCGCTCTCAAGACACGTCGACACTATTTCCCTAAATCCCAACCAATTCCTTTTTAGGGACGTCCAAAAAATGCCCCAAGGAACAAACCATCCTTTGATACCACTTTGTCATGACCCGACCCTACCGGTCTCGAGCTACAACTACCCCAGGCCAGCCTCCATAGGCCAGGGGCTGGAAACAAGCGCCAAAGGTGTAATGATCTGGGGGAGGCCTTCACTTAAGTACCTGTACACACACACACAGCCCACTCAATACGGAAGTGTAGAGTAAAAATAAAACCAAAGGACAAACAACTATAACCCAACCACAGCCATGCATCAACTTCTAAATAGAACAAGTAAAGTTATAAAAATTAATGACAAGATAACTGAACAGAAAAAGGGAAAAACACGCACCCAACCCAAAAGGTTCCCCAACCTAGAAGTAGTTAAAAAAAAGTAAACAACTGGAGAGTCCCACACCTGAAAACTCTACTATGATTCTGGTACATGGACCAAGCTCATGTGCCCTCTACGCTCCTCCGTAGTCATGATCGACCTGTCTGTCATCTACAAGGGCACACCAGGTGTGGGCAAAGCCCAAGTAGGGGTGAGTATAAAGATACTCTCAGTAGGATGCCTTGAACGCTCGAGGGAGAAACAAAGGAGTCACTAAAGAGGTGAGCAGTAGACAGAACAAAGAATAATGAAAGAGTATAGTAAATAGAGTGCAGCTCAACCCAACAAGAGAAAGGATGCAGACTTGTCCAAACAAGAGGAGCTAGACATGGAAAGCATGTGGAATACCCCACGCATCTTCGCCCCTCTTAGAAAGAGAGTAACTGAACCCAAGGAGTGGGAACAAAAGTAGGGTGTATATATATATATATGTGCTCAATAAGAAACCCAAACGAGATTGAAAGGGGATATCCATCTCCAAGATTAGCCCAGGAAAATTTGCCAATAGATCTAAGGATATCCATCACTAATGCCCAAATTTCCTACACATCAAAGATGTCTCATCACTGAACCGTACATCCAAGGGTCCCACTCTAGAAATCATGGAGAAAATTCACTGACTAGCCCCATAGAAAGGGCTGAGTCTGGAAGAAGTTGTCGGGTAACCCACTGCCCAGCCAAGCTGGAGGGTAAACCCTAAGAGGTCATCGGGTAACCCACTACCCAGCCCAGCTGGAGGGTAAACCCTAAGGTCAATGGCTAACCCACGGCCCATCCCCGCTGGAGGGTAAACCCTAAGGTCAATGGGTAACCCACTTCCCAGCCCCGCTGGAGGGTAAACCCTGATATGCCGGTGGGTAACCCACTGCCCAGCCCCACTGGAGGGTAAATCCGAAACTGGACCGATAACTCCACACTGCCAGTACCATCATTGGGTGTCACTAATATCACTAGCATGTCTTGGTTAGGAGTGCGTCAAAGGAACCTATGACCAATTCCCTTTCATTTTTCCAAATTTAATGAGATCTTGAATGAGTCTATGCATGCCCAAACAGATTACATCATTGCAAACGTCATGGAAAAACACATGAGATAAACTATTCAATCGCTTGAAACAGACTCCCAATGAAAAAGTTACTCAACACCACTTTATGACCATACAGTGTCTCTTGGGGCCCACAACTGGATCCTGAAAAAGGTCGGATGAATTGGGCCATCGAGATGCTATCAGAAAAACACACCAAGTTGACTATTCATTCACCTCGAACAGACATCATATGAAAAATTCACAAACATTGCACGTAGCTTGAATGACGGCCCGTGGTCCCATGCCTTAACACCAAATTCAACACTTGAAACCACCCTGGATGACTTCTTCTCAATGCTAGGGTCACAATTCCACTAATGGCGCCTAAAATGGACTCTGGGTGTACTCACTCCATTCAAAACAAGAATCTCAGTGAGGTGCCAAATAACACTTAATGGGCGTGTCGAGCCACCGAGTCCCCATATTTTGAATTAAAAATCCCCGAGACCATCTAAAAAACTCTGTCTCGACCCGAGGATCGCGTTCCTACAGATGGAACACAAATAAAATACCCAGTTTGAGAGTTAGAGGCATTTTAACATCAATGTATGGAGATGGGGTGGGCCGGACTGGTTCGGTCGGTCCACCCCTTTAGATCGGTGGTCCGCAGCTCGGCTGCCCGGACCGCCCGGTCCACCACAGTCCGCGGTTCACCGTGCGGGCCGCACCTCTTTACCCAGACTTTCTTAAGCCAGTCTGGATCATTTCTACAAGACCCGCATTTCGCAGGTCTCGATCTATTCTCGGGGTCGCAATGACCCCTGTCTCGCGCCGCATGTCGGCCAGCGCACGCCCCCGTGGCCCGGACTGTCAGGCTGTCGTCCCACTCGCCTGTGCCAACGGCCGAGGAGCCGTGCCGCCACCTGGGGAGCCCGCACCACCACCTGGGGATCCCGCGCTGCTGTTGTCGCCCGCCAGACTACTGCGTGGAGCCATCAGACCACCCTGGAACCACCGGAAAACAGAGCTTTTGGCCGAAAAACTTCCCAGGGTCACCCCGGACACCCCGGGACTCAAAATTTTGATCCTAAAGAATCGTTGGAAAGATCGGATCAATCCCTAATCAAATATGGACTTCTCTCAATAATTAAACATCATTTTGACGCTATAATTGAGTTCAAAGAGGATGAGGTAATTTAAAACGAAAATGCAATGATCCTACCTCACAAGACGTAGCCTGACGCTCTACGATCGATTCGCCTTCTCCAGAACCAAAAACACATTACTGGGGAGGAGGTGGAGCTTGAAGGAAGGGGATGGTAGTGATTGTTGGGAGCTTCGGCTAGAGAACACAAATGGGGGAAGGATAGGGGGTGGATGTGTTTAAGTAGGGAAAATTAATTAAAACTTAATTAGTTTTAAACACCCACAAGTGGGCCCATATCCAAACTCTCGACGGGGTCAAGGTTAAGCTGCTCCTAGGTTAAAATCTACATTATGAGTGCAGTGGTGGTCTTGTAATTTTAATTCGAGCCTCCTTTCATAAGTTATAAAGTTCACGCCTGAGGCCGCTAAATTACAGAAACGCTCATGGTGGCATTTTCCACAGAAGGGTCGCACCCGCGAAAGTTACACCCCTCCTTGGGTAAACAGCATGCTCTGGACTCAATGGTTCCCTCGATTTTCCCATCCAAGAAACCGTTTAAGAGTTATTCTGTTTATTTTGTGCGTCTAGTGTGAACGCACATAAAATTTAATTTCAGCCACACTGGGGCTCGGAATCGCACGCCGTCTGAACACCCTTCTTTGGAATAACATCAAGAAAAAACTTCAAAGTCTCGGTTAAATATTCATTTAGGTAGGATATGATCCAATCCGTGTAGTTATATGGTGAAATGGTTCTATAAACTATTATAAAGGGAAAATTCTTTTTTTCATCCATTAAAGGTCATGCACAAAACATTCCATGAATCTAACAATACAAAATGCATAATTAGTCAATAATCATGGTATAAATAACTTTTCATTACTTTTTATCTTTGAAGACAGTGCACCTCATCTGAGGGGTTTTATTCTAAAAACATCACATTATTTATCAAACAATTCATTTATCCAATTAAACATCACATTCAGGATTCATAATAAATTCACATTAAATAAGAATTTATTCTAAAAACCTTATAGAACTAATTAATATCCAAGAAAGGTGTAGAAAGAAAGAAATTAATGTATTCTTAAATTTATAGGTAAAATGGAAAGGGGTCCTACCTCAAAAATAAGAAGGTTAAGATGAACACTTTGGCACTTTACGTTTTCATCGGTAACCACTCGAAGATTCTCTTTCCCACCCCCAGTCATATGAACCTTTTCATATGAACCTTTTCATATGCATAAGGACACTTATACCCTGTGTTCATATTCACATGTCCATGAATATGTAAAAGGGTATCCTTACAAACATGTTTATATATACATATACCCATTTACAGTTACACGCATATGCATTTTTCATATATATACATAAGAGTACATAGACCCAATATATATATTCATTCCTCTATGGGTGAATATATATAATGGGGGAACATACATATATATATAAGCCTACCTATGAAAACGCAGTAAGTCGCCTTTGACTCTGGTGACTCGAACCCGCCTCAAGGATGACCAAGACGCACTACAAAAATTATTAAGACCCCTAAAATTATAGAATCCCTAATGAAAATTTGTCCAAAAGAAAATGCATACTAAAACCTACCTCAAATCGATGGCGGTTGAACCCAAATGACCCAAAGCACTTAACCTTCAGCAAAGAATGTTGAAACATGCAAGGATAATCCCCAAGAGATCCACTGCACGTCCTAACAATGGAATAAAAACCAAACATCTAGATTAACCCAAACCCTAGGGATCGGTCGAGCTATATAGGTTGATGGGGAAGATAAAAATTCCAATTTAAGGGAAGGAGAAAGAAGTGGAGGGATTACCTTAGAGATTTGACCAATAATCCTTAAGAAATCCATAGAAAATGCCACACGAAGAGGAGGCCATGAGGAATGGAGGCTGCACACTGAGAGGGACAGGGGGCTTGGTGTGTGTCGTGCGAAACATCATGGGTGGGAGGGGTGTTTAGGTTTTATTTTATTTTATTTTTATTTTAATTTAATTAATTTAATTTCATTAAAAAAAACACATCACACGGTTTGGGTCGCATGGTTATCCAAACCATATGCCAAGCATGAAATGAACAGTGCAAGAATACTGCCCACTTATAACTAATCATGTGGGCCTTGCACATGATTTGGGAAATCCATGTATAGCTCTTGCAAGGTGTTTCTTCTCCTTTGTTTCAGATGCATGATTTTTTGCTGAGGGCCACACAATTTCAGAAAAAATTGTATTCCCTATGAAGACCCTCCAAACTTGATATTTATGGGGTCCGGTACTCCCAAAACTCAACAAGACGCCCGAGGGAACCCTCATACCTTTACCCAAGTCTAAAAAAATACATATAAATGTTCAAACTCTTGAAATGATGTTACGAATCTCGATTCAAATAATGACCCATCCAGTAAACGCCAAAATTAAAATGTCCATGTAATTTTACCTTGGCCCAAAATATGGGTCATTACAACCTCCCCACCTTATAAATTCTCATACCCGAGAAGACTTCAAGAACAATGAAAAAATCACCTAACCTACAAGGGTCGTGAATTTTTGTTCAAATGGTCGTGTTTCATTTAAAATTCCCAACACACTTTCATACAATCATTTAGGCATGTAGAACTTGATCCGTAAAAACTCTATCCAACATTATTTTCCAACTGATACACCTAAATGGAGATTACCAAATCCCATTTAGCTAGATACGTGATCACATCATCATCTCATTAAACGTCTGGCCCAATGTACTTCCCACCTTAGGCTTTAACATCAGAAGGGGCCAATTCTGAGCCATGAAACCCCTACCATTGGAATTTCCTTACATTTTACGCCTCTAAGTGTTCTAGTGATGCTTCAATAATATTTTTTTTAACTAGGAGATCCTGAATAAATATGAGGAAATATCAAGGAACTCATCATATAGAATGGTCGAATCCCAATCAACCTAACCAAAATTGATCGTGCAATATTTCCTCTAAAGACACTGTTGACCATAAAACCACACTCGCCTCAACTTGGAGATGAGATTTAATATGGTTCTTCACCATCCATATTAAATAAAGAAGAAAAAACAAGTTAATCCACCTTCGGATGACCATTCTCAAGACACTTGGCTTAGATTACCGGCATAAAACCAACAAAACCACAATGACTTCCTTTAAAGAATATTTTTTTTATAACAATCACATTCACCAAAGTTCGCTGGTGATATCTCTTGATCAAACCATCAACTAGTCATTTATTCTTTCATGACTCTACATGAACAAGGGTGTAATCCAGATCCATCCCACTAGAATATTTACCCTTTTAAGCATTACATTCAAGCCCAAAAAAAAGTTTGGGGCAACCCCAGATTCATCCAACTTGAGTCCAAGGGACCAACCAGGGTAGTCCACACCCCATGATTACAAGTGAGATATTAGTACAAATTCAAAACGTCCACTTTAGATCATCGATTGAGCCCAAAGTAGCATCCACCTGATGGTCAAGTAAGAAGAAACAACTGGAATCCAATAGTCCATCCAAGGAATTCCTACATGAGAATCTTGTTTTCACTCAGTACTAACCAAACCTCAAAGAAAACCATGCCTCCAGTGTACAACTAGATAGAGATCACATCTCAATCCCAATAACAATAAAACTTTAGTGTGTCTTAAGACCCATGCTATATTAGTGTATCAAGAACAACGTCAAGATAGGGTACATGATCATCTCTTTAGGAAGAATACACTAAGAGGAAAATAGGAAAACCATAAGAAGAACAGTCAAACCACTACTAGTCGACTTCCTTTGAAAGAAGATCAGTTTCACCTACAGACACACTGTCATTATTTGATCACAAGCCTTTACCACCCAAGGCATCATGTAATCATTCAATATTTACCACCAAACACCATATGAGACCAAAATTGTTTCAGAAAATGTTGAAAATATACAACCATATCAACATCTTGATGCCAATCTAGCACTGACATGATTTAACAGTTGCAAGCCTTAAGGGAATTCAATAAAAACTGACTATTTCCAAATGTTCCTTCTTCATTGTGTTCCTTCTACATGGAAGGAAATGTTTAACAAAAAAATATGAGATGCACCCAACCTTAGGAGTGTCCATTTTTTCAAGAGATAGACCAACCACTCATAATCATGCTAGATCAGACTCTATTTAAACACAAATGGTCAATCATTTTGAATAAAAACCAAGAGAAAATTGACCAGCATGTCAAAACACCCAAGTCTTCAAGAATTCATCATGAGCATTGGGATGAACTTCATTACTTTAACTCATAGTAAACTCTACTACAAATATGACCCAAGAACGTACTCAATAGAACAAGTCTCAATGATCTCTCTAAACTCAACTTGTTTGTTACATCATTTAGAACTCTAAGGGTATTGTGTATGTGAACACATACTACCCCAAGGTTTTAGAAACAAAACAAAACATCTTCAATACTATCCATAGGTTTTCCACCCTATGCATATGATTATCAAGTGGTCTACACAATAGATTTATTTAATATTCATATTAAACCATATGACCATTAATCTAGATGACGACATACGAAATTGTCCATTTCTGAGGAAGAAGAAAGGGTCAAGCGACCTACAATGTGGATGACCATGCTCGAGGCATGTCTAACTAGCTGAAACCGAGTAGTACTTGATGCCCACTGCCATAAAAAGGGTCAAGGAAAACTTTACCACCCATCCAAATAAGGGTGTCATGTAGAATCTAATATTCCTACTAGGGACAACGACACCCGAACGGTACCATATGGTCGAAAACTCACAGTATTAGCAAGGCATTTACACTTTATGGGTGTTACCCACCACAGGCTATCCCCTTTTAGAATCACAAAGCATCGACCCTATCAATAAGTCGCATCAATAAGAAGTCACTAGGTCCAATGCCTATCATTTAATCCATTTCTATAAAGGATAAAGGCCTACAGAGAATGATCATTCTTTCATTCAAAGTAAACTCAAAGAGAAAATCATACCACCCATCCACAAGGTTTTTAACGAATGACACAACTTTAGGTTCCATTTTAAAAAAAATTACATTGATTCACATTTAATCTTTAAACACCTAAAAATATTTAAAAAGAACATCAAGTACCAATTACAAAACAAAACACATGGTGCTTGGTTTAGCTAACTCCCCATAGGAAAAACAAGAAAGTCTTATCAAATTTATTTTTAAAATTTAAACATTTTTTTGACATCCCATCATAAATTAGGCAATTTACCAAATAAATTTACTTTTAATAGATAAGTATACCTATGAGGTTCCCATTAAGCTGGTCTGGGTTTTTTAGAAAGCAACCCAATAGCAGTTTATTAACTATAGAAACTACAAACACAGAAATGGGTAATCTCATAAGAAAATGCCCCAACTAACTTACTTTGGTCCGGTTGTTCATTTTTTAGTAAGATCAATCAATTAATTTTAGAAAAAAATTAAACAACCTTTAAATTTATAACCATTTCAAAATATTCCATGGTCATGCATAATGGATCAGTTATATGGGTGGCCATCTACCAGTCCATAAAGTGCCTATAAACTTTACAGTTTGGCATTAGACACCATTAATTGAAATCATACCACTTTATCAGTTTTCGTTATCAATATTTTTACATTTTAATCAAGAGCCTCTAAATAAATATATATAAATCTCAAATATGGTTCGATTATATGTTTTACCTTTTCCAAATTATAAGGCCAATAGAGACCTTAAAACTGAAAACTGGTTCTCATTTATTCCCAACCACTATATTTATCCCATGAAACCATTTATAGATCAAAACAAAAATATCATGTTATAGTAAGGTGTAAACAAAGAGAAATATTCTATAAGCACAAAAAAATGATGAATAGGTAAAACATGTTAAATAAATAGGTTATTGATTCACTTGAAAAATAAAACACATAAGAATTTTATATAAATGGGAATGATTAAGTATTACATAATAGGTAAAAATATAATTATTTCGTTTAAAATACCTAACATGTCATATAATAGGCACAAAACCACAATCAGCAAACAGCCTACAAATGAAACTACATGGTATGAAATATACATGACATGTGAATTTCTATATTCCTTATATGATGCATGAAATGATTCTTCCTTACCATACCAGGATAAGGGTAATTTTTATAATCTTTATAAATCAATAAGTAGAATAAATTACACCATTCAATCGAGGTGAAATCATAATCAACTCTAATAGGGAATAGTATGAACATCATTCTCATCCCAAGCCACTTGGACTTTTCCCCATGGGTGGGGTGATCAGTCACATACCTAGATATTTAACATGTGTCTTCATGTTCTCAGTCTCCTCTCTACCAACCCAAAACATTAATACAAGTTAAAAAACCAGCGTTGATACCAATTTATAATTTCCCAACCCGACTGACTACTGAACTGGTAGCCGGACCGGTCACCACATGGCCTCAAGCACACCTCTCTGTATGCTATTGGTTGTCGACTAATAGCAAGGGTCTAATGGTGGTAAGGTGAGGAGACTATACCCTCAAGTTAAGATTATTAAAGTGGTAAATAAGACAATAAAAACAATTGACACCAGCAAAAGCAACATAAAGAAAATACAAATCAGCGAAAGATAAATGTAATATCAACTGAATATAAAAGTTTCCAATGTCAAATTACATAAATTCATGTATGAAAGATGATGATATAAGTATAATCATTAAAAATTAAAATATTAAATACAATTTAATAAAATAATAACAACCCAATGACAATCTCCACAATCATATCAAGCACCATCTCGTCCTTTTTCCCCAACTCCATCCTAGTAATGTAAATCAAAATATTGGAAGGTGGCTGCTTCCCATTATCAACACCTGCATACATAAAGTATACTCAAGTACCTATGGTTACTGAGTAGGGTGTGAGATACAATCTCAATAGGTTGGAACCCATGGTTTCTAGCCCAATCCATTTCATGTAATATAAATTAATTAGTGTTCCATGCGAAATAAATACAAGCATTGGAATGGGTTCCAATTAGACACCCATCCAATTACCTACTTTGACCTAAGATGGTGTGTCTGAACTAGGATAACCTACATAGGTAAATTAAGTGAAATAATTTGTGAGGATTTGGACTATCCCCAAGCTTATGATTGGTCTTGGTGGACACATCCCTACATTTCCATTTTCAAAAATCCAATCCATTTTTATTAAAACATTGACATGCTATTTAATTTAGTTTGAAACTATTTATAAAAAATTTATTCATCCTTAATAACATAGTGAGATTACATGATCCCATCCATGGAAATTCAAAGGGATATGTCAAGTATCTCTCAAGGGGATCATCATATGACCAATGCTAAGGAGTCCATCCATGGTGACCCAAGAATGAAGTCCCATGTCTGACTCAGTGCATGGTGTTAAAAGTCAAGTACTAGCCTCCATGTCAATACCTAGTATTACACATAGGGGCTTGAGTCTCACTTGATTCCTGATACAACCATCATGCCTTCGATATCATCCAAGGGGTCTCCCCTAGGTAATCGGTGTCACTCGTCTCGAGGTAAAAATAGATAACGCTTGGAGTGCTCGTCTCAGCCATAGCTGATATCTCTCCCAACATGTTTAAAAAGCATCATTAGTTCCAATATAAAGTCATGAGATTCCATATAAGGTTTCCTTAAATTGTAACCTATTGTTTCACCCTCATCTCTAAGATAAATCCCTTACACAGGCATCACATTTCAAATATGGCATGTACATATCATGCAATAAACGGTATGGAATTTCCAACCTTTCTCAACTCATTTTATTTAAATCATTCGATTATTTCAAGGAGGGAAATCCATCATGTCAAGACACTCTATATATATATATCAACAACTCTTATAAAGAAGAAAACCATAAAGAATATACCATTTAATTAATAACATGCCATTTAATTTATCAAAACTTCAAAATTCATTTAACAAGGTCCAAAGAGGTACTTAGAAGGTACCATGGAAAAATTGTATTTTATATAATTGGGAAACTCCATTTATAATTCAAGACTAGACCTTATATGGAGCTTGTTTCAATAGTCATTTAGGTATTATATTGTCCAATCCATGCACTTAGACGATGCAATGGTTCTATAAATGCTTATAAAGGGAAACTCCTTTTTCTAATTCCATTAAATTCCATTAAAAACATTCCAAAATCTAAAAATATTGAAGTCATAAGTAGGAAAAAATAATGGTATATATAACTAATCATTTCATTTTATCTTTAAATATGTCACACCTCATCCGACAGATTTTATTATAAAAACATGACATTTTTTATCAAACAATTCATTTATGCAATTAAACATTACATTCCAGAGTCCTCCTCAATTCACTTTAATGAATAATTTATTCTAAAAACCATACAACACTAATTAATATTTAAGGAAGATTCAAAAATTGGTCAATTAATTCATTATAAAATTTAAAGGGAAAATGGAAAGGGATCCTACCTCAAGAAGAAGAAGGCCAAGCCTAACACTTCGACACTTGACATTTTCATCAGCGACCACTCAAAGATACTCTTTCCTTCCCCTAATCATATGCACCTTTTCAAATATATAAGGATTCCCAAACCTTATGTACATATTTTCATGACCATGAATATGTACAAGGGGATCCTTACATACATGCATATATATTCATATACCCACTTACACTTACACAGGTATGCATTTTTCATATATATACATAAGAACACCTAGCCCCAATATAAATATTAAGTATGCCTTCAGTGAATATATATATATATATATATAATGGGGGAACTTACAAATATATATGCCTACCTATGCATATGTGGTAAGTCCCCTTTGACTCTCGTGACTTGAACCTACCTCAAGGATGATTGAGACGCACTAAAAAAATTATTAAGTACCCTAAAATTACAGAATCCCTAATTAAAATAGGGCTAAAATAAAATGGAGATGAAAACCTACCTCAAATAGATGGAGGTAAAACCCAAAATACTCAAAGTTCTTCACCTTTAGCGGCAGAAGCTGAAACCCGAAAGGAGAAGCCCTAAGAGATGCACTAACTGCCCTAAAAATGGAATAAAAACAAAATTATGGATTAACCACAACCTTAGAGTTTTTAAGATCTAGGTAGGGTGATGGGGAAGAGAAAAACACCAATAAAAGGGAAGAGGAATGAAGAGTAGGACTTACCAAGGAGATCTAACCAAGATTCCCCAAGAAATCCAGAGAAAACGTTGTATGAAGAGGAGACCGCGAGGAGGGGAGGTCTCACATCGAGAGGGAGATGGGGTTGGGTGTTTGTTGCATGAAATAAGAGGTATGGTAGGGGTTTTTAGGTTTTATTTTATTTTATTTTTAATTTAATTAATTTAATTTCTTTAAGAAAAAACACATCGCATGGTTTGGGTCACATGGTTATCCAAACTGTGCACCAACCATGTGATGAACAGTGTGAGCATACTGCCCATTTAACACTAACCATGTGGGCTAGGTGCATGATTTGGGCAAATTTTTCAAAACCCATGTGGGGTACTTTTTATCCTTTTTTGTAGCCGCATGGTTTTTTTTGAGGGTCCACAGTTTCAGACTAACTATGTGCCCTATGCAAACCCTCCAAACATAATATTTCTGGGATCTGTCGCTCCCAAAACCCAATGAGACACCCAAGGGACCCAAGGTCCTTTACCCAAGTCTAAAAAACACTTAGAAGTGTTACAAATATCGAAATTACATTTTGAATCTCGGTTCCAAGAATGTACCATCTATAAAGTTCCAAAATTCAAATTTCCAAGGAATTTTACCTTGGCTCAAAACACAGTTCATTATAGTTTCTTCTAAATTTGTTCTTGAATCCTTTATTTTTCATTTTTTTAGAATACAATTAAAATATAAGACATGTATTATTTTTTACTATTCTATAGTTTAGAATCATATGAGTTGGTAAAAATAACATTTATGAATTTAAAAGTAACATCTTTTCTTTTTTTTTGTACCCTCTTTAGTTATGTTCTTCAATTCTAGTTCATACTTAAGCAGTGATCCAATAAATTCATCAAGAGTTTACTCTTTGAGGTTTTTCTTTCCTTGATGGAAACCTTCTTTTCAATCCATTTATTTGGTAGTGCTAACAGGACTCATTCAACAAGTACTGGATTTTACAATGTTTCTTCAAGGGAATTCATTCCATTCACAATGCTTGTGAATCAGTGGAATATTTGGTTTACAATTTCATCTTCGCCCATATTGAAGTCTTGGTACTTAGTTCAAAGAATTCCAAGTTTGGTTCGAATAAATTTTTCTAATCCATTGAGAGTAACTTGTAAAATCCTCCAAATATCGTGAGCTATATTATATGTAGAAACATGACTAAACACACTTATATTAATAGTACAATATAAAATATTTAAAACTTTTTAATTTAAAACATATCTAGAAGCATCATTTACTATAATAGTATATGGGTAATCTTTAGGTATTTTGTAAGGTTTTGTTATAATTAGTAAGTGTTCCATGCTTAACTGCTTGAGTTATTCCTCCATTCTGTATTTCCCATAGCCATAATATTCTTCATCAAATTGATGTATATTATAAGGAATCCAACTATCATTTAAATTTATTCCATCCATATTAAATATATTTCCCTTAGACTGTGATGTCTAGGAATGTGTTAAAAAATAAAATATAAAATAGTATATTACTAATAGATCCAATCTTTGATTCCAATTATTGGTATCAGTAAATAGACAATAGAGCTGAACTAAAAATTACTAAAAATGGTAACCATATGATACCAATTTTTAGGTCAGAAATGGTAATGGAATATGTTTTAGGGGGGGTGAATAGACTAGATTAAATTTTTAAAGAAATAAAATTATTATCAAATTTAGTTATAATAATTAACTAAAATAGGTATTTAGCATCAGAAATAAAAGATAGAAAAGAAAACAAGGATGTTCTTAATAATAGTTCAGTCTAAAGTAGACCTAGACTACTCTTATACCTATTTACTCTATGAGAGATACATTGTGCACTAATATTATTTTTTAATGATAATCATTACCTGATTACAAAATCCTTTTCTATAAATTGTAGGCATAACCCCACTGACACATTAACTTTTGTATGGGGGGTTATAACCCAATTTAAACATTGACTTTAGAATACGGGATTCAAAACCTAAATGTTTCCAACCTTAAAATACATGAGTCATAACTTGAGGAAATAAAAAATAATTATTATTATGAATTTAAAATCATAAATAGAAAAGTGAGAGTACGTGAGATATGGGAAGAAATGTTACAAACTAAATCAACTAGATAAAAATAGAAATAGGAAGAATAGAACACATTTACTGGTTCTTGATTATTTGATCAGCTTGACTGCCTTATCAAGGTAGAAGAATAAGTCATATAAGTTTTTGTTCATCCCTTTAGATATCATCCAATAATAGAAATAATTGATCACATTGGACTTGATTTGTACAACACCTCAATGTTCAGCATAAAGATTTGGTTCTCTAAAGGTTCATGTTCTCATAACATGTATGTGAATTTCCTTTGAATGCATCATGAATCCATTAAATATAATCTGTAAAAACTAAGAAGTTAATCTCTAACCATGTAAAGAAATTAAAATTCAAACAATATAATTTGACTATTAAATTAAAAATATTAAAATACTTTCTAATTTAATATAGTGTGTAATAATTAAATATTTAATTATAATGAATTAAATAATAAAAAAAAATTTATTTCAATAAATATAAAATTATAAAATAATAAGACAAATAAATACACAAAAAATATAAATATTTAAATATTTGGAAAATATGTTGTGTGTATACGTAAATAAAGAGTAAATTAAATCATATTTCAAAATTAATTAAAATATTTTAAAAACACTTTCAATGGAATTAATTTAATATATATTAATTTTATAAATCTATAAAATACTTAAAATAAATTATATAATCACATAGTTAATCATATTGTCAAAAATAAAGAAAAACATAGTATGCTAAAAATTACAGATTTCTGGAAAAAAAATAAAGTAAGAAATGACCATGTGCGTCAAGTGTTCTTGTAGTTGGTATATTGACAGTAAGAATATTATAAAATTTAGTCATGTAATTTACCATGAATTCACAGTTTTTTGAAAATATCATCATGCGGTAACTATACTAACCGTGAAAATAAAAATATGGTGTGGTAACTCTATTGACTGTGATTCTCCATGACAGCTTCAACCTGTGCATGTGTGTTTGGTTTTTGATGCAAAAAACACCAGTCAATTAACCATTTGAAAAAATATAAACATATTTCAATATATTAGAATTAAACATAAGGTTTTGTGCAAGATTCCATGCCGGTGTATAGTATGTGAATATACAGCTCCTATTAACTGTAAGCTTCAACATTTTTGTAAGTTCTAAGCAGGTGAATCCATGGTAGGGGAGTACGCATGATACATTTTATACATCATCTTATTTACCTCACAATAGATCATAATAGAATACTCTATTTTCATGAGATGGTTCTAGGTACAACCAATATCATGTTTAACGAAGGCCAAAACTAAAGATAGGTTACAGACCTCTCATGGTAAGTAGCAGCGTGAAAAAACAACTTGTGGTCACCTTATAAAAACACTATATGGAATTCTAAAAAACTTGTGAAATGTTTTAATTCATGAGGTATATTTAAAAAAAATCTATGTGGTAACCACTGAAATGATCATGTGGTAACTATAAAAATTATCTTACAGTAACTAAAAAATAAACACTTCATGCAGTAGTAGAATTCTTATGTTGTTTTAATATCTTACACTTAATACAATTTTTAAAGTCACTTAATAGTAGAATTTTCATTTTATGAAATTGAATTAAATGTATATAAAATCAATATCATTATATTAGATCAAAAAATATTTCAATATGACTTATATATATAATTATATGATCTAAAAAATAGAAAATATTATCTCAAAGTTTTATAAAAAAATCATGAAATATTTCATAACTTCAACCATTTTTTAGATTATCTAAATGGAATTTTCATCCTTTCATGAAGTTTAATTAAATTAAGATAAATATATTATATTTACATCATAATAAAAAACATGAAATTCTTATGATTATCCCCATATTTATCAATGAAAAAGTAAAGAAATTTTATTTTGAAAATTATTGAATTCTATAATTATAGTTGTGAATTTGGGAATTTTTTAGAGCACTAAAACAATAATTTCATATTTCAACATAGTTTAATTAAATGTAAATAAATCTATTTTTTATCTAATGAAATAAGTTATGTGAATATATAATATATATATCTCAAGTTTTCATAGAATAAATAATAAAATGTTAAATTGAAAATTGAGATATACTAAAAGCATGAAACTTGTTCAAAAAAAAGTGAAAAAAATTACAGAATATATTTGACATTGTAATAGTTACCTAAAATGTAAATAATTTTACTATATTTCATTTAAATAGGAATTATAAAATTTCATACACTATAACTGATGATATAATAAAATTATAGTGAGTTAGTAAAAACATATTTCCAAGAAATTATGAGTAACATAAAATATTAAGAGGGATTGAAATATTCAAAAAATAAAATATAAACAAAAAACAAAAAACTCACAAAATGGTTGGTATCATGGAATATTTTAGTTGTTTTGGATTTTCTATAAGGTAAATACCCTTATTAAAAGGGATCCAGATCAAGGTGTATAGCGTCATTCCATAATGGTGACTCATACAAAGGGTTCCGAGGACTCTTATGATTTTCCCTTTGATTTTCATGGTAGAACAATCAATCATGTGATGACCTATGACAACCTTTTTCAAGGGGTTTCGTGGCACGAATCATGGATGAATCATGTTGTGATAAGTTAATAAATTCCATATAGACTTTTGAATCACCTATAAAAAGTGTGAAACACCACAACCTAGAGGGTTCATACCATGATTATGCTTAGTCAGGGGTGGTTATGCCATAAGTCGAGAGATCCATATTGTGATGGGGCTTGGAATGGAGGAATCGTATCATGACCCTCATAGGTTCATCATGACCATTTAATTATACTATTTTTTATTATGGGTAGGACAATATTTTTTTGGGTCATCCGCCCTTCAATTTTAAGGTAAATAGGCATGTGGGGTGGTACATTTTGACTAAATATTACCCCTTTCTTTCTCTATTTTATTCCTATTTAAAGAGAGGATATTTTTATGTTCTGTAGAAATTTTAAGGTGAGTTATTAATATATTTTAACTTAGTACATTTCATAACCCCTCCCCCCAAATAGTTCCCCATATAGGCTATCAATGAGATAAGGTATATGGTAACTGTCTGAGTCTCGCATTCAGTAATCCCCTGGTTGGATACTCGTGCCAAAGGAATAATAATCATACATATGGGTGTCATTACCCTATAAAATAACATGTGAAATATAGAGATAAGGTAGATACACCAATAATCACCTACTCAGATATATAAAAAGGAACCTCCAAGTATATACATGAAACATTATATAGTACTAAACAATAGAATGGGAAGCTATAATAACCAAAAAAGGTAAAGATGGAAGTGACCATGAAGCCCAAATAGCTCCTGAAAAACCATGATCTGTTAATATACAACCCGATCTAAAAAAATATCCTACTTACCTAAAAATAATTTATATATACTTGGACTTAGTATAACAATATACACATTAGGATCCTCCCTAGAGCCTCTCATGCAAAAGATAAAGAAATAATACTAAAGCTCAATGAACAACATGAAACTAACTTGTCAACTAAAAATGTATACTATGTTTCTAGACTCACCATTTTTAACTCTCACAATGTATGGCATACAGGATATCATATAATATATCAATGAAACATCATGGGTACCCCACTCCCACTTCCCCACTGGTTTACTTCTCTTCCCCAATGTTGCACATCCTGATCTATCTCTCTAAAAAATAAGCCATCTCATAGACACCTAGGTTACGTACTACAACATGCACCTCATGCATCACATCATCACATCATCCCAAATCACATATCTATATAATAACCAAGTAGCTTTCAGTTTCCACCATAACCCATAGGATGTGTATCATACATCAGGTATTATACCTCAATCCATCACAGCCCATACACCAAGTAAGGTACATCAATCCATCACAAACTATACACATCATACCTATAATAACGATTTGGATACTATATCTAAAGATATATGTGTTTGAAATAACCATAATCCATCATATACCTCTATAAACATATATTAGAAAAGTAACCATCATGCCTGAATGGCCCGAAGGCCTTCTTTTTTATTGATTTTTGATAACCCCCATTTTGAGGGATGAGGGGGAACCCCTAAAAGGCCCTTAGTCTTAGAGATTACATGACCCTTAGGTCTTAAAGAAATATAAAGACTATAACTACATGGAAAACACTCTCCTAGAGTCCACTAGGAGTTATTATCCCTAATTGAAATGGGTGGGGTAGCATATGAAATTATAGAATATACAGGATATAATATAACTCACAACCACACTATGGGCATAACCTAGTCCTAAGATCAACTGTAGTTATCATCACCCGGAATCTTGGATATTGTTTCTAGGGACTGAATATCCTATAAGCACATAAACATTTTAAGAGATAAATTCATATTTATCATTTCTTTTATGTTAATTAATACATTAGACCTTAATTTACCATTAACTTTATTCGACATTAAACATTATTAACCATAAAATCCAAGTCCATTCCCTCCAAAAATAATCCAAAATGACTCCATGGTTTATCACGAGTAACATCTCATTTTCATTATAGAAACACAAACCCCATGGGTTAATAATTATTAAAAATTATTACTTTTCATAATCCAATTACTCTTGGAAAACCATACTAAGCTTACACTAATAGGAAACATGAAACCAAGCACATCTGTCTACCTCAAGTAGTGGGTAAAAGAATATAGATAAAACAAGAAACCTGGCCATCAGCCATTAAATAGATTCATTTCAAACAAGAATACATATTTATTATATCAATGGGTAATCCAAAATTAAACCCATACCATCATCTCTAGTGATATCCCTAACACCCACATGCATATTCAAATGCATCTCTCCATCACATGTGTCAACTACTACAACATCATATGAGTCTCCCTGCCCTATATCACATCATCCATCAAAGGCTCAACCATCCCAAGCTCATAACACATAACATGGAAAATATCACACCCAGAGAACATCACAAGGAACTAAGAAAACAAGTATAATTCAATATGTAAACTAGGCCCTAAAATTAGGCATTTATCCTTTGTATACAAATAGGCTCTTATGACATCCAAAACAAGGAAACTAGCCTTTATAACAAATGGGAAATCATGGGCCCAGGGATTTATATTTATCAAACAACCATTTTTTATTCCATCATGAATTAACTGATTCATTATTTATAGGTTCTAACTATGTGAAGCCTAATACATTAGCTATAACAAGCTAAAAAAGTTTAACATTCTCTTAGCATTAATTTCAGTTTCACCAAACCTAGAGAATTACCATTCTCATTTAACATGCCTTTTCATTTTTATCATAAAAAATCATTAATATTATTCATGTTTTTTTATCAATTTCCATTAACATATGGAATAGAATATTAACCAAATATGAAATTTCATCAATTTTAATTACCATCAAATTACAACGACCATAAAATTCATCTCAACATGCCTATTCTTTAATTATTTAGCCAACCAGTTAACCATTACCAAATTTACATTATTTACCATTTTCCAATGAAAGAAACATGATAAACCAAGAATAAAAAAATTCTATACAAGCATAGAATATATAATAAACTATCTAGAAAATCAAGAAGAAACTCGTTATCATGGTATAAACATAAACATGAAATCACTAACCAGTTATTTATTAATTCAATTCAATATTTATTAGGTTAATTTTATTACCCTTCAAAGGGTTAATCCATGATAAATTTATGATTTCATGTAAATAAAAGTTAATAAATGAATCCCCTACCTTGAAATCATCAATGTTCTTCGCATGAGAATGGATTAATATCATATATTTATGATCATCTATCCTATGAGGAACTATGATCTCAGAAAGAATTAATGGAACATACACACTAGAAAATGGTAGAAGAAACCCCCTAAGAATAGTGTAGATCAAGAAACATAACATGGAAATAATAAAAAATAGTAAAAAAGAAACCAAATGGAGAGAACTGGTAGAGAGAAGAGGTAGAACTCACATTATATCACTATGGATTGATCTCTAGGAGTCGGGGATAAATCCATATCAAAAGGGGATTAAAAGACTTTGAAAACCCCTCTTTAGGTCACCTTGGGTTTAAGTGGAAGGAGTGGGAATGAATGGGTTTTAGGGGTATTGGAGTATTTATAGACCCACTGAAAAACTGAAGACCACAATGCAGTCCCTTGGACTATGTCATAGCACTGTCTGGTATAGGGAATTCAATAGTGAAACCTAAGGTACCACACCACAGCCTCCCTCAATAAAAGGTAATTCCAAGAATCTAGTCCAGATCCTAAAAAATTAGATCTAGTATTATGGTGTATCCATAATAACCACACCATAGGAACCCCACTGTCAAGAAAGGGACCACTTCATAGCCTACATCCCACAACACAACTACCCAGCAATTTGGAAGTAGCCTTGAAACTACTCTTGAGCTCCCCTACACCATAGTTATGGTAAACTAAACTACCACCACCATCACCATGACATGGAACCTACCTCCACATTATATCCATTACATTTTTGGAAGTGGCTCACATGTTTTCCCCAAACACATTGGAACCTCCTCTAGGTTCCTCTAACACTAAAAACCTAAAAATAAAAAGTGCTAATGGAATCTAGTCCCTTACATTAGATACCTATAAAACCATTATCATCCTCGAGAATCTAAAACCAAAACCAAAGATAAAATGAATAGGGTTCATCCGAACAACCACCCTATGAGATACCTCTCAAGGATCTCACCATCACAAGATCTTAACTACCTCAATCAGGGAAAACAAGCACAAAACCATGAAATAGAAACAACTAACTTCTAAAACACTATGCCAAGAGAGATACCTCTTAAAAGAGATTAAGGAAACAACATAAACAAGAGGAACCCATCTTATAGTCATAAAATTCTCAATAAATACATCTATAATTACAATAAGAGAAGAGTTAAATATCAAATAGATTGGGGCACTAAGCGTGTATATGTGACTCACATTCCCAGGTATTATCCTTCAATATAATACGCCACCTTAAGACACAGATCAAGGGAATAGAATTCCTACACGACACCTTCTCTTGGTTTTCTTGGATCTCCAAAGGCCACTCCTCAAATCTTTCATCATTTATAACATCAATATTTCCATAATCGATGATATGATAGTCATCATGAAGGTAATGACAGAGAAAAATCAAAGACATCATGTATTTGGATCATCTATAGGTGAATCTATATCTGATAAACCATGGATCTAACTCAATAAAACACCTTGAAAGTCCCAACAAACTAGGGATAAAGCTTAATCACATGACCAAAAATTCACTTCCCATGACAAGGAGTCACTTTCAAGAATGCATGATCTACAATGTCAAACTCTAGAGGTAGCCTCATATGATCGACATAGGATTTCTAATGATCCTACTCTACCTTCATCATTTTATGAATCACATGAACCATATTTCATATTTTGTACTACCTCTAGCTCATGAATTGTTGCCTCTCTAACCCCAGTCCATCAAAACGTATAATAGAAAGGTCAGTCATACAAATCTTCAAATACACCATACCAATGGTGGAGTGGAAGCTATTATTGTAAGAAAACTTGAACAAATTCATGTTCCATATTCACGATACTCCAAAATCTAGGACATGATAATGCAAAAAGTCTTCAAGAGTATAGATGGTCTTCTTTTTATGATCATCCATTTGCAGATGAAAAATATTTTTATGGAATAACTAAGATCCATAAGCTTGATGGAGACTTATCCACTCCCTGAAGGTAAAATAAGGACCAAAAATATATATGATTATCCTATAGACTCCATAGATTTTCACCACCTCCTCTAGATACTTCCTCAAAAAAACCTCCACTTATCTCAACTCCATGATCACTATAAAGTGGGATGATTTTGTCAAATGATCCACTATCACCCATATAGCATTGTAGCCTCCCTGAGATCAAGGAAAAACAATAATTAAGACCATTGATATATCCTCACACTTACATTGGAGAACATCTAATGGCTAGAGTAAACCATCAGGAACATGATTCTTGAACATCACCTTATGGTAGACCAAAAATCAAGACACAAACTCTAAAATTGTATTCTTTAAACCTGTCCACCAAAACTAACCTATCAGATCTCGGTACATATTTGACACCCTGGGATATACCAACAAGGATGAGTTGTGTAAATCATTAACAACCATCTCACACCTCACCAAAGTGATGAAAATACTACCCTATAATAACACTTGGTGT
The DNA here is from genome assembly GCA_963277665.1 of Viscum album. Lineage (NCBI taxonomy): Eukaryota > Viridiplantae > Streptophyta > Magnoliopsida > Santalales > Viscaceae > Viscum > Viscum album. The sequence goes on from OY728120.1 coordinate 2,132,863,781, forward strand.
TGTTCATCCTTAGAGAAATCATCAGGGGAATCACCAAAGACAACTCGGTCTCTCCATACCTCTAACTCAGAATCCACAAGTCAGGACTCCTCCACCTTATGAACCAAAGATGACTACAATGTCAAATGGAAAAGACAAAATATACCTAAAACATCTCCGATATCAAGATTCATCACTGATAGTTCTTCCAACACTCTCTAATTATCTCCAGATTCATGCATGGAATCACTCTGTGACTTCCTCCTCAGTGCATCAGCTATAACATTTCCCTTGTCTGGTGTGTACAAAATCTCAAAGTCGTAATATTACAATAATTCCATCCATCATCATTATCTAAATTTCAATTCATGTTAGGATAATACATACCTAGGCTCCAATAATTGGTAAAAACCATAAAATGATCACTGATGAGGTAATATCACCACAAATTCAAAGAGAACACAACTATCGCTAACTCAAGATCAGGGATCGAATAATTATGATCAATGAGGAATAAATTAAGATGCCCATAAGAAACAACTGATCTCTGTTACATTAAAACACGCCCCAAGACAATATGTGAAGTGTCATGAAAAAAAATCAAACGAAACTCCCTCCACTTGAAAACAAAGGACTGGAGAATTGACCAACTTCTCTTTTAGGTACTCAAAAGTTGTCTAACACTGATCAATCCACAAGAAAACTTGATCATTTCTATTCAAGTCTATCATAGGATTCATAACCAAAGATAAATAATCAATGAATCTCTAGTAATATCTTGAAAGACTAATTAAACTTATCACCACCACAATAGTCTTGGAGATATTAAATAAACAACCACCTTTATATTCAAAGGATCAAAAACCACTCCATGATGGGATACCACATTACCCAAGAAAAAAACTTCAAAATCCTATAACTCACACTTTGACAACTTCCCAAACAACTGATCCTGATGAAGAACTTCCAAAATGGAATGAAGATTATTTGAATGATCCTTCTTAGATACAGATTACATGAGGATATTTTCAATTAAAACCACCACAAACTTATCTAGGAACCATATGAACACTAAATTAATTAAACCCATGAACATTGATAGATCATTATTCACACCAAATGGAATCATAATGAAATAATAATTACTAAAATGATAATGGAAAATCATTTTTTGTAATATCCTAACCCATCGCCCACATCTGATGATATATGGAACATAGTTCAATATTTGAGAACCAACTTTCTCATTTCATATAATCAAATAAATCATCAATACATGGAAGAGGATATAGATTATTTACTTTTAGCTGATTAAAGTTATGATAATTGATACAAATCAAAAAACTCTCATATACCTTCTTCATGAACAAAACAAGTGTACCTAAAGGTGACACACTCAGACAAACAAAGCATTGATACAACATATCATTGATCCATACTCACAACTCTCACAACTTAGAAGGAACCAACATATATAGAGACATCGAAATAGGTGGAACACTATCTATAGCTTGATCCAAAACTTGATCTCACGTTGAGGGGGTAACACTACAACCTCCTCGGTAAATAAATTATGGTACTCTTCTATGGCCCTAGAAAATGTCATCGGCTAAACTTTAGATTAAATCAACATCAACTCGACCATCAAGGATGATAAGGACATAACACACCCCTAACCCATATCGTATATAATTTTTTATTAAGAATCACTTTTGAGGGAAAAGTGGGAAACCATAAAGTACAAAAAAATCAAGCAATCTCATAAGAAATGGTCAAATCTCCAAATTATAGTTTAAGTCTTTTAGATCCCTTACCCCTGAGAAGAATCCATTGAGGAGTGGTGGTCCACCCGTCCGGTCTGTATTTGAGGAGGTCTTCAAAATAGATTGTCATCTTATCCCAAGATTGAATGAGCTCCTCCACTGAAATCCTATTTCTATTAGATCCATGAGCCAAGATACCACGTTGTTTGTTAATCCAAGATTCCTACTCAGAAGTTAGAGTAAACTTTATGCTCCTCTCCACCAATATATCAAAGTCCTCTTGCGAAGAATCAACCTCCATATACTTCTCTAAAAATTCTTCATTACCATTAATGATATTTTCCCACTCCTCACATGCCATCAGTTCCATTCCAACCTGGAGGCTAGCAGTATCCGGAGGTTCATTTTCTTCAGGCACCAGATGCTTATCGAAATATTTTTCTTTACTCAGAGGGAGATTTCTGGAGCTTTTGGACAGCTTCATCATTGCCTTTCTCTTTCTTGAGGATCAAGTCACCGGAGGGTTTGGAAGATCTGAGTAGTCTTTCTTGCAACGCGACCTCCGGGTTCACTTAATAAAACCATCATGGTCAATAATAGAGATTTTACCTTTCCTTGAGGAGGATCTAAGGTAGTCCTCCACCATATTCTCTTCCTTGGACTCGGCAGGGGAGTCCGAGGAGGACTGCAAATCCTCTTGTGAGGTCTCCATTTCATGGCTCTCCCCATAATCTTGGAACTCTATTTATCCCAACACAGCAAACTGATTTTGGGGTTTAGAGGCCATTTCTCCATACTTCACCTTCTCTGCAAAGAATTGTTTGACCTTCTGGACCTGCACTGATTTTTCCAAACCTCCTGGATGCTCGAATCCACGGCCCCTATACTGAAATTGAGATATTGGATCTTCCAATACTGGACCTAGTGGATCCTTACCTATGGGAAAAGCATCGCTAACCTCCCCAATCACAGTAACTTCTTTGGATATACTAGACGAGGTTGGTTGCATGACCTGTTCAGCATCACAAAGAGCCACAGCATCTAAAGACTCTGGAGGGCCAGCAGCACCCAGGTCAAGTTTCAATCTGGAAAATATGTCTAAGACTTTGGGTTCAGGTAGAGTGGACCTTGAAGGCTTCTGGACAGCCTGAGACCCATCGCACGGAATCACTGAATCATGGGAGATCTATTCGGACCCATTCAAATTTCGCCTTTCAATTGTCCCAGAATTATCCACATGAAGAAGGAAATCTCGATCAGATGATACCCCCCAGCGAGCGGGATGCCACCATCGCCCAGAGCCATCCGCCCGCTGGGTCCTTTGCTACCCCGCCGGCATGAATGAGCCAGATTCCCCAGGTGAGAACACTTCGAGCAGAAAGACGTCCAAGATTCAAACACTATAGGTTGTTTCCATCGGAATTCCCCACCAACCGAGATCCATACCCATTAAACGGGGGGTTTTAAAATGTCAACTTCAACACAAATTCGGGGGGCGACAGAATAACAAACAGAACTGGTTCTCGAGTCCGAGCAGAGATACCGACCAACTAAATTACCAAGCATTCGGATTATAGAGGGGTTCTGAAAAGGGAGAGGGAGCTCGAGAAAAATTACCCACAAAGCAGTTGATGGAGAATCCCGCTTCAAATGGAGGTCGAAGGACCATTTGACCAGGTGGAAGCAGAGGCCGTTGCAGGAACAAGGAGCTCCTGACCAAGCAGAGATCAGATCCTCCTGGGATGAAAAGCAGATCATAATGTGGCACTTATCAAGAAGACCAATAGTCGTCCGTTCATGGAGATCCCATGATCCAAAGATAAAATGATTGAAGGAGTCCACTGATGGCCACCGAGAGATGAACCGAGCAACCAGATTTTGATTACAAAGAGACGAAGCTTCTGTAAACTCTGAAATTGATAGTGCGAGCTGAGGGAAACCATCTCGGAGGTCCGGGACTTTAGGGAAAAGTGCCACACCATGGAATGGCGGTAAGAAATCGGGGTTAGAGAATGGGGTGAAAGGAACTGTGTGCTCCGATATTGAAGGACGGCCCCTCCCCGTTGATGGGGGAGGGGCTCCGGCGGCGGCCATCGCCGCCTAGGGCATGGACGAAGCGTAGGAGCTGAAGAGACATCGGGCCTCCCTCACCACTAACCCATATGCGGGTATCTCTCACCAATGAACACTACCAGCTCTCTATAATCATTATAGAAAACAATCTATCTCTTGAATCGATCCTTGATAGATAGCACCGAATACATTCAATCCATACCAAGGATGATGTCATAATTCTCTATTCACAAACATAAGAAGTATCTACAAGAGTGGTTTTTTCCCAACACTAGCTCACAATCTCTAAATACTTCATACAAGTCAACTTGACCTCCAATTAGTGTAGTCAACAAGAAGGGAACTAGAATCCTCTCAAAACTCAAGTCCCAAATCATGGAAAAGGTTATGTTATATAAAGGAGTGTGTAGCTCCCAAATCAAACAAAGCACGCACCCATGTAGAAAATAAGAAAAGAGTACCTAGAATGATGTCTAGCTCACCCAACATTGGAAACGATAAAGCATGAACCTATCCATTACCTATATTGTATCCTCTCTTAGACTAATGATTACCAACAATAAAGTTGCACTCTTCTATATAAAGGTGAGGAACATCTTGGGGTTGTCCTCTTCCTACCCTATATCTTCTCTGCTAATCCCAAAATAGAACACCTTGCTACCAATACCTTGACTAAAATTAACTCAATGGAGGAACCTAAAGTGGAACACCTAGAAAATGTTGACTAATAAGAAAATTTGAGTAATATAACCACTAATGACCTTGACCTCCTCAAGAAAAAAAATGCATCTCATCCCTTAGCGTAGGTATGAGAGCCACCACCCCTAGAGAAATGAGATGATAAGGGTTGGGACCTATCTTTAGCTAATTGAAAACTCTTCTATTCATGGAACTAGGAACCCCAAACCACAAATTTTCTTAATGATGAATCATAATGACTCCCCTATAATGTTGATCTAGTTTGGGTCAGCATCCTCTCAACAACCTCTGATCTCACCAGTGCCTTGAGATATGTCAAAAACATGAATAGGGTGACCAGGAACTAGATCAATGGACACAAATCATCCTCTAAATACCCCACCCTAGACTCATCATCTAGTAATAGATATAAATCAAATCATAGAAGGGTCCTAAAACATATCTCGGTCTCTTAGACATTGGAACTCTCCTATAAAAGGGTAAGAATATCATGCTGATTGGATACCTTCATGGTTGAAGAAAGAAACTAGGCTTGGAACTAGTCTCAAAACTTCCCCCATTAGATCGTTGACCCTATGGAATAATATCCACCACTACCTCGATACCCCATACAATATCATCACAGCCAATGAAACCCAATTCCCCTTTTGAGAATGGATCGAACTAAAGGTTATCTCAACCTCCTCCAGCCATTATTTTGTGATTGTATCTAAAAATGTTCCCTTGTACTTATATAGACTCTCGTACTAAAAATCTTGTATTTTTGTCCTCCAAGTGTAACAATTATTGATCTATACTCTATGGTGATCTAGTGGTACATCCTAATGAACATATTCATCATTAACCTAATGAGGACGTCTACCTGGATCCATGACTATAAAAATAACAAATGTTTAGAGCTCCTAAACCTGGAATATAGAAGACTTAAAATTATTTAATTATTTATTTCATTTTATTATTTTAAATTTAACCTAATCCCATTGTATAACTATTTCAAACATAAGCATAAAGAAGAATGATTCATGATCCTTTTATAGGTCTCTACCCCATAACCCTTTTCAATTTGTTTAGTATGCTTAGTGAACATAAAGTTCCACACATCATATAATAGGGGGGCCTAAATACCCATGTCTCAACTGTTATCCCATGTTCATATCACTTACTAAACTTATCTAACACCATTTACCTACTAACCCATGCAATATGACCTATTCCTAACTCTAAACTCTATCATATCCATCAACCTGAACCTCTTATACCACTCTGTCACAACCCCCTCGCCAAAAAGAGTATCCCACATGGGCTAGAAATGATAAAAGGGAGATGGTTATAGCCTGAGTCCCAACTCCAGTAGGCCCTGGGTTGGAAACTAGCACTGAGTGTATAATAAGAATATATATGGGAGGCATTACCCTATAAGAGTGAATGAAGAAGAGAGAGATATGATAGATCCACCTATCTACACCAGCTCATATATATATATAAAGGAAACCCAAGTATATATATGAAATTTCATACAGTACTAAACAAGTGAAAGGGAAGCTATAAGTACCCCAAAAAAGGTATAAACAACAGTGACCATGAATAATTGATACAAAATAGGCTTTTAGTAGTGCTAAAAATTTCCTTTATTACTGCTATAGTAGTGCTGACTACCGGAGTGAGATTAAAATACCTAGTATTTTATCAGCGCTAAAAAAGCGCTGATAAAAGGGTCCTTTATTAGTGCTAAAAAAAACTGATAAATGGGTCTTTTATTAGTGATAATAAAGGAAAACATTTATCAGCACTTTTATTTAGTACCAATAAAGGGTGCCTTTATTAATGTTTTTAAAAGTTTTGATAAATAGGTCCTTTATCATTACTTTTAAAAGCACTGAAAAAGGGGTATACTATAGTGTGTTGTAACAACACACTACAGCACTAGTGCAATGTGCTGTAATAGCACACTGAGACACCAAAAACACAACCAGATATAAAAAAAAATACTAATATATAATTTAAATGAAATGAAATTTAAAATACAAAATATAAAAAAATAATATATTATAGACATTTCAAACTTTGGTTTATACAATTACATAAGTAAAAATTATTACATACATACAAAAACATCAATGTTCCTTTGTCTTTTGATCCTGGCCTTGACTAGTGCTATTTTCAAACAAACCACCACTACTTGAGAAAAAGAATACACATGTATAAGAAAAAAATGCCTATGTTAGTAATAATATAAAGAAATTAATAAATAGAAAGTGTTAATTTTAAACTAAACTTTGAATCATATGAGGAACACTATATATCAGATTTATTTGTAGGTTATTCTTACATGTCACACCATTTCTTGTTCATATTCAAGAATTATCTTTGTGGAAATTAATTAAATAAGTATAAGATAAATCCCCACAGGAATATCCTAGTGGTTTCTTCATGTGGTGGTGTTTGGAAGGTCTTCGTTTTGACCCTCCCCGTGTGCATTTAGGTAGGTTTTCATTTCTTTCATCCAAATCCCCTAACCAATGTATTACAAATAAGTATAATATAAAAATAATAATGAAATAAATTAATTAATAGCAGATAGAATGATGACAAAACAATCTAGGACTGTTTTCTTTATTTTTGGCGATGTGATGCACATTTTAAACTAAAATGACACTTATATATGGAAAAGATTTACTTGGAGTCATACCAGTCACAACATGTATTGAATTGTGGTATGGATAATTCTAACATGTTCAAATTACTTATGAATCATTTTCCTAAAGTATCAACATAATATTAATTTTTTTCTTAGTTTTGAGTATTTCATTTGTCTTTTTTACTAAAATGTCATTTTAAACTGAAAATATGCACTTTGACTCATACTAATAACATCATGTATTAGTTTGATGTGAGACTAATTCCTATACATCGAAAATGACTTATAAATCATTTTCCTAAATTATCAAGACAATCCAAGTGCATTTTATTAGTTTTCAGTGAGTGGAACTTTTTGAACTAAAATGTCAATTTTAAATTGATAACAGATTCTTTGATTCATATCTGGAACATCATGTATTAGATTGAGGTGAGGATGATTCCTATACATCAAAAATGAATATGGATCATTTTCCTAAATTATAAAAACAATCTGAAGGTGTTTTCTCAATTGTAATTAGGTCATTTGTCCTTTTTACTAAAATTGATGTCAATTTTAAATAAAAAGACGCACTTAGATTCATACCGATTACACCATGTGTCAGATTGAGGTGTGCATGATTCTAACTTATTTTAAATGACTTATGTATTTTTTTACTAAAGTATAAAAACAATATGAATTTTTTTTCTTGGTTTTGAGTACATCACATGTCTTTTTTACTAAAATTTCATTTTAAACTGGAAACACACACTTTAACTCATACTGATTAAATCATATATTTGTTTGATGTGAGATTGATTCCTACACATAAAAATGGACTTATGAATATTTGTCCTAAATTATCAATACAATCCCAGTGCATTTTCTTGTTTTTCTAGAGAGTGAAAATTTTTGAACTCAAATGACGGTTTTAAACTGATATCGAACACATTGAGTCATATTGGGAACATCGTGTATTGGATTGAGGTGTATTTGATTCCTACACATCACAATGGAGTTATGGATAGTTTTATTAAAGTATAAAAACTATCCGAATATGTTTTCTTAGTTTTGAATATGTCAGTTTTCCTTTTTACTAAAATTAATGTCAATTTTAAATAAAAAGAATCACTTTAAGTAATACTGATCACACTGAGTGTCAAATTGAGGTGAATCTTATTCCTAAGGGTCCCAAAGTCTCAAAACAATCCTAAATTCCAATTTTATGATTATTTACATTGCCTTTATTTATTTAACTTCCAACACTGCATATTGACTCGATGTTATTATTCAAAAAAAAATCTCATTATTGAAATCCAGAAGAGTAGAGGAAGATCAAGTGCCCATTATACTGAAATAATTCACCACAATGGGAACATAAGCTTCCACTAATCTTATGTATTTCAAAAACAAGAAAGGTTTTTTGTCTAATAACAAAAACTCAATATGAATTTTTGGTATTTAGTCAAAGAAAGGTAATGGAAAGTATGTAACATTTGTAGAAAGGAACATTTTATCTATTTTGTGGCTTGTTATAGATAGTTGAATGAAAAATATGACTGACCAAAATATCTATTAAAAAACTAAATAATTATTAGATAACAAATATAAGGAAGTTAACTTACAAATAATAGATAAAATGATAAAAATTTAATTAAATAAGTAGTAGTAATTCATCTTTTCATGATGGTTGTATGCATTCTTGAGGTATTTCCTTATTTCCATTATCTCAGTTTTAGGCTCAAAGTCCAATCTCTCATGATCATGAGAAGCACTGAACAAACCACCCCAACTCTGAAAAAATAATCCACCTATATAAAAAAACAATTATTAGATGAGTAATACTATAAATAAATAAATTAAACATAAATATGAAACAATACATTAATTATATGGATAATTATTTTACTGTGAAAACATCAAGATTACCTTTTTGATTGAGAATTTGAGGGAACTTGAAGAAAAGTGATAAATTACAGCACTTTAGGGGTGAAAAGGTTTTGAGGCACAAGAAGTCTATGGAATTTTTGGTGAAGAAAAAAAGGAAATATGGATAAAAAACCCCAATTTGAACAAAAGAATCCACCTGTATAAGAAAAAAATTCTTATGTGAGTAATACTAAAAATAAATAAATTAATCATAAATATGAAACAAAATATTAATTCAATAGACAATGATTTTACTATGAAAATATCAATATTACCTCAATGATTGATAATAAGCAGTGTTGTTGCTCTTCCAGCAAAGTAAGTGGAGGGAACTTGAAGGAAAGTGATAAATACAACACTGCATGGGTGTTAATGTTTTGAGGGAGAAAAAGTCTATGGATTTTTTTGTGTAGAAATTCATGAAAGATGTCCATAAATATTCTAAAATAAATGAACACTACAAGGAATAATGAAAATTAAATCAACGTTTCATTATATAATTTTTTGGTAAAATAGAGAAAATATATTGTAACATTACCTTTACATCATCCCAAAGAGTTTCATTCATTATAGTCTATTCTTTTGAGGGATTGGTAACATCATCATGTGCAGAAGAAATTTTCTACATGAGTAGTCTAACATTTAAATTAAATTCTGTTAATGTAGTAGAGAACATATAATATTTTGATGAAAAAATAGCATATTAAAAAACACTTTTACCTTATCATTTAACTCTCTTTTTTTAAGTTTTAGGGATTTGGTTTCTCTATAGAGAATCCAAATCCCCCCCCCTTTTTGGTCCCTTCTAATGTATATGTCATTATATACATTGGGACCATCATGAATCGATTGTTATCTCCCAATAAAAGGGTCATCCTCGATTGAATTTCCATCTAACCTGACATTTTTTTAGTCGCCAGTATGACAAGTGACCATTTCTTGTTTGTTGGATCTATGATATAAAGTACATTTATTGATTTTGGTTCCATTATGAATGGCTTGTATTTTTCCCATTCCATACTAAAATTCACATTCACTAATTCCATTACATAAACTTTCACTACACTCATATTTTAAACCCATTTTTCAACTAAAAATTGGAACTTTAAATGTTTTATAATACAACTCATATATATATATGATAATTTCAAAATATGACATATTTTCATAAATTGGATTTATATCCTTGGAACCAGATATATGAATCGCTTCCACCAAAAGTGTAACACCTCTTTTTTCATTGTACAACAGTGACCATGTTATTTTTTATAGAACATATAACCATTGATTACAAAACTAGTATAAGATATAACAATTTCATTCGGTCCCATGGCTATCCATTGAAGTCATTTGGCAATTGAATTCGTATTTTCAGATAACTCCTTATAAAGTCGATCTTGAAATCATCCTATAAACGATTGATTATGTGTATTTGATATCCATACATTATCCCTTGATGGATTGAAATCTATAAGAATTTATTATTGTGATTCAAAGTATAGATCAACATCTTCACGAATTTTTAAAATTTAAAGGTGTGATTGCTCCTACTCTGTCAAGGTAATTATAACAACATCTCTTCTAGAAATCCCTTCACCTATAAGGTGTCCACTGTGATAAGACTTTGGTAGATATATGTTTTCAACATATGATTGGTAATCAATATATAATTCACTAGTTTCTTCAATAATATATCATTATAAAATAAAACCTTCTATCCAAATTTGATTCTTGACATACCCTTTCAAAATATTTATATACCGTTCAATGGGGTACATCCATCTATAATGGACAAGAAAAAATAGTTGAACCTCTCTAACCAATTAAACCATCATATAGACCATTATATTAAAGAATTATGGTGGGAAGAACATATCTAATTCACATAATATGATTTCAACCTCCTTATTCATGATTGGAAACTTCATCGGGTCTATAACTTAACTGTATATGGATTTGAAAAAAAAAGAAGATTCTAGTTAATGTATATCCTAAATTTTTAGGTAGGATGCAATGGAAAGAAATAGGCATCAAATATTTCATAAAAACATGACAGTATTTTGGTTTTAGTCCTTGTAACTTCAAATTAGTCATTTACATGACATTCCTAATATTTGATGAATACCCCTCTGGAACTTTTACACTATTAAAAAAACAAAATTTTATTTTTTTCCCTATATGGATAGAGTGTAAGTTGATGGAGGAAGAAAAGTATGCCCTTTACCATTAACTAGTGCCAAATCTTCCTTTATCTCCATGTTAATCATGTCTAACCTATCCTTGATACCATATTTCATTTTTCCAAGAAAATTTTATAACGTGCCAATAACACTATAAAATAAATTTGTTTCTATATGCATCAAATCAAGAAAAATTCTAATGTAAAAAAATCCAATATAGTAATTCAAAGAAAACTGATCTCTTCTTCCAACTTTATTTCATAAGTTTTTTCAAAAATGGTTTACTGAAAATATTTTCAATATATTTTACTTTATCGAATAGTCGATCACCCATTATTGGAGATAGGGTGTACCTTTTTCAATATCCTATCAAATTATATTATCTAGGATCAATATTTATGTCATCTAGGTAAAAATTTATGATGTCCTAAAAAAATAGTCTTCAAGGAATGTTTCAACTTACCTGAGTTTGTGCATTTTTCAAAAATGGGACACCCCAACATTCTTTCAATGCTATATCAGGATAAATTTCCCTTAGAGTGGAATTCATTTATCATCCCATACAGTATGGCATTTAATGTGAATTCAACCCTTAAATGAGAATCATAAATTGTAATACCTATATCCCATATAAATTTTAGATATTAAATCAATGGATCCAAATAGACATTAATATAATTACCAAGTTTCTTTGGTCCATATATAAATAGAGACGACATAATGTATTTGTGCTTCATTCATAACCGTGGAGGCAAGTTATAATTTACCAACATGATGGTCCATGTACTTTGAGTACTACTTTTTACAGTAAAATGATTTATTCCATCTGTAGATAATGCAAGATGAATTTTCTTGGCCCATTTCCAAATTTAGTATTCTCAGAATCAATTTTCTTCCACTAAGGAGAATATGTTGGATGACATAGTTTTCTATCTTTAATTATTATATCTGCATGCCAGGTAAATTTTATCCAGATTTCTTGATATCTATATAGTCTTCTAAACTATGAAATGATATGAAAGTACCATACACATTTCAAAGGATTGATTCATTTTTATTGTATCAATCTTCGCCACACTTAGGGAATTTTATGAGTGATTCATGGTCCTTGCGAAATAATATGAAACCATTTGGACAAGAATGTATTTTTTTAGAGATCATGTCCATTTAACATAGCATCCATTTAGAATCATATGTTTGACATGGTAGTTCATTTTATTTTGGTAGCATATCATTCAAGAGACTAAGTAGTTCTGTAAAGCTATTGTTACTCTACCCACTTCCCACTTTCAAATTTTATAACTTCAATATAGATGAAAATGTTGTGTATTTAGTACCATCGATATACAATGGATTCTTAGAAAATCTATTAAACTTCTCAAACAAATTTAGACAGTCGTGAAGGTCATTTGAAGTTCCATTTTCATTTCTTCCATGTGATCTTCATCATCATTTACACTGGTATTCATATGAAATGATCCATAAACCACAGTATCATCCCAATCAGTGTGAACATTCAGTTTTTTCCCATATTTAGTCCAAAATTTATAGCTCCTATCCATTCTGTGAAAATTAAAATGTTCTTCCAACTCTTCTGAACTAATTTTTCTTGAATAAAAACAACTTAAACACATACAAAGGATTTGATAAGGGTTTCATGCATGCTATATTTCAAACTTGATGAACTCTTTAACACCACATTCATAATATTTTGTCAAAATATTAGAATGCATCCATTTTTTATTCATATCTATCCTAATGGATTCATAAAATATTAATTTTGAACAATAAATTAATACACATAATATTTTCATTATTAAAAGTGAAAGTTATAGGTAATTCTACTAAGGGAAAACTGATATTTGATTATTTCAAAAAAATTCAGTATTCTTTGAAGAAAATGGGTAATTGAATTTAAGAAAATAATTAGTCTATTATGGTAGGTGTTATCCTCTGGATTCATTCAAAGGTGAAAGTTATAGAGAACTATCATCCTCATCATCTCATCTCCTAAACATTTTTCATTGTATTTTTTTGTTTGACACACATCCTCCATCTCTTGTGGACATCCACCCATGTTGTTTAAAATAATTTAATAAGTAGTAATCCATGGGATGAATATTACTCAGAGTAGTAAAATAAATATAAAAGATATGGGGGATTAGTCTCAAGTAAGAAAAATCAATAATAACTATTCAGGAGATGAAACTTATTAGGATTATAGTTGTACTAAATTGTATTCTCTAAAAGGGTTAATGCCTCCCATTTGTGAGAATTTAACCATTGGAACTAGTTATTAACTCATGGCCTATTGAAGGTGAGACTTCTGGGGAATAAAATTTATTTTCTGCGATTTAAGGGGTCTCATCTAGTACATGTTATGATATATGAATCTTTGGGGCCTCTATGAATTCTATATTTATAGGATTAATCCCACTTTTAATACTTTCAATCATCTAACTGCGATTATTCCTACCTCTATTAGAAATGTATTGTATGAAAAAGAATGTAATGTAAGAGGAATTTATAATTTAGTCACACTAAATGATTTAAAAAAGAAATATCCTTTCATATTAGATATTGGGTGTTCATGTCACATGATGACTAACTTGATGTAATTAATGTTTTTGACAAGTTCAAAGGGTACTTATTATTTTATAAATGGTGGATCTCTGAAGATAAATTGTTTTCATTTAAAATTTGTTGGAAATAAAAGGAAATGTTAAAGAATGATCTATTTTTATATGAATTAAAGTAAAACATACATAGTGTTTATTAGATGTGTGATGAAGGAAATGAAGTGATTTTTAAGAAGTATTAATGAGCGTGTTTTCATTTCAAAGATGTGTATATTTTTATAAATTTATAGAAAACTAGTTGAACCATGTTCTAATTTGGGGTTAGTAAAAAATTATGGTAATTGTGTTTGAAATGGGAAATTGATTTGTGGTAGTGAAAAATTGATCATATTAGATAATGATATATTAGACTACTAACTTAAAAAGAGTGGGTTGATATGTTTTTATGATGAAAAGATAAAATTGATAGATATTTTTTAGTAATTATAATACGGATATTGTTAATAATTAAAAAAAATTATAGATTTATATGAAACAACCCTTGGGATTCCCCTAGTGAGACTTCCACTTGGATATACTCTATTAGGTGTTTGTGGACATTTGATTCAACTAGCGGTCTTCAAATGTGAGTTCTCTCTCAACTTACTCACAAGTTTTAATTGGAATATTTGGATGAGATATTGTAAGGTTCAAAGGAATATGGGATATCCCTAAAGTGGCCTTTCTATTCAAGATTTTCATTTCATTTAGCTTGGACATCATCTCACATAATATTTGTCTAGGAAATTCAAGCATAAAGGAATAACATTTCACCTTAATGGAATGTGAAATCTTGAGGGTTTCAAAGATCCTCTAAATTCTCTGAACCCAATCCCCCATCTATTTAGGATCATATTCCCTTGAAAACATAGAGGGTTATGGTGAAAAAATATTTATCATGAACCTTATCTCTATCAAATGTTCAATTAAATCAAAAGAAAATGGATATAAAAATTCATGTCACTATATAAATATAGTGAATGTACACGGTCCATTGCCCAAATCAAATGGAATGATAAAATAATTGGAAATTAAAATATTGTTCCAAACATCACTTAGAAACTCAAGAGAGGAGGGTAAGAGTTTTTGATAGAAACTCCTTAACACCTATTACTCAAGCTCTAACAGCCCTATCTCCTTTCAACTAAACATCCCCAATAAATATTTTTGACAATAGGGATATATCGATGGTAAAGAAATAATGATGATAAAAAATTCCAATAGATGTCGCCAAATGAGAAATTAACGAGTGAGGAGGAGGAGAAGAAAATAAGATACCTTGGATTCAACCTTTGAATCATCTGAGAGAAAGTAGAGATATCAAAAACCTAGAAAATGTTTGATCCTTGGATTCATTTGACCCTTGAATAGTTCGAGCCTTGGATTTGAGCCTTGAAATTATTTAAGCCTTGATTCGAGCTTCGAATCACCGAGGAGGAGCATTGGTATAGGGTGGCTTCTATAGAAAGTTTCAAATATCGCGAAGAGTTTGTCACTGGTTAGGGTTATTTAAATAGATCAGGACCCTTTTATTAGCATTTTCGAAAAAGTGCTGATAAAGATAGAGCTTTATCAGTTCTTATTACATAAGAATTGATAAAGGACTTATAATTATAATTATAAATAAAAACATTTGTAAATATATTTATATAATTATATATATATTTAAAATATATATATAAATATAAATATAGTAAATATATTTTTTTATTTAAATTTATTTATTATAAATTTATAATTATTTAAATATATAATTATATATTTATAATTATATATTTTTTTTAAAAAAAATATTTATATCATTATATATATTTATATAATTATATATATATAATTAATATATATATATAAATAAATATGGTAAATATATTCATTATTTAAATAAACTTATAATAAATTTCTAATTATATAAATATAAATAATTACTTATTTATAATTATATAAATACTTTTTTAAAAAATAATATTTATTTATTTATAATTGTAAATATATAAATGTTTAAATATGGTAAATATACATTTAAAGTATATTAATTTATAAATTATTTTTTACAAATATAGTTTTAATATTATTAATGAATATTTAATCTTAAGTGAATACATGTTAAAAATGAGTGAAATTGAATAACTAAAAATGAGTACACTTTAACAATATTTAAAAAATGGATAAGTTTTAATAATTAAATATAAATTATTAAAAAAAATTGGATATATATTGAAATAAATATGAATGAATATTGAAAATATTAAAACATAGTAAATAAATATATATATATATATATATATAATAGATATTGATTAAATTCCCAAAAAAATAAAAAAAATAAAACATATTAAAAATGAATTAATACCTAATTATAATAAAATAAAAAGTAAATAAATAAAATTTACCATGATTAAAGACATTATATATTAAATGTATCATGTTATAATGAAATTCTAAAATTAATTCTAAAATTTGAATAAATTACATAAATATTAGGTGTATGTGTTTCTATATAAGATTTCATTAATTATGTAAATATTTGTGTGTTTTTTGTATATAAAAATGCATTAATTGCGTATATGTGAAATAAATATAACACAAGTTTGATCTTTGTTAAACTAAAAAAAACAAATGTCATTCAATTATGTCCATTACTAGATGTAATTAGTCAGTATTTTTAATTCATATTAATTTTTAATTATAAACCATTATTCATTAAATATATTACTATTTAATGTAAAGCATAAATATTTTATATTATATAAATAATATTTATATACATTCATATATATATATATAATATACTATTTATTAACATTATCAATAATTATTTAATTAATAAAATGTTTATTATTTTTACCATTTTACTTATTTTTAATTTTTAATTTTTATTTATTTAATTTTGATTTTAAATATATATATATATATATATATATATATATAATATATATACTATTTATTATTATTTATAATTTATATATAGTATAATAAATTTATTCAATTTTATCAATAATTATTTAATTAATAAAAAATTTAATATTTTTTTAATAAACTCATTTTTAATTTTTATTTATTTACAGACCTTTATCAGTGCTAAAAAGTGATGATAAAGGATCCCTTTATGGGTTCTAAAAATTGATAAGAAAGGGTACCCTTTATCAGTGCTAAAAAAAGCACTGATAAAGGGAACCTTTATCATTGCTTTTTTTTAGTGTTGATAAAGGTCTACACTGTTAAAGGCCTGTTTTGTAGTAGTGAAGCCCAAACAGCTCCTACAAAACCATGATCAAGTAATATACAACTCGATATCCATCTTTCTTTTAATAAACTAAAAAAATTTATATATATGTGAGGTGATTATAATAATATACTCAGTAGGATCCTACTTGAAGCCTCTCATGAAAAAATAAAGAAATTGTACTAAAGCTCGATGAACAACAGTGAAACTAACTCGCCACTTAAACAGGTATACTAAGTTCTCAGCCTCATCATGGATAACTCTCACCATGTATCACATACAAGAGAGCATATAATATAGAAATGAAACATCAAGGATACCCCACTCCTACTTTCCCACTAGTTTTCTTCTCTACACCAACATCATATGTCCTAAGTCATCTCTCTCCAAAATAAGCCATCCCACACACACCTAGGCTAAATACCACAACATGAACCTTGTGCATCACATCATCACATCATCCCATATCACATCTCCATATAGTAACAAAGTATCTTCTATGATCCACCACAACTCATATGGTGTGTACCAATAGAAGAGAGAAGGGGCAGTGGGGGTAGTCAGTCATCCATCCTCCCATCAGGATATTGGAGAAAACACCCTCCTAGAGTCCACTGGGTGCCAGTCTCCCTAACTAACATGGGTAGGGTAGTGTATGAAATCACATAATATATAGGATATAATATATCTCACAAACACACTATGGTATAACCTAGTCATAAGCTCAACTACAACTATCATCACTTTGACACACATCTACCAATACTAAGGACTTGACATCATATAAGAGAACAATAATTTTAAGAGATACATTAATTACTTCTTTCCTTTTTATCATTTCTTTTATGTTAATTAATTTAATTATTAATTAATTAAACATTAACATTATTCCTCATTAAACATTACAAACCATCAAAGCCAATCTTGTTCCCTCTATACATTATCCAAACTGATTCCATGGTTTCTCAGGAGTAAAATTTCGTTTTCATTATAGAAACACCAACCCAATTGGTTAATAATTATTAAAAATTATTATTTTACATGATCTAAGTACTTAAATAAAACCATCCTAAGAAACCACCAAGAGTAAAAATGCAACCAATCACATCCAATTGCCTCAAGTAATGGGGAAATAAATGCAGATAAAAAGAAACTCATCCATTGGACATTAAATAGATTCATTTAAAAAATAAATCCATATTTATCATATCAATAGGTAAGCCCAGCTTTAACTTATTCCATCATATTATATTCCATCCCTGACACCCACATTCATATCCTGATGTATCTCACTATCACAAGCGTCAACTACTACCACATAATCTAGGGTTCCCTGTCACGAACCAGCCCGAGTCAACCCCGAACCAGTCACCCAGGCCAGCCCGCGACAGGTCCCGAGAGGCGTTCCCGATCTTACGAGGATGGTGACAAGCACCAAGGGAATAAATATAGTACACAAGGGAACAATTTATCCCATATATAAACAATAAAACAAATAGCCGAAAGAAATGGACAGCCCAAAATACATTTATATAAAAATTAAGCTGAATATTATTTGTACAAGAAATTGAAAGTAAAACTAAACCAACAAATCAACTAAAAAAACCCGATAACCAACTAACTCCATGTGACCCCTTTGTTAACTCTCCAAAAAAATGATCACACCTCGCCCAAGACGATCGAACTCAAGCTGAAACCTACACAAGGGCTAAAAATAGAAGAATACTATAGGCGTGAGTATTAAAATTCAGTAGGTTAGACTAATATTCTATTCCCAATGCACATCCTTTAAAATAAAAGAAAAATAAATTTAAAGTTTTAAAATCAAGATATAAAAGTTTTTTTTTCAAATGAGGTTCCATGAAATAATAATTATTAGACAAAACTTGCATGTTTTATAAACAATAATGCTAGTTACAACTTTCCAAAGAGGTGAAACTTAGAAATGAAAATAGTTTTCAAGGGGGGTTATTTAAATAATTGACACTTTTAAATAAATCACACATGATGCTAAATTTTCTAACCAAACACACTGTATTCCAATTGTGAGTACAAAATAGCCAATGATCACAAGTCACGGGAACACCCCTAGGCACTAGTTAGTTGTGATCCCCAGGTACCTCGTATCTCGGTGAAAGTAAGCATAATAAATATCTATTCTCGTGCACACAATCCAATAGTATGGAAAATACCCATAAACTAGTGGTCCCCCAACATCATCATCATCATTGTTTAGTTAGTGTGGTCATCATCAAATTTTCTACGTGAAACAGGGGCCAAACCCCACGGAATCACTAGCATACTAGTACACATCTGCCCACCTCGATACTCAGGATTCCCTTTAGTGCTCAATAAAGTTACACATATTATAAAATACACATTTCATATCCAAATTACATTCCAAAACCATAAAAACACTAACATCCCACAAACTTTCTTCACATTTCTTTCACGAATCAATAAACTATTGAAAGTTTTTGTAAAACAATTTCAAGGAGTGTATTGAGGCTTTGCACCTAAAACTCATTCAAAAACACTCTTTTAAGACCATAAACCCATAAATAACATAACAAACCAGATTTGGAATCCCCAAAACCAATTAATTAATCAATTTTATGGACCATAAAATGACCCCAAAGATAGAACATGAAATACACATGGAAACCATTTTTACAAAAAAAATGCCAAATAGGCCTTTAAGCCTTTATCAAAACAAACATTCGACCAGGGTATGAATTTCACATTTATTAAGGATGTGTATAAAAACAATTTATAGAAGAAACCCACATTCATAAATCACTTAAAACACTCAGGTTACATATTCAAAATACAACCCTTTTCATAAGGATGTAAAACGGGCCATTTTCCTACAACTCGGGCAAAAACATGTTGTAAACCAAAACCCACTTATTTGTAAAACCAAATAAAAATTAGAAATACATATAAGGACACAAAAAATAACATTAATAATTCTTCCAATTCATTTATAAATCCAAAAAAATAACATTTAAATCACACATCACACATAAAATCCAACCGGGCAATTTATCGAACACATGACATGCCCTTTTTAAACAAAACCATTTATTTTAAGTACGTGAAAAGGAATAAAACACAAATTGAATGCAATATTTTATTCAAGATACTATAACATGTTAAAAATACCATAAACCAGATTAAAAACCTCACAAAACAGTTTCAAAAGATAATGGAACATTTAAACAAACACTTGTTGAGCACTTTCATGACAAAACAACACTACCTTTCACAAAACAAGGATTAAACAACCACTTTTCACACCAAGAAAATTATAAAAAGGCTTAAAAACAATAATAAACATATATATAAGTTGAGGAAAATATTAAAATTATTAAACTTGAATGATAAAGGCATGTGAAAGGGATATCCTACCTCAAATCCTTGGCGTAATGGAAACGCACACCCGAAATCACCTGTTGTGGGTTTATAAACCCTAAAACTATAAATACCAGACCAAAACAAACATAAACCAAAAATAATGTTATAATATAACCCTAGGTATATCATGACTAGGGGACAATATAAAATGAAGAAATAATGAAAGGAGGGGGAAGAGGAAGGAGAAAGGAGAAGGAATCTCACCTTTCCACCTAGATAACTCTTCGTCTTCCATTAGATCTTCAACCCTATAGAGGTTCTAATGGCTTGAAACTTTTTGGAGATTCTCCTAAGGTATAGAAGAACCGTTGAAAGAATATTTTCTGGACAAAGATTACGAATGGAATGATTTATTGATGAAATAATTTACCTTCTCAATTATGGAAGATTTGAGGAAACCAGAGAATTTTCGACCAAATATGAGATCCCAATGAGCTCCAAAGTGGTAAAATAGATAATGGGGGTGAGGATAGGTATTTTGTATTCAGTTTGGAGGTTGAATAACCGGTAAATATAAAAAAATGAAAAATATATAAAAGAAACAAATTATTTTTTTAAAACTGGAAATGGGTCCATAGGCTGGCCCAATACCTAAATAAGTAACCTAAATTCACCATGATCATGAATTATTAAGGGGTAAAAAATGATATGGTGGTTTGAATATCCTTAGACGAAGAGTATGAAGTAAAATGGGTGAAATTTTTTTAAAAACAAGTCATAAAAGAAACATATTTTGTTTTCAAAAATCGAAATGGGCTCACGGTTGGCCCAAATCATTAAGTAACAACCCTCTCTTCAAAAACTCCTAAACAAGCAATGGTGAACCCAAATTAGGGTGATTAGACATATATGGCAGTTCAAAACTAAAAATTAATCTCATACAACACTTAATAAAATGATCGGGATTTTCAATAACCAGATAAAAACCAAGACATGAAAATAAAAGAGAAAAAAACTGAGTGTGACAATTCTCCCCACCATTAATGCTTTCCGCTCCCAAAAAGCCATAACACTTTCATTTGAAAGATAAACACCTAATGATTACCTATAAACATGATTCAGCCTCTCAGTACTAGAATATATCATCAATAATCAATGTATTTTTAGCCTCTATCTCAAACAAAAAACACACTTACTCACAACCACTGCGTGAGAATCAATCGAAATATCAAGCCACCACCTCCACAACCAAGCCAAGAACCCGATTGTTAGGATTTATCACAATGAACCCAAAAATCACCCAAACCAAAGAGAACTTAAGAAAAAAAATCCTCCAGGGGATTACGGAATGGACTCCCCACCATTAATAAACAACTAGCACTAGACAAGTTCTTAGGAGGAAACGTTAACGAGACTTATGGTGGGTCTTCCCATCATTAAAACTCAACTAGAAACGAAAAAACAAGAACTCAACATTAACTAGAATTGGGAATCACTTTCACAAGTCTAACAAAACTCTCCCAAAAGAGCATACCATCCCAATTTAATAATGTTATAACATGAACATCTAAACCACTCACTCCCAAATGGAGGGGACAAGAACTGTTCCCACACTTTCTGCACAGATCCAAACCCCCACCACTCAGGGAGGGGAGGGAAAGGGACCCAATAATTAGGCCACTAAAACCAGAAGAGAAACAAAGGAACTACCCAACACACTCCACCTATAAACAGTTAACACCAAGATTGTACTATATTTTCACAGGCGGTCCACACATAGACATTGATCAAAACCCCACATTAATGAAGGCATAACCATAGACACTGTGTGAGGGGTAAGTCCACCAAGCTTGTTGAGACAAAGGGATATTCATAGTGATGAGTAAGAAAAATGGATACATAGAAACTAACATACCCCAACAGTGGAGGTAGGATCCTGGTCAAGCTCCCCAAACCTCTGGAGATTTCCTGGTTGTGTGAAAAGCTTCACTCTGAGGCCTAGGGTTGGAGCCCTGATTCTTGAAGCATTTTCTGCACTGTAGTCAGGGTGCTAAGGATCACACCACTCAAAAAAACTCACATGATCAATAAAACACCTTAATCTAAATAAGAACTCTTAGATACATATAAAAATTTTGTCTCACTTTGAATGAAGTCCAGAATGGATAAGGAATATGGTGAAACATATCAACATCACCAAACACAATTGCTATGTCCAAATGAATTATCACGACATGGAAGCACTTTAAATCGATCCCAATCAGCTCTCTATTTCAACTAACGGGATGAGGAATTATTTTAGTATGTGGATATAGACTATGAAACATGAGAAAAAATCCTGAGGGTTATCAATTGGAAATCCTGAAAACATAGAACTATCTGTGGCCACATAACAACATCCAACACATCTTTAGAAACCCACTGAAAATTACCCCAAAACCGAGCCACCAATAAGATTCTATATCAAGATGAAATAATAATATGACTTCTAGATCATAAGGAAGCATACTTAATAGACAAAACTTCTAAGACATAGGATAAACCATCCACATAACTGTCGGTGCAAAACAAACACCACAATTTTTCAGCTAAAAACACTTTTGAAAAAAAACTAACTTGGTGGATTTTCACATTCACCGATGGTGTTTCATCAAGTCTCACTCACATGAACATTTACGTGCCACCCCAAGCACTCAAATACCATTCCATACCAGCCATTCATCCATATATCCACAAAAACATTTATGCAAGAACCCATGAAAACACCGAATGAAAAAACAAATCAATATCATTCTAAAAATCATGTACCTTCAAAAGGAACACCAACCACCAAGTCAAAAACCCCTTTTCATATTTCACAAAAAAACAAACTTCATCAAGAAACATCTTCTTAAAAACCTACCCCTTTTCATTTTTACAAATTTCAAAACAACCAAGATACTCCAAATAACCCCTTCCTATTTTCTAAAATTCATCAAGGTATCTTTTCATAATCTGATGGTCATTGAGACCAATAACATTTCTAGGAAAACACCGACCGTTCAAAACCAATTTCCAAAACCAATTCATCAAATTCAAACAATTTTCAACATCCCAAAACACCCCATTTAAAAAAATTATCATCATAAAATTAAAATGATTCACACTTTCAAAACATTTTATTTCAACAAACCATAAGTTCAAATTAGGGGAAATTCAATCCCATTAAATCATTTCCACTTCCTCCCCAAAATTTGTTTAAAAAAACACAAACTTACCAAAAACATTCTTATATTTAATTTTTTAAAACGCCTTTTCTTATTTTCCAAATCCAATCCTTCCTTTAAAACACATTTCCATAATTCTCACACAAGGATTTTCAAAACAAAAATTCAGAATTCATGAAAGGTCCAAGAAACCCACAAAAGGGAACTAGTGTCGGTGGGTGACTTGACCATATTGTTGGCGGACATATGTCAAACCCAACACCAACACGGAGAGACTTATTAGGACCATGCCCTCGCTCCACATGGCATGACAGGCCCTGCGAGCTCATAAATGCCATTAGTTAGACTCCCCTGGTCATATCCCAACACCAAACAATCAGAAAGAACAAAGTACACTAATAAAGCCAGACATCCCATGGAAACCTGAGGATCATAACAAGAAAGAGTTCATGATGCTCTTCCCGCACTTACCCCTCAAGTCCCAACAATCCTACTCCATCTACCTTGACATTCCCAAATAACAAGGGTTCTCTAAAAAGAATAGTCCGCTATTGATACCATTTTGTCATGAACCAGCCAGAGTCAACCCTGAACCAGTCCCCCAGGCTAGCCTGCAACAAGTCCCGAGAGGCATTCCCGATCCTCCCAGGATGGCGACAAGAACCAAGGGAATCAATAGAGAACACAAGGGAACGATTTCGCCCATATATAAACAATAAAGCAAATAGCGGAAAGAAATGGACAGCCCAAAATACATTTATATAAAAATTGAACTGAATATTATTTGTACAAGAAATTGAAAGTACAACTAAACCAACAACTCAACTGACCAAAACCGATAACCAACTAACTCCATGTGACCCCTCTATTCGCTCTCCAACAAAATGATCACACGTCACCCAAGGCGATTGAACTCAAGCTGAAACCTGCACAAGGGCTAAAAATAGAAGAATACTATAGGCGTGAGTATTAAAACTCAGTAGGTTAGTCTGTATTCTATTCCCAATGCACATCCTTTAAAATAAAAGAAACATAAATTTCAAGTTTTAAAATCAAGATATAAAAGTATGTTTTCAAATGAGGTTCCATGCAATATTAATTATCAGACAAAAACCTGCATGTTTTATAAAGAATAATGCTAGTAACAATTTTCCAAAGAGGTGAAACTTTGAAATGAAAATAGTTTTCAAGAGGGATGCTTTAAATAATTAAAAAATTTAAATAAATCACACACGCTGCTGAATTTTCCAACCAAACACACCGTATGCCGACAGTGAGTACAAAATAGCCAATGAGAACAAGTCACGAGAACACCCCTAGGCATAAGTTAGTTGTGAGCCCTAGGTACCTCATATCTTGGTGAAAGTAACCATAATAAATATCTGTTCTCGTGCACAAAAGACACTTGTAGGGAGAATACCCATAACCTAGTGGTCCCCCAACATCATCATTTGTAATGGCACGGACCCCTCCGGTCCATTCCTCTTTTGAAATCGATGTGGTCAACACGACGCGCATTATAATGATAATTTTTAATACAGATTATAACGTAAAAATATGTTAAATAATAATGATGATGACATAAATTGTGTGATTAATTAAACTAAAAAGAGAATAATCATGATAAAATGATTTAATGGGTGTTATTATTACTAATGATGTGAAGTGGGAAGGTGTGTGACCCATTAGATGTTGATAAATGAAACATGCGGTTTATTATTAATTGAGTAATTGTTGAAATTAAATTTTGAATAATAATAATTGGTGTTGTGTTATTAATATCATTCATAATATTAATAATAATGAGAAATTAATGAAATGAGTCGTGGTATTTATTGCAAACAAATAAATGAAGATGCATAGTGGAAGCATGGTGGTGCGTTAATAAAATTAAAGGTGAGTTTGTTATTATTATTATGTTAAATAATAATAATAATGGTGGCGTAAAAATGTGTTGGCTTTATTAAATTGAATGGTTTTAATTTAATAAAAGTGGTTTCAATTTAATTAGTGTGAAATAAAAATAAATAGAATTAAATAATTAGATTGACGGATGTTATGCGACATTGACGTGGCATGGTCAGATTCAGATATCCAACGGGGTGGTTTAACGTGGTCAATGCGATGAGCATAAATATTATCAATATTAAAAATAATAACGTCGATGAGTTAATAAAATAAGTTGATGAATTGTTATTATTTTTGAAAAACAATAAATAACCATGATGGCGTAAAACTATGTGCGAGAGGTTAATGAAATTAAATGTATTAAAAAGGGGTTGAATATGTAAGTTATATTAATTTTGTTTTGTCATTTAATTCAATTAAATGAAATGGTTTTGAGTCGCATGGAATGGTTTTAGTTTAATATGAGAATAATTATGTTAATCTAATTTTATGGGATTAAATTAGAACATTAATGATGGGTGTTATTAATATTAATTTTATTAATAATGACATTGAAGTGAGATTGGAGAGGGATTACAAAGTGATGGAATAATAAAGAAAATAATAATAATAACCATAAAAGAATGGAATTGATGGATTCAAATCAAAGGAGGCACCACTTCTGTTTGGGGCGTGATGGAACTTGGAGAAGAAAGGAGATTGGAGAGAGAAACAAGAAAAAATAAGACAAATAAAATTAAAAGACAAATAAATGAAAAAGGATGAATTGGGATTTAATTCTAGCGCCCAAGAGACTCCAAATCGTGATTTCTTTTGGAGTTATGAAAAATAAATAAATAATTGATTAATAATAATAATAAAATATTGTTATTATTAATTTTGATGATAAAACACCTATTTGTCCGCAACTTCTTCATGCGACCTTGGATTCAAGAACCGTTAGCGGCAGTGCAACCCTGACTACGAGACGGAAATTATGAGTCCAATATTGGATGACTTTTTCGGGTTTTTGGATTGGGTACCCGAAACGCTTGTGAATTAATAGATTTAATATTATTATTAAATCTTCGACCCGTCATAACTCCCGCGTGCGACGTCCGATTGACTTCTCGTCAGTGGCGATGTGATCTATAATTAATATGATTGATTCAAGTCTAATTTTCGATATTAAATTATGGTTCATGGCTTGGGTCCATGAAACACCCAATAATAATAATATCATTATTATTACAGGATCTTGTATCCAACGTATCTCCCTCATACGGTATCGGATTGACGAACCGTCAGTGACAGCGTAACCCTGAAATTATGATGGTCATTTTAAGAACAACGATGAATACCTTTTTATGACTCATGTCTCGGGTCAATAAAATACCTATTATTAATTGAAGTTATTATTATCATTAAATGCATCGAAACCGCGTGACGTGTCGTGTGTTGACCAGTCAAGTAGTGTAATAGTTGTACGGTCACATCGTGTATTCATTAATACACATTGTGTACCGTTTTACCTTTTCATTGCCTATATAATATTGGAGCACGTGTTATTTACAAACCTCTCTTCTTCTCTACACGACGACCCTCCCGGATGACCTAGAAGCCTTCCTCCTAACTTCTTCATCCGGACTCCGATCGTCGATCCGTCAGTGACTGCGGGATCGTGTCAATGAGGAGAACATCGTACACCCTATTCCTTTCCCTCTTCTTCGACTTCCCCTCTGTAGTTTCCAAATGAGGATACTGCTGATAATTGATGAGAAAGATGAACTTTGACAAACGACTCTAAAAAGGTATGTTAAACCTCTGTTCTTGTATTCTCTTTCCAATCCTACTTCTCCCATTTTCCTTCCATGCTATGGCATGTGATCTCCATGTTAAGGTAGTTTCTTGTGTTGTTGATTCGGTGGTGTCGCGACGTGCTTGGTGGGTGCATTCGTTTTGGGATAATCCTTGTGATCGTGGTGGTCGTTCTCGTAGAAGGACATCGGAACCTGTTGAGGTAGGGATCTCACCTTTGTCTCTCTAAATTGTGCATCATGCGGGGTGGGTGTCCTCTTGTTTATGTGAAACACATTTGAACAATTTTAATAAAGATAATAACTGTCTTGTATAACGGGGATGGGAAGTTTGTGAATGCAGTTACATTATTTATGTCCTGTGATATTATGTTGTGAATTGAATGAGCTTCTGCCTACTAAAAATCATTGTCATTGGGGGCCTTTGATTACACAATTAAATATTTCCCTCTCCTTCTGGATTTTCTTATGGGTGGAAATTTTTATTGAATGTGGAAATTGGTTAATCACGTAAAGTTGGTTGATTAAATACCTGGAACCCTTGTGTGATCACCCTGGTTGAACAAATTGAAATAATAAACATGTGGGTGCTGGTTAGGGTTTATTTATGTGAAGAGGGTGTTTTGTGGGTTATTGTGGATCGGGTGAGCATCGGGGTTGCGGTTGTCTTGGTTGTGGGTTGGTGTGAATGTTATGTTGGTGACGGGCAGTGGGGCTGCGATAAATGGTATCAAAGGGATGATGATGTATGGGTTTCAGTGTGATTGTGGTTATGGTGTTTGGAAGCGGGGTTGCAGGGATGGGTTTGAATGTGAACGAGCTATGGGTTGTGAATAATAAATAAAAGTGGAAGATTTAATGAATGGTGGGGAATGGTAATGGAACGGGAATAATAATCAATGGGGTTGGTTGGTTAATAAGAAGGGACTTGTTTGTATTTCTTGTGTTTTCCTAACTTGATTTGTGGATGGCAATGATATGTTTTATGAACGCTTGATCCAATTTAGTTGTTGATAGTTTCCCAGTAGTTAAGAAACTGATAACTAAAGCTGTTGAAACATGAAAACATTAAATGGGGTTTTGGGATTGTTTGTTGTGTGCATACTCTCGAAGTAGCAGTGCCAAGGGACATGCTCAGATCTTTGTGTTGAATCCTTAGGATGGGATTAGTGGTTGTTATACTTATATAAATCTGTACGTTTTATGTTTCTTTACGTACCCCACCCATGTTGAGCACTTAGTGTCGAACACCCCCATTTCATGGGGGAGGATGTTTTTCCCAACACTTCTATTAGTGGCTGGTTATTAGCTCCTTTCTGATCCCTTTCCTGGGTAGCCCAAGTATCTTCGGGTAGCCTGTGATGGCCTGAGGTCCATTATTAGCCCATGAATCTTTGGGCAGGGTAGTGTGGTGGTTGGCCCAGGTGTGTGCGGGCAGGTGGTTTCCCAAGTGTCTTCGGGATGAGGCCCAGGTGTCTTCGGGTGTGGCAGTAGATCTTCTAGCCCAGGTGTCTTCAGGCGTGGAGGTGGTTATTCTGGCCTAGGTGTTTGTAGGTGTGGTTACGTGTGACAGTTGTGGCCCAGGTGTTTTCAGGCGGGGTTTGGTAGTGGGACTGCGTGAGGATGTGGCCCAGGTGTGTGTGGGAGGGATGAGGTAGTGGGGCTGTGGTGAGGATGGCGGGATTGGTTTGATGCATAGGATATATTCAATAACCAGTGGGAAGGTGGTGCGGGGTACCCATTCTTTGATAAAATTACTACTATACTCTATTTACTTGTGTTACTTGGTGATTGTGACTGGTGAGGCTGGTTGGATAGATTCCTTGATAGGTTTTGGTTATTCT
This sequence comes from Viscum album, assembly GCA_963277665.1. Taxonomy (NCBI): domain Eukaryota; kingdom Viridiplantae; phylum Streptophyta; class Magnoliopsida; order Santalales; family Viscaceae; genus Viscum; species Viscum album. The sequence goes on from OY728120.1 coordinate 2,132,892,973, forward strand.
GTTTTCTCACAGGGCATTAGGATGTCTCCCCACTTGTGCACGAGATCTTTAGGTTTCCCTACAGAGTATACTTTTATGCTCACCCTACGTTTGCTTTCAGGTTTTCAGAAGGACTACAGGGACTGTGTGGGACCTTACTAGTCAGGCAGGGGGAGTTGCTGCTATTTTCTGTTGTTGTTTTTCTTTACTTTTTGGTACAGTACTTGAAGCTTTTCTGTACTTGTAGATTTGTTTCACTATTGTATAAATAATGCAAATGGGATTGGTTTTGGGATATTTCTATACATGTTCCTTTTCTTCTTCTTGGTGTTTGACTCATCCTATTTCCCAATCTTAAATTAATAAAAATGGTAATGCCTCCCATATTTGTGAAAAACGCATACCCTTGGTGCTAGTCGCCACTTCGGGGCCTACTGGAGGCAGGACTTGGGGGTCATTATCTCCCTTCCACCATTTCCAGCTCAGGAGGGGCATCTTTGGTGGGAGGGGGTCATGACATCATCATCATAGTTTAGTCAATGTTGTCATTGTCAAACTTGCTACGTGAAACAGGGGCCAAACCCCATAGAATCACTAGCATACTAGTAAACGTCCGCCCACCAAGATACCCAGGATTCCCTTTAGTGCTCAATTGAGTTACACATATTATCAAATACACATTTCACATCCAAATTCCATTACCAAACCATAAAAACAAAAACATCCCACAAACTTTCTTCACATTTCTTTCATGAATCAATAAACCACTAAAAATTTTTGTAAAACAATTTCAAGGAGTGTATTGAGGATTTGCACCTAAAACTCATTCAAAAACACTCTTTTAAGACCAGAAAACCATAAATAACATAACAAACCAGAATTTTCATCCCCAAAACCAATTAATAAATCAATTTCATGGACCATAAAATGCCCCCAAAGATAGAACATTAAATACCCATGGAAACCATTTTTACAAAAAAAATGTCAAATAGGCCTTTAAGCCTTTCTCAAAACTAACATTAGACCAGGGTATGAATTTCACATTTATTCAGGAGGTGTATAAACACAATTTAAAGTAGAAAAATAGATTCATAAATTACTTAAAACGCTTAGGTTACATATTCAAAACACAACCCTTTTCATAAGGATGTGAAACGGGCCATTTTCCAACAACTCATGCCAAAACATGTTATAAAACAAAACCCATTTATTTGTAAAACCAAATCCAAATTATAAATCCATATAAGGACCCAAAAATACCATTTATAATTCTTCCAATTCATTTTTAAATCCAAACAACTAACTTTTAAATCACACATCACACATAAAAGCCAACCGAGCAATTTATCGAACACATGACATGCCCTTTTTAAACAAACCCATTTATTTTAAGTACGTGAAAAGGAATAAAACACAAATTGAATGCCGTATTTTATTCAAGATACTATAAAATGTTCAAAATACCATAAACCAGATTATAAACCTCACAAAACAGTTGCAAAAGATAATGGAACACTTAAACAAACACTTGTTGAGCACTTTCATGACAAAACAACTCTACCTTTCACAAAACAAGGATTAAACAACCACTTTGCACACCAATAAAATTATGAAAAGGCTTAAAAACAATAATAAACATATAGATAAGTTGATTAAAATATTAAAATGATGAAACTTGAATGATAAAGGCATGTACAATGGATATCCTACCTCAAATCATTGGCGTAATGGAAATGCACACCCGAAATCACCCACTGCGGGTTTATAAACCCTAAAACTATAAATACCAGACCAAAAATAACATAAACCCCATAAAAAATAATTTTATAACATAACCCTATGTCTATCATGACTAGGGGACAATATAAAACGAATAAATAATGAAAGGAGGAGGAAGATGAAGGAGAAAGGAGAAGGAATCTCACCTTTCCACCTAGATAGATCTTTGTCTTCCATTAGATATGAAACCATAGATATAATTTAATGTCTTGATACTTCTTGTAGAGTATCCTAAGGTCTGTAAGAACCATTGAAAGATTATTTTTTTGGAAAAAGATTACAAATGGAATGATTTATGGATTAAATAATTTACCTTCTCAATTATGAACTATTTTAGGAAACCAGAGAACTTTTGACCACATATGTGATCCAAATGAGCTCCAAAGTGGTAAAATTGATAATGGGGGTGATAATAGGTATTTTATATTTGTGTGTTAGGTAGAATAACCGATAAATATTAAAAAATGAAAAAGATATAAAAGAAACAAATTATTTTTTTAAAACTGGAAATGGGCCCATAGGTTGGCCTAATACCTAAATAAGTAACCAAAATTCACCAAGATCATGAATTATTAAGGGTTCCAAAAGGATATGTTGGTTTAAATATATCATTTGAGTAATATTATGAATTTTAATGGGTGAAATTTTTTTAAAAACAACGAATTTATAAAAGAAACATATTTTGTTTTTAAAATTGGAAATGGGCTCATGGTTGGACCAAATCATGAAGTAACCACCATCTCTTCAAAAACTCATAAACAAGCAATGGGGAACCCAAATTAGGGTGATTAGACATATATGGAAGTTCCAAACTCAAAATTAATCTCATAAAACACTCAATAAAATAATCGGTATTTTCAATGAACCGGATAAAAACAAAGACATGAAAATAAAAGAGAAAAAAATTTGAGTGTGACATTCCCCATCCCATATCACATCATCCATCCAAGGATCAGACATCCCATAATCATAACACGTCACATGGAAAATCTCACATCCAGATCACATCACAAGGAAGAAATAAAACAAGCATAAGTTAATAGGGTAACTAGGCCCTAAAATAAGGAATTTATCATTTGCACACAAATGGTATCTCACAACCTACAACACAAGTCTCATAGCCTTTATAACAAAGGGGAACTCATAGGCCTAAGGATCTATCTTTATTAAAAAACCATTTTTTATTCCATATTGAATTAACCAATTCATTATTCACATATTCCAACTACAGGAAACCTAATCCATCAGCTATAACAAGCTAACAAAAGTTTAATATACTCTTAGATTTAATTTAGGTTTCACCAAACCTAGAGAAGTACCATTCTCATTTAAAATTACTTTTAATTTATAAACAACAATTAACATGCTTCATGTTGTTTATAAATTTTCATTAACACACGGAATAACATATTCAACTAATATTCAATTTCATCAATTTTAATTTCTATCAAATTACAAGGAACACCAGATTCATTTAAACAAGCCTCTTCTTTAATTATTTATACAAACAATTAAAAAATATAATATTTATTTTATTTACCATTTTATAATGAAATAAAAATGAAAAAATGATAATAAAAACATGATATACAATCATAGAGTAGATAGCACCCTATCTAGAAAATCAAGAGGCAAACTGTTATCACAGTATAAAAGAATCTACATGTGATCACTAACCAATTCTTAATTAATATAGTTTAATATTTATTAGGTTAATTTAATTTCCATAAAAATGGATAATCCAAGATAACTTTATGATTTCACATAAATAATATATAAGCAATGAATCCCTTACCTTAAAAGAATCAACATTCTTCTCATGAGAATGGATCAACATCATCGATCTTTGATCACCACTCCTATGAGAAACTATAATATCCCAAAAATTGCATGCCACAAAAAAAATTAAAATGATTTAATAAAACCCATAAGAATATATAAGATTAAGTTACATAACATGGTAAGAAGAAACAGGAGGAAAACAAAACCAAAAAGAGAGGACCAATGGGGAGAAGAGGTAGAACTCACCTTGGATCACCAAATATTAATCTCTAGGAGTCGGGGATAAATCCATTTCAGAATGGGTTTTAAATCCTTTGAAAACCCTATCTAGTTATATTTGGGTTTTAGTGGAAGGAGTGGAAAAGAATGGGGTTTAGGGGTCTCAGGGTATTTATAGACCCACTGAAAAACTAAAGACCATGGCGTAGTCCCTTGGACCATACTGAAACACTATCTAACATAGGTAATTCAATGGAGTAGCCTAAGGAACCATGTTTTAGGCACACATGTTCAAATTAAATTCCAATAATCTTATAAATATCCTTTTAAAGTTGACCTTTGTGTTACGACATGACCATAAGTACCACGCCACAGGATCCCTATTTCCAATAAAGGGACCACATCGTAACCTATATCCCATTGTGAAACTACCCCCCCCCCCCCCACCCTAATTTGAAAGTAGCCTTGAAACTCCTCCAAATCTCCCTTGTATTATAGTGTAAGTTAACTATGACACAGGAACCATCACCACGATGCATTACCAACCTCCACACCAAAAACATGCTATTTTTTGTTGTGTCTCCCCCTATTTTCCCCAAACACCCTCCAAACACCTTAGAACATCCTCTGAGTGCCTCCAACACCCAAAAATAAAAAGGTAAAGGGATACTATAATCTATTCCATTAAAAAAAATCATACTAGGGTTTTGGAACCAATTTCATAGAAGCATGGTGGAATCAGGTGATAACGAAGGGGATTTTTCATGGCTTGGATTGAGGAGGTTCTGAGAAGATGATCGAACATTGTTTCTTGTGGTTTAGTTAGAGGGATGTAACCCTATTAATTTTTCTAGGGTTTTTAATTTAATTGGATTAAATTAGAATAAATATAAAAATAGGATATATAAATAGGTGATACCCATGGAAATAGGCTATAATATCATCTATGGCTATAAAAGTCGTGGCTATAGATTTTTGGATATAACCACAGGCAAGGGGCTTGTAGCTATAGCCTATTGACATGGGAGACCTATATCCATGATCACATGACTGTTTTAATATGGTTATTTTAAGAAATATGAGGTTAATTAGTTTTGAACCCCTATCTATTTCATATAATCAAACACACTCTCCCACTCAGTTATATCACTTTTAGGTATATATACATATAAATATGTGTGTGTGTGTGTATATAATATTTCATAAAATTATTTAACTATGATTATTATAAGATTATATTTTCAATACCTGGATGAAAATATATAACCATGTCACCTATTGTTGTGGCTATAAGGTATATTTTTGAATACCTATAGTCACGGTTCTTAATTACCATGGCTATAGGGTCTAGTTTCAAGGCATACAACCACAATCATTTATGAACATAGATAAAAGGTAAATTTTTAAGGCATATAGTCATGGTCATATATAACCATGGATACAAGGCCCAAGTACAAGTTTTATATCCATGGTCCTATAGGATGATGGCTATATGGTAAATTTTCAAAGGCCTATAGCCATATCCTTGGATGAATGTGGCTATAGGGTCCTTCTCATGGTATTTATGTATAAAAAGGTTTATCATGGTGTTTATAGGAAAAAAATTATGGCATATATCCATGGTACTAAAAAACATGGATATAGAGTACTTGTATCCATTGTAATTTTCTAACAGTGGATATATATTTTTTAAAACTAGTGTAGTGGTGACTGGGAGTTCAGTGCTAAGGATTTCACTCATGATGGTTTCAAGGGTGCACCATGGACCTTCTAGGTTTTATTGGTCAAGGTTTTCATGATGTTTTAATTCCTGGTGAGTTTTTTATAAATTATTACGATTTTTATTAAATTGAATAATTAATTATATAATGTTGTAATTAATTATTTGTATGTTTTGGATTGAGATAGGATCTCGAGTAGTGGTATGAGTTTGGAAAAGGCATGAATGGGCTTGGTTGATGATGTGAAGAGAATGGCATGGGTAGAAACTCTTATATGGAGTTAGTAGGTCCCTATAATATAAATTTATATTCTTGTTTATCTATGGATGTTTATTCCTTCATTTTTTCATGGGACCAGGTAGATTAGTAGCAACCAAGATCACCTAGAGAAAGATATAGGATGTCATCGAGCCTCCTAGAGTTGGAAAAAGTGCACTCCTTCACTTTGGGAAAATTGGGATCACCTTGTGACTATGTCTTAAAGCGATGAAGGATCCAATTGAGTTAATGATAGAACTCATGTAGATATCAGGATATGAGATGATAGGTAAATAGACTAAGATAGTTTAATTATGCTAGATGGTCAGGCATGAGAGGCTGAGTCTGAATAGCGATGGGTTAGATGGTGGTAAATATCACCTATGATAAAGGAAACCCTCTTGAGGGTGTATTTGATACATGGTTTATTCCATGAGTGTAATAAGACCATTAGGTATTGATGATGTGTGAAGGGGAGGGTTTCCTCTAGGTGATGGATTGAGACCTCTACTAAGGGAGATGTAAGTCGAGACTTGTTTGTTGGTAAAGGGATTGTTTAGAGGACTTGGCATTGGGATTCCAAGGGGATGTGTGCAATATATCTTGGTAAAGTCCCTATTTAGTTTTACTAATTAGGACACGGTATTTTTAGGATTTTTTGGACAATCCACTTGAGTTTAGGGTCAAGCAGGGCCTATGCACTTTAATAACTTTATGAAGTATTTGATGTGGCTTAGTACTAGTGAGAAAAGTCTAATGTGGTCTTGATGACTCCATTGGATGAAATTAAAATCAATATGATAGGGTTAGTGTGACATTATTGTGTGATAAGATGTATTTTGTGATGTGAGGCTAGGTGATGAGTGACTCTCACCTTAATGATGTTCTGGTGAGATATGGGATGGACTATGATTCCCTATTGTTGTTGCATATGGGTTTCCAATAGTGTGTGTGTTATATTATGATACTGGATATTAGGTTACCTTGAGGAATAATTTTGGGCCTTTAGATTGATGTGTGACCTCCCCTAACAGGGGTTGATTTGGGATTTAGTTCCCACTTCCCTAATAGGAAATGGGTTGGGTATTTTTAGTGTGGTCCTTTCCAAGAGGGAATGGGTTGGTTAATTTTAGTTCACCCTACCTTATATTAGAAGGTAGTGGTTGGGATTATTCATTTCACCCTTCCCTAAGTTGTAATGAGTTGGGAATTATTTAGTATAACCTTCCTTGTGGGGAATGGGTTGATATTTATAATCGTGGCCTTCTCTGATGAAGTATTTGGATTATGTATTATTTTATGTGGACTTCCCTAAGGGGGATTTAATAGGGTACACAATATGGAACCTAACCTAAATAATAAGTTAGAGTTTGAGACATGGTATTGCACCCTTCCCCATATCTTCAAGTATGGGTTGAATTTTTTGGCATGAGATAACTGATTTCTAGCACAAACTGAATCAGGTTTTATTAGGTGCCATGGTGTCCTAGTTAGCACAAAATAATCTAACATGGATGTTAATTTTATTTCATTTATTTTCCTCATGAATATACGTGTATATAAAATCATATATTAGGGGAACTTTATGATACCCTATTGAGATTTATTTCTCACACAATGAATAAGAACATGGATGTGTGTGTGGACCTTATGTATACTTTATAAGTCCATCCATATGTTGTGTAATGGATCAGGATGGGGTATCTCAATAAGGATTTAGATATTAGGATGAGGGGATGGTATTTTATACTCTTGCTTATTTTCCTTATTTTTTTTTATTTATATATGTGATCATCCTAGTGGGAGATCAGTTAATGTATGACAATATGTTTTTGTATTAATTTGTCAAAACATGTTGTGTTTATTTATATGCATACTCAAATTATCATTTTGGATGATTCTTGGTTATTTATATAGTTATTTTAATCTAATTCAATGGAATAGTCTCCCTAATTTATGATTTAGGATCTTTTCTATAGTCAGCAGCCTCTAACATATAGTGATGAGTGCCTGAGGTCATGTGATGCCCTTGTTGGAACATTGGTGAGTGATCTCGGGTCGGGTCATGATAAAATGGTAACAGAGAATTTTTTTTTAATCTTACTATTTAGGATATGGTAGACAGTGAATAGGGATGTGTCAGATCCTTTAATGGACCTTGGACTGGTGAGTCACGAACACCTTTCCAGTATGAATTCTAATTTATAAGGGTTACATGATTTCTTTTTTGGTTTACACTATAATAGTTGAGATGCTTATTTAAATATGATGCATTTTTTATTGGATTTGGTTCCTTAAAACCAACTTCTATGTACTTTATGATTACCCATATTACAAAAAATTAATATTAATAAACTAATTATCACATCATGATTGTTCTTCTACGTAACATAGTATGTTATAATGTCTTAAGAGTAGTTGTTGTACTGAAAGTTCATAGCAGTTTCCAGCTATAATGATAACCTAGAGGTTCCACGATAGTATTCTTAAATATATGATCAATAGCTAGATGAAATCATTTGATGGGGAAAATTATACATGATATCATGGGTGGAAACTCATAGGAATTTGAGGCACCTTCTCATGGTGTACCCCCTCAGTAATCTCCATTGTAAGAGATTATGAGAACGAGACCCACTAGTAGAAAATCCACATTTATATGTGTCATTGGATATTCCAATAATCATATGTGTGTATAAATCCTTAGACTATAATATTATTATTAATGGATATTATGAGTCATGTAATTTGATGTATCAATGAAAATGGTGACAACATATGTTTGCAAAAAAGTAGGATATGTTCATTTCTTCATGAGTAATATTTCCTTAATAAATAATATGATAAAGGATATGTCCCTTATATTCATTTAGATAAGTTGATATCTTGGTCCCTTTTATGGAAATTATACAAATTAAATAAATCTATGGTCATGGTGTTCTGTAGGAAAGTTCAATTTTTAGAAAGTCAAAGAAAGAGATATCGAGCACATAGGTTGATGGAACTAGCATGCAACCTGATTGATTAGAGATGTCATGATAAAGGGATTATATTACTCATTAAACATCCGTATAAGGTTTTATTTCATTGTAAAATTAACTTCTTTCTCTACGGGTTCCATAGCACAATGTTATATGCTAACCTTGGACTTTGGGGAACTTCACCTAATTCCATTGAGAAAGATATCTAGACGGTCTCACAGTAAGTGAATCCAAAACCATAGTTAAAAAATAATATTATTTAATTTGTTGTATAAATATTATTCCCACACATGGTTTAATATTTATTTATGTTTTCTTGATCACATATATTCATCCTCTGGTTATTCAAGAGAATATTTTATGAGTATAATATTTAATAAATATTTATTTATTATTTAGTGAATATAATATTTAATTACTTATTAGTGAATAATATTGTTATGTTTATTTATTAAATAAATATTAATTAATCAAGGATTGATAAATATTGTGGAGGAATTATGGACTGTGTTTAATGGCCTTGTAAGAAAAAATATATATATATTAAAAAATATTTGAATAAATAATATTCAGTCAATTCTCTAGTTTTTTGCATGTCAAGAAATAATAATATTATTATTATTATTATAGACATGAGGTTTCATAGGGATTAATTAAATAATAAGGGTTCCTGTGAAATTATTATTGTATAACCCTAGTAGTATATAAATACAATTATATTATTTATTATGTGTTTCTTCCATTTGTTTTTTTGTGCATAAAAACATTCATAGAAATCTCTCAAATACCTAGAGAGATCCTTCTTTAAGAAATCTCTCAAGAACTGAGAGTGATCATCCTCCCCCACCACTCTCTATTATAGAAAGATCCAATAGAATCCTTCTTAAAGTGATTCTCGGGGAGATCAAATATGAATGACACAAGTGTCAGGATCTATCATTCTAGAACCTAGAGATTCCTTTGGTGAGATTCAGAGGTTCATAGAGCAAATGTGGATCATAGCTAAAGAGAATCTACTCCTGATTCCTGCAACACAATGCTGGTACAATGTAGAGGAATTTTCAAATTTTTCAACAAAGAAATAATTCATCCCAATTTAATTCTTTAATTTTAAAATTAATTATAAATCATTATGTGATGATCCTATATTTTTTTCAACGTTCTCTCGTCAATTAATCTTTGATTAATTACATTTTTAGTGGAATTTATCGTCATTTTACATCTCATATTAATCCTTGATTATGACAAAAAAATTGAGTTGGGAATACCCCATCTGATGCTTCTATAGTGCATGAAACCTTCAAGTGGTATTATAGGAATTGAATAATTATTTATAATTATTTAAATATCATTGATTGATTTATTCATTTATTATTATATTTCAATTCCAGTTTAATTTTTCTTTAATCTAAATCATTCTATTTTCTCTTGTTATTATTTTTCTCAAAAATATAATCAAAAGAAATTAATTTTATGAATGAAAAACATTCAAATAACTCATCCAAATGTGCCAAATATTCTGTCTCGATAGCACAAGAGTACACACTATGTATCCCATTGGTACACACCATGTACCTGTGTTCAATGTACCAATTCAATTCATAAATTAATTCATAATTAATTCAAGTCATGTGAATTTATTATACTAAGAGTTTTTTTAAATACACCACATGTTGATCAGGCCAACCTAGAACATGGTTAGTTGGACTACACGGCGTGTAACTTTCATACATGGTATGTATTCCTTTTGTAAAAGATGGGCATTGTATTTTCTTACATGGCCTACATGACTGATGATTGTGTAACTCAAAGACCACATGATATGTATCCCATGCACACACTATGTAATCTATAAATTTTCATGGCATGATTACACATCAAGTCCCTAGGCAAGTTCCGCAGATAGATAGTGATAAATATATAAGTCGTGTAGCTAGATTGTACACACCATGTATATGACCAAATCCCATAGAATTAATAATTAATTTATTATAATACTTAAACCTTATTAGCATGTGTTCTATGTGTCATTTATTTTTCTATGTTCATTCCATGTGATGATTTTTATATATATTAAATTTCTAATTAATTTCTATGTAATGTTTAGAACTGCATATCATGTATAAGTTATAATACGATCATAACTTTACATGAAATGAAACATAACATTCTATTTAAATATCATGTGTTTTGTGTGTCATTTATTTGACTATGTATATTCCATGAAATTACATTATAAGTTGTGTATTCCACATGCCGCATGAGTAAATAGTATATCAATATAATACATGTTGGGTAGTTTAAATGGTTACTCACCATGTTTCTTTCAAGGTACATATTTTGTACATAGTTAATTTTAAATAAATTTATTTAAGTGGTTTAAAATTATTATGGATAAGAATCTTAAGAAATTTTGGATGAAAATTAAGATAAAAAAGAATTGATTAATTAAAGAAGATAATTGATTTATTTGAGAAAGGTTTATCTTAAATGATAATGATTATAATTGAAAGATATTATATTAAATGCACAATTTATTTCATGTATGTGGATGATCATGAAAATAGACCAGACCTTTGTATGTGATTGGTTTCTTTTTATTTATTATTAAATTAAATTTATGGTCTTTGTGTCATCCCTCCTCTCATTATGTATGGTTTTGCATGCCTATAGATTCCTTTTATGTAAACCCCTTAACCAATCCTTGGTAACCCCTCACTTTTTTGTGAGTAAAAGATTATGTAATGTGTATATCTCCCAAGAAAGTGGAGGTGGTTCAAGTTTTGAGTCAAGGTGAAACCAATCTAGGAGGTATATGGTTGGACAGATGGAAAGCTGCAACATGAATCATTTCATGGTTCAAGGTGTTTATACCCTTGGTTGAAAATTAGTTTTTCATCTTCTAGACAAACTAGTCATTAGTAAAATATCATGATCATACTAATTTATTATTTTATTTCTATTAATATGTATAGTTAATTTTATTATGGATGTTTTTTCACTATCACATAAATTAATGAATTAATAAGCATGCACGATAGAACTAAATTAAATTAGATTGTCTATAAATTTTATTTAAGATGTTCTTAATCAAATAATTAAATCTAATTAATATTAACAAGCATGTAATAAAGATAAAAATGGGAAATTTTTTCATAAAAATAAAATCCCTCAATAAAATATATTAGGTTGGTATAGTCTTCCACTACTTATGTTAAAATCAAACCATATATCAAAGTGATTGACTGGCCCAAGTTGGGGTGTATTAAATTATTGGAGAATTGTAGCTTGAATTTTTAGGTTGATATAACTTAGTTACCATTAAGGGTTGACTTTATAACAGGGACTTATTGTAACTAAGAGGAAAAGGTTTAGGAAATCCAATTTAAGGATTTCGGGATTGGGGGTTCCACTCAACAGATCAAGGAATTGTGAGTTAATGCAGTTATAATTTTTAATGCCTACTTAAACCCATTCAAATAGCTTGATGGGCCCATGTATGCGTTATGAGATGGAGAATATGGGTCGTTTCTACTAGAATGTACAAGAAACAAGATGTTCTAAAACCAATGTAGAGGGATATTGGGTTTAAATAAAATAGTTGAATATTAATAAATATAATATAATATTTATTATCTACTTTAATTAGATAAAGTACAAAAATTATAATCTTCTTATTTGTAGAAATGATAATAAATATGGCTTCAAAAATATCACTATGATCTATACCTGATAAGGATAACCTTCTCGTAGGAACTAATTTATAAGAATGGAAAAGGTGATTACACGTTATCTTATGCATTGAAAGAAAATTTTATATGCTAGAAATCCCTATTTAAAAAGCACCTAGTGTAAGGTCCTAGTTTTTTCATAAAGGTTAAAATCCTTTAAAGTTTAGTTTAATCCTCTTTTTTTATCCAAATGGAAGTTCTTAAAGGGTTCATGGGTATTTCGGGAGCGTTCGGGATTTGTTTGGGGCCTGGAGTTCTATTTTTTGGGGAAACAGGCTGAGGAACATGGTTAGCGCATGGTTATAACTAATAGTGCACCTCAACTATGTGACCCTAAAAGGGTGGAACATGGTTTTTTTAACTATGAAATAAGGGTCGCATGACTATGAAAACTTACAATTTATTACAGATCTACCATGCATGGTTTTCTCATGGTTTTTCTAATAGTGCGCCTAGACCGTGCAAAGTGGGGGTTCATGGACAATGGGCATTACACAGTTGTCACATGATTGGTCCAACCATATGGAAAAATTGCATACCCTTTAAAAATACTAAAAAATTATTGTTTTTACCTCTTTTATATTAAACCCAAACTCTTTATTCTTCCTCCTCATTTTCACAATGGACCAGTTATGGGGGTTTTCCCTTCTCCCTCTATTATAGGTTTTTGTGTATCTCCTCCATCTAGAATTTGACTCAATCATTACTGATCATGTTAGATACATCTCAGTAAGTCTAATAATCCTCACCCTTTATTTCTATATTTTCTTCTCCATCTTCAACTTTATATCTATGCGACCTTATATAATATATTTTTAGGGAATTTGTCTAGTTTTTCTTTTTCTATCATTACATTCTTAATATAAGACTAATACTATATGAGGAGTATACAATAGTGAAAAGGGAGTTGGTATAGTAATTTTCCTTAAAAGTCTATTTGATTATACTTTTTTCATTTTTCCACATGTCGGACCTTCCACGCATTTCACCTAAAATTAATATACCATTGAATTGTTGTCTAAACATAGTTCTAAAAGTGATATGAGACCCTTCGACACTATTGGAGGTAGACAACCTCAACTCGAACCACACCCTTATTGTGTGTTAGTTTAAATTTTCTTAACAACATATTATTACTTTTATCTAAAACACCCTTTAGTTGTGTTTGTATGTACTTTATAAAAAGGAATGTCTAATTTGAATGAAATGAATTTTTTTATGGTATGGATACTTCTCTTGGACCTCTTGATCACTTATAAATGAATTTACCTAATGAGATTAATTGAATTGTTAAATGATAGGTATATAAATTTTGGCCATTATTTACTTATATTATGCTTGGATATTATTATTATTATAGACCAAGATGACATTGTTAAAGGTGTGGCATTCCATGAGTGAGACATGGATTCCTGACCTATAATGCCTTATGTGAGCTTGAAGTATATTAGATGATTTATTTATGCAGTCGAAAAGTGTGATACAAAAATTGGGCTCAGTCAATGTATTATCTTGTGAATGCCTTAGCTTGAAGTTAACAATTCACCTACATCTTGGGAAATTAGAATTTCATAGATCATATTTTAGGATTTGGATTGATTTCCTCAGACACAAATTGCCTTGGTTATATCTATAGGTTCCAATCAACTCACTCCAAAATCTACCTTGGAATTTTCCTTGGGCTTAATTAGAAAATTTTATGGTGAAATTATAAGGGTTAATCGCTTGGACTACACTCATGCCCCTATATCCTGACATCTTGATTGATCACTATGAGTGGGAAAACCCTTTTAAGGTCATGGATTCCATGGGTATCCCATGGATCCCTTGTGATTATTATACTTGGATTCCTTTTGGTATGTTCCTTGGAACCGTGGCCAACTAATGTTCATATGACTAGAGTCATCAGACTTAGTCATATGCAGATAGGGTTATCCAAGTATCCCATAAGGAACTTGAGATTTATATGACTCTTATTTATTTATTTTACTTTATTTAATATAGATGAACATTATTAAATTTTATATTCATAGACTCGATTTTCATTAGAAACTATTGGTAGTGGCCTGCTGATTATTACTCACATTTTATTTGGGCCATTGTTTGGTACTCGAAAAGACTATTTGGATGTAGGTAAGGACAAAGGTAAGTGCCCAACTATGGATGCTTGACTTCCATTCGTATGGGATCTTGGGAGTATATGACTGATCCAATACTCTGGATGATCATGGAGATAGTTTTTTTTTACTCTTTTGTCTATTTGTATATACTTTTATTGTATTGTATATTTATTGTCATGTCTGCATGTTCCTATTTTTGTATCCTCATGACATAATTTTTATATAATATTATTTTCTAGTTATGTCTACTTATTATTATTTTGATGGTTTATTTTTAATATCCTATTTATTATTATCTACTACCTTTCTATTTTGTGATGGTGACTTATCATATTATTTACCATTGTGCTCCACTCTAAAAAAGAGGATATAGTATCCTCATCCTACTACCATGGACCCTCACTACTAGCTGGTAGCCTCTGGCATACTAGGATGAATTATTGAGGTGATGTGGCCCTCCAGTTTGGTTACTTATGAGTGAACCAGGACTGGGACATAACACCGGGTCAATAGGCTTATGAGGAAGAGTTTTCTCTTTATGAGAGACATTTGAACAGTGCCACACATGTTCATTGTTTCAACATATCATCTATGAACAATAAGCTTCTAAAGAAAATGAGGATATGGATGCATATACCAGTATGTCACACATTTATGATCTCTATCAAGAGAAGTAAATACAAGATAGATACAAGAACTCTAATTCTTTTTTTACATACAATCATGGAGAGTTAGAACCAGATGGGCTAAATGTGTTCAAGATTACTGGCTACATTGAACACTTAGAAATCTTGGGTATTAAATTACTAGATGAGTTTCACACAAATCACATCCTTTCCTTAGTACCGGAGTCCTTATCTAATTTTATTTTCAATTATAACATGATCAATAATGAGAATATTATTTCAAAACTTCTTACTCTCATTCGTCATATTGACAAGGAAATGGTGCATGACAAACCCACAGTACTTAAGGTGAATAAGAAAGGGAACAATAAGGAAAAGGGGACTAAGACTTATAAAAATTATAAATCTCCCCAACACCATCCATCAAAGAAGAGGAAGATCCATAGGTAGGTAAAGGAAAATGAAGCAATATGTTTTTTGTGTGGAAAGAAAGGCCACTGGAAGAGGAATTGAACCCAGAAGCAAGGGGAAGCTAAATTTGTATCTCTAATCAAGTGAAATATTTCTATATCTATAAAATGGGTAATAGATATAGCATGTGGTTCTCGCATATATATAAAAATATAGGAACTAAGTAGATTCTGAAATATTTCTAGAGGACAGGTGGATTTATGGGTTTCTAATGGTGTGAGGTTGGATATTTATTCCATTGGAGACTACCACCTTCTATTGGAGATAGGGATGGACTTTGTTTTAAAATATTGATATTATGTTCCAACAATTACCAAAAACAAAATTTATGTATCCTACCAAGATATAAATGGTTTTGTTCATGTTTGGAAATAAAATTTGTTTCTTTTATAAAGATATCATATGTTATGGTATGGAACATTTAAATAATGGTCTTTATATATTAAATTAAAAAACACAAGTATTGTAAAATTATAAAAAATCATGTTCTCATGACTCATAAAGCACCCATTTATGGCACTATCATCTTGTTTAGGTAAACAAGAAGTGTCTAAAAATATCTATCAAAATGTTTATTTAGAATCTTTTGTGCTAAAACCACTTGAAATATTTCATAATTTTTTTAAGGAAAAATAACCAATACACCATTTAGTGGATAGGGTGAAAGGTCCACAGAACTTCTAGGATTGGTACACACTAATGTGTGTGGACTATTTATAGAAGAAGGTAGAGGTGGGTATTCTTACTTCATAAATATTACTGATGATTTGAGTAGATATTTTTTTGTCTACTTGATGAGGTATAAGTTTGAGTCCTTTTAGAAATTCAAACAGTTCAAGAATTAAGTATAGAATCAACATGGAAGGAAGATAAAGAAGCTTCAATCTGACTGAGGAGGTGAATATCTTAACTAAGAGTTTATCAAATTTCTACGGGTATTTGGGATTTTTTCTCAACTCACTCCACCTTACATGCCATAGTGGAATAGTTTTAGTGAAATGAAGAACTATAACTTGATAGACATTATAAGGTTGATGATGATTCATGTAGATCTTCCATTATCCTTTTAGGGATATGAAATATAAAGTGTGTTATACACATTAAATTAAGTACCAAATAAAGTGGAAAACGAAATTTCATTCAAGTTATGGAGTTTAAAGAAACCTATTTTATCACATACATGTTTATGGGGTTGTAATTCATTTTTTTCATGCCATATCATGCAAAAAAACTAGCACCCTAGGGCACAAAGTGTATCTTTATAGGGTAACCTAAGAAAATAAGGGGATACTCCTATATAACCCCTCAAAAACGAAAGTGAATATCTCCAAACAAGTATTATTTCATGAGAGGGAGTACATCCTCAATAAGGATAGTGGTATAAATAATGACTTTGATGAATTTTATACTCATGATACAAAAGATTTTGTATATGAACAGATTCCATAGGTCCCTATGGAAGAATTTGTTCCTGAAACAAAAGTATTGAGTAGGAGCACCAGAGAGGTAATAGAACTAAAGAGATATGTTTTTCTAGTCATAAAATATGGTGACTCATTATTGGTTGAAAATAATGAATAGATATCCTACAAAGAGGTAGTAGAGAGCCTAGAAGGTTCAATATGGTAAGAATCTATGAATTTTGAAATGGATTCCTTACATCAAAACCAATTTTGGGTTCTTATTGATCTAGTAATTGATGTAAATCATGTTGTGTTAAAATTGGTATTCAATATAAATATATAAATGGAAGGTGAAGTAAGTATATATAAATAAAGTCTAGTGGCTAATGGGTTTAAACTGCATCAAGGCATTGACAATGATGAAAACATTTCTCTAGTTTCTATATTTGAATCCATTATAATTATACTTTATATAGAAGCTTACCATGACTATGAAATTTTGTAGATGGATGTCAAAATAGATTTCCTTAATGGGAACCTTTAAGAATATTTATATATGACACAACTATAAGGGTTTGTGACTCCAGGTGATGCCAAAAAGATGTTCAAGTTACATAGATCCATTTATATATTGAATCAAGCATCCAAGTCATGGAAAATTAAATTTTATTATGTTATAAAAGAATTTGGTTTAATTAAGAATGGATTTGATCCATGTGTTAACAAGTGGTTTATTGGGAATGTGGTCATTATCCTAGTATTATATTTTGATGACATATTACTTATTGAAAATGATATAAATGTCTTATAGTACTTTAAGGGTTGGTTAAACAAATGCTTCTCTATGAAGGACTTAGGTGAAGCAGCCAACATTCTAGGGATTAATATCATTCATGATATATCTAAGAGATTTCTTGGACTAAGTAAAGATATATACATTTACCACATACTAAATAGATTTAGTATGGAACAATCTGGGAGGGGATTGGTTCTAGTGTCACATGGTATACATTTTTATAAGAAAATATGTCCTCAAATATAATAGGATAAATAGATAATTAGTAAGATCCCATACAATTCAGTGATAGGATCAATAATGTATTCCATGTTATATACTAGACATGATATTGACTATGCATTGAGCATGGTAGGAAGATATCAAGTGGATCCAGGTGAACATCATTAGTCTATTGTTAAGGATGTCCTTATGTATATGAGAATAACTAAGGATATGTTCCTGGTGTATAGAGAATATGAGGAGATAGTAATCAAGGGTTATACTCATGCTAGTTTTAAAAAAGATCATAATGATCTGAAGTTTCTTTTAGGATATGTTTTCAATCTTAAAGGAGGATTTATGAGCTATAAGAGTTCAAAGTATCCAGTTGTCACTAATTCTACAGTAGATTTTGGGTATATAGGGGATTCCGATGCAACCAAAGAAGATGTTTAGATATTAAACTTTTTCTAGGAGAATAATGTGGTACCTAGTAGTAAATACCCTATCACATCATATTGTGATAATAATTCAGTGGTGGCTCTTTCAAAAGAGAAAAGACTACACCAATAGAAAGAGTACATACTTTGGAAGTATCTCTTATTGAGGGATTTTTCTCAGAGGAGTGAATTTTTAGTAAGAAGTGTTTCCAAGGAAGAAAACATGGTATACCCCTAGACTAAATCATTATCTTAGAAGAATAATGAATATCATGTGATAGTTATCAGACTAATGTTTTTTAGCAGTTGGATTTAGTGAAAGTGTGAGTTTTTTAGAGTTGGTTCCTTAGAACCAATTTCTATATACTTTATGATTACATGTATTCATATTTTTGAATATAAATAAACTATTTATCACTTCATGATTTTTATTCTATGTAACATAGTATGTTGTAATTTACTAATAGTATCTTCCACATTAAAATGTCATAGTAGCTTCCTGCTTTGATGAGAACCCAGAATTGGTATGATAATATTATATAGATATATGAAGTCATTTTAGGGACACAAATGATATAGGATATCAGTGTTTGATACTCATATGTCTTTGATACACCTACTTATGGTGTATTTCATTGGTAATTTTCAGTGTAGGAGATTATGAGAATGATACCCACCAATGGGAAAAACACATCTATATGTGTCATTGGATATTCCTATATTTAGACATGTTTATGGATCCCTAGATGATTAAATTTTTATTAATGAATATTATGAGTTGTGTAATTTGATGTTTTTATGTCAACATTGATCACATATGTTCACGGTGAATTATGACTTGTAAAGTGTGTCATGAGTAATATTTAATTAATAAATAATATGAGAAAGGATTTATACCTTATATTCTTTAATAGAATTTTATATCTCAGTTTCTTTGATGGAAATGATACAGCCTAAAAAATCTATGTCCATGGTGTTTTATAGGAAAGTTTAATTTCCAGAAATTCAAAGAAAGAGACATTGAGAACATGGGTTGATGGAACTAGTATGCAACCTACTTGATTGAAGATATTGTAATAAAGGGATTGTATTATATAGTAAGTGTCTGTATGAGTTTTTAAGTCATTAAAAAATTAAATTATTTCTTTATGGGTGTCTTGGTGTGTTGCTAGATTCTAACCTTGGACTTTAGGTTAATTCACCTATGTCACTGAGAAACAGGTATAGAGGGTCACACACTAAGTGTTTCCAGAACCTAAGTTAAATAATAATATTATTTAACATGTTGGATAAATATTATTCCTACACATGGTTTAATAATTATTCATGTTTGTTTGATTTCATATATTTTTTCACTGGTTATTTGAGAGAATATTTTGTGAGGAGAATATTTAATAAATGTTTATTTTCTATTTTTGGATATAATATTTTTTTATTTATTAGAAAATAATGTAATGATATTTATTTATTAAAAAAGTAGCCATTATTCAAGGCCTGATAAATATTGTGGGGGAATGATTTATTAAGTTTAATAGTCCATTGAGAAATAATATATAAATATTAAATATTATCTGAATAAATAATAATTAATCAATTCACTATTTTTCACATTTTAAGAAATAGTAATATTATTATTATTATAGGCATGTGGTTTCACGGGAATTAAGGAAATAATAAGGGTGCATGTGAAATTATTATTTTCTAAATTTGGCATATATAAACCCAATTATATTATTTATTATGTTTTTTACCATTTCTTTTATTGTGCACAATAACATCTAGGGAAATCTCTCAATTCCCTAGTGAACTCCTTCTCCAAGAATTCTCTCAAGAATAGAGAGATATCCTCCACCACTTCTACTCTTGATTCCAGAGATCCAATAGAATAATTTTTAAAGTAATTCTCAGGGTGATAAAATAAAAATGATGCAAGAATCAAGATCTACCATGCTTGAACCTGAACATTTATACGGTGACATTAAAAGGTTTTTGGATCATGTGTACATCACCACTGGAGAGAATCTACTCTTTATTCCTATAAAACAATAACATTACAACATAGATACATTGTCAAAATCACCAATCAAGAAAGAATTCATCATAAGTAAATTATTTAAATAATTAAATTAATAATAAATCACTATTTGATGATCCTACATTTTGGTTCCATCATTATCTCATAAATTAATCTTTGATTCAATTTCTTTGGTCATAACTTTTATCATCAATATACATCCAAGATTAATTATTGATTACAAAAAAAACAAGTTGGGAATACCTCATTCAGATCTTATACTACTCCCAGGACCTTTAAATGGTATCATAGTGGGTTGAAAAATTATTTATAGATATTTAAATATCATTGACTGTTTTACACATTTATCATTAGTTTTCAATTCTATTTTAATTATTATTTAATCTGAATCATGATATCTTCTATTTGTAAGAACTTGGGTTTTCGTATTATGTAAATATCCTTTCTTTTTCAGTTTTAATGTTTAAATATGGCCTTCTGTGAGTAACCCAATTGTTCATGAGTGTTTTGGAGGTTTCTTGGGATGTTTTGGAGACCAAAACCATGTTTTGGGATGAAAATGGCCAGGTGCATGGTTAGTGAAAACCGTGTCAGGAAGGCCGCACAGTTTGACAAAACAATGTGAGGCTAGACAGAGAGGTGGTATAGGCCAAACAGTTAGGCCAAACCCTACGAAATGGGTCGTACGGTCATGCGGCAATGACTTAAGTTTTTTGCAGACTTTGATAGAGTCTTAGTGCACAGTTTTCGCATGGTTAGTGAAACCGTGTGAGGAAATTTTGTAGGTTCCCCTTAGACTACAAAATACCATGAACAGTTTGAAAAAATCATACAGGTAAACTATGAAAACCCTTTATTTTAGTTCTTTATAATTTTAATTTTAAAAATAAATCTCTTATAAAATCTAATTTAGGTTTTGTTTCAACGGACAACAGCTCAACCTTTTAAGAGCCCCGTTGAAGCTCTAACCTAGGATTTGATCCCATTTCTTCATCTGATATCTGATTCAAGCATGGTTTGTATCATCATATCTGAAATGGTAAGATCTAAATTCCTTTTTATCCTTTCTTGATTCTTCTAGCTATCAATTATACTATTTTTATTTAAGCTCATATGACCTTTTTCTCGTTCTTCATCTGTTCTTCAGATTTCTCCTAAAACAGGATGAATCAAGACTTGATAATGGAAAAGAACTCTAATACTAAGCTAAGGTTGGTGGTCAATAATTTTATTTCAGCTTTTTTTACTTTTTCTATATTTTGGCCATTACATCGCCCGCCGGAATTTCTGGAGCAGCCCCGATTATCATTGGGTTACTTACAATCGATGTAATCATACATATTAGGGATTACCATAGGATCCATTGTGATGTGTTGATACCCATTTCCTGAACCAAGGTCACCCATGGGGTGAACCATATAAAAATTCCATTTTTATGCCATGTTAGACCATCCAATGGGTGTACTTTGGGTTTGCATTGTTATAGGAAGACAATTATAAGTGGAATGGGTTTAATGGGATGAGTATTCAATGATTTTCCTCCATTTCATAGATTTATTATCTTGAAATTGAATTGGTTAATTTTTGAATTAATCAAATGATTTATGTTAAACATGATGTGTTAAATGGAATAAATGGATTCAAT
Organism: Viscum album; assembly: GCA_963277665.1. Taxonomy (NCBI): domain Eukaryota; kingdom Viridiplantae; phylum Streptophyta; class Magnoliopsida; order Santalales; family Viscaceae; genus Viscum; species Viscum album. The sequence goes on from OY728120.1 coordinate 2,132,915,160, forward strand.
TAATGGTTCGTTATTCCCCTGGAATATGTTAAACTATGAATGGTGATAAATGGGTGGGTATACCCATGTGAATTGATTAAATAGAAATGGAATACATGAGTGGGTATACTCATGTGATGTTTTTTGTTTGGAAGGTATTAAATAAATGGGTATACGCATTATACATAATTGAATGAATATGAATATATGAGTGGGTAGACTCATATGGAATTGAATTATTGATTAGTATGAATGAATTTATGTTTATGTAGATGCCATGGACGACTCTCTAGGGATCAGGAACATAGTAGTGGATGCCTTGGGTAGATTATTCCCCTTGGGTATTGATTCAGTGGGATGTATTGGGATTTGTTAACCCTTCGATCTGGCTTGTTTGGACTCGCATAGGACATGTCTAGTATGACATGCTCATAGGACTCCAACCAGTTCCTATACTGAGTTTCCATCAAGATGATCTTGAGAATCAATGGGGATTCCTTGGTTTTTGACACCATGGATCGGGCCCTTGTGTGGTATGATACTTTATTTGATATAGAAAGGTCGTGGTAATGTGATTTACTCAAAGTATATGATATGTTCGTGGTGACTTGATACATTTAGGAGTACTATGAGGCCATGTTGTTTACTTATATTACTTGAAGTTGCCTTGTTAGAATTTGATGCTTATTACAGGGATCCTTGAGAGGTTGTTTCGTATTAATTTTTTGCAATAGTTATATGCCTTGGGAATTCACACTGACATTACTAATTAATTATACTTTTTCATCATATTCCTTGTGTTGCTTAGAACTATATAGACTTTTGGGTGGTTACCTACTAGGATGTTATCTCAAACCTTGTTTGTTCCTCTCTTGGGACCCGAATAGATTATATGGTTGAAGGTGATAATATAGGAAAGCACCCTAATATAGGTTGTTCACTGTTGCTTTGGAGTAGGGGAGTATGAGACAAAGACGAGGCTTGCGATGCTGGGACACTTTTGGCCTTGTTTTCTTTTGAAGAATTGTAATTTACTGTATTTCTAGGTACCGATTTTGGATGTTTCTTAGATACATATATCATCTGCATCATTGTATATGAGCCATCTTTTGAGATTTTTATTTTTTCCTCCTATGTATATATTTTCTTTATGTTTTGCTACTTCTTCTATCTGTATGTTATTGACTTTCATTGTGATATACTCTGGTAATGAGGGCATAGTCTCCCTATTGACACACCAAGGTACTCACTACTAGTCAGCAGCCTCTGGAATTTGGAGAGATGTGATTGAGGCCATGTATCCAATTGAGATTAGGGCACTATTGAGTGGCATCCATGTCTGGGATGTTATAGAGTGGTATTATAGGGTTTATTTTCTATTTTGACTTACTATTTGGTGGCAATAGATAGGGATAGTAAGGAAATAGAATTTGGTAGCAATCTTTTCCTAAGAGTAGCTACCCTGCATACAGAGAAAAGCCAAATTACCTCGAATGCAATTTTTATTTTCAGGATTTTGACTATTTCAGTTGATTTGATTTCACCATTGGGTGACGCACTTGATTTATGTTGTTACTATTGATGCAATTATGGGTTTTATTTCTGTTATAACCTAATGATATGAGGTTATTCCATCTCATTCATCATATAGTCACTTGTTATAAATTATATTCCATGAATTATTCCATGTCATTTAGGATACATTACTTATTTCATGTTGTTGTGATAGGTGTTGTGATAGATATATCTTTTCTTGTGATAGATTTTGTTCAGTGGATAGAGGAGTGATTCCATTTTTTAGTTCTTAAGGTGTATGTGCCCTTATGGACTGGGAAATGACACATCAGTGAAAATTCAATTGTTTAAGTTATTATTATATGTATGGATTGAATAGGAAGCAAGTTTTGGGTTCATGAGGTGTTATGGACCTTCATGGATTTGTAATTGGTAAAACAGTGGTTAAACCCCTTAAAAAAGTTAATTTTAGAAATTAAATGTGAAATGAATGTGGATTCAAGTTAAAATGAATTGGAAACTTGAAGTGATGAACATAGACTTAACCTAGACCTGGATTTTGAGTGGAAAATAGGCAATGTTTCTAGTTGTGTTGTGACTTTTCCTTTTTACAGTCCTGTATTTAGGATCAGGTCGTGGGGTATGACTTGTTTTGGGAGGGTTTTCACCTATCAGGTGCTTTTGAGTTGTGATCTTTGAACTCGTTCTTTTCTGATTCATGTGTTTGGAATTGTAGGGGTATTCCACCATGACAACCACAATTCATACACCAAGAGGGAGGTGGTGACCACACTCTGAAGGTGGTAGGACATGGGATATCGGTGGATCCTTATTTAGTTGAAGTTGTAGTACAAGCTATTGATCTGAACATATGTGTTGAGTCACAGTTCCATGGGGGTTTCTTTCTCTATATGCATACATTCTAGGGAGCACCGCAACCTTCCTTGTCCATGGATGAGATAACATAGGTGTTCCAGTAGTATAATACTTCCACATTTTTGGGGGATGGTGGTCTATAGGATGCTAAGTTATGGATAGAGATGATGTTGTCGATATTCAATCATCTTGAGATGCCTCCTAAGAGGAGGGTAAATCTCGTGAAATGTATTCTATATAGAACAGCAAAGAGCTTATGGGATGTACTGAACCAGGTTGACAGGCTATGAGATATGGGCTGGGATGATTTAAAAACTTGCTTTTTATGAATACTTTTACCCTGAGACTCTATGGGAAGATTGGGATAGTGAGTTCCTGTGTCTATAGTAGGGAATGATGAAAGTTGTGGAATACTCGGCATGCTTCACAGAGTTGTATCATTTTTCACTGATGTATCTTACGGATGAGATATATAGAGTGGGATTCTTTGAGTAAGGTCTCTTACATGATATCAAATCTCAAATCAATGTGTTTAGATTGACATATTTCACTAATATTGTGAATCAAAAACTGATTATAGAGTGGAACCTAAGGGAATATGGGGGTGTGGAGAAAGGTAGTGTTGTCTCTCGACATAGTGGTTCTATGTATTCAGGTAGGAATCTCCAGTTTGAGGCTTCCCATGAGATGAGTTCCATTCAGGCTATGAGTACTGGTAACTCAGTGTTCTGCTATCATTATGGTAGGTGAGGCCACATAAATAATTAGTGCGACTGTGACCCAGTCTAGTGTTGAGATTTCATCAAGATGGGGCATGTGAAGAGTTTTTGCAAGGCCTTCCCTTAAACTATGAGTGGTAGGGGGTCAGATCTGACACCAAGTTCAAGATAAGGTTCCTCATCTCCTCATTAGGTAGGGATTTGGAGTAGTACTGTTCGATCAGGCCGATGTTGGGGTGGTTGTGGTAGAGGTAGCCAGACACCAGTTGCACCGAGACATTAGGGGCAGTGAGGTTGTGTCATAGGGCTGTGGAACAGGACAATTTTATTTTTTACATCCTACCCATAAGGATCAGGGTGTCAGACCATCTATGATGAGAGGTAAGATCCTAGTATCCACTACTATTGCATCTTCTCTTTTTGATACAAGTGCATCGTATAGTTTTATATCTACACCAATGGTAAAAAACCTTGGGCTTGTTTTTTTTATTCTGAGAGAATTGTAATTCTAGACACACCATTGGGAAACATAATGGAAGATATACACCAGTTTAGGGAGTTCCCCCTTGAGGTTTGTGGGTGTCACTTCATCTGGAGTATGTATGTCCTTGACATGATAGGGTTTTATATTGTACTCAGGATGGACTGTCTAGTAGTTTATCCATATTATGTTGACTTATATCATCATTAGGTGATTATTACATCACTAGAGGGTGTAGTTTATACTCAAAAGGGTTAATGGTATGTCCGGGCGATATGAGCTGGACCTGAGTATCATGGGCTGGGTGGAATGATAGACCAGATATCTAGTTTGTATCTGGATGATCATGGAGTGATCGAGGAATAATTTCCTCTAGTGATTGAGTGCTTCAGGGAAATATTTCTTAATGATTTATTTGGTTTACCTCCTAAGATAGAGTTGGAGTTCTCCATCGATCTAGTTCTATGATCTACACTGGTATTTATTCATCCCTACATGATGGCTACGACGGAGCTTCAGGAGCTCAATAGTTAGCTAGTGGATTTAGAGTTGAAGGGGTTTATTTTACCCAGTACTTCTCCATGGGTTTCTCCAATAATTTTTTTGAAAAATGTGGATGGTACCCTTAGTCTATGCATGGATTATAAAAAGTTAAACTAGCTGACTATTAAAAACTGATATCCCTTTCCATGGATATATGACCTATTTTATCAGCTTCGAGGAGCCCAGGTTTTCTTGAAATTTGATTTGAGGTCAGGATATCACCTAATGCATGTTCGACCTATAGAAATACCCCATACAACCTTTTGTAGTAGGTATGGTCTATATGAGTATCTGGTTATGTCGTTCGGTCTCATGAATGCACAAGTAGTGTTCATGGACTTGATGAACCGAGTGTTCCATCATTACCTAGATTATTTTGTGGTGGTTTTCATGGTTGATATCTAGGTTTATTTTAAAAATCAACAAAACAATGCCATCCATCTTGAGAACATTTTAAATACACTGTGAGAGAATCAGTTATATGTTATTCTCACAATGTGACACTTTTTAATGGATCAGATTCACTTCCTAGGTCAGATAATTTCAGTGATAGGAGTGTCAATGGACCCAGAGAAGGTGGAATCTATAGTTTTTTTGGAACAACCCAAGAATGTTTTTGACATACGGAGTTTATTAGGGCTATATGGTTACTACATGTGTTTCATATGGGACTTCCCACTCTTAGAAGCACCGTTGATGATCTTGACTAAAAAGGGTGTGAAGTTTGTATGTTCATATTATTTTGAGACAACCTTTTAGGAGTTAAAAGGGGGTTTACATCAGCATTATTCCTAATACTTACAAAGTAGGGAAGAATCTACACTGTGTATTTTAATTCATTAGGTATTGGGTTGGGAGTAGTTCTGATGAAGAGAGATAGAGTCATGGTGTACTGGTCTCGTCAGTTGAGGCCACACGAGAGGAACTGCCCGATGCACAATCTCGAGTTGGCTATGGTTGTTCATTCTTTATGTTGTTGGAGACATTACTTATTGGGAGAGAATTTTTTGGTGTACAAAGACCACAAGAGATTAAATTATATATTTACACAGAGTGATATAAATCTGAGTCAGTGAAGGTGGGTTCAATACCTTCAGTATTTTAAATTTGAGATTTCCTACACATCTGGTAAAGGAAATATAGTGGTCGATGCACTGAGTAGGAGGACTCAGATACAGGAAGTTCAGCAGGCCAGTAGCGAGTGGCATCTTATGTCTTTGTTCTCTGAGATTCACTTGTAGGTGCATGATATGCAGGGGCATAGTTATCTATCATCCTTAGTTGTGACCTCTACCCTAATGGACGAAGTAAGATGAGATAGATATCGGATTCAAAAGGCACAGTCCTATGGGGGAGTGTGGTTGGTGAGGATCCTCCTCTTGGTTAGACTATAGGAAAGTATGAGATCCTATATATCTATGGATGAGTTTGGGTTCCAATGGATATACTCGAGGATCTGATATGGGAATTTCATGCTTCAACTTGGGAAGTGCACCCCAGAGTCACCAATATGTACTATGAATTTCATCGTCAGTACTGGCGATCGGGTATAAAGAATGAGGTAGCTAGTTTTGTTATGAGGTGTTCCACCTATTTGTAGGTGAATATGGAACATCAATGACCGAATGGTATTTTACAGAAGTTACCTATTTCAGAGTGGAAATGGGATGATGTCATGATGGATTTCGTGACTGGATTACCAAGGTAGCCTCAAGGTAATAATGTTGTGTGGGTTATTATTGACAGGATCATGAATCTTTCCCATTTCTTACTGATCAAAGAGACCTTCCATTTTGATGATCTGGAAGGTTGTATGTTCATGAGATTGTAAAACTTCATGGGGTCCCATGCACTATCATTTTGGATAGGGAAACTTACTTTACATCTCATTTCTGGTAGAATCTTCTGAGGTAGTTGGGTACATTGGTGATTCTAAGCACAACATACCACCCTCAAACTGATGACCAGTTAGATCATACTATATAGGTGCTAGAGTACATACTACATGATTTCATCCTATATTTTGTGGGCTCTGGGGAGAGACACATTCCCCTGGTTTATTTCACCTACAATAATAGTTATTAGTCGACTATATATATGGAACCTTATGAATCGTTATACAGTAGGAATTTCTGATCACTCCTATGCTGGTTAGAGGTAGGTGAGGAAGCTTTACTGGGATCACATCTCATATAGGATAATTCTGAGTAGGTATAGTTGATTCAGAAACATATCGCTATTGCACAATCTTAGCATAATACATACGTTGATCACTACAGACTACCTATAGATTTTGAGTTCAAGGATCGAGTTTTTTACTTGTTCCACTAAGACTGGGACATAGGAGAATCAAGAGATTGGGTAAGCTTTCCCCATGATATGTTGGGCCATTTGAGATTCTGGAGAGAGTCAGGTCGGTAGCCTATCAGTTGCAGTTACCTCAGACATACTGATCTGTTCATGACATCTTCCATGTATCTTATCTGTGTCATTATCATTTGGAATCATCTCACACTTTTTAGCCTGAGGAGTTTGAGCTTCAGGTTGATGCATCCTTTGAGGAGCATCAAATTCGTATAGTTGACAGGAGCACGAAGTTTCTCTAAGGCAGGTCAGTTCCTCTAGTATGGGTCATATGGAATCACATATATTTATTGGATGAGACTTAGGAGAGGGAGGTAGACATACATGCTCAGTGTCCATAGTTGTTCTCAGATGAATCTTGACCACCCTGTAGAGAGAAATTCAGGGATAAATTGCCATAAGGGGGAAGGTTGTACGAACTTTGGTTTTAGTATATGGTACAGATCCCTTCTTAATTTTTAAATATGGACTTGTGTGAGTAACCAACTTGTTCATGGGTGTTTTGGAGGTGTTTGGGGCTTGTTTAGAGCCCAGAACCAGGTTTTCTAAAAATGGTCTTGTGCATGGTTAGCCAAACCTTGTGGGTCAGGTCACACGGTTTGAATAAACTATGGGAGGTTGGACAGAGGGGTCGTATAGGCCGCACGGTTAGGAAAAACCATGTGGAATGGGCCACATGGTCATGTGTCCATGTCTGCAATATTTGAAGACTTTCATAGAGGCTTCACACATAGTTTTCCCATGGTTAGTGAAATCGTGCAAGGAAACCATGCGGGTTCCCCTACCATGCATGATCTCTGCATGGTTTGAAAAACCATGTGGGTAAAACTTGTAGGCCCTATATTTTGGTTTTATTATAATTTTAAGTTTAAAAGTAAATATTTTATAAAACCTAATTTAATTTTTGTTTCAATAGACAGAAGCTCAAAATTTTGAGATCCCCTTTGAAGCTCTAACCTAGGATTTGAGCCCATTTCTTCTTTCAATCTCCAATTCAAGTATGTTTTGTCTCATTGGATCTAAAAAAGTAATATTTACATTTATTTTTATCCTTTATTGAGTATTCTGGCTATCAATTGTGCTATTTGGAATTAGGTGCATATTCCATATTTTTTCATTCTTCATATTTCACCTACACCAGGATAAATCGAGACTTGATATAGGACGACAACTCCACTACCAAGAAAATTTAGGTGGTCTATACTTTTCTTTCAGCGTTTAGTAATTTTTTAGAGATGTTGGCTATTACACCTCCTAGTAGACTTTCTGGTGCGGCCCCGATTATGAATGGGTTACTTGAATTAAATGTAATTGGACCTATTAGTGATTCCCATAGGATCTGTTGTGATGTGTCGATACCCGTTTCCCAAACCAAGCTTACCCATGGAGTGTAACTTATAAAAATTCCATGTTTATTCCATGTTAGACCACCCAAGGGGTGTGTTTTGGCTTTTCCTTATTACAGGAATCCAATTATAAGTGGAATGGGATGAATGGGTTGATTAGGAAATGGTTTGCCTCCTTTGATTAGATTTATTATCTTAAACTTGATTTGGTTAATTATTGAATTAATCAAATGAGTTATGTTAAATGTGATGTGTTAAATAGAATAAATGGATTCAATTTAATGGATGGGTATAGCCATGGAATATGTTAAACTATGAATGGTGATAAATGGGTGGGTATACCCATGCGACGTGTCTAATTGAAATTGATAATAAATGGGTGGGTATACCCATCTGACTTGATTAAATAAAAATGGAAAACATGATTGGGTATACCCATGTGATGTTTTTGGTTTGGAAGGTATTAAATGAGTGGGTATGCTCATTATATAGAATTGAATGAATGTGATTATATGAGTGGGTAGACTCATATGGAATTGAATTATTGAATGGTATGAATGAATGTATTATTGTATAGATGCCATGGATGGATCTCCATGGATCTGGAATGTGGTAGTGGATGACTTGGGTAAAGTATTCCCCTTGGTTCTTGATTATATGGGATGCTTCAGGCTATGCTAACCCTTGGATCTGGCTTTCTTAGACTCTCATTGGACTTTTCTATCATGACATGATTTGAGAACTCAAAGTAGTGTTATTCTAAGTTTCCATCGATATACTCCTAGGAATATATGAGGATTCCTTGGTTCTTAACACCTTATATTTGTCCCTTGTGTGGTCTGATACTTTATTTGATACGGCAAGGCCATGGGAATGTGATTTACTCAGAGTATACGACAAGGTCATGGTGACTTGATACGTATGGGAGTATGGAGAGGCTATGTTGTTTGTTTATATTGTTGTATCTACATTGTTAGGAGCATAAACTTGTTATAGGGATCCTTGAGAGGCTGTTTAATTTTACTTGTTTGCAATAGTTATATTCCCTGGGCATTCACACTAACATTACTACTTACTTACACTTGTTTATGATATTCCTTATGTTGTTTAGAACTATATATAATTATGGGTTCTTAACTATTGGGATGTTATCTCACACCCTATTTGGGCCTCCCTAGGGACCCAAATAGATTATATGGTTGCAGGTGATAATAGGGGTAAGCTCTCTAATACAGGTTGTTGACTGTTGCTTTGGAGTATGGGAGTATGGGACCAAGCTGAGGATTGCGATGCTGGGACAACTTTTGGCCTTTTTTTCTTTTGTAAACTTGTACTGTATTGTATTTCCATGTACCTATTTTGGATATTTCTTAGATACATGTATCATCTACATCATCATATATGAGCTATATTTTGAGATTGTTATCTGTTCTTAATATGTATCTATTTTGTTCTTGTTTTACTACTCCTGATATCTATATGTTACTAAATTCCATTGTGATATACATTGGTAATGAGGGCATTGTCTCCCCACTAACACACCTAGGCCCTTGCTACTAGTCACCAGCCTCTGGCATTTGGGGAGATTCTCTTGAGGCCATGTAGCCAACCGGGCTTGGGGAACTATTGAGTGGTATCCGAGTCTAGGAAGTTACACTCTACTTCCTCTATATTCTCACAAATATAATGAAAATCAATTAATTTTATGAATTAATAACATTCAAAGAATTGGTCTAGAGGTTCCAAGATTTCTAACCAGATATCACTAGAGTACACACTATGTATTGCGTTGGTACACACTGTGTACCCATTTTCAATTCACCAAGGAAATTCATGAATTAGTACATAATTAATTCAAGACATGTGCATTTGTTACACACTATGTGTATTTAAATACATCACAATTGACTAGGTCATCCTATCACACGGTTATCTAGACTACAAGTAGTGTAACTTTCATAAATGATGTATAGTCCTTTAATCAAATACATTCCATGTATTTTATTACACAGCCTATATGATTGGTGATCGTGTAACTCAAAGACCACATGACATGTATCCCATGAACATGTTGCATAGTCTATTAATTTTTGTGGCACAATTACATATCGAGTCCTTAGGTGTGTGTTTCGAATAGATGGTGTGAAATATACACTTCGTGTAGCTGGATTGTACATGCTATGTATATTACCAAATTATGTAGAATTAAAAATTAATTTATTATACTTCTTAAACCATATCATCATGTGTTTCATGTTTCATTTTTTGACTATGTACAATCCATGAGATGGTTTTTTATATATTAAATATCTAATTAATTTATACATAATGTTTGAAACTATATATAATGTATAAGTCACAATATAGTCATTACTCTATGCACATTGAAACATAATAAATTGCATGAATAAAATTTGTTTTTTGTGTCAATTAATTGACTATGTATATTCCATGAAATTATGTGATAAGTCATGTATTCCACATGTCATATGAGTAAATATCATATGAATATAACACATGATGATTAGTTCAAATGGGTACTCACCATGTTTCCCCCAAGGTACATATTTTTCATGTAGTTAATTTTAAATAAATTTATTTAATTTGTTTAAAATTGTGGTGGGTGAAAATTTCAAGAAAGTTAAGATGATAATTAAGATTAAAATAATTGATTAATTAAAGAAGATAATTAATTGATTTCAGCGTGATTTATCTTAAATAATAATGATTAGAATTGAATGTTATTTTATTAAATGTGTAATTCATTTCATTTATGTGGGTGATCATGATCATAGACCATATGTAACATCCCACCCCTCACCCACTATCTTAGGAAGATGAGGTGGGTGTTACTAGCCCTAGGTGACATCCCCAAGACACTAAAGGCTAGAAATAAATATCAAGTACTTTATAAAAAATTAGGGGATGATTTTCCCTTTAAATGTAATCATCCAAAACATCATATAAAAACCAAAAAAAAACTATATGATGCATGATTACAATATACAACTCAAACCAAAATCAAACCAACAACTATATCAGAGTACAAATTGGAATCTAAGTGACATATCCAAAAGATTAAAAAGTCAAAGAAAACCTAAAGAAACCAAAGACATTAACCAACAACTCCCAATATAGTCCAAGCTCCAAATCTACATGCCAAACCCAATGAATAAAGAAGAATCACTATAGAATAGGGATACCTTACTTTTAATTGTGTCTTGATATATAACATCAACAAATACACCATAGTTCCCAAGTAGGGGGTAATTATAAAACTCTGTAGGTTTCCCTCAATGACTTCCCAAATCATGACACTAGGATAAAAATAGTTAGCACATTTTATAAAATAGTTTATGTAATGAAAAAAATTTATAACAAAACTATAAATCAGTATTTCCAAGTTAAGAATCAGCAAGCTATCATGGTCATTTTTAAAGGAAAACATCAGTGAAGTCTTTAAACCATTTCTCAATTTTTATTTGTAATATACTTTTCCATTTTCAAAAATATACACAAGCTCGTTGTTACCATTTATGGTGGAACTTCAAATCCATACTCCATCCCTTTTATATACAATTTTTAGGGTGCATGGTTAGACTAATTGTGTGATAATCATGCATGATATACTATCTCAAACCACACCTTGCATGGTTTGATTACATGGTTAGACAAAAAAAGTGTGCCAACTTTGTGTTTCCCCAATTTATAGTATTTCATGGTTTATCCTGGGCATCCATATTGTTTAGAAAAATTATGTGGCTACACAATGCTCACGGTTTCCCTTACACAGTTTCCCAGAGTTGTTTTATGGTTTCTACTAATCGTGCACCTTTGGAAAAGCTATCAAAACATGCCAAAACTCCTCTGAACCTCCAAAAACTTAACCCAAACATTTTATTTTCTTAAAATATATAAATAAAGGGTCAAGTACCTGAAACATGGGGTGCTAAATTATCCTCACCATTGGTATTTCCATCCTAAAAAAGTAGAAAAATCTTGCTACATTGGAAGAGTTTAGGCCATTTCTCCAACATTTCCTTTTCATGCTCTAATGTCTCTTCTTAAATTCAACCATGTTTCTATAATTCCTGCACTAGACCAATGATTTCCCCACGAAAGATTTTATATTGCCTATCCATAATCCATACCGACACATGAACCAATGTCACATTAAACTTTAGGCCAACGTGATCCCATTGAATCACATAGTAAGGATCAGGTTGATACTTCTTTAATTGAGATACATGAACTAAATAATGCACTGAACTAAAAAATCTCATCAAATCCAACCGAAATGTCACCTCAGCAAATCATTTAAGTATCCCAAAAGGGATTATTTATCAAGGAGATAACTTGCACTAATTTCTAAAATGATGTTACCCAAGCCTTTGAGAGATTATCAAGAACACATTATCACTCACCACGAACTTCAACGGTCATCAATGATGATCCACATATGATTTCTAATGAAATTGATCCATCCCCATTCTCTTTCTGATCAACATAATATTCTCCATTATCTCTTGCACAAGGATTGGTCCAATCAGTGAAGTCTTGCCTATTTCCACCCAACAAAGTGGAGAATGAAAAGGATGACCATAAAATGATTAAAAAGTATCCATATATATTAAGGCTTGACAATAATTTTTGTATATAACTCCACTAACGATATTTGATCCTCTCATGAGCTAACAAAATCCATTACACAAGCCTTAAAAATATCCTTCAATGTTTGAATCATCCTTTCAGACTGTCCATCTATTTGAGGATAATACACCATGCTCATAGTCAATTGAGTCCTAAGGGATTGTTGTAAGTAATTCCAAAAATGATACATAAACCTGGGGTCTCAATCAGATTCTATCAAAACTGTTATTCCATTCCTTTTTACCACTTCTACGATATAGATTTTTTATAGGCCTTCCACTGTATTGGATTCATAAATATGGATGAAATGGGCTTAATTTTTTAGTCGATCCACTATCACCCATATGGAATCATATTTCTGAACCTTCCTTGGTAGACATATTACAAAATCCATTTCTATCTTCTACCATTTTCACATAGTAATTGGTAAATATTTCAACATACCCACTATCCACTAGTGCTCTACCTTAACCTGGTGATACGTGAGTCATCTCAAAAGAAAATCAACCAATTTTCTTTTCATGCCGGCACACCAAAATTGTTCTTTCAGTTACTTATACATATTTTTTTAGGATGAATAGCTCATCTCAGATAGAGGTAATCATGAAGGATTTGTTCCTAAGAAGCCAAAGGTACTACCATCCAGTCTCGAAACCACAAAAATGATCTTCTGTAAATATTCCATCCCTAAATGGTCTCCCCTCCATTGAGTTTTTACCTCATAGAAACACATTTAGAATCATATTTATGATCTTCTTTAACATTCTCCACCAAATAAGAAATAAAATAAACTTGAAATAAAACTAAAACACTACCTCAGTCTTCAAAATCCAAGTGCATGTCATCTATCACCAACATTAGATTCCATTGATCTGAAGCCTCTTTCTCCAACTAACTATATGAATTTCTGCTTAAATCATCCACCATAGAGTTCCTTTTACCTGGTGTATATATTAATTCAAATTAAAACATTTAAAGAAACTCCATCCATCTTATTTTTCTCGGATTCAAATATATTTGTGGGAAAATGTGTTTCAAGTTATTATGATCTATAAACACTATAAATTTAATAATAAGATGCAATAATGCGAAGTCTTCAAAGTATGGACCATAGTAGATAATTCTAAATCATGTTTTGATTAGTTCTTCTCAAGACATAATAAATTCCATGATCCATAAGAAACAAAATGATCTCCTTGCAAGTGAACACACCTCAACCTAGATTCAGAGCATCAAAATAAACCACATAGCCTTCTCCTGATTCTACAAATATCAAGATTAGTGGTGATGTAAGGAAAACTTTAATCTCTTTAAAAGTATTCTTTCATTCATCATTCCATTTTAATGGAACACTTTTCCTTTTCAAAGATTTCATTGGTGAAGATAGTTATGAAAATCCATGAACAAAACATTGGTAATAACCAGATAGGCCAATGAAACTACATATCTCAAAGACATTCTTTGGTAGTTTTTCAGAGATCACAACCTCTGTCTTTTCTGGATACACATAAACACTTTTTTAGAGATAACATGGATAATAAAACATACCTATTGTATCAAAAAATCACACTTTGAAAGTTTGGAATATAGATAATGATTCTGTAAGATACCCAACACTATCTCCAAGTGTTTCTCATGCTTACCCTTTGTTCTAAAATACACCAGTATATCATCCAAAAATACCACCACAAAAGAATCCATATACCTTTTAAATATCTGATTCATCAATTCCATGAAGATATTTTGTTCATTCATATGACCAAAATTCATAACAATGAACTCATAATGGCCATATTTTCTTCTGAAAGATGTCTTCGGAATATAATACTTTTGAACCCATAATTGGTGATATCCTAAATGCAAGTCAATTTTAGAGAACCATAGGGATCCCCTCAATTGATTAAATAGATCATCAATGCATGGAAGAGGATACCGATTATTTATCATAACTTGGATAATTTTATGATAATCTACACAATTTCTAATAGTTACATTCAATTTTTTCACAAAAATAATCAGTGCTACCCATGGAGACATACTCGATCAAAAAAACCCTTACTTTATAAATCTTCTAACCGATCATTAAATTCCATAAATTTTTTTGGTTCCATATGATAACATGGAAGTGAGATGGGATTGGTACCAAGTGAGAGATCAATCATAAATTCCACTTCTCTGTTGCGTAGAAACCCTGAGAAATTTTTAGGAAATACATTAAGGGAATGATCCACTATATTTGAAAAATATTTATTCTCGATCCCTTATACTAATGCCAAGTTCAACATTACCAAATAGTGTGAGATAGTTCCAACCACTAGTGCCAAAAATCCTTCTCCACTTGATTTCACATTTTTATCTCCTCTAAATAGATGCATGATCCCATCTACAGTTGTAAAACTAACCCTTCAGGTATAAAATTGGATGTGAGATTTGAACATTGTCAAAAAATACATACCTAAGATTAAGTCATGGAAATATATCTCAAGTATAGAGAAATCCCAAATAAATTTATCCCCTTGATAGTTATAGAACATTCTTTTCACATAAAGGCTCGACATTCTATTTGGATTAGAGGATTTTTAAGTTTCAAAATATAAGGAATCATCTCCACATAAAAACACATATTATCAAAAACATGAGAAGAAATAAATGAGTGGGAAGAATCTGTATTGAACAAATCTTTCATAAAGTTAGAATTCAAAATAATCTTACTGCTCATTTTCAAAGGTCTAGATTTATCATCCATTTTCTCATATCTATACAGTTACTTACTCATCACACTTTTCTCTTTATTACCCAATTTATATTTCACTGGTTATGGAGTCAAGGTATTCCTAGAATCACAATGGATTGCTCATTTTTGCTGATGAGAGTTATTCTGCTACACTCATCCCATCAAAGCATACGATTCCTAAGAAACATGAGATGTGTCTTGATCATCCAACCTTGGAAACCTATGACAATAACATTGTAGATGTCTCATATTATTGAAATTGTGATATAATCTAAGTTATTTTGTACAATACCACTTTATGTTCTCAAGAGAACCACATTGAAAACAATTGGGTTTACCCTTTGGTTTAGAAGGAAAATTCATTAATCCCACTGTTTGATTCTGATTCATACCACCACCTTGAAAATAGGTGTCTCTTCTGGTTATTCCCAGAATTATATTCCCCACCAATTCGGATAGGTATCAATATGATTCCTCTAACCATATTTATAGAGACATATATTTCTTCCATAATTTCTCTATTGACTATATCTATATAATTTTATATAAAAAGAATGGAAATATTTAAGATAATCATTGGCCTTAACCCCAATTCAAAAATGTGTTCCTTAAATGATGCACTTGCAGAAACTTTAGTTGAAAAGTGGAATAAATTCATAAATTTATCCACATACTCTATCACTGTAAGTTTATCTTGGTTCAAACTGAATAAGTTGTTTGTTCTTGCAGTCCGGAAAGTATGAGGATAGAATTTTTTGTTAAAAAATTCTTCAAAATCCTCTCATGTCATACCTTGGTATGATTTAACTTGAACCGGTAAATCCCACCATCGATGTAAAAGATCTTATAGCATGTACATTTCCAAATTAACCTTTAACTCATTTGGTGTTCCAAGGAAATCAAAGATTTGATTCATCCTATTTATCCACACTTATTCTTTTTTAGATCTAAATCACTCCTAAAGATGAGTGGATTCTACTTTTAAAACTGAATAGAATGATACACTTTTCCTGGTTTATCCCTTTCTTCCTATATCCACAATTTTAAAATCCTAGATAATACTCTAGGCCAACTGTTGGTTAACTTGTATATTAGATGCAACCGCATTCTTGTCAGCCTCTTCTGTATGGTTTCTATGGTGCCTACCTGGTGCCATTCTCTATAACCAAAACAAACTCTATTTAGTCTCACTCTCTAGAAATTTAAGTCTTAGAAATTTAAAATTTACCACATCACACATATCACAACAAGTATTTCCAAAATATAAAAATTTCATCTTTCAAACCATTTTTGAAAATTCTATCATGCTTTTGAAAATCAACCCATTTTCAACTATTTTCAAAAATCAACATTTTTTCACCAAATCATAAATCATTACCTAAAATGAATTATGAACTCCTAGTGGTAATTCATTACTATAAATTCATTTAATGATCTTCTCATTAGATAAACCCATGAGGAAGAGGTGAAAATTCCATGAAGTGTATAGAAACACTTATGTACCCAAACTCCATGGTAAAATAAAGTTTAGAAAAAATAGGTTAGTTTCACCTTTTTATGCTCTACATTTCAAGTTCTGAAAATCACAATCCTTGTTACCATCCAAAATATAGATGAACTTACAAATACTAATACTCAAGTATTAAACAAACTGATACCACTTGTAATATCACACACCTCACCCATTGTCTTGGTAAGAGGTGGTGGGTGTTATTAGCCTTAAGTTATATCCCCAAGACACAAAAGGCTGGAAATAAATTCTAATGGATTCATAAAAAAATGTGGTACAATTTTCCCTTTTAAATATAAGAATCCATACCACAATAAAAAAATCCACTATATGGTGCATGAGTACAAGATAAAACTACAACCAAAATCAAACCAACAACTATATCATAGTATAAAATGGAAACCAAGTGACATAACCACAAGAGTCAAAAGATAACAAAACCCAAATACATCAACCAAAAAATACCAATATTCTCCAAGCTACAAATCCATATTCCCAGCCCAAGGAATCAAGAAGTGTCACTAAAGAATTGGGATACCTTTCCTTTACATGTGTCTTGATATATAATATATGCAAACACACCATAGTTCTCAAGAAGACGGTGAGTATAAAACTCAGATGATTTTCCCCAATAAATTCCCAACTTACGCCACTAGGATAAAACTTGTTATTATATTTTATAAAATAGTTTAATAAATGAAATTGGTTTATAAAAAAATCATAAATCATTTTTTCCAAGTTAATCATCAACAAGCTATCATAATTATTTTTCAAGGAAAACAACAATAAATTCATTAAACCATTTATCAATTTATGATTTTTCATATACTTTTCCATGTTCACACACATCCACAAAACACACACACACAAGCATGGTGTTACCATTGATGATGGAACTTCATGTCCATACTTCATCCCTTTGATGGTGGTACTTCACAACCATTATCTATCTCATTCAACTCATGCCCAACCATTATGAAGAAACCATTTCAACCCATTTCCATAAAATCACTTATTCCCTATCAAATAATTTAAAAAAAATACTTTAATTACATCAAACCAACCATAAATTTAAAATAACCATTTTAAAATTATAAACAATGGGTTTTTCAAAAAATCCATCAAATTTCCATGATTTCCAAATCCATAATTTAAACAAGAATTTCCATCAAATCACACCATGATTTACACAACAATTTCAAGAAATTTAATCAATTTCAAATCAAGACTTCAAGTTATAATCAAGAGTATTCAAGAGAGAATCCACCTACCTCTCAAAATTTCGATGAAATGAAGAACGGAACAACAACTTCAACAACCCATCTTAGATATTCTTGATTAAAACATAGATCATGTTATCATAAACTAATTCCATACAATTTAATAAAGAAATCTAAAAAAGAACCTTGATCAGCCACCATCAGATTAGATCTAAGGTTTCAAGAGAGTATATGAGAAGATATCAAATAAAAGCGATGAATAAAGGGAACCTATCAGTGAAACTAGATCTCCAATGGAAATCTAATCGTCTAAAAATTGCTTACTAATCAAAGGTAATAACCTATCAAGCCTTAGGAGGAAGATGAATTCATGTTATGGGAGTATTAGGGGGAAATAAGAGATTAAGGAGGTAAAATGAGTTATATCCACAATGTTAGGATCTAAAATTTCATAGTTCATGGTTAGAGCGCACAGTTAGACAAACCATGCACTAATAGTGCATGACCTATTATCTAAAACCACACCTCACATGGTTGGCTCACATGGTTAGAAAAATTGTTTTCCAACCATGAATTTTCCCACTATCCATCACTTCATAGTTTCTCCTAGGAATCTTCATGGTTTTTTCAAACTATTCACCAACCGTGCACCTACCCAGTTCTCATTGTTTCCCTTTAATGGTTTCCTAGAGGTGTTTCATTGTTTCTATTAACTATTCTCAAACCATTCACCTCCATAAAATCATCCAAAACATGCTAAAACTCTTCTGAACCTCCCGAAACTTAACCCAAACATTATATATACTTAAAATAAAAAAATAAAGGGTCAATTACATGAAAACAAGGGTGATACACTAGACCTTTATATATTATTGGTTTATTTTAATTTATTATTAAATTATGTTTTTGTCTTGTGCGCCATACCTCCTATCATTATATAAGGGCCTACGTGTCCATGATTTCCTTTTATGTAAACCCATTAACCATTCCTTTGGTTCCCCTCACCTGTATGTGAGTAAAATATTATGTAATAGATGGATATAAAAAACTAGTGGAGGTGGTTCAAGTTTGGAGTCAAGGAAAAACCAATCATTGAGTTACATGGGTGGATAGGTGGAAAGCTACAGCACAAACCATTTCATGGTTCAAGGTTTTCCCCCTAGGTCAATGGTTAGTTTATCATCTTCTAGATAAAATAATCATTAGTAAATTATATTGATCATACCACTCTATTATTTTATTTTTTTCAAGTTTCATGGTTAATTAAATTATGTATGTTTTTTGTGATCACATAAATTAATGAATTAATGAGAATGAAAGATAAAACTAAAATAAATTAGATTATGTGTAAATATTATCTAATACATGTTTAATAACTTAAGTAAATGCACTTAATATTAATAACCATGTGAGAAAGATAAAAATTTGTGATTTTCAAAAAATATATATAATCCCTCAAAAATATATATTAAGTTGGTATAGCCTTCCACTACTTAATTTAAAATTGAACCATAGTTCAAATTGATTTACTGGACCAAGTTATAGTGATTTCAATTATCATGGAATTCTAGATTGAATTTTTGGGTTGGATCAACTTAGTTCACATCAAGGGTTGACTACCCAAGCATGATTTGGTGTAACTAAGAGGCAAAGTTTGAGAGAATCCAATTTAAGGATTTTAATATTGTGAAGTCCACTCAAAAGATCAAGGAACTATGGGTTAATGTAGTTGGTATTTTTAAGGTCTACATTATTCCCTTCAAATAGCATGGTAGGCCCAAGTCTGAGTTATGGTAAGGGTAATATAGGTCATTTCCACTAGAATATACAAGAAACAAGATATTACAAAACCAATGGGGAGGGATATTGGGTTTAAATAAAATAATGGGAGATTAATAAATATAATATAATATCTTTTATTTAATTTTATCAAATAAAGTAATAAAATTATTCTCTTATTATTTTTAGAAATGATAATAAATATGAATTTAAACATATCAATGTGATCCATAATTGAGAATAATAACCTTCTCAAATGCACTAATTTTTAGGAATAGAAAAAGAGATTACACATTATCCTATGATATGAAAGGAAATTATATGTACTAGAAAACCCTATTCCTAAAGTTCTTATCCAAGGGGGTAGTGAGGAAGAGTTGTATCTTTGTGAGAAACATTTAATTGATTCCATATATGTTCAATATTTATGCTATAATTCATTACTAATAAGATTCTAAAGCAGTATGAGGACATGGATGTGTACAGCATGATGTATCACCTTTGTGGTCTCTATCAAGAGAAGGCAAGACAAGAGAGATATGATATTTCCAATTCTTTATTTACATTAAAACTTGGAGATTTTCCTCCAATTGGGCCTCATGTATTCAATATTATTAGCTACATTAAATTCTTATAAATATTAGGAATTAAATTTCCAAATTATTTGTGAACAAATATCATCATTTCCTCCATACCCATTTCCTTCTCTAGTTTTATTATAAATTATAACATGAGAAATAATAATAAGTGTCTTTTGGAATTTATTAATCTAATTATCCAAGTTTAAAAGTACATGGGGAATGAAAGAATCATGGTATTTATGATGAATAAGAAAGGTAAGAATAAGGAAAAGGGGCCTAAGTCTAATAAAAAATATAAAGCTTCTAAGAATCTTCCTTCCAATAAGAGGAAGAACTAGTGGCAAGAAAAGGAAAAGGAAGAAGTATGTTTTGTGTGGGGAAAGTAAGGTCACTATAAGATTAATTTCACCCAAAATAATGGTAAAGCTAATGATAAATTTGTTTACTATTGTAATCTTTATATATCTATGTATTGGGTATTAGATACAGCATGTGGTGCTCACATATGTATCCAAATTCAAGAACCAAGTAGAATCCAAAATATTTTCAGAGCAGAGGTGGATTTTTCAGTTTCCAATGGTACAAGTATGGCTACTATTTCCGTTGGAGACTTCCACCTTTCATTGACAATAGGGGTGATCTTGGTTTTAAAAAATTGTTATGTACTGATTGTTTCCAAAAACATAATGTATCTATCCTACCTAGATACATATGTATTTATTTTCAAGTTTGGAAATAAAATTTGTTTCGTTTATAAATAAAACATATGTTATGGTATGGTACATTTAAATAATGGTATATTTATGTTAAATTATAAAAACTAGGTATTGGAAATTGATAACGAATCATGTTTTCACAACTCATATACCACACAGTTTTGGAATCACCATCATGGTCACGTAAATGAGAAGCATCTGACAAATCTATATTAAGATGGTTATTTAGAGTATTTTGAGATAAACCAATTAAAATATGTCATGATTCCTTACAAGTTAAAATGAATAAACCATAATTTGGTGGATAGGGTGAAATGACTATAGATCTTCTAGGATTGGTACGCACTGATGTGTATGGACCATTTCTAGTAAAATATATATTTGGGTATTCTTACTTCATATGTTTTATTGATTACTTGAGTAGATATGGATATGTCTACTTGATAAGGTATAAATCTAAGTAATTTTTGGAATTAAAAGAATTAAATATTGAATTAGAGAATAAAATTGGAAAGAAGATAAAGAATATTCAATCAGATCAAGGTGGTGAATATCTTAACCAATAATTTCTTGAATTTATATGGGAGTTTGGGATTATTTATCAACTCATAGCACCTTACACACCATAGTGGAATGGTGTTAGTGAAAGGAGAAATTGTACCTTTATAAAAATGGTAAGGTTGATGAATATTTATACATATATTTTATTATCCTTTTTATGATATTAATTACAAAATATGTCATGCACATTAAATTGAGTACCAACTAAAGTAGTAAAAGGAATTACCTTTGAGTTATAGAGTGGAAGGAAACATGTTTTGTCACATACACATGTATGGGGTTCTGAGGAGATTGTTAAGGCCATATTAGGGAGAAAATTAACACCTTGGGGCACAAATTAAATCTTTATTGGGTATCCTAAGGAAACGAAGGGTATATTTTCTATATAACCCCTCTGTCAAGAAAGTGACTATCACTAAACAAGCCTTCTTTATTGAGAAGGAAAACATCCTCTTAGAGGGTAGTGGGGGAAATATTGAATTTGATAAAGTTGGTGATCATCATACACAAGAATTGGTATAGAAATATATTTCATTAGACCCCATAGAAGAAGTTATTCCTAAAACAAAAGTAATGTATAGGAGAACCATAGAGGTAAGGTAAATAGAGAGATATAGTTTTCTTCTCACTAAAGATAGTGACTCATTATTGGTTGACAATAATGAACCTATGTCATACAAAGAGGAAGTATAGATCTTAGGAACTATAAGATGGAAATAATACATGAATTAAAAAATGTATTCCATGTATCAAAACCAAGTTTGGGTTCTGATCAATCCTCCAATTAATGTAAATTATGTTGGATAAAAATGGGTATTCAAGAGAATTTTGGGCATGGAAGGTAAATTAAGTACCTATAAATCAAGGCACTAAAGGGTTTAAGAAGCATTAAGGAATGGACTATGATGAAACCTTCTCTCCAGTTTCTATATTTAAATCCATCAAAATGATAACTTTTATAGTGTCTTACCATGACTATGAAATTGTTTAAATGTATGTAAAAAATAGATTTCCTTAATGGGAACCTTCATAAATATGTCTACATGATACAACCAGAAGGCTTTATGACTCCAAGTGATGCTAAAAAGATATTCAAGTTATTGAGATCAATTTATGGATTAAATAAAGCATTTAGTTTATGAAACATTCAAATCAATGAAGCTATAAAAAACATTTGTTTCATTAAAAATGAATGTGATCCATGTATTTATAAGAGTTTTATTGAAAATGTGGTTATTATTTTAGTAGTATATATTGATGACATGTTACTTATTGGAAATTACATACCAATCATATAGTCTTTTAAGGTATTGTTAAAAAAATGCTTCTCTATAAAGGAATTAGGTGAATAAGACTATATTATAGGGTTTAAGATCATTAATGATAGATCCAAGAGGTTTCTTGGACTAAGTCAAGGTATGTACATTGACCAAACACTAAAGAGATTTAGTATGAAATAATCCAAGAGGGGATTGGTTCTAGTGTCACATGGTATACATATTTCCAAGAAAATGTGTCCTTATACATAATAGGATAAAGGTAGAATGAGTAAGATCTCATACACCTCAGCAATATGTTCAATCATTTATTCCATGTTATGTACTAGACTTTATGTTTCCTATACATTGAGAATGGTAGGAAGATATCAAATGGATCTAGGGGAACAACATTAGTCTACTATTAAGGCTATCCTTAAGTATCTAAGAAGAACTAAGGGTATGATCATGGTATATGGAGGAGATGAGGAGATAGTCGTCATGGGTTATATCGATGATAGTTTTAAAACATATCGGAATGATTTGATGTCACAGTTAAGATATGTTTTCAATCTCAATGGAGGAGCTATGTGCTAAAATTGTTCAAAGAAGCTAGTTGTCTTCGATTATACAGTGGAGCCATAGTATATAGTGTCTTTTAATATATCCAAATAATCTATTTAGATATAAAACTTTGTCCAGGAGATTCATGTGGTACCTAGAAGTAATGTATCTATCACATTATATTGTGATAATACAATAGTGGTGGATCTTGAAAAATATCCAAGGTCACACCAATAGAAAAAGAATATACTTTGGAAATATCACCTCTTGAGGGACTTTTCACATAGGGGTGAAGTTTTACTAAGCATATTTTTCAAATAATAAAATGTGGTAGACCCCTTAACTAAATCATTATCTTAACAAAAGCATGAATATCATGTGAAATCTAGTGGAATGAAGGTTTTTAGTAGTTTCCTCTAGTGTAAGTGGAAGACTATTTGATTTGGTTACCTATAACTAACTTATGTGTACTTTATGATTATCAGTATTCATATATTTGAATAATAATAAAATACTTATCACAGCATGATTTTTCTTATTCATAACATAGTATATCATAATTTACTAAGAGTAGTTTTTTCACTGAAAGTTCATAGTAATTCCCTATTATGATGAGAACCCAGAAGTTCCACGATTGTTTTCTTAAATATATATTCTATAGTTGGATGAAATCATTTGAGGGACACAGATGATATAGGTTACTATGGGTGGATACTCATTGGACTTTAAGGAACCTTCTGATGGTGTACACCCTTGGTAATTTTCAATATATGAGATTATGAGAATGAGACCCGCCAGTAGGAAATCCACATTTATATGTTTCATTTGATATTCATATCTAAAAAAATTTGTATTGATCCATAAACTTTAGTATTATTATTAATGGACATTGTGAGTCATTTACTTTTATGTGTTGATGAAAACTATGATAACATATGTTCACGGTGCAGTAAAATATGTTGGGAGCATCACGTGTAATATTTCATTAATGAATAATGTGAGAAAGTATTTTTCTATTATAGTTCTTTAATGGAATTTGATATCTCATGCTCTTTTATAGAAATGATACAACCAAAATAAATCCATATCCATGGTGTTATATAGACAAGTTCAATTTCCATAAAGTCAAAGAAAGTGACTTTTATCACATAGGTCTTGATTAAATATATCATGATAAAGGGATTATATTACCAAATATTCATATGTATGAGTTTTTATTGCATTATGACATTAACTTCTTTCTCTATGGGTATCTTGAAATGTTTATATATGTTAACCTTCAACTTTGGGCTACTTCACCTAATTCCACTTAGAAAGATGCCTAAAGGGTCACACACTAAGTGTATCTATAACCTCAGTTAAATAATATTATTATTTAACTTGTTGGATATATATTATTCCTCTATGTGGTTTAATAATTATTTATGTTTTCTTGATCTCATATATTTCATCATGGTTTATTCGAGAGAATATTTTATGAGCATAATATTTAATAAATATTTATTTTCTATTTAGCGAATATAATATTTATTTTTTTATTGGTGAATAATGGAGTGATATTTATTTAATAAAAAAATAATTATTAATCAAGGAATAATAAATATTGTGAATGAATTTTATGCTAAATTTAATGGTCCGGTGAGATAACATATATTTTAAATATTATTTGAATAAATAATATTTAATAAATACACTAGTTTTCCACATGTCAAGAAATATTATTATTGTTTTTGTTCTTATAAATATGGGGTTCCATATGTATTAATTTAATAATAAGGTTTCATGTGAAATTATTATTTTCTAACCCTAGTAGTATATAAATCCAATTATATCATTTCTTATGTGATGCTTCCATTTTTTATTTTTCCTAAAAACATCCAAAGAAATATCTCAAATACCTAAAGATCTCCTACACCAATAAATCTCTAAATAACAAATAGTTATACTCCTAAACCACCACTCTTTATTCTATAGAGATCTAATAGAATTATTCTTGAAGTTATTATTAGGGTGATCATAGATGAATGTCGCAAGCATCTGGATCTATTATGCTCGCACCCATAGATTCATACGGTGACATTCAGAGGTTCATGGAACACATGTAGATCACCACTAGAGGGGATATAATTTTGAATTTTATAATGAAATTATGTTACAATGTAGATACGTTTTTAGATTCATCAACAAAGAAAGAATTCATTACAAGGAAATTCTTTAATTTATTAAATTAATTATAAATAATTATGTGATAATCTTGTAGTTTGGATATAGTGTTCTTTAATAAATTAATATTTGATTCAATTACATTTTTCACAATATTTATCATCAATGTATATCTTGTATTAATCAATAATTATGGAAAAATTATAATTTGGGCATACCCCACCAAACTCTTTCACTATGCCTAAAACCTTAATTTTGGAGGTAGATATGTATGGTTTCGGCTCTTAGACCATAGTGGTAAGATCCATGTGTACATTCATCATATTTAGAACATAGTATTCACACGACATATATGTTTTTTTTTTTTGTGATTGATTTAACTAAATATGGGGGTTTGGTTATTTAAAGTGTCAATGACAACTTTTATGGGATTTTCCCAAATAACTTGTTGGTGACATTCCACCCAGTTGAAAAATGGTATTTTCATTTTGATGTTAGGTCATGTGGATCTTACAGTTATACATTCTCTAGTGATGGATATATATAGTACCTCCATGTAAGGGATGTATAGTGACCCTTTGGGGTCGATGTAGGTATTGGATACCTCGAGATAATCCAAATATGTTCATAGGTTCACTTGAGGTTTTGGATACCTTTGTGGGGGTTAAGGAAAGTAATGTGAAATGACCTTCACTTTTTGTATGTGAAATACTCTAAGTTATTTTTTTATTGTGGTTGGGTTTTTCTAGGGTAGGATTGATTGGATTACTAGCCATATTTAATGGTAGTTTAAGAGGGGTGGATCTAGGATGTGTGGAACATGGGTAGATGTTTCAAGGTTTTTGAATTATGCCTGGGAATTGAGTGATCATATGGAAGTCCTTGGAATAAGTGAGATGAATTAGGGTTTCTAGAAGGAATCATCAAGGATGATTTTAATTAGATGACACTAACATGAATAAGTATCATGTTCAATGGTTTAGGTGTTTGATCCTAGGTTTGATGGGACACAACTCATGGGAGAGTGGGTCAAACTATGTGATTGAGTAGTATAGAATCCTCCACTTATTGGGTTCAGATGAAATTTAGCTAGTTGGTTGGTAAGAACCCATTAGAGGGTTATCTGTAGGTTCACCTTACATTGTTAGAGGAGAGTGTCAGTTGTAATAACCTTTTAGGGGAAATCATTGATGTGTGAGGATAAGCATGTGCTGGTAACATGAAGTGAATGTTGGGTTCATGAATTAGTGAGTGTCCATGTGTGGGTTGAGGACTGATGGATTTAATAAAATTTGTGTGGGAATATTGGATCTCAATTTGTGTTAATTATTAGAGAAGTTTCCTCTATAATGAATGTTGAAATCCTAGGTAGATTTAAGTATCATGGTACAGTCAACTTGATCTTTTTCCTTCATAGGGGTGTTATGATGGGTGAGTGTTTCTTGGGAAGAGAGACATGCATGTGATGTTGGAAAGTACTTTACATTACACTCATGTGGGTTACAAGTGAATTCATATGGTGGGTAGTACACCATTGGATGTTGGAGGGTGTGAACCTTATTGGTAATGAAATTTTAGTGGATGTTAAGGATGATGTTCTTAGTGAGCTGGGAATGGGTATTGATCGATGTTTCGAGTTAGCACTCTTGTATAGATAAGTCAATCATCTCCATATATTCCATTTGGTTGTGGAAGATGTGAGGATCATATAGAGTGGTAGATTTAGTCAATTGGATTTATGATAATGATATTCCAATATTGGGGGGCATCGTATCAGTCATTGAGGTACAACTCTCATGTTGGAAGGGTCATTAATGTGGTCAAACCAGTCTGAGGAAGATCTAGGTGGAAATGGTATATTGGTGTGTAGGTAGATCAAATTTTATCTGGTTCCTTGGATAATACTATATTTTGTATTCAGATGTGGCATCAAGCTCATTATAGAATTTATTTGATTCACGTGTGAGTCAGATCAAAGATACACGGGTGCTCAAAGAAATAGTATGATGGTCGGTGTGGGTGGTTGAGGGCCCAACCATGGAATTACACAAATCTTATTGTTTGGAATTTAGTGTGTACATTGTATTATCTCATGATGCCTTTGGTAAATTAATCCATCTTGTTTAGGAAAAGTGATAATACATCAGCGGGTGCGACTAAAGGTTTTCAGTTAAAGACGGTCAAAGGAGGACTAATCAATGTTTTTGCATGATATTTGATGTGGTGGAGTAGAAACTAGATTGATAATGTTGATGGACCACTAGAAGTATGTTTTTAATAATATATTTTAATGATGGAGAGAACCTTGATTAGAAAATGTCCTTTATAATTAGAGACTTATAGTGGGATGCACCATGAAGTTAGAGATGATTCGATTGATAAAAATTTAGTTTATTAGGATAGATAGGTGTGATTGAGAATTGTATTAATGTTGGAGATAGTGGTGAGTGGGTAGATTATCTTGTGATGAGTAGTGTGCCTCGGTGTTGGAGTTATGCAATGGAAGCTCATTTTTCATTTTGAGATAGAATGTGGTGAATTAATTGTGAATTGATGACCAAGGTGTATTGGAATTGACCATAATGACATATCATGTAGGTGAAGTGTTATGGTGGGGAGTTTTTAATGACCCGTGGATTTTTTAGTCTTTATTTAGTAAATTTAAATTTTTAGTCCCATATGAGGGGTTGTTTTGAGAATTAGGTCTTGGATGGGAATTTTGAGGGTTGTAACATCTCTAATAGATGTTTTTGGGTATAGTTAGAGTCCTGGTGAGTGTTTTGGGTTGTCCAGTTAACATTAGAGTAGGGTAGGGGTGACCCTATCGCTGTTTTTTGTAATAGGTGTCCCACCACATCATGATAGGTGAGGGTCAATTCATGATGAGTAATAAGAGGGTGGGTTCACACTGTGACTAATTTTTTGGAATGGAAATATGGAGTTGTTTGGGTTTTTTTCTAATGGAATAGGATTCACACTGTTATGGAGGGCATCACACCATTATAGTGACTCGTTGAAAGAGGTATGCGGACTCTTATGATTTTACCATTGATGTTCATAGAGGATACATCAATCACACCTTGTCCCATTGGTCACATCATGGTAAGAGAGGGAATTCCTTGGAAGCTTGGGCCACACTTCAAAAAGACACATCATGTCATCGCCCAAAAGGGTCACACCATAATGGTTCTTGGCCAAGGGTTATACCATTTTTATAGGGGTGGTCACACTATGACTCAATAGAGCCATTCCATGATGTATCATGGCATGGAGGTGTCGTTCCATGACTGTAATGGTCATGTCATGACCCTCATGGTTGCACCATATCCATATAGATAAGCTATTTTTTATCAAGTGAAGAAATATGTTTTTTGGATTGGACCCTCTTTGATTTTAAGGGAAAGAGGCGTATAATAGGGGACATTTTGGTTAGCTTCTCCCCTTATCTTCCCTTGTTCAATTCCCCCTTATAGAGGGGTTATTTTTGGGTGTTTTCATTGTTTTTAAGATGAGTTCTTCCCTCTAGTTTCCTCTATTTTTGTTTCCCTTTACAGTCTTCTAATTTTGGATTATTCAAGCTAGGTTTTTTCACAAATTCCATTAGTTCATAGTGTAATTGGGTAGGAGAAATGGGGATTTCAAATGTATTGGTTGTATTATGTATTAGGAGGATGATCACACTTTTTTTTCACTATTTGGTTGGAGTTATGTTACCCTGTGGATTTTTATAGGGTTTTTAATTGAATTAGATGAAATTTTTGAGTGATAAGGTGTTGATTGTTATGGATTTTTCTCATTATGGTGTCAAGCTGTCACCGTAGACCTTTTGGGTTCCATTGGTTGAGGTTTTTGTGATTTGGTGATTCCCAGTGAGTTTTTTAGGAGATTATGAATCTTTGAATTAAATTGAATAATTAATTATTTGGAAGGTATATATTGAGGAAGGATATTGAGTAGTGGAAAATTTTGGACAAGGAATGGATGTGCTTGGTCAAGGATGTTAAGAGAATATCATGGATAGTAACTCCTATATAGAGGTAGGTGGTCACTATAATATAAAATCATATCCTTGTTTATGCATGGGTGTGCATGTCTGCATGTTTTCATGGGACCAGGTAGATGGATAGGGATCATGATTAGATAGATAAATATATAGGATGGCATTGAGCCTCCTAGAGTTAGAAAAATTACACTCCTTACCTTCATGTAAATTGGGATATCCAAGAAACTATGCATCCAAGGGGAGAGGGTTTCGGTTGACTTTATGAGAGACCTTAGGTAGGTATTGATATATAGGATGATGTGTGGGTAGACTAGGTTAGTTTCCTAAGGCTAGTTGGTCAGGAATGAGAGGTTTAGGCACAATGGAAATGGGTGACACAGTCTTACATCTCATGTATCATGAGGGAAACCCTCTTGGGGTGGATTGGAGACTTTTCATATTCCATGAATGGGATAATTCATATGGGTCTTAATGAGGTATGAATGAGAGGGTTTCCTCTATATGATGGATTGAAAGATCTCATAAGGGAGTTGTGAGATGTGACTCAAGTGTGGGTCATGTGATTATTTAGAGGACTTAGAATCGATATTTCATGTGGATGGGTGCGATATAACTTGGGACAATCTCTGGTTAGTGATACTGAGTGAGGTGTGTGATTTTGAGAAGTTTTTATTCTAGCTACTTGAGGATAAGGTCAGTTAGATTATACGAGATATGAGAACACTACAAAATGTTAGATATGACTTGGTGTTAGTGAGAAGAGGATGAGGTATGCTTAATGGCTCCATTATATTCCATTAAGGTTGAGATGAGAGGGTAATTAGTTTCGGTGTGACATTATCATATTATGTGATGGGTTATGAGATGTAGTTCTAGGTAATGAGTGATTAGTACCCCGGTGAGGATCTAGTGAGCTATGGGATGGGCTATGATGCCCAACTATTGTTGCATATGGGTTCCCAATAGTGTGTGTATCAGATGAATAGATTGGATATTGGTCCAAACTTGAGTAAGAAGGTCAGGACCTGTGATTGATGTGTAACCTCCCTTGAGAATATTTGGTTCGAGATTCAGTGCACCCTTCCCTAAGAGGGAATGTGTTTTCTATTTTTAGTACTTCCTTTCCCAAGAGGTAATGGGTTGGTTGCTTTTAGTGCTCCCAACTCTACATCAGTGAGTAGTGGTTGGGATCTATTCAATGTTACCTTCCCTAAGAGTGGAAGGGTTGGGACCTATTCAGTGTTCCCTTCCCTATGGAGGAATGGGTTGGGATCTATCATTGCTTCCTTCCCTAATGAGGGATTTTGCTTGGTCACTATTCAATGGAGCCTTCCATAAGGGGGATAGAATAGGGTAATTGATATAGACCTTCCCCTAAGTATGAAATTAGTGTTTAGGGAATTTCATGGCACTCTACCCTACATATTTAGGTATGGGTAGAGGTTTGTGGTATGAGATGAAAATTTTCTAATACAGGTTATAAAAAGTTTGGTTGGGTTTTGTGGTGGCATGGTTATCACATGATGACCTAACATACATATTTCATTTATTTCATTTATTTTCCTTTTGTGTATATATGTATATGAGGGAATATATTAGGGGAACTTTGTGAGACCCTACTAAGATGTGTCACACCCTCCACAAGTACTCTTATGCACATACTGACATGTCTTCTTTTCAAAACTGACAATAGGTTGGGAAATGGATCAGATTAGGGTGTCTTGATAGGGATTTAGATACTAGGATGAGGTGAGGCACAAGGATAGTAGTAGATCCTCTTGGGTATTTTTTAATTTTTTTATTTTTATTTTTATATGTGATTTTCCCAATAGTCGATCAGTTGATGTATGATTGTGTGTTTTCACAATCATTTTTTATAGCATGTTTTTTTTATTTCTTTGGGTACTTTGATTATTATTATAAATTATGTTTAGTTATTTTTATTTTTATTTTACTTTTATTTTAGGGAATAGTCTTCTTATTTTCTGATTTAGGCCCTCTCTACTAGTCATCCACCTCTAGTATACAGGGAGGCATGCCTGAGGCTATGTGATGCTTTAATCGAGAAATTGGTGAGTGGTCTCAGGATGGAGTGTGAAACACATATTGTATAGAATAACGAAACTTTCCCAAATAATCATTCATATCATAATAAGATATAATCATTTTGTGGAATATTAAGTTATACAGGATCAAACATCAATGATCTAGTAAATATATTAGCTCTAATACAAAGGAAGGTATTTGTTAAGGTACCATAGAATTGGATAGAGGGAGATTCTAAAATGATCCAAGTTATGAATTATAAAGCTCAAAACCTCCTACAATTATAGTATCTAAACATGATTAAAGATTATATTATCTTAGTAATAGATAAATTAGACTCAATAATTGGATGTATCCTAAAGATAAGAAAGAACCATGATGGAAGTATCAGTAGATATTGGAGTGGATATTTCAATGGGACAAAGAAGAATTATCTTATCCATTAATGTGAATTGTTTTTAGTACTTAAATAAATTTGACCTAATGATATTTTATTGGTAAAATATATAACTATAAGGATAGATAGTTCATATATCAATTATTTTATGGAAATTAAATTGAAAATATTTACTCATGCATGATTAGTGTAATAGATTAATGAATTTCAATACTATAACTTTAATATAGAAAATATTAAAGGAAAATATGATATCATTCTATATGAACTAACATGCTACTTTGATTATTTCAATGTTAATGGTATAAGGTATAAAATCTTGGTGATTCCAAATTTTAATTGATAATCATTCGATAGAAGTATTCTTAGTTATCAAATCATTAGATGACAGATTCTAAAAATGGAAGGAATTATAGAAAAGTATCACCTCCAAATGAAAGAATATTCATCCAGTAAAGATTAAAGATTTAAAAGAATAAGTTCTTATATAATAAAATTATAAATACTAGTAAGTTAAAAAAATATCTTTATATAGTAATTATAAAGATAAAATCCATATTTAATGCTTTATATGTGGTCAGAAATGCCATTATAGGACTCAATGTGTAGAAAATATGAGAAATGGAAAGGAATAGAAGAACTAGAAGATATAAATAGAAAGTGTCTCTAAAGTAAAAGAGAAAACCATTTCTAAAATTTGGGTTGATCAGGTAGATGAAGAACATGAACTAAAAAAATTAGGAGGAACTTAATTATAATCATGTTTAGAAATAACTTATAAACATGGATGATGAGCTAGATAAGGATCCAAATCCATACAAAAAATATGGAAATGTTTATAAAGGATTCAAAATATTTATAGAAAAAATATATAAATGTTTAAAATATCATCCAAAAAGAGAAGGATAATCATATATTCAGAAGCGGTATAAAAAATATTCTTCATAGGATTGATGAATCTGAAGACCTTATGGAAGAATATAAGAATATATATGAGGATATGATCAGTATAATCATCACTGAATAAATTTGGATGACGGTTTGAGTTTCTGGTTTTTTTTTAAGGCTAAAAATATAAAGGATATGGTCATGGAATAATTTATAGTATATAATAAGTTTTATAGGATGATAGGAGCAAGGATTCCTAAAAATCGTATACATAGAATGAACTTAAAACTAGAAGAGTTCATAAAATTATTGAGAACTTTCAGAGTGGGATAATTTCAATTTTTTTATTTAAAAAGGTAAATTCAACTTATAATTAATTACCAAAAATGGTGAAAATACTTATAAATAATTCATATCCATGTTTTTTATGGTGGATTTCATGAATTGAACCTATCATATTACTTGAAAATAGAGTTATGATATAGAACTTGTACTTGGGGAAATGGACTAAAATTTCTATTAGGAGGTCATTTGAAGAATCATGTTTTAGTAATGAAGATAGGATAGAGTTTATTCTTAAAAAGATTCATTATGAAAAGATTAAAATATCATGGATAATATATCTGGTAAAATATAAATTAAAAAGAAAATATTTTATATTTTCATTGGAGAAAACATTTTAATTAGTGTTAATAAGAGATATATCAAAGAAGGAGAAATTGGACATCGAATAGACATTCCAGTGAAATAAAACATAATCCTTGAAGATACCAAAGCATATAAGGGACATAAAGAAGACACCTTTGTTATCAAAGATCAAATCCATCAGGCCATCAAATAATTGAGGGAAATAAAGGAATTAGAAAAAGAAGCCTTGGTGAGTGAAAAAAATTATGTTTTGTATGACCTAGAGGGATTCTAGGCACTGATCCAAACATGTGTCAAATCAATTCAAACATGCCTATTATCTTGTTTTTTTATGTTTGTGGTGTTTGGTGGGAGATTGGAAGTTGTTTACTCTATATTTTTCATTTTTTTCTTTTATATTTAACTTTTAGCTTTATTATAAGTGTACGCTATAAGATTCCAACTTTATTTCAAATATTCCAATGGAATTTTGGGTCATCTTCTTGGGAAATTTGCGCCTTGAATCCTATGTAACGAGAAATCTGACCTATTGTTCTTTGAGGTTAATTTGGAATAAAAATCAATATTATTTTACTTATTATCTCTACAATATCTCTATTTATTCTTCATGTGAATTGATTTCAAAGAGTGATCAAGTGAGTTTATGACAAGTAGTCCCTTTATGATTTTCCAGATATTATTCTGT
Organism: Viscum album; assembly: GCA_963277665.1. Taxonomy (NCBI): domain Eukaryota; kingdom Viridiplantae; phylum Streptophyta; class Magnoliopsida; order Santalales; family Viscaceae; genus Viscum; species Viscum album. Next base: position 2,132,949,384 of record OY728120.1, read on the forward strand.
TGTCTTACTTGCAAGTGTTTTTATAGATTCTTTGGATTTCTTAAGTGGAATTGCTAGATACCTCATAATAAATTCATCTATTAGTGGTATCAAAATTAAATATTTTACTATGAGTGGTACCAAAGTGTCAAGAATCTTAATTATTAATTTGAACTTGAATATAAATAATTAATTTGAAAAGAAATTGGATATTGATTCATCCAGGTACATGGATTCAATAATTAGGATACCCCAAATTAAATAATTATTAATGAATCATAGATACCCCCAATAGTAAAATTTTATTTAAAGCATTTAGATACCACTAATATTAGCATCAATCATGGTCAAATTTTTTGGATAATGATTGATGATAATTGGAATCATAATATCTAAAAACCTAGATCTATATTTATTCTTCAAATGAATATTAATGGTATTATATTAATATTCATGGCCAAATTAATCTATTAGTGGTCTGATAATTTAGTAAGATACTTTAGTTCCATAAATATCTTAATGGTGTGGAATGTGTCACTTCACACAAATAATAGAAAAAGTGGTTGGAGAGATAATATTAGAAATCATAATAATTTCAATTCCAAATTCACCTTTATAAATAATAGGTTTGAGGGGCCCTTATATTGGCTTAAGGGTTCAATTTTCCTAATAATTTGACTCAAAATTACACTACATGACTCAACATAAACTGGAATATTACAGTGCACCATTATGACAAAGATAAATTTAAAAGCAAAAAGAAAATGGTGTAGTGCACAACTATGAATATTCTACCATACACCACAAACACAAAAGACAAATAGGATAAATTACATATATGAATTGATTTTATAATCCATGATGGATATAACGCATGTTCAAATTAAGGCCTATAATCCATCCATGTCATACAATGCATTGAGCATTTCAAAAACTAAGAACTACTTTTTATGGATTTATTTCCAACAATTCTTTGATGGACCATTGTATTTGATCATTGAAAAAAAAATCCATATTGATATCTTTTATATATGTAGATATCTTCAAGGATCGGGTTTAATTCCACCACAAATTCTACCAAATGTTCCATTTATCCTTCCTAGATATATTGATTTTTTATAGTGACTATCAAATTATTTCCTATAAAAAATATGAAATATTTACTTATTGATTTAGATTCAATCAGATAAATACTTCATGTTATCTAAATTTTTTCATAATTTCCCATGTTTAGACTAAACTCTAGATAATATTAATTTCTAAATTACAATTCTTTAAAATATCCTCTAGATAGGTCCTTTATTCTAGTTTCATGGGTATAAGTTCCATAGCATAACCATTTTTTCTACTAATATGATAGGTTCAATGTGTGAAAACCACCACAAAAAATTTGGATATGCATTATTTATAATCATTTTAACCATACATGGTGCCCAATTGTAAGTGTAATTTATCTTCTTAAATCCCAAAAATTGAACTACTCCCATTATAAAATCTCCATAGCATTCGATGAACTCTTATGGTTCTAAGATCATGTCTAGTATATGGATTTTAGGAATCCTTTCTCTTTTCATCCTCTAAAACTAATTCAAGATAAGATAATTCTTCTCTATCTTAGTAAAAAATCTACTCGAGTATCTATTGATTCTTTCATTATGTCCCCTTATTATCTTTATAATACATCCTTATGCTAAATATGATGCATCCATTTCTAAGATAATATGATCTTTACTCTCACCTAGGTACTCTAATTCTGAGAGGTTATAATATTTTTACTCCATAACTGTGATCACTTTTTAATATACCTCCGTCTAATTCGAAGGTACCTCATTAGATACCTTCATTTAGATTAGATCTAAGGTATCTTATAGATATTTTTTGTATTCTCTTGTACAAATAAATATGATAAGAAACACTTGTATATGCTAATGATCTTAAATATCATCAGGGAAAGTTTCTAGATTCTACTCAATATGTGGTTAAAGATCCTCTGTACTTTCATGGATCAAAAAACCTAGAAATTATATCTTAGGTTTCATCCAAATTGTCTTTCGATCTAAAATTATTATCCTTTATTTTCTAAACACTTAAATAACATGTTATAAATGAATATTATACTCTTCTATATTCTTAATGAATATGTGAACATCCTCAATATAGAATTCCATGAACTAAGATAATCTACTAAATGCTTTTTCCATTATCCTTTGGAATATCCCTAGGGTATTCTTTAGTCTAAATTTCATAACTAAACATTTGAATATTCTTAGTGGAATTATAAATGATTTCAATGTTATTGCTTATTATTTGATCTTAATATTCCAATATCTTGACTTAAGATTAAACTTAGTCATTCCTAATCCTCATCTGTAGAGACTATTGGCTAATAATATTGTCTCTATCATCCATTTTGTCACTATTAAGATCATGGTAATCAATAACCATTCTAGATTTACTACACTATTTATTAGTAAGATTCATTAGCATGAATGTTGAACTATTGTGAGGACTTTCATTAGGCCTAATTAACCTAATATTGATTAATTCTAGAATTTTTTTTCTTAAACTCCTTAATCATTATTTTTATATAGGTAATTTTCTTACTCATAATTACCTTAATAGAATCTTGAAGGGTAATTATGGCATCTATAATTTCCTTATCCCATAATTTTAGAGGATTTTCTGACTAATTGTTTGATAATTTACCTATTGTCTTGGCTAATGCATCATTTTCATTTATCCTAAAAACTTGTCATTCAACCTGTTCTTTCTACTTCTCTATCTTTCTTTGATAGTATTTATCCTCATTTTTATAGTCTTCTACTTAGATAGTAGATACTTGTTTTTTTATAACCATTTTATATTTCCTAAAAGCATTTGGAATAAAGTAATTATTGAGGATAATTCCTTCCTAAAATATCATTATTGGTTGATATCATCTAAGGAATTTATTACCAATCAAGAATTTATTTGTAAATTGAGTAATGAAGTAAAGAAATTACTCTACGAATATTCCTCCATTTGGTCCCTTTGTAGGTGTCTCCTAGTTCTAATCCTGAGGAAGGGGCTTCTATCATTCTAGAGAAACCTTTTCTTCAAGTCCCCTCTAGAAAGATGGATAGGAGAAGAATCTCTAAATATCCATGCATGGGTATTGATCCCTCTACCAATATGTTTATACCTCTTAGTGGAAAGCTTTGGTCTGATGATAATTCTAAGGACCCCTCTTTTCCCCCTAAGAATAATGATGAGTATCCTCATGATCAATCTTCTAAAGGAAAAGTCAAGGGGAAGGGTAAGTCATCTAAACTTAACTCTATGAAGATAGGAGGGCCTCAAACTAGAGGCAAGTCTACTCTTTTTAAATGAGGATACTATTTTTGAATTTCCATGGACTTGGGAATCCTCCCACGGTCAAAGACCTTTGGCATTTTCTTATGACCAACAAACCTTTAGTTTTTTGAATTTCTAAGACAAGGATGCATATTTCAAATTGGAAATATTTTAAATGGTCCTTGATTGGATACTCTCTGGTCTCATAGCATGTTAATGACAAGGGGGATGAATATCTTTGGGTTTTGAAGCATGAGAGTGTTCTTATTCAATCTTGCATTTCTCATCAACAGGGTGTTACAGTTGAGCTGGTCATGTAAGGGGTTACCCTCTCTGCGTCCTTTGTCTATGCCTATAATTAATACCTCAAAAGAAGAGAGTCATCTAAGGAATTGGTTGATTTTTCTGAGAAAATATCTCACATTTGGATGGAGTTGGGTGATTTTAATGTTGTCATTAGGCTGGAGGAAAAAACCGGTGATATTTTTAATAGGTTGGATGCTTCTAATTTATCTTCCTTCGTTGACTAGTGAAACCTGGTTGAAGTGCCTATTGTGGGTGGCGACTATACCTGGAGCAAGTACACCATTAATGGGAGTAAATCTAGTAATCTTGATCGATTCTTGGTCTATATTGATGAAGGGTACGATCCTTTGAGAATATTTGTCCTCATTTTACCAAAATATCACTTAGATGATAATTCTATTCTAATTAACATATGAGCTAGAAATTTGAGATCATCTCCTTTTCTTTTCAGATTTAACAATTCATGGATGGTTGTTCCTGGATGCAGATAGGTGGTCCTTGATTCTTGGAAGTTTGTTCTTTACGGAAGCCCCTTATTTTTCTGGCTAGCAAGCTTAAGATTGTCAAAAAAATGGTTAGGTAATGGGGTAAGTCTTCTTTCTCTAGTCTGGAAAATGATATTAAAGAGGATGAGCAGGCTAAACTCCAATGCCAAAATGATTATCAGTAGTAGAATTTTTCCTCCAGGGATGAGGTTTAGGCTCATTCTAAGCATGATGATCTGTTGAACCTTCAGGAAAGTATTATTAAAAATCATTATAATGTGAGATGTTATAAGAGGGGGACAATAATTCCAAGTTATTTTAATTCCTTTGTAGAGAAAGAAGGATTTATATAGGTATAACCTCACTTGAAGTTGATGGAATTCTATATAACTCTGAGCTGGAAATATCAAATGTCGTGGTCAACTACTTTTAAGGCCTTTATTTAGATTATAATGAGGATCTTAATCACAAATTACTTGATAATATTTCTCCAAATTTTGATGATCAGCAGAACAAGATACTGATTTTGGTTCCCCTGGAGTGTGAAATCAAGGCTACTCTCTTCTCCCTTAATATTGATAGTGTGGTAGGTTCAAATGGATTCACCAATAAATTTTTTATGTTCAACTAGGATATTGTTCGACAAGATGTCATTGGTGTTGTTAGATATTTATTCATCAATGCCTCAATGCCTCATGGTGTGAATGCCTTCTTTATTTCCTTAATACCAAAGAATTATAATGCTCTGAATATCAAGGACTTTAGACCGGTTTTCATCAGGAATACCATTACCAAAATCAATAGAAAAATCATTGCATCTAGATTGGGGGTTATTTATAGGAGGGTTATTACCCCAAACCAGTTTGGTTTTGTCCTAGGAAGAAGCATTAAAAATTTCCTTTTTACTGCTTCTGAATATGTTAAAATCATGAGGAAGAGGGTCAAGGATGGGTTTTTTTCTCTTAAGATGGATATTTCAAAATCCTTTGATACTATCAAATGGGATTTCATTTTTTCTATATTTAAGATACATGTCATATCCAATTCTTTCATCAATATTGTCAATGTTATTTTCATGAGCGCTCTTCTTTCTAACCTTATTAATGCATCCCCAAGGGGGTCTCTTCCATGCTCCAGGGGTGTCAGAAAAGGTGATCCTCTCTCTGGGTAGCTCTTTTTTATGTCTGAAGACTACTTAAGTGTTTGTATTAATTATTTGGTTCAGGATGGTCTTTATAAGAAACTGAATGCTGGAAGGAATATCTTCTCTTCGTCGCATATTTTTTATGCTGATGATATCCTCATGTTTGGATAGGCTGATAGAGGCACCATTTCTTCTATTCAAAAGATTTTTATTCCCTATGAAGAGGTATCTAGTAAAGTGATTAGCTGGAATAAGTCCTTCAAGTTTTTTGGGAATGGTATGACTCTTCATAAGAAAAACAAAATTTCCAGCATGCTTAGAGTCAAAAAAGGAACTTTTCCTTTCACCTATCTGGGGGTACCCTTATTTTGGGGTAGGTTGAAAAGAATTCATCTTGAGAAAATATCTTCTAAAATTATTTCTTAGATTTCCACATGGAAATGGAAGAATATTTATCTAGATGGGAGGGTTTTTCTTGTTAATTCGGTTATCACATTGATGTTTTTCTACGACTTATCCATTTATAGGTGGCCTAGAAATCTCATTCAGGAGTTACAAGTTCTAATTAAGAACTTTATATGGATAGGATCCATCTATGAATGGAATTTGATCATTGTGGCTTTGAAAGAGTGTAAAAAACCCATTGATATGGGAGTATTGAGAATCAAGGATCTTAAGGCTTTTAATGATTCCCTGCTGTGTAAATTCACTTGGAATATTTTGAGTTCTGATGACATATCTCTGGAATTTCTCAATCATAGGTTTCTTTACAAACTGAAAAGTGTTTATTCATTGCACATATTCTCATCCAATTGACCTACTCTCAAGAATTCATATCATTAGATTATGACCTTCTCACACTGGTTGGTTTGTAAATAGTCAAATTTGAATGTTTGGTCCAACCCGTGGCTTGGTGGACCCTTAAATACTATGATGAATGTTCCCCTTACCATGCAGCAGTTTACTGTTTTTGATGCACTTGCATCAGATGAGTTCAATGGTTGTCTTCCAATGGATATCAAACTGAAAATATAGCACTATGTCTTCATTGATTCTGAAATTTTAGTTTAGACCCCCAATTCCAATGGAAGCTTCTATTCAAGGGAGTTTTATAGGAATTTGTGTGAGAGATCTTCCAGCACTCCTACTTGGATGAAAATCTTCAGTAATGACTTTATTTCCCCTTCCTGTTACAAGCTTTTATAGAGTCTATGGAATGGATAATTTCCAACACAAGTGTTGCTTCAGAAATTGGGAATAAACCTTGCTTAGTTTTTCAACCGATGCTTGTGGTAGGAAGAATCTGTTACTCACACTTTTAACTCATGTAGATTTTCCAGTAGGTTTTGGTTACATCTGTAGGATGTGTTTGGAATTAATATGTCCATGAATAGCTATGAGGATCTTCTAAATTCTGTCCAGTGTGATCATCCGAGTGATCAAGTTGACGTTATGCTCCTCTCCACCACTTCTAATGCTTTCTCAGTTATATGGCAGGCATGAAGTGGTGCCTCCTTTCAAGGCTAGCTTCCCACTTTTAAGGCTAGAATTCCTTCTATATATAGGTTTTTTTATAGCATCCAAGCTACACCATGGTACAATGAAAACTGAGCTATCTAATTTGCTTATTATGAAAGCATTTGGTGTTATAGGGTGATCTAGGAAACCTCTTGTCCTGAAGTCAATCTGATGGATCACACTGATTCCAAGATGGCTGAAAGTGAATGTGGATGGAAAGGCATTAGGTGCACCTAGCCTCTTGGGATGTGGTGGCAACTTCTGCACTTACAAAGGCTTCGTTAAGGTCTTCTTCTTCAATTAAATTGGCCATGGTACAACAATAGAGGTTGAGTTGTGGGATATGATTAAAGAAATTAGGTATGCCACTCATCATGGCTGGATACATCTTTGGGTGGAATCCGACTCCACCACTATGGTGAACATCCTCAAGGCCCATTCCAGATATGTTCCATGTAAAATACTTCATTTCTGGATTGAATTCCTTCAGATGAAAGATCTCATCTACTTGGATTCCACTCATGTCTACAGAGAGGCCAATCAGGTTGCGGATGCTCTGTCAAAGAGGGCAGTTTTAGAGGCCTCCTCGGGATGGTATTTTTTTGGTCTGGAGTTTTTCTCCCATATTGTTGATTTGGATGTACATGGTATTTTTTATTCTGATCTTTGTAAACCCCTAGCTCTACCAATTTCTCTGGTTTTTTAATAAAAAAAATTAGGGTCGAGCTTGCCCAGATCCTGAACATGTTTGCAGAATTTTTGATTTGAGATCTTTCATCATCAAATCTAATCTTTGTGATCTTTTTTACCTTGATTCATCTAACTTTATAATGTATTCTTCCCATATCACAAATATTACAAGTATATTTACAACTAACTTTATCACATCTAGAAGTAGTAGTTTCTACCTTATTTCCTCCTATGGAGTTGGGGAAACCCATTCTTTATTCCATGTTAGCCTATTTGGGTTTACCACTTATATATTCATTACCCTAATTGATTTTCCTTCATCCTAGAAAATATATGTAAACATTTCCAAACCCATACTTAGATATGGCCTCTCAATGTTATAGAACATTACTTAAATGCGAGTACTTATTCTGATATGACTTATATGAGGTGGGAATCCCAATATCTTTTTACAGTTACTCATGTTTATTTTCACTTTAATAGTTCTATTAATATTTTTTATAAATGAAATACATGAAAATATGGGATTAATTTCACCCATGTTTCACCTGCATGAAAACTTAATCATGTTTATCCTAATAAGGAATTGAATAAATTATATATATCTTTATCCACTACTACAATTATAATTAGTATATCTTGAACCTTTTTAATTAGAGGATCTACCTTGATCTAAATTATTTAAAAATTCACATAGTTGGAATTATTCTGAATATACTTAATAACCAAATATTTCTTTATCAAAGGCATTATAAATAATCATCTATATTTTTTATAGACTTCATTTATTTCATTATCCTCAATGATATTGGTCATTTATTTATGTGTTACTCAAAAATTTTAGTATACCTCAAACAAATCAACTCTAGGAATCTTCCATTCTTAAAAATCTCTTCCTTATGAAGGGATTTTAGTCTCTGAAGAATGCACCAGATCACCTTAAATCTCCTCAAGACTTACTGGATCTTAAGATTCTACTGGTGTACTATCCCCTACTTTAATCATTATTATTGGAAGCTAGATAAAAATTGTATCGGGATACTTTTCTTCATCTATTGAGTTGGATTATTACCCCTCTAAGTACTATGAAAGTAAAGAATATAAACTCTCATCATTTCAGTCTATACATTCTCCCTAAATAGACTCAAATAATAATTTTGAGGTATCTTCCATCAATATTTATTTGAAATCGCCTCTTCTTATATTTGCATCTAAACACACGTTAACTCTATGACCCTTCTTATCATATAACCAACAAAAATTATAATTCCATATATATTTCCATTTAGTCATCTGGGATACTTTCCATATTTTTCCTTAAAGTTTTCTCTCATATCCTTCTAGATTCTATTTTTTCGAAGATACACAAGTGAAGAAAAGGGTTCTCCATGTTGTTTTTTTCTAATGTCTATTAATAAGTGAAATAATTTAATTGATATTGTAAATCAATTTTTACATTAGTTATTTTAAATAGTGTAAAAAAAATTTCAATATCAGTTATTATTATAATTGATGTTGAAAACCCTCCTAAAATGAAAAAACATGGAGATTTCAATGTCAATTATTTTATAACCAATGTGGAAGGTAGATTTTAACATCAATTATTTTATATAAATGAAATTAAAGGCTATCATCCATGTTATTTATTTTATAAACTAAGTTGAAAAACCCCCCTAAAATAAAAATTTGGGGAGCTTTCCGCATCAGTTATTTCATAATCAATGTTGAAATGATTTTTTACATTGGTTATAAAAATAACTGATGTAAAAAATGATTTTTTTTAAAAAAAAATATTATAAAATAAAATACAAAAAATTATAATAGAATAAAAAATACAAAAAACAGAAACAAATATTAGAAAAAATCAGTTCAATTGTATAATAAAAATTTATATCTTAAGTTTTTTATAATTACAAAAAATTTACAATTTCAAGTGTGAATTTAAAAATCTACATTAAAAATATAAAGAGACAAACTAATCTAAATAAAAATTTTAAAATAATCATCCCATGCTCCCTATAGATAATTTATCTTGTTTCCATTATAAGGTATAGGACCATCAAAAATCTATAAATTTAAAAGAAAATATTCAACATTTATTCTCAATATAATGATAATAAAAATAAAAGGAAAATTTATAATAAAATATAGCCTTTTAAAAATATGTAATTGTAACAATTTTATTTATTTCATATATAAATCTAAAAATATAATATCCTCATTTTATTAATTCTTCTTGAAGATACAAATTTTGTTTCAAAAGAAGTTATTAATTAAAAATAATATTTTAAGTGGCTACTAAATTCTTGTTCTTATAAAAGAATTCACCTTCACACACACATACATGATCTTTTTTTCATCTTTACTATTGAATGGTTATAGTGATTCCATGAAATATTTGAAAATGATAATAATGAATTAAAAGAAAAGGTTATTATAATATATAATCATTAAAGTAATCAAAATTACTTCTCTAGAACTTCTTTAATTTTTTGTCGCAAATCACTATCTATGAGTCATAACCAGTAAGTGGTCTTTTATTATGGAAAAAACAAAACATAAAATGGTTACTAATATAAATAAATATAATTTGAGTGTATATTTAATTAATATAAATAAAACAATATAAAATATATGTACAATACCTTTCAAGATAAGAAAGCATTCAAAACGTAATTTCTTCATTCTAAAATATTTGAGAAACATATTTGGTTATTCCTTCATCCTATATTATCTTCATTGTTAGAGAAATATTTATGGGTCGATGAATTCATGAACTAATTTCATATCATACTGAATAAAAATTACATGAATATACTTAATAAAAAAACAAAAATATGTAGTAAGTTAGATCAAATTGATTTAATTGAAAGAAATATGATAATTGAATTATATTGATAATATTTTCATCACTGTGAGGTCCAGCTATTTTATGTGAACTTAAATTATATTCACATGATTCATATTATTTAATAATATTTTTTCCAACAACATATCCTTAATTCATATCCTGAGACTATGTTTTACTCAACATAGCCTTGCTACATGCAATGAAACATAATATTATGTTGCAACCAATGTAATCCAGGATGAGTGCACGTATTTCAGTCAATATTATCATGTAGTTTCCATATGTTATTAATTTATTTTTAATGGATTAAAATATTTGAAAATGATCATTTAAATATTTTAATACATTCATAAACAGGACGTGATTCACAGGTAGTGTTTTGATGATACCTGATATGGAAAAACATGTTCTATATTCATTTGAACATTTCAAGGGTGGATATATAAGGGTATAATTTCCCTCTCCTATAAGGGTCAAGCATTGGTGATTTTGATCATTATTTTCATGAAATTTTTTCTATATCTACCTTCATTATTGAAGCATTGTCAGTTTCTTCTCTATGAAGGTGCTGACACCCCTTTATTATTTGAGAGTCCTCCAGTTACGAACTAGGATCCATTGGTCAGTTCAATCCATCATATCCAAGAGTCTTTAATATAATGCTTCATAATTTTCATCATTAAAACACCATATAGATGGAGGATATAGAAATTTCTTTCCAAGTACACATAAATGTATGTTATTAATATATATATTTCATATTGATTTAGTTGAGGGTAGACTGGGCACAAAATTTGTTTTCTTCTCCTACCATGTTCATATGATGAAACCCAGAAAACCCATAAATGGTATAAAATACAAGTTCATTGATGAATCAATTTGTTTCCTTATAAGTCTTATGAATAAATTTTTTTTAAAAATGAAAACTAGAATCAAACCATTTAATGTTATTTTGATTTTAAATGTAATTTTAATTTCACCACATGAGGATATGTTGTGTGACAACATATTATAAGGAATATATATTTGATATTGTGTTAAGTGTTAATTTATCTTATTCTATATCCTTATATTACATTGTTGAACCAATATATCATGCAATGGAATCTAATATTATGTTAAGTAATTAATGTAATTTTATGGGTGAGTGTAGTGTACGTTAAGTAGTTAATATAGCATGTATCATTGTAGTGGGTAAATAGAGTATCAATTTACCTTAAATGAAATTACATTGAGTGTCAACATAATGTGGAAATAAGGATTGAAATTATATTTTGAGACAATTTAATGTCAATTTTGGAATGCAACACATAAGTTAAGTAATGAAAAGTGCCTGTTTATTTTGAGTACCACATCAAAATTTCACTCAGGTGTGTGATACTTCATTAATATATGTTCTATATGGGGATATTGATTAATTCTCATGTATTTATCCTAATTTATGGACACTATCATTGTATCACCTATTAAAATGGATCTCCCACCATATGCCAACCCATGCTCTCCCTTCCGGTGTCAGCCTGCACTTCCCCCTGCATCTTGACACTACATTGAGTGTCAATATAATATTGAGTGGTTATTTAAAAAAACTATATTTGGATTAATATGATTATAATATTTAAATTTGTTGTAAATTGAAAGTATTAGGCATTATAAAATTGTATTTTATAGGCCTAGATTAAATATGAAATGTTTATATTTGTTACTCGTGTTTTAAAAAATAAATAAAATGTTTATTTATTTGATAAATTCCTTTGATATTTATGTTTAGTAAATTTTTTATGAAATATGAAAATTATGTATTCTTAAATTTATATTATAAATGTATTCTAATAAATAGATACTTGAATTTCATTCTAGGTATGACTTCATAAGATTTAGTTGTTTATCTTCCTTGAACATGGTTTGTTATTCTGAGTTATAAACCTTGGAATAGTTGTTGAATTAGTTTTTTCATATTAGGTTTTAGAGATATAATGAATTTAATTATATCTTGAGTAACGTGTCCCTGGGTATAGGGGCTTTGGTTCAGAATTCCCACTGACCTTGAGTCTTATTCCTCACTCTAAAAAGGTGGGGTTGGATATCTATGGCTCTGAGCTTACTCATATGGAGATTGTCAGTCTCATATAAATCTATGTCTTTATATGAAAATTCCATGTACCTTATTAATGAGATGCATTTGGATATGTATGAATATACTTAGATTTTTTTTGGGTTAGTAACAAAAAACTTGTTGGTTTTGTAAATAGTATCACATTAATGTGGTGTGAATGCATTAATTTGGTGGGTGGAATTGGGAATCCAAAAATAAATTGTTAGAATCATGCATACATAAAGGAATAAAACATGAGAATATAAAGATTTCATAGGATGAAATAGTTATAAATTTAATATTCATATGATGTATATTAAATTGATGATACGTTTAAAAGGAAACCCCTTAAAATATTAAGGGTGAGATTCCTTCCAAAGTGGAACTTTTAAATACCTCAATCATCCAATTGGGTAGCTTCATGCCATAGTTGGGTTTCCCTAGATTATATTGTGTGAAGTGACCTATGTATACTTGTATTATATTTTTTCAATAAGGATATAAAAAGTAATGTCAATGTGTGATGGTGTTCGGTGATGGAGTGAGTATCCACCAACTATAAAGAATGAAGGTGTTTCTAATAGCTTTATGTAATGGAGATTAAAGCTACTTGGGAGAAGAAATTATGTCAAATGATTAGATATATAGTCTTTATGGATTTAATAAAAGTGTTTATGGTTGAATATTCACTATCTACGACTTTTAATAAGGAAATAAAAAGTTTGTAGAAGCCCCAAAAACATTGGGAGAGGTTCTAAATTCAGTTAGAGAATTCTAGACTTTGGTGATTAAAGCTATAAATTGGTTAAGTCTATAAATAATATGGATTTGGTGGTTAAAAAATAAATTTTGGACAAGTCTTTGAGATTTTTATGACTTTTATCATTTCATATGTCTTCTAAAGAATTTTTTATGAATTTTAATATTTCATAGGACTTTAGAATAATCTCATAAGACTTCAATTATTTTGTATGAATTTAGAGTAAATTTTTAAGAATATGAGTCATTTCATATGACTTCATTCTAAAACATCTAACATCAATATTTTCATATGACTTTACAGCCATACCAAATTCAAGATGTCCAAAAAATTAGAAGGGAATGAGCGTGTATGACTTCATGTGAAATGCATATGACTTTGAGTAACCTTGGTGTATGAATTTGATATTCACTATAAGACTTCATAATTCCTTGTGTATGACTTCCCTATATCATGTGAAATATCAAGGGAAATTTCATAATTTTAAAGGATCACATATGAATTTGTAAATGTCATGTAAACATTTGTGCCTTGGTAAAAATATGAGAATTATACAGACTGAAAATAGAGGTTCTTGAATTTACTTTTGAAGAATAAAAAATAAACTCAACAATACGAAAACCATTCATCAATGATTAAAACATCAAAAAATGGTTGTAATTTAGTCAATATGAAGTTTCCATGATTCTCATGTCATGAAGAACCACATAATTTGTGAGAATAATTGATTAAGAATAACTCAAAATGAAAATTGGTTGGTTTTCTAGAATAATATATATTAAATGGTATGATTCTATACTATTATTAATTTACTAAATCACATGATAATTAAGCTGTGATGAAAGATGAGTTTTTAAAATATCTAAGAAATTTTCTTGATCTATTTTTTGAAGTGTATTATCCCAAAAAACTACTTTAGTTCATGAGAATTTGGAAGTAACTAATAATTAATATTGGTCTAGTGAAATCAAAATTGAATTAATTTTGGGTGTTTATGAATCTCAAAAACATATTTTATTTAGTTTTCTATATAAATTTTAAATCTAGGAAGACTCGGCTAGTTTGGTTTTTAGTTAAATAATAAAAGGAAATTTATGGGAATTCTATTAGAAAATTAAATCATGGGAAACTAACCCATGTGAAGGTATTGGTGAAAATTTCATGAAAATTTGTGAGTGATGAAAATGGTTATTTTTTAAATGTAATCCTTGATAGAATGATCAAGACATATTTTAATATACCAATTTGGGTATATGGAAAATGAATTGAGAAGTTAATATTCTCCTTTATTGGAAAAAATCTCTCTAATATAGAGAATATTACTACTTTAAAATATTGATGTTATTAAAAATAAGAGAGTGTGAAAAGTATAATATTTTCTAGCTATTTTGGGTGAATCAAATAATCCAACCAAGAGAATAAAACCTCTAGAGTAAGAAGAAGAAAGAGGATATATAATTTTAGGTTGTCATGAGGAATATCTATAAGTGTGCTGAGATAAACTGGGAAATCTCAAGGAATAATAAGAGAGCATCTAAACATGTGTTGAAGAAGAAACGCTATTTGGGTTTTGAAGAAGAATATCAACGAAAAACTGAAAAGGATCCACCTGTAGTGATCAAGAATAGACCCAAGAGTTTCATGTGTATATATCACTAGGTAATATTCATATAAACTATTATATTTATTTTATACTCTCCAATTAAGATATCCAGGTGTTTTATTCTTGAAGACTAAGTTAATATAAAGGCTTATAATCAATTTCTAAAAGAACAAGGAATCTGGGAAGAGGAGTTTGAGTTACATGTAAACTTCTTAAATACTTGAAGGAAGATGGAGACTCTATATTATTGTGTAAGTATCTTAGTTCATGGGTGTAGATGCATCCCAAGAAATCATTGTGATCTAATTTAAATAGAATAAGGAAGTATTAAGAAGAGAATTTAGTGGTATGTTAGCCTAAATAGGAGTTGTGGGGTGAATCCCATGTTCACATGTTGTTTCTGATGCATTCCTCTAGGGTGAACCATTGCACGTTTGTCAATAGTGATGGTCACATTATACCCTGCATTCCTAATTTCTAAAGGTGGGTGAAATTCATCACTTCTTCAAAGATGTTTTCTCCTTGATCTAAACAATATGATGGGATTTCAGTCTATCCTTCTATGGATTCCTCCTTGGAATTATCTACCTAGTTCAGGTCTCCCTTAGAGATCAATAAATTGTTTGTGAAACTATCCCCTATGCCATCTATTTGTGGACACTAGTTAATTATGATGCTTCCGTCAGGGCATTCGAAAGGGTCAAGTCAGGGCAGCAACATTCGGTCAGTAAAGTAGTCACATTGGGCATCTTTGGCATGTATGGATGCTGGAACATTGGTACACATGAATTATCCCTTATTATAGGGCTTCTCGAGGGTGAAGAATCCTGAGGAATCCCACATCGATTGAGGGGTATCCTATGTCGGAGTCATGTATCTGAGGTTTTCCTTATCTTCCCATGTTTAACACAGGGTATGTCGCGAGTTTAAGGTCTAGAGGAAACTGATCAGACTAATCATAGAATTGATGAGAGTAGATCAGATAGGTACCTCCCTAAGAGGGAGCACCTAGAAGTTTTACCAGATGGATGGATCAAAACACCTAATAAGGATATACCTAGGATGGCATGTCCCAAAAAGGGAAGGTTTCACACTATGAAGGTTGATCTGGACATCACAAAGGACGGATCATGGAAGTGCATCCCAAAACAGGGAATTCCAAGGTTTACCATTAGCTGGGATTGAACCTCAGGGAGGCTTCCTACATACCCTATTTAGAATATAGGGATCAAAACCCATGTAGTTAAAATGGGTGGCTGGGGTTTTACGCATGGTTAGTTGTCCTTCGCATGAGGTTCACTCTTGTTTGGATGAATATGATGTGCGGGGCTTATACATGGTTAGATACTTGAGTAATGTAAAGAGAAATGGGGTGGATGTGGATTGTGCATGATTAACTACTTGATTAGATGGTGTGATCCCATCGGGATGTGGCGGCCTAGGTAAGAATCAGGATGGACGATGGATGATTTGGGTGAATTTGGTGGAATGGATGAGGTGGAACCGATGTGAAGGTGAAGGTGTTGGGATTAAACCTCAATGAAGATTCCTACACATCCTAGTGTCTGGGAATCAAAGTCCAAGTAGTTTGGTGGGGTGATGGTACACCTAAGGAGGCAGCCTGTGAGAATGGAGTGCATGGGTAAGGACCCGAAGGAAGTAGAACCTACGGGTTGGGGAATGATCTTACCAAGATTCAAAGGATCGAATGAGAGATTAGGATGGTAAATAAGTGATGGGATTGAACCCCGGGGAGTCTCCCTATGTACCCTGTTTTAAATTTAGGGATCAAATTCCACATAGTTTAGGACGGGGGCATAGAATTAGGGCGTACACAAAGGATAGCGAACTAGAGACCCACTAGGGGCTTATGCATAGTTATAGAACCTTAATAAGAGGGGAACTCTTGGTTGGAGAAGTATGTTTAAGTGAGGGGATTATGCATAGTTAGATTCCCATGTGGATCAGAACACCTCAAAGGATGGATCTGAGAGATGTTTCCCAAAAAGGGAAGATGTCACATTAGAAGGGTACATCCCTAGAAGGGAGCACCAGGGTTTACCATTGGTTGGGATTGAACCTCAAAGATATTTCATACAAATCCTAAATGGATAAAAACCTTCATATTTAAGAGGGTGCAGTTTAACGTCATGCAGGATGAGTGAACCAGCATGAAATAGTCAGGAAAAATGGATTGTAGGGAGTGATGGGCTTAAAAATCGAGGAGGCTTCCTACGTACCCTGCTTAAAAGGTAGGGATCAAAGTTCACGTAGTTTGGGATAGGGCATGGGTATTATGCATGGATATCGGCCCAAAGACGTGTTGGGGATTACGCAAGGTTAGAGGCCTAAAAAGGATGTCCTTTTTACTTCTTACTCTACGACCAAGTGAGTCATACTTGGTGTGGGAAACAATAGGTAACAGTAGACCTCACGATCATGTCGCAAAGGGTGCGGCCACGAGGGATGGTGTGGAGATTACACATGGATAGAGGCCTAGGGAGATGGATATTGGGACTTACCCCAGGAGGGAATCCAAGGAAGGTGGCTCCTGGATTATGTGGAGACTACTTGAGGTACACATTAAAACAAAGCCCAAAGGGGGAGATAGGGAGGGAGGGCACTAGTGCATATCCCCTTTCTGGCCCTCATAATTTCCACACATTCAGAAACTTATATTTTAACATCATGTGTTGAGGACATTGGTGCTTGGTAGTTTAAAGTCCTATAGATTAGATGATGAGAACTCACTCTTCATCCCTTGGACTTACATAACTTATGCCAACCCACACTTGGAAAAGGGAAGGCACAAGAAATGTATGACATGAGTGAGGTGGAGGAGTGGTCAATTGAGGCTTCCACATTAGAGTATCTATGTGAATAAGAAATAGATATTAGTGTACCTATGTGAAGAAGAATAAGGTAGGGAAGATGACATGAAACACCACTCGAGGGACCATAAAATCACTTCACACAAGATTGGAGGGTCGTGAGAGGAAGGGGTTCATGATTTCAGAGGGCTCAGCTAGAGGATCATAGTGAACGGAAGGAGATTCATGAAGGAAGGGTGATCCATGAAGGAAGGGTGGTCCATTAAGGAAGGTTTATTCATGAAGTAAATACCTCGGCGAAGTAGAGATTCACCTTATAAAAGAGTTCATTATTTAGAGAGTGCTCTGCAAAGGTTTAATGCTTTTTAGATCCTTGAGAAACCTGAAGTTTCTCCCTCATTTGTGAAGGAAAAAGGCCATTGATAGGTGAATCCCTACAAGTAGGGTCCATGAAAAACATAGAAAATCTTGTTTCATGATGATCAAGTACCTTGAACTACTAAAAAATGGACCTATACCCATGGTTTTGGGAAAAACTGTGGGTATAGGTTACCCTATCCCCACGGTTTTGAGAAAATTGTGGGTATAGCCATTTTTTGATAGCATATGCCCACGGTTTCCCTAAACCGTGGGCATAGGCTGCCTTATACCCACGGTTTTCTCCAAACCGTAGCTATAGGGTATCAAAAAATTCCTATACCCACAGTTTACCCAAAACTGTGGGGATAGGGTGACCTATACCCACAGTTTTCCCCAAAACCGTGGGAATAGTCATCGGATAAAAAAACCTATACCCACGGTGTTCACAAACCGTGGGTATAGGTTTCCCGTGTGTGCGCGGGAAATTTATTTTTCCGTGGGAACAAAAAAAATGGTTGGAGTTCTATACCCACTGTTTATTCCTCTATACCCATGGTTTAAATAAATATATTTAATAAAATATATATACGTACATATATGCAGTAATTGGGTAGTGGTAAGGCCGCTCGTGAACAAAGAAGTGGTCGCGAGATCGAATCTCACGGGCTGCTATTTTATAAAATATGATATACCCACGGTTTCCAAACCATGGGTATAGAGTTATGACACGGTGGAAAAACCTATACCCATGGTTTTTCCAAACTGTGGGTATAGCTCATGGACCTATACCGATGCCACCAATGACCATGGTTCCCCAAACCATGGGTATATCCTATACCCACGGTTTTGGGTTCTATACCCACGGTTTTGAACCGTGGGTATAGGATCATTTTCCAATAGTGTTGGGCGATCCATATTTCCCTTGGGTTCACAATGCTTGGGAGATTCATGAAATGGGAGGCTGGAAGGTGAAAATTTGGGGTAAAAATAGTCATTGGGGGTGAAACTACTATTTATAGACAATGATGGTTTTCCATGACCGTGGGGCTCACCGTGAAGAAAAATAGGGTTCTGTGAAGAATATGTGACACCGTGAAGAAGAAAATGTCTATTGAATTTTGTCGAACTCACGAAGGCACCTTCATAGTGGCAATGATGGGGAGTGTTGTATAGAGCAAGGATTCCATGAAGAGGATGTGTTCTCTTGCACTTGGTCAGACTTGTGAAGACACTGTCAACCTTCTTCACGGTCAAGGAGGAAAATCTCTCCATCGATAAGCTTCACAAAACAGACCCCTTAGGGGATTTGGATGGATTCTATGTCCATTCGGGTTCTGATTATCTTAGAACCTGCTGTGTATTTTTTCTTGTCATAAATATAATGATTTTCAGTGCCAACAAATTCCCCCCCTCAGAATGAGAGATGGGGGAAAAGAGATTCGGATTATGATGTTAAGTCTCTGAAAACAAGAAAACTTATCGAATCACAAAGGTGGCTTGTGAATCATGCATGTGGGGCACGCCGTGAAGCTTCAATGGATGAAGTTCTCTAAAAAGCTCGAGCGAAGGCCATCACAAATATTGGGTGGGCCTTACCTATAAATAGGTCTATAGGGGACCAGTGTCTATACTAGATCTCCCTGAATGATTGTGCTGACGCTCTCTTTTCATGAAGCGATCTTCCCCATGAACATGACTTCACGAACCGGGTTCTACATTCCTTTTATCCAAAAACTCTTTTCATCAAAATAGTGCATCATGATCAACTTATCCTTTGCAATGCATGTCGAGAACAATATTTCTTCACAAGATGATACTTTTCAAATGATCTTCATGACTGAGCTTCATGAATAGGCTCGGAAAAAATCCTAAGTTCCAGACTGATGGCTGCTCAAGAGGCTTCTCTAAAAGTTTAATAGTTTGATTAGGAGCTTCATGTTGATGCCACCCAAAGGGAAGTAATGGCGAAAAATATCCTAATATGTGAGTATGTTCAGAGCCACTCTGATCACAAATTGCTAATAAATATGCTTTTAGATGCTCAGAAGGACTATTATATATGAAATAGGTTGTTGTTGTATAGATTTGGCTTAAGAGATGACATATTTATTCCAAAATCTAGTAGATATTAACTAGAATACTGGTTCAAAGACACACCAGGACAACATGAGTGGTACAGGTCTACAGATAATCATATCGGGATGGACCACACTCACATCGCAGTGCATTGCCTCTAAAATCATATCAACATCATCGATGGAAACACATTGGAGAAAGAGACGTCCCCACCTCTGTAAAAAACAATCATTAAGGTAGGTCTTGGGAACCCAGACAAGGGGTGGATAAAAATTTGGGATCTACTCTAGGGTAGTAACTTCATAGATGAGTGGACCTAGGCCTACTGAGTGTGTGCATCCTGTGTTGAGTTTGAGAATGTTCTAAGGCAATTTGGCCTATATGAAATCGCATGGCCTTCCTAATTACATGTCTCCCAAACAAAGGAAAACATATTTGATCTTCCAATCTAGTGGTCACCGAATACCAACATGTTCCACTTACATCAGATAAAGGTTAGCATTAGCCTCTAGGACCTCTATAAGATATCAGGAATCCCAATTCTAGGGGGAATGTATGAAAAGATTCTCCTTGCAAATAATGATTGGGAGGATGTGGAATAGATGACACCTTTGGAGAAGGCATTTATAAACCTAGTACTGGGCATGAACAATGATAATTAGAACACCAGGGATGTACACTTCAAGTGGTGTCTCAGTTAATTTCTGAATTTTACATTGAAGAAGCCTGCCAAAGGAGAGGCAGTGCAGATGAAACTACCAGTGATGCCTCACACCTGTCCAAGGAGAGATCGGTGAGGTAAGGATGGTTCTTACTGGCAGATCCTGGAGGATATCCAGTGGAAACAATGGGGATTCAACATCAATGATGAGCATCATCCAATAGTTAGGATAGTCGGGTTTATCTCGACGATGATCTGTAGATGGATGATGCTGGTGAGGGATGCACATATGGGGGCGCGGCTAAGAACATTCATGATGGTGGAGATTCTAGACTCTAGGAAATGCATCAATCTGGGTATCCCAGTGCTAGAAAATTTTTATCACTTGCTTCGACACATCAGTAAGGGGAAAATGTTGTTGTGAATGTGCAGGCCATTTCACTTCTTGTACACCTAGGTCGCAGCGCACATGGGTGGATACAAATACCTCAATCATATTTATTCACCTAGGATACACTCTCGACCATAAATCCTAAATATTTCAGTGAGTTTCCCATTCAATCTAGGACCGGTTTCCATGATGAGCAAGATGGGATGATCAGACCAATTAATATTTCACCCATTCCCTCTTCCAACCATAGCATTCAATGATGATGGAACATATATCATAGATAAGTGATCATATCTACTGTCTTTTCATGGTGGGGTACTGGTGGCACAGTTGGACTGTGAATCGATATGCGAACCATACACTCCAAACCAATTCACAAGACAGTTCATATGCATACAGAGGATAACTCCAAAGGTGTATATGGGGGTGCATCATGAGGACCACCCATGTGTGATGAGATAGCTCTGGATAATGTTCATGTGGCAAGATGGGGAGATTTAGAATGAGCTTCCACCACCCACCTCTAAATTAGGTTTAATTCACGAATATGCATAGAGCTGGGTAATTGCCTATCTAGGTGAGACGTTAAAGAAACCAACAATCTTGATCAACAAAACAGTGGTCCCCGTGACTCAAATTTGGGGTCGAACAGTAACAAGGGGGAATCGTGAGGGTGGTGACGATGTGTATCATGGTGATGAAGCTATAGAAGTAAGGTAAGCATACCAAAAACCAGCATTGACTGAAGGTGAAGGAAGAGAGGTAGCATTGCCACACCCTATGGCTCTGACTGGGAGGACTCAGGAGAGAGGAGAATCATCTAGGGGGTTCCTCAAGGTGTATCCTCAGGATCCTGGGAAGCAGTTTCATTGGGCAGTGATTCCTCTGGATGTCGTCTATCCAGAGTCTTGGAAATACTGAAAATTCTTTAAACAGTTCCTCAACATCGATACCCTATGGGAAAACTAGAACAAGTACGGGATGGATCTGGGAGAAATCGGATTTGAGAAAGGTGGTTTCAATGCGGCCCCAACTGTGGGGATAAAGTTCATGCTAGAACTAGATGAAATGGTTAACTCTCAACGCACCGTAGGACCCATGAATAATTGAGTGAGGGTACTATTGAACATGAATTCCCCTCCAATTTTGTCAGTGTCTCAGCTGGCGAAGCACTTCCCCTTGTCTGAAAACTCGGATGGATCCTCGAGGGAAGAGGTTGGTGAGGAGTACCTTTAAAGGATAATGAGGAGATAACTTCTAGGGGATCCTCTCTAGAAGAAGGTGAGATAGTGTCCCCAGATGGAACTTCTTTGGGTGGATTCACTAAGACTCTTGAAGTAAGCGCTAACTCATCCCCCATGTGTCGTTATGTTCCTTATAGTAACTAGGCCTCTCAAATGACATTCACTTGTATAGGAGGATCTTATATAGGGCACCCCTACTAATAGGGATGAAGTTGTGGTGATGGGTATGGAGGATCAAGAACCAGGACCCACCTACAATGAAATAATACCTGTAGATCCCAACAGTGATAGGGAGGCAAAGTTGGTCTCCTCAGAACCCTTGGAACCTACAATCATATATAGGGGGCCATGACCTAGAATCCCAGTGATAACAAGCCAGAGGAAAGATCATGGGAATCCATAACTCTACCATCATAAGTTTCCTACCTCGTGGATCTATACCTATTGTTTTCTCAATCAACATGACTGACACAACCCTCTTATGAATAGTTCTCATAGTGGTGGACATACTGGTGGTGTGGATAGCTGGAGGACCTGGGGGCCCTTTACTGAGAGGGATGTCGGTCCATATGGAACCAAGTATCTAGGATGGACAAGCCATAGTCTCTTATGAGTGATCAATTGTGATGGTGAGTGATACCACTGATGAGGCAAAACCTGGAGCTGGGTGGGACAACATCACTGAAATAGAATCAAGCGATGAGGACTAGTCAGATTACATAGAACTCGACTCTTTGGATGTGATTCCAAAACAAGATCCTACTACTCAACTTCTGGGCGGATTCCCTGAGTATGAACCAGTTAATCCTGTGGAGCATCATGAATCTAATTCTGAGTTAACTGAGGATAGCTAGAATACCCGATGTCAAGCATGGAAAGTAATAAAATGTTTTCTTAATAAGGTTCTATAATCTGAGTGGATAGGATGGATGGGATCGTTGCATCTTTGGATACGCGATTTATGCGCTGGAGTGGCGGATACACGAAATTTTCACATGATGATCCAAGACTACCTCACTGAGAAGGTGTGGTAGAGTATCCAGAAATTGGAAAATTCCTAGTGCTAGAAGAAGTCCAAGAATATCTCAAAGATCCAATAGATCGACCAATAAATATAATGCATTGATGAGCATATTGGAGAGAATTTCAAATTCATCACTAAGCATATTGGGCTCGTTGAATGACTGAAGGCCCAACTGGTGGAATCCCCAAAGAAGAAAGAACAAGCAAACCTTCAAGTGGTAGAACTCCGAGATGAACAGGGCCAAATGCAGATCAGGGCTGACAAGATTCACTCTATAGCTATCGACGAGGAGTAAGATCTCAGTAAGTAGTAGGAAACCATGGAAGCTACACACTATAGAGCAGAGGAATTGAAGTATTCCATTAAAGGAGAAGATCCATAAGGGTCATGTTTTGGACAAACTAAAACATAATTTCCTTGCATACCTCCTTCTCATTAAAACTATGTGCAAGGATATATTCCTTTTCTTGATTCAATTTCTACATCTCTATTATATTTCTAAAACAACCAATAATCAATCCCTACACTCATACTGGTCATGCCTAGTGTGAGAAATAAGGGACGATCACATAATCGTTCACTTTTTATGAGAGTGTTAGTTAATCTTCGGATACTTGGGGTCTTCCATTGTTGACTGACCACTCAGATTATCTTGGCTAAGGGAGGTTATGACCAGATAATTGGGTTCCTGGAACATCCAACTTACCTTTCCCAATATGTTCTAATACACGAGCGGGATAACACTAGGGGTGTTGGAATGAATACGAACAAAAGGGAATGGGAAATGTGAATCATGAAACCCAAAATTTAAAACATAATGATGATGGTTTTCCAATATAATATAAATAGTTACCATGTTCAAAACACAATATTCATACTGCAATCCTGAAATGGGAACAAACAAAAAAGGTCCATCCACTGACCGAATTCGAAAACACGGGTCCAAACTCAAAATGTTGTTTGATATCTTTCGAAAAGTTGACCTAATATGGTAGGAGATCCATAAGTCAGAGTATCAATACCATTAGGGGGTCCCTTAAGACATGAAATAGGATGAATATCCAAATAAAGGGAATACAAGGCAAGGATATGGAGTGATGGAATGTTTGAAAGGATTCCAACACACTTTAAATTATGGAACCATGACGAAATCACATTGGTGTGAGTGTATTGGTCTGAATCAAGATCAAACCTACCTTCCATAAATGACCTCTATTATGAGGACTCAGGTTTCCTTACAAATTTATGTCATGAAAATAAGAACGAAAGGTACTTAGTTTAATATCGTGTGGTGGGGACGATACATAGAATAGTTTAATGTCGTATGGCCAGGATGTTGCACATAATTTAAGGTCATACCACTTGTACCCTGTAAAATATTTTAAAGTCGTATTTCATGGACTATGATGTCGATTCCTATAATTTTTTCATGGCATGGAGGAGATGAACCTGACATAAATGAGCCAAAGGAGGCTTGGGTACTATAAAAATACTAAGGAACAGACAGGAAAGAGGAATATGTGATGCAATGAGGGACAAAACCCAACATGAATGAAATACAAGGAGACCTACTACCACACCACATATTCCTATGAGGATCCTAGTTTAAGGTTTTAGAGTCTAAACTCTAGTGAAGTCTAATTTTTCCATGCAGGTATAAACCTTCCTAAGACCCCTAAGCCCGTGTGATCCATGATCGGTGTGGGAAAAAAGGGGAGGAGAAGATCTTTATGACCCATTGAAGTGCATAATAGGGGAACAGGAGTGTGGAGTCAAGGATTACCCCATGATGTTGGTCTTCCCATTTAACATGCAAAGGTACACATAGGTATAACACCGAGGGTGTTAAAGCTACGCCTGGACATAAGGATGTGAAAAGGGATGTGAATCATGACATATGATATTTGGGACATAGTGGGGGTAGCATAACGATGGAGAAAAAATGATGACTGAATTTTGGACATAAAATTCATATTGTGCACCCTAAGATGGTAATGTATAAATGAGGGTTGGTTGCTGACCATATTCGAAGTGTGGGACTTGACTCAAAATGTCATTTGAATCATTCGGGACATTTTCTCGGGATGGTGGGTGTAAAACCTCGAGATTTTATGAGATATATTATTTTTTTAATTTATTTGATGTCTTATTTTTTACTCTACACCAAGATTATCTTTCTTTATATGAAACATTGTATTACCTTGTAGTATACGCAACACTATACATGGCTTGTGTTACACGCAATTTCAAGTTCGTTTGATAGAATTCATTTCACGCAACATTGAGTATAGATTTTATTCAATGTAAAAAAGAAATAAGTTTGTATTAGGTTATACGCAACACCAAAGGAAGATTTTACAACACGCAACAATTTCTTGGCTTGCATTACACGCAAGAGCGACCTTCCTCGATAGCTTGCGAGTTTCACTAAACAATGATATACTATTAAAATATTATATAAAATAGCCTTTATGAATATTATTAACCAAATTTTTAATTTTATATAACATTAAAATTCATATTATATATTTTATATAACATGATATAATAACAAATTCAATTTTTTGGATAAAATAAGTATTTTTCAAAAAATGCAGTTTTGTCACCTTTTGATGGCGTGCTAATTTTAAATATAGTTTTTAATGCTTTTATATATTATATTTGAAAAAATAAATGTCTTATTTGGAATCAGGACATAAAAATTTAACATGGTTTAAATTTTGGTATTTTTCTGATGAAATTCATATTTTGATTAATAGTGAAAATACCGCATTTTAATTCAAAACTGCATTTTCGTATAATTTATTTAAATATTTCAATTATATTTTTAATTAGTTTTAATGTGTAATTAGATTATTTTTTTTATAATTTAATTCAATTTTGTTCATTGTAATTAATTTCACATTTAAATTGGATATAAACATATGGCAATCTTTTGATAAGTGTTTACTTCTTAAAAACCCTCTTTTTGGTTTTGACAATGGGAATTAATTTTAAATTAATTTCTACCAATTAGATGTTTTGAATTATGAAAAATGGATTCCATATTTTTAATAAGTGTTTCCAAATTATTTTAATAGGATAATTTTATTTTTTTGGATATTATGAATAATAACTACTGTAATTTTTATTTACAACAGTTAAAGGTGAATCGGGTAAATTAGGGTAACTAACAATATGATAAAGACAATAAAATTACCATAACACATTAAAAAATCCTATTGTATGAATTAAAGTCGACCAATATCATAATTTATTCATTTAATGGACTTTTTTCCATGAAAGTGACGTAATTATAATTAAAACAAATGAAGGTGAAAACATGTCACTGTCATATATCTTATAAGTATAATAATTTTAATATATTGATAAACATGATAAAAAATCTAAAATAAATAGTCTTTAGAAATATAATAAAATTATATACATCATGTAAATTTATTTATAATTTTTAGAGATTAAATAATTACCGTTAATGATGACACAATAGTGATGTAAAAATTATTTTATTGATAGAAATATCAAATAAATGGTTTTAAAAATATTAAAATAAATATCATATGAACTAATTAATGTGATTCACAAATTTTATATGTTAATATGAAATGTTATTATTGTATTAATTTTTTTTTTCAAATTTATCTTCTATGTGTATTTTATTTAAAGTAAAATAAATGAATAGTGTCAAAATTGACACTATTGATATTTTATAAAAATAACATATTATTAAATTATTTAAAGATCACAAAATTATTTAAAAATTAAAAAGTGAAAATTATATGATCCAAAATGTAATAAAGTATCCAATTATAGACAATTTACAACACATAAGTAAATATTTATAACCATTTAATATTTAAAATATTATTACCACAAATAAAATTAAATAGATTAAATAAGGATAAATCAAAATGATAAGGTTTAAAATAAAATCAAAACATGTATAAATTTTATTCGTTGAGATTATTTCGACCCATAATCATATTATATTCGAAATAAATGTTTTTGGGATCATTATAAATCTAAAATAAATTTATAATAAATTAATATTTAAAGACTTTCCAAAGGTACCCCTCCCCTCTCTTATAAAAGGGCACATATCCTTCTCTTTTAATCACACCTCCAAAGTCCTTTGTCTTGGAAAACCCAACCCAAATATTCTCCCAACTTCCCTCAATTATTCCTATAGGCCACCCTTTGGTCATAAAGTCATCTTAAGGAGTCCTTTTGTGCATACCAAAAGGAGATTCCCAAAAAAGAGGTAATTGTTTTATCACCTCTTTCAAAATTCTTTTCTTCTTCTACTTCCTATTATTATTTTGTTTCCATACTAAAGTAATAACTACAGTATATTCTACATTCTGATATGTTATTATAATTATGTAACAACCTTATACCTCCTTTTATCCATCCTATGAATAATAATATCACCATGCGTGCGTGTGTACGACTTATTGTCTCTACACCGTGGTGTAATTTTTTATTCAACAATACTTAATATGGATGGGTATAATTATGAGTATCATGGATTTAAATAATGAATATAGCATGATAATTATTTTTTAAAATTCATATAACATCTAATTATATACTATTTAACCATCAAGGGAATGATATCGTTGCTCATGCGTACGTACGGCTTACCGTCTCCACAACGCGATGAGATTCATTCTCCACGTTAACCATTCAAGAATGATTATAAGGTATATATAATAAATAAGCATTAAATATATGACATAATAATTCTAATTTATTTATGTGTTTATATATATATATATATATATATCTATTTTTGTGTGTCATTTACTTGTTTCCATTCAATTCAATAAGGAAACGGAAACATCGTTCATGTGTACGTACGGTCTACCGTCTTCATGAATGGTGTATTCCATTTCATTTATCTATCTATTATATATATTTATATACTGAATATTTATGATATATAAATAATTTTTTACATTCTGTAAGTAATTAAATCATGATCTAAGTTATAATATCAGGAATATCAAGTCAAAACACATACAATAAATAAAATGATTATTACCCAAAACGTTTCTTTAACATGGAATTGATAAATAAAAGGATAATATAAAGTCATAAGTGAATAATTTATGATATCATAGATATTATTTTGGTTTTTTACAAGTTAATAATATATTTAAACCCACTATACATAATTTTAAAACACATACGGAAGAAATCGGACCTAAGGTAAGGGATAATTTATCAATCTCATTATTATCCAAGATTGTTTATTCTTAAGTATTTACTGGGGTATATTTATCATCCACATCCATGTTTCCTAAATATATAATATTATTTCTATTATTATACTAATTTTAAAATTTAATTTTACCCACTGGTAAATTTTTATTAAATGTTATCGAAGGAATCTTTCTTTTATTTTCCATACGAGGTACTTTTTTACTTTTCCGACAAGAGTATGAGAAGAATGTTTTTTTAACTTATACGGCATGAACAGATTTTTACATCTTAATAATTCCTTATTTACATGAATCTTACTCTAAAATATTTAAAGTTTATTTTCAACTAAATTCTTTTATTTTAAAATTTCACATCATTTTGAGAAAAGAAAACATTTTTGAAGAAGAAAAGATATTTTCCTCAAGAATTAAGTTCAAGTGTTTTATCAAAATTATTTTCCACCTAATATGACATAGGGTTATGTTTCTATCCCTATTATT
Organism: Viscum album; assembly: GCA_963277665.1. Lineage (NCBI taxonomy): Eukaryota > Viridiplantae > Streptophyta > Magnoliopsida > Santalales > Viscaceae > Viscum > Viscum album. The sequence goes on from OY728120.1 coordinate 2,132,978,440, forward strand.
AATTTTATTTGATTATGTTTATGATTTAATTATTTTTATGAAATCCAATTATTTTATATGGATTATTATGGAATGATGTTTAAGAAACCTATTTTTTTGGGTTATGCTATGATGAATGATTTATGTTTCTTATGGAACATGTAATAATGATTTCATTATGAGATGGGTGGGACCTATATCTCCCTCCAATGCATATGGTAAAGATTTATATCTCATGATATAGAAATTACTGGAATGGAAAGTAAATCTGGTTCAGTAATACCAGGATGGAAGGACAAGTAAATCTGGTTCAGTAATACATGGTTGGAACGGCAAGTAAACCCGGTTTAGTAATGGACTTTGTCCACTATGATGGTCTTGGAAACAATGCTTTGGATACTATGGAAATAATATTATGTTCTTATTTGTTTTCTATAATTCTATGTTTTATGCCAATTATATTTTATCTCGGTTAATGTTCTTTTGTGATCTATGCCTTACGTACTGCCAAGATTTATTTCATGACTCAGGATTTTGATATTTAAACTTTATGTTCATTTTTTTACATTATTATGTTTATGGTTTGTTTTATGTTCTCAATTTTTACCCTTACTGGGAATTTAAGCTCACCCTTTTTATGTTTTCTTTTCCCCATGATATAAAGAAAGGTTTTAGGTAGGAAAACAAAAGGGGAAGATCATTATGGGATATGTTGAAGATATTTCACGAAGATAGAAGATTATGTTCCAAGTTTCCAAATACACTAAACTAATATGGTATTTGGGTGTATATTTTTTGTAATGTATTAAGTATTTCTCAAAAGAAATGTAATGTCCATGTACGTCGTGGTTGGGTCATAGAGTAGGCGATCCAAGAGGCTGAGTATCCATACCATTAGGGGGTCCCTTTAGAGATGAAAGATGATGAAAACCTAAATAAAGGGACACATGAAGCATGGAGATTAAATGAGGAAATTTCCATGAAGAATCCAACACTCTGGATCCTATTCCATAGTGCATCTGAGCACATTAATGAGGAATATCATATAGAGGGATCCAAACTCCTTCTTAAGGGAAAAAGCCTCAAGAGGAATCCTGGACATGGAATGGTAGTGGTCCAATGCCAAATGATGAGGAAAAGGGACAGAAGAGGATTAATAAACCTAGGGTTGGACCTGAAGGAAAAATGTATGGTTATTCCTATATATCCCATAAGGATGGGAATCTAGCCATATGTAGTTCTTGTGTGTCGTGTAGTTTAACTTCATGCAGTAAGGATGCATGAGATCTTAGTTTAAGGTCATAGAGCTCGAACCATGGAAAACAGTTTAATTTTATGATGCTTGGACTAAGGAAAACGCTCAATATCAGGGAATATACAACATATAGGAAGAAAAACTTGACATGAACGAGGCCAAAGAAGGCTCATGTGTTGCGTACATACCTAATATGAACAGGGTCCAGAGGGCTGAAAAGGGGTTAAGGAACCTGTGGATGGACCCAAAGACAAAATGTTTGGGCATCACTATGTATCCCATAAGGATGGGAATCAAGACACACGTAGTTATTGACAAATGGAATGGTGGATGACCAGTTCCAAAGGTAATTCCCTCTCAAGAGAGAACACCACAATTTTGTGAAAAAAAAATTCATGCATCCAGGATGATGATGTTTTAGTTAAGGTCATATGAGAGGACCGGCCCATTCATTTCAACATCATATAGTAAGTATGAAATATTTTAAGTTATTTAGGTATGAGTTAGTGTAGTTTAACATAATATTGTTTGGATGGGAGAGATCTTAGTTTAAGGTCATAAAACTTGGACCATGAGGTTGTGTAACTTTCATATATGGGTTTAACCCTACCAAGACTCCTAAGACCACATGAGTCATGCTCGGTGTGGGAATAAAGGCAAGGTGTTGGGATTTCCCCATAACATGAGAGTGAACAACAAGGGAAAGGAAGCATCGGGTGGGAAAAACCAATCATGACAACAAAACTACTTGAAATACATGAATGCGTGTAAAAACAACACCAAGGGCGTTGGAGATCCACAAGAACATGAAAGGGATGGAAAATGTGAATCACACTGTCTGATATTTGGGATGTAGTGGGGGTGGCATAATGATGGAGAATAACTGCTGACTGAATTTGAGACACAACATCCATATCGTGTAGCCTGGGATAGGAATAGAAAAATGAGGGTCGACTATTGGACATATTAAATGAAAAAGACTTGTCTCAAAATTTCATTCAAAATCCTATGGGGCATTGTCCTAGGATGGTAAGCGATCCATGAGGTTGAGAATCCATACCATTAGGGGGTCCCTTAAGATGTTAAAGATGATGAAGAAAAAAATAAGGGGATGCATAAATTGTGGTAATGAAGTTGGGGGAATATCTCTATAGAATTCAACATTCCATATCTCGTACCATTGCACATTCAAGCACACCTATGTGGAACATCCATAAGCAAGATCAGACCCATCCTCAAGAAACAAGTTCCTGAGGGGAATTGAGAACAGTTTAAAGTACATGTTACTCAGACCTAAAAATCTCAATTTAAGGTCATAGAGTATGAACTATAGGTGCCCAGTTTAATTTCATGCACATGGGGAATACCCATGTAGTTTAACATCATGAAATGAGGATGATGATGTCACACAGTTGATCACTAGGTGACTTGGGATAGGGGTATCCTAAAGGGGAAATTTGTAGTGTGGTAAATAACCCAATGTGAATAAGGACCAAGGAGGCCTCAACCTCACCACACACTCTCAAAGGGAAACCCATGCCAAAAGGGTCAAAAAAGGGAAAATTGGAAATTCTGAGGTTGGGCTTGGGGACAAGATTTTCGGGCATCACAACGTATCCTATAAGGCTAGTAATCAAGACACATATAGTTCTTGGGTTTTTTACAGTTTAAATTCATGCAGTAAGGATGAATCAATAGTTTAATGTCATATAGGATGAGGTAGTTTAACCTCATGTAGTACTAAGGGGAACTTTTAAAGTCATTTAGAAAGGACCATAAACACTATATAGTTTAATGTCTTGCAGGAAAGACACGGTAGTTTAACATCGTGTGGGATGGGAATGATATTAGTTTTAAGTTCATATAACTCGAACAATAAGGTGGGGCTGAAGGGGCTGGAAAAGTTGAGGAACCTAGGGATAGACCTGAATACAAGATGTTCAGTCATTCCTACATATCCTATGAGGGTAGGAATCAAGTTGTAAAGTCCTGTGTTTTTTAACCGGGTTTAAATTGCGAAAGTTTTCGAATTTTTTTTCATTTATCAATGGGTCAGTTTTTAAACCATGCTCCGAAACATTATTCTGAGTGTTGGAACACTTAAAGGTTTTGTTTTGGACTTGGATGAATACCCAATAATTTTCACGGGCATCCCGATAAGTCTCGGGAGCATCGAATCTGAGAAAGTCCACTTTAATGGATCTGCACAGGTTGTGCACGGTTGCAATCCAACCCATGAAGCTTACCAAGTTTAATATTTAATTTATTTTAATTAAATAATATTAAATTTTAGATTTTTGTTTAAATAGATGAATGTGTTAATAATAATAATTTTATTATTATTATTATGGTGTCATAAATTCTTTGGATGTTAAAAGATTTTAATTACATGATTAATGGAGTGTAACATTTATGTTAAAAGATTTTAATTTCATGATTAATGAGGTGTTATAGTTATGTGAAATTAATGATTCCTTTCGGTATCTCAAAGAAATATTTTTCTAAATGAGGAGTTTTAGATTTAATGAAGCTTCGTTTAATTAAATAAGGAGTTTCAGAATTAATAAAGAAGCATTTTTATTTAATAGAGGTGTTGGGTTTTATCTCAGGTTGAATAATAATAATAATAATAATAATAATAATGTGATTATTATTATTATGGTTTTATGAACATAATAATTATTATTAATTATGGCTGTTATTATTATTATGAATAATAATAATAAAAAAATTTGGAGGTTTTTTAATTAAATCCAAGGAAAAGGGAGATTTAATTAATTGTTGTGAAATAGTGGTTTCAATTAATTAAATTAAGTTAAACAGAATTTAATTAAATGATGTGTAGTGGGTATTTTGGGTTTTATCAAAGAATCATTTTATTAGATGATAATAATAATTATGGTTATTATTATGGCAGTCTCATTTATTTAATTTGAGGTTGAAATTAAATTAATTAAATGATTTGTTGGGGTTTTCATTTAATTAAATTAAAGTTGTGATAAATTAATATTAAATTATCTTTAAATGAGGAGTTTGATGTTATCAAAGAATGGTAATATTAAATGAGGAGTAAATGTGGAGTTAGGTTTAATTTAATTAAATTCAAGGTAATGAGGAATTTAATTAAATAAGATGAAATGGAGGTTTTTTTAATTAAATTAATTTTTAAAAAGAATTTAATTAATCATTATGAAGTAGGGTTTTATTTAATTAATTCATGTTGAGATAATTAATTAATTAAATGAGTTAGATTTTTTATTTAATTAAATTCCATTGGATAGAATTTAATTATTTTGATGTGTTAATAAAGTATTGGGTTTTACCTAAAAGGGGTGTAAAATAATTAATGATAAAGATAATATAATTTTTATTATTATTATTATTATATTAAATATATTAGTTTAATAGGGTATTAATTAGATGATTGGGGGAGGTGATTGAAAGGAGGAGGTGTACTACATGAGCAGTGCGACCCGCACCAGGCCCCCTATGAGGCATGCTACACACCTTTAACCAGGCTCCTCTCCGCATGTCAAATCCTTTCAGAGTCTTCACGAGTCTTGTTTGCCTCATCAAGGTGAGTCCATATACATATGTTTTTTGATTCACATCGACCGTTTGGCTCCTCCCTCACCCTGTTTTCTCACCCGAAACCCTAAGGCTTGGGATTAATTATGTTTCCTTGTTTCTTCGGTTCTAGGGTTGTGAAATGGGCTCCTCTAGACTTGTTGGTCCATTTTCCAACTATCGCCGCCAAGGGCGAAGCATTTTCGCTCAGTTTTGGTTCATTCATGTCATATTTGGGTAAGGGTTTAACCTGTTATTTGGTTTCGCACCCCATGATTTGGATGATTATGGTGTTTTTATGTTGCGGTTAATATTTTGGGTGTGTGTTGGTCCCTTCCGCACAATGTATGGGTGCCAGTTAATGGTTGTTAGGTGCAAGGATAAATTCTGGATACATGTGCATTTTTGTTGAGGTGTGTTTACGTGATCGGATCACAATTGAGTTGTGAAGATTTGGATCAACCAAATTTGTTGAGGTAGGGTCCCTTTCCAAGTCCTAAATTTTATAAATGCATTAATAAATTTCTTACTGCACTTTTATTAGAAATTAAATCCATGTAGTGAAGTATTTATATAGAAATCCTCTTAATGTGAATTTAGCATGTTTAATGATTTAAAATGCTAAATGTTATTTGTGATTTGTGTGATAATTAATATCATTTTTTTAACAAAACCCCTCAATCGAGGTGTGATTCCTTCAAACCAAAAAGTAGTGGTAGTGTTATATCATGTTTGCTTGTGGTTTGAGTTTTCCATATATCTTTCTGTTAGTGCTAATATATGATGGTTTTATGCCACAGAATGAATATTTGATTGTTGAATTGATCATGGGATGATGAGGTTCTTGAATAGTGTTAATTAATTATTGAATTAATTAAGGGATATTGACCCGGTTGAACCAAGTTAATTAATTGTGAATTAATTAAATGGAAATGATGTGACAAATTAATTATGGAGAGTTGAGATTTATAATGAGATAATTAATTCAGGAGAATTTATTATGGGATGTGATTTGTTTTGTAGATTAATTAATTGATGGATTAATTAATGGTAATGTGTACTTAGTTAATTGTTGTATCAACTAATAGATTTGGTATATTTAACTAATATATTGGTTTATTAAGGGAATAAGGATAATTTATTGGTGAATTAATTATCATGTTTTTTGTTAAGGAATTTGGATAATTAAATGTTGATTTAATTATCTAGTTGACTTGATTATGATTAAGAATAATTAATTGTTAATTAATTATTAATTATTAATTTTTTGAATGGTAAATTAATTGTAGAATTATTTGACAGGAGATTTATATTGTTAATTAGTTGTTGAATTAATTAACGGATTTGATTAATTAATTTATGAGTTAATTAATGGATGGATGTGGGGAGTTAGACATGACATTCTACATTAATGATAAATATATATATGTATGATTGATAAATGGGTTGTGAGATAGGGACTGATGCTCTAAATACTCACAAGGTGCTAGTTAAGAATAATTAATTGTTGATTAATTATTAACTATTAAGATGTTGAATGGTTAATTAATTGTAGAATTATTTGACGAGAGATTTATGTTTTTAATTATTTGTTGAATTAATTAACAGATTTTATTAATTAATTTATGAGTTAATTAATAGATGGTTTTGGGGTGTTATACATGTAATTATAAACTAATTATAAATATATATGTAAGATTGATAAACGGGTTGTGAGATAGGGACTAATACTCCAAATAATCACGGGGTGATAGACATGGAATTCTACACCCATATTTCATGAAAATATTCTTTTATGGGATAGAGAATGATGCTCCAAATACCCACGGGTTGTGAGACAAGGGACTAATGCTCCAAATACTCATGAGGGTGCTAGACATGATGTTCTACACCCATTAATTAACATTGGACTATGGGTCCAATTGATCGTACATGAACTGAATTAAATGGTTAATTAAAGCCGGTGTGATGTAATGATTTGTGATTGAATATGAAAAATGGTTCAGAACTCGGCACGGCTGAGGCAAGTATTGAGATATGGGTGTCCGGGGGAATCCTAGGGATTTGTGTGGTAAAATAAAGAGTATCAATTAATGTGTTAAACAATTTATTTATGCAATATGTATGTATAGTTCCTCTTCATACTCTTATTTCCAGTTATGAGATGAAGATGGTATCTCCATCAGGTGTCCCTTAGGAACTAGGATGGTTTTTAGTTTATTTATTCAATTCATTTGTTACTTCATTATACCAGCACACTATTTACATTTCACTTTATGGATAGGGCTAGACACCAGTGGTGCCCGCCTACTAAGATGTATATATATCACACCCTACGCAGGACACCATTGCACTAGGGTACCGGAGTAGACCTTTATTTTTCATAGGACTACAAACCTTGGAGCTTCCTGGTTGTTGTATTCTAGTACCTAGAGATAGGAGCAAAGGACTGAGTTGGAGCTTAGGATTCTTGTGGAGTTTTCCCTTGGGGATTTGAGTATTTTATTTATTTCTTTATTGATATGTAAATCATGATTTATTATTTATCGCTTTCATAGTTTTACCATAATAACATGTATTCATTGTATAATATTGGTGTTGTCCATTTTGTTTTATATAAGATTTATAAAATTGTGTCTTCTGTTGTTTATTGTTATTCACACTACTTCCTCCATTTTCTAGTATTGTATACAATTTTTACTCTAATAATAGGGTATAGTCTCCTTATTTACTATCAATATACCCTCACTACTAGTTAATATTCTCTGAAATATGTGGAGACACACTTGAGGTCATGTGGCGACTGGTTCGTTCACTGGTTCAGGGGTGAGCTGGGTCAAGATGTTACACAAGAAACACATAGTTCTTGAATATCATGCAGTTTAACATCATACGGTAAGGATGAAGAAATAGATGAATGATCTTAAGGGGGAGGGTTTCATGGTGTAGATATTTTAAACCTAATGTGAATAAGGACCAAAGAGGTCCCAACCACAATTCATGCAATCCCTAGAGTGAACTAAATGGAAAAAGGAGCTGAAGAGATGAAAAGATTTGTGGAACCTGGGGCTGGACCTGAAGAAAAAATGTCCAAGTGTTCCTACTTATCCTATGAGGGCAGAAATCAAGCCACATGTAGTTCTTGAATTTTATGTAGTTTAACATCATTTAGTAATTATGAAGCAATAATTTATTCCTATGTGGGATGGGTTAGTTTAACGTCATGTAGGACAAAGGTGCTAGGAAGTTTTACATCCTACAGCTCAGATGGGTTTGAGCAGTTTAACATCATGTAGGACAAAATAGATGTTAGTTTAAGGTTTTGGAGCTCAGATCGTGAGGTCTACATTTACAATTTTATGTTTATCATCATGCATGATGATAACTCACTCGTGTGAAGTACTGCTTGAGGAACTTAGCATTGGTGGGAGGAGTGATCAGATTTCAATCCATGGTAATCAAGGAGTATTCATCGTTGGGATAAACCCTGTGAATGATGTAGGGTCCTTCCCATTTGGTCTCCAGTTTCGGTGGCTTCCAACCAGGTATCATCAGTGTCCTAAAATCCTATACCATGTCACCTTAGAGTAAGAATCATAGATGAACTTTCTTGTTCAAATCCCTAGCTACCCTATTTCGGTGCCTCTCTAGATTGTGCAAGGCCCGAAGCCTATTCTCATCGAGGGATTCCAACTCATCCAGACAACCATATGCTACTTTTCTGGTATATTATCATCATAGATAGCCATACAGAGTGACGAAAATGGAATGTCAATAGGAAGTATTTCCTTTATTCTACACACTAGGGAATATGGGGTCACATGGGTAGAATTACGAGTTTTTGTATGATAAGCCCAGAGAGCATTGGGGATATTATCCGAACAAATTTTCTTATTTTTGACTAACCATATTTTTCAAAATGTTAGAGAGGGTATTATTGAATGCCTCAATATTCCCATTTGCCTATGCATGGTAGCGAGGAGTATGGTTAGACTGGATGTTGTATTTGGCATATAGTTTTTTCAGCTTGGCTACTTGGAAATTGGTTCCATTATTGGTGAGGACAATGTGAGGGACTCTGAATCAATATATGTTGTTGGAGCTCATGAAATCAATGATAGAATGGGCCTTGTCCTCCTTTAGTGAAATTTCTTCTACCCACTTGGATAAGAAATATGTGGAGGTTATAATGAACCTACACCGGCGAGTTGTTGTTGGTGGGTATGGTCCCACGACATCGATTCCCCAAACCAAAAAGGGTTAGGTATGCTTGGTAGTGTGGAGTGGATATGGAGATTGATTCATAAAATTCGTATGGATCTGACATGTGTGACACTTCATGGAAAACTCGATGTGTTCATGGACCATGGTGGGATAAAATTAACCCAACCTTTGAATCTGGTGAAAGAGTTTTGACCCAGCCCAATGAGCTCCACAAGAACCGGTATGAACTTCCTTCATAACCTAGGTAACCTCATCTCCTTGAATGAAATGGAGGAGGATTCAATCAAACCCACATTTTTAGAGTATTTTTTCAAGGCTGGGACCACTTTGGAGAGTGAACTTCACTAGACGCCAATGGATTCGCTCACATTCAGCTCTGTCTGTCATGAGATTTCCATGTTGGAGGTACTTGAAAAAAGGAGTTGTCCAATCAGGGGTCTCTTCTGCTACAATAGGGGGACCTGGAGGTCCTGATGTAGAGGCTTCAGTGGTAAGTTGGATTATATACAGGTTCTCTTCATCATCCAAGGAGGCTGAATCGATGACCCTTAGATACGCCACATGAATAAAAAAGTCTCCCTGGTCAAGCTCTGCGAGAGATGCAACAAGGTTATCCAAGTTATCGGGGTGACCATTCTATGATCTAGGGATGTGATTGACCTCTAGTTGAGGAAGTGATTTGTCCATCACTTAATGGGTTCAATCTAATGGGTACATGAGTTCTGGATTCCTAATGACATAGTCGCCATTGATCTTTATGATGACCATCTTAGATTCCCCCTTCACATGTAGGTGGGGAATATCAATCTCGAGGGACAGTTCGAGACTAGTGATTAACACCTGATATTATGCCTCATTGTTGGTGCAACCTTATGAAAATAAGAATGAATAGGTAAAGACCACCTGAGTTGGAGTAACGAAGATGATGCCCAAGCCTACTCTGTTGAGTGTGGGATCATTAATCCTTCTACCAGTCAGACTCCTGGAGGCACCATCGAAGTGAATCTACCAATACTGAATGGCCTAATCCACTGAATGGATGACCTCGTTTAGAAATTCAACATCCATAAACTGCTCTATGGGGGATGGATGGGTGGTTATAAAATCTACCAATTCCTAACCCTTAACAAATTTCTATGGGAAGAACCTGATATCAAACTGCTAAAGGATCAATTCCCACTGATCTAGATGGCCTATCAATATAGGGAGGATCAAAATATACTTTAGTGGATCCACACGGGACACCAACTATATCTTGTGATATTTCAAGTAATTCCGCAACTTCTGCACTATGAAAACTAGTGTGAGGAAGCTCTTCCCGATAGAGGAATGTCTGTATCAGTGTTGTGGAGTATATGATTGAGGTAGTGCAAACTGTTCTCTATCCATTCATTATTCTTCTATATGAGAAGAGAACTGAGGGATCATTCCAAGGTGGTCACATAAAGGACAAGTGGATTTATAGAGATGGGTAGCATCAGGACTAAAGGTTGGATTAGATAATTCTTGATTTCCTCAAAATAGGTGTGGCACTCTTTATCCCATTAATATAAGGCACCTTTCTTCATGAGTCGGTAAAAGGGCATACACTTTCTGTACAAATTCACAATGAATTGGTGTATATAGGTTAAGTGTCCTTGAAAGCCTCAGAGCTCCTGAAGGTTGCTTGGAGGGGGAATCTGGCTAATAGCCTTGATCTTCTCTAGGTTGATCTCAATGCCTCTATATTTGAATATGAATCCAAGAAACTTTCTAGAGGTAACCCTGAAGGAACACTTCAAAGGGTTCATCTTCAGATGGCGGGAGTAGAGGAAGCCAAACAGTCTCTCAAGATCTATGAGTTGGTCCTAACAATAGTGGGAATTTACCACCAAATAATCCACATAGAATTCAACTAATGTCCCAATGATCGATTTGAATATGTAGTGCATATCATGCTGATAGGTGTCTCTTACATTCTTCAAACTTAAAGGCATTACCTGATAATAAAAGGTACCTTGCAGCGCTCTGAAGGTGGTGGACTCTTCATCCTCAGGGGCCATCTAGATTTGATTATATTTAGAATATCCATCCATGAAGGAGACCTAAAATCCAGAAATGGCATTGATCAATAGCTCTGTCATGGGAAGGGGAAAATCATCCTTCAAACAGTGACGGTTGAGATCCTAGAAGTCAATACAGACTCTGATCTGCCCATTATTATTCCCGATGAGGACGATATTGTCCAACCATATGGGGTACTAGACTTCCTTTATAAAGTTGTATTTAATGATATTATTGACTTTTTCCTCAACCATGTCACCATGAGAAGGGTGAATCTTCTTGGGAGGCTTCTTGATCCCATGATAGCTTACAGGGATACCAAGGCGGTGGAGGGTGACCTGATGATCCAATTCGGGCATCTCATCATAGCTCTAAGAAAATACATCATGATGCTACTTCAAAAAATCCACATATTTTTGTTCCTCAGAAGCCATAGATACATTGATTAGTGTTGGCCTCAAGTCTTCCTCAGTACCAAGATTCACCTATACCAACTCATTGATTATGGTGGAGACACCCTCTTCGAGTGTAGGAGGGGAATCCTCCAAATACTCTTTGTCATCTGAGGTGAGAGGATCATCGGTGGGGGTAATTCTTTTGAGTTATATGACCTTGGAGGAATGATAGTATCAACTTGAATGGTAGAGTGATCTTCATTAGGATACTCCTACACTGCTAATACCATGGCGATAAAAGTTATCGACCCAATCCCATCATGCCTTCAATCAAGGGGCTCACGCTTGATAATATCAAAGTAGTGGTGTTGTGTTAGTCTATGATGACTCAATCCATATTGTAAGAACATGAAATTATGACGTACAACTATAACCATAAGGAAAACATCTCAATACCTTATAGGGGTAAGGGGATTTGGAATCACTCGAGCTTGATTCATTTAGGAGTAAAAAAGTGATCTTCTGGTGTTTCTTATATCTAGGAACATGTTTCCCCCTTTTTCTCAAAAATAAAAAAGCAGTGTCCCAAGCCTAGGGTTATAGCCTCCAACTGATTATTGGGAGTATAAAGACATCATCCAGGTCATCCCATGGGTTTACTATATCAGTAGTGTGCTCAATATCATTGGTTTGAATATGTTTTTCCTTGCTCTTGTAGTGGTTAGTGTTTAAATAGTAGGCTTCACAAGAGCTAAAGGGATATGCATCACCCTGGAGTATTCCCACTCAAGAATTAAGGGAGTACTTGAGGCATTTGTGATAGGAGGAGGGAACTGCTTCATGTAGATGGAGCTAGGGTCTACCCATCAGCGTGTTTTAGTCGGTGTCTTTCAAGATGACCATGAATTCGATACTGGAAAGCAGACCACTGAACTAGGTCTTCCAGAGGATCTTTCCACATAGACTTTTCTATTTCCTATCATAACCTTGAATTTATAGTTCATAGGGACTCAAATATGCTTCAGACATCCCTAGATTATGGAGCGTATGGGTCGGGATAAGATTGATCCCAGAACCTATGTCGACAAGACAACAACATACTTCTACAACATTGAACTGGATAGTGATGTACAACAGGAAGATATGGACCTATATGGGAGAACCTTTATCTTCACTTGAGAATGATATTGTGTTTTGGAATTCTACTCACTCAACTTCATTATCATGAAAGGAATTTTCATCCGCTACCTCCATTTCAAACTGAAGGGGGATTTTTAAAGTCTCTACGAGGACTTCGTGCATATCTTCTGATAGGAAGAGAACCTCAAGGATCGATATATTTTAAATAATAATTTCAATGTGCTTAATCACATCATACTTAGATTCTAAGTGTGCATTCCTACCAGAATGGATATTCTCTACAAAAGGTACTATGATGGGCGCTGCTGGTTGAGCCGGTGGATTCTGGTTGGAGCTGGGGATATCCTGCTGCTCACTAACTGAATCATGAAAAATTACTATCGGATGACTATCAGATGACTGAGGTCTGGACATGACTGGACGTGGTTGGTCATGATGCAGTCACAGTAGCTCTAATTGATCAAGTAGCACAAACGGTGGTGGGAGAAAACTCGATGAGACGGGATAAGAGGGAAACGCATGTTGAGTTCTGCGTTGAGCCTACTATTTGGTCTCAGTGGCATGCACATCTTGGCTATAAGAACTAGCCTGAGCATTCTGTTGGTTCACATAACCACGACTACGTCGATGATGGCACTAATTGGGGTCATTATGAGGACCAGTCAGGTGCTCCTCATCACCGGGAACCATGTAAGCGTTCATCGGTTTTATGGTATTCACTAAGGAATATTCCTAATCATCACTTGAGTAATCCTCCATTTTTTGGGAAAATATTGAGGGAAATCCCTACCTCTAGAGGCATAAAGTCTCTAAGAGTGCAGGATGGCTTTGGCACCGGTGGGGGGATTTTCTTTCCCTTGCGCTGATGGTGCCTGCTCTTCTTAGAAAAAGAAGGCTGAGATGTAGATGTAGAAGTGATAGCGGGAGGAATAATGACGACTTCAGAAGGCTCAAGCTGATTCAAACGGTCACATATGATATCGTGTGCAAGAGAAACTTCCCTATGGGACAACCAGTTGTCATAATTTTGAGACCCGTAATTGGAGACCTGCTGCCATTCACCCTCACTATCACTATCCAGCTCTATAGAGATAAATGCCACCAGTTCCACGGTAGGACCCAACCTGACTAAATTTTTGTCGACCTGGTCCTAGATCCAGTCCTTGAACACATATCACTGCTTGAGAGTATTTATAAGGAATCAGTGATAGGGGAAGTAGTTGGGGAGATTAGTGACATCAGCCTCTTGGGGTCTTCTGTAGTCTGGAAACCTCAAAATTTCTAGATCTAGGGTGCTCTAAAAATAACTAAGGACCTAATATTCTTCAAACGAGTAGGTCTAGTTTTGTACAAAACACTAGATCTTGGTGGATTCTTTCTACATTGGAGTCCCCAGCATGAGTCCACATCTAGAGATAAAGTGTGCCAGATGTTACAGTGGGTTGATCGTCCCATTTAAGGGGGAGAATGTGGGGTTCCCAAAATCTTGGGGTGTTGTCATATCATATACCCATGATGGATATGTCTTTCCATCAGGCGGGATCACCACCTTCTGCATTTCAAGGGCCTCGAGGTAGGTGATGAGAGCAACCATCAGATCATCTTGGTAGGGATTTCTGTCTTAGTAAGGATCCTTGACCAATAGTATGTTGTTGAGTTCTTCAACATGATAAGACGGCTCAGTGGATCATGGAGCGTCTGGAGGAACAACTTTATGAACTGATGGAGTAAAGTATTGTGGAGAAACTATGGTAATGGAATGTAGAGAAGCCTAAGGAACTATTGGAATTACGAATTATAGAGAAGGGTCTAAGAGAAGATTCTCACATAGCTCTGGTGGATTTGGCAGTGCATACCACAACCTTTTTTCCATAAACTATGACCTCTACCCTATCGGGATATGCAGGGTTGTCAGGATCAATGAGAGGAAATTCTTTGAAAAGAACCTATGGTTTCCCCTGATTCCCCGGTAGAGGGTGGATGGGATCATACCTAGGATCACCATAATCTAGATGTTATTCTGTAAGGTGCTGAATGTGGAGATCATCAATAATATTCTTCTGTTATGAAAGCTATTGGAGAAATGAATCCTTTTTGGTATCATCTCCAATATTCTTAGTTGATCCAGATGGTTCATAGGGTTTAATGGTCCCTATGTTCCCTTTTCCCTTGCTAAGGTCCAGACTGAGAGGTAATGATTTGGTAGGTTCAGCAAGGCCAATCAAGTGTCTTTGCTGGCGAGTGACAATTCTAGGGGGATCCAATAGATATTACATTGTTCCCAATGGTATTCTCTCTTTAATGATAACTATATAGATATAATTCTACCTAAGTGGATTTAGGTCATCCATGTTTAATTTGACTACACCTAGCGGTATATTCTTGATATCACTCAGCTAGTCGGGTTGGCGTAGGATAGGACTAAAATGGAGAGCTTCATATTGTCCCCAACCACAGATCTCGACATGTGGGGATGCCTCAAAAATAATTTTACAGAGCATAGTAAATCTCTGAATACATCATTATGTGAGTGTCTGGTGATAACAGGATGATATGGGGTGATGAGCGATGGGAAGCACGGCCAGGTCAACCATGTGAAACTTATGGATGATGTCAGTATAATGATCATGACTCTTTGAATAAACCAACTGATGATAATGAAGGTGGAAATGAATTTCCCAAAGAGTATAGTAGAAACACATGACCTCATCCTAGGAGAGTTATTATGGGATGTTGAAGTCTGGAGTCACGATCGGACAGAACATCTTGGGGAAGTGGTCTACCATGAGAATTTCCCACAAGATTCTCCATTTAGATGTGGGATCTAGTTTCTGGTTGCCCTATTCCTTGACGGGGGATGTTTGGGGGACATGCAATGGAACTGATGTAGATCATTTCAGGAGTGGAATAGTTGGTGGAGAGAATATTGCATGAAATGATAGGATGCTACTCACTGAGCCATCTCTTGGGGATGGTACAGACTGCACCATTATGTCCCTGCAATATGTAGTGTCGACCACTGCTTCATGCATGAAGATGGAAGTTATTGGTGGTCGGTTAGGCTGGTTCCCATTAGCTACTAGTCCCCAAAACAATTCCATGTGATCTCGTGTTGAGGTAGACAATGGTCCTGGTGACGATAGAGAGAACTACATATCAAGACCCTATAATGGAGATAGATATTCCTCCTCCTTCATGTACCTACAGAAGGATTCAGGGATCTCATTCATTTCACTTTCTGAAATGACTAATTTCACATGTCGGGTTCCTTTCCCAGACCCTGATGTAGAGGATTGGGGTGAAGGATCCATCATAAAATTTTATTCTGCTTTAAAATTTGAAAACCAAATGGGGTTGACTATGACCTGGTGCTTTGCAAAATTCTTCCTTTGGCAGCGACGGTCCTCCCTCCTACCCCAAGATGGTTCTTCAGGGTAGGGTAGATCTTTGACATGGGGGGAACCTCCATGCAGGTTGATGCTAGATCAGGGAGTACCTCTGCTTAGGTTGTTTTCAACATGAGGAGGAACTTCACATCTGTCTTCATTGAAGTGGGGAGGACCTCTTCTTTGGTGATATGGGGTGAAAGGATCACCCAAGAAATATATTGAACAGAAGATGGGGAGGACCTCTACATCTATTTTCTAATTTATGGGGAGGACCTCCATGGTAAGGAGTGATGGAGTGGGGAGGGAATCCACTAGAACTAGCAAGAATATTGGGAGGACCTCCATGTTGTCCGCCTATGGAATAGGGAGGACCTCCACACTGGATGGAAGTGATAGCACAAGGAGGGCCTTCATAATGACTGAACTGGACACGGGGAGGACCACCACTGGGACTAATACTAGAAACATGAGGGAGGGCATCCATGTTGAGTGTGGGAGTGGGGAGGAACTCCTATCTAGATAATTACAGTACGGGGATGACCCTTGTACTGAATTTCATCATCACGGGTTAGCCAACGGCGACTGCTTCTCGTGTTGGTGACTGAAAAAGTCAGCCCATCCTTCCCATGGAGTGGATAGGGTATCAATACTGATCTTACATAGGAGTTACCTTACTCTATAATAGTGGGGAACTAATAATATGAATCAGTGGTGGCATAGATCATTGAAGCTGTAGAAGATGACTCCCCCTGGTAGGTGTCATCCTGAGCCTATACCTGACATTAATGTCAGATCATCCAGACTAGGGCTAGAAATATAGGGGCATAAACTGCCTATTATTTTTTTTGGGGACCATAAGATGGAGGTTCTGATGAGTCCTGGAGGGATCCCTCCTTGGTGTCTCTTGAGCTGTAGTCATCATTGGGTTGACTCTCATGTCCCTTACCTCATTGAAATAGGGGAATGAGTCATAGGAGATTTCTGGGGAGAGTCTCCCGAAACGGTTGGATTTTGGAGTGGAGAGCAGGGTCTCCCTACACGGCCCTTGGGGGTAGCGGTGACAGTGAGGCACAAAAGACTCTAAATCCTATCAGGTCTTATCCCTTGTCAGGACAACCCCCTCATATTCGTACCATCGGATAAGAGTGTCGATCACCCTTCTCTGGATATATTCTGAGGGTGAGATAGGGTGTGAGAACCTAGTATTCATGGTTGTGGATGACATCATGGTAGAGGTGGAGTCATGTAGGATTTATGCATTGGCATTTCCCCTACCCTTATGCCTGCGGGTGGGAGGTGACTTTTTTCCTGTAGCATGGTTCCTGAAAAGAAAGAAGATTAAACTATCAGTATGGATAGTAGGAAAGTAGTGCTCAGTGCCCCAGCGTCATTCAGTCCTCCATGAATGGATAGAGAGATCTATGCTAATGATGTCGTAGACTAGAATTCCCAATGATAAATTGCCCCAAATTCTGGTGAGTTCCATGCCATTCCCACTATTTTCTTATCAGGACCTAGCACCAAATATCTGGATCTGGTGACACTCTTATCTACTAATTTCTCTAACACTACTAATCCCCATGGTTTTAAGTGAAAATATTCACATCAGGTTCACCATTTTCTATTTCCGACGCATTCCTCTGGGGTGTACCTCCGTCTGTTTGTCAACAGTGATGGTCGCATTGTACCTTGCACTCCTACTTTCCAAAGGCGGGTGGCATTCATCACTTGTTCATTGATTTTTTCTCCTTGATTTAAATGGGATGATGGTATATTGATCTATCCTTCCATGTATTCCTCCTCAAAATTCATCACCTAGTCTGGGTCTCCTTATAGATTAAGATATTGTTCATGAAACTCTCCCTGGTGCCATCTCTTTGTGGACGTTGGTTAATTACACTGCTTCTGTAAGGACATTCTAAAGGGTCAAGTCAGGGAAACAACCTTTGATCAGGAGAGTAGTCATGTTGGGAATCACTAGAATGTCTACACGCTGGAACATTGGTACATCTAAATTCTACCTTATTAGAGGGCTTCTCAAGGACACGGAAGTCTGAGTCATCCCATGTCGATTACGGGGTATCCTATGTTGGAGGCATGTCTACAATTTTTTCCTCAACTTCACATGTTTAACATGGGGTATGTCGTGAGTTTAACATCTGGTAGAGATGGGTTGGACTAATTATAACACTAATGAGAATGGATCAAATAGGTACCTCCCTAGGAGGGAACACCTAGAAGTTTTACCGGAGGGATGGATAAAAATTCCCATTAAGGAAGGACCTGGGATGGCGTGTCCCCAAAATGGAAGGTTTCACACCATGAAGGCTGATATGGACATCGCAAAGGATAGATCAGGGAATTACACCCCAAAACGGGGAACACCAAGGTTTACCATTGGCTAGTATTGAACCTCAGGGAGGATTTCTACGTACCCTATTTAGAATATAGGGATAAAAACCCACATAGTTCGAATGGGTGGTTTGGGGATCACACATGGTTAGTTTCATTTCACAAGAGGGGAACTCTTGGTTGGATGGATATGATGTATGTGGCTTATATATGGTTAGCTTTCTGGGTGCTTCAAAGATTAATGGGATGGATGGGGCTTATGCATGGTTAACTACCTGAGTGGATGGTGTGATCCCACTAGGATGTGGCAACCTGGGTAAGAATCAGGATGGACAATGGATGATTTGGGTGAAGTGGGTGGAATTTATGAGGTGGAACCGATATGAAGGTGAAGGTGCTAGGATTGAACATCAGGAAGGCTTACTACATATCCTAGTGGTGTGGAATCAAAATCCATATAGTTC
The DNA here is from genome assembly GCA_963277665.1 of Viscum album. NCBI lineage: Eukaryota > Viridiplantae > Streptophyta > Magnoliopsida > Santalales > Viscaceae > Viscum > Viscum album. Next base: position 2,132,997,248 of record OY728120.1, read on the forward strand.
AGTGGGGCAATGGGACACCTAAGGAGGTGGCCTGTGATAATGGAGTGCATGGGTAAGGAACCAAAGGAAGTAAAACCTCTTGGTTGGGGCATGATCTTCCCCATATGAAAAGGCTCAAAGGAGATATTAGGATGGGAAATGGGTGATGGGATTGAACCTTGAGGAGGCTTCCTACATAACATATTTGAAAGAAAAATATCAAAGTCTGCATAGTTAAGGATGGGGCCATAGAGTCAGGGCATACACAAAGGAAAGCGACCCAGAGATGCACCAGGGGATTATGCATGGTTTAAGACCCTTCACAATAGGGGCACTCTTGGTTGGATTAGTATGGTGAAGTGTAGAGTTTATACATGGTTAGATTTCCATGTGGATCAGAACACATCAAAGGATGGATCCAAGATATGTGTCCCAAAAAGTTAAGATGTCACATCTGGAAGGTACGTCCCCATAAGGGAGCACCCAGGTTTACCATTATTTGGGATTGATCCTTAAAGAGGCATCCTACGTACCCAAAAGGGGTCAAAACCTACATAGTTCAAAGGGTATGGTTTAACGTCATACAGGACAAGTGAACCAACATGAAATAGTTGGGACATGTGGATTTTAGGGAGTGATGGGATCGAACCTTGGGGAGGCTTTCTACATACCATGCTTAAAAGTTATGGATCAAATTCCACATAGTTCAGGATGGGGCATGGGGATTATGCATGGATAGTAGCCCAAACACATGCTGGGGATTATGCATGGTTAGTGGTCCAAATTGGATGTCATGGTCGTTGCTTACTCTAATTCCACGTGAGTCATACTTGGTGTGGGAAATAAGAGGTAACAGCAGACCAGACAATCTTGTTGTGAAGGATGCATCCACGAGGGATGGTGTGGGGCTTATGAATTTCTAGTGGCCTAGGGAGATGGAGATTGGGACTTACTCTAGGAGGGAATCCTGGGAAGGTGGTTCAGGGCTTACATAGAGACTTCTCGAGGCACACATGGTGAAAAATCCCAAAGGGAGATAGAGAGAGGGAGAGCGCTGGTGCCTATCCCATTTCTAGCCCTCAGACATTCCATGAATGTGGAAAATTATAGTTTAATTTCATGTGTTGAGGATGTGGGTACTTGGTAGTTTAACATCCTAGAGCTCTGATTATGAGGACTCACTCCTCATCCCTTGGACTTACATAACTTATACCAACCCATACTTGGGTAAGGGAAGGCACAAAAAATACCTGACGGAAGTAAGGTGGAGGAGTGTTCAATCAAGGGGTCCACATTATCATAGCTATATAAATAAGAAAAATCTATTAGTCTACCTATGAGAAGAAGCATAAGGTAGGTAAATGAAACATGAAACACCATTAAAGGGACTATAAAATCACTTCACACAAGCCTGGAGGGTTGTACAGGAAAGGGGTTCATGATACTAGGGGCTCATCTAGAGGAGATTTGCGAAGGTCATGAGATTTTGAAGGAAGGGAGATACATGAAGGAAGGTTGCTCTGGGAATTAAGGGTGCTTCATGAAGGAAATATTTCAGTGGAGCAGAGCTTTAGCTTATAAAAGAGATCATTATTTGGAGAGTGATGTGTGAAGGTTTAATGCTTCGCAAATCCTTGAGAAACTCGAAGGGGCTCCCTCCTTTACGAATGATGAAGGCCTTAGTGAATGGAATCCCTACAATTATGGGCCATGAATAATTTATCGAATCATGGTTCATAGTGCTCAAGTACCTTGGTCGATCCATATTTCTCTTGGGTTCGCAATGATCGGGAGCTTCATGAAATGGGAGGCTGGAAGGTGAAAAGTCAGAGTAATAATGGTTATGGGGGGGTGAGCCTACTATTTATAGGAAATGGTGGTTCATTGCGCTCTTGGGGATCACCACGAATAAAAACAGGGTGTTGTGAAGAAGATGTGACCCTACAAAGAAGAAAACATTTGTCCGATTTTTTCGGACTCACAAAGGCACCATCACAATAGTGATCGTGGGGCATGCCATATAGAACAAGTATGTCACAAAGGGGTCATGCTCTATTACACTCGATCGGACTCATGAAGAAACTATCAACCTTCTTTGTAGTCTCAGAGGCAAGGATCTCTATGGAGGAGCTTTTCAAAACAGACCCCTTGGGGGATTTGGATGGATTCTGAGGCCATTTGGGTTTGGATTAGCTTCAAACCAATCGTGGCTTTATTCATGCCATGAATATAATTATTTTTGGCCGTAACACATGTGTTATTGTGAACTAACACCTATGTAGTATGGTTTGAAATGGTTTTAGGATAATCCATGGAGAAATCCATTTATACTGATAATAATATTTTAGTGGAGATTTTGTGACTTGGACATTCCAAGCACAGTAAGGAGTATATATCTCAGGAGGGGTCGAACCTTATAAAAATGATTATGCCAATTTACTAATTTATCTATATTTCATATAGGTGTGGGATATTTTAAACAATAAAATATCTAATATTCTTAATCATCATTATATATTCAAATTCTAAAGGGTTCAAAAGGTTTAAATAAAAATGTAATTTAGTAAAGTTTGAACAAAACTTAATCCCCCCACCTCCTAGGTGTGTCAAAATTGGTCCACTAGGAATATAAATTGGTATTAGATTTATAATCCCTCCTATTGGATCTATATTATTCTATTAAAATTTATAATAAAACAAAAATGTATCTATGATTAAATATGAAATTTTCTTTCATAGTTTTTTTTACAAGAATACATGAAGTGCATATTTGAAATATAAGATCCTCAGATGGAAGAATATGTTTCCATCCCTATTATAAATTAATTATAAGTTTCAGATAAGACCTTATAAAATAAAAAGGATAAATAGTCAAGGAAGAAAAGTAAGATATCAAATAAGAAAGAGGATGCACTATTAACTGAATTTAGTCATAGTGGTAACTATTATGAAAAATATGTTAACTAGTGGTTCAAGTTCAAGATATGAGAATGGATTAAATGAATCTAATGAATACCTCTACCTTAAGGTTAAGTATTATTTAAATAATATCCTTCTTGAAGTTATCACGTACATATTTTCACATATCAAGGGACTTTATGATGATAATTGACCCCTAGAATTAAAATATAATGCAATAGAAGATGCATTGTCTAAAAATATGAGTAGTTGCATCACCCGCACAAATATTGAGAAAGTTAAAGAAGAATTTTTCTCACTTTGAAATGAAATAATATCCTAGTTTAAAGAAAAATTTCAAGGTTATACTTGTAAGAAATTTTTTTTTGATAATGTTATTGTTGAAGTAATCCATGCATTTGAAAATCTCCACAAAGCTTCAATAAATGTCAAAACTACTCAACTAGAAATCAAGGAAAATAAGGTAATAGGCCTTGAAAACCAGTTTCAAGAGGAAAATTAATTTCATTAAGAACAACATCAAAATATAAAGGAATTTTGGGAAGATATATTGAGTTAATTTTAGTCTAATAAGTATAATAAAAACATGAAGTTCCTAGAGATGAAAGTAAAATTGAAAAATATAGAATCTATGCAATCTTTAACTCCCAAAATAATTGAGAAGATAAATACTACCACAAAAACTTTATAAGAGATTCTATATTCAAGAAGGAATCTAAATAGTGTAAATAATATCTAGGAATAATCTCAGGAACATTCCATAACTAAGTAACAAAAAAGGTATCCCACTTTCTAGAAAAATTAGTTTTCACTAAATCTATTTTAAAAAATAATATAGGATTGAAGTTAAAATATATAAAAATATAGAGGGATAAAAATGATAAAAACCCACCACATGATCAATGGTGTATGGGATCATGTATAAGAAAATTTTTCCCCTAAATAGAGCCTAAAAAGTTACAGTTTAAGCCTAAAAATAGTAAGGCATGCAATCTAGACAGACTAAAACTAGAGTAAAAATAAACATGTTGATTGAAATATTCTGGTGATATTATAAGTTTGGGAATATTTACATTGATTTATGGTATAATATGTCAATATTTGGAAGGATTATAATTCCTAAAGTAAGGGGTATCAAAGTTAATGTTCAAAAGAAACCTATTGTGAAAATTAATACTTCACAGAAATATGAAAATATATCACTTAAGAACAAATTTGTTTTCTTATATGATTTTTGTAAGAGATGTAACAAATATCATACCACTTATGATTAGTGATGTCATGTATCTTCCAATAAAAATTCTTATTCTAATGTTAAAATAAGATCATAATAGAGAAACAAGATGGTATCAAAAGCTAACAAGTCTACCATAGGATAGAATCAAAACATGACTACTCCTAAGAGGTTAGAAAAGAAGGCTGAGAAGGATCTCATTCCAACTAGAAATAAATGATTTTATTATGGTAATAGATACCATGTCCTAGAATATTGAAATATGGATATGAATATCAAGATTAAAGGGATAAAGTTGGAATAAATAATCTATATAGGTGAGAGAAAGTAGTATTGGATTAGTGATTGGAACTTCTTATGAAAATTTGAAAGGCTACAAAGAAAGGTAACCCAAAAGGTAGAGATGATGATTGTGTAAGGTTCCAAAATTCTATAAATTTTTCTACAAAGTTTATGAATTTATATAAAAATTAAGAAAAAAATTTAAATCACTGATTACTCTAACTATTAAAAATATTATTGTGAAGAAAGAGTCAACATACTAAAAGAATTCTGAGCATGATCCAAGTGATTTCTTGATCAGATAGATATATTAGTTTTAAAATGATAATATATTGGAGGAGGAATAATAGAATTAAATTTCCTTGATAACTCAATGAAATAAGTTAATTCCAACTAAGAAGAAATATAAAAAGAAAGGAAAATCCATACTACCCCCAAAAAAATCAGACATAGAAAATTAAGAGAGGATATGGCATGAAGAGTCTTCAAAGTGTTAAATATGAAAAGAATTTATTTGAGTTGAGAAATAACTATCATCCTTATTGAAAGAAATAAAGAGATGATGTAACTCTCCCTTATTCAAACTTTTTTTGGGTTGTGTATCTTTAAATTAGGGATTGAATGTATAGTATGAAGAACATCCCTTAAGGGGAGCTACTAAAAGGTCCAAGATTCTATATTTTTTTATTTCTTATTAAATCTATAAATTTGTAAAAACCCTTAAAAATTTTAAGGTTTGGTATGATTTTAACTCACCAAATTTTATTTTTTTTATTATGTTTATCTTGGTTATAAAAGGTGGGTTATTTTCTAACAAAATGGGGGAAGAAATAATTTTACTTGAAGTATTTTGATGTGTTTGTTCAAGAAAGTATAGGTTTATAAATTTCTTGATATATCTATCTATCCATACCCTAATAATTGAATTTTTATTTGGTATCACAATGTATATAGCTATATATAGTTTTTTTTCTAAAATAGTCACTCTTGTTTTCTACAAAAGGAGGAATAAGGTTAGTTTGGGGAGTTGTTTTTTTTTAGAAAATGGGGAGATGAAAATTTCCCTTACAAGTTTCCTCTATAAAGGGGGGTAATTTTTACTCCTTTTTCATTTATTTTCAATGATGGGGAGAATAAATTGACATTGAATTTAGATAAAAGTTGTTATTGATAATAAATATAAAGGGTTGAATTAAAGTTCCATGTGTATGATTGTCTTGTATTTTTTTGTTAATAAGGTTGTAATAAGGAAATTCATTAAGTGATGGTGTTGGGTGATGGAGTGAGTATCCACCTACTATAAAGGATGAAGGTGTTTCCCATAGCTTTGGGTAATGGATATTGAAGCTACTTGGGAGAATATATTACATTATATTATTAGTGATCGGGTATTTATGTACTCAAGAAAAATTATGATCATAGGAGAATCACTTTATACTATAGTTAACAATGAATTGAGAAGTTCATAGAATCCCTAAAAACATTGGAAGAGGTTCTGAATTTATTTGAATAATTATGGACTCTAATGATTGAAGATTTTAATTGGATAAGTTTGGAAATCATATGTATTTAGTGGTTCAGAACTAAATTTGGGCCAAGTATTGGAGATTTCGTATGACTTTGATTATTTCATACAATATCTGAAGTATTTTGTATGAATTTTCATGTTTTTTAAGACTTTATAAGAATCTTATAAGACTTAAATGATTTATCATGACTTTAGAGGTAGATTATATGAGTTTAAGACATTTTGGATGACTTATTTTTAAAATTTATGACTTCAAGATTTTATTATGACTTCTTAAGTCATGAAAAATTATAGTTTTCCCAAAAAAATTCAAAGGAATTAGCATGCATGACTTTATGTGAAACGAGTATGACTTCGAGTTCCATTGGTGTATGACTTTGATATTCACTATAAGAATTAAAAATTCCCAATGTATAACTTCCCTATGTTATGTGATAATTCATAGATAGCTTCATACTTTCATTGTATAGAATATTAATTTTTTAAGGTTGTGTAATGATCATGTCTTAGGAAAATTCTAAGAATTATAAATACTAAATATTTAGTTTCCAAAATTTACTTCTAAATAAGAAAAATAAACCCAATGATGCTAGAACTATTCCTTGGTGATTAAAATATCACAAAAAAATATGATTTAAAAAACATAAAGTTTAAATGATTTTCACATCATAAATAAATTCATCATTCATGAGAACACTCAATTGAGAAGAATTTGAAATGAAACTGACTTGGTTTTCAAGAATAATGCATATGTTAAATGGGATGATTTTTTTTCTATTTTTTGTTCCAAAATCACTTGCTAATTAAGTTTTTATGCAAGATTATTTTTTCAAATATCTATGAAATTTTATTAATATACGTTTTTAGGTGTGTTGTGGCACAAATAATTGATTCATGTTTTGAGTATGTGGAAGAAAATGAGAAACAATATTGGTATAATGAAATAAAAATGGAATTACTATAAGGTGTTTTTGAATCCTATAAACACATTTTGTTGAGTTTTTTGGTCTGAAGGTCAAATATGGGAAGGCATGACTAGTTCGGTTATTAATTGAATAATAAAAGGTAATTTTGGTAAATTCTATTGAAAATAAAATCGTAGGATACTTAATCATGTAAAGGTCTTTATGAAAAGTTAATTAAATGTTGTGAGTTCTGAAAATGGATATTTGATCATTGTTCTCTTTGATGGAAGGCTTGATATATCTTTTAATATACCAATTCAAGTATATTGGAAATAAAATGAGATTTTAATGTGTCACCTATACAGGAAAAGGGAATCTCAAAGAGAGAGAATGTTTCTACTTGGGAATATCAAGGTTGTTAAGAAAAAAGAGACTATGGGAATTATATTATTACATAGATGCTTGGGGTAAATCAACTCATATAGTTGAGAGAAGTGAACCTCCTTTTAAAGAATAAGAAATGGGTAAAGTATTTGTATATTTTAGCGAGGAATAGTTGTGAGTAGTTCGAGAGAAAGTGATAGCTCTCTAGGAATAATAAGAGATCATATAAACCTGTATTGAAGAATAAATACCACATGGGTCTCAAAGAATAAGATAATCAATAGACCAAGAAGGATAAACATGAAATTATAAATAATAAACCTAAGGGTTTCATGCCTTTATATCACTAGGAAATATTTAGAGAATATGTGATATTTATTAGATACTCATAAAGTAAGATATTTGGGGGTTTTATTCTTAAATACTGAGATGAGATAAAAGTCATCAATCGGTTTTTGAAATAACTAGGAATCTAGGTAGAGGAGTATAGGTTAATTTTCATGTATATTTCTTAAAAAAATTAATGTAGTTGAAGACTCCCTGTTATTAAGGAAGGGGATCCATTCATGGGTGAAAATAAATCCTTGTATAGTACTACAATCAACTTAAAATAGGGGAACAAAGTGATAATAAGAGAAGATAGTGGGATGTCAGCCCGAAAAGAAGTTGTAGGATGTATCCCATGCTCACATGTGTCATATTGTGAACTTAAACCTGTGTAATATAGTGTGAAAAGGGTTCAGGATTATCTGTATACAAACTCCGCTTATATTGATAATAATATATTAATGGATAATGTTTTACTTGGAAATCCCAAGCACAACAAGTATTAGGATTTCTGAGAGAGTCTAAACCTTTTAAGAACACTTGTGAAAATTTACAACTTTATGTGCATTTTATATAGGTGTATTCTATGTTAAAAAACAAAAATATCCAATAATCTTAATCAAAATCAAGGTTAAAATTACAAAGGGGTTGAAATTTTTAAATAAAAAATGGAATTTGGTAAAAGTTGGGAAACACATTATCTGCCTCCCCTCTCAAGTGTTTATACATAAATATATTAGGAATCTCATTATGTAAGGAAAGAAATAAATGGGTAAAACTAGAATTTTTTTGGGAAGTTTTATACCAAAGATGGGTTCCCATGGATTTCCTTTTATTAGCCTATTTTTGGAATTTACTTTGGGATACACATAGTTAGGAAACCATAACGGTTATGTTACCAGAGGAATACATTTGAGTGTATCTATAAGATATATTTGGATAAAGAGTTGTCTATTCAACTATCCAAGACTCATAACTATTATTATTGGGATTATTGACTATCTAAACAACTAAGTGGTTATATGAACACACTATAGGACTCATTTATTAGTGATAAATGGATCTTGGTTCACTAAATAGATATGATGTATGGGGTCATCATTTTAGTGGGAGCACTTTTATTAAAATTCCTTGATGAAAATATATAAAAATGATACTAAACTATTGATATATATTTATTATATATTATGGAATACTAAATAGAAATAATATTAATATTATTTATAAGTATGACCTATAAAATACATAGAGATTGGTATCTATAATTGAGAAGTTTTCTCAAGGATAAGTATTTTAAGCATATAAATGTGAATGTTATAGATATTAATTACACTAAATATGAATCATGGGTATTAGATATTAGGTGTACATAACACATTTGTGATGAAATAACTAAAATAAAATATATAAGGGGATTAACAAAGAGTAAATTATATCCTGATTTTTGTAATGGTGTAAGAGTTTTTTCATTATAAGTCGACACTTATGATCTGATTTTACCCAGTGGATTGATATTACAATTAGAGAAATATTATTATGTTCCCACCATAAATAGGAATTTTATTTCTATTTATTTTTTGTAAAATAAGTTATTTTCATTCTCTATTAAGTCCATGAAAAAGTCTATATATAAGAATGAAATTTTTTATGGCATTGGGAATGTAATAAATAGTGTATTAATTCTAGATATGGATAATCATGTTTATAACATTTAGAATAAGAAGGTTGGAGTTGATTCTAATATCACTTGCATTTTTCATTGTTTCCTTGAACATATAAATGAGAAATGCATCCAAAGACTCTACAAATTTGGATTATTTAAAACATTTTAATATGAATCATTTAATACATGTGAATATTGTTTATTAGGAAATATTACCAAAAAAAGCTTTTGGGAGAAAAGGTGTAATGTATAGTTGATCATTGGATCTCATACATAGTGATGTATATAGACCATTTATCACACAATAATGTGGTGGTTTTAGGTATTTCATTACCTTTACCAATTAATTTATTCATTATGGTCATGTGTTTTTGATGAGTCACAAGTATGAAAAATTTTAAAAGTTCAAGGTGTTTTAGAATGAAGTACAAAATCAATTGGAAAAAAGTATTAAGTTTCTCTTATCAGATTAGGGTGGTGAATAATTGAGCTAATAATTAATATAAAATTTGAGAAATTTTATAATTATTTCACAACTCACACCTCTTGGAACACCATAATGGAATGTCCTTTTCGAGAGGATAAATAATACCATTTTGAACAAGGTTTGATAAATGATGAGTCTATGTGAACTTCCTATTACATTTAGGGGTTATTCACTAGATACAACTACATTCCTACTCAATATTATTCCATATAAATCAACACCAAATGATATATGGTATGGGAAACATTATAGTTTCTATTTTATGAGGATTTGGGGTTTTGAATCTCAAGTTAAATGGTTTATTTCTTATAAAATTATCCCCCAAATCATAAAAATGGTTGTTTTTTGGTTATCCCAAGTAAACAAGGGGATAATATTTCTATAAACCTACTAATAATAGAGTGTTTGTGGCATGAAAAGTTATTTTCCTTGAGAAAAAACATATAAGTTGAAGTGTTGGTGGGAGGAAAGTTAAACTTAATTAATTTTAAGACTAATAAATAGGGTGTGTTCCTATAGTTGTGTTTGATCCAGTTCTACGAAGAGTTATAAAAGAACTAAATCAAGATACACAAGAACCTTAGAGGTTTGGTATGATTCATTTGAAACCTAATTAGTTTGTATTTCTCATGAATGATGATGATGAATTAATGTTCATAGGAAAGGAACCTAATAATTATCATAAGGACATATAGATTTTTTATTCCAAGAAATGGTTAAAATCCATAGAATCTGAAATGGAATCTATATACAAAAAATAAATTTAGAACTTAGTGGATGAACCTAAATGGGTAATACATAGGGTGAAAGTGGTATTTCTTAAATGAAAATTACATAAATGGTAGAGTTTCTACCTATAAATAATTCCTAGTGAAAAAGGGTTATAAAAAAATATGGTATATATGAGGAAGAAACCTTTTCGCATATAGTGATGATAAAGTCCATTCATATTTTTCTAGCTATAACAGCTCATTATGATTCTGAGATATATTAAATAGAAATAAAAACCACTTTCCTTAGTGTTAATTTATTAAAGGACATGTATATGATATATCCCAAAGGTTTTAAATTTCCAAATGATACTATTAAGGGATGCAAACTATAATGGCCCATTTATGTATTAAAGAAAGATTCTCAAAGATATAATCACTATTTTAATGATGAAATCGAAGAGTTTTACCTCATTAAGTATTTGAATTTTTCCTATGTATGTAAATGGATTAGTGGGAGTATAGTGGTGTTTCTAATAATATATATAGATGGAATACGGCTTATCAGATTTTATAACCCAACACTTCACTCTGTGAATATGTGGTCGGGAAAATGTTTATCGATGAAATACATGGGTGAAGATACCTATATACTAGGTATGGATATTTATATAGATAGATCTATGAGATTATTAGGACTCAATCAAGACACTTACACTGTTAAAGTGATAAATAGGTTTAGCACAGATAATTCCAAAAATGGGAATTTACCAATATTAAATAGCACAAATATTAAGATGATTCAGATTCATTCTAAAGAGATGGAAAGGATGTATAGAATTACATATTCATCCACCATAGGATCTATCATGTATTTCATGTTGTGTAATCAACTTTACATTACCTATGCTCCAAGAATAACTAGTAGACACCAATCCAATCCTGGTGAGTGTCACTGGATTTCTATGAAGAATATTCTTAATTACTTGAGAAGGATTAAGGATATTTTATTAATATTTAGATGAGAGTATGGTTATATGGAAATGGTTATACATATGCTAGTTTATAATCTTATATAGATGATATGATATCTTCATGTTTTTATTGAATGGTAGAGATATCAGTTATAAGAGATCCAAACAACCTTCCATAGAAGACTCAACAGTAGAGGCAGAGTACATCATTGCATTAGATGTTGTGAAGGAAGCTATTTTTATTAATAATTTCATATTTAAACATGGAGTGGTTCCTAGAATTGAGGGAGTGATTTCTATTTACAATGAAAATAATAGATATAGTTTTCATGCTAAGGAACTCCAATATCACTAAAGGACCAAACATATTATTCGAAAATACAATCTTAGATGGGAGATCATTGATTAGGGTGATATAAAGATCAGTTAGGTGGATATAAAGAATAATGTGGCAGATCTGTTGATGAATCCATTACTATTGAAATATCATGAGGTTCGTGTTAGGTCTCTAGGTATTAAATACTTAAGATATTTATGTAATGGTTATATAATGTATCATTATTTTAATATAAAGTAAATATATATTACATTCATTCATGAGTGTTACATTTTAGTTTACATGAATGCTCGAATGATGATATCATCTCAAATTATGACTTTGAGTTATCCCTAATCAATGATCATCATGGGGAATTATGGTTTATAGTGATATGTTAAGGTAATAATTAATAGAATTGTGAAATAATTGTAAAGGGTTGTATATGAGATATAAAGAACAAATGCATGAGGTAATAAGTAGAGACTTATTACTTTGATTGGTTAACTAAATTATATCTCATGGAATGTTATAAAATCATCAATATACTTAGGGGTGTATTCTTATTATCAATACCTATTACGTGAGGTTGGTGATATACCTAGTATAATATCCTTCATATTTTTATATCTTACTTACACAAGTGAAAACAACTTAGCTAATCAAGGGGTAGTTGGGTATGTTGATGATCATGCCATCGATTGGAGTGAAACCAATATGATATTTTATCCACTTATATGATGAGTAAAGACATATGAACCTTGATTGAATTATACTGAGTAAATTCATGTTCATGTTTAGTTGAGTCACATATTATGTGTTCAGCTACTTAGGTGAGGGACATGTGATTTACTAATCCATTAGATGCGTGACATGTGATGTATTCATTAACCTGATTAGTCTTTTCATAAAATCAAAAAAAAAGATGAGTTGGACTATACTATAATGACATGTTCCATGTCTAATGGTCACTCGATATCATGGTAAAGGGATTATATAGGTTTATATATAATATATATGATACATTTTTGGTGTATATGTTCTTATAGAGATATGATTACGTTTGATGTAGATCACACTATATCCCTTAGTATCATTAGTAGCACCAATGATTTTCTATAGGACTCTCCTTGATTACATCTATAAAATAAGTATTTCATATTTTTTATCAATGTTACTCAGGTCCATAGAGTCACATATATATATACTTGTATAATGATTAAGTTTTGATAAAATTTCTTATTCCAAAATGAAGAGATCTATATGGAATCATATCTAAAAATATTTTTTGATATATTCACAAAGAGTTATAAAGTTTTGAATTAATTACTCAAGTATTTAAGATTAAATTGGAGGTCTTTGTATGTGAAATTAAATTATATTAATGTGATGCATGTTACTTAAGAATACGTTCCATGTTAAAATATCCTTAAGTCTTATCCCAAGACTATTTTACACCCCAGATAGCCTGGTTGTATGCAATGAAATTTGAAATTATGTTGCACCCAATGTAATATCGGTTGAGTTCATGTATTTAGGTTGATCCTCCCATATGTTATCCATCTATTATTAATTAATTTTGAATAAATTAAAATAATTTAAAATTATCTTTGAATGATTTCAATGAATTCATAAATAGGATGTGATTTATGGGTAGCATTTGATGATACTTGATATGGTCAAATATGTTCTATATTTATTTAAACACATTGAGGGTGGATATATGAGGGAATGAGTTCCCTATTATATTAGGGTTAAACATTGGTGATTATGATCATTAGTTTCATGAAACATTTTTATATCTTCCTTTATTCTCAAAATTTTCTTTATCACTTCTCTATGAATATGCTAACACCCCTTCAGTGTTTGAGAGTCCTCCAGTTAAGAATTGAGATCCATCGGTCGGTGTAATCCCTCAATGGTAGGAGGCTTTAACCTATTGATTCATGATCTTTATCAAGAAAAATCTATATATATGGTGTGTATTTCATTAGCTATCCAAGTATACATATGATTATGTTCTTCATATATATTTTTAATATTGATTCGGCTGAGGATTGATCAGGTACAAAATGGGTCTGCTTCCACTTCCAAGTTTAAATGATGAACCCCATAAAACCCATCCCCATCATATTTTTAGCTAAAATATCCATGATATATTTCTTATAAATCATCAACATATAATCACACACATAAACATAACTTATCATTATCATATCATAAAAATACAATAATATAAATGCATGTGATAATAATTTAGAAAGTCCTTCGATTTAAGTAGTATGTAAAGTTGAAGGGGCCTCAACCTTTTTTTTCTTTCTATAAAAAATGAATTTTACTTTAATATATTCCTATAATATATATATATATATATATATATATTAAAATATTAAATCATATTTAACATCGATAGTAAATAAATGATATAATTCATACACAACCCGGTGGTAAGTTGTCAGGCCAGTCTAGATGGTCAAAGTTTAAAAAATAGAACTTTTTCTAACTATATAATCCCCATCAGTAGGAAATGGTACTATAGATGATTCATCTATAATATCATGTATTTTTACCCTAATATGATCCATCTCCAACTACTAATAATGTAATATATACCCAATATAATGTATGATCCCATATACTACAGTATGATACTAATTATAATTAATATAAATCATATTAGATAAGAAACTATAGAGTGTGAGGTGGAGGAGTGCGATATATAGGAATATATGGTGTTTCTGGATATGTAGCCTAAAACTATCTCTGCATATTTGAAAAATCAACTGTATTGATGATATAATCATTTCCTTCATTATAACTCCCATATCTTAATTTTAATCTTCTAAAGAGTCTATTTTTCCTTCATATAAATCCTCAATCAAAGATATTCCAGAACAACTGAAATTGTTTTTAAAAGATACACATGCATTGTATCCTCATACATGACTCAGTTGCTCTACCTTTCCTAATGTAATAGCCAAAATATCTTTCCTAACCTTTGTTATGAAGGTCCTTCATGTTCTCTACTCCTAAAGGGATTCCTGTAAAGAATATTTGAAAAAATTATTAGTGAATTACAAAATATAAAGAGTTTATAAATAAAATAAATAACTTATTATAATCATTTCAACTATAAACTTTATGTAAAGACCCGGAAATTTCAAGGAAACTTTTTTTTCTTAAATTTTCTTTGGGATTTTAAAAGAACGCAGTTTCTGACGGCGCCTGATTCCGAGGCCCGGTGTGCTCGGAATAAATTTTTGAAGTTTAGCTCAGGTACGTTCAGTGAACGAACGAGCGGGTTTTTCTAACTTTTGAACCGGTGCTCGGAATCAAATTTTGAGGGCACCGATGGAATCGTAGAGCCGGTATTTGCTTAGAAACTCCTTTTCCGTAGTTGCGTTTTCTCGGGTGTGGTTTTTAATTTTTGGGGTTAAGTTAAGAAATAAAATAAAGTGGTGCGACAACTTTATTTTATTTCACATAAAGCCACTTAAAAGACACTTAAGATAAGTTAAGCGGATAGGGGGGAACCCAAAATATCCTACCCACTTGGTAGGATATTTGTGAGGTGGGGCCCACACGAGACCCACCGTTTCTTTCCTTCTAAGTAACGCACCCGCAACCCCCCCCCCCCTCTTTAATGAAAGTCAACTGTACATTTTTTTGGTTATGAAACGCCTCATTATTTGGGCAGTTAAATCGTTACAATTAATTCATTGAATTAACTTTTCGTTTCTTTTTTTTTTGAAATTCAAACGTGTCATGTGTGTTAATAAAATAAGATAACTCTTATTTTATTTCTGTTGGAACTTTTGGCGTGGAGAGGATTTGGAGGAAAGTGTTCTTCTTCGACGAAGAATGCGAAGAACACGAAGAACGCGAAGAATGCTCCAACCTCTGACGAAGAACGCCAAACCCTCGGAGATTGATGACGCGACGCCGTGTACCGCGACGTCAATGACCCTTCTTCCGCGACGCTCCTTCCGCGACGTTTCTTCCGCGACGATCCTTCTCTTCCACAACGATCCTCTTCTTCTGCGACGGTTAATTCCGCGACGAACTCGCGTTCGACGACAACGCTTGAGGTAGGGAATTATGTTTGAGAATGATTTTATTCCCTCGTTTCATTCATTCTAAAGAAAACAAGGAAACACAGATCAACTTATTATCTAGTTGATCCGCGCACATTTTCCTTGCGGGTTGGGAATTTTTGTTGCGGGAAATTGTGGGGGCTTATTTTATTATTGATTGTGATCTCATCTGTCGCCTTTCTTGGTTTCATTTTGGGCCGCCTGTTATCATACTAACGGGGGGAGGTCGGACCGAATGAACACGGCCGACCCTCCTTCCCCCCTTGTTGTTTGAGTTTTTTGCGGCACGTGAAAGGTAGCGCAGTGTCGTTTCACCGCGCGGAAATGAGAAGAAAGAACGCGGCGAAGAAGCACGGTACCGTCGCGCCGCGCCGTTGGGGCCGAATGAAACCGCGGGCGGAGTCGGGGTCGAGGAGGCGATTTGAAGACCCCGCGTTTTTTTGTCGAAGTTCGGATCGACAGACGATGGTGAGGCGGGCCGCGAAGGCGTTTTGAAGGCTTTGCAGCGAAGGTCGGGTCCCGGGATGATCTCTGGCGAAGACCGTAGGCGAATCGGACCACCGGAGCGCGTCCGGTGGTCCGCGGAAGCCCCCGCCGGCGCGCCACGCCGGCGCGGCGGCGCCGGCAGTCGGGGGCGGCGGTGCCCGGCGCGCCACCGGAAGAATCCTCCGTGGCTGAAGCCGCGGAGGTGACCGAGGGTCCTGCGGCCACGCGGGACTGGGGAATGCGGGACACGGCAGCGCGCCGCATCCGGTGACACGAAGCAGCCCCAGCGCGAGGGGACCGCGGCTCCTTGGGTGCGACCGCTCGGCCAGCGCCAAGCCGCCCAGGCTGGCAGGTCCGCACAGGCCGGGCCGGGCCGCTCAGGCCAGGCCGGTCTGCGCCGGCCGGGTCGACACGGTTCGGGCCAACCCAGGGGGGTTGGTTCGGGTCGGTCCGGGCCCAAACCCCCCATTTTCGGACCCATCACGGTTTTTCGCTCATATCTTGAGCTGTAGACCTATGATCGACATACTGTCAGCGGCGATGCGACCCTTGGATCGAGAAGGTCGTTTCGGTATATTACACTCAAGGTTTCGGAGAACTTTGGGTTCGTCCGGGTTGGTTCGGATACGAAACCAACCGGGCCCTCAGAGCGGAAACGCTTATATCTTGAGCTCCGGACGTCCGATTGACGTGTCGTCGACTTTGATGGATTCCTCTAAGTGAGACGGATCTTTTGTCTTACTCCGCTTGAGGTTTGGATATCGTCGGAGTGCGGTCGGGTTGGTTCGCTCATGAAACCAACCGGGCCCCTAGAACGAAAAAGCCAATAACTCACAGACCGGGCGTCCGATTGAGGCGCCGTCTGTCTCATTGATTTCCTCTTGATGAGACGGAACTTTTGGCATACTTCGTTCGAGTTTTGGTTACTTTTGGATAGTATCCGGGTTGGATTGTACCCGAAATCCAACCGGGCCCCTCGAACGGAAAAGCGGATATCTTTCAGACCGAACGTCCGTTTGACGAACCATCAGCGACGTTGGTGTTCACGTTGAGAAACGGTCTCTTTGAGTATACCCTATGAGAGTTCGGTGTACAGTTGAGATACGGTCGGGTTGGTTCGCTCACGAAACCAACCAGGCCCCTAGGACGAAAAGGCTAATAACTCACAGACCAGGCGTCCGATTGACACGCCTTCTTTTGCGTTGAGACCCCTATGATGAGGAGGTACTTTGAGATACTTCTTAGTGGGACTTTGAGATACTTGGAGTATCAACCTGTAGCTCGTGGAGCGGACCCTCCTAGAGACGAGCATGCGGAGTACGGAGACCGTGTAGCCGGCTGAGACCTGACGACTGCTTGACCGAATCGACTTGGTGTGAGTCGACTAGCCCAGTGGACGGAGCACTACTTTGTTTGGGTGCAGACCCATGGAGGACGGAGAAATACCTGTGTGACAGTGCAGACCCGCGGTACTCGTCCGGAGAGTACCTCTTTAGGCTACTAGGGGGTGTGCACTACTGTGTTTGGGTGGCATACCCCAGCGGGAAGAACTACTGTGTTTGGGTGGCTGGCCCGCGGTACTTGACAGGAGGAGTACCTCAGCAGTCTTAGGTTAGTGAGCAGTACCTCGGAGTCGTGACAGGACCACTGTACACTCCAGAGACGAGGCTCTTCAGCAGTTATGGTTTCGATAATGAAAATCCTGGTTTGAGCTGAGACTTTTGACCTTTGTGTTTACCTCATGATTGAGATGGGTCACTTGATAACATAGTTATATGTATGGGCATATACCTGGGTAGTGGTTATCCGTTGATTTCATGATCTTGGTGTTTTCCTCATGATTGAGATGGGTTACTTGATAACTTAGGTATATGCATCAGCATATACCTAAGTAGAGGTTATCTGTTGAGATCTTCTTTGTGGTTATCCATGTTGGTTTTAGTGAGACCTTGAGGGTATCGGGGTCCCTACTGAGTATCATTATACTCACCCCTGCACGGGCTATGCCCGCACCTCGTTGTGTTGGTTGTAGACGACGGCAGCACTGACGGAGGCCGAGTGTTCGAGGACTGAATGATACCCGGAGGTGGACCACACGATGAGTCAGTATCCGGAGGTGGACTTCGCGACGAGACGACACATGGAGGAGGTTGACGGGCGAGAGCGTTGTGGAGGCTATCTGTACCTACCCTTCAGGTAGGATCCGTGGTGCACGATTCAGGAGCTGTGTTGTCTGTACCTACCCTTCAGGTAGGATCCGAGGACGACGACCCAGGAGCTGCGCTGTCTGTACCTACCCTTCAGGTAGTATCCGAGGATGATGACCCAGGATCTGCTTCCTTTCTTCTAGTTTTTGTCTTTTTCTGTTGTACTTTGTTCAGTTGTAGTTGTACTTTAGTTGGGTTTGTATTCTGGCCCATTTACTTTTCAGCACTTCTTTTTTTTGTACTTAGTGTTTTACTTCTGCTTGTGCTCTGTGGTGTTTGTTTGCTTTTATAAAGGCAATGCCTTCCCAGTTATCGGGATTTACGCCTTTAGTGCTAGTCGCCAGCCCCTGGCCTATGGAAGGCGGGCTTGGGGTAGTCATGGCACGGGCCCCGAGGACGGGTTGTGACAAATTGGTATCAGAGGAGTCGGTTCTACCGCAGAACTTATAACTCTGATATTTTCTTTCTGTGAAGCAATAGTGTTAAGAGTACCGAGTGTGGTTTTTAGTTCAGGGAGTCCAGTGTTGGTGCGAGCGGCCGACGTATCCATACACCAGGACCTTGACAACTGATTTACGACTTTGTGCAGGAAAACACTGATTACGTGTGTGTTTCCAGAAGTTTTTTTAAATTTCAGCTCAAACCAGGTCCTCTCACCAGGTATAATCGTTTGACCATGTCACGTTGTTTCTTTCAGGATGCCTTTTATCAGACGACCAGCTAGATCCCAGAGGGATGTGCGTACTGACAGCCTGTCGAGCGATGAGGCTTCGGTATAGGGCCCTCTTGCAGTTGAGGCACCAGCGGAGGCACCAGCGGTACTACCATACGTTGAGCCACTAATGCCACCAGCCCCAGCAGTAGGCGATGCACGCCACTTGAGCGCGCTGCACGAGTTCCAGCGCCAGAGGCCACCCAGGTTCCGGGGAGAGACGGACCTGAAGGCAGCTGAGGATTGGCTGGAGGCTATGGTGAGAGTCTTCGGGCTGGTGGGGACACCGACAGACTTCATGGTGATCTTTGATGCCATCCTTCTTCAGGCAGCAGCAGGCAGGTGGTGGAGCCACTTGTTCCAGTTTTGCAACGGGATGGCCTTCACAAGGGAAGACTTCGAGACCTTATTCATGGTTGAGTTTGTGCCAGTAGCTCTACACCCCGAGCGTGTACAGGAGCTTCTGCCTTTGCCGCAGGGTTTTCGATCAGTAGCCGAGTCATCTGTGGGCAGTAGACAGATGATGCAAAGGTCCAAGAGGACTAGAGCCAGTCGTACGAGGATTAGGAAGTGTTATGAATGTGGCAGGAAGGGTCACCTGGCACGTGACTATCCGACCCCCCGCATAGTCGATCCGCAGGCTTTAGAGGATCCATCGAGGTGGAAGCAGCGTCAGGTGCTTGAGCAACAACCGAGCAGTGTACAAGGCAGTAGTGCTCTGGGAGCAGGTGGACAGGAGTGGAACTATTGGATACGTCCCTTGTACTTGTAGTTCCATGTTGCTGTTGTTTTCGTGTCTTTGTACTATGAGCTGCAACAATAAAAAGACACTTATCTTTGAGATGTTTTCTTTCATGTCCTTTGTTTGGTTGATACTGAGTGGTCCCGGTTAAAACTGTTGACTTGAACCTCACTTTCGAGATTTCTACTTGAGGAGACCCAGTGACCTCACACTGATGCCGACAGTGTGACTCGACCCTTGGAGGCGAGAGTGACAGTTGGATCTCTTAGTAGTTACGTCGAGGCCTTACGACATCATCCATGGCATGAATGCGTCATTCATGTCAGGATTGACTGTATTAGGCAATGGGTGTGGTTCATCCAGGGTATGAGACCGAGTTTCTCTTTTCGGCAAAGGAGAAATTTTAGCAGCTCTTTCAGATCATAGGCAAGGAAGGTGCAAATCATCCAGCGGCGAATGAAGACGGCCCCATGCAGTAAGAAATGGGAAACCAGTGCCAGTCTTAGAGACTCGATCGTGTTAAATGTTTCAAGAAGATGAAGCTTTTAAGGAGAGATAAGTCTGCGAAGCAGCAGACGTGGAGGCAGAGCTAGGAGAGCAGCATGAGGTGGTGTACTTTTTAACATGCTACAACCACCCGCCTTAGTTGTCCCCGCCAGGCTCAGGGAGCTGGACGGCGGAGGAAGAGTGCGGCTGCATGCGGTCAAGGAGTGTGACCTAATGGCTCTAAAAATGATTCAAGGGGCAGTTTGTATCCACTACTAGCTATCGTAGTAATAGACGTCGATATGAATCATTCCTTGCTTTCACAAATCTTGTTCCAGACCTAGAGTTTCCGGTAAGCCTTGGACTTGACCCTCACGTCTGGAGATACCTTGGGAGGAGACTCGATAATCACACTTACGCTGACGGTGTGGTCAGAACCTCGAGGAGAGAGTTTCGGTTGGAATCTCTTGGTGGCAGCGTCGAGGCCTTACGATGTTGGTTTGAGTATGGACTGGGCAATCACAGTTCATACACAAATTGACGGTATTAGGAAAAAAGGTTGTGGTTTCACTACGACGTCGGAATGGGTTTTCCTTGGTCGGCGAAAAAGGAAACCCCAGGCAGCACAGGGTAACTCATGCACAGGAGGGTGCGACCGATCACTTTTGAGTCGGTCAACCTTACCCTCGTGGCAGCAGTCGTTTTGAGTTCCAGTTCTAACAGGAATTGGAGACCTCTGGAGTTCGAGGATGACGATCACGTCCTTATATGGGTCTCCCCTCGACGAGGTTTACAGAGATGTGGCCAAGGTGGCAAGTTATCTCTGAGGTTCAGCGGACCTTCTTAGGTCCTCATCTGGGTAGGCGGGGTGGTTTACCGATTGACCCATCCACCTCAGTTGAACCAGGTGCACGACGACTTCCACGTATCTCAATTGAGGAGATACGTGCTCAACCCTTCGCTTATCATCGACCATGGGGAGCTGGACTTTGGCGATGGGGTGACTATAACGGAGGTTCCAGTGGAAATAGAGGATCGACAGGAGCGGATCCTATGAGGATGGTCGATTCCTCGGGTGCGCTTTCACTGGTAGTATGGGAACCTCCATGTGAGCACATCGGAGAAGAAGGCTTTGATGCGTGCTCTGTACCGCTTTTGTGACCCTAGTTTGTGTTGAAGCTTTACGGGGACGTAAATCCCTGAGGTGGGAGTAATGTAAAGACCCGGAAAATTCAAGGAAAATTTTTTTTCTTAAATTTTATTTGGGATTTTACAAGAATTCAGTTTCTGACGGCGCCTGATTCCGAGACCCGGTGTTCCCAGAATTAATTTCTGAAGTTTAGCTCGGGTATGTTCAGTGAACGAATGAGCGGGTTTTTCTAACTTTTGAACCGGTGCTCGGAATCGAATTCTGAGGGCACCGATGGAATCGCAGCGCCGGTATTTGCTTAGAAACTCCTTTTCTGGAGTTGCGTTTGCTCGGGTGTGGTTTTTAATTTTTGGGGTTAAGTTAAGAAATAAAATAAAGTGGTGCGACAACTTTATTTTATTTCACTTAATGCCACTTAAAATCCACTTAATCTAAGTTAAGTGGATAGGGTGGAACCCAAAATATCCTACCCACTTGATAGGATATTTTTGAGGTGGGTCCCACACGAGCCCCACCATTTCTTTCCTTCTAAGTAACGCACCTGCAACCCCCCCTCTTTAATGAAAGTCAACTGTGCATTTTTCTGGTTAATAAACGCCTCATTATTTGGGCAGTTAAATCATTACAATTAATTCATTGAATTAATTGTTCATTTATTTTCTTTTGAAATTCAAACGTGTCATGTGAGTTAATAAAATAAGATAACTCTTATTTTATTTCTGTTGGAACTTGTGGCGTGGAGAGGATTTGGAGGAAAGCGTTCTTCTTCGATGAAGAATGCGAAGAACTCGAAGAACGCGAAGAACGCTCCGACCTCCGACGAAGAATGCCAAACCCTCGGAGATCAACGACGCGACGCCGTGTACCGCAACATCAACGATGCTTCTTTCGTGACGCTCCTTCCGCGACGTTTCTTCTGCGACGATCCTTCTCTTCCGCAACGATCCTCTTCTTCCACGACGGTTAATTCTGCGACGAAATCGCGTTCGACAACAACGCTTGAGGTAGGGAATTATGTTTGAGAATGATTTTATTCCCTCGTTTCATTTATTCTAAACAAAACAAGGAAACACGGATCAACTTATTATCTAGTTGATCCGTGCACGTTTTCCTTGCGGGTTGGGAATTTTTGTTGTAGGAAATTGTGGGGGATTATTTTATTATTGATCGTGATCTCATCTGTCGCCTTTCTTGGTTTCATTTTGGGCCGCCTATTATCATACTAACGGGGGGATTTCAGACCGCATGAACACGGCCGACCCACCTTCCCCCCTTGTTGTTTGAGTTTTTGGCAGCACATGAAAGGCAGAGCGGTGCCGTTTCACCGCGCGAAAACGACAAGAAAGAACGCGGCAAAGAAGCCCGGCGCAGTCGCGCCGCGCCGTTGGGGCCGAACGAAACTGCGGGCAGTGTCGGGGCCGAGGACGCGATTTGAAGACCCCGCGTTTTTTTGTCGAAGTGCGGATCGACGGATGATGGTGTGGCAGGTCGCGAAGGCGTTTTGAAGGATTTGCAGCGAAGGTCGGGTCCCGGGATGATCTCTGGCGAAGACCGCAGGCGAATCGGACCACTGGAGCACGTCTGGTGGTCCGCGGAAGCCCCCACCGGCGCGGCGGTGCCCGGCGCGCCGCCGGAAGAATCTGTCGTGGCTGAAGCCGCGGCGGTGACCGAGGGTCCCGCGGACGCGTGGGACCGGGGAACGCGGGACACGGCAGTGCGCCGCGTCTGGTGACACGAAGCGGCCCCCAGCGCGAGGGGACCGCGGCTCCTTGGGCGCGACCGCTCGGCCAGCGTCGAGCCGCCCAGGCCGGCTGGGCCGCCCAGGTCGAGTCGGGCTGCGCCCAGCCGGGTCGGACCCGGGTCGGGTCAACCCAGTTCGGGGCGACCCGGGGGGGTTGGGCCGGGTCGGTCCGGGCCCAGACCCCCCGTTTTCGGACCCCTCACGGTTTTTCACTCATATCTTGAGCTATAGACCTCTGATCGACGTACCGTCAGTGGCGATGCGACCCTTGGATCGAGACGGTCGTTTTGGTATATTACACTCAAGGTTTCGAAGAACTTTGGGTTCAGTCGGGTTGGTTCGGATACGAAACCAACCGGGCCCTCAGAGCAGAAACGCTTATATCTTGAGCTTCGGGCGTCCGATTGACGTGCCGTCGACTTTGATGGATTCCTCTAAGGTAGAAAGATCTTTTGGATTACTACGATCGAGGTTTGGACGCCGTTGGAGTGTGGTCGGGTTGGTTCGCTCATGAAACCAACCGGGCCCCTGGAACGAAAAAGCCAATAACTCACAGACCGGGCGTCCGATTGACGCACCGTCTGTCTCGTTGATTTTCTTTTGATGAGACGGAACTTTTGGCATACTTAGCCCGAGTTTTGGTTGTTTTTAGATAGTGGCCGGGTTGGATTGTACCCAAAATCCAAGCGGGACCCTGGAACGGAAAAGCTGATATCTTTCAGACCGGACGTCCGTTTGAAGAACCGTCAGCGGCGTTGGTGTTCACATTGAGAAACGGTCCCTTTGAGTATACCCTATGAGAGTTTGGGGTATAGTTGAGATACGGTCGGGTTGGTTCGCTCACGAAACCAACCGGGCCCCTGGGACGAAAAGGCTAATAACTCACAGACCGGGCGTCCGATTGACGCGCCATCTGTTGCGTTGAGACCCCTATGACAAGGCGGTCCTTTGAGATACTTCTTCGTGGGACTTTGAGATACTTAGAGTATCGACCTGTAGATCGTGGAGCAGACCCTCCCAGAGACGAGCATGCGGAGTACGGAGACCGTGTAGCCGGCTGAGACCTGACGACTGCTTGACCGACTTGACTTGGAGTGAGTCGACTAGCCCAGTGGACGGAGCACTACTTTGTTTGGGTGCAGACCCATGGTGGACGGAGCACTACCTGTGTGACAGTGCAGACCCACGGTACTCGTCCGAAGAGTACCTCTACAGGCTACTAGGGGGTGTGCACTACTGTGTTTGGGTGGCATACCCCAGTGGGAAGCAATACTGTGTTTGGGTGGCTGGCCCGCGGTACTCGACAGGAGGAGTACCTCAGCAGTCTTAGGTTAGTGAGCAGTACCTCGGAGTTGTGACAGGACCACTGTACACTCTAGAGACGGGGCTCTTCAGCAGTTACGGTTTCGATAATGAAAATCCTGGTTTGAGCTGAGACTTTTGACCTTTGTGTTTACCTCATGATTGAGATGGGTCACTTGATAACTTAGGTATATGTATGGGAATATACCTGGGTAGTGGTTAACCGTTGATTTCATGATCTTGGTGTTTTCCTCATGATTGAGATGGGTTACTTGATAACTTAGGTATATGCATGGGCATATACCTAAGTAGAGGTTATCTGTTGAGATCTTCTTTGTGGTTATCCATGTTGGTTTTAGTGAGACCTTGAGGGTATTGGGGTCCCTACTGTGTATTGTTATACTCACCCCTGCACGGGCTAGGCCCGTACCTCGTTGTGTTGGTTGCAGACGACGGCAGTGCAGACGGAGGCCGAGTGTTCGAGGACTGAATGGTACCCGAAGGTGGACCACACGACGAGTCAGTATCCGGAGGTGGACTTCGCGACGAGACGACACACGGAGGAGGTTGACGGTCAAGAGCGTTGTGGAGGCTATCTGTACCTACCCTTCAGGTAGGATCCGTGGTGGATGATCCAGGAGCTGCGCTGTTTGTACCTACCCTTCAGGTAGGATCCGAGGACGATGACCCAGGAGTTGCGTTGTCTATACCTACCCTTCAGGTAGGATCCGAGGACGACGACCCAGGAGCTGCTTCCTTTCTTCCAGTTGTTGTCTTTTTCTGTTGTACTTTGTTTAGTTGTATCTGTACTTTAGTTGGGTTTGTATTCTGGCCCATTTACTTTTCAGCACTTCTTTTTTTTTGTACTTAGTGTTTTACTTACGCTTGTGCTCTGTGGTGTTTGTTTGCTTTTATAAAGGCAATGTCTTCCCAGTTATTGGGATTTACGCCTTTGGTGCTAGTCGCCAGCCCATGGCCTATGGAAGGCAGGCTTGGGGTAGTCACGGCACGGGCCCCGAGGACGGGTCATGACACTTTAACTCTTATATAATATATTTTCCCTTTTTATTCATCTGATCCCTTTTCCATTTTTCATGTATAGTTGTGGGGGAGGGGAAATCTCTATAGATCATGAAGACTTGGGTCTCAATTTTTCAAACTTTTAAGCCATCATTTGTTCTTTGAGTAATGGATACCCTCCACAAGATAAATTATGAGAGTATAGGTACTTCTCTTGGATATACTAATGATATATCATCAGTTCATAATTTACTAAGAATAAAAAATCATTAATATGTTAATTTTTATAAATTATACAAAAAACACTTCAAAAAATTAACATCGTACTCACCCAAAATGATTATTGATTTCTACTTTCAATAAACTCACTCCATGAATCTTCATCTTGAAAATAATATATTTCACCTAGATATTCATTTTTTTTCTGCCAAAAAAAAATGAATTCTGAATTTAATGTTGACTTAAAAACCCTCAATCTCCTTGAAACAAAAGATAAATATCTCCTTCTAAATTATTTTTTGGCCAGTAAATCATATTTTTTATCATGATAAGGAAAGAATAAATTATATTATTAAACATATTTCATGATAAATAAAATAATAATAAATTTTCTTACCAAAATTATAACCCATGTATGAGCTAGTGTTATTTGTTCGACACTTCTCCAATCAAAAATAAAAATGTTTATTTTTTCTTGAGCTTGTATAGCCATAAAAATTCTCAATTACTTTGAATTTAGACCCATGGTATTACTATTACCATCAAAATAAATATATAACCTCTGGTCCTTTCTTTGAGATAGTGATAATTTAGATAAAATTATGTTTCCATGTTTACCAAACCTAGAAGCCTTCCCTATACCTATAAAAGTAAGAGGCTCATGTGTAGAGGAATGAGGAGGCTCCTCAATAGAGGTATGTCGAGGGTCCTCCATAGAAGGTCGATGTGACTCAATTATTTTATTCTATATGATTATACAATTAAAATTTGCAAAAAAATTATTGAAATTTTATAAAAATCCATCTGATATATATAAAATTGAATAAAAATTATAAAATGATACAATCAAAACTAAACTAAACAAAACTAAACAATATTTTATTATATTCATTAGAGAACTTAAATAAAATTCTAAAAAAATTATAATAATATTTATGAGTCATGAAATGATATAGACAAAAGAAGAAGAAAACCTATGTAAAAGATTATAAAAATCTAACTATTATATATAAAATTGAATAATAATTCAAAAATGATATTTATAAAACTAAACAAAACTAAAAATACAAATTATCATATTTATTAGATAAGTTAACTAAAATAATAATAAAAATATGACACCATTTTTGAGATATGAAATGATAAATATAGAATAAAACATAACTTAAGTAAAATATTATACAAAACCAAATTTTACAAATAAAATTGAATAACAACTGAAAAATGTTATAGATAATGCTAAACTAAACTAGATTCATTTGTTATCATAATCATTTCATTAGTTAAGTAAAATGAAAAAAAGTGATGATAACATTTATAAGACATGAAATGATATAGACAAAATAAAGTAAAACTTAAGTAATATTAAAATGATAAAAATATCATAAAAATTATTATAAATATGTGATACATTTTTAAGTACTAAAAAACTTATCGTATTTTTTAAAATATATTACTTAAATAAAAAATATAATTAGAAATAATATTGAAATTTTTTAAAATTTAAATAGGAAATAAATATATGGTACTTATAATATTAGGATATTATTAATCGATTATTTACAAATATTCCTTCTTTGTTTTCATTTTATATGGCACAAACCATGTCTATGATTTGGTCATCAAAATCCCTTGATAATGTTTCCATGTAAGTGGGGATATCACATAATACATCATCATCAATAACTTTATCATCACCAAAATTCTATTTTTTCCTTTAAAAATGATAGAACACTACCAATTTGATGGGTTAAGAACATAGATTTTGTTTTCGTGTGTTTCCATGATAGAAGTGTCATCTGTGTATTTAAATCTATTCATATATACTAGTTTTATACTAAACTCTTTGTGTTTAATACTATTGTTACTAAAAAATGATTTATAATTTAAAAAAATAACCCAAAATTTAATTTAGTCAATCTCCCATATATCTTCAATAACTCTATAATATGCACTTGATGTGGAGATTGGGTTTTTATCTTTTACACTCAAAAAATTCATAGCTTTAGTGAACACTAATACACTATTATTTTGAACTAAACTTTAGTTTTTCTAGTATTTGGTATAAAATGAATAGTTATTAATTTCATACCTAGACCATGTTATGACATTTAAACTTAGGTTTCCCGCTAACCATGTCAATTTTTCTGATACATCATATCTATCATGCACTATCTCTTTAAACCATGATAAAAAAAGTTTTATTCTATTAATTCAATACCCATATATCTTTATTCTTTAGAAAATGTTGTTTTAACACATTATTATTCGATGTTTTATATGAATTGGAATAATATGTGTTATTTAAGATGTATAAATATTATTGTATTATTTTTTCATCTATCGGTGACTTTATTTTCAATCCACAGATCACCTTTCCCCTAAAACTGACTCTTTCAATGTGAGATATAAAAAAACTAACATGATCTACTATATAAAAGTAGTGTGTACAAAACTCTACCACCTACTCCTAAAAATAATTTTAAATAATGGATTCTTTTGGTCAATATGGATTCTTAACATATACCTTGGTCGGAATGGCCCAAAGGCCTTCATTTTTTAATTATTTTGATAATCCACCTTTCAAGGGGTGAGGTGGAACCCTCACACAAAATAAACCATTAAATGTAACATGGTATTAAAAAAAGATGGTGGAAATTACATTTTTGATTAACAAAGTATATTGATTGAATTTTTCTCCAAAGTGTTCAATAAATTTAGATCCATCATTTTTTTATGAATGTAATTGAAAAAAACACTTTGATGATATTAAATCTAAAATATATGGGTAGTATTCTATGTAATAAAATAGGTAGGAGTTATTTCATTATAACATGAAAGTCATAAGATATTTTTTCTATTAACAACAAATATTTTAGTGACATGTAATTTTTTACATTTGAATAATAACATGGAGGCACTTTGATAACATGTAGGCAATGGAAAAAAAATCTCTTTTTTGGATAATATATGACAAGCCGGAGGTAACTATGTTCATTTTCCGTTAGGAGTGGGGGATAAATACAAATGTATTTCCATTTCCTGTAAGACAAATCTTGAATTCAAACCATTCTTAGTATTTCCTTTAATATCTAATAATGTTCCAATAAAACTATCATAGATGTTATTCTCAACATGTATCACACATAAATTTTATGTTTGACCTTATGATATCTTTAATATATAAGATAAAAAATATTAATCATTTCTTACATATATTTATATCATTAATAGATATTTGTGTATTTCCAAATGTGACATGAATGTTTTTCACCCTCTCAAAATACTAATTTATTAATAATGGATTTGGAGTAATATCAAATTTCTATGAGTAATTGAATACCTTTTAAAATATTATATAAGAGTGTTCCATAGATAAAAACATTTGATAAACCATGTACACTGATTTTCCCCCATATTGTAGTTGGTAACATGAAGTCCCCTATATGAAAATTAGATAAGCTTTATGCCCCTTAACATTGTATCCAGAAAAATTTCCATATGATGGGAAGTAATTTATAGTGAACATAATCATTTCATGTAATTGAAAATATTAATTTTTATAATAATTATACACTTTTATTCCTTCAACCCATTATAGTTTCAAATCATCAATTAATGGTGTCAAATAAACATCAATATCGCTTTTAGGATGTTTTGGCCTAGAAATCATTAAAATAAACATGATATATTTCTTTATTCAAATTTTAAGAGATAAGTTGAAAATTACCTACAAAATAGATCATGAAATATATTTACTTATAATTCTTTGATATATATTCATTCCATATGTGTAAAATACATTTTAGATATTTCTAACTTCAATTTTGATATAGGAAATTGTTGATCAATTTTTTTTCATTGCAGACAATCAGCTGGATGACATAATTTTCAATTAGATATTTTCACATCTTCATGTAATAGTAACATTTTTTCATCATTTTAATTTTCAAATAAATATTTCCAATGAGAAATTATATGAAGATGCTAAATTTTATTAGTAGGAGTCCTCATACTTAGCATAATAGATAATAAACTTATGTTTTTCTTTCAAATTATATTCTGGTATCCCATGTCTAGGATACTCTAACAGACCTTCATAATCCTTCTTATATAACACACAATCATTAAGGAAATTATGTGTTTTCTTTTACCTCAATACCATCATACATAATATTTTTTCTCATTATAATTTGAATCTAGAATTTTTTTTCTTCGGGTGGTATATTTTTCAATAGTTTTAAAAACTTTGTAAAACTTTTTTCACTCCATACAATCCTGGATTTTAAGTTAACCAATCTTAACACTATTTTCAAAACTATAAATTTCATAAAACTAGGATACATTAGTTTTTAAACATTTATATATAAGTTCCCAATCATCAGTATTTTCTCAATTGATTCCACTTCAATGTCATGAATCATTTATTCAATTTTATTAGAATTATCATCTTGAAAATCCCCATCATCATTAAATCTTGAATTCTATCCAGTTTCACCATGTCAAATACAAGGATTTTAACTTATATTAAAACCATTGAAAATTAAATCATATTTTATTTCTCTTATTTTTAACTTTCTCAAATGTTAACATATCGTGCATAGACAGAAAAATGGGCATTGCTTGAAATATTTTGTTTGAAAAATTCCAAAAAAAACATTATCCCCCTTCCCATATTCATTACTTTTTCACCATGTAAATATATCTATCAATACCCTAAAAGGTGAATTTTTTAATAAATTTATCTATCCATCCCCTAATAAGTGAATTTTTAGTTTGTATTACATTTTGGATAGTTATTTATAGCTTACTTTTCTAAAATAGACACTCTTGTTTTATACAAAGGGGGGAATAAGGAATGTATGGGAAGTTGTTTTTTTTATAAAATGGGGAGATGAAAATTTCCCTTAAAAGTTCCCTCAACAAGGGGGAGAAATTTTTTTACTCCTTTTCATTTCTTTTCTATAATGGGGAGAATAAATTTACATTGAATTTGGAGAAAATTTGGCAATGAAAACAAATCCAAAGGTGTGAATTAAAGTTATATGTAAATGCTTGTGTTTATTTTTTTTTTCATAAGGTTGAAATAAGGAAATTCATTATGTGATGGTGTTGGGTGATGGAGTGAGTATCCACATACTATAAAGGATGAAGGTGTTTCCCATAGATTTTGGTAATAGAGATTGAATATTCTTGGGAGAATCTATTACATGAAATGATTTGTGAGAAGGTATTTATCAAATCAAGATAAATTATGATAGTAGGAGAATCACTATCTATAATAGTTAACAAAGAATTTATAAGTTTATAGAATCCATGAAAACATTGGAAAAGGTTCTGAATTTATTTGGATAATTATGGACTCTAGTGATTAAAGTTGTAAATTGGATAAGTTTGGAAATAATATGTTTTAGTGGTTTTTAACTTAATTTTGTCCAAGTCTTGGATATTTCATATGACTTTAACTATTTCATACAATTTCTGAAGTATTTTTCATGAATTTTCATGTTTTGTAAGACTTTATAAGAATCTTGTAATAATTTAATGATTTTTTATGACTTTAGAGATAGATTTTATGACTTCAAGACATTTCATATGACTTATTGCAAAAATTTATGACTAAGATATTTCATTATGAATTCATAAGTCAGGAAAAATTTTATTTTCCCCAAAAATTGTAAAAGGAATGAGGGTGCATGACTTTATGTGAAACGAGTATGACTTCAAGTTGCATTGGTGTATTACTTTTATATTCCCCATAATAATTCATAATTCCCAATGTATGAATTCCCTATATCATGTGATAATTAATGGATATATTCCTACTTTTATTTTCTAGAATATTACTTTTTGAAGGTTGTGTATGGGTTCATGCCTTAGGAAAATTCTGATAATTTTGCAGACTTAAAATTGAGTTTCTATAATTTACTTCTAAAGAATAAAAATAAACCTGATGATGTTTAAACTATTCCTTGGTGATTAAAATATCACAAACCAATTATTATTTAAGAAACATAAATTTTCAATGATTTTTACATTATAAATAAATGCATCATCCATGATAACACATGATTAAGAAGAATTTGAAATGAAACTGGGTTGGTTTTTAAGAATAATGCATATGCTAAATGGGATGATGTTTTTTTGTTTTTTGTTCCAAAATCACATTCTAATTAAGTTATGATACAAGATGAGTTTTTCAAATGTATAAGAAATTTTCTTGAGATGATTTTTGAGGTGTGTTGTGCCACAAACAATTGATTCATGTTTTGAGGTGGTGGAAGGTACTAAGAAACAATATTGGTCTAGTAAAATCAAAATAGAATTACTATAGGGTGTTTTTGAATATAATTAACACATTTTGTTGAGTTTTTTGTCTAAAGGTTGAATATGGGAAGGCCCTAATGGTTTTGTTATCATTTGAAGAATAAAATGGAATTTGTGTAAGTTCTCTTGAAAATAAAATCATAGGATACTGACTCATGTGAAGGTCTTGGTGAAAAGTTCATGAAATGTTTTAAGCTCTGAAAATTGTTATTTGATAATTTTTCTCTTCAATAGTAGGCTTGATATATCTTTTAATATGCCAATTCATGTATATTGGAATTGACATAAGATTTTAATGTTTCACCTATATGGTAAAAGGGAATACTCAAATAGAGGGTGTATTTATACTTTAGAATACCAAGGTTCTTAATAAATAGGAGACTATGGTAAGTATAGTTTTATCTATATGCTTGGGGTAAATCAACTCAGTCAGCTGAGAAAAGTGAACCTCTTGCGAAAGAATAATAAATGGGGGGAAAGTCTATGTATGTTTTAGAAAGGAAGAGTTATGAGTATGAAAAGAGAAAGTGAGAACTATCTAAGAATAATAAAAGAGCATCTAAACCTTTATTGAAGAATAAATACCATATAAGTTTCAAATAATAAGAGAATAAATAGACCAAAGAGGATCTACATGCAATGAGCAAGAATAGACCTAAGGGTTTCAAGCCTTTATATCACTGGAAACATTTATAGAATATGTGATATTTGTTATATACTCACAAAGTAATATATTTTTGGGTTTTATTCTTAAAGACTAAGATGAGATAAAATCTAGCAATCAATTTTTGAAAAAACTAGGAAGCTAGAAAGAGAAACATAGGCTGATTTCTGTGTATATTTCATGAAAACATTAAGTAAGTTGAAGATTCTCTATTATTAAGGAAGGAGATTAGTTCATGAGTGTAGAGAAATCCTTGGAAAGTACTACAATTTACTTGAAATAGGGGAAGGTAGTGATGAGAATATAAGATAGTGGGGTGCCATCCTGAAAAGGAATTGTAGGATGTAGCCCATGCTAAAATGTGTCATATTGTGAACATAAACCTATATAACATAGTATTAAATGGTTTCAAGGTTATCCCTTGAAAAAATACACTTGTATTGATAATAATATATTAATGGATAATTTTTGACTTGGACATCCCAAACACAACATGGATTTGGATTCCAAACCTTTTAAAAACACCTGTGAAAATTTACTACTTTATTTGCATTTCATGTAGGTGTATGCTATGTTAAAAAACAAAAAGATCCAATAATATTAATTAACATCTAAGTTTATAATTCCAAAGGTTTTTAAATTTTTAAAGAATATATTTTAATTTGGTAAAATTTTGGAAACACCTTATTCACCTCCCCCCTCAAGTGTGTATGCACCGATCTATTAGGACTCTCATTGTGTAAGGAAAGAAAGTAATGATTAAAACTAGATTATATTTGGGTAGTTTTATACCAAATATGGGTTCCCATGTATTTTATTCTATTTGACTATTTTTTTAATTTACTTTAGGATACACATAGCTGGGAAACCCTAATGGTTATGACACTAAAGGAATATAGTTGAGTATATCTATAAGATGGATTTGGATAAAGAGTTGTCTATTAAACTATACAAGACTCATAACTATTATTATTGGGATGATTTACTACCTAAATAAATAAGTGGTTATATGAACACCCTATAGGACTTATTTCTTAGTGATAAATGGATCTTGGTTCACTAAATATATATGATTTATGGGGTCATCATTTTAGTGGTAGAACTTTTATTAATATTCCTTGATGAAAAGATATAAAAACATCATACTAAACCATTGATATGTATTTATTATATATTATGTAATACTAAATAATAATAATATTAAGATTATTTATAAGTATGTCCTATAAAACACATAGAGATTGGTATCTATAATTGATTTGTTTTCTCAAGGAGAAGCATTCTAAGAATCTAATTATGAATGTTATAGAGATTAATTCCACTATCTATGACTCATGGGTATTAGATACTAAGTATATATCACACATTTGTGATGACATACATAAACTAAAAGATACATGGGAATCAAAAAGGGGTTAATTAGATCTTCATTTCAGTAATGGTGTAAGAGTTATTTCATTAGGAGTCGACACTTATGATCTAGTTTTACCTAGTGTATTGATATTAGAATTAGAGAACTATTATTATGTTCCCAACATAAATAGGAATTTGATTTATGTTTCTTGTTTGAAAAAAAGGGATTTTCATTCTCTATTAAATCCAAAAAAACTATATATAATAATGATTTTTTTATGGAATTGGGAATGTAATAAATAGTTTATTCATTATATATATGGATAATCATGTTAATAACATTTAGAATAAGAAGTCCATAGTTGATTCTAATATCACCTACCTTTGGAATTGTTTCCTTGCACATATAAATGATAAATTCATCCAAATACTATACAAATATGGATTATTTGAATCATTTGATACATGTGAATATTGTTTATTAGGAAAGATAACCAAAACACCTTTTGGTAGAAAAGGTGTAAGGGATAGTTTATTATTGGATATCATACATAGTGATGTATATGGTCTAATGATCACACAATAAAGTGGTGGTTTTAGGTATTTCATTACCTTTACTAATTAATTTATTAATTATGTTTATGTTTTTTTGATGAGGCACATGTATGAAAATTTTTAAAAGTTCAAGGTGTTTCAGAATGAAGTACAAAATCAACTGGGAAAAATTATTAAGTTTCTCTTATTGGATTAGGGTGGTGAATAATTGATCTAATAATTGTTATAAAATCTAAGAAATTGTAGAATTAATTCACAACTCACTTCTATTGAAACACCATAATGGAATGGTGTGTTATATAGGAGAAATCTCACCATGTTGAACATGGTTCGATCAATAAGATTCTATGTGAACTTCCTATTACATTTTGGGGTTATTCTCTAGAGAAAATTGTATTCCTACTAAAATGTATTTCATATAAATAAATCATAAAGACACAAAAGGAGATATGGTATGGTAAACATTATAGTTTCTATTTTATGATGATTTGGGGTTTTGAATCACTAGTTAAATTATTTATTTCTGATAAAACTATCCCCCAAATCATAAAAATGATTGTTTGTTGGTTATCACAAGGAAACAAGGGGATAATATTTTTATAACCCTACTAAGCACATAGTGTTTGTGGTTTGACATGTTATTTTACTTGATAACAAACATATAATTTGATATTTTTGTGGGAGGAAAGTTAAAATTAGATAATTTAAATACCAATAAATAGTAATTGTTCTTGATGTTGAGGTTTATCCAGTTCTACAAAGAGTTGTTGAATAAAAACTGAATCAATATACACAAGAACCTTGGAGGTCTAGTAGGATTCATTAGGAACCCAAGAGATATGTATTTCTCATGGATGATTATTATGTATTAATATTCATATTATATGATCCTAATAGTTATCATGAGGACATATAGAGTTTTAATTCTGAGAAATGGTTAAAATACATGGAATCTGAAATGGACTCCATATACAAAAACCAAATTTATAACTTAGGGGATTCACATGAAGGGGTAAGACACTTAGGTTGAAAGTGGTATTTCTTTATGTAAAATGACATGGATGGTAGATTTTATACATATAAATAATTCCTAGTGGAAAAGGGTTATAAAAAATTATGTTATACATGATGAAGAACCCTTTTTACATATAGCAATAATAAAGTCCATTCATATTTTTCTAGAAATAATAGCTCATTATGATTATAAGATATATTAAATAGATATCAAAACCACTTTACTTAGTGGGAATTTAGTCAAGGACATGTATATGATATATCCAAAAGGTTTAAAAGTTTCAAATGATATTGTTGAGGGATGAAAACTACAATGGTCCATTTATGGATTAAATAAATATTCTCACATATAGAATATCTAGTTTGATGATGAAATCAAAGAGTTTTATTTCATAAAGTATGTGAATGGTTCTTATGTATGTAAATGGGTTAGTGGGAGTATAGTGGTGTTTCTAATAATATATATAGATGAAATATTGCATATCATATTTTATATCACAACACTTCACTTTGTGAATATGTGGTTGGGAAAATGTTTCTCGATGAAATACATGGGTGAAGGTACCTTTATACTAGGTATAATGATTTATAGAGATAAATCTATGAGATTATTAGGACTCAGTAAAGACACTTACACTGGTAAATTTATAAATAGGTTTAGCATAGATAATTCCAAAAATGTGAATTTACTAGTGTTAAATAGCATAAATATTAAGAAGATCGAGATTCTTTATAAAGATATGGCAAGGATGTATATAATTCCCAATGAATCCACCATATAATATATCATGTATTTTATGTTTTGTAATCGAACTGACATAGAAAATTCTCTAAGAACAACTAGTAGACACTAATCCAATCCTGGTGAGTGTCACTGGATTTCAGTGAAGAATATTCTTAAGTAATTTAGTAGGATTAAGGATATGTTCTTGATATTTTGAGGTGAGGATGGGCTATATAGAAATAGTTATACATATGCTAGTTTCTAATCTGATATAGATTATATGAGATCTGAGTCTAGTTTCATTTTTTTTTGGAATAGTAGAGCTATCATTTGGAAGAGTTCCAAAAAATCCACCATAGAAGACTCAACAACAGAGGCAGAGTACAAAATTTCATTAGATGTTGTGAAGGAATATATTTGGATTAATAAGTTCATATTTAAACTTTGAGTGGTTCCTATAATTTAGGGAGTGATTTATCTTTACTATGAGAAAAATATAGATATTTCTCATGATAAAGATCCCCAATATCACCAAAGTACCAAACATATTCTTCAAAAATACAATCTCGTATGTGAGATCATTGAATGGGGTAATATAAAGATCAGTTGGGTTTTTACAAAGAAAAATGTAGCAGATCCATTGATGAATCCATTACCATATAAATAGAATGAGGTTCATGTTAGGTGTATAGGTATTTGATACTTGAGAGATTTATGTAATGTTTATATAATGTATAATTATTTTTAAATAAAGTCAATATCAATTATATTCATTCATGAGTGTTGCATTTTACATTTCATGAATGGTCGAATGATGATATCCTCTCAAAGTATGACTTTGAGTTATCCATAATCAATGATCATCATGGGGTATTATGGTTTGTAGTTATATGTTAAGATAATCATGAATAGAATTTTTTACTAATTGTAATGGGTTGATATGAGATAGAAAGAAAAAATAAATGAGGTAATAAATATTGACTTATTACTTTTATTGTCCTCCCAAATTATATCTCATGGAATGTTATAAAATCATTAATATACTTAGGGGTGTATACTTATTATCAATCCCCATTACTTGAGGTTGGTGAGATTCCTAGTATAAGGTCCTTCGTATTTTTATACCATACTTACACAAGTCAAAACAACTTAGCTAATTAGGGGGTGGTTGGTTATGTTGATGATCATTTCATCAGTTGGAGTGAAACCAATATGATATTTTATGCATGTATAAGATGAGTAAAGACATATTGTAATGCCCCGACCCTAGAATCCCAGAGCCGGTGAATTGTTTTAATACATTGGAATGATTACAAGGAATCAAGTCCCAAAGGACCAATAAGTTTAGTATTCTTGGAAAAAAGATACATACATAAGTTCAACATTACAACTTGAAAAGAAATACAACACTAATTTATTCCATTAGAAACATCCAAGCCTCCTAGATATGCCTACAAGTCACTCATAACTAACTTCTTCATATCATAAGAAAATAAAACATAAGAAAGGGGTGATATCAAATGCTCAGTAAGAGTAGGAAATACAATGGAAGATAACATAAACATTAGGCATGGTGAATAATTGAAAACACATGCCTTTACAAATAATAAACATGAATACTTTATGGCAGGAATATGAGCTGAGTAAATAATACCATAATAAAACATAGTCATGGGTATTCTACTAGTCGAATAACCACATGAACCATCAATAATATTTTCATAATGAGGGAATGTATAATGTCAGAAATTTTGAAACATTTTTTCAAGGCCTCGTCCAAGACGTCTAAAAATGATTAAGGCCTTGACAAAAACCATATATCAAATTGGGAAAGGCATCATTCAATTCCATGTCTAATTGTGTCATGAGACCTACCGATGCACTGAGGAGCTATAGTGGGCTCCACCTGTCACTTACTAAGTCCAATACATTCCTCATATGAAAATGTTGAAACATAAGATAAATATTCGTATTAAAACTAGCATATGAAATGTCAATACTTTAACCCTAAACCATTAATGGTATAAAAATAACACATCCATAGTCAAATATATCACAAAACCTTAAATACAATATGGAAGATTTGTATCATAATAAATCAACTTCAAACAAGTTTAAAATCCATAAAAGGATGTTGACATAGATGAAAATGATTTGTAAAACTCTTTGAGAGAAATATCCCTTTTTCATGAAAACATTTAAAAGTCACAAATTTATAAAGGAAATAATTTAAAATATATTTTTTAATCAAAGTGTCCCATACCACTTTGAAACTTTTGAAAAGAATTATCATTTAAAAACATTCATGTCCATATAAATAAATCCTTAAAATCATTTTTAAAACATGGAAATTAATTAAAAGGATTTAGAAAGATGAATCTTTAAAACATTTAAAATGATGATCTAGTTAAATATACCCTCCCATAAAACCTTAAAATATTCCTTTTGAAAACATTTTTATGAAATATGGGTATCGATGATAAATATGTACCAGTAAATACTTACACATAAACGATCTCAGCTAATAATGAGATTGAGGAAATAAACCTTACCTTATACTTTTCTTTGGTTGAGGGTGCGTTAAACTCCTTTATAATAGTTAAATCATTGTTATTAAATTATAAAAGAATCATATACATAGATATGATATCATATATGATCTTCTAATCTTTATGTGTGCATGAGCGAAAATATCATTATATTGATGGAAAAATCGTATGTAATTGGATGGTATATCATATATAAAGAATCATTAACATGTCATATTTATTATTTACAAAATCTATACTCATTATTATACCCATCCAAATAATTAAGTGTTTGAATAACAAACTACACTACGACGTGGAGACGGTAAGTCGTACGTGCGCACGTATGGTGACTTTGTCATTTATAGGATGGATAGAATAACGGATATGGTTATACCATATTTATAATAACATCACATTATGTATAAGGTAATAGATTTATTATTTTGGTATGTAAACAACAAAGAAAGAGGAAGTGGAAGAATAAGAAAATTTGAAAGAGGGTGGTGAAATTATTACCTCTACTTCAGGTGTTTCCTTTTGAGTTGATCAAAAGGGCTCCTTAGGTTAGATTTATGATCAAATTAAGGCCTCTAGGTTGAAGTTAGGGAAGTTTGGAGGATATTTGGGTAGGTTTTGGCCGAGACAAAAGGCTTTGGAGGTGTAAAATTAAGATAAGGGGAAGTTCCCTTTTATAAGAGAGGTGAGGGTCACTTTAGGAAAAGCTTGAAATATTATTTTATAATAAATTAATTTTCAGTTTATAATGGATCCAAAATGATTTATTTTTAAGATAAGGTGGGTATGGGTCAGAAACATCTCAAACAATAGGTTTTAGATAGGTTTGGGTCACCATATTAACTTTATCTTTTAGATTTAACTCTTAGTTAAATAGTTTAACTTTTACCATGTATTCTTTTATTATTATAATAATTGGTTAATAAACTTACTATAAAATAACAAGTGAACCTAAAGTGGTTAATTAATGATATACATATCATTATATAAGTTCTTTTTCAGAAACTTATATTTTTAGGACTATTATATAATTTAATAATATAATATTGTTTTCAAAAACTCATTTATGTCAATTTTGACACTATTTAGTATTTGGTTTTTTTGAAAGTCATCACAACTTGATTACTTCGAACCAAATACATTTAATCAATAATAACATGTCATATTCACATATAAAATTTGTGGATGTCATAAAAACTTTCAAATTATATTTATTTTAATATTTATAATACCATTTATTTGATTCTTTCATTAATAAGGCAATTACTGCATCATCATTGTGTCATAAATAAATTTAATTATTTAATGTCTAAAAAGTATAAATAAAATATAATTATGTAGGAAATCTTTTTATATTTCTAATTAATATTTATAGTCTAAAATATAACTTATATAACACCTTGTAAAAAAATTTTTACTATAAGATATATGTTTATGTCATTTTTGTCTTTACTTTAAATTAATTAATATAAAGTGCCATTATCACTCTCAAGTGGCTCCAAGTGGCCCCAAAATCGACCCAAGGATTCCCATGGTCGTAAATTTATCAAAAAATAGGAATATGACACATGTTAGGGTAATTTAATATTATTATAATAATATTTGTTTACCCTTATATACCATATTTACCCTTTAACCATGGTAAATAAAATATTTACTGAAGTAAATATTCATAATGTCTAAAAATAAAAGTTACATGTTTACACAATTTGGACCTCATAATTCCGAATATGGAATAAATTTTTTCAAATTCAAAACACATAAGTGGAATAAATTAATTTAAAATTAATTCTCATTGTCAAAACAGAAAGCGTGTTTTTAATAAATAATAACTATCAAAAGATTGACACTTGTTTATGTCTAGTTTAAATGTGAAATTACATCCAATGAACTAAATTATATTAAATGATAAAAATATAATCTAATGATACTTTAAAACCACTAAAATTTATAATTTAACGATATAAATTTTTTCGATTAAAAAAGTTGTTTTTAATTAAAATTTTGTATTTTTCACTATTCATCAAAATATAAAAGTTATCATAAAAACACCAAAATTTTATCCAAACTAAATTTGTATGTCCCGATTCTAAATAAGAAGTTTATTTCGTCAAATAGAATATAAAAAAGTGTCAAATATTGTATTTAAAAAGGGTTCTCCATTAAAAGGCGGTAAAATTGCATTTTTTGAAAAATACTTCTTTTATCTAAAAAATTGAATTTGTTCTTATATTATTTATAAAAAAACACAATATGGATGTTAAAATTATATGGAGTATATAAAATTCATAATTAAATTAATATTATTCATAACCTCTTTTTGAACGACTAGTTTGGTAAGTCGTAGTGCGCTCGAACTCAGTGTTGCGTATAGAGCAAGTTATTGAATTTCTTTGAAGAGATAACGTAATATGAAATATTGGGGTGTTACATTCTCCCCTACTTCAATAAATTTCATCCTTTCAATTTGAAATTTTTCTTCTAAAATAAAAGGTTAAAAATAGAAAAATACATTTGTGGAAAACCCATATAAAAAATTGGGTTAATAAAATTTAGTCTTAATAAGAGGGAAAGGGAAATAAAAAATTCACCACCAAATTATGATCTTGATTATAAGAACATTGGTGGAAATTAGATACATAATTGGAGGAAAAAATTAAATATTTATAGGGAGTGGTTGAGGTCATCAATCATATATAAGTGTAAAATTGGGGGCCTAAAATCCATAAATCTATAGTTATTTAAAATATCACCGGTTCAACAAAACATAAGGTATTAAGATAACACATTTTTTGTTTTAGGTTACCTTCCCTAAAGTTTTAGAATTAATTTATTCACATAATAAGAGGGAAAAAATATACTTTATATGTATATTTTCATCCTTTAACTAATTCTTACCACAAACTCACCTTTCACTCCAAAAGATAATAGAATTCAAAAATATTCTATTTATCATAATCATATAGGGTTCCAAATTTAATGAATTTATAATTCATTTTTCAGACTATTTAAAAAACTACATTACACAAACCAGGAAATCACGTAGGCCAGTGGTAGGTGATGCACCCTTGTCACCCTTCGGTTGCGGGTTCAAGTCTCATGCCCTTGCCAGATGCGATGGGTTTTCGCCCGACCTCCAGGTTGTCCTTTTTATAAAAATCCAAAAATAATCTTAAGAAATGATTTAACCTTAGTAATAGTATCCAACATCAAACTTAATCTATTCCAACCTTTAGACTTATCCAAAATACTTCTTTCCAAACTCACAGTCCAAAATTTATAAGGAAGGTAAACAAAATAAAGATCTCTTTTTCCACGTAATAACATATGAATACCTTGATCTTGTATTATTTTAAAATATGTTAACACCCTGAATTACTATAAAAACTTATTGATTACATTAATGATCCCTTTTTCCTTATAGAATACTAGATATATTCCTTATATCAAAAAATTTTGAATATTCCAATAATGATGGAATAAACAAACCATTAATCAGTTCCAAGGTAGTCAAGAATATTCAATATAATTTATCCAAATCAACCATCTCTTATTCCAAAATCACTACCTCAGTATCAGGCCATATTTAGGTTTATCTTTCCTTCAACCATGTATTTTCCAAAAAAAATTAACTTTCTTTTAAGTCACTTTTCTTAGTACCATGTAATCTCAAATCCTCAATGAAATAGTACTGCAGTACAATCCTTATTTATTTCCATAATTCATATAACCAGTACATCATTGATATAACATTCAAATGACATAATTCTTTAATATCAACATAATAACACTAGTCATTACTCTTCATCTATGGTAATATTATAACTTGATTATTATCTAACAACATCATTTTTGGTATACTCTGATGATTTAGACATTGATTCGCATAGTGTCACAACTCCTTTCAGATGAAGCATTGTACATTTGAAACCTTTTTCTTACCCTTGCAATCACGTACTTGGTGTCCTTTTTCTCCACACTTGTAACAAACTCCCATTCCCTTTAAGCATTTATCATGGTGATTCTTTCCATAGTTATCACATATTGTAAAATCCTTATTTCCCCTCTTCCCTTTATCCATCTTTCCCTCTTTCATCTTTTTCTTCTCTTGCTTCCCTTAAAGGCCATAGGACTCAGAGAATTATTTACTTATTATATTAACACATGATACTATTTCTTCATATGATGAGAATACGTGGGAGACTATTTCCATTTTAAATATTGGCTTAATACAGTGAAAGATATGATCCTTATTAATCTTTTGATCTTGTGTATTACTAGAATTGTCATTCCTTCTACTATGGGACATTTCTAAACAATGGCATACACTATGTTAGTTTATGAATCGCAATGCTTAATTAAAAACTTTTAAAATACCTAACGTAAATTGAAAATATTATGAAAATAATCTATAATCAAAAAATGTTTTCTTTGAGGAAGTATTTACTCATAAATACTTCATAATGGATTATAAAGAAAATATGAATTATCCTATGCATATCTCCCAAGAGTGTTATAACCAAGAGTGAAGAAAGGCCCACTGTTGTGCACCAAGATACCCCAGGTCAAGCCCGAAACTTCTTGTCAGATTTTTCACTCCTAGGTACATTTGTGCCAGAGCCGCCTCTACCTGCTCGTATCTAAACAGGGATGTATTACTTGTAAAATACACAAAATATCTACATTACCAAAATTCTAGGAAGTTCTGCTATACTTATCCTCAAAGTCTTTATTAGGGTAATGTGCTCTAATCAGAGTTTATCAAAATCTAGTTTTCAAGGTTTGTACTAAACTTCCTATGATACCAACTATAACACCTCGACCCCAGAAGCCCGGAGCCAGTGCATTATTTTAATACATTGTCATGATTACAAGGAATCAAGTCCTAAAGGACTGATCAGTTTAGTATTCTTGGAAATTATATACATATATAAGTTCAACATTACAACTTGAAAATAAATACAACACTAATTTATTACATTAGAAACATCCAATCCTCCTAGATATGCTTGCAAAGCACTCAAAACTAACTTATTAAAATCATGGGAAAAGGAAACATAAGAAAGGGGTGAGCTCAAACACTCAGTAAGATTAAGCAATACAATGGAAGATAACATAAACATTAGGCATGGTTAATAATTGAAAACACATGACTTTACAAATAATAAACATGAATAATTTATGGAAGGAATATGAGCAGAGTAAATAATTTCATAATAAAACATAGTCATGGGTATTCTACTAGTCAAATAACCACATGAACCATCAATAATATTTTCATAATGAGAGAATTTATAATGTCAGACATTCCATAACATTTTTTCAAGGCCTCGTCCAAGACGTCTAAAAATGATTAAGGCCACAACCAAAACCATATATCAAATTGGGAAATGCCTCAGCCAATTCCACATCTAATTTTCTCATGAGACCTACCGATGCACTGAGGA
Organism: Viscum album; assembly: GCA_963277665.1. NCBI lineage: Eukaryota > Viridiplantae > Streptophyta > Magnoliopsida > Santalales > Viscaceae > Viscum > Viscum album. Next base: position 2,133,041,745 of record OY728120.1, read on the forward strand.
GCTATAGTAGGCTCCACCCGTCACTTACTAAGTCCAATACATTCCTCATATGAAAAGGTTGAAACATAACATAAACATTCATATTAAAACTAGCATAAGAAATGTAAACAATTTAACCCTAAACCATGAATGGTATAAAAATAAAACATCCATAGTAAAATATATCACAAAACCTTCAATATAATATGGAATATTTTTATCATAATAAATCAACTTCAAACAAGTTTAAAATCCATCAAAGGATGTTGACATAGATGAAAATGATTTGTAAAACTCTTTGATAGAAATATCACTTTCTCATGAAAACATTTAAAAGTCACACATTTATAAATGAATTAATTTAAAAGATATTTTTGAATCAAAGTTTCCCATACCACTTTGAAATTTTTTAAGAGAGTTATCATTTCAAAACATTCATGTCCATATAAATAAATCCTTAAAATCATTTTGAAAACATGGACATTAATTAAAAGTATTTAGAAAGATAAATATTTAAAACATTTAAAATGATGATCTAGTTAAATAAACCCTCCCATAAAACCTTAAAATATTCCTTCTGAAAACATTTTTATGAAATATGGGTATCGATGATAAATATTTCCCAGTAAATACTTACACATAAACAATCTCGGATAATAATGAGATTGAATAAATAACCCTTACCTTGTACTTTTTATTGGTAAAGGGTATGTTAAAATCCTATATAATAGTTAAATAATTGTTATTAAATTATACAAGAACCATATAAATAAATATGTTATCATATATGATCTTCTAATATTGTTTTGTTAATAATATTTTAGTATTATCGTCGTTTTGGGTATTAACTGATTCGTTTCCTTTATATGTTTTGTTACATAAACCATGTTTGTTATGGATAGTATGTATTTGATTAATATGAAGAATTATATTAATTTCTTAAACATTATTTTTAATCATTAAATGAAAATTATTCTTCAATGGTTACAATGGGGAAATGAATCTCATCGCGTTCGTGGAGACGGTAATCCGTACGTACGCACGAGCGATAATATCATTATATTAATGGAGAAATTGTATATAATTGGATGGTATATCATATATACAGAATCATTAACATGTTATATTTGTTATTTACATCAGTTATACTCATTATTATACCCATCCAAATAATTATGTGTTTGAATAACAAACTACACCACGACGTGGAGACGGTAATCCGTATGTACGCACGTATGGTGACTTTGTCATTTATAGGACGGATAGAATAAAAAATATGGTTGTACCATATATATAATAACATCACAGTATGTAGAAGGTATTGGGTTTATTTTTTTGTTATGGAAACAACAAATAAAGAGGAAGTGGAAGAAGAAAAGAACTTGAAAGAGGGTGGTGAAATTATTACCTCTACTTCGGGTGTTTCCTTTTGAGTTGATCAAAAGGGCTCCTTATGTTGTCTTTCTGATCAAAGTAAGCCATCTAGGTTGGAGTGAGGGAATTTTGGAGGATATTTGGGTATATTTTTTCCGAGAAAAAAGGCTTTTGAGGTGTGAAATTAAGAGAATGGAAAGTTACCTTTTATAAGAGAGGTGGGGGTCACCTTAGGAAAAGCTTGAAATATTATTTTATAATAAATTCATTTTCGATTTCTAATGGATCCAAAATGATTTATTTAGAGGATAAGGTGGGTATGGGTCTAAAACCTCTCAACCAATAGGTTTTAGACAGGTTTTGGTCACCATATTAACCTTATCTTTTATATTTAACTCTTAGTTAAATAGTTCAACTTTTACCATGTATTCTTGTATTATTATAATAATTGGTTAATAAACTTACTATAAAATTACAAGAGAACCTAAAGTGGTTCATTAATGATATAAATATCATTATATAAGTTCTTTTGTATAGCCTTATATTTTTAGGACTATTATATAATTTAATAATATAATATTTGTTTTAAAAACTCATTTATGTCAATTTTGACATTATTTATTATTTGGTTTTTTTGAAAGTCATAAAAAGTTAATTACTTCAAAAAAATACATTGAATCAATACTAACATGTCATATTCACATATAAAATTCATTTATGTCATAAAAATTTTGAAATTATATTTATTTTAATATTTATAATACCATTTATTTGATTCTTTCATTAATAAGATAATTATTGCGTCATCATTGTGTCATAAATAAATTTAATTATTTAATGTATAAAAATTATAAATAAAATATAATTATGTATGAAATATTTTTATATTTATAATTAATATTTATAGTCTAAAATATAACTTATATAACACCTTGTAAAAATCGTTTTACTAAAAGATATATGTTTATGTCATTTTTGTCTTTACTTTAAATTAATTAATATAAAGTTTCATTGTCACTCTAAAGTGGCTCCAAGTGGTCCCAAAATAGACCCAAGGATACCCATGGTTGTAAATGTATCAATCAATAGGAATAGGACACATTTTAGGGTAATTTAATATTATTATAATAATATTTGTTTACCCTTATTTACCAGATTTACTCTTTAACCATCGTAAATAAAATATTTACTGAAGTAAATATTCATAATGTATGAAAATAAAATTTACCTATTTACACAATTTGGACCTAATTATTCCAAATATGGAATCAATTTTTCCAAATTCAAATTATAGAAGTGGCATAAATTAATTTAAAATTAATTCCTATTGTCAAAACAAAAAACGTGTTTTTAAGAAATAATAACTATCAAAAGATTGACACTTTTTTATATTCAGTTTAATTGTGAAATTACATCCAATGACCTAAATTATAATAAATGATAAAAATATAATATAATTATACTTTAAAACCACTCAAATTTATAATTTAACACTATAAATTATTTCGATTAAAAAAGTTGTTTTTAATTAAAATTTAGTATTTTCATTATTCATCAAAATATGAAATTTATCAGAAAAACCCCAAAATTTTATCCAAACTAAATTTTTATGTCCCTATTATAAAGAAGAAGTTTATTTTTGTAAAATTTAATATAAATAAAGTTTCAAATATTGTATTTAAAAAGGTTTCTCCATTAAAAGGCAGTAAAATTGTTTTTTTTTTTTGAAAAATACTTCATTTATCTAAAAAATTGAATTTGTTCTTATATTATTTCTAAAAAAACATAATATCGATGTTAAAATTATATTGAGTATATAAAATTCAAAATTCAGTTAATACTATTCATAACCGTGTTTTGAATGACTAGTTTGGTAAGTCATGGTGCGCTCGAACTCTGTGTTGCGTGTAGCACATGTTATTGAATTTCTTTGAAGAGATAACGTAGTTTGAAATCTTGGGGTGTTACAAATATGACCCTTGGTAGAATTATACTTATTAAATTCATGTTCATAATTAGTTGAGTCACATATGATGTGTCTAACTACTTGGGTGAGGGACATGTGATGTACTAATCTATTAAATGCATGGAATGTGTTGTATTCATTAACTTAATCAGTATTTTCATAGAACCCAAAAAAGATGATTTGTACTATACTATATTGACATGTTCCATGTTTAATGGTCACTCGATTTCATGGAAAATGGATTCTATAGGTTTATATATGATATATATATGATATATTTTTTTGTGTGGACATGTTCTTATCGAGATATGAGTATGTTTTATGGAGATCACACCATATCCCTTAGTATATAGAGTATCACCAATTATTTTCTAGAGGCCTCTCTTTGATTACATATATAAAATAAGTATTTAATTTTTGTTATCAATGTTACTAATTTCCATAGGGTCACACAGTTAGATCCTTGTATAAGGATTAAATTTTCGACAAAGTGCTTGTTCCAAAATGAAGAGAGCTATATGGAATCGTGTCCAAAAAGAGTTTTGGATAGATTCACAAAGATTTGTGAAGTATTTCATTAATTACTCAAAGATTTAAGAGTAAATTGGGGGTCGTTGTATGTGAACTAAAATTATATGAATTTTTTGTTTGTTACTTAATAATATGTTCTATGCTAACATATCTTTAAGCCTTATCCTGAGACTATGTTACACCTGACATAGCTTGGTTGCATGCAATGAAACTTGAAATTATGTTTCACCCAATGTAATATAGGTTGAGTTCATGTATTTAGGTTGATCCTCCCATGTGGTATCCATGTATTATTAATTCATTTTTAATAGATTAAAATCTTTTAAAATTATACTCGAATGATTTCAAAGCATTCATAAATAGGATATGATTTATGGGTAGTATTTGATGATACCCGATATGGTCAAACATGTTCTATATTTATTCAAAAACATTGATGGTGTATATATGAATAAATGAGTTCCCTATCCTATAAGGGTCGACCATTGGTGATTTTTATTATCAGTTTCATCTAATATTTTTTATATCTTCCTTTATTCTCAAAAAAAATTATCACTTCTCTATGAATATGCTAACACCCCTTCAGCATATGAGAGTCCTCAAGTTATGAACTGAGATCCATCAGTCAGTGTAATCCCTTAAAGGCGTGAGGATTTCATCTTTTTCTTCATGATATTTATCAAGAAAAATCTACAGATATGGAGGCTATTGAATTTATTATCCAAGTATACATATGTTTATGTTCTTCATATATATTTTTAATATTGATTCGATTGAGGATTGATCAGGAAAAAAATTGGTTTTCTTCCACTGCCAAGGATAAATGATAAACCCCATAAAACCCATCACCATCATATTTCTAGCTAAAATATCAAAGATATATTTCTTAGAAATCATCAACAGATAATCACACCCACAAACATTAGTTCTCATTATCAGATCATAAAAATCCAACTATATAAATGCATGTGATAATAATTTATAAAGTCCTTCAATTTAAGTAGTATGTAAAGTTAAAGGGGCCTTAACATGTTGTTTATTTCTATAAAAAATGTATTTGACTTTAATATATTCCAAGAATATATTTATATATTAAAATATTAAATAATATTTATCATTGATACTAAATAAATGATATAATCTATACACACCCTGGTGGTAAGTTATTAGAACATTCTATATGTTCAAAGTAAAAAAAATAAAACTTTTTATAATTGTATAAACCCCATCAGTAGGGAATGGTACTCTAGATGAGTTGTCTATAATATCATGTATTATTACCCTAAGATTATCCATCTACAACTAATAATAATGTAATTTATACCCCATATAATTTATAATCCCATATACTATAGTATTATACTAAGTATACTCAATATATAACTCATAGTAGATAAGAAATTATGGAGTAGGAGGTGGAAAATTGGGATATGTTGGAAGATATAGTGGAGTTGGATATGCATCCTGAAACTATCTCTAAATGTTTGAAAAAATAAATAGTAATGAAGATCTAGTCTCTGACTTCATCATATCTCCCATATCCAAATTTTTATCTTCTAAAGAGTCTATTTTTCCTTTATATACATCCTCTATTGAAGATGTCCCAGAACGAATGAACACTTTTTAATAGATACACACGCATTGTATCCTCATACATGATTCAGTTTTTCTGCCTTTCCTAATGTAATAGACAAAATATCCTTCCTACCCTTTAGTATGAAGGTCCCTTGTGTGATATACTCCTAAAGGTATTCCTGTAAAAATTATTTGAAAATTTTATTAGTAAATTAAAAAATATAAATAGTTTATAAATAAATTAAATAACTTATTATAATCTTTTCAACTATAACCTTTGACTCTTATATAAAATATTTTCCCGTTTTCATCATATGATCCCTTTTCCATTTTTAATGTATGGTTGTGGGGGAGGGTAAATATCTACAGATCATGATGACTCCTATCTCAATTTTTCAAACTTTTCATAAATCATTTGTTATTCGAGTAATGGATACCCTCCATGAGATAAATTATGAGGTTATAGGTTCTTCGTTTGGATATATTAATGATTTATCCTCATTTCATAATTAACTAAGAACAAAAAATCATTAATATATTCATTTTTATTAATTATACAAAAAAGAATTCAAAAAATTAACATTTTACTCACCAAAAATGATTCCTGCTTTCTAATTTCAATAAACTTACTCTGCAAATCTTTATCTAGAAAACCATATATTTCACATGGATTTTCATTTTTTCTTCCAAAAAAAATGAAATCCAAAGTTAATGTTGATTTAAAATCCCTCAATATCCTTGAAGAAAAAGATAAAATATCATCCTAAATTATTTATTGGTAAGTAAATCAAATTTATTATGATGAGAAGGAAATAATAACTTATATTATTAAAGACGTGTCAAGATAAATAAAATAATAATAAATTTTCTTACTAAAATGGTCACCATGGCTGAGCTAGTGTTATCTCTTTAACACTTCTCCAATCAGAAATAAAAATTTTTATTTTTTATTAAGATTTTATAGCCACAAAACTCCTCAATTGTTTCAAATTTGGACCTATGGGATTACTATTACCATCAAAATTGATAGATAAATTCTGGTGCTTCCTATAAGAAAGTGATAATTTAAAAAAACATATGTTCCCATGTTTACCAAGCCTAGAATCCTTCTCTATAACTATAAAAGTAGGAGGCTCATGTGTAGAGGTATAAGGAGGCTTCTTGGTAGAGGTATGTGGAGGGTCCTCCATAGAAGGTCTATATGACCTAATTATTTGATCTGACATGATCCTACCAGTAAAATTAACAAACATTTATTGAAATATTATAAAAATCCATTTGTTATATATAAAATTGAATAAAAATTATAAAAGGATACAATCAAAAATAAACTAAACTAAACTAAACTAAACAATATTTTATCATATTCATAATATTAATTAACTAAAATGCTAAAAAATGATAACGATATTTATGATTCATGAGATGATATAGATAGAAGAAGAAGAAAACTTAATCAAAATATTATAAAAATATAACTATTATATATAAAATTGAATAATAATTTGAAAATGATACAGGAAAAACAAAATAAAACTAAACATGAATATTATCATATTTATTAGAGAAGTTAACTAAAATATAATAAAAATATGGAAACATTTTTGATATATGAAATGATAAAGATGGAAGAAAACAAAACTTAACTAAAAGATTATAAAAATCTAAATTTTAAAAATAAAATTAAATAACAATTGAAAGATTTTACAAATAAGACTAAACTAAACTAGACACATTTGTTATCATAATCATTATATTAGTTAAAAAAATGAAAAAAAAGTGGTGAAAATATTTATAAGACATGAAATGATATAGAAAAAATAAATTAATACTTAAGTAATATTAAAATGATAAAAATATCATAAAATTTATTATAAATATGTAATGCATTTTTAAATACTAAAAAACAATTTGTCATATTTTTTAAAATATATAACTTAAATAAACAATATAATTAGAAATAATATTAAAAAAATGAAAAGTTAAATAGAAAATAAATCTATGGTACCTATAATATTAAGAGATTATTAATGGGTTATTTCCCATATCCTTCTTGGTAGTCATTTAATATGGAACAAACCATTTCTGTATTTTTTTCATCAATATCCCTAGATAATTTTTCTATGGAAGTGGGGATATCACTAATTAATCATCATCAATAACATTATTATCACCAAAATATTCTTTTTACTTTAAAAAGGACAGAACACTACCGATTTGATGGATCAAAAACATAGAAATTTTTTTTCATGTGTTTCCATGATAAATGGGTTATCTGTGTATTTCAACCTATTCAGATCTATTAGTTTCATACTAAATTCATTGTGTTTAACACTGTTATTGCTGAAAATTTATTTATACTTTAACACAGGAACTCGAAAATGTAGTCAATATCCCATATATCTTCAATGACTCTATAATATTCACTTGATATGGAGATTGGATTTTTATCTTTTACACTCAAAAAATCATAGATTTAGTGAACACTAATACACTCTTATTTTGAACTAAAATTTTTTTTTCTGTTCTTTGGTATAAAATTCATATCTATTAATGTCATAACCAGACCATGTTATAACATTTAAACTTAGTTTTCCCACTAACCATGTCAATGTTTCTGATACATCAAATCTATCATGCATAGTATCTTTAAACCATGATAAAAAAAGTTTTTTTATGCTCATTCAATACCCATATATCTTTATTCTTTAGAAAATGTTATTTTAACACATTAATATGTGATGTTATATATGAATCAGAATAATCTATGTTATTTAAGATGTATAGATGTTCCTCTATTATTTTTTCACCTATCGACGACTTTATTTTCAAGCCATAGATCCCCTTTCCCCTAAAACTGACTCTTTCAAGGTGAGATGTTTGAAAACTAATGTGATCTTCTATAAACAAGTAGTTTGTGAAAAACTCTACCACCTCCTCATAAATATACTTCTCAACAAAGGAGGATTTTTGTCAATATGAATTCTTAACATACCCCTTAAATATATTCATATACCTTTAAAAAGGATACATCAAACATAAATATATAATACCACAGAAATTTATTTCTCACAAAAAATAAACCATTAAATTTAGCATTGTATTAAAAAAATATGGTGGAAATTACATTTTTGTAAGACAAATCATATTGATTGAATTTTTCTCCTAAGTGTTCAATAAATTTAGATCCATCATTTTATTACAAATGTAATTGAAAAAAATAATACACATTGATGATATTTAATCTAACATAGATGGGTAGTATTTCATGTAATGAAATCGGTAATAGTTGTTTCATTATAACATGAATTCATAAGATTTTTTTCCTATTAACTTTAAATATTTTACTAACAAAAAAAATTTACTTATGAATATTAACATAGAGGCACTTTTATAACATGTAGGCACAAGAAAAAACCAATTTTCTCTCTTTTGGATAATTTATGATAAGTCTAAGGTAACTATGTTCATTTTCATTTAGGAGTAGGGGATCACTATAAATTTATTCCCATTCTAGTAAGTCTAATCTTGAATTCAAACCATCCTTAGTCTTGACTTTAATATATAATAATGTTCCAATCAAACTATCATAGATATTATTCTTAACATGTATCAAATCAATTTTATGTTTGACCTCATGATATATTCAATATATAAGCTCAAAAAATATTGATCATTTCTTCCATATATTTCTATCATTAACAAATCTTTGTATACTTACAAATGTGACATAAATGTTTTTCACCCTCTCAAAATATTGATAGATAAAAATGGATTTGGAGTAATATCAAATTACTATGTAAAATTTAATACCTTTTTAAATATTATATAAGATTTTTCCATAGATAAAAACATTTTATGAACAATGTACACTAATTTTGTTCCATATTTTAGTTGACAACATGAAGCCCCTTTTATGAAAATTAGATAATATTTATGCCCCTTAACATTGTATCTGGAAAAATTTCCATATGCTGGTAAATAATTTATAGTGAACATAATCATTACATGAAATTGAAAATATTCCTTTTTATAATAATCATACACTTTAATTCCTTCACCCCATTATAATTTCAAATCATCAATTAATGGTGAAAAATAAACATCAATGTCGTTTAGAGTCTTTTTGGTCTAGAAATCATTAAAATCAACATGATATATTTATTTATTCAAAATTTAAGAGATAATTTTTAATTGAAAAAAATATAGATCATGAACTATGTTTGTTACTAATGATTTTATATGGATTCATTCAATATTTTTATAATCCATTTATGAGATTTATAACTTCATTTATGATATAGGAAATTGTTGATCAATTTTATTTCATTGTGGAAAATCAGCTAGATGAAAAAATATTCCATCAGATATTCGCACATCTTCATATCATAGTAACCTTTTTTTTATAAATTTAATTTTCAAATAAATGTTTCCAATGAGGAGTTATATGAAGATTTTAAATTTCCTTATAATTTGTCTTTATACTTGGCATAATAGATAAATATACCCATGTTTTTATTTCAAATTATATCATGATATCCCATGTTTAGGATACTCAAACATACCTTCATAATCCTTCCTATATAACACACAATCATTAGGGAAAGTATTTATCTCATTTTATCTCAATCCCATTATGCATAATATTTTTTCACATTATAATATGAATATAGAAAATCATTTTCTTTAGGGAGTATATTTTTCAGTAGTTTTAGCACTTTGTAAAAAAAAATTCAGTCCAACCATTACTATATTTCAAGTTAACCAATCTTAACACTATTGATAAAACTTTAAATTTCATACAACCTTGATACATTTTTTTTAAACATCACTATATAAGTGATCAATAATTAGTGTTTTCTCAATCGATTCTACTTCAATGTCATTAATAATTTCTTTAATTTGATTTGAATTATCATCTTAAAAATCTCCATCATCATTAGATCTTGAATTCTATCCAGTTTCACCATGTCAAATACAAGTATTTTAACTCAGATTAAAACCATGAAAAATTAAATGATCTTTGATTTCTCTACTTTGTAACTTTCTCAAATGTTGAAATTTAATGCATAGACAGAAAATGGGTCATTGCATGAAACATTTTTTTGAAGAATTCCAAAAAAAATCATCAACCCCTTTCTTATATTCATTACTTATTCTCCATGTAATAATCCAAATATGATTAATTTTCAATTATTAAATAAATAATATAAGTTATTATATATTTTAATCATAAATTTAAATTTACTTGTAAAAAAACACAATAAAAATAACTATTTTTTAATATAATAACAACATAAACAATTAGAAAAATAATAATTATTGTTATAGTAAAAATAATAATAGTAATATTTTTATTATTTTTAATATTGAAACATAAAAAAAATATGTTATTTGAAATTACTAAAAAACATTTATTCAAAATATAAATAAATAAATGAGTTAAAAATATAGCAACAAAATTAATAGTAATACTAATCATAAAATAAAACTTAATCAAAAAAATATTTCATTTGAAATTATTAAAAAACTTTATATAAAATCTAAATAAATAAATGGGTTGAAAATTTAGTGATAATATTAAAAAAATATTGATCATAATATCAAAACTCAAATAGAATAAATATTTCATATGATATTATTAAAAAACATTACTCAAAAGTAAATTGAATAAATGACTTCAAAATAAAACAATTGTATTAATAGTAATAATAAATATTTATTATTAAAATATATATATATAAACTAAAAATATATTTATTTATTTTGTAATTATTAAAAAACGTTATTAAAAATATAAATAAATAATCTATTTGAAAGACATATAAATGAATCTAAATTATTTATATCAAATATTTATATTCTAGAACTACACATAATAAAATTTTAAGAAATAAAAAATCTTGAATAATTAAAATTAAAAATTACAATAGATAATCAATGTCGATATACAATTTCAAAATTTTAGGGGAAAATGGAAGTCAAATAACTTGGTATCATAGTTATCAATAATAAAAAACTTTCACTTTTAGTATTATGAATCCAAGACCTAAAATATTAATATATTTATAAAAAATATAAAAACCCAATAAATATACCTTCAATTCTGTAAAATACTATTTGAAATCAAAATTGGTACAATGGGGAGAACTTGAAATTGATATAACAAAAAAGGGTAGAATAGTGGAGGAAGACACAGACAGAGAGAACAATGATGGTTTTGGAAAACAAAAGGAAGTTATGAATGAAAAAGAAGAATAAAAACACTAGAAAAGGGTATTAGAAGATGGATTATAAAGTATATCGGTGGTTGGGGTTGATTAATTATGGTTTAGGATTTGGTTTGGGTGAGAGAGAGATGGGAGGGGTCGAGTGACTAAAATGAAATAAAATTCCATGCATGACATATCAACTTTATTTAAATATTTCTAACATCAATTATCTTATAACAAATGAAAAAAACTTTTTTTCTATATTAGATATTTTATAATCAATGTTGAAAACTTTGAACATTATTTTTTAAATTGATAATAAAACAATTGATGTAAAATATAATTTATAACATCAGTTTTAAATAACTAACATCATAAACACATCATTTTATATAATTTTTTTCTAGTGATATTGATTTGATTTTTTTTCTTTCTACCAAAAAATATAATCAATAATATTATCTTACCAAATAATTTCTAGAATTTCTTATGCGATTTAATTTTTCCACATTTTCCATCTTAACATTATGTTTTAAATTATTTTTTCAGTATTTATCAATCTCCTACCTAGTTGGGCCACACCCATAGCTTCCTGATAGCACCTGGAATTCGATGATCAATGCTCCCATAGTTTTTTGAAGAGTATGTGGATGATCTAGAGGAATTCAGATTCATATTCTTTAAGTAGCGATCGCCAATGAAGAGAAGATGTCCATCACATAATTGGATCTAACCAGGTATTTATGGTTTTATTTTTATACTTAAAATTATTCAAGAAAATATATGTGAGCTTATACTGGACAGCATTTCACTGACGATGACGAAATCAAGCTGATCATTGGTGGAAAATTTTAAAATCCCATTTTAGGGATTCTGTTGTGCGCTTGGTACCTTCATATTCTATGGTATATTTTCTCCTAGCATAACTTGAATCTTTATCAGTAGAATTCTTAAGATTAATTATAGACATTTGAATTTGAGTTTTAGTATTCTCTTATAAAATGTGATTTAGTTTTAGATGATCTTAGCAGGAAGATGTAAGAGGTGGGAGAATTAATTTCTAGAGAATAGTGGAATCTCGTGGCTTTATTAGTAGACTGGAAGGTATGAATAGCTAAGGATTGAGGGGAAGTGGATTATTCACCTTTATTGATCACATAATTATTTTTGTAAAGGTTGAGAAACTGTTTGGAGATTGATATAGAGTGTTTCATGATATGTGAGAGGTTGGCAGTAAGTGGTTCCATTCCAAGGTAGACTTTAGATAGATGTGGAGTACTTCTAGTTTATGGAAAGGTGATGGTTCCATCATCCATGAGAGAGGATATTATGAGAGACTCTCATTATTCATAGGGGATAGTGCACCCAGGATTGAAAAAGATGTATCATGATTTCAAGCAGCACTTTTGGTGGCTTAGTGTGAAGAGAGACATTATAGGCTTTGTATCTTATCTTCTAACTTCATAGAGGATCAAGTCCAAGAATTATAGACCCAGAGGGTTACTCCATCCACTTCTAGTTCCTATTTAGAAGTGGTATTAGGTGATGATAGGCTTCGTGATAGGGTTTACTAGGACCCTGAGAGGTCTTGATATTGTTTTTGTGGTAGTAGATAGATTTATCAAGGTGGAAGACTTCATATCAATCCGGAAGACTAACATAGTAGATGATCTGGGACATATATATATTCGAGATATGATTCATCTTCATGGAGTGCCTTCGATCATGGTATCCGACAGAGATTCCCAGTTCACATCATGATTTTGGAAAGGCTTTCAAAAGGTGATGGGAACTTATTTGAATATGACTATAACCTTTCATCCTAAAACTGATAGGAATATATATAGAATGATCCATATTTTATAGGATATTATTTGAGCATGTATTCTTTATTTTTAAGGAGATTGGTATGGTCGATTTACTTTGGTAGAGTTCACATATAATAATAGATTCTAGTCCTTTATTCATATAGCTCTATTTGAGGATCTTTATGGGCGGCCATGTCATTCACTTCTATGCTAGCATGAGGTGGGTGAATCTTCAGTTGTTGGGATAAGTATGGTATATGTAACCTTAGAGTGAGTGTAGTTGATTCATAAATTAATGGTTACATATTAGAATAGGTATAGGTCTTATGTCGATTGAAGGAGATGACTCTTAGAGTTCATTGTGGGTGATAAGGTTTTCTTGAGGGTGTCCCCTCAGTTAGGTAATAGGTGTTTGAGGAGGAAAGTAAATTTTCTACCACAATATTTTTGGTCATTTAAATCATCAAATTCATTAGGAAAGTGGAATATTGGTTGAATATTCCTCCATTATATCAAGGTATGTACAATGTGTTCTACATATCTCAACTTTTAAAGTATGAGCCTAATAATGTGCATATACTCAACTTCAAAGATATTGAGTTGGAGTCAGATGCATATTTTTTGGATTGAACTATTCAAATAGTATACCAATATGAGAAGGTATTGTGAGGGAAATTTTTTCCTCTTGTTTAGGTTCAATGGTAGCATGATCATGTTTAGAAAGAGATATGAGAGTGGGAAACTAACATTAAAAAACATTGGCCTTAGTTGTTTGAGAAAAACTCTATGAATATTTCTCAATGATGAGAATTTATAAGAGGGGGAGAATTATGACACCTATTTTGGAGTTACACCTCTTATCAACTTTTATATAGCTTTTGAGAATGTTTTTAAGGGTTTTATAGGTACATTTTAGGTGTCTGGGAGGTTGTAAAAGGAGGTGAGAAAGGATGGTGAGATTTTTGTATCTTAAAGAAGATATATCAGCTCCATTGGATAGATGGTGGGGTTCCTGGGTAGAACTGGTTCTCTGGGTAGAACTGGTTCTTACCAGCAACCACCGGCCAGTTGGTTGAGGCCACCGGCTCACCAGTGGTATCCTTCAGATCCCAGTGAGCACATAGAGTTTATAGGTTTTTTTTAAACCCATTCTCTGCTCACTTTATCTCATTATATCAAGGAATTTCGGCCACCAATACTCTATTAACTCTCACCCAGTGATTTTGGATCCCTCTCCTCCTTTCCAACTCTTCCATTCTATGCCTAAACAATGGATCGATCTTGCATTTCAAATATGGTGAGTCCTTCTTTGTTCTAGAATGATCCTCTTCTCTTATCCATGATCAAAACTGATTAGATATTAGATTTTTTATTGGATTTAGAGTTTTTTACAAGGTATAACAATGGATTTTTTTAATCTTTGATAGAATCGGTTTATGTACATCAATTGAACCAATATCATTGTTGGTAGTGAATATTCTTGGGTATGTTTGACCATGACCTACCTTTATAGTGTGTTTTATTATCAAACTTGATCCTAGGATTCTAAATTATATCAATTTGGGAATGTTTTTAGGATTAGGTGGTGAGTTTGGACCAAGACAGTGACCCTAGCTATCAATCTTTGTTGCACCTAAGGTAGGAAACCTTTTACCTTAGTGAATATTTCATACAGGTTTTTAGCATGATTTTTGGCATACATGTATAGTCATGTGATGCCTATGTTTTATGTTTGATCACATTAGGTGTGTTTGTTTCCTATGATACATGTTCTTAAATTTATTGCATGTGGATTGTGACGGTTATTATTTCTTCCTGATATGATGTGATTTTGATCTATCATTAGTATCAGGTTTTGTATGTGTTGCTCTTTTGTCATCTATAGTTGGGTATGTAGTTTGATCCTATTGAACTATCCCCTTATAAGGATGCTTCAAACATTGGTTAGTATTTACTTAGGTTATCCTAACTGGAGGGATGTGTTAAATGTGTTTTTGGGATATCCCATCGAGAGGGATTTGTCAGTAATATGGTCTATGTTACTTGTAACATATAATCAAAGAAGGAAGATCCAATCACTGAGTAATCGACATATATGTTGTTCTTTTTTTATATACTTTTTGATATTTTTAATCTACATACTTTCATGGATTTCACTAGTATATCTTATTCACTTGTGTTCAAGATCATTGGTGGTGTTCTAATGAGTCTTTTATTCACACCTTACTCAAGAATTTTGATGCTCTAATAGATTTCATGGTCAGGGATCCAGTGAAGGGAAAGGGTAATGTGGTCAATGGTTGAGTAGTTTTAGTAGGATATTTCAGGATTTATAGGGATATACCTTGGTCCAAAAGGTTGTTATTGTTTCTAGTTAGCTACTTTATCATGTGATTTTATCCATCACATGTGGGGATCACTTTTATTGGTTTTTGGTTTATAGGTATGACATTACATATTGATAATACAAGGGTTATTATTTATTTTTTATGTTTCTATTATGATGGTTATTTATTTATTCATTATTTTTTTATAATTTTCATCACTTTCATTTTGGTACTCTAATGTTTACCTGATACTGAGGATATAGTCTCCCCACAATGACCCTTTGGTCATTGTCAATAGTAAGAAACTTATTCCATATGAGGAGGAACACACGAGTTCATGTGGAATTTCATATTATAACTAGTGGTTTGATTTAGGTTGGTACATCCTTCCAAAAGATATTTTCCTAAGTCATTCATTTCTAAGGAATCATCCAAGAGAAACCTAATGTTCTCAATGTAAGTTCAATATTTTCCCTAAAATATTTTACTTCTATATTTCCATTTAAAATTTATTTTTCAACATTTTATATGATTAATTTAGTATTTATAGTATACTAATTTTTTTATTTTTTTAAATAAACACTAACCACTTTCTCCATTTCCCTTAAGAAAAAAAGAAATCATCATTCAGGTGTTGTGCGAACTATCACCTCCATGATGCAAAGTGTTCCGTTTTCCTTCACCACCTTAAAATGATGGATATAAGGATGATATTAAAGGATAATATAATTTTTATGATATCATTAAGGTTTTGGTATAAAAATTATAGAACCTATTAATGATATGATCAGCAAACGATCATCGTTAATTTAATCGTTTAAAATAAGTGTACTAATGGGATAATATTTTATTCAAATTGTGTAATAGTTTCATATACATTAATCCTTATCTAATTCCATAAAATTTTTCTATATCACACTGATAAACACTAAATAATACCACTATGATTTTTATATAATGATATTACAGAAAAACCACCTCAAAATCATTCATTAAATTAGGGTATGTTCGTGTTTGTGTCATTTTGACCACCTACTTGAACAATGATATGAATTTATATCATGAATAAACATGGGAAAATAATTACTAGTATAATATGATATAAATGTGTAAATAATTATTTTTTGGTTCTTGAGATGTTATATCAATATTTAATTCATTAATTAAGAAAACACACTTTGATCGTCAAGAATCACTGAAACATTCTTATTATCAATTTCATCTTCAAGGTTAAAGAATAAAACACTCATGAAAAGAATTTTAAACATAATGAATAATTATAAATCATCCCTAACAATAAATTTATTTATCTAATAATGATAAAATTTATAAGAAAAATGAATACAGACATCTCATTTATGAAACTAGTACAAATGATCAAAACTATAAACACTCAATGTGGAAAATAGATAGAATTCATATAGTGAATGAATATTTATGAAGAGTATATATGAAAATGGATATGATTAAGGTTATGAATTAATTGATTAACATGTATATGTTTTTTATACATCAGTTTGAAATACATTTGTTGAAGTTAATATAAGAGGTAAGGGTTTTTCATCTCAAATTCCTCTCTTTAGAACATGTTTGGTATTACTGTTGACAAAATTCATTAAGTTTGATCAAATTAATTTCCTAAATACTACTAGATATAATTGAGAGATGGTATCATGTCCACATGGAGGTAAAAGGTTTGTGAAAGTCCATAAAATGACTAAAAACAATTAAAACAAAATAATAAAAAAATTCATGAATTGATTGTTGTGATGGTCTTAACCTGTTAAGATAAAAAGATGAATGGTGTGAATATTTTTTAATAGATGAAGAAAATGTGAAAATTATGATTTATTAGAGGTAGATATGAATGAAACACTAGGTAAGTTTTGATTTTCTGGTTAATGAATTTCTTGTTTGTGAAGTTTTAATTGAATAAACATTCAAAAAACATGAAGCTGAAATATCAGTCGAGAAGATTGACCGGAAATTGAATGATTCTAAGGTTATTCACATACAATAATTGTTCAATTTTTAAGAATATTAAGTTGATTAAAATTTATAATGAAAGAATAAATAAGTATTAAAATGATAAATCGGTATAACATAACTTCCCTATGCAAGATTTTTAGCCAAAGATCATGGTTGCATTAAACATAATCAAATATTCCAATGAAAAATAATTCATTTAGAAATAAATAAATAAACAGGGAAGATATAAAAGGAATTATATCTATCCAGTCTATCCAACTTCTAGTTTTATACAATGATATCCGATCTCTCTTGATCTCTCACCTCTACCCTCTGATCTGTAGGTTGTGCTTTTTTTACCTTGTTTCCTCTCCCAAGTGTCCCTACTTCTCCCATATTCTTATTCTATCTCACTCTCTAGTTGTGAACCAAGCACCCCTAAGTCTCATGGTCATTATCCCATGGTTAACTCTCTAGATTCCATGTGACATGATTTTCATTTTACACCTTCCTCCATGATGACTGAAGCTAAACCCCTCTACAACAGAATATGTAACTACTCAAAACTCCATGCCATGTAGTGACCATGATCCAACTCTTGGATTCTCTCCACATGTACTGATCAAAGATCATGATTACTGAGTGAGGCCATTAAAATCTATAGTTATCATGATCTTATTCTTCTAAAAAATTGAATATTTGGAAATTAGAATGATGTAGGCAATTTCTCATGTAGCCAACTAGGATATATATTTGATCCACCATGTAGTTGATTCCCCTCATATAGTTTTTTTTAAAGGTAATGCTTTGATCAAAGACCAAAGCACAATTTATTAATAAAAAAAGGTTACAAGAGTCAGAAAGATGGGAATTTTTTACAATCTCTATCAAAAAGATAAGATAAATGAGCTGGTAGAGTGTCCATCCAAGTCATGTTCTTATGTACTCCTTTGTTAGTAAGAGCATCAGCAATGGCATTCACTTCACAGTAGGCATGTGTAGCAATGTAATCAATCCCATGGAGCGTCTTCAAGAAATTCATCCAGCGTGTAGTGAGCGGCCATGACAAATGAATGATGCCATTCCAGATGGCATGAATGATGGTGGTAGAATCTCTTTCAATCCAAATCTTTCTTCAACCTCTTTGAAGCGCAAAATCAACAGCATGAATGACTCCAAGCATTTCCGCCTCCAGAGATGAAGAGTGACCACATCCAACATAGAAGCAACCTGACACTGGCCAGCTGAGTCTCTGAAGATAGCACCACAACTGGCAGGGCCTGGATTGACTTTAGAAGCACCATCAACGTTCACTTCGATCCATATCAGCATCAGAGATTTCTAGAATACTTCAAAGGAGCGTTTTGGATTAGGGTAGATTTCAGGAACACGGAGATGATGAAGGATCTCAAAGTCACCAACCGAGTTGTTGCAATAGTCTTTTTGAATTGAGGCGGCTTCATGAATCGCAATAAGAATCCTAGATTTTCCTATATTGAGACTAAATGAGTGATTATTATGTATAAGATCATTTCTAAAGTACCAGATCTCATGTAGGAGTTCCGCCACTACCGCAAGAAAGATATTTTTAACCTGTAAAGAAGCTTCATGTCTAATACAATTTTTTAAAAACAAAGAAATAGAGTCAGTTAAGATCCATCTACAATTGAATAATTCAAAAACATAATTCCATAAGTCAGAGGATGTTGCACAAGATAGAAAAAGATGATCAGCGTCCTCCCTATGTTGATTAGACAAGAGACATTTAGAACAAAGTGGAATGCCGAATTTTTGCAGAGTAATTTCAGTAGGCAATCTATTATGTGCAATGCGCCAAATAAGGGTGTGCCTAGAAGGTTTAATCCAAGGCTTATTAAAATTACTCACCTATAGATAATTAGATTCATTATCAAAAAAAATTATGCTTATAATATTTTTTAGAGTCTAGAATGCCATTTGGAGCAGGTTCCCAAACAAGGAAGTCCCCATCAGAAGAAAAGGAATGATTATCAATAATCTGCACAATATTATCAGGGAGATCATGTCTATGTAATTGTAAGACATCATTTATAGACTGACTAGTATCATCAGGAATAACATTGGGTGGTAGCAGTGATATCAGGGGGTTACCACACCATTTGTCACACCAAAAATTAATGGAAGAATCAACACTGACCATCCATATAGCATTTTCCATGATCCTATGGTATGAGTCTCTGATAGATGGCCAGATTCAAGAGTTGATGAAATTAAAATTCCCTTTTAAAAGTTTATGTAGGAATATATGGTTTAAAAAATCAGAAGATTTAGAAGTAGAATTAATAATACGCCAAGTTAGATGGGCCTGAAGAGTGCTATTGAACAACTTTAAATTTTTTATCCCAATGCCACCATTATAAAGGGGTTTACAAAAATATTTCCAAGAAATAGTGACAAGATTCCTTTCAAAAATAATTCCCGTCCAAATGAAGTTTTTAATGTAAGTATTAATTTTTTTGAACATGCCAATAGGCCATTTATAAATCATAAGGGAGTAGACCATTTTAGAAACAATGGTGGATTTGACCAAACATATTCGCCCAGCCATGGATAGAGATTTTCCTTTCCAATTAGAGAGTTGGTTAATAATTTTATCAATGGTATTAGCAAAGTGTCTAGCTTTGGGTCTACCCCAAAAAATAGGAACACCTAAATAAGAGAAAGGTAAGAGACCTTATTTGATTCCAAGATAAGTGGTAATGGTAGATTTTCTTCTAACAGGAAATTTCTTTCCAAAAAAACTATATGATTTATTCCAAGAGATAGATTGACCAGAAACTTCCTCATAGTGAGTTATGGATTGTTTGAAAACTTGAATATTTTTTTGATCCCCTTTAAGGAACAGAATAATATCATCAGCATATAAAAGATGAGTAGGGGAATTTAAATTTCAGGAAACTTGAATAGGCTTAAGCTTACTTTGATCAACCAGATTATTGAGGATCCTACTTAGGTAATCCTCAGCAATAACAAAAAGGATGGCAGAAAGGGGATCGCCCTGTCTGACACCTTTAGAGCATTTAAAAAAACCTCTAGGAGTGCTATTAATCAGAATAGAGATGTAAGCTGAATGAAATAAAGTCTTAATTCTTCCAATAAAGGAATCATTAAACCCAAAGTTTTTTAAGACTTTGAAAATAAAATTCCAGTCTATGGTGTCAAAAGACTTTATGATATCTAATTTGATGGCCACACATCCTCCTCTAGTGTTTTTATTTAAACTGTCAGTACATTCGGAGGCAAGAAAAATGAAGTCTTGAATGGACCTACCTTTAATAAAGCCAAATTGATTCTAAGAAACAATTTTATTGCAAATAGGATCAAGTCTATTCGCAATAATTTTGGTAATAATCTTAAAAAGAGTGTTAATTAGGGCAATCAGTCTGAATTGATGGATCTCAGAGGCATTTTTAACCTTAGGAATTAAGGTTAAAAATTGAGCATTGATTCCATGAGGTAAATATCCATGAATAAAAAAGGTCCTGACAAGTTTAAAAACATCATTGTGGATAATATCCCAATACTTTTGAAAGAACCCATTATTGAACCCATCCGGACCAGGTGCACTGTCTGGATTAAGGCCAAAGACAGTGTCTTTAATTTCATGATCAAGTGGAATGATTAAATGAATCTCATTGTATCTTTCATCCACCATTAAGGGAATAATATCATGTTTAAGCTCAGTATTAATTCCCGAACCATTAAATATGTTGTAAAAGTATGAGGTAACATGGTCCGTAATGGCCTCTTCTGAATCAATGATTGAATCATTGTGAATAAGCTTAGAAAGAGGATGATTGACCTTTCTGATTCTTTGAAGGTAATTGTAAAATTTAGTATTACGATCGCCATCTGTAAGCCATTTAGTCCTAAACATTTGCTTACGAATATTATCCTTAAATGTGAGTAATGAGTTAAGTTTGAGGGAAATATTTTCTTCCAATTGAGGATCCATATTGAAATATGAATTAGTATTTTGAGTTTGGACACTACTAAGTTCATTTTCAAGATAGGAGATATCAAGATCTATTTGTGAGTTTGTAGTTTTACACCAACCTTTAAGAGTCTGTTTAAGAATTTTCAATTTGTGCATACAGGCAAAGGAATCATTATGATGATTCATAGAGTTCCAAGTGTTAAAAATGAAAGTGAAACAGTCAGGATTTTAAGACCAAGCATTATTAAATTTTAAATGAAGAACGGGCTTTCGATCTTTCATAAGGAAGCTAACAAGGATGGGATGATGATCGGAGTTGAGTCTAGGTAGAGTTACACTGGATATTTTATCCCAGTTATCAAGAGCCTTCATGTTAATAAAATCCTTGTCAAGATTACTGGCAACATTTTTGTTATAGTTTTTTCTATACCAAGTATATTTATCACCAGCAAGGGTGATTTAAAATAGGCTAAAAAAATTAATAGTAGACCTGAATTCCCTAGAGTATATAGAAAGATGCGAGGGGACAATTTTTTCAAGAGAGCTAAGAATGGCATTAAAATATCCCATAACTACCCAAGGTTCTTTAATATA
The DNA here is from genome assembly GCA_963277665.1 of Viscum album. Lineage (NCBI taxonomy): Eukaryota > Viridiplantae > Streptophyta > Magnoliopsida > Santalales > Viscaceae > Viscum > Viscum album. The sequence goes on from OY728120.1 coordinate 2,133,064,055, forward strand.
ATTGGATAAGTCAAGAATTTCATGCCATATAACTCTTCTATCTTGATATCTATTCCTGGAATAAACCATAGTGCAAAATGTATGTCGTTCATTCCACGAGAAATCACAGGTGAGTTGTTGTGAAGAAATTATAAAGATGTTGATATTCTAAATGGTATTATGGTAAAAGATCCACATAGAATCAATCTGAGGACTATTTTGATAAGAGCATAAAAAACTGTAATTAAGAGACCCAAATCTCATGAAGTTTGTTTTAAAATTTACTTTAGGTTCTGAAATGGAAAAGAGATGAGGCTTATGAGTGTTTAAAAACCTCCTAAGTGTTGTGGAGGTATCATTTTTAGACAAACCCTGACAATTCCAATATAAAAGATTCATATCTATTTGTGTTTTGGGTTAGAACCCTTTTTTTTAGATTTTCCAGAACCCTTCTTCCATTGAGATCGCATGACCATAGGGGAGGAAGTAGGTTTTTGTTTGCTCTCATAAGTTTCAGAACTTTTAGGAGCATCTGTTTTCAAATCAGAATTTGTATTAGGATCATAAATTGGAGTACTGACAGTACTTTCCATAGAGATATCATTCACAGATCCATGAACAGTGTTCTGTTAAATTGGAGGATTTATCTCAAATCCAACCAGAGTAAGTTTAGAATCTGGTGAACACTGATCTAGATTAGACATAGAAGTAAGAGAAGCTTTAGGAGAACTGCTCTAGTTATGTTCCAAATCAGTAACATGAGCAAAGGGGTGATAGTTTCCAGCTACTGTCTGGATAGGTTCAGGATCAGCTGAGGATTTAACATCATTTTTGGTCAGAATGGCAGTGGTATCCTCGGGTTTCAAGGGATCAAAAATGGGATTAGAATTAGTAGGGTGAGGCTGAGTCATTTCAAATTTCTATTTGTCAACAGAGGGGCTAGATACCAGCCTGTTAACCAAACAGGATGCAGGAGCTTGAGCAGACTCAGATTGCAGAACAGAAACAGCAGGAGAAGTGTGTGAGATGCTGTGTGGCATATAAGTATTAACAAAGTTAGTAGTATCAGCATGAACAGTAGTTACGGGAGTAGGAACAATAGTCTTATCAGCAAATTTGTGATGTTGTAACACAACAGAGTTCTGTATGTCAACAGGAGGTTTGGACACTCCTCTATTAACAGAAACAAACTCAGTATCAGGAATAGGGGCAGAAACATGTGTGTGTGTGATGCTGTGTGCAATAGCAGTGGCAGCAGTATCTACATTAGTAGCATAATTCCCTAATATAGGATTTTTAGAAATAGGAGAACAGGATTTAACATTATAAATATGAAGAACAGTAATACCTGGATCTGAAACATTTTCCATGCCACTTTGTTTATTATTAGAAACATCAGAGGAACCATTCAGAACTGAAGGCACTGAGGTATCGAAGTCCCTAAAAGCAAGCTCATTCGAAGTATATGTACCAGAAATAGAAGCAATATTTGCTGAATTGAAAATAGTGTTGGGATTGTTCATTCTAGGGTTATTTACATCTCTTTCAGCCACTATTTTTTGTGAGACAGTGGCAGTGTTATCTTTATTTTGACTAGCCTCTTCCTCCTCAACCAAATCTCCCCAAGATTTACCATCTAAGGTTGTGACGACATTGGATTTTTTGACCCAAATGTCTTGTTTTTTCTCAGGGAGCCCAGATTTGTCTGTGATTTTCTTCCCCTTTTTAACATGTTTAACTTTCTGCCGGTCATTAACAATTGGAGGGTCCATTTGTTTCTGAACCACTCTACAATTAGCAAAGTTGTTTCCAATCAATTTTCATACTTCACAAAAGGGTGGTTTCTTTTCATATTCAATGTTGATTTCAATTCTATTGTCATGAGCATTGGAGCCTATATTAGATGGTAGTTCGCTGGCCAAATTGACTTCAAACATTATTCTAGAATATAGGCCAAGATCTCCATTCAAAGTCCTATGATCAATCTTAATGGGGGACCCTATGTAGGAAGCAATGTCATTCAGAATCTTCGGGTTCCAGTAAAACCAATTGAGTCCATGTATTCCAACCCAAACATGTACCATATAATTTTTGTGTGTGTATGGGTTAAAAGAAGCATCCCAGTCTGACATTCTAAGAAAGCCCGGTTTGAGCTGTAAATTACCAAGTTTCCATAACTAATCAAGATCACCTTGAGAGCTGAAGAGGATGTGATAGTATCCTTTACCTATGGGAACCGTCTTCCATTTTGATGAGCCCCAGTAGTGAGAAATCCGGTTCTTAAGCTCGAAGAGAGGCCAGGGCCGGTCACCTGTGTTGTATGAGACTCGGCCAAGAACCGAGTATTTGCACAGTTGTTCCCTTTGTTTCAGGACTTCCGGATCTGCCTAAACTAAATAGCCACCATCTTAAAGCTTTTTATAGAGTGGTTTCTTGCAATCCTTCATGCTACTAAGATCTGATCCTTTCAAGGCATCGTGGAAGGAGACTGGTAAAGTGCGAAGAGGGATTTCAAGGCTTCCCACTTCAATTTTTGAGGAACCAAGATCTAGAGAAGCAAGAGCAGGAGAAGAAGTAAGCTCCCATGTCGGATCAAAGACAGCCATCGGAAAATCTCAACGTCGATCAGCAAGAAAGGTTAGGTTTTCCACTCACATAGTTGTATGGTATCACATAGCCATTTTGTTGATGTAACTGATTTCCCACATAGGTGATTTTTTCAACGTAGGTGATTATCTCTCATGTAGATGATTGGATGACATAACCAAATGGTTGATGTAGCTTGATTATATCATTCACTATAATTTCCAACCCATCCTTCTATAAAATGTGAACTATAAAATGTCATTGGCACTACAGTTCAAAACAAGGCATCTTCCCAAGTGGATTTTCCTAGCTCAGACTTAGAAGTTGTGTCCTGCATGATTATTTAAACAGTATCATAAAATCTTCAAAAAAATAATGGTACCAGGAAAACATGGGAGGAGTGGCATCAAGCTTCAAAAAATGGTGTCAATTTGGATCATCCATAAGAGGCTCATCTCATATTTTGATGTGTTTGATTATTGACATTGAGTTTCAAAGAAAACAGCACCGGATCCGATCATCTCTAAGGCTTAGAATTTCATCATATTCATTTATTTGGTTTTTATCCTTCTTTTAGTGGGGAGTCCCATCTTGGAAGAGTCGGCATCAGATTTACAATCATCATCACTGAAAGGGTACTTTTCAGCTTGGGATGGTTCAGTCTCCTAATGTTACTAGGAAAAATTATTTTAGATGTTTTTCTCTTATTTTTTTTGTATAGGTCCTTCGGTCCAACTTTTTACCATAATTCCACTATAGAACCTAAAAATATAAATCTTTGATAAAATTTTCAAAGAATTTAAACTTCAACTAGATTTGTTATAAATCTAAAAACTCTCCATTAAAACTCAATTTTATATTGAAACTCATTTATTTCACCAAAATAAATGTGACAAAATGTGATAAAATAATGCTACATCAGACTCCCACACACTTAATCCATTTCACTCCTAGGAAATTAAAATAAATTTTATTTATTCACAAAATCAAACAATTACAAACAAAGAATTTATTATCCTAACCAAGATCTAATTCACACTATAATTAAAGAAAAACCATAGATTCTTCCATTTTGAAAACCCATCATGCCTCCTATGTGAATTATTTACAATGCCCTACTTCAACACTAATCAAATCCCAATTCAAGGAGTGAAGACCAGTGAGACTCGAGTAGAATTAAATCTATAAAAATAGGAACTATCAACTTTTACTCTCTCCTATGTATCCCAAATGAAGTTCTAATTTCCACTTCATTGATATAACCAAAAATATTTTCTTATAAACTAATTTTTCCCTTATTCATTTGGGTTAAAAATTCCACTCACCTTAATGAGATCAATTTTTACAAGTCCCTTTTTTGATTTTTTTTCCCAGACAAAGGTTTTTTCATATCATTATTCATATAACTTATTAAGTTTGGATTTATTTATTAATATAAATACACCCAATTACCTTATCTCAGAGACTTGACATGGGATCCCAATTTCCCATTTTACTCTAGATTCAAAGTATTTATATTACCCTCAATTGATTTGGATCCCTAATATGTTCTATTTTAACAAGGCTAAGTTACCAAGATCAAGTTAAAACTTAAGTTTCTTCAAGTTATAATTTTAATTCCCTAATAATCTAACCAATCACAATTCAATTTCATAGTTTTCAAAAAAAATCCATAAAAGAAATGGAAAATATTACTCAGCAATCACTCAATTCTAAAAACCTCATACTCAATGAAATAACTCAGCCGAGTATGAAATTATAACCTAGGAATGAAACAATGAACTCTATTTTTTCTAACCTTGATATAGAAAAAATATGATTTTATTTATAGTCAAGGAGGCAATTTTAGAAAAAAAACAAATTATGGATTTTGTTTGAGATGTGTAGAGAATGGAAGAACACTGAAGGCATGGATAAAGTCCCTCTCCTCTACACTTAAAACTCAACATTGTACCCAATGTTGAATCATAATGTGGGAGATAAATTTCATTAAATATAAATTGTCAATTCAGATAGTATTATTTTATTAAAGGGATGACATTAAAGTTTCAAAACAACACAATTTCCACATATCCAATTAATTTTCAAAATCATTATTTTTATTTTTTAAAAAAGTTAATGCTTTTGATTATTGTATATAGATAGATAATTTTAAATTTAACTCAAAAAGAATCATGATAACTGATAATTTGAAATGTATCTCAACTTAGTTTTCAATTTTCTAGATATTAAGAAGCTAATAACTCATTAAATTAAATAGAATCATAATTTTGACTTAAAACTACAAGGTGAATTATCCCACACTTCATTATCAGAAATATGTGGTATAAATAATTAAAATAATATAGTTAAAACAATACTCCCCTGGTGTGGAAGTTATCTCTTTATTGTATAAAAGATGTGTAACCTCACTCCCATGAAACAGTTCTCTAGTTATGCTTTCAAGTGCATACAAGATGAGAATATATCAATAAGTTTTAAGAAAATAGAATTAACCAAAGTCAAATTTATGGAGGTTTTAGCCTATGTTCTCTAACTAGCATCTCTTTCAAGCATTGAAGTTCAATAACAATTCTGATTCTAGAAAATGATTCAAAAAATTAGCCATGCCTTCTTCATGAGGTCACTTCAGCTATCACAAGATAGATTCACCTCATGGTCAGTAGACCTAGACACTTCTAAACAAAAGAAAAAGATCATGAGTGAGAGGATCCAATAGAAACTTTCCTGTTTTGGTTCAGCAACACATTGGGATAAAAAACCATGTGTGAGAATTAATTTAAAATAAAAAAGAAAAGGAGAAAATAAAAATAATCATGGGTTGCCTCTCATGCATCACTAGGTATAAAGTCCCTATACAAACTCAAATACTCCTCAATTTTCAAAGAATGTGATGGTAGCCAATCCCTTTGGTAAACCCTCAAAGTAATTTTTGTCTTTTTGTCCATTCACTAAGAAATATTGGTTTTATTCTCCTACCAAATCAACAGGTCCATTAATAAGTAGCTAAGGAATTGGGAAAGGTCTAGACCACCTAGATTTGAGCCTCCTAATAAAAATTCTAAGTCTGGAATCATGTAGTATAACCTTTTGACCATATTTAAAATCTCTATTTTGGATAAATGAATCATGAAAAGCTTTATTCTTCTCCTTTTAAATCATATAATTTTCATAGTACTCTCCGAATATCATTAATCTCGCTAAAATAAAAAATTCTTCTCTCTCTAGTAATCTTAAAATCAAAACTCAAGGATTCTAAAGCCCAAAAAAACTTGTGTTGAATCTCTACAGGAAAATTAAAAAATTTCCCAAAAATGAGTCTATATGGAGACATCCCTGTGGTAGTTTTAAATACAATTATATATGCTCATAATTCCTCATCAAGTTTTAATGACCATCCCTTCCTAGAAATAGAAATAGTTTTCTCTGAGATTTTTTTAATTCCCTATTTGATATTTCTACCTACCCTCTCGATTTTGGATGGTAAGTAGTTATTGTTCTATAGTCACACTCATAATTTTCCATCAATTATTTGAATTTTAAAATTTTAAAATGTGTTCCATTTTCTATTATGAAAGACTTTGGTACTCCAAACTTTGAAAAATGTTCTTTTCGATGAATTTAATTACATAGTTATCTTGATTGTTGGGAAATTCCATTAACTAAACCCATTTGGACACATAGTCCACAAAAACATAGATATACCCATTCCCATGAGAATATGGGAATGGTACCATGAAGTTTAATCCAAAAACATCAAAATATCAACCTCTAAAATGCCTTTATGATGAAACTCCTAGTTTATTTCAACATTTCCCAACCTCTGGAACCTATCACATCCCACCACTAAACTCATAGAATCATTAAACAATGTAGACCAATAAAATCTAGCGGAAAGTACTTTTTAGACTGTTCTACCTCCTCCATGATGACCTCCCCAAGGTGTGGAGTGACAAATCTATAGAATATGAAACATTTCTCCTTCTATAACACATATCCTAAGTATTCCATCTGCACACCTCCTAAAAATAAAATGGTTATCCTAAAAATAGTACTTGATTTCAGAGATAAATTTATTCCTTTGATTATTTGAAAAATCCTTAGGGATAACACTTTATGCTAGGAAATTAGTAAAATCTGCATACTAAGAAGACTGCTTAACTGAAATAGTGAGTGAATTTTTATTAAGGAAAGAATAATTAATCTCTCTAAGATCATCACACTATATACGTGATAGTCTAGATAGATGATCCACAACAACATTCTTTTCTCCTTTTTTATCTCTAATCTTCTAATAAAATTTCTATAGTAAAATTATCTACCTAATGAGTCTAAGTTTTTCCTATTTATTTAACAGAAAATATTTCAAGGTAGTGTGGTTTGTAAAAATGATGACTTTGGAACCCAAAAGGTACTATCTAAACTTGTCAAGAGAAAAAAAGAGCCAATAGATCTTTATAAGTAGTGTTATAACTTATTTGAGCATCATATAGAAGTATTCTATCATAATATACTGCATTCAATTTCTTATATCTCATTTTCCCTAAAATAGATCCAATAGTCATATCACTAGCATCACATATAATTTCAAAAGGTAGTTTCTAATTAGGTGTAATGATGATGGGTGAAGAAGTGAGTTTTTCTTTAATAAAATTCAATTATTCCAAACACTTATCATAAAGTAAGAAGGTGGTATCATTACCCAATAGGGAACATAGGGAATTTATGATCTTTGAAAAGTATTCGATAAACCTTCAGTAAAAATGGGCATGCCCAATAAAGATTCTAACACCCTTGACATTAACAGAAGGGGTAAATTTTGAATGACCTTAATCTTAGCGTTATCAAACTCTAAACCCCTCTTAGAAACTTTATGTCCTAACACTATTCCTTCAATAACCATAAACTAGAATTTCTAATTGTTTAGAACTAAGTTGGTCTCTAGGAATCTTTATAATACAATTTCTAGATTATATAAACATCTCACAAAATTACACCCAACAATGGAAAATTCATCCATAAAAACCTCAATGATTCTCTCAATCGTATCTGAAAATATTTCCATCATGCACCTTTGAAATGTGTAAGGGGAACCCCATAAGTTAAAGTGAATTATCCGATAGGAAAATATATCTAATAGACATGTGAAAGTGGTCTTCTTCTGATCTTATAGGGCCACCGAGATCTAGTTGTAACTAGAATAGTCATCTAAAAAACATAAGAACTCATTCCCATCCAGCCTCTCAAGCATTTAATCCAAAAAATTCATAGTAAAATGATCCTTCTAGTGGATGAATTGAGATCTTAATAGTCAATAAAAACTCTCTATTTGGTATATTTTCTAACCAAAATTCATTCATTCTTATCATTTGTGACAACTATGAATCCTCATTTTTTTGGGACTACTTGTATTGGATTGACCCAAGAACTATTCGAAATGGGATAGATAATCCCAGCATCCAACAACTTAATTACCTCTTCTATCACAACCTCTTTCATGTTTGGGTTCAGACTCTTTTTACATTCTACTCGTGTTTTGTAGTATAGTTCCATAAGAATCTTTTGAATGGAGAATGAAGGGATAATCCATTTGATGTTAGATATTGACTAACCTATTACACTTTTTAATTTCTTCAGAACACCCATAAATTTTTCCACTTGACTTTCATTCATCTCAACATAAATTATGATAAGAAGTGTTGGTTTTTTACCTAAAAATGAGCATTTCAGGTGTATTGGGAGCGGTTTAAGCTCCAAAGTGGGTGACTATTCTCTAGATGGAATACTTTTGGGTCTGGGTGGTCCAAGATCTTCAACATTTTTCTTAAAATGAGATTAAACACTAGATATATTTTTAATTTGAGGACCATATTTTCATTTATCTTCAAAAATATCCAAAGTGTAAAGTACACTCTCATGAATTTCTAGATCGGATTTCAATAGATTAACCAAGGTAAAATCATCAAATTGTTTTAATAGTTCTCCCTCAACCATATAAAATTGTTCTATTATTTTATTAGAGGAATAGAAAACTCATCTTCACAACAAATCTTCAGAGATGGAATAGAGTTGTTGTCTAGTTTTGGAAAATTTCCATGATTTTCAATTTTAGCACCTTCAAATTATTCATAAAAATTAATTTCATCTTCTACATGAGTTTCCTTAGTCATGGTTTTTTAACAGATTTTTTTTCTTATTTTAATGAACCCTCACCTTATAACATCTCAATTATAGAATATTTCTCATAAAATGTTAGTTCTTTCACATATTTAAACACATGAAACATTTATTCTTTCTCACCAAAATTGAAAATAAAATTTTCCTTTCCCACATTGATAACAACCCCTCCTATGTATAAGAAGTTCCTACCAAGAATTATGGATACCGCTTGGTCACACTCTATATAAATAACAATAAATTATGTAGGTAAAAATAATTTATCAACTCCAACCATAAAATCATCGACTCTCCTTATGGGATGAGTAAAAGATCTGTTATCCAAATGTAGAACAACAATTATAGGTTTCAACTCTCCTAGTCCCAATAGTTGAAAAATTATAAAGGTAGTAGGTCGATGCTTTCCCCCAGATCATAAATGAAATTCAGTTGGCATCTTTTTCCTAAGGTGTATGGAATAAAAAAATCCCTGGATCTTTAAGATTTAGTGGATTATTATTTTAAAGTATATCACTAAACTCTTCAATGAGTCTATAAGTTATAAATTATTATAAACATTTCTTAATTTAAACAATTTTTTTGAGTGATTTAAAGTATGATGGAATATGAATTAAATCTTGGATAAAAGTAATGTTCACTTAGATATTGTTGAACAACCCAAGGAATTTAAGCAATTTAGGTTTGTTATTTTTGGATTTTGACCTCTAAGGGAAATAGATATGAAGGGAAATTTCCTATTAATAGAAGGAATTTCCCCATTTTCCTATAAAATATTTTATTTCACTTTATTATTTGAATTTTAGAGTTTTTTTATTCATGGTTTTTAGATGGAATAGTTTGATTCTTTTGTGTTGCAACAGTGCTTTCCATAATTCTATATTGAGAATTTCTCAAATTTGGGTGTCCAAATTCTTCCATATTTTCAGTTTACACACTCCTAGAGTCAACTCTAACATCCTCTTGAGTTTTAAAACTGCTTCTAGTAACCACATCCATGGTACTCTCCCTTTTCCGGCACTAGTAAGATTACATTTATCTCTTGAATCAAATTATCTAGCTAATTGAATCATTTGAAACTCTAAATTATGAATTCTAATATTAGTTTTGGCCTTGATAGAATCATGTTGGTTCCTTTGTGAGTCAATATTCCCTATCAACTATTGAAACATCCCTTTAACATCATCTTAATAATGAGAAGTTTCAGCTTTTTTTAGATTCTAAAATTGTGTTCTTCACTGATTTTGAAAACCAGAGGTCGTAGGTTATTGTCTAATCATTCATTTTTCTCTCTGAAAGAATTTGGTGTGGTTCCTATATTCAGGGTTATAATTGTTTTAAAATTGGACATATCTAACTTGTTTCCTTTTACCACATACATAAAAATTGGAATCTTATTTTTTGGATTGGGATGTCAAAGTTTAGACAAAATGCAGTTTAGTGTCCAAAAATCCCACATTGTTGACACTATTCTCTAAGATTTTGGTTCTAATTTTGACATCCAACTTGATTAGAAGGTTGTTTGAAATTTTGATTCATTAGGGACTGGATTTAGTCTTTTATTTCAGAAAATTGAGCATTCATTTCTAGTCCTGGACCAATATCATTCCCTCCACTATTCACTATTCTTCTCCTTGAATCATTATTTTGGGAATTAAGAGCCAAAGTATTGAAAATTTTCCTAAACACTTCATTAGTTTTACTAGTGTAGTTTCCTCCAACAGATTGGTCAACCAAGTTTTGACCAGTAGGTGACAAACCTTCATAGAAGGAATCAACAAGCAAGTGGTAAGGAAGTTGGTGATAAGGAAATTGCCTAAGAAGGTACATGAAACTATCCCAATCATCATGAAAATTCTCTCCATCCACTTGATAGCATCATGTAATATTTTATATCAATTCTCACTTAGGCCTCCTAGGGTAAAATTTCATTACAAAAGGGTTTTAAATTTGTTCTCAAGTTTAAAATATATTTTCATCAAAAGATAAAAACCAATTCCTTTCATTTTTCTTTAGAAAAAAGGGAAAACTCTCATTTTAAGATCATTTTTACTAAGCCCTTACAACAGTAATTATTTAACTATATTTTAAAAATCCTTAATGAAGGATAAGGAGTCCCCATTAAGCATTCCATTTAATGAAAGCAATAGTGAAAGGTATAAATTTTTCAAATTGTAATTTCAAACCCTAGGTGTAAGTCTAATGGAAGAAGGATTACTTGAAACTTGTGGGAGTTTTTACTTCATCATCCTAGGTTATTCAAAATTTTCTTGGATTATTTATGGTTGATTATCTTTAGTACCTCTATCTATCTCTCTCTTAAGTTTTCCATTTTTAATTTTTCTTTTCTCAAAGATCTTAAATGATTCTCAATATCTGGTGTGTATGCACAGAAGAAGTAAAAATCACACCAAAGATTCAGATTTTTTTACTAGAATTTTATGATTTTATATTTTTTTAGATTTCCTAGTTTTCTATTTTTTTCTTCGTGTTTTTATTTGTTTTAATTTTTTTTAATTTTCTAGAAATTCCAAGCCATCCCGAGAAATAGCACAAAAATCTGATGACAAACATTATTGAGTTTTCTTAAAATAATTTCCTAAATACTGCTAGATAAAAGTGAGATAAGGTATCATGTCCATAGGGAAGGAAAAGGTGTGTGTAAGTCCATAAAATTTCTAAAAGCAATTAAAAACAACAATAAAAAATGCATGAATTGATTATTGTCATGGTCATAACCTATTAATAGAAATAAGTGAATAGAATGAATATTTTTTAACATATGGAGAAAATTAAAAATGATTTTTTAGTAGAGGTGTAATATTAATGAAACACTAAGAAAGTTTTAATTGTCTGGTTAATGAATTTCTCGCTTGTGAAGTTTTAATTGAATCAAAAATCAAAAAAATAAAGTCAAAATCTTGGTCAGGAATATTGAACAACAATTGAATGATTCTTTAGTTCATCACATAATGAACTAATTCAATTTCTAATAAGATGAATTTGATTAAAATTTAGAATGAATGCACAAACAAGGATTAAAATGTTAAATCGATATAATATAACTTCCATGTATGATATTTTTAGCCAAAGATCATGGTTTCATTAAAAATAATCTAATATTACAATGAAAAATAATTCATGTAAAAAGAAATAAAGAAATATGGGAAGAGATAAAATGAATACTCTCTATCCAGTATCTCCAACTTCCAGTTTCTTACTATGATCTCTAATATCTCTCAATATCTCATCTCTGCCCACTAATCTATCGGTTATTCCTTTTTTTACCTTGATTACTCTCCTAGGTGTCCTTGATTCTCCTATATTATTATTCTCCCTCACTCCCTAGTTTCGTGTCAAGTTCCCCTTATTCTCATGGTCACTTTCTTGTAGGTCACTCTCTAGATTCCACATAGCATGATTTTCATTTTACATCTTCCTTCCTAGTTATCAAAGCTAAACCTCTCTTTAATAGAATGTGAAACTTTTCAAAACTTTGTTCCATGTAGAAAACATGATCCAACTCTTGTATTATCTCCATATGGATGAATCAATGATTGTGATTACTAAGTGAGGCCACTTGAATCTCTAGTTCCCATGATTTAATTGTCCTAAAAATTGAATGTTCTGCAATTGTAACAATATAGGCAATTGATAATGTATCTTACTGGTAGATGTATTTGATCCACCATGTAGCTGATTCCCCTCATGTAGTCATTTCTTGTCACATATCTGTTTGGTATCACATAGTCATTTTTTTGAAGTAACGAATTTCACACTTAGGTTATTGGTTCCATATAGGAAATTGGATCTCATGTATCCAATTGGATGATGTAACTGAATGGACAACGTAGCCTAATAGGATCCTTAAATGCAATTCCCAACCCATCCTACCACTGAATATGAACCATCAAATGTCATAGGCACTACAGTTCATAACAAGATGACTTCTTGAGTGGCTTTTCCTATATCAGTCTTGTAAATCACATCTTGCATGGTTATTTAAATAATATCCTCAACTCTTCAAAAAATAATGGTTTGGGGAAAAATGGGAGTAGTGTAATTGAGCTTCAACAAAGGGTGTTAGTGTAGATTCTTCAGAAGAGGATCCTCTTAGATTTTGATGTGTATAAACATTTCCTTTGAGTTTTAAATTAAACAACACCAACTCTAATTGTCTCTAAGTCTTAGAGAAACATTGTCTTCATCTATGTAGTTTTCAGCCTTCTTTTGGTGGGGAATCCTGTCATGGAAGAGGAAGCACCAGCTTTGTAGTCTTCATCAATGGTGGGTTTCTTGTCAACTATGTAAGGTTTAATCTATAGATGTTCCTAGGAACAAGTGGTTTGGATGTTTTTCTATTTTGATGATTTCTATACAGGGCCATAGATCCAATGTTTTTCCATAAGTCCACCATAGCACCAAAAAATAATCATTTTTATTAAGATTTTCAAATAACACAAACATCAACCTAATTTGTTCTGAATCCAAAAAATCTCCATTAAAAACTCAATTTTATATTTAAAATCATTTATTCCACCAAAATAGTTGTGGCATAATGTGATAAAATAATTACATATCAATTATGAATCTAATTTTTTTATGTGGTGTATATAATATCTATTTGAGATTTTATATCATTAAATTCATTTATTCATAGAATTTAAAGATCAATTTTAAGCCCTATCTTTCAAGGGGTTTTGATTGAATTTCTACCCAATCTATATGTGGGGTTTTTCATCCCAATTTTCATTCTTTGGGAATCATGTTATATTCACCACCTATTTATTTTTGTGTGGTCAATACATTTCCATGGAATACTTTTACCGAATTACTCATGTAATTTAATGGATTTACAAGCCTATATTATTATCCCCCCTCGTATCCTTTTGATTCAAGAGTCAACAAAACCATTGTAAAAATAAATCGTTTCCATGGTGTTAAAAACATCCTAAGTTTTGGTAAAGTAAAAGTGTGTATAATTTCCTAGAAAATACATCCTTGTATTTATACTAACAAGTGGGTATGGTTGTGGAATAAATTCACCTAGGGATAATAACCTTGAAAAATGGTTGGTTGAGAATTAACTCAATCATTACCTTGATGTATGACGAGTGGGCCTAAGACTTCACACCTAGAAATACACTCCTAGGGGATATGATTTAGAATATTCACATGCTCTTAATGAATCATGATGAAGGATTTTTTCTAACATTTCCTTGGTCACCTAACAATGAAAATTATTGAATCCAATTACTATCTTCCATGGATAACCCGACACATGAAAGTTCCCTAAACCTTATATTTCTTTGATAAGGGTACTATATGTTACTTTGATGGGAAGTATTTTATTTCCATATTTCACATTATACAGATATCCAAGTTTTATTTGGAAAGAGGTTCCTTAAGGAATGGTATAAAAGGTCTTGTTGACTCTTATGAGAAGAAATTAGACATAATTAGGTAATGGGTGGTGCATGGAATTATATATCCCCTCATTTCATGGGTAGGTCTCATGAGACAAAATAGGTTGGGTTTCTATGTATACCACTTCCTATAATAGAATATTGTCATGGAACAAGGCCTTGGAAGCATGTTTTGATGTCCATAATTATATATTCTATCAGTTTGAGATCAATGATTATCATTATCCATGTTTAATTTATTGTCATGGATATAGAATTCCCTCTATTTTAGTTGATTATGGATTCATGTTGTTTATTTATTCCTACCATATCACTTTATGTTGTGTTTATATTATGATAGATTATGTTATATGCTACTCCTTACTAAGCATCTGATCTCACCCTTATTTGTTTTCCTGCCCCTAAGAAACCTATAGGAGTTCTATGTGTAATTTTTAGGTACATGATGGAATGGATAATAATTTAATCATTGTTTTTTCATGATTTATCTTATGTTTTTTAAATTTAATGCATGTATGTATCTAGAATTCCAATATTACTAAATAGTTGGATCCTTTGAGAAATTGTATATTCTAAACCAATAATGTAATATAACTACTAGCTCTAGGTTTCTGGATTATGGTATGTTAGGTTTGGTATCATAGGAATTTTAGTAACAACCTTGAGGACAAAATTTTGATAAACCAAGTGAGATAGAACAATTAATATAAAAAATCCTCAAGATTTATAGGGAACACTCTATAAATATTAATGGTAATTATATTTTACAATTCAATATCATGATTTTATTATGTGTATTCCATTATAGAAAGATAGTAACTAATGATAGTAATGGGAATTGTATCAACACTCATATTAAATGTGAGGATATTCCCCATGAACAAGTTAATGAATATAGAGTTGAGTCTAATCAGATCATAACTATATTAGGGCAATTAGACCAGGTTGTGATAGATAATATCACTCATATAAAGTGACCTTCTGATCCACAATAGGGTGTAACTATGTTGGAAAGCATCATGTGAAAACAAAATATTGCATTTAGTAAAAATTCTAATCCATTGGTAGCTAAATAATGGATCAATTCCCAAGAGAATAATTTTCTCACTTTGGGAAGTAATGAAAAGGAAAATGTCATCATGTCGATCTATCATCTTAAGGGAGATGTGGACCAATGGTGGTTATTAATTCAAAACACTAAAGAGGAATATGAGATCAAATTCATGTAACGGGGTACTTTTAAAAATTTATTATATGAAAAATACTTTCTTCATGACAAAATAGTAGGAATATAATGGAAATGTAAAGAACTGTGTTTTTTCGGGCTGTGAAATTTTAGGAAATTTTGATTTTTTTGGTTTTAAATGATCATGAAGGGTAAAACAGTCATTTTACCCTAGTAGATGATCTCAAATAATTTTTCTGACCACTCTGTTCATTCCAAAATATGATGTTTACCCCAAGACAGAAGTTTGGTGGAATTCTGAGCTGTTTAAATTTTAATAGAATATTTAATATTTAATTAATTAAATAATAATTTATTCATGTGCATTAGAATGATGATATATTTTAAAATGGGTTTTTTATTGTGATTATAAATCTATGGTTGAGTCTGGAATGGTGGATTTTTCTTAATCAAGGTGTAAACCCACCTCGGGTTTCATGAATTGGGACGGGCATTCTAAATGGGAAATTAATTTAATTTAATTAATTAATTAAATTAATTAAAACACCCCTCCCCCATTTACTTCATACATGTGACAAAATGGAGGAGGTATCTCTCTCATGTGATGACCAAACCAAGAGGAATAGGAGGAGTAGGTTCCATCGTACTCCATCCTTAGCATCGATCAAGATTGGATCGTGGTGTAGCGGCTTCTAGGCATATATTTGGGCCTGAAGTTTCATCATTTTCACTACAGGGTAGGTCTATTTTATGTTTCAAGTCAAATATACCCATATTTTCATCGTTTTTAAGTTTTTTAGCCCTTTTTTGGGGGGAATTGGGGGGGATATATTCCTATTTTTGGGAAAATGATAGTTTTAGGAGGTTTGTAGGGGTTTCCATTCAGAAATCCCAGTTACACGACATGTGGCTTCAAGAACACACATCATGTGTTCTTCCTATTCAAGGAAGATATATTTTTTGAAACTATACACTATGTACTTATAGTACACTCCATGTAGTGGTACATTTCCATGTGTCCAATTACCTGGGAAGAAGGATTTTTTTGGACTATATGTCATGTATTCTAAGTACACGTCATGTAGTGGGACATGACCATGTGGTTGGGTACTTGGGTAGAAACCCCATGTAAGGGGGTCATGGTTGTGTGGCAGTATATGTCCAAACCCTAGTTGTTCCCTAGTCGTGTAGTAGTACACAACCCAACCCCATGTGTACCCAGGTCATGTAGTAGTACAGGGCCAGACCTCAAGTTTTCCCAGGTCATGTAAAAGTACATGGAAAGGGTGGAAGTTTTGGAGCACATGTCATGTACTCAGGAATGGTGGAACCCTTGGAGAGATTTGAGGAATTTTAAGAGGTGATTTAGGGAGATCAATCCATGATGGAGAGGTTTTACCCTAGTAATTAAATCTAGTGGTCTCTTGAGATTGATACATGGGTTGAGACCCATATGAGGTTCGTGAGAATGATTGGATGACATGGCATGGGATTTCCAAGTTCCTCAACTGGAGTAGCTTAGGATAGTCCCTGGATAGCGAGACTGGGAGGCAGATGGGTTGGGTGTTCAGGACAACCTAAAGTGGTTTTGGAATGGGATGGTCTTGAGGCCATCGCCCTTGTGTGGTTTTCGCTTTTAGGCCTAGGAGGTTGTGAGATGTTAAAGACTAGGATGGGGGATGTGTGACCCATAATAGATGGGTGTTGGATCAAGAGAATATTTGATGACTGAGGATCCCAAGTGGGATGCCTCCACTTGTGTTTTGACCCAAAGGATCCCAAGTGGGATGCCTCTACATGTATACTAGTTCCAAGGATCCCAAGACAGTTTCCACCACTTATGTGTTGACCTAGAGGACCCATGTGGGTTCACATTGATAGACTGACCCTATGTGGGTATGTGGTTGGGTAAAGATGGTTGTGAGTGTGACCTCGAACCCAAATTGATGTGTAAGACCAATGTGGATGAGATGATGATGATAGGAATGGGCATTCATCCAGCCCTTTTTGTGTTTTATTTTATTTTATTTATGTTGGATCTTGTTTATTCCCTTTGGGATAATGTTATATGGTTTGTCCACTATGATTATGGGGTTGGGTATATGTTTGTGTAACGACCCGAAATTTTGAATAAATTTTGTTTCCTAATTTTGTGTGTTATTTCATACTCACCCAAAACTTTTTCATTTAATAAAATGAGTATAATTAAAATGAGACTGTTGGGTTTTGACTATTATATGACCGTTAGTCAGTATGACAGTTGGAAACTGAATGTTGTGACTATTGTCTCTAAATACACGTGATCTTGGTTAATTAATATATAAAGAAGATTTGATGGCCTCATCCAGTAGTCTTGGGCCGATCGAATCCCATCTAACAGAACTTGGGAAGGAGGTAGCACCACTGGGCATTGCTCTGGACCAAACCCAAGTCGAACTTCATCGTGTGAAGCTATAATGGAATTGCCTTCGTGAGAAGTTCAAACTGATAGAAATTACTACTCATGCGATGTTGGCCGAGCCACCCTGAGATTCTCTCACCTTAGCACACCTTACACTTAGGTCCTATGTTGGGGTTATAAGTGGCTATGTAAGGAGACCATAGCTACGTTGTGTAATCCTTTGTTATAAATAAAATTGCGTTCTCTTCTTATGGTGAAGTTTGTGAATTTTCAAATGTCCGGATAAATATAGTATGCATATTTTTGATGAATTTTAGAAAAATGATATTTTAAAAATGTTTATGTAAACCTTAAATAATTAAAAATGTGTAATGATTTTCAAAAAATGGTCTTCTATAATTATGTTCAGTATGAAATTTAGAGTCTAATAAGATCAACTTAATTTTTGATGAATAGTAAATTATGAATAGTAATTTTATGCTTATGATTAGTAATGTGACCAAATGGATTAGTAATCTCACTTAAAGAAAGTATTAATATAATCTAGGAACCTTGATTAAGTAATGTGATTCAATAAAATAGGTAAATAACTGTTTCAGAAATTATTACTCAAGTATTAGTTTTTTCAGGTGAATAGTGTTTTTTAATTAAAAATTAAATTAAAAATATTTAGAAAATTATTTTTATAAAATGGATTTCATTTTTGAACTCAGAGCATCGATATTATGTTAAGTTAATTTTTGGGGATTTCTCTGAGAAAAGTGAATTTTCAGTGAATAGTGTATTTATTTAAAAATTAAATTAAAAATATTTAGAAAATTTTTTTTATAAAATGGAGTTCATTTTTGAAATCAGAGCATCAATATTTGGTTAAGGTGAAATTTTTGGATTTTTCTGAGAAAGTTGAATTTTCAATGAATAGTGAAAATACAGTTTTTAAGTTACGGGTGTTTAATGACATCATTAAATTATGTATTAAGTATGTAATAAATATGGTCGACTTATGAATAGTAAGATAAGGTTTGAGGTGTCCCAAGTGTCCAATACCATGGGCAAGCCCATGGTTTTTCCAATACCACCAATGAGGTGTCCCTTGGCCATTAATGCCTTATCCCCTCACTTTCCCTATAAATACCCACCCTTCCCTCCTTTAGTTTTCACTCCCAACTCCCCCCCAACTAAGATCTGGTCTCATTACCTCCCAAGGAGTCCTCCCAAGGTTCCCCCAAGCCCTCAATGTCCCAACCTTTGAGTTTTAAGAGTTACGTTTTAAAGTAAGGGATCCAACCTCTCTCTTTCTTTTCAAATACTCTCTTTTAAGTCATTTCTTTTAGGCTCAGTGTTCTTATGTTGGATGATGTTCTATTATATTCCTCTTACTTCCCTTTTAATTTTCATATGATGATATATCCCCTCTTACTCTCATCATTTTGTTTTATGAATGTTTAAGTGGCGTCGTTAGGCTGCCGAAATTTTTGTAACGGATTCTTTCACCCTTCTCATTTTCAAGTTCTAATTTCTTGTCAAGTATTTCAAGTACCTTTTTATTATGTTGGGGTATGATATATATATCTATCATACTGATCTTTTTTTCATATGGTTAGAGACCCTATTTGATCTCGTCAATTCATTTTTTTGAAGTTTAAGTGACGTCGTTAGGCTGTCGAATTTTTAAGGGATTCTTTCACCCTTCTCATTTTCAAGTTCTATTTTCTTGTCAAGTCTTTCAAGTTTCTTTTTATTATTTTGGGGTATGATATCTATATATATCATACTTATCTTTTATGTTCATATGATGAGAGACCCTATTTTATCTCGTCAATTCATTTTTTTGAAGTTTAAGTGACGTCGTTAGGCTGCCGAATTTTTAAGGGATTCTTTCACCCTTCTCATTTTCAAGTTCTATTTTCTTGTCAAGTATTTCAATTTCCTTTTTATTATGTTGGGGTATGATATCTATATATATTATACTGATATTTTATTTTCATATGATGAGAGACCATATTTTATCTTGTCAATTCATTTTTTTGAAGTTTAAGTGACGTCGTTAGGCTGCCGAATTTTCATAAGAGAAATCTTATTTTTGTCTTACTTTCATGTTCTTCATTTCATATGGTATATATTTCAAATTTCATTACCATGTTCTTAAATCCTTTATATTATTTCCCCCTACTTTTTTATGGATCATTTATGAGTGGGTGACCCATGTCCCCTCTCTTTTAAATGTTTTCTAAAACCCTACAGCATAGCCGTTATGCTGCCGAATTTCCGTCTCAAAATGTCTCTCTCTTTTTCTCAAATTATTTTATTTTATTAAGTGAATAATCAAATATATTTCTTCTAAATGGGTATTCACATATATATCAAAATTTTCTATTTTAAATTCTGGGATTTACATACATGAGACCCGCTTTCCTTTTCCTTGGGTTTAAAGTGACATAAAGATCATGTCTTTAAAGCAGTTTTTAAAATGTTATGATTATGAAATGAAACCCATTTATTTTATGCTATATGGGTTATTTATGAAATTTTTGATTATGATATATGTGTCTCACATGATAAAAAGGAAAATTTAAGGGTTCACCCTAATAGCGCTCCAATGCATTGGGTAAAGACTTAATCTCTAGAGATGACCATTTTGACTGATACCTTGGTGAATAACCTTGGTAATTTTTAATGACACCTTGGGGATGGACCTTGGTGAAACGGAAATGATTGTCTGTGTTAAATGTTTTAGCCACATATTCAAGTTATGAAACATGTTATTTTTATTATGATATGCCTCATGATCTCTTTCTCATGCCTTAAATTTATTTTTCTTGATTTTTGATGTATCTCAATTTCTCATGTAAAATGTTTCCCTTGTTTCCCTTACTGGGCCTTTTTCTCACCCTTTATTTTGATGTATGCTCCCAGGTTATGAGATTCTGTAATAAACTTAGGATGAACAAATGAATAATCCTTTCAAGTTTTCAATAAGAATGTTTTTTTTTAATGTTTTTTTGTCTCATGTAATAAGTTCTTGGTTTGCAAGACACTAAACCTTAAAGATCCTCAGTTTTGTATAATGTAATGAAATTTTATGTTATAAAAAGGTGGGATGCTATAGTTGGTATCAAAGGATGGTTTAGTTATTTGTGTAAATTAGGATATGAAAACTCTAGGAAGAACCCTATAGAAAAGTTTAAATATAGGAAATATTCCTTGTATTTTGGTGAGTATTGAGTAAGGGGTTGCCAAGAAAATACATCCCTGACTGGATACGAGCAGGTAGAGGTGGTTCTGGCACATATTTACATAGGGGTAAAACCCGAAAACACCACTTTGAGCTAGACTTTAATGGGAACTGGTACACGAAAACAGGCCTTGCTGCACTCTTGTTTACGACACTCCCGGAGGATATTCTTTGGTAAATTCATAAGCTTAGTATGAACCATTATTAAAGGGACAAAGATAAAATAAAATAAAGATTCACATAAGAATTTATGATCATGGATAACCTAGATTGGAACCTAGGGGATCATAAGTTAGGTTATACTTTTCTTCTACTAGTTTATCCTTCTATGATTTAAGTTTTCTTTTCATGATTATTGGCTAAGTATTTAAGACCCCTAATTATACATTCTTTTATTAGTTAATAGAGGGAAATGGAAGAACATGTCCCAACAACCAATATGATAGGAAATGTGGTGATTTCTCTATTAATATGACAGAGATGACGAGAGATCAAGTTGAACATATTGTGATTATGCCAAACCATCTATCAAAAAATCACAATTAATAATTTGTACCTAGTTGAATGACCAAATTCATCGAGGAAGAAGAAGGCTAAGTCTCAAGGATGTTCATCTGATAAAGTTGATAAGGGTATTTAAAGATGATTATTATTTTGGAAGACGTTCACTATTTTGGGAACCCTGTATGATCAAGGTAAATAGATTACTACGATATTTTATTTGAGGAGTAAAGGTTGACTTATATTTTGAAGAATCGATGAATTTAAGGCGAACTTATGGTAATTTAGGTTACTTATGGAAATGATTAACCTATCTTGGGGAAAATGTTATTAGGTTAGTTACTTTTGTTATAAGATGATAAGAGTGGTTGATGTTGTTTGGATATGAACGATAAAGTTTATCTTGGAAGACTATATTATCAAATCCTTTTTGTATTTGGGTTTCAATATTAGTTTGGTTTATTTTGAGGATTTTTAAGGAAAGTTATTTATGGAATGGTCTATGATGAACTTTGGGTAGTACCATGGAATTTTGAAGATTTAAAGAAGTTTCCCTTCCTATGGGATTATTTCTTTTTGAAGAGTTGTTTTATCTTACCCTTTCTATTTTTGGGATAATGTTTAAAGATAGAAGAAATAGATAGTTAATCTTTTGTGGATTACGTGACTCTCAAGAAGATGATTCTTGTGTTTTGATGAGACCAAGTGTTTTTGAATGATCATCATTTGTAGAAAAGATTAGTTTTGGTAAAAACTTATTAAAGGATGAAACTCTACTTGAAGGTAGGTATATTTCTTTGTGTTTTTATTCTATGTAGTAAATTAATTCCTCAAAACTATGAAAAGGAACGTAAAACAAAAATGTTGTATGTTAACTTTTCCTACTGGGAAATCAAATACCGTTTAACCCATCATAAGTTTGTGATTTTCATGTTGTTAACTTTCTCCTAATCATGTTTTCTATCACTCTCCCTCAGAACGTGACCCTTAGTTTTCTCCTCCATGTCCATGTTTTCCTACATGGAATCCTAGTATGGGTTAACTCGGGTGACCTTTGTACTTCCTTTTCTTTCTTTTAAAGTAATAGTGTTACTGACTCTTTTTCTAATGTGGGACTTTCAATAAAATTTCCAAACCCAATTTTAAAAAAATTGTGAGGCCAAAATTTCTTAAGGGGGGAATATTGTAATGACCTAGAATTTTAAATAAATCTTTTTTCCTAATTTTATGTGTTATTTCATACTCAACCAAAACTTTTTCATTTAATAAAATGAGTATAATTAAAATGAGACTATTAGGTTTTGACTCTTATATGACCGTTAGTCAGTATGACCGTTGGAAACTGAATTTTGAGACTATTGTCTCTAAATACACGTGATCTTGGTTAATTAATATAGAAAGAAGATTCGATGACTTCATCCAGTAGTCTTGGGCCAATCGAAGGCCATCTAACAGAACTTGGTAGGGAGGTAGCACCACTGGGCTTTGCTCTGGACCAAACCCAAGCTGAACTTCATTGTGTGAAGCTAGAACGGAATCGCCTTCGTGAGAAGTTCAAACTGATAGAAATTACTACTCATGCGATGTTGGCTGATCCACCCTAAGATTCTCTCACCTTATCACACCTTACACTTAGGTCCTATTCAGGGGTTATAAGGGGCTATGTAAGGAGATCATAGTTATGTTGTGTAATCCTTTGTTATAAATAAAATTGTGTTCTCTTCTTATGGTGAAGTTTGTGAATTTTCAAATGTTCGGATAAATATAGTATGCATATTTTTGATGAATTTTAGAAAAAGGATATTTTAAAAATGTTTATGTAAACCTTAAATAATTAAAAATGTGTAATGATTTTAAAAAAATGGTCTTCTACAATTATGTTCAGTGTGAAATTTAGAGTCTAATAAGATCAACTTAATTTTTGATGAATAGTAAATTATGAATAGTGATTTTATGCATAGGATTAGTAATGTGACCAAATGGATTAGTAATCTCACTTAAATAAAGTATTAATATAATCTAGGCACCTTGATTAAGTAATGTGATTCAATAAAATAGGTAAATAACTATTTTAGAAATTATTAGTAAATTATTAGTCAAGTATTAGTTTTTTCGGGTGAATGGTGTTTTTTAATTAAAATTTAAATTAAAAATATTTAGAAAATTTTTTTTATAAAATGGATTTCATTTTTGAACTCAGAGCATCCATATTAGGTTAATTTAATTTTTGGGGATTTTTTTGAGAAAAATGAATTTTCGGTGAATAGTGTATATATTTAAAAATTAAATTAAAAATATTTAGAAATTTTTTTTTATAAAATGGAGTTCATTTTTGAAATCAGAGCATCAATATTTGGTTAAGGTGAAATTTTGGGATTTTTCTGAGAAAGTTGAATTTTCGATGAATAGTAAAAATACAGTTTTTAAGTTACGGGTGTTTAATGACATCATTAAATAATGTATTAAGTATGTAATCAATATGATCTACTTATGAATAGTAATATAAGGTTTGAGGTGTCCCAAGTGGCCAATACCATGGGAAAATACCATGGGAAAGCCCATGGTTTTGCCAATACCACCAATGAGGTGTCCCTTGGCCATTAATGTCTTGTCCCCTCACTTTCCCTATAAATACCCACCCTTCCCTCCTTTAGTTTTCACTCCTAACTCTCCCCCAATGAAGATCTAGTCTCATTACCTCCCAAGGAGTCCTCCCAAGGTTCCCCCCAAGCCCTCAAGGTCCCAACCTTTCAGTTTTAAGAGTTACGTTTTAAGGTAAGGGATCCAACCTCTCTCTTTCTTTTCAAATACTCTCTTTTAAGTCATTTCTTTTATGCTCTGTGTTATTATGTTGGAGGATGTTCTTTTATATTCATATTAATTCCTTTTTAATGTTCATATGATGAGAGATCCCCTATTACTCTCATCATTTTGTTTTATGAATGTTTAAGTTGCGTCGTTAGGCTGCTGAAATTTTTGTAACGGATTCTTTCACTCTTCTCATTTTCAAGTTCTATTTTCTTATCAAGTATTTCAAGTACCTTTTTATTATGTTGGGGTATGATCTCTATATCTATAATACTGATATTTTATGTTCATATTATGAGATACCCTATTTGATCTCGTCAATTCATTTTTTTGAAGTTTAAGTGGCATCGTTAGGCTGCTGAATTTTTAAGGGATTCTTTCACCCTTCTCATTTTCAAGTTATATTTTCTTGTCAAGTCTTCCAAGTTCCTTTTTATTATGTTGGGGTATGATATCTATATATAAAATACTGATCTTTTATTTTCATATGATTAGAGACCCTATTTGATCTTGTCAATTCATTTTTTTTGAAGTTTAAGTGACGTCATTAGGCTGACGAATTTTTAAGGGATTCTTTCACCCTTCTCATTTTCAAGTTCTATTTTCTTGTCAAGTCTTTCAATTTTCTTTTTATTATGTTGGGGTATTATCTCTATATATATCATACTGATCTTTTATGTTCATATGATGAGAGACCCTATTTGATCTCGTCAATTCATTTTTTTGAAGTTTAAGTGACGTCGTTAGGCTGCCGAATTTTCATAAGAGAAATATTATTTTTGTCTTCCTTTCATGTTCTTAATTTCATATGGTATATCTTTAAAATTTCATTAAAATGTTCTTAAATCCTTTATATTATGTCCACCTACTGTTTTATGGATCATTTATGTGTGGGTGACCCATGTCCCCTCTTTTTTCAATGTTTTCTAAAACCCTACAACATAGCCGCTATGCTGCCGAATTTCCGTCTCAAAATGTCTCTCTCTTTTTCTCAAATTCTTTTATTTTATTAAGTAAATACTCAAATATATTTCTTCTAAAGGTTTATTTACATATATACCAAAATTTTCTATTTTAAATTCTGGGATTTACATACATGAGACCCGCTTTCCTTTTCCGTGGGTTTAAAGTGACATAAAGATCACGTCTTTAAAGCAGTTTTTAAAACGTTATGATTATGAAATGAAACCCATTTTTTATGATATATAGGTTATTTATGAAATTTTTTATGATGATATACATGTATCACATGATAAAAAATGAAAATTTAAGGGTGTGCCCTAATAGCGCTCCAATGCATTGGGTAAAGACTTAATCTCTAGAGATGACCATTTTGACTGATACCTTGGTGAATAACCTTGGTAATTTTTAATGACACATTGGGGATGGACCTTGGTGAAACAGAAATGATTGTCTATGTTAAATGGTTTAGCCACATATTCAAGTTATGAAACACGTTAATTTTATTATGATATGCCTCATGATCTCTTTCTCATGCCTTAAAGTTATTTTTCATGCCTTTTGATGTATCTCAAGTTCTCATGTAAAATGTTTCCCTTGTTTCCCTTATTGGGCCTTCTGATCACCCTTTCCTTTGATGTATTCTCCCAGGTTATGAGATGCTGTAATGAACTTAGGATGAACAAATGAAGAATCCTTTCAATAGTTTAAGAAGAATGTTTTTTTTTAAGTTTTTTTTCTCATGTAATAAGTTCCTGGTTTCCAAGACACTAAACCTTAAAGATCCTCGGTTTTGTATAATGTAATGAAATTTTATGTTATAAAAAGGTGGGATGCTATAGTTTGGGGATTCCATGTTTTGGAATTAGGTACAGATGGTTGATGCCTTGTATTAGGAGCTCAGTGATTGGACCTGCCTTGGATTGGGAGCTTAGTGGTTGGTGCTTCCATGGATTAAGAGTTTGGGTATAATTTTGGTTTCCATGGATTTGGATCCTAGATACCTATAGGGGATTCCATGGATTTTGAGCTCATGATAGGGCATTATGGGACTCATCCCCAGAGTCATGAGGATATGATAGGGGATTTCATTTATTTGGATCTTGTGATAGGTCTATCATGGGCCTCATCCCCAAAGTCATGAGGATATGATAAGGGAAACCGTGTATTTGGAGATCATGATAGGGTTGTTGTGGGCCACATCCCTAGAGTCAAGATGAAATTATAGGGGTTTCCATAGATTTGGAACTTGGATGATAGGGATGTCATGGGATGGGTCCCTAGAGTCATGAGTAATGGTAGGGGATGCCATGGATTTGGAGCCCACGTGTTACTTTGGATGCACGGTCATTGAGACATGCTCAGAGACACCCCGACATTGGCCAAAGTAGGTATGTTAAATTACATGGTTTGGTCCTTATAACATGAACTTAAAGGGTATGATGTTCCTCGTTATGTGGCACCAAACTATGTGGGTTCTAATTCCTTTCATAATGATATATAGTAATCCTATTTTATGGGTCTGATCCCAACATCAAAACAACTCCTGAGCACCCCAATGTGTGGATAAAAACTAGAATCATTGTAATAACAACCAAAGAATATTTTATCAGTACATAAGTGTATACCATTGATGGAGAACCTCAAATACATATAGATGTCTCCATTTATGAAGAACCTCATATACATATAGATGATTCTAAATTCTATACATGATAATAATTGATTTTTAATTCAAGGGTGACCCATTTCATACTTGGGAATTAATGAAGTATTAATGAACATATCTTAAATCTATAAGAGATTATTAGACTAGGAAACAATTCCCCCTAAAAGGGTGTGATGATCCCAACCTCCCATTCTCTCGACCAACATGAGTTCTTAAGTACCATTTTCCAAACTCCCCAATGAATTCCCACATTTGGAGAGATGGTCCCTCATGGATATAGAATAGTTGGGTATTTCCAGTTCAATGAATAAACCCATCAAAAACCATTTAGAAATAGTAAACTTGACATGAATGATTTCAAAAAACACAACCCCCTACAATCAATTTTTGGGGAAACAACACATGTTTCCATAGGAAACAAAAAATAGTGGACCCGATGTGAAATCCTTAACCAAGATTATAGTGTCACCCATCTTTCAGTCCCCTTTTACTTTTAGGATGGAAGAGGGATAGAAAATACAATCAATAATTCATGTTTTCATTCAAATGATATGATTATTTGATGGGATTTTCTGATTTGTATTTTTCATCTATATTTATGCACTTTTTCTCAGAACTCCCTTCAATCCAATGACATCCTTCCAGCTTTCACAAACATATTCCCTGACTGTTTTCCACATCGGGTATTCTTACAAGAAAAGGGAGTCATTACCAACCCATAATCTTCAATGTTGGGTCTTGAACACACTGGTCTGGGAGTATCTTCATAATGGTACAATCTTGACCTTGGAGGCCACCCAACAGGCCCTCTAGCTTACAAATCCCCATCGATTGTCTAGTTAGTGACAACCGGTGGTCCAGAAGAATATGGAACCAACCACCCTATTTAAATGTTTTGGGAGTTCATCCTTAGAACATGATAACCAGTCCCTCACTTGTCTTAAAGAGGTGGATTAGGATTCCATAGATAGCCTCATCTAAAAAACATAGGGGTCCTTCCAAAGGAATCATTCTAGCAATTTCCACCACTAATGCCACGCGATAGTGAACCCTCAACATGATGTGGGTGTCTTCCTCAGTAGTCTGTCCCATGTCATCCAGACCCGGGCATGCAAGATGGAGCACCGGGGGTAGAAACTGGTCAACAGGGAATAGTACTACACTTCTTCTCTCTCTGGAGAATCCCACTAATCAAGTTTGGTGTCCAACTACTAGCAGGAAAACACACTTGTCTTCCTTAATATAACTAGCCATCTTATTCACCTAGAAGTATCCAAGGAAGCCCACCATTCAAATCTAGCAACAAATCATGAATAGAAACATACACCCACCCACACTAATCAATCCTACTAGCAGACTCATCTAGTAGCACTAAAGTAATCCAACCAACCAAGTTTGGTGTAAAACCATAAGCAAACACACACACATTCCTACATTCATCAATCCTTCCATTAGTTTCATCTGGAAGCACCTAGAGAAGTAAGTTGGAAAGTCTCAGTGATAAATAGGGGATAGACCCAATTCTCTCCCACCATACATGAGTATTGTTAGTATCCACTAGTAGGAAAGGGGGGATAGTAGCAGTCACATATCCCTGTTCAATATGTGTAATGAGTATATATCCTCATTATAGTCACTGAATTCACTAATTATATCCTGACAGTGGTGAAAGTGAAGATGAAAATCCCTTCCCACATCCTACGGACCTTCTAGGACATCGTAACGGTGATGAGAGTAGTGATAGGGGGACAGTCACATGGTTCTATCCCCGAAAATGGGGTGGCTCACTATCATTTCACCCTGAAGTAGACACATACCTCTACTCTGGTCCAAAGGAGTCATGGGGAAAACTCCCTCACTTCAAGGAAGGAAATCGTCCCATTACAATGGTCACTTCAAGGAAGGTGCAAACCTCTACCAAAATTCCAGAAGCATATCTTCAAATTCCAGAAACAACATGGGAGATACTTAAATAATATTCCATACCTGAAAACCACTTTCCTTAGTAAGTGGCCCGAATCACTTGAAGGAAGGCATCCAAAAATAAGGATCACCTAAAACAATTGGAAATGAAGAGATGATCTACGATCCTACTCTACTCAATGCTGGAGTTTTTAATGATCTCAGACTCTTATCTATGGTAGCTCAAGATCCTACTTTACTGTTACCAAGTTATAGGGGTGGTAATAGTAATTATAAAGTTCCTCCTTGAACACTTCACCATAAAGGCTTGCTTAATGACCATAACCAGATCAGTCTCGAGAGCCTATCTCTCGATGAGAGTCATGGAAACCCTCTATGTGGCCAGAAGATCAAAGAGTAATAGGGTCTTCCCCTTACTATAATCCACCATGGTAGTTCTCCCCATGATGGTGTTCACTATGAAATTTCTCTCTACAGTAGTGTTTCACTTCATTGAAAGGTTCCTTCCCTTGGAGATGTAGTGATGAGAAAGACCTCCTACCATGAGAAACTTGGGAAAATAAGTCAAGTCCTGTCTGATGAATTATCATTAACAAGTGAAATTATTTCTCATTCGGAAGAAATCCCAATGTAATGGTCATTCTATAAACCCTCCTTGGATCGCTTGCCTTCCAATTTTATAGGTAAAGTCCCTACTAATCTTGTTGTTTATGATAAAGTGGCAAGAAAGAGTCCACTCTAGTCAGATCAAGTACATGAATCTCTAGAAAAAGACAAAGATGAAATTTTAAACATGAGGAAAAGGAGATGGATAAATATGACATACCAGTAATGTTCTGGCCTTTAGCCACCCCTCATTATAGCATTATATAGGTTTTGTAAAAATATTGTGTGGATGACATCCACCTAAATATATGGAAAACTCTTTGTCACTTGAGAGAAAAAAGTATCATCATATGATGAATATCGAAGTCACATTGAGGTAATATAAGGGATGAAATGGAAAATTGACTTGGAAGCTCTCTTGGATGTGTGACATCCAAAGTTTGAGAAATAGCAAGGATCCCTTCAAAGTGCATACCTTATCACATTAGAAATATTGAATCTGTTGATTACTGATTCCCCATCTGATGTTCAAATCAGAGGATGGTGTGAACATTGAGTATTATATTTCACTGTGCTCCCTAACCAACAAATCCCACCAAAGGTAGTATCATGAAATGCCATAGCTTCGAGCTGGATTAAATAAACGAACCATGTTCACAACCAAATATATGGTCAATAAAGATAGGACCCAACTAACTCTCACTAACATCAGTCCAGAAGAGAGAAAGATATTGAGAAAATTTTTCATCAATCATCTAGAAATATTGAACAAACCTCCCATTTATGAGAATTCAACTGTCAGATAGCACAAATGTCATAGATAGTGCAATGATCTTTGGAGGCGGTTGATTCATGTGCATACCAAATGATTCCCCCAGGCCATGTTTGAACAAAACTCTATAAAATCATAAGAAAATTTGTGGCAGTGGTATCCATGGAAATTCAAGAGAAACCCCAGCCCGTAGGGCTAGAGGAT
The DNA here is from genome assembly GCA_963277665.1 of Viscum album. Classification (NCBI taxonomy): domain Eukaryota; kingdom Viridiplantae; phylum Streptophyta; class Magnoliopsida; order Santalales; family Viscaceae; genus Viscum; species Viscum album. The sequence goes on from OY728120.1 coordinate 2,133,094,485, forward strand.
TTTTTTAACCCAACCTTTGAGTTCATAAAACCATACTTGAAGAGTTGTGAAAAAGGAATGGGAATAGACCCAACCCTTAAGGATGGGGGATTTTTTACCTCAGCAACCTCCACCTTAATAAAAATTAGTCATCTCCCGATTAGTAGAAATGCTACAAAATGTATCCTCCCAGTTCATCCCATCCTTTAATCCAATATCCTCACTAGAAACACGTACAAATGAACTTTCTAGATATTCCCTTCTAGTTAATTTCTACCAAGAAGCTCCCATAGAATCATCAAAGGAGAGGAAAAGGCCTCATATAGGGTTTAGAAAAATGAAGTCTTGCAAATATACTGATAGAATGCCTAAAATTCATTGTGTATCAATAAACATCATCAATGCCACCCTTGAGGACTCTATAGAATGTGATTCCAATTTAGAGGAGTCATAGGAGGAAGTTCTAGTTCACAATGTGTTTTGCACTGAAACAATTGAAGAAGGTATGCATACCCGAGACTAAATTTTACCCTGAATCTGGTCATTCCCTCAAATAATCCATCATTAACTCCTAGAAATTCATCCAATGAGAAAAAGGGTAAGGGTCATATTGTGCCTTGCTTACCTCCTAGGGAGGTTAATCCCCTTTCACTTGAGGAAATATTTTCTCAGCAAAAGGAAGAAATGAAATAATTGAGGAGACTCAATACATAACTACTCTGATATAGCCTTCTTGTTGAATATACTCTAAAATAAGAGCCTCAAATCATACTCCCAATTGGAATAACTTAGCAAAGAGGGTTCACCATAGAGAATGAAGGATATATGTAACATCTGCTCAATGTAGGATACGAACCACCAATATACTTGGATCCTGTAGCAACAAACCAAGAATTATTTCTATTGGTTGCACAACCAGAATAGGGGAAGGCAAATCCTTATAGTTCTACCCCTATAGGTTACCCATGTCAGATATTTTTAGTTCCACTATAGATTTCCCTATCAACCATTGCTTATGTTCAATATATGGCTCAACCAGACATTCCTTAAGGGCTTGTGAATGCTCTTGAGGCACTCACAACACTATTGGAAGTTATAGAGAAATAGAATGTGCTGATACAACTAGAAAAAACCTTGATTTGAATTGGTATATTCGACTCTCCCCCCACCAAACTTTAAAAATCCTATATTTCCAATTTCTAATAGATCGGGAGACCCGTAGTAGTATTTGATGCATTTCATCTCTAACTGTGATCCCATGATGGTGACCCTTGAACAACAAGAGGTAGTAAAACTTAGGTGATTCATGCAATCGATATAGGTACTATCCTTTATATGGTACACTAGTTTATCGACTTGGTTAATTACAGGGTTAGAGGACCTTCGTCAGAAGTTTCTCTTCTAGTTCAACTCGACGCTACAGAAGACAACAGTCCTTGATCTCTAAAATTAAAAATAGTAGTACAATGAAATGGTATCATATTTTATTACTCGATGGAAATCATTGAAATACTCCTTAAACCTACCACTCCCTCAAGAAGACTTGTTTCCCATCAGTATATCAAATCATTGCGATGAGTTGTGCACACCGCTCATCCCTATGAAATATACATGAGGGTTTTGGGACGTTGTCATGATCTCTTAAAAAGTGGAAGACTCCATCGCAAATACCAAAGTTAGGTCTCAATTAATTTCATTATCTCAAGTAATAAGAATGGGGAAAGCATATACCACTACTATTACACTTACGCAATCCCCTATACCCACTCTCACTCCAAATCTAGCACTATATTGTGCTATTCCGCCTCCTGAGTATCAGTAGTAATTCCCGCCTCATTAGGATGATAAAATAGAGTAGAGGTGAAAATAGTTTGAGGAGATTAAAAACAAGGTCTATTATTTTCAAAATGACCAAGTCTCTAGCTACTTCATCTCGGCATTGGAGAATAACTTGATCAAGTCACCAAAGCCCAGGAAGCCCAGAAAAAGATGGTGATGAGGATCTCCCAAACTATTTACCCTTTCATAAAGTATTGGGGCACAAAATTCAGGAGTGTTTTGTTTTCAAATACCTTATACAAAAGGTGGTGGACTCTGGGAAAGTGAAGATGGGCAAGCCACCAGCACAAGTAGCACGTGTATCTTCCACTGATTTGGAGGAGGAGAATGAAGGAAGGAAGTTAACAGTAAGAGTACGTAGAAGTTTAGTAACAAGATGGTCAGAAATATGATAAAATGGAATCATGTTATCCACTGAACACATTTGAAACATCCAATTGCATCTTCAACCACTTCTACTACAACACAGACGACTTCAATGATAACTCAATCCTCTGAAATCTAGTCTTCAAAAAATAAACATTGCTGGAAGATTAAGAAGAAAATAAAAGAAGATGAGGCTATGAAAAATGTGAATTTTTCTTTGACTTTAACTAAATTCATGCCTATATTCCCAAAATCATGAGCACCACCCCACCAAATGGTACAACAAGAGTCAACCTACCATACAGAATCTCTATCGGATGAGGATTTGATCTTAAATTCCATTAATTTTATTAACTTAATGGATCCCTTATTAGATTATGAGCATTATTATGAACTAAAATTCCCTACACATGATTGGAGAACTGGGGGGAGAGGCTATTAGAGTCGAGGATATAGGGGAAGAAGTGGTCATTCCAGGAGTCACTACCCTAACCACATCCTTTCTAGAACATCTATGTAGCCAAAACTCATAGGAGATCTCTCCAGTGAGCTCAGAAGGAGAAAAAAAAGTTCCCCCACACAATTAAAAGTTTATACTAAAATAATCATACTAGAATATTGGCTATAGGATATAGCATCTCCTAATCAACCTTGACATGCAGGAAGACCTAGTCGATCTAATACACTAAGAGTAGAAGCACCTTAATCTCATGTTCCAAGGGATAATCCATCCACATCAGGTACTTAAGCTCCTAAAGAACCTAAAAAATAACATCCCCATGCTGGGAAGCATAGACCTTTGGACCATAAGTATGATGTTTTAAAGAAATTATCCCTGGTGTTGGCCAATTTTTCAATCCTGGATGCTCTGAGTCCATCAAAAGACCTCTGGGAAGCACTCATATAGGCCTTGTCAAGCCCCCAAGAATTTGAAGTTGAAGTTATTGCTGAGAAAGTGTATCATGCAGTGAATGATCCTGTGGAATTCCACATGATTATCTCTTTCACAAACCAGGATGAGGATTCCATTATACAGGGACATGTTAGACCCCTGTATATATCTAGAAGGATAAATGACATTGATATCCAACAAGATTTCATTGACAACTTCTTAGGATTCAACCTCATTCCAATACAAACACTTAATCAACTAGGTTTAAATGAATCTCACTTGTCCCCATCCACCTTAATGTTACATGGATATGAAAATAATGATAAAATTCATCTTTGTGAAATCAAACTCAGGACTCGGTTTAGGGAACTTGTGTCTAACTCAGAATTCATGATTATTAGGTAGAATGTGGTCTTCAAATTTATTCTAGGAATACCTTGGAAACATTAACATGCAGTTATCCCCTTGTCATACCACCAATGCCTCAAATATTGTATCAATAGATAAATTGGGACATTTCATGGTGAAAAAGGCCCATTCAAATCCTATGAATCATGGTATATTGATGCAGGATTCTATCATAGGTAAGGGAAGTGGTCCATGGATGATTATGTCACTCGAATCAATGCCCTGAATGGTTTGGAGATGATTCTATCTAACCCTTTCAACCATCTTAGCACCGAGTACATGTTTCCCATCAATCAAATTGAAGGGGTTGTATTAAATTCAAGCACACATCCAATGACTTTAGTGATGTATGTCATGACAAATGAGCTTGACGAAGTTGGATAAGTTGTAAACTCTATGATCAGTGATGAAATACTAGATTAAAATGACTTCATTTTATCCCCATATCTTCAAAAAATCCCTATTATATTATCTAGTCTGAAAAAAATCATGTTAATGAGATAAAATGAAGATGCTCATTCTCATTACCTCATCTCCCCTTCTGATATCCAAATAGTCCTCACACCATTAATTGATCCATAAATGGTTGCTTTATCTTCCAAATGTCCAAATGTCGACTCCTCACCTCACTCTAAGAAACTTTCTTCATTGACCACTTCCTAGGAAAATGAGGAAGAGGTAAATCATGAGAAATAGGAAGAGAAATAATACCTCAAGGATGCCCCTCTAGCATTTAAGGAAGGTGTCTCCACCACTGTTGACAAAATCAGATAAATAAATCTGGGTATAGATGAAGATCCATGACCCACTTTGGTCAGTGTGGCCATGAATTCCAAATAATAGGAGGTATATACTTCCTTCCTGAAACAAACCCAACATTTGATTACTTGGAATTATATAGAGATGTTAGGCCTTGATCCTGAGGTGTCCAACCACCACTTGGGCTTTCCAGAAGACCACTGGAGATACAAACAGGAAACTAGACGAACACACCCAACTCATGCCTCCAAAATTAAGGCTAAAGTGGATAAAATCATTAAGGATGACTTCATATGATAAGTACATTGTCTGAAATGTATATCCAAAATTATCCTGGTAAAAAAGAATGAGAAAATCAAAATTTTCATTGAATTCAATGATCTCAATTGGCATTGTCTGAAAGATGAATTCCCAATTCCAATCACATAACTCTTGATTGATGTGATGGATGGTTATCAATACCTCTCCTTCATGGATGGATATAAAGGGTACAACTAAATTTATATGGCCCTAGAAGATGAAGAATCCACTACCTTTAGGTCCCCCCAGAGAGTATTTTAATATCGGGTAATACCCTTTATCTTGAAGAATGTCGTCACCACATACCAACATGTCATGAATCACATATTCAAATCCTTATTAGGGAGTTTTTTTAATGATACAATGAAGATATATTGGTTAATTCCTAAAAAAATTATGACCACTTGGCTGACCTGGAGACCGTCTTCAATAAGTTATGACAAAATAGTCTAAAGATGAACCCCTTCAAATGTAATTTTGGGGTAAACTCAAGAAATTTTTTCAGATTCTTTATACACTATTATCGCATTGAAGTTTACCTGGAGAAAACAAGATCTATCCTTAGCATGTCACCTCCTCAAAACCATAAAGAGTTGAGAGGACTTCAAGGACATTTGGCCTATATTTGTTGGTTTATATCCAACATTGTAGGAAAGTGTTTTCCCTTCACCAAACTGATGAAGAAGGGGGTCACATATCAATGGGATAGTGACTATCAAGAATCATTTGACAACCTCAAGAAATACCTCTTGATCCCACCATTGTTAATGCCACCTGTTGAGGGAAATATGTTCATTCTATATGTGATGGCCCTAGAGTGATCACTGGGTGTCTTCCTCATGTAAAAGAATGGTTCTGGGAATGAAAACAACCTTTATTATCTCATTTTATTCATGCTCAACATCAAGACTTGTTATTCACATATTGAGAAGATATTCTTGGCATTAATCTTTGTGGTTCAAAAACTAAGGCACTACCTGCAACACTATGAAGTCCAATTGGTCTCTAACAATAACCTGATCAAATATATCCTCATACATATTATTTTTATAGGATGTATATCATAGCGGATGGTTATTCTATAGCAGTTTGAAATACAATTTGTTCCCTAGAAATTAGTAAAAGGTCAGGCTTTTTCAGATTTCCTCATAGAACACCTATTTACAGAAAAAATGTTTTTAAATACTAAATTTCTAGTTGAATAGGTATTCTATTTTCAAGGTATCCTTAGAATTTGGGAAGTATATTTTGATGGTGCATTCAAGATAACAACAAGGAAGATAATGGAAGACCCTGATCTCAAAAAAATGATTAGGGATCAAACTCATTTCTCTGGTGAGGGCAGTTTTACCTTACTCCTTCTTGTCGTCAGAAGGCTATATAAATAATGAGGTAGAATATAAGTCCCTCATTGTAGGCCTAGAATTGGCACTCCAAATACCACTGGACCACCTAGAGGTAAAAGGTGACTTAGATTTTGTGATCAAACATATTAATGGGGATTACACTATCAGAAAATAGGAGCTAATTCCCATGCTTGACTATGTTCAAGGGTTGATGGTGGAATTCCCCTCAAATCCAACATTGACTGGAATATTGCAATAGAAAAATTTCCATGTATATGCATTGGAAAATGTAGCTACATATCTAGAGGATCCAAACTGAGATGAAATAGTCATCAGCATTTCCCATCACTGAATTGTATCACCTATTGTTCAAGTCATAATAGAAGAGATCAACGAAATCAACTTTATACTTGAACTATATGGTCCTACCACTGGGTGAATGAATACCATCATTGAATACCTCCAAAATGGAATACTTTTATTATATGGAGTTGGGAAAGATCAAATCTAATGATGAGAATCCAACTTCACTCTTTATGATGGCCCAAATCACTAGAAATTACTCTATAAATGAGGATTTGATAGAGTCCTTCTCAGATGTATTGATGGAGAAGATACCATTGTTGTCATGAATAAGGTTCAAAAAAGAGCCTATGGTTCTCACTTGTCAAGGGTCAATCATTCCCATAAAATATGAATTTTTTGTTACTACTAGCCTATAGTGACATAATATTGCACAAAATTCACCAAGAAGTGTCATTCCTTCCAAGTGCATGCCAAATTCATCCATAAACCCCCATAGTTTATATATACATCCAAATAATCCTAGTCATTTTCCATATGGGTAATGGATTTTTTGGGGACATATCCTCTAGCCACGACCAAGTAGTTCAAATATATATTAACTGCTAACGACATCTTATCCAAATGGGTTGAGGCAATACCCCTCAAACAAGTTAGGGCCAAAATCATTTTCATCTTTTTGAAAGCTAACATGATTACCAGATTTGGTGTCCCTCATACAATACCAATGGATAATGGCACCAATTTCTATTCTGCTAAGATGGAAAATCTATATCAAAAGTACAATATCAAATCTAACCATTCTTCCTACTATCATGTAGTGGCTAACAGATAGATAGAGGCCTTCAACATGACCCTATCGAACATAATCTAGAAAATGGTGGGTAGAGATAAAAATTATTGGACTGAAAAACTATTTTATGCCTTATGGGCTTACCGAACTATAACCCATACTACTACACGGGAAACCGCATACTCACTAGTATACAGAATAGAAGTAGTCCTTCCCATCAAAATTTAATTATCAGTGCTCTATATTTCCATCTGTTAAGAGATATCCATGGATGAGAAATCCCAAAAATTAATGGATAAATTGGATTGAATGTATGAAAAAAGATTTCACACCTTGCATCACTTGGAAGTCTATCAAAATCAAATCGTGAAATCCTTTAACAAGAAGGTCTGCCTCCACTCATTCCTCCAAGGGGAACTGGTATTGGTCCTTATAACTCCAATGATACACAGAAATAAGCCTCTAAATCTTAAACCAAAGTGGTAAGGACCCTACTCAATACACATGGTCCACTCTAATGGAGATTATTTCTTAATATCAAAGGATGGAGATCTCATTACGACCCCAACAATGAGAGATTACAAAAGAAATATTTTGTGTAGTTACATGAAGTATGTCTTAGCTACAATATATTAAAATACATAGTTTTTCTTTTCCACATGACCTTAAAAGGAATTACATAATGTCTGTGTTTCATGATATTAAACTTCATGGAATCATCATCCTTGTCTCATAATGATAAACTACATGACATATGGTCTTAGTCGTATGACCTAAAACTGCAAGACACCATTCATCCACACTTAATGACATTAAACTGCATGGTTAATGTCCCTCTCATTAGACATTAGGAAACCCCCTAAATACCACGAGCTAAGACACTCCTTTTTGGTCCATTAAATATGGGCCTCCGTCTCAGGTTTAAGCCCCAATCACATCCCTCTAACCCCTCAGTGGGTTGAGATGCCCTCTTGGATAGACGTCAGAAAGAAAGGATAGGAATATCCCATGCGAAATCCCTACTTACATCATTGTCACTCTATAGTATCACTTGGTCCCCCTTTATAGGTATAAGCCTCGACATTACCACATCCTTGTTTGATTGGATCATCATATCCGATGTTGGTTCACCTACCACACCTTTATTCAAGAACTACATGCGACTTGATTCTTATTCCAATAAGATACATAGTGATTTCTAGACCTCCCATCCCAAGTCCAGCTATGATAAAAAAAATCCCCCTTTTCCCTATGTATGAATCAGACCTGCACATGGAACATTTTCAGAACTACGTATTGTTTGATTCCCATTCCAATAAGATACATAGTGACACTTAAACCTTATGTCCTGGGCCCAACCATAATTCTTGAAAATATCAAATCCCCCTTTTTCCTCACAAAAAATTGATGTGGGGAGCTACTTTCATGAACTATGTGTGGATTTATTCTTACCCCAGCAAGATACACAGTGATTCTCAGGTCCTATCCCCTGGTCCAGCTGCAATATTCCTTTCCACTTTGGGTGACCCATGTCCTTACTGCAAGATGTTAAACAGAATGTCCAATGTACTTGTTTAATGACTATAAACTACACTATATTTTCACGAACTACATGTGTATTGATTCCCATTCCAATGAGATATATAGTGAATCCCAGATCTCTGATCTCGAGTTCATCCATAGAAACAAATAAATTCTACACTCCCTAGGTATGGTTTAGACTTGTACATTGATCATTTCAAGAACTATGTGTGTCTTGATTCCCATCATCACAAGATACATAGTGATATCCAAATATCCATTCTTGGTCCCAACCACAACATTTCCTCCCTTTCATGTCGATTCATATTCATCCTCTCTGCATGATGTTAAATTTCTTGGGATTTCAAGAACTATGTATGGTTTGATTATCATCCTAATGAGATATGTAGAGATTCCTAGATCATACCTCATGTACCATCCAACACAAAAATCTAAATACCCTCATCCTTCATTTGTGTTGCCTTTATGTATAGGAAGAAGCTTTCACCACTCCTTATTTATCATACCTATCATAGCTCATGTGGGCTTAGGAGTTTTGTTAATGGAGTTACCTACACAAGAAAGGAATATTAATTTATATCGGGGTTATCATGGTCCTAGTTACAAGACTATAAAAGGCACACTAGATTTCCTCATCGTATGACAATAAACCATACTATTTCCTCAATAATTTCATGTGTCTTGATTCTCATTATAATGATATATGTAGGGATATCTAAATATTTAATCCTAGACCCAGATGCAACATAATATTGAAAATTCATCCACTCTCCTATGTATGAGTCAAATCTACATAAGAGGATTTAACATGGTGTATTTCCCATGTGTGAGTCCATATTCAAAAAAACCTTTTTTTCTCTATAGATGAATTAAATCAGTATGGGGAATAATTTCTAGAACTATGTGTGGCATGATTCTTACCTCAAAAAGATACATAGTGATGTCAGGGTCCTCAACCATGGTCCAACTGCAATCACATAAAGTCACCTACATCCTTACTGCGTGACGTTAAACTGAAAGGCTAATGTTCTTACCGCACGACGTTAAATTGCATGACTAACATCCTTTCCATGTGATTTTAAACTATATAGCTAACTTCCTTACTGCATGACTTTAAACTACATGGATAATTTCCTCTCCACATGACTTTTAACTAAATAGTACCTTAATAACTATGTATGGATTGATTCTCATTCTAGTGAGATATGTAGTGACACCTAGGACTCATGTCCTAGTCCCAACCATAGATAAAATAAAAATTCCACCTCTCCTATGTACAAAAAAGGATCTAAATCAGAGCTCTTAATTCAGGTCCCCTCATTAGGGGGTCCACCAAGGGAAAAAAAGATATCCCCCTTATATATATGAGTCAGATATATGGAATGGACTCTACACTTCATGGAAAATGTCAGTCCAAATGCTTCCTTTATGCTTGTACATATCCCTTTCTCACATTATACTCCTAATCATGGACACTCTCATATCTTCATAATCTTTCTCTATCCCCCAGTGATAGAATTTATAATACCTGAGGACTCTTTTTCATGACTATACAATAACACGCCCCATTTGGATTTTCATAAACTCACCCACAAAATGGGTTTTTCAACCAAAGGATGCCACTATTTAACTATGTAGTAACACACCCCAATTGGTTTTTCATAAAACAACCCAAAAAATAGGTTTGTCAACTAGTAGTAACTTCACCCTCAGAAGAATCCTCTCCTATCCTTGTAAGATTTGATGGAATTATGTTAGAACTTGTGATTCGAATTCAATATGTATTCATACCTCACATATTTTTCCCATATCCTTTTTCCTGATCTGAAAACCCCCAATACCATGGTTTATAATTTCCCCCCTCATGTCTGAAGTATTTTGAAACAACCTTGGTCTGGTAGTCCACATATCACCTATAATTTCCATAATACCATGGTCCTAGTAGTATGACTTAAAACTATAGACACTGTATTTCCCGTGTTTGGGTCAGACCTGCATAGGGGTCCTATTCGCCCAATTATTTGGAAATTTTGACTTGAAATTATCCTTCTATATTTGGGTATTTTCCTTTCATAAAACTAGACTCTATGTTTGGTGAAATCTGAATCTACATAAACTTACTTTGGCCATCAATAATAGAATATTAGAATTCATGAGATCTAATTTTCCTAACTACGCTGTAACACACCCTAATTGGATTTTCATAAAGTACCCCACAAAATAGGTTTTTAGCCAAAGGATTTCACTATTTGACTATGTTATAACATGCCCCAGTTGGATTTGTATAAAGTAACCCAAAAATGGGTTTTCCAACCAGTGGTAACTTCATCCTTAGGAGAGACCTCCTCTATTTCTATAAGACCTTTCCCCCATACCACTCTTCAAATTCATAAATCCCTATATTACATTTTAAAAAATTTACTTTTGTTTGAAAGTGATGGCGCATTCCCAAATAGATTACTGTGAAAGGGGATAATTATTAACCTTTAGGTAAAAACTAAAGACCTTAAATTATATCTCCCCTAATATCCTTATTCTATGACTTTAAACTTCATATCATAACATCCTAGTTACAAGATGTTAAACTATAAAATAGAATCCTCACTGTAATGCATTAAACTATATAGTCAATGTCATAGTCGCATGACATTAAATTGCATGATGCTTCAACCCTTGTTAGAAAGGGACTCCCCCCCCCCCCCCGACATTGGTCATTTAACAAAATATAACCCCCTTCACACAAATCAACTTTTTGTATGAGCAGTTTACCATTCATGGAAAATGCCAATATAGATTCTCTCTTCATTATCAAACACCTTCCCTTGGAAAAACTACCCATCGTGGTCTTGAGAAATCTAAATCTCCACAAACTTTATTCAGCCATCAGTAATAGAACATTGGAATTCCTAACAACTCCTTTACCTGACTATGTTGTAACACACCCTAGTTGTATTTTCATAAGTCTCCCATAAAAGGTCCTTTTAGCCTAAGGATTTAGCTATTTGACTATGCAGTAAAATTCCCCATTTGGCTTTGCATAAATTAGCCCAAAAAATGGGTTTTTCATCCAGTGGTAACTTCTTCCTTAGGGTAGACCTCCTCTATTCCTGAATATCATGTTTTATATTTAGAAACCACAAAATTGTGTCTCAAAATTCCCCTTCAGGTATTTGAATAATTTCATAAAATTCTTGGCCAACAATCCTTGTTCGGTTTATCATTTCAAAACTTATGGTCAAATTTGTTTGACCTAAAACACCAGCCTTATTAGTTCGGCTTACATGAATTTAAACTACCCATAAAAAGAGACACACTACTCATAAGATTAAAAACCTAAAAAGGTAACTCTTGACAAAAGTTGAGTCTCAACTCGCTAGACCTATGCTCCGTGTGGTTTAGGAAAAAATAGATCAATGAAAATAAATAGGAACAAAACTTGTTAGATTAAAAACCCAAAAATGGAGGCATAATAAAAAATAAAATTCTCACCTGCTAAGTCATCCTCATATTGGATATAGGAAAAAAATTAGGGTGATGAGATAAAAAAACAAAAAAGTTTTTAGGGTTTCCTATATGACCCTATAAACAATAAAACTATACACTCTAGGCCCCATGGATCAAGAATAAATTATATAATCCTTCCATAATTGTGATAGATTAAAATCCAACCAAATGATGTTGGAATGCATCAAAGTTCCATAAAGTTACCTTAGAACCATATTCTTTTCATTCTGAATGAATCTAATTATGGGGGGTTTATTGACATTGTGAAGTGTGTTCCATGCACTTTTCCATAGAATTCTAGATGTGAACCTCACTTAGATAGTAAGTGTTGATTTTTATTAGAAATTCATCTTTATGCTAGAAAAAGGAGAATATGGGATTTACATGTATCATGACCCAAAACGTCCTCAGCCCATCCCAAAAAGTTCACGGTGTGACTCTCTATTTTTCATGGGGGTGAGTGATGGTAGCGAAGGTATTATCCTGAAGGGCCGGGACCGTAGCACCATCACTGATCTCGAACAGGGGTGTGGGGGTGTAACCCCGTGGTATGAAGTAGGGAGTTGATCTAGGTGGACCTGCACACACCAACCCTATGCACCAAGAGGTTGGAACAAGCCCTTACTACATATCCTAGAAGACGCAGCTACCCTGGCGCACAACACCTACGTAAAGTACTAGTGCTTTGGACTTGCACTACCTAGAAGTTTTTTCCACCCCTACGCAGGACACCTGCACCGAGGACCTGTGCGAAGGACCTATGCGGGCAACCTTCTTCAACTAGGGTTCCCTATTTTCCTATAAATAATACCCTTGCTCTCCTCATTCGCACAACTAGAAAATCAGAAGAATCCACCAAGATCTAGTCATGTATCCCCTTCACCCAGGTCTCAAGAAATTCCTTATGTAGATCTCCAAAACTTGAGATAATAGAGGATTAAGGGGGATAGCTGAGATAAAATCCCCTTCAAGGTCTTAAACACAAGACACCTTCATGAGGACCCCTTCTCCCCTAGTGAACAACCACCTATGTGATGCCCCTTCCCTAACAAGGGACCTGCGCAAGCCTCATCCAGGGACACCTGAGGAGACCTGTGGTTCCTAGGCTAAAGCCTCACCCAAGTGTTGTTTCCCAAGTGGTATATCTCCCAAGGAATAACCATCTTGTGTGGTTTTATACCCCCTGTGTGAATCACCTCTAATTCCTCCAAATCCCTACGTGAGGTACCTTTGCTCTATAAACCAGGACCTACACGATCCCCCCTTTTAGTCCTCTTCCAATCCATTAATAGCGGGGTCCCTATTCCTTTGGATCCATCACCCAAGGAGGCCAATTTGAAACCTCCACTAAAGCCTCGGGACTTAAAAAACCATGGAAAAAGGCACACCATCATGTCTCCCATTTGGGTATGAATTCCTATGGTTAGAGGTTTCTCACACTTATCATACCTGATATGTAGGGTCCTCGAGGTGCAAATGAGCATGCATTACCATGGTCACTAGGACCCTAATCCTAGAGGTGGTTCCAATTAACTCTTGGTTTTGGTTACTAGGGTTAGGACCATGTACTTCCCTAGTCATATCTAAGACCCAGATCATTTGATTCCAGGTGGGGAGGGTGAGGATCACGCTTTCCTTTCCCTTTGATAGGGAATAAGATACTCCTCTTGAAATAAATTTTAGGGAAATCCCCTAAACTTTCTAACAGGACCTCTCCTGCTTCATTCTTTCCTCTATCTTCATAACCATGGGTCATAGCTGGATAGATCATTATATGTAACTATACCAGTTACCAAAAAATAAAAAAGGATATGGGTAACTCAAATCCCTCTCTCTCTCCCATTGGGCCCAAGGTACAATGATAGGAGAGAATGGGTGACAGACCCTGCTCTATTTCCCTCTCCCTTTGGTTTTTGATCTCATCCATCAGTGGAAAAGGCATATTTTTTTATTCCTCAGATTTATCACTTCCTATTTTTTCTCACACTGAACATGACTCATGTGGTCTTAGAGGTTGGTGGTGATCACAGAATCTATACAATCCCCAACCTTAAGGCATCCTTAGTGTGTAACCCTTGAACTATTAAACTATGATAACTACGATTCCCGTTATAATCAGGATATATAAGACACCCACCTAAGGCCTAAGCTCATAAGGAATCATTTTCAAGAATAAGCCCCAACCCAACCAAACAAGGGAATCCTCCTTGGGAATAAGCCCCAAAATCCAACCTATGGTTATCCTCCTCAGAAGTAATCCCCAACCCATCCATGGGCCTCCTCCTTAGGTGTAATCCATGAATAAGCCTCCAAACCACCATGAGTCGAGACATCCCTCAGGGACCATTTCATAAAGCATCCTCATCAGGTGTTTTCCCCAACTCAATCCTCTCAAAGGGCTACACTTCCCTATGAGACAAACCTGAGGGCCTCCATAGGTGCGGCTCCTCACCAACAAACTATGTGGGATTTTATTCCCATACAAATGCAATATATAGGAAGTCTCCATGGGGTCAAAACCCAACACCTAAAACCAACCCTAATCCTTTCTAGTCTACATTACTAGTAGAGTCTTATACAACCTAGGAATTCATATCCCTTCTAGGTTCCCTGGGCCGCTTTGACATAAGTCCCACACAAAACTTTTATTAGAAACATTTCTCTTAAACTTCTTATCCACATGAAATTAAACTACATTGTTTGGTCCTTATCACGTGACCTTAAAAATGTATGATATTCCTCGTTAAGTGAAACCGAACTATGTGTGTTTTGATTCCTTTCATAAGGATATATAGGAATCCCATTTTATGGGTCTAATCCCAATATCAAAACAACTCTTGATAACACCACTATGTATATAAAAACTAACATAATTTTAATAATGACTAAAGAATCTCTCATCAGTACATAAGAGGATACCATTGATAGAGAACCTCAGATACATACATATGTATCTATAGATGAATAACCTTAGATATATACATATGATTATAAATTTCATATATACTAATAGTTGATTGTTAATTAAAGGGTGACTCGTATAATAATTATAAATTAATGAAAGATTCATGAACATATCATAAATCTATAAGAGAGTCTCGAAGTGGGCAACAATTCCCTCCAAAAGCATGTGATAAGTCGGGCCTCCCATCCTCTCGACCAATGTGATTTCTTAATTATCATTGGTCAAACTCCCCAATGAGCGCTCACCTTTGGAAATTAGGTCTCTCATGAATATATAATTGTTGTTTGTTTTCAGTTCCACAAATAAACCCATTAGAAACCATTTAGAAATAGTAAACTTGACATGAATGATTGCACAAAACTCAACCCCCTACAATCGATTTTCGGGCGAACAAAACTTGTTTCCATCAAAAACTGTGGTCAACTATTGTATATATGACTTGGTTATTTAGTAATTTAATACATTTCATCATTATCCATTTTTTTATATTTATATTCTTCCAATTTTATTTTATTATGATGGGTGATGTTTAGTTATTTATTTTGTTATTGTGGACTCTAATATGGGGTTATAGTCTCCTCACAATACCACCTCAAACCCCTACTACTATTCAGTAGCCTCTAGTGTAAGAGGAGGTATTCCTGAGGTTTTATAGCGAACTAGTCTGGATACTATTCCCAGAGTGATTTGGGGAAAGATGTTATAAAGTGGTATCAAAACTATTATTATTTTTTCTTATTGTTTTGGGATTTATTATATCTAAGATTTAAGAATGGGTTAGATCCTATGATGGATATCAGAATGGTGTATTTAGAACACTTATTCTGATATGAATTCTAGTTTATCAGGGCTTGGATTTCTATTTTGGTTTGTTTTGTTATGGTTGTGCCTGATTTTCATTTTGAGTGATGCACATGTGGTTTGGATTTGATGACTTATTATAGATTTCTAGCTCTTGGCCTATTGGTAAGAGGCTACTGATTGGATTTGACTCTTCTTCTATAGTGACAATATGAATCTCATGCATCATATTAAGAACATAATAACCACATGTTATAGGCCTTCTATTGTGTGATTTCATTGACAATGGAGGCTCAGTTATTTAAAGTTTCAAAAAATACTCATATGATGTTTTATTATATAACTACTTGGTGGAATTCTACTCTGATATATTGACTTGTATATATATTATCTTCTAATGGTAGGTCATGCAGATCTGTAGTGAGATATTCAATGGTGAGGATGGTGACTGTGTCCTTCTACACAGGAGGTGCAATTACCCTGGTGGGTCAGCATGGCATTGGATTCCTAACAAGAAACCCCTTGTGTGTTGTTTTGTTTCTGTTAAGTTATTTTAATTTCTAGTAACAACATATATGGTGTTTTCTTGTATAGATTGAAATAGAATTCTACTTAGTCAAACTATGGGTCTGTATTTCCCTTAGTATGGATCATCTTGGAAGATTCCATTGATTATGGGAAGAGTTGACTAGTGAGACTCAATCCTCCATGGAGCATTGTTATGTGTATATGCTCGGATAGGATGGGTTCCCTAGTGGTTGGTGGTGGTTTATCATGTGACATAGTTATTTCTGAGACCCCGTGAGTGGGTTTTTGGGCATTTTAATATCATGATAATTTGATATATGAGTGTGAATGATGCCATGTGGGTTGTGACTCTAATGTGGGACTTGACTGGTAGGGATAGGTGGGAGACCTATAGACCCTTAGTTATGGCTTGGACCCTTAGTGGGTCTATGGTTTATGTTGTTAGAGGGAAACTCGTGAGAGGGGTTATCCTGGGTTTATGGTTCTTATTAAGGAAGAAACATAGGTGGGTGCTTCAAGGTATGAGACTGATGCACGGTAGGTGCTCGGGGTTTTTCAATGGTGAGCATTTTGAGTGTTTGTTCTTGGGGTTTGAGACCAGCTTTGATGGGTAGGACTGTTCAGGTGCTTGTCTTGGTTGACTAGTGGGTGTGGTTTTAAGGGTAGGAACAGGGTGAAATTTTGCCCTATGTGGTTGAATATGCTTTTAGAATAATGGTCATATCATGGGTAGAAGTTCATAATTGTAATGGTGGTGGGCGGCGTCTAAACATGTGGATGAGGTTGACATGCTTCATATTGGGGATGAGCACTTATTGTTCTAGAATGACATTGTGAGATGGGTGGTCATTGATGAATCATGGCACGGATAAGGTTATAAGTTTGAAGAGGAGGTCCCAGGGAGCTATTTTCATGTTAAGGTTGATGTTTTATAGATCATGGTCATCTTAACCTTGATGGAACACAACTCATAGGAGTGTGAGTCAGGTATGGATCAGTGAGTGGCCAGGTGCGAGATGAGGACTGATGGTAATTATTGAGATACTTGTAGGTGTGGTTACTCAAAGTTTCTATTGGAGTAAAGTAAGTTCCCCTATGATTAGGGATATTCTAGAATTATATATGGTGTGGTGGAATAGTCAATCTGGGTGAATCTTGAGCATGTATTGATGAGATGAGGTTAGTGTGTCTCGTAAGGAGCGGCACATGTGGTTGGTAGTGAACCCTTTATGAATGTGATTGATGGGAAGTATAAGGTAAACCATAAGGTAGGGATTGTATCATTGGTCATTTGAGGGTGGTGACTCTCATTATGAGTTGAAATTCAGATATCTTCATGGAAATTGTTATTGGTAAGTGTGGAAGGGTGATGATCTATTAATAAGAGTTAGAGCTCAAGAATCAGCAGGTTTAGCCATGCTGATCATTAAATTCAGTGATGGATGGAGCATGGGATATGGAGTTGGATTTCAGTTGTGAGGTGGAAATAAGGATACTCTTATGGTGGGGGTATTAGATCAGTTGTAATGGAATGCCTCTCATGTAGGTAAAGGTTTGTAGACATTTTGAAATTGATCATTGGATGATTGTTATGGCATTGGTTTCATTATTATTAGAGTGAGATCATGATTATTGGTTGAACACCAAGGCTTCTCAGGGATGAGGAGGGTTATAGAGGGGAGGTTGCAATGACCCATGTTTTTTTGGGTTGTTAAATTTAGGGGAAATTTAAAATTTTGGGTTTGGATGCTTGTGAGGGGTAAAATGATCATTTTCCCCTAGTATATTATCTCAGATAATTTTTCTGACCACTCTGTTGGTCCTAGAATATGGTGTTTACCCAAAGACAAGAGTTTGGTGGAATTCTGAATCTTTCAAATTTCAGAATAATATTTAATATTTAATTAATTAATTATTAATTTATTCATTCATGTTCAAAAAAACTATATGTTTTGAATAGATCATTGGATTTAGATTCTAACTCCAATATTGATTCTAAAATGGGAGGTTTCGATTAGGTGAGGTGTAAACCCAATTTGGGTTTCAGGACTCAGGATGGGCATTCTAATTGGGAAATTATTTTAATTTAATTTAATTTAATTAATTAAATTAATTAATTAAAACACCCCCCCCAATTTCCTTCCAACTAAAAACAAAATGGGGGAGGTCTCTCCCTCATTTGATGTCCAAACCAATAGGATGAGGAGGAGGAGGCACTGTTAGACTTTATCCTTGGCATCGATCGAGACTAGGTTAGGGTGCAGTAGTTTTTGGGCATGTATTTAGACCTGAAGCTTCAACGTTTTCACCATTAAGTATCTCTATTTTATGTTTTAAGATGTATATCCTTGTAGTTCAATTTTTTTAATTTTTAGAACCCTTTTATGATTATTAGGGACCCTTGGGGTTGATATATGCATATTTGGGGGGAATATAGGTTTTGGGAGGTTTTTAGGGGTTTCTATTTAGGAAATCCCAATCACATGGAATGTGGTTTCAAGAACACGCATCGTGTGTTCTTCCTATTCAGGGAATATATAGTTTTTGAGACTAAAATCCATGTACTTGGAGTGTACATGTGTAGTGGTATATGTTCATGTGGCTGAGTACCTGGCTATAAAGAGTTTTTGGGACTACACACTGGGTAATCTAAGTATGCGGCATTTAGTGGGATATAGCCATGTAGCTGGGTACTTGGGATGACATGCCATATAAGGGGGACATGGTCATGTAGTAGTACACGACCAGACCCTATGTGTGCTCTGGTCATGTATTAGTACATATCCATACCCCATGTATTCCTTGGTCATGTAGTAGTACATGGCTAGACCCTGGGTGTGCCTAGGCCAAGTATAAGTACATGGCTAGGGTATAGGTTTTGGAGTACATGGCGTGTACTTGGGGTACATTCCATGCATTGCTCCCTTGTTACCCATTTGAGGGTTTTTGGTGATTTTTTACCCCATGGTAATAATTTTACATAATAGGAGTCAATTTTAAGAATTTTTTCACATAGAATGTGATAGTGGATCCCTTGGGGTCATTTGAGGACTCTTGGGAGGTGTTTTAGGGTGAGTAATCCATGATAGAGAGGTTTTCCCCCAGTAATTGAATCTAATGGCCTCATGATAGTGAGACATGGGATGAGACCCACACTACTGGAAATAATATATTTACCAACGGTTGAGAAATGTTGGGAAAGGATGGACAACCGTTGGTATAACATATACCAATGGTTCTGCCAACCGTAGGTAAGTAAGCCGTTGGGAAAAACATTTCCCAACGGTTTACAGTAAACCATTGGGATAGGGTGGAGAAAGGTTACTCTATCCCAATGGTTCATTAAAACCGTTGGGAAAAAGATTTGCCAACGGTTTAAAACCGTTGGCACAAGGGCTTAAAATTATCATGTTTTTCCCAACAGTTTGGTAAACCGTTGGGAAAAACCCCACATCTACTCTTTCCCAACGGTTTTAAACCGTTGGGAAAAGTGTTTTACCAACAGTTTGTTGAACCGTTGGTAAAACTAATCCACAATTTCTATGCCAACGGTTTTGAACCGTTGGCATAGCCTCTGCTGGGAAAATCACCCAGCAGCTCCCCAATTTGCCCAGCAGCTCCCAACCAGGTCTCCAATTTGACCAGCACCACATCTGGTTTTATGGGTTCCCTCTCATCTTTCAATCCAATTATTGTACCTGCAATAAACTAACACATACATATATAATTATTGTACCTGCAGTAACCAACTAACACTTACATATAGAGAACAAATTCATACACGTTTAACATATAATGGTAGAACTATACACATCCATAATTAAATTATAAACATACATAATTCATTTAGATTTCAATTTAAAATGTAGATGACAATTATATGTGGAATCTGGAAGTCAATTCATAATTTCATCTGTTTTTTGTATACCATATATTTTTACCTAAAGTAATGTCCGTTTTGAACATAATACATACACCTGGAGTGCTACCGTCAACAACGTGCCTCAGATTGAGGCAGGGTTGACTCATACACGTCACATATGACCCATGGATCGTTGTTCTAATGTATCGACACAATCCGAATGCGTTTGGTCGGTTTTCCGTATGCCAGTTGATGTTTTTCAATTAAAATGACGTACTTTTGAAACAAAATGCAGACACTTTGAGTGGTTCCGGCCACACCGCGCCTCAGATTGAGGCGGTGTTGACTCGTACACGTCACATATGACCTATGGATCGTTCTCCTAAAGTTTCAATGGAAACCGAATGCGTTTGGTCGGTTTTCCGTATGTACTTAAATTGTTGTCCATTTTAAGCAAAAGAGACACAGTTAGAGCGGTGTCGGCCACACCGCTCCTCAGATTGAGGCGGGATTGACTCGTACACGTCACATACGACCCGTGGATCCTTTTCCTAAAGTATGGACACAATCCGAATGCATTTTCTCCGTTTTCCGTATGTCACTTGATGCTTTTCACTTAAAATGATGTCCCTTTGAAACAAAAGACAGACACTTTGAGTGGTGTCGGCCACACCGCGTCTCCAATTGAGGCGGGGTTGATTCGTACACGTCACATATGACCCATGGATCGTTCTCCTAAAGTTTCAACGAAAACCGAATCCGTTTCGTCGGTTTTCCGTATGTACTTAAAATGATGTCCGTTTTAAACAAAAGAGAGCCACTTAGACTGATCTCGGCCACACCATGACTTGGATTCATCCCGGGTCAGCTCGTACATGTCACATATGACCCATGGATCGTTGGGATAAATTATCAACAAATTTGGAATGCGTTTGGTCGGTTTTCCGTATGCCAGTTGTTCTTTTCACTTATAATCCTGTCCATTTTAAACAAAAGAGACACAGTTAGAACGGTGTCGGCCACACCGCTCCTCGGATTGAGGCGGGATTGACTCGTACACGTCACATACGACCCATGGATCCTTGTGATAAAGTATCGACACAGTCCGAATGCCTTTGGTCGGTTTTTCGTATGTCACTTGATGCTTTTCACTTAAAATGACGTCTTTTTGAAACAAAAGACCGACACTTTGAGTGGTGTCGGCCACACCGTGTCTCCGATTGTGGCGGGGTTGATTCGTACACGTCACATATGACCCATGGATCGTTCTCCTAAAGTTTCAACGGAAACCGAATCTGTTTGGTCGTTTTTCCGTATGTACTTAAAATGGTGTCCATTTTAAACAAAAGAGAGCCACTTAGACTTATCACGGCCACACCACGACTCGGATTCATCCCGGGTTAGCTCGTACACGTCACATATGACCCATGGATTGTTGAGATAAATTATCAACAGATTCGGAATGTGTTTGGTCGGTTTTCCGTATGCCAGTTGAAGCTTTTCACTTAAAATGACGTCCTTTTGACTTGAAACCACCGTGCAACATTCTAATTATTATTCGTGACGTGTACGCGCAAACGACACGTCAATCAGACGTGCGGTTTGCGCGGTACGGCTCAATATTCGTGTTTTAAGTGATGCGCGCGCTTCGTAAACGCGCGTGAGGGGGGTCCAAACGGGCCGAACGATGTCGGAATGGCCTGAAATCAGACGAAAAATACGGGTGAGTGATTTCTGAAGTGGTCGACTAGACGGCACGTCAATCGGACATGTCCTGTGCCCGCGGTGACCGAGAACGCAGTTCGGGTGTCATAAACGGCCAAAACGGGCGTCCAACGGTCAAATTCATAGCGGAGTACCTCGGATTGAGCTGAAACCACCGTGGAACATTCTAATTATTATTTGTGACGTGCACGCGCAGACGGCACGTCAATCGGACGTTCGGTTTGCGCGGTACGGCTCAATATTCGTGTTTTAAGTGATGTGCGCGCTTCGTAAACGCGCGTGAGGGGGGTCCAAACGGGCCGAACGATGTTGGAATGGCCTGAAATCAGAAGACAAATACGGGTGAGTGATTTCTGAAGTGGTCGAGCAGACGGCACGTCAATCGGACGTGCCGTGTGCCCGCGGTGACTGACAACGCAGTTCTGGTGTCATAAACGGCAAGAACGGGCGTCCAACGGTCAAATTCATAGCGGACAACCTCGGATTGAGCTGAAACCACCGTGGAACATTCTAATTATTATTCGTGACGTGTACGCACAGACGGCACGTCAATCGGACGTGCCGTTTGCGCGGTACGGCTCAATATTCGTGTTTTAAGTGATGCGCGCGCTTCGTAAACGCGCGTGAGGGGGGTCCAAACGGGCCGAACGATGTCGGAATGCCCTGAAATCAGACGAAAAATACGGGTGAGTGATTTATGAAGTGGTCGAGCAGACGGCACGTCAATCGGACGTGCCGTGTGCCCGCGGTGACCGACAACGCAGTTCTGGTGTCATAAACGGCCAGAACGGGCGTCCAACGGTCAAATTCATAGCGGACGGCCTCAGATTGAGCTGAAACCACCATGGAACATTCTAATTATTATTCTTGACGTGTACGCGTAGACGACACGTCAATCGGACGTGCGGTTTGCGCTGTACGGCTCAATATTCGTGTTTTAAGTGATGCGCGCGCTTCGTAAACGCGCGTGAGGGGGGTCCAAACGGGCCGAACGATGTCGGAATGGCCTGAAATCAGACGACAAATACGGGTGAGTTATTTATGAAGTGGTCGAGTAGACGGCACGTCAATCGGACGTGCCGTGTGCCCGCAGTGACCGACAACGCAGTTCTGGTGTCATAAACGGCCAGAACGGGCGTCCAACGGTCAAATTCATAGCGGACGACCTCGGATTGAGCTGAAACCATCGTGGAACATTCTAATTATTATTTGTGACGTGTACGCGCAGACGGCACGTCAATCGGACGTGCGGTTTGCGCGGTACGGCTCAATATTCGTGTTTTAAGTGATGCGCGCGCTTCGTAAACGCGCGTGCGGGGGGTCCAAACGGGCCGAACGATGTCGGAATGGCCTGAAATCAGACGAAAAATACGGGTGTCTGATTTCTGAAGTGGTCGAGCAGACGGCACGTCAATCGGACGTGCCGTGTGCCCGCGGTGACCGACAACGCAGTTCTGGTGTCATAAACGGCCAGAACAGGCGTCCAACGGTCAAATTCATAGCGGACGGCCTCGGATTGAGCTGAAACCATCGTGGAACATTCTAATTATTATTCTTGATGTGTACGCGCAGACGGCACCTCAATCGGATGTGCGGTTTGCGCGGTACGGCTCAATATTCGTGTTTTAAGTGATGCGCGCGCTTCATAAACGCGCGTGAGGGGGGTCCAAACGGGCCGAACGATGTCAGAATGGCCTAAAATCAGACGACAAATACGGGTGACTGATTTCGGAAGTGGTCGAGCGGACGGAACGTCAATCGGACGTGTCGTGTGCCCGCGGTGACCGACAACGCAGTTCTGGTGTCATAAACGGCCAGAACGGGCATCCAACGTTCAAATTCATAGAGGACGGACTCGGATTGAGCTGAAACCACCGTGGAACATTCTAATTATTATTCGTGACGTGTACGCATAGACGGCACCTCAATCGGACGTGCGTTTTGTGCGGTACGGCTCAATATTCGTGTTTTAAGTGATGCGCGCGCTTCGTAAACGCGCGTGAGGGGGGTCCAAACGGGCCGAACGATGTCGGAATGGCCTGAAATTAGACGAAAAATACGGGTGAGTGATATCTGAAGTGGTCGAGCAGACGGCACGTCAATCGGATGTGCCGTGTGCCCGCGGTGACCGACAACGCAGTTCTGGTGTCATAAACGGCCAGAACGGGCGTCCAACGGTCAAATTCATAGCGGACGGCCTCGGATTGAGCTGAAACCACCGTGGAACATTATAATTATTATTCGTGACATGTACGCGCAGACGGCACGTCAATCGGACGTGCAGTTTGCGCGGTACGGCTCAATATTCATGTTTTAAGTGATGAGCGCGCTTCGTAAACGCGCGTGAGGGGGGTCCAAACAGGCCGAACGATGTCGGAATGGCCTGAAATCAGACGACAAATACGGCTGAGTGATTTCTGAAGTGTTCGAGCAGACGGCACATCAATCGGACGTGCCGTGTGCCCGCGGTGACCGACAACGCAGTTGTGGTGTCATAAACGGCCAGAACGGGCGTCCAACGGTCAAATTCATAGCGAAAGACCTCAGATTGAGATGAAACCACCGTGGAACATTCTAATTATTATTTGTGACGTGTACGCGCAGACGGAATGTCAATCGGACGTGCGATTTGCGCGGTACGGCTCAATATTCGTGTTTTAAGTGATGTGCGCGCTTCGTAAACGCGCGTGAGGGGGGTCCAAACGGGACGAACGATGTCGGAATGGCCTGAAATCAGACGACAAATACGGGTGACTGATTTCTGAAGTGGTCGAGTAGACGGCATGTCAATCGGACGTGCCGTGTGCCCGCGGTGACCGACAACGCAGTTCTGGTGTCATAAACGGCCAGAACGGGCGTCCAACGGTCAAATTCGTAGCGGACGGCCTCGGATTGAGCTGAAACCACCGTGGAACATTCTAATTATTATTCGTGACGTGTACGCGCAGACGGCACGTCAATCGGATGTGCGGTTTGCGCGGTACGGCTCAATATTCGTGTTTTAAGTGATGCGCGCGCTTCGTAAACGCGCGTGAGGGGGGTCCAAACGGGCCGAACGATGCCAGTTGATGTTTTTCACTTAAAATGATGTCCTTTTGAAACAAAAGACATACACTTTGAGTTGTTCCGACCACACCGCGCCTCGGATTGAGGCGGGGATGACTCGTACACGTCACATATGACCCATGGATCGTTGTCCTAAAGCATCAACACATTTCGAATGCGTTTGGTCAGTTTTTCGTATGTCACTTTTTGTTTTCACTTAAAATCTTATGGAAATTCATATAGAATATTTTTATATCATATTTAGTATGGATTAGATTTTAGTTGATTGTGCTATGAAACATTTCAGAGCTAATGAAATTAAGGAAGGTAGAGGGGATGTCCGGGGGGCTGTCCGGGGGGGCTGTCCGGTGGGTGTCCGGGGGGCTGTCCGGGGACCAAGGAGGAGGGTGGGGGGGCTGTGCGGGGTCTGTCCGGGGGGTTTTTGGGGGTTGTTCAGGGGGTTGTCCGGGGTTGTTCAGGGGGCTGTCCGGGGGTTGTTCAGGGGGTTGTTCAGGGGGTTGTCCGGGGGTGTTCAGGGGGCTGTCCGGGGGGTGTTTGGGGGGTTGTCCGGGGTCCAAGGGGGGGTGGGGGGGTTGTCCGGGGTCCAAGGGGGGGGGTGGGGGGGTTGTCCGGGGGGCTGTCCGGGGGGCTATCCGGGGTCCAGGGTGGAGGGTTGGGGGCTGTACGGGGGGCTGTCCAGGGGGCTGTCCGCGGGGGCTGTCCGGGGGGGCTGTCCGGTGGGTGTCCGGGGGGCTGTCCGGGGACCAAGGATGAGGGTGGGGGGGCTGTGCGGGGTCTGTCCGGAGGGTGTTTGAGGGTTCTTCAGGGGGTTGTTCGGGGTTGTTTAGGGGGCTGTCCGGTGGTTGTTCAGGGGGTTGTCCGGGGTTGTTCAGGGGGTTGTCCGGGGGGTGTTTGGGGGGTTGTCCGGGGTCCAAGGGGGAGGGTGGGGGGGTTGTCCGGGGGGCTGTCCGGGGGGCTATCCGGGGTCCAGGGTGGAGGGTTGGGGGCTGTCCAGGGGGCTGTCCGCGGGGCTGTCCGGGGGGTGTTTGGTGGGTGTTCGGGGTCCAAGGGGGAGGGGGGGTTGTCCAGGGTCCAAGAATGAGGGGGGTTGTCCAGGTAGTTCTCAAACACACAACCACTAAAAGACAACAACATCCATAAAAACAGACAATATATAAAAATAACTCAACTCCAATACTATACTACGAGTCTAGATAAAACCAACAACTAGAATAGATTAAACATCAAATCTCAAGTCAAAAATGTAACGGATCAATATGTCCCACATCAGCATCACCATCTCCATCATCATCATCATCATCGCCCTCGTCATCGTCCTCCTCATCGTCCTCACCCTCCACAGCGCCTTCCTCCTCGCCTTCGCCCTCCTCCTCGCCCTCCTCATCTCCCTCCTCTTCCGCATCAGACTGCTCGCCATCATCATCTTCAAGCTCGACATCGGCCTGACCACCACTGGAACTTCCACCTGGTGCACCATATATAGAATGTATCGACGACATGTATTCATCAATCGCTGGGCTGGCCTCTGCTGGAAGTGTTGGACGTAGAACTTCAATAAATTTCATAAATGCACTGTTTGCCCTTGCAGACTGTTCTGCCGTCTCTGTGGCCCTTTTCTCAGCCTGTTCTGCCTGTGCCCTAACTTGCTGCAGCTCGGTGGCACTACAACTCGTACCTGAGGCAGGCCAATACCTCGTCGGGGCTATCCTAGGTCGGCAGCGTACTCTGCCAGAATGATCATCTCCCAACACCTGATGTAAGTGATCAGATGGCCCAAAATTGTCTGCTTCTTGGGCATCGAGGGCCTCTAAAGCATCCTGTTACAAATATAAATATATTGTTAAGTTACGAAATAGATATTAAAATATAAAATCAACAGATTAAAACTTACAATCTGCTGCTGAGTCGCTTCGTTGACAGCACGTCCATCCTTTTTTCGTCTACTCGAGCAAAACAGTTTTTCTCGAGGCACACGTCCTTCAATATTTTGTACTTGCCTCTACAATGAAATTGAAAAAAAAATTTATATAAAGACTTCAGCAAATAATTAAATAATTGAGGAAACAAAAGAAAATGTAAGTCGTAAAGAAAACTTATAAACAATTGTCATACCTGCTGCCTCTCATGATCCGGCATCGTCGTGCGTCCTAGTGTATGGAGGTATTTTTTTGCATCAATGTTTTTTTTATTTTTTCCAGATGATTCCTAAATAAAATTTGATAATGCAAAGGATAATATTAATGAAAAACTTGAAAGTTATTATTTAAATACCTCAAATGTAATTCATACCTTAAACTGGGTACTCGTCCAATGAGTAATCATCTGACGATACTGCTCTATAGGACAATCATCCACGACTGGTACCGCCTCTAACTCAGTGCCAACTCTAGCACGCCAGCCAATATACATCTCATGCTTGTAGGCTCTCCAAAGCTCGCCTAAATCCTTTAGACGTTCCATTCGTGCACCCTCACCATCAGGAAAATTAAATCGAAGTTGAAATGAAAATATTAATTTATATAAATAAATAAAAATCATGGCATTAAATACAACAGATTTTTTTACCCATATCTCTTCCCAAGCTCTATCTTTGACCTCATGTGGCAAATGTCTCCACAACAGCGGGCTGACGGGAATGATGTCGGAGTATTTGGCAAGCGTCGCCATAAAACTCTGACATTGCTGCCCTGTTTTCTCAACCATCTGATTGTCTTCATTATATTCCACCATAACCTGTGTGCGACGGTTCCACACCGAACGCATGCGTGTACGGCCCCGCCCCCGCCTCTTTTCAGTAGATGTATCTGTCATGAAAGAAAAACAAATATTTTATCAAAACATGTTATAATTAAAATAAATATTGCTATAAAAATTTGATAGGGTTTTATAAATATACTTGTGCTAGTCTGATCAATGAGTGGCGCCGGATCCACAGAACCTGATGGAACACCCTCTGGTGGAACAGGAGTCGAAGACGATGGAATATAAAAGCTCGGAGAGACAGAAGTAGAAGGAAAATAAGATGGAACAACTGTATGACCTGATGCTGACTGGGGAGTGGGAATCATCATGGGATGTGAAAATGATGGGGCAGAAGATGCAGAAGGTAGCGAAAACATGGTAGGTCTAAATATCCCGTGTGTCCCTAACGACACACCGGGATCAGAATGTGGGAAGGCTGAAATGTCAGTGGGAGGGGCAGGGTCTAGTCGGGCACGCGCAGCTCTATGTCCACCTCTGGTACGAACCCTCCTCGTACCACCGGCCTGAGTACTAGGACCAGTACTAGGCTCCTCGTCGAATAACTGTCGACGTAATGGTGGATCCTACAAAAAAGTTTACAAAAAAAATTAATCACATGACATTATATATTCTATAAATATATATATATATATTTGAAATAAAGTACTCACTGTAGGCACTAATGGTGGAATGCCCATCTCCTCCATCCGACGATTGTTCTCCGCCATTTTTTTTCTTCGTCTCTCTTCAATTGGCTTCATTTCCTGCATTGGAAAACAAATATGTAATTAATTAGAAAAAGAAAATTAATGTGTAAACCAAAAAACTAAATATATGAGCGAATGAGGGGATTCATTGGTAATTTAGCTATCAATTGTTTTAGAAGAGCTTGAATGAATTTAATAAAACATACAAGTTGTAATGTTCACCAAGTTAGAAATATTGTTTGATTTGGTTTGAATACAGTTCAATTCCAAATTAGAAAATGCAATTCAAATAAAACAGAAACCAATAAACATTGAAAATTCACATAACGGTCAAGTCAGCTAAAACATATTTGTGATCAATACTAAATAAATATGAATATTACCAACCTTAACAACCCAACTCGAGGTAAACCAAAAGAATTGAGAACATGGATGAATGATTCTATATATTTCCAACCACAACTTCAGGTTCACAATCAACTCTGACAATTGAGCTATTGGATTCATCAAAAGAAATAAATGGATTGGTTCCAATGGCAATAGGGACAGTGTCAATTCCATCATCAGCATCATCAAAAATATGTCTTGGAATTACTTCAACTACGACACCAAATTCAGGTTGAAGTTGATCTTTGACATAAAAAACTTGTTTAGCCATTGATGCCAACACATATGGTTCTTCGGTTGCAAGAGTGCGGGTCATATTAATTACTCGAAATCCACAATCATTAATAAATGTGCCATGTCTCGTCATCGAATCAAACCAATGGCATTTCATCATTGTGACTCGTCCATGAGAGTAATAATCCAATATTATTATTTTCTCAACGACACCATAATAACCCACATTTTCAAGTCGCGGTCTACTATCTGATGCGCTGGCATAACAATCTGTTGTGGCAGTAACCATAATACCATCATGTTGTGTTCTCATGTTTTTGGCTCGTTCAGTGAAAATAAATCTGTACCCATTGATAACAATTGATTTACAGTCACGAACCACGGTATTAGGACCAAAAGCCAAAGCTCTTATTTCCTCAGAGACAGAGTCAGCAGACAAACTCAATACCTGCAATATAAATGACAGTTAAACTTAAGTAAATATTGAAATAATTAATTTAAACAGTAATATTTTTACCTTCAATTTTAACCAAGCAGAAAACTCTTTGCTATGCAAAGTCTCTCTCCTTCTCAAAGATAAAGAACGATGCTTCCTATTTATCATTGTTTTATGTTCCCTGTAGATAAAAAAATATGAATAGTTTAACAGATATATATGTAAGATATACATATTCAATTTTGTTACCTGATATAGTCATCGAACAAATCACAGTTGAACAAAACTGTGTGATGTGCCATCTCCCGCTCTTCATGGCTTAATGTCTTCAATGTATATGATCCAGGAATTCCTCCTGTTTGAGGAAGTGATGGAAAACTGGGTTCAATTTGCTCATATTGTTCTTCTTCATTTCTCATTGGTCTGTTCATTCTTGTAGTAAGATCAGAAAAATACATTGAACAGAAATCCATACATTCTTGAGATAAGTAACCGTTCACGATAGAACCTTCGGGATGATTCTTGTTTCGAACATAAGACTTTAATGTGAACATATTTCTTTCAGTTGGATACATCCAACGAAAAGAAACAGGTCCTCCGAGAAGTATTTCAGTTGGAATATGGACAGTCAGATGCAGCATGCATGTGAAAAATGATGGGGGAAATATTTTCTCCAACTCACACAAAATTAATGGGGCATCTGTCAACATTTTTTGCAAGAAAGACTTGGACAACTTCTTAGCACAAAGATCTCTAAACAAATGGCACAACCGAATAACACCCACCCTTACATTATTGGACAAAAGATGACGGATTGCTATTGGAAGCAACTCATGCAGTAGAACGTGATAATCATGAGTCTTCAAAGATTTTAGCTTCAACTCTCTTCTGTTGACCCGTTTAGATATGTTGCTTGAATAGCCATCAGGAACTCTAATAGTCTCTAATACTTCCAAAAATTGTTTTTTTTTCAGTAGGTGTCATCACATAAGAAGCACATGGAAGTTTCCATTTATTTTCACTGATACGCACAGGATGCAATTCTGGTCTGATGCCCCAATCCACCAAGTCACGTCGAGATCGTAAATCATCTTTTGTCTTCCCCTTGACATTTAGAAGAACTGAAAGCAACATTTCACATATATTCTTTTCAATATTCATTACGTCTAAGCAATGACGTAGCAAATTGGTTGACCAATAAGGCAAATCAAAAAAGATACTCCTCTTCCTCCAATTGTAACAGGTTTCTGTGGAAACATTCTTTCTCTTTCCAGATTTCATTTGACCCTTCCCGAACGAAAAACTGAAATCTTTCAATTCATTAAGCACATCAGTTCCAGACATACGCTGAGGTGGATCATCGGTCTCTATAGTATTATCAAATCTTCGACGATTCATTCTATATGGATGATCCTTTGGCAAAAATCGTCGATGTCCCATAAAACTGAAACTACAACGATGTTTCAGTCTTCTGGATCGTGTATTCTTCATACAAACTGGACATGACAGTTTCCCCTTCGTGCTCCATCCAGACATCATTGCATAAGCCGGAAAATCATTGATTGTCCACATAAGCGCAGCGCGCATCTGAAATATGTCTTTCGAACATGCATCGTATGTGCGCACACCCACATCCCAAAGAAGCTTCAACTCTTTTATTAAAGGTTGCATGTATACATCAATATCAATGCCGGGATCAGAAGGACCAGATATGAGTATACTCATGAAAGTGAAAGATTTTTTCATACACAACCATGGGGGAAGATTATAAATGTGCATAAAAACGGGCCATGTGCTGTGCGAAGTAAGCATCTGCCCAAACGGATTAAAACCGTCGCATGAAAGACCCAGCCTCACATTACGCACGTCAGCTGCAAAATCAGGATGTCGAGCATCAAATCTCTTCCATGCAAATCCATCTGCAGGATGAACCAACTCATCATCAGTCTTCTTTCTCTCGGTATCATGCCATCTCATTTTTATTGATATGTCATCAGACATAAAAAGATTCTGGAGTCTGGGGATCAATGGAAAGTGCCACATTACTTTCTGTGGAACGCGGGATGGTGTTCCATCAGATTTTGACTTCCAGCGGGATGTGCCACATTTTATACATTCATTTCGTTCAGCGGTTTCCTCCCAGAATAAACTGCAATCTTTCGGGCAAGCATGAATTTTGTTTCTTGAAAATCCAAGTTCCTCAACTAACTTCCATGCCATATAGTGGTTTGATGGAATATCTGCATCATCTGGAAGTAAATCCTTCAAGAGGGTAAGAATGTAATCGATTGCTGTATTAGAAATCCCATACATAGTTTTCCCATGAAATAATCGGATTAAAAATTCCAGCTTTTTCATTTTATCGCATTGTCGATATACTGGAGTCGTGGCAGCATCATTCAATTTTTTCACCCTATCAATATCATCATTTTCACTAGATGCATCAGCTGTCCTCATATCGAAGTCTTCTTGAGTCGAAATCCTTTCTTTTTCATGATGACGAATAAACGGAAACCGATCATCTAACAAATTCTCCATTCCAGTCTTTTCATTTCGATCATCACCAATTTGAGATTTCGTTTTCTCCCCATTGTGATACCACATAAAGTAGTTTTCTTGAAACCCATTTTTGGTTATGTGGTAGCTAACTTCTTCACGGATCAACCAAGGTCTACCAACACAATTGGAACATGGGCAGTGTATGCGACCACTATCTGAAGCATTGTGAAATGCAAAATCTATAAAGCTCTCCAAATTGTTTTGAAAATCGTCTGAGATCCGATCGGTTTCATACATCCAACTTCTGTCCATTCTGTAAAAAGAATTTATATAAGTCATTTTGTCATAAACAATTCAATAGGCATTAACTATAATAGAAAATACATTTAAGTAAACGATAAAGGAAGAAAATAATCAAGGTATCAACTACACATGTCAAAAAAACATACAAATGTGTTATTGAAAAAATGTAAAACCAACAAGAACTTAATGTGTTATATCACATAACAGCATGACTCATCCCATAACCATATTAGTAGGGTATCATGAACATGAATAACATCAACCTTGTTCCATCCTCCTACCCTACATGACCCCAACCACATGCCACATCTTATTATAGCCTTATCACATCACACCTCAACGAAAAACACTAGGGAAATCATAGTACATCTCACCTGAAGACACATGGACAATCACATCGCATCTTGCCTAAAAACACATGGTCAATCACTTTTGAAGGAAGAGTAGGGAAGACATGGTAGCTATCCAAACATATAACCACCATCCTAGATATTAGAAAAAATACTCATAACTCAAAACCTCTGATCGTTGGTAAGTTTATCCAACTCTGGTTGGGAATGTGTAGAAATAACATAAAAATACATGATATATAGATAGCACAAAATACTCAACCTATGGGTTCACATTAACTACATAATCACACACTTCACTACTACCATAAAACACATAAACCACACCACCACCACACAAGACGCATAGCATTGGAATATAATTCTACATTCAATAAGTCTATCTATGGAATTATCATAAGAATCCATGTATCAATTGGAATATAATTCTACATTCAATAAGTCTATCTATGGAATTATCATAAGAATCCATGTATCAATTGGAATATAATTCTACATTCAATAAGTCTATCTATGGAATCCCTCCCTTGGATCCATGTATCACCCATGGCTTAATCAATATTCAAAGAAATGAGTCTATCCGTGGAATTCCACTGTGAATCCATTTATCACATAAAGCGTATAAGTTAATAGAAACAAGATTATATACCTGGAATCCTAATAGAATCCATGTATCACTATTTACTATTAATCATTTAATGAATTCCATTTCATTTAAACAATTCATTAAACATACCAAGGTCAAAAACAAAGGTATTTAATACAACTCACCTCAAAATGGCGACTCAATCAAATAATAACCTGAAAAGAATGAAGCTTCATTTACTCATGTTGTAATGACAAGATAATGAGATTCCCTTGCTTAATCAATCAATTCCATATCATGGTCTCAACATAACTCATAATGGCTAGCAATTCAATGAAAATTCAAGCACTCACATGGGAATTTTTAATAGAACACTCCTAACAAGACTATAAAGATATCACATGAATTAGTTATAATATATCTAACATGGTAACATAAAATATAAGATAAATTCAATCCAATTTCATAGATTCATAGCATAGTCTCTACTTTACTCACATTGGCAAGGCAATACAATTAAAACATGTGTTAAAAAATAATTGGCATTCATGTGTTAAAAGGGGAATGCAAACCATAAAATACCCTTAATTAATTTAATTTACAATTCAATTCAGAAATCGAACAATCAATTCGATTTATATAACCTTTCACAAATGACATACCATGTTCAAGGGGTAAAATCCAAAAAGGAATTTTCAAGAAAACTCACCCTTAGGCTGGTCCGGCGGGCAGTAGCTCCAAAATCACCTAAACTGATGGGAAAAATGAAAATAGGTTTAAATACTATCCAAACATTTGAATACGTTTTCAGATAAAGAAGAAGAATAACCTGAAGAAGACCTGGAAGATTCAAGGCCGGCAGTACCTCCAAAATCGCCTAAATCGGCTGCTGCTCCCGTTTTAGGGTTGTGTATCGCGAATGGGGGAGAGAACAGGCGGCTGGGAATTTGGGGAGAACCTTTGCCAACAGTTCTTAAAAACCGTTGGCATATGTATATCTATCCCAACGGTTCTCTAGAACCATTGGGAAAAACCTCCCAAAGTATATCTATACCAACGGTTCTTATAAACCGTTGGCAAAAACCTATATCTATACCAACGGTTTCTTTACCAACGGTTCATGAGAACCATTGGGAAAAAACCTCCCAGCCACATCTATGCCAACGGTTCATTAGAACCGTTGGGAAAAACCTCCTTCACCAACGGTTCTATCAAACCGTTGGTATGTAACTGTTGGGAAAGACCAGCATTCCAGTAGTGCCATATTATGGTCATGATAATGGTTGGATAACATGTAATGGGATCACCAAGGCCCTCTACTGGAGTAGCTTGGGATAGTCTCTAGCTAGTGGAACTGGGAGGTGGATAGGTTGAGTGTTTAGGCCAACCTAAAGTGGTTTGGGAAGGGGATGGCCTTGAGGCCATCACCCTTATGAGGTTTTCCCTTTTATTCCTAGGAATCCATAAGATATTAGAGACTGGGTTGTTGGATGTGTGACCCCTAAGAGATGATTGTTGGACTGAGATATGGGTCATTGACTGAGGGTCCCAAGTGGTACGTCGCTACTTGTGTTCCAACCTAGAGGATCCTGAGTGGAATTATTCTACCTTTATACCTATTTTTAGGATCCCAAGAAAGTTTCCACCACTTATGTATTGACCTGGAGGACCCATGTGGGTTCCTGTTGATATAATGACTCTAAGTGGGTGTGTGATTGGGTAGATATGGTTGTGTGTGTCACCTATAATACGAACTATTGTGTAAGCCCAATGGGGATGAGATGATGATAATGGGTTTGGGAGTTTGGATATCCCTTATTGTGCTTTATTTTATTTTATTTATGTTGTAACTTGTTTATTCCCACTGGGGTGATGTTATATGGTTGGTATTCTATGGTTATGGGTCTGGGTATATGGTTGGGGATGCCACATTTTGGAGTTGGGTTTAGTTGGGAGCTACCTTAGATTAAGATCTTGGTGATTGGATTTTCCTTGGATTATGATCTCTATAGTTGGATCTACCTTGTATTAGAAGTATGGGTATGATTGTGAATGCCATAGATTTGGAACATGGATACTAATAGGGGCTTCCATGGATTTGGAGCTCATAATAGGGTTATACTGGGCCTCATCCCCAAATTCATGAGGATATGATAGAGTATTACATGGATTCTAAGCTTTTGGTAAGGTTTTTTTGGGCCTCATCCCTAAATTCATGAGGATATTATAAGGGATTCCATGGATTTAGAGCATATGATAGGGATGTTATGGGCCTCATCCTCAGATTTGAGAAGACATTATAGGAAATACCATGTATTTGGAGCCCATATGATATGGTTGTCATGGGATGGGTCCCTAGATTTGTGATTATTGGTTGGGGATGCCATATATTTTGAGATCACGTGTTACTTGGGATGCATGGCCATCGAGACATGCTCAGAGACACCCCAATACTGGTTGAAGTAGGTATGGTCGATCAGGGTCACAGACCTAAGGATCAATGATGGTTATATTTTATTTTATTCCATTTGTGTCTCAACTATATTGGACATATTATATGATAATATACTTATAATAATAGTTTATATGGTCATTGTTGGGGCTAGCCTACTAAGATTCATTTCCCAACCCCTGTACATGCACCTCGGTGTAAATGCATACTTTATGTCTCGTTTTAGGTTGATAAATGATGCACAATTGATAGGGAAGAGGCTTAGGGTTGCATGATCGAGCAGATCTGTTCGTGTGGAGTCTTATGAACGGGCTGGATCAGCTTGACAATATTTTGAAGACTAGGTATGTAGCATGTCTTAGAGATTGTAGTAGATCCCAATGTATTTATTTTTCAGTTTTTTATATTTTATGTGGCCAACCTAGTGGTTAGTCAATTGTTGTATGTATGAATTAGTTTTTTGGTACTTTACTTTATTTCATATTTTATCGAATTGTTTTATATTTATCTGATTTTGATTTCAATTTATTGTGATGGATGATGTTTGGTAATTTATTTTGTTATTGTGCACTCTAATATGGGGGGTATAGTCTCCTCACAGTACCACCTCAGACCCCTAATGCTAGTTGGAAACCTCTGGTGTACAAGGAGGCACATCTTAGGTCTTGTATCAAACCTATTTGGTTATTATTCCTAGAGTGATTCATGATAGGATATTGTGGGAAATTCTAAAATTTTAGACAAAAGGAGGAGAAAAATGTTTTTGATTATAAGGATAACTTTATAAGGTTAGATATACATGTTGTGGACTATGTACATAGACCATAAATAAAGATTGATCATTTCTTTAATAGGTTAATTTTAAGCCTTTAAAGGGAATTAGTCTCTCGGGACTTTTCATAATATGAGGATATTGTCTCAAGCACCAATGATATAGAAAATAATTTCTCCAGGATGTATGTATTTAATGTAAATCAAAAGAATAAGAGGTTGGATGATCATAATGGAAAAAAATCAACAAAATGGAAGAAAGGAAGGATGTGATTTCCCACAAATGATAACTATGGAAAGAAACCCCACAAGGATTTCAAGAAGGAACAAGAGTTTGTTACAAATGTGGAGAAAAGGTCCATCAAGCTCATGAATATATGGAAAATGCATAAGTTATTGATATTTGGTGATTTAACTATATGTATAAGGGTCATTATGTGAACCAATTCTCTAAATATAAAGGTAATTTACCTTATAAAGGTATAAGGGAGAAAGGTCGTTCTTATGCGATTACCACAGCAGAAGTTGAAATTCCTAATAATATGGTGGTAGTTACTTTGATTGTAACCTCAAATTTAAATAATGATTTATTTTATTCCATATCTTCATATTATTTTATATCTTCTATGTTTTACAAAAACATTATATATTTCTCTATCACCCTAGTAAGGGAGTTATCAATTAAGACAATGAGTGGGAATCTTATAAAAATAAAGATGTGTCGGGAAGTTCCAATTATGATGCATGGGTGTACCCTATTTTCAAACTTGGTTATTATATTTATGTTTAACTTTGATATGATCCTTCATATGTATTATCTTTCAGAGTAAAATTATAAAATTTATTTCCTAGAGAAGGAGATTATGATTCCCAAAGGTGAAGTGGAATCTATTTTATTTAGAGGGAAAAATCGTAATCTAAATCATGTATAGATCCTCCCTTGGTAGCTCTCCTTAATGAAATTATCATAATATAGGAATATAAAGTGTGATCTATGGATGAGGAAGGTATACTAAGAATATAGAATGTACCCATGGTGTAACATTTCATTAATATTTTTCAAGAATAATTTTTTGGTCATCCACTAGAGTGTGAAGTTGAGTTCTCCATTGAAATCATTCCTGATGTAATGATGATACCTAAAACTATTTATAGAATGGAACTAGTGGAGTTGGTGTAGTTTAAGAAACAACTACATTAATTTTGTGATAATGAATTTATATGACCTAGAGTTTCACTGTGGGGAGCCCCTGTTTTATTCTGGAAAAAGAAGTATGGGTCTATGAGACTGTGCATCAATTATAGGGAGATCAATTCCATTAAAGTAAATAATAAGTATCTTTTACCACACATTGATGACTTATTTTATAAACTTCAAGGATCCTAATAATTTTCAAAGACCGGTATTTAATCTGGTTATCATTAGTTAAGGGTGAGGTAGTATGATATACCAAAGATGACATTTAGAACAAGGTATGGACATTATGAGTTTACAATAATTCCTTTTGGATTGACTAATTCACCATATGTATTTATGGATATGATGAATAGAGTGTTAAAGTAGTATCTTGATAACTTTTGGGGGGTATTCATTGATAATATATTGATATAATCTAAGATCTATGAAGATCATGAGAGTTATCTGTAAATAATTATGAAGACCCTCAAGAAAAATAAATTATATGGGAAATATAGTAAATATGAATTTTATATCAATGAAGTTTCTTTTATCAGCCATATTATCTCTAAGGATAGAATATTTTTTGACCCTTCAAATACAAAGGTAGTCAAAGAGTGGACCACATCAATGAACATAACCAAGATATGAAGTTTCTTGGATTTAGCAAGTTACTATCAGTGTTTCATCTGAGATTCCACCTAGATAGACAACCCATTCACCAAGTTAATAGATAAAGGGATTAAATTCACATTGTTAAGGTAAATTAGGGAAATTTTTTAAGATATTAAGAGGAGACTAATTAATTCACCGATACTAACTCTACCGTCAGGTAGAGAAGGATTTGAAATATATAGTGATGCATCAAAGAAATGAATAGGTTGTGTCCTTATTTAGAATGATAAAGTGATTTAATATAAATCAAGGAAATTTAAAATCCATGGATATAACTTTAAATCCTCAAGAATTTATAATATATTTCCTTTAAAATAAATTCAATCTCTTCGATAGTTTGTGATACACATAGACTCGAACCTCAATTATACTACGTGGACATTCTATTTTAATAAAACTGTAATACAATGAACATTTTAATATTTCATGGCACAAAAATTATAATTTTATGGGATGAATATTTATTTGGAACTTACTTGGTCAAAATAATCCTAGAATGGTTTTTTGAAATTTTCCCTTAGGAATATGCTTTTATGAATAATAAAAAATGTAGTATTTAAAATTTCCCTATTTTATTTATAATAATTTTTAATAATATTTATAATTAATAATTTATTAAATATAAATTTTATATAAATAAATATAATAACATTTTTAGGTATAAATAAATATTTTTCATAAAACTTTTTATTTTTCAGGAAAATGTTTTTGTTTAAAAAGAAAAATGTTTATCCATTTTAATTAATTAAAATAATATTTAATAATGAATGATTTAAATTAAATTTATCTATTATATATATAACTATATTAATTTAAATACATGTAATTATTATTACTAGTCATATAGTTAATATAATACCACCTTATGTTTTAAAAATGCATTTCTTGAAATATCATTTTTTGACATGTTTTGCGGGTTTATTTTAAATTAAATTTTACCAATTATATATGTTGAATTTAATAAAATGGATTACATATTTGGAATAATCATAATTTATTTTAGTTAATAATTTTATCTTAATTTTTTTTCATGGTGATTAGTAAAAACAATAATAAATTAATTAACGTGGCTAGGGTTAAAATGGGGTTTTTTGCATTACATGCACTCGTGTTAAAATTAATTTTCCACACACATAGAAATTTTATTTGATAAATTTTATTTTATATTTTTAATTAGTGGGTAAAAATTATATAATAAGGATCATTTTATTTTAGGCTTAATGGATAAATTACCTATGTTAAAAAAATAGTTAATGTGGTGAAAACTAAAATGGTAAAAGTAAGTAAACTTAGAGGATAAGGGAATAACATGTTTAAAAAATGTTTATTATTATGTATTTTTGGTTTGGATTAACTTTAAATACCATAAACTCTATTATTTATCATTTTTTAGTCACTTGGGGTGAGAGTGACTTCCCATTGTTGAATAGTTTTGGGTATTTACAAAAATGTCACTCCTCTTCAATTATAAAAGGGAACTACCTACCCTAGCTTATTAACTCATATAAAACCATTTGTAACAAAAAAAACCTTGTAAAAATATCTCCCATACTTCCTTATACAAATTATATAGGTTTATTTATTCCAAAAAGACCAACCCTTGGGTTCTTAAGAAGATATCCAAATGAGGTTTCTCTAAAAGAAAGTAATTGTCATAAAGAATCTCTTTCTTTTTATTTATTATTTTACCTCCTTCAATTATGTCTTAAAACTTAAAAAATTATCTAATATATACTGAGATGTTATTATTTTTATTTAATAATATTTATCCATCTCCTTGTCCATAAAATGGGAAACAAAGTCATCGCCTGTGTGTACGGAGGACTACCGCCTCCCAAACCAATGTAATTTGTTTTCCATCACTGACTCACATGGATAGCCATAATAATGGAAATAATTAATATATATGATACATATGAAATGATATTAATTATTTAAAATTAATATAGCATACACTTCCTTGTCCTTTTATCCATTAATGGAATGATATCATCGCTCGTGCGTACGTATAGTCTATCATCTCCACAAAGCGATGTGATTCATTTTCCATGAACCACTTATAAGAATGGTTATAAAAATGTATTTAATGATTAAATATGATATTTATAACATTTATATAATTCTTTATATGATTTAACTATATTCTATACACAATAACTAGAACTTTCATGACAAAACACGCATGAGAAAACAAATCAATTAACACCCAAAACAATAGTAATAATAAAAGATTGTTAATTAACGTGTGGTAAGATATTATAAGATAATAATATATGATATTATAAATATTAATATGGTTCTTTTATAAATTAATAACATGATTAAAACCATTATATAGGAATTTAAGGCTTGTTCAACTAAAATTAATCATGAGGTAAGAGATTTCATCTCAATTTCTATTCCATTGCGACATATTCGTTAATATGAACCTATTCACTTTTATGTAGTGTATATAATACCCATTTTATGTATTTAACATTAACACCTATTTATTCTTGATAGTTAATTTTTCAATTAAATTTTATTCTTTTAATAGGTTGCGATTTGAAAGTTTCTAAAGAGGTAAGAATCTGTTTTACAATATCACTCTCTTTTGGGATTGTTTTTACTCTTGTTGAAGGAATCTTATCATTTATCATTTTTAATATCAAATAGTTCTATTATACACTAGA
The DNA here is from genome assembly GCA_963277665.1 of Viscum album. Taxonomy (NCBI): domain Eukaryota; kingdom Viridiplantae; phylum Streptophyta; class Magnoliopsida; order Santalales; family Viscaceae; genus Viscum; species Viscum album. Next base: position 2,133,135,454 of record OY728120.1, read on the forward strand.
TATTTAAGGTTTTTATATTTTATTCCAACATTTCCTTTCTTTGGAACTTGAATAAATCAAATAAAATTTTAAAATAAAAACTTATTTTATTTCTCTTTAAATCAGATATATTTTTCTTTCATGACCATGTTTTTCAAAATTATTTTACAAAAGTTCATTTAATTGTTCAAACTATTTATTAAGTAAATTTTAAGCAATAATTTAATTTTAAAAATGGTTTGAAATAAATATTTATACTATTTTTAAAAAGGTATGTTTTCGAAAAAGATTTAAAAAGAATGTTTTTTTAATGTATATGGTGATAATAGACTTCCCCACCGCCATAACCATTTTGGGAAATGTAGCTTCTTATAAAAAATTTCAATGGTTTTATAAATAAAAATATTTTTATGAAATATTATTTTAATATTTCACTTCTATTCCCATTATTCTTCTAAAATTCATGATTTTATTTCAAAAACCTATATTATTGAAGAACCAATGGTCACCTCTCATTTCTTGATTAGTTTTGTGATTGTTAACTCTATCTTGAGATAATAAATTTATTATAATCATTTTTCATTATAAATTAAATTTATCTTAAATATATATATTCTTTGCATCATGGATATTATTATTGCATAAATCATATACCATTGGTATATATGGTGTTTACTTTGAAAGTTATTTGATTAACTGGGGAAATATTGTTAAATCAGTATTCTTTACTCAATATGTATATTTATTGAAAAGGGATATTTTTCATGAATTAAATTAATCATTAGATATAAGAGTAATGATTTGGACATGTAGTTATGGGTGGGGATCAAAATTATATATCCCCTCGATGCATCAGTAGGTCTCATGAGACAAATTAGTTGGCCAAATTAAATGGGTTTTTACCCATATTTTAAACTATATTGTGAAAAGTCTTTATAGTACAGATATCATGATATATGAGATCATGAAATCTGAAATTAATTATTTCCATAATCAATAATTCCACTATTATTATCCATTATATTTTCTCATTGATATTATCCATTGATGTATTTTGTGCTCAAGTTATTGATTAAATGGCATGTGTGTTCAGTTATTTACCTTTCCATATTAATTATTCCTCATCTAATTATGATAGTTAATTTATTGATTAAATGGGATGCGTTTAAAGTTATTTACCATTACATATTGATTATTCCTTATTAATTCATGATGGCTTCAACTATACATAACCCTTACTGAGCATTTGAGATCACCCTTATTTTTTTTCCTTTTTCTAGGATTTGAAGAAGAATTATTAGAATGGGTTCAAGGATTCCAAATGTTTTCAATTACTATGTTTTATATTTTATCCCCAATGTAAAATGGGTATCATGTATGTATTTGGATATCTAAGACTACTAAACAGATCAATCCTTTTGGATTTGACCCTTTGTATCTATGTCAATGTAATAAAATAGACCACCAGCTCTGGGTTACTATAGTTGGGTTTATTATAGTTGGTATCATAGAAAGTTTAGTAGAAACCTTGGGAACTAGATTAAGGAAAAAATATATTAGGGAACATGAACCTATGATATACTTTGAGGATAAGTATAGAATAACATCCTAAATTTTTGGTAAGGAAGATATTTTGTGATTTTTTTCATGCAATTACATTCTTGAATGGATACTACAAGTGGACATGGTTCTGGAATAGTTGTACCTAGGGGTAATAACTTCAAAAATGGTGCATTAGGTTTTGACTCAATCATCACCTGGTGTATGAAAATAGGTCTTATTATACACCTAGTTTTACACTCTTATGGGATATGTTTAGGATAATTTACATTTTATTTACAAACCATTATGAAAAATTTGAAAATAAATATATATTAAAAGAAAATAATTTTAAGATTATGAAATTAAGAATGCATAAATTTTTTATTTATGTTAAGCGTTAAACCAGATTCATAATTATATGTTATTATTTAAAATTCATAATTTTATGAGCTAATCCACTATATTCCATTATTTAGAAATAAAACCTGGAAGAAAGAAGGGTATCAATACTCATATCCAATTTAGTGATTTCCCTGATGAACAATCAAATACATATGGTATTGGAATTGACCAAATCATGGCTATATTAGGGAATCTTAATTAGGTTATGATAAATAACCTTACCTAAATGGATCAACCTATTGTTTCATATAATGATCCTCCTATTTTGGATTTCTTAATACGGTAGAATCCCACATCATTTAGTGGGACTGCTAATCTTGTGGTAGTCAAGAAATGGATTAAGTCCCCTAAAAAGATATTTTTATCCTTGGGATGTGCTCTGAAATTCCCATTATAAAACATAAACATACCCAATTTGTGGACTTTATCATAATTATGGTATACTTTGATATAATCTTTGTTATAGACTATATTTTAAAATATGATTCAAAAATTTATTTAAAGGAGAAGGAAATTATGATTTGTGATGAAGATATGTAATTCCTTATCTTTATAGTAGTGGCTCCATCATTTGATTCATGTATATATCCACCCCCAGTAGCTCTTCTAAATGAGATTCTTGGGGAAGAATATCAAACACATTTTATGGATGGAAAAGGTAATATTCAAATTGAATAAGTAATTATTGTATATGAATACATTGATGTATTTACTAAGGAATTATCCAAACATCCACTAGATCATGAAGATCAGTTTTCTATTGATTTAATTCCTGATGCAAGACCAATATCAATGACTCTCTATAGAATGGACACTTTATAATTAGTGGAGTTGAAGAAAAAACTAAAGGATTTGTGTGATAAGGGATTTATATTCCCTAGTGTTTCGGCATGGGGAGCCTCTATTCTCTTTATTAAGATGAAATATGGATCCATGAGTCTCTACATTGATTATAGAGAAATCAATGATATTATGATAAAGAACAAGTATCATCTGCATCACATTAATGACTTATTAGATCAATTTAATGGAGCTCAAAAAATTTTAATGATTAACCTTTATTATGGGTATAATAAATTGTGAGTAAATAAGGAATACATTACAAATATATCTTTATAAATAAGGTGTGGAAATTATGAGTTTATAGTAATTCCATTTGGATTGAATAATTCACCCTCTGTTTTTATGGATCTAATGAATAGAGTGTTCAAAGAATATCTTGATAATTTCATTATGGTGTTCATTAATGATATCTCGGTGTATTTTAAGAGCTATAAGGACCATGGGAATCACTTAAGAATCATTCTTGAGAATCTTAGAAGAAAAGAGTTATATGGTAAATTTAGCAAGTGTGTTTTCTAGCTTAAATAAGTTTCTTTTATTATCTATATTGTCTAAAAGTATGGAATCTTAGTTGATCCTATAAAGATAGAGGAATTTATATAATGGCCAACACCAATGAACATAACTTAGGTATGTAGTTTCATTGGTTTGTCATGTTACTACTATCAATTCATTTAAAAAAATTCCTAATTGGCTAACCCGTTAACCAAGATTACATGTAAAGGGGTTAAGTTTATTTGGACAAAGGAATGTAAAGAATGTTTTGAAGAATTTAATATTAGATTGGTCAATGATCTGATTTTTACTCTACAATCAAGAAATGATGGGTTTTTTATATATAGGTATGCTTTTAAGAAGGTACTTGGTTGTGTCCTCATGAAAAATTATAAATTCATTTTATATGCATCAAGGCAGTTAAAGACTTAGGAACAGAACTATCAAACCCATGATCTTGAGTTGGTAGGTGTAATATTTTATTTGAAGATATGGAGACATTATCTCTATGGTGAAATATTTGATATATACATAGATCATAATATCATAAAATATATCTTTTCACAAAAATAGCTCAATATAAAGCAAAGGGTATGGCTCGAGATACTCAAGGATTATGATTGCTCAATACACTACCACCCAGGAATGTAAAATAAGGTAGAAGATTCATTTCAAATAAAGGATCGTGTAGTTTTTTACCAAATGAGGATTTATAGGAATCATATGTTCATGGATCAAGTAAATATGGATATGGGAATTATTAAGTAAGGGGAGACATCACTAATTTTTCAAATGATTATGAAACCATATTTATTAGAAAAGATAAATAGTTTTCAATCTTATGATGAGAATTTTTAGAATAAAATTAATGTTGTGAATGATGGTAAGTTAGAATAATTCTTTTATGAAGATGGAAACCTAAAATTTAGAAAGATATTGTGTGTTCTATTTATAATTGAGCTAAAAAGGTAATTATTGTATGACACTCATAGATCGAATTACTCTATTCACCCTTATAGCACTAAGATATATAGGAACTTGACGGAACATTTTTTGTGGCATAACATGAAGTGGGAAATTTCTAATTATGTATCAAGATTATTAGTTTGCTAATAGGTGAAGGATTAGAGGCAACATCCTATATGATTCATGAAACCTCTTCCTAATATTTTGTAGAAATTGGATGGCATTACTATGGAATTTTTAACATAAATACCAAATACCCCTAGAACTAATGATTCAATATGGGTTATTATTGATCGATTGACCAAATCCACACATTTTATTTCTATGAGATAATATTTAAATATTTAGAGCCTCACAAGGCTCTAAATTAATGAATTTTTGAGACTTCATGTCACACCACTTTCAATTGTGTTTGATTGTGATCCCTAATTTACTTAAAAATTCCGGAAGAGTTTTCATAAGGATCTTGATACTGAACTTATTTTGAGAAATACCTACCACCCTCAAACTGATGGATAGTCTGAAAGGACTATTCAAACATTTTAAGAAATTTTTAGGTCATTCTCACTTGAATTTCAAGGTATGTGGGATCAATATTTAGCTTTGATAGAGTTTTCTTATAATAATAGTTTCCATTAAAGTATTAAAATGGATTTTTATAAATCATTATATGGAAATTTAAGTCATAATAAAACTTATTGGTATGAATTTATTCAAAGTTAAATTTTAGGTCTATAGGTTTTTAAGATACAATGATAGAGGTAAATACTATTTAGGCATATATTAAAGCAGCTCACAGTAAGAAAAAAAATTTATAAACACAATCAGAGGAAAGATTTGGAATTTCAAGTGGGTGATTGAATTTTATTGAAATTATCTCTATGGAAGGCTATTGTAAGGTTTGGTAATAAGGGAGAACCAGGACCTAGGTACATCAAACCCTTTGAAATTCTTGAAATAATTTGAGTTTTGGGTTATCGATTGGAAATGCCACCAAGCCAATATAAAGTACATGATGTGTTCCATATATCATTATTAATAAATAAAATTCTATAACTAGCACATATTATCACATCTAAAGAAATATAATTGGAACCTGATATATCTTACCATGAATATCCCATCTAGATTCTTGATACTACAGAGCAAGTATTGAGGAATCAGATGAATTTTTAAAATTTTCTCTTAGAAATACACTTTTATGAATAACCAAAATGTAGTATTTAACCATTACATATTTAATTTATAATAATGTGTAATAATATGTATAATTAATAATTTATTAAATATAAATTTTATATAAATAAATATAATAAAATTTGGAAGTAAAAAGAAATATTTTTCAGAAAACTCTTTATTTTTCAGGAAACTGTTTTTGTTTAAAAAGGAATAATGTATATCCATTTTAATTAATTAGAATAATATTTAATGATTAATGATTTAAATTAAATGTATATATTATATGTATAAATATATTAATTTAAATCCATATAATTATGATTATTAGTCATATAGTTAATATAATACCATCTTATGCTTGAAAAATCCATTTCTTGAAATCCATTTTTTTCATCACATTTTGTGGGTTTATTTTAAATTAAATTTTTTCACTTATATGATTTGAATTTGATAGAATTAATAAAATATTTTTAATAATAATAATTAATATTAGGTAATAAGTTTGACTTAATTTTTTTAATAATTATTAGTAAAAACAGTAATGAATTAATTAATGTGGTTAAGGTTAAAACGAGGTTTTGTGCGTTACATGCGCTTGTGTTAAAATTAATTTTACACACACATAAAATTTTTATTTGATAAATTGGATTTAATATTTATAATTATTGGGTAAATATTATCTAATAATTTTCATTTTATTTTAGTCTTAATCAATAAATTACTTAGGTTAAAAAACTAATTATTTTGGTGAAAACTAAAATGGTAAAAGTAAACATAGAGGATAAGGTAAGAACATATTTAAAACATGTTTATTTTTATGTTTTGTAGTTTTTATTGAAATTTCATTCCATAAAATCCCTTATTTATCAATTTTGGAGTCACTTTGGGTGAGATTTACATCCCATTATTGAATAGTTTTGGGTATCTACAAAAATGTCACTCCTCCTCAATTATAAAAGGTCACTCTCTACCATCACTTATTAACAAATATCATGAAATTTGGATCTGAAACCCCATAAAAAACTCTCCCCAAAATCCTTATCCTCATTATATAGGTTATGGTCTTCCTAAAAGGCAACCCTAGGGTCTTTAAGAGGATAATCAAAGGAGGTTTCTCTAAAAGAAGGTAATTGTCTTAACGAAGATCTTTCTTCTTTTACCGCCTTAAATTATGTATTAAAACATAAAATATAATAAAACCATTATAATAAATATAATGATATGTTTTTATGTTTATGTAATAATATTTATCATCTTCTTCTCCATCAAATGCGAAACAAATTCATCGCTCATGTGTACGGAGGACTACCGCCTCGCAAACCGATGTAATTTGTTTTCCATCACCAACTCACATGGATAGTCATAATGATATAAATAATGAATAAATATGATACATATTACGTGATATTAATTATATAAAAATAATATATCATCCACTTACTTACCCTTTCATCCATTAATAGAATTATATTTTCGCTCGTGTGTACGTACGACCTACCGTCTCCATGAAGTGATGTGATTCATTTTCCATGTGCCACTTATAATAATGGTTCTAAAAATGTATTTAATGATTAAATATGATATTTATAACATTAATATAATTCTTGAGATTATGTAAATATATCCTATACACAATAATAATAACTTTCATGACAAGACACGTGTGAGAAAACAAGACAATTAACAACTGAAACAATAGTAATAATAAAATATTGTTAATGAATGGGTGGTAAGATGTTATAAGATGATCATTTATGATGTTATAAATATTAATATGATTCTGGTATAAATTAATAACATTCTTAAAAACATTATAAATTAGTTTGGTGTGCTTTCAACTAAAAGGAAGCATGAGGTAAGGGATTTCATCTCAATTTCCATTACATTGAGATGTATTTGTTAATATGCACTTATTCACTTTTATGTGGTGTATATAATGTCCCTTTGATGTATCTAAAATTAATACCTATTTATTTATGATGTTTAATGTTTCAATTCAATTTTATTCTTTTAATGGGTTACAGTTTGAAAGTTACCAAAGAGGTAAGAGTCTATTTTATAATCTCACTTTCTTTTGGGATTGATTTTACTCTTATTGAAGTAATATTATCATTTATCCTTAATATCAAATAATTTTATTATAAAATGGATATTTAAGGATTTTCCATATTTTATTCCATCTTTTCCTCTCTTTGGTAATTTAATCATGAAAAGAAAATTTTAAAAGAAAACTGGTTTTATTTCTCTTTAAATCGGATATATTTTTCTTCCATGACCATGTTTTTCAAAATTGTTTTACAAAAGTCCATTTAATTACTCAAATGATTTATTAAGGATATTTTGAGTTATAATTTAATTTTAAAAAGGTTTTGAAATAAATATTTCTACTATTTTTCAAAAGGGGTATTTTTTGGGGGGGGGATCAAAAAGGAATGTTTTTTTAACGTGTACGGCGATAATAGACTTCCCCACCGCCATAACCATTTTGAGAAATATAGATTATTATACATGTTTTAAATGGTTTTAAAAAGATAAAAATTATGAAATATTACTTTAATATTTAAATTTCATTCCCTTTATTCTTCCAACATTTGTGATTTTATTGTAAAAACCTATATTCCTAAGGAACCAATGGTCACCTCTAATTTCATGATTAATTTTGTGATTATTAACTTTATCTTGAGACAGTCGCTTTCTTATCATCATTTTTCATTTGAAATTAAATTTATCTTAAATATTTGTATTATTTATATCATGAATATGATTATTTCATAAACTATATACCATTTTTACATATGGTATTTACTTTTAAAGTTATTTGATTAACTAGGAAAATATTGTTAAATCCATATTCTTTAATCAATATGGATATTTGTTCGAAAGGAATATTGTTCATGAAGTAAATCGATCATTAGATATATGAGAAATGTTTTGGATATGTAGTGATGGGTGGGTCCTGGAATTATATATCCCCTCGATGAATCGGTAGGTCTCATGAGACAAATCTATTGGCCAAATTAAATGGGTTTTTACCCATAGTTTTAAATTGTCTTATGAATGATCTTGATAGTTCATATATCATGATGTTTGAGATAATTATGTAAAAAATTAAGAATTTCTATCATTAATAATTCATTTATTATTATCCATAATATTTTTGCGTTTATATTATATATGGATGCATTTTTTATCAATTTATTGATTAAATGGAATGTGTGATCAGTTATTTACCTTGATATATTGATTATGCCTCATATAATTATGATATTCAAGTTATTTATTAAATGGTATATGTTTTTAGTTATTTACCTTTTCATATTGATTATGCCTTATTGATTCAAGATATATTTCATTGTACGTAACCCGTACTGGTCATTTGATCTCACCCTTATTTTTCTTCTTTTCCCCAGGGTATGAAGAAGGGTTATTTGAATAAGTTCAAGGATGCCAAATGGTTCCATTAATATGTCTTATATTTGATCCCCAGTGTAAAATGGGTATCATGTATGTATCTAGCTCTCCAATACTACTAAATTGGTCTGTCCTTCAGGATTTGACCCTTTGTATACATGCCAATGTAATAAAGTATACCACTAACTTTGGGTTACTGTATTCAGGGTTGTTACAAGAACTATACAACTCATGACCTTGAGATGAAATTCATTATCTTTAATTTTAAAATATGGACACACTACCTATATAGAGAAAGATTTGATATATATATACGAACCACAAGTGTTTGAATATATCTTCTCTTAGAAGGAGCTTAATATATGGAAAAGAAGATAGTTATAACTACTCAAAGACTATGATTTCTCAATACACCACCACCTTGGTAAGGAAAACAAGGTGGATTATTCATTGAGTATGATAAACCATAGTGTTATAACCATGATGAGTATTAACAAGGATCATATATATAGAGATCTATTAAATATTGATGTGGTAATTTTTAGGCAAGGGGAACCACATTTCCTTTTCCAAGAAATTGCTAAACCATCCTTACTATAAAATATAGAGAGATCTCAATAATATGATGAGGTCTTACAAAGTAAGATTAAAGTAGTAAATGATGGGAAATTGATAGACTTCATCTATAGAGATGGAGTGTTGATGTTTGGGAAGAGGTTATGTGTTCTATTCATACATGAGTTAAAAAGTAAACTGTTAGACGAAGCATATAGCTTCAATTTCTCTATACACCATGGTATCACACAGATGTATAAGGATTTAAGAGAATATTTATAGGAGAATGGTATAAAGTGTGAAATTATGAATTATGTGTCTATTTTATTAGTATGTCAGTAGGTAAAGGCTAAAAGATACCATCCTAAGGGATTCATGCAAACTATGTCTATAAATTTATGGAATTAGGACTGTGTTATAATATAATTTTTCAATGGAATCCCAAAGAATACAAGGAAGAATGATGTTATATGGGTCATCATTTATTGTCTTACTAAATCTTTGTATTTATTAGAGATAATAGAATATATACCCCTTGAGTGATTTTACCATATCTATATCAATAAAATAATAAGGCTTCATGGGGAACGTTTATCGATTATATCTGATCATGACCCTCAGTTCACATTGAAATTCTAGAAGAATCTTTAAAGGGATCTCAACACTAAGATATATTTAAGCACTGAATGTCATCCCAAGAATGATAGGCAGTATGAAAGGACTATGTGGACTTTATAAGACATGTTAAGATCATATTCTCTTGACTTATAAGTTATGTGGGATCGGTATCTACCTATTATGGAATTTTTATACAATAATAGCTTACATTTGAGCATCCAGATGGAACCATATGAAGTATTGTATGGGAAGAGGTGTCATACTCCAAACTATTGGGAAGAATTTGGAGAAAGAAAGTTAGTTGGATCGATGCATATATAGGAGATGTTGTTAAAGTATGAATTATTCATAGTTATATTAAAGTATCCCAGAGAAGATAAAATATTTATGTTGATAATTGAAGGAAAGGCTTGGAATTTAAAGTGGGGGACATGCATTCTTAAAGGTTTCACCATGGAATGTAGTTATAGGATTTTTTTAAAAGGGGAAGTTAATCCCTAGGTACATTTTTCCTTTTTAAATACTATAAATAGTTGGATTTTTAGCTTACCAATTGGATATGTCGCCCAACCTTTCTAAAGTACATGAAATCATCCATATTTAATTATTAAGAAAATTCATAAAAGATAAAATGTGTGTGCTCACATCTAAGGGAATATAGTTAGTGCATAAATTTTATTATAATGAAGAGTCTATCTAGATTATTGACACTAGAGACAAGGTGTTGCAGAATTGAACAACTCGATTGGTCAAAGTCCTTTGGAGAATTCACAAACTAAAAGAGGAAACTTGGGATAATGAAGAAGTTATGAGGAAAGAATATCCACATTTTTTTCAATAGCTAATATATACCCAAAATTTTTAGGACAAAATTATTTAGGTGGGAGAATGTAATACATGTGACCCTACTATAGTAGGTAAACACCATATCCTGAACTATCATGCAATGCGCACTCTAAAGATACTTTATTCATGAGTATATTTAAAAGTTTAATCACTAAATGTTATAATTTTATTTTTAAAAAATAAAATTCATTTTTTATTTTTTTCATAAATTTTTTATCTTAAGATTAATTTTTGTGATTTTCCTAAAAAATGATTTTTAGGTGAAAAGTGCAATATGCTGTTTTTACTAATACTACGACTTTTATGTCATTATTTGTTTATAAGTATGGATTATAAATTGTAAAAACTATTTTCTTAAAAAAATATTTATTTTATAATTGAAATTATACATTTTAAAATATTAATTATGGTTTACAAACCTATGATTGATATTTTAGAACTCAAGTAATATTTTTTTCAAAAATTGTTTTAATATATTATACATTATTCATATTAAACTTAATTTTTAACACTTATAGGAATTTAATCAAGAAAATAGATTTAAAATTTAGAATCCTTGGTTACAAATTATCTAACAAGGATCAATTTATTTTTAGGCATAAATATTAAGTTTTCTTTGGTAAAAACTAGTGACCACGGTAAAAGCTAATATGGTAAATGTAATAATTCAAGTGGTAAATGGATAGAAGAATAATAATAATAATAATGTATATAATTGATTGTATTATATTTTTATTGACCTTATCTCTTACCCCGATCCATTATTACTCAATTTTTGAGCCACTTTACATGTTTAACATGTGCTTCCTTTATATTAAGTTGAAATATTTACAAAAAAATCCATTCTCACCACTTATAAAAGGGACCTCTCGCCACACCTTTAATACCACTATAAAAATTTGGTTTACTCATAAAAATATACCCTATTTCCTTTAACTATAATCATATTTGACTCTCATAATATTCTGGCCACAATAGATTAGCCTAAGCCATTCCTTTCCAGGGAATCCTCCAAGAGAGACTCAAAGTTCTCAACGTAAGTTCAATATTTTCAATAAAATATTTTCTTTTTATATTTCCATTTAAAACTTATTTTACCAATATTATATGAATAATTAGGTATTTATAGTATACTTAATGTTTTTATATTTTGGAAATAAACACTAACCCCATTTCTCATTTCCCTTAAGAAAAATGAAACTGACATTCGTGCATTTTGCGGATTACCGCCTCCACAACGCAATGTGTTTCGTTTTCCTTAAAATCATTATAAGGATGGATATAAGGGTGTTATTAAATAATAAATAAGATTTTATTATATTATTAAGGTTATTTTATGACAAATTTTATAACTTATTAATGATATTATGAACAAATGATCGTTGTTAATTTAATCATTTAAAATAAGTGTACTAAGAGGATAATATTTTATTCAAATTGTATATCCACTAATTCTTCTTATATTTCCTTAAAATTATGATATATCACACTAATAAATACTAAATAAGATCAATATTATTATGATATAATGATATTAAAAAACCTTCCACATAATAATTCATTAAATAGGGGTATGTTCATGTTTGGTTCGGTTTAACCACCCACTTGAATAATACTATGAATTTATATCATGAATGAATATAGGAACATAATTATTGGTATAATTTAATATAAATGTGTATATGATGATTTTTTTTGGAGATTTTTTATCATTATTTAATTCATTAATTAATACAAAACACTTTGATCATCAAGAATCACCAAAACATGCTTGTTATTGATTTCAAACACTTATGAAAGGAATTTTAAACATCATCAATAATTATAAATAATCTATAACAATAAATTTAATTATATATTGATGATTAAATTTTTAAGAATAGTGAATACAAACACCAATATTATGAAACTAGTACAAACAATCAAAACTATAAACACCGGGTGTGGAAAATCAGTAGAATTCATATAGAAAATGACCATTTATAAGCAGTATAGATGAAAATGTATATGAGTAAGTTTATAAATTAAGTGATTAATATATATTTTTGTGTTTTTGTGTGTTTGTGATATAGGAGATTAAATTATATTCATATAATTCAAGATAAGTGGTAAGGGTTTTTCATCTCAAATTTCTAACTAGTATAAAAAATGGTTATTAATGTCAGTGTTTCAACATCAGTTCTTCAATACCATTGTTATAAATACTCATATAATACTTTTAACATTGGTTATTCAGTAACCAACATTAAAATCCCACTTTTTACATACGTTACTAATAAACCTATGTTAAAATTTGTCATAGAATACCTTAAACATCATTTTTTTGAAAAACCAACATTAAAAGTTGAATTTTAACATCGGTTTTTCAAAAAACCAATGTAATGTCATAATAGAAGACTTTTAATGTCAATTTTTTGAAAAAATGATGTTAAAATTGTAATATTAACATCTATTTTTCAAAAAACAAAAATAAAAAATATCCTCATAGAATACTTTTAACATTGGGTTTTCAAAAAAACGATGTTAAAAATGTCCTCATATGGTACTTTTAATGTTAGTTTCTTGAAAAACATATGTTAAAATTGGTTTGAACATCATTTTTTTTTAAAAAAAACTATGTTAAAAATATTTACCAAGTTTTTTTTGTTTCATAATATTCATTTTGACAGGTTGTGGAGTTGAAACTGAATTATGGATCAAAAGTTGGACTTCTCTAAGAGAAGTCCAAATTCCAATGACCATAAATTTTGACCCTTAATTAATTTTTAGCACCAAGACCATTCAAAACCAAGATTGGGAAATAAACTACAACATGGTAAAAAATTTAACATTGGTTTTTTTTAAAAATGACATTAAAACCACTTTTAACATCTATTTTTTGAAAAAAAAATGTCAAAAGTCTTCTATGAGGATATTTTTAACGTCATTTTTTCAATAAACTGACATAAAAATGTTAAAACTTTGTATTTTTTTCACAAGATTCATTTTGAAAAGTTGTGGAGCTAAAAATTAATCACGGATCAAAAGTTATGGTTATTAGAAGTTGGACTTCTTTGAGAGAAGTCTTAGAGAAGTCCAAATTTCAATGACCATAACTTTTTATCTGTAAGTCAGTTTGGGATCCATGACTAGTCAAAATGAAGCTTAGTAAATGAAATAAAAAATGGTAAATATTTTTAATATTTTTTTAAACTAATTTTAAAACCACTTTTAACATTGTTTTTTTTAAACAATGTTAAAAGTCATGTATGGGGATATTTTTGGCATTATTATTTTGAAAAATTGATGTTAAAAGTCAACTTTTAACATTGGTTTTTTAAAAAACCAACATTAAAAGTCTTCTATTACGTATTTTCATGTTTCTTTTTACTAAAAACCGATGTTAAAACTATTTTTTATACTTTTGATATTTTTTTTGTAAAAAACTAATGTAAAAAGTATTTTTACATTTGACATTATTTTTTATAATAAACCAACATTTAAACCCCAATACGAGAAGGTTTTTAACATCAGTTATATATTTAACTAACATTAAAAGTAAAATTTCAATCACATGGGTTCAGTATTTCTATTTTTTCACAACGTGCATCTCAATTTTTAAAATCCTGCCTAAATTTTAATACATCTCTACCATAAATATTTTCATTTAAAATATATAGGTCCTCATTCTATTTCTTTCAACATTTTCAACCTCTTTGATCTAATACAATTTTTAACACATCTTCAATCATCAATTTGATCATGGTATCTATTATAATCATTTAATTTATTTATTATTATTTTCCTTCATCGCTAAACATCTTGATAATTTTTCTTATGATGATTAAGAATTATTATGATCGAGTTATGAAGATAAAACATCCACATGAGATTCACCAACATAAGTGAAAAATTCCTTATCTATCATCATTTTTATTTCCACGTGATTTTTTCCCTAAAATAAAGATAAATAATGACAAACAACATATATATTAGAATGAAACTGCCAAAATAATTGAAATTAAGTCAAATATTTACATTTTTTTTGTTTTTTCCATTTGGTGTCTATAATTTTCAATTCATGTTTCTAATTTTTTCCTTGAATTGAGTAGTATATATCAAAGATAAGAGAATCCCAACTTTTGATGACCATAAATTTTTATCTTTAAGTTTTTTTTAGCTTCACAAACTCTCAAATAGAATCTTAAGAAACCAACTATGTTGTAGTATTCAGTTACAAGTTTTCATATCAGTTGTTACTAAAACTAATGTGAAAATTATTTTTTTATATTTGACATCAGTTTTTTGTAAAACCAATGTTAAAACATATTTTTCATGTCAACTTTTATAAAAAGTTTACTTTCAAAACCTTATGGAATCAAACTTTGAATTTCAATTTTCCAAAAACCCGACATTGAAAGGTCAAATTTTTAATTTTTGAAATCAGTTTATAAAAAATGACATCAAAATTCCCACTTTTAACATTGGAATCAAAAATATTGGTTAAAACGGACATTGAAATATAAAAAAGACATGAAAATACCTTTTCTACTATTTTATATTTGGAACATGTTTGGTATCGTGCACCTAATTTTCTTTATGTGGTGTATATACTTCCTATTTGAGATGTTATAACATGAAATTCATTTATTCGTGGAATTTAAAGAGAAATTTTAATCCCTCTATTTCAAGAAATTTTGATTGAATTCCTACCCATTCCATATATGGGATTTTTTAATCATAATTTTCATTCTTTGGGACTCATGTTATATTCACCACCTATTTATTTTTGTATGTTTCATACATTTTTTATAAAGTAATTTTACCATATTACTCATGGAATTTAAGGTATTTGTAGGTCTATATTTTTATCCCTACCTCATAATATTTTGATTCAAGAGTTTCCAAAATCATTATGAAACTCAATGTAACATCCTGTTACCTGATTTCAGGTATTTTCCTCCTCTTTACTAGTTTTCCCATTGAATTGGGTGCATCTTTGTACTCCTGAGGATGGAGAACATTTTCTAAGAAAAATGAACTAAAGTTAGGGGATATATTTTTGTTTGAATCAATGGAGTCCAAGTATAAATGTGTTAATGGATTTTTAGGTTTATCCCTGATTTCAGAGAATGCCCAAGTTGGTTTGAGGTTTTTGTAAATAATCTACAATTTTCATTGTCTATAGGAACTTTAAACTTCATGTGAACGTACCACAATTCACTGTTTTATTTCACCCTTTTACCAATGTATTAAACTAGTTTTTTATTGAAATTACAAATATAATAACAAATTTCACTTCATGTTTGGTTAAATAATTTAATTATTACCACTTTTAAAAAGGTTTATTTCAATTTTTTTATGTTTTTTTTATAGGTGGAGGTGATTTGAAGAGCCCATGATGATGTGGAAGGAAAATGGGCCAAACTGCATGGAATCCCATGAACACATGTCCATTGTTTTACATTATCTGAGAAATACATGCATCCAAATGGGATGAACTTTTGTGATCCGATCTATATATCCTTGGGATGCAACTTTCATTAAGAAAACCAAGCCCAATTCATCTATTAAGAGGCCCATCCGAACTGATCTATCCAATAAAATGAATCTGCACGGGGTCAAAACTTTTCCTTTGTATTTTAGTCATATATCTTATTATATTAATTATATAGAAGCCAAATTTTACATTGATATAGACAATATGTCTTAAAACAAATTTTTAGTTTTTTTCAAAATGATTTAATACTTTATTTATGGCCAAAACCATGGACCAAATGGATTTTTGAAATCAGGGTGCCCAAAACCACCTCCCACTTTGCCTATAAATTGGCATCTTGGGCACCCCATTTCCAAGTTCATCCATGTAGCACCCCCAGTTTGAGGTATGTGGCCTTTTTATGAATTTTTATGTGTCTAAATTTCATGGGATTATTTAGGAAGAGTTTGGGAGAGTTTGGAATGGTTTTAGATGAGTTTGGAGGCTTTTAAAGGGGTGCACGGTTTGAGCACGGTTAGTGGAAACCATGCGGATTCTCCAGGAAACCATGAAAGAGAGACAGTAGGCTTCACATGGCCTGCACACTATTTTCCAAACTGTGTGAGGAAACCATACGGACCCTTGCTCTCGAGGCAGTAGCATCCGCACGGTTAGCGCACGGTTTGCCAAACTGTGCGGGCTAACCGTGCGACCACTTAAAGTTGGTATTTTTAAGTCTGGGATCCCTTGGGTTTAACCTATTTCACTCCAATATTCCTCCCACTCAAGCCTCACTCTGTATTTTGGGTTCTCATGGGTTTAGGGTGCTCTCCCACTCGATTTGGAAGCGATTCAAAGGGGTTTCAAGGCGGTTTGAAGGTGGTTTCTCCCGGGTAAGTCTCTCCTATTGGTTTCCTTGTGTCTTCCTCTAGATCTACATCCCTATCTTTCTTGGTTTTCTAGATATACACCTGTTTTTTGTATATATAGGTTTGTGGTTGCCTTGGATGTTGATTTTAAGGATTATGAATGTTAGGGGAAGGGATCTAGAGAGGTTTCGGTGGTGCGTTCGCCGGATTTGAGGTGCGGTTTCTTGTGGGTCAATTTCTCGGGAACCCTAAAGGTAGGTGGCTTCTCTCTCAACTCCACTTGGTTATAACTAGTGGTTCTTTGTTACAATTAATTTTTTTTACTTGAAATTAATTGTGTTTTGATGTGAAAAATTGGTTGGAAATCCATTTGGGGATTTTTGGAAAAAATGGGATTTTATGGTGAAATTCCATTGTTGTGGATTTTAAAATGGAGATTTTAAAATGGGCTGTTGAGATTGGTTTGGGAAAATTATTGATGGAAACGTTTTTCAATAAAAGGGTTGTTTTACTGAAATTTTGTTTTTCATGGAAAATGGTTTTCAATAAATGGGGGATTTATTGAAGTGGATTGATATGCAATGGAATTGGTTGATTGCATGTGATTGTGACCTTGGTGGGTTATATGTTTGGAATTGGCTTGTTTTGAATATTGTGTGGAAGTGGCGAGAAGTACCACTATAAAAAGGGTATGGATAGTGGATGGAAGGGCCACTATCAAAGGACAAGTGGACGGGAAGATCCACTAGTTGTGAATGGGTGAATGGGTTAGACGAAAGCTCCACCGTTTTGTTGTTTTTTTGTGCATTGCTTTGAAATATGGAAATTGTGGTGCTAATGTGAAATGATGAAATGAATTGTGGTATGTTTGTTTGGATTTCCCTTGGTTTCTTGGTTTGGGTGTGATGTCTTGGTAAGAGCGTATTGGGATCATGGAAATGGTGGCACTTGTGATTTATTTTATATAAACGGTTTTATATAAATGTGTTAATGGTTTTATCCTAGTGGCATATGTAGGGAATTCATTTGGAGAAATCCTATTGAGTTTTAGTACTCACCCCCTTCTTTGGAACTTTGGTGTCTTTGCAGATGTTGTGTACCGTGATGTGGGAAAAGGTAAGGCATCTCCCTCCTTTAGTGGAGCTTTGTGATCCCTTGGTGGAGCTTGGAGCTTGGAGCTTGGAGCTTGGTGTGGAGCTGTGGTGGTGTCATGGCTCGTAGTGTTTGTTGTTTAGTTTCCTATTGTACTCTGATATGGTTTGTTGTTTTGGTTTTGGGTTGTATTGTGGAACAACTTGGTTGTATTTTGGAAATACATGTTTGGGTTTGAAAGTTCATGCATCTTTAGTTGTTGGTTTGGTTGGTTTTGTCTTAAGGGAAAATCATTCCCCATTGTTCCTTAAAGACCTCGGCATTTATTTCCAACCTTTGGCACCTTGGGAACGTCTCTTAAGGCCAAGTAACCCTCACCGTATCCTCAATCCAATGAGGTAGGGGCAGGGTGTTACAAGTGGTATCAGCTTGTTCGGTCCTTTGGAGTTAATTCTCGGATTTGGTGTTGACATTCGTTGTGGTATATTCCCTGATTCAGGATGGTAGCAAGGCATAGGATTGTTGGAACTTGGAATGTATAGTATAAAAGGATGTAGCTAACCCTTTTATACTAAAATTCAAGTTACTAGGTAGTTGGGTACATAAGTGTTTTGGAGACACTTATAGGAATTGGATATCTCATTGTCATGGGTGTAGCCAATGAGATGAGCATGACTTGCATGGTAGAAATGACTTCCCACTAGGATGCATATTTCATTGAGGTATAATGATTTATGATGTGATATTAATGTGTGAAATTGTAATGTGAATAAATTGGTATTTTGAAAATGGTTTGGTTTTCAAAATGGTGAAACATGGCACATGTGAAAAAAGGTGGAAAGCCTTGTTGTGATAGTGTTGTGTAATGTGATTTGAAATGGGATTTTGTGATGTCTACGGAAGTGAGACTCATGGTTGTTTGTTTTTTGTTTATAGAAATGGCACTGGGTAGGCATCGTAGAGACCAACCGGAGGAGGCTGTTGAGAATGTGGTAGCACCTGAGCCTCAAGTGAACCAGCAGCTGGTGCAAAGTATAGTACATGCTTTCCAAGTTGTGTAAAGTGGGAACAAAGTGGATAAACCAAGGCATGTGGATCATGCGGTTCAGTTTCAAAAGCAGAATCCACCCATCTTCAGGGGTGATTCAGAGCCAGAAAGGGAATAAGAATGGTTGAATATAATGAACAAGATCTTCGAGTTCTTGGGAACGCCAGTAGAGTTAAATGTGAAGTTGGCCACATATATGTTAGAAGATATTTCCCTTCAGTGGTGGGAGTTGGTATTCCAAGCGGGGAAGGACTAGGGTATGATGTGGTAAGGCTTTGAAGAATTGTTTAATAAACAATTCTACCAACATACGTTCAGAATTCAGCGTACAACTGATTTCTTCAGTTTGAATCAAGAGCATATGTCCATGACGGAGTATGCAGCTAAGTTTATGAACTTAGTGAGGTTTGCACCCAAGGTGGAGGGTAGCACGTCGTTGAAATCTCATATCTTTGAATCTGGTTTGAGGCTGGAAATTTGTTCCAAGATATCGGTGTTGTGTATAGATGATTACACAGAGATGGTGAATAGAGCCTCGGTGGCTGAGCAGGATTTGTTGGGCGCTCTGGGCGGAGGAAGCATGGTGGTACCCATGGGGAATAGTGGGAACTCTAATGTTGGGTTCAAGTGAAGGAGGGAAACTTATTCCCAGGGTGGGAATATGGCATATAATCTGATGGTAGGATCAGTAAATCTTCCTTAAAATCCCCAGAGCAAGCCGGGATGTTTTCAGTGTGGTTCTATGAGCCACATCAAGCGGGGTTGTACGGTACAACCTCAAGCATGTCATAATTGTAAGCAGATGGGTCATCTGCAGCGTTATTGTCGGGATGATCCAAGGCTGGGTGCGCGTGACACTCCTCAGGGATCGCATACGTCGTATGCTTCGACTATACGGGGACAGAAGCACACCCCTTTTCAGTAGAGTAAAGTGGATCATAGTGATTCTCAGAATACCACGATGCCTCAGCAGGGTAATAAAGATCATAGTGTGGCAAGAAAACATGTGTTTGGAGTTGAGAAGGTTGTGGTGGATGATCATTCGGGACCATCCACGATGCTAGGTACTATTCTTTTAAATTCTACCTTGATGAAAGTGTTGTTTGATACAGGTTCTTCACACTCTTTTATTGCTGCTTGTGTGGTTGATTTGCTGGGTTTAAGGGTGGAAATGATTCCCTCGGTTTTGAAACTTAAAACTACTCTGGGTCGAAAAGAGTGTTGAACCTTCTTGTGTAGAGAATGTTGTATTATTGTGGGCGAAATTGAGATAACCTATAATTTCTCAGTGCTTGAGATAGATGGATATGATGTAATCCTGGGAATGGATTGGCTGGTGTCTTTTAAGGCCCACATCGACTGCGATGCGCGGACAGTGGATTTTACAACACACGGTGGCGTTAGACATCTCTTTAGAGGAGAGAGGCATGAAAGGCAGGGTGAAACAGGTTTGTTGGCACCAGTAGTGTGTATATTATCATATCAGTTGGCGGTATTGTCATTGGAATCGGCAGAGGGTGTTGAACAGAGTGTTCTTCCGGCAGTGGTAGATCAGTTCATGGATGATTTTTCTAAAGAATTCTCTAGGTTACCTCCCGTAAGAGAAGTGGAGTTTACGATTGATCTCCTTCCGGGGACCAGTCCTATCTCACTTCTATCTTATCGGATGGCACCAGCTGAATTGCGATAATTGAAAGTCCAGTTGTAAGAGTTAGAAAACAAAGGGTTTATCCGGCCTAGCACATCTCCGTGGGTAGCACTAGTGTTGTTTGTGAAAAAGGCGGATGGAACTTTGAGGCTATGTGTTGATTATCGTAGACTTAACCAAGTTACGATAAAGAATAGATATCCACTTCCACAAATTGATGATTTGTTCGACCAGTTGAGGGGAGCCCAGTGGTTCTCCAAGATTGACCTGAGGTCGGGATATCATCAATTGCGGGTGAGGAAGGGCGATATTCCTAAAACAGCTTTTAAAAGTAGATATGGCCATTATGAATATTTGGTTATGCCCTTTGGTCTAACGAATTCACCAGCGGTGTTTATGGCATTGATGAATCGGATATTTCAGAGATATCTGGATTCATTTGTGGTGGTGTTTTTAGATGATATTCTGGTGTATTCAAAGACAAGTGTGGAGCATGATCAGTACTTGGAGACAGTTCTAGGTATCTTGAGGGATCATCGGTTATATTCCAAATTTTCAAAGTGTGACTTTTGGATACAGTAAGTTCGTTTTCTTGGCAATGTGATTTCTGAAATAGGTGTTTTAGTGGATCCAGAAAAGATAGAGGTTGTTATCTCGTGGCAACCTCCAAAGAATGTGTTTGAGATGCGGATTTTTCTTGGTCTAGCTTGGTATTATCGGCGTTTTGTTCATGATTTTTCATGTTTGGATTCACCGATGACATCTTTGACAAGAAATAATGTTCCATTCCAGTGGAATGAACAATGTCAATAGTGTTTCGAAGAGCTAAAGGGTCACCTTAAATCGGCACCAATCTTGGTTTTTCCAGAACCCAGAAAAGGGTATGTGGTGTATTGTGATGCATCGGGATTAGGGTTGGGGTGTGTTCTCATGAAAGTGAATCATGTGGTTGCATATGGCTCATGGCAGTTGAGAGTGCATGAGAAGAACTACCCAACTCATGATTTGGAGTTGGCAGTAGTGGTCCATGCTTTGAAAGTATGGTGTCATTATCTATTCGGTGAGAAATTCATGGTATATACAGATCATAAGAGCTTGAAGCGCATTTTATCACAAAGGGATTTAAACTTGAGGCAAAGGAGATGGATAGAATATCTACAGATATTTGACTTTGACTTGATGTACACACTGGGTAAGGTAAATTCGGTGGCGGATGCATTAAGTAGAAAATTATATGCTCAGGTGGTAAAACAGGCATCAGACCAGTGGCAGTTGATGTCGGTTATAGCTGATATGCGGTTGGAATGTGAGGACTAGGGCGATAGAGTGGTCTTCTTTTCGATTTTGTTGATTCCTGACTTGGTTGGCCTAGTTAGAAAGGCACAGATATCCGATTCTGAGTGTGTGACCATGGGGTCGAGACTCAATGGTGGGGAGACCATTGAGGGTTAGCAACTGAATGGAGATTCAGTTTTGTGTTTTTGGAATCAGATGGTTTTACCAGTTTCTTTTAAAGAGTATCTTCTTAGGGTATATCATTATTCCAAGTGGGTTGTTCATCCTAGAATTCAGAAAATGCATAAAGCGCTGAAGGTGTAGTTCTAGTGGGCTGGTATGAAAAGAAGTGTGGCTGAGTTTGTTTTGAGATGCTTTACTTGTCAACAGGTCAAGGCAGAGCATCAGAGGCCAGTAGTAATGTTTAAGTCTTTACCAATCCCTGTTTGGAAGTGGGAGCAGATAGCGATGGATTTTTTCATAGGTCTCCCAAGAACGGTCAGAAAGCACAATGCCATTTGGGTGATAGTGGATCGCCTAACGAAGTCGGCCCATTTCATCTCGATTCGTGAATCTCATATGGTGGAGGATCTATCCAAAATATATATCCAGTAAGTGGTAAAGAGGCATGGTGTTCCAGTTTCGATTGTATCAGATAGAGATCTGATGTTTACATATAGTTTCTGGAAATCCTTACAGCAATCCCTTAGGACACAGTTGTCTATGAGCATGGCGTATCACCCTCAGATGGATGGTCAATCCGAGAGGACAATACAAACTCTGGAGGATATGTTACGGGCTTCTGTCAGGGATTTTGGTGGCTCGTGGGAGGATCACTTTTTGTTGGTTGAGTTTTCATACAATAACAGTTATCAGGAATCCATACAGATGGATCCATTTGAAGAGTTGTATGGGCGGCCATGTTGTTCTCCACTATGTTGGGTAGAAACGGGTGAGTCTTCGATGGTTGGACCGAGCCTTTTCCAGGAGACTACGGAGAAGATCAAGTTGATCAGGAAGAGAATGGAGATGGCTCAGAGTCGTTAGAAATTGTATGCGGATCATCGTCGATGGCCATTGTCGTTCGAGGTGAGTGATCATGTTTTCTTGAGGATCTCTCTTAGGTTGGGACATCGTCAGTTTGGAAAGCAGGGAAAGTTATCTCCAAGGTATATTGAACCTTTTGAGATTCTTGAGCGGGTTGGTGAGGTGGCTTATCGTTTGACTTTTCCACCTAGGTTCAGTGCGGTGCACAATGTGTTTCATGTGTTGCAGTTGAGAAAGTATCAGCCGAATCATGACCATGTGATTCGATGGGATCATGTTGAGATAGAATCGGATGCTTCGTTGGTGCATGTGCCAGTGCAGGTTATGGATAGGCAAGAGAAAATCTTGAATGGTAAAAGCATCAGTTTAGTTCGCGTTTTGTGGCAACATGGTCAGATTCAAGAGGAGACTTGGGAGTGGGAGAAAGAGATGCTTGAGCAGTGGCCCGAGATCTTTCAGTAAAGGGCAGGTTCACTACTTTCTGAGGACGGAAAGTCCAATGGTGGGGAGAATGTAGCACCCTCGGTTTGAGGTATGTGGCCTTTTATATGCATTTTTATGTGTTTAAAGTGCATGGTATGATTTGGGAAGAGGTTGGGAGAGTTTGGAATGGTTTTGGATGAGTTTGGAGGCTTTTAAAGGGGTGCACGGTTTGAGCACGGTTAGTGGAAACCGTGCAGATTCTCCAGGAAACCGTGCAAGGGAGACATTAGGTTTCGCATGGCCTGCGCACTATTTTCCAAATCGTGCGAGGAAACTATGCAGACCCTTGCTCTTGAGGCATTAGTGTGCGCACGGTTAGCACATGGTTTTCTAAACCGTGCGGGCTAACCGTGCGACCACTTAAAGTTGGTTTTTTTAAGTTCGATCACCCTCAGGTTTAACCTATTTCACTCCAATATTCCTCCCACTCGAGCCTCACTTGGGATTTTGGGTTCTCAGGGTTTGAGGGTGCTCTCCTACTCGATTTGGAAGCGATTCAAAGGGGTTTCAAGGTAGTTTGAAGGTGGTTTCTCCTGGGTAAGTCTCTCCTCTTGGTTTCCTTGTGTTTTCCTCTAGATCGGTATCCCTATATTTCTTGGTTTTCTAGATCTACACTTGTTGTGTGTAGATATAAGGTTTTGGTTTCCTTGGATATTGATTTTTTAAGGCTTATAAATGTTAGGGGAAGGGATCTAGAGAGGTTTTGATGGTGTGTTCGCTGGATTTGAGGTGCGGTTGCTTGTGGGTCGATTTCTCGGGAACCCTAAAGGTAGGTGGATTCTCTCTCGACTCCACTTGGTTAGAACTAGTGGTTATTTGTTACAATTAATTTTATTGGATTGAAATTAATTGTGTTTTAATGTGAAAAATTGGTTGGAAATCCATTTGGGGACTTTTGGGAAAAATGGGGTTTTATGGTGAAATTCCATTGTTGTGGATTTTAAAATGGAGATTTTAAAATGGGTTGTTGAGATTGGTTTGGGAAAATTATTGATGGAAATGGTTTTCAATAAAAGTTTTGTTTTATTGAAATGTTTTTTGTCATGGAAAATGGTTTTCAATAAATGGGGGATTTATTGAAGTGGATTGATATACAATGGAATTGGTTGATTGCATGTGATTGTGACCTTGGTGGGTTATATGCTTGGCATTTTCTTTTTTTGAATATTGTGTGGAAGTGGTGAGAAGTACCACTATAAAAAGGGGATGGATAGTGGACGGAAGGGCCACCATCAAAGGACAAGTGGATGGGAAGAGCCACTAGTTGTGAATGGGTGAACAGGTTGGATAGAAGCTCCACCATTTGGTTATTTTGTTGTGAATTTCTTTGCAAGATGGAAATTGTGGTGCTAATGTGAAATGATGAAATGGATTGTGGTATGTTTGTTTGGACTTCCCTTGGTTGCTTGGTTTGGGTGTGATGTCTTGGTAAGAGCATGTTGGGCTCATGGAAATGGTGGCACTTGTGATTTATTTTATATAAATAGTTTTATATAAATGTGCTAATGGTTTTATCCCAGTGGCGTGTGTAGGGAAGTCATTTGGGGAAATCCTACTGAGTTTTAGTACTCACCCCCTGCTTTGGCATGTTGGTGTCTTTGCAGATGTTGTGTATCATGACGTGGGAAAAGGTAAGGCATCTCCCTCCTTTAGTGGAGCTTTGTGATCCCTTGGTGGAGCTTAGAGCTTGGAGCTTGGTGTGGAGCTATGGTGGTGTCATGGCTCGTAGTGTTTGTTGTTTAGTTTCTGCTTGTACTCTGATATGGTTGGTTGTTTTGGTTTTGGGTTGTATTGTGGAACAACATGGTTGTCTTTTGAGAATACATGTTTGGGTTTGAAAGTGCATGCATCTTTAGTTGTTGGTTTTGTTGGTTTTGTCTTAAGAGAAAATTGTTCCCCGCTATTCCTTGAAGCCCTCGGCATTTATTTCCAGCCTTTGGCGCCTTGTGAACGTCACTTAAGGCCAAGTAACCCTCACCGCCTCCTCAAGCCAATGAGGTAGGGGCGGGGTGTTACAATCCAGGAGGAAAGGTACTACCATTTTGTATCCCCAAAGGAGTCTTCTCATCATCCCTAGAAGTTCTTAAGGCTATGGGAAGTTCTAATTAAACATCTTCTTCTTCCTCCCCTCCTATAGATTTCTAAAACCCTTGTGATCACCCGGGGAGGAACATGATGTAATCCTGAGCTTCATGTTTGTATTATTTTGAATGATATTTTTAATTCCAGGTTGTATATTGTTTTATTCATCCTATATTATTATTTAATTTAGTTGTATACTGGTATGTTATACTCAAACTCAAATGATCATGTTTGGGGGTACCCTTTCAATTGATATTTCACACACCGTTCATCCCTTTTTCTTCCCTCATTCAATTATGGAGTTTGTGTGGTTCATATTGGCCAATTAAACTCACATAATAATTTTAAAGGGAATGTAAATTTATTTCATGGTATCACAAATAAATAACATACAAACCTTGATATCACATTGAGTTCTTTGTGTGTTTCCTTGATGAGTTTCTGTTATGAAGTCGAACACAAATCACCCAATCATTGGCAGTATATGTTGAATCATTATGTGTTTTCAACTAAAAACTAAGAGGTATCCTAGAATAAAATTAGTAAAATTATGGTACTAGGTGTTACAAACCAGGGATTAAAATATATTTACCCTTTATCTTGAAGAGATGAAGGATGAGCATCATGATAATTCACTGGTTTGATCACGCTTAATTAAGTTTGTCAATTTCCACTTTGTTTTATCGCTTTATTTTTTTCATTTAGCATATTAAATTATAAAACCACAAGTTTTCCAAAATATCATTCCCCTTATATTTTTATAATCACTACCATATTTTTGAATTAATGATCTAAGGCTCCGTTGAGAGACAACCTAGGGTTACTACTATACTGTAGAAATTCTAGTAAACTAAACATATAATTTGACGCGCTCAACAATGTGATCAAATTTTGACGTCGTTTCCAAGGATACAAGATCATTTTTCCCTTTTAATATTTTATTTACTTATTACTAATTTCAATATCCACCCCCCCCCCCCATTTTATTGTTTTTGTTTTTGTTTTGCTTTTGGTTTTTGTTTGTTTTTGTGTGTTCTTTATCTCTCTCTCTTCTTTTTATTCTCTCTCTCACTCTGTAGTATAACATTATCTTTTCTTTTATACTTTAAAGCTTATTATGTTCTTTTATTTTATCCATATTCATTCATAAAAATTAAAAAAAATACAAAAAAAAGTTCACAACTTATTTTCATGACCCGATTAAAAAAACTGCTTGAATTTGACCCAGAAATTAAAAAGAAACTTCACTCACAAATCAGGGAATCTAGATTAGGTCAATCTAGTAACACTAAGGAACCCCTTAAGGAACCTCAATTGTTCCTAAACCAATCAAAAATTGAACCCAATCAAACCCAAGAAAACATGGCTGCAAATAATCGAACCTTAAAAGAACTGACCACCCCAGATGTAGCATACCAACCTGTGTGCATCCAATATCCCGAGAAAGCAGCCAAATTTGATCTGAGATCAGGCCTCATCCACATACTTCCCAAATTCCATTGTATTCCTAGTGAGGACCCTCACAAACATCTCAATGATTTTCACAGTTTTCTCTACAATGATACCCCAAAATGTATCTAAGGATCTCATTAAGTTTAGGTCCTTCCCTTTCTCCCTTGATGGTGTAGAAAAAGACTGGCTATATTATCTACCTACCACAATTAGGGGATATAATGATCTTAAATGACTCTTTCTAGAGAAGTTCTTCCCTTCCTCCCAAACTGCATCAATTTGAAAAAAATCTGTGGAATTAGAAAATAACAAGGAGTGACCCTTTATAAATATTGAGAGAGATGTAAAAGAATTTTCTCTAGTTGACCCCACCACCAAATTAGTGAACAATTGTTAATTCAATACATCTATGAAGGACTTATCCCTATGGATTGTGGAATGATAGATGTTGTAGCTGGTGGTTCCCTAATTGATAAAACTCCTTCCGCCGCTCGTGACTTAATAGCCAACATGGCTAAAAATTCACAACAATTTGGTACACGAGAAATTGCACTAACACTAGGAGTTCATGAGGTAAGTCATTCATACCTAGAATAAAAGGTAGATAATAAAATTGATGATATGCATACCCTTCTAAGGCAATTATCTCAAGCACAAGGTAACTCACCCTCTTCTTCTATTCTATTACATTGGGGTATTTTCTCTAATAACACTCATTTTTATGATTAGTTCCCACAACTTAAGGATTCATCTGAGTCTTGTGCAGTAGTATTCATGATGCGTCCTTTTTAGAAAGCACCACCCTTCAAGAAAGAACCATTTAGGCCAAATCCAAACCCTGGGTGGAAAGTACAACCATAGTACCAATAAGGAGGCAACCCGAGATACCCCCAATAAAAATTGGTATCAATAAGGGAAAGGTATGCAATATTATTATCCCTAAACTTATCAAAAAAATCCTCCTCCTCCTCATAAATGTGAACCAATTCTAGAGGACATGGTGAATCAAATGGAATCCCAAAACCTCCAATTCCAACATAACACACAATCGGATATTCAAGACCTGCAACCTCAAGTGCAACAACTGGAAAACACCATTGGTGAGATTACGATGCAAGGTTTTAGACAACTACCATCCCAACCTGTTTCCAATAAAAAAATAAAAAGGTAATATTTGTTCAATCACACTTTATAGTGGTAAGGAAGTTTATTCATCCAATAATTCTACACAATAGGTATGTCCCCCTCTTGAAAACACTCTTTCCCTACCCTCAAAAGATTCAAGTAAAGAAAAACAAGACAAAAAGGGTAAACAAATTATCATTGAGGATTCCCATGAACAATACATTCCTCTTCCTTTCCCCCAAAGACTCTCTAAACCTAAGAAAAATTATGATAATAAGATTGATAATGAAATAATAGATATAATTAAAAAAATCAAGTTAATATTCCTTTAATGGATGCAGTTGAGAAAATACCATGTTATGCCAAATTTCTTAAAGAACTTCACACCCATAAACAAAGGCTAAAGGGTAATGAGAGAGTCAACCTGGGAAGGAATGTATCGACCTTAATTCAACCAATAATGCCAACCAAATGCAAGGATCCGAGAACTTTCACAATACCTTGCACTATATGGGAGACATTATTTTCAGATTCTATG
The DNA here is from genome assembly GCA_963277665.1 of Viscum album. NCBI lineage: Eukaryota > Viridiplantae > Streptophyta > Magnoliopsida > Santalales > Viscaceae > Viscum > Viscum album. Next base: position 2,133,164,407 of record OY728120.1, read on the forward strand.
CTAGATTTAGGTGATTCAATTAATGTAACGCCTTACTCGGTGTACATCTCTACAGGTTATAGAGCTTCAACCAATAGGCATCATAGTGAAACTTTCCAACTGGAGCACAACACACCCATCAGAAGTGGTCGAGGACGTCCTCATAAAAGTAAAGAATCTCATCTTCCCCACCGACTTCTACATTCTTGAGATGGAGGATACCCGAACCCAAGGATATTCCCCTATCATACATGGAAGGCCATTCTTGAAAACAGCAAAGACGATTATCAATGTTCACAATGGTACATTTTCCATAGAGTTTGGTGGAGAAAATGTATGTTTTAACATCCTTGAGGCTATGAAACACCCCATTGAATAGCACTCCAATCTTCCTATCTATTAGATGTAAGTGATCTCAAATGATGCACACACACACAATTCTCACCTCGACCCATACTCTGATTCATTTTCCTCTTCTTCACCCTTGAATGATTTGAGTTTTGATTCATGTTTTGAGTGTTGTGTGGGTTCTAAAAAGTGTAAATTTTTTGATTTAATTGATGATTGTGTTCATTCTGAGGTACCCATGACTTTCGATGATTCTATAAATATCATTCCAATAGATTCTCTATCCCTATAGAATAAACATGAGCAGATAGATAGTTTCATGGACCTCACTCCCCCTAAATCTCCTCCCTCAATCCAAAAACCGCTAGTGTTGGAATTAAAACCACTTCCATCTAATTTAAAATAAACCTATCTTGAGGGTATTGACCAATTTTCCTTCATTATTGCCAAAAAAATCTCTCAACAGTAAGAATAAAAACTATTTGATCTTTTGAGAGATTGTAAAAAGGCAATAGGATAGACATTGGCTGATATTCTTGGGATTATCCCCTCTATTTGTATGCACCATATACTTTTGGATGATGAGGCTAATCCCATAAGACAATCTCAATGTCAGTTAAATCCCACTCTCCTTGAAGTGATAAAATTGTAATTCAATAAATTACTTACTGCTGGGATCATTTATCATATATCTGATAGTAAATGGGTTAGCCTGGTTCAAATTGTGCCTAAAAATATTGGAATAATAGTAGTGTCTAATGAAAGTAATGAATTAGTTCTAACACATGTGAAAAACATTTGGTGAGTCTATATTTACTACCATTGACTGAATCAAGCCACGAGAAAGGACCACTTTCTTATACCTTTCATTGAACAAATATTAGAAAGATTGGATAGTAAGTCCCATTATTGTTTCCTTGATGACTATTAGGGTTATTTTCAAATCCATATAGCCCCTGAGGATCAAGAAAATACAACATTTACCTGTCCATTCAGCACATTTTTGTATAGAAGGATACCTTTTGGTCTATGTAATGCTCCTGGTACTTTTCAGTGATGTATGTTGGGTATTTTTTCTGAGTACCTAGAGAATTTCATGGAAGTTTTTATGGATGATTTCATGGTTTATGTAACTTCTTTTGATTACTATTTGGATCACCTAGGTTATATCCTCTATTGTTTCATAGAAAAATATCTTTTATTAAATTATGAGAAATTCCATTTTATGGTAGAACGGGGGATAGTTCTTGGGAATGTTAGTTCAAAATAGGGAATTCAAGTGAAAAAATCAAAAATTGAATTCCCTATTTTGAAATAAGATTCCCAATAACTATCCCTCATTCAACCATGAAATATCATTTCTCGTAATTTAATACAAGATATTTTTCTATGCAATAGTGGAGTATAGAACCTAGGTGATCCAAACAGTCATTAAAGGAAGTTTCATAAACCATGAAATGCCACTTCACTCACAAATTGAAAATACACTTCACTCAAAAATTAGGGCATCTAGAGTAGGTCAATAAAGTAACACTGATGAAACCCTTGTGGAATATAAAGTGGTCCTAAACCAATCAAAATTTAAACCCAATCAAACCTAAGAAAACATGGCTAAAAATAATTAAACCTTAAAAAAACTGACCTCCCCAGATATGGATTACTAACCTACGTACATCCAATATCCCGAGGAAGCATCCAACTTTGAGATTAGATCAGGCCTTATCCACCTACTTCCCAAATTCCATGGTATTTCTGGTGAGGACCCTCACAAACATCTCAAGGAGTTTCACATAGTGTGCTCCACAATGAACCCCCAAAATGTATCTGAGGATCTCATTAATTTTATGGCCTTCCATTTATCCCTTGATGGTGTAGCCAAAGACTAGCTATACTATCTTCCTACCACAATTGGGGGCTGGAATGACCATAAACAACTCTTTCTAGAGAAGTTATTCCCTACCTCCCAAATTTCATCAATTAGAAAATAAATATGTGGAATTATTCAATCACAATAAGATACCCCTCATGAATATTGGGAGAGATTCAAAAGACTTTGATCAAGTTTCCCCCACCACCAAATTAGTAAAAAATTGATAATTAAATACTTCTATAAGGTACTTATCCCCATAGATCATGGAATGATAGATGTTGCAGCTGGTGGTGCCCTAGTTGATAAAACTCCTTCTACCACTCGTGACTTAATAGCCAACATGGCTCAAAAAATACACAAAAATTTGGTACACAAGCAATTGCACCAACCTGAGGAGTTCATGAGGTAATTCATTAATCCCTAGAACAAAAGGTAGATAATAAACTTTATGAGATGAATATCCTTCTAAGGAAGTTAGCTCAAGCACAAGGTAACTCACCCTCTTCTTCTATTCCATTACATTTTCATATTTGTTCTGATAAAACTAATTTTTCTGACCAGTTCCCACAACTTTAGGATTCATCTGAGTCTTGTGTAGAAGTATTCCCAGGGTGTCCCTTTTAGAAAGCACCACCCTTCAAGTAAGAACCATTTAATCCAAATCCAAACCCTAGTTGGAAAGCACAACCACGGTACCAACAAGGAGGCAACCCAAGCTACCCAAAAAAACGGTATCAATAAGGGTAAGGTATGAAATATTCTTATCCCTCAACTTCTCAGAAAAATCCTCCTCCTCCTCATCCCAAATGTGAACCAAGCCTCAAGGACATGGTGAATAAAATGGCATCCCAAAACCTCAAGTTCCAACAGATGACACAATTGGCTATTCAAGACCTATGAACTCAAGTGGGACAACTGGAAAGCACCATTGGTGAGATTACGATGCAAGGTTCTAGACAACTACCATCCCAACCTGTTTCCAATCCAAAATACAAATTTAATGTTTGTTCAATAACACTTTTTAGTGGTAAGGAATTTTATTCATCCAATTATTCTACACAACAGGTGTATCCCCCACTTGAAAACACTCTTTCCCTACCCTCAAAAGATTGAAGTAAAGAAAAACAAGACAAAAAGGGTAAAAAAATTATCATTGAGGATTCCCATGAACAATTCATTCCTCTTCATTTCCCCCAAAGAATATCTAAACCTTAGAAAAAATCTAATAATGAGATTGATAATGAAATAATATATACATTTAAAAAAGTTCAAGTTTATATTCCTTTATTGGATGTGGTCGAGAAAATTACCAGATATGCCAAATTTCCTAAAGAACTTTTCACCCATAGATGAAGGCTGAAGTTTAATGAGAGAGTCAACCTAGGAAGGAATTTATCGACCTTGATTCAACCAGCAATTCCAACCAAGTGCACGGATCCATGAACTTTCATGATAACTTTCACCATGGGGGAGACATTATTTTCATATGTTATGCTAGATTTAGGTGCTTCAATTAATTTAATGCCTTGATATTTATACACTTCTCTGCAGGTTGGATAGCTTTAACCAATAGTAATCATAGTGAAACTTTCTAACTGGAGCACAATACACCCATCAGGAGTGATTGAGGAAAAGTGAATAATCTCATCTTCCCTACCGACTTCTACATTCTTGAGATGGAGGATACTTGAACCCAAGGAAATTCCCCTATCATACTTGGAATCAAATTCTTAAAAATAGCCAAGAAGATTATCAATGTTCACAATGGTACATTTTCCATGGAGTTCGGTGGAGAAAATGTAAGTTTTAACATCCTTGAGGCTATAAAACACCTCGTTGAAGATCACTCCACCCTTCCTATCTATTCGATAGAAGTGCTCTCAAATGATGCACACACACACAATTCTCTCCTCGGCCCATGCTCTGATTCATTTTCCTCTTCTTCACCCATGGGTGATTTAAGTTTTGATTCATGTTTTGAGTGTTTTTTGGGTTCTGAAAAGTGAAAATTTTGTGATTTAATTAATGATTGTGTTCATTCTGAGTTACCCATGATCGTCAATGATTCTGTGAATCTCATTCTAATATATTCTCTATCCCTAGAGAATAAAAATGAGCAGATAAATAGTTTCATGGATCTCACTCCCCCTAAATCCCCTCCCTCAATCCAAAAACAACTAATGTTGGAATTAAAACCACTTCCATATGATTTAAAATATGCTTATCTTAAGGGTATTGACCAATTTCCCATCATTATTATCAATAACCTCTCTCAACAATAGGAATAAAAACTGATTGATCTTTTGAGAGAGTGTAAAAAGGCGATAGTATGGACATTGGCTGATATTCCCAGGATTATCCCCTCTATTTGTATTCATCATATGCTTTTGTATGATGAGGCTAATATTATAATACAGTCTCAACATCGATTAAATACCACTCTCTTTGAAGTGGTAAAATTTAAAGTCACTAAATTACTTGTTTTGAGGATCATTTATCCTATATCTGATAGTAAATGGGTTATCCAATTTCAAATTATTCCTAAAAAAATGGAATAATAGTAGTGTCTAATGAAAGGAATGAATTGGTTCCAACACGTGTGGAAAATAGTTGGCGAGTCTGTATTGACTACCGTCAACTGAATCAATCCATGAGAAAGGACCACTTTCCTCTACCTTTCATTGGAAAGATGTTAGAAATATTGGTTGGTAAGTCCCATTATTTTTTCCTTGATGTCTATTCAGGTAATTTTAAAATCCATATATCCCCTGAGGATTAAGAAAAGGCAACATTTACCTGTCCATTTATCACATTTTCATACATAAGGATACCTTTTTGGTCTATGTAATTCTCTCGGTACTTTTTAGTGATGTATGTTGAGTATATTTTCTGAGTACCTAGAGAATTTTATGGAAGTTTTTATGGATGATTTCATGGTTTATGGAACCTCCTTTGATGACTGTTTGGCTCACCTAGGTTCTATCATTTTTCATTGCATAGAAAAAAGATCTTGTATTAAATTACGAGAAATGTCATTTCATGGTTGAACGAAAGATAGTTCTTGGGCATGTTATTTTAAAAGAGGTAATTCAAGTGAATAAATTAAAAATTGAATTACCTCTTTTGAAATAAACTACTTAAGAACTATCCCTCATTCAACCATGAAATAGAATTTCTCATAATTTAATAAAAGATCTTTTTCTATGAAATGGTGGAGGATAGAACCTAGGTGAATCAAACAGTCATCAAAGAAAGTTCCATAAACCATGAAATGCCACTTCACTCACAAATTGAAAATACAATTCACTCACAAATCATGGAATCTATATTATGTCGATAAAGTAACACTGAGGAACCCCTTGTGGAACCTCAAGTGTCCTAAACTAATCAAAAATTGAACCCAGTCAAACCCAAGAAAATATGGCTACAAATAATCGAACCTTAAAATAACTGACCACTTCGGATATGGAGTACCAACCTATGTACATCCAATATCCTAAGGAAGCATCCAACTTTGAGCTGATATCAGGCCTCATCCACCTACTTCCTGAATTCTATGGTCTTCCCAGTGAGGAACCTCACAAACATCTCAAGGAGTTTCACGTAGTGTGCTCCACAATGAAACCCCAAAATGTATCTAAGGATCTCATTAAGTTTAGGGCCTTCCCTTTCTCCCTTGATGGTGTAGCTAAATACTAGATATACTATTTTCCTATCACAATTGGGGGTTGGAATGAACTTAAATGACTCTTTCTAGAGAATTTATTCCCTACATCCCGAACTACATCAATTAGAAAATAAATCTGTGGAATTAGGCAATCACAAGGAGATACCCTTCATGAATATTGGGAGAGATTCAAAAGACTTTGCTTGAGTTTCCCCCACCACCAAATTAGTGAACAATTGAAAATTCAATACTTATATGAGGGAATTGTCCCCATGGATCTTGGAATGATATATGCTACAGTTGGTGGTGCCCTAGTTGATAAATCTCCTTCCGTCACTCATGACTTAATAACCAACATAGATCAAAATGCACAACAATTTGCTACATGAGAAATTGTACCAACCAAAGGAGTTCATGTGGTAATTCATTCATCCCTAGAAAAAAAAGATAGATAATAAACTTGATGATATTCATACCCTTATAATGCAATTATCTCAAGCACAAGGTAACTCACCCTCTTCTTCTATTCCATTACATTGTGGTATTTGTTCTGATAACACTCATTTTTCTGACCAGTGCCCACAACTTCAGGATTCATCTGAGTCTTGTGAAATAGTATTCCTAGGGTTTCCTTTTCATAAATCACCACCCTTGAAGCAAGAACCATTTAGACAAAATCCAAACCCTGGGTGGAAATCACAACCACAGTACCAACAAGTAGGAAACTCGAGCTACCCCAAGAAAAATTGGTATCAACAAGGGAAAGGTATGCAATCTTCGTATCCCTCAACTTCTTGGAACAATCCTCCTCCTCCTCCCAAATGTAAACCAATCCTCGAGGAGATGGTGAAGAAAATGGCATCCCAAAACCTCCAGTTCCAACATACCACACAATCGACTATTCAAGACATATGAACTCAATTGGGACAACTAGAAAACACCATTGGTGAGATTACGATGCAAGGTTCTGGACAACTACTATCCCAACCTATTTCTAATCCAAAATAAAAAGGTAATGTTTATTCAATCACACTTCGTAGTGGTAAGGAAGTTTCTTCATCCAATGATTCTATGAAACAGGTATGTCCCCCTCTTGAAAATACTCTTTCTCTACCCTCAAAAGATTCAAGTAAAGAAAAACAAGACAAAAAGGGTAAACAAATTATCATTGAGGATTCCCATGAACAATCCATTCCTCTTCCTTTCCCCCAAAGACCCTATAAACCTAATAAAAAATATTATGATGAGATTGATAATGAAATAATGGATACATTTAAAAAAATTCAAGTTAATGTTCCTTTATTGGATGTAGTCGAGAAAATTCCCCATTATTCCAAATTTATTAAAGAACTTTGCACCCATAAATGAAGGTTGAAGGGTAATGAGAGAGTTAACCTGGGAAGGAATGTCTCATCCTTGATTCAACCATCAATTCCAACCAAGTTCAAGGATCCTAGAACTTTCACGATACCTTTCACCATAGGGGAGACATTATTTTCAGATGTTATGCTAGATTTAGTTACTTCAATTAATGTAATGACTTACTCTGTGTACACTTATCTACATGTTGAAGAGCTTCAACCAACATGCATCATTATGAAACTTTCCAACCAAAGTACAACACATCCATCAGGAGTGGTCGAGGAAGTCCTCATAAAATTTAAGAATCTCATCTTCCATGCTGACTTCTACATTCTTGAGATGGATGGTACCCTAACCCAAGGACATTCCACTCTCATACTTGGAAGACCATTCTTGAAAAGAGCAAAGACGATTATCAATGTTCACAATGGTACACTGTCCATGGAGTTTGGTGGAGAAAAGGTAATTTTTAACATCCTTGAGGCTATGAAACACCCCATTTAAGAGCACTCCACTCTTCTTGTCTATTCGATGGAAGTGCTCTCAAATGATTCACACACACACACAATTCTCTCCTCGACCCATACTCTGATTCATTTTCCTTTTCTTCACCGTTGGATGATTTTATTTTTGATTCATGTTTTGAGTGTTGTGTGGGTTCTAAAAAGTGGAAATTTTGTGCTTTAATTGATGATTGTGTTCATTCTGAGGTACCCATGACCATCGATGATTCTTCAAATCTCATTTCAATAGATTCTCTATCCCTAGAGAATAAAAATGAAAAAATAGACAATTTTATGGACCTCACTCCCCCTAAATCCCCTCCCTCAATCCAAAAACCACCAGTGTTGGAATTAAAACCACTTCCAACTAATTTAAAATATGGCTATCTTGAGGGTATTGTAAAGACCCGTAAAATTCAAGGGAAATTTTTTCTTAATTTTCTTTAGAATTTTACAAAAGCGCGGTTTCTGACGGCACCTGATTCCGAGGCCCGGAGTGCCCGGAATTAATTTCCGAAGTTTGGCTCGGGTACGTTCAGTGAACGAACGAGCGGGTTTTCCTAACTTTTGATCCGGTGCTCGGAATTGAAATCCGAGGACACCGATGAACTCGTAGCGCCGATATTCGCTTAAGGAGACCTTTCCCGAAGTTGCGTTTACACGAGGGGAGTTGTAAAAATAAAATTGTGAATGTTAAAATAAAAATTTAACTTCAATTTTTATTTTTATCTTCCTTAAGTGTTTTTATCCTTTGGGTGGAAGTTGGGTGACAACCCAACTTCCCTTGGGAGGTTAAGAGGGTGGTGGGGCCCACACGAACCCCACCCCTTCATATCCTCTAACCCCCCCCCCCCCAACTCACAATTAATGATGTAAACTTAGGTTATAACTTATGTCTTTAATAAGTGAGTTTAATTAAAGTTTTGAAATTCAAACTCTTGAATTTCAAAGGTTGGTGTTGTGTTAATAAATTAAGTATGAGATTAATTTATTATTTTTTGGTTAGTCCCTTTGTTTCTTGGGAGGATTTGAGGGATTTCCCTTCTTCTTCAAACTTTGACGAAGAACACGAAGAACTTCTTCGCCGAAGAACACGGTTCTTCCGCGACGCCAAATCCGCGACGTGACGTTCTTCTTCCACATAATCTCTTCCGCGACGCCGCAACGCATCCTCTCCGCGACGTGCTTTCCGCGGCGAACCTACGTCCGACGCCACAACGCACTTTCCGTGACGTGCCTCTCGCGGCGAACCCGCGTCCGTCTACCGCGATGCCGACGACGTCTTCTTCCGTGACGACCGACCTCCGTGATGTCCGATCTCCGCGACGCTCGTCCTTCGCGGATCGTTGACGAGCTCCGCGAACTTCCTTCGAGGTAGGGGTTGTTAATTCAATATTTATTTATTTCGTTCTTGATCGTGGATCTAGCACGTCTAACGTGAGACACTTGATTATTTTAAAGTTGCGTTATTATTTTAACTTGAGGGGGCCGGACCGCATGAACACGGCCGAACCCCCCTCCATCGTTCATGTTGTTTATTCTTGCGGGCGGAAGCAAGGTGGCGTGGTGTCGTCGCACCACGCGAATAATTGTACGTTTAACTTATGCGACGCCGTCGCGCGCGCATCATGGAAGAAACAACAAGAACGCGACGCCGTCGCGCCGCGTTGAAGAAAATGAGGTGCGGCGGAGGGGCGCGGTGCCGTCGCACCGCGCCGGACGACGAACACCGCGGCCGGTTCCGGGCCGCGACGGGACGAGGAGACCGCGGCCGGTTCCGGGCCGCGGCGGAAAGAGAAGACCGGCGGCCGGGCCGCCGGCGTCGGAAGCCGAAGGAGGGGACCGGAAATTCCGGTCCCGTTTGAGAAAACCGGTCGGCCAGCTGGCCGGCAGGATGTCTTTAAAACCGGGGGAATTAATCCCCCGGCCTTCACTTAAAACCCCCCTCTTTATGAGGGGGGAGCGTTTCCCTTGGGGGGGCAGGAGGCCCCCCGTTTTTTTTTCATGAAGCGGGCCCCCAGGAGGGGGGCCGTTGTTTGACAAAGCGGCGCGGCATAGCCGCGCCGCCACTCCAAGAAACGGGGGCTTGATTTCCCCCGCATGCGGCCTCCTCGCGGCGACAGCCGCCGCGGCTCCCCGCGCCGCCGCACCGCCGTGCGCCGCCGCGCCACCTCCGCGCGCCGCCCCGGGGGGGGGGGGGGTCGGGCCGGGTCGGCCCGGACCCGGACCCCCCCGTTTTGAACCTGTTTTGGTCTTTTGGCCATAACTTGAGCCTCGGACCTCCGAATGACGAACCGTCTGCGGAAACGCAATCCTTGGATCGAGACGGTCGTTTCGGTATATCGCACTCAAGGTTTCGGATTACTTTGAGTTCGGCCGGGTTGGTTCGTTCACGAAATCAACCGGGCCTTCGGAGCGGAAACGCTCATATCTTGAGCCACGAACGTCCGATTGACGCGCCGTCAGTCGCGTTGTGTTCCTCTTAGTGAGACGGATCTTTTGGTATACTCCGCCCGAGGTTTGGGTGCTGACGGAGTACGGCCGGGTTGGTTCGTTCACGAAACCAACAGGGCCCTCGGAGCGGAAACGCTCATATCTTGAGTTCCGGACGTCCGATTGACGTGCCGTCGACTTTGATGGAATCCTCTAAGTGGGACGGAACTTTTGACATGCTCCGCCCGAGTTTTGGATACAGTTGAGATATGGCCGGGTTTGGTTCGCTCACGAAACCAACCGGGCCCTCGGGACGAAAAGGCTAATAACTCTCAGACCGGGCGTCCGATCGACGCGCCGTCTGTTGCGTTGAGTTCCTGTTGACGATACGGAACTTTTGGATACATCAACTCTGGTCTTTGTGACAGTTGATGTATCAGCCTCTCGGCTCGTGGAGCGGATCCTCCGAACGAGCTTACTGTGTGCGGGAACCCTAGTGCTGGCTGCGACTGTTACTGTGACGACTACTACTACTGCTACTGTGACTGCGACGACGACAGTACAGAGATCCTATGTGGATTCGACGACGACGACTACAACACTCAGCGATCCTACGTGGAACAGTGCTACCGAACCTGTGTGAGCTGAATCTTCTGTTGATCTTGGGTGGTGGAGCGCTTGGGTGTAGCGGCGGACCCGTGGTACTTGACAGTGGTGGTGCGCTTGGATGCAGCAGCAGACCCTTGGCGGTGGAGCGCTTGGTTGTAGCGGCGGACCCGCGATACTCTACGGATTGTGTGCGCTTGGTTGTAGCGGCGGACCCGCGATACTTTACGGAGTGTGTGTGCTTGGTTGTAGCGACAGACCCGCAACGGTGGAGACGAGCGTGCAGAGTACGGAGACCGTGTAGCCGGCTGAGACCTGACGACTGCTTGACCGACTCGACTTGGAGTGAGTCGACTAGCCCAGTGGACGGAGCGCCCGGTATTTGGCGGCAGACCCACGGCGGACGGATCGCCTGGTAGTTGGCAGCAAACCCGCGGTACTCGACAGGAGGAGTACCTCAGTAGGCTATTTGGGTGAGCGCCCAGTAGTTGGCAGCAGACCCTCAGCGGACGGAGCGCCCAGTAGTTGGCAGCAGACCCGCAGTACTCGACAGGAGGAGTACCTCAGCAGTCATAGGTTAGTGAGCAGTACCTCGGAGTTGTGACAGGACTACTGCACACTTCAGAGACGGGGCTCTTCAGCAGCTACGGTTTCGATAATAAAAATCCTGGTTTGAGCTGAGTCATTGATCTTTGTGTTTCCTCATGATTGAGATGGGTCGTTTGATAACTTAGGTATATGTATGGGCATATACCTGGGTAATAGTTATCCGTTGATTTCATAAACTTGTTATAAACCGTGTGGACTTGTACTGTTATCCTATGTGGATTTTACTGTTTACTCTTCTTTGTGGATTGGATTGTTCTTGGGCTCGTGTTGGAGCCGAACGGAAATTGGTGATATAGGTATATGTATGGGCATATACCTAATCAATACTGGATGTTACTTCGTGATTGTTACTTTTCTTCGTGGTTTATCCTTTGTGGATTTGAGAGACCTTCAGGGGTCTCGGGGTCCCTACTGAGTAGCTTATACTCACCCCTGCACGGGCTTTGCCCGCACTTCGTTGTGTTGGTTGCAGACGACGGATAGCGCTGACTGTGGATGAGGCTTTCGGAGTAGGTCGGTACCCGGAGGAGGACCACTGAGCGGGACGTGCTCGGAGCGGACAGTTGGACCCGAGGAGTTGTGAGCTATCTGTACCTACCCTTCAGGTAGGATCCGTGGTGGACGATCCAGGAGCTGTGCCATCTGTACTTACCCTTCAGGTAGGAATCGAGGAGGACGTCCCAGGATCCGCTTGTACTTTCAGTTGCTGTTTTCCCTTTCGAGTTGTACTTTACTTTCAGTTGGGCTTGTATTCCGGCCCCCTTTACTTTTCTGCACTTGTAGTTACTTTCCGCTTGCTGACTCTGTGGTGGTTGTTACTTTATTAAGGCAATGCCTTCCCTTTTTACTGGGATTTTACGCCTTGGTGCTAGTCGCCAGCCCCTGGCCTATGGAAGGCGGGCTTGGGGTAGTCACGGCACGGGCCCCGAGGGCGGGTCGTGACAAATTGGTATCAGAGGCGGTCGGTTCTACCGCAGACTCTGATCTTTTTTTTTCTATGTGAAGCAATAGTGTTTAGTGTATTGAGTGTGGTTATCAGTCCAGGGAGTCCAGTGTTGGTGCGGCGGCCGACGTATCCGTACACCAGGACCCTGACTTCTGATTTCCGACTTAATGCATGAAAACACTGATTGCGTGTGTGTTTCCCAAAAGGTTTAAAGTCAGCTCAAACCAGGTCAGCTCACCAGGTATAAATCGTTGACCGTGACACAACTGTTCAGAATGTCACCATGCAGATAGTTAGCTGGAGTTCCGAGAGAGTTCTCGATGATGGCCCACCGAGCAGCGAGACTCCGGTGCAGGGCCCCTTTTTCAGTGTTGGCACCTTCGGGTGGTGTACCAGCAGCACCACCACCCGTTTGGCAGCAGATGCCACTAGCTGACGGTGCACGCTAGCAGAGCGCGATGCACGAGTTCCAGTAGTAGAGGCCTCTGAGGATACGAGGCGAGACGGTTTTCCCAGGCAGCAGTGGACTGGATGGAGGCGGTTGCTAGAGTTCTACGCCTAGCTTGGATACTAGTAGAGCGGATGATGATCTTAGCTCCTGTTGTTTCCAGTGAGTGACCATGAGGTTGGTCCTTATAGTAATGAGGCTTCGGTACGCGAACCGATACCTGGGATAGTACCTACGGGTAGTGTGCCAGCTATGTCACTACCTGTTGGTCAGTAGACACTACCGGCGGTACAGGTAGCAGAGACTCACAGGCTTAGTGCCTTACTTATGTTTTAGCACCAGATATCCCTCAAGTTTCGAGGTGAGCCTGACTCGTAGGTGGCTGAGGACTGTCTTGAGGAAGTGGTTGTGAGTTTTCTGGAGCTAATACAGCTTCGACAGTACGACATGTCGGAAGCAGAGCACTCAACGTGGCTTACCAATCAATCTTGGTACTCGTTGGTTACGTTGTGATCAGTTCTTTAGACTCGAACTTCTGAGCGAAGTGTGTCTAAAGGACATCCGAACCATTACTTTTCCTCTATGCATTCCTACCTATGCTAGGATTCTAGAGAGAACCTTTGTGGTTGTGAACGTTAGCAGTGAAAGGAAGGAAACTAGCGCCAGTCTCAGAGACTCGGGCGTGTAAAATGTTTCAGGAGGAGGAAGTGCTAAGGACAGATGAATCTGCAAGGTAGCAGACGTGGAAGCGGAGCTTGGAGAGCAGCATGTGTGGTGTACATTTCGACATGTTACAACCACCCGACTTAGTAGTCCCCGCCAGGCTCAGGGAGCAGGAGGGCTGGGGAGGAGAGTAGCTGCATTGCGGTCAAGGAGTGTGACCCAGGAGCTCTAAGAATGATTCGGGGTACGAATTATGTCTACTACGAGCTGCCATATCTATAGACATAAGAACCAATCATTCTACCCTTCCACGAATCATGTCCCAGACCTAGAGGTTCCGGGTAAGCCGTAGACTTGACCCTCACGTCTGGAGATACCTTTGGGAGGAGACTCGATAATCACACTTACGCCGACGGTGTGATTTGACCTCGAGGCGAGAGTTTCAGTTGGAATCTCTTGGTGGCAGCGTAGAGGCCTTACGACGTTGATCTGGGTATGGTTTTGATTCACAAATCATACCCCGGTTGACTGTTTTAGGCAAACGTCGGAATGGGTTTTCCTTGGTCGGCGAAAAGGAAACCCTGGGCAGCACATGTTTAACTCAGGCATAAGAGGGTGTGACCGATCACTCTTGAGTTGGTCAACCCTACCCTTGTGGCAGCAGGAGTTTTGAGTTTCAGTTCTAACCTAAAAAGGGAAACCTCTTGAATTCGAGGGTGACGAACACGTTCTTATACGGTCTCAACCCGATGAGGTTTCGGAGATGTGGTCGAGGCGGCATGTTATCTCCGAAGTTCGATGGACCCTTTTGATCTTCAGCAGGGTAGGCGAGGAGGTTTACCGCTTGACCCTACCACCTCAGTCGCACCGGGTGCATAATGTCCACCACGTGTCTCAGCTGTGGAGATACGTGTATGTTTCTTCACACGTCATCGACCCCGGGGAGTTGGACGTCGATGACAGGGCGACAAGCACAGAGGTTCTAGTAGAGATCGAGGATCGACAGGAGAAGGTTCTACGTGAACGGTTGCTTCCTCTGGGGTGCTTCTCGGGTAGCACGAGATCTTCAGGTGAGCATATGGGAGCGTAAAGCTCAGTTGCGTGCTCAGTACTACTTTGTTTCCCTTAAGTGTGAGTTGAAGCTTTACGGGGACGTAAAGCCCTGAGGTGGGAGTAATGTAAAGACCCGTAAAATTCAAGGGAAATTTTTTCTTAATTTTATTTAGAATTTTACAAAAGCGCGGTTTCTGACGGCACCTGATTCCGAGGCCCGGAGTGCCCGAAATTAATTTCCGAAGTTTGGCTCGGGTACGTTCAGTGAACGAACGAGCGGGTTTTCCTAACTTTTGATCCGGTGCTCGGAATTGAAATCCGAGGACACCGACGAACTCGTAGCGCCGATATTCGCTTAAGGAGACCTTTCCCGAAGTTGCGTTTACACGAGGGGAGTTGTAAAAATAAAATTGTGAATGTTAAAATAAAAATTTAACTTCAATTTTTATTTTTATCTTCCTTAAGTGTTTTTATCCTTTGGCTGGAAGTTGGGTGACAACCCAACTTCCCTTGGGAGGTTAAGAGGGTGGTGGGGCCCACACGAACCCCACCCCTTCATATCCTCTAACCCCCCCCCAACTCACAATTAATGATGTAAACTTAGGTTATAACTTATGTCTTTAATAAGTGAGTTTAATTAAAGTTTTGAAATTCAAACTCTTGAATTTCAAAGGTTGGTGTTGTGTTAATAAATTAAGTATGAGCTTAATTTATTATTTTTTGGTTAGTCCCTTTGTTTCTTGGGAGGATTTGAGGGCTTTCCCTTCTTCTACAAACTTTGACGAAGAACACGAAGAACTTCTTCACCGAAGAACACGGTTCTTCCGCGACGCCAAATCCGCGACGTGACGTTCTTCTTCCGCATAATCTCTTCCGCGACGCCGCAACGCATCCTCTCCGCGACGTGCTTTCCGCGGCGAACCTACGTCCGACGCCACAACGCACTTTCCACGACGTGCCTCTCGCGGCGAACCCGCGTCCGTCTACCGCGATGTCGACGACGTCTTCTTCCGTGACGACCGACCTCCGTGATGTCCGATCTCCGCGACGCTCGTCCTTCGCGGATCGTTGACGAGCTCCGCGAACTTCCTTCGAGGTAGGGGTTGTTAATTCAATATTATTTATTTCGTTCTTGATCGTGGATCTAGCACGTCTAACGTGAGACACTTGATTATTTTAAAGTTGCGTTATTATTTTAACGTGAGGGGGCCGGACCGCATGAACACGGCCGAACCCCCCTCCATTGTTCATGTTGTTTATTCTTGCGGGCGGAAGCAAGGTGGCGTGGTGCCGTCGCACCACGCGAATAATTGTACGTTTAACTTATGCGACGCCGTCGCGCGCGCATCATGGAAGAAACAACAAGAACGCGACGCCGTCGCGCCGCGTTGAAGAAAATGAGGTGCGGCGGAGGGGCGTGGTGCCGTCGCACCGCGCCGGACGACGAACACCGCGGTCGGTTCCGGGCCGCGGCGGGACGAGGAGACCGCGGCCGGTTCCGGGCCGCGGCGGAAAGAGAAGACCGGCGGCTGGGCCGCCGGTGTCGGAAGCCGAAGGAGGGGACCGGAAATTCCGGTCCCGTTTGAGAAAACCGGCCGGCCAGCTGGCCGGCCGGATGTCTTTAAAACCGGGGGAATTAATCCCCCGGCCTTCACTTAAAACCCCCCTCTTTATGAGGGGGGAGCGTTTCCCTTGGGGGGGCAGGAGGCCCCCCGTTTTTTTTTCATGAAGCGGGCCCCCAGGAGGGGGGCCGTTGTTTGACAAAGCGGCGCGGCATAGCCGCGCCGCCACTCCAAGAAACGGGGGCTTGATTGCCCCCGCGTGCGGCCTCCTCGCGGCGACAGCCGCCGCGGCTCCCCGCGCCGCCGCACCGCCGCGCGCCGCCTCCGCGCGCCGCCGCGCGCCGCCTCCGCGCGCCGCCGCGCGCCGCCGCCCCGGGGGGGGGGGGGGGGGGTCGGGCCGGGTCGGCCCGGACCCGGACCCCCCCGTTTTGAACCTGTTTTGGTCTTTTGGCCATAACTTGAGCCTCGGACCTCCGAATGACGAACCGTCTATGGCAACGCGATCCTTGGATCGAGACGGTCGTTTCGGTATATCGCACTCAAGGTTTCGGATTACTTTGAGTTCGGCCGGGTTGGTTCGTTCACGAAATCAACCGGGCCTTCGGAGCGGAAATGCTCATATCTTGAGCCACGAACGTCCGATTGACGCGCCGTCAGTCGCGTTGTGTTCCTCTTAGTGAGACGGATCTTTTGGTATACTCCGCCCGAGGTTTGGGTGCCGACGGAGTACGGCCGGGTTGGTTCGTTCACGAAACCAACCGGGCCCTCGGAGCGGAAACGCTCATATCTTGAGTTCCGGACGTCCGATTGACGTGCCGTCGACTTTGATGGAATCCTCTAAGTGGGACGGAACTTTTGACATGCTCCGCCCGAGTTTTGGATATAGTTGAGATATGGCCGGGTTTGGTTCGCTCACGAAACCAACCGGGCCCTCGGGACGAAAAGGCTAATAACTCTCAGACCGGGCATCCGATCGACGCGCCGTCTGTTGCGTTGAGTTCCTGTTGACGATACGGAACTTTTGGATACATCAACTCTGGTCTTTGTGACAGTTGATGTATCAGACTCTCGGCTCGTGGAGCGGATCCTCCGAACGAGCTTACTGTGTGCGGGAACCCTAGTGCTGGCTGCGACTGTTACTGTGACGACTACTACTACTGCTACTGTGACTGCGACGACGACAGTACAGAGATCCTATGTGGATTTGACGACGACGACTACAGCACTCAGCGATCCTACATGGAACAGTGCTACCGAACCTGTGTGAGCTGAATCTTCTGTTGATCTTGGGTGGTGGAGCGCTTGGGTGTAGCGGTGGACCCGTGGTACTTGACAGTGGTGGTGCGCTTAGATGCAGCAGCAGACCCTTGGCGGTGGAGCGCTTGGTTGTAGCGGCGGACCCGCGATACTCTACGGAGTGTGTGCGCTTGGTTGTAGCGGCGGACCCGCGATACTTTACGGAGTGTGTGTGCTTGGTTGTAGCGACAGACCCGCAACGGTGGAGACGAGCGTGCAGAGTACGGAGACCGTGTAGCCGGCTGAGACCTGACGACTGCTTGACCGACTCGACTTGGAGTGAGTCGACTAGCCCAGTGGACGGAGCGCCCGGTATTTGGAGGCAGACCCACGGCGGACGGAGCGCCTGGTAGTTGGCAGCAAACCCGCGGTACTCGACAGGAGGAGTACCTCAGTAGGCTATTTGGGTGAGCGCCCAGTAGTTGGCAGCAGACCCTCAGCGGACGGAGCGCCCAGTAGTTGGCAGCAGACCCGCAGTACTCGACAGGAGGAGTACCTCAGCAGTCATAGGTTAGTGAGCAGTACCTCGGAGTCGTGACAGGACTACTGCACACTTTAGAGACGGGGCTCTTCAGCAGCTACGGTTTCGATAATAAAAATCCTAGTTTGAGCTGAGTCATTGATCTTTGTGTTTCCTCATGATTGAGATGGGTCGCTTGATAACTTAGGTATATGTATGGGCATATACCTGGGTAATAGTTATCCGTTGATTTCATAAACTTGTTATAAACCGTGTGGACTTGTACTGTTATCCTATGTGGATTTTACTGTTTACTCTTCTTTGTGGATTGGATTGTTCTTGGGCTCGTGTTGGAGCCGAACGGAAATTGGTGATATAGGTATATGTATGGGCATATACCTAATCAATACTGGATGTTACTTCGTGATTGTTACTTTTCTTCGTGGTTTATCCTTTGTGGATTTGAGAGACCTTCAGGGGTCTCGGGGTCCCTACTGAGTAGCTTATACTCACCCCTGCACGGGCTTTGCCCGTACTTCGTTGTGTTGGTTTCAGACGACGGATAGCGCTGACTGTGGATGAGGCTTTCGGAGTAGGTCGGTACCCGGAGGAGGACCACTGAGCGGGACGTGCTCGGAGCGGACAGTTGGACCCGAGGAGTTGTGAGCTATCTGTACCTACCCTTCAGGTAGGATCCGTGGTAGACGATCCAGGAGCTGTGCCATCTGTACTTACCCTTCAGGTAGGAATCGAGGAGGACGTCCCAGGAGCCGCTTGTACTTTCAGTTGCTGTTTTCCCTTTCGAGTTGTACTTTACTTTCAGTTGGGCTTGTATTCCGGCCCCCTTTACTTTTCTGCACTTGTAGTTACTTTCCGCTTGCTGACTCTGTGGTGGTTGTTACTTTATTAAGGCAATGCCTTCCCTTTTTACTGGGATTTTACGCCTTGGTGCTAGTCGCCAGCCCCTGGCCTATGGAAGGCGGGCTTGGGGTAGTCACGGCACGGGCCCCGAGGGCGGGTCGTGACAGGTATTGACCAATTTCCTGTCATTATTTCCAATAACCTCTCTCAATAGTAGGAATCAAAACTGCTTGATCTTTTGAGAGAGTGTAAAAAGGTGATAGGATGGACATTGGCTGATATTCCCAAGATTATCCCCTCTATTTGTATGCATCATATACTTTTGGATGATGAGGCTAAGCCTGTAAGACAATCTCAATGTCTGTTAAATCCCACTCTCCTTGAAGTGGTAAAATTGGAAGTTAGTAAATTACTTGTTGTTGGATCATTTATCATATATCTAATTGTAAATGGGTTAGACAAGTTCAAATTGTGCCTAAAAAACTAGAATAATAGTAGTGTCTAATGAAATGAATGAATTGGTTCCAACACGTGTTCAAAATAGTTGGCGAGTCTGTATTGACTACCATCGAATGAATTAAGCCACGAGAAAGGACCACTTTCCTCTACCTTTCATTGACCATATGTTAGAAATATTGGATGGTAAGTCCTATTATTGTTTCCTTTATGGCTATTTGGGTTATTTTTAAATCCATATAGCCCCTAAGGATCAAGAAAAGACAACATTTACCTATCCATTTGGCACATTTGCGTACAGAAGGATGCCTTTTGGTCTATGTAATGCTCCCAGTACATTTTAGTGATGTGTGTTGAGTATTTTTTTAGTACCTAGAGAATTTAATGGAAATTTTTATGGATGATTTCAAAATTTATGGAACTTACTTTGATGACTATTTGGCTCACCTAGGTTCTATCCTCCATCGTTTCATAGAAAAAGATCTTGTATTAAATTAAGAGAAATGTAATTTCATGGTTGAATGGGGGATAGTTCTTGGGAATGTTATTTCAAAAGAGGTAATTCAAGTGGATAAATAAAAAATTAAATCAATTTCAACCCTTCCATATCTAAAATTTGTTTGTGAGGTGCAATCTTTCTTGGGTCATGCTGGTTTTTATCACTGATTCATTAAAGACTTTAATAAGATCACACTTCCCCTATCTCGATTTTTGAAAAAGGGTTATAAATTTATTTTTGATAAAAATTGTGTGGATTATTTTAATTCACTAAAAATTAGTCTCACATCACCTCTCATAATCCAACCACCAATGTGGGATCTCCCCTTTGATCTTATGTGTGATGCCTTTAACTTTTCTATTGGGGAAGTTTTATCACAAAGGGTTGATAAGGATCCTCATGTCATTGTGTATACCTCACGTACCCTTAAACCTGCCCCAGAAAACTACACAACCATTGAAAAAGAACTTATTTCTATTGTGCTTTCCTTGGAAAAATTCTGTTCATATCTTATTAGGTCAAAAATCATTTTCTTTTCTGATCATGTTGCCCTTCATTTCCTCCTAAAGAAACCTGAAGGAAAGCCCCACCTCATTTGGTGGCTGCTCCTCCTCCAAGAGTTTGACCTTGAGATTAGAGATAAGAGAGGAGTGGAAAATGTGTTTTGTAACCACATTAGTAGGATTTCCCCACCATTGGACCATCATGTTGACTCACCCATACCCATTGGATAATTCTTCCCTCATGATAACCTTTGTGATATTGTGGAATTTACCCCATGGTATGCGGACATTGTGAATTTTCTAGCAACATCTAGGGTCCCCATTGATTTTAGCACTTCAAAATCCCAGAGACTTAAGCATGATTCTCTATGGTACATTTGGGATTACCCATATTTGTGGAGAATTTGTAGTGACCAAGTTGTTCATCGGTGTGTCCCTGACCATGAGTTCACCTCCATTTTAACCTTCTTCCATACTTTGGATTGTGGGGGCCACTTTGGCTCTCAATGTACAGCTCGAAAAGTTCTTGACTCGGGTCTTTATTGGCCAACATTGTATAGGGATGCCCATCGGTTTTGTAAGTCATGTACTTGATGTCGATTCACGGGGAATATATCTAAGAGGAATGAAATACCCCAATAGCCCATGTTATTTTTTGAGATATTTGATGCATGGGGCATTGACTTCATGGGCCCTTTTCAAAATTCATGTGGCTTTGTATACATATTATTGGTTGTTGACTATGTATCTAAATGGGTAGAATCAAAGGCCACAAAGACCTATGACTCTCAAGTTGTTGTTTATTTGTTGAGGTCCCAAATTTTTAGTAGGTTTGGTTTTCCAAGATTCGTCACTAGAGATCAGGGTTCACATTTTTGTAATCGCAAAATAAAAAATTTTCTTCTTATGTATGGGATTATTTATAAAGTATCCACATCATATCACCCCCAAACTAATGGACAAGCTGAAATATCAAATTGGTAAGTTAAGCGAATCTTGTAAAAAATAGTACAACCTAATAGGAAAGCTTGGAGTTTGCACTTGGATGATTCACTTTGGGCATACCGTACATCTTTTAAAACCCCGATCAGACAGTCACTATATATAATTATGTTTGGAAAAGTCTTTTCACCTCCCAATTGAGGTATATCACCATGCATATTGGGTTGTGAAATAATGTAATATGAATCTCTCAGATGCAGGTGAACATAGGAATTTAAAGATTCAGGAGTTGGAAGAAATTTGGCATGATGCATATGAGAACTCCCAAATATATAAAGAGAAAACAAAGGAAATACATGATGGGATAATTCATCAGAAAATTTTTCATATTGGTGAGAAGGTCCTCATGTATAATTCTAGGCTAAAGCTCCACCTAGGTAAGCTTTGTTCCCGATGGCTCGGTCCTTATACTATTACTGATGTTTACCCTTTTGGTGCTATATAGGTTTTGCATGAGAAGAGTGGACAGAGGTTTAATATCAATGGGAAGAGGCTTAAACACTTATATGAGGATTTTCCAAAGAATCTTGTGGAGAAAATCCAACTGATGGATGCCACATATGACACCACTTAGCAGGTTATCCCTTCTCCCTACCTTTATTTACTTATTTATTTATTTAAAATACTTAGAATGAGGACAATGTAATTTTTAGGTGTGGGGGAGGGTGACATGTCATATTTAGGAATAAAAAAAATGTGTTCTTTCCTTTTTGATTTTTTTCTTTATTTTGTGTTTTTAGAAAAAAACTAATCTTAAAAAGAATATCCAAAATCATTTTTCATTCTTGAGTCGATTGTGTGGAAAATTTCATGTTTTTTGGAAAAAAAAAATTCAAATGAATATTGATATGGAATATTTTTCTATAATTTGTATTTTCAAATCATTCTTAGGTGTTTAATGGATTTTTGAAACCCATGCCTCATTAGCACTGAACAATATTTTAATTACTTACCCGAGAGACGTTATAAGCCCTTTATTGCATATTATTCCTTTTAATCACTTTCTTGAGAGTCTCGAGTCATGTAAAGAAACTATAACTTTCCTTGATTTTGTTTGAATCCATATGATTCAAGTGTGCTACATTCATGATAGAGGCCATCATTCATTGAAAATCCATTTGTACAATTGTCCTTTATTTTTTTCCACCTTGACATTTAACTCTTCTTAAGCTTTAGAGACCATGAAATTCCTATTAGGTAGCCACATTACAAGATAATTTATCCCTACCTACCCATACCTTGTGTATATTATTGTTTTACTTTCAGAAAGTGTGGGGGTTAGGGTGTTTTCATGGGAATTATCAGGAAATAATCATTGTTATGGGTTGATAGAATGGGTGCCTACATTTTTCTTAGGTAGTGGGTTCACAATCCATATTGTATCATTGTTTTACACATGTTTCCCTATTTATATCCAATGAAAATTGTAAAAAAAATATAGTTCTGTACATTGAAAAAAATAGAACAAAAAGAAAAAAATGGAGAAAAGAAGAATTTTATTCATTATTATTCACAGATAGGTTATGATCCACACAAATAGACAATGGGGATAGTGAGTTGGAAGTGATACACATTGTGACAGGTTTAGTTTGTACATTTATTGTGAACACTTGCTCAATTTTGACATGTTTTGTACTAAATAGATTAAAACACTCCTCTTCTGCCTTAGATTTTTTTTAACATTAAATCCTACCAACCCTTGAACCTCAGCACAACCTATTAGAAGTCCTCTTGAGTATCACACTAGTTTCTGCCGGTAGAGAATGTAGAATCTTGGAAAGCATATGGTAAGATCACATGAACTCTAGGAAAATATAATAAATCCACTTTAATATGTTCCTTGAGTGAAGAGGAAAATTTCTAGGTGAGGTAGGTTGTGACATGTTTCATAAGTGAACAAATAAAGTTGAACAAATTCGAATGTGAGAGAAGAAAAATGATAGGAAAATTGATTCCATAAATGATACATGATGAATTTCATTTCAAAATAATATTGGAAGTTTTAAAACCTTTTATTTATGAATGGGAAATGATTAGGATATTATACTTTTCCTAGGAGTGCAAATGATTAGGTGTGGGGGTGTGATCTTACCGCAATTCACTGTATTATTTCACCCTTATGCCAATGTATTAAATTGGTTTTGTATTGAAATTAAAAGCATAATAACAAATTTTACTTCATTTTTGGTTAAATAATTTAATTATTATCACTTTTAAAAAGGGATATTTCACTTGTTTTTCTGTTTTTGTCATAGGTGTAGGTGATTCGGAGAGCTCACGGTGATGCAGAAGGAAAATGAGCCAAACTACATGGAATCCCATGAACACGTGTCCATTGTTTTGAATTATACGAGAAATACGTGCATTAAAATTGGATGAACTTTTTTTATCCAGTCCATATCTCCATGGGATACAATTTTCATGAAGGAACCCAATCTCAATCATTCTATTACGAGGCCCATCTGAACTGATCTATCCAATAAAATGAATTTTCATGGGGTCAAAACTTTTCCTCTATATTTTAGCCATATCTATTATTATATTTATTATCTAGCTTCAAAATTTGATATGTAGATATAAAAGATGTCGGAAAACAACTTTTTAGTTTTTTCTAAAGTGATTTAAGATTTTCTTACTGGCCAAAACCATGGACCAAGAGGATTCTCGAAATCAGGGTGCCCAAAACCACCTCCCACTTTGCTTATAAATTAGCATCTTGGGAACCCCATTTGCAAGTTTGGACAAGAGGCAAGGTTCTACCATTTTGGAGTCCCAATGGAGTTTTATCATCATCCCTATAAGTTCTGTAGGCTATGGAAAGTTCTACTTAAACATCTTCTTCTTCATCCCCTCTCATGGATTTCTAAAACCCTTGTGATCACTCGGGGAGGAACGTGATGTAATCCCGAGCTTCATGTTTGTATTATTTTGAATGGTCTTTTTAATTCCAGGTTGTATGTTTTTTTTATTCATCCTATCTTATTATTTAATTGATTTATATACTGTTATGTTATACTCAAACTCAAATAATCATGTTTGGGGGTACCCTTTCATGTGATGTTTCACACACCGTTCATCCCTTTTTCTTCCCTCATTTAATTGCGGTATTTGTGTGGTTCATATTGGTAAATTGAACTCACATAATAACTGTCAAGGACGTGTACATTTATTTCATGGTATAAAAGATAAATAAAATACAAACCTTGACAGCACATCGAGTTATTCGTGTGTTTCCTTGGTGAGTTTCAGTTATAAAGTCAAACACAAATCACTCAATCATCAGTGGTATCTGATGGATCATTGTGTGTTTTCGAATGAAACCTAGGATATATACTAGAATAAACTCAGTAGAATTATGTTAATAGGTTTTACAAACCAAGGATTAAAATATTTTTACCTTTCTCTTGAAGCGATGAAGGATGATCATTATGAGAATTCCCTGGGTTGATCATGCTTAATTAATTTTGTTGATTTCCACTTTGTTTTATCACTTTCTTTTTTTACCTTTAGCATATTAAATTATCAAAACCAAAATTTTCTAAAATACCAGTCCCCTTATATTTTTATAATCACAACCATATTTTTTAATTAATTGTCTAAGGCTCTATTGAGAGACGACCTAGGGTTACTGCTATACTGTAGAAATTCTAGTAAACTAAACATCTAATTTGACGTGCTCGGCAACGCGATCACCATGTAAGGAGTACACAGAGTGTAATGGTTTCTAGGATCAAGTCTTTAGTTGGTACATATAATTAAGGGATTACATTCCATGTAAAGGTTACACACCATGTAATGTTAAAAGATTGGTTTTTAATAAAAAGGCGATGGGTTTTTCGGTGCATGTGATTCCTGTGGATTACACGATGTCTAAATGGATTACACACCATGTAACTATCGTGAACATGGATTTTAGGGTACTAAATTAGCTTATGTTTCATTAATTATTACTTAGTCTTTCTTTCTCTCATTCTAGGGATCTTTTCTGATGATTTTTGGAGTCTTTGTTCAATCTGGATTGATTCGTTCGGCATTGGATCATCAAGGCAGTTATGTTGTATCTCTCTAGGTAAGAGATAATGTTTTCTTATTCATTACCCTTGATCATGATAACGCTATTGTTTTGTTCTATTGGTTTTTTGGATCCATGGTGATGTTTTATTTGATTATTTTCTAGATATATTGTCTGATCTTGTTCTGGGGATCGTTTACTTTATTGGTTTTGGTGCGGCAAGAGTGTGTTCTTGAGGTATGTGTTGTTTCCTCTTCTCCATCAACCCTTTTGTTAATTTAATCAATTATGATATGTATAGATTTATTTTAGGGCCTCAATTATTGTTTTTGGTTTCTTCCTTTTAGTATATTCCTTTACAGGCATGTGCGACCCAAGTTTTGAGGCAGGTGGTTCCATCTCTAGCCTATTTTGGTGAACTACATTGCTCCTATTTTTGATAAAATTGTTTTATTAAATTAAATTACATGATATGACTAATTTTTTTTGCATGTATGGAACTGGGTTTTTATAAAACATGGTTTTCTCCTAGTTTTGGTAAATAGAAAGGTATTTTCAAAGCATTGTGAAATGATTTTATGAAATGATTTTATGAAATGATGAAATGGTATGATAGACTGGTTTATAAAAATAGAGAACATGGGAAGCCTTGGGTACTTAGGTAAAAGGTATAGTAATAGGTCTCATCCACTGTCGAGGGATTTTCTAATGTGGATTTCCTATGATCCCTGGGCCCATTGTTCTATGGACTTGTTAGACCTATTGTGGGGTTCACTTTCTATGGTGTTCCTTTACTCTCTAGACTTGATGCATATGTCTAGAGGCTTAATGCACGCGTGATTTTTTATGTTAGGTATAGGTTTACTAGCTATCTTGACCTAGTGTTATCCTTGGTGTGATGTTACTTGTGTTGTTTCTTGGATGATTTTGGTTGTTTTTTATTGAACTATTTTGATTTTACTATCGTGGATCTAAAATTATATGTGATGCATGCTTTGGTTTGATTTGATATATCTGTTTTGATATATTTGTATGAAATGATTTGAAACTGATTTACCTACTTTATTTGGAAATGTGGAAAAGGTGGAAATTATATTTTTTCCATTATTTTGATATAAAAACTAGTAAAATATATATAATGCCTTTTTTCTTTAAATTTGAGAATTTTTGTATTATTTTTCATAGACTTGATATGGAACACCTGGGTGAGACTCTACTAAGCATGTTATGTCACACCCGGTTTTTCATGTCTTTGTTTTGATCTGTTTCATTGGAAATAGCGATCCTTTTTTTGGGTCTTGGGTTATATGAATGTTGATTTTTGAAGTTTCATCTATGTATAATCACCCTAATTTGGGTTCCCCATTGCTTGTTTAGGATTTTTTGGAGAAATGGTGGTTATTTCATGATTTGGGCCAACTGTGAGCCCATTTCCAGATTTAAAAACCAAATTTATTTCTTTTATAACTCCTTAATTTTTCAACATTTTTCACTAATTTAACTTCCCAATTGGCCTCCACTGGAATATTAAAACTACTATATCCTTTTGGACCCCTTATAAATTCATAAGCATGGTGGATTTTGGTTATTTATTCAGGTATTAGGCCAGCCCGAGGGCCCATTTCCAGTTTTAAAAAAAATATTTTGTTTCTTTTATATATTATTCATGTTTTTATAATTTTCAGTTATTACACCTCCCAATCTAGACCAAGAACCCTAGTCGAACCCCCATGTTCCATTTTATCTCTTTGGAGCTCATCTTGTTGTATATTAGGGTAAATATTCTCAATGGTTCTCAAATCATCCATATTTTCCAAAGATATTTTGTCTCATTCATAAATCATTCAATTAGTTATATTTTTGCCCCAAATCTTATTCCCATGGTTTTTCCAGAACTTAGGATCCTCTACATGGAGTTTTAAGTCGTTACCTTTCTTCTAAGGGTGCATATCTAAGGGAATACGAAGAGTTTTTGAGTTTCCAATGTGAGATTCATTCTCATTTCTCCTCCATCTTCCTCCTCCTTTCATTATTTATTGGTTTTCTATTATCTTATAGTCATTCTAGACATGTGGTTATGTTATCCAATGATTTTTTATTGGGGTTTTGTTTGTTTGGGTCTGGTCTTCATAGGTTTAGGGTTTATAAACCATCGGATGGTGATATTGGGTGTGCGTTTCCATTACGCCAAGGATTTGAGGTAGGATATCCCTTGAAAATGCCTTTATCATTTAAGTTTCATCATTTTATTATTTTTCAAACCTGATATATATGTTTATTATTGTTTTTAATCCTTTTTATAATTTTATTGGTGTGCAAAATGGCTGTTTAAGCCTTGTTTTGTTAAAGGTGGTGGTGTTTTGTCATAAAAGTGCACACCAAGTGTTTGTTTAAATGTTCCGCTATCTTTCACAACTATTTTGTGAAGTTTAGAACCTGGTTTATGGTATTTTGAACATGTTTCAGTATCTTGAATAAAATATGGCATTAAATTGGTGTTTTATTCCTTGTCAAGTGCTTAAAATAAATTGTTTTGTTTAAAAGTGCATGTCATATGTTCGGTAAATTGCCCGGTTGGATTTTATGTGTTAAGTGTGATTTAAAAATTATTTGTTTGGATTTATAAATGAATTTTAAGAATAAAAAATGGTATTTTTGGGTCCTTATATGGCTTTACAATTTGTATTTGGTTTTACAAACAAATGGGTTTTGGTTTACAACATGTTTTGGCCCGAGTTGCCGGAAAATGGCCCGTTTCACATCCTTATGAAAATGATTGTGTTTTGAATCTGTAACCATAGTGTTTTAATGGATTTATGAATGATTTTTTCTGCTTTAAATTGTGTGTATACACCTCCTTAATAAAATTTAAATGCATAACTTTGTCAAATGTTAGTTTTGAGAAAGGCTTAAAGGCTTGTTTGGCATTTTTTTTGTAAAAATGGTTTCCATGTGTATCTCATGTTCTATATTTTGGGGCCATTTTATAGTCCATGAAATTGATTTATTAATTGGTTTTGGGGCTTCCAAATCTAGTTTTATGTGTTATTTATGGGTTTTTGGACTAAAAAGAGCATTTTTTAATGGATTTTATGTGCAAGGCCTCGTTATATTCCTTAAAATTGTTTTACGAAACTTTTTAGTTGTTTATTGATTCATGAAAGAAATGTGAAACATGTTTGTGGGATGTTTGTGTGTTTATGGTTTGGTAATTGAATTTTGATGTGAAAATTGTATTTTATAATATGTGTGACTTTATTGAACACTAAATGGAATCCCGGGTATCTAGGTGGGTGGACGTGTACTGGTATGCTAGTGATCCCGTAGGGTTTGGCCCCTGTTTCACGTAGAAAGTTTGGAAATGAAAACACTAAATAAACTATGATGATGATGTTGTTGGGGGAAAATTAAGTTATGGGTATTCTCCCTACTATTGTCTCATGTGCATGAGAATGGATATTTATTATGGTTACTTTCACCGAGATACGAGGTACCTGGGGCTCATAACTAACTAGTGCCTAGGGGTGTTCCTGTGACTTGTGATCATTGGAAATTTTTTACTCACCATCAGCATACAGTGTGTTTGGTTGGTAAATTAAGAAAATTTTGTGACTTATTTAAAAGTGTACATTCTTTAAAGCATCCCTCTTGAAAACTATTTTTATTTTGAAGTTGCACCTCTTTGAAAAATTATTACTAGCATTATTGTTTATAAAACATGCAAGTTTTTATCTGATAATTATTATAAAATGGAGCCTAATTTGAAAAATATACTTTTATATCTTGTATTTAAAACTTGAAATTGATGTTTCTTTTATTTTAAAGGAAGTGCATTGGGAATACAATATCAGGCTAATCTATTGAGTTTTAATACTCACGCCTATAGTCTTCTTTTATTTTTAGCCCTTGTACAGGTTTTAGCTTGAGTTTGATCGCATTGGGTGACATTTGATCATTATGTTAGAAAGTAACCAGAGGGTCACATAGAGTTAGTTGGTTATCAGGTTTGGTCAGTTGAGTTATTGGTTTAGTTGTAGTTTCAGTTTATTTTACAAATAATGTTCAGTTCAATTTTTATGTAAATGTATTTTGGGTTTTCCATTTGTTTCCGCTATTTTTTTGATTGTTTATATTTGGTATAAATAATTCCCTTGTGTACTCTATTGATGCCCTCAGTTCTTGTCGCCATCCTGGGAGGATCAGTAACACCTCTTGGGACTTATTGCGGGCTGGACTAGGTGGCTGGTTTAGGGTCAACTCGGGCTGGTTCGTGACATGTTAGCTCACACACTGTGTACCCATTCGGCGGTGCATAAACCTAGTTATTTCTTTTGATGCAGGGAAAATCAAGGTGTCATGGTGAGGTGTTGAGGTTTTCTGTCAGCTAGGTTTTGAGTATCTGGATGGTGATATGGTGTGGGTTTTACCATGCTATCACTTTGAGACTGTTAGAGTAGATTTTTTAGATTTGTTTTCCTTTATAGTTGGACTTGTCTCTTAGATATTGTTTTACTATATTTTCTAGTATTATATATTCTGTTGTTCTCTTTCTATTATTAAATATATAGGTATTCAGGTTTTCTTCCATTGTTTATTTCTATACATGTGTATATATATGTCATGTTGTCTACTTCAAGTTGGGAGAAATCATTCCCTCTATTTTTTGTTGGTTTTCTGGGTGCTAGACACCAGCCCATAGGGATCAGGAATTCCCTTCGAGTACATGAAAGTTCAGGTTCGGTACCAGTTTGATAGGGTATTTGGGTAGGGCTCATCGCAGTTTGGTATTATATGCTAGTTTGTCCTCAAAAGTCCTTATCTTGGGATGTTTTGTAGATATAGGATTTTTGGGACTTGAGAGGTATATTTCAGTGAGTTTTTGGCCAACTCTTTTCAAAATGAGACTCAAGTTACCATTGTATGTTAGGATGTATGTCTCCTATTTTGAGTTCTTGATGTTAATATTAGTTTTTTCTTATGGGTTTTTTGGGTTGAACTGATATTTTTCTATTATCTGATCATTTATTTTGTTTTGGTGTGCAGCAGTATTCCTCTGAGATGTGTTCTGTAAGTTCATCAAGAAGGTATAATTGATTCTCATCAATGGAATAATCTTATGGATCATAACTTTATCGAGTCTATCATGTGGGAAATTCATGTCATGGATCAGAATGTGATGTAAGCTTAGAATGCAATTATTGAGGTATAGTCAGGAGATGTAGGAGATATAGATCGATCAAAAAAGTTCTTGCATGAGAATCTACCATCCTTTAAAGGTATGAATTAACCTCAATGGGTAAAATACTGTATTGACAAGATTTATTAGATCTTTGACTTCCTGGATACACCTGAGAGTATCATGGTAAAGTACACAACATTCATACTTGAGGGTCCTAGCAAGAATTGGTGGGATTCTATGGTATAAGTGGATAATAATGTAGGCTTATACTGGAAGGGTTTTAAGACTCTCTTCTTCCAATAGTTTTTTCTAGAGTCACTTCTAATGTAAAAGTCTCTAAAGTTATTCTCTTTGTAGCAGGGAGAGAATTTGGTGTCTTCGTATAGTGATTGGTTTGTGGAGCGAGTTCATTTTTCACCAGAGGTTATAAATAATGACTAAATAAAATCTCATAAGTACCTATAAGGTTTATGACAGGATATCAAATCATGAGTATTTATGATAAATATTTTTACCTATGTAGAGACAGTGGACAAGAATATGATGGTAGAGATGAATATGCCAGGCAAGGTCGGATATTCTTCCCCTTCTATTCCACCAAGTGGTGGCTTTAGTGGTAAGCTAGGGAAAAAGAGGAAGTGGAAGAATCATCGCAAGAGTGGTGGAGGTGGTTCTTGGAAACATGCCTCTTCAGAATCTCTAGTTTCAGTTAGTGGTGTGCCTCTAACTTGCTATCAGTGTGGCAAGTTCAGACACACATGGTGTTCTTATCCTTCACCTACAAAGATGTGTAATAGTTGTGGATGTTATGGTCATCTATAGTGTTTCTATAAGGATATTTCTACACCTTAATATGTTCAGGGATCATTGGATCCAAATTTTACTTAGGCACAATTAGATTCTTCTAAGACTACAGGTCTCCAACCACAGGCCTTAGGAGTGAAGAACCTTCATGTAGTAGATGATTTTTTGGTGAAGGTAGATGCGGGTCTAGCGATAGTGATAGGTACCATATTTATTGAATCTTACATAGTGATTAATTTATTTGATATCGGTGCTTCCCACTCATTTATATCTTGTCATTTTTTTGATATTATTAACCTTCAAATGGAGTTCATGTCCTTTGTTATGGATTTAGTGTCACCTCTTGGAAATAGGGAAGAGAAGGGGTTTTGGTGTCCTTGTGAACTATTGATAGCTGATGTGGAGTTAGTTTGGGATTTTATTGTTCTTAATATAGATCTATTTGACATCATCATCAGAATGGATTTTCTTATTTATCATCATGTTGATGTTGATTTTTATCATCAGTGTGACTTGTTTCTTGCGGCTGTAACACTCCGACCCCAAAAGCCTGGAGTTGGTGCATTATTTTATTACATTGGCATGATTATAAGGAATCAGATCCCAAAGGACTAATCAGTTTAGTAGTTTTGGAAATCCAAATTACATACATGATACCCATAATACATTGGGAAAAGAAAATAAAACATGATATATAATAAAATTAAATAAACTGCATCCTTTAAAGCTTAATCAAAGATTTATTCTTCATAACCTGGGGAAAGGAAACATAATAAGGGTGAGCTCAAATGCTCGGTAAGGGTAAGT
The DNA here is from genome assembly GCA_963277665.1 of Viscum album. Taxonomy (NCBI): domain Eukaryota; kingdom Viridiplantae; phylum Streptophyta; class Magnoliopsida; order Santalales; family Viscaceae; genus Viscum; species Viscum album. Next base: position 2,133,196,335 of record OY728120.1, read on the forward strand.
AAAGTGAAAGAAATAATGAATTTATAAGAATAATCAACATGGAAAGGTAAATAACTAATAACATATGCCATTAAAATAACTAGATAAGGCAATATCAATATAGAAAGGTAAGAAACTGAAAACAAATTACATCCAATCAATGAACTGAATATGAAACACATCTATAGATATGTTGATACAAAATCTCATGGATAAATTTTAACTAAATATAAATGAGGGAAATTATTAATTATTTGAACCATGTTTCCTAGGTACATGGAACCATTATCTTCAATACCTTTCACAAGATAGCTTATCATATCGGGTAAAAACTCGTCTAATTTGTCCAACTAATTCATCTCATGAGACTACCAATGTATCGAGGGGCTATTTATAACTGGGCCCCACCCATGTCATACCTATCCAAATAATTACTCATATATCAAATAATATATTTAAAAATGTACAATGTGCCTTATCAAATATCTATATTGAATAAAAGATATGGATTTATCAATAATTCCCCAGTTAATCAAATAATTGTCAAAGTGAACATCATATGTAAAATGGTATACAGTTTAAGAAATAATAATATCTATTGCTTCAGAATATGGATATTTAAGAAAAAATTAATGTAACATAAAAATGATCATAATAAAGTTATTATTTAAAGAGAAATTTAACAATCAAAGAATAAAGTGAGATTGTAAGGTAATCATTAAACACATTCTTGAGGAAAATAATCATTAAACATTCCAAAGTGTCTCATACCACTTTGAAACATTTGAAATCACAATCCAATTGAAGTAATAACATTAATTGAAACTTATAATATCATGAGAATACATAGATTCATGATATAACATGTAAAAGGGCAGTATACACACCACATAAAAGTGAATTGGTGCATAATAACAAATAAGTCTCAATGGAATGTAAATTGAGATGAAATCTCTTACCTTGTGTTTCCTTTTGTGTGAATGGGATTTAACCTCCTATATAATGGTTTTAAGAGTGTTAATAACTTATTAAAGAACCATATTCATGTTTCTAATATCATATATTATCTTCTTATAATATCTTATTACCCGTTTGATAAAAATATTTCATTATTTTCACTATTTTGGGTGTTAATTGCCTAGTTTGTCGATTATGTTTTAACATGTTACTTATTGTTCTTATTAATTAGATCATGGTTTCATCATATATAGAATATAAAACATAACTTAAATATCATATATATTTAGTATATATGAATTTATAATAATTTATAAATTTTGGAGATAGGAAATGAAATGCACCGTTCACGGCGATGGTAGGTCGTATGTATGCATGAATGCTACTTTCATTTCCTTATCATATTTTCAAAGAATGAAAAGTAAATTATATATATGTATATGTATATTATAATTATATTATCATATATATTACATAGTTTTATTAAAATCATTCTTTATACATTCCATGTATAGCGTGAACAAATCACATCGCTTTGAGGGGGTGGTAGTCCACACTTCCACAAACGATGTTATCGTATTCCCAAAAAATAGAGTGCATAAAGGTATGTGTTGTAAAATAATTAAATAAGTATAAATACATTATAAATATAATATATAACATATATAAACAAAGTTTCCATTATAATTCCCAACCATGAGAGGTGGTAGGGGAAAAATGAACAACTTTGTTTTGTGAGGCGGTAGTTCGCCAGACACATAAAAGGTAAGTTCGTTACCCACTATATGGAAGTGTGTGTAAGTGTAGGTTGAACCCATAACATAACAACATATTAGTATATTGAGGATACCATTTTTTATATAATCATGGAATAATTATAATTAAAGGAGTGGAGAAGGAAATAAAACTAATGAGCTTGAAGAAGGATGTTACCACTTATTCAAGGAACTCCTTTTGGTTTACACCAATGGGCTTCCTTGGATAGATTTATTACAAAAGTGAGTCTTCTAGTATTAGGATAGGTATTTTTAGTATCTATTTTTTCAGATATTTTTTGATCCAAATTTTTTGAAAGGTGTGAGTAAGTGGGATGGATGATTGCCTTTTTATAGTGGCGGGGGAGTGGCATTCTTGTAAATTTTTTCAAAGGGAATTCCACCCATGTTTTTTCTTGGTCCCAATTCTAGGAAAGTGAGTATAGGGTAAATATATGGCTAGAAAATAGATTTTTTAAAAGTTTCTACACCATTTTGTCCCTTAATTTTAAGGTTTATTCCCCTGTTAAGCTAATTTTTCTCTTAATTGTTATAGTTAATTTTAATTAATTTCACTGATATTTTTTGTAAAAAAATAAGTTGAACTTATTAGAAATTATAAATTATTATGATTCCAAATATGGAATCAATTTTTCCAAATTACAATCATATAATTGGTATAAATTAATTTAAATTTAATCCCACATATGGGATGACAAAGTGGGTTTTTTAAAGTAAAATGTTCAAAAGTTTGCTGAGTTTTTATATCCAATTTCAAAGTGAAATTGATTCAAATGACCTAAATTAGATTAAATTATATAAAATTTATCTAATTAATTATCAAAACCGATAAGAAATATAATTTAACCTTATAAATAAATTAGATGAAAATGAAGTTTTGAATTAAAATTTAGTATTTTTCACTATTCATCAAAAAATAAAACTCCACTGAAAAATACCAAAAAATTTCCCTAAGATAATTTTTATGTTAAAATTTAAAATATTAAGTTTATTTTTACATATAAAGTTTATAAAAGTGTCAAAAATTGGATTTAAAATAGGTTATCCATTAAAAGGAGTTAAAATTACCTTTAGAAAAATATTGATTTTTATGTGAAATATTGGGTTTATTCTTATATTATGCCTATCAAATATATTGAATGAATATCAAAAATATTTTATTTAATATATAATATATATATATATATTAAATTAATATCACTCACTAATTGTAATTAATTTAATTTTTTAGGATAAAATAGCTTTGTGAGCATAAAAATAGTTTTTTATAAAAATATTTTATTTATATTCAATTAGTTATTATATTCATTTATAATTAATTTGTAACCAATTAATTCAACCATATATTTTCATAAGTTGGTTAATACTATTTATAACCATCAATTTAATGACTATTTTTTATCTTATTATATTAAATAATGGTATTTTTAATAATATATTATTGTTTGGTAAAACTCAGTCTTGCATGTTACGCAAACCATCAAGGAAATTTAGTATTTCATGTAATACAAACTAACCTCGGTGTTCCATGTAGATCAATCTAAAAATTACATTGCATGTAAAATAAGTATAACTTGGTGTTTTATATAAAGCAATCTATGAATAAAAATTAAGTTTATTATAAAAGGAAAATATTATAAAGTCTTAGGGTGTTACATTCTCCCCGCCTTAAATAAATTTCATCCTCAAAATTCAAAATTGATATCGGTAATCAAGGGATTGATATTTGAAAATAAACTACTATTGAAAAACCCACATCATGAATAAGGGTAATAACACGTCTTATTAATAAGAGAGAAAGGGAAGTACAATGGTCACATAACTAGGTTCCCTAATATAAGAACATAGGTGGGAAATAGAAACATGGATACAAAAGAAAAATATAACAATAAAGTTTTGATGGAGAGTGATACAGAACATGTTTAGCTCAGATTTGATGACCATAAATCCTTAAACCACTGTTATGAAAAAGTTCATTAATATCATCAAAAACGATTATAATAGGACAACATTTTTGTTTCAAGACCATTTCTCCTATAATTAAGGAATTATTTCACTCTATAAGAATATAAGTAAATATATATTTCTATTTAATAAACACAACCTTGTCATTTGGTTATTCCTTGAACTATTTATACTTAATTTCTTATCACATGATGCATCATAAGGTGAAGTAATACATTAACCTCTAAAACCTCATCCAAATATCAACTTAAACCATTTAATAAATGGTTAAATTTTTCAAATGATTATGATTCAACACTTTAGAAGGAAGGTCACTGAGTTTCCAAAAATGAACTTATCAAATAACATGAATTTTCTTTTAATCATCACATACCAAACATGTAAATATGGTAATAACTTGAATTACCATAAAACCTTATTTAAAACATGAATTCTTCTTATTCATTAAATATAACATAGATTATTGGATATATTCCTTAAATCTAGAAATGATGTAAACTCCATTAATGATAGCATAAACCACTTTTTCAATAAATCATTACTTAATTCCAAGGTAGTCATTACTTATCTGATTTATGTTATCCAAAACAATCATTTCTTTATCCAAACATCATTGTCTTAACATTTGGAATGTATTAATGGTTATCTTTCCCTCAACCATGTGCTTTCCAAAAAAAATTACTTTCTAATAAATAACTTTTATTGGTACCCTTCAATATATGATCTCAAATATTTAATGAAAAATTATTGTATTACAATCCTTATATATATCTTAATTCATATGATAAGAACATCATTAATGAAATAAATAAGTACATTAATCATTACACTTCGGTTGATTTAATAACATATGCTTGACCTTGATCCCTTATCTTCTTTGGAGGTATATTTCCTTGACACTTGGGTAATTTGTTTGTATAGTGCCCCATCTCCTTTCAATTATAACACTGAATAGAAGTGTTTTCCTTCTTCCCTTTTCATTCTTTTTCCTGGTGGCCCTTTTCTCCACACTTATAAAAAACAACTAATCCTTTCAAGAATTTACCAAGGTGATTCTTTCCACAGTTATCACATGTGGTAAATTCCTTCTTTCTATTATTTCCTTTATCTATAATTTTATCTTACTTTCTCTTCTTCTCTTACTTCCCTTTGAATCCATAGGACTTGGATAATTCTTTCTCTATCTTGATAGCACATAAAACTATTTCATCGTATAGAGAAAATGTTTGAGACACGAGTTCCCTTTGGAAACTTGGATTAAGTCCTAGAAAGAAATGATAAATATTTTATTCCATGTTGAATATGAAATACATATCATACCTTGATAACCTAGTAAATGTAGCTTCATACTCCGCAACACTTTCTTCCTCCTTTTTCTTTAAACTAAGGAACTTTCTATTCATCTCAATTTTTTGATCACGAGGGAAGTATTTATTGAAGAATTAATCCTTTAATGTTTCCATTCCATGAGTTCTATTTCTTCTTCTTACCTAGTATTTAAATCATGGTGGATATTTTTGGGATTTTTTTATTTAAAATTTAAATATTTAGGAGAGAGAAAATTATTAATGGAGAGATTTATTTCAAAATTAATAGAGGAATTTCTCCCAATATTAATAGAGAGTTATTCTCAATATTAATTGATGGAATAATGAATGATGACTGCATTAATTGGAGATATGGACTGGGTGTCTATATAAGAGGATTTGGTATCATGTTTTTGAATATGGTTGTTGGCAAAGATGTAGCCACAAAGAGAGAACAAGGGGTTGACGCATTTTCGGTAACTGGTGTGAAGCGAAGATGGTGAGAATGAAGTAGAGGTGATGATGATGATGATGATGATGATGATGGCATGTCAACGATGGAGAATTAAAGTGTGTGCATGAAGATGATGGTGTGTGACGATACAGAGAGAATTTTCGACAATGGCGTTTAAATAGATTCATGATGGTGCCATGTATTGAAAGTCCTCTTGGTTGCGGAGATCAAGCGGTGTGTCCCGGTTGTGATGATCAGCAGTACAATAAAAATGGTACGTTCATGGGTGTCGGCCTATTGAGAGAGAAATCATTCGGGTGCATTGTAAAAGACCTTTGGGTGGTGTTAAAAATCTTTCAGGTGATTTGTAAAATTCCTTCGAGTGATAAAATGCCTTCGGGTGATAAAAGGCCTTCGGGTGAATCTGCTCTTGTGTTTTGTGCGACCACTTCTGCTACAATGCTAGGCTCTACCCCAATAGTATTCTGAATCAAGGACCACCATTGATCAACATCACCTTCGATACAATACACTGCAAGTGTAACCTTTTCCATTTCACTACATCCCAAAGATATAAATATATTTTCCAAAGACTTAATCCATTGATCAACTACAATTGGATTGGTAGTCCCACTAAATGATGGGGGAATCTGTCGCATAAATCGATCCAACATCGGAGATTCTCTCCATGGAATAGGTTGATCCATTCAAGCATGGATATTTTTCATAAACCAATTAAGCTTCCCTAGAATAGCCATAATTTTCTCTATTCTAATACCAATTATATGGGTTTCTTCAGTTGGTAAATCTATATATTTTCCAAAAGTATCGATATCATTCATCCTTCCAGAAACCATTTATAAACAATGGAATACACTAGATTAGCTCATAAAACCATAATATATAATTCCAAATATGTTATATCACATAACATGTATGCGTCATAAATATTAGAATCATAAAATTTGGTTACTTTGGAAACATATTTACTTTTAGATCCTTCATTATGGATTATAATGAAAATATGAATTATCCTAAGCATATACCCTGAGAGTGTAAAACCAGGTGTGCATTAAGGCATGTTTTCATATACCAGGTTACTCTAAGTCAGGCCTGATACACCTTATCGGAGTTATTACCACTAGGTACATATGTGTTAGAACCACATCCACTTGTAGTATCCAGATAGATATGTATTTCTAGGAAGACCCACATAATCTCTACCTTGCCAAAATTCTAAGATGCTCTTATATACTTATCCTCAAAGTATATCTTAAGGTTATGTTCCATAATCTAATTTTTCTAAATCTGGTTTCCAAGTTTGTTTCTAAACTTCCTTTGATACCAACTGTAATTCCCCAACCCCATAAGTCTATAATCAGTGCATTATTTTATTACATTAGCATGATTACAAAGAATCAATTCTCGAAGGACCGGTCAATTTAGAAATTTTGGAAAACCAGATTATATACATGATACCCATAATACATTGGGAAAAGAAAATAAAACATGATACATAATAAAATGAAATAAACTTCATCTTTAAAATCTTATTAAAATATTTCTTCTTCATGAACTGGGGAAAGGAAACATAATAAGGGTGAGATCAGATGCTTATTAAGGGTAATTAAAGTGGAATAAATAATGAATTAATGAGAAAAAATAAACATGGAAAGGTAAATAAGTGATAACACATTCCATTCAAATAACTAGATAAAGAAATACTAATATGGGAAGGTAAGAAACTGAAAAAACATTCCATTTAATCAATGAACTGAATATGAAATGCATCTATAGATATGTCAATGAAAAACCTCATGGATAAATAATTATTGAAGCTAAATTAAGGAAATGCTTAATTATTGGATGACATGTTTCCTAGGTATATGAGACCATTACCATCAATACCTTTCATAATACAGTTTGACATATTAGGTAAAAACCCATCTAATTTGGCCAACTAATTCATCTCATGAGACTACAAATGCATCGAGGTACTATCTATAACTGGGCACCACCCATGTCATACCTGTCCAAATCATTCCTCATATATCTAATAATCGATTTGAAAATGTAAAATGTGCCTTATATAATATATGTATTGAATAAAAAACATGTATTTATCAATAATTCTTCAATTGATCAAATAACTATCAAAGTGAACACCATATGTAAAATGGTATACGGTTTAGGAAATAGTAATATACATTGCATGAGAATATGGATATTTAATACAAATTTAATGTACCATAAAAATGATAATAATAAAGTGATTATTTCAAGATAAAGTTAACAATCACAAAATAAAGTGATATTGTAAGGTAATCATTAAACACATTCTTGAGGGAAATAATCTTTAAACATTCCAAAGTGTCTCATACTACTTTTAAACATTTGAAATCATAATAACCTTGAAGTAATAACATTAAATAAAAAATATAATATAATAATAATAAGTATATTTATGATATAAAATTTCAAATTTCATTATACACGCCATATAAAAGTGAATTGGTTCATAACAACAAATAAGTCTCAATGGAATGTAAATTGAGACGAAATCTCTTACCTTGTGTTTCCTTTTTGTGTGAATAGGATTTAACATACTTTATAATGGTTTTAATAGTTTCAATAACTTATTAAAGAACCATATTAATGTTTATAATATCATATATTATCTTATTATAATATCTTATTATCCGTTTGATGACAATATTTCGTTATTTTCACTATTTTGGGTGTTAATTTCCTAGTTTTTCAAGTATGTTTTAACTTGTTACTTGTTGTTATTATTAATTAGATCATGGTTTAATCATATATAGAATGTAAAACATGATTTTGTTGTTACTTGTTACTTTTTGTTCTTACGGTAGGTCATATGTACGCTTGAACGATGCTTTCATTTTCTTGTCATATTTTAAAATAATGAAAATTAAATGATATATATGTATATTTATATTATAATACCATTATAATTTCTATTTCATATATTTTACATAGTTTTATTAAGACTATACTTTATACATTTCATGTATAGTGTGAATAATCACATCGCTTTGAGGGGGCGGTAGTCCACACTTCCATAAATGATTTTATCATATTCCCAAAAAATGGAGTGCATAAAGGAATGTGTTATAAAACAATTAAATAAGTATAAATAAATTATAAATATAATATACATAATATATAAACATATTGTACATTATAATTCTCAACCATGAGAGGTGGTAAAGGAAAAACGAACAACTTCATTTCATGAGGCGGTAGTTCGCCGTACACATAAATGGTAAGTTCGTTACCCATTAGATAAAAGTGTGTCTAAGTTTTGGTCAAAAACATAACATATAAAAATCTTAGTATATTTATGATACTTTTTTTATATAATCATGTAATAAGTATAATTTAAGGAGTGTGGAAAGAAATAAAGTTAAAGAGCTTGAGGAAGGATGTTACCTCTTATTCGAGTAACTCCTTTTGGTTTGCACCAAAGGGATTCCTTGGATAGCTTTATGACCAAGGTGAGGATTATAGTATGAGGTTAAGGATGTTGAGGATCTATTTGGGTAGATATTGGTTGATCCAAATGGCTTGAAATGTGTGAGGAAGTGGGAGGGGTGAGTGCCTTTTTATAGCGGAGGAGTGACATTCTTGTAAATTTTTGAAAAGGGAATTCTACCCATGTTTTTTATATGAAAAGTGGCTCTAATAATGGTAAAAATTATATTAAAGGTATTATAGGGTCTAAATATGTCCATCCAATATATTTTTTACAGGTTTTTATGCCATTTTAGCCCTTATGTTTAAGGTTTAGTCCCTTGTTAAGCTAATTTTTTTCTTAATCATTGTAATTAATTTTAATTACTTTCACTAATATTTTTGGTCAAAAACTAATTTGACCTTATTAAACATTATAGATTATTATTATTCCAAATATAGAATCCATTTTTCCAAATTTAAATTATAGAAGTGACAGAAATTAATTTAAATTTAATCTCGCGGACGGAACGACAAAGCGGGTTTTTTTAAGTAAAATGATCAAAAGTTTGCTAAGTTTTTATATCCAATTTCAAAGTTAAATTGATTAAAATTTCCTAAATTTGATTAAATTATATAAAATTGATCTAATTAATCATTAAAACTAATAATAAATATAATTTAACCTTATAAATAAATTAGATGAAAATGTAATTTTGAATTAAAATTCAGTATTTTTTGCTATTTATCAAAAAATGAAACTTTATCAAAAAATACCAAAAAAATTCCCTATGATAATTTTTATTCTCCAATTTAAAATATTAATTTTATTTTCACATATAAAGTTTATAAAGTTCCAAAAATTGGATTTAAAATAGGTTCTCCATTAAAAGGCGGTAAAAGCGCCTTTAGAAAAATATTGATTTTTATGTGAAATATTGGGTTTGTTATTATAATATGTCTATCAAATATATTGGATGAATATAAAAAATATTTGATTTAATATATAATATATATATTAAATTAATATCACTTACTAATTGTAATTAATTTAATTTATTAGGATAAAACATCTTTGTAAGCATAAAAATAGTTTTTTTATAAAAACATTCTCTTTATATTTAATTGGTTCTTATATTAATTTATAATTAATTTGTAACCAATAAATTAAACCATATATTTTCATAATTTAGTTAATAGTATTCATAACCATAAATTTAACGGCTATTTTGTATCTTATTATATTAAATAATGGTATTTTTAATAATATATTATTGTTCTGTAAAACTCGGTCTTGCCTATTACACAAGCCATCAAGGAAAGTTAGTCTTTCATGTAACACAAGATAAACTTAGTATTCTATATAGAGAAATCTAAAATTTATGTTGCATGTAATATAATAATAACTTGGTGTTTCGTATAAAGTAATCTAGGAAAAAATTAAATTTATTATAAAAGGAAAATATTTTAAAAGTCTTGGGGTGTTACAATGATCGATGGGAGCTCACGAGTGTTTTAGGGATAGTGGGATCTATGGTCTGGTCATGTAGGACCTTCCTACCTAGATCTTAGGAGTTTTTCTTCTATTGTTTTAGTTGATCCTGATGACTTTTCTTCTATTTTTTATTTTCCCACTGTTGTTTGGTATTTTCCTAACGTTTTCCTAGATGATTTCTCTATGCTTCATCTAGAGAGAGGGTGGAGTTCATGATTGACCTGGTTTCAGGTACGTAATTGTTTTTGATGACTTCTTATCATATGGTACTAGCAGAGATAAAATATCTCAGGATTCATTTGGATGACTTGATGGAAAAGGGTTTTGTTCTCCCTAGCATTTCACATTGGGTTTCCCTAGTGATATTTGCTAAGAAGGTAGATGGTTTAATATGATTGTGTATGGAATATCAAAAGTTGAACTAGGTAATAGTTAAGAAAAATTATCCATTTCCTCATGTGGATGGTTTTTTTTATCCGCTAAAGGGGGTAGAGTGGTTTTCAAAGATTGATCTTTGTTCAGGTTATCATCAGCTTAAAGTTTAGGAGTGAGATATTCCAAATATGGATTTCAATAGTAGGTATGGCCATTATGAATATCTTATGATATTGTTTGGTTTAACAAATTCTCCTATAGTTTTTAAGGATTTGATTGATCAAATATTCCATCGGTGTCTCAACACTTGTGTGGTAGTGTTCATGGATGATATTTTGGTTTACTCGAGATACAATCATGAACATGAGCACCATTTAAGTTTGGATTTTAAAATACTGAGAAGTTGGCATTTGTATATAAAGCTTTCAAAATTCAATTTATGGATCCAAGAATTTAAGTTCTTAGGACACGTGATTTCTAATCATAGATTATCAATTGATCCTGAGAAGGTAAAGGTTGTCTTGTCATGGTAATAACCATTGAATTTCTTTGAGATTCGAAGTTTCCTTGGTCTTTCTAGATACTATTGATGATTTTTCAAGGATTTATCAAAGTTTGCATCACATTTTCTTGTCTTACTAGTAAAGGGGTGAAATTCATATGGGATGTAAAATTTTAGTCTTATTTCGATGAGCTGAAACGAATTCTTCCATCAGCTTCTATTTTGATATTACTTAAGACTGATAAGGGGTATGTGGTTTTCTGTGATGCTTCTGGCATTGGTTTGGGTCACATGCTTATGGATTATGATCATGTGGTAGATTACAGCTCTCTTCATCTTTGACCACATGAGAAGAATTACCCCAATCATGATTTAGATTTTTTCGTAGTTATGCATGTGCTTAAGTATTGGTGGCACTATCTTTTTAGGGAGAGGTTCACAGCCTTTTCTAATCATAATATTTTGAGTTATATGTTTTCTCATAAATACTTGAATCTTAGATAGAGATGATGGGTGGAATATCTCCAGACATTTGAATTCGATATCTCATATACCCTAGGGAAAGGAAATGATGTTGAGGATTTTCTTAGTAGGAAGGTGTCATCACAGGATGTTCAGGAATCAAAGAAAGAGTGGAACCTTATAGGGATTTTTGATCAGTTACATTTTGGATTCTCAAGAGAATGTTCCAGGCATAGTTCTGACTAGTGTTTAGTTATCATCATCTCTTCTTGAGTTTATTCTATAGAATTAGCAGTAGGATGATGAGTTTAAAGTAATTCGAGAAACCTTGTATGGCGGGGAGACCATTTCATTTTATTCTCTCTCTTAAGATGATATTATTAGTTTTGGTGATTATTTTTTCATCCCATCTTCTGTGAGGAGCTCAGTTTTGTTTTATTTTCATGGTTCTTCAAGGAATTTTTATTTGGGCACTAAGAAGATGTATTATGATATGATATGGTGATTCTGGTGTCTGGGTATGAGGTTTGATATTACTAATTATGTGTCCCATTATTACACCTACTAATAGATTAAGGAAAATCATCTGAAACCTTTTGGTTTTCTTTATCCTCTTTTGATTCCAATTTGAAAATGGGATGAGGTATGCATGGATTTTATTGTTGGATTACCATGGAATCCCTAAGGGAAGAATTCTATCTAGGTGGTGATTGATTGGTTGAAAAAGTTAGCTCATTTCATTCTAATTAGGGACACCACTAAAGTTAAAGATCTGGGTAAGATATATATACAAGAGATCGTGAGGTTACATGGGGTTCCTTCTGCCATTGTTTCGGAAAGGGATCTTGGGTTTACTTTGAGGTTCTGGAGGAGTCTTCAAGAGGCATTGGGGACTTAGGTCAGGTTGATTACATCTTACCATCCATAGATAGAAAATCAAACAAAGTATATTATTCAAATCCTAGAGGATATGATCCTTGCATGAGTCTTGGATTTTGGTGGATCATGGGATAGCCATTTAGGACTGGTCGAGTTTTCTTATAACAACAGTTATCGATCATTAATTAGAATGGATCCTTTTGAGGATTTGTATGGTTGCTCATGCAGATCACCTCTTTATTGGGTAGATGTGGGTGAAGCTTCTTTGGTGGGATCAAGTTTGGTTTACAAGATGTCTATAAGGATTCAGGATATACGTTGGTGTCTAGTTACAGTGTAGAGTTGATAGAAATCTTATGTGGATTAGCAGCATTATCCTTTGGATTTTTCCATAGGTTATCGGGTTTTATTGAAATTTTCTCCTCAGTTGGGTCACTATCAGCTTTGAAAATGGGGAAAGTTGACTTCAAGATATATTGGACTGTTTGATGTCACTAAGCAACTTGGTAAGGTTGCTTATTGGTTAGCATTGTTGGTTTAGTTTATAGGTATTCATGATGCTTTCTACATATCACAACTCAATAAATACCATCTTAATCCCTCTCATATTCTGATTTGGTAAGAGATTGAGTTAGATCCAAATTTTTCTATTGTGGAATATCTAGTAGATATCGTTGACTCTCAAGTGAAAGTCTTTCATGGAAATTTGATTCCATTAGTTAGGGTGTTATGGCAACAAAGATCAGATTCTCATGAGACTTGGGAGTGTGAGTCATTGATGAGGGAGTAATGGACTCACCTCTTTACTAAACTTCATTCTTCTATATGACTTCTTGAGGATGGAAAGTCTTATGGTAGGGAGTTTGTAACATATCTTTACCCACTTCCAGGTATTTTCCTCCTCTTTTCTAGTTTTCCTCTTGAATTGGGTGCATATTTAGACTCCCAAGTATAGAGAACATTTTCTGATCAAAATGACCTAAATTTTGGGGATGTATATTTGTTTGAATAAATTAAATCTAGCTATAAATGTTTTTAATGACTTTGTATGGTTCTCCCTAATCTCATAGAATGTCCGAGTTGGTTTGAGGTTTTTGTAAAGAATCTGCAGTTTTTTTGTCTATAAGAACTTTACACATTGTGTAAATAGTACACGATGTGTAATGGTTTCCATGATCAATTCGTGAGCTGATACATAACATGAAGGGAGTACACTTAGTGTAAAGGTTACAAACCATGTGATATTAAAAGAACAGTTTTTAATAAAAAGTTGATGGTTTTTTTTGGTATATGTGATCCTTGTGGATTACACGACGTGTAAATGGATTACATGCCATGTAACTATTGCAAACAAGGATTTTAGGGAACTTCATTGGCTGGTGTTTCATTCATTCTTCCACATCCTTTTTTACTATCAATCTAGGGATATTCTTCAGTGATTTTGGGAGCCTCCATTCGATCCGGATTGATTTGTTCAGCGTTGGATCATCAAGGTAGTTATGTTGCATCTCTCTGGGTATGATATACTCTCTTATTTTTCATTTCCCTTGATTTATGTAGTTTTTTTCATTGATCTATTGGTTTTTTTTATCTTTGGTGATGTTTCCTTTGATTCCTTTATATATCCATTATGTGGTCTTGTTCTGGGGGTTTTTTCCTTTGTTGATTGTGGTTCAGCAAGTGTGCATACTTGAGGTATGTGTTTATTTTTCTCCACTGACAATTCTATTAATTGAATCAATTTTGATATGTGTATATTTATTCTAGGGACTCTTCTATTATTGTTGGTTTCTTCCTTAGGTTGGATTCTGTTATGGGTGTGTGCGGACTGAGTTTTTAGGTAAGTGATTCTGTCTTTATCCTATGTTGTTGAACTGCATTTCTCCTATTTTTGATAAAAAAATATTAAATGAAATGGCATGATATGACTAATTTTTTGTGTGTGTGTGGAAGTAGGTTTTTATAAAAGATGGTTTCCCCTAGCTTCAATAAATGGAAAGGGTTTTTTAAAGCATTGTGAAATGGTTTTATGAAATGGTTTTCAAGGCATGAAATGATGAAATGGTTTGATGAACTGGTTTGGAAAAATAGAACACATTGGAAGCCCTGTGTACTTTGGTGGAAGGTATAGTAACAAGTCTTTTCCACTATTGGGGAATCTGCTCAAAGGTATTTCCTCTACTCCCTATGCCTGTTGTTATAGGGACTTGTTAGATCTATTGGGGGGTTCACTTTCTGGGGTATTCTTCTACTCTCTATACATGATGCATGTGTCTAGAGGCTTGATGCATGTGTGATTTTCTACATTAGGTATGAGTGTCTTATCTATACTGACCTAGTTTGATCATTGGTGTGATGTTACCTATGCTGCTTCTTGGTCGATTTTTGATGTTTTGGTTTGTACTATTTTGATTATACTACCATGGATTTGATATAATATGTGCTGTATAATTTGGTTTGATTTGATATACCTATTTTTATATATGTGTATGAAATTATTTGAAACTAATTTACCTAATTTATTTGGAAATGTGGAAAGGGGGGAAATTAAATTTCTTTGAAATTATTTTGATATAAAAACAATTAAACTGTATATCATGCCTTGTTTTCTTTAAAGTTAAGCATGCTTGGATTATTGTTCAGAGACTTGATATGGAACACCTAGGTGAGACCCTACTGATCCCGTTAGCTCACACCCTACATACCCCTTCGGAGGTATGTAGATTCGGTTCTATATTTTGATGTAGGGAAAGGTAAGGCACCACAGTGAGGTAGGGAGGTTTTCAGTCAATTGGGTTTTGGGTAGCTGGGTGGTGAGATGGTGCAGGTTTTCCCAAGCTATCAATTGGAGATTTTTGGAGTATTTATTTTATCTTTTGTGTCCTTTGTAGTTGGAATTGTCTCTTGGATATTGTTTTTCTACCTTTTTTAGTTGTTTCACTTCCATTATTTGCTTTCTGTTATGACATATATATGTATTCATGTTTTATTTTGCAGTTTCTTTTTGTACATGTGTATATATATTACATGTTGTCTGCTTTAGGTTGGGAGAAATCATTCCCTCTATTTGTTGTTGTTTTCTTGGGTGATAGATGTCAACCTATGGGGATCAGTAATTCCTTTTAGGTTCATGATGGTTCAGGTTAGGTACCAGTTTGAGAGGGTATCTAGGTCAGGTTCGCCACACTCAATTTTTTATAAGGTGGAAAACCCATCCCAAGTTTTGGTAAAGTAAAAGTGTGTGAAATTTCCAAGAAAATGAATCCATATATATATAGTATCAATTGGATGTGGTTGTGTAAATATTCACCTGGTGTTAATCCCCCTAGAAAGGGTTAGTTCAGCATTGACTCGATCATCACCCTGATTCATGACAAGTGGGACTAAGACTACACACCTGGCAAGACACTTATGGGGGGTATGATTTGGAATATTCATATGCTCTTAATGAACCATGGTGAAGGATTTTTTTTATACCATTTACTTAGTCTCCTACCAATGTAAACTATTTAACCCAATTATTATCTTTCATGGATAACCGAACACATGAAAGTACCCTCCCCCCTATATTTATTTGATAAGGGTATTACCTATTACTTTGATGATACCCCACAACTTCTAATTTGATTAAGGGATGTTCTCCTAAACATCCACATTTTTCTATTTAAATTTGAATTATTTTACTTTCATATTTCTCATTATATGAATATTCATGTTTTATTTAGTAAGAGGTTCTTTAGGGAATGGTATAAAATGTATTTTTAAAACTTATGGGAATATATTATACTTAATCAGGTGATGAGTGGGGACAAAATTATATATCCCCTTGATGCATAGACAGGTCTTATGAGACAAAATAGGTTGGATTTTGGTGTATACCCCTTCCCATAATAGGATAGTGTCTTTGCACAAGGCCTTAATTGTAGGTTCTGGGCGCAGCGGAAGCGCGTTGGTAGGTTTGCCCAACTTTAATTTTAACGTTAAACAACGTTCAATCGGAGATCCGTCACGATATAAAACGCTGAATCTTTGGAATAGAATGAAGAATGAAAAGAAAAGAAGATTCCCAGAACCCTTGAGGAGGATCATCATATGTTGATTATAATTAATTTAATTAATGCATAAGAATTACCTTGTTGGAATTCTTTCTTCGTTGATGTGTCCGGTCACGATTCGGTGATCCATCGTTGCGTCGTAGAATCCAAGTGTAGGATTCCTCTAGCGGTGATCCACACGTGTGTCATGTATCTCCGGACATCACCGAAGAGATCTCTAGGTGCTAGTGCGGAAGAACCTTCGCTTGCGATGTCCGCCTTCGACCGCCTTGATCCGGTGGAGGATCTTGCTCTCGTAACTTGAGGGCGTTCTTGGTGGAAAGGGAATTCTCTCTTGGCTTGAGAGTATTTCCAAATCCGTTGTGCACAAAAATGGCTCTCAAAAAATGTTGGGGTTGCGAGGATATTTATAATCAGGTTTGAGGTTAATAGAGTTATGACAATAAATAAATGCGTTACGCGTTTTATTTATTTCATTAACTCTTATTGAAAACCCCCATGTCGAATTATTAATTCCTTGACATGCGCCCATGCTGATTATAATAAATATCATTTAATAAAACAATATTAAATCCTCAAAATCCCAATTGGAAAAACTACACGGCGTGTAATAATTAATACACGGCGTGTACTTGTTTTCCATAAAACTACACAACGTGTATATTTAATATACACGGCGTGTACTTTTATTTTCCATTTTTCTCCACCACATTTATTAGACCTTGAGTAATGACTATTTATTTCTTAAATAAATGTAACTGCATTACTCGCTAATAAATATATTATTTTATCCATAGTATATTCTCTCGAATAACTAGTGTCAAAATAAATGCAATCAGACATCCTTAAATAATTATTAAACCACAGTCGGGAATAATATTTATTTAACTTGTTAAATTAATATTTAACTGAGATACATGGACACACTTAGTGTGTGACCCTCTAGGCCTCTTTCTCAGTGGCATTAGGCTGAGCCTACCTAAAGTCCAAGGTTAGCATCTAGTAACACGCCAAGGAACCCATAGAGAAAGAAGTTAACGCCGAAATGACACGTCACATCCTACGAACGCTTACCGTGTAATATAATCACTTTGTCTCGATATCTCCAATCAAGCGGGTTGCATGCTAGTTCCATCAACCCATGTGCTTGATTATTCTTTCTTTGACTTCCCGGAATTGAACTTGCCCATACCTTACCATGGCCATGGATTTATTTAGGCTATATCAATTCCATCAAAGGTCCTGAGATATCTACTTTCGTTATGGAACGGAAGGGACAAATCCTTTCTTTCATTATCTATTAATGCGGTATTACTCGTGACGCACCCAACGTATCCTACCTCACTGTGAATAGTGTGTCGTCACAGTTTTTGTCAATACATCTAAGTGTGCGAGTTGTAATACCCATTAATAATAATATTAAAGTCTAAGGATCAATACACACGTCCGTAGATAGGAACATCCAATGACACTATGAAATGTGGATTTCCTACTGGTGGGTCTCGTTCTCATAATATCCTCCTGGATATTACCAAGGGCGCACACCATGAGAAGGTGCCTCAAAGTTTTATGAGTCCTCACCCCTAATGACCTGTATTATTTGTGTCCCTCAAATAATATCATCCGGCCATAGAACATACATTCAAGAACAGTGTTATGGCACTTTCGGGTTCTCATCATAGCAGGGATCTGCTACGACCCTTTAATGCAACAGCTGTCCTTAGGACATTATCACATGACATGTCACGCAGAAGAACAATCAAGATGTGATAAGGCTTTTATTTAATGAATAAAGTACAAAGTAGTTGGTTCTAAACCACCAACTCCAACAGACTCCCACTTGGACTAGATCCAACTGCTAACAACCTTTAACCCGCTAGCTCTCACATGATATTCATGCTTCTTCTGAGATAGGCCTTTAGTCATGGGGTCTGCCACGTTCTCTTCCTTGGACACTCTGCTCACTGCAACTTCACCCCTTTGATAGAACTCCCTCAAGAGGTGATACTTCCGGAGTATGTGCTTTGTCTGTTGATGTGACCTTGGTTATTTTGCAAGAGCCACCGCTGCAGTATTATCACAATACAATGTAATGGGATCTTTACTGCTAGGCACCACATCAAGCTCCTGGACAAAGTTACGAATCCAAACAGCTTCTTTGGCTGCATCAGAAGCTGCTATATACTCGGACTCCACTGTAGAATCGGCGACAACTGGTTGCTTTGAACTCTTCCAGCTCACAGCTCCTCCATTGAGACAGAAAACATATCCAGATTGCGACTTCAGATCATTCTGATCTGTATGAAAACCAGCATCAGCATACCCTCTTATGACAGGCTCCTCGTCTCCTCCATACACCAGGAACATATCCTTAGTTCTTCTCAGATACTTAAGGATAGTCTTAACAGCAGTCCAATGTTGTTCTCCTGGATCTGCTTGATATCTGTCTACCATGCTCAGTGCATAGGCAACATCAAGCCTGGTACATAACATGGCATACATGATGAATCCTATAGCCGAAGTGTATGGGATCTTGCTCATCCTATCTTTCTCCTGTTGTGTCTGGGGACACATTTTCTTAGAAATATGTAAGCCATGTGACACTGGAACCAATCCCCTCTTGGATTTTTCCATACTAAATCTCTTTAGTATCTGGTCAATGTATGTACCCTGACTTAGTCCAAGCAGCATCTTGGATCTATCACGAATGATCTTGATCCCTAGAATGTAGGCTGCTTCTCCTAAGTCCTTCATGGAGAAACACTTGTTCAACCAGTCCTTAACTGACTGTAAGGCTGGTACGTCATTTCCAATAAGCAATATGTCATCAACATATACCACTAGGATGATGACCGCATTCCCATTAAACAGCTTATAAACACATGGCTCACATTCGTTCTTAATGAAACCAAATTCCTTTATGGCTTCATCAAATCAAATTTTCCATGACCTGGATGCTTTCTTTAATCCATAAATGGATTTCTACAACTTTCAAACTCGTTTGGCTTCACCTGGTGTCACAAACCCTTCTAGTTGTGTCATATAAACATCTTCCTGAAGGCTCCCGTTAAGGAATGTTGTTATGACATCCATCTGCCAAATCTCGTAGTCATGGTAAGCTGCTATGGCAAGTATGATTCTTATGGATTTAAACATGGAAACTGGCGAGAAGGTTTCATCATAGTCAATTCCTTGAAGCTGTCTGAATCCTTTATCCACTAGCCTTGCTTTATGGGTGCTAACTTGACCTTTCATGTCCAACTTTCTTTTGAATACCCATTTTCATCCAACAGGCTTTACATCAACTGGATCATTGACCAGAACCCAAACTTGGTTCTGATACATGGAATCCATCTCAGAATTCATAGCTTCTAGTCATCTTGCAGCTTCTGAGCTTTCTACTGCTTCCTTGTAGGAGAGAGGTTCATCATTGTACAACAATAATGATTCACCATCCTTGGTGACTAGGAAACCAAATCTCTCTGGTTCCCTTACCTCTCTTGAGCTCCTACGCAGTACTTGTGTTTCTGGAACCTCTTCCACAGGGACCTGTGGAACTTGTTCCTGTACCAACTCCTGTGTATCTTGAGCATCAACTTCGTCGAATTCAATCTTGATCCCACTATCCTTATTGAGGATGTGCTCCCTCTCAAGAAAGACGGCTTGTCTGGCGACAGTCACTTTCTTGTCTTGGGGGTTATATAGGTAATATCCTTTTGTTTCCTTGGGATATCCTATAAAGATACACTTCGTGCCCCGGGGTGCTAGTTTGTTTCCTAAGAAGGCCTTAACAAACGCCTCGCATCCCCATACACGTGTGTGCGACAAAGTGGGTTTCCTTCCATTCCATAACTCGGATGGAATTCCATTTTCCGCCTTAGTTGGTACTCGGTTTAATGTGTATGCTGAAGTTTGTAATGCATATCCCCAAAAGGATAATGGAAGATCCGCATGACTCATCATCGACCTCACCATGTCCAACAAGGTGCGGTTCCTCCTTTCACTAACACCATTCCACTGTGGTGTATAAGGAGGAGTGAGCTGAGATAGAATCCCAGACTCCCGTAGAAGATCGATGAACTCTTGGTTCAGATATTCTCCACCTCGATCCGATCGAAGCTTCTTTATCTTCTTACCAAGTTGATTCTCTACTTCATTCTTGAATTCCTTAAATTTCTCTAAGGACTCTGACTTATACCTCATTAAGTAGACATAGCCATATCTACTCAAATCATCAGTAAAAGTAATAAAGTAAGAATATCCACCTCTAGCTTCTACTGGAAATGGTCCACACACATCTGTGTGTACCAATCCTAGAAGCTCTGTGGCCCTTTCACCTTTTCCACCAAAAGGCGGCTTGGTCATTTTTCCTTGTAAAAAAGTGTGACATCTATCAAGTGGTTTTAGCTCAGTAGAGTCTAAATAGCCATCTTGGTAGAGCTTTGTCAAGCACTTCTCGTTCACATGACCAAGGCGGTGATGCCATAACTGGGTGATGTATGAGTCATGTGAGTTTGTTTCGTTATCGATTGCCAACACTTGGTTTTCGTAATTTAATACATACAAACCATTATTCAAATGTGCCATACCATAACATATGTTGTTCTTATAAAAGAGACAACCCTTATTTTCAAACTTGAAAATAAATCCATCCATATCCAAACAAGATACAGAAATTATGTTCTTGGTAACACTAGGCACAAAATAACAGTTTTGTAAAACCAAAATCATGCTAGTTGGCAATGAGAGGTGATAGTCACCAATAGCCAACGCAGCCATCCTTGCGCTATTGGCAGCTCGAAGATCCACCTCTCCTCTGGAAATCTTTCTAAATCTACTTGGTTCCTGCATTTGAATACAGATGTGAGCCCCACAAGATGTATCTAATACCCAATGTGTAGAAATAGAAAGATTGCACTCGATAACGAACGCACCTTTAGCGTCCCCACGCTTCTGGGTGCAGTTCCTCTTCCAGTGGCCCTGCTTGCCACATGAAAAACACACTGCTTCCCGTTCCTTTCCCTGCCTCTAGATCTTCCCCTTCTTGGAGGGATGATGCTCGGGGGCTTCAGACCGTTTATAAGTCTTTGGCCCCTTTTCCTTGTCCTTCCTTTTCTTGTTCACCATAAGGATCGCGGGTTTGTCACGCCCCATGTCCTTATCTACCTGGAGAATCAAGGTCAGAAGCTCTGATAGACTATTCTCATTGCCGCTCATGTTATAGTTGACAATGAAGCTAGAGAAGGTCTTGGGAAATGATGATAGGATGAGATCTGTACGCAACTCATCTGGGAATTTAATCCCTAAGATGTCCAAGCATTCAATGTATCCAATAAGCTTGACCACATGAGGCCCAGCTGGCGCAGACTCTCCAAGATTCGTGGTAAACAAAGCATTGGAGATCTCATACCTCTCCTATCTCGCCTTCTCTTGGTAGAGATCTTTAAGGTGAGACATCATGCTATACACATCCATGTTTTCATGTTGCTTCAAGAGCTCATTAGACATGGCCGATAGCATGAAACACTGGACATCTGTGGCATCATCCATGTGTTTCATATAGAGAGATAATTCCTCATCACTAGCCTCTTTCCCAGGCGCAACTAGAATGGGCTCTTCCAGCACATATAATTTCCTTTCGTGGCGAAGGACGACACGTAAACGCCTCTGCCACTCTTGGAAATTGGTGCCGGTGAGAAGGTTTTCTTTTTCGAGTATGGTCCGCAATGATATGTTTGAAGTCATTTTCTTGCCGTTTCTACAATTTAAGATGAGCAAAGGTTTAGTACTTTATTATAAAAATTGAGACAAATAAATAAATTAATACTTATTAGTCTCCCACTATTTTATCGAAATCCAATAGCCCTCACCATTGACTTCGGAATATTATATTGCGTGAATATTCTAGTGGCAAGGATCCATATTGCCCTTCGCATTACCCCAACTAGGGTTGGTCAAGAAACTTGAAGGGTTTTAGGTAGGCATTCCAAATTCCAACTGCATTAACTCGCAGTTCCTTGATCCGCTGAGTGGACTCCCCAATCCTGAAATCCTTTTTTTGGATTTACTCAACCTTTGCCTCTTGGTCACACCAAGTCCTGCTGTGGTATTCAACCCTTGATGCGAACCAAGTCAAGTCAACCCAAAACCTTGAATTAGAATTCCCCGATAATTGAAAGCACCCCAACTAGGGTTGGTCAAGCACTTTGAACTATGGTTCGATTCTAACCAAGATTATGGAAGGCTATGCCAACTTAATATTTATTTTGAGGTATTTTATCCTTATATGTAAATTGACATTTTATTATCTTTGATTACATGCTTGTTAATATTAAGTGGGATATACTTAAGTGATTAACCATGTCTAAGATAATATTTACGTATAAGCCAATTTTATTTTAGTTCCATCTTGCATGCTCGTTTAATTCATTAATTGTGTGATCGTGACAACACACCCACAATAAATAAACCATGAAACTGACAGAAATAAAATAAATGGTATGATCATGAGCTTTTCTATTGGTTAGTTTATCTAGCGGTTGATAAAATAACCCAAGACCTAGGGGAGAAACACCTTGAACCTTTCGGGTTTGTGTTTACAGCTTTCCACCTGTCCACCTTTGTATCTCCTTGGATTGGTTTTATCTTGGCTCCTGACTTGAGCCGCCTCCACTAGCTTGGGAGCTCCATCAATTACATATGCATTTATCTCACATGCAGGTGAGGGGAAAAAAGGGGTTTTTACATAAAAGAATCCTTGGGCGCGCAGGCCCAACATATTAATGAGGAGATGGCTCGCAGGCCAACAAATTTAATTTAAATAAATAAATTTAAAAAAACCATTCACATACAAAGGTCTCGGTCTAGATCATGATCATCCATACATGCAACGATATTTACGCATAAATAAAACTAGAATTCAATTCTTTAATCGTTCTTGTTTAAGATAAATCACGCTCGAATCAATTAATTATCTTTAATTAATCAATCCTTTTATCTTAAATCCCTTTTCTGAATTTCCTTTAGATTCTCATCCATCATAATTTTAAACAAATAAATTCATTTAAAATTATCCTTGTACACAACTTGTACCTTGGAGGCAACCCGGAGAATTCCCATTTATTACGCAGATGTTAAATTAAACACATATATATAAAACACCTATCACGTGTTGTGCCTCAGCTTTACGCCTGCACCATGGTACACGTCTCAAGGGTTTGTATAATATAATTATAAATTTTAATAAATCTGCGTAATTTGGGTGAGTACACGACGTGTAGTTCCGACTACACGACGTGTACTTTTTCTTCACCGTCCATCCGAAGTACACGCCCGGGGATAGGGCGTGTTAATGTACTTCGGAAATTTTTGGAGTACACGGCGTGTACAGTGGGACACACGCCATGTAGTTTCCACGTTACACGGTTTCCAGCCGGGCAGACTATGTATGGAGTACACGACCCAACCCTAACCCGAAGGGACTACACGCCGTGTTTATTGGACCACACGGCATGTATTCCGGAAACCGTGTGCCACCTGTTTCTGGTCAACACACGGTGTCTTAAATTCTTAGAAAGAATCCAATACACGGCCTGATTTGGCGGATCAGTCAATGCATTGAACCTAGACTACACGGTGTGTACTTCCGAATACACGTCGTGTATTCTGGTGTTATACGGCCAGAAACATTTGGATCCTCCGGATGAGTTCCTCTATTTTATTTTAATCAAAATTAAAAGAAAAATCTGTTTCTGTGAGGTGAACGAGAAACGAGAGAGGAGGAACAGATCTCGATATTCAGATTTCCAGAACGATTAAACATGAATTGAAATAACTAAATTATTAAATGCGTAAATCACCAACAAAGAAACTAAATAATTATAACCAACGATATGACCCCTCTGATACCACTTGTAGGTTCCGGGCGCAGCGGAAGCGCGTTGGTAGGTTTTCCCAACTTTAATTTTAACGTTAAACAATGTTCAATCCGAGATCCGTCACGATATAAAACGCCGAATCTTTGGAATAGAACGAAGAACGAAAAGAAAATAAGAGTCCCGGAACCCTTGAGGAGGATCATCATATGTTGATTATAATTAATTTAATTAATGCATAAGAATTACCTTGTTGGAATTCTTTCTTCGTTGATGTGTCCGGTCACGATTCGGTGATCCGTCGTTGCGTCGTAGAATCCAAGTGTAGGATTCCTCTAGCGGTGATCCACACGTGTGTCACGTATCTCCGGACATCACCGAAGAGATCTCCGGGTGCTAGCGCGGAAGAACCTTCGCTTGCGATGTCCGCCTTCGACCGCCTTGATCCGGTGGAGGATCTTGCTCTCGTAACTTGAGGGCATTCTTGGTGGAAAGGGAATTCTCTCTTGGCTTGAGAGTATTTCCAAATACGTTGTGCACAACAATGGCTCTCAAAAAATATTGGGGTTGCGAGGATATTTATAATCAGGTTTGAGGTTAATAGAGTTATGACAATAAATAAACGCGTTATGCGTTTTATTTATTTCATTAACTCTTATTGAAAACCCCCATGCCGAATTATTAATTCCTTGACATGCGCCCACGCTGATTATAATAAATATCATTTAATAAAACAATATTAAATCCTCAAAATCCCAATTGGAAAAACTACACGGCGTGTAATAATTAATACACGGCGTGTACTTGTTTTCCATAAAACTACACAGCGTGTATATTTAATATACATGACGTGTACTTTTATTTTCCATTTTTCTCCACCACATTTATTAGACCTTGAGTAATGACTATTTATTTCTTAAATAAATGTAACTGCATTACTCGCTAATAAATATATTATTTTATCCACAGTATATTCTCTCGAATAACTAATGTCAAAATAAATGCAATCAGACATCCTTAAATAATTATTAAACCACAGTCGGGAATAATATTTATTTAACTTGTTAAATTAATATTTAACTGAGATACATGGACACACTTAGTGTGTGGCCCTCTAGGCCTCTTTCTCAGTGGCATTAGGCTGAGCCTGCCTAAATTCCAAGGTTAGCGTCTAGAAACACGCCAAGCCACCCATAGAGAAAGAAGTTAACGCCGCAATGACGTGTCACCTCCTACGAACGGTTACCGTGTAATATAATCCCTTTGTCTCGATATCTCCAATCAAGCGGGTTGCATGCTAGTGCCACCAACCCATGTGCTTGATTATTCTTTCTTTGACTTCCCGGAATTGAACTTTCCCATACCTTACCATGGCCATGGATTTATTTAGGCTATATCAATTCCATCAAAGGGCCTGACATATCTACTTCTATTATGGAACGGAAGGGACAAATCCTTTCTCGCATTATCTATTAATGCGGTATTACTCGTGAAGCACCCAACGTATCCTACCTCACTGTGAACAGTGTGTCATCACAGTTTTCTTCAATACATCTAAGTGTGCGAGTTGTAACACCCATTAATAATAATCTTAAAGTCTAAGGATCAATACACACGTCCGTAGATAGGAACATCCAATGACACTATGAAATGTGGATTTCCTACTGGCGGGTCTCGTTCTCATAATATCCTCCTGGATATTACCAAGGGCGTACACCATGAGAAGGTGCCTCAAATTTTTATGAGTCCTCACCCCTAATGACATGTATTATTTGTGTCCCTCAAATAATATCATCCGTCCATAGAACATACATTCAAGAACAGTGTTATGGCACTTTCAGTTTCTCATCATAGCAGGGATCCTCTACGACCCTTTAATGCAACAGTTGTCCTTAGGAAATTATCACATGACATGTCACGCAGAAGAACAATGAAGATGTGATAAGGCTTTTATTTAATGAATAAAATACAAAGTATTTGGTTCTAGACCACTAACTCCAACATTAATGACATGTTTTGATGTTCAGTATTATGTATTCCATCAGTATGAGATTAATGTTTATTATTTTCCATGTTTCATTTATTTTTATGGATATAGAATACCCATAGTTTTAGTTTATTATGGCTTTATGTTGTTTATTTATTCCTATTATATCACTTATGTCATGTTTATGTTATGATAGATTCAGTTTTATACTACTCCTTACTAAGAATCTGAGTGTGCCCTTATTTGTTTTCCTTTCCCCAGGAAACCTAAATGAAGTAAATGTATAATTTCTATGGAAACGATAGAAGGGATAATAATGTTATCATAATGTGTTCATGTTGTATCTTATGTTTTACAAATGTAATAATTGTATGTATTTGGTCTTACAAGACTACTAAACTATTGGATCCTTAGGGAACTCTTGTATTCTATACCAATAATTTAATATCACTATCAGATTTGGGTTTCTGGAGTCTAGGATGTTATAATTTCTGACTATCTTTATTACATCTGAAAGAAGTAGCTTTTTTCTTTTTTTCCTCCTATGGATCTGGAGAAACCCATTCTTCAGGCCATGTTAACCTCTTATTGTTTACTACTTTTGGATTCGTTACTCTAATTGATGTTCCTTCATCCTAAAAAAGATATATAGACCTTTATGCACCCTTCCTTATAGTTTTCCTCCTGGTATTAAATAACTTTATGTAAAGACAAGTAATTATTTTGACACATCTCTATTCAGGTGAACATCCCAACATCTTCTGGTAGTTCCTCGTGTTGATCTTTACTTTAAGAGTTCTATTAATACTTTTTTCCATAAGAAAAACATGAAAATTTGGGATTAATTTTACCCATGTTTCTCTTGTAAGAAAATTTTCTCATGATCCTCCTAATAAATTCTTTAGATAAATTATCTAAACTATTATCCGCTACTATAATCAGGACTGATAAATCTTGTCCCTTTCTAACAAGAGGATCTATACCAATCTAAATTATTCTAAAATGAATATACTTGGAATTCTTCTAAATATCCTTATTAACCCTTTACTAATTTAATAAAGGCATTATAAATAATAATCTATCTATTTTATAAACATCAATTATCTCTCCCTCCTCAAAGATCTTGATCATTCCTTGATATAGTACCCAAGAATTTTGGTATAAAACAAACTAAAAAACTCTAGGAATCTTCCATTATTGATAATATCTTCCTTATAAAGGGACTTTAGTTTCTAAATAATGCACTAGACCACCTTCTATCTCCTCTAGCTTTACTAGATCTAGAGAGTCTTCTAGTGTACTAGCCCCAGCCTAAATAATTATTATTCTAAGTTGGATCAAAATTGTATTGGGATACTTCTCTTACTCATATGGGTGGGATTCTTCATCCTATGAGTACTCTGAACATAAATAATATAAACTCTCATCATCTAAGTATATATATTCTCCCCATATAGGCTCAAATAATAATTTTGAGGTACCTTCCATTAAAATTTCTTTGATACTACCACTTCTTCTGATCATATTAAAGGTTTTAGGGTGAAATGGAAGTGGTTGAGCCTATTCCAAATAATTTAAATTCATCAAATTCTTTGAATTTCTCCCCAAAACTAGATGAATGGAAACCCAAAAATCCATGATATTATATCATCGCATAATATTTAAAATTAATTTATATAGATTAAGAATTACCACACATTGGAATTATTTTTTCATTGTTGAATTAGATAACAACTTTATGTCATACCATCATTTCATTAAAGGATTCAAGGATAAAATCTTTATAACGGTGATCCAAAAGTGCAACACAAACCTCCAAACTTCACCATAGAAATTGTCAAGTGCTGGAGAAGAATATTATAATGCTTGTTTCATTCATCATTGATTGCTAAAAGAATCACTTCGAGGCTGGAAGGATTATTATTATTCTCTATAGAGTCAAGGGGATGGATAAGGATAATTTCTCTATGTTATTAAGAGCATTATATAGGAATATTTCTCTAAGTCATGAGAGTATTCTCTATAATTTCATTATGCATAATGATTATTAGGGTTGAGAATAATATAATTGGGTTTATACAGAGTTAGGGTTAGAGAATAATAATTAGACACAGAATCTTTTTATTCTCTTAATATCTGGTGATCACTATATCTAAATATTATTATTATTGTTATTATTTACTTAACATGTGACTAACTCACAGATAAATAAATATTATTTCTTGAATAAATAAATAAATTTCAAATAATATTCCATATATCATTTTCATAAGTTCATTAACTCGGTATGTCTTTCCTCCTTGGTATTTATCAAACCTTGAATAATAACTATTTATTTAAATAAATAAATATCATTTCATTATTCGCTAATAAATAAATAAATATTATATTTACTAAAAATAGAGAATAAATATTTATTAAATATTCAACTCACATTTATTCTCTCAAATAACTGGTGACTGGATATTTACGATCAACCAAACATGAATAATTATTAAACCACATCAAATAATAGTATTTATTCAACATGTTAAATTCATATATAAATTAATTGAGGTCCCATATACACTTAGTGTGTGACCCTCTATGCCCCTTTCATAGTGGCATTAGGCAGAATCACCTAATTTCCAAGATTAGCATCTAGAACCATGCCAGAGAACTCATAGAGAAATAAGTTAATATCACAAAAACATACAACTTCATATGAATGAACACTGTGTAATATAATCTATTTGTCTCAATATATTTAATCAAGAAGGTTTCATACTGGTGTCATTAACCTATATGCTTGATATCTCTTTATTTTAATTTCTGGAAATGAACTTTCCAGCAGAATTTCATGGACATGTACTTAATTAGGAAGTTTTATTCTCATCAAAGGGCCTAACATATCAACTTCTATTAAAGAATAAAATGGAAAAATCCTGCCTCA
This sequence comes from Viscum album, assembly GCA_963277665.1. Lineage (NCBI taxonomy): Eukaryota > Viridiplantae > Streptophyta > Magnoliopsida > Santalales > Viscaceae > Viscum > Viscum album. The sequence goes on from OY728120.1 coordinate 2,133,225,808, forward strand.
CATTATACATTAACACAATATCACTCATGACACACCCAACATATGCCACCTCTCTGTGAGCATATGTTATCATGGTTTTCATTAATACATCAAATTATGTGACTAATGATATGTATTAATAATAATTTTAAAGTCTAAGAACCATTATACATGTTTTTGGATAGGAATATCCAATGATACATAAAACATGTGGAATTCCTATTGGATATTGTGTTCTTGTAATCTCCTCTCTTAATATTATCAAGGATAAACTACCTGATATGTAGTCTTCATGTCTTATGAGTCCCTACCTTTGATAGCCTATATCATATGTGTTTCATTGGATGATTTCATTCAACCATATAACATGTATTTAAGAATATTTTCATAACACTTCTAGGTTTTCATCATATAGGTGAACTATTATAACCTTTCAATATGAAAGGTAGAATTAGTAAATTATCACATACAATGTCACATAGAAGAATAATCATGATATGATAATAAATTTATTAATATTCAAAACCATGAATACATGTAATCATAAAGTATATAGAATTTGGTTTTAGGAAACCAACTCCAAAAGACTCTCACTTGCACTAGAGCCAACTACTAACAATTCTTGGTCTTCTATCTCCCACTTGATGTTCATGCTTATAATAAGATATTTATTTAGTTGAGGGGTCAACCAAATTATCCTCCATAGAAAATATTCTCACTGTGACCTCTCCCCTTTAAGAAAAATCCCTCAATAGGTGATACTTCTGAAGTATGTGTTTCATCATTTAATGTAACCATGACTCCTTTGCAAGATCCATCATTGTAATATCATAAAAATATACTGTTATAGGTTCATTACTATTAGGAACCACATAAAGCTCGTGGAAAAAAGTTTTGTATCCAAACTGCTTCCTTAGCTACATCAGAAGATGCAATATACTCAGATTTTGTTATAGAATCGGTGGAAACTGGATGATTTAAAATTTTCCAACTCACAACTCCTTCATTAAGACTAGAGACATATCATAATTGTGATTTTAGATCATTATGATCTATTTGTAAACTAGCATTTGTATACCCCCTGATGACTAGCTCCTTGTCTCCTCCATATACCAGGGTCATATCCTTAGCATGCCTTAGAAACTTAAGGATAACCTTAACAAAAAACCAATGTTGTTCTCTTAGGCCATCTTGATATTTTCCAACCATGCTCAAGTCATAGACAACATCAATCCTAATATATAACATGACATACATGATCGATCCTATCATAGATGCTTATAAGATCCTATTCATCCCCTACCTCTCTTATTGTTTATGAGGACACATTTTCTTAAAGAGGTGGATACCACGTGGAAATAGAACTATTCCCTTATTGAATTGTTCCATACTAATATATTTAGTATATAATCAATATATGTATATTGAATTAGTTAAATAAGTATATTTTATCTATCATGAATTATCTTGATTCAAAAAATGTAGACCGCTTCACCTAATTCCTTCATGGAGAAATACTTATTTAACTAGTCTTTAACTAGTAATAAGACTGGTATATTGTTTCTAATAAGTAATATTTCATTGACATATACTACTAGGAAAACAATCACATTCCAACTAAACCACTTGTATACACATGGATCACATTTATTCTTTATGAAACCAAATTCCTATATGGCTTCATCAAATGGAATGTTCCATAACCTAGATATTTTCTTTAATTAATAAATGGATCTATGAAACTTTCATACTTTTCTAGAATCCTTTAGAATCACAAACCCTTTAGGTTAGGTCGTATAGACATCTTCTTGAAGATTCATGTTAAGGAAAGTTGTTTTTACATCCATCTGTCAAATCTCATAGTCATGGAAAATTTTTATAAGAAGTAGAATTCTAATGGATTTAAACATGGAAACTAGAGAAAAGGTCTCATCATAGTCTATTCCTTGACATTGTTTAAACCCTTTGTCCAATATTCATGATTTATAGGTACCCACTTTAACTTCCATGTCTAGTTTTCTCTTGAATACCCATTTTCACTCAATGGTATTTACATCAACCAACAGATTAACCAAAACTCATACTTTGTTATGTTACATGGGATTCATCTTGGAATTCATGGACTCTTTACATTTTGTAGCTTGTGATCTCTCCACTGCCTCCTTGTAGGAAATAAGATCATTATTTTCAACCATTAATGATTTATCATCTTCGATGATTAGAAAAACACATATTTCGGGTTTTCTAACCTCTCTGATGCTCCTATGTAGTACTTGTGTCTTAGGAACAACATCTTTTGTGGGGAACTATAGAACATGTTCTTGTACCAACTCTTATGTATCTCAAGTATCAACTTCATTGAAATTAATCTTTCTCCCATAATATCTTTTAGATTTGTGCTTTCTCTTAATAAACATGGCTTGTCTTTCTATAATGAATTTCTTTTCTAAAGGGTCATATAGATGATATCCCCTCATTTCCTTTGAATATCCTATAAAGATGCACTTTGATACCCAAGACACTAGTTTTTTGTCAATTTTGTCCTTAAAAAATTCCTCAAAAACCTAATACATGAATATGTGACAACGCATATTTCTTTCCATACATTAATTCATATGATATTCTATTTTTCACCTTAGTTGGTACTCAGTTTGAAACATGTGCTACAACCTTTAATGTATATCCCCAAAGGGATAATGGAAGATCTTCATCACACATCATTGACCTTACCATATCAAGAAAGGTATAAATCCTCCTTTCACTAACACCATTCCATTTTTGTGTATAAGGAGGAGTGATTTGAGATAGAATCTCAAAATCTCATAAATAATCGATGAACTTTTGGTTAATATATTCACTATAAGAATCAAATTGAAGCTTATTTATCTTTTTACCAGGTTCACTCGCTTCTTCATTATTTAATTCTTTAAATTTATTAAAGGATTTATAATTATACCTCATTTAGTAAACACTCACATGTCTACTAAAGTCATCAGTAAAAGTAACAATTTAAGAATATCTACCTCTAGCTTCTACTGTAAAAGGTATACACACATCATTATACCAATTCTATAAGTTATATAGCTATTTCAACCTTAATATCAAAAGTTGGTTTGTTCATTCTACCTTGTAAAAAGGTGAGACATTTATTAAGTGGTTTTAGTTTTAAAATAATATAAATAACCATCTTGATATAGATTTGTTAATCACTTCTCATTTACATGACCAAGTTAGTGATTCCGTAATTGGGTGTGATATAACTCATGTGAACTTGATTTTTTATCAATTTCCAGCACTTATTTTTCATAATCTAATACATAAATACCATTATTTAAATTCACCATATCATAACATATATTGTATTTGTAAAAAAAGTAGCTTTTATTTCCAAATTTGAAAATAAAACCATTTGTATCTAGGAAGGATATATAAATTATGTTTTTTTATAACACTAGGTACATAATAACAATTATTCAAATCCAATATCATCCATGTTGGAAATGGAATATGGTAGTCTCCTATAACTAAGGAAGAAAATCATGTTTAATTAGTAGCTTGAAGATCCACCCATCCTTTGACAATATTCCAAAATATACTTGGTTCCTTTATTTTAATATAGATGTGAGTACCACAAGATATATCTAATACACAAGTAGTAGATATGTAATGTTCTCACTTGATAATGAATGAACTTTAAGATTCCTCGTGCTTCTTTAACTGGGTGTAGTTATTCTTCCAGTGGCCTGACTTCCACATGAAAAACATACTGCATTTGATTCCTTCACTTGCCTTTGGATCTTCCTCTTCTTAGAAGGATAGTTCTCAAGAGACTTAGACTTATAGTGGGTCTTGGGTATCTCTACCTTGTTCATCATTTTATTCACTATAAGGACTGTAGGTTTCCTGTGCCTTGTGTCCTTATCAACTTGGTGAATGAAGGTAAGGAGTTCCAAAAGATTCTTCTCACTATTTCTCATATTATAATTCATAATGAAACTGAAGAAGCTCTGAGGTGATGAGGATAATATGAGATTTGTGTACAACTCATCTAGAATCTTAATGCCTAAGATGTCAAATCACTCTACGTAGACAGTCATTTTGACTACATGTGGCCCATTTTGGTGATGACTCCCCAAGATTTCACATGAACGGTGCCTTTGAGATCTCATATCTATCTTATCTCACTTATCATGATAAAGAGCATGAAGGTGAAATAACATGTTATATGCATTCATTTCCTAATGTTACTTCAGGAGCTCACTCAACATGGATTATATCATGAAATTCTATACATTTTCCACATCATAAATGTCTTTCATGTAGAGAGAGAGTTCCTCCTCACTAGCCTCTTTATTGGTCACTTTAGAAATAGGGGTTTCTAGTATGTATAATTTTCTTTAATGATGTAGTATAATGTGAAAGTACCTATACCATTCCTAGGAATTCAATCCAATGAGAATATTATCCTTATCTAATATAGATCAAAGTGATAAATTTGATGTTGTATGGATTTCCATTTCTATAATAATAGTATATTTCAATATTTTATCTAGATTAAAAAAATAAATAATAAAATTTATTTTATTAATCTCATATTATTTTAATGAAACCCAATATCCATCACCATCAGTTTTAGAATATCTTATCTCATGGAAATTCTAGTGGCAAAGATCCATATTCCCCTTCTCATAACCTAGATGGGGGCCTGACAAGCTATTCAAAGGTATTTAGGTAGACGTAACTTTCCAACTACATTAACTCACAACTCCTTGATCCATTTAGTGAACTCCCAAATCTTGAAATCCTGGAATTGAATTTCCTTAAAACTTGATTGCTAATTGCACTAAGTCTCAAAGAGTTGATCAACCCTTAATTCAAACTAGGTTAAGTTGACCCAAAACTCAAGTTAGAGATTCCTTGATAATTGAAATCACCACAATGGAGGTTGGTCAAGCATTTTGAACTATGGTTTGATTTCAACCTAAGTAGTGGAAGTATTTTATGATTTAATATTTTTTTTGAGAGATTTTTATCTTTATGTGTAAGCCACCCATTTTATCTTATCACATATTTGTTAATATTAAGTGTATTTTACTTAATATATTAACCATTTTGAGATAAAATTTACACATAATCCAATTTTATTTTAATTTCATATTGCATGTTTATTAATTCATTTATTTAATGATAAAGCATCTATAAATAATTAATCATGCAACTGATAGAAATAAAATAATAAAATTTCATGATTAAGAGATTTTCTAATGGTTGGTTTATCTATCATATGATAAACCAACCCTTGGACCTAGGTAAATAAATCATGGAACCATGTCTCGTTCAAGTTTCAGCATTTCACCTGTGTGTCTGTGTATCTTCTGGGTTGGTTTCACCTTAATTCAAAAATTATAATACCTCCACTCACCTGGGAGCTCCATCCTTTACATATGATTTTACTCACATGAAATTATGGGGAACCAATGCAATGGTTAAATAGGTTTTACATAAAAGAAACCAAAACACACAGGTCTTACATAGTATAAAGGAGTAGATGACAAGAAGACCCTCATTTTAATTTAATAAGAATAAATTAAAAGATATTGACCACGTATATAGGTTGGTCAAAGATCATAGTTATCTACACATGAAACAAATACAAAAATGTAAACTAGTCATCATTTACTTTAATTAGTTCTTTATTATTAAGATAAACACACTTGAATTAATTTGATTAATTAATTAGTTAATTAATTCTTTTATCTTAATGTTTATCCAAAATGTCTTGGAGATTACCATTATATGTGAAAATACATTAATAAAATGACTTCATTGATATTTTTTTAGATAATTGTATGGAATTAATTAATCATTTATTAATTTTTAAAACCTTTATATATAGTGATCACACCAAATAGAAACCATGTAACTAGTTTTAATACTATAATTAATTATTTTTCATGTAATTTAATTACGTTAACTATCAGGTGACTATAGGATGTGTACTAATGAACTTCACATTGTGTATGTCACTTGTTGTTTGTCTGAGTTATATGCCTAGGGACTTAGCATATATCTCGATCAGGATGCATGACATGTACTAACAAGCTATACGCCATGTATTCTGCTTGTCGTGTCTCCGTGAAATATGACCAAATACTTAGTGTTTAGTTCATGCATGGACATTTATGAGGTAGGTGTCATGTATGCCAGCTACATGACATGTAACCTCTGCATTTCTAGGTTTTTAGTCACACACATCATGTATTAATTCATGACATGAATTTGGCCATGTAGATTCCATGAAATTCACTGCAAAAACGCTTATACTATACAATGTGTGTGCCAACTATACATCATGTGGTCTAATAAACCATGTACTAATCTGGCCACTCAATATGTGTTTGTGTAATTGCACACCAAATGTTTTTTTTTGTTAGGAAATTCATGTATCATACAACCTATCCTAATGCAGTGAACCTTGGTACATGGCATGCATGTTTCTATTACACATCGTGTAACCGTGTCAACCGACCAGAATCTCTGGCACCTCCCAATGACATCTCTAATCGTTCTTCATCCATTATTAACCACTTTGAGATCATATAAAACTATAATTAAGCATGTTTAATTAAAAAAACATGTTAATTTTCTTTTGTATTAAAGAAATAATAAACCAAAAATGAAAAACTTATAATAAATGTGTATAATTTATCAATGAATAATAAATTATTATAAATTATTGTGCAATCATTATAATACCACTTAAATGTTCTGAGCATAATGAAAGCGTTCGAGTCTATGCCTAAAATTGTAAATTTTTCAACTTATTTAGATTTATCCTGTGAATTAGAAGAATAACAACCATAGATTCCATGAGAAATTATTATCACATATAATTTATAATTAATTTATGTAGATTAATAATTACCTTGAGTTGGAATTATTTCTTTGTTATCAAATCGAATAACAAATTCACACCATGTCATCATTGTGTTGGAGGATTCAAAGATAGAATCCCTCTGATGATGGTCCATACATTCACCACAAGCCTCTAAACATTGTCGTAGAAATCCCTCAGTGTTAGCATGGAAGATTTTAACTTTTACATCATTCATCATTAAGCATCACAAGAATCGCTTTGTGACTGAAAGGATTCTTATAGTTCTCTCTAGATTTGCGAGAGTAGAGAAAAATTGCTCTCTATTATTGAGAGTGTTATAAATGAATATCTCTCTAGGTCTTGAGATAATTCTCTAGAATTTTATTATTCACAACAATGATTAGGGTTGAGAATGATATAATCAGGTTTATATAGAGCTAGGGTTAAAGAATAATAATTGCACATTGGCCCTTATTATTCTCTTAATCCTTAATGAACCCCATGTATGAATAATAATAATAATAATAATAATAATCACTTGACATTTGTTAAACTCATGAATAAATAAATATCATTTTTTGAATAAATAAATTAATATTTATTCAAATGATATTTCATATATCATTTTCACGGGTCCATTAATGTGGTTCATCTTTCCTCCTTGGTATTTATTGAGCCTTGATTAATGACTATTTATTTAAATAAATATATACCACTTCATTATTTACTAATAAATAAATATTATATTCACTAAAAATAAAGAATAAATATTTATTAATATTCAACTTGCACGTATTTGCACAAATAATTGGTGGGTGAATATTTGCAATCAACCAAACATGAACAATTATTAAACTATGCATGAGAATAATATTTATTCAACATGTTAAACTCATATAAAATTTAATTTAGGTTCTCAATACACTTAATTTGTGACCCTTTGGACCCTCTTTTCAGTGGCATTAAGTCGAACCACCTAACTTCCAAGGTTTGTGTCTAGTAACACGCCAATGCATTTATAGAGAAATAAGTTAATTACATAATGACATAAAACCCCATACAAATGAACACCATGTAATATAATCACTATATATCAATATTTATAATCAATAAGGTTTCGTATTAGTGTCATCGACTTATATGTTCAATGTCTCTTTCTTTGACTTTTTGAAAATGAACTTGTCGATGGAACGAAATGTAATTTTCCCTTGGTAATTTAAAGAGAGAAGTAGTCTCAATGTCTTATGGGACCTTACCCCTTATAGATTGTATCATTTTTGTCCCATCAGATGATTTCATCTAGCCAAATAATGTGTATTTAAAAATATTTTCATAACACTTATAGGTTCTTATCATAATGGGGAACAATTGTGACCTTTTAGTGCAACATGCACCCTTAGGATATTATTACATAAAATTTCACACATAAGAAAAATCATGATGTGATAAGAATTTTATTAATATTAAAAACCATGAATACAGGGTAATCATAAAGTATATGGATGTTTTTTCTAGGGTACTAACTCCAACATGCATCTAGATATGTGTCAGCTATGTGACCCTTCTTATCACAAAACCGACAACAATCACAATTGGATATAGATTTTACTTTAGGCACTAGTACAAAATTTATTTAAGGAAATATTTTTTTCACATTAGTTAGTTATAACTAATGTGAAAAATAAAATGCACCTCTTTTTCACATCAGTTATTTAATAATCGGCATGGAAAATAATTTTTCCACATCGGTTATTAAATAATCGACATAAAAACCTTAAAATTTTAATTAAACAATGGGACCAATGTTTTGGATTCATTCTTTGATATGCAGCCTTCATTTTTCTCTCATACAATGAACCCTAACCCTTTCATATTTGATCTGGTAGCCTCGAATCTATTCATTCTTCAATCTTGTTGCCTTGAATCTCTTTCTATTGCCATCCACCACTATCTTTCACCATCACTCGTCGTCGGTCGTCATTGTCAGTGTCTTTACGCTAATGTATTGAACCCTAAACCTTCTATATTATATTTGGTGGCCTCAAATATCTTTATTATTTGATCTATTTTCCTTGAATCTCTTTATGTTGGAATCCATCACCATATTCCACCATCACCCATCGTCGATCGTTGCTTCCAGTGTCTCTGCACCTTCTTCCCATTGGTGTCGACTTCTCAATCACCCCCATCTGATATCAATTTACAGTTTGTGTTTATTATTTTTATTTTCCTTGAATCCAAGGTATTTTCATTTATGTTTGTATTTCAAATTTTCCATAGATTTTGTATTATCTTTGCTATTTTTATTTGTAGTACTGATTATTCACACATTTAAGGTATTTTTTAATTGATGAATGATTTTTTTATTAAGGTTTTATTAAATGATAATTTGATGAATTAGTGTTATAAATAATGTTAGTTTACTTATTAATGTACATCTAAAGTGTGTTTTTTGTCTTCATTGTGAATGGGTGTTTATATGATCATTCTAATTGCACAATATTTTTTGATATTTTTATTAAAGATTGATAATTGAATATGTTCAAATGATAATTTTTTTTATGAAATATGTTTTATTTCTTTTATTTGTGAAATATTTTTTAGTATTTTTATTGTTGTTTTTAAAATAAAAATTTAAATTATATTTTAGAATATAATAAATTATTTTCAAATCTTGATATTTTTTTACCAGAAATAATGAGTCAAAGTTTAATTATTGAACTATGAACAAGTGATGATTATGAGGAAGGTTTTGGTGATTTTTGGAATTTTCTAAATAAAATATTCCAAAACAATGACCTGTTTTTATGTCCATACTTGAAATGTTTAAATACGATGAAGTTAAAAAATAGATAAATCAATGATAATTTAATTTTTTATGGTTTTAATTCTAGTTACAACCCATGGATTTGACATGGTGAAATTGGGAAGAATTTAAGATCTATTGATGATGATGATTTTCAAGATGATAAGTCTAATCAAATTGAAGAAATGATTTGTGATATTGAAGTGGAAGCAATTGGGAAAGAACCAATAATTGAGTGTTTATATGGTGATGCTGAAAAAACATTGTATCCAAGTTGTACATAATTTACGTTTTATCAACAATGTTAAGATTAATTAACTTGAAAGAAAAAAAATGGATGGAGTGACAAAATTTTTACAAATTTTCTATAGTTGTTGAAAGGCATACTTCTTAAAGACAATGATCTTCCAAATTCACGTGATAATGAGAATAAAATATTATTACTGATGGGATTGGGGTATAAAAAGATACATGACTTCACGAATGACTATGTGCTATATAGGAATGAATAAGAAGTTCTGTCATAGTGTCCTAAATGTGGTACATAATGGTATAAGTTGAAAGAAAAATCATAGAATAATTTAGCAATTATAGAGACTCTTATTAATTCAATTTGGTATTTTCCTATAATTCCTCATGTGAAACATTTATTTACAAAATAAAATGATGTAAAAAATGTTTAAATGGAATATAGATGAGCAGATATCTGGTGGAAAATTATATTATCCAGCTGTTTGTCCATGGTGGAAGAAAATTGATCAACAATTTCCTATATTCAAAAATGAAGTTATAAATCTCAAACATGGACTATGCATAGATGGAATGAATCCATATTGAAGCCTTAGTAGAAAACATAGTCCATGGCCTATTTTATTGGTAATTTACAACTTATCTCCTAAATTTTGTATGAAGTAGAAATATATCATGTCGAGTTTAATGATTTCTGGACCGAAACAGCCTGAAAATGATATTGATGTTTTCTTGTCTCCATTAACCGATGATTTGAAACTTTTATGGGATTAAGGTATTAGTGTGTATTATTCTTAAAAAGTGGAACATTTTTAACTACATGCAATGATTATGTTCACTATAAATGACTTCTCGACATATGGATTTTTTTTTGTATAGAGTGTTAAGGGGAATAAAGCTTGTCCAATTTGTGAACAATAGAATTCATATTATCAACTACAACAAGAGAGAAAAATAGTATACATGGGTCATCAAAGATTTTTGTATATAGATCACTCTTATCGAATATTAAAAAAGGCATTCAACAGCTCACAAGAATTTTATATTGCAACAAAACCTTTTTCCATTGATCAGTATTTTGAGAGGGTGAAAAACATTTATGTCATGTTCATGAAGACATAAAAATCTAGTAATGATAGAAATATTTGAAAGAAACAATCAATGTTTTTGAGCTTTTATATTGGAGATATCATGAGTTCAAACATAACATTGATGCCATGCATGTGGAGAAGAATATATGTGATAGTTTGATTGGAACATTGTTGGATATTAAAGGAAATAATAAAGATGGGTTAAATGCAAGATTGAACTTACTCTCAATGAGAATGAATTTAGAGTTATCTCACACTCCTAATTGAAGAATAACAAACCTGCCTCAGGCTTGTCATTCATTATCCAAGAGAGAGAAAATTAGTTTTTGTTAGTGTATCAATGATATCAAAGTGTCACAGGGTTATTCTTAAAATGTAAAAAAAATTGTGTCATTAAAATATTTGAAGTTGACATGCATGAAATCACATTATTGTCGCATCATGATACAACAACTTCTACCAGTTTCATTATGTGGAATATTACCCATCTATTTCAAAATGACTATCATGAAGGTGTGTTACTTTTTCGATTCAATTTGTAACAAATTTATTGATCTTAATTCATTGAAAAATTTGGAGAATGATGCATTTTCTATAATTTTTGAATTAGAAATGCATTTTCCTCCATCTTTTTTGAGGTCATGGTTCATTTAATGGTTCATTTGGTGCAAAAAAATAAATCTTTGTAGACCTGTATATCTATGTTGGATGTATCCTTTTGAAAGTTATATGAAGATATTAAAGGGATATGTTAAGAATCCATATCGACCTGAAGCCTCAATTGTTGAGAAGTATATTTTTGAGGAGGTTACAGAGTTTTGTACAGGCTACTTGTCTATAGTGGAGCACATCAGTTTACTTACATTTTTCCATAAATGTGTCAATTATAGGGGAAAGGGGATTTGTGGCTTGAAATTAAAATCATTGATAGGTAAAAAGATAAATCATGTACTTTTTTACATATTGAATAACATAGATAATGCTCACCCATATATAACATTACATATTAATGTGTTAAAATATTGTTATCCAAAAAAGAAAGATGTGTGGATTTTTAATGAGCATAAAAAAACTTTTTTTTCATGGTTTAAAGAGACCATTCATGGTAGATCATATGCGTCAAAACATTGAGGATTAACAGGCAGCCCAAATTTAAATTTGATAACATGGTTGGGTATGACATTAATGGTTATACATTTCATAAGAAAGATTAAAACAACAAAATTGCAGTTCATAATAATAGTGTATTGGTGTTCGTAGAAGTAATGCATTTTTCGAGTGCCAAAGACAAAAACTCAATCTCTGCATCAAGTGCATATTATGGAGTCATTGAAGAAATATGGGAGGTTGATTACATTAAATTTTGAGTTCTGATGTTTAACTACAAATGGGTCATTGGTAACAATAATGTCAGACATGATGAATTCAACATGTCACTAGTTAATTTGAATTGATTAGAATACACAACTAATCCTTTTATCATGGAAACACGTGAAAAACAAATTTTCAATGTTCTTTATCCATCAAATATGTAGCAGTCTATCATTTTACAAGGAAACAAACAGTATGTTGGTGATGAAAAACTTGACGATGATGCTGATTTATGTGTGATACCTAATTCTATGTAAATATTAATAGAGAATATTAATGATAACTTCATAGATATGGTTTTTTTCATACAAAACGATCGCAAGGAAGGAATATGGGAAAACAACCCTTTAGTTATTTCCTAATATTACGGGTAATATATATTTATTTTTTTGTTTTCTTTTATATATTTAATAAAATTTTAGATAAATTAGTTTTATTTTTTTAATTAAAAGATGTATTATAACTAATATGTTGTTTAGATTAGTTTTATTTTGTTTGTTTAATTTTTTAATTATTAAACTTTATATGTAATTGATTTTTTTATTAATGTTTACTTAAGATTTGTTTTTTTGTTTATTATTTTTTATTTTGTTTGTATCTTTTTAAAATTGTTATTCAAATTTTTATGTAACAGTTGGATTTGTTATCATTCATTTATGTCATTTCACCCATGTCTTATAATGTTGTTATCATTTTAGTTAACTACTTTAACAAATATGAATAAAAATGTGTTTAGTTTAGTTTATTTTTATTGGATCATTTTTCTTTTTTTTTATTTAAATTTATATTTAATAGTTGGATTTATATATTTTTGTACTAATTGTTTGTTAATTTGATTAGTAGGATAATATCAAATCAAACATTTGAGTCACCTCAAGCTTCTAGGGAGGATTGTGCATATACTTATGAGGAGCCTCTCTATCCTTCTGCACAGGAGCCATCTACTTATAAAGGGGTAGAGAAGACTTCTAGGGTTAGTAAACGTGGCTACACACATTTACCAAAATTATCAGTTTCCTGAAGCTGGGACCGAAGGATATCAGTTGACTTTAATGATAATGATATTTTTTGGGTTTCAAATTTAAAACAATTTAAGACTTTTGTTTCAATACAAGCTTGGGATAAATTTGGTATTTTGATTTGTGATTGGAAAAGCGTCGACAAAGAGACAATATCTCAATTGTGGGAGACCATTTTGGTAAGATCATTTGTTATTATTTTACTTATCATGAAATTGTTTTACTAATATAGGTTTTTTCACTTCTTATCAGATGACATATAATATACCTGACACTAGAGAAGTCAAGAATAAATGTTTAGCTTTAACAGCTAGGAGATGGAGGGATTTTAAATCAACCCTCACAGGAGAATTCATTTTTGGGGAAATACAAAATAAAAATCCATGTAATATACATCCTTATCTAGATGAAGATACATAGAAGTTGTTTTTTTAAAGTAGATGGAAATAATAATTTTTTGTAAGTTCAATGTTAGATTTTAGAAGTTTGTTTTATATTAATGATCATATTAATAATTTGTTTATTCTTAATTTATAACTAATGAGAATATCTCATTAGGAGATCCAATCCAAAGATGTATACCCTCATACTTTATCTCGTGGATGGTATACATTATTAAAAGAGAAAATGATGGCTGGGAAATTTTAGAAACTATGAGCTGAGTCTTCTGGCTTTGAAGAGGCTGGCCCTCCTTTCCACCCTGGTTAGATGTGAAAAATAGAAGAGGACCCAAATGAGTAAAAAGGGTCAATATCTTATGGAAGATTCAAGGGATATAGCTGAGAGGATTATAAGTTATTTAATTTATTTATGTTATTTAAGTTAATTCATATCTTGATATATTGTGACTCACTAATTAATTTTTCAAGTATTTTATATAGGAATCCCTTGAGGAGCAGATAACATAGGGGGCCTTCATACATGAGGGTAGGAAGGATATTTAACTACTACATTGGGAAAACCTGAATGCCTGGGTTACGTATAAGGATACATGGTTGGTGTATTGATAAAAAAAGTGTATGTTAATTCTGGAGACTCTTCAAAGGAAGATGTATATAAAAGGAAAATATATAATTTGGAAGATAAATTTTAAGATATGGGTGGGATGATGAAGGATAGGATCAGAGCTTTGGTACAATCGATGTTTGAAGACATGAAAAAACAGTTTCAGGATGCATATTCCACTCCTACACCTCAGCCTGTAGATCTCACTCCTCCACCTTAGCATGTAGATCTCACTCCACCTCCTCCCCCACAACTTATCATTTATTGTGAGTTATGTGTTGAGGATCTTAAACATCATATTGTTGCATATGGGATTATATATTATATTTGGGATATCATTTATCATCAATAGATAGATATAGAGAATATTAGAGTCATTGTATAGGATATTATAGATAGATCAACAAGAGTATCACTTCCTACCGATAAGGTCACTACTGTTTGAAAAAGTATCAGTCATTTTTTAGTTTGGCCATTTAGACTTGTATGAAAATTACCACTGTGGTATATATAGATTATATCCTTTATTTCATAGTGGTGTTAAATTTGTTTTAACATTTTAAAATTTATATATTTATCTATTTTTTACAAGAATGATTTAAGGTAAATACATACTATATAAACAATAACAAGTACATGCTTCTATGACTTCAGATACTACTTCTACTGCACTTGATAAATTATCAACATATTCATATTTATTGTTGAAAGTTTATGATCTTCCAATGGATGATAACATTTGTGGGTTCCAACTAAATGTGACGATTTTAAAGAAAGATATCACAGATCTTGTAACTAGATATTTTTTGGGCACTAACGCGATGCAAGTCTTTTCTATGTAAGTTGATTATCATATATCTTCTAGTTATTTTAATTTATTGAAACTTAATACTTATTTTTGTTTTATATTAGGTATCTTTATACAATTTTTATTCAGCATGATGTTTCATCGATATATGGATTTTTGGACCCATAATGTATTTCACCAATAGTGATGGCAATGACAGATGAAGGAAGAACATCATATATTGCCGAAATATTTCAAAATAATGCAATTCAGTGTTTAATACTTTCTTATCTTGAAGGGAATGAAACATATATTTCTTAAAGTGTTATTTATATTAACTAAATATCCACTCACATTATATTTTTGTATATTAGTGTCCATTGGATTTTGGGTAATTTTTGTCCAAGAGAATAGATAACTTATTGGTTATGTTCTCTACACGGTGACGTGCAAATTTTTTAGAAAAGTATTAAACATGTATGTTTGATTATTTGAATACTTGTATATTATAATGAATTTTAATTTTATTTCATATGTATCATTTTCAAATAGGGAATGAGATTACTTTAGAGAGACAATGATAAAGAGGAGTGGAAAGATCAAATGTGTAAAAGTAAGGATGACTTCTCATTTATAATTACTACATTTTGGTTGCAAGTACTTAAAATGTTATTTTTAATTGAAAAATTATTTTGAAACAGAATTTTCATTGTTAAGAAGGAATAAAGGAATGTGGATATTATGTTTTAAGATTTATATTTTAAATATTTTCAATCAAAATGGTTATAAAATTTCACAAGGTTATATTTTATTATAAACTTTCATTTAATTTATCTTATAATTATATTGAGGATACATGTTAAATGATTTCTTTTTAATTTGTAGCTTTTTGATGACCCTCGCCCTTATAATGCACAATAGATGAATCACTTAGAAAGAGAATATAAGCAATCTTTCATAGGTTTGATTGGGTTTTAGTTTATTTGTAATATATATAACAACTCTACTCTTTAATACACAATTAAACTTATTTATTACATAAAATTCACTTGATACAACATAGAAGATCGAGAGGTCTAGTGTCTTTGGGGCTTATGAACATTACATAACAACTTAGAACATAAAACACACAACATCTTTATTGAAAACTTCCTTTACATAACCATGACATTCCCTCATACTTAGCATTGTATGGAATAACCTGAGGACATACATGTGAAAAGGGTGAGCTATAAAGCCCAATAAGGGAGTAAACAAGACATAACATGAAGAATAAAATACATTCTAGTTAATAGACATATCAATGGAGCATAAAAGAACATGAACATAAAGACATTATATAGCATGATTATCATAACATGGAGATATGGCAACAACACTTAACATGGAATTAGCATGAGCCAAGGCTCATTGCACATGGAGCATGAGTAAATGCTCATGGCACTTGAACTAGCATGAATAAATCCTTATTTCACTTGAATTAACATGAGTAAATCCTCACTACACTTGACATATCATGATACCAATCTTTACCCAATTCATTGGAGCACTATCAGGGTGCACCCTTCTTAAATATTTCATTTCATGCATAAGTGTACCACATGGATCATACAACATGAAATCATTAAATATTACTATTTATTCCACAATAAAGGAATGTGAAATTCATACATGAAACTCTATAATCAATAAGTAGACGTGCATAAAGGTGAATACCTTTGGTAGAGAAATAGGTATAGTATTCACTACTGTCACGACCCGACCCTACCCGGGCTCGAGCCACAACTACCCCAAGCCCGCCTCCATAGGCCAGGGGCTGGCGACCAGTGCCGAAGACACAAAAACTCGGGGAGGCCTTTGTCTAAGTACCTGTACACACACACGCAGCACACTCAATGAAAAAGTGCAGAGTAAAAATAAAATCAAAGTACCAACTGCTATAAATAAACCACAAGAGTGCATCGACCTCTAAACAGTACAAAGAAAGTGCTGAGGTAAACTGAAAAGAAAAGGGGAAAAACACGTGCCCAACCAAAAAGTGCCACAACCTGGAAACAGGTAAACAAAAGAAAAACAGCTGGAAGGGTCCCCCGCCTGGAACCCAACTCCGACCACCGCATGTGGTCCAAGCTACCAAACTCCTAAGCTCCACTGAATCCACGACCAACCTTTCTGTCACCTGCAAGGGCACACCAAGTGCGGGAAAATCCCAAGAAGGGGTGAGTATAAAAATACTCAGTAGGATACCCTGAAGGCTCGAGGGAGAAACAAATGAGGTACTGAAGGTTGAGAAGTAGATCGAACAGGGGAAAGTAAAGGAGTACAACCGAAAGTGCAGTAAAGAGTCCATCTCAACCCAACAAGAGGAAAGAAGGTAGACTCATCCAGACACAAGGAGCTGGAAATGGTGAGAAGATAAACTTCTCGTTGAGTCTTCTCTACCTATAGCAGGAGAGTAGACTCGTCCAACCACGAGAAGCTAGACACGGTAATCACGTGGCATACCCCGCGCGTCTTCACCTCTCCTGGAAGGAGAGTAACCAAACCCAATAAGTGGGTATTGGAAAAAGGTATATACATATCCATATGATCAATCAAGAAGCCCGAACAAGGTCATAAGGGGATCTCCATCTCGTATCTCAGCCCAAGAAGGTGAGTCACCAACATTCCCAGAAGTAAACACCATCGATGCCCAGCATCCCGCACGTCTGCCCCGAACTGCAAGTCAAGGGGCTCAAATCACCTCACCCTGATATTATCCTCTTTGGGCGGCACTGACTCGCCCTCATGGTTTTAGGTCGCATCACAGGGATGTGTCTCGGTGGGGAAAGCGTCCCTCGTACTTGAGAGTTCTGGGGGAACGTCAAACCACACCCCGTCACTGCCCCACAGTCGAGAGGTCTCCTCAAAGTCGACAGGCGACCCCCTGCCCAGCCCCGATGGAGGGTGATCCCTGGAAGTCGATGGGTTCCCACTGGAGGGAGACCCGACAAGAGTCGATGGGTGCCACACTGCCCAGTCCCGTAACAGGGTAATCCATTAGAGGGTTACCTAGCTAAAGTCGCCGACGAGTCCCAATGCCCAGTCCCGTAAAGGGGTACTCCATTGGAGGGAGGCTCGGAACCGTCATCAGAGACCACTTCCCAGCCCAGCTGGAGGTAAACCCGGCATCGGGGACCACTTCTCAGCCCAGCTGGAGGTAAACCCGGCATCGGGGACCACTTCCCAGCCCCGCTGGAGGTAAACCCAGAACCACTCTGGCAATCCCGGCTGGATGGTACTGCTCGGTGAACACTACTGTACTAGCCATCCCTGTTGGATGGTACAACTGGCGAGCCCTACTTGAAACAACCTCAGCCCTTCTGGTAACAACCTCATGGGTAGAGGATCGGTGCCTGCGTAAAGTGTTGGTCACACCGAATCCACAAGAACTCTACCAGGAAACGTGAAGTGACAGGAGAAACTCCCCGGGGCCCTCAGGGCGATCACGCTCCAATCCACTGAGTCACAATCGAAGAGGACCGAGACAACTCATCCCAGAAAGTGAGAAAACACCCCCACTATATGAGCACACGTAGTTGTAAACAGTTCCGTAGTCCGGTGAAAGGGCACGGTACTGAAACCCCTCACAGTTAATGAAACAGAAGAAACAAACCATCTCTACCGGCCAAACGAGAACAGAACCAGGGAAAAACTCAACCCTGCTGGTCAATAAATGAGAACAGGACCAGGGAAAAACTCAACCCTGCTGGTCAACAAACGAGAACAGAGGAACCCTTTATGTCGCGAGAGGTCAAAAGTACGTAAAGCAGAACACGACATGCACATGGGGCCCACACGACGTGTGGCCCCAATTCAACCCCAACCGAGCGCACAAACGTTCTCAGGTACAAACAACCACATGTACCTCCAAGCGTTCCCATATACTCCCAGAGTATACCACGTTCCATCCCAAAGCCTATCGTGCACATAGCACCCAACGTCAACACGAAGGCATAACGTAACAACTCCAACTTGCCACCTCAATGGATGAGGCACGGCCAACCACATATCTTTAAGAATTTCTTTACTCACACGAGAGTGCATGCGATCACACGCCAAGGGTCCGCTACAAACATAGTAGGATGAACCGCCACCGGTACACCTTTCACATTTCCACATTTAATAAGATCATGTAAGAGGATCCGCTCGCCTGAATAGATTACACCGTTGTAATCCTAGCGGAAAAACATGCGAGATCGACTACTTACTCGCCTCCAATGAATATCTGATGGAAAATTTTCCCACACTGCTTTACGCCCGAATGGCGTCCCATGATCCCGAGCCTCAGCCCCGAAAACAGTCGAGCGCATCAAACCATTGTGATCTCCTCAGGAAAACACATCAAAAGGACTGCTCAATTGAGTGCAACGGATATCCGGAGAAAAAGATGCATTCCGGCGCACCACACACGAGCGGTGCTACGTGGGACCCCCATCCCGGTCCCAAAGCACAATGAAAAGATCGCATCGTTGTGATCATCTCAAAAAATTACACAAGTTCAACTAATCACTTGTCCAAAACGGGTACACAGTGAAGGAGATAGAAATTCACCGTCAACGCCCAAACCGACCCTCGTGGGGCCCGCACCAGTGTGCTGAATTAAAGCGGACGGATTGCGCCATTACAATGCCCTCGGAAAAACCCCCAGGATCGATTGCTCGCACACCCTGAATGGATGCCCGATGAAAAAGTTATAAAGCGCTGCGTACAGCTCGAAAGACGGGTCGTGGGGCCCACACCTCAACTCCGGATTCAACGCCCAAAACCACACTGGAAAACTCCGGCTAAACGGCAGGGTCGCAACGCCACTAATGGCGCTCAAAACGGACGTCGGACGCATCCGCGTCGTCCAAAACAAGATCCCCCGAAAAAATGTCAATTCACTTAAAGACGTGTCGCGCCTCTGAGGTCCCTCATTTCGGGAATTAAAAATTCCCAAAACCATCTCAAAAATTCCGCCTCGACGTCTGGAGTACACTGCCGCAGACGGCATACAAAATGGATGCCCTGAGGATGATTTATGAAGTATAAATCATTTTTCATAATAATAATGATAATAATATTATTATTATTATTATTATTATAAACCATTTCTCTTTTTTTATATATATATTTTTTAAACCCAGACCGGCCATTCGGCCGGTCTTCTCCTCCCAACTGGACCTGCAGTGTGCGGGTCCTTGTCGGCCAGTCGGGGTTCGTAGACCTCGGTCCTCCCTCGCCTCCACCGGCCAACACAGCCGGCCGACCTTCCGAGCCGCCTGCACGAGACGCCCGCGCCAGCCACCGAACGTTGGACGCCCCACCGTGCCGGCCTGCTGCCACCACCCGACCGCGACCCCGCCGCCTCTGCTGGAAGCTGTCGCCGCCCGGAGCTCGCGCGCCGCCGCCTAGCTAGCCGGAACGCCCCAAAAAACGCCGGAAACCCTCAAAAACCCGCAACTTTCGCCGGACGATTGCGGACACCACAGAGCTCGGATTTTGAGTCTGAAACAAGTGTCAGAAAGATAAAAATATGTACTACGCAAACATGGGCTTTGATTACAAATTAGATGGAAAATCGATGCTAGAAAACGAGTTCAAAGGTAAATGCAGAATTAAAAATGCAACGTAACCTCCTACCTGTTGGGGCGTTGCCCGACGCTTCACGGAGGGTCCGCCGCCGCACCACTGCCTTGCCAGAGGGGAGGAGGAGAGGAGGAGCTTGAGGGTGGAGGTATCCTTGGGTGAGCTCTTCCGCCAGGGGGTTCCAATGGAGAAGGAGGGGTGGGTTTGGGTTTGGTTTAAAAAGAAAATTAAATAAATAAAATTTTAATTAATTTAATCCTTAATTTTAACCCGCATCTAAAACTCTCGACGGGGTCGAGGTTAAGCCTCCCCTAGGGTAAACACCACCTCCTTAGCACAATGGTGGTCACATAATTTTAATCTGAGGCCCCCTTAAAAAGTTATTAAACTCAACACCCGAGGCCTCTAAATTACGAAAACGCCCCTGGGGCCATTTTTCACAGGAGGCCCGCGCCCGCGAAACTTATACCCCTCTTAGGGTAAATGGCATGCTATGAAATCAATGGTTCCCTTGGTTTTCCAATCTGAGCTACCATTTAATATATACTTGAGTTTAACCATTAAACGAATAAATTAATTAATTAATTTATCCATTTAACGTCCAGAAAGCGGGCGAGGGGTCCAAACGTCCCGCGCCGACATGTTTTATGTCGTTCCTAGGGTAAACACCCCATTTCGGATCCATCCGTACACTCAGAATTCTGATATGGATCGCCGTTTAGGAGTTATCCTGTTTATTTGGCGTTCTCAGTGTGAACGCACTGAAAACTTAATTCCAGCCACACCGGGGCTCGGAATTGCACGCCGTCTGAAGACGCTGCTCTGGAATAACATCAAGAATATTCCAAAGTCTTTTATAGAAAAACCATGTTCTTAAATCATTCCCTTCTTCAAGATTTTTGTCCCCAAAAATCAAAACTAGGGAAAAACTCAGGGTACTAAGCCCGCACCTGGCTCTCCCATACCCAGAAGAACTCTTGTACAGTCCCGCATCACCACACACAAACCAAAGGATTTGATCTTTTCACGCGAGGTCGGCCCTTTCTGATGACGTGCATAGGATCACGCACACTTCTTCTCGGGTGAGCCACGCGGGAGACGTTGTGCACCCACTCTAGACTTTGGGGTTAGGGCAAGGCGGTAGGGAACCTCACCATCCCTTCACTCAGTCTCAAATGGTTCGAAGGACCTCGGGGGTAGCTCACCTCCCCGACCAAACCCTTACACCGCACGTCGCGACTGGAATCACCGCCCGCACCTGGAACAAGGCCCGGTGATTCCCTCCTTTAGAATATCCATATGGTGGAACACCCAAGGATATCTGGTCGCGCAAGGTTTCACAGTCGATGTCTCTCAACCAAGACTCTCTTACATGCTCGGAGAGTGATGGAGTCGACGCCATCGACTAAAGAGGAAGGTTACACACCTTCTACTCTACCAACACAGGGTTACACCCGACGCCCTACATCACCCTGGTAACACCTCAAACAAGGAGTAGGGAGAAAATCATTCCATGCACGGAGTCTAAAAATTCTACAGCAAAAAGTAGAAGAGTTGTAGAGCGTACCTCTTACCACCTCATATAGCATCCCGCCTTTTTATAACATAACTTTCATTCCATTACACGGAACTGGGGATCTTTAAGGTTTAGTGTCTTGGAAACAAGGAACATAAAACATGAAACAAAAAAACATTCTTCTTAAACACTTGAAAGGCTTCTCCTCATGTTCACCCTAGGCTCATTACTGCATCTCATAACCTGGGGACATACATCAAAAGGAAGGGTGAGCAGAAGGCCTAGAAAGGGAAACAAGTAAAACATTTTACATATGAACTTGAGATACATCAATAAAGTCATGAAAAGAACTTTAAGGCATGAAAATGAAATCATGAGGCATATCATAATAAAAATAAAACTTTTTCATAACTTGAAGATGTGGATACATCATTTAACATAGAAAATCATGAACATATCACCAAGGTCCATCCCCAAGGTGTCATTTGAAAATTACCAAGGTTATTCACCAAGGTATCGTGAAAATTGTAATCTCTAGTGGTTACATCATTACCCAATGCAATGGGGCGCTATCAGGGCGCACCCTTAAATTTGCCTTTATTATCACGTGATCCACATATATTATCATCAAACATTTCATAAATAACCCATATAGCATAAAATAAATGGGTTTCATTTCATAATCACAACGTTTTAAAAACTGCTTTAAAGACATGATATTTACGTCACTTTAAAACCCACAGAAAAGGAAGGTGGGTCTCATGTATGTAAATCCCAGAATTTAAAATAGAACATTTTGGTATATATGTTAATACACCTTTATAATAAAGAGCTTTGAGTATTCACTTAATAATATAAAATAACTTTAGAAAAAGAGAGAGACGTTTTGAGATGGAAATTCTGCAGCATAACGGCTATGTTACGAGGTTTTAGAAGACATTAAAAAGAGAGGGAAAATGGGTCAAACATTCATAAATGACCCATAAAACAGTATATGGACAGAATAAGAAGGATACATGATCATGGTAATGAAATTTCAAGGACATGCCATTTGAAATGAAAAACATGGAAGGAAGACAAAAATTAGATTTCTCTTATGAAAGTTCGGTAGCCTAACGACGTTACTTAAAATTCAACAAAAATGATTTGAAAAGATCAAATAGGGTCTCTCATCATGTGAACATAAGAGTTCAGTATGATAGATATAGAGATAATTCCCCAACATAATTAAAAAGGAACTTGAAAGACTTGACATGAAAGTAGAACTTTGAAAAGAATGAGAAGGGTGAAAGAATCCCCTAAAAAAATTCGGCAGCCTAACGGCGCCACTTAAAACTTCAAAATACTGAATTGAATAGATCAAATGGGGTATCTCATAATATAAACATAAGAGTCCATTATGATAGATATAGAGATCATACCCCAACATAACAAAAAGGAACTTGAAATAATTGACATGAAAGTAGAACTTCAAAACGAGAAGGGTGAAGAACCACTTAAAAATTCGGCAGCCTAACGGCGCCACTTAAAACTTGAAAATACTGAATTGAAGAGATCAAATGGGGTCTCTCATAATATGAACATAAGATTCCAGTATGATAGATATATAGATAATACCCCAACATAACAAAAAGGAACTTTAAATAATTGACATGAAAGTATAACTTCAAAATGAGAAGGGTGAAGAACCACTTAAAAATTCAGCAGCCTAACAGCGCCACTTAAAACTTCAAAATACTGAATTGAAGAGATCAAATGGGTTCTCTAATCATATGAACATAAGAGTCCAGTATGATAGATATAGAGATCATACCCCAACATAAAAAAAAGTAACTTGAAAGAATTGATATGAAAGTAGAACTTCAAAACGAGAAGGGTGAAGAACCACTTAAAAATTCGGCAGCCTAACGGCGCCACTTAAAACTTCAAAATACTGAATTGAAGAGATCAAATGGGGTATCTCATAATATGATCATAAAATATTAGTATTATAAATTCATAGATCATACCCCAACAAAATAAAAAGTAACATGAAATACTTTACATGAAAATAGATCTTGAAAAATGAGAAGGGAGAAAGAATCCGTTACAAAAATTTCGGCAGCCTAACGGCGCCACTTAAAACTTCATAAAAAGAAATAATGAGAGTAAGAGGGGATCTCTCATTATATGAACATAAAAAGGGAATTAAGAGGAGTATAAAAGAACATCCTCCAACATAAGAACATGTATCATAAAAGGAATGACATAAAAGAGATTACTTGAAATGAAAGAGAGAGGTCGGATCCCTTACCTTAAAACGTAACTCTTAAAACTCAAAGGTTTGGACCTTGAGGGCTTGGGGGAACCTTGGGAGGACTCCTTGGGAGGTAAGGAGATCAGAACTTCATTGGGGGAGAGTGGGGAGTCAAATGGATGAGAGGATGGCTTGGTATTTATAGGGAAAGTGAGGGGACAAGGCATTAATGGCCAAGGGACACCTCATTAGTGGTTTTGGAAAAACCATGGGCTTGCCCATGGTATTTGCCCATGGTATTGGCCACTTGGGACACCTCATATCTTATCTTACTATTCATAATTCGACCATATTTAATATATACTTAATACATCATTTAATGATGTCATTAAACACCCGTAACTTAAAAACTATATTTTCACTATTCATCGAAAATTCAACTTTCTCAGAATAATCCCAAAATTTCACCTTAACCAAATATCAATGCTCTGATTTCAAAAATGAAATCCATTTTATAAAAATAATTTTCTAAATATTTTTAATTTAATTTTTAAATAAAAACACTATTCATTGAAAATTCATTTTTTTCAGAAAAATCCCCAAAAATTACCTTAACATAATATCGATGCTCTGAGTTCAAAAATAAAGTCCATTTTATAAAAATAATTTTCTAATTATTTTTAATTAAATTTTTAATTAAAAAACACTATTCACCTAAAAAAGACTAATACTTGACTAATAATTTATGAAACCGTTATTTACCCATTTTATTGAATCTCATTACTTAATCAAGGTGCCTAGCTTATTTTAATACTTTCTTTAAGTTAGATTACTAATCCATTTGGACACATTATTAATCCTAATCATAAAATCACTATTCATAATTTACTATTCATCAAAAATCAAGTTGATCTTATTAGACTCTAAATTTCGTACTGAACATAATTGTAGAAGACCATTTTTTCCAAATCATTACACATTTTTAATTATTTAAGGTTTACAAAAACATTTTTAAAATATACTTTTTTCTAAAATTCATCAAAAATATGCATACTATATTTATCCGGTCATTTGAAAATTCATAAACTTCATCATAAGAAGAAATCCCAATTTTTATTTAAAACAAAGGATTACACAAGGCAGTTACGGTCTCCTTACATAGCCCCTTATCACACCAGCATAGGACCTAAGTGTAAGGTGTGCTAAGGTGAGAGAATCTGAGGGAGGCTCGGCCGACATCGCACGAGTAGTAATTTCTATCAGTTTGAACTTCTCGCGAAGGCGATCCCGTTCTAGCTTCACACGATGAAGTTCAGCTTGGGTTTGGTCCAGAGCAAAGCCCAGTGGTGCTACCTCCTTCCCAAGTTCTGTTAGATGGGCTTCGATCGGTCCAAGACTACTGGGTGAGGCCATCGAATCTTCTTTCTATATTAATTAACCAATATTACTTGTATTTAGAGACAATAATCAAAACGTTTAGTTTCCAGCGGTCATATTGACCAATGGTCATATAACAGTCAAAAACCAACGGTATCATTTTAATTATACTCATGTTATCAAATGAAACATTTTTGTTGAGTATAAAAATAAAATAAAATAACACATAAAATTAGGAAACAAGATTTATTCAAAATTTTGGGTCGTTACACCTCATGCTCTACAGGATCGTAGACATCCAAAGCTCGCGGCTATCCGCGGTCCCAACTGTCAGCTCTCAGAGCCTGACGTGGACTGCCTAATGGTGATGAGAAGACCTCATAAAGTCATCCCCCACTACCAGATCCTCCCTCTACTATGCTAGAACCACCTCTATGGGTACTACTCTGATCACGGTGTTGCCTCCGTCGTGGCGGCGCACCTGCTGCCTGCCTGAAGCTCTCCGCATGCCTTGTTGGGTAGTCCCATGCTAGGTGACCTCGCCCATCGCAAGCATAGCACCGACTCTCTTCGGGCTGCACTGGTTCCCTCCGGTGCCACTGTGGTGTACGACCACGCCCCTGAGTCTGGTTGTTAGAAAGCCACCTGCATCGAGGTTCTGCTTGTCGACGCCCGCTAGCTGCGGCAGACGTCTCGGCTCCAACGTGCTTGTTGTCACCACCAACTCTAGAATGTGACAGGAATCTCTCTATCACTAGCGCCTGTTCTAGAATCCCGACATATGTGGAAATTCCCAAGGGTACTATGACAGCACGAATCTCTCAGCGGATACCCTTCTCAAACTTCCGCGCTCAGACGTTGTCATCGTGGACCAAGTCTAGGTAAAAGCATGCATGGTCTGCGAAACTAGCCTCATACTCGGCCACCGTCATCCTTCCCTACTGAAACTGCAGGAGCTTCTGAATCTGAATGGAGTGCAAGCAGGAGGGGAAAAACTCCTCACAGAACAACAACTGAAATTCTCCCCATGAAAGCGACGACTCGTCAAGAAACTGAGTCACCAGACTCCACCAACGCCAAGCTACTCCACGAAAAAGGTTGGCTGCCAAGGACACTCTCTGATCTGCTGGCATCTGCATATGCCTAAAAAGGTGAACCACTGTCTCTAGCCAAACCTCTGCTGCCTGAGGGTCTGGCTCACCACTGAACCTCAGCGGTCTCTACCACTGGAGCTCGCGGAGCGCGCTCAACCTACGCTCAAGCTCAGCCTGCTCTGCTGAAGCTGTCTGCTGCTCAACAGGTGGGGGTGCTGCTATCGGCCCACCCGGAGAAAGGGGCTCGCATGATTGGTCCTGGACTGAGGCCTCATAGCTCACAGGATTTTCATCACGAACCAAAGCTGGTATCCTAGCTGACTATCTTCACGGAGACATCCTGAATATTATCAAGGAGTGTCGCGGTCAGATGAGCATATATGTATATAAAAATAACAACAATAGGGAGATGAATCAAGAAGGACAGTCAAAGAATCAATCATATGTGATACACAAACCAATTTTTCCCTGAAGAAAGTGTTTCAGCATGACGAGTAAACAAGAGGGTTATCAAGGTCCTGGTGAATGGATACGTCGGCCACAGCACCATCACTGGACTACCTGGCCTGAGAGCCTCTCTCGAGACACGTTTACACTTTTTCCCTAAATCCTAACCAATTCCTTTTATTTTAGGGACGTCCGAACAGTGACCCAAGGAATGAACCACCTTTGATACCACTTTTTCATGACCCAACCCTACCCAGGCTCGAGCCGCAACTACCCCAAGCCCGCCTCTATAGGCCAGGGGCTGGCGACCAGCGCCGAAGGCACAACAACTCAGGGAGGCCTTTGCCTAAGTACATGTATACACACACACGTAGCACACTCAATGCAAAAGTGCAGAGTAAAAATAAAATCAAAGTACCAACTGTTATAAATAAACCACAAGAGTGCATCGACCTCTAAATAGTACAAAGAAAGTGTTGAGGTAAACTGAAAAGAAAAGGGGCAAAACACGCGCCCAACCAAAAAGTGTCACAACCCAGCAACAGGTAAACAAAAGAAAAACAGCTAGAAGGGTCCCCCACCTAGAACCTAACTCCGACCACCGCACGCGGTCCAAGATCCCAAACTCCTAAGCTCCGCTGAAGCCATGACCAACCTATCCTTCGTCTGCAAGGGCACACCAAGTACGGGCAAAGACCAAGCAGGGGTGAGTATAAAAATACTTAGTAGGATACCCCGAAGGCTAGAAGGAGCAACAAAGGAGGTATCGAAGGGTGAGTAGTAGATCGAACAGGGGAAAGTAAAGGAGTACAACCGAAAGTGAAGTAAAGAGTACAGTAAAGAGTCCATCTCAACCCAACAAGAGGAAAGAAGGTAGACTCGTCCAGACACAAGGAACTGGAAACGGTGAGAAGATGAACTTCCCGTCGAGTCTTCGCTACCTATAGCAAGAGAGTAGACTCGTCCAACCATGAGAAGCTAGACACGGAAATCACGTGGCATACCCCGTGCATCTTCACCTCTCCTAGAAGGAGAGTAACAAAACCCAAGAAGTGGGTACTGGAACAAGGTATATACATATCCTTATGCTCAATCAAGAAGCCCGAATAAGGTCGTAAGGGGATCTCCATCCCGTAGCTTAGCCCAAGAAGGTGAGTCGCCAATAGTCCCAGAAGTAAACACCATCGATGCCCAGCATCCCGCACATCTGCCCCGAACTACAAGTCAAGGGGTTCAAATCACCACACCTTGATATTATCCGCTTTGGGAAGCACTGACTCGCCCTCACGGTTTTAGGTCACTTCACAAGGACGTGTCTCGGTGGGGAAAGCATCCCTCGTACTTGATAGTTATGGGGGAACATCAAACCACACCCCGTCACTACCCCGCAGTCGAGAGGTCTCCTCAAATTCGATAGGCGACCCCCTGCCCAGCCCCGCTGGAGGGTGATCCCTGGAAGTCAATGGGTTCCCACTGAAGGGAGACCCGGTAAGAGTCAACGGGTGCCACACTACCCAGTCCCGTAACAGGGTAATCCACTGGAGGGAGACCCAGCTAAATTCATCGACGAGTCCCAATGCCCAGTCCCGTAAATGGGTACTCCACTAGAGGGAGGCTCAAAACCGTCATCGGGGATCACTTCCCAGCCCAGCTTGAGGTAAACCCGGCATCGGGGACTACTTCCTAGCCCAGTTGGAGGTAAACCCGGCATCGGGGACCACTTCCTAGCCTAGCTGGAGGTAAACCCGAAACCGCTCTGGCCATCCCGACTGGATGGTACTGCTCGGTGAACACTGTTGTACTGGCCATCCCTACTAGATGGTAACCCACTGGCCATCCCTGTTGGATGGTACAACTGGCGAGCCCTGCTCGAAACAACCTCATCCCTGCTGGTAACAACCTTCTGGGTAGAGGATCGGTTCCCACGTAAAGTGTTGGTCACACCGAATCCACAAGAACTCTACCAGGGAACTCGAAATGACAGGAGCAACTCCTCGGGCCACTCAGGGCGATCATGCTCCAATCTGCTGAGTCACTGTCGAAGCGGACCGAGACAACTCATCCCAGAAAGTGAGAAAACACCCCCACTATACGAGCACACGTAGTCGTAAACAGTGTCGCAGTCCAGTGAAAGGGCACGGTACTGAAACCCCTCACAACTGATGAAACAGAGGAAACAAATCATCTCTGTTGGCCAAACGAGAACAGAACCAGGGGAAAACTCAACCATGTTGATCAAAAAACGAGAATAGGACCAGGGGAAAACTCAACCCTGCTGGTCAACAAACGAGAACAGAGGAACCTTCTACGCCGCGAGAGGTCAAAAGTACGTAAAGAAGAACATGACACGCACATGGGGCCCACACGACGTCTGGCCCCAAGTCAACCCCAACCGAGCGCACAAACGTTCTCAGGTACAAACAACCACATGTACCTCCAAGCGTTCCCGTATACTCCCAGAGTATACCACGTTCCAGCCCAAAGTCTATCGTGCACACCGCACCCAACGTCAACGCGAAGGCGTAACGTAACAACTCCAACTTTCCACCTCAACGGCTAAGGCACGACCAACCACGTCTCTTTAAGCATTACTTCACTCACACGAGAGAGCACGTGATCACACGCCAAGGGTCCGCTACAAACATAGTAGGACGAACCACCATCGGTACACCTTTCACATTTCCACATTTAATAAGATTGCATAAGAGGCTCTGCTCGCCTGAACAGATTACATCATTATAATCCTCGTGGAAAAACATGATAGATCGACTACTTACTCGCCTCCAACGGATATCCGACGGAAAAGTCACCCACACCACTTTACGCCCGAACGACATCCCGTGATCCCGAGCCTCAGCCCTAAAAACAGTCGGGCGCATCGCACCATTGCGATATCCTCGGGAAAACACGTCAAAAGGACTACTGACTTGAGTGCAATGGATATCCGGAGAAAAAGATGCGTTTCGGCGCACCGCACACGAGCGGTGCTACGGGGGACCCGCATCCCGGTCCCAAAGCACAACGAACGGATCACACCGTTGTGATGTTCTCGAAAAAGTACACAAGTTTGACTAATCACTTGTCCAAAATGGACACATGGTAAAGGAGATAGAAATTCACCGTCAATACCCAAACCGACCCTCATGGGGCCCGCACCAGTGTGCTTAATTAAAGCGGCTGGATTGCGGCATTGCAATGCCCTTGGAAAAACACCCAAGATCGACTGCTCGCACTCCCTGAACGGATGCCCGATGAAAAAGTTATAAAGCGTTGTGTACAGCTCGAAAGACGGGTCGTGGGGTCCATGCCTCAACTCCGGCTTCAACACCCGAAACTACATTGGAAACTCCAGCTCAATGCCAGGGTTGCAATGCCACTAACGGCGCTCAAAACGAACACCGGACGCGTCCGCACCGTCTAAAACAAGATCCCCCGGAAAAACGTCAATTCACTTAAAGACGCGTCGCGCCTCTGAGGCCCCTCGTTTCGGGAATTAAAAATTCCCAAAACCATATCAAAAACTCCATCTCGATGTCTGGAGTACACTACCGCAGATGGCATGCAAAACGGACGCCCTTGTCACGACCCAACCCTACCCAGGCTCGAGTCGCAACTACCCCAAGCCCGCCTCCATAGGCCAGGGGCTGGTGACCAGCACCGAAGGCACAACAACTCGGGGAGGCCTTTGCCTAAGTACCTGTACACACACACGCAGCACACTCAATGAAAAAGTGCAGAGTAAAAATAAAAGCAAAGTACCAACTGCTATAAATAAACCACAAGAGGGCATCGACCTCTAAATAGTACAAAGAAAGTGCTGAGGTAAACTGAAAAGAAAAGGGGAAAAACACGCGCCCAACCAAAAAGTGTCACAACCCAGCAACAGGTAAACAAAAGAAAAATAGTTGGAAGGGTCCCCCACCTGGAACTCGACTCCGACCACCACACGCGGTCCAAGCTCCCAAACTCCTAAGCTCCACTGAAGCCATGACCAACATGTCCGTCGTCTGCAAGGGCACACTAAGTGCGGGCAAAGCCCAAGCAGGGGTGAGTATAAAAATACTCAGTAGGATACCCCGAAAGCTTGAGGGAGAAACAAAGGAGGTACCTAAGGGTGAGCAGTAGATCGAATAGGGGAAAGTAAAGGAGTACAACCGAAAGTGCAGTAAAGAGTCCAGCTCAACCCAACAAGAGGAAAGAAGTTAGACTCGTCCAGACACAAGGAGCTGGAAACGGTGAGAAGATGAACTTCCCATCGAGTCTTATCTACCTATAGCAGTAGAGTAGACTCGTCCAACCACGAGAATCTAGACACGGAAAGCACGTGGCATACCCCGCGCGTCTTCGCCTCTCCTGGAAGGAGAGTAACCAAACCCAAGAAGTGGGTGCTGGAAAAAGGTATATACATATCCTTATGATCAATCAAGAAGCCTGAACAAGGTCTTAAGGGGATCTCCATCCCTTAGCTCAGCCCAAGAAGGTGAGTCTCCAACAGTCCCAGAAGTAAACACCATCGATGCCCAGCATCCTACATGTCTTCCCCAAACTGCAAGTCAAGGGGATCAAATCACCACACCTTGATATTATCTGCTTTGGGCGACACTGACTCACCCTCATGGTTTTAGGTCACGTCACAAGGACGTGTCTCGGTGGGGAAAGTGTCCCTCATACTTGAGAGTTCTGGGGGAATGTCAAACCACACCCCGTCATTGCCCTACAGTTGAGAGGTCTCCTCAAAGTCGATAGGCCACCCCCTGCCCAGCCCCGTTGGAGGGTGATCCCTGGAAGTTGACGGGTTCCCACTGGAGGGAGACCCGACAAGAGTCGATGGGTTTCACACTACCCAGTCCCGTAACAGGTTAATCCACTGGAGGGCGACCCGACTAAAGTCGTTGACGAGTCCCAATGCCCAATCCCATAAAAGGGTACTCCACTAGATGGAGGCTCAGAACCGTCATCGGGGACCACTTCCCAGCCCAGTTGGAGGTAAACCCGACATCGGGGACCACTTCCCAGCCCAGCTAGAGGTAAACCTGGCATCAGGGACCACTTCCCAGCCCCGCTGGAGGTAAACCTGGAACCGCTCTGGCCATCCCGGTTGGATGGTACTGCTCGGTGAACACTGTTTTACTGGTCATCCCTACCGGATGGTAACCCACTGGCCATCCCTGCTGGATGGTACAACTGGCGAGCCCTGCTCGAAACAACCTCAACCCTGCTGGTAACAACCTCTTGGGTAGAGGATCGGTGCCCGCGTAAAGTTTTGGTCACACCTAATCCACAATAAGTCTACCAGGGAACTCAAAGTGACGGGAGAAACTCCTCAGGCCCCTCAGGGCGATCACACTCCAATCCGCTGAGTCACTGTCGAAGCGGACCGAGACAACCCATCCCATAAAGTGAGAAAACACCCCCACTGTACGAGCACATGTAGTCGTAAATAGTGCCACAACCCGATGAAAGGGCACGGTACTGAAACCCCTCACAGCTGATGAAACAGAGGAAATAAACCATCTCTTTCGGCCAAAAGAGAATAAAACTAGGGGGAAACTTAACCCTACTGGTCAACAAATGAGAACAGGACCAGGGGAAAACTCAACCCTGCTGGTCAACAAACGAGAACAGAGGAACCCTCTACATCGCGAGAGATCAAAAGTATGTAAAGCAGAACACGACACGCACATGGGGCCCACATGACGTGTGGCCCCAAGTCAACCCCAACCGAGCGCACAAATGTTCTCAGGTACAAACAACCACATGTACCTCCAAGCGTTCTCGTATACTCCCAGCGTATACCACGTTCCAGCCCAAAGTCTATCGTGCACACGGCACCCAACGTCAACGTGAAGGTGTAACGTAACAACTCCAACTTTCCACCTCAATAGCTGAGGCACAGCCAACCACATCTCTTTAAGCATTAATTCACTCACACGAGAGTTCATGCGATCACACGCCAAGGGTCCTCTACAAACATAGTAGGACGAACCACCACCGGTACACCTTTCACATTTCCACATTTAATAAGATCATGTAAGAGGCTTCGCTAGCCTGAACAGATTACACTGTTGTAATCCTCGCGGAAAAACATGCGAGATTGACTACTTACTTGCCTCCAACGGATATCCGACGGAAAAGTCACCCACACCGCTTTACGCCTGAATGGCATCCCGTGATCCCGAGCCTCGGCCCCGAAAACAGTCGGGCACATCACACCATTGCGATCTCCTCGGTAAAACACGTCAAAAGGACTGCTCACTTGAGTGCAACGAATATCCTGAGAAAAAGATGTGTTTCGGCGCACCGCACACGAGCGGTGCTACGTGGGACCTGCATCCTGGTCCCAAAGCACAACAAACGGATCACACCATTGCGATCATCTCGAAAAAGTACACAAGTTCGACTAATCACTTGTCCAAAACGGACACACGGTGAAGGAGATAGAAATTCACCGTCAACGCCCAAACCGGCCCTCGTGGGGCCCGCACCAGTGTGCTGAATTAAAGTGGGCAGATTGAGCCATTGTAATGCCCTCGGAAAAACACCCAGGATCGACTGCTCACACGCCCCGAACGGACGCCCGATGAAAAGGTTATAAAGCGCTGCGTACAGCTCGAAAGACGGGCCATGGGGCCCATGCCTTAACTCTGGCTTCAACGCCCGAAACCACAATGAAAAACTCCGGCTCAACGCCAGGGTTGTAACTCCACTGACGGCGCTCAAAACGGACGTCGAACGCGTTCGCACCGTCCAAAACAAGATCCCCCGGAAAAACGTCAATTCACTTAAAGACGTGTCGCACCTCCGAGGCCCCTCGTTTTGGGAATTAAAAATTCCCAAAACCATATCAAAAAGTACTCCTCGACGTCTGGAGTACACTGCCACAGACAACATGCAAAACAGACACCCTACGGATGATTTATGAAGTATAAATCATTTTTCATAATAATAATAATAATATTATTATTATTATTATTATTATTATTATAAACCATTTCTTTTATATATATATATATATATTTTTTCAAAACCCAGACCGGCCATTCGGCCGGTCTTCTCCTCCCAACAGGACCCGCAGCGTGCGGGTCCTTGTCGGCCAGCTGGGGTCCGTAGACCCCGATCCTCCCTCGCCTCCATCGGCCGGCACAGCCGGCCGGCCTTCCGAGCCGCCTACATGAGACGCCAACGCCAGCCGCCGAACGCCGGATGCCCCACTGTGCCGGCCTACTACCACCGCCCGACCGCGATGCCGCCGCCTCCTGGAGCTCACGCGTCGCCGCCTAGCTCGCCAGAACGCCCCAAAAACCGCCGGAAACTCTCAAAAACCCGTAACTTTCGCCGAACGATTGCGGACACCACAGAGCTCGGATTTCGAGTCTGAAACAAGCGTCAGAAATCTCAAAATATTTACTATGAAAGCATGGGCTTTTATTGCAAATTATATGGCAAATAAATGCTATAAAATTAGTTCAAAGGTAAATGAAAAATTAAAAACGCAACGTCACCTCCTACCTGTTGGGGCGTTGCCCGACGCTTCACAGAGGGTCCGCCGCCGCGCCGCTGCCTTGCCGGAGGGGAGGAGGAGAGGAATATATTGAGGGTGGAGGTCTCATTGGGTGAGATCTTCCTCCAGGGGGTTCCAAAGGAGAAGAAGGGGTGGGTTTGGTTTAAAAAGAAAATTAAATTAATAAAATTTTAATTAATTTAATCCTTAATTTTAACCCGCATCTGAAACTCTCGACGGGGTCTAGGTTAAGCCTCCCCTAGGGTAAACACCACATCCCAAGCACAATGGTGGTCTCTGAATTTTAATCCAAGTCCCCATTCAAAAGTTATTAAACTCAACACCCGAGGCTGCCAAATTACGAAAACGCCCTTGGGGCCATTTTTCACAGGAGGCCCGCACCCGCGAAACTTATACCCCTCCTAGGGTAAACAGCACGCTACGAACTCAACGGTGCCCTTGGTTTTCCAATCTGAGCTACCGTTTAAGAGATAATTGAGTTTAATCATTAAACGAATAAATTAATTAATTAATTTATCCGTTTAACGTTCCGAAAGTGGGCGAGGGATCCAAACATCCGGCGTCGACATGCTTTATGTTGTTCCTAGGGTAAAAACCTCATTCTGGATCCATCCATACACTCATACTTCTGATCTGGATCATCGTTTAGGAGTTATTCTATTTATTTGACGTTCTCAGTGTGAACGCACTGAAAACTTAATTTCGGCCACACCGGGGCTCGGAATCGCACGCCGTCTGAAGGCACTGCTCTGGAATAACATCAAGAATATTCCAAAGTCTTTTATAGCAAAAACCAGGTTCTTACAACTACAAAATGACTTTGGATTGGAAAAACACGGTGTAATTTCGACAGCATAACGACGTGACATGAGAATTAATACAAATGGTTGATGAGAGAGAAAGGGGTGTCTCGTAATATGTACATGAAATTGAAAGTAAGGGGGTCATATAGATATATGTCCCAACATAAGTAATGAAATTTGGATTCATAATACTAAAAATTGCTTGAATGTAAATGAGGAGAGGGAAATTCCTTACGGAATTTCAGCATGGTAACGGGTATACATAGGAGGCATTAATGAGAGAGAAATGGGTCTCTCTGAAGGTTCAGGGCGCAGTGGAAACACGTGGGTGGATGTGCCCACTTGGATTTTTGTCATTAACAATGATCAATCCAGGATCAATATGGCGATAAACGCCAGTCTCCACAGATCGAATCATAGAAATAGACAAAGAAAAGGAAAGTCCTGGAACCACAAAGTAGGATCGTTACAGGTTGATTATAATTAATTTAATCAATTGAAAAGAAGTGCCTTTTTGGTGTTCTTTCTTAGTTGATATTCTTGATCACGTTTCGATGTGATTCGTCGTTGCTTCGCAGAAGCCAAGTGTAGACTTCCTCTAGCGGTGATCCACACGTGCACCTCGTATCTCTGGATGTCGCCAAAGGAGTCTTCGGGTGCTAGCATGGAGAAACTTTTGCTTGCATTGTCCGCCTCAGATCATCTTGATCTGATGGAAGAGAGTCTCTCTCAGTCTTTAGAGCGTTCTTGGAGGATGAGGTTCTTTCGGCCTTGAATGAATTCTCTAGAATTTTTGTGCACAGCGATTCTCTTGTCTTACGAAAAGAGTTGGGGTTGTGAGGATATTTATAATCAGGTTTGAGGTTGTAGAGTTATGACAATAAATAAATGTGTTATGCATTTTATTTATTTCATTAACTCCCTTTAAAAACCTCATGTCAAGTCATTAATTCCTTGACATGTGCCTACACTGATTATAATAAATATCATTTAATAAAACGATATTTCCTCAAAATCCCAACTGGAAAAACTACACGGCGTGTATTAATAAATACACGGTGTGTACTTATTTTTCATTAAAAACTACACGGCATGTACATTCAATGTACACAACGTGTATATCTTGTTTTCATTTATTCATTTCCTTTCCAAAATAAAAACTAAACGGCGTGTACATTTAATAATACACGACATGTACTAGTTTTCAAAATAAAACTACATGGTGTGTAATCATTGATACACGGCGTGTACTTGTTTTATTTTATTCTTCCTCTAACATTAAAACGATTTAGGCTTACTTGAATAATTATTAAACCATGTACGGGAATAATATTTATTCTACTTGAGATACTTGAATACACTTAGTGTGTGACCCTCTAGGCCTCTTTCTCGTTGGCATTAGGCGGGCTTGCCTAAAGTCCAAGATTACTGTCTAGCAACGGGTCAAGGCACCCAAGAGAAAGAAGTTGACGCTGCATTGACGTATCACCACATACGAACGCTTACTGTGTAATTTATTCTCTTTGTCTCAATATCTCATCAAGAAGGTTTCATGGCAGTGTCATAAACCTATATGCTTGATCTGTCATTCTTTGACTACCTGAAATAAACTCATCGTTTACACCATGGCCATTGAATTTCATGCGACAGTTATATTTCAATCAAAGGGCTGAGATATCAACTTCCATAAATGGAAGGGAAAAATCCTTCCTCAACTTATCCATTAACAACATGTCACTCGTGACGCACCCAACGTACCCTACTTCCCGCCAACTATCTGTATGACGGTTTTCATCAGTAAATCTAAGTGCATGAGTCATGACATGAGTTAATGATAATCTTCCGGTCTAAGGACCATTACACACGCTCGTAGATAGCAATGTCCGATGACACCAAGACATGCGGAATTGCTATTGGCAGGTTTGTTCTCATAATCTCCCATCTTGGAGATTACCAAGTGCAAACTCCGTGAGAGAGAGTCTCGTCTTCTTACGAGTACTCACACATAACGGTCTTTATACTATGTGTCCTATCATAGTATGTCATCCAACCGTAGAACTTTATTTAAGAATATTGTTATAGCATTTCAAGGTTCTCATCATAGCGGGGATCTTCCATGACCTTATTAATGCAACAAATATTCCAAGACATTATTATATTATAGTCATGCAAAATAATGAAAAATATATAATAATTGAACATTCATGTAATCAAATTACAAAACAGTTGGTTCTCAGGACACCAACCCTTACAAAATCCCACTTGGACTAGATCTAACTGCCTACGACTTTTAGTTCGCTAGACCTCACATGATGATCATGTTTCTGCTGAGTCAAGGCTTTAGTCAAGGGGTCTACCATGTTGTCTTCCATGGAAATACTGCTAACTACAACTTCACCTTTCTGAGAAAAATCTCTCAAGAGATGATACTTACAAAGTATGTGTTTTGTTCGCTGATGTGACCTTGGCTCTTTTGCAAGTGCCACCACTGTAGTATTATCACAATAGAGTGTGATAGGATATTTACTGCTCGGTACTACATCCAACTCTTGGATGAAGCTTTGCATCCATACTGCTTCTTTAGCTACCTCAGAAGCTGCGATATAATCAGACTCCATTGTAGAATCTTCCACCACACTTTGCTTTGAACTCTTCCAGCTCACTGCACCTCCATTCAAACTGAATATGTATCCAGTCTGTGACTTCATGTCATCTTGATCAGTCTAGAAACTAGCATCTACATATCCTCTGATGAATAGTTCCTCATCTCCTCTATAAACCAGGAACATATCCTTAGTATGCCTTAGATACTTAAGGATAATCTTGACTGCCATCCAATGGCGGTTTCCTAGATCAGCTTGATATCTGCCAATCGCACTTAATGCGTAAGCAACATCTAGCCTCGTACATAGAATAGCATACATGACTGACCCAATCGCGGATGCATAAGGGATCCTTTCCATTTTCTTTCTTCCCTCATGTGTCTGAGGACACATTTTCTTGGAAAGATGAATGCCATGTGACATTGGCAACAATCCCCTCTTGGACTGTTCCATACTGAATCTCTTCAGTATCTTGTCAATGTATGTACTTTGACTCAGGCCTAGCATTCTCTTGGATCTATCACGATGGATCTTGATCCCAAGAATATATGATGTCTCGCCCAAGTCTTTCATGGAGAAGCATTTACCTAACCATGCCTTAAATGACTGTAAGACAGGTACTTTGTTTCCAATTAGTAATATGTCATCAACATATACAATTAGGAAAACGACTGCACTTCCACTAAACCTTTTGTAGACACAAGGCTCACATTCATTCTTAACAAATACAAATTTCGTTACAGCTTCATCAAAACAAATGTTCCATGACCTTGATGCTTGATTTAATCTATAAATGGATTTCTGCAACTTGCATACCTTATTGGCATCCTTTGGAGTCACAAACCCTTCAGGTTGTGTCATGTAGACATCTTCATGGAGGTTCCTGTTAAGGAATGTTGTTTTGACATCCATTTTCCAAATTTCATAGTCATGGTAAGTGGAAATGGCCAATAGGATTCTGATGGATTTCAGCATCGCAACCGGTGAAAAGGTTTCATCATAGTCAATTCCTTGACGCTGTCTAAAACCTTTTGCAACCAGTCGTGCCTTATAGGTGCTAACTTTCCCCTCCATGTCCAATTTCTTCTTGAATACCCATTTATTACCAATAGGATTTACATCAACTAGAGGATCTACCAAAATCCAGACTTGGTTTTGGTACATGGAATCCATTTCAGAATTCATGGATTCTTTCCACTTGGCAACATCTGTGCCTTCAACTGCTTCCTTGTAGGTAATAGAATCATCATTGTCAACCAATAATGAGTCACCATCCTCGGTGACAAGAAAACCATATCGTTCTGGTTCTCTCACCTCTCTCGTGCTCTTACGTAGTTCTTGTGTCTCTGGAATAGATTGTTCTTCCACGAGGCTTTGTGGAATCTGTTCTTGTACCAACTCCTGTGTATCTTGAGCCTCGACTTCATCGAAGTCTATCTCACTCCCACTATCTCTTTTAGATATGTGATCCCTCTCAAGGAATATGGCGTGTCTTGCCACTGTAAACTTTTTTTCTGAGGGGTTGTATAGGTAATATCCCCTTGTTTCCTTGGGATATCCTATAAAGATACACTTTTTGCCTTGGGGTGCAAGTTTGTTACCTGAAGAGGCCTTAACAAATGTTTCTCTACCCCACACATGTAAGTTCGATAACATGGCTTTGCGTCCAGTCCAAAACTCATATGGAATACCATTTATCGATTTAGTTGGTACTTGGTTTAGTATGTGTGTTGTTGTTTGTAATGCATATACCCAAAAGGGTAATGGAAGACTCACATGGCTCATCATTGATCTCACCATGTCCAACAGGGTGTGGTTCCTCCTTTCACTTACACCATTCCACTGAGGTGTGTAAGGAGGAGTGAGTTGAGATAGAATCCCAAACTCCCGTAAGAAATCAATGAAGTCCTGATTAAGTTATTCTCCTCCTCTATCTGAGTGGAGTTTCTTAATCTTCTTACCAAGCTGGTTCTCAACTTCATTCTTGTATTCTTTGAACCGATCAAAATAATCTGACTTATACCTCATTAAGTAAATATATCCATATCTACTAAAATCATCAGTAAAAGTTATGAATTATGATAACCCACCCCTTGCTTCAACTTAAAATGGTCCACACACATCTGTATGAACTAATTCTAGAAGATCTTTATCCCTTTCACATTTCCCACTAAATGGGGCTTTGGTCATTTTTCCTTATAGACACGCATAACATACACTAAGTGGTTTTAGTTCGAAAGAATCTAAATACCCATCTTGATGTAATTTTGTCAAACGTTTCTCATTGACATGACCTAGCCGGTGATGCCAAAGTTGGGTGTGGTATGAGTCATGTGAATTAACTTTGTCATCGATTTCCATTACTTGGTTTGTGTAGTCTAACACATAAAGTCGTTATATAAATGTGCCCTACCAAAACAAATATTATCTTTATAAAAGTAGCAACATCCACTTCCAAACTTGAAGATGAATCCATCAGTATATAATCTGGATACTGAAATAATGTTTTTGGTTGTAGAGGGTACATAATAACATCCTTTCAAAACCAAGACCATCCTAGTAGGCAATGTGAGATGGTAGTCTCCGATAGCTACAACAGCGAGTCTATCTCTGTTGGATGCTTGTAGATCCACCTCACCTCGGTCAATCTTTCTGAATATACTTGGTTCCTATATTTGGATATAGATGTGAGCACCACAAGAAGTATCTAATACCCAATTAGTAGAAACAGATAGATTGAATTCGATAACAAATGAAACTAAAGCTTCCCCTTGCTTCCTTGGCTGGGTGTAGTTTTTCTTCTAGTGGCCCTTCTTTCCACATGCGAAACAAACAGCATCATGTTCCCTTGCCTCCCCTTTGATCTTCCTTTTCTTGGAAGGCCTTGAAGAATCTTTGGGCTTAAATCTCTTCACATTACCTTTCCTTTTATTCACCATGAGGACAGAAAGCTTTTCACGCTTCATGTCATTGTCCACTTGGAGAATAAGGATAAGAAGATCAGACAGAGACTTCTCGATGTTCTTCATGTTGAAGTTCACAACAAATTTTGAGAAGCTTTGGGGGAGTGATGCAAGAATGAGATCGGTACCCAATTCTTCGGGGATTTTAAACCCTAGAACCTTCAAGCGCTCAATGTAGCCAATGAGCTTAACTACATGAGGCACAGCTGGGGCACCCTCTCCAATATTGCTCTGAAATAGATCCTTGGAGATCTCAAACCTTTCATGTCTTGCTCTCTCCTGGTATAAACCATGGAGGTGCTCGAGTATGCTGTAGGCATCCATGTCTTCGTGATACTTCATGACCTCACTAGACATAAATGACAGCATCAAACATTGAACGTCGAGTGCATCGCTCAAATGTTGATCATAGACCAGGAAATCTTCATCACTCGCCCCTTGGGCAGGGGGATCAGGAAGTGAGGACTCCAGCACGTAAAACTTTCATTCATGGAATAGGATAACCTGAAGGCGCCTAAACCATTCCTAAAAGTTACTGCCGGTGAGGATGTTGTCTTTATCCAGAATTGATCACAGAGAAAAGATGGTTGACGAGTTTGTCATATCGATTCTACAAATTAAAAGATCAAATTTATCAGTACTTTCTTGATTACATTTTATGAAAAATAATAAATGAATTTATTAATTCTCCCACTATTTTATCAAGTCCCAATGGCCCTCACCATTGAACTCAGAATGTCCATTTGTTTTGACATTCTAGTGGCAGGGATCCATATTCCCCTTCGCATAACCCCAACAAGGGTTGGTCAAGCTATTTGAAGGTATTTAGGTAGGCAGGTCTTTGCCAACTGTGAGCTTACAGTTCCTTGATCTGTTGAGTGGACTCCCCAATCCTGAAATTCTGACTTGGATTTTCTCAACTCTTGCCTCCAATATTACATCAAGTCTAGAAAGGGCTACTCCTCTTGATGTAATATGGTTAAGTCAACCCGAAACCTTTCATAAGGGCTTCCTTTTTAAAAGTAAGTGTCCCAACAAGGGTTGGTCAAACACATAGTTTTATTGAGTCTTTCCCTTAATCAAGTAACAGAAGTCTTGGTCTGAATTAATATGGTATTTGAGGGATTTTCTTCTTCATGCATAGTTTTTCATGATCACATGCTTGTTAATATTAAGTGATGCTTGCTTAAGTGATTAACCATGTTCTGATAATGTTTACGCATAGTCCGGTTTTTATTTTATTCCATCTTTTCATGCTTGTTCATTTTAGTAATTATGTGATCGCGACAACACATACATAATAAATAAACCATGCAATCGGACAAAAATAAAATAAGATGGCATGATCACGAGCT
This sequence comes from Viscum album, assembly GCA_963277665.1. Taxonomy (NCBI): domain Eukaryota; kingdom Viridiplantae; phylum Streptophyta; class Magnoliopsida; order Santalales; family Viscaceae; genus Viscum; species Viscum album. The sequence continues at coordinate 2,133,268,518 of OY728120.1, forward strand.
TCTATTGGTTAGCTTATCTAGCGGTTTTGATAAGCAAACCCTGACCTAGGTAAAACACCTTGAACCTGATGGTTTGTATTTTTCATCTCCCACCTGTCCACCTTTATATCTTCTTGGGTTGGTTTCGCCTTAGCTTCAGATTTCGAACTGTCTTCTCTGGCTTGGGAGATCCTCCGTTACATGGAGTTTACATTAAAGAAACCATGGGCACACAGACCCTAAATTTTATTGGAAGAAGGCTCGCAGGCCAACGAATTTAAATTAAACAAATTTAAATGAAACCATACACACATACAAAGGGTCTTTGGTCTAGCTCATGATCATCCATAGCATGCAACGACATTTATGCATATTTAGAATTCAAATTCTTTTAATCGTTCTATTATTCAAGATAAGTCACGCTTGAATTCAATTAATTATGATCTTATAATTAATCAATTATTTATCTTAAATTCATTTCTGAATTTCCTTGAGATTTTTCTCATCCATATCCCTTGTACAGGTCTTTTTACTTTTGGAGGAAACTTGGTGAAATTTCTGGGAAGTACACGGCGTGTAGTTTATATTTACACGACGTGTATTTCTTTTAACCCTTTATCCAAAGTACACGCTGGGGGCTTTGGCGTGTTTTCTCTACTTTGGAAATTTTGGAGTACACGGCGTGTAGATAAATAACACATAGTGTGTACGTCCTTGTTACGCAGTAACCGGCCTGGTGATCCCGTGTACGTGGTACGCAGCTTCTCCTTTGTACACGGTTTCACTTGGGCCGGATCGGACTACACGACGTGTTGCTCCAACATACACGCCGTGTATTCCTGTTTTCCACACGCCGTTCATTTTTGGTCAACATGGGGTAATAAATACATAGGCATACTCAATTCACACAGTGTGATTTGGCAGACCAGTGTCGGTTCGTTGAACCTAAGTACATGGCGTGTAGTTTTTCATTACATGTTGTGTATTACCGTGTTATACATATAGAAAGAGCGGCTCCTCCGGATGAGTTCCTCGTTTTTATTTTAATCAAAAAATTAAAATTAAAAGGTCGTTTCTGTGATATTAATCAAGAAACAAAGGAGGAAGAACATGATTAGAGAACGATTTATTTTGAATTGAATCAAATATAAATGCGTAAATTATCAACGAAAATTAAATAACTATAATCAACATTGTAACCTCCCTCTGATACCAATTGAAGGTTTCGGGCGCAGCAGAAGCGCATGGGTGGATGTGCCCACTTGGATTTTTGTCATTAACAATGATCAATCTGGGATCAATACGACGATAAACGCCAGTCTCCACGGATCGAATCATAGAAATAGACAAAGAAAAGAAAAGTCCTGGAACCACAAAGTAGGATCGTTAAAGGTTGATTATAATTAATTTAATCAATTGAAAAGAAGTACATTTTTGGTGTTCTTTCTTCGTTGATATTCTTGATCACGTTCCGATGTGATTTTTCGTTGCGTCGCAGAAGCCAAGTGTAGACTTCCTCTAGCGGTGATCCACACGCGCATCTCGTATCTCTGGACATCGCTAAAGGAGTCTCTGGGTGCTAGCGTGGAGAAACCTTTGCTTGCGTTGTCTGCCTTAGATCGTCTTGATCCGATGGAAGAGGATCTCTCTCGGTCTTGAGAGCGTTCTTGGAGGATGAGGTTCTTTTGGCCTTGAAAGAATTCTCCAGAATTGTTGTGCACAATAATTCTATTATCTTACGAAAAGAGTTGGGGTTGTGAGGATATTTATAATCAGGTTTGAGGTTGTAGAGTTATGACAATAAATAAATGCGTTACGCGTTTTATTTATTTCATTAACTCCCTTTAAAAACCTCATGCCGAGTCATTAATTCCTTGACATGCGCCCACACTGATTATAATAAATATCATTTAATAAAACAATATTTCCTCAAAATCCAGAATGGAAAAACTACACGGCGTGTATTAATAAATACACGACGTGTACTTGTTTTTCATTGAAAACTACATGGCATGTACATTCAATGTACATGGCGTGTATATCTTGTTTTCATTTATTCATTTCCTTTACAAAATAAAAACTACATGGCGTGTACATTTAATAATACACGGCGTGTACTTGTTTTCAAAATAAAACTACACGGCGTGTAATCATTGATACACGGCGTGTACTTGTTTTATTTTATTCTTCCTCCAACATTAAAACGATTTAGGCTTCCTTGAATAATTATTAAACCACATACAGGAATAATCTTTATTCTACTTGAGATACTTGAATACACTTAGTGTGTGACCCTCTAGGCCTCTTTCTCGTTGGCATTAGGCGGGCTTGCCTAAAGTCCAAGATTATTGTCTAGCAATGGGTCAAGGCACCCAAGAGAAAGAAGTTGATGTTGCATTGAAGTATCATCACATACGAATGCTTACTGTGTAATTTAATCCCTTTGTCTCAATATCTCATCAATCAGGTTTCATGGTTGTGTCATAAACCTATATGCTTGATCTGTCATTCTTTGACTACCTAAAATAAACTCGTCGTTTACACCATGGCCATGGAATTTCATGTGACAGTTCTATTTCAATCAAAGGGCCGAGATATCAACTTACATAAATGGAAGGGACAAATCCTTCCTCGACTTATCCATTAACAACATGTCACTCGTGATGCACCCAACGTACCCTACTTCCCGCCAACTGTTTGCGTGACGGTTTTCGTCAGTAAATCTAAGTGCGCGAGTCATGACATGAGTTAATGATAATCTTCCAGTCTAAGGACCATTACACACGCTCATAGATAGCAATGTCTGATGACACCAAGACATGCAGAATTGCTATTGGTAGGTCTGTTCTCATAATCTCCCATCTTGGAGATTACTAAGTGCGAACTCCATGAGAGAGAGTCTCATCTTCTTACGAGTACTCGCACAAGACAGTTTGTATACTATGTGTCCTATCATAATATGTCATCCAACCATAGAACTTTATTTAAGAATATTGTTATAGCATTTCAAGGTTCTCATCATAGTGGAGATCTGCCATGACCTTATTAATGCAACAAATATTTCAGGACATTATTATATTATAGTCATGCAGAATAATGAACAATATATAATAAGTGAACATTTATGTAATCAAAGTACAAAACAGTTGGTTCTCAGGACACCAACCCTTACACTCTCATCATTCAAACATAAATAGGGCAGTATGGGGGAGGTGATAAATCATACCCCAACATTAATAATTGAAAATAAAAGGGCATAACAATATTAAGAAACTTGGATAAAATGAGAAAGGAATGAATCTCTTACTTGGAAGTGTGATCCCAAAGGCTTGGGAGAGGCTTGGGAGAGGCTTCTTGGGAGCTTGGGGCGCCTTGGGAGGATTATAGAGAGAGGAGGGAAAAGTTTGGATGAACTCAAAAGGCTTTGAGTGAAGAGGAAGTGGAAGCTTGGGTGGGTTTATATAGGAAAGGAGAGGGAATTCTTTATTATTTAGGTTTGGGACACCACACCTTAAACTAATTAAAACCACAAATCAGCCCATGGTTTTTTCCAAAAGGGAGTGGAAAACAATATTTTATCAGGCCAGTGGCCGAACTTCTTAAAATAATAGGGTTGCTCATGTGGAGGTGAGTCACACCCTCAAGGAAATCAATTTAAAAAGCTAAAATGTTTTATAAGTCTTGGAGGGTCCACTAAAGCTTTGTAAAATAAATCAAACAAACCTAAAATCGCATTATTTTAATGTTAAAACATATATTGACCGAAAATAATGTTTATAGTATTTTATTACATCACTATTGGGTCATTATGATGTCATAAAACACATTATATATTTAAATGGTGTTTAATTTTTGCCCAAAAATTCGACTGTCTCAGAAAATTATGAAAAATTCACCGTTGGATAATTTTGACATCTTGATTCCAAAAATAATACTAATTTTATAAAAATAATTTTCTAAATATGTGAATTTTCACTTTTAAAATAAAAACCGACATTTATCGAAAATTCATGGGTTTTGACAAAAAACAACTTTCAAACCATAATAAAAATTAAAATTGTATTCATAAAAATTATACGATCATTTATGCTTAATAAAAAGTAATTTAATAATAATAATATTTTATTAAAATATTATTTAATTAAAAAATCCATTAATTTATCAAAATATATTTCTTAGTTGAATATTAAATAAAAATATTATTTGTGCCTTGAAACTATTTACAAAGTAACAATAATAAAATGAATGTATATTCTTTATTATATACAAAAATAATGCACTTAATCGTAGTGCTAAGGTCTTGTTACATAACCCTTTATAACACCCGCATAAGACCGAAGGGTAAGGTGTGTGATGGTGACAGACTCTTGGGGTGGCTCGGATAACATCGTTTGGGTGGTAATCTCTATCAACTTCCACTTCTACCGTAGGCGGTTTCGTTCGAGCTTAACATATTGAAGCTCGGCTTGGGCTTGGTCAAGAGCGAAGCCCAATGATGCCACCTCCTTTCCGAGCTCCGACAAATGGGCTTCGTACGGGACAAGTCTACTGGATGAGGTCATCGCTTCCTTTGTTTGAGTAAATTGGATTTGCTAAAGTCCTATATTTATACTAATCATGTGATCATTGTTCAACGATTATATTAGCAACGATCACAATTTTTAACGGTATTTTAAAAAATCCAAAATCATAAAATCAAAAAAGTGCATATGGTATATAACCATTTCACATAATAATGCATTTAATTAGATCAAAGGGAGTTTTCATTAATGAATGTTTGGGTCGTTACAATATATATTTCAAAGTTTAAATTTCAAATTATAAAGCTAATTTTTTTATGGTTGTTGTGTTGCTGTTTTTTGTTCCTAATTATGTTACTGTAATGTTGGGCGCTTATTTAATATTTTAATTTAAAAAAATCTCATTGTTTATGAAATAGTTGATGTGAAAAATGTCAACAATTTGATTCATCATGTCAGTTTTGGTATAACCGACGTAAAAACTCCTTTATCACATCAGTTATTCTAAATAACTGATGGGATAAATCATTTTTCACGTCAGTTATACCAAAAAAATAAACCATGCTATTAATATAGAATTATGGTAGTTTCTATGTCGATTTTCTAAAAAAAATGTGAAAAGGTATTTATTACGTTCGTTTTTATTAACCGATGTGAAAAACGTATTTACAACGTCGCCTATAATCACGTCACAAGGTAACCGATGTTAAAAATCAAGAAAAAGCGATGTAGAAATCCCTTTTCCGCACTAGTGGGGGAATCTGACATACTTCATATGTTTTGCCTTAAAGTTTTCTCTCATGTCCCATCAAATTCTATATAGTATAAGATATCATTTTGATTTTTCTCACTTTATGTCAGAAAATCTACTCAATGGTTTTCTTTTACTGAATACTTTCTAGACTTTCCTGTTTGATTTCTTTCGTTTGCACTAGTCATTCTGACAACATGTTTTGAATGTTTGTTGCTAGTATTTACCAAGCTCCTACTTAGTAAACCCATATATTCCTATAACACCATCAACCCTTAGGCAGCAAGATAAACTCACATATGACATATTTATTACATCCCGTGAGACATGTCTTTGCATATAATAGAGTCTTATCATCTACTTTATTGTTTCTATTCGGACTCCCAAAGCATCTTGTATATATGTACTGAGTATTCAAGGCTTGTTGAAGTAGTTCAAGCCAACTGCCTAAAAGCTTCTGGATCAAGACATCTAAAGCAAGTGTTTGATCTCCGGTTCAAGATCTCCGGGTCAAGAAGATTATACCAATGTTGAAACTTGAAAAGATACTCTTCAAAATAACATATGTTATGGATTCAGATCTTGGTTGGAGTTGTTTGTGCTTGTTTTACCAATTCTCAATCTCGACCAACTAGTGAATTTTATGAACTCAATTAAAGATATATTAGAGTGTCTATTTACCACTAATAGTAACATTCAATGCAAAAATGATATCTGATGAGGCTAATATTACTATGGATGCCATTAATAGTAAAGGTTGACCATGATTGATGCTAATATTAGTGGTATCGATATGCTATGGATCAAATTTTACTATTAGTGGTATCAACGATTGATAATTTTGGCATATGAATACCATGATTCATCTGGTCTCTCTCTCTCTCTCTCTCTCTCTCTCTCTCTCTCTATTTATAGGATAATTGATGTTTTCCAGATTTATATTTAGGTATAAGGTATTACGTAAAAACACACTCAGTCACCCGAGTGGGCTAAACACCACCCCTCCCCATAAGAAACAACAAACACTCAGCGAACCTATTTTATTACATATTTATGGTCCGGAGGCCCAAGCTCTTGATGACCCGAAGACACAGCTGGAAGTGACCTGGAGACCTTTTGAAGGAGTTAACCCAAATGTCCGAAAGAGCAGTCAACATCACGCCATGACTTTAGTCTTCGACCGTGTTGCCCCCTCAACAACAATAACTGCACCATATCTCCAATTTGAAAGATGTGATGCCCCCTATCAAGAAGACATCCCTCCATACAACATCATGAGTTCATGTGTGGAGAATGCCAATTGATCGATGCCAATCCACTTATCGCTATTTCAAGCCGCCCACCTCACAGTGCATCCGTAGCGCTACGCTACATCGCCTGCCAAGTTGCACCACATCATCCAACTGGTCCCACTATGCTGATCATCACGTGATAGGTCACCCCTCTGTCCTACAACGAAAATTTGGACGGTTTGATGACCAGTTGATAGACACCAACACATTCATCACTCTTCTGAACCGCCCACCCAACAACGTCTGCCCATTGTCACGTTGCACCGTTTGCTTGACGCACTGCGGTGTTTGTTTGGTGTCATGCTGCTTGCATTTGTGCATGCTCATAGCGCGAGCCTCTGTTTTTGCCATAAAAGACCTAATTAATCCCCTAAAGGGGTTGCCATGATTTCAATTCCAGTTTGATGTATAATTATAGGGTGGCTTTACCATTAAGGTAAGTCATTAATGGTAACGATTTTCAGATACATCGTCTATTATGGGTATAAATATTAAATATTTTATCATCCTTGATATTTTTATTCTGATCATAATTAAAAACACAAAGGGCAAATCCAATTGGAAGGTAAGGATTACAGCACCATTTGACCCGGAAATTTAATCGTTACGTAATAAAATTAAAGTCCCCCAACTGTCATTATAGCAGTGGAACTCGGTCAAACCACTGCTATAGAATCGATTAACACGCTCTTCTGTCCGTCCATCTTCCACCATTTTCATGCGCTCTGACCTGCCCCTCAACTCGATATTTTCAGGGAACTCAGCAACTGTTAAAGCTTCTGGATTGGACTATGAGTCAAGGTTTGGTTCTCGGCATATCTTACTCTGGAGTTTTTGATGTTGTTGGTGTTGCTGCTTAAATAACAATATGATTGGTGCGAGCTTGATCCCGTAATTGTTGCTTCTCATCAGTAATTTAAAGTAAGAGTAATCGATCCGATTGCCATCCAAGGATTCTAAATTTGTTTGGTACGAGTAATTTGGAGCCCAAAAGGGTTCTCTCCGAAGCTCTCTGAAATCTGCACAGGCCTGTTTCCCATAATTGCGCATGAAAATTGCTGAGTTCGGTGGCATATACCGGCAGTCATAAGATAACCCAACCATCATTTGAGTGAACAATCAAGGTCGAAAGTTCAATACGTTTTTTTAGCCCCCCAGTTTCACACACAGCTGTGTTCTCGAGTTTTGATTTATATCCGTATCGTGCGTCATATTTTTAATACGAGAACCAGGGTGATCATACATATTGTTATCTTCTGGAGTAAATACTTGGGTACGATGGTGTTAGAGATTTGACAGGCTGTACAGATCACGTAATTAAAAGATCTTGGAAAATTTGAAATCATTTAGAAAAATAATACACGATTACAAGTTTCTGAAAGATCAGTGCAAAATTGCTGAAGGGAAAATATCTTATAGCAAATATAGAAAGGAAAAAGTTCAGCCAGTGAAAATTGAATAATAACAAGTAGAGTAAAACTTATAAAATTTTGCACAGAAGACTGTCTCTTTCAGTCAAATGCTTCAGGAATTAGACCTAGTGTAAACTGGCTGCAGAGATTCTTAATTATTGTACTCATACCGCAAGGATAGCCATGGATGGCTGTTGAAACTCTTTTTGTAACATCCTGGACCGTTTCGATGTATGAACCTGTTTAATTTTTTGCGCAACCTCATACATTTTCATTGTTTACGAATGTTTGAGGTGTTGGCGGGGAACCCAGTTCCGGGAGTTGGCCCAGGATTGGGGCTGGGGATTTGTTGCAGGCTGGGAATTTGATGCAGAGGGACCATCACGCTGCGATGGGGAGGGGTTGCGCCGTGATGGGTGTTTGTGTGAGATTAAGTCCTAGTGCCTGGAGAGGTCACGTCGTGGCCTAGAGCTTGGTGGCGTGGCAGGTGTTGTGTAGGAGTAAACTCCTTTGGCATAAGGGTTAACTGCGGGGCGCAAGGGTCACGCCATGGCGGAGGACGTCATGCCATGATTATAACTCTTAAATATCATGTGGAAAATCTTATGCATGCTTTTGCGAATTTTCTATGGGTTGCGAAGATCACGCTGTGGCGGTGGGCATTACGCCGTGATGATACCTCTTACATTTAATCTGGGAAAAATCTTACGGAGTAAGCTGGGGAATGTTTTTTTGGAATGATAATTACAGCAATGGTCTGGTGTTTGTTTCAAGGGAAGGCTGATACCGGTAATCAAAAATTTAACTCATTTGTTCCTAGCTGTTACGTGGATGAGTAACCACAGTATTAGTCTGTGGTCATGTTTGGGGAAGGTTGGCTTCAATATTTGAATATCAAACACCTTTGTTCCTTGCTGTTGTCTTCACTGTCTCAAAACCTCCTGGTGGTTCATTCATTTTTCATCAGACTGTGAGCAGTTATTTGATGTGAACGAGGAGTGTTGAATACTCAGCAAGGCCTGAAAGCATTTCCAGCCAGACGAGATTGCAATAAACTGCTTGGATTCTTCATGCTGGCTTTATTCTTTATGTTTTTTCATCATCATTGTATTCTAATGTTACTATTTTATAATCTCCTATATTTGCATTAGGGGGTTCTGCAGTGCACCGTGTGGGCAGTTCTGGGAACACTTTGAATTCGACCCGCCCTCGCAAGGAGAAGAGGCTGACATATGTGTTGAATGGTGCTGATGACCAGACGGTGCGACCATCTTTCACTAGTTCTTGTATACATATCTTTTGCTTCCATTCACTTTGAAGCCGTACTTCCGTTAGCGGAGCATGGGAAGAATTCTGTTTTCCGCACATGTTTTTTGCACACACGGTTTCTACCATTTGAGAAGCTTAGGTTGATATTCCCTTGGGTCCATGTTTTCTGCCCGCATCATGTGTTCTCTTTATGTGGTCATTTTAAGATTCCTGTAATGCCCCTTAATTGAAGAGTTCAAGCTATCGCTCTCAAATATTACATGGGCTTAGGGGGATGGGGAATGGTCAAATGGGTTGACAGTGAGAGAGAAACAACATGGTCCTTGACATTATTAACCATTTGCTTTGTTTTTAATTTAGCCACCTTTAGAAAATGGTGGATTGATAGTTCTTTTTGTGCCTAAAAAATCCTTACCTGCCATTCTTCTTGCAGCATTGTGCAGGCATAAATTGTTTAGCTTTATTAAGGAAAGAGGCACCTGATACATGTGATTATCTATTCACTGGTAGCCGTGATGGGACAATAAAGCGGTGGGCACTGCTTGAAGAGACCGTTACTTGCTCGGCTACATTTGAGTCACATGTTGACTGGGTAACTTTTGTTCTCTTATTCCTTTAAAGATTGATCTGGCTCTTAGTTAACTGTACTCATTCTGATTTTTGTGGTCTTTCACCTGCGGTGCCATTTTCATAGTTTTAGAGAACTTTTAAGATGGGCGAATCCTGTTGTTTTAGTTTTTTGGAATATTGACTTCGATTTTGAGGTTGCACGGGTGGATATCTTCTCAGAGCGGCACTTGAAAAAAATAACACGAGTTGTAGGTTTCACATCAGTTTTTTTGTTGATGAACTAGTGATTTTATCGTTGGCCATTCCTTATTGGAAGTGCAACAAATCTCGTTGCACATGCTTCACAATGATAACATTAGTAGAATAATTTATCCAACATACTGCTTGTTTATGGTGCTGTATTTTTGGACTGTGCAGGTCAATGACACTGTTCTTGCTGGTGATAACACCCTTGTTTCTTGTTCATCAGACACTACCCTCAAGGTTTATCAACTTAGAAAAATACATTGTATTTTTTACTATACATTTTCTAATCCTATTTTTATCAGTTTCTTCATAATTTTAATTTTGATGTTTTTCATGTCGATGCACACTAGACATGGAATCGCTTGTCTAGTGGAATTTGTACCAGGACTCTTCGCCAGCACTCTGACTATGTTACTTGTCTTGCTGCAGCTGGAAAAAATGTAATCTTTTTCTCAATCTGCTTGATTTCAAGTATTTATGAATTTTTATAGTAAATTTGTCTAGTGTTACATTCAGTTTGATCTTGAGTATCAGTACAAGCAGTGTTTTATGTCTTCGCTGTCAATTTCTGATCCATTTATAGTGTCATGCGTTTTAGAGCAATATTGTTGCTTCTGCTGGCCTTGGTGGGGAAGTTTTCATATGGGACATTGATTCGGCTCTTGCACCAACCGCAAAGTTAAATGAAGCAATGGACGATGATTGCTCTAATGGCATCACTGCCACTGGGAATTCACTCCCCTTTTCAAGTTTGCATACCGTCAGCTCAAGCAACAATATTTCCCTTCTCACACCTCCTCATGGATATGTTCCGATTGTTGCAAAAGGACACAAGGAGTCTGTTTATGCATTATCCATGAATGACAGTGGAACCCTTCTTGTTTCCGGTGGAACTGAAAAGGTAATGACAGTTTGGTTTCATGTTTGGGAATATCTAACAGTTTATATTCTTCAAAATTCTTGGCATCTTGGTTGGCTGAGATTGATGCTTCTTCATGCTTGCATTTTAGTGCTCACCTAACTTCCAACCCATGCTTATGTTCATATGTAAAGGATTAATTGGTGGCAGTATGTTTTATAAATGTTCATTGAAAGTGAGTTAAAAAAAAAGTCAAATGCCATGTTATTCTGCAGGTTGTCCGTGTTTGGGACCCTAGAAGTGGGTTGAAGAGCATGAAGTTGAGAGGGCATACAGACAATATCAGGAGTTTGCTTCTGGATTCTACTGGCAGGTTTGTTGGAGTCGTTTGAGCATATTTCATGGTTCATTCAGACAATTCTATGTTGGTTAAAATAAAAATACCATATGCTTAATTGAAAGATACTGGAAACATATTTTACTATTCTCCACTCATTTCTTTGATATGAATCTAGGCATTTATGGTACAATGTCCACCAATATCTAATCTAATATTATAGGAAACAAAATTTACCCTATTTCGCCACACACATTTTCTTCACGGTTTCGTTAACAAATCTAAGTGTGCGAGTCATGATATGCATTATTGATAATCTTAAAATCTAAGGATCATTACATACGCTCGCACATAAGAATATCTGGTGACACCAAAACATGTGAAATTCCTACTGGCGAGTCTGTTATCATAATCTTCCGTCTTGAAGATTACCAAGTGCGAACTTCTTGAGAAGAAGACTCATCTGCTTACGAGTAATCGCACCTGACAGTCTATGTACTATGTGTTCCATCATAGTACGTTATCCAACCACAAAACATTATTTAAGAATATCGTCATAACACTTCAAGGTTCTCATCATAGTGGAGAACCATTATCTTATCAATGCAACGTATATTCTAGAACATTATTACATCAGAGTAATGCAAAACAATGAAAAATATATAATAAGATGTTTTATTAATATTCAATACATCGAATATACATGTAATTAAAGTACAACAGTTGGTCCTAGGACACTAACTCCAACAAACTCCCACTTGGACTAGAGCAACTGCTTACGACTCTCAGTCCGCTAGACCTCACATGACAATCATGTTTTTGCTGAGTCAAGACTTTAGTCAAGGGGTCCGCCACGTTGTCTTCCGTGTAAATACTGTTCACTACAACTTCACCTCTTTAAGAAAAATCCCTCAAGGGACGATACTTCTGAAGTATGTGTTTCGTCCGCTTATGTGACCTTGGCTCTTTTGCGAAATTTACCGATGCAGTACTATCACAGTAGAGTGTGATAGGATCTTTACTGCTAGGTACTACTTCAAGCTTTTTGACGAAGTTGCGCATCCATGTTGCTTCTTTAGCTGTCTCAGAAGTCGCAATATACTCGGACTCTGCTGTAGAATCTGCGACCACAACATGGTTTGAGCTTTTTCAGCTCACAACACCTCCATTCAAAATGAAGATGTATCCCGTTTGTGACTTCATGTCATCTTGATTAGTTTGGAAACTAGCATCTGAATATCCTCTGATGACTAGTTCTTCATCTCCAAAATAAACCAGAAACATATCCTTAACACGCCTCAAATAATTAAGGATAGTCTTGACTGCCATCCAATGGCGGTCACCTGGGTCAGCTGGATATCTTTCTGCCGCACTTAATGCGTAAACAACATCTAGCCTAGTGCATAACATAACATACATGACCAACCCAATCACTGATGCGTATGAAATCCTTGCCATTCTATTTCTTTTCTCATGTATCTTAGGACACATTTTCCTGAAAAGATGAATGCCATGTGACGTTGACAACAATCTCCTCTTGGATTGTTCTATACCGAATCTTTTCAGTATCTTGTCAATGTATGTACTTTGACTTAGGCTGAGCAACCTTTTGGATTTGTTACGATGGATCTTGATCCCAAGAATATATGTTGGCTCGCCCAAGTCCTTCACAGAGAAACATTTATTCAACAACGCCTTAATAGACTGTAAAACTGGTATTTTGTTTCCAACGAGTAATATGTCATCAACATATACTATTAAGAAAACGACTACACTCCCACTAAACCGTTTGTAGACACAAGATTCACACTCATTCTTTATGAAACCAAATTCCGTTATGACTTCATCAAAATAAATGTTTCATGACCTAGATGGTTGCTTTAATCCATAAATGGATTTTTGCAATTTGCATATTTTGTTGACATTCTTTGGAGTCACAAACCCTTCGGGTTGTGTCATATAGACATCTTCCCGAAGGTTCCCGTTAAGGAAGACTGTTTTGACATCCATTTGCCAAATCTCATAGTCATGGTAAGCCGCAATGACAAGTAGAATTCTGATGGATTTCAGTATTGCAACTAGTGGAAAAGTTTCGTCGTAGTCAATGCCTTGACGCTGTTTAAACCCTTTTGCAACCAGTCATGCCTTATAGGTACTGTCTTGTCCTTCCATGTCCAGTTTCTTCTTGAATACCCATTTACAACCAACGGGCTTTACATCCATTGGAGGATCTGTCAAAATCCAGACTTGTTTTTTGCACATGGAATCCATTTCAAAATTCATGGCTTCTTGCCACTTTACAACATCTGTGCCACTTAATGATTCCTTGTAGGTTAGAGGATCTTTATTATCAACTAATAATGAGTCACCATCCCCGATGACTAGAAAATCACACCATTCTGGTTCTTTAACCTCTCTAGTACTCCTATGTAGTACTTGTGTCTCTGGAACAACTTCTTCCACGAGGCTTTGTGAAATTTATTCCTGTTAACTCTTGTGTATCTTGAGCCCGAACTTCATCAAAGTCTATCTCGCTCTCACTATCTCTTTTAGAGATAAGATCCTTCTCAAGAAATGTGAGTAGTCTATCAACCACAACCTTTTTGTCTGAAAGATTGTATAGGTAACATTTCTTTGTTTTTTTGTTATATCTTATAAAGATACATTTTGTGCCCCAGGGTGTAAGCTTGTTACCTAAAGAGGCCTTAACAAACGCTTCTCAACCCCACACATTTAAGTAAGAAAACACGAGTTTCTTTCTATTCCATAATTGGTATGGTATACCGTCTGTCGCTTTAGTTGACACTCGATTTAGTACGTATGTTCCTGTTTGTAACGCGTATCCCCAAAAGGATAATGGAAGATTCGCATGACTCATCATTGATCTCAGCATGTTAAACAAGGTGCCGTTCATCCTTTCGCTTACACCGTTCCACTGAGTCGTATAAGGAGTGAGTTAAGATAGTTTCCTGAACTCCCGTAAATAATCAATGAAGTCTTGATTAAGATATTCTCCACCACGGTTTGAACGAAGTTTCTTAATCTTCTTACCAAGCTGGTTCTCAACTTCATTCTCATATTGCTTGACTTTATCATCAGTAAAAGTTTTGAAGTATGAGTACCCACTCTTAACTTCAACATGAAATGGTCCATACACATCAGTATGAACTAATTCAAGAAGCTTTTTAGCCCTTTCACCTTTCTCACTAAATGGGGCTTTGGTCGTTTTTCTTGTAAACATGGTTGATTTACACAAAGTGGTTTTAGTTCAAAAGAATCTAAATATCTATTTTGATGTAATTTAGTCGAGCGTTTTTCGTTTACATGTCCTAGCCGGTGTTGCCAAAGTTGGGTGTGGTATGAGTCATGTGAAGTAACTTCTTTATCGACTACCATTACTTGGTTTGTGTAATCCATTACATAAAGACCATTATTTAAATTTCCCTTACCATAACAAATGATATCTTTATAAAATAAGCTTATCCCCTAATTTGAAAATAAATCTATCGGTATCAAGTTTGGATACAGAAACAATATTTTTGGTAACAGATGACACATAATAACAACCCTTCAAATTGGTCGGTAATGTGAGGTGGTAGTCTCCGATAGTTACAACAACAAGTTTAGCTCCGTTGGCTGTTCGTAGATCCAACTCACCTCGGTCAATCTTTCTGAATCCACTTGGTTCCTGTATTTTAATACATATGTGAGCACCATAAGTTGTATCTAATACCCAATTTTAGAAACAAATAAATTTCACTCGATAACAAACGTATCTGAAACTTCCCCTTCTTTGGCTGGCTGTAGTTTTTCTTCCAGTGACCCTTCTTGCCACATGCGAAATAGACAACATCCTGTTCCCTTGCTCGCCCTTTGATCCCCCTCTTTTTGGAAGAGCGTGGAGAAGCTTTGGACTTAGAGCTCTTCATTTTCTCTTTTCGTTTGTTTACCATAAGGATGAAAAGTTTTTCGCGGTTCGTATCATTATCTACTTGGTGAAGGAGAGAAAGTTGATCTGAGAGCGACTCTCAATGTTGTTCATATTAAAATTTACAACAAAGCTAGAAAAGCTCCGAGGAAGTGATGCAAGAATGAGATCGATGCCAAGTTCTTCGGGGAGTTTAAACCCTAAAACTTCTAGGCGCTCAATATAACTAATGAGCTTAATTACGTGAGGCCCAACTAATGCACCTTCCACAAGCTTACTCTGAAAGAGTGCTTTGGAAATTTCAAACCATTCTCGTCTAGCTCTCTCTTGGTATAAACCTTGAAGGTACTCAAACATGTTATATGCATCCATGTTTTCGTGAGACTTCATGAGTTCACTAGACATAGATGAAAGCATTGAATATTGAACGTCGACCGCGTCGTGTTTTTCGTATTCAAAGGAACGCTTCATCGCTCACCTTCTTGGCAGGTGGACCGGACATTAAGGATTCTAGCACGTAAGATTTCCGTTCATTGCGTAGCACAACCCGAAGACGTCTAAGCCACTCCTGGAAGATGCTGTTTGTGAGGAGGTTGTCTTTTTCCAATATTGATCGTAGGGATAGTATGGATGACGAGTTTGTCATTTTATTCTACAATTAAAGAGCAGATTATTAGTATTTTTTCTTGATTACAAATTATGTGAGAAATAATAAATTATTTTATTTTATTAATTAATTCTCTCACTATTTTATCAAGTCTCAATAGCCCCCACCATTGAGCTCGAAATGTCTAGTTGCTAAGACATTTTAGTGACAAAGATTCCCATTGTTTTTCTTAATGATTCAGACTTCGGTCATGAAAAACATAAGTAATTAGGTATGCGGTCTTGCCAACTGCGGGCTTGCAGCTTCTTGATCCGTTGGGTGAATTCCCCTATCCTGAAATTCTGACTTGGATTTACTCAACACTTGTCTTCAAATTTGTATTGAACATACTTTGACCGTTAAACTCAATACAAGTTCGGTTAAGTCAATCCAAAACCCTCATGAGAACTCCTCGATAAAAGTAATTGTTTGGACTTTAACCATGTACTACACTTAGTTCTATGGTTTCATTCTCAACCAAGTAATGGAAGACTTAGTCTGACTTAATATTAGGTTGAAAGATTTTAATTAATTATGCATAAATTTTATCTTGTTTTATCCTTCACACGCAGGTGATGGGAACCAAAGGATTGGTTAAGGGGGATTACACAAATAACCTTGGACACGCAGGTCCTACATAATAATGGAGAAATATATTACTTGCAGACCATCATATTTAATTTAATAATAAATAATTGCAAAACTATGCAATAAATTAAATTAAAACATCCAACACATACATAAGTTTTGGTCAAGCTCATGAACTACACGCAACGTATATGCAAAAGTAAATGAATAACATTCATTTCTTATTTGTTCTTTATTATTAAGATAAACGCGCTTGCATTAATTTCTTTTTATCTTAATGTCCATCCGAATTCTCTTGGAGATAACCATCATAAAGACATTAATGACAAATAAACAACAGAACCAACAGTTGCAGATTTATTACAATAAATTAATTGAACATTTAATACTCTTTAAAACCCTTATTAAATTGTCACTCTTCAAGTGTCAATCAAAGCAATAAGGTTTTAATGCTGCAATTGTCAATTTAATGTAATTTAATTCTATCATTAATTGGGAGACTACACAGTGTGCACTACCTAACTACACACCGTGTACCTCGGTTGTCGTGTATCCGGGTTACACGCCTGGGGCTTTGGCGTGTTGACTTGGCCAGATGACACGACGTGTACATGTCACCTACACACCGTATATCCACTTGCCGTGTGTCCGAGATACTTCGCCTGGGTTTTCGGCGTGTATCTCGGTGGATTACACGGCGTGTACAGGTCAGCTACACGCTGTGTGGTCTAAACGCTGCGTGCCCATGCAACCCGCCGAAAGACTTGGCGTGTTCTTGGGCGAGACTACACGATGTGGTGCCGCTAGCTACACGCCGTGTATCTTTATTGCCGTGTGTCCAGATAACAAAATCGAGGACTCATGATATGAAGGGGTTGCGTAAGAGGTTGTGAGCAGCTAGTGGTGGGGCAAGAGATATTAAATAAGGGCAATATTGTCTTCTTACTTGCTGTGTTGGCAGGGTAGTTGGGAGGTAATATATGTGGGTTGGGGCAGTTGCTTGATGGATATCTTGAAATATTCTTTTGTTTGGTTTTCATGCACAGCAGGATTGTGGAGGCACCCTTCGGCGTTGGCTTCGGGAGACTTCTCAGAGAGTTCTTGTCCCTTTCTTCATTTTTCTTCACCATTCTTCTTGTTTACCTAGGTTTTCTGCTGTAAGTCCTTTGTTGATAATAGAAAACTATCGATTTATTTTTGTTTGCATCTACGATCCTATCAATTTGGTGCGTTCATTGAGAGTCGAGTCTTGAGTGAGGAAGTACCGAACGTTGAGGAGGACACAAACTGGAATGACGGAGTTCGTGAGGCAAATCCAGTAGGACTCGAGGCAGATCCGTGAGGAGCTGCGGTCCTTGCAGACACATATAAGGGCACTCGCTCGGGATTTGCAAGGAATGGGGGAAGATGACTCACCTACTACTCTCGAGGCAGATCCGTGAGGAGCTGCGGTCCTTGCAGACACATATAAGGGCACTCGCTCGGGATTTTCAAGGAATGGCGGAAGATGACTCACCTACTACTCTTGGTGATGAGAAAAATCTGGCAAGGCTGGAACAACGAAAGCAAACTGAGATCAAAGGTGCGCTTGCACAGGAGAGGCAAGGAACCGAGGGGAATGTATCACCTTCTTCTCTTCGTGAAAAGGAGCATCTCAATCCTAGCTTGAGCGGGAGCGAACGAAGCGAGGTATGAGTTGGACCTGCTCAACATGTTTGATTTGCGGGAGTTTGTAACGAGGCCAGAGCAAGCAGTGATGCCCGCAGCACACGTGGAGGCAGTTCAACACACCAGACCGAAGTCACTAGACCTGGAATTTCTGTTCGACTGCATACTCCTGGTTTTCTGAAACTCATGCATGTCGTGACCAGTCCAGAGCGTCCAATCTTGGTGAGTTCTGGTCCTAACTCAAGCACAGACAGGCACGGTAGTGCGGAAATTTTTTTCTGTAAAAAATTCTTCTTTGCGAGGGGTTGATTCTTCGAAATTTCTACCCATGGTGGTAATGAGTTCTATCAAGGAAATCGAAGCGAGACGAAGGCAGGGAGTGTTGCTTGCAGTGGTAGTTGAGGAAGTACAGGAGACTAGTCTTGCAGTGTTGTTGTACACGCATTGGAACTTGGCGAGGAGGCAGTGCTACCAAAGCCTGCTCGAGCGTCACCACTGGTTGGTGCGGCGATGGACAAGGACAACAACAGAGGCATCAATGCAGTTAGGTTACCATGGTTATACGACTTACCAGCGGGGTCGGTGTATAACACACGCAACAGTTGTAACGTTTTTTTGAACAAAGCAGCGCTTCTTCTCAGTTATGGCTTGACGTCGAGGAAATCGTCACTGTTCGGAGACATTTCTTTCCAGGTTGGTTTGTACGAGAATGCAACTACCTTGTGGAAAATCCTTTCTGTTTAGAATTTTTGGATTAGTATGGGACATAAGGGCACGAGTCCTCCATTCATGCCTGTTGACTTTGAGGAATTTGTAGTGTTTTTTCCTAGCTCACCAGTAGTTCCTTCTTTGATGTTAAAGATACATCATGGCCAGTATGGTGTTGGTCGTGCGATGCTGGCTCAACATATATTGTTCTTGAAATTATGAAGATGAGTTGGACTTGGACTTAGTAACAAGGAGCTGGAAAACTCAAGCTTCTTGGTTAGCCGGGAGGCAAAAAGTTCTGGTTCATGCATGAGCTGGAAAACTTTGAATTTTACCCTGGTTAGTTGTGAAAGATGACTTGTTTAATATGCTGGATGAAGAAACTGATTCTGAGTTTGGGAATTTGATGCGAGCTATGATTATGACATTGCATTATGCAACATCTCCTTTTTGTCCACCACTTTGGATTTCTCTTTGTCAAAAGATGGTTCTTGCTTCATTAGTTGGAAGCCATGGTGGTACTAATATTCGTGCTGAACATGCTTCATTTAGTAGTGTAGATGGTAACATGTGATTGAGCTATGGTAAAGATGATGAACACAAGGTTATCAGCTCCGAGGGCAGGTTTTCGATGCATAGACAGTTGTATGATTGTACAACAAGGAAGCATCTATGGTTCAGAAAAAGGATTTTTGCTGCTGAGTGCTTAAGTCTTCTTACAACTGTTGGAAAGTTCCCTGCTCATTTTGCCTTCATTTTAGCAAGGAAGCAACAAGCTTGTGGTAAGGGCTTGGGGAATTGGTCAATCTTCCGACTACGGGAACAGATATCACTTGCAAAACAGATTAGTGCCATGCAGCTTGAAAGCACGTTGTCCATTCGTGCGAGACTTCTTACTTCTTTTGAGGGACAACTTGATATGATAGTGAACCTTGAACTTCCAGGACATTTTTTATTGGAGTGATATCCAACTCACTCAGTTTTTGCAATTCGGTCTACCTTGAATCACTTTCCTAGTCCAGTTCTTTTAGAGGTTGGCAGGCAGATCGCTTTCCAGAAATTCACTGATGGACTAATAAGCGGAGACCAAGTTCCAATTGAAGACCTTTATTATCCTTCATTTAGTCTCTTAGTTTGCCTTGGACAGGTTATTTTTACAGCCCAAGAAATTAGTTATGCCAAGGGAAGCTAACCCACACTGGAGATACAATGGAACAAGAGTTAATACCCACAACTCTTCAGTAGGACAGCCACAAAAGCTTACTACAATTGTTAGAGAAGGGAAATTCTGGTGGATTATAAACACGCCGAACAGGAAAATGTAACGGACTGGCCAGAACTTCTCTTAGAGCTTGGCCCCACCTTGAGGACAAGATGGGTTTTCAAGCGGGTGGGAAATTATAGGAAGGGGGTGCGTAAGAGGTTGTGAGCGGCTATTGGTGGGGCAAGAGATTAAATAAGGGCAATATCTCGTCTTCTTACTTTAGTGCTGTGTTGGCAGGGTAGTTGGGAGGTAATAAATGTGGGCTGGGGCAGTTGGTTGAGGGATATCTTGAAATATTCTTTTGTTTGGATTTCCTGCACAGCATGATTGTGGAGGCACCCTTCGACGTTGGCTTCGGGAGACTTCTCGGTGAGTTCTTGTCCCTTTATTTTTCTTCATTCTTCTTGTTTAACTAGGCTTTCTGCTGTAAGTTCTTTGTTGATAATAGAAAACTACCGATTTATCTTTGTTTGCACCTACGATCCTATCACTTGACGTGTATCTTGGATGCGGAAATTGATGAACTAAGCGCCGTGTACACCGCATACACGTCATGTATATCATAAATGCTCCAGGTTGTCAGTCCCATGCGGTTTGACCATGTATAATGACCACACAGATTGTGCGATTTACGCCACTAATCCGTGAAGACTATACGTGTATGCTGTATACATGTTGTGTAATTCGACATACCGTGTGCCAGGTTGATCGGTCAACACGCGGCGTACACCTTGTGTAATAATTGCATTGCATGTCGTGAACTAAGCGCCGTGTACACCGCATACACGTCATGTATATCATAAATGCTCCAGGTTGTCAGTCCCATGCGGTTTGACCATGTATAATGACCACACAGATTGTGCGATTTACGCCGCTAATCCGTGAAGACTATACGTGTATGCTTTATACATGTCGTGTAATTCGACATACCGCGTGCCAGGTTGATCAGTCAACACGCGGCGTACACCGTGTGTAATAACTCCATTGCATGTCATGTATCCTGCGTCAGGGCCGGGTGTAGTGTATTAGAGTACACGGCGTGTACTCCGGCTACACGCCGTGTAACCCTGTCTTACCAGTAAAAAAATTGGCAGTTCCTGATGAAACATATGCCTCAAAGTCCTTTTAATCTTCTCTCTATTAGTAAGCTTACAAAGGACTTCAACTGTATTGCTATTTTTACATCTTCTGATGTGTTTCAGGAGCGGACGACGAACTAAGAACTTGGCAGAGGTCAGCTTCGGGACGGGGTGTGTATGTTCGATGGTCTAACATCAGTAGCCTGCACGACACTCTCTGCTCATGCACTAGACCTTCATTCTCGGTTGGGATATCCAACTGCCTCCACCTTTCATAAGCTTTTTCTTGATATTAGTTCGCATATTTCTTTTCATTGCGAGTCATGTAAATTTGCGAAACATCATCGCACATCATATATTCCTCGATTGGTAACACGAGCCTCCCAAACCTTTGATTTGGTTCATTCAGATGTATGGGGTCCCTATGTCGTCTCGAGTCAATTAGGGTACCGATATTATGTATCCTTCATTGATGATTTCTCGCATATGACACGACTTTACCTTCTTCGTGATCGGTCTGAGGTGTTTATTACTTTTCAGACTTTTTATCATGAAATTCATATTCAGTTCTCCACCTCCATTAAATGTCTCCGTCCGGACAATAAACGAGAATATTTATCTACTTCCTTTCAGCAGTTTCTCAAGGATAAAAGCATCATTCATCCGACATCCTGTCTCGACACACCTCAGCAGAATGGAGTAGCCGAGCGTAAACATCGCCATATTCTGGAGACTGCTCGTGCCCTCCTATTCCACATGCGTGCCTCTCCTTTTTTGGGGGATGCCATCCTTACTGCTACATACCTTTTAAATCGCTTTCTTTTTTCTATTCTTCAGGGGGGGACTTCTTTTTGGGCTCTGTTCTCCTCTCTCTCCTCACCCACTTCCACTTCGTGTGTTTGGGTGTCTGTGTTATGTCTGTGACACTCGTCCCAACCTCTCCGAACTTTCTCTCAAATCCCTCCGTTGCATATTCCTCGGATATTCCCGCACTCAGCGCGAATACTGATGTTTCTCTCTAGACTTACGGTGGTATATCATCTCTGCCGATGTATCTTTTGTTTAGAGCTCTCCTTTCTCTCTTCCCTCTCTCCATCCAGACACCACCATCGATGATTTTCTTCCTCTTATCTTCCACCCACCTTTGGTGTTCCACTCTGCCGATCACCGGTTTGGCACTGTCTACTCACGTCACCCATCGAATGTGTCCCCCATCCAGGCCGAGGACACCATCATCTTAGCTTTGTTCGATGCTCCTGCTTTGACAACAGACGACTTGCCCATTGCACTGCGAAAAGGTTGTCGTTCTTGCCAGAATACTCTTTACACATCCCCATTCAAAGGTCTTTCCGCTCTGGAGACGATATTTATCCCCCGCACGATTGGCGACGCCAAATCTCACCCTAGGTGGCTTTAAGCAATGCGGGATGAATTGCAAGCTCTGAGCGACAATCATACTTGGGATCTGGTCCCCCTTCCGACAGGTAAACAAGTGGTCGGCAGCAAATGGATTTATACGGTCCGTCTCAATGCAGACCACTCTTTATCGCCTTAAAGCCAGACTTGTGGCAAAAGGATTTATCAGACATATGGTGTCAACTATTTTGATACTTTCTCTCCGGTTACAAAGATGACATCTGTCCGATTATCCATCTCTCTTGTCACTCATCATCATTGACTTCTTTATTAACTTGATGTCAAAAATGTCTTTCTCCATGACTTTCTTGAAGAAGAGGTATATCTGCAACAACTTCCTGTCTTTCGTGCCTCAGGAGCCGACTCTCATGTCTGTCGACTTCGTCGCTCTCTATATGGCCTCAGGCAGTCTCGTGTTTGGTTTAGAAGATCCAACACCGCCGTCTCTACATTTGGCCTATCTTGGATATGAAGGACTACACCGTCTTCTACCGCATAGCGTTCTCCGGCTGTATCCTGCTGGTTCTGTATGTTGATGATATCATCATCATTGAGAGCGACTTAATTGGAATCACCTAACTAAAGGGCATCTTTAACACCACTTTTAAATGAAAGATTTCGGTTCTCTGACATACTTCATTGACATTGAGGTCTCTTGTTTTTTGGACACCATCTTTCTTTGCCAACAAAAATATGCCTTGGATATCTTGCAGGATGCTGGTTTGACTCGGACAACTACCGTTGACACTCCTCTTGAGCCCGGGGAACAGTCTTTCTATGACAACACGAAACCATATTCCCACCTAGAGAGGTACCGTCGTCTTGTGGGAAAACTCAATTATCTCACCATGACTTGTCCATACATTGCCTGCGCTGTTGACAAAGTTAGTCTATTCATGGAACATCCGACAAAATCTCAGTGGGATGATGTCCTTCGCATTGCCAAATACATCAAGAACGACCCTGCTCGTGGTCTTCGGTATTCACATTATGATCATCTGAATATTGAGGCATTCTGTGATGCTGACTATGCTGGTTGCTTTGCTACCTGAAAGCCTACTTTTGGGTTTACTGTTTTTCTAGTAAGTAACCTCATCTCATGGCGAAGCAAGAAACAGACTGTCGTCTCCAAATCCAGTGCTGAGTCTTAATATCGTGCGATGACCACAATAACTACTGAGATCCTTTGGTTTTGTCATCTCCTCCATGAGATTGGTTTTCCGGAGCAGATGTCTGCTCATATTTGGTGTGATAATCAGGCAGTCACGAAGATTGCTTCAAATCTCGTCTTTTATAAACGCATGAAGCATATCGAGGTGGACTGCTACTTTTTTCGCCATCACCTCGAGCAACACAATGTTAGTTTCAGCCACATACCGATGACAGATCAGCTTGCCGACATCTTCACCAAAGGCCTCCTGGGAGCTTGACTGGACTCTCTCAGTACCAAGCTGGACATCCACAGTATCAGCGACCCAACTTGAAAGGGAGTGTGTATGGTCTTGTTTGGTGTTTTTTTTGTGAGACTTTTGGTCCAAGCTATCATGTACTAGCTTGAGGGGGAATGCTGAACCCGGTTAATTGTATTTTCGGTTAAAGGGTATTTCCGAGTCCCATATCGGATTATTCCACCTTGCAATCCTTTTTATCCATCTATAAAAGAATGTCTCCACCTCACAATCTACATGATTAAAGAACGAATAATATGAAATGAAAATTCAACCATGATTGCGTATGGATCAACAATCAAATAAATAATTATAAATTTAAATGTGACCACTCTGATACCACTTGATGGTTTCGGGCGCAGCGGAAACGTGCGGTGGTGGATGATATATTAAAATTTCTTTTAATATCGAGTTGCTTGAAACCCCGAGCGCGGATCTTGCACGTCAAATTTATAATTAATTTATTTAATATTGGAGAAACGAATACCTGATTTGAGAATTCTTTCTTCGATGTTGATGTCGATCGTTTGAAAATACCCTTTCGGATTGTCTTCGTTGCACTGTGATGATTTAAGGATAAAATCCCTTTAACAGTGATCTACATTTGCTCATTTAATCTCCAAACAACGCCTATTGATCTCCGGGTGCTAGCGCGGCGAATCAATTGTCTTGTGTTGTTTGTGTTGATCGCTCGTTTTTCGGTCTTAAAGAAATCTCTCTTGCGTTTCTCGTTCTTGAGAGAGAAAATGGGTTGAAAGAGAATTCATTATGAGCAACAATTCTCTATTTTCGATTGCACACCCTACACAATAGACATAATCGTTTATTTATAGAGCTGAGGTTTATGTTAAAATATTATTTAATTGCATGTCGGCTCGACCCTTAAACAATATTGGAACCTTTAATAAACCCCATGTCTCATAATAATAATGATAATAATAATAATAATAATAATAATAATAATAACAATAATAACAATAATATTATTATTATTTTGTGGTGCGCGCCAACTTGCGCAATAGCAAATATTATTTAACCGGCTTGTTAATCAATATTTGTCACCGGACATGGTCTTGGTATGTTCGAACTCCTCTAGCATTTATTGAACATCCAAATAAATATTAAATATTTTACTCATCAATAAATATTTGCGATGAATAAAATATGAATAAAATTATTGCCCGGTCTTGAGAATAATATCTATTATATTAATTAAATTCACTTAGAATTTAATCAAGATCATCGGTAACACTTAGTGTGTGACCCTCTAGGATTCTTTCTCGTTGACATTAGACGTACTTTCATAAAGTTCAAAATTACTGTCTAGCAACGGGTCAAGACATCCAAGAGAAAGAATTTAATGTCGCAATGACGACAACACATACGAACGCTCATTGTGTAATATAATCCTTTTATCACAATATCTTATCAAGCAGGTTGTACATCCGTGTCACCAACCTATATGTTCGATACATATTTCTTTGACTATCTGAAATAAACACGGTGTTACACCATGACCATGAAATTTAGGGTGACGGTTCTATTCCAATCAAAGGGCCGAGATACCAGCTTCCATGAAGATTGAAGGGACAAATCATTTCTCAACTTATCCATTAATGACATGTCAATCATGACGCACCCAACGTACCCTACCTCGCCGCAAACATATGACGTCACAGTTTTCGTTAGCAAATCTAAGTGTGTGAGTCATGACATGCATTAATGATAATCTTAAAGTTTAAGGACCATTACACACGTTTGCAGATAAGAATTTCAGATGACACCAAAACATGGAATTCCTACTGGCGGATCTGTTCTCATAATTTTCCGTCTTGGAGATTTCTAAGTGCGAACTTCACGAGAAAAAGCCTTATCTGGTTACGAGTGTTCGCACTTGACAGTCTATGTACTATGTGTCCCATCATAGTACGTCATCCAATCGCAGAACATTATTTAAGAATATCGTCATAGCACTTCAATGTTCTCATCATAGTGGAGAATTGATATGATCTTATCAATGCGAAACATTATTACATCAGAGTCATGCAGAACAATGAACAATATATAATAAGATGTTTTATTAATATTCAATACATCAAATATACATGTAATTAAAGTAAACAATTCATCCTAGGGTATCGACTCCCCAACAATTTTAGCCATTGGGAAAAAACCTTTTCATTATCAATTTGATATGTCTTGATAATATCTCTTTGCAAAAAATTGTGCATTATTTGAACAACTATTTGATCCATATTTTGTAGTGTATACAACTCTATTTTTTCCCATCTAGTTTATCTATGACCTCTAATGTCTCATTTTTTTATTGGAGGTGGTGCCCTAGAATCATTTGACTTTGTACTTTTGATTACCGAAATATTAATATTAATTAATATCTTATCACATGATGAGTGTTCTTTTGTATAACATTAATGCGATAATGTCGAGTATTTGTTGCATCGAAAGGTTATAGTAGTTCCCCGCGATAATGAGAACCTTGAAGTGCTATGATAATATTCTTCAACATGTCCTATGGTCTAGATTTGACATTGATGATGTTTGACTATTTGATGCTTGAGGTTTGTTGGAGTCTTGTGTCCCACATCAGACTTGGGTGTTTTGTCATCATTATAATTCCCTATAAATAAACCCCAAGACCTCTCTTAAGGGGTATCTTCGGTGTTGGCTTCACTCTCTTTTATTCTAACATGGTATCAAAGGAGGTCTGACCCAAACCCACCCTCCCGTCTCTCTCCTCTTAGTGTAGGGTTTCACCAGATTTCCCCCCAGGGGGGGTGGGGGGGGCGGCCCCCGATCGCCAGTAGGCCTCGTTTTCTGCCGCCGCCTCTCCTGCCTCGTTTTTTAGCCACAACCCTCGCACGTCCTCCTGGTTTTCCCGACCGGTCATCCCGCTACTGTCGCCTCCCTTGCACTGGTCGCCTCTGCCGTGCTGATTTGCTTCCCGCCGGCCTTCGTGCGCCGTCCTCACAGGTAAGTTTCCTCCCTTGTCACCCATTCTTGCCCATCCGCACCTCCCTCCACGATAAGCCGCCGGGCATCCCCCACCCGCGACGCCTCCCTGCACGACACATCCCTGCGACGACCCTCTGCACGTCGCCCCTCCCGACGCGAGAACCCCCGACGTCTCCCTCCCTTTGTCTTCCCGCAGTTGCGACTCCACTTCCCCAGACGGAGCCGCACCAGACGCACACCCAAGTCGTGTTCTCGCCACCCCTCTGTCGCCCTCGACAACACCTCCGAACGCAGCTCCCCTCCCGCGCATCTCCCTCCCAGATGCTACAACTGCTGCTATGCAAACCTCTGCCACCGACGCCCATATCTGGCACATTTTAGGCGCGGTCATCTGCGACGAGTGCCCCCAGGTGACACCACCAGACGCGACTCCCCTTTCGGTGCGGCCCCTGTTCCCATCTTCCGCTGTCCCTTGCTGCAGGTTTTGTCAAAAGATTTTGCTTTGTCTTGCCCTCTCCTCCGCCCATTATGCCTCGTTGCACCATTGATGTACTTCGACTATTCCCACCAGACATCCGATCATGGTTCAGTACCGTGCTGTTCCTGCATGCCTAGATGCTCTTGACCTGACTATTCCTGCTAAGGCATGATCTGACTATTCCTGCCGGTGCATCCTCTTTTCGGGTATTTCTGCTGGTTCCGCATGACGGGCGCTGGTCCAGGGTTGACACATCCTTTTCAGCGGCATCATCCATCCTTCATTTTGTGGGGGAGCTGCGATCACGAATGATTTCTTTTTGTTTCGTCTTATTTTGTAATCAAGCTGGGTATGTCCAGCTTGAGGGGGAGTGGTGAAAATGTCTTTGCTTTGTTTTGCTTTGTTTTTTTTTTTAATTATGTATCCAAGTTAGGTAGACCTAGCTGAGGAGGAGTGTTGGAGTCTGTGTCCCACATCGGACTTGGGTGTTTTGTCATCATTATAATTCCCTATAAATGAACTTCAAGGTCTTTCTTAAGAGGCATCTTGGATGCTGGGTTCACTCTCTTCCATTCTAACAAGACTCAAAAGTCGAGACTTCTTCTCATGAAGTTTGCATTTGGTAATCTCCAAGAAGGGAAGTTATTAAGACAATGTCTTCAATAAGAATTCCGCATGTTATATGTGTCATTGGATATTTCTATCCGCGGACGTGTGTATTGTTTCTTAGACTTGAAATTATTATCAATATATATCATGAATTGCGTACTTTGATATATTGATGAAAATCATGATGATATATGCTTGTGGTGAGGTAGGATACATTGAGTGCATCATAAGTGATATGATATTAATTAAATAAATCAAGAAAGGATTTGTCCCTTCGGAGTTATGAAAGTTGATATCTCCGACCCTTTGATTGAAATAGAATTGTTCGATTAAATCCATGACCATGATAGTTGATTGACGAGTTCATTTTAGAGAGTCAAAGAAAATTAATCCAACATATAAGACAAAATGATTATATTACATGGTAAGCGTTCGTATGAGTTTGTTGTCGTTGCGGCATTAACTTATTTCTCTATGAGCGTCTTGACGCGTTGCTAGACACTGATCTTGGACTTTAGTCAAGTTCGTTTAATGTCACTGAGAAAGAGACCAAAAAGGTCACGCACTATGTGCATCCAAAATCTCAGTTAAATTTTATTTGAATTTAATATTAAAAAAAATATTATTCTCGGTTTGTGGAATAATAATTATTTAGGTTATGTTGATTGCTCAATTTTAATCACTAGTTATTCAAGTTTAGAATATATGTCTTAAATATTTAAAACAAATATTTATTCGCAAGTTTAGTTATAATATTTATTTATTTATTGAACGAATAATATAATGATATTCATTTATTTAAATAAATATTTATTATTCAAGGTTTGATAAGTGTTGAGAAAGATCGATGGGTCAAGTTAAGGACCCGATAAAATGATATATTTTATTTAATATCATTTAAATAAATATTGTTTTATTTATTTAGCAAATGATATTTAAATATCCGTGAGTTAGCACGTCTTGAAATATAATAATAATAATAATATTATTATTTAACATGAGGTTTACTTACAAATAAATAGTTAAGGGGCTATGCACAATTATTATTTGTTTAACCCAAAGTATATAATCTGTTTTATATTGTAAAATGATAGAATGATAGACCCAATACCTAAGATGTCTCTCTAAGGGAGGTGCCTATTTATAATGAATAATAAAGACGACAAAATACTTGCCGATGTGAGACATAAACTCCAACACTCTCCCTCAAGCTAGGTTTACCTAACTTGGATACATAAAGAAAACAGACCAAAGCAATGAAAAACAAATCAAACAAGAAACACTGCAAACACTGCAAAAAATCATTCGCGATTGCAGGGATGCGTCGCGAGTGGGGGGTGGCCGGTGGCCAGTCGTGACGACCAGAGGGGCGCCCTGGGAAAGCCGAACAGGTGGGGCCGGACGATGGTGTGCTGGGAGAGCTGCACAGGTGGGGTCGGTCGACAGAGCGTTGGGAAAGCCGCACTGGCGGGGCGTTGAGAAAGCGACACTGGCGGGGCCGGTCGACGAAGCGTTGGGAAAGTCGCACAGGCAGGGCCAAACGATGGTGCGCCAGGAGAGCCGCACAGGCGGGGTCGGTTGACGGGAGGTGGGGCGTCCGCAGGTGGTGCCGGTGAGGGCAGGCGGGGCTTCCGCAGGAGAGGCAGATGTGTGTGCGTATCCCTCGACAGCGAAAAACCCACCTTGTTTGTGCCAGGGAGGAGTGTGCAACGACGGAGGGGAGAAGGCACCTACGGCGGCAGAGCCTGAAGGTCGTCATCCATATGTACATCCTGAAGGGGAATCGGCGGATGCAATTTGACCAGGACCTCCTTGAACGAAGGCTGAGCAGAGGACCCTGTCGTCGGCGCTTGTGGGAGTTGGAAGTTGTCGCGAGAAGAGGACGGAACCGTTGGAAGGGGCGGCAGAGACAAACAGAGACGTCTGCGGGAGCTGTGATCCGTTGCAAGAAGAGGACGGGGCCGACTGGATGAACGAGAACTATCGCGAGGAGAGGTCGGGGCCGACGGGAGGGGCGGCGGGACGGGGCGTAGCGGCTGTTGCGTAGGGAGAGGCCGACGACGGGGCGCAGTGGCTGTTGCGTAGGGAGGCGCCACCACCGGTGCGGATGGCGCGCAGAGGCCGGTGGGAATCACATCAGCACGACAGAGAGAGGGGCGGCGACAGATGGCTTATGGCTCCCTGGCCATGGAGGTCGCTGCTCCCTTTATGGGGAAAATTGTAGGTTTTCTCCAAGAGAAAAGAGAGGGGAGGGTGGGTTAGGGTTAAATAACCTCCTCCGTTGCCATGTAAAATGATAGTGGTAAACCCAATACCCAAGATGCCTCTCTAAGGGGGGGCCTTGATGCCTATTTATAATGAATAATAAAGATGACCAAATGCTTAGTGTCCGATGTGGGACACAAACTCCAACATATATCCTTTTAGAGATGGTGAGAATTGTTGTACAGAACAAATTCTCTCAAAATCGAGAGAACCTCTCAAGAACTCTCTCAAGAACGTAGAGAGTAAATTCTCCTCCCTCTCAAGAATGAGAGAATAAGAGAAGTATTCTTTCAAGATCGGAAGATTACTTGTTGCGATCAACACCGAACGACGCAAGATGCTTGGCTCCTCCGCGCTAGTACCTGGAATACCAACAACGATGTTTCGAAATTTGTGGAGCCTGTGTGGATACAAGTAGAGGGATCCTTGTTTGGATTCTCTACTGTAATGACTATACTACGAGAGCGACCACCAACAAATTCTCTCAAAATCGAGAGAACCTCTCAAGAACTCTCTCAAGAACGTAGAGAGTAAATTCTCCTCCCTCTCAAGAATGAGAGAATAAGAGAAGTATTCTTTCAAGATCGGAAGATTACTTGTTGCGATCAACACTGAACGACGCAAGATGCTTGGCTCCTCCGCGCTAGTACCTGGAATACCAACAACGATGTTTCGAAATTTGTGGAGCATGTGTGGATACAAGTAGAGGGATCCTTGTTTGGATTCTCTACTGTAATGACTATACTACGAGAGCGACTGCCAAATTAATCAACAATGAATGAATTATCAAACCGAGGTAATTCTTGTTTTAAATTAATTATAAATCAAATGTGAAAAGATTTTCTCTATGAAGAATTTGGGATTGTGTTCATCAAGTTCTTCAGATTTTATCAGTTGAAACCGGTGGAAAACATTGTTGGGCATGGGGATGACCGCTCCCATTATCAGAGTGGTCACATTATAATTTATAATTATTTATTATTAATTGACTGATTTTCGATTTTGTTTGTGAGATTTCATTTCTAGTGTTTTGTTCTTTAAATCCAAAAGTCAAGATAATGCGTTCGTTTGAATTCATATGACTAAGAACATATAAAGAACGCTCAAAGTTCCCATTCAGAGGTGCCTAAGTTGTTGGCCACTGGACACGATTACACAATGTGTAACCAAAATTACACGCTGTGTACCTGTGGTCAACCACACAAGCACGGATCACGACAATCATGACACGTCATGTGGGGGTTCGATACACTGTGTCATTACACGTTGCGTATCAATCGCTAGTTGGCACACAATTGGACAGGGAGTATACAACGTGTAGCTAGTGTACATGGTGTGTGACCCTACACGGTTTTGACTCCACATAAATCGCGCAAGCCGTGTGGTCAAAATACGCGGCATGTAGTTATTACACACCCGCATATTGATTGCCAACCAAACGACACATCCTCATGTGAAGTCCACAACTTGTAGTTGGCTTACACGTTGTGTAACTCGGGCCAACTCACGCAAAGACACGCCGAGATAGGCGTGTCGTGTGAGTCAGCACACAAATAGTTAAAACCAAAACTGAACTACACGACATGTAGCTGACTGTACACGCCGTGACGGAGTTTTTCTACACCAAGTACACGCCGAGTGATTTTCGATGGGTCATGTGGATTAACCAACAAACATCATTCCATTTAATTGAGTTTAAGGCTTGTTTGTTGTTGTTTTTAGTTTTACACTACCCGTCGAAAATCACTTGGCGTGTACCAGTTGTGGAAAAACCTCGTCACACGGCGTGTACAACTGACTGCCTGTCGTGTTTGGTCGTCGTACACCCTGTGTACTTCATGGGCATCGCTAGTGGTACACGCTGCGTATATTTAAGGCATGCCTTGCGGTCTGACATGCCGTGCATACTACACGACTTGACCCTGGAACAACACATCATGTAATATCGCGACACGCCGTGTAGGCATACATGACGTGTAAGTACATAGTACACGATAAGGACCATACATATTGTAAGTCACACGCTGTGTTGAGTGACATTACATGCTGTGTATGTATTAAATTCCAAAAATGAGTTTAATCAGACAGAAGGATGCATGCCGCGTCGCGTCCAATACATGTTGTGTATATATTCAATTTTAGACTGAATTTAATTTGACTAGGAGGGTACACGCCCTGTACTTGGACCAATTAATTTTAATTTTAAATTAATTAATTAAATTTATTTATTAATTAAATTTATTTAAAATTACAGAGGCTGAATTTTAGGTACAGTTTGGACAGATAATTAAGATAAGGAATTAATTAATTAATAAGATGATTAATTTATTAATTCGAGAAATTTATCTTAATAAAAAACAAAATTGAAATGAATGCTGGCAAGTCTAATGCATAATCGTTGCATGTTGTGAATGATCATGAACTTGACCTACTTGTGAGGGTATTGAGTTTCTATTTAATTTAATTATTTCTTGTATAAGTTTTTGTGATAAATTATTTTTAAATTAAATATGATGATCTGTGAATCATCCCTTCCACCTTTATTATGTACGGATCTGTATGTCTATTTTATGCAACCTTAAACCCCTCGTTCCCTCACTTGCGAGTGAGTGTGCAATTGTAAAGGATGAAGCTCTACGCGAGAGAAGATGATTCGGGACGTGGGCTGAGGTGAAACCACCCAAGGAGATACACAGGTTAATGGAGGAATATTGCAACTTGAGCCAAGTATTGGCTCAAAGAGTTTTCCCCCTAAGGTTAAAGGTTGGTTTATCTTCCGCTTGATAAATCAATCAGTAGTTAAAAACTCATGATTATATCACTTAATTATTTTATTTATCAGTGCATGATTATTTATTTATTTATGTGATGCATGTTTATTTGATGATTAAACGCGACATGCAATAACAAGAATGCTGAGATGAAATAAAATAAACTAGTATGCATAAATTATTTTATCAGACATGGTTAATTAATTATGTAAAATCCACGTAATATTAACATGCATGTTTATAAGGTAAAAAATATTTACACTTAAGTTAACAAAATCCCTCGAGGAAAATATCAAGTAAGCTAATGTTTTCTATCTTTTGCGTTAAGATGCACCGATAGTTAAAATGTTAGTTATGCCAGTTGGGGATACTTCTCAATTATCAGATAGTCTTAACAAAGACAATGAGTTGACATAACCAAATTCATATTATGGGCAACGACCAAAGTCCACTTACAATTTAGAGGTGAGTGTTTAGAAAATCTGAGTTTAGAATTTCTGGATTGAGGAACCCACTCAAAAGATCAAGGAACTGCGAGTTAATGCAGTTGATCATTGAATGTTTAATGGACGATTCATTGAATGTTTAATGTCTTATGTTATCATCCATGACTAGTGAGCTCTAGAAGCTTTACGATGACATGGATGCATACATTGCTGTCTCATCTCCACGATCTTTATCAAGGAAAAAAACAAGACAAAAAAGGTATGGGAGCTTCAAGGCATTCTTTACGTGCAAGTTTGGAGGTGCATTAGCTTGAACTCATGTAGTCAAGATGATTGACTACGTTGTGCATTTGGAAATTCTGGGTTTCAAGCTACTCAAGGAATTGCTCGTGCTTTCCTCACTTCCTCAAAGCTTCTCAAAATTTACTATGAATTTTAATATGAACAATATAGCGAAGACGTTTCCAGATCTCGTGACTCTAATTCGCCAGATGATAAAGCTTATATCTTTATCACTTTGCATTTCAATGAATTAATCCCCCCCACCGTTTTGTCATTTTAAGGGCAATTACATCATTTTTAAGTTTTAGGAATATTTTTGGGATTTATTGTGTAAATGACTCAATTCATGATTTTTAGGTGCTTTCATTTATTTCTGGAATTATTTGGACAAGCCATGCTTTGATTTATGTTTTTGTCAATTTTTGGGAAAAGGGTCATTTTGAACTTAAGTGAGCAGAATTTGGCCAAGTATTGATCTCCCCTATAATTTGGCTGGCAGTGAAAATGGCAAATTCCCGGGCACAGTGGATGATACGTAAGATATTGTGCATAAGAGTTGAAATCTGGCAAAGCCATATATCTGGAGTATCAGCCAGAAAAAACTTTTGCATGTGCTGAATTGTAATCTTGCCAAGTACAAAATATGATAGAGATCAGAGGACCAGCTCCTTGTATATAGAATAACCAGCTCCTTGTATATAGAATAATCAGAGTTAAAAATACGGGCGGGAGGAGACACTTCAGGTGAGAGCCAAGCCAGAAGGCCGAATCTACCAAGCAGCCTAGAATATTCCTCTATTCCCTTTCCCTCATTCCAGCGGCCCCCTTATAATAGCCCCTATGTGGGCCTAACTTGGCTAACAAATCCCCAGCTGGCCTAACAACCTTTCCTTCATCAAGACCATTCTACCTCTTATACCCCATTCTAAAAGGAGCTTTCCAGCTGTGTGCTGAGGTCGTCTTGGTCTCTAACACTCGCTCCGTCTTGAAAATCAATCTTGTCCTCAAGATTGATGAAAAGAAACTGATTTCAGTGCCCCATTTCTTCACAAAATCTCCAAGTAATTTGCCAGATGGTCCTCCTTGCTTTATGGTCTTAGAGAAACTGATGGTGATTCACCCTTTCTTCCACATACTCTCCACGTAGTCTCCCGGATGGTCCTTGCGCTGTGAACCAACCGTGTTTGCTGTTGCCAACTATGGTGTGAGGTCCGCCTCCGCGTGCCCTTGTCCCGCTTAAAATAGCTGTTTGGCCCTCCCCCATGACCCTAGCCGCGAACCACTGTGTGTGACTCATCTAGTGGCTCGTTCCACAACCGTCTTGCATCCCCTCCGTGCTGAGATTGTCGTTCATGCTTCTCCCTCTTGTTGATTCCAAATTGTAGTTAGCTTGGGTTGGCAGGTTTCTGTTTCTCGGGACTGCGAAATTCTAGTAACAACGTCACAAACATACCCATTGGATCTGCGCCCTCAAAAATTGAAAACTCGTCGTGCCCCGATCAATAGCTGGTTGGCGATACAAGTCGGGTCACCTGTCCAAGCCACGGTCTCCTTTGGCAACTTCGTAATTGGGATTCCGCCCGATTGCTGTGCCAACTCCTTTGTTTTGTCCGTCGGATGTGCTGCGGCCTGCATTGGCGTCGACGCCAGTCCAGACAACGCCGCTTCGTTGCAGTCATCGCATCCCCCAATCGGCAGTTGGTCTGCTTGCGCCTTTAAAAATGAATGCACCACTTGACAATACTTGTTAAAAACTGTTGATAGTGTATACGATTTCTGATAAGCAGTTTGAAAAAAAAACATGTTGTGCTTGTTCTATTTCTGAAAAAATAGCCACTTAAATTCTAGAAGAAAACCACTTAAATAAGTTTGGAGGAAAACATTATTTCAATAAGCACTCTTAAAACACTTATATAGAAGCACTTATTATAAGAGAGGAGTGCTATAAGCAGTTTACAGTAAGTGTTGTCAAACGGGTCTTTGGAACAATACGGCTCTTGCAACCTCCAAGGAGTGGCGACAATTTTTTTTCCTGTTGTCCCATTCTATTCAGTGGACAAGTGCCTAATGGGTTTTTAAACTGTCTGAAATTATATAAATAGAGGAACTGCTTCAGATTAATCTTTCATAAAATATAACCAAGTGATATGGGTGCGAGCATTTATGAAAGATACAAATTGTTTGACACTGGTTATATTAGAAATAGATGCATACCTTCACACATCAAAATGAATAAAATCTAATGCTCTTATTAATGCATGGAGGAAATGTTGCATGATCATGTTTAACAAATTGACACACATCACATTGAAATGACTGAACAAACTCTTGCACAAATAAAGATATAAACAATGATTTAAATAGACTAAATGGGGGATGCCTGGGATGTCTGTGATGGAGCCAAGTTTTAGTAGACCTTGATCTTGATTTATTACAGGAAGTTAATACATTCTGCTAAGTACGTCATTTATCTTTTTTGTTTCTTCGGCAATATAATCTTTCTCCTTAGCAAGTTAAATCATCCTCCTCGTGGAAAGATCTTGAAAGACACAATATGAATTAGGAAATGGTACAATACATTTGGAGTCTAGTAAGTTTGTGAATGAAAAGGAGGTTATTGGATAATTTAGGAACATGAAGAATATTTTTTAAATGAAAGGAGAACTAAATTGAATGTTACTGCCTCCGATAAGAAGTTTATTAGAACCATTTGCAGCAATGATTGGGTGATTACCAATTAGAGTAGGACATGAAATAAAGAATGAAAGATGAGGGGCCATATGATTTGTAGGACTGGAGTATCCAGAGAATATGGTTGTCAGGAATCTAACCAAACAGATAGTATGTTTGAATCTTAATACCGGTATACCCATGTGGTGCCTTTGGCTTGATAGGAAGGCTTGTATGTGTCCCTTTGCTTGTTTGAGAGCCATAGAAAGGCATGCTGCAGTACTTGGTCACTCAAGCAGCTGTATAATGGTAAATGGATATTGAGGGAAAATGTCTCGATTTTATTTGCATGAGAAGTTGTGTACGAGAAGTTGACGAGTTAATGTGGAAACTGTCTATTTTCTGCACTGTCAGCAAACCTAGAAGTTATCATGGATGTTACACAATGAGATTCTCTAGGTCAATTCACATAGTTGTGATTTAGATGAAAATATAGTTGGTATAATTGCTCATCAACACTTTGGATGTCATTACTGTATAAAATATGATTTTCTGAAATCTGTTATGATTTATTTATTGGTTGTCTTTAATGACTTCACCCATTTGATGGATCTTTTATCGCGTTATTCCTTTCTTTGAGAGTTTATCTTTTGTATCTGAAACTCGATGAAGTTGATCTTCATTCATATTTTTTAAATTTCTTGCTGAACTTTTAAATACATTCTCGAACCTCATGCATATTTTCAAGTGTTCTATTTTTTAACATAAATTGTTAGTCAAGTCATATTTTAAATTTCTGGACTGGTGAATGCCTGGACTGTGCTGGAGTAAGTGCACTTTCTTGTTCTTAAAATAAATGATGGTGTTTTCAGCATTTTATTTTATTTTCTGTATCTTTCAATAATATAACTGATTTTGGTATTCTTTTTTCTTTTCATGTCAAACATATAATAAATACCCAATTTTCAATTCATGCAGGTTTTGCTTATCTGGATCCTCCGATTCTATGATCAGGTAAATTTGTCATAGATGAGGCAACATATTACATTACACAAGTTTTTGGGTCCACAGTTTGTGTCCTTGACTATTATCTTTTGGTGAGCATTTTTTCCGTACTCAAATCATTTGGCATGGTCAGCTGATAGTAACGTGCCTAAATGTAATCCAAAGACAAACTTCCACACACAGGGTGATGGTGTTGCCTCCCTTTCGCTCTTCACTCAAGATTCAAATGGATGGGTTGGTAAAACTTTAAATGTGTTGAGCTGCAAATCCCGTTCATCCAGTCGATGAACACATCTTCCCGAGACACCAGCAACCTGCCAATCTGTCACCCTTGAAAGTAGAAAACACAATATGCATCCATCTTAACAAGCTGCACTGATGCTGACCTTACTGATTTTTGGATTAGGAACATTCAGGAATATAGCTTTTGGCGGATCTGATTTTCAAGCCTCAATCAGATGATGGCTATATCGAACACTACGATATAACCAAGGCGGTAGCACAACATCACTATATCATTCCTTACGATATGCCTTGGCTGCATGGATATTGATAAGACTATGTAGCTTGAGAGAGGAAATTGTTATCAGTTTCTATTAAGAGCAGCAGCGGAAGAAATTACCGCAGAAGAAGAATTGAACAGGAATAATAAGAAGAAGAAACAGGAGGAGATGCTCTCCGGGAAGACTCACCCGAAGCCAAGGCCTGGGCCTCCCTCCAGCAAAGCTGCTGCCAAATGAATATGCAAGACTGACTCAACCAACTGCCCCCCATCCCTCATTACCCCCAGCTACCCTAACAGCCCAGCAACCTGATACATGAGATATACCTAAACTGCCCTTATTAGATATCCCCTATTCACCACTGCACAGCACACACTCTCACAGCCCCTCACATGACCCCACCATCCTATCATTCCCCGCGTGAAAAAATCACCTTGTCTTCAAGGTGGAGCAGTGGTGGTGTATACAGCAGCTGACCCACACCTGAAAGCTTCAAGGACTTGGAGCTGCTGGAACTGCTGTATCCATAGCCCAAATTCCACATGCGGGGGCAGCGTTCAAGGCCGGATGTCCAGAAGCAACTTTTGCATGTGCTGCAGGATGAACTCCCCTTGGCCATATTTGGATGTTGGATGCAACTGGGCACTGAAGCTTCTATTTGTCGGAGTACTTCCAATTCTGCAATTATCCTCTTCTGAGATTCCAATTCTGCCATCTCTTCGCGGCTTCGACTTGCTCTAAGGCTGCTCTGGACCCATTTATCTCTCTTGTAGCTATAGCGTCTTTTTTGCATCTCCAGTTTTTTCCCGGACTTCAGAAATGTTAGGAGCCAAACATTGAGAAGTAGCAGCAAAAATGAGTGCCCAAAATGAACAAATAGGGATCTTGTAGGCTCGAATAGCCACAAAAGCTTCAGACTCGGTGCTAGCCACCGCAAGTGCACTTGTTTCACAGGCAAGACCAGGTACCAGAAATGCCGGTAGACAGTGAATAACAGAAACAACCAAACAGCACCAACTCGTATATATTCTGCTAACAGAAGAAAAATTGAAAGCAACCAAGCAACTCCAGTTTGTCCTACTGGACTTAGGGTATACGTTTCCAAGAGGACAACTACTGCAACCACAGGAAGTGGCTTAGCTTAGTAATTGAGATCGCTGCTTCTCCATATGCTCGTGTTGCAGAATTGAACAAACTGTCAATGCTAGTGTGCCGAGCACCCCAAGGATTCTCATCAGTCCATCCAAACAAAAATTATGCTGCACTGCCTTTTCAACCCTGTCCCATCTGAACTTGAAGACTTTCAAGCTGACCTCACAAGTGCTCAAACTTGCCGCCTTAACTGGGCTTCAACTGCACCAGAAGGACCTCCAAAGACAGAGGTTTCGAAGAAAGAAGAGGGTATTGTTTGGCAGTATATTCAGCTGGAAGCAGTACGCGTATCTGCTCAGTTCACAACTGCTCTTGCGGCTGCTGCTCAACCTCATCCGGTCGAACTGCAGCCGAAAACTTTTCCTCATGTAGTGGTTTTGAAAAACCAGAAGAGAGAATTGGATGTCGTCGTGCGACCAGAACCTGTGTTTTTACCTCGTCCTTCCATCCTTGGTTTCCGCACCAGAGCTAACAAACTGGGGTAGATTGCTGAACAGAACGATCTTCATGAGCTTGCGTCCGCGCCTACCTGGATTGCCGTACAAGCTCCTCCAAAGTCTGTAACTCACGCTGCCTCATCTCTTTCTCAACATGCCGAAGGGCAACTGAACCAGGCTTCTCTGCTTCTGGAATGCACAGACGATGAAAATGCCACGTTTGGTTCTTCGACAGCAGCTGATGCGTGGCACCGGAAGGAGGATGTCATACGGAAAAATCAAATCACGTGTTTGTATGTACCTCATCTTCACTGCGTTCACCTAGCCGGTCCTGCAACAATTTCATCAGCTTGCGTTGCTGTGTCTGGTACTCTCTATTTACCTTAGCAAATTCCTCCATCTCAGCCTCAAGTTCTTGCAACGATTGTCTCAGATTGGACGTCACAGGAGCGTTATGCATTGCCATACTAGTCGTCATCCACAGCAGCACTGAAACCTCCAATTACTGTGAGACGGTTACCACTGCCGTGTGGTCCGGTTGAGAAAAAATAATGATCAAAATGATCAAATAGTTGCTGCACCTGCCGTGACAAGAGTTCTCTCTCAAGAATCCCTCTGAAGATGCCCCCTTTTTTTTCCTGCTGCGGCTACGTGTCTCATTTCTCCCACAACGTTCGTCTAGCACCACTCTATACAGCGTCAACCTAAAATTTCCAGATCAAGATTCGATTTTTTGAAAGCTCCAAGTTGATAAGACTATGGAGAGCTTGGGAGAGGAAATTGTTTTTCAATTTCTATTAAGAGCATCAAAGGAATGAATTACAACAGAAGAAGAAGAATTGGAGAGGAATATGAAGAAGAAGAAACCGGAGAAGAGGCTATCCGGGAAGGCTCCCCCGAAGCCAAGGCCTAGGCCTCCCTCCAGCAAAGGTGCTGCCAAATGGATATCCAAGACTGACTCAACCATCTGCCCCCATCTTCCATTTATTACCCCCTGCTACCCCAACAACCTTGCAACCTAATACATGGGAAATACCCAAACTACCCTTATTAGATATCCCCCATCCACCACTGCACAACACACACTTTCACAGCCCCTCACACGACCCCACTATCCTATCAGATATCGTACCATACGATATCTCTATATCATACAATACGATATAAGCTAACATATATCATATATACATTAGGCTTTAGGACAAATCTCAATCAATCTCTTACTTGCACTAAAGCCACATATACTTTGTGCAATTTCATCATATATTGTATCATATACCATAACTTGTGAAACCATATCCAAAATTCCTTTTGGATATTTCAAAAACACTTTTGGAAAGTCATCATCAATTTCACCATGTATCAACATCATATATAATACCTTATGAATAACCATCCAAAACTCCTTTTAGATAAACTCTAAAACACTTTTAGAGTGCGCTTTATGTTTGGTAAAACTTAATACCCATTTTGTCAATAAAAAAGTGTGGCCCCCCCGGGTCTTTGTTGCATTGACAACAAATATGAATTCTCCAATCCATAAATGTATGCAAAGAGGAGCTTCTAGCAAAGCATGAATGCCACTCAAGTTAGAAAGGAATCTAGCATAATCTCTATCTAGCACATGTAATTCTTTACTTTTGTCACCCAGTGGTATCGTAAAGTAAGCATTATCATATAATCCCTTTGTTCAAAACATTGAGTGATCTCGAGACACGAAGTATGTCAATCCCATACACTCCTTCAGAAAAATGAACACATCACATATCATTCACCTTGATGCCCCTCACCCAATAGATTAGCACATCACATGTCACTTATCTAGGTACGACTGTACACTTCTTCAGTCTATCTCAATCAAGGGCCTAGATGTCGTACTCATTATACGAGTGAACAAATCTCATTTTGGTTAAGGCTCAACCGGCGACATGATCAACAACATACCCAACCACCCCCTAATTAGCTTTACCTCAAGGTTGATATAATGTATCAAAGTATGAAGGTTCTCATACTAGGTATCTTGTCTGACCTCAGGTACAAATATTCAATATGAAACATGCACCCTAGTATACCAAAGATATAGTGTGACACTCCATGTGGTATATTTTCCAGGTCATCCAATATATAAAATTCATTTTGTGTCTCATGAGCATATTTCATATCTCTATGAAATCTCACCCATGCTAGTCTTAACATTAAACTATATTATTTCATGATGAACATCGGTTAGCGATAACTCAAAGTCATACCTTGAGAGGTTAATTATCATTTTACTTTATGAATATATGCAACCAATATAAAAGAATGATAATGGAGATTGCCTTTTGTGTAATATGATGTGTTTTGTATTCTTATACTCTTAAGAATAATAACAAAATCATTCATAAGTATCTGTCTAATCATATCCTATATGATAGACCACCTGAGAAGCCTTATGTTTGCTGCACTTTTTTGCGTTTTGTTAAACTCACTACATCTTTATTTAATCCCTGCTACATCTTTATGTGACCATCTGATAAAACTTCTCATTAAGCTCCTTTAGTGAGTAACATTTATGAAGAAAGCTTGTTTGAATAATGGTGAAACTATGAATCATATTCCCGATGTTCAACTCTTTGAACAAGTATCACGACCCGCCCCCACTGGGAACCCCTCCTGGGCTTGTAGTGAAAATGAGGGTGACCCCCGAAACCTGACTTCAATAGGCCACGCGTTGACGACTAGCACCGAGCGTACAAGCTACACAAATGAGAGATATTACCTTCAAATTCCAAGGAATATTAAAAAAACCCGTCAATCAACTCTATAAATTAAACCAATACCCCGCAATAACCACAATGCATGAAAATGTCATACAAATACAAGTCTCCAAGATAAAATATCAAAAAACAAAAAAAACTCCTAGAGTAGCAACTCCCAACCACATATCCCAACTTCGAGCTAGTAATGTCCAGCTTGATCTCCAAATCCCTCCTAGAAACCTGTAAAACAGATTTATATACATATAGGGGTGAACATGCATGTGTATTTGGTAGGATTCTCCTCAAGACCTTTCGTGTAAATGTGAAAGAAGCATAATGTCTCAGTGAATAAATAGGAGAACCAACACGCACCTATACTAGGTTAACTAACGTCACCAACACTCACTATATATCGCATCCAAGTATAATAACATATTAATAAAATAATATTTAACAAAAAGGCGCCCCGCATCCACTTCCTCATTGGTTTGTCGTTCTCGCACTCCCAACAACAAACGTCATGTGCTTCCATCCCTTCCATACTCTTGCATTCGCACAATATATATACATACAATGTCACAACCGACGTGGGACGAACCCCAACCCTACCTTCCCGTTGGCATCCGTTTGGAACAACCATACCGTGGCAATAGCCACATCCATATCACATTCCCGTATCAGTAGTTTATCATAAACATGAAGGACATCAACTTTGTGCTCTCCTCCCATGCATGATCTCCACCATATATCATTATATGACAACCACATATCCTCATTACAGTCGGACATTGTGAACATAAAGAACATCAACCTCGTGACCCCCTCTTACCATGTATGACTCCCACCATATAACCATATCAAGGTATATTTCATAGTATAACTTTAAGCCATCACAACCCGTATGCATACACTTTGAGCCATCACAACCCGTACTTACGTCTAAAGAGAGTGAGGATGAGGGCGTAGTCAGCCATCCGCCATCTGTACCCTCATCAACCTAGATGTTTGAGGAAATTGCCTGGAACCCAAAACATTTGAGCGTTAGAAAGAATCCAACTCGGGTGGGGTGCGTATGAAATCATGAGGAAAATACAATATATATATATATATATATATATATATATATATCACAACCACACATACAGGCCCAACTAAAAGGGTTCTTATCAAAACACTACGGCAACCCATAACTATCATCACACCCCCCCTCAAACGTTTTCTAACTGCTGCCACTTCTATAACATCTACCAGCCCCTTTATTTCCCACAAGACAGTCACAACAACAACCATAAATTCCCTTTAAACATCAGATTTATCTTTTACCAGCCATATTATATTCATTATGCCATTCATTAACCATATTTAATGACAAACCATTCATCAACTGTTATTTTAGCCAGTATCCATTTTTTTCAAGTATTAACAACTTTAGAACAGCCCACCGTTATTCAATTCCAGTGCTCTACCCATTTTCATCCTCATTATTACCCACCAGATCCATGCCACCGGGCAACTACAACACAACTCCACAACAGCCATACAACCATCTGATCAATCACCACACGAGCCAATGCCAACAACCACCACACATTTCCGAACTGACAACCATGACAACCTTTCACCCCTTTTTTGCATCAATCATATGAAACCGTTCACCACATCATTCTTTCATTCCAAATCAAAATTCCACGCCCGAACATCTTCACCATAAATTCCAGATTCACACACAACCAATTCATTACCAC
This sequence comes from Viscum album, assembly GCA_963277665.1. Classification (NCBI taxonomy): domain Eukaryota; kingdom Viridiplantae; phylum Streptophyta; class Magnoliopsida; order Santalales; family Viscaceae; genus Viscum; species Viscum album. The sequence continues at coordinate 2,133,312,575 of OY728120.1, forward strand.
CTGTAAGCGATTTAACCAATTATGAAGGTGTAAGGTATATCAACGAAATCTTCCAACGCTATCACAACGACACACCTCAATCGACCACACATACAACAACCAACAACAAACACTATAGTGAACCACAAGAAGCAATTACCTTTTTATCATTCTTTCCATGTAAATTATTTGGATACGTGTTTCAGGAACCCATTTTGTAAGAATATCTACAAGTTGATCAGATGTGCAGACGTGGCCGAAGGTGATTCTCTTTAATTCTCTCGAACGAAGTGACAATCAATTTCAATATGATTCGTTCGCTCATGAAAGACCATATTTGTGACAATCTTGATTGCAGTTTGATTGTCACACTAGATATGCGCCGATTTCTTGATAGTATATCCGATCTCTTGTAATATCTGTTATGCCCAAATAATCTTTGCAGTCACATGTGCGTTAACATGATACTCCGACTCTGCACTTGATTGGGAGATAACTGTATGTTTCTTGCTTCGCAATGAGATCAAATTTCCTCCAATAAACACCGCAAAACTAGACATTGGTCTCCTAGGAGAGAGATATCCCACATAATCTGCATTACAAAACCCTTTAATTTCCGTATGCCCATGCTCAGATTATGGAAGACCTTTTTCATATATCTAACAATGCGAAAACAACCTCCAACTGCATTTTTGTTGGGGATTCCATAAACTGGCTTACCTTCATTACCACACATGGAGACCTCAGTCCCCAAGAAATTTCGTAATGGACCCAAATCTTTTGCGTGAAAATTTTGATGAAGGAAAGATTTGAGCTGATCAATGCTGACACCATCATTGCCAGTAATAACAATGTCATCCACATAGACTATAAAAGAATGCTGCCTATTGCAGATTGGTGATAGAAAACAGGACCCTTTATGCTTTAACACATGCCAATGCTAATCAAAATTGCACAGACACGGGTGAACTAAGCACGAGGTGATTGCTTGAGGCCATACAACAAGCGACGAAGGAGAAAAGACGTCGACGTAATCAATGCCTTAAGTCTGCGCATGACCCTTGACAACAAGACAAGCTTTGAGACAATTGAGAGAGCCATTGACGTTGACGCACATAGTATAGACCCACTTGCAACCGAATCAGAATTACAGGGATATAATCAGAGTTTCACACATTAGAAACCTTAGCTCGAATGTGCTAAAAAGAAGACGATGCATTGTTCTACCGACTGCAGCGTTAGTCCACTGTGCTACAGTGCCACAACCATCTAAGTTTATATTGTTATAGTACCACAACCACCCAAGTCCAAGCTGCTACAGTGTCGGTGACAAGAAGTCCGCAGAGCTATAGTACCGCTGTCTCCAAAGTCCGAGATGATACAATGTCTTGTTGCTATCGCCTGATTAGCCTTGCTACAGTGTCATGTCAGAGTCCACAGTGCTACAGGTGATGGTGGGAAATCATGATCAGAAAAGATTGGGGATTCGACAAATGAAACATTGGCTGTGACAATATAACAACGCAAATTTGGTGAGAAAAAGCGATATCCTTGCCAATGTTGTCTAAGGCGCGCGACGTAATAAGGCGCTAAGACTGCTTGGGGATGTGGCTTGAGGCGCGCGCCTCTCGAAACTAAGGCGCATCCTATGATATAATTAAATATGCACAGTTTTTAACAAAATTTAAAATTAAAAAAAATTAAATTCAATCAAAATAATTCAAATTAAAATATATAATGATAGTTTTTAATCAAACCATAATCAAATAATCAATCCTTGAAAACCTAAACATTAAAATCATCATTAATTGAAGAATCAATGAAAGAAGATGAAAGCTAGGGAGGAGAGGTGCTGCTGTGCGTCGCCAGATGCTGTTGCCGCCCAGTGAGTTTGCTGCTACAAGTCTTGGTGTAGTGCAGTGTATTTTTGGGGTTGTGTTGTCTATTTTTTTTAGTCCCGTGCAATTTTTTATTAATTCATTAAATGTTATATTTAATGTTTTTGACAGCCCACCCCCAATCGCCGCCCCTTTTTGAGAAAGGAGCCTCAATTTCCACCCCCAATTTTTTTTAGGGGGTGCGCCTTAACGTCTCCTATGATAGCGCGCGAGGTGCGCGCCTTTGACCACAATGATCCGCGCTGAGTTTGGTAATAATCAAGAAAGATGCATTTGAAAACGCGTGCATCAAACTTAGTAATCGAGAGGCAAGTATCTCGAACATAAAACTCGCAACCAAAGATGCGAAAAGTTAGAGAGTGATGTTATGTTTTCAGAAAGAAAGAATTGAATGGGGTCTCCCCCTTACGAACAACCAATAGAATTATGTTGATAAGATAGGTGGTTGTGAGAATGAAATATCCCCAAAAAATAGTCGGAACTTTCATATGAAATTAAAGCGCATGGGTAACTTCCAACAGATGACGGTTCTTACGTTCAACAACACTGTTTTGTTGAGGTGTATCTAGATATGAAGTCTGATGGATAATGACACGTTCATCCAAAAAATATTTCAACGGGCTATAAAAATACCCACGACCATTGTCAGAACGCAAACAATGAAGTTTATCAGTAAATTGGGTAGTGATTTCATGATAACAGGAGCAGAGTACTGTAAAAATTTCAAAACAAGTTTTCAACAAATAAACCAAAGTCATGGGAAAAATCATTAATGAATGTGACAAAATGGTAATGACACAGTTTACAAGGATGAGGACTGCGTCCCTATACATCAGAATGAACCAAATGAAAAGAACTAGATCCATGAGTGATCGCTTGAGGAACATAGGTGACCCGGTGATGCTCGGCTTAATAACAGGACTCACAGCCAAAAGGAAAAACATAACCCAACTCCGGACAAAGGTTCTAAAGAATGAGTATAGGTGGTTGACCAAAGCGATAGTGAAGCTGCATGACACAGTCAGAAGTGACAGGATAGGCGAGAACTGGAGCTGAGTCAAGAACGCACAGGCCACCCTGAAGCCATCCACTACTAAGAACCCGAGTCATCGAAGACTCTTGAAATATAACCTAAGTAGGTGATAATATGACCTGACATTGTAAATCAGCTCTAAGTTTACTAATAAATAGTAAATTAAATGAAAAATGTGGAATAAGGACAACTGCGGAGAGTGTCAAGCTAGGTGTAATTGGACAGCGCCCATAACCAGAAATTTGCACTGTTCTACCATTGACCACACTATCTCCTTCGGTCGAAGTCGAGTTATAGGACTGAAGAAATACTTGCGTTGCTAGTGATGTGCTCCGAGACACTAGAGTCAAAAACCCATAAGGTGGATCACTGGGATAAACAGGCTGTGGGAACTTCACCATAAGCAATAGTAACACTTGATGAAGTATAAGCACGTTGAGACTAGAGATACCAATACTCATCATCAGAGAGATCACAGTACGACGAATGCTTGATGGAGTCATAAAGTCAGGCATAACCCTTGGGATTGTGAAGACTCTTCAAGTGCTAGAGTCAGTTTACCGGAAGGAGAAACTCCGGAGAACCCTTCGGTCCTGTTAGAGTAGCGATAATGGGCTTCAGCTACCGACAAGGTTGATCGGAAGGAACCCTTTTGATGGATGCAAAGCATGGTGGTTGGTGCATTGGATGTTCAGGCGGTCAACTCACCGGAAGTTCTGCAGATGTTGAGATCAATGGAAGGGAGACTGTGTAGGTCGAAGATAGGAGATAAAATGGCAAGAGGGGGGGTGAATTGCCCTTAAAAAAAGGAAAACAATCCAATTTATAAAAGCTTATTTATAAAAGAATAAAAGAATTAAAGTATTGAAAGCTCCAGAATATAATTAAAAAGTGGAAGAAATAAAGAAATAGCGATTTGAGAATAATTCGATTAAGCGCGTTTGATGAATTAAACAAATTATTAAATGAGCGATTTAAAGTTGTTGGAATGAAACCGTACCTCACAATGAGGTAGGATCCTTTATTTATAGATGAGACAAGGAGTACAAAAGATAACCCATACTGATGTGGGACAAGAATATTAAAAATATCTAAAAATATCTAATACCCTAACACTTCCCCTCAAGCTAGGACATATATATTTATCATGCCCAGCTTGTTATATAAAAATTGGACACGCGGTCCAGATACTCCTTTTGTGAGAACATCTGCAAGTTGATCAGAGGTGTGAACTTGATCAAAGGTGATCTTCTCAAAATTTTCTCGAACGAAGTGACAATCAACTTCAATATGCTTTATCCGCTCATGAAAGATTGGATTTGTGGTAATCTTGATAGCAGCTTGATTGTCACACAAGATATGTGCCGGTTTCTTGACAACATATCCAATTTCCTGTTGAATTTGTTGTGCCCAAATAACCTATGCAGTCACATATGCCATGACACGATTCTCTGACTCTGCACTTGATCGTGAGATAATCGTCTGCTTCTTACTTCGCCATGAGATCAAATTTCTTCCAACAGATACTGCAAAACCAGACGTAGATTTTCTAGAAGAGAGACATCCGGCATAATCCGCATCACAAAATGCCTCAATATTTGTATGCCCATGATCAGAATATAGAAGACCTAAACCCGGTTCCTTCTTCACATATCTAACAATGCGAAAAACAACCTCCTACCGCGTTTTTGTTGGGGATTCCATAAACTGACTCACTTTGCTAACCGCACAAGCAATATCGGGTCGAGTTATTGTCAAGTGGTTAAACTTCCCAACAAGTCTTCTGTATCTGTCGGGTGAAGAAAACATGTCACTGTCAGTATGGAGTGATTTTTCTCCAGGTTCGAGGGGGGAGTCAACTGAGTCGGCTTGAGTCATTCCAGTCTCCTGCAGAAGATCAAGAACTTACTTTTTTTGAGATGGAAAAATTCATTTGGTGCATTTAGAGATCTCAATTCCCAAGAAATATCGCGGTGGACCCAAATCTTTTTTGTGAAAATTTTGATGGACGGATTTGAGTTGATCACTGCCGACATCATCACTGCCAGTAATGACAATGTCATGCACAGACTATCAAAAGAATGTTGCCTGTAGAATGATGATAGAAAACAGAGGAATCTTTGTTGTTTTGACACATGCCGAAGCTAAGCATAACCAAGATCCCAAGTATGATGAATCTTTGTTGTTTTGACACATGCCAAAGCTAAGCATAACCAAGATCCCAAGTATGATTGGTTTTCAAGACCTGAAGTTCATCTTGCATGGATTTTAACCAGTCGGGATGAGATTTTGCCTCAACAACAGTGTGCGGTGTTGAGTGAGCAGCGAGTGTCGCAATAGTGCGAGAGGTAGCCACAGATAATCCCTGATAAGAAGCCGATTAACTAAGATTTTGGTGACAGAAGCATTTACCTTTGCGAAGGGCAACAGGTAACTCCGGTGATAAATGACCTGGAGATGGTGAGTCATCGGGTGCAGTAGCAGCATCAGGCTCTGTGGTGGCAGATATGCAAGGGCGGTGATAGTAAATTTGGCCAAAATGGGATCCAATGGCTTTAGGAGGCGTTAGTGGCGGTGGATGAAGAGAGTAGAGTAAAGTTATGGCCAAATTAGGAATATCAAGTGATGGTGGGAAATCTAGAACAAAAAAGATGGAGGATTTGACGAAGGAAACATCAACGAATCTAACATAATGACGCAATTTCGGGGAAAAGCAGCGATAGCCGCGCTGAGTGCACAAATAACCAAGAAAGCTGCATTTGAGGGTGCATGCATCCAACTTGGAAAGGGAGGAGCGAGTATCTAGTACATTGCAGACACAACCAAAGATGCGAAGATGCAGTGAATGTGGTGATGAGGTTGGTAATAAAGAATGGAAGGGGGTGTCCCCCTGAAGAACTGATGAGAGAAGTTTGTTAATAAGATATGTAGCGGTGAGAATGACATCGCCCCAAAAAATGGTCGGAACCTTCATTTGGAATAAACGAGCACGAGCAACCTCTAATAAATGGCGATTCTTATGTGTTGTTCTGCAACACCGTTTTGTTGAGGTGTATCAGGACAAGAAGTTTGATGGAGAATGCCATGACCATCTAGAAAAGACTGGAACGGGCCAGAAAAATATTCACAACCTTAGAGCGCAAACAACGAATTTTAGTGGAAAACTGAATTTGGACTTATATTAGGAACGAAACATAGTAAAAATTTCAGAATGAGTTTTCAACAATAGACCTATGTCATTCTCGAAAAATTATCGATGAAGGTGACAAAATAACGATAACCCAATTTACATTGACTAGGACTGAGTCCCCATACGTCGGAATGAACTAAATAAAAGGGATTACATACATGAGTAATCATCCGGGGGGCATAGGTGACCCAGTGATGCTTGACATGATAACAAGATTCACAATCAAAAGGAGAAACATGACCCAAATCTGGACAAAGTGACTGAAGAACGGGTGCAGGTGGATGACCGAGGTGATAATGAAGCTGCAAGACACTATCCGAGGTGACAGAGCGGGCGAGGGTCGGGGCCAAGTCAATCATGTACACATCACCCTGAAGTCGGCCGCTACCATGCACCCGAGTCGTTGAAGGCTCCTGAAAGACAATCGAAGTAGGTGAGAAGATGTCTCGGCATTGTAAGTCAACTGTAATTTTATTAATAGATAGCAAATTAAAAGGACAGTTTGAAACAAGAGCAACTGCGGAGAGCGTCAAGCTTGGTGTAAGTGAGCAACTCCCATAACCAGCAATCCGTATTGTCTTACCATCACCCACAATAATAGTACCTTCAGTTGAAGTCGAGTTATAGGACTGAAGAATACCTGCATTCCCAGTGACATGTTCTGAGGCACCAGAGTCAAGAACCCATGAGTTGGATCTCTGAGATAAATAAGCAGCAGGTGCATTGCTATGAACGATAATAGCACTCGATGAAGTACCAGCACGTTGAGACTGGAGGGACCGATACTTATCTTCAGAGAGATCAACAGTATGGCTAGTGTCATCTGGAGGCACTGGGATATGGATGACAGCCTGTGCAGATCGAGAGCGTTCGGGAACTGGAGAACCATCCAAACAACCATGCATATGGCAACACGTATCAATTGTGTGAGTCTTTGGCACAATGCGTGCAATGTTTAGGGGACGTAGGTTGACCATGGCCTCTAGAACGGCCACCGCCTCTGTTGGGACCGCGAGAGACCATAGCAGTACGATCAGAGTGGTCGATGCTAAGTGTCGACAGAGGACGACTCACACAAACAAGACGATTATAAACCAAAGAGGGATGTAATGTTGTGGAGCTGACCAACATGTCGGTAACAGTGGGTAGTGAACTCGACATTGAGTCCATGCAGGAGGGAGAACAAGAACAATTGATCGCGTTGAGTGCGGACGTCATCATGAGTTAGCGGAATGGTCCATAAGTCATTGATCTCATCGACAATTGACTTCCACTCGTTGTAATAAGGGGGAATCAAGCAAGTTCCCTGTTGAAGAGCGAATATGTGTTGGAAAAGATCAAAGATGCGAGCGATATTGTCTCAAAAAACATAAGCAATAAAGAATCCCATAAGTCCTTGCAGGTATTAGCAGTCTGGTTACATGCTTAACCGAGTGATCCATGGAGTTAAGCATCATAGAAAAGATCTTGTTGTCCCGCTGTTCCCATTGTCCGAACGTGACATCTTTTGGATCAGGAGGGGATGCAACAAGATGAGAATAGTAGCCCATGCCTTCCAAAGCGACAATAACAGTCTTCTTCCACATGATGAAATTGGAGGAATCGAGACATTCATCTACATGACGTGTGAAAGCGGTGATAGTATCCAGTAAGGGTGATGACATTGCCGTAAATGGGCCCGAAGATCACAAGAGGGGGCAGTGGAGTGCTGAAGATGCACGCTACCCAAAGATAAGGCTCTGAATGTGCGTAGCGAGTAGAAAGTATGTGTTGAAAGTGCGCAGTTGGAGCATTCGGGTATCAATTAGGTCATTGATCAAGTGTGGTCCAGCCAAAACATTCAAAGCTTCTCCATCCCTGCCCAATAGATTCAGCTGCGCCTTATGCATTGGACGAAAAGACTTCAGCTGCGTGCCAATGACATCTGCACCCATGGGCCGCCTGCAGTAGTGCAGCCTTCCCAGCCCAAGCTGCAAGGACTACCCCTGTCTGTCATTTATGATGTATGGCTACCACTCCCTCCCCATGGGCCCTACAACATATTCCCTCAAATTATTCCCATGTGGGTCCCCTAACAACTGTGGGGAAGTCATAACAAACTCCCCCCAATTAGTTAGGCGTAACCCACTGCTTGCCAAGCTGTGCAGTGGGACCCCCTTCTCCCTTTTCCAGAAGGTGTTGTACAGCTGCGCCAGCTGTAAGAACTTTGTAACCACCAAGCCAGCTGTGTCCTGTGCTAGCTGTAAGAACTTTGTAACCACCAAGCCAGCTGTGCCAACTGAAGTTCCCCTGATGTGATCCTTCGGGCCCATTACTAGAATCTGTTTTCCAGGTTGTACCGAGGTGTCATGGTCTCTATCACTTGCCCCACCGTGAGAAACAGTGTTGTCCTCAAGACTGAGGAAATCAAACTGATAACAGTTGGTAAAGACTGTTTCCCAAGTAGATTCCAGCACTTCACACCTTGGCGTGGCAGCCCAACTGCTGTTGCCACCCAACAGGGCAGTAATTTTCACGGCCAACTCCCCAGCTGTTTCCCTTTTCTGCCAATCTAGCATCAACCTCATGCTCCTAATCAACCAATCCCAACCCTTAAACCCGAAACACGCCCCCCTCGCTTTTTCATCCTTGTCGGCATGTTTTGGCTCTTCACTAATGGCATTCTTCCTGCGGTCACAACCATTGAAACAAGGAGGGTGAACAGTTTGTGGAGTTCTAGCAGGTTCAAGTGATACATCATACACAGAAGATTCCCATACTTTTTCCGCTCCGATCCTTGGCTCGGCTAAACCGATAGAGGTAGCCTCGTACTCCATCTCATAACCCGCTTCTTCTTCAAAAAATGCTGTTTTTTCCACCCAAATAGCAGCATTGCTCTCATGTTTAACTCCTGTCCGACCACAAAATCCATTTGTTTCTATTGCCAAATCGTCTTGGGACCCGACAAATGTGCTATCATTGGAGGCCACTTTGCAAGCAAAGACACATTCTTCATAATGTCTTTGGGGCTGCAGATGTAAAATCCCTGACTAGCATGTCATGAACCAATCCATAGGCTCATCAATAGAAACTGTTTCACGCCCTAATATGACACAGGAGTTGACGACAAACAAAACTTCTGCATCTTCCCTATCGGATCTCAGAAAATAAGACGAGAAAATCAAAAGCAGCCCTCTCAAAACTTTTCTTTGGTGTAGGCAATGATTTCAGTAATTGGTTCTTGGATGTCCAATGAACGAAGAAAAGTTTTATACCCACCGACAGTGAATTCCTTCAAGTTACCACCAGGTGTCTTACTACTCCCTAGGAGCATGAAATACTCCTCACAGACATCATTTGAAATTTTTATCGCGGTTGTTGAAAGCTGCTGAACACCTAGAGGTAGAACTAACTTTACGACATCTTCATTCTCCGTTTGGTTGTTCAGTAAAGGGTTGTAATTAACTTGCTCTACTCTCAGACATGATAAAACATATTGTCACGGGCTGAGCGTCTCAGCACAGCAGTTCGCCCGTGCGGCACCCCAGCCCCCTCCAAGGCGGGCGGGGTTCAGCCGTCCAACTCTTCATATGTGAGGTTCACTGGTTTCGTCCTGCCATGGACTCATTAGGAAAGTGACTCCAACTCCCAACCAGTGGTGTCAAGATTGACACACACCATCATCCTCTTTGTCGGGGCGACTCCCATCTCTTATATAGGGACAAACCAGACGAACCACAACTTTGATGTTCTTGCTGGTGTGGGACAGGACCCCCATGATTGGGTCGTGACATTCTCCCACCACCATTCCATGCACGCCCTTGTGCATGCAGGATCGCGACCTTCTGTGTGTCCGCGAAATGGTGCTTCCAACTAACCGGCTACCAAGCATGGCCTCAGGGGGCGCTCCTTCCTTGTCGTTGGCATCAATGGCCCACCCACTCTCTGGGTCGCAAACCACCGTGGTCCACCCACTCTCTGGGTCGCAAACCACCGTGGTCCACCCACTCTCTGGGTCGCAAACCACCGTGGTCCACCCACTCTCTGGGTCGCAAACCACCTCCACGAGACCCACCCTGCATCGTGGCGTTTCTGCCTCTGACTTCTCTCAAGCGCGACCTTCTCTGTTGTGTCACCTCCGCTTGACACCCCGGGACTCCGCTCCCACCACCAAGGTCCGTCCGACAACATTCCGCAACACCACGAGGCACATTCCCTTTGATACCACTTGTCACGGGCTGAGCGTCTCAGCACAACAGTTCGCCTGTGTGGCACCCCAGCCCCCTCCAAGGTGGGCGGGGTTCAGCCGTCCAACTCTTCATATGTGAGGTTCACTGGTTTTGTCCTGCCATGGACTCATCAGGAGAGTGGCCCCAACTCCCAACCAGTGGTGTCAAGATTGACACGCACCATCCTCCTATTTGTCAGGGCGACTCCCATCTCTTATATAGGGACAAACTAGATGAACCACAACTTTGATGTTCTTGCTGGTGTGGGACATGACCCCCATGATTGGGTCGTGACAATATGCTAGGGTCTTCTTTTGAAATGCAGTGAGTTTGCTCAGCCCTCCCTTGTTGGTACGAATACCACCATGACCAGTAGCAGATGAGGGGGGCAGATGAGCTAATTTCTTAGCAAGCACACTTGATCCAGAACATGAAGGGTCCAAAAGAATGACTACTACCTCTGAGTGTAAGGGATCTTTTGGGCTTAAGTGCAGGAAGTCTCCATGCAAGATTTTCACATTAGAAGGCTCGAAGAGTGACAACCTTGTCGAGACGCTTAACCCATTCTTTATATGACCTGCATGCTATAATCTCGCCTTTTTCCCACATAAGTGCTGCAAGGTGTGCAGTTTCGTTTCTTGGAGCTGCATATGCCTCAATAACCTCCAAACTGCTTTTGGGTTCCAGAGCAACAACCACTCTGGAACTTACTTATGAAAATACCTCCGTTCTTGACATGAGGAGGATCATGTAAATCAGTTCCAGGTGGAAGAACCAACAAGTCAGGAACCATGTCCCACCGGATGTGCCAAGTAATTTCCCAAATGTTCCTTCCTGCTTCTTGGGCGAGCTTTAGAGATATGAAGTTTGGTGTTCCTCCGGTATCACTCCCCTTCTTTAAATCATGCAAGGGCCTTATTTGTGGTTGTGAATCGGGTTGTGAGGCCTGCGACCACGTGCCCCCTTCCCTCTCGTTGTAGCTGTGTGGTCCTCCGTTGTGAACCTGGGGACCCGCTGCTTTCCCAACATGCCACTGCTGGGGTTGTTGCAGAAATGGCGAATTGCATGCTGAATTGTAACTCTTTGGAGATGCCAGAGAGACTAACTGGTCAGGGCATTTCAGAGAGTCTAACTGGTCAGCGCATTCCCAGATCGTCCCCCCATGCTGAAGTGTCATGTCTTCATGCCTGTTTTCAGAACTCCTCCCTTGCTTAGTATTTTCTTGTGTGGTTGCCTTCTGCTGAATTGCTAACTTTGCCCGGGCGAGTAGCACCTTCACATTCTCTGGTGTTTGGTTGATCCAAAAAGAATTAGCTTGCGCGGTCCAACCATGTGGGTTGTTGCTATCAAAAATTGGCAGCTCCATCTGTTGTGTCGATGAGGTTTGGTCTCGTGCGTGGCCAATAGGGGCTGAGGTCACCCCCACATCGCGTTTCTGCTTCGGCAGGGCAAGTGCATGTCTCTCGGTCCCCCTGTTGCCGCCTCTGTCTTGTCGCATGCCGATCTCCTCCCTCAGCCGGTCCACCTTTTTGTAGAAGGTCGAAAGTAGGAGGCTCACCTTGCTTATTGCCAGAATTTTCTCCCTCTAAGTACGCGTTCTTCCCCTGCGTTGGACTGAGCCTTGGACATAGCCAATTCGCTTCGTCGCACCCCGTCCTCTTTGTGTCGCTAGTCCCCTCTGATTGGTGCTTCTCTTCGAGGCGTTCCACCAGAAACGTGAGAATGTGCAGGTCGCGTTCCCATTCTAGCCTACTCGCGCGGCTATTTTGGAGTGTATCGTTTATATCCTTGAGTTGCTAATCCACCATGTCCAGCCTAGACATCTTCTCTTCTCCCCCAAGAGGTAGAATCCGGCAGGCTGGACCAAAATGATAGAGACCCCAACTCCAACAGCCCCCCTTCGAGAGGGCTACTTTGTATTAAAAGGTAAAATGCTGCAGCAGAATTACAGTGAAACATAACAGAGGAAGAAACAACAGAAAAACAGAGAAGAAGAAGAATACTCGGAAGGATCCGCAGCTCTCCCGCCCAAGCTTTCCAGCCGCGCCTAACCAATTTCTCCCTCCCCTTTCTCACCAGCCCTCCTCCTTTTAACAGCCGTGGGCCTCTTCCAGGTTTATTCCCCAACATATTCCCCTGAGATCCTTTGAGTAACAGCTGTGAGCCCCTCCCCAGTTTATTCCCCAGTATATTCCCCCTAACAGAATATTACAGCTGTGCCTGCTGTGGGCAGACATAGACTCTCATCATTGTTTTAAAAAAGTTAAAAGTTGGGTTCTGATTTACAAATCTGGATGGGCTTTAATAAATCCTTTCATGTTTTTATTTATTTAATGCTTTATGTCCATCTCTTATTTTTCCTTACAGATTATGGGATCTTGGTCAGCAGAGGTGTGTGCATTCTTATGCTGTGCATACAGATTCTGTCTGGGCACTTGCTAGCACTCCAACATTTAGTTATGTTTATAGTGGTGGGAGAGACTTCTCTGTAAGCACAGCTTCCCTCTGTCATCTTCTCTGCTCCAATATGCTACTGATACTGTGCCTGTTTCTACATTTTTTCAACGACCTTTTCTGTTCACATACTGCTAATGCTTATTTATATTTCTGTGTCTTCAGTTGTACCTGACAGACTTGTCAACAAGGGAGAGTCTTCTACTTTGCACAAAGGAACACCCTATTTTACAACTAGCACTTCATGATGATAATATTTGGGTGGCAACTACTGATTCTTCTGTGCATAGATGGCCAGCTGAAGCATGCAAACCTCAAAATGCTTTTCAAAGAGGTGGATCTTTTTTGGCTGGAAATTTGTCCTTTACAAGGGCAAGGGTTTCATTGGAAGGATCTACCCCGGTAGTTTATTATCAGCACATTTTCATGTTTCTTTGGATGATCTCATCACTTAGGATAGCCTTTTTTTTCTTCTACTTTTGCAGTGCTCGTTTATTAATTTCCGGTAATATTTTTGGATTTAAAATTCTTAAGCATCTAATAAAAGTGCCTAACCTGTCAATTTCATTCATGTTTCACTTTTTTTTTTCATTTATGTCTTACTTTTTTAAGGATACCGTCGATTTTAATTTATTTGACATTCCGGTTTGGACTAACCGAACAACATTAGACCGGTAGCGCCCCGTGATCTCAGACGCGCCTCCTCGTACGCCAATAGCTACCGACCAACATCGAGGGTCTGATGAACCACGTGGGGAGACTATGCCCTCTAGTATCATCGCAATAATAACAACCTATAACAAAACACCAATAACAAAGTGTAGAATATGGAATTACATCAAAAGGCAAACCATAACAATAACATAGCCATGCTATAGCAAAATGGAACTCATGCTGGTCATACAAACACACAACAGATGCAAGATGGCCCACAACCGATCAAAAGCAGTAAAGGATAACCGAAAGTAAAAGTCACAGAGACCCGACCATTGTCCTCGGCATCGCCTCAGACTTGTCTCCACAATCTCACCGAGCTTTCTTATCTCATCAACATGAACTCGGTCCTTTGCTCAGACCTGCATGCCAATCATCAGTATGCATGTGCATCCAAGTGCACGTGCGAGGTGTGAGCATAAAACTCAGTAAGTCATCACCAACGGTGTCCCTAATAAAAACTAGTATATATATGTGCATGCATATACCGAATGAAAAGTATGCCATGACATCATATGCATACACCAGTCGTCTCGTTGGGTGCTCTTGGGGCCACCCTAACGATTAACACACACTTGTTTCGGTTAACGCCAGAATGGGACAATAATCCCGGAGTCTGAGCACACCATGGGGATGAACGATATGTCACTCCCTGTCCAATATCCAAGGTGAACATGCTATCACCATCATGCACCACTTAGTGAACGATGCACCACTGTCTTATTCCATCCAGATGAACAATCTATCACCAGTCCAACAATGGCGTAATGCCCCAACCCGGATCGCTTGAACGACACCCAAGCTAGGGGCGCTACTGGACCTCTGGCTCATCTCCCTATACGCTATAGCTTATCTCATCAATGAACACTATCAAATTCATCCATAAATAATTTTATAATAAAAACCCCACTTGATATAATTGATGCCAAACTCACCAGGAGACATAACGACGCCGAAACTACGAGCAACTGGGTGCGGTCCACTTTCGACACACATCTGGATCTAAGCCACACAAAAGCCTCAATTTATGTACTCAAATCAACGACTAATTAAACTTGTAGAATGGTGAATTCCTCTTACCTCAAGGAGAGGTGGATATATTCTTTTATAGATAGAGGAAAAGATTTACAAGTCGGAATAATCCGATGTGGGACTGGGAAACACCTTTTACCCAAAAATACAATAAATTGAGTTTAACACTCCCCCTCAAGCTAGTACATGATAGCTTGGAAAAGAGTCCCACAAAAAAAAAGACACTAACAAAGACCATACACACTCCCCCTCAAGCTGGGTCGCTAATGCGGTTGATGCCCAACTTGGTACAGAGAGAGTCAAGTCGAGCTCTCGGGAGGCTTTTGGTGAAGATGTCGTTAATCTGACCAGTCGTCGGAATGTAAAACTAACATGGTGATGCTCGAGGTGATGGCGAAGAAAGTGGCAGTCCACCTCGACATTCTTCATGCATTCATGGAAGACAGGGTTGGAAGCAATCTTCGTGGGTGCCTGATTATCACACCAAATATGAGTAGATGATTGTTGTGAGAAACCAATCTCATGGAGAAGATGACGAAACCACAAAATTTCAGTAGTGACCGTGGCCATCGCATGATATTCTGATTCAACACTGGACCGGGAGACGACGGTCTGTTTCTTGCTGCGCAATGAGAATAAGTTCCCTGCCAGAAAAATGGTAAAGCCAGACGTCGATTTCCGGGTAGTTAAGCACCCAACATAGTCAGCCTCACAGAAGATCTCAATATTCAGATGATCGTGATGTGAATACCAAAGACCACGGGCAAGGTCTTTCTTAATGTATTTGACAATGCGAAGGACAACATCCCCCTGAGATTTTGTTGGATGTTCCATTAATTGGCTAACCTTGCTAACAGCGCCGACAATGTCTGGATGAGTCATGGTGAGATAATTGAGTTTTCCCACAAGATGACGGTACCTCTCTCGGTGAGAATATGGTTCTGTGCTGTCATAAATAGACCGTTCCCCGAGTTCAAGAGGAGTGTCAACGATAGTTGCCTGAGTCAAACCAGCATCCTGCAAGATATCCAAAGCATATTTCTGTTGACAAAGAAAGATGGTGTCCGGAGAACGGGAGACCTCAATGCCAAGGAAGTATGTCAGAGAATCCAGATCTTTGGTTTGAAATTGTTGTTGAAGATACACCTTTAGATGAACGATTCCATTTGAGTCGCTCCCAGTAATGATGACATCATCAACATAGATAACCAACAGAATACATCTGGGGACGTCGTGCGGTAGAAGACAGTGTGGTTCTTCATACTCTGAGATATGCCAAATGTAGTGACGACGGTGCAAAATCTGCCAAACCATGCATGAGACTGCTTGAGTCCATATAGAGAGTGACGGAGTCGACATACATGAGAATCGACTCTTGAGGCACGGAAGCCAGGAGGTTTTTGCAGATATACCTCTTTTTCAAGAAAACCATGTAGAAAGACATTTTTGACATCAAGTTGGTGAAAAAGCTAACGATGAAGAGCGATAAAAGAGATGGATAATCGGACAGATGCCATCTTCACAACCGGAGAGAAAGTATCAAAATAATCGAGAAACAGATATCGTCTCCAAAGCAGAAAGATCTTTGTATGAGGATGTGTAAAGAGGAGTATTCTAGCAAGAATGAGTACCTTTTCGCAATGCAATGGACACGTCGTCTGTTGCCGGAGCAGGAGCGTCAGACGAAGTTGGGGAGATAATGTCCTCGGTCTGGACGGAGGACACATTCGATGAGCGACGAGAGTAGATCAGTAGAGTGGGACACCTGAGGAAGAGGTGAGTGAATGATGAGAGGAAGACAATCATCGATGGTGGTGTCTTGATGGGAAAAAGGAGGTGAAAAAGGAGAGCTCTCAACAAAAGAAACATCAGTAGTGATGATATACCACCGAGTCTGTAGAGAAATATCGGTATCCGCGCTGAGTGCGAGAATATTTGAGGAAGATGCAATGGAGGGATTTGGGAGACAACTTTGAGAGGTTGGGACGAGTGTCATAGACATAACACAAACACCCAAACACACGGAGTGGAATTGGGTGAGAGAGAGGAGAACAAAGCCCGAAAAGGAGTCTCCCCCTGAAGGATAGAAGAAGTAAAGCGATTTATGAGGTATGTAGCAGTAAGGATGATATCCCCCAAAAAAGAAGAGACACCTGCATGTGGAATAAGAGAGCACGAGTAGTCTCCAAAATATGATGATGTTTACGCTCGGCTATTCCATTCCGCTGAGGTGTATCGTGGCAGGATGTCTGATGAATGATGCCTTTATCCTTGAGAAACTGCTGTAAGGAACTGGATAAATATTCCCGTCCATTGTCCGAGCGGAGACATTTAATGGAGGTGGAGAACTGAGTATGAA
The DNA here is from genome assembly GCA_963277665.1 of Viscum album. Taxonomy (NCBI): domain Eukaryota; kingdom Viridiplantae; phylum Streptophyta; class Magnoliopsida; order Santalales; family Viscaceae; genus Viscum; species Viscum album. Next base: position 2,133,329,442 of record OY728120.1, read on the forward strand.
TTTCATGATAAAAGGTTTGAAAAGTAATATACACCTTAGACCGATCACGAAGAAGGTAAAACCATGTCATACGCGAGAAATCATCAATGAAGGATACATAATATTGGTACCCTAATTGACTCGGGACTGTACAGGGACCCCATACATCTGAATGAACTAAATCAAAGGGTTTGAAGGCCCGTGTTATTACCAAACGAGGAAGAAAATCCAATGAACGGGCAGAGAGTGTCGAGAAGACTACGGACGTCTGACCACCGAACATGTACACCCTGTCACGAAGCTGACCTTTACCAAGTTCCCGATTCGTCATCCACTCCTACAACATAACATCAGATGTAAAAATAGCAATACAATCTAAGTCCTTTGTGAGCTTACTGATAGAGAGAAGATTAAAAGGACTTCAAGGAACATGTGCTACAGACGGCAGATGAATACATGAATTCAAGGAGCAGACGCCAAATCCCTCAATGGGGATAGTGGATCTATCAGCAACAGTGATGGCTGTGGGGTCAGTATACGGACGGTAAGTAGATTACATACCTGCATCACCTGTGAGATGATCAGATGCACCTGAGTCAAGCATCCAAGCAGGTGGGCCACCAGTATGGGCAATAGATGCCGAAGAACCAGGTAGCGAGGCGGCCCGATGAGTGTGAATAAGCTGGAGCTCATCCATGGAGAGGTCCAGAGTGGGAGGATGATCAGAAGCTGACAGGGAAGCATCGTGGACTGCAGTCTGACCCTGCCGATGTGGCTGAGATGGGCATCCATGAAGAACCCAGTATCGCTCGATGAGATGGCCTAACTTGCCACAGTACTGACATAAAGGATGAGTACGACCCTCAGCACGACCAGGTCCACGAGCTCCCGAAGAACGTCCACTGCCATGGCCCAGAAGGGCAATAGGATCGATACTCTGAGTGGGTGGGGGAAGAACCCGATGAGCCCTTCCAAGTTGATGATAAACCAGCGGAGTCTCAAGCGAGGAGGGGCTGACGAGCATCTCTGTGACCGTTGTCGCTTATTCGGGATCAAAGCCATGGAGAAGGCTGAAGAGACATAATTGGTTCCGCTAGACCAAAGTTGCCTCTGGTGTTTGAGGAATGGGCCACAACTCAAGTAATTCATCACGGAGGGCTTTCCACTCGATGAAGTACGCCGGAAAAGGACGGTGTTGTTGGCGCATAATGGACAGGCGGTGAAGAACGTTTGACACACGAGCCAAATTGTTTGTTTTGAAATACATGAGGTTTAAGGAGTCCCAGAGTTCTTTAACCGTATTTGACGTCTGAGTCACATCCTTTACCGAGCGATAGAATTGACAAGCAAAACGAAAATTTTGTTGTCATAAAGCTTCTGAACCCTGTATTTTGGATCTGACAATGGTGGCGGAGAAGCATCTAGGTGTAAGTCGAGGTCCATGCCGGTGAGAGGCATCAAGACCGTTTTCTGCCAGACATAAAAATTTGTTGAATCAAGACACTCATCAACAAGGCGAGTGGAGACGGTGATTAGGTGTGGCAAGACGGAACAGTCTGCCATCGGAGAGTCAGGAATTCGCACAGGCGGGTCCGGTCGACCGGACGTCGGAACTACGCACAGGCGGGGCCGTTAGTGCGCGGGAGGAGGGCGGCGCTGTTGCGCAGGGAGCAACCGGTGAATCAGGCCGCCGATGGATGGGAGACACCAGCATGGACGGGATGGCGTGGAGGTAGGGCTGCCGCAGGAGGAGCCGGGGATGCCGGCTGCCTCGTGCGCAAGGAGGGGTTCGCCTGAGGGCTGTCGCGCGGGAGGCAGGCCGCAGGAAATGGCCGCGCTGGAGGGTTGGCGACGGGATTCCGGTGGAGGGACCTGCGTACAGGTGGGCTATCAGGAGTGGCCCTGCTGCGTCGAGTGCAGCGGAAGAGCCGCGCAGATAGGCCGACGATAGGGCGCGAGGAAACCGGAGATGGAGTGCGGGGCTTCCGCACAAGAGGCGCCGGTGAAAGGGCGCGGGATAGTCGCAGCGGGAGGTGGAGTTGGGAAGCCGTGGAGGGAGGTGGGGCCGGGAGTCCGCAGCGGGAGGTGGATTCGGGAAGCCGCAGAGGGAGCGAAGCCAGAAAGCCACGGAGGGAGGCAGGCCGGGAAGCCGCACAGGGAGGTGGCGGTAGGGTTCCGCCGAGAGGAAGGAACCGTGCTGCGGGCGAAGCGCGCAGGGAGGGTTCCGCTGGCGGAGATAAATCAAGCTGGAGGGCGGAGCGCAGCGGATGAGAGGGGAAAAAAAGAATTATCAGGAGTTACCCTCTGATACCATGTGGAATGGTGAATTTCCCTTACCTAGCGGTGGAGACATTTTTTTATAGATAAGAGGAAAAGATTTATAAGTCGAAATAATCCGATGTGGGACTGAGAAACACCCTTTACCCAGAAATACAATAAACTGGGTTTAACAAAACTCAATTTCACCAAAAACCCTAAATAAATCTGCAAGACAACATACCTCAAGACAAACGACGAACAACGATTTGGACATCTCCTTACAGGACCTCTCCTCTATGCACCACATCCTAAAACCCCATGAAACGGGTTGATTGCACCATGCTCTAGTGGAATTGTCTCTCCAAAACTCTTGCTAGACAAACCAAAATCAGAGCAAAGAGAAAGAATAAGGAAGAGAATGAGAGAGATCTTACCTTGAATCCACATGATGAATCCCTCCCAAACAACCAAGATCGAAGAGAGACAAAGGGGAAAGAGTGCCAAAGAGGGGCTCTCCCACTTCTTCTGATCGAATGAAGCTCTGAGGGGGTTCCAAAATAGGATCCTTGGGAAATTACCAAAAGGCCTTTTCTAAAAACAACTGTATAGGGGTGCATTGCGGTGTGACCCTAGGTGTCACGGCCCAATGCCCCGCATCTGGGCCATGCTGTGGCGCGACCCTATGCGTTGCGACGCAACGCGCCAGACTTGGGGTCTCGTTGTGGCATGGCCAAAGCTTCATGCCGCAACGCTCTAGTACAAAGCCGAACCAAAACCCCGCGACCAACCCATTGTGGCGTGGGCGAGGGTGTCACGGTGCAACCCAACTGCTGCGGTGTGACCCCTTCCTAAATTCCAAAACTGGGCTTCCCGTTTGAGTTTAGGGCTTCACGACATAAAACATACCTGAATTCCAAAACATAATCTCACGCATGGGGCTCACTTCACAACGCCTCACGCTGCGGTGTAACCTAGCCTCTGCACCCAAAAACTTAATCTAACGCAACACCCCACCATGCTGCAACGCCCCATGTTGCGGCGTGATCTTCTATCTACTGCATAATTGTATCATCAACACCTGAGAACTCGCTTTGGGTGTTCTTTCACCCCTACCACCCTCGAAACCTTCCATAAATCTTATAAAACATGATCGAAACTCCCGTTCCTTGATCCAAATCCAATTTTTTTAAATTCACCTATCCACAAAATGATGGAAAAACCGACCCGCCACTTGGCTCACCGACACTAAAATTTGCAGGCTGTTACAAACTCCCCACCATTACGATTCTCATCTTTGAGAAGCTGTGGCGGCCCTTTGAGCATAAATTTAACCTGTCTCGATCATTAATTTACAACTCGCTACTTTCTATCTTTTTTGAACATTGAACGTGCTTTCGCCGCACGATTCCGACCACCAAAATGCCCTATTCACTATAAGCCGAGGTACTCGCTCGTCGAGCTTTCCACAACTTTATCCACGACCGCCATCAAATCCCTGACACTGTTTCGCTCCAAGCTATCCATCGACGATCTACGAACCAAATGCCATTCTCCTGAGCACCCTGCTCATACTCGACACCAGGACGACACGCAATGCTCCCCACCATAAGGGCCAACTACCGATGGACGATTCCGACTAGCGGTGCTCCCAGCCACAGGAATTGTCTATCAAAAACACACCTCAAGCGGCCCAATCCTCAAAGCCACCAAGACCCACATCCGGTTACCCAAACCCTACATCAACATCCATCCATTGAGCCTACCACAAGCATTTCTCCCGAAACATCCATGGTATACTCGCCGAACACACAACCCAACCACCCTGGCCATTCCCGGTCAAACCCTGACAACCAAACAAACTCGGTCTATATAGGCACCAGTTTCCCTTTCCCAATGCCAGAGCAAACCAATCCATACTTGCCAACCTCACATGGCTCTTTCCAAACAAACATGACACACTAGCCGAGCACACAATTCAAACATCCGAGTCACCCCCGATCTAAACCACAACCCGAGCAAACACGGTTTACATGAGTACCTGTTATTTATTTTAAAATCAACTCAAATCATTTTACACGCACTAAAACACACCCGAATTTTGAAAACACCCATTGGCATCCAAGAGTTTCCACCAAAAACCGAAATCCCAAAAATCCCCGGCATAGCCTGTCTTTTTTTCCCAAAAACCAATCCCATTTTCAAAATCCATTTTTTTTGAAATCCATTTTTTTCTGATATTCTCAAAACTTGAAAATCCCAAATCATTTCAAAGTCACCAACTCCATGAGCCATTTCAAGTAAAATCAACTTATGAAATCTTTTTACGCATGACTCGTGACACCGCATGTGTTTTCTTTTTAAAACATGGGTTTTCTAAAAAACTGAATATCTCGAAAATCATTGCCCTATGGTGGCCAAATAATCACAATCAACAATCAATCAAACAAGCTCCTCAGATCCATATTAATCTAATCATCCTTTATAATGTATTCAAGAAAGCATCGAATTTATTATAAGTTGCATCAATTAATAGTGGATCCTGACGAGGCATCATGTCAAACAACACTGTGTTTTAAAAGGGGTTTAGGGGTTAGTCATAGGTTTTTAAGGTTGAAAATGATGGTGGTGAAAATGAGTTTTGAAGGGGTTTTGAATGGGTTTTAAGGGTATTTAAGGGTTTTGAATGAGTTTTTGAATGGGTTTTAAGGGTTTTAAAGGCTTTTGAATGGTTTTAACGGTTATATCCTAAGAATGCCACTATCATGATGCAAGAACAGGGTCGCTGGTTTCCTGCTGAGCCATATGAAACATCCCGAGTCTCATCCATCCCGTATTGAGATTCTCGATCCCAACCCCTCACTCAACCTAGAGGCCTTACCTCGAACACTGGATATGCTCCGGTAACTTGGGCTTCAACTGAAGCCATCTTGGCCAGGCATGCCCCCAGTCTACCTCTTGAGTTCCGATAATCTATCTCCACCTTAATTGACACTGTCTCAACCAAACACACGCTCTAATACCACTTGTAATGTCCCGAATTGGATCGCCCGAATGACACCCAAGCATGGGGCACTACTGGATCTCTGACACGCCTCTCCGTACATGCCAAAGGCTGCCGACTAGCGGTGAGGGACTAACATAGTCATTAGGAGATTATGCCCTCGAAATTGGGGTATAAGGGTCATGTCTGACTCTACCGAAAATTCGACATGATTCGTCCGTGTGGTGGATGAACCTAAATAGTCAATAAGTTGGGGGCTAGGTGGGTCCCCACAATCTAGAGTACAAAGCAGTAAACAGTCTATATAATGCATCAAATAAAACAGAGTAACAACACCAGATACAATGTATAACAGACATCACAATATAAATATAACAGCCACACACGGGCCAGTACATGTACAGAACAAAAATTGGAAAGTAACAACAATGGCATCCGAGCAAACTCACATAATCATCTAAGCCGAATCCTTAGCCTCCACAACCTGCTAGACCCGAACCACGTGTTCGGCTCCAAGTGATACCTGTGCCTGAAAAGAAACATGAATACCCACGTACATTGAAACTAATGCCATGTACATGGGTAGGGGTGAGTCCAACGACCCTGTAAGATTCCCCCACTTGCTCCAGCACACCGAGTGGTGCTGGGATTAAGTGGATGTGCATGCAAAACATAGAAGATTGAAAACAATGCTCGTGCAACATTCCCACCTGGAAACATAACACAAGATGCAAACAGATGCATCTGGTCATCGTGTGCTAACTAGGTCACCACAACACCTGTCCCCACCTGCTTCGGCTAATGTCGGTAATACATCCGCCGTAGTCACATCACAAGGAAGCCCATTTGGGAAGACATCTCAATAGCCAGCCCCCCATTATAACCCATGTCTATAAGTATTTATGCGACCCTGTTAGCACTTGTCTCAGAGACACCACTTGAATATTAGAGAAATAATATTTAAGGTACAATTTGAACCACTGAACCTTTGATTCAGAACCCTATCCCAAACCATTAGGGTAGAGTTCACTAGTAATAATAATAAAAATAAGAACAATGACAACAACAACAACAACAATAATATTTGAGAAGACATCTCAATAGCCAGTCTTGGGAATATAGGTAACCCATCACGTACAACAAACGATTTGAGGAGGGCATCTCGATAGCCAACCTCTCGCACAAGCCGAACCATCCACTTAGGGTAGGCTCCCATGTTCACGTCTCATGTCCACTAGTCAATATAAGAAGCGGTCTGAGGAGGGCATCTCGGGAAAACAAGCGATCTGAGGAGGGGCATCTCGATAGTCAACCTCTCACGCATGCCGAACTATCCGCTTAGGGTAAGGACCCATGGCCATGTCTCATACCTCCACACTTAGGGTAGGGTCTCATACCACATCACATACCTCGTCATGTACCTCATCACAACTCATTGACCTCTCACTCAAGATGTGGTCACAGCCATCTGTGTCAACATATAAATAAGCCCAAGGGAACCTCCCAAGCACACAAATACTACAAGGATAACCCACAAACTTCTCCCAAACTAACCCCTCTAGGTTACCCACACTAGCCATGTTCCTGCACTAGACACCTTTGAAAATGATTCGTCATCCAAACCCATATGCCAAACTACTAGATTACCGTAGCCTTAACTGGGCTCAAACAACTCACTCTAGGCCCAATTTACCCACGGTAGCCCTTCCTCACTTCATGGAACTGGGCATGGTTCCATTGAACTCATGTTGTTTTACCCATCTTTATCCTCCAAGGGGTCAATTACACCAATTCAAACCCGCCAAGACACTTTGGTACCAAAAGCAGAACATTATCGACCAACTCACGCACCTGCTTGCACGCCAGTCCACACGACCATATTAATATTCCGCGATATAGTATGGACTTCCCATGCAATCATGTATCATCATGCAATAGGGACAACATGCCGGGTACTCATAATCAAGAACCGCTATAAGCATACAAGCTTTAGAAAATAGTGCTTTGCCCCCACGAGGTCAAACGAACCAAAACAAATCTTAAACCCAACCCTTCCGACCTTCCCTTGAAAACCAAGTCAAAATTCTCTTTAGAATCCATTTAGAAAAGGCATCACCTGCCTTCTTTACTCACTATAGGCCCTTGGCCAAAATCCCAATGAAAACGTTTGTTAGGCTTCCAATCCAACACAGTTTTGTATGTATTAATTGGTGTCACAACCAGCCCGAGTCGACCCTGAACCGGTCACCAAGGCCAGCCCGCGACAAGTCCCGAGAGGCGTTCCCGATCCTCCCGGGATGGCGACAAGCACCAAGGGCATCAATAGAGTACACAAGGGAACGATTTCGCTCATATATAAACATTCAAACAAACAACAGAAAGAAATGGACAACCCAAAATACATTTATATAAAAATTGAACTGAACATTATTTGTACAAGAAATTGAAAGTACAACTCAACTGACCAAACCTGATAACCAATTAACTCCATGTGACCCCCCGTTGGTCACCCTCCAACACAATGATCACACGTCGCCCAAGGCGATCAAACTCAAGCTGAAACTTGCACAAGGGCTAAAAACAGAAGAAGACTATAAGCGTGAGTATTAAAACTCAGTAGGTTAGTCCGATATTTTATTCCCAATGCATATCCTTTAAAATAAAAGAAATATCAATTTCAAGTTTTAAATACAAATATAAATGTATGTTTTCCAAATGAGGTCCCATGCTATAAAAAAAATTACCAGACAAAAACTTGCATGTTTTATAAACAAGAATGCTAGTAACAATTTTCAAAGAGGTGCAACTTCAAAATGAAACTAGTTTTTAAGAGCTCTGATTTAAAGAATGTACACTTTTAAATAAATCACACACACTGCTGAATTTACCAACCAAATACACCGTATGCCGACGGTGAGTACAAAATAGCCAATGAACACAAGTCACGGGAACACCCCTAGGCACTAGTTAGTTGTAAGCCCCAGGTACCTCGTATCTCGGTGAAAGTAACCATAATAAATATCCGTTCTCGTGCACACGAGCCACTAGTAGAGAGCTTACCCATAACCTAGTGGTCCCCCAACAACATCATCATCATAGTTTAGTTAGTGTTGTCATCGTCAAACTTGCTACGTGAAACAGGGGTCAAACCCCACGGAATCACTAGCATACTAGTACACGTCTGCCCACCTAGATACCCGGGATTCCCTTTAGTTCTCAATCAAGTTACACATATTATCAAATACACTTTCAACTTCAAAATTCCATTACCAAACCATAAACACACAAACAACCCGCAAACATGCTTCACATTTCTTTCACGAATCAATAAACCACTAAAAAGATTCGTAAAACAATTTCAAGGAGTATAAAGAGGCCTTGCACATAAAATCCATTAAAAAATGCTCTTTTAAGGCCACAAACCCATCGATAACATAACAACCCAGATTTGGCAGCCCCAAAACCAATTAATAAATCATTTTCATGGACCATAAAATTGCCCCAAAAGATATAAATGAAATACACATGGAAACCATTTTTACAAAAAAACAAATGCCAAATGGGCCTTTAAGCCTTTCTCAAAACTAACATTTGATCAAGGTATGCATTTCACTTTTATTAAGGAGGTGTATACACACCATTTACAGCAACAAACCACATTCATAAATCCCTTAAAACATTCAGGTTACATATTCAAAACACAACCATTTTCATAAGTGTAGTCGGTAAAATAAGGAGAGACCCAAACCCCCCAAGGTCTTCTCTCTAAAGGAGCCCTTGGGGTTAATTTATAAGGAATATTAAAGACCACACCGGACCTCAAGTCTGATGTGGGATGTAGACTCCAACACTCCCCCTCAAGCTAGGTGTACCTAGCTTGGACACATAATGAAAAGAAAACAACAAAACAGACGCTAACACTCCCCCTTAAGCTGGACATGCCCAACTTGATTACAAAACCAGACGAAATAAAAAGAATGCTGCAATGGCTGCTGCTCCCCCTCACGATTGAAGCTCCTGCGTAGGATGATGGATGGATGATGTCGCAGACGCAGCAGATGAACCACACAGAGACCGGGTCGGTTGATGGAACGCCAGGGCTGCCGCACTGGTGGGGCCGGTCGATGAAACGCCGGGAAATCCAAACTAGCACCGGGAAAACCGCATTTGTGGGGCCAGCGACGGGAGGCGGGGATTCCGCAGAATTGTTGCGGGGCTGGCGGTGTCAAAGGGCTCGAATCCAAGACGGTCAAGGTGTTGCGCCACGGTGGATGAAGCGTGAAGGTGTGCCTGCTGACAGAGAGGCGGCTGCCTGGAGTAGTCGGGAGATGCCGGCGAGGCGAGGATGCCGCAGGAGGTGCCGGAGAGCCGAAACTTGAAGCTGGGCAGCTGCAGGGAGAAACTGGAGCCGGCTGGCTGCCGGAAGAGAAGCGCAGGAGGAGGCTGGCGAGGGAGCAGGAGGCTGGGAGGCGGCGCTGGAAGCCGGAGGAGGCCGCCGGCGTGGAGGGGCCGGCAAGGGTGGAGGCCGGCTGCTGGAGGTCGGCTGTCGGAGGCGCTGACAGGAATGGAGGCCAGCTGTCGGAGGCACCGACAGGAATGGAGGCCGGCTGTCAGAGGCGCCGACAGGAATGGAGGCCGGCTGTCGTGCAGAGAGGGGCCGACAGGGTTCCGGTTGCTGGAGGAGCCGACAGGAATGGAGTGCGTGTCGCTGGAGAGTCCCGTGCGGGAGAAACGCCAGAAAAAAAAGAGCCGCGACTGAGGAGCCGCGCCGGGAGAGAGGGCCGCCGGGAGAGAGGGCCGGCCGGGAGAGAGGGCCGCCTGGAGAGAGGACCGTCGGGAGAGAGCCGGCTGATGCAGGGATTCGGAAAATCCGCCGGGGGGGCTGCGCGCATAAGAGGCCGTCGGGAGTGCTGCGGGCGGCGCGCACAGCAGGGAGGAGTCGCCGGGAGCTGCGCCTGAAGCTGGGGGCCGAGAGTCTTGCCGGGAGCCGTGCAGGAGAGAGAGGGCCGGGAGTCTCGCCGAGAGCCAGCGCGAGGGAAGCCGCAGTGAAGGCGGGGCCTGGCGCCGGGAGAGATCCGCCACATGGAGGGGTCGTGCGCAGGCGGAGCGCGAGCCGGAGGAGACGCCGGGGAAGCAAGCCCGCCGGACTGGAAGGGCTCGCTCGCAGGAGGAGCGCCGTTGGAGTCGGGAGGGGAACCGTGCAGGAGAGGCGGTCGGGTCGAGGGGAGACGTCGGGCCGTCGTCGGAGGGAGCCACGAATCGCGCCGCGGGAGGGAGCCGGGAGCCGCGCGCAAGAGGGAGCCGGGAGCCGCGCGCAAGAGGGAGCCGCCGCCTGGGTCGGGTTTTGGGATCCGCGCCTGGGTCGGGAGCAGAATCGCGCCGTGGGAGGTCTGGAGCGGGACGCCGGGATGGGAGGCGAGGCCGGGCTTCACCGGGATGCCGTAGGAGAGGCGGAGATGGTGCGCGCAGGAGGTGCAGGGGCGGGGGAGTCCGCCAGAGCAGCACGAGTTGAGGGCCGCCGGGCGAGGCGCGACGCAGAGGCGCACCGGGGCCGATGGGGGCGACGGGATGCGCGGGAGGAGGAAGCCGCCGGGGGTTGCGACACCGCGGGGAGGGTCGGAGTGGAGGGCTGCCGGGTGAAGGGTGCCGCGGGAAGGAGGGAGCCGCGCGAGAGGAGTCGCGACGGGGAGGGGAGCCGCGCAGGAGAGGGGCACCGCCTGAGGGAGATCGGGCCGCCGGGAACCGGAGGGCCTGCGCGACCGGGAGGAGCAGCGGGGGGGGGGCGACTATTTGGACGGGAGCCGCCGCCCCCCGGATGGGGGAAACCCTAAAGGCTGATGGGAGAAAAAAATAGGGAGGGAGGGATCGGGTTTCAAAAAACCTCCTCTGATACCATGTAGAATGGGAAAAAGGAGAGACCCGAACCCCCAAGGTGTACTCTTTAAAGGAGCCCTTGGGGTTAATTTATAATGAAACGGGTCATTTTCCGACAACTCAGACCAAAACATGTTGTAAACCAAAACCCATTTGTTTGTAAAACCAAATCCAAATTGGAAAGCCATATGAGGACCCAAAATACCATTTATCATTCTTCCAATTCATTTATAAATCCAAAAAATAATTTTTAAATCAAACTTAACACATAAAAGCTAACCGGGCAATTTACCGAACACATGACATGCCTTTTTAAACAAAACAATTTATTTTAAGCACTTGACAAGTAATAAAACACCAATTGCATGCCATATTTTATACAAGCTACTGTAACATATTCAAAATATCATAAACCAGGTTCTAAACCTCACAAAATAGTTTCAAAAGATAGTGGAACATTTAAACAAATACTTAGTGTGCATTTTTATGACAAAACAATACTACCTTTCACAAAACAAGACTTAAACAACCATTTTCCAAACCAAGAAAATTATCCAAATGCTGAACAATAATAATAAACATATATATCGGATGAAAACAATAAGAAAATGATGTAACTTAAAAGATAAAGGCATGTGAAAGGGATATCCTATCTCAAATCCTTGGCGTAATGGAAACACACACCCAATATCACAATCCGAGGGTTTACAAACCCTAAACCTATGACAACCAGCCCCAAACGAACAAAATCCTCATTAAAAATCATGGGATAAGAGAAACGGAGGTCGAAAATTACTAGGGGAGAATAGAAAACCAAGAAATAATGAAAGGAGGAGGAAGAGGGAGGAGAAAAGAGAAGGAATCTCACCTTGCCACCTAAAAAACTCTTTGTCTTCCATTAGATCTGCACCCTTAGAGAAAAGGGAATGAATTTGAACTTCTTGTAGTGACTCCTAAGGTCTGGGCGAACCAGGGAAATGAGATTTGTGGGAAAAAGAGTACGAATTGAATGATTTGTGGATGAATCAATTTACCTTCTAAATTCTGGACGTTTTGAGGAAACCTTAGAACTTTCGCCCTAATATGCGATGCAAATGAGCTCCAAGGAGGTAAACTCGATAATGGGGGAGAGGATAGGTAGTTTGGCTTCGTATGGGAGGTGGAATCACCGAAAAATATTAAAAAATGAAAAAGATATAAAAGAAACAAATTATTTTTTTTAAAACTGGAAATGGGCCCATGGGCTGGCCCAATACCTAAATAAGTAACCCAAATTCACCATGATTATGAATTTCTAAGGGGTCCAAAGGGATATTGTAGTTTTAATATGTCAGTGTAGGATAAGTGGGAAGTGGAATGAATGAAAAATGTTGGAAAATGAAGGAGTTATAGAAAAAACAAATTTGGTTTTTAAATTTGGAAATGGGCTCACGGTTGGCCCAAATCATGAAATAACCACCATTTCTCCAAAAACTCATAAACAAGTAACGGGGAACCCAAATCAGGGTGATTAGACATATATGGTAGTTCAAAACTCAAAATTAATCTCACCCAATCCAAGAAAAGGATCAGGATTTTCAGTGAACCGGATCAAAACCATGACATGAAAAGAAAAAAAAGCCGGTGTGACAATTAGTGTGGAAACTGGCCTTACAAATGTATGAGAGGAAGTAGAAGAGAAGAAGAATTTTTGAGTGGGTCTCAACTCTCACGCCCAAGCTGCTCGGCCGAGTTTCTAACAGTAGAATCTCTGCCCCTCTCACTCTCCCCAACTCCCATTTGTAATGGAATTTCCCCCTCCCCAGGGCCACACCCCCCCACACTCCATTCCCCCAGAATGACCTTTTTACCCTTTTTAGAGTATACTTGCCAAGCCCCCAGTCTATCTCGGGCCTTTACACTCATCCCCTATTGGAGAACAGTCTTTTCCTCAAGACTGAAAGAAATAAACTGGCTTTTGGAGCATGTAGTCATCCTCCCAAGCAACATCGTCTACTGGGTGCCCACGTGGTAGATCAGGAGATTTAGAACACTAACAACAGACGCCCACGTGGTAGATCAGGAGATTTAGAACACTAACAACAGACGAATGTTTCTATAAACTCAACAACAATTACAACAACAACAATTACAGCTGAAAAAGGGGAAAATGAGAAGAAAGGGGAGGTGCCATAATTACAGAGAAGAAGACTCGGGAGAACTTATAGTTTTCCTGCCCAAGCCCAAGGTCGCCCAACAGAAATAATATTCCCTACTCCACTCCCCCCTGTCCCCATTTGTAGGTAGTTTACTGACAGACTCACCTGCTGTATTGACCCCCTTACCCTTCCGTGTGTTCACCTTCCACGGGCCCTCCTTAACATCTCCCCCTTTTGAGAAACCATCTTGTCGTCAAGTCGGAAAGAAAGAAACTAATTTGAGAGAACGAAATCATCCTCCCAAGTGGCTTCATCATGGGAGTGGCCGCGCCACTGTATAAGGCGCTGTGGAGCAATCCATTGACCATGCTGTTTGAACTGCTATGCCAGGGCTGCCTCAGGTTTTGGCCAATCTGATGAATCATCCTTCAGGTCCAATGGCGGTGTGTCGTGAACAGGCTGAGTAGGCAGCGCCTTCTTGAGTTGATACACATGGAAGACTTGGTGAATTTGTGCTGAAGAAGGCAAGTCCAGGTGATAGGCCACTGGACCAATTCGTTTGGTGATGAGGAAAGGGCCATAAAAACGTGGAGAAATCTTTTGATTGATCTGGGTAGCCACAGAATGGTGCCGATGTGGGCGGAGCTTCAAATAAACCCGATCCCCTTCCTGACACTCCATAGCTCGTCGATGGTGGTCAACCTGCAATTTCATGCGCTGCTAAGAATAGAGTAAGTGGTGTTTAAGCTGCTGGAGGGCCTCGTCATGCTCACCCAAAGCTGTGACCACAGCATTAACACGGATTTCAGACGGCAGAGAAGTGACCAATGCAGGTGGAGGATGACCGTAAACAACCTTGAAATGGAGTGGTGTTTATAGAAGAGTGTCAAGAGGTGCTGTAACTGAATTCACCCCAAGGCAACCAAAAAGTCCAATTTTTGGGCTGACCCCTGCAATTTGTGGGTGATAAGCAGAACTAAGCCGGAGTTTGGTACCATGAAGTCGAAAGAGTTCCGTCCAAAATTGACTGTGGAAAATGGGATCCCGATCACTCACAATAGAAGCCGGAACGCCATGTAAATTGACTATTTCATATACAAAAACAGCAGCCACCCCTGTATATGGCTGTTTAAGACAATAAAGTGGGCGTATTTGAAAAATCTGTGCACAATGACCAGAATGACATCAAACCCACGTGATTTCAGCAAGCCGTCGATAAAATCCATTGAAATATCATTCCACACAAGAGTTGGAAGCTTGAGAGGTTGTAATAGCCCCGTCGGTGCCAATGTTGAGTATTTAAAGCGTTGGAAAATGTCACACTACCGAATAAATTCCAGCACCTGTCGCCGAATGCCGATCCAATACAAATTGACTGCCAAACGATGATAAGTTCGATAAAATCTAGAATGGCCACCCTGAGGTGTGTGGTGTGAAATTCAGACATGAGGCGAGGTACCCAGGCAGATGACGGAGGAATAATCAATCGGCCGTGGTAGTGGAAACGACCGTTGTAAATAATGAAACCTGGAGAATCCGAATGGCCATTCTGAAGTGCATGGATAATTTTCTGGAGAGATGGATCGTCGTGGAGGCCGTCTTTTAAGGAAGCACCATCTGCCCACGCCGGAAACGATCGAAGGAAATGACACCCCGCAAGGCCACCTACGTTGGACAAAGCATCAACAACAGTATTTTGGGAATCAGGTTTTAATTTTACCTCAAAACGATAGCTCAAAAGTTTAGCTATCCAATGCTGTTGAACAGTTGACGCAACCTGCTACTGAAGCAAAAAATTGGAGGCTGTGATGGCCAGAATACACTGAAAACATTGCCCAATAAGTGCGGACACCAATGTTGAATTGCTAATACCAAAGCCATCATTTCTTTTTCATAGGTAGTTTTGGCTGAAATTTTGTCGCCAAAAGCTTTGCTGAAAAAAGCTATAGGGCGACGAGCTTGCATCAAAACAACACCCATCCCCCGTCCCGATGCATCACATTGCGATTCAAATGGGCGATTAAAACCGGTAAAGCGAACATTGGAGCGGTTGTAAGGTGTTTTAATTTGTCAAATGCATGTTGAACAGCAACAGAACAAAGAAAACCATCTTTTCGTGTTAAAACCATAAGTGGATGAGCAAGGTGTCCATACCCCTGAATAAATTTCCGATAATTATCAGTAAGGCTGAGGAAACCACGAACACCTTTGGCCGTAAGTGGCTGTGGCCAACCCAAAACTGCCTGCGCCTTAGTGGGATCCACCGCCACCCCATTTTGGGAAATCACATGACCTAGATATTCAACCGTGTGCTGTGTGAATAGACATTTATGTGGGTTGGCAAAGAAACGTTGTACTCGGAGAACCCGTAGGGCTGTGTGAAGGTGCACTAAATGAAGCGGCCAATCCGAACTATAGATTGGGATATCATAAAAAAAAATCAGCACTAACTTATGAATGTATAAACGAAACACGTTGTTCATGGTTGCTTGGAAGGTGGAAGGGGCATTGGTCAGCCCAAAAAGCATTACCAAAAATTCGTAATGGTCACTATGAGTTCTGAAGGCCTTCGCAACATCGGTGTCCTAGATACAAATTTGGTGATAGCTAGATTTCAAATCCGATTTAGAAAAATATTTTGCACCGCCCACTTGAAGTAATTCTTCCACAACTGGTATAATAAACTTATCAGCGATGGTAACCGCTTTGAGGGACCTATAATCCACACATAATCGCCACGAGCCATCTTTTTTCTTAACCAACAGAACTGGGCTGGAAAAAGCGTTGGTACTAGGGCGAATGATCCCTGATTGTTAAATTTCTGCCACCTGCTTTTAATCTCATTTTTTTTTTGAAAATGAGGATAGCGATCTGGGGTGACAGCTATCGGGCCCTGGTCCTTTTCCAAACGAATGCAATGTTTCTGTTGGACTCTGCATCCCACATCGGACTTGAGGTCCGGTGTGGTCTTTAGTATTCATTATAAATTAACCCCAAGGGCTCCTTTAGAGAGAACATCTTGGGGGTTCGGGTCTCTCCTATTTTCCCATTCTACATGGTATCAGAGAGAAACTAATCCCGAACCCTCCCTTCTTTAGATATTTTTTTTCCAGCCCTAGATTTTTCTAAGTTTTCCCCGTGGGGGGCGGCGACCTCCATGGCCAGGGAAGAAGGTCCCCTGCCGTCACCCCCCCTGCCACATCTCACTCCCGGCGGATCTTCCCCCCTCCTGGCGCGTGCTTTCCCGGCGGTTCTCCCCCCTGCCCTACGACGTCGCCCTCCTCCTGGTGATCTCCCCCTGCTCCGCGCGATGGCCGACGGCCCGACGCCCGATCCCGACGGCTCCTCCCGACCCTCGCGGCTCCCGGCGGATCGACTCCCGTCACCCCGCGCGAATCCCGTCGTGACGTCCCGGCACGGCTCCCGTCCTCCATGTGCGCGGCTCTCGTCCTCCATGCGCGCGACTCCCGTCCTCCATGCGCACGACCTTCCGTTCGACGGCTTCCAGCGCCGCCTCCCTCTACCCAGGCGCTGCCCTCTCCCCACCGCCGTCTCTCCTGCGGCCTCCCGACGGTCTTTCCGGCTCCTCCAGCAGCCAGCCTCCACCCCTGCCGGCTCCTCCAGCGCCTCCTCCGGCGATCTGCCCGGCTCTGCCTCCTGTGCGAGATTCCCGGCGACAGCATGCCTCTCCCCGCGCGACTCACGGCGCCCCTCCCATGCAGCCTGCCCTGTCTCCTCCGCTCTGCGCGGCTCCCGCTCCAGACGGCCGCGACTTCTCTTTGATTTTCCAGGCGTACCCAACGTCCCCTCCCGCTGTCCTGCTCCCTTGCCGGCCTCCTCCTGCGCTCCTCTTCCGGCAGCCAGCCGGCTTTAGTTTCTCCCAGCGGCTGCCCTGCTTCCAGTTTCATCTCTCCGGCACCTCCTGCGGCATCCCCGCCTAGCCGGCATCTCCCGACGACTCCCGACAGCCGCATCTTTATCCGCCGACATGCCCATTCGCTGGCGCAGCAGCTCGACCACCTAGGATTTGGGCCCGTTGGCGCCGCCAGATCCCGCAACAATTCTGCGGAATCCCCGCCTCCCGTTGCCGGCCCCGCAAGTGCGGTTTTCCTGGTGCTAGTTTGGATTTCCCGGCGTTTCATCGACCGGCCCCACTGGTGCGGCATTCCTGGCGCTCCGTTCATACGCATGTGTGGTGTTTCCACTACACGACCCTCCTGGGTCCTGAGAGACATAGCTCAAGAATGGAAACCTCTCGCGGTCCCATCTCTTTCTAACCAAACCTCCCATATAGGCTAATTAGTCATCAATGACTAAATCATAATTCCCTAACCTCCAAGGCTTGCTAAGAGTCCCACCGAACCCCCTAGCCATGCCTCTCAAAAGGGAAACCCCACTTACATTCCCCACAATATATGGACAACCATATAAAAGGTAATATTCGGCACCACCTACCTCAAGCATGGAGCTATCCCCCTAAGCAAGCTTGCACCATCCTCGGCCAAGCTCGACCAAGCCCACCGCAGACCACATCCACGAGGCCCTAACTCCATTAAACGTCCACTTTAATTAATTATAAAACAATTATAATTAATTAACACAATTAATCCATATTTAATTCAATTAGACATATCTGAGGCACAACTCACCAAACAACATCATGATGCCAATACCTCAAGCAACGGGGTGCGGATCACTCATGACACACTCCCAAGCCTACCAAAACCCCATCATCCGACATCAATCCGTTAGTTGGACCCATTTTACGAAAAACCTAAATAAATCAACGCAGCGACTTACAAGGAAACGATGAGCCAACGCATGTGATTATCCCGCCCTTGACTTTTTCCAGCCACCCCGAGCAAAAGTCCCTTTGTTCCGGCCCGATTCCACCATGCTCTGGTGGAATTGGCACCAAATCCCTAAATCCGGGTCGCTCGAATCAGAAATTGGAAAGAGGAGGAGAGGTAGAGGGAAAATCTCACCCTTACTGGCGAATCCACAAGCCCAAACCCTCCATGGATCAAGGGAGGAGGAGGGAGAAGATGTGGAGCAAAGAGGTGGTAGCCTCCATCTCTTCTCGGCTTGGACCCCTAAAAGGTTTTCAATTTACCCCTTTTTCAACAAAAAAAAAAAAAAAAAACAGAACGGGTGACTGTTGCGTGACACCCTATGTCACGAAGCAATGCCCTATCACAGGGAAGCCGACGAAAAACCAGCCACCCCTCTGCGGCATGATCTAAGGGTTCAGGATGGAAAGCCCTCAGGTTGTGGCGCAACCCCTCCCCCCTTGAGCAGGCCTTCACTGCGCAACGCCCTCCGGCTGTGGTGCAACGAACTGCCGACTCCAAAAATTTAATCTCACATAGGTGCCTTATGGCGCAACGGCTCCCGTTGCTGCGTGACCGACCAGCTGTTCCAAAAAGTTTTATCTTACGCAGCCTCTGTCCACGCTGCGACCTCTGTTGTTGCGGCGTGAGCTTCGAGCTGCAGCAAAACATTCAGCCCGGTCCAGACCACCTCCTCAAATATGGGCTCTTGGCCTCCGCCAACATCTCCAGCAGCCAAAAACCATCAAATTACATAAGGTTTGGCAAAAAAGTAAAATAAAAAATAAAAAAATTAATAAACTGATCCGTACCTCGGAATATACGGGGTGTTACAATTTATCATCTGACACTACTATGCTTGTTAGATTCTTTGATCTTATTTCATGCAATAAGAATTGATGTTTTCTGAAATGCTGACTAGTGGATTTATGTTTAGGTACCTGTATATAAAGAGCCAAACGTGAGTGTTCCTGGGACTCCAGGAGTTGTGCAACATGAAATTTTGAATAATAGGAGACATGTGCTGACCAAAGTAATGTTTACATAATCCAATTGTTTTTTGGTAATAAATGGTGAGCATGATGTCTTATGGTGACATTATGTTTCTTTTCACTAGGATACAGCTGGTTCAGTGAAGTTATGGGAAGTCACACGGGGTGCTGTGGTGGAAGATTATGGGAAGGTTGCATCAGTGTTGCTATTTTTATCATATCATTTTTTAAGGATTTTTTAGCCCACTTGTACTTTTTTTTGGGTTAGTTTTACTTAATTTGAGGTGTGTATATCTAATATACTTTGTTATTGATGCTGTTCTTCCAGGTTTCATTTGAGGAGAAGAAGGAAGAAGTATTTGAAATGGTATGGTTGCTGCATTATTAGTGGTAATTCTATTTCAAGTCTTTGCCAATCTACATTTTTCTTTCCTTCTGTTCTTCAGGTAAGTGTTCCAGCATGGTTCAGTGTGGATACAAAACTTGGAAATATGTCTGTCCATCTGGACACTCCACAATGTTTTTCAGCAGAGATGTATGCCAGTGACCTTAATATTAATGGGAAACTTGAAGATGACAAGGTAAATAATCTGTCTTATCATTTCATATAATTCTCTTGGGTTTTCACCTTTCATGAGTCATAGCTGGGCTGATGGTAATGCAAACCTATTAGCAAACCTGTTAGCATGGATGACATTGCTGGCTTGGAAGAGAAATGCAAGGCTATGGATGGAGAATTAAATTTTTTCTGTAAGCTGAACGGGCTAAGTTCTGTGAGGGAAAATGAAGGAGGTAATCCTAGATTGGGTTGGATGGGTGGTCCTTGGAATAATATTTTAGGTTTCTGATCAGAGTTGTCAAACTTTTATCACAAAATCTACTGCTAGATTTTTTATGATTATTTGAATGGTGGGGTTGAGGTGAAGAATCCAGGTGCTGTGGAATTATTTCAGGGCAAGTGCCTTGCTTCTTCCTCCACTTCAGGTTCTGATAGATAGGCTGCAAGGCTTGTTGAGGCTTTTCTGTTAGTTGTTGGGCGTTAGTGCTGGGTTGGTGGATTCTGCTCGTATTAGATCTGATTTTGAGTGTGCCCCCATTAGCTGTGAGTAAGAGCCTTTTGTGGGAGTTGTGCTCTTTGATCAGAACTAGGCAGAGGATAACACGGATTTGAGACGGGATTTAATGAAATTATCATTAATGGAATGAAACATAATTGAATGGAATGGTTTAACATGCGTCAATTCCATTTCATTGTTGACCCCCAAATTTGAGAGATCAAGGAATTTATGATTTTGAATTGTAAAAGGTCATCCTTTGCCACTCCGTTTTATTATTTAAAAAAAATGATCTTCCAAACAGCTGTCAATGTATTTTATGTTATCTTTTTTATTTCATTCCTCCCAAACAATGACTTGTATTTGTATAGTCTATTCCATTTCATTCCCCACTTAAAAATAATTCCTTAACTATCATTAAGGCTTCTTGGGTTGTGCATGCTGTAGCATCACATCGAGGGTATAAGAGATAGATGCAACATTGTAGTCATAAAACCAAGGTGTTATAAACCGGATCAGTTATTGAACTGGTCAAGACATTGATTTATATTGTAGAATGATAAAGAGGTGAACCCAATACCCAAGGCACCTCTTAAGAGAGGCCTTGGTGTCTATTTATAATGAATAATAAAGATGACACAATACCTCAAGTCCGATGTGGGACTCGACTGAACTTAACCTCTAACACTCCCCCTCAAACTAGGTGTACCTAGCTTGGATACATAATAAAACGAAAATAAACATCTCTGACACTCTCACTCAAGCTGGACATGCCTAGCTTGAAATACAAATCCAAAAAACAAACAAATAATAGAAAAACAAAACAGAAAAGTAGCTCGACGGTGATCCGAACGGTGATGAGGGAGCCCGACGGTGATCTGGGTAGCCCGATGGTAATCCGGGCAGTGATGAAGAAGTCCGACGGCGATCCAGACAGCTCGACGGTGATCCAAGCGTTGATGAAAAAACTTGAGGAGGTGGCGTTGCACGGGAGGTGTCACGCAGGGAGGGATTGTGGAAGGGATGATTGAGGAAGGGGTATCGCGCACGGAGGGGCCGTCACGCAGGGAGGGCGACGCGCAGGAGGCGCTCGCGATGGGGTTCGTCCGTCAAGGAGGAGCGGCGCGCAAGGGCTCATTCGGGAGAGGCAGGGGGCGGCGCTGCAGTGACGGTGGCCAAAGGCTTGGGACCGCCGCCCCCAACAGGGAAAAACCTAGGTGTGCTCCAAGAAAAAAAAAGTGATGGAGGGAGGAAGGGTTAGGGTTAGAGAACCCCCCTCTGATGCCATGTAGAATAAAGAGGCGAACCCAATATCCAATATACCTCTTAAGAGAGGTCTTGATGTCTATTTATAATGAATAATAAAGATGACACAATACCTCAAATCCGGTGTGAGACTCTACTCAACTTAACCTCTAACACTCCCCCTCAAGCTAGTCGTACCTAGCTTGGATACATAATAAAACAAAAATAAACATCTCTGACACATATCATTAAGGCTTCTTGGGTTGTGCATGGTGTAACATCACATTGAGGGTATAAGAGACAGATGCAACATTGTAGTCATAAAACCAAGGTGTTATAAACTGGATCGGTCATTGAACTGGTCAAGACACTGATTTATGGTTCAGTGGTCATATTGTGGTCTAACTGCATTCAAACCTGGCATAATTAATTTAATACATTTTAAATAATAAATATTGAATTTAAGAAATATAATCATTTATAAAACATCTATAATTTTCAATCTAACATCATTTCATCTATAAAAAACCATCCATATATAATAATTAATAATAAATAAATAATTTCAAATGCATATCCTTTTATCCTCTATAAATTTTATCCTAATCCATGGTTAATATATTAATTAATAA
Organism: Viscum album; assembly: GCA_963277665.1. Taxonomy (NCBI): domain Eukaryota; kingdom Viridiplantae; phylum Streptophyta; class Magnoliopsida; order Santalales; family Viscaceae; genus Viscum; species Viscum album. The sequence goes on from OY728120.1 coordinate 2,133,351,446, forward strand.
TACTATATTAATATAATAATAATTAATTTATAATGATGAATTTAATTTATAATGATGAAATTAATTTATAAGCCATAATAATACAAAAATAACGAATCTAAACCATAAAGAATGACATCGTAAGTAGGTATGATATTTTTATTCTATGAAAATCAAACCAGTTGAATTGATGAACTGACCGGTTTTATCGGTTTTGGCTTGTTCAAAGCTGAGTTGATTAGTTCATTCATTCATCGATTTTTTTTTTTCTTTTTCTGAACCAGCCTATGCATTGGTTCACCAATTTTCTGGTTGAACCGGCCAATTTTGTCTGTTTTTTAATACCATGCTTAGAACTACGGCAATGGTGGTGACCTTCTATCCTTTATTGATTTCAAAGATAGATGAAATCATCCATCTTTTAAATTGTAAATATCCAAACATGATGCCTTATGCCGAATATTGGGATTTCAAAGAATAAAGCCAATTCACCAATCAGTTAGAAATGAAAATGGATTATAATTAGTAGAGAGTAGGCTGGCTCCACATCTAGATAATTCAGTGGCCTTAATAAAGCCCGTCACTTCCAAGTTATGATTAAATTTGGTTATTATATCTGCATATGTCACATGTTTATTCAATTTTTGCAGGTAAATTTAGCACGGGAAACCCTTAATGGTCTGTTTGCTCATTATTTGACCAAAAGAAAGCAGAGATGTGTGTCACAGTCTTCAAACAATGGGGAATTACAGTCTGGGAATAAATTCCTGACTCATTCGAGAGCTGATGTTGACAGCAATACTGAAAATGATTCATTGGTGCATCCACCATTCAGATTTTCAACAGATTCTCCTCCATCTGTTATTACTGAAGGCTCTCGTGGTGGCCTGTGGAGGAAGAAAATAACTGATTTAGATGGAACAGAGGATGAGAAGGATATCCCTGGGTGGTGCTTGGACTGTGTGTTGTATAATCGCTTACCTCCTAGAGACAACACAAAGTAATTACTTGCGCTCACCCCTTTCTTTATACATGAAGAACAGTGCAACTGATGATTTTATGAAATTCTTTGGTTGACTCTCTTTACAGGGTGGTGCTCGCTTTCCACATTTAAGTGTGATGACTATGTTGTCATTAGCAGTTTGTTCTGGTTGAAAGTTCATGAAACATTTCATATTTTTTTTATGTGTTATACTCTTCATATTTAATTTGTCCTGTCCATTCCTTCAATTTTACCCTTCGGGTTTTTTCATTCCACATGCAAACTTGTGAAGTAGTATTTTTAAGAGTAGCTATTTCATTTTTGAGTATGATTTTATTGTTTTATGCATTTTTGACTAGTTTTGGTTGTGTTACATTAATTTTCTCGTGGACTGTCTCAGGTGCAGCTTTTTTCTATATCCATACGAGGGCTCTACTGTTCAAGTCACACAAGGGAAACTGAGTGCACCTAGAATACTAAGAATACATAAAGTAAGTTCTTTGTTTATGCGGTGGCTTGAATGTAAAAGTTACTTTTGATCATTTTATGTTTTTGTGAATTTTTGTTGTTAATTTTGACCTGATTTTTTTTCAACACCGAATTTCTTTATGTATAGAAAGAGATGCGAGTTCCCCATATGGTACAAGTGTTTATTCTCTCCCATATTTATGAGTTGTTGTCACTGAATGTACTTGACACATAGGCATGCCTAACTTAGTTTTAATTGAAAGTATCATCAACAACATCAAGTCTGCGTTTGATTTTGGAAAACGTTTCTCATTTTCATTTTTCAAAAATGTATTAAAATCGTGTTAAAAATATTTGAGGTATCATGAGAAAACAAACATGTATATGATTTACATCTTGCATTTTCATTTTCTAGAAAACATAAAAATAACTTATTTTTCTTCTAAATGTCTTTCATTTCCGTTTTCATTTTCTATTTTTTTTCCATTTACATAATTCAGTGCATTTTTGGAAATTGAAAACAAGAAACATTTTTCAAAAGCAAATGCAGCCTAAGGTTTTTGTTATCCATTAAAAGCCGGGAAAGTAGTTACAGGGCTTGGATTTGCATGCATCATATTTTTGGCTTTTTTTTTTTTAATTTATATTTATCATATGGTTTCAATGAACATTTGTTGAAATTCGCTGTGCGGAAAAATTCTGCAGGTTGTTACTTACGTGGAAGAAAAGATGGTCAGTGATAAACCATTGGACAGCGTTACTTCTGATGGGCCATTTACTCCTGGACTGCTTGGAAGCCAGTTACAACACGCAGCAGTTGCTGGGGATTCTTTGAGGTCTGGTTTGAAGCCTTGGCCAATGTTCAAGCCTTCTATAGAAATTTTGTGCAATAATCAGGCAAGTGGTTCTGGTTCTGTACCACATCTAATCCACTCCTCAAACCTCTTGAGCTCTTTTTCTATAGCAAAGCTAGTATATGTGAATTTTGTATGTCAAGATTGCTGTGAACTCCTTAACCAGTTCAAAAGAATAAACGTTGAGCCAGCTTTCTGCTGTTTGCTGTTGGTACACTAATTTCATCTTAAAATATCTGTCCATCCTGCCTGTCATATGAGTGGAAATTTTAATTTAAATGTTTTTTGGAACACCTGTTATTCCTTTCACCGTTTTTGCTGACACCTTAGTTATGCCTTGTTTAAAGAAAGATGCATTGGTATAGAATCATAAACCTTAAGCATTTTTATGACTTTTTAGATCCCTTCCTTTGTTTTCTCTTTGATTCTTCATTACAAGTTTTGCCTATGGCTTCTATATTCCCTTTTCAGGTCCTCTCTCATGAAATGAGCTTAGGTACTGTCCGGACATACGTATGGAAGAAACCTGAGGACCTGATCCTTAATTACAGAGTGGTGCAAGGCAGGTGATGTCTGAATGAGGTGAGTGTCAACTGTTTAGCTGAATAGCTCTTGTTTTTTTTTTCAAGTTTTGTTTCATCTCGGAAACAATTTATGCATCAGAACAATAATCTGGTTGATTTTGAATGACATTATTTTGATGTTCGCTGAAGAGCTTATGTGTTTTTCTTGCATTTGGTTTGAGGGATTTGGAAGGAAGGGGAGGAGGTGAGGGATTTTTATTTCCTCTCCCTGTTTGGCTTAAAAAAAAATTGGAGGGGAGGGTTGGGATTCTGGTCTACTCGCCCTCCCCTAAAAAAATTGGGATTTGGAGGGGAGTGAAGGTATGCAAAATTAACATTTTTGGATGCTTAACCCACTTGTGCGTGTTGTTTTGGATTTGTTGTCAACTTATATGATTAGTGAATATCTAATGTGCAGTGAATTCAGTCTGTTTAGATAGAAGAATATGTTGGGAAAGTTTGTGTTTATGTGGATTGATGGAGTGCTTGAGCTTGGAGAAATGCTTTTGATGGTTATATGGAAGGATCTGTTGAAAGAAGGTTGAAGGAGATTGGAGACTCATTAAATGTCTCTTCGGAGACATCCGATTAAATTGGAATGATACAAAGAAGATTGGCATGACCTACAAGGATGACACGCGCAAATCGAGACTCATTAAATGAGTTTGTTGGAGCTTGGAGAACATTGAATATATGAGTTAAGTTAGCCATGACTTGTTGATTGTGGTGGTATAAAATTCTCATGTTTATGTGGATTGATGAAGAGCTTTAGCATGGAGAAATGCATTGGATGGTTATATGGAAGGATCTGTTGAAACTTGAAAGATGGTTGAAGGAGATTGGAGGCTCATTAAATGAGTTTGTTGGAGCTTGGAGAGCATCGAATATATGGGTTGATCTAGCTATGACTTGTTGATTGTGGTGGTATAAAGGCTTTTGATGAAGATGAATATAATCTGGTGTCTATATTATGTGTGTTGAGAGGAAAACTCCTTACCTCAAGGTGAGGCGAATGCCTACTTTTATAGGTAGAGAGTATAGAATACATACAGGAGTATTCCGATGTGGGACTCGGAAATACACAGAAAAATAAAAAATAGGATTTAACACTCCCCCTCAAGCTGGACATGCCCTGCTTGGACGAGTCCCACAAAAAAAGAAAGAAGACATCATATAAGACCAAACATACTCCCCCTCAAGTTGGGCGGTAGATGCTGTGGAGGCCCAGCTTGGAACTGAGCGAGGCTAGACGAGCCCTTGAGAGCCCTTTGGTGAAGATGTCGGCAAGCTGGTCTGCCGTTGGGCTATGGCTAAAGCTGACGTGATCATGCTTCAGGTGGTGGCGAAGAAAGTGGCAGTCCACCTCAATATGTTTTGTGCGTTCATGGAAGACGAGATTTGAAGCTATTTTGGTGGCTGCCTGATTGTCACACCACACGTGAGCAGATGTCTACGGAGGAAAGCCAAGCTCCTGGAGGAGATGGTGAAGCCAAATGATCTCCGTGGTGACGGTGACCATGGCACGGTACTCGGATTCCGCACTGAAGCGGGGGACGACCGTCTGTTTCTTGCTGCGCCAGGAGATGAGGTTGCCTGCCAAGGATACGGCAAACCCAGAAGTTGATCTCCGAGTAGCAAGGCAACCAGCATAATCTGCATCACAAAAGGCCTCAATATTGAGATGAGCATGATGAGAGTAGCGAAGACCACGGGCAGGATCTCGCTTGATGTATTTGGCGATGCGGAGGACAATATCCCAATGAGAGGTGGTTGGATGGTCCATAAATTGGCTTACTTTGCCGACAACGCAGGCAATGTCGGGACGAGTTATGGTAAGATAATTGAGTTTGCCCACTAGTCGACGGTATCGCTCTGGGTGTGAATACGGTTCGGAGGAGTCATAAAGAGATCGTTCCCCAGGCTCTAGAGGAGTGTTGACAGCAGTGGCCTGTGTCAGCCCAGCATCCTGCAGAATATCCAATGCATATTTCTGTTGGCATAGGAAAATTGTGTCCGAAGGATAGGTTTCCTCGATGCCTAGGAAGTACGTGAGGACCGAGATCCTTAGTGTGGAAGTGCTGGTGAAGATGCCCCTTGAGGTGGGTGATGCCGACACTGTCGCTGCCGGTGATGATGATATCATCGACATAAACTACTAACAGGATGCAACCAGCGGAGGTCGTCCTGTAGAATACAGTGTGGTCTTTCATGCTTTGAGAGAGCCCAAAGTCGATGACGACAGTGTTGAAGCGGCCGAACCAAGCACGAGGAGACTGCTTGAGGCCGTAAAGAGAGCGGCGGAGTCGACAGACTTGAGACTCGGCGCCAGAGGCACAAAAATCGGGGGGCTGAGATAGATAAACCTCTTCCTCAATAAATCCATGGAGGAATGCATTTTTGACATCCAGTTGATGAAGAGACCAGTGATGATGAGCTGCCAGAGAGATGAATAACCGGACGGAGGCCATCTTGACAACTGGAGAGAAGGTATCAAAATAGTCAATACCGTAAGTCTGGGCGAAGCCCTTGGCCACAAGGCGGGCTTTGAGTCGATGGAGAGTGCCATCAGGATTCGGCCTGACTGTGTAAATCCATTTGCAGCCAACCGCCTGTTTGCCTGCTGGTTTGGGACAAGATCCCAAGTATGGTTTTCTTCCAAGGCCTGCAACTCTTCCCGCATTGCGGCTAGCCATCCCGGGTGAGATTTTGCATCACCCACAGTGTGAGGAATAGAAACTGTCTCCAGAGCTGACAGACCCCTGTAGGAAGATACAAATAGAGGAGTACTCTGGCAAGAGCGAGTACCTTTCCGGAGAGCAATGGGCAAGTCCTCTGGTGCCGGGGCAGGAGCATCGGAAGAAACGTGAACGACGGTGTCATTGGCCGGGACGGGGGATACAGGTGATGAACGACGTGAGTAGACCCTACCAAAATGGGTGTCAGCAGCAGGGGGAGACACTGGAGGAGGGTGAATGAGGAGAGGAAGACAATCATCGATGGCTAAGTCAGGATGAGCAGAGGGAAGAGAGAACAGAAAGTTCTCAACAAATGCGACGTCAGTAGAGACGACATACCTTCGGAGGTCTGGTGAGTAGCAGCGATATCTGCGCTGAGTGCGGGAATAGCCAAGGAAGATGCACCGAAGGGATTTGGGAGAGAGTTTGGAGAGGTCAGGATGTGTGTCTTGAACATAACATAGGCATCCAAACACTCGAAGCGGAAGCGAGTGAGGAGGGAGAGAAGAGAACAGAGCCTGAAAAGGAGTCTCCCCCTGAAGAATAGAAGAAGGAAGACAGTTTATAATGTAGGTAGCAGAGTATCGCATCTCTCCAAAAATGCAGAGGCACCTGTCGGTGGAAGAGGAGGGCACGAGCAGTCTCCAAAATATGGCGGTGTTTCCGCTCGGCCACTCCATTCTGCTGGGGTGTATCAGGACAGAAGGTCTGATGAATGATGCCTTTCGCCTGGAGAAAGTGTCGAAAAGGAGTGGAGAGGTACTCACGCCCATTATCCGAGCGGAGACATTTAACAGAAGTGGAAAATTGGTTATGAATTTCATTGTAAAATGTCTGAAATGTGGAAAACACTTCGGAGCGTTCTCGAAGGAGGTATAGTCAAGTCATTCGCGAAAAATCATCAATGAAAGATATATAGTATTTATACCCCAAATGACTCGAGATGGTACAGGGACCCCAAACGTTTGAATGAACCAGATCAAACGGTTTGGAAGCCCTTGTATCCACCCGAGGAATGTATGAAGTGCGATGATGTTTCGCAAAAGTGCACGACTCACAATGAAAAGAAATATGTGGTCTGAAATCTGGATAAAGCTGATGAATGGTGGAGGCGGGGGTGTCCCAACCGGGAATGAAGATCCAAGGCACGATCAGAGATAGATGTGCAGGCGACGGGTGTTGGTCCATCAAACATGTAGACCCCGTCCCGAAGCGTGCCTCTACCAAGTTCCCGATTCGTAGTCAGCTCTTGAAAAACAACAACAAAGGACGTAAATATTGCAGCACAGTTAAAATCTTTTGTGAGCTTACTGATGGAAAGAAGATTAAAGGGACTGCGGGACACATGTGCCACAGAGGGCAAGTGAAGTGATGACGTTAGAGAGCATGCACCGAAGCCCGCAATGGGGATAGTGGAGCCATTGGTGAGGTGGTCAGAGGCACCTGAGTCGAGCATCCAGGCAGGGGAGCGACGACCAACAAAGGCGGCGGAAGCAGCGGAATGGGCTAGAGAAGCCGAAGATGGACCAGGTCCGGCGGGGTTCGAGGATCATGACTCAGTCGGATGTCCGCCATAGACAGGGCCAGAGATGGTGAGAGAGTGGCGACTGAGGAGGAAGCCTCCTGGAGTGCTGTCTGACCCTGCCGCAGGTGCTGGGCGCCCATGAAGTACCCAACATCGATCAATCAAGTGGCCAAGCTTGCCACAGTGTTGACAGAGGGGGACGTGGACGACCCTCCAGACGACCACGACCACGAGTGCCTGAGCGGCCACCTCCACGACCGGCGAGGCGGGTGGAGGCAGTGATCATCTGGGGCAGAGCTGAAGAGGCTGCCATGGAGGCGTGGGACAACCACCGAAGAGGTCAAAAGTAGCGGGATGCTACGAGGCGTGGCCGGTGGAAGCCAGGAAGCCGGAATGTCGAGCAGTGTGTGGAGCCGTGAGATGCAGCGGACAGCGGGAGGGGCGCCGGGAGTCGGTGCAAGCCGGGCGTAGGAAGAGTTGGGAGGATGCCGATTCGCCTGGAGGGAGCCGGTTCGCTTGGAACGGACCGCCTGGACCGGTTTGCCTGGACCGGTTCGCTTGGAGTGAGCCGGTTCGCCGGAAGAAAAAAAAATTGCTGGGATGTTTGCGCCGGGATGGGCCGTCGGCGAAGTCGCCAGGGTGCGACGCGGCCGGCCGAGCGCGCTGGGAGGGCGGGGCCGTCGCGCGGGGAAGCGGCGCAGGGAGGCGTCGCGATGGGGCCGTCGCGCTGGAGCCCGTCGCACAGGGGAAGTGCGCGCAGGGAGGGCGGAGCCTGGCGAAGCAGGACAGAGGAGCAGCGGGAAAGCCGCTCGAACGTTGGACAGAGGCCGGCTGGGGGAGATCCACTGCCTGGAGCGTCGCGCGCAGGGAGTAGGATCGCTGGGTGGAAGAAGCCGCAGGAGGGGATCCGCGTAGGAGAGGCGGTCGGGTTGTGGGGCGAGCAGAGGTGTAATAACCGGAGGAGAGATGCGGGGTAGCAGTCACGCGCAGGAGAGTAGGGTTCTGCCGGAATCGGGAGCGGGAGGTGCGCCGCGGGAGGGACCGGGAGGGCTGCGCCTGGGTTGGGAGCGGGAGGAGCGCCGGAGAGCCGTGCGTAGGGAGCTGCGTAGGGAAGGCCGTCGGGGCATATGATCCGCGAAGGGGCGCAGGGAACGACGCTGAGCAAGGAGGTGCCGGTCAGGGGGGGGAGAACCGCCGGGAGGGTAGGGTCCGGGCAAAACCGGGAGGCTGACTGGGATAGATAGTCGGTAGGGGGGGAGCCGCCGGGGAATGGAGCTGCCTGGGATAGAGCCGGGAGGAGGCAGGGTGGCCACGTAGGGCAGACCCGAGAGGAAAAAAAAAGTCCAGAGGGAAGGTCTGAGATTATATTCCCTCTGATACCATGTTGAGAGGAAAACTCCTTACCTCAAGGTGAGGTGGAGACCTACTTTTATAGATAGAGAGTACAGAATACATACAGGAGTATTCCGATGTGGGACTCGGAAATACACAGAAAAATAAAAAATAGGATTTAACAATGTTGAAGGAATGTTCAGTGCATATCTGATCAATGGGTGAAGAAACTTTGTCTTGAGAAGAGGTGCTCATCACGCAGTTGTTGAAGATGGCCTGGGTAGAATTGAGATCCATCAAAGGTTGATGTAGAGATTAAATGTCCTTACATGTTGGTTGGATGTTTGCTGAAGTGTTGAAACTTTGTCTTGAGAAGAGGTGCTCATCACGCAGTTGTTGAAGATGGCCTGGGTAGAATTGAGATCCATCAAAGGTTGATGTAGAGATTAAATGTCCTTACATGTTGGTTGGATGTTTGCTGAAGTGTTTGAGGATGGCATTCAAAGTTTGAAGTTTGTCAGCTTACGCATATGACAATATGACCTATACGCATGATTTGAGTCAAGGTTGAAGGTCTACATGTGATTGAGGGAGCCATACACACAGGGTCTGCATGAGACTGGAAGTGGTATACATGGAAAGTTGCTGCTGCATTTGACTTCATGTACCATACAGTGGACAAGTTGTAGGGAGTTGCTTCATGTGACTAAATGACTCTTGCATATATTATGTTGGGTCAGAATCACATGTATGACTGAATGTGTCATACGCATGGACTAAAACCATATATGATTATTTTGGTAAATCATCGAGAGCTGAATGTAAGGCGGCGTAGGTCAAAAATAGGCTTCTCAAACTATAACCGGAGGATACTCTCAAAGCTGACACGCAAATGGAGATTTTTCCCTAGGGCCTCTCTGAGGAGCTAGATGCCTAGATGCCCAGGTTGCTCTGCAAGCTGAAGCCATCCATGAACAAATGGAACCAAATGTTTTTTCTTATGACTATCTAAGAAGGCGCGCTGTGTCTTTTTTTTCTTTTTGCATTTTTTAATCTACCAACTCTTACGCCCCGAATGAAAATACCGCTTTTTGAGGTCAAGCGATGACCTCCTCTTCCCGTGAGCTGTGTGACCCGGCCGATGTCGTACCACATCGACCGCCACAACCCACCCAAGCTCCCTTGACCGTCGCGACCCAGCCGACCACGACCCAACCAAGATCCCTTGACTGCCGCAACTCAGATATGCGTTGTCGTCCAGGGCAGACGCACCTTCTGTGCGAACCAGTAACCTTTTTTTTTGTTTTTAATTCAATTTTATTTATGTTGTCCGCCCTTTATTTTTTTTGGAGTCACCTTTGTTGTTATTTTTACTGCTATGTTTTCTTCCTGCTTTATTTTATTTTATTTTTTAGTTTATTGTTTTTTTTGAGATATACGGTTTTTAATATTTATTTGTTTGTTTTATATATTTTAGGAATTGTGATTTATTTCAAAATGTCTAAGACAAGGCATGACAAGACCCAACTTGCTTTTTTGAGATATATGGTTTTTGATATATTTCAGGAATTGAGATATATGGTTTTTTGAGATATATGGTTTTTAATATTTAATTGTTTGTGTCATTGTTGACTTCGTTTGTTTTTTGATGTATGGAATATGAATTATTGACATAAATCTTTTTTATTATGTATACGTTGTATAATTTATTATTTGTTATTGTTGATATATGCATACATCTCTTTTGTGCGTCGCAAGTTAATATTGTCACGTGCCGTGCGCTTTTGCGCCGGGGGCCCTTGTCGCCGTTGTGTGCCATGCGTCGTAAATAACAATGCATATGAGACCTATCATGGATGTATCAACATCCTTCTCCCGGCATGAGACCTGATGTTTCTTGACTTTCATTGTGGTTCTTTTTGGCTTGACTGTTTGTGACGGGTTCCCACCTAACCTCAAAGTGGTTCTTGAAAATTAAAAATATGGATTTGGGTGAAAGAGATGTACGCATGAACAAGAGAATGGGCAAACAATCTGCGTATGGGTGAAAGAGCCATACACACAGGTATGTTGTTGGGCCTCGAAGTCTGCATATGTTAGCGAACAATACACCCGGGTATCGTGAGTGACAAATGAGTTGATTCTAAACCTTTTTAACTGACTGTGGGATCCCATTGGCCATTGATGTTGGATTTCTTGACAATGGAGTTTGGATATCAGTGCACGCTTGAAGAAGAGAGGAGCATTGATGTTCAAGTGGATGTGTTGCGGAAGCGTCAGAGTCGCAACGACAGAAACGAGATACGAAAGAAAATGCAGCATAAAGGAAAAACACACGGGGCATACAAATTTACGTGGTTCGGAAATAATCCCTACGTCCACGGAGAGGCAGAACTTCACTACTTTGGAAGCACAAATTACAGAGTTTTTCAAGTACTAAACCCTAGCCCGAAATGGGCTACATATGGAGAAGACAATCCACTGTTCCGAACAGGAAGTTCGCGTCGCTACAGTGAAAGGCGGCCACCTTTGTCAAAAAGTGCTACAGTGGCTGTTGGTTGGAAGTCAAAAGTGCTACAGTATGGTTGACTTTGAAGTCCACACTGCTACAATTGCGGGCCACAAGCATTCGGCCCAACCGGGATCGGGCTACACCAATCCAACAGGATGACCACTAGTTCAGATGTCGCAGTGGACAATAGAAGATATCGGCCCATGCGCTGGACAGAAGTGATGAAGAGTCTCAGGTCCGGGGTTGGATGGATGCATGGACTGAGGCTTGTGTTGGAAAACCTTGAGAATATGCTTATGATGACGTGGTATGCCTTGGAGGCATGAAAGGAGAGTTGGGATGATAAAAGGGGCAAACTGGTGGCATATCGCACATGGTGATATATCCTTATTGCTGCAAGCAATATACGCATGGTGAAGGAAATGTTCTGTGGTTGTATGTTCTGCGCAAGGATAAGTTCTAGAAGCAATGTCTTGAAGAAGGAAAACGTTCTTGTGACAGGAAGAGACATGCTCAGCAACATGGATTTACATGTCCTGGGAACTGTCAGTGAAGCAAGCGGTGTCTGACAATATGTTCTGCATTATAGTTTCTGAGGATGTGTTCGGCACTAGGAAGGTATATGTTTTGTGGTACAAAAATATAGAATGAGCTTATTGAAGATTTGAGTTCGTCCAGGTTAGAGTGTCAAACAATGGAGCTATGTTGTTGAACCTGGAGACACTGAGATAAGAGTTTATGTTCTCTACTGATATGTTCTGTGGTTAACCTCAAGAGATATGTTCTGAGGATATGTTCTGCACTAGGAAGGTTTATGTTCTGTGGCATGAAAATATAGAATGAGTTTATTGAAGATTTGAGCTCGTCCTGGTGAGTGTGTCAAACAATGGAGCTATGTTGTTGAACCTCAAGGCACTGTGAGAAAAGGAGTGATCTGAAGCATTCATTGATCAAGTGATCAGGACCGTCTTTCATGGTCACTTGATTCGACTGTGTACTGATACTGTAGCACATTGCGTATCAGTGAGTATTGTGGAGCATAACATGGAAGAGAAGGCAGTCCAAGGGATGGATGGATGAAAGACTGCAATATGGTTTGGTTCTGCGGCTGTTGCAGTTTACGATTCAGGCATACTGCATTGTGCGACAGACATCTACAAAGGAACCGGGACTCTTGCATGCCATGACATGGTCTACTGCAGAGAGCGATGTGAACTGCTGAAGACAACACCGGCAAATGAAGGCCATGAAACATGTTCTATCCACAGACCACAAAACATGTTCTGGATGTTGGGTACTGCATACAACGACATGGACATATCGCCTTGTGCGATATAGAAGAAGCGGGCCATGATGAAGGGAGATGAGATATCGCTCACAGTGACAATGACTATCAGAAGCTGTGATATGAATCACACGCAATGGTAGGGGAATATCGTTGAATAGGCCACACTCCCCTCTTTTGAATGTACAATGCAAAAGGGCATATCCTTGGTGGCAATATGAGGAACTGCAAGCAGTGACATAGGAAGTGTGTTGTGTTTTTTTAGAACGGACGAGTGTTGTCACAATGCCCAAAATGTTCTCCTAAGGGAGGTCTTGGTGTTTATTTATAGAAAATAACAATGATAACACGATACTTAATTCCGATGTGGGACTCAACTAAGCACACACTCTAACACTCCCCCTCAAGGTAGATCTATCTAGCTTGGATACATAATGAAAGAAAACAAAGCAAAGACACTCGCAATACCCCCCTCAAGTTGGACATACCCAGCTTGATTACAGAATAAGACTGGACATAAGAAAAGATCATTTGCCATTGTAGCTCCCCCTCAAGATGAAGTAGATGAATGATGTTGCTGAAAAAGATGTGCCAATCGAGAAACAGTGCCCGTCATGCGGACCCAACAAGAAAAACTAGAAAAGGAATACATCAACAAGATAACCAGATCACGCCTTGGTAGGAATGGCTGTTTCAAAAACATCTAGGCATACAAGAACATCACGCGATGAGACATTGATCGGATGTCCGACTTGAGCACTCGGTATTCATGAAGATGTGCGGACAATGGTGCAGCGAGATGACAATAGGGGTGATGCGTGATGGACCGAGGAGGTGCTGGACAACCAGATTTGACGATGAAGCCTGGCCACCAAGAGTGAGACGACGACAAGAGGTGCGGCGTTTGGATGACTGGATCAGGGTTGAGCGGAAGTAGAAGCATGTGACCTGTGTGACAGATGGGGGTGCAGCGATAGGAGAAAGAGCCATAATATCTAGATACATACCCCTAAGAGGGAAGAAGAAAGGAGAGGCCACAAAGTGTGAGCTATTTATCACATATTCGATTATCCACATAGTGGAATAAGATGAAGCTCCAATGAAGATTAGAGTACTCCCATGGTGTGATGGCAGTGATGAAGATATGTCGAGGAATCAAAAGTGGAGCCACATCCACTGGAGCTAGAGAAAAGAAGAAACAACAAAGGAACACCTATCTGAGAGGGTGACATCTATACCATGCTTACATTCTTATTGTATCATCAATAGGCCGTGAGCCTTGGAAGGTATCCCTAAACAGTGTATTTGTAACAATATGTTATAGTGTTGCTTGTATGAGAGTAGAGTAGGCGAACTCTTCACCCCCCTTGGATGTAACCCACATTGGGTGAACCAAGTAAAACCTTCTGTGTACTCCATCTACATATCTGGTTGTCTGGGTGAGTTGTGTTGTGGATGCTTGAGGCCAAGTGTACATGAGCAATCAGTGCTAAGAGATCGAGATCCGAATGGGCAGTGAGGGTTTGAGTGTTAAAAGAGATAAAAAGTTGAAAAGAGTCACTCTGATTCACCCCTCCCTCTCCAGGTGCTTCCAACATAAGCCCTTGCCAACAACAGTAGTGTTAGGAATGTAGGGTGTTGGGGCTGACTGTGTATGGAGGCAGAGCAGTTGTAACTGCCTAAGGGTAGTATGGGCTTTCTTTGTGTGGGTGTGAGCAGTTGTAACTGCCTGGGGCAGTATGGTATTTTTGATTAGGGGTTTGTTAGCTGGTTAGTGGGGAAATAAATAGGGGAGAGAGTAGGAGGAAGAGGGATACGAACAGTTTGGATTTCAGCAAGGCTGCTGGGGCTAGGAAGTTGGGACGTTCCGGCTGTAACTCAGAGAAGTGGTCTTCTCCCGGGTTACTTCTTCCTCTTCTCCTATTTCCTCCTTCCTCCACTCCTATATTCTTCTCTCCCATGCCGTTTCTGTATTTCTTCTATATTTCTGCTGCATATATACTGTTGATTCAACAATATAATTCTGTTTCACTTCTTGTTCTCTCCCTCTCTCAATATTTTACGTAACAAATTGGCGACTCCGCTGGGGAACTGTCGTGAGAGGGAGCTGAACGCTGGAGAAGTTTTCAGCTAGCAGATTCCGTTGGAGCAGACTGAGCAGGTGCGAACGGTTGTTTACTGGACGCTGCATACTGCTACTTGAAGAGCGTTGATTGCAACTGTGCGCGGTGCGCGACAGCTTGGAGTTCGTTAAGAAAAAGAAAAAAACAAATAAGAAGAAGAAGAGGATCGCCGCGGAGAGACGATCGTTGTGTATGGGAGTCGCTTTCACTGGAGGAAAGGCGTCGCAGGAGTAGGTCGAACTTATTACTGGAGCCGTGTGACTAGTGGATGCTCGTGGGTGAAGCGCGCTAGGCAGGGAAACATTGAACGGTTGTGTCGCAATTGTTGAGGAGGAAAACGGACGAGGCCTGGGAAACGCATCGCATCAAGAGACGTCTGAAGCAGTGAGTCGCAACAGTTGAGGAAGAGACATATGAAGTTGGGGAAAACGCATCGTAGCAGGAAGCGCATACGAGTCTGGAGTGATTGCTGCAGAAGCGATTGAGTGAGAGCAACGAAGAAGGACGTGCGCGACTGGGAGGACTTTTGGACCGCGGAACGTATCCGAGGCTACCGTTGTAGACGGACGAGAAAGCACAAAAAAAAAAGATCGTTGCTGGGGAGAGGCGGAGTTGGAGCTGTACAAGCATTTTGCTGGGCCGCGCACGCTGCTGGCGAACTCGCGGCAGAGGCGCAGTGCAGGGGTACACAGCTGTGTATCGTGATTGCTGAAGAAGAAAACGACTCTGACGCAGTGGAGGTGAGAGGTGCACCACTGCATCGCTTCTCCGACTGAGTCGTGCTGTGTTGGATTCTCTCTTGCCGCTGGTTTGCTTCGTATCTAAGGCGAGGCGAGAGTCGTTCGCAGCAAAGAAACGAATGCAGCTGCTGAGTCGGCCGTGAAAGTGGAACACGTACCCTGGGGAAGACAATCATTGCTGGACCGAGTTGTTGGAATGAGTCGTTGGAACAGGTGCCGGTTTTTGCGGGGGCTACGTGAGGGGAGGACGATTGCGACCTGACGATCGAGTGGAGAAGCCTTGCACAGAGCTGCAAGGAGTGAGGAAGACGTACATGTTGTATGTAGCCTTGTGACGCACGTGCAGAGGAACAGGGCGGATACGAAGGAACAGGGGCAGGCGTACTGGGACTTTCGTAGGGATAGTTTAGTCACTGAAGGCATGGCAGATCAAAAAAAAAAAAGTTGCAGGAAAGAGTGAAGTCGATAGTTTTGCAGTCCAACGACGTGCTGAGGATTAACAGAATTGACGATCGGCCAATTAAAACGTCAGACGCTGGTGCTGTTGATGGACGAACCAATTCACTGTAGCAGGATGTTTTTGTGAGCAAATTGGACAATGCAGGGACATTCTGCAGAGGCACAAAGGCAAACATCGTTTTTAGAGGAGTTTTTTAGGAGACAAGAGAGGATCAAGAAGCTGTTTAGTAAGCTTAAATTCGACCTGAAAGACCAAAAGGAGGTTCTAAATGTTTATGCTGGACTCGAATCAGGTTCTGGTAAGCATTTTGTAGCAGCCGAGATTCAGGAAAGTTGTGTAGGGGAAGTTGAAAGAAAAAACTATTGTTGCAGTTCAAGTTTATCTTTGAAAATTGTGGCTCCAGCTGAAGTAAAACGGAATTTGTGGAAGAGAGCTGAGCTACCTGATTTTTCGGTCGGAGATCCCTTGGGCTGGATCACAAAAGCAGAGACATACTTTCAAGAAAATTAGACGGCAAAAGAAATGAAGCTGCATTACGCACAACTTTGCATGGTAGGTACTGCTCTGTACTGGTTTTTGTCGTGGCACAGAGCTACCCCAGACTCGTCATGGGAGATGTTAAAATCAGCTCTGATGGATAGGTTTGGTGCAGGGAACCTTTATGGAACCAACCAAGGAAAAGCTTGTTGTGCACCTAAACCAAAAGGAGATGCATTGTGTCCACCATCATTGGCATACCCTGAGTTGAATCTTTGGGATGCTCAGTCCTATAGTGGTGACAAGGTGACAGGGAATGCAACATAGACAAGTGTTCAGGTAGTGGCCAACTTGAGGAATGCAAGAGTAATGGCTGCTGCAGATGGAGGTGAGGTGTTTCCGATTCTTCCTTTGGGAGGGGCCACATTTGATCTCTACGGTTCTCAGCCAATTGGAGATGTTGCTGGAGGGAAAAGAAACTTTTTGAAAGCTTTAGAAAACGGCTCTCAAGATTTAAGAATTCTTCTACCTTCACCCAAGAAGCAGTGCACACACCTGGCTATTGTTTCCAAAGGACGGGGAACTGCCTTGGTTTTGGTCTATGATTCTGGTTTCACGCGTCCGTATGCAGCTACTTTGTTAAAGGCAATGGCTGCGAAAAGGCAGACTGAAAATGCCCGGAGTCATTATTCTATTCCTGGACTCCACACCGATTTTTCTGGAATATTTTCACAGCAAACTGCTGTTGAGGGCTGGTTCGTTGGAACGAACAGGAGGCTCGGGAGTGGTCTTCCACGGGATTCATGGTTGCTGGAAAATGGAGCATATTTGGGCAAGGTTAGGATCGACTATACTTGCTGGAAGCTTGAAGGAGGCGATTTAAGCACTGAAAAAGTAGATAGAGAGAGGAACAAGGAACTTAATTTTGTTGTGGAGGGAAAATTAGTCCGAGCCGTGGAAAAGTTGTTGGCCCTTCAAGATGAACACAGGAGAGCAGCCTTTCAGACTGTTGTAGAGTATTTGGAGCAATGCTACTTCTTGGTTGCTTTTTCAGCTTATCTTGAAAGTGAATCTTTTGATAGGTTTTCTGGGCAACTAGGGTCCAAGCTAACATTTAAGAATTGGATACATCAGAGGCCGAAATCTCAAGCAATGGAATGGAGCATCAGATTAAGGCTTGGCCGACTCTTTATGGTACCCCAAGAATTGAGAGAAGGTACTTTGGAAGATTTTTCCTGTAGCTGCAGTGAAGCCTTAAATGTGAGGCAGTCCATAGATGTTTACAGCTCAGTTGTTGGTGAGCATCTTAAGGAGAAGAATTCGGTCCCTAAAGAGTTGGTTTCTGGAACTGGCTGGATTTCCTCAGGCAGGATGCTGGAGCTGATTCAACAACCAGCCTGTTGTTCCGGAATTCAAGCTGCTCATCCAAGATTTAAAGTTGTTGGTGACGATACATGGGCTGATGGAGACCGGAAAGGGAAGCACGAACCACCACACCGGAAAGCGCTTCATTGTCACAAAGGGCCCAGCTGTATAATAGAGATCCACCTTGGGGACAAGGTGGTTTTTTAGGTGGGAGGGAATTGTTAGGAATGTAGGGTGTTTGGGCTGACTGTGTATGGAGGCAGAGCAGTTGTAACTGCCTAAGGGTAGTATGGGCTTTCTTTGTGTGGGTGTGAGCAGTTGTAACTGCCTGGGGCAGTATGGTATTTTTGATTAGGGGTTTGTTAGCTGGTTAGTGGAGAAATAAATAGGGGAGAGAGTAGGAGGAAGTGGGATACGAACAGTTTGGATTTCAGCAAGGCTGCTGGGGCCAGGACGTTGGGACGTTCCGGCTGTAACTCAGAGAAGTGGTCTTCTCTCGGGTTACTTCTTCCTCTTCTCCTATTTCCTCCTTCCTCCACTCCTATATTCTTCTCTCCCATGCCGTTTCTGTATTTCTTCTATATTTCTGCTGCATATATACTGTGGATTCAACAATATAATTTTGTTTCACTTCTTGTTCTCTCCCTCTCTCAATATTTTACGTAACAAGTAGCACGAAGAATAGTGAGTGGATATCCGGAAGAGGGAGTGGTGCTGGAGATCAACAGTGAGTTGACTTCAAAACTTCGTAAGAATAGTGAGTTTTAGTGTTAGGTGTACAATGACAGTGTGTCGTGTGCATATCTTGGATTAGCCTTCCTCATTGGGGGTGAACCAACTAAAAGCACTATGTTCTGTGTGTTGCGTTTCTGCATGTGGTTGTGATTGTGTAAACAAAGATGGCAACAACAAGTATTTAAAAGGATTCTCGTAATGTGATACAACAACAAAAGGGACAATACCGCAGCAGGTCTGAAACAATATCTCAGGATACCCCTCAAGATCCAACAAGACAGCAGCTAACACAATGTGCAAATCAAACCAGTTCTCATTTAGTTCCAAGAACAACTAAATCAACAAAAAATGCAAATGCAAGAGATTCACAACAACAATATCACAAGAATCAACATCAACAATTAAATCAGCATGCAATGTTCAAATATAACAGCCCAAGATAAAAAACACAATTTTGCAAACAATGAGAATGTAGACAAATTCCAGATTTTTTATTCCAAGAATATCAGAATTACAAATTTGGAAAAACAATCAATGTGCAACAACAATTCACAAAGGCAAAAGAAAAGCAGTAAAGCGGTAAATAAACACAGCAATTTACGTGCTTCAGTAAAAGTGTCCTATGTCCACGGGGTAGGGGCGTTGGGGTTTTCACTATGCAAAAAAACAGGAGGCAGATTACAAGACAGATGCGAGCAGACCAAAGACCAAACTGACAGCTCTAAACCAATCTTGATTGTAAGAAAAAGAAACTAAAAAACAAACTTACAGTGCTGAGTTCTTTTACCAAGAACTCGGATCGTAGCCTCCAAGATTGCTGGTAGCTGAAGATAAGGTGCGTCGCGGTGGAGGTTCGCGAGTTGCAAGGCAAAATCAGATTCAAACCCGTGTGCCTTCAACGCACCAGGACCAAACTCGCCCGAACCAATCCCGCTTCAGCCTGAATCTCCTCGACACCTCCTCGTGCAAGCACACGCTGCTTTCCACCCTCGAATCACCGAATCACAGATTCAACACCGCTCTCTCTCGTCGAACAATCACAGTGCCCTGATGGTGAACGAACCACACCAAATTCGAGAACCCACGCAAGGTAAAAAGGATTGATTGTAACAACCCGAAACCCGCACTTTTGGATCCGATGCTAAAAACATAAACCTTACATTTTTGGTTTGATACAGATAAATGTGACCCAGTTTTTGCCATAAAAAGCGTACGTCAACAGGAAATATTGGATCACTTACATACCCAATGACATTTTAGTTTTAGAGAATTAGGACAAACTTTTAACAACTTTGGTTCATAAACAACTGGTTCATAAAGATTGTAGAAGCGGAAATCTCCTTACCTCAAGGTGAGGCAGTGACCTTTTATAGATTGAGAAAAAAGGAATACATAGAGGAGTATTCCGATGTGGGACTCAGAAATACCCAGAATAATAAAAAAATGGTTTTAACACTCTCCTTCAAGCTGGACATGCCCAGTTTAGACCACGAGTCTCACAAAAGAAAGATGACATCAGACAAGACCAAACATACTCCCCCTCAAGCTGGGTTGCAGATGCCGTGGATGCCCAGCTTGGAACTGAGCGAGGCCAAGTGAGCCCCTGGGAGGCCTTTGGTGAAGATGTCAGCAAGCTGGTACGCCATCGGGATGTGGCTAAAACTGACATGATTGTGCTCCAGGTGGTGGCAAAGAAAGTGACAGTCCACCTTGATATGCTTTGTGCGTTCATGGAAGACGAGATTCGAAGTAATCTTGGTGGCTGCCTGATTGTCACACCAGATGTGAGCAGAGGTCTGTGGAGGAAAGCCAAGCTCTTGGAGGAGATGTCGAAGCCAAATGATCTCCGTAGTGACGGTGGCCATGACACGGTACTCAGACTCCGCACTGGATCGGGAGACGACAGTCTGTTTCTTGTTGCGCCAAGAGATGAGGTTGCCTGCCGAGAACACGACAAAGCCAGAAGTAGATTTTCGAGTAGCAAGACAACCAGCATAGTCAGCATCACAAAAGGTCTCAATATTCAGATGAGCGTGGTGGGAGTAGCGAAGACCACAGACATGATCTCTCTTGATGTATTTGGCGATGTGAAGGAAAAGATCCCACTGAGAGTTGGTTGGATGTTCCATTAATTGACTCACTTTGCCAACAGCGCAGGCTATGTTGGGACAAGTCATGGTGAGATAATTGAGTTTGTCCACCAGCCGACGATACCGCTCTGGGTGTGAATACGGTTCTGAGGAGTTATAAAAAAACCGTTCCCCAGACACAAGAGGAGTGTCAACAGCAGTGGCCTGTGTCAGCCCAGCATCCTGCAGAATATTCAACGCATATTTCCGTTGGCAGAGGAAGATGGCGTCCGGAGTATGGGAGACCTCGATGCCAAAGAAGTATGTGAGGGGGCCGAAATCTTTGGTGCGGAAGTGATGGTGAAGATACTCCTTGAGGTGGACGATTCCAGCAGAGTCGCTTCCGGTGATGATGATATCATCCACATATACGACCAACAGGATGCAACTGATGGATGTCGTCCTGTAAAACATGGTATGCTCCTTCATGCTGTGAGAGAGCCCAAAGTCAGTGACGACGATGCTGAATCGGCCAAATCAAGCATGAGGAGACTGCTTGAGACCATATAGAGAGCGGTGAAGATGACAGACTTGGGACTCGGCTCCGGAGGCACAAAATACCAAGGGCTGCTGCAGATAAACCTCTTCCTCAAGAAATCTATGGAGGAAGGCATTCTTGACATCCAGTTGATGAAGGGGCCAATGATTATGAGCGGCCAGAGAGATGGATAGTCGAACGGAGGCCATCTTGGCAACTGGAGAGAAGGTATCAAAATAGTCAATACTATATGTCTGAGCAAAGCCCTTTGCCACAAGGCGGGCTTTGATGCGATGGAGAGTGCCATCGGCATTAAAGTGGACTGTATAAATCCATTTGCTGCCAACCGCCTGTTTGCCTGTCGGAAGGGGGACGAGATCCCAAGTATGGTTGTCTTCCAGAGCCTGTAATTCATCCCGCATTGCTTGTAGCCACCCTGGGTGAGATTTTGCATCACCAACAGTGCGGGGAATAGTTACCATCTCCAGAGCTGACAGACCCCTGTATGAAGATGTAGATAGAGTACTCTGGCAAGAGTGGGTACCTTTTCGGAGTGCAATGGGCAAGTCGTCTGGTGGCAGGGCAGGAGCATCGGACGAAGCGGGGACGATGGTGTCCTCGGCTTGGATGGGGGGTACAGTCGATGGACGACGAGAGTAGACCGTACCAAAACGGTGATCAGCCTGGGGAGACACCAGTTGAGGGTGGATGATAAGAGGAAGACAATCATCAATGTCAGTGTCGGGATGGGGAGAGGAAAGTGAAAACAGAGAGCTCTCAACAAATGAGATGTCAACAGGGATGATATACTGCCGTAGGTCCGGAGAAAAGCATTGATATCCACGCCAAATGCGGAAATAGCTGAGGAATATGCAGCGGAGGGATTTAGGAGAGAGTTTGGAGAGACCGAGACGAGTGTCACGAACATAACAGAGACATCCAAACACACGGAGTGGAAGTGAGTGAGGAGGGTGAGGAGGGAGAAAAGAGATCAGAGTCCAAAAAGGAGTCTCCCCCTGAAGGATAGAAGAAGGGATGCAGTTTAGGAGGTAGGTACCAGTCAGGATGACATCGCTCCAAAAATTGAGAGGCACCTTCATGTGGAATAGGAGGGCACTGACAGTCTTCAAAATATGACGATTTTTCACTCGACCACATCATTCTGCTGAGGTGTATCGAGGCAGGATGTCTCTGATGAATGATGCTGTGATCCTTGAGAAACTGCTGAAAGGAAGTAGATAAATATTCCCGTCCATTGTCGGAGTGGAGACATTTGATGGAGGTGGAGAATTGAGTATGGATTTCATTGTAAAAGGTCTGAAAGCTAGGAAAAACTTCATACCGATCACGAAGCATGTAAAACCATGTCATGCGGGAGTAGTCATCAATAAAGGTGATATAATAGCTGTACCCGAACTGGCTAGGAACCTTGCAAGGACCCCATACATCGAAATGAACAAGATCGAAAGGATTCACTGCACATGGTTCCAGTCGAGAATCACATGTCACCCGATGATGTTTAGCAAACTTGCAGGATTCACAGTGGAAGAATAGTTGAGAATTGAATTTGGGGCACATTTTATAGAGGATGAAAGCCGGTGGATGACCAAGATGAGAATGTAGGTCAAGAGCACGAGCCGAGGTAGATGAGCAAGCGAGATACGGTGGGGGTATCAAACATGTACACCCCATTCTGAAGATGACCTCGACCAAGATCCCGATTCGTCGTCTGCTCCTGAAAAACACCACCAGAAGTAAAAGTAGCAACACAATTTAAATTTTTGGTGAGTTTGGTGATCGAGAGAATATTAAAGGGACTTTGAGGAATATGAGCAACCGGGGAAGGCCGCAGGAGGTGGATCACCGGGGAAGGCCGCAGGAGGTGGATCACCGGGGAAGGCCGCAGGGGGGCGCGCGAGGAGGCCGATGTGGATGTATGTCGCCGGGATGGCGAGGATGGTGTCGGGATGAGCAGGGCGCCGCGAGTCGAGAGCGCCGCTGGGAAGGGGCGGTTGCCTGGAGATGCGGGAGCCGGGAAGGGCGGCGGGTAGGGCGGGAGCCGCTGGAGGCGAGCCGGGAGTCGTGACGGGACGTCGGGCTGGGAGTTGCCGCGGGCTGGGCTGGAGGTGCGCAGGCGGGAGAGTGCTAGCGAGAGCGCACATAGGAGGAGGCGGGGTTGGTCGTCGCAGGGAAGCCACGACGAAGGCGAGGATCCTCAACGGACAGGGAGGGTGGCGATGCCGGGCTTCGCCGGGAAGCCGAAGGAGAGGCGGAGACCTTTTATAGATTGAGAAAAAGGAATATATAGAGGTGTATTCCGATGTGGGACTCGGAAATACCTAGAATAATAAAAACAAGTTTTAACAAAGATCAACATCATCTCCCACTAAAATCTTCACATCTAGTAACCCTCTTAGGTATAACATACTTAAAACCATTTTTCATGGCTTGGAGAAAAGAAACATAAGGGAAGAGTGAACTCAAATGCTCAGTAAGGGTAAATAAGGGAGATATTAATGATCATATGAGCATAATATGAGAAAAATGATATGAAAAAATGAGCTTAACATACTTGCATATCATCGATCATAATTTTGAGTCATGGCATAGAGCTTGACAGTTCATAAGACATGAATCATAAATGAATTAACGAACATGAGTCATGAACATAAAATTGGTATAAGACATGAAATTGTGGTATACACATAAGCATAAAAAATCATTTCCGTAGTAATCAAGACTCTTTGTTTAGACTATCATAGTTGAATGAGTTTACTCCCCAAACCATCATAGCAGTCAAGGTTCACTCCCAAAATTATCTTAGTGGACAATATCCCTTATTGAACTGGGTTCACTCTCCATTCCAGTCCTGTTTATCTCATGAGATATCAATCTTTAACCAATGCATTGGAGGGAGATATATGTTCCACTCGTCACATAATGAAAACCATATATATATGTGCCAAATGATCATAAAATATTCATCATATCCGAACAAATGAACAGAAATAAGTTTCATAAACACTTTTATCTTTTTATCATAAACATAAACAATTCAGAGAAAGAATAAAGATGGTATCCTTGGATCATATCCTCAGTAAAGTATAATTAACATCAAAGGATGTCATCTTAAGATGAAAAATGATTTTAAGAGATCATTTGGAATAATTCTCGAGGAAAATAAATTTTTCATTTTAAAATCACTTCTCTTTTTAAAGAAATTATCAAAACATTGAGGCATCATGACGGTGGGAAAAACCGCTCATGCCGTATAAGTTAAAAGAAACATTCCTTTCACACTTTTAAGAAAAGTCAACAAGTAACTTGTTTGGAAAATGACTAAAATATCCCTTTCAAACCGTTTTGTTAGAAGTCAAAAATTGTTAAATGATACTAAACAATTGTAGAAAAGTAAAATCCTTTTTGAAAATATTTTCAGAAAATATAGATATAGAAGAGAAATATTCCACTGAGATTTAAAAAAACAATTCTAAATAATGATGAGATTGTGAATCTCCAACCCTGAATCCTTTTCCCCGTTTCCTCCGATCTCACTTTTCCCTAAAGTCCTGAACCTTTTTGAAGGATTCCCACAACTGTCGCTTTCGACTTCGGAGTTCATTGATGCCTCATTGCTTCCGGATTTGACTCTGGGTGCTCGCTTCAAACATCGCCGACCATTTGTGAATTCGTTTGACAAATTTGTTTTTGATGCTTTGGGCTTACAAGATCGAGCTACAATCGGGCTTCTCGATAATATGCATTTTATGGTTCACTTTTCTTCGGAGTTCGATTTGATCAAGGCTTAGTCCAAAGCACCCTGAGTTTGCAATGGATCTAGATTCTTTCTTTTCCAGTGGTCCTATGATTTACCCATGAAGCATGATTTCCCAACAACCGAGATTTGGGTACGTTTACCTGAGCTTCCTCTTCCTTTTCCGAACCCTTCTATAATTCGGTTGGAGAACTAGTGCTATTTATCACCCTGTTTCCCCTCGCATTTGCATGAAAGTGTCAAGGATGCCAGTTAATTTTGTTTGGATTGAAGTCAGAGAAGAGTTCCGGTATAAACAATCGGTTGTTTTTGAATCATGGGTGGATTTTTGTTCTTTATGCAAGTGTTTGGGCCATTGATTGTTAGTGTGTCGTCGAGGAGAGTCGGGTCCGGGTGAGCCCAGGTCTGATGGCCCGAAGGAAAAGGTTCAGTTCGATAGTTCGTGTGAGCGAAGCCCGTTAATCATGCAGTCCTCTTCTGTGGAGGCAGTTGACCAGTTGGGGAGTGCTCTCTCCCCTTGAAGAAGGTTTGCCCTTCGAACCCTGATCCTAGAGTCGTGGATGTCTTTGGAAGGTTGCAGAGAGTTCTTGTCGAGCACACTTCAGAGACACAAACGGTAGGTCCACCGATCTGAGCAATGGAGGCTGAAGAAGAAACATGTGACAAAACAACCCGATGAGATTGTACATGTGCAATCTACTCTATTTAGAGCGCCAGTTTGTGACAGATGCGAGATGGTGGTGAGTTTGCTGCCATGTCTGGAAGAAGACAGAGAACCTAGCGTGGGCGGCAGGGAACTGGTTTGGATAGCTGGAAAATGCATCGATAGGAATAGTCGGGTTAGTAGTATAAAGACGTGCAAGAACGACAAATACTAATAAAATGTTTGGCAGTAATTCATCCTGCTTTGGAAGTCGGTGAGGATTCTTCCATTGGAAGAAGGATGGAGAGAAGAGGCTACAATGGTGTAGCAAGTAGTCCAACATGAATGGTTGGAAATGGCAATATAGGCATCTGGTTAGTGGGTGGGATACCCACTAACGCGTGCAGAAGGATGACTCACAGGAGAGAGAGCTATGCATGGACAATGTAATGCTTTCAGGGACGTCGCACCAGAGCACATGAGCAGAAGGGTGTGTCGCCGGCTGTCGTTCAGGAGTTGTCGACCAAGGAGGTGTCGTGACTGAAGGAATCAACTGCTTAGAGAGAGAGACCGCCTGGAGTGATATCTCATTCCAGAGGGAGGCCACCAGAAGAGAACCCGGTTGGAGCGATTGCCACAGGAGTGGGTGTCTGGAGTGCACGTGACCGGAGTAGGCGCCTGGGCTGCTTGCAGGTGGAGCGACTCACATGACATTGCCCATCCAAAGGTTTATCTTCAACAACAATTTCTAACCAAAGATCTGGGGCTTCTGACATACTTCATTGACATTGATGTCTCCCGTTCTCTGAGCACCATCTTTTTTTCCCAACGGAAATATGTTTTGGATATCTTGCAGGATGCTGGATTGTCTCAGACAATTGTCGTTGACACTCCTCTTGAACCCGGGAAACAATCTCTATATGATAGCACGAACCCATATTCTCACCCAGAGAGGTACTGTCGTCTTGTGGGAAAACTCAATTATCTCATCGTGACTTGTTCGGATATTGGCTGCGTTGTCTTCGGTATTCACATCACGATCATCTGAATATTGAGGCTTTTTGTGATGCTGATTATACTGGCTGCTACCCGGAAGTCTACTTGGTTTTCCATTTTTCTGGTAGGTAACTTAATCTCATGGCGAAGCAAGAAACAAACTGGCGTCTCCAGATCCAGTGTTGAATCGGAATACCGTGTGATGACCTTGGTTATTGCTGGATTTTTTCCCTTCGTTTTCTTCTCCATGAAATTGGTTTCCCGCTATAGACGTCTACTCATATTTGGTGTGACAATCAGGTAGCTACGGAGATTGCTTCCAATCCAGTCTTCTATTAACGCATGAAGCATATTGAGGCGGACTGCCACTTTCTTCGCCATCACTCCGAGCATCACCATATTAGTTTCAGCCACATTCTGACGGCTGATCAGCTTTCTGACATCTTTACCAAAGGCTTACCAGGAGCTCGATTGGACTCTCTTTGCACCAAGCTAGGCATCCACAACATCAACAACCCAACTTGAGGGGGAGTATGTAGGGTCTTGTGTTGGTGTCTTCTTTCTTTTGTGAGACTCTTCTTCCAAGCTATATCTATTCTAGCTTGAGGGGGGAGTGTTAGACCCGATAATTGTATTTCCCTGCTGATCACATGCCATCCAGAGGTTTCCGAGACAGCTCCAGTGCCTGCAGAACACCAACAAACCGAGCAGCACCCATCCTCAAAGCAAAACAACAATAAAAGGTATGAACATAAACTCAAAGTGAAATACTTCAGATGCAAACAATAGCAACAAAGAAAAAATAGTATATGCAAACAAATAAGCAAACACAACTTAAACTACATGGCTCAAAGTAAGACCCAGAAAACTCTTCGCCTGAGAAGAAACTGGCTAGAACTGTGTAACAGGGTAAACCGCATCCTAACATAGAACGCTGTAAAACCCATACAACCCCGGTCCTAAAGGCCAACTCGTGACCATGAGAGAACAAAACCAGCAAGCAAGGGAAGCCCTCTGATGACCTAAGGAAAACCCCCTTAAGTCCAGCTAACCAACGACATCAAACACCTAATTCCCAAGTACCCATTCAATATCGTCAAAGAGATACTAGCAGCACCATCATGAAGCCTGGTGATCAGCCAAACATCTACCCATGAATCTACTTCTCTAACCACTGCCCAAGACCTCACTATTCTCACACCCGGTTACCTCCTGAGAAGACCAACCGTCTTAGGACACAAACAGGGAAACAACACTCAGAGTTGAACCCACAACTCTGCCCCCTGCAACACACTATACATACTACAAAACATCAACATCATCAAAACCAGACTCAACTCCATTACCCATTGAACCGTTTTTCTCAGGACAATCTTTCGTAAAGTGACCCAGTTTACCATACTGATAACACTTTAGAGTCTTAGATTGACTCTTACCCTTTTATCCTTATCATTGTTCTTCCATTGTCCTATATTATTTGTTCTACCCATGACCTTGAGCTCCTCCAAATGTGACAACTGGGCCCCGCTGACAGCACAAACACCCCGCCTTAACATGTCGGTCGGGTCCTGCCCCAACAGGTACAACCAGTTTTCCCGCAGGCACGTGATTCTCACCTTGGGGCCCACCCATGTGCCTGAGCAAGTTATTTGACTAATGACAGTCCCCACAGGCCAACACATGTTCTTTCCAGTGTGTTTTGTCCTCACTCACACACACTCTGAGAAACTTCCCAGAAGGTCATCCATATTCTGATAATAATTGTCTAATGAAGTCAAAAGAATGATGACTTGATTTTCATCTACAACCTTAACATTTACGTTGACTAGGTCTAGGACAACTTTATTAAATTCAGCTATATGAGTTCGGATGGAAGTCCCAAGTTGCATCTTAAAAGAAAAAAGGCTCACTTTTTTATAGAGCCTACCAGTAAGAGATTTTGTCATAAAAATTTTCAAGCTTAAACCGTATAGCAGCGACCATGGTTTTATATGCCACCTCATGCAGTACATTATCACCCACAAATAATAAAAGAAAACTACGAGCTTTAATTAAAGGGAACATCTTCATTGGTAATAGAAGGCTGTCCATCAGCAGACAGTGTGGTCACCTTTTTCTTGGGACCACATAGGGCGTCAAGTAAACACTGTTGGTCTAACAAAACATGCATTTTAATTCGTCATAAACCAAAGTCATTTTCACCATCACATTTCTTAATTTCGAATTTGGACGATGCCATCACTAATATCAATTAGGCTCTGATACCAATTGTTGTGAGTGGCGTTGTGGGACCGCATTCAACAGTCAAAGAGCTTATTGATTTTAGAGATGGTTCGTGAAAAACTCAAAATTCGAAAAGGTTTAAATGACACCATTATTTAAAATCAAAAACAGAACAGAAATTCGATAACCAACCCAATTATGGGAACAAGAAAATGATTTAAACAATGATGACAACGGCTTAAACAAAGATGACAACAGCAAGTATTTAAAAGGATTCTCGTAATTTGATACAACAACAAAAGGGACAATACTGAAGGAGGTCTGAAACAATATCTCAGGATACCCCTCAAGATCCAAAACAAGACAGTAGCTAACACAATGTGCAAATCAAACCAGTTCTGATTTAGTTCCAAGAACAACTAAATCAACAAAAACTGGAAATGCAAGAGATGCACAGCAACGGTATCACAAGAATCAACACCAGCAATTAAATCAACCTGCAATGTTCAAATTTAACAAGTCCATACATATAGCAATCACAGCAGCGAACAATACAATTTATAACAGCCGCAGATGAAAAGCACAATTTTTCAAACAATGAGAATGTAGACAAATTCCAGAATTTTTACTCAAAGACCGAATTATAAATCTGGAAAAACAATCAATGTGCAACAACAATTTACAAAGGCAGAAGGAAAGAAGTAAAGGAAAACGGTAAATGAACACAACAATTTACGTGCTTCGGTCAAAGTGTTCTACATGCCCGGGGCAGGAGCGTTGGGGTTTTCACTATGCAAAGAAACAAGTGGCAACTTACAAGACTGATGTGAGCAGACCAAGGACCAAACCGGCAGCTCTAAAGCAATCTTTATCGGATGAAAAAGAAACCAAAAAGTTCTTTTACCAAGAACTTGGATCGTAGCCTCCAAGATTGCCTACAACTGAAGCCATGGTTCGTCGCGGTGGAGGTTCGCAAGCTGTGAGCCAAAATCAGATCCAGACCCGCGCACCTTCAACGCACCAGGACCAAACTCGCACGAACCAATACCGCGTCAGCCTAAATCTCCTCGGTACCTCCTCGTGCAAGCACCTGCTGCTCTGTATCCTCGAATCGCCGAATCACATAACCTGCACCACTCTCTCCGAACAATCCCAGTGCCCTGATGGAGAACGTACCACGCCAAATCCGAGAATCTGCGCAAGAGAAAAAAAGGGCTGATGATGCGGTTGCAACAAATCCCGCAAATCGCGACACATATGGACGATTGTGATGATGTTGAAAGATCGGAACACCATCCAAGGGGCGCATGCGGCGAGCGGAGAAAGATAGTGATCTCAAATAGCACTCCCGAGGATAATACCCTCAAGTCGAACCGAGGAGATGGATAAAAAAAAAAGAAATAGGCAAAAGAGGGTTTCCAGTTGTACAACACCACTCATAAAAGTAAGACCAACATATATAATTCCATAAAAAAAACATTTTATTTAACAAAAAAACTTGAATTAAAAAAATTCACGTTTTAAATTAATAATTCATAACAACAAACAGGCCTTAAACTCAATTAAATGGGGTTGACTACATGGATCAAACATTGCCAATTAGTTTTATTGAAGACCATATTTTCATTGAAACCATTTAGAACAAGATTATCTTGAATGATTTCTTTAAGGGTTCTTTTAGGTCTACCTCTACCTCTTTTAATTAGTGAATTAGTCATTAAGTTTACCCTATTAACGGGTGCATCTCTAGAGTTTCTTCTAATATGTTCAAATCATATTAATCTAGTCTCAGTCATCTTAGAATGTCCACATGTTCATCTTAACATTTTCATTTACGCTACCCTTATTTTTGTTTAAGATGTCTTGTCAAAAGCCAACACTCACTACCATATAGAATAATTGGTTTAATAACAATCCTATAAAATTTTCCCTTTAATTTCCAAAGAATTTTATAATCACAAAGCACCCCCAAAACCTTTTTCTATTTTATTCGTTCAGTTTGAATCCTATGAGAGACATCTGCATTAATATCTCCATCACTTTGTAGAAATGAGCTTAAATATAGAAAACAATCATCTTTTGAAATAACATGGTCTCTCAATTTCACATCCATAACATTGCTATACAATCGTTTGCTAAAATGACACTTCATATGTTATGTCTTATCACTATTATGACGGAAGCCTTTCGATTTTAAAATCGTTCTCTAAAGCTCTACTTTAAATTGACAGTCTCTTTGAATTTTGCAACGAGAAATATATCATCCGCAAAAAGTATGCATTGGGTATCTCATCTTGAATATGCTTTATAAATTCATCTAAGACCAAAACAAAATGGTATGAACTTAAAACCGAACTTTGATGCGGTCCTATCGAGACAGCGAAGTGTGTAGTGTCACCTACTGGAGTTCTAACTCGAGTCAAACTCCCTTCATATGTGTCTTGGATGCGTTTCAAATACGTCATCTGCATCACTTTTCTTTCAAGAGCTTTCCATAAAACCTCTTTAGGGACTTTATAATATGTCTTTTACAAATCAATGAAAACCATATGCAAATCTTGAGCTTTTTGTCAATAATATTCCATCAGATCTCTAATCAAAAAAATTGCTTCTGTGGTTGAATGTCTAGACATAAAACCGAATTGATTATAAAAAACTTTAGTTTATCTACAAATCCTCTGTTCAATCACTCTCCCCGAAAGTTTCATATTACGACTCATAAGCATAATGACTCAATTCTCATAATTTAAAATGTCTCCTTTATTTTTATACAGAGCTATTAGAGAACTCTTTCTCCAATCATGAGACATTTTCTTAGATTTCATAATCTCATTAAATAACCTAGTGAACCAATTAATACCCCGAACTCTCCTGAATATTTCCACACATTAATGCAGATGTTATCTAACCCAACTACTTTACCATTTTTCATCATTCTTAAAACCTCTTTAACCTCAAAAGGATGAACTTTTTTCTAATAGTTGCAATTGAGTTCCTTTTTTCTAATACTTAGATTATCCAAGTCTAATCCACAAATTCGTTCTTCATTAAAGAGATTACTAAAGTCGCATCTTCATCTTTTCTTAATTTTTCATCTTTAGAAAATGTACTTCATCTTTTATGCTTCAAACTTGATCCAAATCTCTAGATTTTCTCTCTCTACCTCTAGTTAAACTGTAAATTTTTCTTTCACCATTCCTAGTATGTGATGAATGGCAACTCCTCAAAAATTTGAGATTGTCTCACTAATTGCCTTCTTAGCTTTCTATGAGCAACACGATATCGTATCTTCATTGCTGTTGGATTGGTGTAGCCCGATCCGGTTGGGCCGAATGCTTGTAGCCCGCAACTGTCACGAGTCGAGCTCGCGGTGAGTTTGTTGGGGGTTGCAGGGGGCAATGCGCCCCTACTCCGGGGGTCGAAGGCCCCCGACCCCATTTTTTCGCCACTGTAGCATCTTTGACCAATGTAGCAGAGCTGACTGACCGACACCGACAGACACTGGAGCAGTGCGGACTTCAGAGTCAACTGTACTGTAGCACTTTTGACAACGCTGACCGCCTTTCACTGTAGTGACGCGGACTTTCTGTTCAAACAGTGGATCGTCTTCTCCATTTTATAGCCCATTTTCAGGCTAGAGTTACTACTGCAAAACTCTGTAATTTGTGCTCCCAGTTATAGTGAAAATTCTGCCTCTCCGTGGACGTAGAGATTATTCCCGAACTATGTAAATTGTTTTGTTCCGTGTTTTTCCTTTTTTTCTGCATTTTATCTCGTTTCTCGTTTCTTGTTTCTGTCATTGCGACTCCCAACGATTCCACAACAATTGCTACAAAGGTGTAAAGTTTTAAAACACCTCCGTTTCACTTTAACTTTTAATTGAACATTCTTATTCCACCACCATGATGCTTTTCCTTTAGGAAAAAACCCTTAAAATAATATTAAATTATCTTATATATTTATATATATTTTAATTTTTTTTATGAATGGCTGATAAAGGTAAAATTGTACATTTATTGATATTTTCCCTCCCCCACTTTTCAAACCAAACAAGGGAATGTTAGGGTCTGCTTGGTTTTGTAAGACATTTTATATTTCTATTTCTCAAAAATGTATCAAAAACCGCATTTTATTATTTAAATGAGAAACATTTTTTAGAAAATGAAAATGGAAACAATAGATTTTTTAAAAAAAAACTTGTTTTCATTTTTTCAGACAATAAAATGCAAGAAAATGTGAATCATATAGTTGTTGTTTTTTCATACACATTAGTACATTTTTGAAAAATAAAAACAGGAAACTTTTTTCCAAACTAAACACAACCTTAAAATTTATTCCCCCTTATCCCCTCTAATGAAACCAACAAAGATAATTTGAATTTTTTTTGCTCTCCCCTCCCTTCCCCTCCTCTCAGTCGTACCAAACATTTAGGTGGTTGATGAGGTTGGGTGGGGGGAGTGCCTTTCTTTTGCCTTCCATGAATGATATGGGTGCAACGTTGCAATTTTGTAGTTTCCTCATTTGTTTCTTAACTCTTTTGACAACTCCATAAATAATAATATTCATAAATTCTGTATAATATTTTGTCAAAACAACAACAAAAATAATGATAATAATAATAATGTGATTGTTTTACTGGCTTGATGAAGTTCAATTTAGTTTGTCTCGTAATTTGGTGAAAGATTGTTGTGCATCCTATGTTCATTGTGTATTGATTTGCAATCAAAATGCTTTCCTTGGCTCGGATGATTCTTAATCCGATCCACCAGCATGAAACAATTTACTGGGTACACTTCTTCTTTGGCACATTTCACACTGTTGGATCGGGACAGACCTGTTGACTGATTTTGTGGGCACTTGCAGAGCTCAACTGTGGGGCTAGTTGGTGTAATCGTTGTGTTTGTGTACACTACGAAATGATCGAATGCTGCTGTGGCTGCTGCTCTTTCCAAAAGCAATTTATCTCCCCATCCTTAATTGATGGGAAATATGAAATTTATCACCCGCACAGCAGTCATCAAGTTGTACAGGTGGCGACACTTGCTAGCCAAAGTGCGGGCCTTCACATGCATACCTTGTTTAGATTCTTGTTAAACGATGTTTAGGCTGATATGGCATGCGACGATGCAAGGGTTTTCAGTATATGCTGTTGAATAATGTGTAAATTTTTGTTGTAACAAGCTATAAACTTTCACCCTCGCTCTAGGATGTTTGTGAAGGGTAAACGGCATTTTTGTTTTTGAAATCTTAATGTTCCATATTTTTTTGTATATTTAGATGAGTTTAGGCTGCTGTGTTTTTCATGGTCATTTTTTTTCTTCCATTTGTTGTATTTGAAAAATCATGTCCCGTTCATTTTATGGTGTTTGGTTCTGATCTTTTTTTACAGAGTTTGAGCATTTACTTTAGGGTGGGCATGATGGACCGAACCATATAAAACCGATTGTTGTCAATCTCATTCAACTGATAATATTCTTGTTAAATGATGTTTAGGCTGATATGGGATGTGACGATGCAAGGGTTTTCAGTATATGTTGAATAATGTGTAAATTTTTGTTGTAACAAGCTATAATCTTTCACCCTCGCTCTAGGATGTTTGTGCATTTTTGTTTTTGAAATCATTATGTTCCATATTTTTTTGTATATTTTGAGAGTTTAGTCTGCTGTATTTTTCATGGTCATTTTTTTTTCATTTTTGGTATTTGAAAAATCATGTCCCATTCATTTTATGGTGTTTGTGACTACCTTCAATGTTACACTTACATTATAGGACGACAGACAGAGATGGAGCAAGCCTGTTGAGATGCTTTTCCCTGAAATCCATCTACTGTCGTGCCATGATCGAGACCTCTTTTATTTACGTTGGGTATGAAAATGATTTTCATATCCCAAAATTTTCTCCCTTCTCCTAGAAACCCTGTCCTCCCATGTGCTCCTTTCACCGTCTCCCTCACTCCAATGTTGTCGGCGTCCTCTCCTATGCCTCCGCCATCCTTCCCCAAAAACCCTAGCCCGTTGTTGCCTCCCCTCGCGCGCTTGTCTCGCTGTCACCCTCCGCTATCATGCCGTCGCTGTCCACTCGCGGTGTTGCCCTCTTGTGTTGTCACCCTCCTCTCCCCAAAGCCCTAACCTACTGTTGTCTCCTTTCGTGCACTTGTCTCGTCGTCGCCCTCCACTCCATCGTCGTTACACTCCTCTCCCTTGGTTGCCTCGTTGTCTCCCTCCTTTCTTAT
The DNA here is from genome assembly GCA_963277665.1 of Viscum album. NCBI lineage: Eukaryota > Viridiplantae > Streptophyta > Magnoliopsida > Santalales > Viscaceae > Viscum > Viscum album. The sequence goes on from OY728120.1 coordinate 2,133,386,058, forward strand.
AGATTCCTTGTCGTCGTCGTCTCTTATAGTGTTCATTGTTGTTCTACAGTTAGGCTCATCTCATCATCTCTCTCCCCCCTAATCAACTTTTCTCTGACATATCGTTGTCCTTCTGTCATCATACTTCTCTGTTGTCTAAAGGGTTTAAGGGTGTTAAATGGGGTAATAAGGGTATTCAAAGGTTTTTAGGGTTATACAAGGGTGTTTAAGGGTATTAGAGGGTTGGGAGGGGGGGGGGGGTAGGGTTTGGAGGCTTTATGCTTTGGGTCGAGGTTTGGTGCATTGTTGGAATTTAAAGTTCAACACTTACGAAGAGAGCTTTGTACGAAGCTTGTAGATGTCTTTGATCCTCTAACCTATACTATAACTTACAAAAGGAAATGAAATGATTATTACTGTGTCAGATGTTAGTTACATATTAGGCATTCCGAAGATTTGTCACTTTTGAAAGTGGTGGTGATGAATACATAGAAATGAAAAAACATTACATATGAAAGAAGTTAACCGTATGAAAAGAAATGATTTTTGGAGGACTAGAGGAAAATGAATTTGTGACAACATTTATATTATTTACATTGGGGACCTAGTTAAATCCTAGTTTTAGTTCTTTTATAAATGAAAGAAATATCGGGATGTTGTGTGAGCGTCAATGAAATGTTGGAGAATGAGATTGGTTACAACTCGTTTTGGCAAAACTTGTTCGTGAGGCGGATATGTATAAGAAGTCAATCCAAAAAGGCTAATGGAAGAATCATGTTGGTGGATGTTTTGTTGTATTATTGGTATGTTTTAAAAATGTTTAACTGTGTTGGATGTTTTTTTATTAGTTAATAAATTTATGTTACTAATATGAATTTATTGACACTTCATTGTAGCTATTTTTTTCATCCACTTCCTCATTGGGGAGGTTCATACTTATTATTGCGAAAATGTTTTACAATTTTGGGATGAATGAAACATTCAAAGACGATTGAAGTTAGAAAGAAGTAAAAAGACATCTTATATGCGCCTATTACTTCAGCAGGGAGCAGTTTGCCTGTTCCCTCTTTGTTCACCCATCCGGTAAAAACTCCATCTTAATATTCTCGAAAGCTTCATTTTAAAATTTGAAATTGTAGTGTTAAAATATGGATTTTTAGTGTTAAATTCTGGATGCTCAGTGTCAAAATGTGTAATGTTAGTGTTAAATTATGTATGATTTATAGTGTTAATATCTGGAATTTGAGTGTTAAAATATGGAATATGAGCATTAAACTATGGATGCTCAGTGATAAAATTTGGCTCCTTAGTGTTAAAATCCGCATTATCAGTGTTAAATTCTGTAATTATAGTGCTAAAAGTTGTATTGTTACTATTAAAATGTGTCATCAGTGTTAAATTAAGGATGGTAAATGTTAAAAGCTTCATTATAAAATGTGGATGCTAGGTTAAAATGTGGAATCCTGGTGTTAAATTCTTGATGGTTTATGTAAAAAAGTTCATGTTAAAATCTAGTTTTTGTGTGTTGAAATATGGAATGTGAGTTAAAATTTGGATGCTCTATTTTAAAACATGGAATCATAGTATTAAAATCTTGACGCTTCATGTAAAAACCTTCATGTTAAAATTTGGAATGTGAGTTAAAATTTGGATGCTCTATTTTAAATCATGGAATCATAGTATTAAAATCTTGATGCTTAATGTAAAAAACTTCATGTTAAAATTTGGAATGTAGGTGTATAAATATGTGAAGTTAGTGTTACAATGTGGAATTTTTGTGTTACTACCTGGATTTGTCAATTGAAAAGCTTCATGTTTAAATCCTGGATGCTCAATGTTTAAATCTGGATGCTTAGTGTTAAATTGTGGATGCTCAGTGTTATTTTATGGTAGCTTGGTGTTAAATACCTTGAAAGCCTCATTTTAGATGTCCATATGCTAAAATGTGTATTTCCAATGTTAAAATATGGATGCTTAGTGTTAAATTGTAGATGCTTAGCATTAATTTCTATAAGTTTGATGTTAAGTACCTTGGAAGACTCATTTGAAATTCCAATATGTTCTAATGTGTATTTCCAGTGTTAAAACTTGCAATTATAGTGTTGAAATTTGGAATTTTAGTATTATTATCTGGATTGTTTAATTGAAAAGATTCCTATTTATATATGTAATGTTAATGTTAAAATATGGATGCCCAATGTAAAAATCTGGATGCTTAGTGTTAAATTGTGGATGCTCAGTTTTAATTTTTGGTAGCTTGATGCTAAATGCCTTGAAAACCTCATTTGAAATGCCCATATGTTTAGATGTGTATTGTCAGTGTTAAAACCTAGAATTATAGTGTTAAATTGTAGAATTTTAGTGTTATAATCTTGATTGTTTAATTGAAAACTTATTTTTTATATCAATAATGTTTGTGTTAAAATCTGATTAATTTATTGTATATGTTGACTTTCATATAGGGTGGCTGTCTTGTTACCATGTTGCAACATCTTTCATGTCGGGGCTTTTATTGTCCATCTAAATTTGAAATTATGTATGAATCTGTTCAGTAGCAATCTATTTGGTAGACTAAATTACCACCTTATTTATTTTCCAAATCATGTTTTGTTATCTAATGGGGAAGCTTTTTTCTATTTTTTAGTAATGGTTATGGAATTCACTTGATTAGATACCTGGAAGAACGAGACAACCTGATGGAGATGAATAACTATACAGGTGTATTTATTTTGCACATTATATTTTTGCTGGTCTATCCAATATTTAGAAAATTTTTCATGATATGTTTGTAGATTCAGCTTCAAAGGAAATGGGCCGACTTACTATGGTGGTTGGTGGTTGTATTGTGACTCTGTATTTGTTGAACTAATGACATACTGAATCCTATTGTGACTTTGTATTTGTTTGTTGAACCAATGACATACTGAATAGGGAGAAAGAGTGTTAAAATCTAGAGTAGGAGTGTTAATTGAATTTTCACAAAATCCGAAACAAAAAAATATGGAGCAGGAGTGTTAAAATCTGGAGGGCCAGTGTTTAAACCGTGAAGGTCCGTGTTAAAATATGTAAATCATGTCATTTAAAAATATTGACATGGTTTAAATGTCAGAATGTTAGACATCTTTCTGTCCGTATTAATTAATTTACAAACACTAGTGATTATTCATACCTCAACATCATTGTAGGTAACAAAAAACCACAAAAATCCAGAATTAATAGGATTTAAATAACATAACTATGAAAAAAACATATTTGAATTGTTTTCAAATTTACATCATAATCCACTATAACATGCCCTTTTCTAGAAAGAGATTATGAAGTATACACAAAAAACAACACCCTCTCAAAGTTGTCACGTCAAAAAATATTGGTCCATTTAATTTGTATATGTCAACACATTCAATTTTAACATAGATGTTACAATCTAAAAATTATGTTATGTAAAATTCATAACATGATTTAAATGTTGGAATGCCATACATATTCCATAAATCATTGTAAATGATGAAAAACCACAATAAACTAAAATTATTAGGATTTCAATAATAGTTCCTCGAGTTTAGTTGTCTAAAAAAAACAGAACCCTCTCATAGCCGGCACATCAACTTGGATTGGTAATTATACACCGTTTGCATGCGTGCCCAACTTTAAATAAAACCTTGTAAGCAAGGGGACATGCTCAATGGAATTTTCACAAAAAACCAAATAAATAAAACCTGGAATAATAGTCAAATATTTTTGGAAGTGCAGTGTTACAATATGGAAGAGTAGTGTTAAAATATGGAATACTGAATTAGGTGTTAAAATCTAAAAATTATGTTATGTAAAATTCATGAAATGATTTAAATGTTGGAATGCCATAAATCTTCCATAAATCATTGTAAATAATAAAAAACCACCATAAACTAAAACTATTAGGATTTCAATAACAGTTCCCATAGTTTGGTCATATGAAACAAAAAATAGAACCCTCTCATAGCAGACACATCAATTTAGATCAGGAATTCTACACCGTTTTCATGTGTGGCCAATTTTAAATAATACCATGTAAGTAAGAGGAAATTATCAATGGAATTTTCAAAAAAACCAAATAAATAAAATCTATAATAATAATCAAATATTTTTAGAAGTGCAGTATTAAATTATGGAAGAGTAGTGTTAAAATTTGGAATACCAGGGTTAAAATCTGGGAATCCAGTGTTAAAATTTGGAAGTTACGTTTTGTAAAATTCATGAAATGGTTTAAATGTCAGAATGGAATACATCTTCTATAAATCATTGTAAATAATGAAAAACCACCATAAACTAAAATTATAAGGATTTCAATAATAGTTCCTATAGGACCTTGGAACACCCTAAGAGGGGAGGGGTGAATCAGGGTGTCCAATTTTTCTTTTAAAGCGACAGATCTTGTTTTCACATTGGTAGGAACTTGTTAAACCTATTTGATGGAATTTTCGTACAAGATATATTTCATGCATTGCTTATCTTTCGTGCAACAGAACCATGAATTTCACTTGGTATTGATAAATACAAGGAGCACTCTACGCACAAGTTTTACTACACACAACTCTTCTATATGTAACTCTTTCACACGACAGATACACCATATCTTCCATGGAAAAAGTTACTTTGAATGAAGGGGGTGGTTGCCTATTTATAGACATGGACAACCTTTCACACAAGTTCATTGCGCGTCTTCCCCCATGTGTGAAACTCTTGTTTTGATGTCGTATTTGGTGCATAAGAGTCTTGTGCTCCTTCCACAGAGCGTAACTTTCTTGTATCGCACAAACTTGTCTTTTGTGCAATTTTAGCTTTTACGCATAGCTCGTGCCTTTTCAATATTTTGATATGTTGGTTCTGAAACATCACTTGCACATAAGTTCTCGATTCACCTTTATCCTTGTGTGAAAATTCCTTTGCCTAAAACAACTTTCTTCATCCTCTATATTTTGGACAAAAAATTTGGCAAACATTGGAAAACAACGCCACTTTCAACACTAAAGCTATCTGCACCGTAATAAAACTCGTGTTTACAGACTCCTTGATTAAATCCGCGTGGATTTACAAAAAACAAAAACTAGATTATGTTTCTAGCTGCCAGCTGTAACAGGCCTTGGTTCCAACAGTTCCCACGATTTAGTTTCCTGAAACCAAAAATAGAAATGTCTCATAGCTTCCACATCAATTAGAATTCAAAATTATGCACCGTTTTCATGTGTGTTCCCATCTTTAAATAAAACCATATAAGAAAGAGGACATGATCAAAGTAATTTACACAAAAAACTAAAAAGAAATATCACAAAATTTTGGATTAGTGTTAAAATATTAAGATTAGTGTTATGATATGGAAGACGAGTGTTAAAATTTGGGAATTTAGTTTTAAAATATTGAAATTATGCTATAAAAAATTCATGGCATGGTTTAAATGTTATAATGGAATAAATCTACCACAAATCATTATAAATAATGAAAAACCAACATAAACTAAAATGATTAGGATTTCAATAATAGATCCCACAGTTTAGTAACCTGAAACAATAAAATAGAAGCCTCTCATAGCTGCCACATCAACTAGGATTGGTAATTCGACATTATTTTCACATGTTCCCATTTTTATATAAAACCATGTAAGCAAGTGGACACTATCAAAGTAATTTTTCAAAAAAAAAACATAACAAATAAAATATGGAACAACTATAACAAAATATTGGAAGAGCAGTGTTAAAATATGGAAGATCAACGTTAACATCTAGAAGATAAGTGTTAAAATTTGTGAACTCAGTGTGAAAATCTTGAAATTATGTTATAAAAAAATCATTACATGGTTTAAATGTTATAATGGAATAATTTTTTCATAAATCACTATAATTGATACACAACCATAAGAAACTAAAATTAATAGCATTTAAATAGAAAAATCCTATATTTCCACATCATTTCACACCAAACACAATTCTTTTAGGAAAAAAAATAATTAATCACACATGTACATCTTTTTAATTAAGACAAACCACTAGAATCTAAAATTAATAGGATTTCAATAATAGTGTGTCTTATTTTAATCACTTGAAATAAAAAATAACATCCTATTATATATGCTACATCAACTTGGATTGGGATTTCTTCACCTTTGTCTCATGTGACTGAATTATTTATAATGAGAACAATGATATAACTTCTTATTTTAAAATTGAGACTCAATATGATTACGAGATGGTCTATCGAGAGGATGAGAAGTCTTCAGTGGTTGCAAAAAAGTTTGATCCATATAATCATTACATGTCAATGCATTCAAATGTGTCATGTCATTAGTTTCAACTGGATGTATAATTCTAAGATAAATATTTTTTTGGGTGATAAACAGATAACAATTTTCCACATATCTATACAAGTTACCATGTACTTTTCTTATTTTTGCACATGCATAAGCATAAGGGATCCCACTCATTTTCCATGCTTGACAAGTTCATTTCTAACTGCCTAGTTATATAGTGATATCCAAATTATCGGTCTGAACTAAGACCACATTATGTCCATATTGATATACTATCATAGTTTCATCACTTAACACATCCTCCTTTAATTTTTCCTCAACATTGGGAAAAATCTATTTTCCACCTTTTCATATCTTCCTTAGTGGTAAAATATTTCTTTCTTAATTTCTCATGATGTTTTTTAATCAAAACACAATTATCGTGTCTCATCTCCTTAGAAATCCATGCATTGAACGATATGACTAAATTGGTTGTATATACTCCCATTAATGGTGTGGAAATCATGACATTTAACACCAATCAACATCACCATCATTTTCAATCCATCTCGACAATTATGGTAAAAATATTCTCAAACTATTTATAGAAACATCGAAATAACAGTCCAACCAAGAATAAGAAATGGAATCCAATAATTTAAATTCCCATTCCTTAGTTCCTCTTCCCATTTCCCTGTATAATATTTTAATTTCAGAGCTATAATTTTCTTTCACATGATGGTAATAATATGCAAGTCTATCTCCACCAAAAAATTATTCTAACAACACCTATAATCACATTGTGTCGATCATATATAATAACTAGTTGAATATAGCCTGTAATTTCTTTTATATTGTTTAAAAACATGTCCAATCATCATATATTTCACCCTAGAAAATTGAATATTCCAATGGAAAGAGGTTGTCATCCACATCATATTCCGATGATGTCAAAAAGGTACCTTTATAGGGACCACTGAGGTGACACCCATCCACAAACAACACTGGACGAGCACCTAATAAGAAACCATTTATGCAACACCCATATGCAATGAACAATCTTTTAAATCTACCATTTTTTAAAGATAACCACTTTGCTATTGTTTTCGAATCAACTTCGATTAGTCTATTTCATATCTAAGGGATTAACATATACAATTGCTCCAAAACCCCATATATTCCTCCAACTACTTTTTTCCTTGGATCTTAACACTTAACGGTATGTAAGGGATATACCAAAGTCTCTGTATATGTCAGATTTAATTTTATTGGAAGATTTTTCAACATTCAACTTCACCTCATCAAAAATTATAGATGACATTAATGATGCCCTTGATTTGTGACAAACTATTATTCTATCTCAAGTTGAGTGCATATGATCATTTTTTAATGTTTTCACACAAAGAAATAGAGTAGAATTCCCCAATCCATATGTGGTTAACTTCCACGTGAAACTCTTAACTTTGCATTTGAAAATAATATTTTCAGGACTATTCCTTAAAAATTCATAGTCAAACCTGTGTGCAATGCTATATTTGATAATCATCTCCCTCAATGATTTTTCTAAAGTAAAAATCTGGCCAACATCCACCAACAATCCATTCAACTCTGGAATTAAAAATGGCACACTACTAATTGAACAAGGTAAAATTTTAAAATCACCATCATATGATAAACTTTGTTCTTAATTCCCACCAACTAATTTAACCCTAGAATTTAAATATAAAATTTAAAAACATAACATGTGAAAAAATATTAATATAAATAATTTTGACATGTCATTACCTTTTATCTACATCCACTATCAATTGTAAGCATTCATCTAACCTCAAAATAATGTAGATATGATCAAAACTTTCATTGAATGTGAATAATTTTTCAACTCCCTCATCATCTATAAGGTCCAAAAAATAACATTGTCAAACTTTAATGTGTATTTTAAATCTAACAATGACACATCAAACCTCAGAATCATCGATGCCAATCTTGATATTTCATCAAATGAAATTCCTTCTATTAGAACTCCACCCAAAAATATTCTATCTTCATGAATCACTAAAAATAACTTCATCAAATTGAAAATAACAAAACATTTCTTTTTTCTAATAATTTGAAATCAACTTTTATCAATCAACCTATAACATTAATTAATATAAGACATTAAAACTCATTCTCACTTTATATTAATATCAATTAACAAAATAAATAAAAAACAATACAGGAGGCATAAAATTTACAAAAAATATGGTTTTATATATAATAGGTGCTGGGAGAAGGGAAAGGGAGATATGATTTTAGTGAGAGAGAAGCCAATGATAGGAGGAGCGAACTCCTAGAAGAAAGTTGATTGTGGCATGAGAAGGATGACCACTAGAGATGATAGTGGGGTGAGCACAAGACTGAAGGAGAGCACTGAAGGATGGTTAGAGGAGCACACTGAGGAGGTAGAAATTGGATGAGTGTGAGAGAGGAGGTGATGATGAGATGAGCATGAGAGAGGAGGAAATAGTTGGAGAGAAGGTGACAGTTGGACGAGCGTGGGAGAGGAGGTGGTGGTTGGATGAGCGTGGGAGAGGAGGGATATGGGTTCTAGAGGTAATTAGGTTCTAGAATGGGGGGGGGGATTTTAGGGCATACAATTCATTTTCATAACCAATGTAAAAAAATGAGTTCCGCAGTTTTACATTTTTCCAATTATGGGTCCTCAACCCGAATTAAGCCTCTCTTTTGGTTTGTAACTGTCATTATTATTTATGTTTATGTGATTTTGATCAGGAAATTTAATCTATTTTGTTGTCTCTATTCCATTTATTAGCCACTCAATGGTATTAACTTATAATTTTAGTTATAGTATACATAGCGGTGGTTGCATATGATAATCGAAGTTCCAAATCATTAAATCTCAATTTCTTCAATAATAGTGTATTTTCTTAGATTTCATATGATAAAAAAACATCTTAATTTGATGCCTATTTACATTATTCACACTAAAAAAATATAAAAAATTGATAAAAGAACATGCATGACTTATCGATAAAGATATGAAAAAAAAGACACGTGGTTTCAAAAAATAAAAAATAAAATAAAAAACTACATGAAACAAGCTACAGTAGAATTATCAATCAACTAATCCATTGTTTATTTATTTATATATTATTCATCCAATTAAAATATCTTTACCTAGATAATTTTTTGAAGATATTTAAAATAAGGATAACATTCAAAAAAAGACAAAAAAAGTAAACAAAAAAAAAACAATTGATTTGGGATTTCATGAAACAAAGTGGATGAATTTGAGATGATGTAATATTGCACATGTAGATATTCCATTTTTTTTATGGTCAATACAAACATGTTAACCAGGAGATCAAGCTATGATTTGAAATAGTATAACTTTCCAAAACAAGTTTAGTACATGACTGAAATCAACCTTCTTGTGTAAGAGAATCATATTCAACAACAATGATGAATGAATATCGAAGATAAGTCAAAATCACTTTATCAAAATTCATTGTGAAAAACTTAAAAATACCATCTCTAGATTCTAACTCATTTATTTTATTCCATATTACAACCTTGTTACCATAAATGTTTTAAAAATTAATTATAAGGAAATTATACTCATGAGAGCATTTCACTCATGCCTTATTTTGTAGAGAAATATCCCACACCAACTAAACATTCACATTCTAAGGATGTCAACATATTGAGTACTTGTTAAATTCAGGGCACCCAAATATAAATCCATTGAGTAATTAAAAAACTCAAACCCATTTATAACCCTTTTTTTAAAACAAATTAACCCAACTCTGTCATATTATATTTTTAAATACTTCTTTAACTACCTAAATCCATTTAAATATCTAATAATAATTTTAAAATTTTAAAATTCATATATAATTCTAACAGAAACCCAATACAAATTTAATAAATATATTTTATAATTTTATTATCACACATATATATGTATATGATATCATAATAGGACTATTCGAACCTAATCCAAATATGAAACAAGATTCTAATTAACTAACCTAATCCTATAAAAACACGAATAACCATTACTAAAACCCTACTTAAATAGAGTAATTAGTATTGGGTTGTCTGTTAATGGGTACTCATTTCTATTTATATCAACACCTTATCATACAAACCATTACATTTCAATCTCATACACTACCTTTAAATTCATCACATCATCACAAAGTAACAACTAAATTCCTTTAATTTTTATTTGTTCCTTACAAAATGAAAGATTTTCATATAAAATTAATATTTCGAATGACACAACTATATATCATTGGAGCCCCTATGCCGATGATGAGACCAGGAAAATTTCTCTCTAATTCCATCACAAATAGACTTAGGGTTAATGATTAACACTGAGGGTACAAGTCATACTCATGAGATATGTTTGTAACACCCAATTACTACTACATGTAATCCAAAACATACATATCATTAAACATAAACCATAATCATAAAATAAACCGGAATTCATGCATCTCAGGCATCAAAAAAATGCACAGGAGAAAACAATAAGTGAATACAACCAAAATAACTCCAATAACAACCCAATGAAAACCTAAGGGAAGGGGGTAAGGGTATTCCCATGAAACTCTTTCATACCTCTAGGAAATTATATACACCCAACAACAACTCCCACAATCACCCCATAATGATTAGTGCCTAAATCCACCATTAAAGAATCCTTGAAGAATATTTACAAACACAAGATGAAAATGCATGCGTACATGCAGATATGAGTATTTATACCTAGTATGGACATCCCAAATATTCAGATCAAATTTTGTAAAAATAAGATACATTCTATGCGCGAACATGAAAAACTGATACTCAATTAATCCTCAAGTATAACACACACCCAAAGTATAGTCCATCGAATTAGAGCTACCAAAAACTTACCACATAATTTGATCTATAATCAATATGACCCAACATTTCAATAGATACCCATAGTCCATTAAAAGACAAATAAAAAAAATACACATATATGGAACATGCCGCCATAAATAAAAAGGCCCTCACAGATCATTCCCTATATGCCAGTCATAATGGTTTGGAGCTATACTCCCACCCTCTAATTTGGAGAACAATTATCGAAAAAATGGACAAGCCTAACTCATAACCAACAATTTCGATATCCAATTTATGAATTCTGGGATTCAATTGGTCTCTTGTCGATGGCAGTGGTCTCTCATAACAAGGTGGGAAAAAAACACCGTAAAATAACAAAATATACATTAACCCATCATATAACTCCAATTCCACAACCCACATCCACTAAAACCAAACACATTGTTTCCATTCAATCTTCAAGACTCATCAAATGGATTAAAATTATTTTTGAACAATATAATAATCCCTAGAACATAGCATGATCAAAAATCAAGGAAATCCAAGGATAGACCAAACCACATAACACCCATTAGGTTAATATATTGGATTGAACTCACTCCCCGAAGAGTTTTGAACCCTTGGACAAGAACCTATTCTACTTTTTATAAAACCATGTACTCATCACCATTAACATACCCATTAACTAGATTGAACCCACTCATGAAATAGTTGGTGTCACGACCCGTCCTCAGGGCCCGTGCCGTGACTACCCCAAGCCCGCCTTCCATAGGCCAGGGGATGGCGACTAGCACCAAGGCGTAAATACCAGTAAAAAGGGAAGGCATTGCCTTTGTAAAGTAAAAAAGCACAATAGAGTAAGCAAGTGGAAAAGTAAACACTAAGTGAAACAGAGTACAACTGAAAGTGCGGAAAAGTAAATGGGCCAGTATACAAACCCAAACTGAAAGTAAAGTACAACTCGAAAGGGAAAACAACAACTGTAAAGTAAAAGCTGCTACGCCGAGCTGTCCACTGGAAATCCCACCTGAAGGGTGGGTACATATAGCTCCACTGCTCCTTGGGTCCCGCCGTCCGCTCCGAGCACGTCCCGCCCAGTGGTCCACCTCCAGGTACCGTTCTGCTCTGCAAGCCTCAACCACGATCAACGCTGCCCGTCGTCTGCAACCAACACAACGTAGTGCGGGCATAGCCCGTGCAGGGGTGAGTATAAGCTACTCAGTAGGGACCCCGAGACCCCTGAAGGTCTCCCAAAATCCACAAAGGATAAACCACAAAGGAGAGATACAATCACGAAGTAACAACCGACACTGATTAGGTATATGCCCATACATATACCTAAGTCATCATTTCAATACGCTCCAACCTCCGAGCCCAAGTACAACTCAGTCCACACAGGAAAGTATACGTATTCCACACAGGAAAACAAAACGTAATCCACACAGGATAGTACAACACAATCCACACAGGAAATCAAACAGGATTCAGCTCACACAGGTATACTTCTTCGAAAGATGATAGAGATGATCACTGATCCATCTAAGTTGTCAGACCCACAAAGGATCGATAGGTACTAACCCCCCGCAAAGACCCACACAGGATCAGACCCACACAGGATCTGTAGGCGCTGGTTCACACAGGACCGCTGAGCGCTGACCCACACAGGATCGGAACCACACAGGATCTGTAGCACTGATCCACACAGGATCGCTGAGTGCTGTAGTCGTCGTCGTCGAATCTACTGAGGATCTCTGCACAATCGTCGTCACAGTCACAGTAACAGTCGCAACCAGCTCTAGGGTTCCCGCACATAGCAAGCTCGTTCGGGAGGGTCCGCTCCACGAGCCGAGAGGCTGATACATCAACTGTCAGATAGTCCAGAGTTGGTGTATCCAAAAGTTCCGTATCGTCAACAGGAACTCAACACAACAGACGACGCGTCAATCGGACGCCCGGTCTGAGAGTTATTGGCTTTTTCGTCCGAGGGGCCCGATTGGTTTTTAAGGAAAAACCAACCCGACCGTACTCCACATGCATCCAAACCTCAGGTGGAGTATTCCAAAAGATCCGTCTCACTAAGAGGAACTCAAAAAAGCTGACGGCACGTCAATCGGACATCCGTAGCTCAAGATATGAGCGTTTCCGCTCCGAGGGCCCGATTGGTTTCGTGTACGAACCAACCCGGCCGAACTCAAAGTATTCCGAAACCTTGAGTGCGATATACCGAAACGACCGTCTCGATCCAAGGATCGCATCTCCGCTGACGGCGCGTCGTTTGGAGGTCCGTAGCCCGAGTTATGGGCATTTAAACCCAAATAGTTTGGTATCGTGGGTTTCGGGGCCGGGCCGACCCGGCCCGAGACCCCCCGGCTGGCCCGAACTGGGTCGAACCGCCCCAGACAGGGTCGGCCCAGCCTGGAACGGCCCGGATGGGGTCAGACCGGCCTGGCATAGCGGCCGGGCGCCGGTCCGGCTCAGCGCAGCGCGCTGGGCGCGCTGCCAGCTCGGCCTTCGGCCGAGCTGCTGGAAAAACGGGGGGCGCCTGCCCCCCCTTTGTAACCGCGGCCCCCCCTCATAATGGGGGGCCGTTCATCTGGCCGGGGGAATTTAATTCCCCCAGGTTTCTTCTTTCCGGCCGGCCCGACCTGGCCGGCCGGCTCCTCCTCAACGGGACTGGCAGAGGCCGGTCCCCTTCCGGCTTCCGACACCGGCGGCCCGGCTGGCCGCCGGTCACCTAGTTCCGCCGCGGCACGGAACCGGCCGCGGCCTTTTCCGTCCGGCGCGGTGCGACGGCACCGCGCCCCTCCGCCGCGACCCCGCTCCGGCCGCGGCGTCCTCGGTTTCCTTCGACGCGGCGCGACAGTGTCGCGTCCTTGATTTCCTTTCCACGGCACGGCGCGACGGCGCCGCGCAATACTTGCCGTGCGATTCCTGCGTGGTGCGACGACACCACGCCATCCCGTTCCATCCGCAAGGAAACAAACATGAACAAAGGAGGGGGGTTCAGCTGTGTTTGTGCGGTCTGGCCCCCCTCTCGTTAAACGATAACATTTAGTCGTTTATCCTCGAAGTTCGACATGCTAGAATCAAGAACGGAAATAATTAAATAAAATAACAATAATACCCTACCTCGGTTTCAAGAGCGAAGCACTTCAACAAGCCGCGGAAGACAAGCGTCGCGGAGGTCGGGCGTCACGGTAATCGTACGTCGATTCCGTTGACATCGAGGTGCGTCCGAAGAGGTAACGTCGCTGGAGAAGCTTCGTAAGCTGACGGAGAAAGCCCGGGGAGGAAGCGGCGTCTCCTTTCGTTGACACGGGAAGAAGATCGAAAGAAGTGGTGTCGTGGATCTTTGGAAACACTCCGACTGCGAAGAAGAGAAGAGACGACACATCTTTCTCTTCTTATGGTGACGGTGTTCTTCATCGGAGCCTAAGTGTTCTTCGCGTTCTTCGTCAAGGTTGAAGAAGATGAAGAAAGTTCCCAAACCTCTCAAGGTGGAAAAAGAAATCTAACCAAAATAAAATAAGCCTAAGGCTTATTTTATTTACACAACTAAACCACTTTGAATTTCAAAAGTTTGAAATTAAGAACTCCACTCAATTAATAACACAAGTTGTCAAAATTAAATAGAGTGGAGTTATTGGGGGAGTTTAAGGGGAGTTGAAGAGTTAGGGCTCATGTGGGCCCCACCACACTTAATCCTCTCAAGGGAGGTTATGTGGGTGTGGGTCCCACCCCTAACTCCCTTTGGGAGGAAAATAACCAACATGGATAAAAATAAATTATGTTTCCACAATTTATTTAACTTCATTTAATTTCCCCCAAAACTAACTCTCAACCCGCATAAAATGCAACCTCGGAAAAGGTCTTCTTAAGCGAATATCGGTGCTGCGAGTTCATCGGTGCCCTCAGAATTCGATTCCGGGCACCGGTTCAAAAGTTAGAAATTCCCGCTCGTTCGTTCACTGAACGTACCCGAGCCAAACTTCGGAAATTGATTCCGGGCACACCGGGCCTCGGAATCAGGTGCCGTCAGAAATTGCGTTCTTGTAAAATTCCAAAGAAAATTAAGAAAAAATTTCCCTTGAATTCTACGGGTCTTTACATTACTCCCACCTCAGGGATTTACGTCCCCATAAAGATACATCAAAACTAGGGAAACAAATGAGGGTACTGAGCACACATCTGAGCCTCCCGCTCCCAAGTGCTCTCCTGGAGATTCCCATGCTGCCATCTGATGTGCACTAGAGGAATCGACCGTCCACATAGGACCCTCTCCTGTCGATCCTCGATCTCCACCGGGACCTCTGTAAAATTTTCCCCATCATCAACGTCAAGCTCCCCATGGTCAATGATGTGCATCGAGTTGTGCACGTATCTCCTCATCTGAGACACGTGGAAGACATCGTGCACCCGGTGCAACTGAGGTGGTAGAGCCAGGCGATAAGCCACCTCGCCAATCCTGCTAAGGACCTGGAAGGGTCTGATGAAGCGCGAAGATAACTTTCCGCCTCGGCCAAATCTCCGTATACCACGTCGAGGTGAGACCCGCAAGAAGACATGGTCGCCATCCTCGAACTCTAGTGGCCTCCGCCTCCTGTCAGCATATGACTTCTGTCGGCTCTGAGCTGTCCTCATCCGCTCCTGGATGACCTGGACCTTCTCTGTCGTGGCCTGGACCATCTCCGGTCCCACAAGTGCTGACTCCCTAGGGCCTGTCCAGCACAAAGGAGATCTACACGGTCGGCCGTACAACGCCTCGTATGGTGTCATCCCGATGGTGGAGTGGTAACTGTTGTTGTACGCAAACTCCACCAAGGGTAGGTGGTCCTCCCAGCTACGACCAAAGTTGAGGACACATCCGTGGAGCATGTCCTCGAGAGTTTGAATAGTCCTCTCCGTCTGACCATTCGTCTGAGGGTGAAAGGCTGTTCTCAGACGTAGCTGCGTCCCGAATGCCTCCTGCAACCCCTTCCAAAGCCGGGAAGTAAAGAGAGCATCTCGATCGGAGACGATAGATGATGGCACACCGTGAAGCCGTACAATCTCCTAAATGTAAAGACATCCCAAGCTCTCCACTGAGCCCTGCTCTCGGATGGGTAAGAAGTGAGCCGATTTGGTGAGTCGGTCGACAATCACCCAGATGGAGTCGTAACCTCTGGAAGTGCGTGGAAGTCCAGTCACGAAGTCCATAGATATCCCGTCCCACTTCCACTCCGGGACCTCCAAGGGCTGTACCAAGCCTGCTGGTACCTGGTGCTCAGCCTTCACCTGCTGGCAGGTGAGGCATCGAGAAATGAACTCTGCCACAACCTTCTTCATGCCTGGCCACCAGTGCTGTCGTCTGAGATCCTGGTATATCTTCGCCACTCCGGGATGTACCGCCAAGGGAGAAGTGTGAAACTCTCTCAGCACCTCCTCCCGTAAAGCAACTGGTACCATGGTACATCCTCTGAAAAGGATGTCGTGCTCTGCTCCAAAGGAGAAACCATCAGGTGCCTATCCTGAGGATATCTGTGCACGCCGCGTCTCACAGTCAGCGTCCCCATGCTGTGCCTCTCTGACCTTCTGTAGAAGTGGAGGAGTGACTGTGAGAGACTGAAGGAAGGCTGCTCCATCTCTATCCACGAAGGATATCTGCAAAGAGGCTAGCTGCTCCGTCGCCTCCTCAAGTAGATGAATTCCCGTCCTCCTACTGAGGGCATTGGCTACTACGTTCCCCTTCCCAGGAGTATAGACTATCTCAAAGTCATAGTCCTGGAGGAACTCGATCCATCACTGCTGTCTCAGGTTCAGGTCCTTCTGTGAGAAGATATACCTAAGGCTCTGATGATCAGAAAAGACTGTAAAGCGCTCGCCCATCAGATAGTGTCGCCATGTCTTCAGAGCGAAGAACACTGCTGCTAACTCTAGGTCATGGGTAGCGTAGTTATTCTCATGCGGCCTCCACTGACGTGATCCATATGCGATCACTGCCCGCTCCTGCATCAGGATGCAACCGAGTCCGGTCCCTGATGCATCGCAGTAAACTACGTATCCAACTACCTCCTCAGGAAACCTCAAGATAGGTGCGCTGGTCAATCTTTGTCTCAGCTCCTGGAAGCTCTGCTGACATCTGTCTGACCATACGAAGGGTTTCCCCTTCTTCGTAAAAGCTGAGAGTGGTGCTGCAACTCTGGAGAAGTCTGGCACGAATCTCCGGTAGTATCCAGCTAATCCCAAGAAACTCCACACCTCCGTCACGCTCCTGGGTGGTTCCCAAGCTAACACTGCCTCGATCTTCGCAGGATCCACTGCAACTCCCGCCTCAGAGATGACGTGTCCCAAGAAGTGGACCTCACGTATCCATAACTGACACTTCGAGAGCTTACCATAAAGATGGTGCTCTCGGAGTGTGTCTAGTATAACCCGTAAGTGGTAGGCGTGCTCCTCCTTAGTCGTCAAGTAAATCAGAATGTCGTCAATGAAGACCACGACAAATCGATCGAGGTATGGATGAAAGATCCTGTTCATGAGGGCCATGAACACTGCTGGAGCATTGGTTACACCGAAAGGCATAACCAAGAACTCATAGTGGCCATACCGAAATCTGAAGGCCTTCTTCTGCACGTCCTCGTCTCTAACACTGAGCTGATGATAACCTGACCTGAGGTCTATCTTTGAGAACCACCGTTCTCCCTTGAGCTGATCAAAGAGGTCATCAATCCTCGGTAGCGGATACTTGTTCCTCACTGTCACCTGGTTCAGGCGACGATAGTCAACACAAAGTCACAAGCTCTCGTCCACCTTCTTGGAGAACAAAATCGGGGAAGCCCAGGGTGAAACACTGGGTCGAATGAACCCCTTGACCTGCAAGTCCTCCAACTGTACCCGCAGCTCTCGAAGCTCAGCGGGGGCTATCCGATATGCTGGAGTCGATATCGGGGCTATCCCGGGGTACAGGTCAATATAAAAGTCTACCTCTCTGCGAGGAGGTAATCCTGAAACATCGTCGGGAAAAACATCCTCAAACTGATCCACCACTGTAGGAAAACCAGGACTCCGCACGTCAACTGCTCCTAGGATGAGGCTAGACAACTGATGAGTGATGGTCTGTCCTCTCCTCCGTGGAAGTCCATCCTGTGCTGCAAAGGCTCCCTTCTCGCCGGTGAAGGTGAACCTGCTCCCGTCGGTGCGTAAACATCGCACCTTGCGCCTAAAATAGTCAATCTGTGCATGGACCATAGATAACCAATCCATGCCCAAGATGACATCGTAAGGCCTCGACGCTGCTACAAGAAGATCCCAGTCAAAGATCTCGCCTCCTAGAGTAAGCTCACACTGCCGGCACCAGTTCATAATCGTCGAGTCTGCTCCCGTAGGAGTCTCTAGCTGTAAGGATCGAGCCAACGGCTCTGTTGGAATCTCCGAGCTCCGAACAAGGGCAGCGGCTATGAAAGAGTGACTCGCTCCTGTGTCTATAAGTACTGCAGCAAGGGTGGAATAGACACAGATAGTACCTCGAATCATCTCAGGCGCGCCGTGGTCGTAGGCCTCTGCTGCCTAGAGCTGTGCCTGTCTCTGCCCGCCAGCTCCCTGTGGTCGGGGTGGACCTCCTGGTGGTGGTGGTGGTAAAACCTCAAAGCGTCGCCCACCACCTGCTGCTCGGCCAGCTCCTCTGCCTCGTCTGCCTCCTCCTTGTGGACCTCCACGGTCGACCCTCTGCCTCTGCCTCGGTGGTCCCTCAACAGTCTGCTGCTCCTCGGCACGGCGGGTCGGGCAGTCACGAGCCATGTGGCCCTGCCCGCTGCACGAGTAACACTGTCTACCTCTCGAAAGACTAGCTCTGCGCTGTGTGCCCCGCACTGCTGAGCCAGTGTCCTAAGGTCGTCTGCCTGAGGGTCTGGTCTGCCTGGACCCCTGAGTCAACCGTCGACTGCCTGCTGCAGAAGACTCTGCCACGTGCCGCCCTACGGTGGGTCTCGGTGCTGGTGTAGACTCAGCAAGGAAGCTCTCGATCAAAAGGGCCCGCTCCAGTACACCTGTCTGAGTCAGTATGCTTAGGGAGATCAGCGATGCCCTGATCTTGTGTCTCAAACCCTGCTCAAAGGTCCGGGCCCGGAAGAATGGGTCCCGTACCATGTCGGTTGAGTAGCGCGAGAGATCGGTAAATCTCGCCGAGTACTGAGCGACCGTCATGCTGCCCTGCCGCAGCTGAAGAAGCTCCTGAATGCGCACCACACGGAGGGTGGCTAGGACGAACTCCGAGCGAAAGAGGCTCTCAAAGTACATCCAAAGTAGAGATGCCTCATCGTGCACCTAGAGCATCAAGCTCCACCATCGGCCTGCTGCTGCGTGAAGTAGACTCGCAGTGAGGATCACCATGAGGTCTGTTGGTGTCCTCACTAGCCTGAAAACTCGTACGACTGCCTCCAGCCAGTCCTCGGCTGCCTGGGGGTCCGTCTCCCCACGAATCCTGGGCGGTCGCTGGCACTGAAACTCATGCAGTGCGTTGAGGCGATGTGCATCGTCAGCGGCTGGTGCTGGAAGTATCGGTAGCTCGGCAGGTAGAGCTACCGCCGGTGCCACTGCTGACAAAGGGCCCTGCACCGAGGCCTCGTCGCTCGGTGGGCTGTCATCACGCTCGACTCTCGGAACCCTAGCTGGCTGCCGTCGTGGGGCCATCCTGAAAAGGAAACAGGTACGCCACGGTCAGAACAATATACCTGGTGAGCTGATAAAAAGTAATCACAAAGAAAACTTGAAACACACACACAATCAATGTTTTCGTGCATTAAGTCGGAAATCAGAAGTCAGGGTCCTGGTGTACGGATACGTCGGCCGCCGCACCAACACTGGACTCCCTGGACTGATAACCACACTCAATACGCTAAACACTATTGCTTCACATAGAAAAGATCAGACTTCGCGGTAGAACCGGACTCCTATGATACCAATTTGTCACGACCCATCCTCGGGGCCTGTGCCGTGACTACCCCAAGCACGCCTTTCATAGGCCAGGGGCTGGCGACTAGCACCAAGGCGTAAATCCCGGTAAAAAGGGAAGGCATTGCCTTTGTAAAGTAAACAAGCACCACAGAGTAAGCAAGCGGAAAAGTAAACACTAAGTAAAACAGAGTACAACTGAAAGTGCGGAAAAGTAAATGGGCCAGTATACAAACCCAAACTGAAAGTAAAGTACAACTCGAAAGGGAAAACAACAACTGTAAAGTAAAAGCCGCTACGCCGAGCTGTCCACTGGAAATCCCACCTGAAAGGTGGGTACAGATAGCTCCACTGCTCCTCGGGTCCTGCCGTCCGCTCCGAGCACGTCCTGCCCAGTGGTCCACCTCCAGGTACCGTCCTGCTCTGCAAGCCTCAACCACGATCAACGCTGTCCGTCGTCTGCAACCAACACAACGTAGTGTGGGCATAGCCCGTGCAGGGGTGAGTATAAGCTACTCAGTAGGGACCCCGAGACCCCTGAAGGTCTCCCAAAATCCACAAAGGATAAACCACAAAGGAGAGATACAATCACGAAGTAACAACCGACACTGCTTAGGTATATGCCCATACATATAGCTAAGTCATCATTTCAATACGCTCCAACCTCCGAGCCCAAGTAAAACTCAGTCCACACAGGAAAGTATACGTATTCCACACAGGAAAGCAAAACGTAATCCACACAGGATAGTACAACAAAATCCACACAGGAAAGCAAACAGGATTCAGCTCACACAGGTATACTTCTTCGAAAGACGATAGAGATGATCACTGATCCATCTAAGTCGTCAGACCCACAACGGATCGATAGGTACTAACCCCCGCAAAGACCCACACAGGATCGGACCCACACAGGATCTGTAGGCGCTGGTTCACACAGGACCGCTGAGCGCTGACCCACATAGGATCGGACCCACACAGGATCTGTAGCACTGATCCACATAGGATCGCTGAGTACTGTAGTCGTCGTCGTCGAATCCACTGAGGATCTCTGCACAGTCGTCGTCGCAGTCACAGTAACAGTCGCAGCCAGCTCTAGGGTTCCTGCACACAGCAAGCTCGTTCGGGAGAGTCCGCTCCACGAGCCGAGAG
This sequence comes from Viscum album, assembly GCA_963277665.1. Taxonomy (NCBI): domain Eukaryota; kingdom Viridiplantae; phylum Streptophyta; class Magnoliopsida; order Santalales; family Viscaceae; genus Viscum; species Viscum album. Next base: position 2,133,407,251 of record OY728120.1, read on the forward strand.
ACTGATACATCAACTGTCACATAGTCCAGAGTTGATGTATCCAAAAGTTCCGTATCGTCAACAGGAACTCAACGCAACAGACGGCGCGTCAATCGGACGCCCGGTCTGAGAGTTATTGGCTTTTTCGTCCCAGGGGCCCGGTTGGTTTTTAAGGCAAAACCAACCCGACTGTACTCCACCTGCGTCCAAACCTCGGGTGAAGTATTCCAAAAGATCCGTCTCACTAAGAGGAACTCAACAAAGCTGACGGCACGTCAATCGGACGTCCGTAGCTCAAGATATGAGCGTTTCCGCTCCGAGGGCCCGGTTGGTTTCGTGTACGAACCAACCCGGCCGAACTCAAAGTATTCCGAAACCTTGAGTGCGATATACAGAAACGACTGTCTCGATCCAAGGATCGCATCGCCGCTGACGGTGCGTTGTTTGGAGGTCCGTAGCCCGAGTTATGGGCATTTGAACCCAAACAGTTCGGTATCGGGGGTTTCGGGCCCGGGCCGACCCGGCCCGAGACCCCCCGGCTGGCCCGAACTGGGTTGACCCGCCCAGGACAGGGTCGGCCCGGCCCGGCCCGGTGCGGCCCGGCCCAGCCCGGCTGGGCTCGGCCCGGCCTGGCAGAGCGGCCGGGCGCTGGTCCGGCTCAGCGCAGCGCGCTGGGCGCGCTGCCAGCTCGGCCTTCGGCCGAGTTGTTGGAAAAACGGGGGGCGCCTGCCCCCCCTTTGTAACCACGCCCCCCTCATTATGTGGGGCCGTTCATCTGGCCGGGGGAATTTAATTCCCCCGGGTTTCTTCTTTCCGGCCGGCCCGACCTGGCCGGCCGGCTCCTCCTCAACAGGACCGGCAGAGGCCGGTCCCCTTCCGGCTTCCGACACCGGCGGCCCGGCTGGCCGCCGGTCACCTAGTTCCGCCGCAGCCCGGAACCGGCCACGACCTTTTCCGTCTGGCACGGTGCGACGACACCGTGCCCCTCCGCCGCGGCCCCGCTCCGGCCGCGGCGTCCTCGGTTTCCTTCGACGCGGCGCGACGACGTCGCGTCCTTGATTTCCTTTCCACGGCGCGGCGCGACGGCGCCACGCAATACTTGCCGTGCGATTCTCACGTGGTGCAACAACACCACGCCATCCCGTTCCATCCGCATGGAAACAAACATGAACAAAGGAGGGGGGTTCAGCCGTGTTTGTGCGGTCCGGCCCCCCTCTCGTTAAACGATAACATTTAGTCGTTTATCCTCAAAGTTCAACATGCTAGAATCAAGAACAGAAATAATTAAATAAAATAACAATAATCCCCTACCTCGGTTTCAAGAGAGGAGCACGTCAACAAGCCGCGAAGGTCGGGCGTCGCGGAGGTCGGGCGTCGCGGTAATCGTACGTCGATTCCGTTGACGTCGAGGTGTGTCCAAAGAGGTAACGTCGCTGGAGAAGCTTCGTAAGCTGACGAAGAAAGCCCTAGGAGGAATCGACGTCTCCTTTCGTTGACACGGGAAGACGATCGAAAGAAGCGGCGTCGTCGATCTTCGGAAACACTCCGGCTGTGAAGAAGAGAAGAGACGACACGTCTTTCTCTTCTTATGGTGACGACGTTCTTCGTCGGAGCCTAAGTGTTCTTCGCGTTCTTCGTCAAGGTTGAAGAAGATGAAGAAAGTTCCCAAACCTCTCAAGGTGGCAAAAGAAATCTAACCAAAATAAAATAAGCCTAAGGCTTATTTTATTTACACAACTAAACCACTTTGAATTTCAAAAGTTTGAAATTAAGAACTCCACTCAATTAATAACACAAGTTGTCAAAATTAAATAGAGTGGAGTTATTGGGGAGTTTAAGGGGAGTTGAAGAGTTAGGGATCGTGTGTGCCCCACCACACTTAATCCTCTCAAGGGAGGTTATGTGGGTGTGGGTCCCACCCCTAACTCCCTTTGGGAGGAAAATAACCAACATGGATAAAAATAAATTATGTTTCCACAATTTATTTAACTTCATTTAATTTCCCCCAAAACTAACTCTCAACCCGCATAAAACGCAACCTCGGAAAAGGTCTCCTTAAGCGAATATCGGTGCTGCGAGTTCATCGGTGCCCTCGGAATTTGATTCCGGGCACCGGTTCAAAAGTTAGAAATTCCCGCTCGTTCGTTCACTGAACGTACCCGAGCCAAACTTCGGAAATTGATTCCGGGCACACCGGGCCTCGGAATCAGGTGCCGTCAGAAACTGAGTTCTTTTAAAATTCCAAAGAAAATTAAGAAAAAATTTCCCTTGAATTTTACGGGTCTTTACAGTTGGGTATTCCATGATTCAAACATGAAAAAATACTATCCAAAACCTCAAAATCCACAATAATCACAATTATAAAGAAATATCATAAAAACAATCACCTCTAGATATAAAAAAATATCACATCAAAGAAACCTAAAACATTAATACAACACTTAAAGGGAAAAAACTGATATCTCATCCTGAGGTACTCTTATAATGAGGAAAGATCCAGCCACTATCCTCAACATCAACACCACCTCATTACAACTCATGGTCAAGACCCTAGAAAAATATATTGTTACTCTAATGTCAAGGTGAACTTAATACTATACCATCAACAAAAGGAGATTAAGGATATGAAACAAATGACTAAAAAATATGTTCACACTAAGGATATAACATGAGCTATTCCATGTTCATAATGATTATCACATTATACTATGATAAGAGATATCAATTTTCAACCTTTTCTATGGGAATTTTTTTGGCCATTTCACATGGAGAAAAATGTTGGATGGTGCACTTATACTTATCTTCTTCACATGTTCTATAATTCATTCGATCTTTTGAGTATTATAAGTTTTACATTGATTAATTATGAGTTAAACAATAAAATATTCTAGCTTATCTTATCTTAATTGTTAATATATAATATTTGTAAATGTTTGTAATGTTCTCTTTATGAAGTGAGTGCACGATTCTTAGTATTTGGAATTTATTACAAGGATTTTCCTTGATTTCATATAAAAGAGAAGAAAAAAATGGGTTGATATGTGCATGATTCATTCAATTAAATCCCCATTGAAGTTATCTTATTTATTTATTCCCTTTAATCCCAAGGTTATAGAAAACCATGGGTAAGAGAGAAATACTTCTTAAATAATAAGAGATTCACATGATATGTGGACTATCCTTGGAAGAGGGAGTTTTTTGGATGCCTATTAGAGATATACCTCAACCACTTGTGAAGTTATTATTTTTATTTATAATGACCCAAGACTTTTACATATATAATTACATGTTTTTAACATAAATATCCAATAAGTACAACCCAAAGATTGTGCGACCCAGTATCTTTGGAAGAAAAGTTTCATAATAAATCAAGATGAAACTAAAATAAATCATATTTATTTTATTATCCATAATGAGATTCTATATCTCATTGAGATCCTAAAATTTCATAGGATAACCTGGGGAATAAAAAAACATAGTGGTGAGCTATAAAACCCAGTAAGGGAATAAATATGATATCGTAGCATAACATATGAGTCAAAAGGAATAAAATGATATCATAAAAGAAAAGGCTTATGAATAATCACATGGGAGAATAAAATAAATAAAATGGTATCATAAGATCATGACAACATGTGAATGTAGAAGCAATATATAACATGACATAAACATGAGTCAAGGCTAATTGCCAAGATAATATCACATAGTGGATAGATTCTCATAATAGATTAGGTTTACTCCCTAATCCCATACATAAAGTCTCATGAGATAAAAACATTACTTAGTACATTGAAGTAATATATGGACACATCCATCATAACATGTACATGTTTATTTGTTCTACAAAAGGAAATCATGCTTAAGGCATAAACATAAAAATTACCAATGAAAATAAATGGGTTTCATTTCAGAAAAGAACTTATGGAATGTATTACCCTAGAAAAGGAAGGGATAATAAGATTGGTATACATGTGAGAGACCTATATATAATGAATTTATAATCATTCCATAACATTAAAAATAGAGATAAAGTTAAATAGAAATAGAAAGGTCATAACCCCAATAAAAAGTGTGGTTTGGAGAGATCCCATACCTTATGTCCGGATCCGTTATGCACTTAACTTAACATCCTGTATAATCAAATTAGATTCATTAATTACTTAATTCATAACCTTTCCAATATATATTTTTTTATTAAAATTTTATTATGTTCATTTATAATCATTTCAAAGATATATAATGAATAATTTTGTTATTCTGGGAGTGTTCGTTTCATGGTTCCAAAGTCGGATCACTTGTGGATAATTATTGATGTTCTTGTCAAATGGGACTAAAAGACCAGAAGTGAAAAGAAATAATATTAATTTACTTCCAAAAATTATAATTTTCCAAAATACCCATATGTGTCCTGACATGGGGATGACTTTCTTAACAAAATATTTAGCATTATACAGTTAGTTCCTTTAGGTAGTTTTACCGACCATCACAAACTAGTTTCATTTTATTTAATATTACGGCTATATATTCATTAAAAAGTGTGAAAAAATATATAATATACACAATTAGTTCATTTTAAACCATTATAAGTGAATTTAAACCTACCGTGAAGGCGACATTGGAAAAAAAACTCATCATCCATGAAGGCAGTAAACTGACATAATGTGTACAATGGTTTCTTTTTTTAGGATAAAAGGAGACGAGGGAGGGGTTGATGGTAGATATTAAATTATCAATATAAAATTCCAGTATATAAATGATAATTTAGTTATTATTCCATTTTGGATGAGGGAGGTAGTGAGAAGGTAGAAGAAGAAATGAACTTAGAAGAGGTAAATTGAGAATATCACCACTTAAATGTCGCCTACTTGTAATACTCCTCAAGGCACTTGGAATTAGTATTTTGGTGAGAATTTTTGAACTAGGAAGTGGGGGATATGTTTGGGAAGTGAGTTGGGTAATTTTTTTGGCAATATCTAAGGCTTAGAAGGTGTGAGGAGAAGGGGTAGTGAGGGGTCGTATTTATAAAGGGAGGAAAGGAGTGCTTTTGAATATTATAGTTATTAGTTTATTATTTTGGCTCAAGACTATCAATAGTATCAATTATTGTGACTATATATATTAAATGGTGAATTTTATTTTAAAATAATGGGTTCTTACATCATTCATGATTCAAAAATTCATGTATTTAGCTTATAATGCTAAATATCGCATTTTATCGCATTTCACTATTCACTAAAAATTAAACAATTTTAAAAAAATAAAAAAATTAAACCTAACCATTTTTCAATGTTTAGATTAAAAAAATAAAATATATTTTATTAAAATAATTTTATAAACATGATAAATTTAATTTTGAATAAAATTCTCATTTATTTGAAAAATACCAATTTTAATATTATGATCAAATTTCCGACCCTTTGAAAAATTACATAAGGTATCATAAAATTATCTTATCATTATAATAAAACTTAATATTAATTTTTAAATCCATTTAATGAAAATAAAATTTCTTTTAAATCATTATATTTATTATAAAAATGATAAAAAAACAAACATGTTTTACAGAAACATTTATTTTATCATTTTTAAAATGTTTATTAACTTGTATCATGGTATAAATATGCTATATTTTCATTTTATAAGATAATTATATATTATTTTACATTTAAATAGGTGAGGTTACTATTCTAATATCTAGGTTACTATTCATAATAGCCAGATTACTATTCTAACGGTTAGATTACTATTCCAATAGTCAGACTACTATTCCAACAATCAGATTTTTAATGGTAATATAGCTTACCTACTTTCTATATATACCTTACATTTAATTCATTCCTCATTAACTCCCATTTTCTCTCAAGTTTATATATATTTTTATTATAAAAATTCATATTTCATTAATAACATTCAACTATATTTCTATAGTATTGTTCGTGAGTGTGATTATTCTGGGGGATAATGTAGATCAAAATTTTCCTCCGCTTATTGTCTTATTTTTTATTTATTGTCCCATTTTAATACTTTCGATTCTTATGGCTGTATTTTTTCTCTAAATTTATTTTTTAAATTATTATAATAAAATGTTATTGGTTTTATCCTTCGGTGTATGCTCTTTACTAAATATGACACATTTATATAATCAAAAGGGAAATTCCATTGATAGAATTATGGGTTTCTATGATCTTTATAAAAATAAGAGGTGTTCTTAATTGTTTTATATTATTATTATAAACATCTTATGGTATATCTTATAACATGTTTTTATTTTTTTTACAATATTTTAGGCATAAAACTCCTTATTTGGTATTAAAGTCATTGCACTAATGTTTGGAAAAAATTATTAATTTTTTTTAAAAATTTTGTATCTTATAAAGAACATACTTTACATGTAAATTTTTTAGAGATTATGTTGGGAACATTTAGAAGATGGGTAACATAGGAAAATTTTAGTCATTCATCATGGTTTAACAGATAATGTTATGAGATAATGCTTCATGCATCACTTTTGGTTCTTGTTTTTCAAAAAAAAAAACTTCATGATGCTAAAAAATTATAAGGATAATTATACCTGTATTATAGTGAAAAAAAGTATTTTTGAAAATTTTGGAAAACTTTATAAAGATAACAAAATATTCAATGAGGATGGAGATAATGTTGTGAAGAGTTCATGATGTGAGAGTGAGATTTTCCATAATGTTGGACACTAAAATGATGATAACATTGTCCATGTCACACACAACAATGTTAAGGGGTTAACACTATCATAATGTAAAACCCAAATAAAAAGGGGAATTTTCCATAAATAAAATAAAAATAGAATTCAAGTATTTATAAAGGGTTTATAAAATACAAAATAAGGAAAAATATAAGTGATTATATTGTTTTATAAAAAATCCATAGATTATAATATGAATTGTTCATATTAAATACATAATTATGGGAAATTTAGTTAAATCATACCAAAATGGTTTTGGTGGATATGATCAAGGGTTGAAATAAATATAAAATATACATTATTTAAAATAAGGTAAATTGTTTATATGGATTAAAATGCAATTTTTTCACATTTTAATAAATAATTTATTTCAATATGAAGGTGTTTATATGCATACCATATAAAAAATAAATATAAATATTTAATATTTTTAATATAAATACGAAGTGTTCATATTTATATGCTATGTAATACCTATAAAATCATGTCTAAATTATAATTTTTTATCATAATTTAATATATAAAACTTTCATAAATGAATATTTCATGTTTAAATATATACAATGTTTATTTATTTATTTATTCTATATTAATTCAATATTAATGAATATAAAGTGTTTATATTATAATTTTTGTATGTTTTTGTTTAAAGTATTTAAACAAATTCTTATAAATGTTATACCATGCATATAAGTTGTTACTTGTTAGGTGAGACATAATATTTAGTTTAATTTAATCAAGACTATGATATTATTTGTTTATAAATTCAATAATAAATGTTAATTATGGTTTATACATATTAAGTGTTAGAATTGTATTGTAATTGAGGTCTCTCTTATGTATTAATATTTGAATAATTGAATTTTGGGTCAAAATTGGCCCTGAAAACTTTGGTTTTGTTAGAAATGTGATTATTTGGATGCCTATCACAATATACTTTCTCTTGTGTAATATTTTGGTTTCATAAGATTTGAAACCTTTACATGAATGGGTTTCATATAACTTATACAAGAGATTCATTTAGATATGTATGAATATGATGATTTTTTATTTTTAGTAAGTAACATTGATCATTAGTTTCATAAAGTGTTATTTATAAATATGTTTATAACATATTAATTGTGTTGAGGTTATAAGGTTCAAAATTAAATTGTTTGAAACATGCATTCATGTAGGAAATACATGAGATAATATGGTGAGATAAAACAAAACCCCCTTAAAATACTAAGAATATGATTCCAAAGTGAGAACTTTCCACGACCTTGATCATCCAAATAGGCAGGTCATGCCAAATATGGGTGCATATGGATGATTTTGTGTAAGATAAGTAGAATATGTGTGTCTTATAGGATTATGTGACTATATTTGACATAGAATTTGGGATACACTTATCTAAGTGATCTAAATAGGATTAGGAACCTAGAGGAATGAAGCTAGGATAATTCATAAGATAGATTATGACAATATATTCTCCACTCAACTATACAAGATTTATGTATGATATAATTGAAACTATTATCAACATAAATTTCTAAACAATGAGAGAAATACCAAATCAACTTAAATTTTAGTGAAATATAAATCTTGAAACACTAAAATATATAATGAAAATATGGATTAATTATTTTAGTAAAGTATATTTAACAAAATTCATTTTTAAATACATGTGAAACATGATACTCATCTAATAAAAGATTCTACTATAGATAAAAATGACATCATCACCAAAATTTACTTTGAGATAAATCTTGTAAAAAGAAAATTTAAACACATAAATTTCCTTACTCGGTATCCAAATTTCATAATTTTAATTAAATAAGAAGAAATGTAACAAATCGAATTGAGATTCCACCTGAAACGACACCCGACCTAGTCCACTACTCAGGACGAAGGTAATTACCAACCCCATGGGTTGGAAACTAGTGCTTGGGTATCAAGAATAAAACATTGGGAATGATTTAACCATTAAAATCAAATTAACCAAGTCCACGATCCCACCTAAAAATCTGACATGACCTATCCATATATTAAACATCCACACCATAGAAACAAATATAAATATACATAAAAAACAAAAACGAATCCAAGTAATCACAATGATAATAAAAAAAATCATGCATGGAATCAAACATAAATGAATATAAATCAGGAATATTAATATAAAAAAACAAAAAAAGAGTTATATCCTACAAGGCTAATACATAACAATCTAAAAAAGGTAAAGTAAAAAAAACCAAACTGTTACCCAAAAGTATCCTCATGACCCACAATCACTCACCATGATCTAAACTGACCATCATGGTCCAACATGATCCAAACTCTCATAGAGACTGATCTATATCTAGGGAACCTGAGAGAAAACATAAGATATGCATATACTGAATGGTGTATGTATGGTGTGAGTAAAATATGCCCATTAAGATTTCACCAAAGATTTTATGTCATTTCCTTTCAAAATAACATTTCATTAACATTGGTTTGAAATATAAATAAATTTTTTATAAACCAAATATCATGACATGATTATTTTTTATATAATTTTCTTTACCTTTCCGCTTAAATGAAAATAATCACTTATAAAACATTACTTAAAAACCCTTTTAGTAAAACATATACCACTACCCTTTAAAAAAAACTCCCTAAACCATTTTTGGAATAAATTTCAAAGTGAACCAAAAATCATATCCAAAATAGAACAAATCACATTAGGGATCCACATATTAATAAAACATGCAAAGTGTCCAAACAAAGAAATGGAACCAAAAAACAATCAACAAGTAGGGGATGAAATCAAAGTGTGTAACGAGATCTCCTAAGTGACCCTAAAAAGGATCTAGTATTTTTTTATTTATACAACTATATTAAAACCTAATTATTCACATTAAAAAATTATAAGTAAAATCATTATACTTATTTAATAATGAAATTATGACAAAGGAATCACTTTCTTAACCATACTCACACATAGATTATAGCTTGTTCATGTTTGGGTTTGTTTAACCACCTACTTGAATAGTGATATAAATTTATACCATGGATGAATATGGAAAATTAACCACTAGTTTTATTAAAAAATAATGAGAAAATATTTTTTTGGTTATGGTTATATAATGGTTATATGAATATTTAACTTGTTATTATTTTACTGCCTTTTTTGTTCATTATAAATTACCAAAAATGATTGTCACTAACTTAATAATCACTAATCATAACCAAAATACTTATGAAATGAAATTAAAACATTATAAATAATTATGAAACATCTATTATCACACCTATAATTATTTAAAAATGATAAAATTTTAATCAATAAACAATAATCAACACCAAAATTATGAAACCCGTACTAAACAAACAATCGAAACTAATAACATCTGATAATGAAAATAAAATACAACTAACTAATATATTTTTAATAAATGATTATAAATTATTTTTATAAAAGGTTATAGGTATGAATAAGGTTATGAAATAGGTGATTAAGATAGTTATTTTTTTTATACAGGAGGTTAGAGCATGTTCAAATAAGAAGGATTAAAGGTAAAAGTGTTTCTTAACTCACTATCCTTTTATTGAGTCATAATAATTCTTGTAATTCATTATTATATGTTGAGTACATTATACCCAATGATTTTATTATGATGTATTTCCTATTTTTTGGGATTTACATTTTTATCTTATAAACTCCCTTTAAAATGATGCCTACTTAAAAAATATGATGTTTTAAAGGTTTTCTATTAACTCAATTTCTTTTCTAGAGTCATAAATGTTCCTCTTTAAATAAGGTTTTATAAGATTAGTTTCTTTTATTCATTTATTATATTATAATTTATTTCCTCCTTATTTTCTAGGGAATTACATTGATGGTTTTTTTTCTTCCTAAAATTTAATGATGTTAAGAATAATTCTCATCCTATCCAAATGATATCTTTCTATTCCATATACATATTGACTCTTCCCACCAATATTATCCTATTATTATATATAAATAAAAATATGTTTTATTTATGGTAATCTTCACATTTCTCTTTATCTATTTTTAAATGAAATCTTTGTCATTCTATTTATGAGGCTAGTTTCAATAAAAGTATTTCTAAAATATTCAAAAGGATTTCCCTATCAAGTTCATATTTTTATCTTCCACTCCACATTTTTATGGGAAAACCATTATTCTTTTTTTAAGGATCCAATATTTGGATTTATTTTAAAGTGGTGTTTTAAATGGGTCTTCATGTTACCTTCTTGAAAATGATTTTTTAAAGTGATTCATAATTTTATATCTTTATGAAAATGTTAAGAAGTTTTTTATAAAATCTATTTTCATGGTTTGATTTAAAAATTAAAATATATAACTCCTATGGAGTTATGTTTTAGGAATCATCCTATAAAAGACTCTATGAAATACTTCTTTTGGGTGATTGAATGTTGGTATCAATCAATTTAATTCTTAAAGTCATTTTATGCAATAATATTGGAAAGTATATGGAACCTAGTTTCTTTCGATGTTTTCTTTATAATGTGATGAATTAAAACCATTTTATTTCCATGGATTCTTTATGATATGATGAATGATTGATTTCAAGTGGAAAAAATATGTATGGATTGTTTATGGGTAGGGTACTATATAACCCTCCAATTAATTGATTAAGGTTTTATATCTCATGAGATAATTCAGTGTTTACCTTCTAGGGTATGCTCAAAAATTAAAGGGTGTTCCCTCTTGGATATGGTCACAAACTAAATGTATAGCCTTATTGGATATTCTCATGATATGATGATTAACTATGCTTATGTTTGTTCCAAATTTCTTTGTTATGCCATGTTCCAAGTTCATTTTATATTTCTATAACATATGTATATGATTCTACTCTGTGGATCATGTTTATTATGTCATGAATCCATACTCTTTTTCAATGGTATATATTGTTCATTTGAGATCACATGTCCTTATATCATGAATTATGGAGAACTATCATTGTTCCATGATATTATTAATAAGATATTTCTCCCCAACTCATGTTTTCTCATATGCTTATGATCTAACTATTGATGAAATGTTGATTAGTTTTCACTTATTGAGTGTTAAAGCACACCCCTTTATTATGTTTCCATTCCCTAGGATATGAATATGAGTATAAATTTTAAGAAGTATAAAAGGTAGTTTAGTGTTGCTCAATTATAGTGAAATATTCAAAAGTGTTATAAAATATGTTTCTTATGTATCTAGTTCTCAATGACACTAAAACTTACACTATTGGGATAGTATGTTTATTATGAGATGTAATTTTTAACTTATGGAAATAATGTAAAATAAAGATATGTTGAGATTGGGTTATTTCACTTGCTATAAAATCCTATGTATAAATCATGTGTTTTTAGCACTAGATCTAGGAGTATAGGTCTAGGGTGCCTCAAGATCTGATCACCTTCCTCAACTATGTAACAATCTTCATGAAATCCTATCAAACAAAAACCAGTTTTGGCTATCTTACTTCTTATCCATGAATGTAAATACATAAAATAAATAGAAACAGTAGTGTCATAATATCAACCTTATATTCTTATTCTTATTCAATTCATATAAGTGAATCTATAATAGTAGAATTGAAAATATCTATTTCTCCGATATAAGGTTTTTTATACCAGTAAGTCAGCATAACCATATCTACTTCCTTCAATAATGATATTATTCAAAAAGAATCAAGTAAAATTTTCTTGATCTCATCTAGTTCTATTTAACTCATCTTATTATTTATAATATAAAAATAATCACATGAATATTATCTTAATATTTTTTATATTAAATGTCTATGATATATGACCTCATGAACTTTTCATTCAAACCTATATGATTCTCAGTCATCAATTCTAATTTAAGCTCATCAAATATATTCATTCAATACCAATAAAGATATCATCTTTAAATCCTCAAATCTCAATTTCTTTTTCTTGTGATATTTCATAATCTCAACGAATCTATTTTTTCAACCATTAATATTCCCAATAAATCCTCATTTAAATTCTCCACATATTTTCTCTATAATTACCTAGAAATATTGGTTTATGATTCTACAAATTATTCCATAAAAAAAATAAGCCTTCTTTCCACGATGGTATAATCATATGTATGAACTATTATGACATGGAGAATATTTTCATGGTTCAATATTCTCATTAAAATCTTTTTAAAAAAAATCAAAGCTTGAATCATGTCTTAACAACAACATCATGATATTTTTTTCTTTAAAAGAATAGTTAATGCATCATCTAAATAAATATCCTTAAAATTTACCTGATAAATATTATGTAACCTTAAAAAATATATTACCTATCATTATAAAGGATATTATATATCCTCTACTATATCTTTTATATCTCTTGAAACTTTAGAGTGAATATCACATATGTCAATTTTCATCTTACATATACTCTAGAAACTCAGAATTTATCTTATGTATTCATTGGAAAATATTATGTACCACTTGTAAAACCTTAAAAAATGTTGAATAGATATTAAATATCATTGTAAAAGATTTTCCTTTTCTATATCTCATTATTTTGGGAGATATTACATATCGACAGAATAAATTTACATGCCATCTGTGCAATATTACATACCATAGTGCAAAACTCCTAGTACTTTTCCAATTATTAATCTAGAAAAACTTATGTATGAAATAATTTGATAAATTTCAGAAAACATGTAATTGTAATATTTTCCATAATTCTTCTCTAGCCATAAAAATACTATTTTGATTATTCTTAGCCAATTTAATTCACCTCAAATCACTTTAAATGAACTTATAAAATTATTAATCCTCCTCAAATATTTTCATCTCAATATCTAAGGCATTTGGAACATGTATAGACTCCATTAAACTCAAAACTTCGTTAAAATTGATTTCTAATAAATAAAAAACCAATTCTATATTTAACTAGGTTTCTTTAACATATCATCATCCAAGAGATATATCCATATACACAATATCCTTCATGTATGATATTCATAAGGATGGTTCCTTAATACCAACTTTATCATCCATTATTTATAGTCAGATTCTATAAACCTTCATAAAGAAATATTATTTAAAAAGATTAACACTACATGAAACTTCTCATACTATTTATCTTTCTCAAAACAATTAAAAAAATTCTTAGGGAAATTGATTTCACATAAGAGTTTCTAAGTTTTGAGAAAATAAATATGTTGGTGATGGAGTATGCATCAAGGTTTTACTAATATTTTATGAAATTCACTAGACTTTTTTGATGAACATAATCATTAATGCTCAGAGGTTTGAGATGCAGCTATAACTAGAGATGCAGTTGAGGATTATATTACCGAGGCTACATATTTATATATAGGTAGTTATTTGGACTGCAATGGATGAGGTAAATATGGTTAGTTAATTAAATAGGATTATGAGTGGATTTGATGTTATATTCTATAAGGAATGATACCCTATTATGTGAAAGGGTTGAGTAAGAGTTTAAGTATCCATCCATCATGATAATGACAAGAAACATGGAAATATCATGGGAATTTTAGTAATTAGGATGTAAATATATGGTTTAATTGTTGGGATATATTTGATGTATGAAATCCTACCTCATAAAATTTTCATTACATGGAAAAAAACAAAGGATCTTTTAAAGTTAATTTTTTAGAAATTATAAACATAATACAGGAAAACATGAAACATTATTCTAATAAACTTGAAAGGATTATTCATGGGTTCACCCTAAGTTAATTTTATGGCATCTCATATCATGGGGACATAAATCAAAGGAAATGGGTGAGTATGAAGCCCAGTAAGGGAATAAATAAGGGAGATATGTATCATGTGATCATGAGGAATATTAATAAGAACAAGAGGTATAAAAATATAAAATGATCAAGATAACATGAGGAATATCATGATAAAAATAATATGCATCATAACATGGAAATGTGGCTACAAAAAAAGGAATTCATAAGAATATCACCATGATTTATCACCAAGGTTTCATAAATTAAAATTACCAATGTTATTCACCAAGGTATCATAAAACATGTCATATATAGAGATTAAATTATTTACCCAATGAATTGGAGCACTATTAGAAAACAACCTTCATATTTATTAATTTCACATGATACAAATTGATCATAATAAATCATTTTTTAATAACCTGAGGAGGATAAAGTATATGTTTCATATAAAATCATTAAGTATGTAAGTACTTAAAGGATTGACCATAAAATCATTTTTAACCCACATAAAGGGAATGTGGGTTTCGTATATATAAATCCAAAAATCAATAAATTATATTAAAATATAGGTGAATACCCATTGATAAATAAATGGATTGGGTATTCAAAATATAATAATTGTTTATTTAAAATAGAGAAATTTGAGAAGTAAATTCGGAAGCACGATGAACATAAAATGTGGATTTAGAAAAGGGTGAAATGAGAGAGAACTAAGGAATCCCATTGATAAAAAACTATTTTAGTAGTAAGGGTATGATCAAAATCATAATAAAATAAGGTAACATACCCTTTAGAATATTTACAAAAAAAGAATTACTTGAATGGAAAAAAATGATGCGAATTCTCTTATAATGATGATTTGTTACTAAAACTTGAGGATAGAACCTTGGGTGATTAAGGAAATATTAGGGGGGAATATTAGGAGGAAACATCACTAAAACTTCATGGAGGATGGATTGTAAGTGAAGGGGAATGGTGAAATGGGTGGGTATTTATAAAAAAAGTGGAGGAATTGTTTAATAATTTCCATATATAGGTTCTAACAATCTTAGTTGTGGAAAATGGAAAAACATTAGATCAACCATTGGTTTTGCTCATGGTTTTGGAAAATTGAGTCAAATTTCTTGATATTTTAATTCAATATAACCAAAAACTATTGTTAATACTTCTTTTTTCATATAAAAGTAAATTTTCCACAAAGAAATGTGTTTTAAAATCAAATTTTCCATTTTAGACTTTGGAAAGTCACTTATAGGTTTGAAAATTAATTAAAATCTATTAAAATAATTAATATTAATAAAATACCATATTTTAGGTTTTGGATTGTGGTTAATTAATTATTAAATCATTATTATATAAATATGAAGTCATAAAACATATCGATTACCCAAAACTATATTTTTACTATTCACAAAAATTAAGTATTTTAAAAAATTCTCATAAATTTACCCTAACCTAATATCAACATGATGATTTCAGATATAATTTTTATTTTATCATAATAATTCTCTGAATATGATAATTTTAACTCTTAAATATGAAAATCCTTATTCATTGAAAAATAGTAGTTTTTAAGGCGTAGTCAAATTTCTGACCCTTAAAAAATTTTCAAGGACATTATAAAATTATTTTATCATTTATATTTAAATAATAATTTTTTAAAATAATATTTCATTAAAAAAATATTATTATGAATTCCTTAGTTTATTATAAAAATGTATATCTTTTATAAAAAAAATACAATTATGTTTTACTTGCATCTAGAAATCAATTTATCAAATTCATCTCAATTAAACATATATTTTGTTAAGAAAAACTATTCTTAAAATGGAATTTATGGAATAAAATTTTAATTTATAAAAATAAATTACACTTTAAGTAACTAAGGCCTGGACATGTAACCCCTTACAACACCCGTGTACTTCATAAGGGTAATGTGTGTGATGACGGTAGTTTCATGGGATTTCTTGGCTAACATTAACCGAGTGGTAATGTCCACTAACTTGAAATTAACCCATAGGAGATTTAATTCAAACTTCACTTCTTGAATATTATCTTGGTCCTGGTCGAGGGTGAACCCCAATGATGCGATCTCCCTCCCATATTCTAACAAATGGGATTCAAATGACACGACTCTACTGGTTGAGGCTATCATCTTTCCTTTATTCATCAATTATCCTTTGTCATTACTACTTATAAACACTAATTATAGTGGTAAAATTATCACTAATGGGTATAGTTCCCAATGGTCAAATTTACCAATGGTTATATTGACCAATGGTTATATAAGGATCGAATCACAATGATCAAATTTTCCTTTACACCCTATAAATACCACTTCATTATTTCACTCAATATTCAATAAAATTCCTCCAAATATTTTATATTCTAATTATCTAAGATGTTGATTGGTTTGATAATATTTTGTTTCATTTCTATAGTGTTGGACATGGGGTGATGATTCTAACAAATTGGGGTGATCTATATTTTCCCATTTTAGATTTTCTATTTTCTATTTTTTTCTAGTTGTAATGTTTGACATTTTAATTAGTTTCATATATTCCTAATGTAATGATCATTATTAATGATATAAATGTTTTTTGGTTCCTCTATATTCTTTACATGTATAATATAATAGAATATGACACACATTTTCTCAAGAAAAAATATCATTTAAAAAGCTTGGGTCTTTACATGTGTAAATTTTATATTTGAACCAACTGCTAAAGTAAAAGAGTTCCTTCTATGACATAGGATGGGAATATTAAAACTTTCAAGGGATAGTGATATATTCATGTCAATAGGGTAGTTCTAATGAAAATAGATTTTAGATCAGTATCTTATTAGTTAAATATTTTAATAATTGGATTAATGGAGGGGATCTTCACTCCCAATGTTGATGGATCAATACCCAGATGATTTTTTGAGGATTTATATGGAACCAATATTATAATATATGAGAGATAATTGGGGTGGGGTATGGATGAATCAATGATCTTAATTATATTTATTTTTATTTTGAAACAAACTTCCCCTCTAATCAATATGAGTGATGTTTTATATCCACATGCACTTTCAAACACACACCAACACAAGGAGAACAATGATTTACATGGTTAAAATATAAATGTGATATGGAAATCCCCTGGTGTGATATGTATTCCTCTAAGATCACACTACCCACTAGAATCAATATGTAGGTACAAGTGAGAAGGGTTCATCCATGAACCCACATTACATACCTTCCAATAATGTTTTGGTGCATCCAGTGAGAAATTTCACCCAACACTCTATAATGATAATAAATGTTGGTAATAACTGATATTTCTTCCATGAATATAATTATATAAAGTCATTGAGTGTGATGATTTATTCTTATTCTTATGTTCTTTCATAAAAGAAAAATAACAATTCAATTCACATGCACAAAACTATAAGCTACCACTACCGCTTGCATCCTTATCATGAAAGTGGTTATTAAAAAATATATATTGCATTGAAAACTTCTTTTATAACACTTTATTTGGTGAAATAGATATCCAAATCACCTATTATTATTTAAAACATTCTCAATATTTTTTTACAGGATTTGTTTACATGTTCATACACCACTTATCATCATCTTCTTCTTTGAATAAATATTCAAAAATTGAGTGAATAATTTTCCCTCTATTCATACTTCTTTTATAGTTTTCCACCTATAGTAAATAGTTATAAATATTTGAATTTAAATACTTTAAGAATCAACATTTAAAATATCCAACTGCTCCTCTTCATAACTACTCATAACTGTAAGCTAATATTTATATTTTTCACAGTATTATTCCTTTGAACATTCTATAATTTTTGAATTATTATTATTTCCATGGAATTCACTCAATCATATACATATGTATGTATTCATGCATATTTAAGTAGTTATCATGCATCCTTCATTCATTTTATAAAAATCCTTGAAATTATTATTCCTTCTTATCTATATGCTAAAAATCATGATAGAAAATTTTTTATATTTAAATTAATGAATATTATCTTACCTGACATCACCTAATTTTAATTTTTTCTTCAAAATAAATAATCCTAAAAATAGAAATATATCTCTAGCATAATTCCCAAAAATTCACAAAGTTAAAAATCACACATGAAAAAAAGTGCATTCATGGAAGCAACATTATATGTGGTATTCAAAAGTATTATGAAAATATCCAAAAGTATAATATCCTTTTAAATCGACTTACACACAAAGTATTATACCCAAAAAAAGTTATACACCACTTCATAATAGTCATATATATATAAAAAAGTCAAATAGCCTACTTCAATTTTTTTACAAGATACGAATTAACTAGATTTTATTCTCAACTCTAAAACTCTAGAATTATATAAAAAATAAAGATTAGATAAGACTTTTCAAAAATGATTCCACACAACTTTAGACATCTCAAAAACCTTCACCTCGCATATTCACCCTTGTAAAATGTGATTGTGAACATGATTCATGCATTGATAATAAAATTCAAAACATTAACCATATTCCCTTAAAAATAACTCAAAAAATAACTTCATAAGATAATATCCATATTCTAGAGGAATATTTTCAATCTAAAATTATAACATCTTCATCTTGGGTCATCAATAACTTATACCAAGATCATCTTATTCTCAAACTTTCCTCAACTCAATTATTGGTCTCAATAATATCCCCTATGAATTTTTTCCAACCAAGGAATATAAATCACTATAAAACTTAATATTGAATAATCATATAATAATTATAATAATACTTGATCAAAATAAATGTAGAAAATAAAAATATTGAATAATAATGTCAAGTTATCCATAAAAAGAAATTCACATTCATAACTTCTTTAAACATGATCCTCTTGATTCAACGTGATGAAATAATACCACTTGAAAAATTATCTATCAATTATTATTCAATAAATACTTCATCATCACATAAAATCTTTCAATAACTTACAAAATATGTTCATGGAATCTATAATAAAAAAAATTCCTCCATGAACTTCAATAAAATGTTATAATAGTTCTCACATGAACAGTGCTGAAATCACAACATACCCATTTTAAAAACTCTCAGTAAATACATGATACCCATAAAATATTTTTCCCAAAAGTATAAAATTTATTAATGGATAAATCCCCCTAAATAAAGGATAAACACATGTCAATGGATTAATCCGGACAAATCAATGTTCCCACCCTTTGAAAAATATAAAAATAGATAAACATAAAGAAATATTTATGATGTATTTTATCCCTCTTTGAAAAAAATATCCAAATATAAGATGAGGGAGTGCTCTAAAACACAATTACTTAGCCTTGAAAATATTGATGCTGAACTCCTAGCATCAACCTTAAATTTTGAAATGCATCCTTTCGTAATGGCTTAGTAATTACATTTATAATTTTCTCCTTTATAAGAATAAATTCCAAATTTAGTTCATTTCTATACACAAGCTCCTTGATGGATTGATACTTATATAAATGTTATTATATCTTTAATGTTAAACCAGATTCATTTAATATTTATAGTACTTTTATTATAACACCCAATAAGTAGTGGAAAATTCACTTCATCTTTGAGATCCTCCAAACATGTTTTTATATATATTAATTGAGTTTTAGATTTAATAGAGACCACATACTCAACTTTATAATTTCTTAGAGTCATATAATTATTCTTATTAATATGCCAACAAATACACCTCTCTCTAAGGAATAAAACTCCACTAGATGTGGACCTTTTATCTTCAGTAGAACCATCCCAATATATATCTGTATATTTAAATAGATTAATCAAAACATTATTATCTTAATTCATCCAAAAAACTATTGAACATTTAATATACCTCACAATACTCTTTAAAATAGTGAAATGAGATTATTTTGGTGCACTTTGGTACCTAGCATGGAGTGTAACAACAAACACCATATCAAGTCTTGAAGCTATAAAGTATAATAGACTTCCAATAATCTTCTAAAACTCCATTTGATCAATTTATTTTCCCTTTTCTAATCTGGATAGATTTTTTACCACTTATTTTTTTGGAAATAGTGTTTTAATCCTTCATTCCACTTCTTTTAAAAATTTCCCTAATATACTTCTCTTGAGAAAGAAACCTGTAATTTTTATCATAAGAAATTTAGTCCAAGAAAGTACCACATCTCTCCATGCATGGAAATTTCAAATAACTTCTTCATATCCTTGGAAAAATTATCAAAAACTTATTAATTATTTACAAAAAATTTGATATCATCTACATAAATAATAACAATGATAGACACCTATTTGTTATTTTTGATTTAGAGATTACTATATGCACTCCCTTTTTTGAAATTCAACATCTTCAAGCAGGCGACTGTCTTAGAATAACTTGTGTTTGGATATTGTTTCAGAAAATATAATGTATTTTCACCTATAAATGTGATTTTAATATTTTTTAAGTAAGATACCACATGGTTTCTTAATGAATACCTACTCTTCCAACTCTCTATGAGGAAGGAAGACTTGACATCCATTTGAAAAATATTTTATTTTCTTTGAGATGAAATAGAAATAAATATTCTTATGGTATCAAAACTTGAAACTGGTTAAAATATCTCATGAAATTTCAATCCTTCAAATTATTAATATCATTTATATGCCTATATTTCATTATTTCTCACCACTTCACTTTTTCATTCAACTTAGTTCAGAACACCCACTTTCTATCAGTGAAATTATTCTCTTTAGGCTTGGGTACCAACTCCCAAGTGACATTATTATATATATAGTCTAATAATTTATTCATAGTACCAATACACTCTTTATGATTCAATAATTCTTTAAAATCTCTTGGTTCAACTTGAGAAAATAATGAGGTATGAGTTGCTATCCTCAAAGTTTCCCTAGTTTATACCTGCTATATTTGATCTCTAATAATAATTCAGACTTTCAATTTCCTTATCATACTTTGATGAGATGCATGAGATTGTTCCATATCACTTGAAATGGATTAATTTTATTATTTAACCTATACATATTTAATACTATCACCACTTTCTAAAATTAATTCTACCTACTTGACAAAAACAACATCATCATCACTTCTGGAACTTGTGTTATCATGTGAAACTTATTTCTTTAAATTTTACAATAAATTTAATTCATTAGTATCAAAAATATTTATATCATCTTTTTTATTTTAGTGGTAAAATATTCCATTTTGAAGATACCCAAGTAAGAACCTATTAACTCCTCACTTTTCAAACTTCCTAAAATTTTCACCTTTTACCTTGACAACACAAGGGATCCCAAATAGATGAATAAAAATTAAAATTTGATATTTTTATAATACATATCATATGGGGACATATATAAATTCATATTATGTAAACATTGGTTTTTAATGTGAACTAATGTATAAATATCTTACCTAAAAAAATATAGAGATGTGTCATACTTGATCAATATAGTTCAAGACATCTCCACCAAACATTTATTTTTATATTGAACCACACCATTCTATTGTATTATGTATGGTGTAATTATTTCATATTAGATTACATGGTTATCCATATAATCTTTAAACTTACCATATGTAAAATTGCTTCCATTTTATATCTATATCTTCTTGAGAGAAAAACCACACTCTTTTTTTAGAACTTTTTATAAACCTTTTAGATATTCTTAAGTCCTTAAAATTGTATTTCACAAACATAACACAAGTAATATGAGTGAATTAATCAATAAAATTAATAAATTACTTATCTCTATTTTTTGATAACTTCCTCACCAACACACACACATATTAATGAATGAGCTCCAAAGGTTGAGTAGAATGAATCTCCACCTTCTTATATGTAGAGTTAACAATCTTCCCTTTTTTATCATGTTAAGGACATCCAATCCCTTTTTATTTTCAACAAAGGAGTATCATGGACATTATATCCTTGGGTGATCTTATTCATGTTATTTTTTCCAATATGGACAAAGTATTCAATTATATAAACCATTATCTTCTTTTATGCTTAAATAACATGAGTTTAAAAAATCACTCAACTGAAATAAATTTCCTTTAATATGTTTTACTCTTTTCAACACTCTTCCATCTTCAAGGTTCTTGAACAATAAAAAATACTACCTAAATAATTTTTTTTCCCTTATTTACAAATATATGAAACACTTAATATATTGTGTTTCAATCCACCAATATAGAAATAGTTTTTTGGATTTCATCTTTTCTTTACCAATTACTGCTGAACCAAATCCTTTAATATTGAATGAACCATCATTTCCAAAGGTCATCAAGCCATATTTTCAATTTTCAACATCTTTTAGGAGTTTTAAATATCCCATCACATGATATGAGAATCCACTATCCAAGATCTATGGAATTCCCCATTTATATGATTTAAGTGAAACTTCCACAACCAAAGTTTGTTTCCTTAAAATTTTTCTCATTCTTATGAGTATCTTGAGTATTGTAACCAAAATTTTACTAGGATGGAAGAAGGATGGAGTAATCATTTTTTAGTGACTGGGATGGTCACATATTCCATATACTTCTTGAATAGATTTAAAACTATCTTAATATATTTTCTATAATTTTAATGCCTCCCATGAATCCTAGGAATATAATGTGTTTAGTGATTGAACCAAAAAATATTTTCCACATTACCAAATCCTCCACAATAATTGGAAAAAACCTTAGAAAGAATACTTTCTTTTGTATATAGAATCCTTTCCATGATAATTTTCTCCCCTATAACTTTAATTCACCAATCTTGGATACTTTGTTTTCAACTAAAATTATTATAAACTCACAAAATACTCTTCTTCATATTAGGATTATTCTAAAACTTTATAGATTACTCAGTTCTAATAGTTTCTGACTTCAAGTTGGTGGTCCAATAATTTATATATTTTTTAGTGTCACAATTTTTTTCTAAAAATTTGTACTTCATAATTTTTTTCCTCTTCTTTGACTCTTCAACAAAATTTCCAAACCTATTTTCTTCTTTTTAGGATGATTGTTTTTGTCTTTATAATTCTATTTATTAATTGAATATTCTCCAAATTTTGTAATATAATTTTGAATTTTGGATTTGTACTTCCTTATATTTTTTTTAATTTAACTAATTTCTATTTCATATGGTCAAACTTATTATCTTTTTTCTTCACCAGTTATTCCATATTGATGTTAAGAGTCTTCTCACAATCAAGAATCTTCTTCAAATCATAAATATCATTTATAATTTTTTATTTTTCTTCTACAAAGATACATTATTTACGATTAGATAATTGATTATCCTTTTTAAACTTTATGATATATTTATCTAGTTTAGAGATATTTGAAGGAAATTATTTTAATTAAATCTTTAGAATGAACTCTATATTAGTCTCTTCTTCTTAACTTTCAGAACTATTTTCATCACTTGAAACATTTTTATCATTAACTTTTTAAATAATAATTTTTTCACCATCTTTATCACCGAAAGACCCAACTTCATCTTCATCATCACTGCATTCACTTTATTTAGACAATAGGATTATACTTTAAAATTTATAGAAATTATTACCCTCTCATTGGAATAAAAATTTGATTTTTTGGTTTTCTTCTTCAAGAATATTCTAGTCCAAACTACTTCATTATTACCATATTCTTAAGTTTTTTATATTGGGTAGTTTTATGTGAAGTTCCCAATAGATCCACACCTAAAACACTTTAATAAGATATTTCCATTGTATTTTATTTTATATATTCTCAATTTTACTAAGATAAGAGAAAAAACTTCATCAAAATAATCATTCAAATATTCATCAAAATCTTGAGATAAGGTACATAACTTCATCAAAATTATTATTCAAATATTCATTAGAATTATAAAATTCTTGTATATTCTTATTTAACAACAATATTCATAGACATATTAGGTGTTGAGGATTTAAAGAAATCTCATTTTCAGAATTTAACTTATTTATGGAACAATTACCATTTCTCATCTCATAGGATATAAACATACTATATAAGTCATCAAAATAGATGTCACATGGATCTTTATCTTATAAATTGGATACTTTCACATCAAATTTTTCAGGAAATATACACAAGATCTTCTCTATAATATTATAATGTAACAACTTCTCACCATAACCTCTAATCATGATCACAACTTCATATACCATTACGAAGAAGCTTTCAATAGTCTCATCATCACGCATCTAATGATATTCATACTTAAGTCTCAAAATATGTAATTTTTACCACTTCACTTTAGTATTTACTTTATATATATATTCTCCATTTTTTAACAAATACCTTTTACTATTTTAATTCCTTTGACTTTTAGAAATTCACTCACTAGAAGAGAATACAAAATATAATTTCTAGCATGACATTGTTCTCCATATTCTTCTTATATAATTTTGTTATAGAATAAACTTCAACACATGGGGGGAATATATCAATTGAAACTTCCAATGCATCATAGTAGATAGATAAAGGGTATGGAAACATCATGTACTTCTATATATGATAACCTTTTCCATTTAATGTGTGAATCACCTAATTATTCACTAAGTTTAAATTATCTATTGTAGATAATTAGAATTAGTGAATACTTATTAAACTATAGAGACATAAAATATCAACTTCTAAATAACCAATCAAAAATGACAGGAAACTAGAACTATGACACCACTTGTGTAACCACCTGAAGAATCTATGAGAGATCACTAAGATGGTGGATCATTAATATTAATTATATTTATTATTATTTTAAAACAAGATCCACCATCAATCAATATGATTGATATTTTATATCCACACACACTTTTAAACACACAATAACATAAGGAAAATAATGATTTATAAGGTTCACCTCTCAATGTGAGAAGGCTAGTCCATGGTGTGATAGATATTCCTATAAGAGAACAATACCCACTAGAATAAACCTATAGGTACAAAAGAAGATGTTTTATCCTTTAACTCTCATTATATATCTCCCAACATTATTTTAGTTCATCATATACAAAAGTGAATCCCACACATTACAATGATATTAAATATTGGTAATATATGACATTTCTTCCACCAATGGGCTGATATCAAGTCATTGAGTGTGTTGAGTTATTCTTCTTCTATTCATACAGAGTAGTAAAATACTATTGCAATTTTCATCCACAATACCATATAAAACCACAACTATCTGTATCTTTATCATGAAATAGGTTCTTAAAAAATATATATTCCACCATAAACTTCTTATATATCTATAAATTCTATGCACTTAATAGCTAACTCCCCTATTATTATTGAAAATATTCTTGATAATTTTCTATAGGCTTCGTTTACACATTCATACACCACTTTTATTATTTTTTCTTTAAATAAATATTCATTGTACCATGTGAATATTTTACCTTTATTTCTCTTTTTTTGGTCTTACACCTATAATAAAATAGTTAAAAATATTTTAATTTAAATCTATAAATATTCAACATTAAAAATATCCTATTTCTCATATTTATAACTACTCATAACTACAAGTCATATATAGACAGAAAAAATCATCCATATTGCATTAAAAAGTCTTACGAGATATGACTTAGCTAAATTTAATTCTCAACTCTAAAAAACCATACTTAAACAAAAAATTGGATTAGTTATAGAATATTTAAAACTAATTACAAATAACTCCATACTTCTTAGGATCCTTCAACTCACATATTCACCCATGTTAAATGAGAGTTTGAACATGATTGATGCATTGGAAACGAATGTAAACACATTAACCATGTCCACTAAAAAAACTATAAAAATAACTTCTCTAGATAATATTCATATTCTATAGGATCTTATTCAATCTCAAATCACAATATCTTTATTTAGGGTCTTTAATAACCTCCACCAATATCATATTCTTCTCATAATTTCCTCAACTTAAGACTTGGTCTCAAAAATTTGATTCTGAATCACCACAAAAAGGGATGTAGAATTATATATTGACCATTTAACTATAAAAATAACTATTTATTTTCCATCATATTATATGGAATTACAGAGTTTATGGAATTAAAAGTTTAGTTGAAAAATTTTGGGCAAAAGGGATTCATTTGAACGGGTTTTTCCCCTTAGGTAGTATCAATTATATTATTTGAAAAATATGATGGTATCTTGCATTTAATTATTTATTATTGAAATATAAACTAGATGAAAACAAATAATAAATATAATTTACCTTAAATTAATGATATTTTTGTCTAAATGGATGGATATCATTGGTTTTCCAATCCAAACCTTCATTTTGGATATCATCAATTAAGGGTAAAATAAGATAACATTCCAAAAAATTTATTCTGATGTAATTATAGCCACTATTAATTTTTGGTTATTCCATTTAGAGTTACTAATTCACATTATTTGTTTATGGAATTAATGAACCAAGTATTATATAAATTTCTAGATACCTTATGGTGGTTTTTCAGGATGAATTTCTCAAATACTCAAGGATGTAAGTGGATCATGGGGATAACTTTAATATCTTCTTGAAAACATTATATGAGTAAAATATTTAATCTATGTTCTCAAAGTTCCACTTTGAGATACAAGAAGTGAAAAATTGGGTCACATGGTTTCTAAAAAGGGATCTAAATATATCCTTAGAAAGTTTAAGTAGTGATGTCCTGGGAAATATCCAAGAATTTATTTAAGATATGAATCTTTCTTGGGTTTACTAGATATTATTAGAGATTTATTAAAGATTTTTTAATATTAAATTCACCCATAGAAACCTTGAATAAAAAATAATTGAAGTTCCATTTGAATGATAAATTTCAAGAGTCATTTGAGGAATTAAAAAAGAATCATATTTCAAATCCCATTTTAATTATTCCTAACCCAAGAGTTACCTATAAAGTGTATTGAGGTACATATATATTGGATTTAGGTTATATATTGATGGAAGGGGGACATGTTGTAGCATATGGGTCTAGGTAATTATGACCCCATGAAAATAACTACCCTATGCATGATTTGGAATTAATAACTACTATTTATTCTTTGAATACTTGGATGAATTAAACTTTTTTGGTGATAAATTTATGGTGTATACCAACCATAAGAGTTTGAAATACATTTTCCCATAGCATGATCTCAATCCAAGGTAAGGTAGGTGGGTAAAATATCTTAGACATTTTTATTTTGAGATTATGTGAACATTGAGGAAGGTTAATGAAGAGTTTGATTCCTTGAGTAGGAATAGTCTTACCTAAGTGGTGAAGGAAGATGAAGAACATTGGCTATTGTTGGGGTTACTAAAAAAATTTCACATCTAAATGGAAGAGACGATGGATAATGTATTTCTCTCTAGTAATAACATGAATTCTATTTTTATAGAGGAATTAATAGAGAAATAATTTTTTGATGAAGGATATATGAGGATGATAAGATCCATATATAGTGGGGAGATCACCAGTGAGTGGAAAATTTAATTGAATTTTGTTCTATATATCAGACATATGATAGTGGATCTTTCAGAAATTCAAAAAATAAATCTCTTGAAACTTATCACCATTTAAGTTGGGAAGTGAATTTAAAGATACCAAGATGTATTATGAAATTAGACACTAATTTTTATAGTTAATAATAAAGGTCATTATAATTTTTTTCTTTATGTTTGACTTATCAATGAATAATGGTAGAGCATCAAAAAATGGAAGGGTTTCTATAACTGTTTTCCATTAAAACATATAAGTGGAAAGATATTTCTATAGGTTTCATAATTATATTACTAATTCCATAATAAGGACATAATGGTGTTTGGATGATAGTGTATTGACTTATAAGTCTACCATATTTCATACAAATTCGAGAATTTTTTTCATTAATGACCTTGAAAATATTTACATGGAACAGGTGGTTAGAATTTGTAATATCCCAACTCTAGTAATCCAGAGATGGTGTTTACTTTATTATATTGGTACAATATATAATTTATTTCACTACACAAGATCGATCGGTTTAGAAGTCTTAGAAAACTAGATACATACTAGATTACTATATTACATTATAAATATAAAAACATAGCATAATAATAATTATTTCATCCTTGAAATAATTCATAATTTACTTCTTCATATCTTGGGGAAAGGAAAAAAATAAAGTGTGAACTCAGATGTTCAATAAGGTTTACATAGAACACAAATTATTATGAATAAATAAGTCATAATCAATAAGGCAGAGTGGATAATAAAAAAACATTCCATTCAATAAATAACTTGAGTTCAATAAACATTCATGGATAATATCAATATAGAAATCACATGGATAATGTAAACTGGTTTCTTAATAAAGGAAATGTATAAATATGGACACTCATAAACTTTTCATTAAGGAATCAGCCAAGTTATCATGAATCTTACCATCAAGTAATCTCAACTAGGATACCATTCTTAATAAATGTGTATGTGTAAACCAAATACCCATCTAATATAGAATGCTTGATATTTTATCTCATGATATTTGTCAATGTATCAAGGGGATATCTATAACTAGGCCCCACCCATCACTTACATATCTTATGAATTCATAATATTTTGAATGATCAATAAAATTAATTCTAAAAATTCTTTATAATTTAACAATTATCCGTATTAGATCAAGAATATAGAACATCAATATTTACACAGTAAATGAAATAACTTACTTGATAAGATTCTTTAAACTGATACCATATATAAAAATGTTATACGGCTGAAACATCATCAAATTAATAGAAATTAGTTTGAATTCATCCATGATATTAAAAATATGGACATTAAGGAGAAATATAATTTCTAATAAATAATTAAGAGTGATAGAAAATGTAATAATAAGAAAGTGAATGATCTCAAAAGTAAGTATAATCCATTATTAGTAAAGGATGATAGAAGACCATCAATTTATAAAAAACAATGGTTTTATAGTAAAACCAATTCTTTTAAAAATAAAATAAAATTAATACATTAAAATAACTTCTATGTAACTTGTTGTAATAACAATGTTATAAATATCTTTTCAAAAAATTTTCATTCCTTTAAGAAGATAATACCCTTTAATTTTTATATATTTTAAATAAAAAATACAAAAAATATTGAGAAAAATATTTACTTTGAAAATAATCTTAAAAAATTTCAAATTAATATTAAAATCAAATATTAACCTTGATAGTAGGAAAATTCATTCATGCGGTGTATGTTAAAACTAAGATTCCATTCGCACATTTGGTAAAAAGTACCTCATTTGGAAAATGAAAAGAAGATTCATTTTAAAAAAAATATATAAATTAAAACTTGGTTAAAAATTAATTGAATAAATATTTTTATAATGTTAAAAACATTTTAAAGAAAATATCGACATGGAAGAAAAATAGTTGGAAGGAAAACTTCAAAACAATATTTTTAAAAGAAAGTCCCTTATATGTAACTTACTTTCTAATTCTTGATCAAAAAAGAGAATAAATTAAAAGTAAAAATGTAAACACTAACATAAATATAGGATAATAAAATATATGGGGTTTAAAATATTAGGTTCATATAAATTTTCCAAAGGAAATTTGAATATAAATAATCCTGAAATAAAATGATATTTTAATATAAATTCATTACCTTGGGTTTCTGCTTATTCATATGTATTTTATCCTCATATATAATGAATTAAAATTTATTAAATACTTTATTAATAACATTTTTCATCTATATTTTATTTTATGAGGTCATTTTATAATGAGTAAAAATCCATTCAACCACTTTAAGGTCGTTCAGTGAATTTATCTAAAATTACTTTGGTATATTATCCATGGTTAAAGGTTTTATGAAATGTTTTCATAATATCCAAAATTTTAATAATTTCATTAATATGATTTATATTCATTATATATAATTTTATAATCATCCATGCTTGGTGGTTAAAAATAACCAATCACATCACTTTATAGAGGTGGTAGTCAACACGTATGCACGAGCGATGTTATCGTTTTCCAATGGATAGAAGGGAAAGAAGATAAATGATATATTACATTTAAAAAATAATAATTATGTCATAAATATCATATATATTTCATTAATTCCATTTTCATAATCATCTAAGTAAAGCGGTGATGAAAAAAAAATTACACCGCTATATGAAGATGATAGACCATAGGTATGCACGAGTGATGTTTCATTTTCCATAGGATGAAAATGAGGTGGAAAATGGTTATCCAATAATAATAATAACATATTTGTATATTTTTTATACTGAATTAATTATGTTGGGATTCATATAAAATATTTATATAAATTATAAGAAGAAATAAAGTTTGAAAGAGTTAGGTAAGACTATTAAATCTTCTTTGAGTGACCTCCTTTGTCTTGCACCTTAATCCTTCTTAGGATGGTATTAGGGTAATACCAGGAGCTCAATATTGAAGGTAAGGAAACTAAGAAGTTTTTTAAGGTATTTTATGAGATATATGCCTAAAATTGTTTGAATAATGGAGGATAATAAGTTCCCTTTTATAAGTGTGGGGAGGTACACACATGAAATTACTTAAAATATTTTAATAATATAAAGTCATTTTATTGTGTAAGTGGATCCAAATTGTTATAGATTCGAATATGATAAGTTTAAGGTCGAAATAAAACCAATTAATTAGGTTTAATAATGTCTTTTGTGTTATATTTAATCCTTATACCTTTATTTTTAACCCTTCTAACCAATTTTACCCTTAACCTAGGTGATAAATATTTATCTTGGTTACTATTCATTATGAAAAAAATAAGATGAACTTATTACCTAATATTTATTATGATTATTAAAAATATATAATCCATTTTACATGATTCAAATCCTAGATGTGTCAGAAATTTATTTTAATATAAGTTGGAAAAATGCAACAAAAACCATTTTTAGAATTTTTTTATTTCAAGAATAAAAATGATTTTATAGAAAAATAAAGTATAATGTTGATTATAATGGGGATAATTTTATTATTTTAAATCAAAGGATACTTAATTTCCTTTAAAACCAAATAAAAACATAAAGGTACTAAGTAAATACTTGATTTAAATAAAAGAACTAAAATTCATTTTTATTTCAACAAAAACATTACTTAGATTTCCAAAAAGTAAATCATATATTTATAAGTTCTAAAATATATTTTTATATAAATTATATTAATTATTTGATATAAAATTTTTCTATAATTTTTTTTTCAAAAAATTTAAAGTTATTCATATATCATTATAATGCCATAAAAGTGACAATTTTGTAAAATTAGTATTTTTCAGTATTCACCTAAAAATAAATTATTTTTTAAAAATATCAAAAATTAATACTAATATAATTTTGAAATTTAAAATTAAAAAATGAAATTAATTTATTAAAATTAATTTTTTTGGAATTTAGGTTTTAATCGCATTCTTGTATAAAGTTAGGTGCATTATGTTATTGTTTCTTTAGAAATAAAAGTTTACTCACTATAATGGAATATCAGGTGCTACATTCTTCCTTCATTCAAAGATTTTTTCCTTAAAATTTCTATAATTTAACCTCATGAAAAGATTTTGGTATTTATTCATCATAACTTCTTCAGGTTCCCACATTTTCTATTCTATTTTATTGTTTCTCCAAATTACCTTCACCAATTAAGTCATCCTATTCTGGAACACTTGTTCTCTAGTGTCAAGAATCAGGAGATTATATTTATGGTAAGATAAATCATGTTCTAATTGTATTTCCTTGAAGGAAAACATATGCATTAGGTTTGAAATGTACTTCCTTAATAAATAGATATGGAACAAATCATGAACTTTAGATAAGACATATGGAATTTCCAAATAGTAAGCCACAAATCCAATTCTTTCCAAAATTTTAAGAGGCCTGATTTACCTAGGACATAGTTTCCATTTATTTCCAAACCTTATAACACCCTTCTATGGAGATACTTTCAATATTCATGATCCCCTCCTTGAAATTCTAAATCCTTCCTCCGGTTATCTATATAACTCTTTTTACCACATTGAGATGCCTTGTTATGACTCTGAATAGTTCCCACTTTCACTGTTGTCTCTTCAAAAAGTTCAGGGACTAAAATATTCCTTTTACCAACTTTATCCCAACAAGTTGGTGCATGAAATCTTATCCCATACAATGCTTTATATGGATCCATTTGAATTCTCAAATAGTAGCTAATATTATATAAAAATTTGACCAAAGGTAAATAATGATCCCACAAACCTTTAAAATCAAGTTAGAACAACCTAAAAATGTATTCTAATGTATGAGTAGTCCTTTTAGACTATCTATATATCTGAGTATGATAAGGAATGATAAAATGTGGCTCGTTTATAAGATCTTTCTGAAGACTTTTCTATAATTTCAATGTAAATTATGGGTCATAATTAGTTATAATTGAAATAAGTGCACCATAAAGTCTCAAAAATTCATTAATATAGAGACACATGAGTCAATAAAAAGGTAGGTATTCCCTTATAGAAAGGAAATGTGTATACTCAGTAAGGTGATCAACAATAAGTTATATGGCATCATTATTTCTTAGAGTATTTGATAATATAGTGAAAAAATTCCATAGTAATATTATCCCATTTTAATACAAGAATTAGTAGAGGCTTCATAAATCATTTTGGATATTTTCTATCAGGATTTACCTGTTTGAAAACCAAGAATCTTGATAGATATTCTACAACTTCCCATTTCATATTATGCCACAAAAAATGTTCCTTAAAATCTCAATACATTTTGGTACTACTAGGGTGTATATAAAAATTTGAGCTATGAAATTTATCTAATAATTCTCTTTTTTATATCATGTTATAATGAAACACATAGACTCTTTCCAAATTTCATTATACCATCTTCATAGTTGAAGTTTACCAACTTCCCATCATTCACGACTTTGATTTTATTTTGAAAATTCTTATCATCAAGCTGAGAACATTTTTTTCTCCAATAAAGATGGTTTGGAAATAATTTAGAATAGATGTGATTTTCCACTTCCTTAATGATTCCCATATCCAACTTTATTAAATCCATAAATATAGGATCCTTTTCAATCCTTATTTCAGTAAAAAATTAACGATCTTTAACACTCAATGAATCAACCACCTTTTTTCTTTCCTAGGGTGGTAGTGTATTGAGTAATCATAATACTTGAGTATTTTTAGCCATCACTTATGCCTAATATAGATATCTTTATGTGACAAGTTTTATTTCAAACTTTTTTTATCAATATATATTTCAAAATTTTTCAGCATAAGAAAAATGCCTCCATATATTCAATGAAAAGAATATGGATACTTACTCAAGATCATGGTTTAGATAATTATATTTACGAATCTTTAATCACCATGATGTATAGAAAACATATATATCATTATGTATAAGGACACATCCAAGTACCTTTTTTGATGCATCACAATATATCATAAATCCATCCCTTCCTGATGGTAACGTCAATATTGGTGGATTGACCAATCACCTATTTAACTCTTTGAAAGTTCCATTACATTCTTATAACTATATGATCTTAAACCATTTATGTGTTAACTTAGTTAGCAGTTTAGCTAGTCAAGAATTTTTTTAAAAAATCATTGATAGTAACTTGATAATACAAGGAAACTACGTACCTCAGTTATATTCATTGTCATTTTATATTCCATCACTTCCTTTGAATTTGAAGGATCAACTGATATTCCATCTTTAGAGACAATATGGACAAGAAAAGAAACTTCCTAAAGCCAGAATTTTCATTTACTAAATTTTCCATATAAATATTTTTCCTTAAGAGTATTAATAATGATTTGAAAATGAATCTTATGATCATCATAGATTTTATATTATATTAATATATCATTAATAATCACCACAATTAAATTATCAATATAATAATTGAACAATTTGTTCTTCAGATACATAAAAATAGAGGGTAAATTGGTCAATTCAAAGGGAATTACTATAAATTCATAATGTATATACATCATATGAAATTTCATATTTATAATATCTTCCATCCTAATCGAATTTTATTATACCCAAAATGAATATCAATCTTTGAAAAATATCGAGCCCCTTGTAATTGATCAAAAAATTCATCAATGCAGGGAAGAGGATACTTATTCTTTAGAGTAATGGCATTTATTTCCTTATAATTGATGCACAACCTCATAGACCCATCTTTCTTATTAACAAAAAGAACATGGGATCCCTAAGAAAATTAACCAGGGTATATAAATCCATTATCACAAAACTAATGTAGTTTTTATTTAGTTTCACTAATTATAATATGGTTATCTCATAGGGAGTCTTAGATATGTGTTTTTTATCACATATAATATAAATAAAAACCTCAACTTCATTCTCAAATGGATGTCTAGGTAATTATTCTAGAAACACAAAAAATTATTCCAACACAATAGGTATATAATTTATTCTAAGTATACCTTTATGATTTATAGGTTATTCCTACTATTATTCTCTAAGAATTTCATTAAGAAGAGATACTCTAGGTAGATCATGATATGATTCAGATAATTTAGTATCCCCTTTGAAGAGAAGAGATTCCACATATCCATTAGGAATCATAATATATTTTTCTTGGAAATAAATTTTTTCATTATAATTTTAAAGACTATCTAGACCAAGGATTATATCAAAGTCAACCATCGGTATAATAATCAAGTTTATAAATAAGGTATATCCATGTGTCATAATGGGAACTAACTAAAAAAATCCTTGTTGTAATAATATTTACATTAGGAGTCTTGATTGATTTCTCCCTTTCAAATGTTACATGGAAATATATAATTTTATTTATGAACATGGAAGATATAATGGAGTGTGAATTTCTATAATAAAATAAAGCAATAGATAAATTTGAGGTTACGATCAAAGTACCTATCACCACATCCTTAGGAGATTCAACCTCAGATGTAGTAATCACAAAAATTTATTCTTATACCCTTTCCCTATTATATGATAGGTTACCTTGATCCATGGGAAAATAGTTTGAATAATTACCCATCTATTTATAGCTGAAGAACTAAATTACATCGGTTTCTTTATTCCCCTTTCATTCACGAGCCTTATGAACCCTTTCTTTTCACTTGAAATAAACTCTTTTTTTCACTAATAGAGTAACTAGGTTTTTATTTACACAATTATCACATGTTAAATATATCATATTCCCTTTCTTATTATTTTAAACATTTTTTTCTTAGCGCTTAACTGACATATTTTTTTCTTGATTTCCCTTAATAATATAAGACCTAGAATATTATTTCGCTATCTTTATGGAACATGATACTATATCATTATATGATGAAAATGTTTGAGAAACCAATGCCCTTTTGAGGTTCAATATAGGCCCATTTAAAAAAATCTTTCTTTATATATTATGTATATAGTCCACAACATGTCTGGATAATCTTGTAAAGTTAGCCTCATACTCTGCAACACTTTCTTCTTCCTTATGCTTTAAAGTGAGGAACTTCCTCTCAATTCCAGCTCACTATTATCAAGGAAATTATTTCTTGAAGAATATTACTTTAAAAGTTATCCATTCCATACTTTATATTTTATCAACCTCTTTGGTATTCTATATCAATTACCACCATTGATCACCACCCCCTTCAGACAATGAACTGCTAGAATAACCTTTTTGTTAGTTAGAGTGGACAACTCAAGATGGGGGGGGGGTTATTGAATTAAGTTTCCAATAAAATTTTTAATTTAAAAAATATTTAAAACTAAATCAATTAGTTTATAAAAATATACTAGTTAACTAAAACACTAGAAAAATATAATTTGATGTATTTGAAATATTTCTCAAAGGATCAATCACAACTTGGTTAGAATTATTTTTAAATAACTTTAACTTTTGAAAAAAATATAATAAAATCAAAAATTTTATATAGATCAAGGATTAAATCTAACTACTAGAGTATTAATTAGAATAATATTTTTTAAAGGAATAAATTGATTTTAAAAAATAAAGTAAGAAAAAACAAATTGACACATAATGGAAATAAGTAAAGTATGTTTAGTCTCAAGTTGAGACCCAATCCACTCATCTTGATAGCCACCCTATACCAAGTAAATTTATTAAATAATAAATATATCCACAACCTATATCAGGTTTTATAGTTACAACTAAAAACAAGATAGTTTAGAATAAACACCTCCTCTTCCATAGTTATTCATGGGATAATAGGTGTAAAATGAACAAGTGAGAGTAAATAATAATCTCTAATATATTTTAGGAGAATATGATAGTAAATATATATATATATATATATATATATATATATATATATTAATTTATACACATATTGAAGGTAAGATAAAAAAAAGAGAGGAATAAATAAGAAGAGAGAGAGTTTTAATCAGATCAATTTGATTATCTTTGGATGATCATTTTTTTAAATATGTCCTTAAAATTTCTTAAAATTAATATTACTCTAATAGGTTAAGAAATATTTTTGCAGAGGTGCATAGTGAAGTAGTTTATTTGATCAATATTTCAACATAATTACTCTTTTATATTTGTCCATGAGTGGCTCTGATTCTTAAAGAGAGTACCTCTCTAATTATCCACTGGAGAATATTGATGAATTAATATTCATACCCATTAATATGACCTGAAATCCTTAAATTTTATAACACTTTAGTAAATTATTAAAAAATATATCCATTTTATTTTTAAATATTCCTCAATGCTTAAGTTATACATGACCACTTAGACTTTACTTAAGCATGATCACTCTGGAATACAATCACTTGATCTTATGGTCACTTTATCTTGCACTCACTTTCCCATGGCCACTTGATGTTGAGGTCACCTGATCCTATAGTCACTTGATCATATATTCACTTGACACAATTACTTGACTTACGACCACTTGACATAGTCACTTGACTTGTGGTCACTTGATAGAGTCACTTGAAATAGTCACTTTCTTATAGTCAATTGATACAGTCACTTGATTTACATATATGATCACCTCATTTATTCATAAATTTGGATTAATACTTTACCAAAAAACACTATACATCTACACGGTCACTTGAATTCATCATAATTTAGTTTTAATCCTTTTTATGATCACTTGAACACTCCATACGGTTAGTTCAGTATGCAAACAGTTCGTTCAAGATTTAGAGAAAATTTTCTCATATGACACACAATTACTTGTTTGTTCATGAGGTCATTTAGAGTTAAACATGTGGTCACTTCTATATGTTCACTTTTTATTCATAGTTATTTTAACATCATCATGTATAAGGTTGACATGATCACTTCAACACTTAACCATTTTTCCTAGTTTTGGCTAGAAAAACATTTTACTATCATAAAAAATAAAGTTCATTAATAACATAATAAATGTGATTTGTGAGTGTTAAAATAATTAGTTTATAGATTAATCCAAAACTTTCCCCTTTCATTATATCATAATTCCATAAATATATTTTTTAGTGACTTAATCCATTGTTCAGCCACCAATGAATTAGTAGTTCCATTAAAAGATGAAGGCTTATAAGACATGAAGCAACCCAACATAGGTTAATTATGCCATGTAACAATAGGTTACACCATATGGGTAAGGTTATTCATTATAACCTAATTCAACTTCCACAATATTTCCATTATATTCTCAATTACAATAGTAGCTATATTTTATTGATCAAAAGAGAAATACCTACATTGACTATATGTGTTGATTCCCTTTCATCTATTAGGTACCATCTCTAAAAAAAGAACACACTGAGTTAGATCATAATCATAATGAATATTTAGGCATAAAATAAAAATCCTTATAATGAAAAATGTTCTCAAATAACCTAATGGATTACCATAATTCTCATTTTAGCTATGTTCATTTAAAATCGAGTTCTTAAGGTACCTACTAAGCTTTCTCTGATACCAACTGTAATATCCCAACTCTAGTAACTTAGATATGGTGTTTAATTTATTACATTGATACAAGATATAAGGGATCACACCATGAAAGATTGATCAATTTAACAATCTTGGAAAACTAGATACATACTTGATTCCCATATTACATTAGACATATAAAACATTTCATAAGAAACATTTTTACATACTTGAAATCATTCATAATATCCTTCTTTATATCCCGGGGAAAGGAAAACAAATAAAGGGATAGCTTCAATTATTATTAAGGGTTAAATTCAATTAAATCTATCATGATTAAATAAGGAATAATGAATATGGAATAGTGGACAATCAATACACATACCATTGAATCAAAAACTCGAGTTCAATGAACATCTATGACTAATATCAACATAGAAATCACATTGATAATGGAAAATTATTTATTAATAATATAAATTCATAAATCTATACATTCATGAAATTTCCATAAAGTCCTTGACCATGTTATCATGAATCTTACCATTATGGCCTCTCAACCAAGAAATCATTCTTAATAAATGGGCAGGTATAAAACAAATACCCATATAATATGGAATACCTTCTATTTTGTCTCTTGAAACCTGTCAATGTATCGAGGGTATCTATAATCGAGCCCCACCCATAATTTTCACATCCTATGCATTCATTATAATTTTTAATGATAAATACAATCAATTCTCACAATTCCTTACAAGTAAAAAATTATCCATATTTAATCAATAATACAGAACATCAATACTTCCCCAGTAAATGAAATAACTTGATTAATAAGATTCCTTCAACTGATACCATATATAGAAATAGTTTACGATTGAAACACCATCAAATTAATAAAAACGATTCTGAATTCATCTATGATATTTAAAATATGGACATGAAGGATAAAAATAATATCCAATGAATAATGGAGAGTTATAGAGAACATGATCATGAGAAAGTGAAAGATATCGAAATTAGGTAAACATAATTATTATTAAAGGATTATGGAAGACCATAGATTCATTATAAATTAAGGTTTTATAGTAAAAAACCTTTAGAAAATAAAATAGAAGCAATACATTAAAAATATCTTCCTTATAACTTCATGTAAGAATGGATTTATAAATAATTTTTCAAAACTAATTTCATTCCTTTAATAAAATAACACCAATTTATTTTGATATCATTTTATATAAAAATTTCAAAAATATTGATAAAAATCACCACTTTGAAATTATCCATGTAAACTTTCAAAGTAAGCTTCAAATAAAAGATTAGTCATAATGGTGGAAAAAGTCATTCATACAGTGATGTTAAAATAAAGATTCTATTCACACCTTTGGTAAAAAGTACCTCATTCATAAAATGATAAGAATATTACTTTTAATTTTTTATATAAAGTAAAAAAATATTAGAAATGAATTTAATAAATCTATTTATAATAGTAAAAAAATTCCTAAAAACATTTTAAATAAAATAGACATGGAAGAAAAAGAGTTGGGAGGAAAAGTTCGAAACAATATTTTATAAAAGAAA
Source organism: Viscum album (assembly GCA_963277665.1). NCBI lineage: Eukaryota > Viridiplantae > Streptophyta > Magnoliopsida > Santalales > Viscaceae > Viscum > Viscum album. Next base: position 2,133,447,198 of record OY728120.1, read on the forward strand.
GTACCTTACATGTAACTTACATAATAATTCTTGATCCAAAAATAGAATAAATAGAAAATAAACATGTAAACCCCAACATAAATAAAGTAGATGAAAATATATGGAGTTTAAAATATTAGGATCATATAATATTCCCAAAGGAAATTTGAACATAAATAATCCCGGAATAAAATGAGATTGTAACATAATTCCCTTAACATGTGTCTCAAATTACTTATACATGTTTGATCCTACTATATAATGAATTTAAATTTATTAAATACTTTCCTAATAACCCTTTTAATTTATATTCCATTTTTAAGGTCCTTCTATAATGATTTTAAATTCATTTATTGAATAGTTTTTTCATACTTTAGTTGTTTAGTCAATTTCTCCAAAATTACTTTGGAATATTTTCTATGGTTAAAGGTGTCATGAAATGGTTCCATAATATATAGAATGTTAATAATTTCATGAATATAGTTTCAATTCATTATATTAAATTTTATAATTATCCATGCATAGTGGAAATAGAGTAACGAATCACATTGCTTCATGGAGGTGGTAGTCCACACGTACGCACAAGCGTCACTATCATTTTACAACGGATGGAAGGGTAAAATGGTAGATGATATATTTTATATATAAAATCATAATTATGTCAAAAATATCATATATATTTCATTAATTAAATAATTATAACCATCCAAGTAAAAATAGTGATGAAAAACGAATTACACTGCCACGTGGAGGTTGTAGGCCATATTACACATGAGTGATGTTTTCATTTTTAATAGGATGGAAAAGAAAGGGAAAATGGTTATCACATGATTATAATAAAATATTTGTATATTTTTTATTATATATTAATTATTTTATGATTGATACAATATATTTATAGGAAGTATAAGAAGAAATAAACTTTGAAAGAGTTAGGTAAGATGATTACCTATTCTTTGAGAGACCACCTTTGACTTACACATTAAGCCTTATTGGGATGGTATTAGGGTAATAAAAAGAGATAAATAATGAATCTAAGTAAGTTAGGTAGGTTTTTGGGTAGGTATTTATTAATTTATAGGGCTCAAGGTTTGTGAATATGGGAGGAGAAGAGGTTTCCCTTTATAAGTGAGGAGAGGGACACTAACATAAAATTAATTAAAATATTTTAATAATATAAAGTCATTTTTATAACAAACCATTATTTTATGGTAAGTATCTTCTTAAATAAATTCAATTCATTTGATATTTTACATTGGACAAATGAAACATGATATATAATTAAATAGTAACTTGACTGTTGGAATAGTAATGTGACCATTAGGAATAATAATGCGAACAATAGAATAGTAACCATACCTATGAAAGTATAAATAAAATTTATGTATCTTATTAATGAAAATATGATATATATTTATATCATGTAATAAGTAAATAAATGTATTAAACATGATAAATTAAATGTTGGTATTTTTATGAAACATAATATTTATTTACAATTTTATAATTAATATAATAATTTTTTTAAAAGTATATTTTCATAAAATAGATTCATAAATTAATATTTTTCTTTCTTATGATTATAATGTAATTTTATGAGACCTTAATTAAAATTTCAAAGTGTCATAAAATCAGTTATAATTTTAAAATTGATATTTTTCGAATAAATGGTGATTTTAATTAAAAATTAAATTTATCATATTTATAAAATTATTTTCAAAAAATGAGTCCATTTTTTAATTCTACACTTCAAAAAATGGTTAGGTTGGATTTTTGGGATTTTTCTAAAATAGTTGAATCTTTAGTGAATAGTGAAATACGGTAATTTACAGTATATAAAATTATAAGTTAAATATACTATTTCTTGAGTTAGTTATAATGTAAGAACCATAATCTCAAACTAACTTTCTCTATGTACTTTATTTAATCATGGTAATAAAAAATATTCCTAGTCTTGAGGCAAAATAATAATCTAATGAATAAAATAATCAAAAAACACCCCTCTCATCCACTATAAATACCACCCCTCACCACCTATTCTCCTCACACCTTAAAAGAATTGAAGCTTATCCAATTTATACCCAATACTCTTATCAAGTCTCTCCCCCATGTCAAGGATCCTTTTTTATCAACAAAAAACCAAATCCAATTTTCCTAAGGAGGTTCACAAGGAGAATAATTCAAGAGGTAAAATCCTCTTTCATTTTCCTTTATTTTCTTTTCAATTTATTTTATTTTATTATCATATACTCACCTCCCCTAATACAAGTGGAACGATAACTATAATATCTTATATATACTGTAATATCTTCATAGATGATGGTTTTTCGTTTTGTAATACGGACTTTGAGGCTGGTCATAAATACATTATAATGGTTAAAATATATTTTAAAATGAATATTAAAACTTATTTAGTGTTATGGAACCAGTATATATACATAATATTAATTAATAAAACAAACCTAGTTTGTGATGATCAAAAAAAATACCAAAATATTCTAAATGGTTACCATTAAAATTTTATCTTATGAATCATCCTAATATCTGAAAAAATGATATATAAGACCATTAGTCTTATTTAATTTCATCAATAACAAATAATTTTAATTCTAGATAACTATTCCCATTTTACATGATCTTTCATACATGTATACAAGTGAACCAATCATGAAATCCAAGGAAACGAACACTCCCAAGGGATGAAATTGAATCTTATAAATCATCAAAAAGGCCATAAATAAAATTAATAAAATTATAATAATCAAAATAAATGTTTAATAAGTTATAAATTAAATTATTAATTAATCTTATTTCATTATCTCGGGCATTAAGTGAAAGTTCGGAACACTTTCGGACATAAGGTAAGAGATTCTCTCCAAACACCCCTTTTTTCCTTCGAGTTATAGTTTCTCTCTATTTAACCCAATGTAATTCTTAAATATTATTATTTAATCCTATTATATTCTATGTGTATGTTCCAAACATATTTACTTATCTCAATTATTCTTTCTTTGATGGGAAAATACATGTTTTTAAGGTTTCCTTTTCAATTCCTCCTGAAGAGAAAACCATATTAAAGTGAACTTCCCAATTTCTTACCCATTTTCAAGTACACTCCATAATCTATTTCAAGAAACCAATATTTTTCTAAAAAAATATTTTTTATCATGAAAAAATTGTCTTATTTCATTTCTGGTTTTATGAAAACAATTATGCATTTTTTTCTTTAAAGAATATTTAATATTTTCCCTTAAACCACACTAAATAGGCTCTTTTATAAAGTATATTAAACAATATTTTTACAATTTATCACTTTAGTTGGACATAATTTATCATTATATATTCCTATTTTCCCTTATTAATGTCCAAGTATGATTTAAATCCATTCTTTCATGGGTACCGTTAAGATATTCCATTTTGGTTATTCTTTATTAACCACTTATTCCTTATGTGTGGTGTACATATACTTCTTTTTTTATGATAATTATTCATTGAATATTTCATTAAATATAACTATTTTTTTGTATCATGGATATGATTATTGAGTTAGCCATATACCATTTTACACACATTTTTTTCTTTGAAAGTTGTTTTAATTGGGGAAATATTGATAAATTCATGTTTTCTACTTAATATAAATATTTTGATAAGTCATATTGTTCATGAATTAAATACATGTATAAATAATTATTTGGACTTGTTTTGATGGGTGGGGACTAATATTATATATCCCCTTGATGCATTTAAAGGTCTCATGAACAACACAGTTGACGACAAACCCTTCATGTTTGTTTCCAAGTAGAATCAAACTGGTTTCTACCCAAATTATTAAACATTTTTGATGGTATACTGGTTCATGTGCCAGATACATGACATCCAATGAATAAGTATTCTCTTGATCCAATATTTATTTATTACTTTTCATGATATTTTCACTATGATGAAAATATATGGATTCATTTTCATTCCCAGTTCATTGATGGCATGTGTTTTTCAGTTATTTACCTTACTATAATGTTTATGCCTTATTGAATTTGACTCAATTATTATTGATTCATGTAACTATTTATAATAATTTTATCTCACCATTTTATTTATTTTCCTTCCCCAGGTTATAAAGAAGAAATCTTAGAATAAGTTTCAAGGAAGCAGTTTATTTTTCATTTATTATGTTCTATATTTAATTACTAATATAATAAGGGAACCATTTATGTATCTAGTTTTTCAAGACTAATAAACTTATTCATCCTTGGTGATGTGATATCTTGTATCTATTCCATTTTAATAAAATAACCACTGAATCTAAGCTACTAGGGTCAGGGTTTTTACTGTTGGTATTATAGCATGTTTAGTAAAAACCTTGGGAACTATATGTTAAGTAAACATGAGGATTGCAATGATTACTTATAGTGATCTTTTGGATCAATAATCATTATGATTATTAGATAAATTAGTGTGTGACATTATTTATTGATGGATCTTAATTTAAAAAAGGGAATCAATACCCAAAGACAATGTAGGGATTTACCCACTGAGTAATTTGAACATAGTTAGTGTTGGAGCTGAGAAGATCATGACCATATTAGGATAACTTAATCAATTTATGAAGAATAAACATAACACACCTATGTTGTATCATTTCATGTGGAATAAGCCCCCATATTTTAGTGGGAATACTAATCCAGTGGTAGATGAACAGTGGATCAAGTCCCTTGAAAAGATATTTTTAGTATTGGGATGAAATGAAAATGAAAAGGTAGTATTGGAAATATATTATATCAAGGGAGATGATGATCAATGGTGGTAATTTATCTAGAATAATAATGAGGAATAAGAAATAGAATACATGAAAAGGATAAATTTTAAAGAAAAAATCTTTGAAAAATATTTCCCTCATGAGAAACAAACTGAAATAAAGAGAAAATTCTTTAGCATAAAGAAAAAGGAAGAATAAAGTGTTGAAGAATATGAGGCTACCTTTATAAGACTACCCAGGTATGTTATATATTACATACGTGATTCATAAGAAAAGATTTATCATTTTTTTGAAGCTATTAAGCCAAGTTTCTAAAGGGAATTGGCTTCTCAAACATTTTCATCATACAATGAAATAATATTAAGTTCCATAACGAAGAAAGAATTTACTAGATCCCATAGTTTTAGAGGAAAATCAAGAGAATAAAAGGTATTTTGATAACCATGAAAAATGTAAATCATAAAAAAATAATAGGGGAATAAATAAATTCCCATTATGAAAAAATTGTGGAAAGAATCATCCTGGGAAATGCTCAAAAGGTATGAGAGTTTGTTATAAGCACAGATAAAAGGGTCAACGGGATAATGAATTCTAGGGTAAAAAAATAAATGATGTTAAATACTTAAAATGTAATTAAATGGGGAATTATTCAAATCAATGTACCAAGATTCAAAGGAATATACCATGAAAGAGGCCAAGAGGAGATGACCAAGATTATGTGATCACTACAAATGAAGTAGAAGTACCCAATTATGTGGTGGAAGGTACAATAATCCTATATTAAAATTTATCAAATGATTTATTTTATTATAGATCATCAAAATCTTTTCTATCTATCCAATTTTCCAATAAAATTAGACATTTCCCCTTTGATTTAATAAGGGAGTTGTCATTAAAAACCCCTAAGGGAAGCCTCATTGCAATAAAAATGTGTCAGGTAGTTCCCATTATGGAATATAAACTTACTTTATTTGATAACCTTATCATAATACCTATGGTTGAATTTTATATAACCCTTGGTATGGACTAGATTTCAAAATATTATGTGATAATTTATTGTAATAAGAAGGAAATTATGATTTGTGAGGAATATGTAGAATTCCTTATCTTTAGAGTAGAAACTTCATCATACGATTCTTATCTAGATCTACCCATAGTATATCTATTGAATTAAATTATTGGGGAGGAAGAGAAAACAATATCTAGGTATGAGGAAATTAATCTTCAAATTGAGTATATACCAATTATACAAGAATACATTGATGTATTTCCTGAGGAATTACCTAGACCCCCCTAGAGTATGAAGTTGAGTTTACCATTAATATAATCCCTCATGAAAGAATAATATCAAAGACTCCTTATAGAATGAACATTGTAGAATTGGTGTATCTAAAGAAACACCTTGAGTATTTGAGTAATAAGGGATTTATTCACCCTAGTATTTCCCCATGGAGAGCCCCTATTCTCTATGTTAATAAGAAAGATGGATCCTTGAGGATGTGAATTGACTATAGACAAATCAATGATATTATAATAAATAACAAGTATACTATGCCTTGCATTGATGATTTATTTGATCAACTTCAAAAAGCTCAATATTTTTTAAAGACTGACCTTCATTCTGGGTATCATCAATTATGAGTAAATAAGGAAGATATTCCAAAGAAATATTTTTGTATGAGGTATGAACATTAATAATTTACAGTAATTCCATTTGGATTGACTAGCACACCCTTTGTTTTTATGGATATGATGAATAGAGTATTCCAGGAACATCTTGATGATTTTTTTTGTAGTATTCATTGATGATATTATAGTGTATTCTAAAATATATGAAGACCATGAGAATCAATTACAGATCATTCTTCAGACCTTCATAAGGAAAAAGTTATATGGAAAATTTAAAAAGTGTGAATTTTGGATTCAATAAATTTATTTTCTTGGCTATATTGTCTCTAAGGATGGAATCTTAGTTGATCCTGAAAATAAAAAGGCAATCCAAGAATGGAATATTCCAATTAACATAACTTAGGTATATAGTTTCATTGGTTTAATAGGTTACTGTCATCATTTCATTCATAATTTTTCTTAATTGGCTAAGCCGTTATCCAAGCTCACATGTAAAGGGGTTATGTTTGTGTGGAAAAAATAATGTGAAAAATGTTTTGAAGAATTGAAGAGAAGATTAGTCAATTATCTAATTTTTACTTTAACATTAGAAAATGAAGGGTTTGTAATATATAGTGATGCATCAAAGAAAGTACTGGTTTGTATCCTTATGAAAAATGATAAATTTATTGCATATTCATCAAGGTAGTTGAAGACTCATGAAAAAAATTATTCAACTCATGATCTTGAGTTAGTATCCTTTTTTTTTCTATGAATATATGAAGACACTATCTCTATGGTGAATTATGTGAGATATATATGGATCACAAGAGTTTGAAATACATATTTACATATAAATAACTCAACATAGGCAATGATGATGGCTAAAATTACTCAAAGATTATGATTTCTCAATACAATACCACCCAAGAAAATTAAATAAGGTAGAAGATGCTTTAAGTAGAAAATATCATAGACTTATGACCCATATGAGGATTGATAATGATCATATATTCATGGATTTAGTAAATATGAATATGGTAATTTTTGAGGAAGGGGAAACAACAATCATTTTTCAAATGATTTCTAAACCATATTTACTAGAGAAGATAAAAATTTACTAATCTAATGATGAGAATTTACAAAAGAAAATTAAAGCTATTAAGGATGGAAGATTGGAATAATTTGTTTATGAGGATGAAATTATGAAATTTGGAAAGAGGTTATGTGTTTCATCAATACCTGAGCTAAAAATGTTACTATTAGAAGATGCTCATAGCTCAAATTTCTCTATACACCCTGATAGTACCAAGATGTATAGAGATATGAAGGAATGTTTTTAGTGGGATAATATGAATCATGAAATTTCTAAAAATGTGTCAAGATTCATTATTCTTAAATAAATGAAGGCTGAGAAACAACATCCTAGAGGAGTCATGTAACCTCTAGATATTCCTATGTGTAAGTGGGATGAAATTACGATGGACTTTTTTATAGGAATAATAAGGACACCTATAAGGAATGATGTGATATGAGTTATTGTTGATAATCTTACAAAATCATCATATTTTCTTGCTATAAGATAATATTTACCTCTTGAGTGACTTGGAAGACTCTATATTAATTAAGGTATAAGAATTCATGGCATATAACTATCGATTGTGTCTAATTGAGATCCCCATTTTACATCAAAATTCTGGAAGAGTCTTCAGAAGAATTTGGATACTAAGATTAATTTGAGTACTGCTTATCACCCTCAAACTGAAAGATAGTCTAAAAGGACTATTCAAACATTGGAATACATGTTGAGATCATGATCAATTTACTTTCAAGGCATTTGGGATCAGTATATACCTTTGGTGGAATTTTCCAACAATAATAGTTTCCAATATAGTATTCAAATGGCGTTATATGAAGAATTATATAGAAAGAGATTTCATAATACAACTTGTTAGGATGGATTTGGTGAGAGGAAACTTATAGGCTTAGAACTTATTTATGATACAATGACAAAGGTAAATATTATTCAGGATCATATTAAATCATCCTAAAGTAGGAAAAAGAGTTATGATTACATCTGGAGAAAGTATTTGGAATTTCAAGTGGGGGATCATGTATTTATGAAATTATCTCCATGGAAGGGTGTCATAAGGTTCAGTAATAAAGGTAACCTAAGCCCTAAGTACATAAGACTATTTGAAATTATGGAATGAATTAGAGCTTTATCTTACCAATTAGCAATTCTGCAAAGTCTCTCCAAATTTCATGATGTGTTTCACATATCATTGTTAATGAAGTACATTTCAGACCCAACACATGTACTCACCTATGAAGAAATAGAATTGGAACCTGATTTGTCTTACTGTGAATAGCCTATTGATATTATTGACATAAGAAAGAAAGTATTAAAAAATTAGATGACTTGACTGGTAAAGGTTACTTGGAGAAACCATGAAATGGAAGAAGCAATGTGGGAACATGAGGATGTTATGTAGAAGAACCACCCTCATCTATTTAGAAGGCAATATTCATGAAAAAATTCAAGGAAAAAATTTCCAAAGGATTGAATAATATAACACCCCAATATTTTATGGTATTTATCTTCTTAAATAAATTCAATTCATTCGATAGTTTATATTTCACAAACGAACCCTGATATACAATTAAATAGTAAATTGATCATTGAAATAGTAATATGACCATTAAAAATAGTAATCCAACTAATAGAATAGTAAACTTACCTATGAAAGTATAAATAAAATTTAGGTATCTTATTAATGAAAATATGATATATTTATATCAAGTAATAAGTAAATAAATGTATAAAAAATGAAAATTAAGTGTTGGTATTTTTGTGAAATGTAAATGTTTATTTACAATTTTATAATTAATATAATAATTGAAAATAAATTTAATTTTAATAAAATAGATTCATAAATCAATGTTTTGTTGTATTATGATTATAATATAATTTTATGTGACCTTAATTAATTTTTCAAAGTGACATAAAATCATTTATAATTTTAAAATCAATATTTTTTGAATAAAGGTTGATTTTAATTAAAAATTAAATTTACCATATTTAGAAAATTATTTTCAAAAAATGGAGTCCATTTTTTAATTCTACATTTCTAAAAATGGTTAGGTTGAATTTTTGGGATTTTTCTAATATAGTTGAATTTTTAGTGAATAGTGAAATATAGTAATTTATGGTATATAACCTTATAAGTTAAATACGCTATTTCTTGAGTCATTTCTGATGTACGAACAATAATCCAGAACTCTCCTTCCATATTTACAATATTTATTATTTGGAATCAAAACTATTCATAGTCTTGAGCCAAAATAATAAACTAATGAATAAAATAATAAAAAAACACCTCTCCCCTCCACTATAAATACCACCCCTCACCAACTCTTCTCCTCACACCTTCCAAGCCTTGAAGCTTGAAAAATTTCTACCCAATTATCTTAACAAGTCTCCCCAAATGTCTAGGATCCTTTTTTTCTCAACAAAGGACCAAATCCAATTTCCCTAAGGAGGTTCTCAAGGAGAAGAATTCAAGAGGTAAAATCCTCTTTCATTTTTCCTTTATTTTCTTTCCAATTTATTTTCTTTTATTATCCTCTCCTCAACTCTCCTCATAAAAGTGGAATGATAACTCCAGTATCTTATATATACTATAATTTTATTATTTTAATATAATATACATCATTAAACCCCTTCTCCTCTACCTCTTATTATAAAAATGAAAACATCATTCGAGAGGTGTCGATTCACCACCTTCATGGTCGATGATTTTTCATTTTCTAATACTGCCTTCAAGTCTGGTCATAAATCCATTATAATGGTTAAACCAAATTTTGAAATTTACCTTATAAATTATTTATTGTTCTGGAACCATTATATATACATAATATTAATTAATAAAACAAAACTAGTTCGTGATGATTGAAAAAAATGCCAAAATAATCTAAATAGTTATCATTAACATTTTATCTAATAAATTATCCTCATATCTAGAAAAACTTATATATAAGAACATTTAATATTTTTTAATTTCATTAATAACATATAATTTCAATTCTGGATAACTATTCCCGTTTTACATGATCTTTCATACATGTATACATGTGAACAAATCATGAAAACCAAGGAAACAAACACTCCCAAATGACGAAATTGAATCTTACAACTCATAAAAAAGGACATAAATTAACTTAATAAAATTATTATAAATCAAATAAATGTTTAATATGTTCTAAATTAAATTATTAATGAATCTAATTTCATTATCCATGACATTAAGTGCAAGTGAAGAAAACTTTCAGACATAAGGTAAGAGATTCTCTCTGAACCCCCATTTTTTCCTTTGGGTTACAGTTTTTCTCTCTTTATCCCAATGAAATTATTAAATATTCTTATTTAATCATATTAAATTCTATTTTTATGTTCAAAAAATATGTACCTATATCAATTATTATTTATTTTGTGGGGAAATACATGTTTTTAAGGTTTCCTTTTCAATTCCTCCCAAAAAGCAAGTTCGATTAAAGGGAACTTCCCAATTTCTTACTCATTTTCAAGTACACTCTATAATATGTTTCAAGGAACCAATATTTTTCTATAAAAACTATTTTTATCATGAAAAAACTAACTTAGTTTATTTTTAGTTTTATGTAAACAATTATGCCTTTTTTCTTTATAGACTCTTTAATATTTTCCTTTAAATTGTACTAAAGGGGATTTTTTTCTAAAGTTTATTAAACACTCTTTTTACATGTTCTCACTTCAGTTGGAAATAATTTATCATGATATATTTCTATTTTTACATATTAATTTCCAAGTATTATTTAAATCAATTCTTTCATGGATACCGTTATGATATTTCCTTTTGGTTATACATTATTCACCACTTATTCCTTTTGTGTGGTGTATGTATAATTTATTTTTTTATGATCATCATTTATTAAATATTTAATTAAATATCAATATTTATTGTATCATGTATATGATTATTGTCTTATATGTATAACATTTTACATGTGATGTTTTCTTTTAATATTGTTTTAACTAGTGAAATATTGATAAATCTGTGTTTTCTACTCAATATAGATATTTTGATAAGTCATATTGTTCATGAATTAAATATATGCATGAAGAATGATTTTTACTTGTAATTATGGGTGGTTCATAGTATTATATATACCTTAGATGCATCTTCAAGTCTCATGAGATAAAATAGTTAGTGATAAACCCTTTGAGTTTGTTTCCAAGAAGAATCAGATGAGTTTCTACCCACATACTTAAACCATTTTGATGGTATAATGGTTCATGTTACAGATAAATTATGTACAATGAATAATCATTTTCTTCATTCAGTATTCATTTATTAATTTCATTGATATTTTCACTATGAAAAAAATTTACGAAAGAATTTTCATTCTCATTTTATTGATGGCATGTGTTTTTTAGTTATTTACCTTTATATAATGATTATGCTTTATTGAATTTGATTCACTTATTATTGATTCTTGTAACCGTTATCAAGTATTTGAGCTCACCCTTTTATTTGTTTTCATTCCCCAGGTTATGAAGATGAAATATTAGAATAAGTTTCAAGGAAGCATTTTATTTTTTATTTGTTATGTTCTATGTTTAATTTTTAATGTAATAAGGTAAAAATGTATGTATATAGTTTTTCAAGACTACTAAACTGATCGATCCTTGGTGATGTGATCTCTTGTATCTATGCCATTGTAATAAAATAACCACCGACTCTTGGGTAATGAGGTTAGGGTTGTTACTATTTTATTTTGAAAGTGGATCCAAATTTTCCTAGATTAAAATATTATAAGGTTAGGGTCGAAATATAACCAACCAATGAGATTTAAGAAAAGGTTTTGTGTTATCTTGAAGCCTTATCCCATTATTTTAAACCCTTTTTAACCATTTTACCCTTAACTAAGGTGATAATATTTACCATGGTTGCTATTAATTATGGAAAAAGATTAAGTTAAACATTATACCTAATATTAATTATGTTTATTAAAAATATGGAATCCATTTTACATGATTCAACTCCTATAAGGGGATGAAATCATTTTTAATATAAATTGAAAAATGAAATGAATAAATTTTTTAGAAATATGTTTGTTTTAAGAATAAAAAATATTTTATGTAAAATTAAAGTATAATGTTGATTCCAATGGGATTAATTGTATTATGTGTAATAAAAATAGTCTTATTTTACTTTTAAAGCAACCTAAAACTGAAAGGTAACTTATAAATAGTTGATTAAAATAAAAGAACTAAAAACATTACTTAGATTTCCAAAATGTTAAGAATATATTTCTAAGTTCAACATTAAATTTTTATATAAATTATATTACTTATTTAATATATATTTGGTCTATAAAAATGATTTATAAACTTTGAAGTTATTATTATATCATTATAATGTAATAAAAATGATAGTTTTATAAAATTGACAATTTTCATTATTAACCTAAAAATAAACTATTTCATAAAAATATAAAAAAATTCATCCTAAGCTAATTTTGACATGATAAATTCAAAAATAAAATTCATTTATTAAAAATTCATTTTATAAAATGTCGGAATTTAGGTTTTAATCACATTCATGAATAAAGATATGTGCATTATGTTATTATTTCTTTTGAAAAAAAAGCTTACTTACTATAATTGAATCCCATGTGTTATAAAATTCATGGTGTTATGAAGACAATTAGATTATATAAGGACCCAATATTTATGTATATATTCTAGAATGGGATATATAATGATTTTGGAATGAAATTAAATACGAACATATCTTATCATCCACATATAGGTGGGAAGATATAGTGAGTTTTTCATATTCTAGAAGATATGATTTGTGTATATGTACTATACTTTGAGAAATATTGAGAAGAATACTTATCATTGGTAGAGTTTTTTTATAATAAAAATTATCAATCAACGATTTATATGGAACCTTTTTAAGTTATTTATGGTTGACTGTGTCATTCATTGATATATTGGATCGAGATCAATGAGAGAACTCTTGTTGGACCTATATTTGTGCAAGAGATGACATACTAATTTAAATTAGTTTTTTTCTAATACTTTCCATGAGGTTGTGACGCCTGCGTGTTTTTTTGACGGTTATGAATGCATTTTACTCCACATTCTCTCTTTGCAAAGGTGGGTAACATTGATCACTTCTTTATCGGTGTTTGCTCCTTGACCAAAATGAGATGATGGGATGTCAATTCCTCCTTCATGGATTACTCCTTGTAATTCATTGCCTAGTCCAAGTCTCATTTAGAGATTAAGAATTTGTTTTTGAAACTCTCCCCAGTGCTATATCTTTGTGGATTCTGGTTAATTACACTACTTATGTCAGGATATTCCAAAGGGTAAATTTAGGGCATCAACCTTCAGTCAGGAGAGTAGTCACAGTGGGCATCGCTGGAATGTTTGGACACTCAAACATTGGCATAACTTAATTCTCCCTTATTATAGGGATTATCAAGGGAATGGAATCCCTAGGAATCCCATGTTTATTTTTGGGTACTTATGCCGGAGGCATGTCTCTAAGGTTTTCCTCGGATTCCCATGTTTAACACGGGGCATGCCGTGAGTTTAACGTCTGGCAGAGATGGATCAGATTGATCATAAAACTTAAGAAAGTGAATTAGATTGGTATATTCCAAGGAGGGAGAACCTATAAGGTTTACCAAATAGATGGATTAAAATTCCCAATGATGATGGACTTAGGAGTGGTGCATCCTAGAAAGGGAAGGTTTCACACCATGAAGGCTGATATAGATGTCACGAAGGATGGATCAGGGAAGCTCACCCCAAAAACAAGAATGCCAAGGTTTATCATTGGATGATATTGAGCCTCATGGAGTCTTCCTACATACCCAATTTAGTAGACAAGGATCAAAACCCACATAGTTCGAAGGGGTTATTTGGGGCTTACACATGATTAGATGCCCTTCACAAGAGGGGCACTCTTGGTTGGATGAACACGATGTGCGGGGATTATGCATGGTTAACTAACTAGGTGTTGCAGAGAGAAATGGGATAAATGGGGATTATTCATGGTTATATTTCAAAATGGATGGCATGATACCTCTAGGATGTGGCGGCCTTGGTAGGAATCAGGATGGATAATGGATGATTGGGTGAAGTGGGTGGAATGAATGAGGTGGAACCAACGTGAAGGTAACCGTGCTGGGCTTGAACATCAGGGAGGCTTCCTACATTTCCTGGAAGCTAGGAATCAAAATCCACATAGCTTGGGATGGGGTGATGATACACCTTGGGAGGTGGACCATGAGAAATAGAGCGCATGGATACAGACCTGAAGGAAGTAGAACCTCCGAGTTGGGGAATTATCTTCTTGAAACACAAAGGCTTGAAGGAGATATTGGGATGGGAAATGGGTGATGGGATTGAACCTTGGGGAGGCTTCCTACATATATTGGTGGTTGGGAATCAAATTTCACATAGTTCAGGATGGGGGCATAAAATAAGGGCGTAATCAAAGGGAAACAACCCGGAGACGTACCAAGGGCTTACACATGGTTAGCGGCCCTTGTGGATCAGAACACCATAGGGAGGTGGATCTAGGAGATGCATCCAAAAAAGGGAAGATGTCACATCAGGGTGGTACATCCCTAGAAGAGAGAAAAAGAGTTTACCATTGGTTGGGATTGAACCTTGAAGAGGCTTCCTACATACCTGAAAGGTATAAAAACATGAATAGTTCGGAGTGTGTAGTTTAACATCATGTGGGAAAGTGAACCAACATGAAATAGCCAGGAAAAATGGATTGTGGGGAGTGATGGGATTAAAGATTGGAGAGGCTTCAAATATACCCTGTTTGGAAGATAGGGATCAAATTCCCCGTAGTTTAGTGGAGAGGGTCATGGGGCTTATGCATGGCTAGCGGCCCATAATTGTGCCGAGGCTTACGCATGGTTAGCAGCCCAAATTCATGCTAGGGATTATGCATGGTTAGAAACCTGAAGAGGATTTCATGGCATCTGTTTACTCTAATCCCACATGATTCATGATTAGTGTGAGAAACAAGAGGTAACAACAGACCTGATGATCATGTAACGAAAGGTGTGAACATGAGGGATGGTGTGGGGCTTACGCATGGTTATAATCCCAGGGAGATGGATATTGGGACTTAATCTAGAAGTGAAACCTGAGAAGGTGGTTCAAGGCTTACCTGGAGACTGCCCGAGGCACACATGGTGAAAAATACCAAAGGGAAAGAGAAGGCATATTGAGAAGGAATGAAGTGAAAGGTTCTGATCTCATCCCTCTCTGATCATATCAAACTTTTCACACATGTGGAAACATACAGTTTAACTTCATGTGTTGAGGAAGTGAGTGCTTGGTAGCTTAATATCCTATAGATAGGACGATAAGGACTCACTCCTCATCCCTTGTACATACATAACTTGTACCAACCCACACTTGAGGAAGGGAAGGATCAAGAACTTCCCAGTGGGAATGAGGTAGAGGAGTGGTCAATGGTGCATGGGGAATACGTATGGAAGATTCCTGTTATGTATTCCTCATGTCAGGATATGAGGGAATCTCGACATGATGATTGGCTGAGGGAAAATGGTTTGGGGATTTCACCTTAAGAGTATGCCCAAAGTGGTTTTTTAATGTTCATCTCATGATAAATCATCTTATTATTGATGTATAAGGTATCATATTCTTGAATGATAGGGTATTATATAGTTTAGAGGCATGTAGTGAGGACTATTGGCATCTTATGATTGATGCATAAGGCATCTATTGTTCAGAAAAAGAGGCATTCTATGTTTTTCATATAGGTTGTACTACTATTTAAAGTCATGTAGTGAGAACTATTAGGCATAAGACAACTAAAAATGTAATGTGTTGGGACTTACACAAGAGAGGCCCTTTCTGGTTCAACCCAACATTAGAGCCAGGTTATGAGGTTTGAGGAGTTACTTGAGTAATTACTCGAATCAAGGTACTTAGGGAAGCCAATATGAGGATCTCAACTCAAGACATGGGAAAGAGACTAATCGGATTAGGGTCGACTCATGGTGTTTCATGGATTGTGGAGGAGTATCTCAAATCATGATTTTCTTGGAATGGAAGTTGGGACTGCATAGGGGTGAAACAGAAAATGGGGTTGACCCAGTCTAAAAAGTTTTCGATGTGACTCCCGATTCTTCATGGGGGTCAGTAACGGTAGCGAAGGGACCGAACTGGAGGGCTGAGACCAGAACACAACACTGATCCTGAGTAGGGTGTGGGGGAATATTCCTCATGGTTTGGACTGGTGGATGCGAAGGTAGGAGCTTTGTGAAGGACATGGATTTGCAAAGGAAATAAGTTCTCAGAGATGAGGGTTTAATGGAGGATCGGTCTTCCCAGAGCTCTAGGGATCGTGGAGCATGAGACCCTTTCCTTAGAATATAGTTATTATAAGAGTTCTTCGTGAAGGCTTAATGCTTATCAGAGCCTCGATTAACCCAAAGGGGATCCCTCCTTCATTAAAGGAAATACCTACAATATGTAGGGAAAATCCATCTTCTTGCTTGTTCATAGTGATTGGGAGCACTGCGAAATGTGAGATCGATTGCTGAAGGTGTGGTGTAACCATTAATTTAAGGTAGAGGGAGCCTCATATTTATAGTCAACATGGATCACGATGCTCTCTGAGGACACCATGAAGGAAAAGGATGCCTCAGAGAAAATACGTTCATGCGACCATGAAGGATAAGAGTGCACCACAAATAAAATACGTTCATGTGGCCCCAGAGGGAAAAAAGATCTATGAATAAAGGAAGTTCATGTGGTCGTAAAGGGAAAAGGGTTTTTCCAAGAAAATACATTCACGTGGCCATGTAGGGAGCTCCTTGTACCATTTTTCTAGCCTTAATTTGAACATCCATAAATTCTATTATGTAACTCTATCTTGGGCCTGAGAGCAGTGAAATATAAGACGGCGGAAAGGTCTATGCTCCTAGATCAAATTTGGAAGCATTCAGGGTATTCTTTGGATATTTTTCTGGTGCCAAAAAATGCCTCCCTCAGAATGGGGTCCAACAAGGATGAGGAGGGTGATGCAGATTGTGTTCTGAGGGAAAATATTGAGGAAAATGTGGACCTACTATACCTTGATCACATTTTGGAAACAACCAACTAAAAATATCTAATCCCATGTGAGTCTAGATCAGTATGGGAAACAAGAGATAATAGAAGATCATCCACCTATACGAGAGTGATAAATAGTGGAAGATGTGCTAGGATCAGAATGGGACATAGATCACCATTGGAAGTGTCCTAAACGTGAGGGGATGTGGCTGGAGAATGGGGATCTCCAAGAAACCAACTTATCTTTCCCAACATGCTCTAGTACATGAGGGGGATAATTCCAGGGGCATTGGAATCAATCTGAGCAAAAGGAAATGGGAGATGTGAATCACGATACCTATAATTCAGAACACAATGATGATGAGATTCCAATATAAGATAACTACTGACCATGTTTGAAACAAAATATTCATATTACTAGACTAAAATGGGAACAAACAAATGAGTACCGACCGCTGACTGACTTTGAAAACATAGGGCCAAACTCGAAATGTCATCTGATGTCCTCTGGAATGTTGGACTAAAATAGTAGGTGAGCCAAATGGAAAGCACCATACCGCTAGGGGGTTTATTCATAAATGAAATAGGGAGATTATTTGAATTAGGGGCACATGAATCATGGGGTATAGGGTTGGAATTTTCAAAATTATTCCAACACTCATGAAATTATACCACTGTGAAAAGAGAACATTGGTGTGAGCATATTGGTTTGAATTAGGATCAAACCTAATTTCTAGAAAGGACCTCCCTGGAAAGGACCTAGGATACCTTAAAATTGCACTTCATGAAAATAAGGATGACATGCGCATAGTTTAACATCGTACGGTGGGGAAAATACATGGACTAGTTTAACATTATATGGCTAGGACACATCCTATAGTTTAACATCATGCAACTGGGACGTTGCATATAGTTTAAGGTCATAATGTTTGGACCATGGATAATAGTTTAAAGTCAAGATTCTTAGACTATGGAAGAGTTGATGATTCTATGGCTGGGCTCAAGGACAAGGTGTCTGAGCATCACTATATACCCTACAAGGGCAGGAATCAAGCTATATGTAGTTATTGAAGATGACATGATAAGGTACCGATGCCAAAAGGGGAGAGATATTCTCCCAAATGAGAATGTAATGGTTGTTACGTAGTTTACCATCACGAAAAATTGAAAATTAAAAATATTAGTTTAAATTTATATATTTCAGACTATAAAAAGCGGAGAGGTGTAGTACGGTTCTATAAGGCAGCCCGACGTGAATGAGGACTGAAGACGTCCAAATCACACCACACATTTTTGAGGAGAAAAAACAAACCAAGAAGGGAGATAAAATGAGTTCATGAATCTATGGATGGGCCTGGGGATAATATTTTTAGGTGTTGCTAAGTATCCTATGAGGGCAAGAATCAAGCCACATGTAGTTAGTGAATGTCGTGCAGTTTAAATTCATGCAGTAAGGAAAAAGCATGTATTAGCGCTCCTAAAAGGGTGGGGGGTGGGTACATGGTGTGGATATCGTAAAAAAATGTGAATAAGGACCAAATAGGTCTCAGTAACACCACATAATAATAGTATAAATCTAGGCTAAGAGGCTGGGGAGATGAAGGGCCTTGCAGCTAGACCCCGGAAAAAAGTTATAGGTGTTCCTACGTATCCTATAAGGATGTGAATCAAGCTAGACATAGTTATGGGATATATATTAGATTAAAAATTCATAGTTTAACATCGTAAGATAAGGATGAGGGTTATTATATAGTTTACTATCATGTAACAAGGACACTGGGGGCCTCGATTTATAGTCATAGAGCTCAGACCTTCCTAGAGTGGAAATGTGTAGTGTGGTACAATGATGTAACACAACGTGAATGAAGATCAAGGAGATCCACACCAAACCAAAAATTCTTGGGAGAACATGAATTTATTTTAAAGTCATGATGATTAGACTTGAATACTCAGTTTAAATTCATGTGGGATGTATCCTCCTAGTTTAAGGTTGTAGAGTTCAGACCATGTGGAAGTGCAATTTTTCCATACAGGTAGAAACCATCCCAAGATCCTTAATCCCACGTGAGCCATGATTGGTGTGAGGAAAAAGGTGTGGAGAATATATTTACGACCCATTGAAGTGTATAATAGGGGAATGAGAGTGTGGAGTCGAGGATGACCCCACGATGTTGGTCTTCCCACTCAACATGCAAAGGTGCACGGATGGATAACACTGAGGGTGTTGAAGTTCTGCTTAGACATAAGGATGTGAAAAGGGATGTGAGTTATGATGTATGATATTTGAAACATAATGAGATTGGTTTAACGATGTAGGATAACTTTTGATCATATTCTAAATACAACATCCATATTGTGTAACCTAGGATGAGAACAAACAAATGAGGGTCGACTGCTGACCGTATTCGAAGCACAGGACTTGTCCCAAAATGTCATTCTAAATATTCATGGACATTGGCCTAGTATTGTAGGTGATCCATGATTCCAAGAATATATACCATTAGGGGGTCCTTTAGATATGAAATATGATGAAGACCCAAATAAAGGGACACATGAAGCATGGAGATAAAATGAGGAAATTTCCATGCAGAATCCAACACTCTGGATCCTATGTCACAACGAATCTTAGAACATTAATGAGGCATAATAGATAGAGGGATACAAATACCTTATCAAGGGAATAATCCTTAAGAGGGCTTCTAGACATGGAATGGAAATGTTCCAATGCCAAATGATGAGAAAAAGGGGCATAATAGGGTTAATAAACCAAGGGATGGACCTAAAGGGAAAATGTCTGGGTGTTCCTATGTATCCCATAAGGATGGGAATCAATCCATACATAGTTCTTGAATAATGTTCATTTTAACATCATGTAGTAAGGAAAAATGATATATTAGTTTATGGCCATAATGCTCAGACTATGGACCCCCATGTGTCTTAAACACATCGGTACCCACCCTGCCAAAAATTTTAATCCCACATGATCCATGATCAGTGTAGGAAACAAGGACTGATATAGGGGGTTTTATCGACACATGGGAGTGAACATAGAAGGTGACACCAAGGATGGAATCCCACCATGATACAAAAACATGAGAAGGAGGGTAAGTAGAGACCCTCACGGTCTGGGTGAAAGGGTTACTGGTAAGTAAAGGACAACTGTCAACCATGTTTGAAACACAATGACCATAACTAACCAGGAAATCATGGGGAATGCGAACTTGGGATCAACTTTTGACCATGTTTGAAACACAAGACTTGCTGCTTACTGCTAAAGATCCATTAGGGCATTGGCCCAGGATGGGAGGTGAGTTAAAAAGGCATGAGACCATCACCGTTAGGGGGTACGTTTTTATTTGAAGAATGATGGAAAACCTAAACTGAGAAGGACTTAAAGTGTGGACTGAGTATATTAGCAGAGAGTGGGATTTAGACCTTAGTGTGTGAACAATTTAAGGTTGTATTGCATAGACCATGGAATTTTTTTAAAGTAATGATGCTTGGACCAGAGAAAATGATTAGTATCAGGGTATAAAAAATACACAGGAAGAAAAAATTGATGTGAATGAGGAAAAAGAAGTCTCATGTGTTGCATACAAACCTAAGACGAATAGAGGCTAAAGGGATGAAAAGGGGGTTAATGAACCTATGGCTTGACCTAAAGACAAAATTTCCAAGCATCGCTATGTATACCATAAAGATGGGATTAAAGAGGCACATAGTTCTTGATGAAAAATGTGGTTAGATACCAATAATGGTGGGGGGAAATCCTCTCTAGTAGTGAGGAAGCTAAAACATACCATAATTATCATGGGGCATCCTAAACCTGTTCAAGGTATGGTTGAATTTTAACGTCACACATTGAGGATGAATAAAGGGGAAATAATGTTGAGGCTTGACCCAAGATTGATGATTCGGGCATCACTAAATATCCCATAAGGATGGGAATCAAGCTGGATGTAGTTATTGAAGGGAAATTTTTCCATGTAGGTCAGACCCATTCAGAGAGAGAAGAGACATTAGATATTTCTTGTTTTTCCTTTTTTTCATTTTTTTGAGCGACCGACCCTAGATGGAAAGTTCATGTGTCACTGTGAGAATAAATCCATATGTAGTTATTGAAAAATGGCATGGTGGATGACCAGTGCCAAAGGTGATTCCCTCTCAAGTGAGAACAACAAAATGATCTGCCATTTTTCATCGTACAGTTAGGATGATGATGCCTCATTTTAAGGTCATATGATAGGACTGACCCAGGTATTTTAATGTCATGCAGTAAGGAAGAAATAGTTTAAAGTCATGGGGGAAGAGGCAATGCTGTTTAACATCATATTTATTTTAGGGAAATAGATATCAGTTTAAGGTTGTAAAACTTGGACAATGAAGTTGTGATTTATCCATGTGGGTATAAACCTTCCTAAGACCGCTAATCCCATGTGATCCATGCTCGGTGTGGGAAACAAGGAGTGATTCTAGGATTTCCCCATCAAATGAGAGTGCACAACAAGGTAAAGGAAGAACTAGGTGGGAAAATTAAACCATGCCAACATTCCTACTTGACATGCATGAATGCATGGAGGGACAACACCAGGGGCATTGGAGATCCACAATAACATGAAAGGGTAGGAAAATGTGAATCACAATGTCTGATATCTGAGACATAATGGGGGCTGTAAAATGATGGAGGATAACTAGCCTGAGATAGGAACATACAAATGAGGGTCGACCACTGACCATATTTGAAGCATGGTACTTGACTCAAAATGTAATTTGAAATGATCCAGGAAATTGGACCAGGACAGCAGGTGAGCCATGATTCCTAGAATCCATACCGTTAGGGGGTCCCTTCATACGTGAAGGATGATGAAGACCCAAATAAGGGGATGTGTAAATCTTGTAAGTGATGTTGGGGGAAAATCCATATAAAATCCAACATTCCAGATCTTGTACCATCACACATTCAAGAATGTCAGTGTGGAACATCCATAGGTAGGACTATACCCATCCTTTAGGATCAGGTTCCTGAGGGGAGTTTCGAAAAGTTTAAAGGTCATGTTTATAATACCTAAATCTCTCAGTTTAAGGTCATATATTATAAACCATAGGTTCCCAATTTAATGTCATGCATGTGGGACATATCCATGAAGTTTAACATTATTTAGTGAGGATGATAATTTCATATGGTTTATCGTCAGGTGACTAGGGACATGGGCATCCTAAATGGGAAATGTATGGTGTAGTAAATACCCTAATGTGAATGAGGACTAAGTAGGTCTCAACCACACCACACATTCTCAAAGGGGAACCTAGGCCAAAAGGGGCCAAAAAGGGAGAATTGGAAATTCTATGGCTAGGCCTGGGGATAAGATTTCTAGGCGTCTATACGTATCCTACAAGGGTGGGAATAAATCCACACATAGTTCTTGGATTTTGTGTAGTTTAACATCACACGATAAGGACAAAGAAACTATTTAATGTCAGGTCAGACAGGGTAGTTTAATGTCATGAAGGAAAAAATGGGCACTTTCTTTTTAAGATCATACAGAAAGGTACATTAACACTATGTAGTTTAATGTATTTCAGGAAAGACAAAATAGTTTAGAATCATGTGGGATGGGAAAGATATTAGTTTTAAGGTCATAGAACTTATACTAAGGTAGGGCCGAAGGGGCTGAAAAGGTTGAGGAACCTAGGGTCAGACCCAAAGAAAAAATGTTTGGGCATTCCTATGTATCCTGCAAGAGAAGGAATCAAGCCACACATAGTTCTGGATTCCATGTAGTTTAACATCATGCGGTAAGGACTAAACAAGGGATAAGTTCTCTTGGGGGGGGGGGTCACAGTGTATCTTTGGTAAACCCAACATGAATAAGGACCAAAGAGTCCCCAACCACAACATGTGTAATCCCTAGAGAGAACTAAGGAAAAAGGGGCCCGAAGAGGTGAAAAGATTTGTGGAACCTGGGGCTAGACCTGAAGAAAAAAATTTCAGGCATTCTTACAAATCCCATGAGGTCATGAATCAAGACAAAAATATTTCTTGAATACCGTGTAGTTTAACGTCATGTGGTAAGTACGCAACAACAATTTAATTTCATTTGGGATGGAGAAGTTTAATGTAATTCAAGAAAAATGTTAGGGATAATTTTACGTCCTACAACTCAGAAAGGGTTGAGAAGTTTAACATCATAAAATACAAATAAAAATTCCTTTACACAAAGCACTTTGTGAAGAAATTATCATCGGTGGGAGAAGTGATTTTCTATCCATCCATGGTTACCCAAGAGTATGCACCATTGGGATAAACCTTGTGAACGATGTAGGGTCCTTCCCATTTGGGAGTCATATTTAGTGTATTCCTACCAGGTATCATTAGTGTCATAAGATCTAATACTATGTCACCTTGGAGGAAGGTGTGGAGACAAAATTTCTTATTAAAAGACCTGGATATCTTATTCTGGTGCCTCTCCATATTGTGCATGGCCCAGAGCCTATTCTCATCAAGGGAATCCAGCTCAGCCAGACAGACTTATTCTAATTTTTCTAGTGTCTGATGATCATATATATTTGTATGGAGTTATGGAAACTAAATCTCAATGGGTAGAACCACCTATGTTCTGTACACCGGGGAATATGGGGTCACATGGGTGGAATTATGATTTGTTGTCCAATAATACAAGAGAGCATTGGGGAGCTTATCCGACCAAATTTTCTTGTTCAAACTAACCATATTCTATAAAATGTTGGAGAGGGTTTTGTTGAACACCTCAATCTATCCATTCAACTATTCATGGTAGCGAGAAGTGCGGTTGGACTGGATGTTGTACTTGGCGTACAATTTTTTCAGCTCATCTACTTAGAAATTAGTGTCATTATCAGTGAGGATAGTGTAAGGGACTCAAAATCAATGGATGATGCTGAAGCTCATGAAATCAATGATAGAATGGGACTTGACCTCCTTGAGAATAATCGCCTCTACCTACTTGGAGAAGAAATCCATGGCGGTTAAAATGAACTTGCACTGGCGAGCTGTTACTGGTGGATATGTTCCCACAACATCGAGTCCCTAAAATGAAAAGTTACAAGAGTAATTGGTAGTATGGAGGGGATCTGAAGCTTGATGCAAAAAGTTGGTATGGATCTGATATGCGTGAAACCTCTTGGAAAACTCGATATATTCATAGACCATGGTGGGCCAAAATTAGCCCAATCTTCAAATTTGGTGAGAGAGTTTCAGCCCGACCTGATGGGATCCATAATAACTTATATGAACCTCCTATATAACCTAGGGGACTTCATATACTTGAATTTAGTGGAGGATAATTCAATCAAACCCATGTTGTTAGAGGATCTGTTCAAGGCTAGGACCACCCTAATGGGTGAACTGTACTACATACCGACATATTTGCTCTTGTTCGGCTCTATCTATTAGGATATTTCCATGTTGGAGGTAATATAAAAAAGGATTTTTCCAATTATGTGTCTCTTATGCTGCAATAGGTGGACTTTGAGGTCTTTATATGGAGGAATAAACAGTAAGGTGTCTTACCTACTGGTTCTCATCATCATCCAGAGTGATGGGAGAGATGGCCCTTCGATGCGCCACATGAATAAACAAGTCGCACTAGTCAATCTCTACAGGAGATGCGGCTAGGCTATCCAGGGCATCAACTAGACCATTTTGTGATATAGGGACATGAATAACCTCTATTTGAGAAGGGAATTGGTCCATCAAATGACAGGTGCGCTCTAATAGGGGCACAAGTTCTAGATTTATGATTACATAGTCACCATTGATCTACTTGATGAGAAGTTCAGAGTCCCCCTTCACTTGTAGGTGAGGCACATCAATATCAAGGGCCAGATAGAGGCCAGTGATCAGTTCTTGATACTCCACCTTGTTGTTGGTACAACCTTTTTGACAACAAAAATGAATAAGGAAGATAGTCTGAGTAGGCGTGATGAAGACAATGGCCAAGCCTACTCTATTGTGTCTGGGATCATTGATCCTTCTAACAGTCAGACTATGGGAGGTTCAATCGAAGTGAATTTTCTAGTATGGAACAACTTGATCCACTAAGAGGATGGACTTATCTAGAAAGTCAAGATCAGGTAATGTTCTATAGGGGCTAGATGGGTGGCTAGGAAATATACCAGTGCCTGAGCCACAACAACTTTTTGTGGAATGAAACTGATGTCGAACTACTGAAGGATCATTTCCCACCATGCTAAAAAACATATCAAAAAATGGTGGTTTATAATATACTTTAGCAGATCCACATGGGGCACCAGCTATATCTCGTGGTGCTACAGATAATACCGCAACTTCTACACTGTGAAAACCAGCATGAGGAATATCTTATAGATAGAGAAATATTGGGTCTCCATGTTGAGGATCATGTAGATGAGATAATACAAACTTTTCTCTATCCCTTAATTATTCTTATAAGTGAGAAGATCATTGATGGATCATTCCAGGGCGGTCACATAAAGGACCAGCAGCTTGACGGAGATGGGTGGCATCAGGTCCAGAGGCTGGAGAAGATACTGCTTGATTTTTTCAAAAGCGGTTTGGAACTCTTCAACCCATTGATATGAAACACCTTCCTTCATGAGTCTGGAAAAGGTATTACACTTCTTGGACATATTTGTGATGAATCAGCCTATGTAGGATAAGTGGACTTGAAATCCTCAGAGTTCCTAAAGGTTTCTCAGAAGAGCCATCTGACTGATGGACTTAATCTTCTATAAATTGATCTCAATGCCTCTGTATCTGATGAAATATTTGAGAAACTTTCTAGAGGTAACCCCAAAATCACACTTCAAGGGTTTTATATTCAGATGATGAGAATAGAGGAAGACATACACTTTCTCAAGATCTCTGAGATGTTCCTGAAATTGGTGGTACTTGAACACCAAATCTTCCACATAGTATTCCACCAATGTCATGAGGATCGATTTAAATATGCAGTGCATAGCATGCTGATAGGTGGATATAGAATTCTTTAGACCGAAAGGAATTACCTGATAGTAAAAGGTACCTTGCATTACTCTGAAGGTAGTGGACTCTTTATTCTCAGGGGCCATTTAGATCTGATTATACCCAAAATATCTATCCATAAAAGAGAGAGCCTAAAATCCAGCAATGGTTTCAATTAACAACTCTATCATAGGAAGGGGAAAATCATCCTTTAGATAGTGATGATTAAGATCCTATAAGTCAATAAAAACTATAATATTTTCATTCTTATTCCTAATGAGAACGATGTTGGATAACCATATGGGGTACTATACTTCCTTGATGAAGGTGGATTTGATGATCTTACAAACTTTATCCTTGACCATGGAACAATGAGAAGGGTGAATCTTCTTGGGAGGCTATTTGAACCCATGATGAATTATGAAGAGAACAAGATGGTGGAAAACAACCTGAGGATCTAGTCCTGGCATCTCATCATAGCTCCAAGAAAATACTTCATGATGTTACCTTAGAAAATCCACATACTATTGATGTTCCTCAGCAGGCATAGCTGCACTGATCAATGTTGGCCTCGGGTCTACCTTAGTACCAAGGTTCACCTATACCAACTCATCGACTATGGTGGAAACACCCTCTTTGAATGCGAGAGGGGAATCCTCCAAATCCTATTCATCATCCAAGGTGAGAGGATCATTGGAAGGGAGAAATTCTTCTAAATTAGATAACCCTAGAAGAATGATAGTTCCATCTTGAGCAATGAAAAATCTTTATCAGGAGACCCATGCACTACTGACACCATGGCGATGAAAACTATCAACCCAATTCCATTAGGCCTTCGACCGAGGGGCCTGCTCCTTATAATATCAAAGCATTGGTGGCATTCTAGTTTGTGAAGACTCAACTCAGCTAGTCATAACATGAAAGTATGGTGTACAACTATATCCATAAGGAAAATGTATCAATACCTTATAGAGGTAAGGGGATCTAGAATAACTTGAGACCAATTCATGTAGGAGTAAAAAGTGATCTTCCATCATTCCTTATACCTGGGAATGCACTTCCCCCTTGTCTAAAAAATGATGAAGCAGTGTACCAAGTCTGGGGTTGTGGCCCATAACCAATGTATTGGAAGGATAAAGGCATCATCCAGGTATTCCCATGGGTTGACTACAGTAGTATCATGCTCAATCTCATTGGTTTGAACCTTCTTGTACTTGCTCTTATAGTAGTCGATGTCTAAATAGCAAGCTTCACAAGATGAAAAGGGAGATGAATCACCCTGAAGTATTCCCACTTGTCCATTAAGGGAGTACTTGAGGAATTAGTGATAGTTGGAGGGAACTGATGCATGATGATGGAGATGGGGTCTACCCATCAACGCATTGTAGGCAGTGTCCTGTGAGACAACCATGAATTCAATACTGGTAATAAGGCCTCCAAACTAGGTCTTCAGGTGGGTATTTCCACATGGACTTTTCTTTTCCCTATCATAACCTTGAATTTTTTGGTCATAGGGATTTAAATCTTCTTCATATATCCCTAGCTTGCAGATCATCTGGTTTGGGATAAGATTAATCCCAGAACCTATGTTAATAAGACAACGATGAACTTCCACACCATTTAACTAGACAATGATGTACAACGGATGAATGTTCCCTTGTATAGGAGAAAATTCATCTTCACATAAGAATGAGATGATGGATTGGTATTCTGCTCGCTCAACTTACCCATCATGAAAGGAATCTGCTGCTGCAACCTCTATTTCGAATTGGAGGGTTTTTTTAAAGCCTTTACAAGGGATTCACACATATCTTTTGATAGTTAGAGAGCCTAGAGGACTGAGATATTCACAAGAATTTTGGAAATGTGCTTAAGAACATCATACTTCCATGATAGGCACACATTTCCACTGGAAGGGAGTTTCTCTACAGTAGATGGTATGCCAGGTGTTGCTGGATGAACCAGCAGATTCTGGCTGGTGCTGGGGATATCCGACTAATCATTGGATGAATCATGCAAAATGACTACCAACTAACTATCGGATGACTGAGGTTTAGACACAACTGGACACGATTGGTAATGAAACTATCATGGTGGCTCTTCCTGATTTAGTAGCAAAAACTATGGTGGTATTGAACCCGATGAGACAAGATAAGAGGGTGAATCATGTTAAGATCTATGCTGAGTCTGCTGTATGGTCTCAGTAGCATATATAGCTTGGTTGGAAGCACTTTCCTGATCATTATAATGGTTCACATATCCATGGCCTCGCTAATGTTGGTGTCTACTGGGAACATTAGGAGGACCATCCTGGTGCTCCTCATCACTGGGAACCATGCAAGGGTTCACCAGTTCGATGGTATCCACTAAGGCATACTCCTGATCATCACTTGAGGAATCTTAAAACACTGGACAGATTTTTTAGGTGATCCCCATCTATGGGGGAATGAATTAACTGAGATTACATATGACTTTGGCATTGGTGGGGGTGGGGGGGGGGGGGAATTTACTTCCCCTTGCACTGAGGGTGCCTAATCTTATGAGAAGGACAAGGATGAGATGTAGATGCAGAAGTGATATCAATAGGAGGAATGAATAATTTAGAAGGATTGTGCTAATTAAAATGGGCACAAATGATATCATGGGTGAGATAGATTGAACGTAGGGCCAACCAATTGTCATACTTCTAAGACCCGTGACTGGAGACCTGCTGCCATTCACCCTTGCTGTCACTGTTCGGTTCTATAGAGACACACGCCACCTGTGTTGGGGAATGACCCAACCTGACTACATTGTTGTTGACCTGGTCCTGAATCCAATAATTGAACACATATCACTTCTTGAAATTATGTCTAAGGAATTAGTGATAGGGGAAATAGTTGGGGAGATCAGTGAGATTAGCCTCTTAGGGTCTTCTGTAGTATGGAAACCTCAAAATCCCTTGATCTAGGGAACTCCAGAAATAACCAGGGACCTGAGATTATTCAAATGAGTAGGTCTAGTTTCTCCTTTCTGGTAAAGGGAACCTGGGATTCTGGCCCTAACGAGGGGATAGAGCCTAGTGAGGAGGTGGAACTGAATTATCTTTTCTTATTAGTAGTGGTGCATTACATAGCGGCACTTTCCAATTCTGTGGTGGGAGATGCTGAGCTTGAGGTGACTGTCCTCAGTGGGGTTGTGGATGGGTCTCTACCGGTAATAATTCTAGTGGTATGAGGGCCTCTAACTATTCCATGGTAGTTGTCCTGGCCTTGGATTCTCTTCTTGCAGGAGCTGTAGGAAGCAACAGATGTGCCTTCTTAGATTTTTACAAGGCTTTCTCTAGGAGCTGAGTCTTGTTAGAGAAATATTGGAATCCAACTGGGTAACTCTAAGTGATGAGGGATGAGACCAATTCAGTCTTCACATTCTCCATTCACATCTTTAGTAGCTACTCTTTAGTTAGATACATATTGAGTGAATATGTGAGGCCCTTAAACCTGGTGACAAAGTTTGCGACCCACTCATATAGACTTTGTTTGCACTTAAAGAGGTTGGAAATACTGGTCTTGCAAGTGGTATAGCTAAAATGATAAAAAATTTCATGTGGAGATCCTCCCAACCAGGTATAGACCCAATGGGTAACTGGATATACCAGAAAAATGAAGTTACTTCTAGTGTTTGTACAAAGCACTCGAACTTGGCGACTTCCTACTGCACTGGAGTTCTTATAATGGGTCCAAATCTTGAGATTAAGTGGTCCATATGCTACAGGGGTTCAACCATCACGTTGAAGGGGGAGAAGGTGGGGTTACTGAAATATGGGGGTGTTGGAATATCATCTACCCACATTGGATACAACTTTCCATCAGTCAGGATTGCCACCTATCATGTTTCAAGAGCCTCAAGGTGGTCCATGAGAGTAGCCATAATATCAACAAGATAGGGATTACTATCTTGGTGAGGATTCATGACTACCAATGTATTGGAAGGATCTTCAACATGATAGGTAGGCCCAACGACTCTTGGAGTGGCTGGAGTGGATGGTAGAGCCATTAGAGGAGTAACATGAGGAACTGCTAGGGGAACAACCTAAGCTGCATCTCGAGGAAGGTCCTCACATAGTTCATGTGGATTTTTTAATGCATAAAATGTCCATTTGTCAAAAACTATGGCCTCTACCTAGTCAGGATATGCATAGTTTTTGAGATCAATAGGAGGCAGCTCACCAAGGGAAACCTGTGCCTGCCCCTGCTGTCCCAATAGAAGATGAATGTGATCACTGTAATCTGGATGTCTCTCTGCAAGATGCCCAACAAGAAGCTCGTCAATGATACTCTTCTATTCTCTGAGCCGTTGGAGCAACACATCCTTTTCAGGATCATATTCTATCTTCTATGTCGATCCATATGGGTTAGAGGGCTTAACGGTCCCAGTGTGTCCTTTTCCCTTGCTAGGGTCCCGACCAAGAGACAATGACTCGGTAGGTTCAGAAAGGACAAGAAAGTGTCTTTTCTGTCAAGTGAAAATTCTAGGGGGATCCAACAGATGATGCGCTATTCCCAGAGGAAATTTCTCTTCAATGAGACCTATTTCAGTGTCTTTCTCCTTTAGTGTTCCAAGCTTGACTATATTCACTGTGTATATTCCTGACAGCACATCCTCGATGTCACCAGGAAATTATGGATATCTCAGGATCGAGTTGAAGTGGAGAGTAGTATATTGCCCCATCCCTAGATCTATATGTATGGAGATGCCTATTTGATGATTCTAAGGAGCACGAGGAAGCTCTGAATGCATCTATGATGTAGAGATCAGTGATAGCTGGACGATGTAGGGTGCTGATCCACAAGAAGTATGGCTAGGTTAACCATGAAACACTACTGAATGATGTTGTCAAAGTTCCCCAACTCTTCGGATAAACCAACCAATGATGAAGGAGGAAATGCATTTCCCAAATGGTCTGCCGAAAGCACATGAATTCATCCTAGGTGAGTGATTATGGAATGTTGAAGTCTAGAGTTGTGATAAACTAGAACATCTTAGATAACTAATTGGCTGTGATAGTGTCCCATAGACTTCTTTGCTCAACATCAGGTTATGGCTTTTGGTTTCCCCATTCTTTGACTAGGGTTGGTTGAGGAACCAAAAATGGTACTGATATATACTATTGCAGTGGAGATCTGGTTTGTAGAGAGAATGCTTCACGAACTGACAAGACACTACAGACTGGGTCGTCTCTTGGAGGTGGCACCGACCGTATCATGATGTCCCTATAATATGGGGGTGTTGACCATCACTTCATGCGCAAAGGTAGTGGCTGTTGGTGGAGGATCAGGCTGTTTCTCATCATATACCAAACCCCAGAACAACTCTTCGTGATATTTTATTGAGGTAGAGAATGATCCTGGAGATGACAGAAATGACTGTATGGTGAGAAACTGGAAAGAAGAAAAATATCCCTCCTCCTACATGTACTCATAGAGGGATTATAGGATCTGGTGAATTTCACTTTCTGGAAGGATGAAGCTTACACAATGGGTTCCTTCCCTAGACCCTGACGTAGAGGATCGAGGTGAAGGCTCCATTATTGAGTCTCACTCCACCTCAGAATCTGAAAGGTATACAAGATTGACTATGACCTGACACTTTGTAGGATTCTTCCATTGGTGGTGATGGTTCACTCTCCTCCCCCAGGATGGTTCTTTAGGGCTGGGTAGATTTTTGATACGAGGGGAGCCTCTGTGTGGGTTGATGCTGGAGTAGGGAGGACCTATGCTCAGGCCAATGCTGGTGGCATGGGGAGGATCTCCAAGCTGAGTATGAGAGAAGTGAGGACCTCCACTATGGATAATTATGGTATGGGGAGGACCTCCATACTGAATTTAATTGTCATAGGTCATCCCATGATGACTTCTTGTCATTATAGCAACTGAAATAGCCAGCCTGGCCTTCCCATGGGGTGGCTGGGGTCTCAATGCTGATTGGGAATGGAAGTTTCCCTGCTCTATAATTCTGGGGAATTGAAAATATGAATCAGTGGTGGCATGGGCCACTAAATATATAGAAGATTATTCCCCCTGGAAGGCATCTTTCTGAGCTTGTACCCGACGTTGATGCTGGGTCAGCCAGACCAGGGCTGGCGGACCAGGGGAATAAAATACATGCTCTTCATCCTGGGGGACTAGAAGTTGACGATATTGATGAGTCTTAGTGGGATCTATACTTGGAATCTCCTGGGTGGTATTCATCACTAGGATTAATCTTAAGTCCCTTACCTCATCGGCATAGGGGAATGAGTCGTAAGAGCATTCTAGGGAGAGGCTCCCAAAATGGTTGGATTTTAGAGTCGGGAGTTGTGGCTTCCTACGCGGACCTTGGGTTCAGCAGTGATGATGAGGCACAAGAGACTCTAGGTCTTGGAAGGCTATATCCCTTGTTGGAATGACCCTATCTTGTTCATATCATTAGATAAGTGTGTCGATCACCCTTCTATGGATAAATTCTAAGGGTGATATGGGGCGTGGGTGCCCAATAGCCATGGTTGTGGACAACATTGTGGAAGAGGTGGAGCTGTGCAGGATTGAAACATTAGCATTTCTCCTACCACTATGTCTATGGGTGTGAGGTGACTGGTTTCCTATAGCTTGGGTCCTGCAAAGCAAGAAGATTCATCCATCAGTATAGATAATAGGAAAGCAGTGCCCAGTGCCCCAGTGCCATTCAATATTCCATGAACGGATAAAGATCCATACTGATGATGTCTCATACCAGAATTCCCAATGATTAACTACCCAAAATTATATTGATTTCCACACTAGGCCACTATTTTCTTGGCAGGACATAGTTCCAGATAGCTGGATTCGGTGACACACTTATCTGCTAATGTATCAAATGCTACTAATCCCCATGGACGAAGGAGAAAATATTCACGTTGAGTTCACCATTTCTATTTATGATTATTTTCTCTATGGTGCACTGCTCGAGCGTGCTATCGATGGGGAAAACTACATTGTACCCATCATTCTCACTTTCCAATTGCTAATGATATCCATCACTTCTTCCACGATGTTTACTCGATCGAAACTGGATGACAGGATGTCGATTACTCCTTCTATGGATTCCTCTTAGGAATTCATCACCTAGTCTGAGTCTCTATTATATATTAAGACATTGTTCATCAAAATCTCACTAATTACATATCTTTGTGGACACAAGTTAATTATGTTTATTTTTTCAGAACATTCCAAAGGGTCAAGTTTGGGTAGCAAACTTCAGTCAGGAGAGTAGTCACATTGGGCATCATTCACATATCTGGACGCTGGAACATTGGTACACATGAATTCTCCATTATTAGAGGGATTATTGAGGGTGATGAAGCCTGAGTAATCCAATGTATATTGCATGTTACTTATGCCGGAGGCATGTCTCTAAGGTTTTCCTCATCTTCCCATGTTTAACACGAGGTATGTCACGAGTTTAATGTTTGGAGGAGATGGATCAGACTGATCAGAACACTTACTAAAGTGAATCAGATTGGTACATTCCTTGGATGGATCACTTGGAAGGTTTAACAGATGGATGGATTAGAACGCCCAATGAGGATGGACCTGGGAGTGGTGCTTCTTATAAAGGTAAGGTTTTACACTATAAAGGATGATATGGACATAAAAAAGGATGGGTTAGAGAAGCGCACCCCAAAAAGGGGAACACCAAGGTTTATCATTGGATGAGATTAAACCTCAGAGAGGCTTCCTATATACCCTTTTTAGAATATATGGATCAAGACCCACATAGTTAGAAGGGGTGATTTGGGGCTTACACATGGTTAGTTTCCCTTCATAAGAGGGTCACTCTTGGTTGGATGAATATGATGTGCGAGGATTATGCATGGTTATCTTCTCAGGTGTTGCAAAGAGAAATGGGATGAATGGGTATTATGCATGGTTAGCTTCCTGAATAGATGGCATGATCCCACTAGGATGTGGTGGCCTGGGTAAGAATTAGGAAAGATGATGGATGCTTTGGTGAAGTGGGTGGAATGAGTGAGGTGGAACCGACATGAAGGTGACGGTGTTGGGATTGAACCTTAGGGAGGCTTCCTACATATCTCAAAGGTTGGGAATCAAAGTCCACATAGTTTGGGATGGGGCAATGAGATACCTTAGAAGGTGGATCATGAGAAATAGAGTGCATGGATAAGGACCTGAAGGAAGTAGAACCTCCAGGTTGGGGAATGATCTTCCCGAAATACAAAGGCTTGAATGAGAGACCAGGATGAGAAATGGGTGATGGGATTGTACCTTAGAGAGGATTCCTATGTATCCTAATTACTAGGAATAAAATACCATGTAGTTTGACATGGGGGAATAGAATCAGGACGTATACAAAATACAATGACCCTGAGACATGCCAAGGGCTTACACATGGTTAGAGGTACTTGTGGATCATAACACCTCAAGGAGGAGGATCTAGGAGATGTGTCCCAAAAAGGGAAGATGTCACATCAAGAGGGTACATCCCTATAAGGGACCACTAGAGTTTACCATTTGTTGGTATTGAACCTCTAAGATGATTCCTATGTACCTGAAAGGGATTAAAACCCACGTAGTTTGGAGCATGCAGTTTAACGTCATACATGATGAGTGAATCAATGTGAAATAGCTAGGAAAAATGGATTTTGGGGAGTTATGGGATTGAACCTTAGCGAGGATTCATATGAACCCAATTTGGAATATAGGGATCAAAGTCCATATATTTTGGTGGAGAGGGACATAGGGATTACACATGGATAGTTTCCCATAATTGTGATAGGGATTATGCATGGTTAGAGGCCCAAATTCATTCTAGGGATTACACATGGTTAGCGGCCCAAAGTGGATGTCATGGTCATTGCTTACTCTAAGACCATGTTAGTCATTATCAGTGTGAAAAGAAAGAGGTAACAATATACCTGATGATCGTGTCGGGAAAGGTGCAACCACGAGGGATTTTGTGGGGCTTACACATAGATATTGGCCTAGGGATATGGAGATTGGGACTTACTCCAGGAGGGAATCCTAAGAAGGTGGTTTGAGGACTATGTGGATACTGCCTGAGGTGCACATGGTGCCAAAGCCCAAAGGGAAAGAAAAGGTGGATCAAGAAGGAAAGAAGAAAAAGGTTCCTGATCCCATCCCCTATTTGATCTTCTCAAACTTGTCACACATGGGGAAACTTACAGTTTAATGTCATGTGTTGAGGATGTGGGTTCTTGGTAGCTTAACATCCTATAACTCAAACAATGAGGACTCACTCCTCATCCCTTAGACCTACATAACTTATAAAAACCCACACTCAGGGAAGGGGAGACACAAGAAATTCCCAATGGTAATGAGGTGGAGGAGGGGTCAATGGTGCATGGGGCATACATATGGAAGTTTCCCATTATATCTTACTCATGTCATGCCATGAGGGAATATCAACATGATGATTGGTCGAGGGAAAATGGTTTGGGGATTGCACCTTAAGAGGAGTCCCATAATGGTTGTTTGATGTTTGTCTTATGATGAGGCATCTTATACTTGATGCATAAGGCATACTATTCTTGAATGATAGGGTATTCTACAGTTTAAAGTCATGTAGTGAGGACTATTGGCATCGTATGCTTGACGCATAAGGAATCTCTTGTTTAGAACAAGATGTATACTATGTTTTTCATATAGGGTGTACTATAGTTTAAAGTTTTATATTGAGGACTATTAGTCATTAGACACCTATAAATGGAAAGTTTTGGGACTTACTCAAGATAAGCCCTTTCTGGTTCAACCCGGTATAAGAGCTATGTGATGAGGTTTGAGGAGCTGCTTGAGGAATTGCTTGACTGAAGGTAATCAGGGAAGCCAAGATGAGGATCTTGAATCATGACATGGGAAAGGGAACAATAGGAGTTGGGTCGATTCATGG
The DNA here is from genome assembly GCA_963277665.1 of Viscum album. Lineage (NCBI taxonomy): Eukaryota > Viridiplantae > Streptophyta > Magnoliopsida > Santalales > Viscaceae > Viscum > Viscum album. The sequence continues at coordinate 2,133,483,612 of OY728120.1, forward strand.
TGTTTCATGGAGTGCATAGAAGTATCTCAAATCATGGTTTTCCTGGAATGGAATTTGGGACTACATAGGGGTGCAACATAAAATGGGGTCGACCTGGCCTGAAAAGTTCACGATGTGACTCCTAATTTTTCATGGGGGTTAGTGATGGTAGAGAAGGGACCAGCTCAGAGGTCCAGGACCGCAACCTGACATTGATTCCAAGTGGGGTATAGGGGCGAAACCCCCTGTGGTATGGACTAGTGGGCATGAAGATCAGAGATTCGCGAAGGATAGGGATTTGCGAAGGAAAGGGGTTCGTGGAGACGAGGTTTTCATGAAAGATTTAGCTTCGTAGAGCTCAAGGTCTCATGAAGGATCAGAATTCACGGGTCTTCGGGACTCTTAGATCATGGGACCCTTTCCTTAGCATAGATTTATTAGAATAGTGCTCCGTGAGGGATTAATACTTCACAAAGCCTTGAGAACCCCAAAGGGGATCCCTCCTTCATGAAGGGAATCCCTATTATAGGTAGGGGAAATCCATTTTCTTACTGGTTTGTGGTGCTCCTAATCACCAAAAAATGGGATATCATTAGCTGAAGGGGTGGTGTAACCATCCATTTGAGGTTGGGGGGGGGGGCCTCATATTTATAGGTAATGCGACTCGCAATGCTCACGGGGGATGCCACGAAGGAAAAGGATGCTATAGAGAAAATAAGTTTACACAACCATGAAGGAAAAGTGAGTGCTGTGAAGAAAAGGCATTCACATGACTGCAGAGGTAAAGGGGTGCCTTGAAGTAAAGACGTTCGTGTAGCCATAGAGGGAAAAGTGCACCATGAAGTAAATACATTCACACGACCTCCAAGGGAGCTCTGCAAACAATTTTTCTAGACTTAATTTGAACGAACATAACTTATATTCTGTAACTCTATCCATGCTCCAAGACTAGTAAAATCTTAGCCAACAGAACATGCTATGCTCTTGGATAAAGTTTGGCAGCATTCAAGGTATTCTTTGGATGATTTTTCTGGTTCTAACATAGTTCAAAAGCATTTTTTATCTCAAAGTTGGAAAAACTATTATATATATTGATGTTGATGACCTTAGAAGTTTTATGTTAGTGGCAACATGTTTTTTGAGAGTGTCACTGTAGTTGGGGCACCATATTGTAATATAAACTAAAGGACATAAGTACAATATAGTGGATTAGATAACATTTTGGTGTATATTAGAATACACTATGATGTATTGAGAGTCATTATTCCATGGAAATGTTCATATTCATGCATGTTATGAGATAACATGGTGTAATTCATCCAATTCATCTCCTATGACCATCATACTCAATTATTCATTATATGATGATGAATTTTAGTAGTTTTAACATCTTATAAATTCATTTAAACATTAAAAAAATTAACAAGGAATTAAAATAAATGTTTCAAGGATTATAAATATTAGAGAATATCTTGAGAAAGGTATCATAAATATATTGTTTAGTGTTTGGTTATGTAAGCCTATATAAATGGTTTAATACTAAGAAAAGAGTGTGGTTTGAATTCTTGTGTCAGAACCACTCAATATCAAAAAAAAATTATCTCATTATCTACTATATTTGAGAAAGGATCAATAAAACTATATTAATAAGGGATATCCTTCCTAATCATCATGATATTAATACAACCCTCATAAACCCTTGTTGGAAGGAATCAATTGGCTACTTCTTAATGATCTACATCAAACACTTGTTTGACTCTTGGATCAACTAGAGAGTAAGGTATGGCGTTCTTTCTTCATTTATATTATTAAATACATTTTGTATGGAATGATCCTATGGTTTTAGGTTTGGTTATTGTTTATAACACCTTTGGAAAAGTTTTATACCCTCAAAACCCCTTAGTAGTATAAGATAGAATCCCATAATTATTGGGTTGAGTTATCATACATTGAATAAAAATGGAAATTGAGTTTTCTAGGAACCACAACATAACTCATTTGAAAATATTTGTTTTTTATTATGTAATACCATTCCATAAAATTATTGGAAATGGGAATAGTGTTATAAGACCACACTATAGTTGAGTTAAAATAGGAATTATATTCTTCAATAAAAACAGTGCATCGTATTTGATGTCTCTATGCCATGGTAAGGTGATTACTATTTTTAAGTGACCTCCACCATGAGGAAAAACCATGGAATAGTTGAAATTTCCAAGATGTTTTGGAAATATTCATGGTTTTTATGAAATTATATTCCATAATACCACTATATCACAACCGATATCAACACACTTCAAGCTACCTAAAATAAAAGGGTTAAGCCAAAACAACTTCTAACTTGAAATGACATCCCAAAATAACTATTATTATGGTATAGATACAAGAAATAAATAGATTGGGTTCATGGATATTAAGAATGATGTTTCCCATAATAAGAGTTGTACCTAGTGAAAATAATACATTTAAGATAATATATTTTAGTATAATTTTAAATAAAAATATTTTTTATTATAATTATAAAAAACCTTCATCGACACAAGACCAAATGGTCCATACTGAATCTGAGGGGGGGGGGGGATTAAACTATAATAAAAATATTTTGGTGGATTTGATATATGTTTAAAATGAATTTACATGGTTAAAATAAGGTAAAATCTAAAAGTGTTTATATTGATTTATAATTAGATCATAAATATAAATATAATATTTTTATATTTGTAATCATATTTGAAAAAAATGTATGATTTATGTAAATGGTTTCATAATTCATGAATTTTTTATTATTTGATAATAAAAGTATTCATAAATGGAAAAAAATCTAAAATATGAATGAGTTCATATAAAAACAATGTAAATGATAATATGAAAAGTAAATATTGGATAAAAGTTAATTGTTCATGTTTATCCATACCTAAATTATAAAGTGTTCATAATTTTTTTGAATTGTTCATAAATGTTTATCACATGTCTAAGTTTATGAATTATTCAATTATTTAGTATTATTATCTACCTTTTTATTCATAGATATGAATATTTTATATTATTAATTGTGATGTATGATTCATTTTAAATATCTCAAAATTATTCTTTAAACTATCTTACATGGATTTAAGAGTTACATGATAGGTATGATAATTGATTCAGTTTTTTCTACTTTAAATTTAGTTTTTATTAGGTTATGTGTTTGAATCAATAATTTAATTATATTTTATACATATTAGGTGTTATAATTACAATGAAATTGAAGTCTCTCTTGAGTAAAGAACCATGATTATAGAGACTTTGGGTTGGAATTCTCACTAGTCTGGAGGCTTATGCCTTGTCTAGAAAAGTGGGGGTTGGATACCTATCACTCTATGCTTACTATTGTGGGGATTATTAATTTCATATAGTTACAATCCATCACATAAAATGGTTTAATGTACCTTATGCATGTAATATGTTTAGATATGTATAAATATAGTTGTTTTTTAATTTGGGTGAATAACACAATCTATGAGTTTCATAAAGAGTTACACATCAATATAGTTTGACCATACTGATTTTGAAGAAGGAATATGGATTCATTAGAATCATTCAAACATGTAAAGATAATATCATTATATAATATGGTGAGATTAAATCCCCTTAAAAAATACTAAGTGTCAGATTCCTTCTAAAGTAAACACGTTTCAAGACCTTAATTATTAAACTAGGCAAGTTATGAAAAATCAGAGTTCCCTGGATTTTTTTTCATAATAAATGTAACTAATGGGTAACAATAATAGGATTAGGTGTCTATTTTTTGAATTTTATTTGGGTTAAAATTTTCTGGGAAACCCTTGGGAAGGATACCAAAGGAATGATGTTGAGTTTATCTATATGATGTATTGGTAAAGGAGTTGTCCAATAAACCACAAAAGAGTCATATATGATATTATTTTCATGATGGAATAATTAAATATCTAAGAAATGAGAGAAAATATTAATAAAAATAACTACTTAGCGAATTATGGATCTTGGACTACTAATAGATATTATGTGATTTAAAAGGAGTCATCAGTTTATTGGGTGAACATTTGATAAAATACTTTATTTAATTAATATAAAATACGATACTCATATGATTAATGATCTTGTTACAAATAAAATTGAATCATAATTATCAAACATGATTTTGATATCAATATTTGAAAATTTAATCTTAATAAAATTAACTTCTTAGATGGGTATAGAAACATGAGAATCATTATCAAGAAAGAAAGAAAATTATATGTGTTGGATGAAAAACTTATTAAGAAACATCCTACCAATAAAGATATTCAAAAAGAGAAATAAACCTATAATAAACATAATAAATATTATCTTAACATATCTACATTGTTTTTTATTTTTATGGTTACCAAACTACAAAATAAAAATGAGAATATAAATGATTTTGGGATGGTATATAACCTAAAAAGGATCTATTAAGAATAAGATAAATATTAGTGATATAATGTTTCAAATATTTTGGTGTAAGATAGCTAAAAACACTCACATTTCAACTCACATGATCAATATTATGGGTATGTAAATGACTCGAGGAGACTTATGAAACACTAATAATGAATCTGAGGTATGGTTTCAATTTTTTTTAGTTAAAACATGTTTATTTTGATTTATTTTGGTTATATAAGGGTTTGGGAGAATCATAAGTTCATTTTTTAAGAAAAAGATGATGAAAAATGGAAATATGTCTAATATAAGACTTAACATTGGTGGATCAGTGGGTGCCACCAAACTTTCAATGGCATTAGGCAGCAGACAATACCACTACCCACCCCACTATAATTTTAGTGGGGGTTCCACCAAAGTTTTGATGGTCTTGGGTAGTTGTTAGTGACATTGTCACTCCCACATAATTTCTAATGGGACCCCACAATAGTTCTAGTGGGAGCTCATAAAATGTAAATTTTATGTTTGTGAAATGTTTTATTTTGATGTTTTAAGCCCCTCTTAAGCTATTTTGGCCTCCCCTCTCTTTTAAAAATCACCCACTCAATTTTACTCTATTTTTCACGATTTAGGATCCTATAACCTCATTTATTGGCCAAATAATTTTATTTTTATGGATTTTTAAATATTGATATGAGTCTAATCTTACTCTTCCCTTAAATCTCGATGCCTCTTATTATTTATGCATTATATACTAGTTTTACCTAACTTTGAGGGGTTTTCTGGGGATTATGATTCCTACCATTTGAGGATAAATTCTACATTGATATTAAATGAGTGGTATCCTAAAATATATAGGTAGGTGGACCATAATATTTTCTGATGGTTAAGATAATTTTTTTTCTTATGTGATGTGTGGGTCACAATAACCATGCAATCTTGACTATAATTTAAATTAAAAGCTTATTTTTAATAAATTAATAATTTATTATAGTTATTAGAACACTGAGTGGTTTCTCCATGATTGATTTTTGATTTCATGTCCATTGATGACCATGGAATTGAATCAAAGTGTGTTGGACTATGTTCTTAGGACCCAAATAGGGATTTTTTGAGTTATGTGATGCCATTTTAAACCTAGGTAGACACACTTATCCTCTTTGAAGTAAGAGATGTGTATTATTAGTATTTATCGACTTGTGGATTGAACCAAATGGAAATTTCGATTTATTTTTGACCATTTTTAGGATATTTATAGAATATTATAGGGTAAGTGTCCTCCCCCCACTATTTTTTTGGGACTAGGTAGGTCATGTCTTAATTATGGTATTTAATTTGGGTTGTCCATATGAAAACTGACCTAGATTATATTTAAATATAAGTTGTAAGATATGAAAACCTTAATGTAATTTTATTTTACCGTGTTCTTTGAGCTTCTTATTATACCTTTTCATGTTTAAGGATATGCATATGGGGTAACACAACCTTATTTATATTGATAAATCTAGTTGGGATAATATTCCCACTTGTGATATGATGTTTACAATGAGGGAAATTATGATCATTATTTGGTATTCTTATAACCATGATACTATTCCCATTATTGTGGGAGGAAATTCCAATTTATATCATATTTATTATGATAATGGGTGAAATGTATTCTACATCACCTGTTAGTGTTTAAGATGAAATGACCTTGGTGATGGGATTGAATTCCTACATAACTTTGATGATGTTGGAAATGGAATTCTTTCCAAGTTAATTGTTCTACCCTTGGATGTGGGATAAATTTACCATGGTGTGATGCTCCTAAAGAAGGGGACATGATTCCCATGTGATAATGGATGTTTATGGGAAGTGATTCCCATATTTTTATGATGAGTCCCAAGGAATGGGATGCCTTTCCCACTTGTGATTATTCCCATGACCAAGGATGGTATTCCATCTTAATGATTGAGTCGGGATGGGACACCCAATATTATATTATCATAAAATGATGCTATGTTTAAGATACCATCTTTTTCCATGTATTTATCTACTTGAGTTTTTTTTGAGCCTTGGTGGATGAGTCTTGTTCAGAGATGGAGAGCCTTTGTTGGAAAAAATGACCTAAAGTTTGAGGATGTATGTTTTTTTGAATTAATGGAATTTGGGTATAAATGGGTTAAGTGTTAACATAGGTTATTGGTAATTTGAGAAGATTTAATGTAGGTTTGGGATATTTAAAGGGAAAATGGTATGAAAAACCATCTTCAGAACATTTACATGTCGTGTAAAGGGATTACACATTGTGTAATTGTTCAGGTGTTTTAATAAAATAAATTTTAGGTGGTGTGTTTTTCTATGTATCTAATTAAAAATATTTACACAACATGTAACTACATTACACACCATTTAATTCTCCAACCTACCATTTTAAACATGCTGTGTGGATGAATTTCATTTTATTACATTATATATCTTCTTCTCTCGACCCTAGGGAACCCTCCAGGTAATTTTAGAGTACCAACCCTCCTTCTAAATGTCATGATAATGCCTTAAATCCTTGGTAAGTGGTTTTGGTCCCACTTATTAATTATCTTCCTTGGTTCTCTAATTGTTATGATGAAATCCTTTGACTGATTATGTTGTAGGTTTTGATCTTGATCATTTTTTATCTATGAACCTCTTTGAAATCTTCTAAACCTTCCTTCTCATGGGCATTTTACATTGGGAGCATTGTGTTCTTTGTCGTTTAAGGTAGGGTGTCTAAATATTAACCCTATGCTTTGTTAATTGACAATTTTATGAAATATTGTGATTTTGACAATGTACTGTGTTCCCAAACCAATTAAATAATTAATGGTATTATTCCTTGGAGTCCTTTGGTTTCAATTGGATTCTAATCTGGCTTATGGTTTTCTATGGGGTGAGTAAACCATAAATATAATTGAATTAGCTAATGGTTTAAAGTGTGTTTAGCATGACATGTGACCATAGGTGATTGCCCGATATAGAATCCTTAATTTGTGGATTTTTTCTTATTGATATAACTTTTAATCAATTGTGATTTAAATTGAAAGTGGTAATTGAAAGATAAATGGTGATTTTCATAAATAACCATTGAGATATATGATGTGATATTATGATATCCATGTTGTATGAAAGGACTTATATTCCATGTGGAAATGATTATATATCAGGATCGACCCTTTAACTTTCACACTTATATGCTGTAATGTTCATATTGAGTGGGCTTGGCCCAGAACCGTGTTGTAATTCTTATAAAGAGTGGGCTATATCCATTCTCATGTTGAAATTATTATAGGTATTTGACCAAGATGTTGTAATGATTTTAGGGGTTTGAACCAGATTGTTGTGACTATAACATGGTAAAATGTTGGTGGTTAGAATGGTCATAAGACATGATCAGAGATATTTTGGCATGGTACCGAAGCAGGTTATTTTACCTTGGTTATATGGTTGTGGTTGTCATGGTTGTAAGACACGATCAGAGATAATCCGGCATGGAGCCAAAGAAGGTTATTGTTGTATTTTATTAACTGTTGAATTAATTAATACACCTATTTATTACTTTATTGTATATAATTATTATCTAAAAGGTTTGTTTAGAAATGGTGGTGTTGACCTACTGAGTTATAATCACACCCTATTCAGGCTACCATTTGGTACCTGATCAGATTACGTGAATGCAGGTTTGGAAAAGGGAAAAGGACCTTGAAGTTTATTTCTTACATGCTGGATGAGAAAGAGTTTGGTGATGGGACCGGCGTGGGGTTCGAGACCAGGGAATTTGAGTCATTATTTGAGTATTCTAGTATTTTACTTGTATTGTTACTATCATGGAATTCAGATACATTCTAAAAGGTTATTACATTATTCCTTTATTATTTATTGAATTATTCAGTTAGCTTTTATTGTTGTCTTCCACTATATCTATACTTTAATTTATTTCGTTTATATGGTTTATTTTTTACTACTACAACACTTCATACCAGGTGGTATAGTCTCCCCAATATACATTTAACATCCACACTACTAGTTGATAGCCTCTAGTATATGAGGAGGCATGCTTGAGGTCCCGTAACCAACCCTTTTTTTCCACATGTGAGAGTTCCAGATTGGGGGATATTATAAAGTGGTATCAAAGGAGAAGATTTTCTTTTCTTCTGCTTTATTTTTTTTGGGAAAGGTAGAAAGGAGACTAGGATGTGTCAGGACATGGTAATGAGATTGTTCATGGGAGTAGCTAACCCATGTATGGGGGAAAATGAGAGTACCCATGGATGAGATTGCTATTTGTGTTGTGTGATTATTACAGTTGATGTTATTTCACCTTGGGAGATTCACATGCTATGTGAGGATATTGTTTTATGATGTTATTGTTTCTTGAAATTTGTACTCATGGCCTGGTATGTTGTGAGATGAGAATACACACATCATAATAGGCACATAAAGATATATTGACATGAATTGTTCATAATAGGGGTATATCTATTTTTTACATGTAATATATACTTTCCTATTAAATTATGATATGAGATATCTATTTCAATAGAAAACTGAAACGAGTTGATGTTTCATTCTAAAGCACTTATAAGACACGTTTAGAGAGACCATGAGTCGGTGGTTCTCTATTGTAGTCACATATTGAGTTTGAACTTGTTTCTAACTAGTTCTCTAAGGCGTGAATTTTTCTTGTAGAGAAAATTTCCCCTCTTCATCTTCGAATTGATAATTAGGAGAGTGTAAATCAAAACACTCTTAATAGAGATGAACCATAGATTCCTGTAGTTTCTGATTATATGGATGTTCAACATCACGACAACTTCCTAAGGGTCATGAGATCCATGTAAAGGGATACTGTTCATACCATTCCTTCGATGTTTGAGTTAAAAATAGAATTTTAGATATTGAATCCACCAATGTTTATTAGGGAAGGGGAATCCCAGGAAACCATGTTCTATATTGAGTCAGTCCAGATGACCTTCAAGCATCTTGAGATACCCATGAATAGGAGGGAGAATCTTACTGCATAAATGCTTCATGGACCTTCCAAGAATTAGTGGGATATTCTGTAGGAATCTAGAATTATTATGAGTTCTCTTGGAAGGACTTTGAGATGAAGTTCATGAGCCATTTCTATCCTAATACATTGAGGGATGAACAATCATGCGAGTTTATGCATCTGTCACATGTGGGAATGTCAAAGATGGACCATGCTAGAAGTTTCATTGACCTACACCGATTTGTGCCATCTTTGGAAGTTGGTGAGATCTCCATGGTGATATGTTTTCCGGATGGTCTTTTCTATGATATCAGGTATCAAGTAAACATTTTCTGTTTGATAAGCTTTAAGGATGTGATGAACTCGGCACTCATCATGGAAGGGAATATGAGAGAGGCCCCAAGAAGAAGTCGTGCTATATTAGAAGGGAAATTTGAAAGTTCTTCTTCAAGTGTAAAGAAGTGAAACTATTATAGTTTACACCAAGTTATTAGTGGAATGACCAATCAAGGAAGTGGAAAAACATCTCAAGATTATGTTCCTTTCCAATGCTATCAGTGTGACAATTTTGGACATAAGTGCTTGTAGTGTCCTTACCCCAAAGTCAAGTGTCATATCATTGGAAGAATGAGTTATATTCAGTGGTACTATATAAAGTTTCCATAGTAAAATAGTGGAAGGGAATCAAAATAGGTACCGGAGTTAGGAAGGGGCTTATCTACCCCTCAACAGGCTATTATCTGGAGTTCCACTAGCCATTTAGGCCGAGGCAGAGGATGTGGTATCCCAGTGCATGAGAAATAGTACTAGGAAAGGGGAATAACTTAGGATAGTAAGAATAGGGCCCAGGGAAGATGAAAAAGTTATCTGTATATTATGCAGACTACTCTAGATATCATGGATGTAGGACCATCTACCGTCAGAGGTACAATTCTTGTATCATCTACCTTATCTTGTGTTTTGTTTGATACCAGAGCATCAAATTATTTTCTATATTCTATTTTTTCAAATGGTTCGGTATTTTATGTGGAAATCTTGGGATGATGTTTTAACCATTGACAAACCATTGGGATTGTGACCAGATAATATCAAATGTTGCAAGGAATTTTATCTAGAGATTGATGGTTACTATTTCTTTTGGGATCCATTCATGTTGGAAATGATAGAATTCAATGTGATTCTTGGTATGTATTGGTTAGTTCCATATCATTATCATATCAACTGTTACAGGATGATATTTAGCTTTCTATCTCCATGAGGTAGTTATTTTCACCAAGGTGAGTGAGATATTCATGATGGTCTTGTAGGGACAATTTAGTATAGATTGGATTGTCTCATGGATTAAATAGTGGGTATTTATCTAGAAATGGCAGAATGTAGAAGGATTATTTTCCCCATGTGGTATAGCATTTTTATGATGTATTTCCCAATGAGTTATATAGATTACCACCCGAGTGAGAGATCAAGTTCCCAATCAAGTTGGTTCCTGGAGCAGATCCAGTTTTTATCTCACCTTATAGAATGACACAAAAAAATCTCCGAGAGTTGAAAGTTTAGTTGGAAGGTATGGAATCTAAAGGCTTCACAGACTAGTATATCTCCTTGGGTTTCTTCAGTTATCTTCTTCAAGAAGGGTAATGGGTCCTTGCGCTTATGTGTGGATTATTAGAGGTTGAACCAGATGACGGTAAAGAACCAGTATCCTCTTCCATGAATTGATGATTTTTTTGATTAGTTGAGGGGTGATAAGATCTTCTCCAAAATTTATTTGAGATCATTTTACCACCACTTGATGGTGAGACCATCAAACATACCTCAGACTACTTTTAGGAGCAGGCACGATTTGTATGAATTTGTAGTGATGCTGTTTGGGTTGACTAATACACTATAGGTATTCATATCCTTAATGAATATGATATTTAATTATAATATGGATTAGTTGGTGGATTTTTTTGATGATATCATAGTGTACTCCCAGTTAGTAGACAATCATACCAATCATATTGAAATCATTCTGATTATATTAAGAGAGCATCTGTTTTATGCTAATCTAACCAAATGATGCTTATGGATTAATAAAGCGAAATTCTTGGGCCATTTCATCTCAGAGGCAGGAGTGTTATTGGACCCATAGAAAGCCACAACCATGATATTATGGGAAAAAAATAAGAACATATTTGAAATTTAGATCTTTCTGGGTTTATTAGGTTATTATCAATGCTTCATCTAAGTTTCCTCCTGGTTGGCATCACCAATGTCCAGGCTGACCAAAAAAGGGGTAAAGTATTTTTTGGTCTGATGCTTATGAGAAATATTTTTAGGAGTTGAATGGAAGGCTAACCTCATCACCTATCCTCACTTTACTTGTTCCAGATAATTCATATACCGTGTATTATGACACATATGGAGTTAGACTCGAAGTAGTTTTAATACAGAAGGATCGAGTGGTTACTTATGTATCCAACATCTAAGATCGCATGAGATGAATTTCCCTACTCATGATCCAAAGTTAGTAGTATTGGTACATTCCTTAAGAAGTTGGAGACACTATCTCATGGGTGAGAGGTTTGTGGTATACATGGACCAAAAGTGTAATTCCCCGACCCTAGTTACCCAGAGCCAGTGCATTATTTTAATACATTGGCATGATTACAAGGAATCAAGTCCCAAAGGAATGATCCATTTATCAGTCTTTGAAAATAGATTACATACACGAATGATACATTACACTTTATAACATAAAACATAGCATAAATAATCCTTTGAAAACACTATTATTCCCCTATATTAACCCTATATATCAATCATAATACACTTCTTGGCATCCTGGGAAAATAAAACATAATAAAGGGGTGATCTCAGATGCTTAGTAAGGGTAAATTATTTAGTGGAAGCTATAAACTTTTAAGGAAAGATGTATAATAAAAACAATATCCTTTTAAGACATAAACTTGAACATAATATGGAAAAAATAAATCAAATATTACCATATAAACATGCACATGGATATTCTACTAGTCAAATAATCACATATAATAACTAATTTTATAATGAGGGAATGCATAATGCTAGACATAATAACTACTATGTCAAGGCCTTGTGCCAAGACCATTCACAAATATTCTATCAAGGCCTTGTGCCAAGACACTTGTTTGTCTCATGAGACATACCGATGCATCAAGGGGCTATAGCGGGCCTTGTCTGTCACTTACTAATTCTAATGAATTCCTCATATAAAAAGGGTGAAATATAACATAATCATTTATATTGAAGATAAAATAAGAAATTCCAATACTTTAACTGTAATCCATAAATGATATAAAAATAGAACATCCACAGTCAAACATATCATAACTCATTCAATACAATATTTAATATTTTATTATAATATATCAACCTCAATCAAGAATAATATCCAGTAAAGGATGTTGACATAGTTGAAAATGATCAATAAAACTATTTGACAGAAATATACCTTTTTCGTGAAATCGTTTAAAAGTAACAAAATTTATAAAGGAATTCATTTAAAAGAGATTTTTGAATCAAAGTGTCCCATACAAATTTAATTTTTTTTAAAGGAATTAACATTTTAAAACAATCATGTCCATACAAATAAATCTTTAAAATCATTTTGAAAACATGGACATTAATTAAATAGATTTAGAAAAATAAATCTTCAAAAAATTTAAAATGATGAACTAGTTAAACATATTATTAAATTATATCATAATAATAATATTTATTATATCATATATGATTTTTTATGACTTTATATTACCCATTTATTAACAATTCTAAGTTAATGCAACATTTCAGGTAATATTGCTTTGGTTATCGTACATGTTTTGACTTGTTATTCTTGATCATATTACTTAGATCACGAATTAATTACTTAAAGAATGTATAATATGATTTATATAATATATATATATATATATTCATAATATTAATATATAATATATAGATATATAAAATGGAACACACCATTCATGGAGACAGTAGGCCGTACATACGCATGAACGCTGTTTTCATTTTTGTATCATATGGAAGTAAGTGAATGAAATATATGTGTGTATATATATATGTATCATCTCAGTATAATTATTATGTCATATATTTCATAATTATTAGTAATATTTATTCTTATAGTCATTATTGGATGGTGAACATGGAAGATGAGTCTCATCACGTTGTGGAGACGGTAAGTCATACGTACGCACAGACGGCGATATCATTTCCTTAATAGTTCAATGGTATGAATTTTGATGGAATATGAATTTGAAAGAAATAATATAATGTTATATTTATTATTTAAGTCATTTTTATTCATCATTATACCCATCGAAATAAAGTGTACATGAAAAACAATTTACACCACAACATAGAGATGGTAATCCATACACACACACACACACACATGGTTGCATTGTTTTTCATATGATGAGTAAAAAGAGGAATATGGTAGTCCCATAATCTTAAAAACATCTCAGAATATAGTATATGCTGGAGTTATTATTTTAGTATGGTAACAACTTAGTAAGAGGAAGTAAAATAAGAAATGAACTTTGAAAGAATGGATAAAATGATTACCTCTTTTTCAGGTGTCTCACTACCACAAAATAGGGAAAGGGAAGAACTTCATTTTATCAGCACTAACCAGAAAGTGCTAATAAAGGGGCGGGCCTTTATTAGCACTAGATAAAAGCACTGATAAATGTTCCCTTTATTAGTGCTAAAGTAAGCACTGATAAATGGTACATTTATCAACTCTATTATTAGCGACGATAAAAGTTTTTATTATTAATTTATATAAAATTATTATATTTATATTCAAAAATATTTTTTATTTGTATACATTAAATAAAAAACAAATGTTTATAATTAATATATATTTTTTAATAATTCAAAAATATATATATAATGTTTTAATTGAAAAAAGTATTTCTAAGATTATAATTAAATAAATATATATATAATTAAATAATTATAAGATTATAATAAATTACATTAAATAATAAATATATTTATTATATTTATTAGAGATTTATTATATTTATTAGATTTATTAGATTTATTGGATTAATTCATTTTATTTATTATATTTGTTATATTAAATATATTTATTTTATTTATAAATATATAATAATTTTTAATATATATATATATATATTTATATTTAAAATTATTAAATATATATGTGTTTTCTAATGAATTTGGTCAAAAAATATATTGATCAAGCATAAATGTTATGTATCATATGCATGAATGTTCATTTATACACTACATTTTGTTGTCTATTGATATGGTATATTGATTAATTCATAATGTTACACATATGAACTATATATGTTCTACAAAATGTACTTATAAAATTACATTAAATATATTTAAATAATAAATATATTTTATTATATTTTTAATGATATATATAAATAATTTTCAAATACATTTGTAATTATAATTTTATTAATATATATATTAACAATTATATACAAATATTTATAAATATATATTATTTATAGTTATAATTATTAATAAATAAATATATATTTTTCCTATATTTTATTTTAAATAAATATATAAGAATATAAATAAATTATTAAAATAAGTCTTTATCAGCGCTATAATTTTTGCATTGATAAAGTCCTATATTTATCAGCGCAAATAAAGCACTGATAAAGGTATGTTTTATCAGTATTTTTTATTTTAGTGTTGATAAAACATACCTTTATCATCACTTTTAACTGGTGATGATAAAGGTTCCATCGTTTTTTATAAAAGAACCCTAAGAGGATCCTCCTCCCTTGCACCCTTTCATGCCTTAACGGAAGATGAACCCTATGCCATCGACCCCTCTTCCACTACAACCCCTCCTCCTCCTCCTCCACCGTCGCCGCCTTTTCTTCCTCCTCCATTGTGACCGTCCTCCTCCTCCTCTGCCACTGCTGCCTTCTCCTCCTCCTCTTCCATGACCCCTCCTCTACCGCGACCCTTCTCCTCCTCCTCCTCTGCCACCACTGCCTTCTCCTCCTCCTCCTCTGGCTACCAACCCATCCTCCTCCTCCTCCTCCTCCTCCTCCTCCTCCGCCTCCTTCTCCTACTCTTCCTTGAGTGGTTCCCTTGTCCACGTGACCTACTCTAGAGCTCCCTCCTCATCTGATGATCGTCTCGACAGTCTCCTCTACATCGCACAGATTCCCCCGGTGAGTCTCTTATGTAATGAATTTTTACTCTTCTTCATTAGAAAGGTAGTTGGTGTGCAAATCTAGTCTTTAGGTCACCATGAAAGCATTGGATACTGGTGCACATGTGTTTTTTTATGAAATCTGGATTCCTTTTTGAATCCTAGTGGTTGTTTTTTAGTGATGATTAGAGTCTGAGAGGATATTTTGAGCTGAAGATAGATGACGTGGTCTAGGAAGGATTCTATTAGTTTCACTTTGGTTCTTAGGTGATAACATAATGGATAGTTTAACCGGGTCAGTTTTTGACTGTGGAATCACATCATGGGTCAGATTAGACCATGATATATTAAGATGATCATGGGATTCCCCTGACGAGTAAGGAATCATGCTATAGTTCTTAATGGAATATTGGTGGTGGAAGTCAAGAATTATTTATTTTGTTTATCTGGGGTTTTAATTGTAAAATTACATAAGATGTTTGGTTTAGACTATGATGTGTATTCTTGGTAGGTTTTTGGATTCCTTCAGAGTTAGTAATTTAGATTAGAAAGTGAGATAACATGTTAGTATATGCCAACCCATTTGAGGAAGTTCAGGTGGAGGATGTTCGACTTATGCTATCATGTGATGTTATATGTAATGATTTGACTCATGCATTGATTATTTAATATTGTTTGTGATGGGAATTTTTTAGAGCTACCTGAGGATTTACAAGGAAAATATTTGTGTTTAGGTTGTACTTGGATGGTGGAGGTGTATCTATAGAGTTAAGAAATTTGGGAATGAAGGAGAAGACTGACATTTTACTGTAATTATCATGTGTGGTTGGGTAATTTTCATTGTAACTGGCACTAGGTGTGTCATTAAAAACTTGAAAATGGATTTTGGTAAGAAATTTTATAGGTGGGAGGCACCATGGGTCAAAATTGGATTTCATGAGTTAAGTATTATGGTGGGGAGTGTCTTAGAATGGGTGATTGACTAAACATTGACATGATCTTTTATAAATATGGTCAAGATTAAGTAAGTACCATCTCATCATCTCAATGATGGTTATGAGATTTGGCTTAGGATTAGATGGAATTGTGTCTTCTGTTGGGTGCTATGATTTGAAATCATGTTGGGAGTTTAGTAATATAATGTGTTTGTTTGACTCTAAATAGACAACCGATAGTGGTGATTCAATATTATTACCACTAGGACATATTGAGTATGATAAGAACAATGGCAGAGAGTTTGTAATGCCTCATCCATATTGGCATTTTAATTTTTAGGAGGAGATGTAATTTTTTTCAATTAGTGGACAAAACTTTTTTAAAAATGAGGATTGGATATAGGACCTAGAATTTGGGACATCTTAAAGTAGTTTTTATATAGTTTGAGGCTCGAGATGTGTCTTAGGTTCTTAAACAAGTCACAAAACCTTTAGGAGTTGAAATTCTATTTTTGGGGGTAGTAGCCTAGGGAGCATGGTTTGTACATGATTAGTGATAACCATGCACTAAAATAGTGAAGATTGGTTTTCATAGGCACACAGTTTGTTTAAATCATGTGAGGGGCATTATAAAACCATAAAAAATTAATTAATAAAATTTAAAGGCATTTCTCATGGTTTTCACACTGTTTGTTAAACCATGCGCATTAACCATGTGAAATGGTGTGTCTTGGATAGTGAAGACTGTATAGTTTTCACATGGTTTTGAAAACCATATGGACAAACCTTTAACCCCTTTAAAAAGTGAAGTTTTACAAAAATTCCCCTTTGAACCTTTTATGTTTTACTAGATTTTTTCCCTTTTCTCATCCAGAACCCCTTCGAGCTACACCACCCTACCCCTCCTCTCCTCTTGGATGGTTCTCCCTCACCCGGTGTATGTTTCATCTTTCATCACTTGTATTGGAGATCCTATGATAATTTTACCTCTCTTATTCCTTATTTTTAGTTTTATTTCATTTTCATATAGTGTTCCACTTGGTTAAGCTAATATGCTCTATTTTTTTATATTTTGCTGGTTTCTCATTTTCACCCATTTTAGGCTGAATTAGAGGATAATATTTTGTGTGTAAGGGCTTAGAGGTTATGGTGTAGTGATGAAGAATGCATCATAGTCCCTTTCCTATTGATTATATGATCTCATTGTTGACTATGCACATGGATTTTAGATGTGTTTTTATTAGAAACCATTGTTGTGTGGCCATCTCCTTTGTGTTTTAGTTATTTGTCATTTGGGACCCATTGTGGCATGACCCTATGTGTTGTGTTGTGATACATGTTTTACCAGATTTCCTACGTGTTGTGTTTTGATGCACGTCTTGTTCTCCCTTATATCTAGGTCCTTTCTGATTAAGTCCATTTGATGCTTGTATGCTTGATGCACCTCTTCTTATTGAACCTCATGACGGAATAACACAACTGACCTAAATATAATTACTTAAACCAACCTCATTCTAATGAAAAATATACAATGAATATTTAAACACACTTCCACATCATAATTTCCACCAATATCTCCACATCATTCATCCCCCAAGCTTATAATTTACACATTCCACATCACTTGTAACTATATGATAAATGAAACCAAACCTATTAATATTTAATGAGGACTGTAAGATATTTCCTATATATTTTTTCCATATTTTATAAATTCATCACATATGTTTTAATCACATATGTTTTAATCACTTATTAGTTTATGATGTCTACTTCACACACTAGGTTTAACAAACATTACTACCATACAAATGAGGAAATCCTTATCAATGACTACTCTAATGTCCAATATATAAAATATTTATCAGATATGATACTATCAGGACCCACCCCCATAGGAACTCTAGTGAAGTTGGGAATATATTAGTGTCTGACCCCCCAAATCCTATATTTAAATGGACATGGGTTAGTTACAATTGGAAATGTAATGATATGGCTCAAGATGGTATCATAACCAACAATTGACCTGACTTTCCACTAACCTAATAGGTGTTCATGATCCCTACAGGATATCAACGATCCCCTGGAAAAAAGATACAATTAATGTGGAATATTTTACCCCTAAATTAGATTAAATTAAAAACGATCTTTCTCTTGAAAACCAGATATGTCCCATTCATAATTTGAACATCTAAGAAAATATTAGATACACAAAAAATAAATAAACAGGAATCAGATATCATAGATGGAAAATAAAATCCTACTATTGACCAATAAAATTGTTTAACCAGACATGTACCATTCCTAAATCTCATTGAACCTATTTTTTATAGGTATAACATATGATTTCTCATTTTATGTTTTCTTTTTAGTTTTAAATATCCTCTGCCACACACCTCTCCTCTGCCACGAATGCACCTCTTCCACGTGTTGAACGACACCTTTGCGGTGAATTTTCTTCTATTACTCATTTTTTTCCTCTTGTTTTTATATTATTACTATTTTATATTAATGTTTATGTTGTGAAATGTATGGACTAAACACCTTACTTAAAATCATGGTCATTGGTGGTCCTTGTTTGCGCACTAAATTAATTGTATGTTGGTTGGTTCCTGTTGAACATTTGAATATAAAAATTGGTAATTTACATATAATTGGATAATGAATGAATGCCCCAGGATGATAAAACTTCTATGATAACCCCTGAATTAACAAACGTAATTGAGGAAGGGATTCTTTGAAAAATCTAAAATTGTGTTTGTTTGGTTTGTATGGTGTTGTGATCATACCACGATTCACTGTGTAATTTTCCCCTTCACACCACTATGCTAAAATTGTTTTATAGGGATATAGGTGTCCAAATTGTGACAAACTTTCAGTGGAGACATCCAAGATTTGGGGATACAACGTTTTTATTTTCTCTAAATCTATATAAGGCTTTACGAAGGTTTAAATGCATGTGAAAGTGGTTTTAAGAAATCTGTGTGCTCAAAACCACCTTCCCATTTTCCTATAAAATGGAACCTTAGGATCCCCATTTGTAAGTTAATCCATGAGGAAAATATTTGGTATTATGGAGACCCAAATAAGTCCTTTCATCATCCAATGAGTTCTATAGGCCCCTATCCTCACAGGGGAATCATGGATGAAGGAGAAGTTCCACCCGAGCTTCCTCCTCCTCTCGATGTCGAGATAAACGGTGGACGGTCATTTCGAGGGAGCTACACACACTTGGGAGGGAGTTATGGAACTTTTTCTTCTACTGGTTTTGTGTAATTTGTGTGCTAAATATTTAAATTATTTCTTATCTTGACATGATTCTTTTCTGATGGAATTTCTATTGTTAAAATTAAGCGAAAAACTTTTTCTTTCAACACTGATTAAGTTGAGATTTCAAGTGGGAATCTTCGGTTGTTCTGATTGGACAAGACAAGAGTCATATTTATCTCACACATACATAATATTTTAGTATGCTTTGGTTGCATTTATTATTTATTCTTGATACCCAAACCTTGACAACATGATTGTTGTGTCAAGGGGTGGTTCTTTGAGCATCGTTTAAGAGGCAAGAGGGAAGTTGAGATCTTGACAACCCTCAACCAAAGGATTCCATTAAACCATGTGTATTTTTCAGAATTATGAACTCACCAATATGTGTATTTAACTTTAAATTATCTCCTTGTATCATAATTCTAAAACACCAATTTTATTTATCAACTATTAAACTCTTTAAATTAAGTAATTTACTTAAGTCTATTTTCAAAACCACTACCCTCTTTTAGTAATTCTTATTAAAAATACATAATCAAAAACTATCAACGATCCTTGAGAGATAACCTAGGGTATTCCCTATACTATAAATCAATCTTAAAATCATAATCAATTTGACATGTCACAACAGTGTGACCAAATTTTGGTGCTGTTGTTTGGGAGCGCTTTTTTTAGTGCGTTTTTTTGACAAGAGTTTTGTAAATTTTGTGAATATTTATCTTTTTTATATTATACCTCTACCTATATTTTTTTATTCCAATATATTTTTTGTGTAGGTTTGGTGCATGATGAATTCTATTCCGGGAGATTTACCTCATTTTGAACTCGAACCGGAGAGGATCTTACGTCAGCGACCCCGAGATGCACAAGAGAACCCATCAGAGGAGGACACCCAAAACATTGACACTCTTCTTGATTCTTCTTCTTCTTCTTCTGGAACTAATATAAAAACTGAAATAAACTTGAATAATATAGCTGAAAACAATCAAACACTAAAATAACTAACCTCACCTGATGTTGATATCCAACCTAACTATATTCAATTACAAGGCGAGACACCCAATTTTGAACTAAAATCTGGTTTAATTCATCTATTAACAAGATTCCATGGAATTCCTAGAGAGGATCCACACAAGGATTTAAAAGAATTTAATACTATGTGTTCTACATTAAAACCTGAAAATGTGGATGAAGAACAAGTAAAGATTATAGAATTACCATTTTCTTTAGAAGATACAACAAAATATTGGTTATATTATGTTAATTTCTCAATAAGAGGCTGGGCGGACATGAACACATTTTTCTTACAAAATATTTCCTAGCCTCTCAAAATAAAAAAATAAAGAAAGAAATATATGGGATAAGACAATCTCAAGGGGAAACATTACATGAATATTGGAAGCACTTTAAAAGGTTATGTTCAAGTTTCACACACCACCAAATAAGTGATCAACTTTTAATTCAATATTTTTATGAAGGATTAATCCCTATTGATAGAAATATGATCGATGCTACTGCTGGTGGTGCACTAGTTGATAAGACCCCAATTTCTATAAGAACCCTGATTGAGAACATGGCACAAAACACACAAAAATTTGGTTCAAGGTCCAATGTACCGATTCGAGGTGTCCATGCAGTGAAAAGTACTGAATTTGAGAAGAAGGTGGACACAAAGTTTGAAGAGGTAAGTACCATTCTTCAACAACTTTCCCTTTCCCAAGGGAAATACCAATCTCCTCCTCCCATCCATTGTGGTATATGTTCTTCTAACACCCACTACTCTGACCAATTTCCTCAATTGAGGGAAACATCTGAGAGTTGTGAGGAAATATTTCTAGGCCTCCCCTATAACAAACCCTTTAGGCAAGAACATTTCTATCCATCCAACCCTGGGTGGAAGGAGAACTAAGCCTATAGACAAGGGGGTATTCAAACCAACCTTAACAACAATAGAACCAACTAGGGAGAGTAGTCATCCACCACGACCACCCAGAAATCCTCAACCACCCCAAAGGCCTTTCCAACAAACCCCTACAAAACCCGAGCCTAGCCTAGAAGATATAATGAAACAAATGGATGCCAACAATATCCAATTCTAACAAACCACTCAGGCACCCATACAAGACCTTAAAACCCAATTAGGCCAACTAGCTAACTCAGTTGGTGAAATTCAATGTCATGGGTTAGGTAAACTTCCCTCTCAACCAGTAGTTAACCCTAGGGATAAAGGAAATGTTAGTGCCATAACCCTTAGGAGTGGAAAACAACAATAAAGTAAGATGAATCCTCCATTAGAGTCATCCCATCCTGAGGAAACCTCCATCCCAACCATTAAAAATGTTCCAAATTTTGAAGAACCTTGTCCTGAGAGGATCCGTTCCAAAGGAAAGAGTGTGTATATTGATGAGACATCCATCCCAACCATTCCTCTTCCATTTCCTCAAAGGGCCACCCAACCAAGAAAACAAAAGGAAACTGAACTTGATAAGGAAATATTGGAAATTTTCAAGAAAGTGCAGGTTAACATCCCATTGATTGATGCTGTGAAGAAAATTCCACGATACACCAAGTTTCTAAAGGATATGTGTACAAAATGAAGGTGACTTATAGGTGATGAGAAAGTGAGATTGGGGAGGAATGTTTCAGCATTGATAGAGCCATCACTTCCCACCAAGTGCAATGATCCTGGAACATTCTCAATTCCATGCAACATAGGGGAGTATTATTTTTCTAATTATATGCTTGATTTAGATGCTTCTATAAATGTGATTCCTCACTCTATTTACTCTACATTGTAGGTTGGGGAACTAAAGACCATTAAAATTATTGTTCAACTGGCTAACTGGAGTACCAGACACCCCTCTAGTGTGTTAGAGGATGTTCTTGTGAGGGTCCAAAATTTAATTTTTCCTACTGACTTTTATGTGATTAAAATGGAGGATGATAGGATGAATGGACATGCCCCGATTATATTGGGGAGACCCTTCTTAAAAATTTCCAAAACCATAATTAATGTACAAAATGGTAAATTATCTATGAAATTTGGTGGTGACATATTCCATTTCAACATCCTTGATTCCATGAAGAAACCCTTAGAAGAACATTCCTCTCTCTCTGTTAATTCAATTGATGTACTCCCTACCCCTAAAAAAACAACTTTTCTTTCCCCCGATCCCCTTTATGAGTTTTCTTCATTGATTGAAATTCTCAGAAATGAGTCATGCAATGATTTTTGTAGTGGATTATAAAAATGTCATGCATGTTTATTAATTGATGATTTCTTGAACATTGAGGATCCACTGACCATTGATGATACTGCTAATCTTGTAAAAGATCATTCCTCTATTGAGGATGATACCATTGAGCAGTTATATGAGATCAGTGACCTCTCAATTTCACACACACTCCCATCAATCCAAAAACCACCTGAATTGGAACTAAAACAATTTCCTTAAGATTTAAAATATTCATATCTTGAGAATGTAAAAAATTTTCCCATCATCATTTCTAGTTCACTCCCTCCTGAGCATGAATTGTGACTGCTTGAACTTTTGAGGGAGTATAAACACGATTTGGTATGGAAACTTTCTGACATTCCTGGTATTACCCCTTCAATTTGTACACATCATATTTTATTAAATGATGAGGCTAAACCAGTGAGGAAACCACAACGTCGACTGAACCCAAACCTCCTAGAATTTGTGAAAAATGAGGTAACAAAATTATTGGCTGCTGGAATCGTTTACCCCATCTCTGACAGCCAATGGGTTAGTCCCGTTCAAGTAGTTCCTAAAAATATTGGTCTTATATTAATAAAAAATGAAAATAATTAATTGGTTCCAACTCATGTGCAGAATAGTTGGCGTGTCTGTATAGACTATCACCAACTAAACCAACACACCAGGAAGGACCATTTCTCTTTTCCATTAATTAACCAAATGCTAGAGAGGCTAGCAGGTAAGTCCCAATACTATTTTATTGATGGGTATTCTAGATACTTTTAGATCCATATTTCCCATAAGGACCATAAAAATATTACCTTCACTTGTCCCTTTGGCACATTTTCATATAGGAGGATGCCTTTTGGTTTGTGCAATGCTCCAGGTACTTTCCAGCGATGCATGGTTAGTATTTTTTTAGATTAACTATAGAATTTCTTGGAAGTTTTCATGGATGATTTCACTATCTATGGATCATATTTTGATTAATATTTAAGTAGTCTTGGTTTAGTCCTACATCGTTGTATTGAAAAGAATCTTGTATTAAATTATGAGAAATTCCATTTCATGGTGCGACAAGGTATAGTTTTGGGGCATGTCATTTTTGGGGATGGTATCCAAGTAGATAAATCAAAAGTGGATGTCATTTATTCCCTACCATTCCCCAAAAATGTATGGGATGTGTGGTCTTTCCTAGGTCATGCTAGATTTTATCGTCGTTTCATTCATGACTTTAGTAAGATTGCACTCCCCCTCTCTTGGAAACTCCAAAAAGAAAAGGAATTTGTTTTTGATAATGAATGTGAGGAAGCTTTTAATAAGTTAAAATGGAGTCTCACATCACCCCCGATAATCCAACCACCTTGGTGGGATTTACCATTTGAGCTCATGTGTGATGCCTTTAACTATGCAATTAGGGCAGTCTTGTCACACAGGATCGACCGAGCTCCACATGTCATAGCCTATACCTCATGTACATTGGACCCTACCCAAGAAAACTACACCACAACTAAAAAAAATTCTTTCTATTGTATTTTCCTTGGATAAATTCAGGTTGTATCCTTTAGGGTCCAAAGTCATTGTGTTCTCAGACCATGCAGCCCTCTGGTATCTCCTTAAGAAACTGGAAGCCAAACCATATCTCATTATTTAGATGCACCTCCTTCAGGAATTTAATCTAGAAATTAGGGATAAAAAAGGAGCATAGAATGTGGTGGCTGACCATATCAGTAGAATCCTCCCATCCTCGGGAATTGACTCATCCACATGTATTCCCATTAATGT
Organism: Viscum album; assembly: GCA_963277665.1. NCBI lineage: Eukaryota > Viridiplantae > Streptophyta > Magnoliopsida > Santalales > Viscaceae > Viscum > Viscum album. Next base: position 2,133,508,410 of record OY728120.1, read on the forward strand.
CATGTTTCATTATGAGCAATTATACCAAGTGCAAGATGTTATTACTTCGTATGCTGAAATTGTAAATTATTTGGTAGAATCTTGCATTCCTATTGATTTCAACAAAAACCAAGCCAGTTGTCTAAAACATGAGTCTCGTTGGTACATTTGGGATGACCCCTAACTCTGGCACACATTTAGTGATCATGTACTTCGGCATTGTGTTCCTGATAGAGAGTTTCAGCCTGTCCTTAGATTCTGTCACACTCTTTCTTGTGGGGGACACTTTTGTCCCCAATAGATTGCTCGTAAGGTCCTTGATTCTGGTCTCTTTTGGTCAACACTTTTTCAGGATGCCCATGATTTTTTCAAATATTGTCCTCATTGTCAAATAATGGGAAATTTATCTAAAAGAAATGAAATTACACAACAACCATTCCTCTTTCATGAAATTTTTGATGTTTGGGGAATTGAACTTATGGGTCCATTTCATGAGGACCAAAGGAGGTCTGCTGATGAGAACATTTTCAGGGAACTTGACCCTAACACCCTTTGTCCGAAGTCTGGGTTAGGGGAGAGGAGAATAGGCCGGGAGAATAAAGAAGGCATAAGGAAATCTCAAACTAAGCAGATTTCCCTTACAGTTGACCCACAGCTAAAGCTTGGGAATCGCTTTGATGGATTAGAAGACCAAGAATCTCCATGGAATGAGGAGGATGACTCGTCATGGGAGGAAAGTAATAGTCTACCTTCAGTGGATAGTATGGACCGATGTCAAGGGAAAGGCCCTCATAGCCCTCGTAGGAAGAAGGGGAAGAAAAGTATTAAAGACATAGGGAAATGTATTGTGGTTCAGGGGAAAAGGGAGAAGGGACGCAAGGATTAATCTCATCTTCCAAAACCCATGGAAACTCGATCGGCCAAGAAAGGAAGGAACAAAGGGAAGATGGGAGAAGATGGGGAGTGTCTTCATCTAATCCTGCACTCCAAGGAAGAAATGCTTGAGCAAGACTTACGACCAAATGTATCAGAAGATGAACTCAAGAGGATTTATGAATGGAGGCTGCAAGTTGATGCTACAAAGGAGCAAGAAGTCTGTATTGACAAGCAAGATAGAATTCTGGCCCGAGGCTTTAACTAGAAGAAAATCAACTCAGAAGAATTTATTCAAACAATGGAAAGGATGATCTCCCATCTTGAAAAGCTCATCAACGATGATCCAGGTATTCAGGTTAGTTCTCTGCATTGGGAGCTTTATAGAATAGCTGGGTCAAGTAATATCAGTCTCGTGTTTAATCAGTTTGTGAGCTCTTTCAGCACGTAGTGGTAACACTTTGTGTACTCTGGTTTCCCATTTTCCTAAAATGGATTTTATAAAAATTTAACTTGGAAGGAAGAAGGACCTTATGGGTCCATTTCCCAATTCCTTTGGCAACTTGTACATTCTTCTGGCAGTAGATTATATGTCAAAATGGGTAGAGGCCCGAGCCACAAGGATAGATGATTCCAAAATAGTTGTGGAATTTTTGATAACTTAGATCTTTTGTAGGTTTGGATTACCTAGGTTCATCATTAGTGACCAGGGTTCTCATTTCTACAACTGAACAATGCAATCACTTTTGTGTTGGTATGGGGTTGGTCATAGAGTGTCTACTGCATATCACCCATAGACCAATGGTCAAGCTGGGGTGTCAAATAGAGAGGTAAAATAGATTCTTGAAAAAATGGTTCAACCCAATAGAAAAGATTGGAGTCTTTAACTTGATGATTCATTATGGGCCTACCGTACTGCTTTCAAAACTCCCATTGGAATGTCACCCTATCATATTGTGTTTGAAAAGAGTTATCACCTCCCTATTGAGATTGAGAATTGGGCCTACTGGGCCATCAAACAATTAAATTCTAATCATTCTGGTGTAAGTGCTCAAAGGAAGTTGCAGATTTAGGATCTAGAAGAAACAAGAAGAGATGAATATGAGAACTTCAAGATTTATAAGGAGCGTACCAAGGCTACCCACGACCATCTCATCCTTCATCGTCAGTTTCACATTGGGAAGAAGGTCCTCCTTTATAATGAAAGTCTTAAGTTGCATCCAGTTAAGTTTCATTCATGTTGGTTTGGCCTATACACTGTTATTAATGTATCTCCATTTGGTGTTTTTCAGGTTCAAAATGAAGAAACCAAGCAAACCTTCACTGTCAATGGGCAGCGACTGAAGCACTTACACGAAGCCCTTCCAGAGTTCTAGATGGAGGAACTCCATGTTCAAGAAGCAACATACCAGTGAAACACACCAGGTTTTATCCTTCCTTATCACATTCTCAATTATTACAGTGAGGACACTGCACATTCTAGGTTTGGGGGGATGAGTACATTCCTGGATTAGTTTGGAATTTTCATCATTTTTTCCCTTTCTTTTCTTTTTTTCCTTATTTATGGTATTTTCATTTTTCCCCATAAAAAATTTCAAAGTTCCATGATTTGGTGAACATAAAGGAGGGAAAGTAAAAATACCATAATGAAGGTGAAAAAGAATATCTGTACGAATTTAACATCAGGGAGTGATTTTTAGTGAATTGGTTTTCTTTCAATGATATAAATGGTTGTATCACTATGAAACATTTGAGACGATTGATGCCCCTTGTGTGAGTAGTTTTTGGGAAAACTGTGTCACTAATATCTCTACACATTTTTGCACCAAACCATAAAGTGTGAATATTTATTACTTAATATAAGGTAAATATATGTTAGGTTAATATTTTTCATCTTTAAATTATATTTCCATATGTTTGTTCCTTATCCGATCTGTTTCATTAATGTACCAGATTGACCTATGCATGTGTACCTAATGTCTGACTATTGTACGACCTAAAAAAATGGGTTTTGTCTTGGGCACGTAAAAAAACACTCCTCCTCGACCTTTGATCTTGTTATAACTATTTCAATTAGTTTCATGAGGAGATCAAACAAGGATTGAGAGATGAGTGTGAGATTTATTCCAAATGCAAATTCTAAAAAAAATAAAAAAATAAACGAGGGGAGTGATGAAATGTGAAACATATGGGGATATATAGGTTGGGAGATTATGGTTTGACTTCTGGGAATGCTTAAGTGAGTGGGTCTTGAAATATGATTTCAAAGTATGTAGGAAAGGTTCAGTGAAAAAAAATCATTTAAAGCTGTATAATGTTAAAATAACCTATATTTATTGGATAGAAAGTGGAAAGAATAACATGGAATGGGTTTCACACACACGTATGGAGAGTTAGTGGAATTTTTGACTTTTGAATTCCTTTCTCATGTTGGTGTCAGGAATCTATTTGAATTTTATTATGATATGATTTATGAGACATCTTTTTCCATTTTCACTAGGAAGAACTCCTTGGTGTGGTTCGTGCATTAATCAAATTAATTTAATGAATTAAAATTTCCTCAAATGTTAAATCTTCATGATGTTGGGAATATATATATGCATCATTTTATTTGGATATGTGACTTTTCCTAGGAGTTCAAATGTTTAGGCGTGGGGGTGTGATTGTACCACAATTCACTGTGTAATTTTCACCTTTACACCACTGTGCTAAACTTGTTTTATATTGAAAATTATAAAAATAATGACAAGTTTCATTCCATGTTTGAATCATTTATTTTGTGTTTATCACTGTTAAAAAGGTAAATTTTACTTGTTTTGATGATTCCATTGCAGGAGGAGGTGATTTGGAGTGCATATGATGATGTCCAAGAAAAATGGGCCAAACTGCGCAAGATCCATGCACACCAGTGGACTTATCCTTATACTTATCCTAAAACATGCATCCAAATGGGATGTGTTCTGGTCCAAAATTCATTTGGATACATTTCATATGAAGAAACCCAAGACTCATTTGGCCATCTAGTTTCCCAACTGACCTTATCTGTCCAGCACACCGCATCTGCACGAAGTCATAAGTGGTGTGTTGTGATCTGTCCATATCTCAGGCTATAGGTGTCCAAATTGTGCCAAACTTTAGGTGGAGACATCCAAGAGGTGGGGATACAACTTTTTTATTTTCTCCAAATCGAGATAAGGCTGTATGGAGGTTTAAACTCATGTGACAAGTGGTTTTAAGAAATCTATGTGCTCAAAACCACCTTCCCACTTTCCAATAAAATGGCACCTTGGGCTCCCCATTTGTAAGTTCATCCAGGAGGAAAAGATCTGGTATTTTGGAGACCCAAATAAGTCCTCTAATCATCCAAGGAGTTCTGGAGGTCCCTATCCTCATAGGGGAATCAAGGATGAAGGCGAAGTTCCACCCGAGATTCCTCCTCCTCCCGATATCGAGCTAAACGGTGGACGATCATTTCGAGGGAGCTACACACACTTGGGAGGGAGTTCTATCACTTTTTGTTCTACTAGTTTTGTGTAATTGTTGTGCTAAATATTTAACTTATTTCTTATCTTTACATGATTCTTCTCTGATTTAATTTCTATTGTTAAAATTAAGTGAAACACTTTTTATTTCAACACCAATTGGGTTGAGATTTCAATTGGGAATCTTGGGTTGTTCCGATTGGACAAGACAAGAGTCCTATTTATCTCACACATACATAATATTTCAGTATAATTTGGTAGCCTTTATTCTCTATGCTTGATACCCAAACCTTGACAACATGATTGTTGTGTCAAGGGGTTGTTCTTTGAGCATCGTTTAAGAGGCAAGAGGGAAGTTGAGATCTTGACAACCCTCAACCAAAGGATTCCATTAAACCATGTGTATTTTTCAGAATGACGAACTCACCAAGATGTGTAGTGAACTTGAAATGATCTCCTTATCTCATAATTCTAAAACACCACTTTTATTTTTCAACTATTAAACTCTTTAAATTAAGTAATTTACTTAAGTATGTTTTCAAAACCACTCCCCTCTTTTAGTAATTCTTATTAAAAATACATACTCAAAACTTATCAATGATCCTTGAGAGACGACCTAGGGTCTTCCCTCGACTATAAATCAATCTTAAAATAATAATCAATTTGACGTGTCATGACAGCGTGACCATGTTGCGATTGTGAGCACAATTGTGTGTTTGTATGGTGTTGGGGTTGTTAGCATGATTGGTATGCCATTTGTTTTCCATGTTGTAGTTCCTCCACCATTGAATATCAATCCAAACCTTACCCATTTCAATGGAACCACCACTTTTCTACTAGTGCAATTCCACTGAATCTTAGAAAACCACTTCACTAGAGGACTCTATGGGACACTTTATGGACACCCCAGTCAAATAACCCTAACAACACATGTAATGAATCCTTCCACCCACAATCACTATATTGAAAATCATACCATCAATTAGTTTAGTACCATAGTTCTTGACTCGAGAAATTATGTTTCTAGAGAAACAATAAAAAACTAGTTTACAACAATTTATATAGATCACATGTGGGATACTAAAACATTATAGTGCAAGGGCTTCTCATAGCCAGTTCCATTGATCTGGTGGTTGGGAAGATGGGTGTGATTTAATTTGGCCCTAAGTAATGCATGGAGATATAAGGGTATTGTTTACCATAGATAGTTCCATTGATTATAGTTGGATGATGACCCTAGTTGAACATTTTTTTTGTAATTATTTTGTTAAATATTAATATTACTGAATCAAATAATATGACTATGAATAAAGAATGGATGAATGAAAATCAGTTGAAAATAGAGTATGCAGATGGTGTGAAAGATTTTATTAAGTTTACAAAATATCATGCATATGACCCTTCTCAAATCCTTTGTCTATGTTTATGTTGTTGTTATTCAATAAAAATTAGTCTAGATGAGTTGGAAGAACACTTGATCTGTCACAGAATAGATCAAAGTTATACATGTTGGAATAAACACAGGGAATAATGAATGTAGGTAGTGGTCGGGATAGCACTGCGTTTTATGGATCATCTGATATGATTACAAGCATGAACAATGAAGATGATTGTATGGAGGATGTGATTATAGATGTGAATGATGATGATGATTGTATTGAGGAAATGACAAGGATAGTTGAAGATGAACTTTGTGATTTCCCAAAATTGTTTGAGAAGTCAAAGAGTTGTGCAAAGACTCCATTGTATGATGGTTGCACTAAATATACAACATTTTCAGCCATACTAAAGCTGTATAATTTGAAAGCAGGAAACGAGTGGAGTGACGCCAGTTTTATGGAACTAATTTCTTTCCTAAATAGAATGATCCTAGAAGATAACGAGCTCCCGAGCCAAACATATGATGTCAAACGAATGCTACGCTCGATTGGTATGATATCTGAAAGAATACACACCTAACCAAATGACTTTATACTATTTCTCAAGGACCAAAAATCACTTAAATAATGCCCAAAGTGTGGTTCTTCTCAATACAATAAAGATGAATACAGTCCTAAGAAAGTTTTATGGTAATTTACAATCATTACAAGGTTTAGGAATCTATATGAAAGTGAGGATACTGTAGGACAATTGACATGGCATGAAGATAGAAGAATTAAAGATGGGAAACTATGTCACCTGACAGACTCTCCTTAGTGGAAGAGAATTGATCATGAGTATCCTAAATTTGGAAACAAGCTGAGAAACCTTCATCTTGCATTATATACAGATGGAGTGAATCCTTTTGGTATTAAAAGTAGCAGTCACAGTACAAGGCCGTTTATGTTGGTAAATTATAACTTACTATTGTGGTTATGCATGAAACGAAAATACATCATGTTATCTATGATTATATCATGACCAAAACAACCAGTTAATGATATTGATGTTTATTTGGATCCATTGATCGAGGATTTGAAATTATTGTGGGATTCAAGTGTTACGTTGTATAATGGTTATAAAAATAAAGATTTCACTTTGAGAGACATGTTGTACGAGACAATAAATGACTTTCCTGCTTATGGAAATTTGTCAGGATATAGAATTAAAGAAACTCAAGGGTGTCCTATTTGAAAACAAGGTACCCAATCAATTAGGTTGAAACATTCATTGAAAATCGTGTTTCTAGGACATCTCATATTTCTACCCCAATTGCATAAGTACCGATCTTGGACGAAATCATTCGATGGAAGTTCACAAGAACATACAACATTGTCTCCACTAATAGTTGATCATTTGTTTGAGAAAGTAAAATATGTGGACACTACTTTTGGTAAACCATTTTTGAAAAACATTATGAAAATCTGTTGGAAAAAGAGATCAGTTTTTTTTGAATTACCATACTGGAATTGTCTATATGTCATACATTTTCTTGATATTATGCATGTTGAAAAAATGTATGTGATAGTTTCATCAGAATGTTTCTAAATGAACCTGAAAAAATAAAGGATGGAATTAAGGCTAGGTTGGACTTGGTTGAGATGGGAATATGAGAAGAGTTGGCACCAGTAAAGGGTGAAAAATGAACATTTCTTCCTCATTCTGCTTACACTCTTTCTAGGTAGGATAGATAACAGTTTTGAAACTTCATGAATGACGTCAAGGTTCCATAGGGGTATTCATCAAATATCAAGAACATAGTGTCAATGAGATATTTAAAGTTAAAGGGTCTAAAATCACATGAATTCCATGTTTTAATGCAAGATCTAATTCCTATAGCTTTACATTGAATTTTTTCCAAGAATGTCCTCCATATATTAACAAAGCTCTGTTTCTTCTTCAAATCCATATGCAGCAGAGTTATAGACCTCAAGAAATTTCCAACTATAGAAAGAGAAATTGTAGTCATATTATGTGAATTGGAAATATTCTTCCCGCTGATATTCTTTGATTTGATGGTTCATTTGATAGTTCATTTGGTGAGATAGATTCAACTCTATGGTCCTATACATTATATATGGATGTACCCCATTGAATATTATATGATGATTTTGAAAGGGTGTGTCAAAAATAAAAGTCGGCCAAAGGGTTGTATTGTAGAGCAATATATTGTTGAGGAAGTCATTGAATTCTATACCGAATACCTATATGGTGTGGAAAAAATTGGTCTACTAAAATATTTTCACACTGGGCGGCTTGAGAGTGAAGGAATTTCTGGAAGAGAGGTTGTCACAATCAATATCACAGATTGAGAGCAGGACCACCTTTACATTTTTCATAACAGTTTCGATGTTTAACCACATGTTCAAATCCAAAAAGAAATTATTAGTCATTTGAATCCATTTAGGGCTGAAAATGGATATCAAATACACATAATAAATAGTTTATAGGATGGTTTTGAGACCATATTTTTAAGAAGTTAGATAAAAATCCAGACTCAATTTTAGAACGACTTCGATTGCTAGCTGGAGGACCATGTGTGTATGTATTATCTTACAATGCTTATGTAGTTAATGGGTATAAATTCTATACTAATGAACATGATGAAGATAGTACCATGAAAAATAGTGGGGTTACACTTGTGGATGAATCGATGCATGTTTTTAGTGCTAAGGAAAGAAATCCAATTTATGCGAATATGCCATACTTTGGCATCATCAAACAAATATAGGAGTTGGATTATACGAAATTCCAAGTGCCGATTTTTTAATGCAAGTGGGTTGATGACATGAGTTTTGTTAAAATAGATGAATTAGGATTTGTGAAATTTGATTTCAGTAAGGGGAGAAAGATGAACCATTTATAATTCCATCACAGGCAGTACAAGTATTTTATATTCCAGATCCCGCAAACCAAAACTGGTCAATTGTTTTGTTATCGACCAAAAAAACTGAAGGGTCAGCTGAAAGTTCAATGAAGGATGACCCTTTCATTGAGACTTTTTAATCATTTCACAGCGGTCCCAATGTAGATGAAATTTTGTATGTCCAAGGAGACCACAATGAAGGTATTTACATAATCAATAGAGGGGTAAAATCTCTTTAGCCTTTAAAAAAAAAGATTTCGATAATCAGGTTATTTTTTTATTGTAATATAAATTTTGTTACGTTATGTTATTATCTGTTTGATACTGCTTTTATGTAATCTAAATTAAATGTTAAACAACTTCTACAGATAATGACTTCTGCACCTGTTGATGCTCTCAATCCCGAGGCACAACAGGTCTCTCAACCTGCTGCTACGGGTCCCGGTGCATATCAAAAATAGGTTTCTCAACTTGTTACTACTGGTCCCATTGCTGAGGTACAACAGGTTTCTCAACCTATTTCTACTGGTCCCAGTGCCAATGCTAGCTCTCCAGAGGAACATAATGATGATGCCAAAACTGAGGAAATGGTAGGCAATGAAACCCTGACGGTGCAAGAAACACTACTGGAAACATGATCTTTCCCAACACTTCTATACCAACGGTTTGTAAAAACCGTTGGTATAGCTACCATTTCCCAATGGTTCACCAAAACCGTTGGGAAAGGACTCAAAACACAGCCTTTCCCAATGGTTTTGGTGAACCGTTGGGAAAGAGTGACCTTTCCCAATGGTTCACCAAAACTGTTGGGAAAGGGTGTGTTTTTGAGGCCCTTTCCCAACGGTTTTGGTGAATCGTTGGGAAAGAGCCTCAAAAAAATCCAACGGTTTTGAAAACCATTGGGATAGGTTCTTTAATTTTTTTCCAGATCCACTAACCGAGAACATTATATAAATCAAATTTTTAAATAATTATGATAATACATATATATATTTATGAAATTATGTTTACAAAAGTGATGTTAGCTTAGTGGTTAAGTCTTTCGATTATAAACGAGGGGTCCTGGGATCAAATCCCAGCGGATGTTTTATTTTTGGAATTTATATACCAACGGTTCCATTACCGTTGGTATAGATTTCATATTACCTATACCAACGGTTTCCAAAACCATTGGGATAGGTCTATACCAACGGTTTTTGGAAAACGTTGGTATAGACCTATCCCAACGGCTTACTTGGCTACGGTTCTCCAAACCGTTGGTATAGGCTATACCAACGCTTTGGAGGCCTATACCAACGGTACCAAACCGTTGGTAAAGGTTAGTTTTCCAGTAGTGAAAAAAGAGCACTATAGTTTGATAGTGTTAGCTAAATCCTTAAAGAAAAAGAAAAAGGCATCAAATTTGAGGTGGGATGGAATAAGCAAGGATAACATGTTAAACCCAACAAATCCATGTTTAGTAGATACATTGGAATTTTCACTCGACAACGTGTGCCAATTGATGTACAATCATGGAACCATGTTGCCACTAGGATTAAGACACTAATATGAGAAGATATTATAGTAACATTATGATATCATTTCTTTAATTTATTAAAATAAAATAAAATACGAAAATATTGACTTACTCTTCATCATCCCTTACATAGTTCATTTATAGTAGATGCCTCACACAAGGAATATGTATTAAGAGTTGCAGGAAAGATTCACATAGACTTCCACACAATTTTAACAAAATATCATCTTAAAGATGATGAAGGGAAAACCAAGACACACCCACCTTCTCTTTATGCACACTTGATATCCCAAGGAGCATGGGATGCATTTAGCAGTTATCATGAAGAGAAGAATTTTTAGGTGCATTGTGATGGTAATACGTTGTTTGGCGTTTCTTTTATTCATCACCTTGATTGAAATTTTTTATTTATGAAACAACAACTGAGTTCTGAAAATAAAGAACAGGCAACAAAACCAGTATACCCCTACCGTAAAGCAAGGATGGGGTACACTTCACTTGATAAAAAATTGGTACGTATTTAAAATCTACCATAATAATTTTATGTGACATAAAATAACACCATAACCATGTTCCTATGCTTATATGCAGATTTATGAATCAAAATCAAAATCCACTTCCATCCCACTCCATGTGCTATGGAAGGAGGATCTTGTAAATAAAGCAGGGATACTAATAGATGAAAACACACAAAAAGTGTGGGAAACATGTGTAAGTATGACATAATATAAATTTGATTTGATTTAAATTGATATTACATAATAATGACTACTTTTTTTCCAATATTTTCTATCTGACATAGTCACAGGAATCAATAACATCGACCCCAGATGAAGACATACTTTAAGTGGCCTTGAAGTAGCCAGAACCGTATGGCTGCTTCAGAGGTGCGGGTTTTGGGGTGACACCCCGAAGATATTTTCAGAAATAAAAATAAGCGGAGGATCAAACTGAGTAAATGAAAAAGATGAGTGAAAAAATAGCTATATTTCAAGAAGAATTACAATACCAGAGAGATATTATAGCAAGTTTGATGGGGGGAGGAAAAGAGAAGAAAAAAAAAAATCAAAAACCCATATGTGAAGATCCTATCCCACCCCCACCAGCTTTGAGGGGACCCATTCCCCTCAAAAACCTAACTTAACTGAGGTAATCAATGTTCTAATAATTGTTTCTGTGAACTGTGAATCAGATAGACACTGATACCTTTCTTTTACTGATATTCTATAGGGTGAAAATGACTGTGATTTATATCTATCAACTCCCACCTATCACCTTTTAGTGAGAGATACGATGTTCAATATGTAGAACGACATGATACACAAAAAACCACTTCCAACAGGTCATGTAAGAGTGTCGATTAATATAGATAATGATCTGAGCTCCAAGCTACCTATTCCAAATGATGATGAAAAAATTCATACGGTTGAACAAGCTGTTGGAACATTCATCGCATGACCATCAATTCTTGTAAAAAAACATGTCGATAAGTATATATTCATTTCCAATTTATTTTTCAAACTGAACCTTTCACATTTAATGGAAAAAGTTATGAATCAGTGAATATTATTACAGAATGACCAAGGGAAGGGGGTGAAATAAAATATCGTCTCAAAACTATCTCAAGGATCAACCAACTGATCGAAATGATCTATTGAGAGAACCTTCACCCCGCTCGTTATATATTCACATTTAATATAATTATACGATCATGTGGATACAAAGTTGATAGATGTAAATACTCACACAGTTGATTTTGAAAAAAATATGTACAAAGGGGAAGAATCAGATTACATTAGTGCTGAAAATGTAGATTAAATCCACAAGTATGAATAGCTAGGCACCTCAGTTGTAAATGTATACATGAGGTATGTTTTCATGATTTTATTTTACAAAATATAATATACTATGATAATTATGACTAAATACATTTCATATTTTTCACGGGCGTATATATGAAAAACAATTGATGGGATTTCCCCATGAACAAAAATTTGGACTTGTTAGTCCTCACATCACATCTTCAAAAGAATAAATAAATGAAAATAAAGAGGGTGAAATAATTTCATCCCTTCTCAAATCATTTAAAAAAAAATTATGGATGACATACTATTTTTAATACCAACGATGCAGGGGTAAAAATATACAATTTAATCATATCAACTGTATTTTTATTTATTTCATTACTTATTCCTTTTTGTATTTTTAGGCAGCATTGGATACTCATTGTAGTCAATTTGGATACTCCAAATATTTATTTTCTGGATTCAATGCATGGATATCCAACAAAAAGACCACACATGATGGCATTTTTTAATTTTTAATACACTAGATCCAACAATTTAGAACTAAACATCTAGTTATATAATTTATATTATCTTTTAATGAGGATTCTATTATGATAGGGTGGTGCATCAATATCGTCTACTTCATGGAATGAATCCAGGGCCTAAGGACAAGAATTCCCACAAGATCTACAACTGGACAAGTATACTAGTATATATAATAATATTTCACTATCCAAACATATATCGAAACAAATTACTTATTTTTCGCAATGTTTCTATAGTGTCCAAAACAAACAAATGGAAAGGACTGTGGTTATTATGTTTGTAAATTTATGAAAGAGATCGTATTTCGTCAACAAACTAGCATCTCTGAAGAGGTATTTTCAAAAATAATTACTAGTTCATTTAAATTATTTATTAATCCTTTGTGTATTTATATTTTTTTAATACTACCATGACTATCGCAAAAACTCATATTCACAAGATGATATAGATGTGTTTAGAAATGAATGGGCACCATACCTGATGGAAGATTGTACAAAAATAAGATGAAGTTGAATTCCTACTACTTATTATATCCTTATATGATCATTGATATCTCCCTTGTTTACACTTATTGATAATCTAGGATCACCCTTTCTTATGTTTCATATCATTAGGTTATAAAGAATGGTTTTAGAAATGATTTGTATTTCTAGTAAAGAATAAATTAATGAGAGAATCTTATGAACTAGTTCTTTATGTTTCCATGTTTCTGAAATCACTAGACCTAAACTATTATGGAATGGATCATTTATATTCTGTATTTTGGTCATTTATGCTACTATTTATAATGATACAGTGTGTTGGAAGAAAATTGGTCATGCATCACTCACACATTTAATAACAAAACTAAGAATTATTTACTTGGTTAACTACTACTTAGCATAACGTCTGATCTGAACTTCTGATCTGGCATAGAGATGGTGTGGTATGAGAGAATCACATGGACGCTAGATCAGAAGTTCAGATCAGACGTTATGCTAAGCGGTAGTTAACTAATAGTAGTAAAGTGCACAAAGAATCATTAGTTTTGTTATTAGCTTATATATGGACCAAATAAACCTTATGGAAATATGTAAAGCTAATGTTATGATATAATATCTCTATTTTAACAAAAAATTTTATAATGAAACATTTATTTGATTTTCATTATTCCTTGCAGGTTTTGTTTATTTTAGAATATTTATTTCCATGTGACATGCCTTTGTAGGAAGAGAAACGACGCTATGTCTTCTCAATCATAAAGGTAATCTTGATGTTTACATATTAAAATCATTGTCCATATAATTAATGCATTTTTTCATATTTATGATGAATTTATGTATTTTATATAAGGAATATTAATATACTCATATGTGATATCAATGTATGAAATGTTTAGGTCATTATAGTTGGTATTAGAGTAACTGACCTATTCAAAATCGAAAAAATGCATTCAATTGTTTTGATAATTTAGGGAGATGATACATAAGTCATTTGAAATGTGTAGGAATCAACCCCACCTCAATACGACACAGGATGCAACCTGTATGACTCAAAGTGTCTATTTTATTTAAAGTTGACATTATTTTTAGTAAAAACATCAAGTGACATACTAAAAATTGAGAAAAAATATTCTGATTGTTTTGATACTTTAGGGAAACGACCCATAAGTCATTTGTGACCTGCAGGAATCGACCAAACTTCAATTCAATGCACAATGTGACTGGTATGGCTCAAAGTTTCTCTTTTTATTTAAAATTGACATTAATTTTAGAAAAAAACACAAGTGACATACTGATGGTCAACACCATCACCTAACTGAATAGTCTACGGGGGACTCCACCCACAACAAGTGGTCAACACCACCTCGACTAAGTCCTGTCTATGTGAACATGACTCCAACAGTGCATAAAACAACAAATGATGATAAAAAATCAACAAAAAAACCTAATCCAGATCATCCAACACCTCGTGCCCTTATGACCATGTCCCTAAAATCATGATGGTCAACACCATCTCAAGTCTCGAGAGCCATGACCTTGTCCTGATGACTTCATCACCTTAAATCCCGATGATCAAGTCGCTTCAACCTGGTGACCATCATCACTCCAAGTATCTGATCCAAGACCCACCTGACGAACCACATCACCTCAATCTATACGATCATCACCCACATCAATCCTAAGGTCAAGCCCATTACATTCCCATGGAATCAAGTAACCAATATAACAATTCAATTTAATTCAAATTTACACTCTGCCTAAAATTTCCAAGTTAGTCCAAAACTCTTACCTAAATTAACCAATCGTAGTGGAGCAGGAGCATGCCCATATGCATCTCAAATAATCATTAGAATAATTTAATAAGCATGTATTTAATTAATTAGGTTCTCTCTCGAACAAACCACACAATGTATATGAACACACCCCCAAAACACTGACAAAATCAAGTAGAAATCTAGAAACCACCCAACTTGTACTAGTATGCGCTCACTCATTTGATATCATCCTCAAAATCGATCCAAATCAGAAGAAAATGTCATTTTAGATGAATGCCTTAAAAATAGGAAAAAAGGGATTGCATGGATTTATTGGTCCATATGGTGAGATAAATAAAAAAGATAAGCTAGAAAATTGAAGGTATTATTGAGATAAATCTGTATCCACTAACAGATCAAAGATCAAAGTCTGGATGATGGATTTCCATCAAAGAATAGGGAGAAGGAAGATGGGGGATCTCCCTCTATTGTGCATTATAAATGAGAGGAAATGGAGGAGAAATAAGGAAGTAGTGAATGAGGGAAAAAATTAATTTCCTACTTTTTGATGGGACACATGGTTTGGCCGCACAGTTTGGATAACTGTGTGCCAACCGTACGGTTCCCACTATCTAAGCACCACACTACACATGGTTAGGCACATGATTTTACAAACTATGAGAAAACTATGTGAATCAAATCTATTAAAAACTAAAGTGGTTTCACACAGCCATTCACCCCCAACTACATAGTTTTCCAAACCGTTTCAAGTGTCTATGGTGGCCCGCATGGTTTCTTCTGGGAGATCGCATGGTTTTTCCAAACTATGCACCAATGTTTGTGTTTTTCTGAGATGGAGTTCTTAGGCCCCAATGCACTCAAAACCCCAAGGCACTTTATGATCCTTAAAACCCATATAAAAATAAGTACTTGGTCAATAAGAATCTCAAAATTAGGTTCCAAATATCAAAAAAAGATGGCCTGCTCACCAAACATGAAAAATTCAAACCGGTTTAGGATATTTTGACCAGCTCAAAAACCCAAGACATTATAATCTCCCCACCTTAACATAGCTTTTCCCCAAGCTATCAATATTTACCAAGATATGGTACCACATATACTCATCTCATCAAAATCAACCCGGTCTACCCCAGTCATTAAGTCATAGGTCAACTCCCCTCAAGGCACTCCCCACCTTAGGAGTTACCTACCCAGTCACTTCTTGACCCAAAACTCAAATGTATTGATGGTCCACCAACCACCCATGGACTCAAAAGTCATCCCACGATGCATCATCATTCTTGAACCTCATCGGGTGCTCAAATAATACCCATGTCATATTTAACACCCATCAAGTCTTGTATCTCATCAGATGCCCATATATATATATACTTGTTCCATACACAACACTCATAAAATCCTGCATCTCATCAGATACCCATAGATATTGCATCTCAAAAATTGATCAAATAAACCCGCATCATATATACATATTCATTCCCATCAAAATATGGGTGCCTACACACCTCATATAGAACTTGCATCACATCAATTCCCAAATTCATACACACCTCACATACAAATATGCATCGCTTTGATTCCCACATAAATATCAATTCCAAAATACCTCATATATATATATATATAAACATATCACATCATAATTGAGGGAAACATAGTAACCAATGACTAGTTAGTCCAAAAACAACACTATTGCACCTCATGCACTAAAACCGACCAAAATCCAAAATGAAATAAAAGTGAATTCACACCCATGAAGTACCACTAACTATCATTAGATCACCATCCTACTCTAACCCTAACAGCTTGATACTGTGCTTCTGGCCTGATACCTGACTACCTAAGTTCTGGCCTTCCTACGGAGCTCCACCAGCCACCAGCCACTGATCCCACTGTTGGGTCCCACTATCTTTTACAAGACCCCCACGTGTAGATAAATCCCAACTACCCACTCCTCATACTTCTCTCAGTCCAACCTCAGATCCCTGAGTCTACCCTATCCCATAGCTCCCACCTGTCCGATAAGGCTTCCTACAGAATCTATCCAAATGGCTCATCTGGTCACACACATGACACTCCTTCAGAATCTTATCACATTGGGGTTGAACATGCCCTGGATTACTTCACTAAAATAACAGTACTATAAAACCACTCCTCAGAAGTCTTCCTGAGTCTCTGGCCCGAATGCCCTGCTGAGACTCCTAACAGCCTCTCTCTGTGCTTCCTGAAGCATCATTGCTCGGATCACCTGACACTTTCACCCATCTCAAATAAGACTAGTCTGTCAAGTTTCCCTTAGCTATTAGTGGCTAATTGACTGCCTCTGAGAAGGATATTAGTCTAAAGATGTTGACCTACACCCTAATTGTCTGTCACAATATATCCTCAAAATGCTGCACCCTAATGATGTCATATCCCACCATATCAGGTGAAAATTATGATAGGTTAGTGAAATTCAGTGCATAGTCCATGACATCAGTATCCCCCTGTTAGAGGTTTATAAACTCACAAGATATATCTACCCTCGGTTTCTCTGGATGAAGTGCTCAAAGAATATGACCTTAAAATCCTTTTGAGATAGTCCCTTGTGTATGCCCACCTATACCTATACATCCCAAAAGCATTATGTCTTTCCTCTAAGCATGTATGTCACCAGCCTCACCCTCTGACCTAGAGTGTCTCGAGGTGGTCAAATATAGTTTTTACCAACTCTATCAAGTTCTCTATTGTTTTCGGTCCACCTTCACTCTGAAATAGTGATGGGTGCTGAGACTGGAACTCTCGAGTCATGTAAGCCATAGATAGCCCATCTCCCTAGGATCCCCTATCGATGCCCTATATGAAATGAACCAGGCTCACCCTGAGCTACTCATCAATACATGGCCCAAAGTTTTCCATCTGTAGCTTTCTCGCTTGTACCGAATCCAATACCTATAGATCATGATTATCCTGACCCTTTGGGGCCTCATCCCAACTCTCAGGGGCCTCATCCCATGGAAACTTAAACAACACCGTATTTCCACCCTCCTGACACTCCACCGAATCCCATATAGGTGGCATCCCACTGAATTCCAATCATGATGGTCAAACAAACATATCATTGTATGTATAAAAATATTTCTAATAGAAAAGGTTGTAATAGGTAACACATCTCACCACCCTTACACTCCCTTACCACACCATGTCACACAACATTTGGTCTCAAGGCTGCTTACCTACCCATATTAAGGCCAGGTATCAAGTATCATCTAGTCTTATGTCCCCCTAACTACCCACATAAGAGCCAAACATCACATATAATCCAGCCTCATGGACCCTTTCCTACCCATGATAAGGACAGACATCAAATATCATGTATCAATCTGGGTTAGCTGAGTATAATTCCACTGAAGAGGCTATACAACAAAAACACTATTTAGTTTCTTTGTTGACACTTTAAACAACTCACCCCCAATCATCATCTATGTCTACCATTATCAGGGTCAGGACCATATACCCGATGCATATAAAGTCACATACAGATCTCATTGGAACCACATGTTTGGGTTGGATGAGTAGAATGCCACCAAAAGAGGCTAAGTAAGAAAACACTATTTAGATTCTTTACTGACACTTTAAACAGTCCAACCCCACTTATCTCAATCCATGTTCCCAATAAAAATCATGATAAAGCATACATAATTTGATCCTAAGTGCCTATCATGATGCGTAATAAAACCACCCTTTCCATACTGGGCCAAGAGTCAAAATCCACATAATAGCTAAATATCACACCCAAGTGTGCCACCTGAGGTGGAAATCAAATCAACTGTAAAAGAGAAAAGTAAAACATCAATTTACTATTGTTGGAAACTTAGTCTATCCCATGTGCATGGGGATGAAAGCACCCAAACATAAGATCTGTACCCAGTCCTAACATACTCAAAAGAACAAGTGATATACTCAAAACTGAGAAAACCCATTCAGATTGTTTTAATATTTTAAAGCAATGATCTATGACTCATTTTTTATGTTTAGGAATGAACCCCACATCAATACGACGCACGATGTGACCGATATAACTCCAAATGTGTCTTTTTTTATTAAAAATTGACATTTTATTAATGTATTATTTCATATTAAGGTTTAATTTATTTCATTATTGTATTACTAACATAATATGTTTTTCTTATATTGGTGGAATTTTTTTATTTAGTTCGAATGCTTATTTCAGAAACTAATACCATGGATGACAATTTTTGAGAGGGGATCAAAGATGAAAAAAGGATGAAACATTAATGTTTTTAACTGGGTGTTGGATAACTGTAATTGTAGCCATATAAAAAATTGTTTGAAATATATACAGCAGTGTGTTTTTTTATATTCATGATGTCAAGTAAATGTATATAGCATTGTTTGTGAAACTCTTGTGTGCGTTGTTTTATTCGTTTGTTATTTGTTTGTGTACATGTGCTGTTTTTTGTAGCTGTTTTGTGTGCAGGTGCTATTTTGTATTTTTTTGTGCATGTGTTGTTTGTGTGCAGGTGTAGTTTGTGTGCAGGTGCTGTTTGTGTGTAGGTGCTGGGTGTGCTGTTAAATAAATAGCACATCACAGGCAACTCGGCCTTTATCAGTGCTATTTTGAGCGCTGATAATGAGGGACCTTTATCAGTGATTTTTTAGCACTGTTAAAGGGGACACTACCTTTATCTTCTCCGTGATTAATAGTGCTTTTCTAGCACTGTTAAAAGAAGTTTCTAGCACTGATAAAAGCCTTATTTATAATATTTTTTCCTTTTTTATTTGCACAAAAGGACTCCTTAAGTTGGATTTCTACCCAAAGTTTTACATCTAGGATGAAGTGAGGGAAGTTGGGAGGAGATATTTGAAGGGTTTGGCCAAGCCAAAGGGCTTTGAAGGTGTGAATAAGTGGGTATAGGTGGTTCCCTTTTATAAGAGGGATGATGGTCACTTTAGGAAAGTATAGAAATATTAATTTATTATAAATTTAATTTCGATTAAAAATGGTCCAAAACTCATTTAATCAGAAGATAATATGAATTTGGTTTGAATACCCATCATAAAATAATTTTTAGACAAGTTTTTAATATTTTTTTGTCCTTATCTTTTTGGTTTAACACTTAGTTAAACAGTTTAACTCTTACCCCATGTCTTCTTGTATTTTTATACTATAGGATTAATTTAGTTACTATAAAATGATAAGGGAACCTCAAATAGACCATTAATGAAATTTTTAAAATTATATAAGTCATTTTTCTGAATATTATATTTTTAGGAATTTAATATCATTTAATAAACTATTTTATGTTTTAAGTTATGAATTTTTTCAATTTTGGACACTATTCATACTTGATTTTTTTAAAAATTCATAACAACCCGATTCCTTCAAAAAAAGGCATTAAATCAAATATAATATGTCAATATAATCCAAAAAATTCATGGATGACATCAAAATAAGTAAATTAAATTTATTTTAACATTTATAATATCATTTGTTTGAATCCTCTATTAATGAAGCAATTATCGCATCATCATTATGTCATAATTAAATTTATTTATTTTATTTCTAAAAATTATAAATAAAATATCTTGATATATGAAATCTTTTTATATTTATAATGACTCTTTATAGTCTAATATATCAATTATATAACCCCATATAATTTTTTTATTGAAATATACAAGTTTATGTTATATTTTTCTATACTTTAAATTAATTCTTATAAAATGTCATTTTCACACCCAAGTGGCTCCAAGGGGTCCAAAAATAAACCCCAGTAATCCCATGGTCGAACTTATCTCATCCAATAGTATTAGGACAAGTGTTAAGGTAGTTTAATATTATTATAATATTATTTTTTTACCCTTATTTACCAGATTTACCCTTTAACCCGAGTAAATAAAATAATTACTGAAGTTACTATTCATAATGTAAAAAAATAAAATGTACCTATTTAAAAAATTTGGAACTTATGATTAAAAATATGGAATCCATTTTTTCAAATTCAAAACACATAGTTGGTAGAAATTAATTTAAAATTAATTCCTATTATCAAAACCAAAAAGCAGGTTATTAACAAGTAAAGACTATCAAAAGATTGACATGTTTTTATGTCCAATTTAAATTTAAAAATACTTCTAATGACATAAATTACATCAAATGATAAAAATATAATCTAATTATACTTTAAAACCACTTAGATTTAAAGGTTAACACTATAAATTATTTTTATTAAAAAATTTGTTTTCAATTAAAATTTAGTATTTTTCACTATTCATCAAAATATGAAAGTTATCAGATTAGTACCAAAAATTTATCCAAAATAAATTTTATTTCCCTCTTATAAATGAGAATTTAATTTCATAAAATTTAATATATAAAAGTTTCAAATATTGTATTTAAAAAGGGTTCTCCATTAAAATGCGGAAAAACTGCAATACTTCTTTTATCTAAAAAATTGAATTTGTCCTTATATTGTTTATAGGAAACACAAAATATGAATGTTAAAATTATATGGGATATATAAAATTCAAAATGTGGTTAATAATTTTCATAACCTCTTTTCAAATGGCTAGTTTGATAGGTCTTGGTGCGTTTGAACTCAGTGTTGCGTATAGCACACACTATTGAATTATTTTAAAAGGAAAAGTACGATGAAAGATTGGGGTGTAACATAATCCCCTCATTCAATAAATTACTTCCCCACAATTTAATCTTAGGTTTGAAAACTTGGGGTTTTTCATTTCAAAATATCTTAGTTGAAATCCCACATTGAAAAATGGATTAATGAGGCCTCTATTTTAAAACTAAGAAAGGTAAGTATGAAGGTTACCATAAATAACACATACTAGGGTTCCATGTATGAAAAAATGGATATGTAAGAGAAAAAAAACCATCAAGTTCTGATAGAGATTTATAGATAATATTATTAGGATAAAGTTAACAACCATAAAGCTATAAATTTGCGATGATCTAAGGGACCATTTGATTCATCACAAAAGAAAGTAATAGGAAAACATTTTTGGTTTTATTATAATTTACCTAGTGTTGTAGAATTAATTTAATTCATAGACTAAGAACACAAGGAATCATACTTAATTTACATTTAGAGTTTCATCCTTCTCTTCAAAAGATAAAACTCAAAAATATTCTATTTATCTCAATCGTATAAGGTTACAAATATAAAAATATACCATTTAAATGAATAAAAATATTTTATAATAACCAGGGACTTCCTGTTGGATAGTGGTAGATGATAAAGCCTTGTCGCACTTCGGTTGTGGGTTCTATTTCCACAGCTTTGTCTAACATGACAGGTTATCGCCCGACCTGAAGGTTTTCCTTTTTATAAAACTATAGTATTATAACATTCCAAATATAATCTTAAGAAATGTTTTAAACTTAAACAATTCTATACAAAGTTCAAATTAATCCATTATAACCTTTAGATTTATCCAAAATACTTCTCTCAGATCTCTATCTAAAAGGTCTATAAATTTCCAAAAATCAATTGTAACATCAGATTCCCCAAACAACATAATGTTTCTCTTATTGTCACATAATGAATATATAATTAAATTCATCATATTAAAACCTTAATGAAAACAAAAAGTACTGAAGTACAATCCTTATATATATCACATTCTTCTTATAACCATAATATAATTATTGAATCCAAAAACACAAATACATTAATTATTTCACTTCAACTATAGTAACGACATAAGCTTTACCTTGATACATTTGATTTTTCTGAGCTATATTTATTTGAAGCTTCGAACAATTGTTTTCATAATTTCCTATATATTTACAATTATAACATTTCACAACTTCTTTATTTCCCTTATAATCATGATCCTGGTGACCTTTTTCCCCACATTTGTAACAAAATCCTATTCCTTTTAGCTAAGTACCAGGGTGTTTCTTCCCAAAATTATCACATAAGGGAAAATACATCTTTCCCCTTTTCCCTTTATCTTTCTCATGCTCCACCATTCTATTCTTCTCTTAATTTACTTTAATGTCAAAAGACTTAAAGAATTCCTTTTCTATCTTGATAGCACATGAGACTATATCTTAATATGATGAGAAAGATCGTGAGACCAACGCCATTAATAGGAAAGGTTTTAAACCATTAAAGAATCAATAAATCTTACTTCATGGGTTACATATGTATTCTGTAGAATGTCTTACTAATCTTGTTAAGTTAGCCTCATACTTTGCAACATATCATATTTCTTTTTCCTCAGTCTTAGAAATTGTCTTTATATATCAGATCGATGTTCATGAAGAAAGTATTTATCTAGAAAAAGTTCTTTAAACTCCCTCCATTCCATATTTCCCATTTCTTCATCCTCTGTTGTGTTTTGAATTAATGACCACCATTGATCTGCATCTTCTGAGAGATGATAAACTGCTATGACAACATTTTCCCTTTCGTTACTTCCCAAAGCAAGAAATATTTTCTCGAAGGAGCTTATCCACTACTCAGCTAAAAATGGATTTGTAGTCCCATTTAATGTTGGAGGTTGTTTTCTTATGAAGTGGTCTAACATTGATCCTCTGCATTGTGGATCAGGATGCTCTATACGGGTAATGTTATTACTCATAACCTAAGTCAGCTATCCCAGTATGGTTATAAGCTGTTCAGTACCAGTTGTGTCACCAGCTCCACTATCATTATCTTACATAGGAGGGAAATTACTACATGGATTTCATGCATTGATACGATTTCCATTTCTTCTACTAGGGGCCATTTCTAAACAATGGAATACACTAGATTAGGTTATGAATCATAATGTATATTTCCAAACTAGTAAAATACTTCACATAAATTGATAAATTTATGCATACCTAATCCATAATCATAAATATAGTTCCTTTGAGTACATATTTACTCATAAATTCTTCATAATGGTTTGTAAAGAAAATATGAATTATCCTAAGCATATCCCCTAGGAGTGTCAAACTAGGTGTGCAGTAAGGCCCGTTGTCATGTACCAGGTTACCATGAGTCAAGCTCAGAACACCTTGTTAGAGTTTTCACCCCATGGTACATCTGTTCTAGAACCAATTCCACATGTAGTATCTAGATAGGGATGTACTACTTCGAATATCCATGTAATCCCTACTTTACCAAAATTCTAGGGGGTTCTTCTATACTTATCCTCAAAGTCTATCTTAGGGTTATGATCCCTAATCTAAGTTTTATAAATATATTTCCAAGGTTGTTTCTAAAAATCCTCTAATACCAACTTTAATGCCCTGACCACAATTACCCAGAGCCGATGCATTATTTTAATACATTGGAATGATTATAAGGAATCAAGTCCCAAAGGACCGATTAATTTAGTAGTCTTGTAAAATATATTACATACATGAATGATACATTACACTTTATAACATAAAACAAAACATAAATAATCCTTTTAGAATTCCATTATTCCCCTATATTAACCCTGCATATCAATTATAATACACTTCTTTTCATCCTGAGAAAATAAAACATAAGAAATGGGTGAGCTTAGATGCTCAGTAAGGTTAAATTATTCAGTGGAAGCTATAAACTTTTAAGGAAAGATATATAAAAAACAAAAGCCCTTTAAAACATAAAATTGAACATAATATGGAAAAAATAAATCAAACATTACTATATAAACATGCACATGGATATTCTACTAGTTGAATAATCGCATTTAATAACTAATTTCATAAAGAGGGAATGCATAATTCCAGACATAATAACTACTATGTCGAGTCCTTATGCCAAGACCATTCACAAATATTCTGTCAAGGCCTTATGTCAAGACACTAGGTTGTCTCATGATACTTACCGATACATCGAGGGGATATAGTGGGCCCCACCCATCACTTACTAAGTCCAATTCATTCCTCATATGAAAAGGGTGAAATATAACATAATCATTCGTATTGAAACTAGCATATGAAATGACAATAATTTAACCATAAACCATGAATGGTATAAAAATAGCACATCAAGAGTCAAAAATATCATAACTCATTCAATATAATATGGAAGATTTTATTATAATAAATCAACCTCAATCAAGAATAATATCCATTAAAGGATGTTTACATAGTTGAAAATGATCAGTAAAACTCTTTGAGAAAAATATACCTTTTTCGTGAAATCATTTAAAAGTCACACAATTTATAAAGGAAGTCATTTAAAATAGATTTTTTAATCAAAGTGTCCCATACTAGTTTGAAAATTTTGAAAGGAATTAAAATTTTAATACAATCATTTCCATATAAATAAATCCTTAAAATCATTATGAAAACATGGACATTAATTAAATAGATTTATAAAAACAAATCTTTAAAACATTTAAAATGATTATATTGTTAAAGATTCCCTTCTATAAAACCTTAAAATTTTCTTTTGAAAACATTTTTATGAAACATGGACATAGATGATAAATATTTCCTAATAAAAAAGTACACATAAACAAGATCGGATAATAATGAGACTGAGGAATTAACCCTTACCTTAGATCTGATACTCTCCGTACATGTCTGAAACTATTGTATAATATTTTTAAACATATTATTAACTTATATAAGAATCATAATAATATTTATGATATCATATAAGATTCATTTATGACTTTATATTACCAATTTATTAACAATTCTAAGTTAATGCAACATTTTGGGTAATATCGCTTTGGTTATCATACGTGTTTTGACTTTTTATTCTTGATCATATTATTTAGATCATGAATTAATTACTTCAATAATGTATAATATGATTTATATATCATATATACTCATAATATAAATATATAATAGATAGATATATAAAATGGAACACACCATTCATGGAGACGGCATGTCGTACATACGCATGAATGTTGTTTTCATTTTCATATCGTAAGGAACTAAGTGAATGATATTTATGTGTGTATATATATAAATATCATACCAGTTGAATTATTATGTCATATATTTCATAATTATTAATAATATTTATTTTTATAATCATTCTTAGATGGTGAACATGTAAGATGAGCCTCATTGCATCATGGAGACGACAAGCCATACGTATGCACGAGCGATGATATATTTTCCTTAATGGTTAAATGGTATAGATTTGGATTGAGTATGAATTTTAAACAAATAATATAATGTTTATTTAATTCATTTTTATTCATCATTATACCCATCTAAATAAATTGTACATGAAAAACAATTTACACCACATCGTGGAGACGACAAGCCGTACGCACGCACGCACACATGGTTGTATTATTTTTCATAGGATGAGTAAAAAGAGGAATATGGTTGTACCATAATATTAAAAACATATCAGAATATATTATATGATGGATTTATTATTTTATCATGGTAACAACTTAGTAAGAGGAAGTAGAAGAAGAAATGAACTTTGAAAGAAGAGATAAAACGATTGCCTCTTCTTCTGGTGTATCCTTTTGATTTTCACAAAAGGACTCCTTAAGTTGAATTTATGCCCAAATATTTTCCTCTAGGATAAAGTGAGGGAATTTTTGAGGAGATTTGTTTAGGTTTTATCCGAGAAAAAGGGCTTTGGAGGTGTTAATAAGTGGGTAGAGGTGGTGACCTTTTATAAGAGGGAGGAGGGTCAATATAGGAAAGTCTATAAATATTAATTTATTATAAATTCAATTTCGATTAAAAAAGGTACAAAACTCATTTAATTCTAATATAAGATGATTTTGGTTCGAATACACATCATATAATAATTTTTATTCAAGTTTGTAATATTTTTTATCCTTATCTTTTTGGTTTAACCCTTAGTTAAACAATTTAAATCTTACCACGTCTTCTTGTATTTTTATACTATAGGATTAATTTAGTTACTATAAAATGCCAAGAAAAACTCAGGTGTATCATTAATGAAATTTCTATCATTATTTAAGTCTTTTTGGATGGGTCTTAGATTTTTAATAATTTAATATCATTTAATAAAATATTTTATGTTTTAAGTTATGAATTATGTCAATTTAGGACACTATTCGTACTTGTCTTTTTTAAAAATTCATATAAACCGGATTCCATCGAAACAAAGGCATTAAATAAAATATAATATGTCAATATAATCCATAAAATTAGTTTATGATATCAAAATAACTAAATTACATTTATTTTAACATTTATAATATCATTTATTTGAATCCTTTATTAATGAAGCAATCACTGCATCATCATTGTGTCATTATTAAATTTATTTATTTTTTGTCTAAAAATTATAAATAAAATATAATGATTTAGGAAATATTATTATATTTCTAATTACTATTTATATTCGAAGAGATCAATAATATAACCCAATATAAAAATTGTTTTAGTGAAAGATACATGTTTAGGTTATATTTTTCTATACTTTAAATTAATTCTTATAAAATGTCATTTTCAAACCCAAGTGGCTCCATGGGGTCCCAAAATAGACCCAAGTAGAACCATGGTTGGAAATATCTCATCCAATAGGATTAGGACATGTGTTAGGGTAGTTTAATATTATTATAATATTATTTTTTTACCCTTATTTACCAGATTTACCCTTTAACCATGGTAAATAAAATAATTACTAAAGTTACTATTCATAATGTTAAAAAATAAAAGGTAACTATTTAAAAAATTCGGACCTTATGATTCCAAATATGGAATCTATTTTTTTTCCAAATTCAAAACACATAGTTGGCAGAAATTAATTTAAAATTAATTTTCGTTGTCAAAACCAAAAAGCGAATTTTTAAGAAGTAAAAACTATCAAAAGATTGACATGTGTTTGTGTCCAATTTAAATGTAAAAATACTTATAATGACATAAATTATATTAAATGATAAAAATATAATATAATTATACTTTAAAACTCTCAGATGTATAATTTAACACTATAAATTATTTTGATTAAAAAAGTTGTTTTCAATTAAAATTTAGTATTTTTCACTATTCATCAAAATATGAAAGTTGTTAGAAAAGTACCAAAAATTTATTCAATCTAAATTTTTATGTCCCTATTATAAATAATAATTTAATTTCATCAAATTAAATATATAAAAGTGTCAAATATTGGAATTTAAAAGGGTTCTCCATTAAAAGGCGGAAAAACTGCAATACTTCTTTTATCTAAACAATTGAATTTGTCATTATATTATTTTTAATAAACAAAAAAGATGAATGTTAAAATTATATGGAATATATAAAATTCAAAATTTGGTTAATACTATTCATATCCACTTTTTAAACGGCTAGTTTGATAGGTCATGATGCGCTTGAACTCGGTGTTGTGTACATCATAAGCTATTGAATTATTTAAAAAAGAAGAGTACCATGGAAGATTGGGGTGTTACAAAAAGAGCCTTAGGAACATATTTTCTCAATGAGACCTGAACCTTCAGCAGAGGAGGTGGGTCGAGTATTTGCAGTCTTTCAACTTTGAATTGGCTAATACACCAGGAAATAGAAACCTCATTGCTAACACTTTGAGATGTGAGACATAGATAAGGGAAGTACAAGAGTCTTGTGATGAGTGGAAGATAATGGAACTTTTTGTAGACACACATTTGGATGTTCATGAGTCTCATGGATAGGTAGATCTGACTTTGACATATGTTATACCCATTCTTTTGGAACAAATTAAGACCGAGCAGTTGTCTGATCCGAAGGGCTTAGTTTTGAGAGAAAAATTATATGGTGGGGAGACACCATCAGTATGGTCTATCAGTAGTGGAAATTATCTTCATTTCTATGTCCGAGTATGGGTTCCCACAGGATTATTCTAGGAGATGACGAGGGAGGTTCATACTTATAGATGGGCGGTGCATCCTGGTTTGACAAATATATATTGTAAGATCTATAAATAGTATTAGTGGTCAGGAATAAAGAAGGAGGTGTAAAGATTCATGGCTAGATGCTTCACTTGTTAGAAGGTGAAGGCCGGGTATCAAAGGCTAGTTGAGATTTTGCAGCCTTTTACCATTCCTAAGTGGAAATGGTATAATTTCATAATGAATTTTGTTATAGGATTAGCTAGGAAAACCCATAAGAATGATGCTGTATGGGTTTTTATGGACCTAATGACTAAGGTAGCCAATTTATTTCCTACCAAGGAAACCTTAATAGCTGGTTATTTGAGTAGTATTTACATGCATGAGGTGGTTCAGTTACATGGTGTTATGAGGATTATCGTTTCATAGAGATATCCTCATTTCACATCGCATTTTTGGTAGGGTATTCAGAAGGATATAGGATCACAAGTTATTTTCAATATTGAAAATATGACCTTTATCAGTGCTATAAAATGACATTAACAGCACTAGAAAAGCACTATTAATCGAGGTCAAGATAGGGGGCCCTTTACCAGCGTTCAAAAAAGCGATGATAAAGGACCCTTTTATCATCGCTAAAAAAATGCACTGATAAAAGGGGTCTTTTATCAGTGCTAAAAAAAGCGCTTATAAAAGTTAAAAAAATTAAAATACAAATAAAAAAATATTTCTAAAATTCGGGAGGGGCTTCAACAACACTTTAATCCCCCCTTTAATAGCTCCCCCACCCCAAACCGCATGCCCCAGCCCACACACCCACACCCACCCTTTAACAACGCTAGCCTTTATTCCACCCGCGCGCGCAACCTGCCTCCCCTAGATTCGAACTCTGGACCTGCTGCCTGCGCACCTAAGCCTTTACCACTCCACCATATTTCTTTTCTCTTAATTTATTAATATATCTATTTATTTATTTATATATATATAGTTATATTTACTTGTATATTAATATATATTTATATTAACATATATATATTTATATTAACATATATATATTTATATTAATATATATATATTTAGTTATATTAATATATATATATATATATATTTATTTAGTTATATTAATATATATATATATATATAGTTATATTAATATATATATATATATATAGTTATATTAATATATATATATATATATTTAGTTATATTAATATATATATATATATTTTTATATTAATATACTTATATATCTATATACTAATATATATAGTTATATTTATATATTAATATATTTATTTTTATATTAATATATATTTATAATATCAGTTTTGAATATATTTATAAAATATGCATTTTTGTGTGTGTGTTTATAAATAAATAAATACATATATACAAGACACACACACACATATTATATGTGTATTTGTAAGTATAATTATACATATTTATATATATTTAAAAATATTATATATTAATGTGTATATAAATATGTTTAGAATATATAGATAATATATATCACTTTGTTAATACAAACGCATACAAGTACTCACACACACACACATCATATAGGTATATAAATATTAATATGTTTGTCTTTTAAATAAAATGAATATTAGTCTTTTATTTAGATAAGAATTATATATTGAGAAATATACTTTATATGTAAATATGTTTAATTATTTATTTGTAAAATAAAATTTTTATGGGTGAATATATAAAAAATATTTATATATTTTTATATAATTGATTATAAATAACATTACATTGTGAAAAATGATAAAATTTCAAAACCATAATATCTATATAAATGTAACCCCTCAGAATAAATTCAGTCCCTAGTGAAAAAGGTCAAAAAGACCCCCTGAAATGAGGCTGAAATTCCATCAAAAGTTAAAAAAATTGGGTATCTAGACTAAAAACTCATTTTTGTAGGCCTTCTGGGCCTTTTTTTGCCTTGAAAAATGTGACATAAGGTTTCTTTGGGTCATTAGCATGTAGATATTGTCGCAGGCTTTGATTTGATATGTTATAGAGCTCAAATGGACACTTGGATCAAAAGTTATGGTTGTTTGAAGTTTGAGTTATGTTTTCAACTTATTTTAGATATTTTATTAATATTTTGATTTTTTGTGTCTTCAAATTGTTTTTAAATGATTATTAGTTGATGATAATTAGCTAAATATTAATTAATAATTATTGTAAGATATTATATAAGCCATTTTCATGACATATCTTGTATATTAAGTGGAAATGTTTATTTATACTTATCTAAAACATATTTAAAAAATATATGTTATATTTATATCAATATAAATATAATTATATATTTATATATCAATATATTATTTTTAAGATTTTTTTGAAATATACCCTTTATCAGTTCTAGGGGGAAAAGCACTGATAAATCCCCCTCTTTATCAGCGCTTCTAAAAAACCAACTGATAAAGGGGGCCCCTTTAACAGCAAGCATTGATAAAGGGGGTGCCTTTATCAGTGCTAAAAAAGAACTGATAAAGGGCCTCTTTTAACAGTGGTTTTTTTAGCATTGTTAAAAGTACCCTTTATCAGCACTTTTTTTAGCACTGATAAAGTCACCACCTTTATTAGTTCTTTTTTTTAGCACTGTTAAAGGGTATCACTGCTTAAACCCAGTTTTGTGGTAGTAAGACCAACACACAATTTATTGAAAATAGAAAAAAGAAGGTTACAAGAGTCTGAAAGATGGAGTCTTGTTACAATCATTATCATAAAATGGGTGAAAATCACTGGTCAAATCATCCTACCATGTAATTTCATGGTTGAACCCTTGTTGGCAAGACCATCATCAACCATGTTTGCTTCACGAAATGCATGAGTGGAAATGTAGTTGATTTATGTGAGAAAAGCAAGGAAATTCATCCAACGAGAAGTAAGAGGCATGGCAAGATGCACCACCCCCTTCCAAATATCTTGGAAAATAGTGGTTGAATCACTTTAAATACAAATATTATTCCAACCCTTTTTTTGGAAAATTCCACGGCATGGATCACCCCCATCAGTTCTACTTCTAGAGATGAGTTCGTACCACATCCTCCAAAGAAGCATCCATGACACCTACCAAGATAATCTCTGAAAAAGGCACTGCATCCTGCAGCAGTTGGTGACCACACAGAGCAGGAAAAAATTCTACACTGACCATCGAAGATGACATCTAGAATTAGAGGTTGTTAATCATGTTTTCCTTTAGGTGTCTCATAGGTTAGGGAAATGCCATATCAGGATATGAGGAAAGCTAGCGCCCAAGTTTGTTGGACTGTTTGAGGTAGTGGAAAGGGTCGGTATAGTGGAGTACTATTTAGCCCTTCCACAATGCTATAGTTCCATGCATAACGTGTTCCATGTGTTGCAGATATGAAGATATCATCCAAACCCTTCCCATGTGATAGACATAATAGATATCAAGCTTTGTGTTGATGCGTCCTTTGAGGAGAATCTGTTAGAGGTTATGGATCATAGTGAGAAATATCTTAGGGGTAGGACTATACTATTGGTTTGAGTGTAGTGGCATCATGGGTGTGTTCAAGAGGAGGCCTAAGAGTGTGATTATGATATGAAAACATAGTGTCCACAATTATTCACTAAGACCTCACAATGATGCTTGGAGAAACTCAAGGATGATATGTTATAAAGTGGAGAGGTTTTAGGATCATGTTTTTTCTAGGTATGTCTCTCCTTGAGTTTTTCATTTGAGCCTTGGTGGATGAGTCCTATTCAAATACGAAGATCCTTTGTTGGATAAAATGACCTAAATTTCTGGGATGTATGATTGTTTCAATTAATAGAGTCTGAATATAAATGGGTTAAGTGTTAACATGGGTTCTTGGTATGTTGAGAAGCTTTAAAGGAGGTTTGGAATGTTTAAAGGGAAAATAGCATGAATAACCACATGTAGAACATTTACACATTGTGTAAAGGGATTACACATCATGTAATTGTTTGGATGTTTTAATAAAATAAATCTGAGGTGATGGGTTTTTTAGTGTATCCCATTTAAAATATTTACACAATGTGCAACTACATTACATGTCGTGTAATTCCCTAATTTTCTATTTTAAACATGAAGTGCAACTGAATTTAATTCTATTATACTATATATATTCTCCTATTTACCCTAGGGGACCTTCCAGGTGATTTTGGGGTGCCAGCCCTCCTTCCAGATGCCTCGATAACATCTTAAATACCTAGTAAGTGGTTGTGGTCATGTTTATTCCTTTTCTTCCTTGGTTCTCCAACTGTTGTGATGAAATACTTTGACTGAGTGCGTTGTTGGTTTTGATCTTGATCAGTTTTGATCTAGGAACCTCTTTTAAATCTTCTACACCTTCCTTCTCATGGGAGTTTTCCATTAGAAGTGTTGCGTTCATCATTATTTAAGGTAGGAGGTCTAAATCTTAACCCTATGGTTTGTTAATTGAAAAGTTTATGAAATATTGTGATTTCACCAACGTAGTGCGCATCCAAACCAATTAAATAATGAATGAGATTATTCCTTGGAGTCCTTCGGTTTTAATTTTATTATAACCTAGATTATGGTTTCCCATGGGGTGAGAAAACCATGAATACAATTGAATTGGCTAATGGTTTAAAGTGTGTATAGAATGACATGTGACCTTAGATGATAAACTGATATAGAATCCCTATCCTATAGATTTTTTTCTTATTTATATAACTATTAATCAATTGTGATTTAAATTGAAAGTGGTAATTGAAAGATAAATAGTGATTTTCATAATTAACCATTGAGATATATGATGTGATATTGTGATATACATATTGTATGATAAGACTTGCGTTCCATGTTGAAATGCTTATATATCAGGATAAACCTTGGAACTTTCACACTTATATGATTTAATGCTAATATTGACCAGTCTTGGCCTAATTCCATGTTTTAATGCTTATAGAGAGTGGGATATTCCCAATCCCATACTTTAATGCTTATATGTATTTTACCCAAATACTATAATGCCTATAGGTATTTGACTTGGATTATTGTGACTATACCATGGTTATATGGTGGTGGTTGTCATGGTCATAAGATATGCTCAGAGTTATTACATCATGGTACTGAAGAAGGTTATTTTACCTTGGTTATATGGTTGTGGTTGACATGGTTATAAGACATGCTCAGAGATTTCAGCATGGAGCTAAAGTGGGTTGTTGTATTTTATTAATTATTGAATTAATTAATACACTTGTTTATCACTTTATTACATACACTTATTATCAGACCTATTTGTTTAGACACGGAGGTGTCGACCTACTAAGTTATACTCACACCCTATTTGGGCCTCTGTTTGGTACCCAAATAGATTACGTGGATGCAGGTTTGGACAAGGTAAAATGACCTTGCAGTTGATTGATTTCTTACTAGATGGGTGGTAGTTTGGTGATGAGACTGACCTGGGGTTCAGGACCAAGGAATTTGAGTTTTCTATTCTTTTACTTGTATTGTTACTAGAATGTCATTTATTTACATTCCAACACATCATTACATTATTCATTTATTATTTATTGAATTATTCAGTTGGATTTTATTATTTTCTTCCACTATGTTTATAATTTTATTTATTTTATTTATATGGTTTATTTTATACTTATATGACACTTCATACTAGGGGGTATAGTCTCCCCACTATACATTTCACACCCCTACTACTAGTTGGTAGCCTGTTGTGTATGGTGTGGCTCACTTGAGGTATCATAACTAACCCTTTTTGGTCACATGAGAGAGTTCCATATTGGGGGATGTTACACTAGGCACACTCTTAATGCATATGTTGGGATGTGATTCCAACAACTATATTATTTTTATGGGAAGCTATACCTGATCCCGATACACATGTTAGGATGTGATTATTGATATAATATTATTTCTTGGGGATTTTATTCCCACTCATGGACAATTGTTGCCAGGATTCCATGCCCACTATTATGACATAGTTTATGAGACATACTTCCTATGTAATGACTGTTGTGATTTCATGGGATGCGATGGTTTCTACCATGACATTATTATCAATAAGTACCACCCATGAGTTGTCAGTTATACCATGACAGGCCATTATGCCCATGTTTATGACTAGGGATAGGATTACTATTTAGTACTTCATGTGATATGTTCTAAGATACACTAGAACTATCCAAATTAGGTAACTTGTCACCTGGGTTGTTGAGTATTACCTATGGGTGTGAATTGTTTATTATTACTTATATTTCATGTTATTTACTTATGATCATATCACATAGTGCATGAACATGTTATACTAGACATGTTAGGTAAATCATTAGTGGTGGCCAAATATGTTGTAATCACACCCTACTTAGGAACCTAAGAACCCAAGAAGATCTCATATTCAAAGGTATCAATAAGGGTAAGGTCCTTATTCTTGATGGGTGAGTTGGTGGAGCATTGTTGGTGCTAGGAGATTAGGATGGGTGAGGACTTGGGAACCTATATTATAATAGTCTCATTTTTTTCTTTTTTACCATTATGAATACTATCATCCCGCAAATGAACATAATTTTATTGTATTCCAACTTAACATTACTGTTTATCTCATATTATTATAGCATGTGTTAGATGATGTATTGGTGGTTGGTCTATAACTGTAATGACACATTATACTATTATTATATTTTGACATATATTATTACTTATACTATTATTTATGGACATCTATAATTGGGGGTATAATATCATGACTTATTATTTAAACCCTTTTCATTTTTCAATAGCCTTTGGTGTATGGGGAGGAATGCCTGAGGTATATAGCACCACTACTTTAATCATGGTGGAGGTGAACCAGAATGGTGGGTTAAAAAGTAGTATTGAAGTCAATTTTTTTTCTTTAGTTTTAATATTAAGGATAGAGTTGACTAGAGATAGGATATTATCAGAGCTTGTGATGAAATTTATGTCTAGGCTGAGCTACCCATATATTGGGAAAATACAAGTTACTAGGGAAGTGATTGATGTTTTTTATTTTTGAGGTTAAAATTTTATGATTCATACCAAATATGATTCATTATTTTTATTTATTTATGGTTTATGGACTTTTCCCTCTTAGCCTGATGTGACATGAGATTTCACATTCAAGCATCGTTATTGGTATGTCGGATTAACATGACATGTGTGTAATTGATTATGATTTATGAACCTTATTATGATATAGGTTTGGGTTTTTTATAATTTTATTATGTTACAAATGTTTATAAATTGATAATTTGAATCCTATTTATATCTGATTCCAATCCTCTAAGAGTGGGTAGTTGATTTTAGAGAGAGAGTGCATTAGGTTATAAGAGACCCTATGATGTAGGGTGTGTGTATAGAATTTTGGGACAATATTAATGTTATTTATTATCCAATATATTATATTTAAATTATGATAGATATGTGATTATGATTCATTCATTTGGAATTTTAGTGACATGCCTCCATGATGAACTCTAATTAAGAGTCAAGAGGGTGGGAATGTGTATGACCCAACATCAACTAAGCTAGAGCCTCTTATTACACCTAAAACTCTTATTGATCAATATTTCCAAGATATATTACATTGTTTTTTATAGTATATAGTCCACGAGGCACTAAGATTGAGGTTTTCCATATTATAATTGACATGAGAGTTCCAATTTTTGAAAACCCCTCTTTTCTAGTGAGAAGGGACCTCAAGTTACCAATATTTGGATTGATTATATGAATACCATATTTAATCATCTCAAGACTCAACACTAGAGGAGGATTAATCTTATTGTGTATAATATTTAAGGACCAATGAAGCATTGGTGGGATTTCTTAGTCCAGGAGGATCAATATGGGTGGTTATCTTATAAATACTTCCAGGCTCATTTATTTGAGTGTTTATTCCTTAAGATATTAATATTTGATAAGGATTGGGAGTTGATGAATCTGGTTTAGGGGAGCATTTTAGTGATGGAATATGCCACCCATGTTGTTGAATTACTTTATTTTGATCCTTCATTGATGAGTGATGAGACCACCAGGGTTCATTATATTGGGAATGTACTAAGACATTCAATTTGATATCAGGTGAACATATTTCAGCCAAAATACTTTCATGTGGCTGTGAACTAGTCCCTCATTATTGAGAGGAACCAGGTTAAGGGTAGACCTTTTGGTTAGTTGGGATTTTATGTTTTCTCTGAAAGTGGATCTTTAGGTAGATGAAAGTAGCGTTTCGGGGATTTTTGAAGAGTGTCCATGGGATGGTCTTTCAGGGCCATGGTGTGACGGCCCGATTCAAATCACTCAGTTTGGGCTATGGTGGTATGTGGCCACATGCATTACTCACAATATGAAAGTGTCTAATGACTATAAATGAGGTCCTAAGAGACACCATGGTGAGAATATTACCTCAGTAATAGATAACCAATCAGAGTGCACAATGATGGAAAAAATAATAATCACAGTAAACAGTGGAAGACCACATAGTAGAAGAAATAAAAATAATAACACTCCATGACATATCAAAATAGAATATACTAAATAGTATAACAGGTAAAAATAAATATACCCACATGTACAAGATCTATATAAAATAAAAAAAATAAAAAATAAATGAAAAAAATAAATGAAGAGGCATCTCTATAGATGATCCTAGAGTTTGTCCTAGAATCTCCTCAACCAACCAGATCTTCCTACATAACTACCATAAGTAGGGACTATGACTTAATTTTAATCCATAATCAAAATATTTTTCATGTGCACTGAGATAATCATGTAGGGTATGAGTATAAACCCAATAGGAAATCACCAACACATCCTTAGCATAAGCACAATAGTAATATATATGTGTATTTGATGAGGAAAAATAAATATATAAATAAAAATATAACCCATCGAGTCATCATGTATTAACAAGGACACCAAAAACCCTGAAACTACTTGATTCAGATCATTTATATAAGGAATTTATTTCACAATCTTTAAATAAAAGAAACACACATCCCACACGTAATCACATAGGTTACAACCTCATCAAGCACCCCAACTGATCCTTACACACTTAGGGAGGCCACCATCAATCACACTGAACCATATATATGTACTATAGGT
The DNA here is from genome assembly GCA_963277665.1 of Viscum album. Taxonomy (NCBI): domain Eukaryota; kingdom Viridiplantae; phylum Streptophyta; class Magnoliopsida; order Santalales; family Viscaceae; genus Viscum; species Viscum album. The sequence continues at coordinate 2,133,546,029 of OY728120.1, forward strand.
AGGTAATCACAATCCAACTAACCCATCCTAGTGGACTATAGGAAGTTCATTAGATTCAAACCAACCCATCCCTACAAACTCTTGGGTTATCACCACAATCACACTAACCCATCCGCACAAGGTCAAGGGAGGTCACATACAATCACACCAACCCATCCTTGAATGATCAAGGGAGGTCATTTAAATCACACCGAAGAATCCTTGTAGTCTTTGGGGAGGTCATAAAACATATTGAACCATCCCATTTTACACTGGGGAGGTCTAATCAAACAAAAATCATGATCACACCATGATTCACTATTTTATTTCACTCTTACACCACTGTATTAAACTTGTTTTGTAATGAAAATTAAAAATATAATAACAAATAAAAATTCATTTTTAGTTTAATAATTTAATTTTTACCACTATTAAAAATGTAAATTTCACTTGTTTTTATGTTTTCATTATAGGTGGAGGTGATTTGGAGGGTCCAAGATGAAGTTGAAGAAAAACATGCAAATTGTGTAGGAATCCATACATACCAGTGGAATTAACCACACACTTCAAATAAAAAGTGAATCCAATTGGGATAATTTTTTTTGGGATGGTGTAAAATTAAATTTTATATAACTATTATTTAGACACAAAATCCCAATTCTTCCATTAAGGGTCCCAAAAGAACTGATATATCCAGGAAAAAGAATCTGCATGAATTCAAAAGTTTGGTTTTGTATTTTGGTAATATATCACATTTGATACAATATATAGCCACAAAATTTGATATGGAGACATATGGGAGGCCTTAAAATATTCTTCTTCTTTTTTACAAGTATTGATAAGGCATTTTACTATCCAAAAAAATGGACCAAGTAGTATCTATAAATCTATGTTCCCAAAACCACCTCCCATTTTGTCTATAAAAAGGCACCTTGAGCACCTCATTTGGGAGTTAGACTAGGAAGAAAAGATATACCATTTTGGAGACCTAGAGGATTGAACTTATCATCCTATAAGTTCTAGAGTCTGTGAGAAGTTTTACTTCAATATATATGAATTCCTCCCTTTCCATAGAGTTCTAAGCTCTGTGTGATCACTTGGGGAGGAACGTGATGTAAATCCCAAGATTTATGTTTGTAATATTTGAATGATATTTTTAATTATAGGTTTTTATATTGTTTTTATTCATATTCTATTCTTATTTTATTTTATTTATTTATTTTTATGTCATACTCGGCTCATATGATCACCTTTGGGGGTACCCATTCATGTGATATTTCACACACCGTTCACCACTTCTTCTTCCCCCTTCCAATTATGGTGTTTTTTTGGTTAGTATTAGTCAATGAAACTCTCATAAAAACTAAAATGGCCATGTAATTTAATTTCATGGTAAAAAATAGAATCAATATACAAACTTGGGCAATGCATCGAGTTCTTCATTCATTTACTTGTTGAGTTTCAGTTATGAAGTTGAACACAAATCACCCAATCATTGGTGGTAACCGGTGAATCATTGTGTGTTTCCAAATGAAAACAAGAGGTATACTAGTATAAAATTAGTAAAAATATGGTTATCATTGTTACAAACCAAGGATTAAAATATCTATACCCTTTCTATTGAAGCGATAAAGGATGAGAATCATGAAGTTCCCTGGGTTGATCATGCTTAATCAAAACTGTTAATTTCCATTTTATTTTATTGATTACCTTTATGTATTAGTTCATTAAATAAAAAATCCCACATTTTCTAAAATACCATCCCCATTTTTCATAATAAAAAAAATTTGTTTTAAATTAATGATATAAGGACCCATCAAGAGATGACCTAGGGTTCCTGCTATACTGCATAAATTCTAGTAAAAATAAACCACTAATTTGATGCGCTTGACAACATGATCAAATTTTGGCACCATTTACGAGGTTCCAAAATCATTTTTTTTCAATTTTATTTATTTATTTTATTTTTTATTTATTAACCCTTTCAATATTTCCCCATTCCCTTTTGATTGTTATTTGTTTTGTTTTTTTGTTTTTGTGTGCTTCTTCTCTCCATCTCTCTCCCTTATATTTCTCTTTAATTCTATAATATAGCACTGTATTTTATTTTATCCATTCATTATTATCAATTGTTTTTATTTTTTTTTCATATTCCATTAAAAAAACAACAACAAAAATTAAACAAAAAAATCAAACTTCGCAACTTAATTGCATGACCTGATCCTAAAAAGTGTTTTTTGAAATAGACCATGAAATTGAAAAGAAACTTCACTCACAAATTAAGTAATCTATAGTGGGATTGTATTATAACATTGAGGAACCCATTTTGGAACCTCAAGTAGTCCTAAACCGATCCAAAAAAGTGAACCAAATAAAATTCCTAAAAACATGGATACAAATAACCAAAACATGAAAGAACTGACCACCTCAGATGTGGAGTAGAAACCCACATATATCCAATATTCTAAGGAATCATCCAACTTTTATATAATATTGGACATCATATACCTTTTTCCTAAATTCCATGGTCTTCCTAGTGAGGATCCTCACAAACATCTCAAGAAGTTTCACTTTGTTTTCTCCACCATGAAACACCAAAATGTGGATGAGGACCTTATTAAGTTTAAGGCCTTCCCTTTCTCCCTTGATGGTGTAGCCAAAGACTAGATATACTATCTTCCAACCATATTTGGGGGCTAGAATGACCTGAAATGACCCTTTCTATAGATTTTATTCCCTACCTCATGAACTACATCTATTAGAAACGAAATTTGTGGAATTAAGCAATCAAAAGGAGAGTCCCTTCATGAATATTGGTAGAGATTCAAAAGACTTTCCTCAAGTTTCCCCCACCACCAAATAAGTGAACAATTTATAATTAAATAACTCTATGAGGGACTTCTCCACATGGATCATAGCATGATAAATTCTGGAACTGGTGGTTCCTTAGTGGATAAAACTCCTTCAGCTGATCATGAATTTATAAACAACATGGCCCAAAATGCACAACAATTTGGTACATGAACAATTGAACAAACCCATAGAGTTAATGAGGTGAGTCATTCATCCCTAGACAAAAAGGTAGATAATAAACTTGATGAGATGCATACCCTTATAAGACAAGTAGCTCAAGCTCAAGGTAAATCACACTCTCCTTCCATTCCAATACATTGTGGTATTTGTTCAAATAATACTCATTTTTATGACAAGTTCCCCCAACTTTAGGATTCATATGAGTCTTGTGAAACATTATTTCTTAAGAATCCATTTCAATAAGCATTGACCTTCAAGAAACAACCATTCAGGACAATTCCAAACATCGGTTGGGAAACCCAACCATAGTACCAATAAGGTAGCAACTCGAGCTACCCTAAAAAGAACTGGTATCAACATGGCCAAGGTATAAAACCTTATTATCCTTTACCTTCTTGAAAAAATCCTCATACTTCAAAAAATGAAACAATCCTTAAGGATATAGTGAATAAAATTGAAACCCAGAAACTCCAATTCCAACAGACCACACAATAATCTATTCAATGCCTAAGAAATCAAGTGGAACAATTGAAAAAAACAATTGGTGAGATAAATATGAAAGGTTTAGGACAATTACCATCCCATACTATTACTAATCCAAAATAAAAAGGTAATATTTTTTCAATCACACTTATTAGTGGTCAATAAGTTTCTTCTTCTATTGATTCTACACAATAGGTAATTCCCCCACTTGAAAACTCCCTTTCTCAACCCATAAAATATTTTAATGAAGAAAAACAAAACAAAAAGGGTAAACAAGTTATTATTAATGATTGCCCTGAATAATACATTCATCTTCTTTCCCCCCCAAAGATTATCTAAACCTAATATTTTTTTGATAATGATATTGATAAATAAATAACATACAAATTTAAAAAGGTGAAATTTAACATTCCTTTATTTGGATTTAGTTAAACAATTCCCTTGCTATGATAAATTTCTTAAAGAGCTTTGCACCCATAGATGGAGACTGAAGTGTAATGAGAGAGTCAACCTTGTAAAGAATGTATCAGATTTGATCCAACCATAATTACCAACCTAATTCAAGGATTTGGGAACCTTCACAATACCTTTCACTATAGGGGAGACCTTCTTTTTTTGATACAATACTAGATTTGTGTTCTTCTATTAATTTAATGCCTTACTCTGTGTACAATTATTTAGAGGTTATAGAGATTCAACTAATGAGTATCATCATGAAAATTTCCATCCAAAGCACAACACACCCATTCAGAGTGATCTAGGACATCCTCATAAGAGTGGAAAATCCAATATTCCTTGTAGACTTATACATTATTAATATGTAAGATACCCAAACCTAAGGACATTCCCCTCTCAAACATGGAAGGTCATTCCTTAAAATAGTGAAGACGATCATCAACATTCACAACATTACACTTTCCATAGAGTTTGGTGGAGAAAAGGTATGTTTTAATATCCTTGATTCCATGAAATAGCCTATTGAGGAGCACTCCACTCTTCCTATCTATTCAATGGAAGTGATCTCTAGTGACACACACACACACAATTATCTCCTTGAAATATACTATGATTCATTTTCCTCTTATTCAACCTTGGATGATTTGAGTTTTGATTCATGTTTTGAGAATTGTGTGGGTTCATAATAGTGTAAATTTTGTGATTTAATTGAAGAGTGTTTTCATTTTGAGGTACCCATGACTGTAGATGATTATAGAAATATCATTTACCTTGATTCTCTGTCCTTAGAGAATAAACATGATCATATAGATAGTTTCATGGAACTCACTCCCCATAAACCCCTTTCCTCAATACAAAAACCAATAGTGTTGGAATTAGAACCACTTCCATATAATTTAAAATATGCCTATCTTGAGGGTATTGACCAATTTACTATCATTATTTCCAATAACATATCTCTATAGTAGGAATCAAAGCTACTATACCTTTTGAGAGAGTGTAAATAGGTGATAGTATGGACATTAGATGATATTCCTAGGATTAGACCATATATTTGTACGCACCATATAATTTTAGATGATGAGGTTAAGATAATAAATAAATCTCAACACTGATTAAATCCCACCCTCTTTGAAGTTATAAAATTGGAAGTTAGTAAAATTCTTGCTGTAGGGATCATCTATCCCATGTTTAATGGTAAATGGGTAATCCTAGTTAAAATTGTGCCTAAAAAACTAGAATAACGATTGTGTCAATTGAATATAATTAATTGGTTCCAACACGTGTGAAAAATAGTTAGTGAGTCTTTATTGACTACCATCAACTGAATCAAGCCATGAAAAAGGACCACTTTACTCTACCTTTCATTGACTATATGTTAGAAAAATTAGATGGTAAGTCCCATTATTGTTTTATTGATGGATATTATAGTTATTTTCAAATCCATATAGCCCCTGAGTATCATGAAAAGACAACATTTACCTATCCATTCAGAATATTTTCATATAGAAGGATGCCTTTTAATCTCTATAATTCTCCTGGTAATTTTTAGTGATATATGTTGAGTATTTTTTCTAAGTACCTTGAGAATTTGATAGAAGTTTTTATGGATTATTTCACTGTTTATGGATCTTCCTTTGATGATTTTTTAGCACACATAGGTTCTTTCCTCCACCGTTTCATTGAAAAATATATCATATTAAATTATGATAAATTATATTTCATGGTTGAGTGGGGGATAGTTCTTTGGAATGTTATTTAGAGTGAGGGAATTAAAGTGGATAAATAAAAAATTTAATTAATTTCATCCATTCCATGTATGAAATGTGTTTGTGAGGAGATATATTTCTTATAGGTCATTCTATTTTTTACCTCCAACTCATTAAATACTTTAGTAAGATCACACTTCTCATATCCTGGTTTGTACAAAAAGATTCTGAGTTTTTGTTTGATAATAATTACGAGGATTCCTTAAATTAACTAAAATGGAGTCTCACATCACCACCCATCATCCAAAGACCAGGTTGGGATTTACCTTTCGAACTTATGTGTGATGCCTCTAATTTTTCAGTTGGGGCAGTTTTATCACAAAGGGTTGATAATTATCCTCATTTCATTGTGTATACCTCACATACCCTTGACCCTACCTAGGAAAACTACTTAACCACTGAAAAATAACTTATTTAAATTGTGTTTTCCTTGGAAATTTTTTGTTCATATCTTATTGGGTAAAAAATCATTGTGTTTTATGAGCATACTGCCCTTCATTTTCTCCTAAAGAAACATGAAGCTAAGCCCTACCTCATTCAGTGGATGCTCCTCCTCCAAGAGTTTTACCTTGAGATTAGAGATAATAGGGGAGTGGAAAATGTGGTATCTAACCAAATTAGCCAGATTTCCCACTATTGGAGCACTATATTGACTCATCCCTCCCTATTATAGAATTCTTTCCTCATGAGAACCTTTGTAATGTTATGGACCTTACCCCTGTTATGCGGACATTGTGAATTTTATAGTAGTATCTTGGATCCCCATTGATTTAAACAATTCAAATTCCTATAGAATTAAGAATGATTCATGATGGTACATTTGGGATAAACCATAATTATGGATAATTTTAGTGACCAAGTTATTCATAGGTGTGTCCTTGAATATGATTTCACCTATGTTCTGAGCTTCTGCTTCACTTTAGCTTGTGGGGGACACTTTGGCTCTCAACATAAAGATTGAAAGGTCCTTGACTTAGGAATTTATTAGCCAAAATTATATAGACATGACCATCAGTTTTGTAAGTCATGTACTATATGTTGATTCATAGGGAATATCTCCAAGAGGAATGAAATGCCCCAACAACCCATGTTATTTTATGAGATCTTTGATGCATGGGAAATTGAATTGAAGGTGCTTTTTCTAAATTAATTTGGCTATGTGTACATATTATTAGCTATTGACTATGTCTCTAAATGGGTGTAATTAGAGGATACTAGGATTAATAACTCTAAGTGATTATTGATTTTGTGAGGTCCCATATTTTTAGTAGGTTTGGTTTGAAAAGATTCATCATTAGTGATTAGGGTTCACATTTTTGAAATTGTAAAATGAAAAAATTGATCCTTAAGTATGGGGTTGTTCATAAAGTCTCCACTTCATATCAGCCCCAAAATAATGTATAATAAAAAAAATCTAAAATTAGGAAGTTAGTTGAATCTTAGAAGAAATAGCACAACCTAATATAAAATATCATAGTTTTCACATAGATGTTGCACTTTGGGCATATCGTACAACATTTAAAATCCCGAGTAGAATGTCACCCTATAGGGTTGTGTTTGGAAAGTATTATCACCTCATGTAAGAGGTAGAACACCATTCATATTAGGATATTAAACAAGGTAATATAAATCTTTCTGATATAGGTGAGCATTGAAAGTTGCAGATTCAGGAGTTGGAAGAAATTCCGCATGATGCAGATGAGAACTCTTGAATTTATAAAGAGAAGAAAAATTCCATCCATGATGAGATGATTCATCAGTGGAAGTTCCATATTGGAGAGATGGTCCTCATGTACTATTCTAGTCTAAAGGTCCACCTAGGTAATCTTCGTTCCTGATGGCTCAGTCCTTACACTATCACTAATGTTTACCCTTTTGGTGCAATATAGGTTTTTCATGATCAGAGTGGATGAAGTATTACCATCAATAGGTAGAGACTTAAACACTTTTAAAAGGATTTTACAAGGAATCCGGTGGAGTAAATACACCTTTAAGAAGAAACATACCCGTGACACCCACCAAGTTTTATCTTTCCTTCCCACATTCTCTTTTATTACAGTGAGGACACTGCATACTCTAGATGTGTTTGTGTGTGTGTGTGTATGTGGGGGGGGGGGGGTACATTTCAGGGTTTATTAGTATTTTCATATACTTTCTTCTTTCTTATCTTTTTCTCTTTATGAATAGTTTTTTTACCATCCCTACCTCTTTTATCTTAAAAATAATATCAAAAATAATTTTTCATGCTTGAGTCAATTGTGAAAAAAATTAAATTATTTTTGGAAAAATATTTTTCAAATGAATATTGATATGGAATATTTTTCTCTAATTTTTATTTTCAAATAATTCTTAGGTATTTAATGGATTTTTAAAACCCATGACTCATTATCACTGACCAATATTTTAATCCCTTACCCTAGAGACATTCTATGCCCTTTATTTAATATTCTTCCTTTTAATCACTTTAACAAGATTCTCGATTCATGTAGATAAACTAGAACTTGCCTTGATTATGTTTGAAGACATAATATTAGAGTGTGCTATATTCATGATAGAGGACATCTTTCATTGAAATTACATTTCTAAAATTAACCTATATTTTTTTCCACATTGATATTTTACCCTTCTTAATACTTAGAGACCATGAAATTACTATTAGGTATCCACATTACAAGCCAATATATCCCTACCTACCCATCTCTTTTGAAAATTCTTGTTTTATTTTCAGAAAGTGTGATGGAGATGGTGTTTCCATTTAAATTCCAGGGAAAGATTCATTGTAGTAGGGTTATTGAAAGGGTAACTAATTTTTTATTTGGGTAGTGGGTCAATAAGCCATATTATATCATTGTGTTATACATGTTTACCTCTTTATCTCAAAAAAAATTGTATATAAAAAAAATAAAATAGTTATATATATCAAAATAAAAAAAATAGAAAAATAGAAATGGAGAAAAGATGATGTTTACTCATTATTATTCACTACATGGTTGTGACCCACATAAAAGGAATAAAGTGGAGAGTGAGTTGGAAATGATACACTCTATGAGGGGTTGAGTGAGTAAAGTCATTGTGAACACTTGATTAATTTTTACATGATTTTTGTTAATAGATTAAACACTCCTCTTGTAATGTCTCAGATTTTCTACGTATTATTTTTAAATATTATATAGAATTATTACAAGACCTGGCTTTGTGACGGCGTGTGATTCTGAGGCTCAGAGTGCCCGAAATAAAATTTCTAAATAATTTTAACTTTTAAATAGAACACATGAGCAGTTTTCCTAAAAAACTAGAATAAATTTTAAACAGGTTCCCATATTAGAAATATGAGGGCACCGTTGGCTTCAGAGAAGCTACTTTACCTTAGGCGGGGCCTAACATCGATCGGCGTGGGTCATCAGTAGAAGTTAGTTTTCAAAAAATTTAAAGGAAATAAAATAAATTAATAATTTATTTTATTTTAAACGTTTCCATAGTAAAAAAACATGTTATTTTTTTTAAATAAGGAGCCTAGGGTTAGGCTCATAACCCTGTAAAACTCCATGGAATCCTCTGTATCTTTGGAGATGAGTCACCCTTGGAGAATTCTTGACGAACTCCAACGAACGACGACACATGGATCATTGCGCAGTGAGATTGAATCCTGACCGATGACCGATATCCCTCTTCATCAACGATTGAGGTAGGGGTTGATATTTCATTTCTTCTTTCCCCGTTCTTGAATTTGAACTGATGAACACAAATCAACCCACAAACAGGTTGACCTGCGGATCGTTTGTTCTTACGAGAGGGTTTTTATTAGGTTTATTTTTAGTGAATTGATCCATGTTTATTTTTAATTAATTTGATTTACCCCATTTTATCCTTCTAATGGGAGTGTATCAATGTCATCATGAACTATGAAAGAGGTTCGTTCCTAAAATTCACTATGTGGATCTCTTCTTCCCCTTTTTACCCTAAGTTCTTTGCGTTCTTCATGGGGATATGAACAATGGATCTTTTCATTTCTGTTTCCTAATTGAACGATCCCAAATTGTAGATCCTACATCATGATGACCTAATGAAGGTGCGAAGATGATGACAGGGGGAGAATTGACATGGTTCAGGAGAAATATTCGTTCAAGTGTTCTTCATGTAGGTGGATCAAAATGATTTTTTGGAGCTGATCGAAGGAACAAAACCTACCATTTCAGTGTTAGGATAGTAGGGTGACCTAGAGTATTCAGTTTTTAAGTGATTGGATAGAAGGTTCGATGATTAGAGCATTACCCGAGGCGTGCTGGCGAAGAACACCATTTCTAGAAATTCACGAAAAACACGACATGTAGTTTGGACTACACGGCGTTTGGACCCGATCGAGTAGCGGTTAGGGTTTTGCGATGCAGGAAGTGATGGCACAACATCTGAAATCTATCACATGGTGTGTGGGTCCTTACGTGGGACTTGATGTGTATCTCAGACGATATACATACATGGGGTGAAGTACACAACATGTACTCCACCATACGGCCAGACCAGGACAGTTACACGGGTTACCCCGTGTACCAATACACAAATTTGTAGACACAGGATGAAGCCGTGTATAGGAAAATTATTAGAATACATGGAGAAACCCCTGGATAGTAGGACACGGTGTTTCACTCTCTTACACTCCGTGTATACCTCTTCCACAGGACATGCTCTTCAACATGGGATGTTGAACATGGGTAGCACCTGGGGTCATAGAAAACGACGTGTGACCCTTTATACATGCTGTGTACATTTTTGTACACGGATTTATCTTCTTTTCCACCATTCCTTAGACATGTTTCACTAGGTTTAGTGCCCCCTTTGATCATTCCCTTGAAGGTCGGGTATTGTTTCCATTCACAAAAGTATGATCCCTTCAGCATGACTTTCTAGATAGAGTTAGAATCCCTTTGAGAGGCCCAGAGTGAGATCCTCTACCCATTCTTGACCCTAGATAGAGTCAGGTATCGATATATCCCATCCTAAAGGACGCTGATATTCTACTTATTAGGTGAATCTGAATGAGTTATGGTATCTACCAAGGCCCTGGAAGTGATCCTCATATGTGTATCGTGATCTTTCCCCACTCGGGAGTGTTTTCTCTCGGAATGAGTGTAACTATTCTCTCTTTAGATATATCAGTGCATCTATCTTTCTCATGGATTTTTATGATGAGTAGTGCTTCTCATACAGACATAATCAGAGCTATTAGACTCGTGGAGTGATATCTCCCAGATGATTGCTTTATGTAATCATCGAACTGAATCCCTAGCGTAGGTATGCAGTCATTGTGACTTACCTCTAGACTACGGGTCTGGGTTTCGAGTATATCTTGATGAGTTTCTCTTGTTATATGTTCAGTATAAATATAATATGTAGATATAACTACACCTTTACCTTTTGTATTACTTTGTGTTTTTTGGGGTCCCCTACTAAGTATTGTTATACTCACCCCTGCACGGGCTTTACCTACACATGTCATGTCTTGTGCAGACGATCGGCCTTTTAACGGATTTCAGGGTGGACCTGACCAAGATTTGTGAGATTCCTTATAGTTTGAGGTGTTCCTACAGCTATTAGTGGTAGTCCCATTACCTATTTTTTTCTTACAGGTTGGACTTTGTAGTTTGCAGGCTCTTTATTTTGGTGGGATTGTATTATGGCCCAGTTTACTTTCTGAACTTTACTTTCCATTGTACTATGTTAGTTGGGTTTAGTTGTATGCATTAATTTTGTTCCTTAGTGGTTTTTACATTTTATCATTTGTCTAATGTCCCAGTTTCGGGTGCCAGATAAAGGTGCCCCATACCCGGTTGGTCACATGGCTTCAAGTGCATTTCCCCAAACGCTAGAGGCTGCCAACTAGCAGCGAGGGCCTTGGGTGTGATAGTGGGAAAACTATTCCCTCATTGGTAGAGTAACACAATGGAATAATAATAATATGCAATAATAGTGGAAGTAGTAATAATACCATACAATAGTAAACAACAGAAGACAATGAATAAATAAACAAATAGAGATCATATATAAATGATGCATGATACATATGTCTAGGAAAGCATCCAAACAAGTCAAAATTCCGGAATATAGTACTAAACCAAAGTACAAAGAAAAAACAAGTAAAAAACTCCAACAACATCTCAATCCTCATCTTGGTCTCATGCTCTCCAGCTCCAAATCAATATAGTACCTGAAGTAGAAGGGAACTTGCCCTTATCTATACCTGCAACAATATAATCTTTTTGGGCCCAAAAGCATTGCCCAAATAGGGTGTGAGATGAATCCCAGTAGGTAACAACCCAAATATTTGTGGATAACTGTCAGTGAATATATATAACATGAAAAATATGCAAAATGAAGTAATAAAAAATGAAGTACTTGAATGTAAATAGTCCTATAGTTTCAAATACATTCATTTAAATTTATTAAGTATTCAAACAATCATTCACAAGTAACCCTCTGGGAAAGTTATCAAGGCATAACCCCTTTGGTTCAACTTATCGTTTATCATTAAAGATATAACGACCCCCTGGGATAGCTCACACAGTCTAACCCCTTTGGTCTCATGAAAACAAAGACTCTCGGTGGAAGAACTCATCATCAATTCCTCCTATAGTCCTTTAAGGATAAAAAAGACTCTATGAGGAAGCACTCACCATCAATTCCTCCTATAGTACCTTAAGGATAAACAAAAAACTCTCTGAGGAAGTACTCAACATTAATTCCTCATGTGGTCTCATAACGATAACTATAGACACTCTGAGGGAGAACTCAATGTCAATCCCCCCTATGGTCTCGCAACATGAAAAGTATAACAGATACCCTAGGTAAGCCCACTATGTCAAATCCCCCTATGGTCTCACTACACTAGGTTCCCATAGCCTCATGTAAAGTAATCGTGCACAACGATATTCAGCAGCCAAAGTAAATCAAAAATACTACTTGGATAAGCAACTAAAAAACATGGAACAAGCAAGTCAGATAATATCACTCCATTCTAACAACACTAAGAATGAAAAATAGAGAAACCTAATAGAAAAAACTAGGGCCAATGAACAATATCAGTTCAATCATGTGAAAACACATCCATAGCAAGGTAATTAAACCCTATTCTCAAACAAGAGCCCTAACTCAAGAAATCAAGGCATAACATACATTAAAGGGGTAAATTCCCTAAACACGCAATACCCCAACCTAGGGTATTGGGAAATTTTTAACATATAATTCAAAGACAAACTACAGAAAGGCACAAACCACCTACCTCAACGTTGTACGATCAATATAGTTGAACCTCAACCTTTGAATCGACCTAGAATGTCATTGATCTACAAAAACATCCAAAACGTTCAACCAAGGATATCTCATGAGAAAGGATAAATCAAGATATGAGTCTCTAGAAGAAGAAATAACTCACTATCATGATTTCAACTCAATCAATGGCAGTTGATTCAGAGCAAGGATGGTGGGTTGGGGGCTCAGAGAATAATCGTCACTTCTAGTCACTCCTGGACAAGACGAAGCCATAAGAAGAGTGTTATGTAAATGAGACACGATCCTGGTATGATTTAACAAATAAAAATAAATGTACATGTCATATTCATTTAATGTACACTTCATGTACATGCCTTAACCAAGCTCTGCTTTAGCCGGTCTCCAGGTCACCCCACATGGACATGTACTCGGCCATTACACAACTGGTACACAGCTACCCGCGGCAACCGGGTATACGACATGTACTCCTAAGTACATGGCGTGTACCCCTTAAATTTCCATAAACTTCTATTTTCCTAAAAAACACCAAAAATCAAGTTCCATACCTGAAAGTAAGATCTGGGTTCTTACAAACTTTCCCCATTAAAGAAATTCCTCCCTGAATTTCCCTAAGAAGGTGGCGAAGAAGAAGAATCCTTGAACAACTCCAGCCACTACAATCACACATCGGTCTCAATCTCCAAAGTCTCGTCCTATACTCGCCCGTGCTGCCATAGCACTCGTACTAGAGGGAAAGACCGAATATGGAGAATATTCATTCTGTGATCAACAGTATGGATAGTATGCTTCTCAAACGAGGTGTCCACCTCAAACTAAACCTCCTTGGGTTAAAAAACATGATACAGGTTTGAGAAGTAACGTTGGAACTGAGAAACATGAAAGATGTCATGCATACCTTGGTACCTCTGAGGTAACTGCAACCGATAGTAAATCGTCCTGACTCTCTCCAAAACCTCAAATGACCCGACATATCTCAATAAAAGCTTACCCTATCTCCTAATCCTCCTATGTCCCAACCTCGATGTGACACGTAGGAAAACATGGTCTCCAACCTCGAACTCCAAATGTCGTCTCCTTCTATAAGCATAAGACTTCTGTCGTGACTGTGCATTATCCATCCTCTTCCGAATCAACACTATCTACTCCATGGTCTCTTGGACAAGATGAGGTCCCAAAATAGCTACCACTCCTACCTCTATCCAACATAGAGGTGATCAGTATGGACTACCATACAAAGCCTCATAAGGTGCCATCTAGATAGTTTCTTGAAAACTATTATTGTATGAAAAATATATAAGAGGTATGTGCTTCTCCCAAGAACCTAAAAAATAGAGGATGCATGCATGAAGAATGCCCTCTAGCACCTGAATCGTACGCTCAGACTGACCATCTGTCTGGGGATGGTAAGTTGTACTTAGGAATACCTGTATACCCAAATCCCTTTGTAGTCCATGCTAAACCCGAGATGTAAAATGGGTGTCCCTGTCTAAAAAGATTGAGTGAGGAACCCCATGTTAACGTACAATATCTCAGATGTATAACCTTCCTAGATCATCTACACTAGAGGTCTCCTTGATCAACAAGAAACGAGAAACCTTTGTGAGTCTGTCAATGATAACCCAAACTGCATCATTCCCTTGAGGCGACCTCGGTAAACCTGTCACGAAGTCCATTTCAACATCATTCCATTTCCACTCAGGAATGGGTAACTGCTAAAAAATCCCTTCTGGTCATTGATGATCTACCTTTACCTACTGACAGGTGAAACACCTCATGAAAAACCCAACAACATCTCTCTTCATACCTGGCCACCAATACTGATGGTGTAGATCTCAATACATCTTGGTGACACCAGGATGAACTTCCCAAATTGAGGAATGAAATTACCGCATCATATCCTCATGTATGTCTGCTAACACCCATATACGCCCATGAAAACAGAATATATCATCCTCACCTACGGTCCATCTAGGAATAGGTTCCTCCCCTGACACACACTCCCATAGGACTATACCTTCATAATCTGATAGCTAAATCATTCTAACTAGATCAAGTAGAGTAGAGGTAACAACCACAGAAGAAAGAAATGTCCACCCCTAGCTATCATGCACCTCCAAAAACATCTTAGATAATAGATCCATAAGCTTCCACTCACTGCTGGACTCTTGAACTACCTATATCTGAGCCCTCCTACTCAATGTATCATCCACTGCATTTCCTTTCCTAGGCATGTAGGAAAGCTCAAAGTCAAAGGACTGTAGGTATTCAACCCAAATTTTCTATCTCAGATTATAATCTCACTGAGTAAATATGTACTTGAGAATTTTGTGTTCAGTGAAAACCACAAAATGCTAATCACTACTCCCAGCCTGATACCTAATTCATCATGGTATACAATATAACTCTTTCCCATCTTTGGAAATAAGAGTATTGGTGCTGAATTCAACCTCCCTTTCATCTCCTAAAAGATTGAATCACAGGAATCTGTCCACAGGTACTTCACTCCCTTCTTAGTCAGGCCTGTCAGGGGTGCTTCTAAGCGTGAAAAGTCCTGTATAAAATGTATTTTGTATCTATCCAGCCCTAAAAAACTCCACACCTCAAAGTCGTTCTTCGACTGATCCTAGGAAACTACAACTCTCACTTTCTCTAGGTCTACTGATACTCCTATCTCTGAGATAACATGACCCAAGAAGTGAATTTAGTCTATCTAAAAGTGTCATTTTGAGGGCTTAACATATAAATGATGCTCTCTCAGTGTACTGAAAATGATCTCAATATGTGTGGCATGGTCATGTCGAGTGGGAGAGTATACCAAGATATCTTCCATGAATACTACCATGAAATAATCCAAGTATGGATGGAATACATAGTTCATCAGTTCCATGAAATCTAGAGGCGCGTTCGTGAGACCGAACAACATAACCACATACTCACATAGATCATACCTGCTCCAAAAGGCTATAAGAGGTATATATAATGGTCTAACACACAAATGATGATAACCGGATCTCAAGTCAATCTTCGAGAAAACCCGGGATCCTCGAAGCTGATGAAATATATCATCAATCCTTGATAAGGGATATTGTTTCTTGACTGTTAACTTGTTCAGCTTCCGATAATCCACAAAAAGTCTGAGGGTACCATCCACCTTCTTCACAAATAGGACAATCGAAACCCAAGGAGAAGTGTTGGGTCGGATGAAACCCTTCACCTGTAACTCCTATAACCACTTCTTGAGCTCCTATAACTCTGGTGTAGCCATCCTATAAGGAGGAATGGACACCAGTGCTGCTCCTGGAAAAAGCTAAATAAAAAAGTCCACCTCTCACTCTGGAGAAAAACATGAAAAGTCCTCTGGAAAGACATACCTAAAACGATTGACCACTAGAGGAAAGTCCAACTGAGAAGTCCCCTGGTCATCCAGATATAGACTAGTGATCTGGGCTGTAATTCCTCCCAACCCATGATGCTCGGGTCTTACTCTGGTCTCCAGAACATCCCATTCTCCCTTATATAAAAATGATCCTCCCTCTGGTGACATAAAACTCAACCTACGATGATAGAAATCAACAACATCCTAGAAGGGAACTAACCAGTCCATCCCAAGAATGATGTCATAGCCTTCCATCTCTAATATATAAAGGTCCCATGAGATGTGACACCCACCAACCTCAAGAGGGAACTCCTTGAACTGATGTGCACTAGCTATTCTTGTCCCCAATGGAGTGTCCAACATCAAGATATCAACATAGGTAAAGATACAAATTCTAAGGCTCTCCACAACAGAAATAGATATGAAACTATGGGAAGCCCCCGTATCGAAAAGTGCTGAAGCTAAGAATGAGGAAACTAAGATTGTACCTCAAACTGTAGAGGGTATGGGATCATGCTCCTAATGGGTCTACTCCACTACAAAATTCTGTCCTGTACCATAACCCTGTGACCCCGCCTAACCACCCTAAGCTAATCCACCCTGTTGTCACTAAAAGCCTACCGACTGGATACCATGACCACGACCTCCACCTCGGCCTAAATGGTTGGAAGAACTCTAGTTCCCATAGTGATGAGAAACTGGTGGTGCTGATCCTAAATGAGGAGTCATAGAAGAACCCCTGTCACCAGCTACTGGTGAGAAGTACTAACAGAAACGCTGAAGATGACCCATCTTGCCGCAAGATTGGCACTCAAATGGATCTCTCGAGCAATGTGGCCTCGTATTCCCACCTTTCCCACACTAGTAGCATACCACCTGGCTACCTGAAGGTATATCCCACCTACTCGGATCTCCACTTGTAGACTCCATGTAGTGTTTCCTTCTATCATCTAGAGTAGCAGCAACTCTAGATGTGGAACCTCCCTGGACCACAGCTCCAGAATCCCTCAGGTTGTGCTCGGAAATCAGTTCTAGGTTGACTATAGAATATATGATCATCAACCTGAAGATTTTTACTTGTGAATGGATTTCATTCCTAAGACCATCCTAAAACATACTCTCTAGGAATAACTCATCACCCCTAGAATGGGTGTGAAGCGATGCGACTCTGTGAAGCGAGAAGAATACTATATGACTAATAGAGTACCTTGCTCCAAATTCATGAACTCTCAGGCTCGGTCATCCCTCAAAGTCTCTGGGTAGAAGTAATCATAGAAGGTACGCTGGAACTCATCCCATGCCATAACCTGCTAGTGTCCAACCTGTGATATCACATCCCACTATATCTTGGAGGAATCCCGAAACATATACATAGAGATCTTCACCCTCCTCTATGGAGGAATCTCCAGATGATCGAAGATCGACAACATGACTTCCAACCACGACTCTGCAGCCTAAGGTCCCCCATCCCCTAAGAAAGTGGGAGGATGCTGCTGCTGAAAGACCCATGTCAACTTTTCCATAGACGGGGTAGGATGCAGTGCTCTCTAGAAGGTCTATATAAACCTCATGAATCCTTCTCGGAATTGTGTGTCAGCACCTGTGTATGGAATGACGGCTGGTTCCAAGACAGACATGACGAGAGGATATGCTGGAAATCCACGACCAACCATGTCTAGTGTCTGGTCATTGCCCTGTATCTAGTGAACAACCGGAGGATTTCTCAGTCGCATGACTCTGCAAGGTCAAGCACACACCTTAGATCATTATTATCAAGGAATGAAACTTAGAATTGAAAGAAAGGAATAGAAGAATGAAGGATTTAAAGTTCTTCAAAGTGTAGATACATGACGTGTATAACCCCTACACTACATGTTCTCTTAAGCCTTTACATGGGTGTGTACTTATACCAAAACTGGTCGTGTAACACCCCAACACAAGGCATGTTCCTCCCAAGGACATGGCGTGTACTTGAATCGATTTCCCCTACCCAAGTTCCTCTACATGGCTAAACCACAAGGTTCACCTAGAATAAAACTACACGACATGTTCTTGCTAGACATGGCATGTAATAGAAGGTTTTCACTGACCCATGTTGTTGGTCACACGTACGGTTACATTATTGACTCTACACGGAATGTTCAAGCTAGACACAATGTGTACTACCTTAGTTTTATCCATATGTGTTGTTAGTCACACGGCTGGACACATGGTCTATACAACACAACATGTACGTTCGGTACACGACGTTTGCCACCAAAGATTTCCCAACCCCACGTCTCTTCCCACATAGTCAGTCACACGGTTAAGGACTACATGGCGTGTATATACAGTACATAGTGTGTACTTAAGAAAAGTCTTTCCTTCCCAAACAGAAAGATACATGGTGTGTATTCATCATTACACGCCGTGTATTTTGGGTTTTTTCCAGATAGTAAGCCTCAAAAACTACTCCAGAACCCCAAAAAACACTGAAACAAGTATAAAAATTACAAATTATGATTCGTGGGGTCCCATACTCCCCGATAATTAAATATTCACACCTTATTCATGTATATCACAAGACATAACAGTGAAAAAAATCACATGATCCACCAAATTCCGATCCATGAGGGCCCATAACACCTTAGGGACTAGAGTTTAGTGTTCATTCAAAGGAACTTTAAACATTAGTAATATCCTATCAAACATTAGGTATTCTATCAAGTCATTTAGCACAACAACATGCATATCTATCACAACATCTATCAAAACAACATGAAATCGCTAATGCACCTTAAATGGAATGACAAGAATGCATGACATGTGATCTCTAGTAAGTTCCTATATGATGCATGAGATGGCATAACCTCATCTCACCAGATTGAAACAGAAATAGAACCTCAATAATATCAACAATAATAGCACAATACATGTGAATCACCCAATGGTGAAATTAAATCAACTGTAATAATTACAAAACCAGAACAAAAAAATTGCAATATATGAGGTAAATTGGATTTTCCCTATACACAGGTTAGCTACTCCCGGGAAAATCTTATTACCAACAACCTATTCCTTCCTATCCCTTTCTATAGGCTCCAAAAAGTAAGTCAAGAAGAAAATAATTCCTCTGATACCACTTTATAACATCCTAGTTCCGAATGCCGCCCAAAGGTGCGCCGTACCCAGTTGGTCACATGGACTCAAGCGCATTTCCCCAAACACCATAGGTTTCCGACTAGAAGTGAGGGCCTTGGGTGTGATAATGGAGAAAATATTCCCTCATTTGTAGAGAAACATAGCAGAATAACAATAATATACAACAATATTGGAAGCAGTAATAATACCATACAATAATAAACAATGGAAGACAACGAGTAAATAAACAACTAGAGCTCATATATAAACGATGCATGATACATATTTCTAGGAAAGTAGCCAACAAGTCACAATGCCAGAATACAATACTAAACCAAAGTAAAAAAGAAAAAATAAGTAAACAACTCCAACAACATCGCAAGCTTAAGCTTGGTACCTTGCT
The DNA here is from genome assembly GCA_963277665.1 of Viscum album. Taxonomy (NCBI): domain Eukaryota; kingdom Viridiplantae; phylum Streptophyta; class Magnoliopsida; order Santalales; family Viscaceae; genus Viscum; species Viscum album. The sequence continues at coordinate 2,133,565,932 of OY728120.1, forward strand.
CTCAAGCTCCACAACAATCAAGTGCCTAAAGTAGTAGGGCACTTTCCCTTGTCTATAACTGCAATAATATAATCTGTTTGGGCTTAAAATCATGACCCAAAAGGTGTGAGATGAATCCTAGTAGGTAACCACCCAAATATCTATGCCTAACTGTCAGTGAATATATATAACAGGAAAAATATGAAAAATGAAGTAATCAATAAGGAAGTACTCGAAAGTAAACAGTCCTATAGTTTCAACTACATTCATTTACATTTATTAAATATTTGACCAATCATTCACAAGTAACCCTATTGGAAAGTTCTCATGTACTAAACCCTCTAGTTCAACTTATCATTTATCATTAAAGATATAATGACCCCTGGGATAGCTCACAAAGTCTATCCCCTTTTGTCTCATGCAAACAAAGACTCTCTGGGGAATCACTCACCATCAATTCCTCTTATAGTCCTTTAAGGATAAACAAAGACTCTTTGAGGAAGCACTCACCTTCAATTCATACTATATTACCTTAAGGATAAACTACAGACTCTTTGAGGAAGCACTCAACGTCAATTCCTCATGTGGTCTCATAACGATAACTATAGACACTCTGAGGGAGAAATCAACGTCTACCCCCCCTATGGTCTTGCAACATGAAAAGTATAACAGACACCTTGGGTAATCCCTCAACATAAATTCCCCTTATGGTCTCACTACACCAAGTTCCCACATCCCTGTGTAAAGTAATCATTCACAACAATATTCAGCTGCCAAAGTAAATCACAAACACTTCTTGGCTAAGAAACTACAAATCATGGCACAAGCAAGTCAGATAATATCACTCCATTCTAACAGCACTAGGCATGGAAAATTGAGCAGCCTAATAGGAAAAACTAGGCCCAACGGCCAATATCAGTTCAATCATGGGAAAAAAAAATCCATAATAAGGTAATTAAACCCTATTCTCAAATAAGAACCCTAAATCAAGCAATCAAGGAATAATAGACATTGAAGGTGTAAATTCCCTAAACACTCAATACCCCGACCTAGGGTATTGGAAAAATTTTCATATATAATTCAAAGAAAAACTACAGAAAGGCACAAACCACCTACCTTGACATAGTATGGTCGATATAGTTGAAACTCAGCCTTTGAATCGACCTAGAATGTCCTAGATCTACAAAAACATTCAAAAAATTCAACCAAGGATATATCACAAGAGAGGAAAAATCAAGAGATGAGGCTCTAGAAGAAGGAAGAACTCACCATGTAAATTCCAACACAATTGAAGACTGTTGATTCGGAGAACAGATGATGGGTTGGGGGATCAGAGAATAATCATCGCTCTCGGTCTCTCCTGGATGAGACAAAGCCTGAAGAAGGGTGTTCTGTAAATGAGAGGTGGCCCTGATCCGATTTAACAAATAAAAATAAAAGTACATGGAATGTTCATTTAATGTACAAGATGTGTACATGCCTTAACTGAGCTCTACTTTAGGTAGTCTCTAGGTCACCCCACACAACCATGTACTCGGTCGTTACACGACCAGTACACGACTACCCATGATAACTGGGTAAACGAATTTTACTTATAAATACATGACGTGTACTCCTTAAATTTCCAAAAACTCATCTTTTCCTCAAAAACACCAGAAATCAAGATCCATACCAGAAATGAAGATCCAGGTTCTTACAATTTGTGTTCATGGAGACGTGTGTGTGTGTGTACATGTACTTAGGAAATTCCTCCCATATTAGTGATATGATTACTCGGTGCTAGTCACCAACCCATGTCCTATTGAAGGTAGGATTGGGGGGTCATGGTATGGGCCCCACTGGGATAGGTCATGACATAATGGTATCAAAGGTGGTTGGTTCTACCTTAGGACCAAGAGTCTGTGAGATTGGTTTGGGGAAACAGTGTCAAGTGTTTTGAGTTTGGAATTTAGGCTAGAAACTCCAGTCATGGTACGAGTGTCCGATGTATCCATACACCCAGACTCTGATAACCAGCTATTTGGATCGGTACATGAAAACACTAGTTACAAGGAAACAAAATAACGATACATGAATAATATAAGAATGGGTTGTGTTTTCCATGTCCTTTTGTGTCACCTATCCAAATATAATCTTGAACATGGTACGTATTGTTTCTTTAAAGAATGCCTCTGTGATGCATACCCACTAGGATTTAGTGACTTGGTCACGAGGATGACCCCCTAAGTTATGAGGCTTAGATTCAAGGAATAGTTCCCTAGTAATTAACTCCATGTGGTGCACCTGCTATACCACCACCAGTGGAGAGACATGTGATACTTGAAATACCGAAAGATGAGGAGTGCAGGCTGAGCGTGCTCCATGAGATTCAGAGATAAAGACCCCTCAGGTTCTGAGGAGAGCCCAACCCTTAGGCAGATGAGGACTGGATTGAGGCGATTACCAAAGTTTTCCCCCAAGTGAGGACACCAGAGTACTATATGGTGATCCTAAGAGTGATCCTTCTTTAGGGTTCGGTGGAATGATGGTGGAGTTTGACCATGCAAACTCATGATGAGGAGACTCTTTCATGGAAAGAGTTCAAGCGACTCTTTAGGGAGGATTTATCTCTGGTTACACTGAGAGAAGTACGTATCTATGAGCCCCTTTAGCTCTAGCAGGGTAGTTTAATGGTGGATGACTATTCACCAAGGTTCACCAACCTCATTGGGTGCTCAATGGATATGGCCAGGGATCATTACTTCAGAGCTCAGACCTTTAATTGAGGTCTACAATGGGACATTTGATCTAGTGTCATGACTCTATGCACTCAAATATATGCTGGAGTTCTCAATAGGGCTTTGATGGTTGAGAGATTCTTGGATGAGAAGAGACACCCTGTAACAATCAACAGCAGGCAGACATGTGTGGAGACCTTAATAGTAGGGATCCAACATCAAGCATAGGGATTTGAATGTGGGAGATTTCATAAGAGGACCCAAGATAGAGGATTTATGGTCCAGGTATCTCAGGTTGGATTCAATTAGCCTAGGGAGAGACAATTCCACTCATGTGATAGTAGAGGACATCTCGCTAGAGACTGTTCAACCTGTAGAGTTGTTGATAGGGAGGTGATGGATGGACCACCGAGGCATAGGTAGAGAGTGGAGTAGGCAGATCCGCTAGGCGGAAGACATATAAGAGGAGTAGGGAGAGCTGCAATAGGTGGCAGACACTTTGATCTACTTCCACCACCACCCACAGGATGTCCGCACCAGACTTAGGGAGCTGGGGGACAGGGGTGGGGGCAGCTACATACTGTTGAGGCATATGACCCATGGTCTCTAGGGATGATCCTAGGTATGATCTATTTCTTTTCTAGCTTATCTTCCATACTTATAGACATAGGTTTCATTCATTATTTCCTTACATGTCTTGTGTGAAACATTGAGATTCTGGTAGAGCTGTTAACTTGGCCCTTATGCTTGGATACACATATGGAAGGATACTCAATGATCACACATCTTTGTAGAAAATGTGATCATACCCTTGGAAATTATATTTTTAGTTGGAACCTCTTGGTGGCAGCATTTAGGCCTTATGATTTCATTCTTGGTATGAATTAGTTATCTTTGGTCCACGCCCATATTGATTGCTTAAGGAGTAGAGTACGGTTTGTCTGAAGTGATGGAACAAGGTTTTCCTTTATTGGTGAAATAGAAAACTTAGTCAGCACAGAATGGGCTCATTATTAGGAGGGTTCATCCGATCACTCATGATTTGGATAGACTTACCCTCAGAGCAGCATATGTTGTGAGATTTTAGTTCCTAGAAATAGTGGCAGAGTATGAGGATGTCTTTCCAGAAGATATTCTAGGATTACCTCCCCGCTGAGAGATATACTTATGCATTGACTTACACCCCAGGACGATGCCTATATCTTCATCAGCATATTAGATGGCTCCCATAGAGCTTCCTTAGTTGAGGGTTCAGTTGGAGGATTTTTAGAGTAAGGGATTCATAAGACCCAGGGTTTCACCCTTGGTGGCCGCAGTTATTTTTTCCAAGAAGGAAGATGAGAGTTTGAGGTTGTGTGTGGATTACTGGTTCCTGAATCAGGTAACATTGAAAAAAAAGTTTCCACTTATAAGAATCAACAACCTCTTCCATTAGCTGATAGGGGAACAATGGTTCTATGAGGTTGAACTTCGATCAGGTTACCACCAGTTATGAGTATGAAATGAGGATATATCAAAGAAAACTTTCAAATGCCGCTACGGTCACCCTGAGTACTTGGTGATACCTTTTATCATGATGAACGCCCCCTACAGTGTTCATGGGACTTACAAACCAGATCTTTTAGCTGTACTTAGACCAGTTCGTAGTAGTCTTCATTGATGACATCCTTGAGTAATCGATATTAGAGGAGGAGAACATGAGACACCTACGGATGGTTCCAGACGTACTCTAAGAGCACCATCTTTATGTGAAGCTCTCAAAGTGCCAGTTCTAGATACAGGAGGTCCCCTTTCTGAGGCATGTTATCTCAGTAGATGGAGTAGTAGTGGACCCATCCAAGGTTGAGGTGGTGTTATCACGGGGGCCACCCCCAAATGTGACAAAGGTGAGGAGTTTCCTTGGGTTGGCAGGATACTACCAGAGATTTATCCCGGATTTATCTTGGATATAAGCACCAATGACACACTTGACCTGAAAGTGGAAAATGTTTATATGGAAGGAGAGGTTCAAGAAGGATTTCCAGTAGTTTAGGTAGAGTTTGATGAGTTCACCGATCTTGAGATTTCTAGAAGAGGGTGTCGAGTACGTAGTTTTCTGCGATTCATTAGGGGATGGTCTTGGCTATTTCCTGATGCAGAGGCAAGAAGTGATTTCTTATGGTTCATACTAGCTAAGGCCACATGAGATAAACTACATGACCCATGATCTTGAGTTGGCAGCGGTAGCCTTCACATTAAATATGTGGAAACACTACTTTATGAGTGAACAATTTATCATCTACTCTGACCATAAGAGCCTCAAGTATATCTTCTTACAAAAGGATCTAAATATGAGTCAGAGGTGATGTCTTGAGTTCCTCCAGGATTATGACTTCGAGATCGTCTATACTCTTGGGAAGGGGAACATTATGGAAGATACTCTCAACAAGATATCGAGTTCGTAGTTTCTGAACGAGGCGTCATAGCAATTGGACTCGCTAAAATTATTCTTCATGGATGGAGAAGATGAAACTTATCTCTAATAGATGGTTGTCACCCCTCTACTCTTACAGTGAGTCAGGGAGGCACATTTAGGGGATGTCAACTACAAGACTTTACGTGCTTAGTTATCCATAATACATGCTCCGAATGGATATTTGCAAGGTGGGGATCATGTAGTTTTTTTAGAGGGCACACAGTTGTACCAGTGGCATTGCAAGAGGAGGTTATGAGGAAGTTTCATACATCCCCCTTGGTGGTACATCCTGGAGTAGTAAAAATGTACTAGGACCTCTGGCATCAGTTCTGGTGGATAGGTATGAAGAAGGTAGTAGCAAAGTTTGTTTCTCGATGCCTTATGTTCCAGTAGGTGAAATATGAACACTATATTTCAGTAGGGTTAGGACACCCCCTGTAAGTACCAGAGTGTAAGTGGGATGGAATATTGATGTAATTTGTGATAGGATTACCACAAAATTTAAAGGGACACGATTTTATCTGTGTGATCATTGACCAACTCACCAAGTCTTCCCACTTCCTAACTATCAGGGAGTATATTTCTATAGAGATATAAGGAATCCCCTACACATAGGAGATAGGTAAACTTCATGGATTCCATTTTACTATAGTCTCAGATCACGATGCTCATTTCACATCCTGATTATGGAAGGGATTGTAGGAGGAATTTGGGACTCAGCTACGCTTGAGCACAGCATTCCATACATAGAAATATGGTCATACGGAGAGAACCATTTAGGTTTTAGAGGATATGTTTCATGCTTGTATCTTGGACTTTAATCATATTTTGGGGGACCACCTACCACTGGTGTATTTCACATACAACAACAACTACCACTCCACTATTGGTATGACACCGTTTGAGGTTTTATATGGGAGACCCTGCCAGTCACTAATTTTCTGGACCGACCCCAGAGAGTCAGCACTCATGGGTCCAGATCTGGTATGAGCTACCACCAAGAAGGTTCAGAACATCCAGGAGCAGATGAATACTGCACAAATCCAGTAAGAGTCTTATGCTGATAGATGACAGAGACCTCTATAATTAGAGGATGGAGACCATGCCTTCCTTTAGGTCTCACCTTGAAGAGGGTTGCATAGATTTTTCCATGGTGGAAAGTTTTCTTCGAGGTTCATCAACCCTTTTCAGATACTGCTCAGAGTTGGTGAGGTGGCGGACCGCCTAGATCTACCACCACATTTTCATCGGGTACATGATGTATTCAACGTGTCACAAATGAGGAGGTACATTCATGACCCATCACATTTCATCGACTGGGGAAAGCTGAACATCAAGGATGGAGAGACCTTCCTAGATTATCTAGTGGTGATTGAGGATTGACAAGAGATGATCCTTCATGGATGAGAAATTCCCCTGGTGTAGCACGGGAACCTTCAGGAGAGCATGTGGGAGTGGGAGGCTTAGATTTGTGTGCAGTACCCACATCTGTTTGAGTAGCCTTTTGTTTTGGATTTTTGGGGACGTAAAATCCCTAATGTGGGGGTAATTTAATGTATCTTATTTTCAGGTATTATTTTTAAGTATTATATGGAATTATTACAAGGCTAGGATTTTCAACAGTGTGCAATTCTGAGGCCCGGAGTGCCTGGAATAAATGTTTGAAATAATTTAAACTTTTAAATAGCACGCGTGAGCAATTTTTCTAAAAAAGTGGAATAACTTTTAAACAGGTTCCTGAATTATAAATCTTAGGGCACCATTGTGTTTAGAGTAGTGAATTTACCTTAGGTGGGGCCTAACATTGACCAGTGTGGGTCAATAGTAGAAGTTAGTTTTTAGACATTTTAAAGGAAATAAAATAAATTAATAATTTATTTTATTTTAAAAGTTTCCATAACACAATGATGCATTATTTTAAAAAAAAGAAAGATCCCAGGGTTAGGCTCATAAACCTACAAGACTACCTGGAATCCTTTGGAGCTTTGGAGAGGAGTCACCACTGGAGAATTCTTGATGAACGCTGACGAACAACGAAGCGTGGATCATTGCACAATGATATTGAATCCCGACTAATGAATGATATCCCTCTTCATTGACGATTGAGGTAAGGATTTTTATTTCGATTCTTTTTTCCCCTTTCTTGGATTTGAAATAACGAACATGAATCAACCCATGAATAGGTTAACCCGCAGATCGTTCGTTCTTGTAGGAGGGTTTTTATCGGGTTTATTTTTTGGGAATTCATCCATGTTTATTTTGAATTAATTTGATTTTCCCCATTTGATCCTTCTAATGGGAGAGAATCAATGCAGTGAAAAATGACAGTGGAGGTTTGTTCCTCCAATTGTCTATGTGTATTTCTTCTTCCCCCTTTTACCCTATGTTCTTCGCGTCCTTTGAAGGGATTTGAACAAAGGATTATTGTACGCCTGTTTTGAAAAACAACGATCTCAAATTTTAGATCTGACATCTTCATGACCTAACAGAGGTTCAATGATGATGATGGTGGGAAAATTAACATGGTTTGGGAGAAATATTCCTTTGAGTACTCTTCATGCGGGTGGATCAAAATGCATTTTTAGAACCGATCGAAGGCTTGAAACCTACCGTTTGGTGTTAGCATGGCAGGGTAACCTAGAATATTAAGTTTAGAAGAGATCATACAAATGGATCGAAGGTCATAGCATCACCTGAGTCACACTGGCGAAGAACACCATTTTGGGAAATTCATGAGAAATATGGCATGTAGTTCAGAGTACACGGTGTGTGGACCCAGTTGAGTGGCGACTAGGGTTTCACGACACTTGAAGTGATGACACAACATGTGACATCTATCACATGGTGTGTGTGCCCTTACATGGGACTCATTGTGTATCTCAGACAATACATGGACATGGGGTGGAGTACATGACATGTACTCCACCACACGACCAGACCAGGTCGGTTACGCAGGTTACCCCGTGTACCGATACCCAAATTGGCAGACACTGGTTGAAGCCTTGTACAAGCACACAACCAGTGTACATGGAGAGACCCCCAGATAGTAGGACACAATGTGTCACTCTCTTACATGTTGTGTATACCTCTTCTACATGACAGGCTCTTCGACACGAGCCATTGTACACGGGCAGTACCCGGGGTCATAGGACACGACGTGTGACCCTTTCTACACACCATGTACCTTTTTGTACATAGATTCATATTCTTTTACACCATTCATTGGACAGGTTTCACTGGGGTTAGTGCCCCATTTTCTCATTCTCCTAAAGTTCAGGTAACGTTTCCATTCACAAGAGTATGATCCCTTCAGTAGGACTTTATGGATAGAGTTAGAATCCCTCTGAGAGGCCCAAAGTGGGATCCTCTACCCATTCTTGACACTAGGTAGGGTTATGTATCAACATGGACAATCCTATAGGACACCGATCCTCTAATTAGAAGGTGAATATGGATGATTCATGGTATCCACCAAGGCCCTAGAAGTGATCATCATCCATTTATCGTGATCTTTTCTCACTCAAGAGTGTGTTCTCCCAGAATGAGTGAACTATTCTATCTTAACATATATCAGTGTATCTATCTCTCTCATGGATTTTACCAAAGAAAAGTGATTCTATGGTAGACATCATCAGAGCTTTCAGACTCATGGAGTGAGTTCTACCATATGAGTGCTTTGTGGAATCATCAAACTGAATCCCTAGTCTGGGTATGCAGTTATTGTGACGTACCTCTAAACAATAGGTCTGGGTTTCGAGTATATTTGGATGGGTTTCTCTTGTTATATGTTTAGTAGACATATACTATGTAGAGATTACTTTACCTTTACTTTGTATGTTTCTTTTTGGTTTTCGAAGTCCCATACTGAGTATTGTTATACTCACCCTTGCACGGGCTTTGCCCACACATATCGTGTCTTGTGCAGATGAATGACCTTTTGATGGATTCTAGGGAAGACCATGACCAGGCCGAGCTTTGTCTACTTCCTTATAAGATGATGTGTTACTACGGCTATGAGCAGTAGTCCAAGTACCTATTTTCTTTATTACAGGTTGGACTTTTAGTTTGTAGACTCTTTCTTTTGGTGGTATTGTATTATAGCCCAGTTTAATTTCCACACTTTACATTCCATTGTACTCTGTTGGTTGGGTTCAGTTGTATGCATGCATTTTGTTCCTTAGTAGTTTTTACAATTCATTACTTCTGGGCTTGGAGATGTGTTCATGTGTACAAGTAATTAGGAAATTCCACCCATGTTAGTGATATGATTACTCGATGCTAATCACCAGCCCTTGGCCTATTGGATGCGGTCTTGGGGAGTAACCACATGGTCCCCACTGGGATGGGTCATGAAACCTCTTTTACCATAGATTTTTAGACATAAAATCCTACCAACCCTTGAACCTCAGAACAACCTGTTGGAAGTCCTCTTGAGTAACACACTAGTTTCTACTGGTAGAGAACTTAGAATCTAGGAATGCATATGGTAAGATCACATGAAATATAGGAAATGAGCATATCTACACTATCATATGTTCCTATAATGAAGAGGGAAAATTTCTAGGTGAGGTAGGTTGTGACTTGTTTCTTGGGTGAACAAATAAAATTGAACAAATTTGAACGTGAGAGATGAAAAATGATAGGAAAATTGATTTCCAAAACAAGACATGATGTATTTAATTTAAAAATAATTTTGGATGTATTCTCAGAATTTATTTAGGAATTGGACTTGATTTTGATATGTGAATTTTCCCAGGATTGAAAATGTTTATGTGTGGGGGTGTGATCACACCACGATTCACTATTTTATTTCACCCTTACACCATTGTATTAAACTTGTTTTGTATTGAAACATAAAAATTTAATAAAAAACTTAACTTCATTTTTTGTTTAATAATTTAATTTCTATCACTATTAAAAAGGGTAACTTCACTTGTTTTGATGTTTTCGTTATAGGTGGAGGTGATTTGGAGGGCCCAGGATAATTTTGAAGAAAAATGGTCTAACTGTATAGGATTCCATATATACCAATGGAATTAACCGCACACTATAGCTAAACCATGAATCCAATTGGGTCAAAATTTTGTGTTATAGTACAAAATTCAATGGGATACAAATCTTCTAAATACATTAAAGACCAATTCATCCACTAAGGGTCCCAATTGAACCGATATTTATAGAAAAAATAATTTTCATGCTGTTAAAACTTTGGTTCTATATTATGGAAATATATCCATTTTTTACAATATCATGCCACCAAATTTGACATGGAGATAGAGGGGAGGTCTTAATTTTTTTCCCTTTTTCAAATTCTCTATAATGAAATTTTATATCATAAACCATGGTTCAAGTGGTATCTCTAAATCCATGTGACCAAACCACCTCCCATTTTGGTTATAAAAAGGAACCTTGTGTACCTCATTTGGGAATTTGAAAAAGAAGCAAATACCTACCATTTTGGAGATCCATTGGAGTCCTCTACTAATCATAGAATTTTGAGAGTCTATGTTAAGTGATACTTCAACATATATGGCTTCCTCCCTTTCCAAGGAGCTCTAAACTCCTTGTGATCACTTGGGGAGGGACATGATGTAAATACTGAGATTTATTTTTGTAATATTTGAATGATCTTTTTAATTACAAGTTTTTATGTTGTTTTTATTTAATTTATATTCTTGTTTTATTGATTTATGTACTGGTATGTAATACTGAACTCACATGATCATGTTTAGGGGTACCCATTCATGTGATGTTTGACACACCGTTCACCACTTCTTCTTCCCCCTTTTAATTTTGGTGTTTTCATGGTTCATATTGGTCAATTAAAATATCATAAACAATACCATGGACATGAAATTTTATTTCATGGTAAAAAATTCAAACAACATGAAAACCTGGACAGTGCATTGAGTTCTTCATGTGTTTTCTTGGTGAGTTTTAGTTATGAAGTCGAACACAAATCACTCAATCATCGGTGGTAACTGGTGAATAATTTTGTGTTTTTGACTAAACCCTAGGAGGTATCATTGCATAAAGTTAGTAACACTATGTTTATAGGTGTTACAAACTATTTATTAAAATATCTATATCCTTTCTCTTGAAGCATCGAAGGATAAGCATCATGAGAGTTCCCCAAGTTGATCATTCTTAATCAGAACTATTAATTTCCATTTTGTCTTATTTCATAGATTTATATATTGGATTACAAAATAATAATCCCCTTATTTTCTAAAATAAAATTCCCATTTTTCATAATCAAAACTTTCATTTTAAATTAATGATCTAAGTCTCTATTGAGATACTACCTAGGGTTTTTGCTATATTGCATAAATTCTAGTAAAAGTAAACAACTAATTTGATGCGCTCGACAATAAGATCAAATAAAAAAAATAAAAATACATAAAAATACAATATAAATAAAGTAAACTCACACAACCACAACTTGACTTGATACCTCACCCAAGGAAGTCATCATCATCACAATGTGACTAAACCATCTCACTCATGGTCATCCTCACATCACATGTAAAGTTGAGTCATATCACTCATGGTTAGATAACATCATCTCATAAACCCACAGAGAATTTTCCATGACAAAAAAAACAAGTGGAAAACCCTATATCTATCCCCATTATAAGGCTCTCACTCATTAGGTTCATGGTACCCACTTAAGGGGATTTATTACCCAAATCCCTATATTATTTACCCCAACTGAACTTTCCTTAACTGAGATCGAACAACTCATTCCAAGCCAAAATACCCAAATGGAAATCTCTACACTCAACCAAAGTACATGACTCTCTTTCACCGATTTCAAGGAATAGTAGTCACAATCCACCTATAAGGGACCAACCACATTTATGAAACAAAGAGGATGGAACTGCACTCTCTGGGCGGTGATCTCCCTCCCTTAGGGTTTCCTCGGTTTCCTCTTCGGTGGTTTCCCACCTCTCATTTCTCACTTGATCAGTGACTTCAATCATGATCAGTGGTATTTGAGAGTTTTTTATAACTCTGTTCTTTGAGATTCACTACAGATTATCTTGTTCCATGTCTCCTCTCTGGATTGCTTCTTCGTCGTCGGCTGGATTCATCTCCCTTGTTCCTGGTTATTCTTTGGGTCATGCCTTTTTTGATCTTGAGCTTCTTCTCCCACATCTGGTGGTCTTGGAATCTCTAACTTCCCCCTTTTTCTGCTGCGTGATCCCCCTACACTAAATCCCCTTGGATCTGGTCTTCTCTGCGTGACTACTGCTCGTTCGAGCGGTGATGGGTGAGGATGATGACATCGGCAGTCCTGGATTCTTCGGAGGTGATTAGTGTCAATCTTGTAGGGATATTGGCTCGGATTGTGATCATATGATTTTGGCCTTTGGGATTTTTTGGTGGAGTCCAGTGGGTTGAAGGTGCCGGTGGGATCTCGGGTGTTGTAAGGTGAGATGGTCCGGCTCTCCGCCTTTGCGGAACACCTGCTGTGGTGTTTTCCGGTGTTGGATTCGTGGATGTGAATCAGCTTCCATGGGTTGAAGTGGAGAAAATTTCAGGGGGTGTATGCATCAAAGAGATGGTTTGAGGATATTCGGGGCTCAAGGTTTGGTGTTTCTTTGGCTCGGCCTATTGAGGGAGTTCCTGGTTCGACTTCTATGGATTTCCTCAGTTGTTTATTGTGGATCTGGATATGATTATGCAATTTGTGAAGAGGGGGCTATAGATTTCTTTGTTCTGATGGTTTGTGTTGTCTTTTCTTCTAGTTGCACTACTCAGGGGTGATTCTATTGAATTTCATCCTATTTTGTATTGGCTTTGTTGGTTCTCTGTGTTCTTCTGAAACATTTTTCTTCATGGGTATTTGTTTCTCTTGTTGCATTTGGATGGTGCAACATTTTGCTGGTACCATTGGGTGGGTGACTTCGAATGAGGGATGGGTGTGCTGACACCCATCATCAGCCATGCGTCATCTTTTTATGGACAAATGGGTTCTTTGCTGTGACTTTTGCTCACTATTTTCATTCTCTACTTGCGTTACATCAGGTTGACACTGTAGAGATTCTTCTCATGCTTTGTCAGGTGGGCGGTGTGAAGAGCGAAAGGCATGCTGGAACCTTTCATTCAGCTCTCTTTAGCATTTCTATGTTGGTTGGAGAGATGCTCTATCACGTTGTTCCGCGATCTTGTTGTAACTTCTTGAAAGAGGGGGTGACACATTTTTTTGACTGATCTCATTGGTGCACTGTCTGGAAAGAGGGGAGATGATATTTTCAGGTGCCTTCTTGGATTTTTGTTTCTTTTGAACTTGTTGGATCCACTTGGCCAATGTTTTAAGTCATTTTTCCCTTCTTGTAATGGGTTCCTCTTTCCCAGTGTTAAAAGAGGTCTCTTTTTTCATGATCAATAATGGGGGATTGACCCCCAACCATTTTAAAAAACCAACCACATTGATATAAACCTCAACCACTTACTTTGACACCAAAAGAATAGGTATAATAGGGTTATCGATGCATCAAAATGAAAATAAATGCATAAAATTTCATACAAATCCCATAACTTGGAAAATACTTTCTACCTTAAGCATGATGAAGAAAAACCATTAAGGGCTACCACCTGATTCAATTAAAACATACAGGTTCTGAGAAATCATCACTAAAATCATCACATTATGGTTTTTGAGTGTGGAAACCAAAAACAAAGAAGAAATTAGGTGTCTAGGGAACATGTGAAGTTAACATTACAATGAGGAATCAATCAAAACAAGAAATAATTTTATCATTGAAGAAAAAAGGTTGGAGGAGAAAAAATCACCAAAAGGGGATATTGATGAACCAAAATACCATAAGGGGTTTTATGTGAGGAAATAAGGGGATTTATATATTTTAAAGCACAAAAAATTTCCATCCTGGTTCAGTTCATGACCTGAACACAAGTTAACACTATAAAAGTATGAAGGTAATACTCCTTTCAGCTTGGATCAACACTTCTGTGGTGTGACACCATATATCATGTTGTGAAAGCTTTTATAAAACTATTTTTCATCTATAGGCTGGTCCAAATCCCTGAAGCTCATCCTCAATCCACCCCCTACACCATTAGTAGCCAAAAAACCTAGGATACACATGTCTAGGACCTAAATTTTGACACATAATACACCTTTAAATTTCATGGGAATTACAAACTCCCCCAATAAAGGATTATAATACTCAAGAACTTTCATTAGGATTATCCTACAAAAAAAATGACCTATAGGTTCAAATATTTATCTACCACTTCTAAGTATTGGCTTGGATATATCCATACAAACACAACACCTGAACAAGTGGTGCTACCTTTCCTTGTAGATCACTTAATCTACAACATGAATTGGATGCTCCAAAAAAATACACATTCCCCCATCTCAACATTTATGCTAAAAAATCCACATATATGTTCTTATTCATACACCCCAAACCATGACACCAAATTCCCTTATTTCCCTAAATTTTTTTCCCCAACTGAAACCATCAATATGTTTTGTTTCATAGGTCATAAGGAGCTCTTTTCTCTCTGTGATCCTCGGCTTCGGGAGCCCTTTCCTCGGGCTTCGATTGCGGACCCTTACAGATCGCATAAGAGTTTTGCGGAGGCTGTTAAATCCTCTGTCCATCCTTATTTCACTTATTTCGTATCCCCCTCTCCCGTTAGGGTGATTAGAAAAGGACGGGTTGCTCATGTTGTGGCAAACCAGAATGCCGTTGAGGAACGTGTTAGTCTTTGCAAATTCTTGATTATTGCTAGAGTCATTACTCCGAAAGGTGAAAGGATGTGGAGATTCCAGGAATTGACCAATAAAATTACCTCATCATGGGGTTTTGAAGAATGGAAGATGACGACAATGGGCATGGGATTCTTTCATATTGTTTTTCCTAATGATGACTTCAAGAGGAGAGCGTGGAGTGTCGGATCCATTGCCCTTAAGCCAGGAATTCTTCGAATACAAGAATGGGATCGTAATTTTGATCTTTTTAATGTATCCAACACACATGTTCAGGTCTGGGTTCGTATTTATAAGATCAATTGGCTATATTGGCATCCACAGATCCTTTGGTATATTGCATCCTCTGTGGGTAATCCAATTCGCATGGATAGGCAAACTGACAATCCAAGATTTGGCCATTTTGCCCGGGTTTTGATTGATATTGACATGGCTAGCACGCTGGTAGAGGAAGTGATTCTTACCACTAGGGATGATAGTATTACTCTGGGAATTTTCTATGAAAGAAAGCCAAAGTTCTGTAAAGAATTTAATGTTTTAGGACATCTACCTGAGGAATGCAGGAGGACAAAGTTTTGTGCTTTCTGCAAAGTGAAGGGACATGATGTGGCTGAATGTAGGAAAGTAACTGAGACTCAGAAGCCTCCCTCTTCTGATAATCACAGTTCATTTCCTGTGCAGGAGGTCTTACAGGATGATATCTTATCTCTTATTGGAATTATTGATCTTGAACAAGCTTCCAAGGAGGTGCTTGCAAAACCACACCTATATGCCTGATGCTCCCTTTTCTTCCATCGAAACTGTGGTGCATTCCACTCTTTTCGGGGCTTCTGAGAACTATCTGAGCAATGCAGTGGATCCTTGTGACAGTGGTCAGATTTCCAATGAAGGAATTGTTCAGGGTGCCCCTCCTGTGCTTCCTGCCACGCTTATTGCAGGGGGTTCTGATGTTTATCAGGCTCCTAAGGTTGATGAATCTAGAGTTGATGCTACCCAGGAGTCTCCTCACCTGATCTCTCATAAGTCTCCTTCAAGGATTTCTGTTTCTTCCCCTGAAGGATCTCTGAAGCCTGACTCTGGTGTTGCTGCTACCCAGTGGTCTCCTCCCCTCTTTATGGATAAATCTCACTTATAGGTTTCTGTCTTTCGGGCTCCGGATGGATTTTCCTTGCTGCCTCCTGGCTCTGGAGCTGCTGCTATCTAGGGATCTTCCCTCCTTACGCTGGATAAGTATCCATTACAGAATATTGCCCCTCAGGCCCCTGCTGAGGTGAATTTTTCTCAAGTCCCAACCGGCAAATCTGCAAAGAGGAGGAATGAACCTGAACTGATTTTGGGTATTGATACCTCCACGAATAGGTTCAGTCCTCTATCTGGGGTGTTATGGTCAGACTCTGCCGAGGAGGATGATGAGGATTTCCATGATCAGAAATCTGATGATGTAGCAGCTATTTCTGGGATTCTTCATGCGGACTCCATTTCTAAAGGAAAGGGAAAGGCCAAAGGAGAGATTTCTAGGGGTGGGGTCCAAACAAAGGCCATGTCTGCGCTGCATAGATGAAAATTATTTTCTGGAATTGTCAGGGTCTTGGGAATTCTCCCACGGTCAAGGCCCTTAGACATGTGATCATGACCAATAAGCCTCTTATCTTTGGAATTACTGAGCCACGAATGAGTTTTAGTAATTAGAAGGAATTCAAATGGGAATCTCTCGGATACTCCTTTGTTAGTCAGAATGAAGGGAATATGGTAAGTCTTTGGGTCTTCAAGCATGACTCAATCTGCTTAATTTCTTGTATTCAGGGGAAGCAGATTGTTTCTGTCTCTTTATGTTTAAATGGGTTCTCTTACTTTGTTTCCTGCGTTTATGCTGCCAACTCTTATTTGAAAAGGAGAGATTTATGGAATGATGTGTCTTCTTTATCTTCTAATCATCCTCCTAACTGGATCATCATTGGTGACTTTAATACAGTCTTAAGACCGGAGGAAAAAACTGGTTCCTACTTTAACCGGGTTGCTGCCAATGACTTCTCACAATGCATTGATTCTTGTAACCTTATTGAAGTCTCTATGGCTGGTGCTGATTTTACGTGGGGCTGTTACACTCTCAATGGGAGGCAGGCCAACAAGTTAGATAGGTTCTTTATTCAACTTGATGATAATAATGGTATCATTAGTGCTTCTGGGCTGCTGCTTCCTAAACTTCACTCTGTCCATAACCCCCTGGTGATGGATATATCATATGGTGATTCACGTACGACCCCTTTTTTTGGATAATATCCTCCGGTCTGCTGCTTCGGCCCGATGCAGTGATCAGGTTATAAATATTCTTATGGTTGCAGTTTCCTCTTTTCTTGAGTTTATCTGGAGGGCTCGTAATGCTCAACTCTTTGAGGATACCACACCCACTTTTTTTTTTCTGGTGTTAGATCTATTCACAGGGCTGTTTGTACTGCTTCTAAGATACAAACTGGGTGCATGAAAAATGGTTTGAATGACTTTATTGTCTTGAGGAACTTTGGTGTGAGCGGAAGACCTAGGAAACCATTGGTTCTAAAATATATCCGATGGATTCCTCCTATTCCTTCCTGGCTGAAAATCAATGTTGATGGTGCGGCGGCTGGGTCACCAGGACCTTCGGGTTGTGGCGGCGTCTTTCGTACTTATCGGGGCTTTGTCAAAGGCTGCTTTTATCATTATATTGGGCAGGGCTCTGCCATTGAAGCTGAGTTATGGGCGATGATCAAAGCCATTAATTATGCTGCCCATTTTGGCTGGAGATTTCTATGGCTGGAATCAGACTCTATGGTGGCTGTGGACATTCTCAAGAAGCGATCCAGGAATGTTCCTTGGGTTTTAATGCCACATTGGATTGAATGTCTATGTCTTCTTGACTTCATTGTCATTGATGTGACTCATGCTTACAGGGAGGCCAATCAGGTCGCTGATGCTTTATCAAAGAAGGCCATTGAGGAGTCATGCTCGGAATGGTCCTTTGTTGCTCCCGAGTGTTGTGTGCGCTTTGTTGAGGATGATGCGGGTGGGAAGTTGTTCTCCCGTATTTGCAAACCCCCCTTTTGATGCTTGTCTTTGTACTTTATTTTATTTAATAAAATTTGGTAGGGGTGGATCTCTGATTCACTCCTGGGCCTTTTGGTTAATGCAATAAATTAATGTTCACCCCATGAATCATGTCATAAAAAAACTAGATCCAAACCAAAGAATGTCTGACATTGAATTCCCCTCCCCACTGGTTGGAATAATGAGTTTACACATGATCAGCTCTTCTTGATACCCACACATGGGTATCTATCATTATTAATGAAACTTAGTTGCTTACATGAAAAAACTATTAAAAACTACCTCAACCCATGGTTTAGGTTCATCTACATGTCACCCCTGATGTGTAACAAGGAAACTTATTTATCAGTAGTCTATAAGAACGAACTAACCTCACTTTAAGCTGAAAACTGATACTCAAGAACACTGCTAACACTTATCGAATAGGATCACCAATTCCTTTAAATGACTAATAAATTACTAGGGAACATCATGAACCATATCAGGGAAATCCTTATATTCCCAAACCATGATGATGAGATAACAAGATAATAATGACTTTCACACACCCACAAAATAATGACCAAGTGTTAATTTCTTTACTACCTCATAGATTCCTCACATCATTCATACTTATACTCTGATTCCTATGTATTATCAATGAAACCCTACAATAACATTTCTCGGAAGATTTCAACATGTAGTATGAATGATCATTAACTCACTAGCCACCAGACTCACTGATCGGCTCCACCACCATGACTAAACCATCAACCTCTTCATACTTTCTCAATCCAAGAAGAGAACCAGTCTTGTAGCCAACCTCAACATCACACAAATAAATATCTATCTCTTATTTTTTTTCATTAGGGTCACCTTCAACAATAATGCCTCCCATCATGGGATTCCACCACCACTCTGCTAAACTCCATACCACATGGGTTTAACATTCCACAAGGTTTCACCCTAAAAAATCCCTAATCATAAAACATAGAAACCATAACAATTAGACCTAATCTTGGGTATTAAAATGGAAAACCACACTCCACTCATAGAGTCTCTAATAAGGCCTATCATCGTCCAAGCCTTCCTTGTATAATACTTTCCCATTAACCCACCATCAATTGATGATACTCTACCAAATAGTGTAATGCCTCGACCCCTCTAGACTGGATTCAGTGCATTACTAAGTACATTTTCATGGTTAGAAGGAATGAAATACTAAAGGAACAATTAGTTTATTAGTCTTGAAGAAACTTGATACGTAGATGTAACTCAAATTTCATTGGGAAAGGTAACAAAATACAATAGATAACAAAAACTAAAAACTGCATCCACAGAAACTCAATAAGTGATCTCCCCTTTATAACCTACTGAAGGTAAACAAATGAAAGGGGTGAGATCAACTGCTCAGTAAGATTTACAAATATCAGAATCATGAATCAATAATAACTAAATCATAAACAAATATGTCATGGTGAATAAACGAAAAACTCACGCCATTTACAAACTGAGAATGAAACTACATCCATAGATTTTTCCATAGTGAAAACCTCATGGATAGTAATAAATAATAATGAATAAATAGAATGATTATTATTTGTACATCATGTATCTAGAACATGATGACATAATCCCGTTAAAATAGTTTAGTTCTGTGGTTAGAAACCCATCTTATTTTTGGAAACAAACTCAAAGGGTTTGTCACTAAACTGATTTGTCTCAAGAGACATGTCGATGCATCGAGGGGCTATAGTGGGTCCCAAATTCCACTTAATTTCCAAATAATTCTTTATAAATTGATTTAATAAAATAGAAATATGCCTTTTCAATATCTGTATAGTGTAGAAGATACAGATTCATCAAAATTTCCAAAGTTAAACCAACATTCCAAATAAACAACGTATGTAAAATGGTATAAAATTTACATAATAAACACATCCATGACACAAGAATATGGATATTTAATATCAATATACTTTAAAATTAAAAGTGATCTCAAATGTGCATTAGGAATACCACATAAGAATAATTAGGTGCACAAAACAAAGTAAGTCACAATGAAAGGGAAAATAGAGACAAAGTCCCTTGCCACAATGTAATCAATCGAGTCATATGAACAAAAACTAATAACCACCAAATGAATCAAAAAATACCATGTGTATAAGGAGAATTAGGATAATATATATCAAAAGTTAGTACACAATACACCACATGCAATAAATAAGTGGTGAACAATGGAAATCTCACGGAATTAAATGTGAGATAAGAAACCCCTTTCCTTATGCTCGAGTGTGTTCTTCATTTGTTTTAATGACCTGAATAATAAAATTTAGCTCCATTAATTAATAATTCAAGAACCTCCTATACATTTAATTGATTTATTATGAACTTATTAGGTTTATTCATGCCCCTTTTTATGGGTTTAAGAGGTTCAATTTTATTGTTTTGGAAGCATTTTCTTTCTTGGTTTTCATGATCTGCTTACTTGTATTCATGAATTGAAGTTTGTTTGAATTGTGTTTAAACATAAATATTTGTTAATATATATAATTAGTTAAATTAAAGAGATATAAATTATCTTATAATTATTTTGGTAATATACCATGAGGATGACTCATTCGATAAGTTAATGATAAACACTTGGATTTAGTTTGGCGGTTTTGTGCACAAAGAACTTGTTTTGTATTATTATTACATATTATGAGTGTGTAAGGATTAAAGAACATTAAACAAGATAAAATACATATATTATGATCTTTTTCAACCATTAAAAAGGTTCCATGACCAGTCTTGAATATAATAATGAAAATTGAAAACCCATATTCCTTGAGTGTGATAAATTAACACATCACGGATGGTGTTTGCATTTATAGTATAAAAGGAGGGGGTAAGTGAGATGATGATGAAATATACCATTAGCATAATATATTTCCAGTTTCTATAAGGTACTAGAATTATCACATAATTCATACGAGGGAAGATCAGAAAATAATTATAAAAGAAAAGAACTCAAAATTGAAGAAAATATGAGAAATCTCTCACGAAAATTCGGCAGCCTAACGGCAGCACTTAAAATTTCATAAAACAATTTGATGAGAGAAAGGGGATATCTCATAAATATTACATAATATGGGAAGTAATGGGGATATGGAATGAAATATCTCATCATAATCCAAAGGAAATTAAAAATAATAACATAAAATGAAAGAAAAGAAAGACAACTAAAGAGGATGTTTACCTCTTGATCTCTTCTCCTTGAGATCCTTCTTAAGGCCTTTGATTTTAGCCTTTTGGTGAGACCAGAACCTCTACAAAGTAGGGAAGAGTCTTGGGAGGAGTATTGGGAAGAATTTAGGTAAGTATAAAGGATTGAGAGGTTTGGGAGGAAGAGGGGAATTAGGGTGGTATTTAGAATGGAGGAGAGGAAGTATTTTTCATTATTTTAATCATTATTATAATATTTTTGCTCAAGACTATGGATAATATTAATTCATGTGACCCAAAATAGTAATAATGTCATATTAGATCGAACCAAGTGGTCTTACATCACTTATGATGTCATAAATATTTAATTTTACTGATAATTTGAATATACGATATTTTATCGTATTTCACTATTCATCGAAAATTCTAGAATTTCAGAAAAATACCAAAAATTCACCCTAACCATTTTTCAATGTGTAGAATTTGAAAATGAACTCCAGTTTTCGAAAATAATTTTCTAAATATTATTAATTTATTTATTAAATAAAATCATAGTTAATTCAAAAAATAACAATTTTAAAGGTATAATTAGTTTTATATCACATTGAAAAATTAATTAAGATTTCATTATCTTATTACCTTAAGAAAATAAAATATTATCATTATTTAATATTCATAAGGGTCATATTACTATTCATAAGGGTATGTTTCTATTCATCAAAAAATCATGTTGGTTTTATTAGACTCCAAATGGCTTACTGGTCATAACTCTAGATAATCATTTTTTAAAATTCAAAACATATAAGTGGAAAATTTATGTTTAATGGGCATGTTTTTACTATCTCATATATAACCAAGTGTCGTTTCCAAGAAACACAGTGATTTATGAAATATAGGCTATGAATAGAATTTTTTTAAGAGAAGCATACCATAAAATGTTTGGGGTGTTATATTACTCCCTCCTTCGAAAATTTTATCCTCGAAATTTTATGTATAAAGACCAAAAAAAAGATGTGGGTGATTCTTCTTCCTAACATCATCAGGTTCTCATGTTTCTTCCTCTACATTCTGGTATTTCCAAATAACCTTTACTAGATGAGTTGTCCGATTTCTCAATACTTTCTCTCTTGTGTCAAGGATCCCGATAGGCTCTTCACAGTATGTCAAATTAGGTTCTAGTTCTATTTCTTCATAGGTGAGTACATGCATTGGGTATAGCATGTATTTATTCAATAATGACACATGGAACACATCATTAACTTTGGAGAGACTTAGAGGCATTGCTAAATGGTAAGCTACAACTCTGATTCTTTCTATAATTTCAAATGGTCTGATATACTCAGGGCTCAATTTCCATTTCTTACTGAACCTTAAGAAACCCTTCCATGGAGATACTTTCAGAAAGACATGATATCTCACTTGGAATTCAAAATCCTTTCTCCGGTTGTCAGCATAACTCTTTTGCCTACTTTGGGAAGCTTTAATATGGGCTTGGATTGTCTTCACCTTTTTCATGGTCTGTACAATAAGTTCAGGGCCTATTATTTTCCTCTCACCAACTTCATCCCAACAAGTTGGAGTTCGACATCTCTTTCCATATAATGCTTCATATGGGTCCATTTGAATACTAGAATGGAAACTATTGTTGTAGGAAAATTCCACCAAAGGCAAGTATTTATCCCACATACCTTGAAATTCAAGAGAGAATGGTCTCAGCAAGTCTTCTAGAGTTTGAATAGTCATTTCAGACTGTCTGTCGGTTTGGGGGTGATAAGCAGTACTCATTCGAAGATTAATATTCAAAGCCTTCTAGATACTTTTCCATAACTTTGATGTAAACTGAGGATCTCGATCAGACACAATCTATAGAGTTACACCATTAAGTCTTACAACTTCATTGATATAAAGTCCTTCCAGGTGCTCAAGTGGTAAATACTCTCTTATAGGAATAAAATGTGCTGATTTTGTGAGATGATCAACAATTACCCATATTGCATCATTCCTTCTAGGTGTCCTTGGTAGTCTAGTGACAAAGTCTATTTTAATATCATCCCACTTCCACATAGGAATAGGTAGAGGTTTCATCACCCCTCTAGGATGTTGTCTCTCTGCCTTCACTTGTTGAAAAACTAGGCACCTTGACATGTAGTCAGAAATCTCCCACTTTATATTATCCCACCAAAAATGTTCTTTCAGATCTGTTGGCGCCAAAATGTTGGACAAAAAGAACGAATAAAAAGAGGACCTGTGACCTGCCTCGTGAAGCCACAACATGGATTCCCCCATGCAATGTGGCCGCTGCGAAGCGCAGGAGGCGGTACGCTCCACGAACGCCCCTGACGTTCGCGAGCCCACCACGAAGCAAAGGAGGTGGTACGCTCCTCGAATTACCCTGACGTTCGCAAGCCCTCCACAAAGCACATGAGGCGGTACGCTCCGCGAACTCCCCTGACGTTCATGAGCCCACCACGAAGCAACGAAGGAGGTATGCTCCACCAACGCTCTTGACGTTCGTGACCCGCCACGAAGCAACTGAAGCCCTCTTCGTACTGCGTCAGCTCTGCTCCGCGACACCTCTTGCCTATAAATACC
Source organism: Viscum album (assembly GCA_963277665.1). Lineage (NCBI taxonomy): Eukaryota > Viridiplantae > Streptophyta > Magnoliopsida > Santalales > Viscaceae > Viscum > Viscum album. The sequence goes on from OY728120.1 coordinate 2,133,589,687, forward strand.
AGACTCCCCCTCATCCCAAGTGACGGACAGTCCGACCTTTCTCCTTCCTAGCTCCCAAATCAGTAAGAACCCTTTTATCTATGAATCATGAGCTATTCGAGGTATTTTTGCTTCTCAAGGTGCCTCCGCATTGTCTCATTTTGATCACCTCTTCCGAGAGGGATGCCCTTAGCAAAGCCTAAGGGCATTCGCGAAGGAAGGGGATCCCCAAGAGGACCCGAGTTGTCATGGAGTGTTTATGCTTCATGAAACAACCCTCTTGTACACGTGATCTACTTTCCAAGGTTGGGTCACTGTACTTCCTGAAGCACATTGCTTCACGACACTTCACTTCGCAAGGCACCTATGCTCCGCGAGGCAGTGCTCCGTGAATGCTCTTCCACTTCACGAAGAACCTCCCATTTTCACCTCCGCCATATGCTAAGGCTAAGGCACCCCGCTTCATGAAGAACACCCCTTTACAAGTTCCCTCTACTACACAGAGCAACCGAGCTCCATAAGGCCCCTGTCTATGGACCCCTCTGCCTAGAAATTCCTTCTCCCGTGTGACCCTCTAGGTCTGCACAATGTGACTTCAAATTCCCCTGGATGATACCGCCAGTGGCGTTTCGTCACCTAATGCTTCTTTGTATAGGCACGCTAATGGCTATTGCTTCTTCGCATAGCCACGCTAATGTGGACCCCTCGATGGTTCACTCTGTGATCCTCCTTCATCACGACATTGCTTGTACCATCCATCCCATAAGGAGAAGAGGGTACCGGTCATGTAAGACCTAGGGGTGTGGAGTAAACCCACCTCACCCGAGCTTTAGGACGTTAAACTGCCAAGCACCATCATCCTCAACACACGACGTTAAAATGTGACATCACCTCGTGCCTCTCACGCGGGGTGCCCCCACATTGGACATTCTACACGCCCCCTGGTCTCCACAGGGGATGATATCCTTCTTCTGGGAGTGGAGTTTGTCTACGGGGAAGGGAAGCCTCCTTGGTGTAAGCCCCTAGCCTTTCTTGCAGGAGGTAGCACCCATGCACCTCCTTACATCCCCTATCCCTCTGCACTTTGTCGCCCCCAGGCCTCCATCTTGGAGTAAGTCCCAACACCATGGGCCACCCAACGCATAAGACCCTCTTCACTTCTCACGAATGCACCCTTCGCGACGTGATCGTTACGTCTCTGCTGCCTCTTGTTTCTCACACTGAGCATGACTTATGTGGGCTTAGAGTAAGAATCGACTATGACACCGACCGCCATCCCAAATGACGTTAAACTGCATTCCATTCCAGCGGTAAGCCGTTGTGACCAACCAAAACTATGAGGTCTTTGATCCATGTCAATGCATGGTACATAGGAAGCCTCCATGAGGTTCAATCCCACCGACCATTCGTTCTTCACATCAGGTTCCACCGCCATCCCACATGACGTTAAACTACATTCTAGTCCAGCGGTAAGCTGTTGTGACCAACCTGAACTACGTGGACTTTGATCCATGTCAAGGCATGGTATGTATGAAGCCTCCCTGAGGTTCAAGCCCAACACCCGTCGGACCCCCTGTCCATCTTCATGTTGGTTCTCCAGAATTCATCCCGAACTATGTGGAATTTGATCCATGTCAAGGCATGGTATGTAGGAAGCCCCCTCGAGGTTCAAGCCCAACACCCATCGGACCCCCGGTCCATCTTCACGTCGGTTCTCCGACATTCATTCTGAACTACATGGACTTTGATCCATGTCAAGGCATGGTACGTAGGAAGCCTTCCTGAGGTTCAAGCCCACCATCCACTTGGACCAAGGTCCTTATTCACGTTGGTTCTCTGACACGCCCTCATCCCGCATGACGTTAAACTGCATCCCAATCCAGTTTTAATCCATTGTGACCCTACCATCCAGTTGTTCCGACACCCCTTCATGTCAGTTCAACAACCCCTTTTCAACCCGAAATATGCGGACTTTGATCCGTGCCAAGGCATGGTACATAGGAAGCCTCACAAGGTTTAAGCCCATCATCTATTGGACCAAGGCCCATCTTCATGTTGGTTCGCCGGCAGGCCACCCTGAACTACGGGGTCTTTGATCCATGTCAAGGAATGGTACATAGGAAGCCTCCATGAGGTTCAATCCCACCATCCATCTGGAACAAGGTCCTTCTTCATGTCGGTTCACCGACACCCATTCTGAACTATGTGTACTTTGATCCATGTCAAGGAATGGTACATAGGAAGCCTCCCTAAGGTTCAATCCCACCACCTATTGGTCGCTTCGACCCCCTTCACGTCGGTTCTCACCGACCGAACTACATGGACTTTGATTCCCCGCCACGGGGATATGTAGGAGGTCTATTCGAGGATCAATCCCATCACTACCGTCATCTCCACAATGGTCTCGTCTCATTGCACCTCCACTCCATTGAACTCTCCATATTCCATCCTGATTCTTACCCGGGCCGCCACATCCTGGTGAGATCATGCCACCTCATTCCCCTCCACAACATTCGAGAAGCTACCCATGCATTGGCCCCAATATCGGTGTTCCATCAAGGGGGTTCCTCAATCTGATCCACCTTCATCGGTGTTCCGACCAGTCCGATCTGTCTCCACTGGACGTTAAACTTGCGGCATACCCTGTGTTAAACATGGGAAACTGAGGAAAACCTCAGGTACTTGCCTATGGAATATGACTCCCCGCACTCGATGTGGGATGCCTCGGGATTCCATGCCCTCGAGAAGCCCTATAATAAGGGGTAAAAGACAGACCCACCAATTCCCCAACATCCAGACATGCCAGTGATTCCTTGACATGACTACTCCCCCAACTGAATGTTACTGCCTTGACCGGACCCCTTGGAATGTCCTGACAGAAGTAGTGTAATTAACTGGAACCCATGGAAACATGGTACTGGGAAGAGTTTCAAGAACAACGTATTAAATCTATAAGGGAGACCTGGACTAGGTGACGAGTTCTGAGGAGGAATCCACGGAAGGAAGAACCAACATCCCATCTTCCCGTTTCGATCAAGGAGCAGACGTCCCTGAATAAGGAGCGAATGTCGCCCGCCTTTGGAAAGCAAGAATGCGGGGCAACAGAACCGTGCCGACATCCCCCGAACGTGATGAATGCACGCGCCCCAAAAAAGCATCAGAAAAAGAAATGGTGAACCCAACTTGAAATTATTCTCCTCAATATGGAGATTAGTAATGCTCGGGGCATCCATGGATTGACGTGTCACCTGATCCATCTCTCTGGCGCCGGGTCCTGCCAAGCAAATAGCGGGCCTGGTGTGAAACTCACCAGAAGTTGGGCCAGTAGAACGTTTGACATCCCATTCTATGATGTCGTTAGTGTGGATCCCTCTTACCAACCACGGAAGACGGAATGGTGCTGGGGCACTGGTTGTCGAATTCTTTTCCTAGCAGTGCTGATGAGTTAATCTCCCTACTTCTCAGGAATCAGGTTTTTGCCACCGGAACACGATCACCGCCCACCCGCCTACGTAGGGGAAGGGGAAATGCCAGCACAACCACTCCGCGTGGCTCCACTACTTCCGCAACAGTGTCTGCGTCCGCAAATGTGGGGCACCCATGCCCCATCTCCCCATCGGAAGTCATCCAACGAAGTGTGATTAATAACCTCGTACATCGTTACAAGGAGGAGGGAATAATCCCAACAAGGGATATGGCCCGCCTGGACCTGGATGCGTCCAGGCCCTGCCGTCAACGCTGCCCCCATGGGCCGCGTAGGGAGCCGTTGCTCCCCACTCCGACCTTCAACCGTTTCGGGGGCCTCTCCCCGGAACACCTCGACGACTCCTTACCCTACGCTGATGAGGTAGGGGATGTTCGGGCCAGCCCAACCGGAGTTCCGTCCTAGGGGTTCCCAGAGAGGGCCCCCACCAGGCTGCGCCAGTGCCACCACCCGGTTCCCCGAGCTGAAGAGCAGGTAGACTACCTACCTGCACCATAGGCACCGGACCGGCTAACCCGACGCCAACATCGGGCACATGCCGAGGAGGGTTCTTGTCAAGGGGCGTCGATGTCAGCGGTTACTGTGGCCCAAGCCACCACCGACGTTCATCATCAACCCTCTGCATACGCCGAGTAGGGGTAGCTGTATGCCCAACCCGAATCGAGGACCCAACCACCCCACAAGCAGGCTGGGTTGACTCTCCTAGTCGTAGGCACAAACGGTGGCCACTACGGACTAACCCTCAACAGTGCCACTTGGTACAGAGACTCTCCTCGTGCAACCACCATGGAGGACACAGGCCTTTCCCGCTCCCAGGCCTGACTCGGAGGTATGCCCCATGCCACCTTCTACACAAATGAGGGCCTTCCCCATGGTAGAAACACCTCATATGGGAGCCTCTCCCGCACTCATTACACTTGGTATGAAGCCATTCCTCCTGCCACGGACCACCGGGGTAGGGACGTTGTACATCCAGTCACTCTATGATGTGAGGACCTTCCTCACACCCTTGTAGTAGCCCACAGAGATCATATTCATCCTATAAACCTAAGGGGTGTAGATAAACTTCACTTCACCAACACCCATCATGGAGGTCATACCCATGTTCGGTCTGATCAATATGGGGACTCTCCTCGCACTTACGTCGCCAAGGGAACCAGGCATGGAGGTCCTACCCGTGATTCCGTCAGTTCCAGAGGGGGTCCTACTCGCACCAGCATCCAACACAGAGGTCCTCCCCATGCCCCCTTTGACATCTTCCCTGGTGCTCCTCGCACCCCGACCCACTCAGGCAGAATCACTCCCCGCCAAAACACAAATATGGCAGAAGGACCTCCTTGTGCTGGGAATTCTCCCTTCCCCGAAGATCCATCCCAGGGCAGGAAGGCAGGTCGTCACTGCCATAAGAAGAATACAGAAAAGCTTCAGGCAGAGATCAAACCAGTTTGTTTCTCAGATTCTGAAGCAGAGTACGACTCAGTGATGGAACCCTCCCCTCGGTCCTCTGTGTCAAGGACCGGGTTAGGAACAAGGCGTATCAGCCTCTTCCTTACATAGTGTGAAGTACGTTGGATTCCCACCTCACTTAGTAGGTACATCCAGGAGGAGTAAATATTGGGATTTCCACAGGTTCCGACCGTGCAGTCACCACCATCATCACTAGAAGCGCCCTCTACCTCAACCAGAGATCATGGAGAGCTATTTTGGGGACTGATGGCAGTTGAGAAAAAACATGACCCATCGCCGGTAACCGCGATCCCTGCACCAGAAGCTGTGTCTACGAGCCCGTCGTATCATGAAATTGTGGTCAGGTAACCACAATCCTCAGAGGATGGCCCAGAATTCAGTGGCCAGTCAGCTCGTTCGCCGTATTCTTCACCTCCCATTCTACTGTCTCAATGGTCCGCTTCAGTACCGCTACCGGTTCTTTAGCCACCTCCTGTTGATGAGTGGGGCAATATGGGGCCAGACCCTGAATCCGAGCCCAGGAACTTCTGGATCATTCTTGCAGCAGATCACTTCCCGGAGAAGTTATGGCCGGCGGCGACGTCAAACTTCTATGCGCCGGAATAACTCACCCCAGAGGAAGTCGAGTGCTTCCGTCAAACCCTATGGGCGACGCACTTCCGTCTTTATTATCATCAGGTGGTGTACCCTAGGAGCCAAGTTCACTTTGAGGAAATCAGCGAGCAATGCCGTCTGGTCGATTTGGACACACTCCCTATGGACCAGTGCCCCGAGTCACGAGGTTTCCAGAGGACCCTCTAACAAAAATGTGTTAAGAGTTTCAAGGTACTCCGAAAAATCATTAAGGAGGATACCCCCCACGTACAAGTCTATGGCTGGGGGAAGTACATTTCCCTCCTCTTCATCCCTATTCGACGACAACCCGACTCGATATGCAATATTGAGGACGTTCCCCCGGGAAGGTTCGTGGTCCATATGGCCAATATCGTGGAAAAGGAGGACGAGCTAGAATTTCTTGATGGAGAATTCCCCACTGAGGGTGAGCCACCATTATTGGACTCGTCAGGGAGGATTACTCGTCGACAGAGGAACCTCATGGGTCTCCCTGCGCCCCCCAAGTCATTGGTACTTAGTCGGAATGCCGGTAATGGTAAAGAGCATGTCGGAGATGTCAAGAACTCTGACCCGTCTGCCTCAGTGCAAAAGATGGAGGAAGACCCCGAGAAGGCTGCATTGCGCCAGAAAATTGTTGATCAGAAGTGGATGGTCGGTGAACTCATGGCCGAGTGCCCCATAGAGCGGTGACCCAACTATGGTGATCCTAATCCAGGGCAGTAGGGGCAGGAACAACTCCCCCCCGGCGAGATGCCTCTAGGAAACCCTGATCATACCGCTCCCATGGACAGGATTGAAGGCGGAACTCACAACAAGAGGGAACAATACATCTCACCAAACCCTCCTGAACGGCGCGACAATCTGAGGAATCTGGCCAAGGTTCCCCCAGCTACCCCGCAGGCTTCTCCGCCAGTCTCTCCATGAGCCGCTGAACCCGTATACCATGTTGAAGATCCCAGAAACACAATCGTGGTTAGGGATCCCTACCAAGACAGGGAACCCCACCCAGATGATCCTATAACAGCACTCATCGCCTGCCTCGAGGTGTTGGAAACGCACCAGGTGGCAGTCCCACCAGATGGAAAGCCATATCCCACGTGGGTGAATGATATTCCTGCACCACCAAGTTTTGGAAATCCCATTTTTTCACCCTTTAACAGGATAGGAGATCTGCTACAGCACCTGACCCACTTTTCCTCAAGGTGTGGCCCCATGATGGGGACCCTAGCATAGCAGGAAGCCGCAAAGATTCGATGTTTTGTGCAGACATTGGAAGGCCTTGCGTTTGTCTGGTATAGCTATCTCCCCATTGGATTTGTGACCGGCTGGGAAGATCTTCACTGGAAATTCCTATATCAGTTCAGCTCCACCACGCGAAAGACCAGCATCACAGACCTCTTCAAGTGCAAACAAAGTCCTGATGAGAGAGTCGCAGACTTCATCACCCGGTGGAAGGGGCTTACATACTCCCTCGAAATGCCACTGACTCAGGAGAAATTACTGACGATGTGTGTAGGGAATGTCAAAATAGAACTGGTTCCTTCCCTAATCACTCAGAACTACCCTAGAGGGTTCCAAGACTTTTCAGATAAGGCCCAGCGCCTCGAGGAAGCTCTGCAATAGGCCATTCATGCACACCCGCTGCCCCCTGTGATCCCAACAAGGAGGGATGCCAGAGCCGAGCCCGCCGCAGTGGCCCAAATAAAAGCCCTCAGGCAGCTATAATTGCTGCCGGTAGCACCAGCTCCACAACCTCGCAGAGGCCCACCACCACAGGCGCAGCCTTCTGGCCAACAGCGACCGCCTCAGAATCGGCAGGTTCCCCTGTGCAACATGCCACCACTGCCTAGGCGGGATAATCAGGCACTGCCTCCTTGGCAGGCTCCTCCGGCCCCTCATCAGGGCCAGGCTCCCATAGACCCCTATCTAAAAAAGAGACACCAGACTTACTCGTTCAGTGAGGATCAGGTCTCTGGTTACTTCCATAGTGCCCTAGAACAGAGGATTGTGTGCCTACCTGAGTGCAGAAGGCCGACAGAGGAAAATCTCACCGATCGCCCCAATTATTGCCCCTATCATCAGATTCTGGGGAACACCCTCAAGCAGTGCTATGTGTTTAAAGACTGGATCCAAGAACAGGTCGATAACAACATAGTCATGTTGGGACCAGCCCTGACACAAGTGGCAGGTGTCTTTGTGAGGTCAGAAAGCGGTAGTGACGATGAAGGTGAGTGGCAGCAGGTTCCCAAACATGGATCCCAGAAGTACGACGTATGGATGGATCGTAAAATAGTCACCCACGCCAATGGTATTATTTAGGCACGCCTGAACCAGTCGGAGCCTTCAGAGGCTACAACCAGCACCTCTGCGTCATCATCTCAGCCGGCCTCTTCCTAGAAGAGAAAGAAGTGGCGGTGTAAGAAGAAGCATCGCGCTCCACCAATGACGTCATCATCCCGCACCCTCGGTGACTTCATGCCCCCTAAGATAGGGATCCCTCCCATAATCTGCCCAGTGGTGGATGATTCTTCAAGCGACAGTCAGGGGTATGCTTAGGTTAATACCTTGGAGTTGGTAAATCCTTATATGACTCCCGATGAGGGGGAATTTCAGGAGAACCTCCCCAACGTCCCCATCTGATGCCAACGTCGGCGGAACCATGGCCATATGGGCCATCAAGGCACGCCAGCTGACACTTTTGGCCAGGACGTGCATGCCGCTGAGACCAGATAGCAGGCCCAACGCAGATCTCAGCACGCGCAACCTCCTCATCTGGCATCCTCAGATCTACCTCCGCCGCCATTCATGCTACTAGATCAGGTGGAGCTACCTCGTCCGTACAATGGACAGTCTCTCCCTGCTACAGGCCTATCTCAGTTGTCTGGTCCTCATCTGGTAGCTACTCTTCAGCCCTCAACTAGTGAGAAACGGGGCGTACCTAGCACTAGCCAGCCCCCGGTCCAGCCGACGTGGTCCGTCATGCCTCCAATCGCAGAGCGACCTCCTGTAAGCAGAAGTTCGCACCTGGCATGGAAGTATGATGTTCTGAAGCATATTTCGGGCATCCCAGCGAGGCTTTCTATCCTCTAGGCTCTTTTCCTGTCATCTGACATGGGTGAGGTGCTCGACAAGGATCTAAGGAGCCCCCTCCAGTTTGAGACAGAAGTAGCAGCTGCAGAAGCCTTCCACGGTGAGGCAATTGAGAATGCCGAATACCAGCTAGTTATCTCATTCTCTGGTGAAGACTAAGACCCTCCCCTACAGGGGCACATTCATCCACTATACATCACTGGCCAGTTCAATGGCGTGGAAGTCCGCCGCTGTCTTGTTGACACAGGTTCTGGGATTAATCTAATCCCGACTCAGACACTGCAGAAGCTGGGTTTGTCTGAGGATGATTTAACTCCCTCCGACCTTAGAATATAGGGATACGACAGGACTGAGCAGACCCCGATCAGCAAGATCCACTTAAAGACCCAGTTCGGTGGCCCAGTTTCCAGTACCGAATTCATGGTTATCTCCCAAGACACCTCGTACAACGCATTGATGGGCAGACCATGACTCCACCTACATGCAGCAGTCCCTTCATCGTATCACCAATTCCTCAAATACTACCTCAATGGTCGAGTAGGCGTGCTCTAAGGAGATGCGTCTCATTTTTCCTCTTATGAAGCTCATTATCTGTATGCTGACTACTACAAGAGCAAGGATAAGCAGATTCTAACAAGCGAGGTTGAACCTGCCAGTATCACAAGTGATCCCTGGGTAGGTCTGGATGATGCCTACATCTTCTTGATCCATCAGTTAGAGGCCACGACCCCCGACATGGGGCAATTCTTTGTCGTTTCATGTGCGAGAGGAAGGCATATTCACAGGTCCAAGCGATGGTGAAAAATCACCTCGTAATCATACACCAACCAGGCTCAGGTGATCCCGGAACCTCTTACCCCTATATGGTATTGGGACATCAGGCTCATGGAAAAGACAGTACGTCATACGTGTCTATTTCGCTAGGCTGGAATTAACTGTCTCAATCCAACATGCCACTACTGATTTGATTTTATCAAGCATGGCCCCATGGGCCAAAGACTAGATGGGATTGGATCGACTGCCTTCATCGCTATGGTCTCAGCGGTGCATGAATCTCCTGATATGATGACCACTGCCGCTCAAGTCGACACTAGACTCCCATCGGAGTCTAGTGGCTCGGAGACAACTCCCCCCATAGAAGATCCCTCCACAAGTGGAGAAGAGGATCTAGAGGATTATCCCCAACCTTTGAAGAAGGCGTCTCTACCACAGTCGATGAACTGGTACAGGTGAACCTTGGTAGTGAGGCAGATCCAAGGCACACATTGATTAGTGCTGCCATGTCCCTCGAGGAGAAACATCGATACATGAACTTCCTTAAGAAGCACTATGATATATTCACCTGGAGTTATGGAGAGATGCTAGGATTAGATCCCCAGGTAGCCATTCACCACCTTGGCCTCCCAAAAAACCATCGTGGGCTCAAGAAGCCTCCCAGAAAGATGCAACCTGCTCACGGTACCATGGTTGAGGCTGAAGTTGACAATCTTATCAGAGCCAACTTCGTCAAGGAGGTCCAGTACCCCAAGTGGCTGGAAAAAATTATGCCAGTCAAGAAAAAGAACGGGCAGATCAGAGTCTGTATCGACTTCCGTGATCTCAACCGCCACTATCTGAAGGATGATTTTCCCCTCCCAGTGATATAGTTGTTGATTAATGATACAACTGGGTTCCAAGACCTCTCCTTCATGGACGGGTATTCTGGGTACAACCAGATCTGGATGGCCCCTGAAGACGAGGAGTACACCGCCTTTAGGGCCATCCAAGGTACTTTCTGTTACCAGTTTATGCCCTTCGGCCTAAAAAATGCAGGTGCCACCTATCAGTGGGCCATGCTCTGCATATTCAAGCTAATTCTTGGAACACTGGTGGAGTGCTATGTGGACGATCTGGTGGTCAAATATCACCAGCACCAGAACCATCTCAAAGACCTTGAGAAAGTATTCGGATTCCTCCGTTCCCGCCACTTGAAGATGAACCCATTGAAATGTGCCTTTGGGATCACCTATGGGAAGTTTCTCAGCTTCGTTGTCAGATATCGAGGCATCAAGATCGACCCAGAGAAGATCAAAGCCATCCGCCAGATGCCTCCCCCGAGTAATATTCAGGAGCTTCGAGGTCTTCAAGGTCACTTAGCCTACATACACCGATTCATTGCGAATCTGGCTGGCAAGTGTAATCCATTTTCTCGGCTCATGAAAAAAGGCTCTGCCTATGAATGGGATGAAGAGTGCTAGACCGCTTTCGAGGAAATCAAGCAGTATCTGCTTTAGCCTCCGGTCTTGATTCCACCCATCGCCGGAAAGCCACTGGTCCTTTATGTGACCACCCTGGAATAGTCTCTCGGTACCCTGATCACCTAGAAGAACAATGAGGGGATAGAGAACAACCTCTACTACCTCAGGTGCATGATCCTCGATAAAGAGAACAAATAATCCCCCATCGAAAAGAGTTTCCTTGCACTCGTGTTTGTCGTACAGAAATTTCGACATTACATGTAGTACCATGAGGTAAAGTTGGTCTCTTAGGTAGACCCACTGAAGTACATCCTGAACCGCCCCACATTGACTGGATGGCTAGCACGGTGGGTGGTAATTCTTCAGCAGTTTGACATCAGGTTTGTGCCTCAGAAGGCTATCAAGGGGCAGGAATTGGCAGAATTCCTAGCTGCCCATCCAACCCCCTTGGATCAATCCCTAGACCTAGATTTTCCTGATGAGGAAATCATCTCAGTCGATCATTCCATCTCATGTTGGAAGATTCACTTCGATGGTGCCTCCCGGAGCCCCACCGGTAGGAGGCTCCACGATCCTAGGCTCAATAGAGTGGGTCTGGGTATCATTTTCATCTCCCCAGCGCAAATTGTTCTTACATAATCATTCCTATTGTCAGAAGGCTGCACCAACAATGAGGAAGAGTATTAGGCTCTCATCACTGGCCTCGAGCTGGCCCTTGAGATCGATGTTCCCCATTTGCACATGAAATGGGATTCCGAACTAGTCATCAAGTAGGTCAATGGCGACTATGTTGTCAGGAAGCCAGAGATCGTGCCATTTTTGGAGAGCACCCTCCATCTAATGGCCCAGTTCCCTTCTCGACCAGAGGTTACCCATGTCCCTCAGTCACAGAATGGTCGAGCAGATTCTTTGTACGGTCTAGCTACATCACTTGCAGAACCCAAGAAGGATGATCTGATTATACATGTGGCACACCGGAGAGTCATTTCCCCCATCATCTCAGAGGATGACGACGGACCGTGGGTAAGCCATCTTACCGCCAGATCCTCCACATCAGGAGCCCCAGGTTCTTCATATGCAGTGGTTGAGATGAATCCTGACTAGAGAGAACCCTTTGTAGAGTATCTCCAAAATGGCAACCTCCCAGATGATCGGGCCGAGTGCGAGCGGATCCGACGCCGCACACTACATTTTACCCTCCAGAGTGGTCCCAGTCTTGAGAAGATCCTCCATAAGCATGGTTTCAATGGTGTTCTCCTCCGTTGCATTCAAGGAGTTGAGATTTCTTAGGTCATTCAAGAGGTTCATGCTGGTTCCTACGGAGCCCATCAGGCTGGGCTGAAGCTGTCCCATCAGATCCGGAGACTGGGGTACTTCTGGCCCTCTATGATCCACGATTGTATCAAGTTCTCCAAGAGGTGTCACATGTACCAAGTTCCTGATAATTTTTTGCATAGGCCACTAGAACCTCTCCACTCCACCAAGTACTCTTGGCCCTTCGCAGTGTGGGGGCTCGATGTCATGGGGTCATACGCACCGGCGACAGCTCACCAGTGTAGGATCATATTGACCGATACAGACTTCTTATCCAAATGGGAAGAGGTAGTCCCACTCAAGGAAGCCAAGGCTCAATCCATTTTATATTTTGTGAGATCTAACATCATCTACCGATTTGGAGTCCCTCATGCCATGCTCACCGATAACGACACAAACTTCCGAGCAGCTGAGCTGAAGAAATTGTATGCTAGGTACAATATCCGTTCGAACCATACCTCTCGCTATCACACACAGGAAAATGGATAGATCGAGGTGTTCAAAAAAAACCCTCTCTAACATTTTTTAGAAAATGGTTGGTCAGAACAAGAAGAGTTGGTTGGACAAGCTCCCCAACTCCCTATGGGCTTATCGAACGATGAATCACAATTCCACCCGATTGACTCTCTATTCCCTGGTGTATGGGGCTGAGGCCATCCAACCCATTGAGATCCAGCTGCCATCGTTACGCAATGCATTTTATGACCAGCAGGCGCCAGATAAGGTGGCTGAAATCCGTTTAGCTGAATTAGAAGCACTTGAAGAGAGTAGGCTCCGTGCCCTGCATAATCTGGAAAGGCATCAGAATAAGATAGCTAGAGCCTTAAACAAGAAGGTTTTCCTCCTCTCTTTTCTACTAGGCGACTTAGTGTTGGCCCTCCAAGCCCCAATGATCCCTGGTAGAAAACCACCCAATTTGGAGCCCAAATGGGAGGGACCTTACATCATTCACAAGGTTTAATCCAATGGAGCATATTCCATGGTGACTATGGATGGTGAGCACATAACCCCTCCCACCAATGACAAGTTCCCCAAGCAATACTTTTCTTGAGCCCCTCGGTCCTGCACAACCTTAAACTGCATGGTCCTACATAACCTTAAACAAGATGGTCCCGCATGACCTTAAAATGCACGAAGTTCCTGCATGACATTAAACTGCATCTTGAGAACTACGTATGGCTTGATTCCCATCCTCATGGGATACGTAAGAACACTCAGACACCTCATCTTGAGCCCATCCCTGAGCTCTTTTCTTTGGCTATCCCCCATGGGTATAGTCTTCTTATAGGATCCTTGCATGATGTGGAGTAGGCTTCCTTAGCCCCACTCATACAAGGATTATAATGGTCAAACCATGTTCCCACTCCCATTCTTCTATCCTCCCACGTCCTCCCCACAAGACGTTAAACTGCATGGCCTTCTAGAACTACATATGGATTGACTCCCATCCTCATGGGATACATAGGAACGCCCAGATATTTTGTCTGTTGGCCCAACCCAAATGCCAGAATATTCCCCTCGAATCAAGACATATGGAAAGGTACATAATATTTCCCTAATTCACGTCGATCTAGCCTTGATCCGACTGTATGGCCCCCTCCCTGGAGATGTTCGCCTCTTTCGTAGATGGGTACTGCTATGCTTCACCCACTCCTTGACTGGGATTCCATCACCTTCCCCATCCAAAAGGGACCCTGAATGGTATGGATGCTAGACCTAAGGGCCCACTTACCACTTTGGGCCAACACCCTTGAGGATGTCGATCAAAAAATTGATTCAAGTCCGGTGTTTCGAATGTGTTCAGTGGTCGATTCTCATTTGTTGCTCCCATTTCAGGTCACTATAGGGACGATGTGTTTCAAAGATGGTCAAAAATTGTCCTGGATCGTTAGAACCACCCCAAGATGTCCCAAACATTGAGTGTAGTGGTTCGTTCTACCCCATCCCCTAGAGACGAACTCCCCTCAGGCGATGCCATCTATCAGGAACCTTGGCCTTTTGGGCCCCCGACCCAGGTTCTCTCTGATAGGATTGTACATCATGGTATTGAATTATGTCCTCATTCACGTCAGGTTACTCATCGTGCTGTACATATCTCCGGATGAGACCTTCCCCTTTTCCCTCATCCTCACTGCAAGACATTAAATTGCAAGCTGGTCAGGCCTCCCTGACCGAGGTCTAGCCTCAGGCCCCTCGACATTTTTGGGCCCCCGACCCTCGTCCTCACTGCAAGATGTTAAACTGAAATCTAGTCAGGCCTCCCTGACCGAGGCCCATCCTCAGGCCCCTCGGCCTTTTCAGGACCCTAGCCCTCATCCTCACTGCAAGATATTAAACTGAAAGCTGGTCAGGCCTCCCTGACCGAGGCCTAGCCTCAGGCCCCTCGACCTTTTCAGGCCCTAACCCTCGTCCTCACTGCAAGACATTAAATTACAAGCTGGTCAGGCCTCCCTGACCGAGACCTAACCTCAGGCCCCTCTGCCTTTTTGGTCCCCCGACCCTCGTCCTCACTACAAGACGTTAAATTTAAATCTGGTCAGGCCTCCCTGATTGAGGCCTAGCCTCAGGCCCCTCGGCCTTTTTGGGCCCCCGAGCCTCATCCTTACTGCAAGATGTTAAACTGCAAGCTGGTCAGGGATTCCTAACCGAGGCCCAACCTCAGGCCCCTTGGCCTTCTTGGGACCTAGCTCATGTTCTTTCCTGGAGGGTATGATGTGGTGTGGGATTATGTCCTCATTCACGTCAGGTTATTCGTTGTGCCATACACATCCCTTATCTGGGGTATCTTCCTCCTCTCCTCGTCCTCACTACAAGACATTAAACTGCAAGATAGTCAAGCCTTCCTGACTGAGGCCTAGCCTCAGGCCCCTTGGCCTTTCAGGCCCCTGGCATAGGTCCTTTCTTATGGGAGTGTATGGTGTGGTGCTGGATTATTTCCTCATTCATTCGTCGTACCATACACCTCCCTTGTCTAGGGAATCCTATTCCCCTCCTTGTCTTGCATGATGTTAAACTGTATCTTGAGAACTATGTGTGGATTGATTCCCATCCTTATGGGATATGTAGGAACACCATAATGTCTAGGCTATGCATCTACCCCTTCACTCGGAAACCTCTATTTCACCTTGGCCCCTTGGCCTACCCTTCCTCCACGAGGGGAGTATATAGTGTGGCATGGGATTATGTCCTCATTCACGCTAGGATTATAATGACCATGCCATGTATCTCTCCCTCCTGAACCAATTTTTCGGCCTTTTTCGGCGGTTTACCAATGTGCCTAAGGGTACTTTGGTCTAGTACCTGGAATGTCAGACTCTGCTCGGACATGTTCTCACCCGTTTTTCAGGCTTTGTGTTCCCCTTAATCAGGGATTTCATCACCTTTCACACCCAGAGGGACCCCCAAAAAACAACCTAGATACAACACCCCAAGGGCTCTCCTACCGTTACGGGCCAATGCCCCTGAGGGTTTCAGACAACAAATTGATACAAATCTCACGTTGTGAATATGGTCAACGGTCGATGCTCGTATGTTGTTCCCACTTCAAGCTAACGTGATATGGATGATGTGTTTTCGCCATAGTCAATAATTATCCTCCATCGCCACACCCAACCCCATTAAGCCCAAAATCTAGGTTACATGATTCACATACTTCTCCACCTCATCATGTCCAAGTAGAACTTCGAAACTCTTGGTACTATTACTCAGTGCACATCCGCGCGTTAGGGGGACTAAAGCCGCGATATGGGCGTCATTCGGGGCTCTGCATTGATTTCCCCTTTAGAATGCATTCCAGGTATTGAAAAAGACATATTCCTACCTTATTTCCCACACCGAGTTTAACTCACGTGGGCTTAGGGATCGGGTTGAGGTCTGTACTTACTTGGAGGGTTTTCACTCCATCCATGGTCTGATCTCTAAGACCATAAACTAAGATCTCCACAGAACTACGTTTGGCTTGATTACCATCCTGTTGGGATACGTTGGAACGCCCAGAACCCTCATCTATGGGTCCTGATTGAGTTCAGATAATTTGTCTTTTTTTGGCCCGCCTTCGGGACTTCGACTACGGGACCGCATGGTGTGGTGTGGGATTATGTCCTCATTCACGTCGAGTTTTCAATAGCCGCACCACGTGCACCCCATTCTAAGAATTAGCCCTCCTGTTTCCTGTCTCACACAATGTTAAAAGGCACCCTCTAGAACTACGTGTGGCTTGATTCCCATCATTATGGGATACATAAGACCACCCAAACTTCTCATTTTCGGGTCCAGCTCATTTGGGAGCTAGTCTCTCCTCCCCTTTACCTCTTACCTCTATGTAGGCCCCTCGGCCTGAGGACTCCCTCTTGGAATTATGTACGATGTGATGTGGGATCATGTCCCCATTCATGTCAGTTATGTTGCACGAAACCATACACATTCCCCACCTACCATTGTCTCTTCTACATCTATGCTGTATGATGTTAAAATGCATGCTTGTTCCTATCACACGACCCTAAACTGTGACATTATCATCCTAGCCACATGACGAAGAAACAACACTGAATTGTGATGACCTCATCATAGAGGACATCACATTGGGTATCGACCATTTACCATACCATTTTTCAACGCCTACTATGGCTTTATTCTTGTGGAAACTCCTAGGCTTACTACCCTAGGCTTGTCTCTTCACAAAAAAACCAAACCACTCACCTTAAAGGACAAATAGGATTTATCAAATACCGCTTCTCTTGGCGCGAGGACTAGACCCATGTGCCCCTTTCATCCTTTGCACTGGTACCTTACCTTGCCGTGCCACCTTTCAAGAACTACGGGTGTCTTGATTCTGATCCTTATGAGATACGTAGGAGCGCTATAGCACTTCCCCGCAGGCCCAACCTAACTTTCATGTTCGGTCCCTCGACTCGAACACTTCCCCAGAGAACACATGGTAAGTAGGGCTTATGTCCTCATTCACGTCGGGTTTTTTAACCCCCTTACCATGCATCTCCTGCTCTCTTTACCCATTCATGGCCCGAGTTCTAAGACCTTAAACTAAGACCCTTTTAAGAACTACGTACATATTGATCCTCATCCCCATGGGGTACGTAGGAACGCATTTGCACTTTGCTTTGTGAGCTTGACATTTGGATCCTCATCCTCTTCCACATCCCAAAGGACCCTCGGACGACATGGATTCTTGGATTAAGGGCTCTCCATGGATGCTGGGCCTAAGGGATCTCCTATCATTTTGGGCCAACGTCCCTAAGGATCTCGAATGACATCTACGATAGGTCCTATGTTTTGAACATGTTCAACGATCGAACCTCATTTGTATATCCAAATTCCAGGCTAACGCGATACAGATGCTACGTTTCTGCCACGATCAATAGTTGTCCTCCATCGTCACACTGCCATCATTTCGATCCAAATTTTGAGCGTCATGATTCACACATTTCCACTTCCTCATATTCAAGTGGAATTACAACATACTCAGATTTATCTCTTTGTGCATCTAGGTGTACAACATGGACGTGCTAGCGTCATTGGGTCAGTATTTACCGAGTGTCCCTTCACCCTAACATGCCCCTTTCTGTGTCAGGAAAGTCCCACCACTACTTCTTATTTCCCAAATCGATCACGAACAACGTGGGCTTAGTAGTTTTGGTAGGATGTGTACTAGCACAACCAAACTTCTGATCATCCTACATGATGTTAAAATTTTCCCCAAGAACTGCGTACGTCTTGATTCCCATCCTCATGGGATACGTAGAGACACCCCGATATTTCACCCAGGGTCTAGCCACGAGAATCATAAAATCCTGTTCTTTCCCCTTTCCACCCCCTGGCCGGACCCCTTGTGAGGAACCGCGTAACTGTGACCTTACCCCAAAAGAGTTCAGGATGCCCCAAAATGACATTGGGAAGCGACCTCCCCCCTCACCAGAGAGGCCCTGTCTAAAATAAGGAATGATCCATGATCAAAATGATGTGCCCGTCTAGAATTCTCCCACCACGATGGAATAATTTCATGAGTGTTGGATTCTGTTCGAATAAACCATCACTCCACATCCCATGATTCACATTCCCTTTATTCAGACTCTCATACTCTTTCATTTCTGGAGGAACCCCCTAACGGTATGGATTCTCAACCTACGGTCCGCCTGCTGTCCTGGGCCAACGTCTCGAAAGACAGATTGATGATATTTGAGTTAGGCCCCGTGTTGCGAACATGGTCAACGGTCAGTCCTCATTTGTTTTCCCCATTTTAGGCTAATGCAATATGGATGATATGTTTCCACCACAGTCAACAACTATCCTCTATTGTCACGCCGCCACCACAATGTTCCGAATCCTGGGTATCATGATTCACACTTCCCACTTCCCTACGTTCAGACTAATCCCAACACCCCTGGTGTTACCCCGCTCGTGCACCGGAGCACATCGAAAGAACGGCTCATAGATTGTTATGAGGTTCTAATCCTATGATCGGGCCCCTCCTATGTCTTCCCAGAAGATCCGAATTGGTTACTTAAACCCCGGATACCCGGAGCTTGGTCTATGCATTATGTTCAGATGGAATAGCATGGTGATCACCCCTTGTTTCTCACATTGGGCTCGACCCGCGTGAGCTTAGGGACTGACCACTGGACATTTCACGAATACAACATACGCATGTGGAGCCAACCTCGATAACGAGACTCATGCATGCTATGGAATCAGATAAATCAAAACATGAAAGTATGTTTGAGAGTTTGTGATCCTTACAACACTCGGGGGTTTATTCCTCCCATGGATGGGTTGACCCTTTCAAAAGAGAGTTGTAGTTCCACCACCCTCCGACTTGTGGCATCTAGGAGTTGCTGCCACCGGCTCAACTCCTGCTCCTCCTCAGCAGCGATGGGGCGCATGTCATCAGCCTTAGTTTGGGCCCGCTCTATGTCATCCTAAATGATGACCATTTCTTCAGAAGATTTCCTTATACACTCTTATGCCTCTTCCAACTGGGCCTTAAATTGCAAGATCAGCTCTGATTGTGCATTAAGAGAGGCTGAGTTCTCATCCACCTAGATCTGTATCCATTGGATCTCATCTTCAACCTCCTAGAGCCTCTTGATGTTCATCGCCTTCCTCCGCTGCCAGCCCATGCTGAGGCCGTGATCATACTCCCGGATCTTCTGCGCCATAAGATCTCGAATGAACAGGTGAGGGCGCTAGGAATCCACTCCCCCAACACATAGATCACGCAGCCGCGAGCGAAGTTGGTCCATCTCATACAACCATAATTCCTGGGGGGTCTTTTCGATAAAGCGCACGATCAGCTTCCATGATCGGCGGCGGACTATGTCGCTGTCCTCTTCGTCAGAGGCCGTCTCGTCCCAATCCGCGCGATTGGAAGGCTTGTATGCGGGGTACGCCCTTAGGAAATATTCAGCTGGATCTGCATCTAGCGTGGGATCAAGCGTGACATCTGGCGTTGGATCAGATGCGGCGGGACTTGGGTTAACTGGAAGATCCTCATCGTCGGACCCCACCTCAATGACCTCGGGCACAACCCCGCTGGTGGTCCCGCCAATGAAGAGGAGAGATGTAGCTCGAGTGGTATGGGTAACTATCTCCATGATTATTGGAATGTCTCTGGGAGGGGTGCCGCTAGAAATCCCGACTAGCCTCGCCGCAGCGGCCCATGCCAGTCGAAGAACTGTACGTAACAGAGAAGGTCATGGACGTCAGTTGGCACGATCAACGTGTTTCAGTAATGAATTCAGTGGAGAGGACTTAAAAATATTGAACTCCTGGTACTAATCCTGAGTTGATGCTGACAGGACCCCGAAGCATGGCCCTCCGTATATTTTTGGAAGGTCCAGAGATTCTTGAGGAGCCACCTCGGTTGCCCTATCCCTGTAAGACACAGAACTGGATGCGGGCACAGGTGCGGGTTCTGAGGGTCCTGCATCATCACCCACCGAGGGGAGAGAGCGAGGTTTGTGTACAAGGTCCTCCTGCATGGTGCATACGTTGGTAAGAAGTCCATAATGGCCTGAGAGTAGACCCTAAGGAAAGAAACATGGAATGCTACCTCGAGAGCCTCTGTGAAATCGGCGAGACCCGAGTCTTGATTGCCAACTTCGCCTTCCTCCAATGGGCTCCCTCTACAGCCCTCATTCCCCCCAGAGGATTCGTCTGATTCTTCTAGTA
The DNA here is from genome assembly GCA_963277665.1 of Viscum album. NCBI lineage: Eukaryota > Viridiplantae > Streptophyta > Magnoliopsida > Santalales > Viscaceae > Viscum > Viscum album. Next base: position 2,133,610,057 of record OY728120.1, read on the forward strand.
GGGGGAAGAACTCTCTCAGCTCGGTGGCCAATAGTTGTGGGGGAACCATCTGGTCCAGCAGTACCCTCACCCGATCTTTCATTGGACGCGGGGCACCACTGGAATGTACAAATCCCTCCAGCTCATCTAGATATTGCTCCGCCTCCGCCGGGGACACTGCAAAACCAACCCAGACAGGGGATATACCTAGTAAATCCATCCCGAGGTAGTTCAGGTGTTCCCACATCTCGGGCGGGATGAGGAATTTCTGGTTGACATCCCAAATTTCCTAGGCCTCTGGGAAAACCGCATTCTCTGGCATGTCGATATGGCGCAACCATTTCCCCAGAGCCTGAGAGGATATTCTGTAGAATCCCCTCAGTGGACGCCCCTTCGGATGGCCCTGCTCTCCTGGGACCACCAGGTCCACTGCCGCTGTTGGATCCGCCGCCGCTGCCTCATCCTCAGCTAGTGCATGTCCCATCTCCACGACAGCCCTGCCACCACAAGTGGCCCTTGCCGCCCTCCGACCCCAACCTCAGGATAGGGGAGGCCCGCCATCACTAGCTCGAATGGTTGGCTGCTTCAACATTTCCCCCGGTTAAGCTACCTCCTAGCTTATGGCATACTCCTTCACCAGTCCAAAGGCGGCAGTTGGCGGAGGCAATGCATTTCAAATTTTCCCATCTTCCCATGTGAACATGATCCACAATTGCCTCATCACACATGGGTGATCCTTGTGGCACACCTCCAAGTAGACCTGTGAGGTCAGCCACTGCAGGCACCAGAATTGACTTGCAAACTAGTGTGGGGTATACGGCTCACAAAGAGGCCTGCGGTCCACTCATGCCACCAAGACTCCACCTCGAAAGGCCAGGAGATAGGCCCGATGCACTTCCTTCCCCTGACCATTGTCGGTGAGTACCCCCGTCAGCAATGGAAATGGGTGGAAATTAAACTTGTCCGCCTTCCACACCCGGTTTAGTACCAATGGTATGGTTAATTTGGCTGGAAATATCCCGACAGAATTCAGAATGGACGGGCGGAAGTTTGACCTCGGAGGCGAGATGGGGTTCGGATATTCGTAAACCCCCCTAATGTGCACCGCAATCCACCCATACAGAAGATGGAAGGGCCGAAATATCCTCATCGGCTTCTTGCCCTCGCTGACATGTCATAGCATCTTGTAGAATCTTGCGAGCATCAGAATCCCCAGATTTAGCCGCCCTCCCAGGGCCAGCATGGATGCCATGATGAATGAGCTGGGCCGCACCCCCTATGTTGGTATCCCTCACTGGTAGGATCCAACCACAGATAAGGGCTGTGATAAACACCGCCAGTCTGACTATCAGTTGCTTCTTGGTATTGACACTAAAACCCCAGGTCTTCCATTGACTATCCTCCAAGAGCCGCCAATATGAGTTCTCCTTGACCCGTTGAGCCCCATTTGGGAAAGTTCGAGGCCTCAGGGGAAACTCTCGATCCTTCGGGAAGTTCAAGAACTTCTTGAACCACTTCTTAAAGTGGAGATCCCTCATAGATTCTTTATCTTCTCCGGGGACCAGTCCCATCAGTGCCAGCGCTAGCCATGGCATCTGCTCCGGATCCTCCCATGCACTCATGATGGGGAGGAACTCATCATACATATCCCCCAAGATCAGGATCCCAAAAATCTGATGGACATCCCATAGACTGATTCCAACCTCCCCATGGTGAAAGTGAAAAGTGTTGGTCCTAGATGACCATCTTCTCAATAGCTCCGACATCAGTTATTTCGGTTGATAAATGTGGAATTGGGAGTCCCATGCCGCCTCATAAAAACCCACTCTACTCAGCTCATCTCTAAACTCTTCACATGAGGCACCTACCCAATAGGCCCATGCCCAGTCGTTTGTGAAGTTGTTGCCCTGGTGTAGGTCTCACTCATTGGACCACCCTTTCTTTGAATCCCTCATGGATGCCTTCAGTATTGTGCGGTACATGGGAGGAGACGTCTCCGACTATAATTCCTACCCATCAATGTTGTTCAGGTGGTTGTACAGGCAGTCGGTGGTGACAGGTGTGAATTCCTCCCGCGCATGACCATCGGCCACCCTGAACCATTGGTACTGGCACGACGTGCTTCTGAACCAGCAAACCGGTTCGTCCCTACTCGCCTCAGGAATGAAGACATCATCCCTCAGCCCGAAGCCATACAAGGACATATTATTGCATAGAGGATAGTTCATTTGGATCTCTGATAGCATCCCCATCAATGAATTAAGGTCCCAGTGGCTACTGACCAACTCTCCTAGGCCCAGACAATTTTCCATCTCATCCCTCCATGCGGCGTCTGCGAGCACCCCCAACACAGCTTCATGATGGGCCATTGGGTTTTAGAACTAGGAAAAATTTCAGTTTGGGTTGCAGAGCTTGTTCACGGATCTCGTTCGCGGAGCTCGTTAGCAAATCCAAGCCTCGGAGCCTGGCCTCAGCCTGCAAGCACACGTTCACTTGGCGTTGTCACAGAGTCAGAGACTCGCGGTTCGCCGTGAAGCTCGATTCGTAGTGAGATGTCACGGAGTACACAAAGCTTCGTGAATCAAGAGCGCAAAAGGACAAGTTTGCGGAGGAGGGAAAGGGAAAAAGAGAGGTCAGGCCCCCTATTTATAGGCAGTGGCCCTTGGATCTTCACGACACGACCATCCCGCGTGGAGCTTCGCAGCGCGTCCGGACCGCGCGGCCCCTGTTTGCCTCGCGCGCCCTCTTCGCGAGTCAGCACTGCGAACGGATGATGAATTTGGAGATTTCCCTCAGACTTCGACCCTTGATCCCTCTGTGGCTCCAAGTCTGAGTGGGGGCATTTGTTGGTTCCAAAATGTTGGACGAAAAGAACGAAGAAAAAGAGGCCCCGTAACCTACCTCGTGAAGCCACGACGCGGAGTCCCCCCAAACAATGCAACCGCCATGAAGCGCAGGATGAGGTATGCTCCGCGAACACCCCTAACGTTCACGAGCCCGACGTGAAGCAAAGTAGACGATACACTCCTTGAATGCCCCTGACGTTCGTGAGCCCGCTATGAAGCGCAGGAGGCGGTATGCTCCATAACACTCTTGACATTCGCGACCCACCGCAAAGCAACCAAATCCCTCTTCATGTCGTGCCTGCTCTGCTCTACGGCTCCTCTTGCCTATAAATACCGGACTCCCCCTGATCCCAAGAGACGGACAATATAACCTTTCACCTTCCTAGCTCCCAAATCGCGAAGCACCCTTTGCTATGCGAATCATGAGCTATACGAGGTATTTTTGCTTCGTGAGGTGCTTCCACATTGTCTTGTTTTGATCCCCTTTTCTAAGAGGGATGCCCTCGCAAAGCCTAAGGGAATTCGCGAAGGAAGGGGATCCCTAAGGGGAACTGGGTTTTCGTGGAGCGTTTATGCTTCATGAAACACCCCTCCTGTACACGTGATCCACATGCCAAGGTAGGGTCACTGTATTTCGCAAAGCACATTGATTCACGACACTTCGCTTCATGAGGAACCTATGCTCCACGAGGTAGTGCTCCGAGAACACTCTTCCACTTCGCGAAGCACCCCCCATTTGTACCTCTGCCATATGCTAAGGCTAAGGCACCCCACTTCGCGAAACACACCCCTTCGCAAGTTCCCTCTACTACGCAGAGCAACCGAGCTCCATAAGGCCCCTGCCTATGGACCCCTCTGCTTGGAAATTCCTTCTCCCGTGCAACCCTCCAGGTCTGCATGATGTGACTTCAAAGTCCCCTGGACGATACCACCCATGGAGTTGCTTTACCTAATGCTTCTTTGCATAGGCACACTAATGGCTATTGCTTCTTCGCATAGCCATGCTAACATGGACCCCTCCATTGTTCGCTCCACGACCCTCTTCAGCACGGCATTGCCGGTACCTTCCTTCCCACAAGGAGTAGAGGGTACCAGTCATGTAAGTCCTAGGGGTGTGGAGTAAACCCACCTCGTCCGAGATGCAGGACGTTAAACTGCCAAGCACCCTCATCCTCAACACACGACGTTAAACTGTGACATCACCTCATGCCTCTCACACGGGGTGCCCCCACCATGGACATTCTCCATGCCCCCTGGTCTCCACAGGGGATGATAGCCTTCTTCTGGGAGTGGTGTTTGTCTGCGGGGAAGGGAAGCCTCCTTGGTGTAAGCCCCTAGCCTTTCTTGAAGGAGGTATCACCCATGAACCTCCATACTTTCCCTCTCTCTCTGCGCTTTTTCGCCCTCATGCCTCCATCCTGGAGTAAGTCCCAGCACCATGGGCTGCCCAACGCGTAAGCCCCTCTTCGCTTCTCACAGACGCACCCTTCACGACATGATCGTCAGGTCTCTGCCACCTCTTGTTTCTCACACCGAGCATGACTCACGTGGGCTTAGAGTAATCATATACTATGACACCAACCCCCATCCCGCATGACGTTAAATTGCATTTCAGTCCAGCGGTAAGCCGTTGTGACCAACCCGAACTACGAGGTATTTTATCCATGTCAAGGAATGGTACGTAGGAAGCCTCCATGAGGTTCAATCCCACCGCTCGGTCATTCTTCACGTCAGGTTCCACCCCCATCCCACATGATGTTAAACTACATTCCATTCCAATGGTAAGATATTGTGACCAACACGAACTACGTGAAATTTGATCCATGTCAAGGCATGGTATGTAGGAAGCCTCCCCGAGGTTCAATCCCAACACCCGTCGGACCCCCGGTCCATCTTCACGTCAGTTCTCCAGCATTCATCCTGAACTACGGGAACTCTGATCCATGTCAAGGCATGGTACGTAGGAAGCCTCCCTGAGGTTCAAGCCCAAAACCCGTCGGACCCTCGGTCCATCTTCACGTCAATTCTTCGGCATTCATTCTAAACTACGTGGACTTTGATCCATGTCAATACATGGTTCGTAGGAAGCCTTCCTGAGGTTCAAGCCCACCATCCACCTGGACCAAGGTCCTTATTCATGTTGGTTCTCCGACACACCCTCGTCCTGCATGACGTTAAACTACATACCAATCCAATGGTAAGCCGTTGTGACCCTACCATCCAATTGTTCCGACACCCCTTCATGTCAGTTCAACATCCCCTTTTCAGCCCGAACTACGCGAAATTTGATCAGTGCCAAGGAATGGTACGTAGGAAGCCTCATGAGGTTCAAGCCCATCATCTATCAGACTAAGGTCCATCTTCATGTTGGTTCACCGGTGTGCCACCCTGAACTACGAGGTCTTCAATCCATGTCAAGGAATGGTATGTAGAAAGCCTCCCTGAGGTTCAAGCCCACCATCCATCTGTACCAAGGTCCTTCTTCATGTCGGTTCACCGGAACCCATTATGAACTACGTGGACTTTGATCCATGTCAATTCATGGTACGTAGGAAGCCTCCCTAAGGTTTATTCCCACCACCTGTTGGTCGCTCCAACCCCCCTTCACGTTGGTTCTCACTGACCGAACTATGCAGACTTTGATTCCCCGCCACGGGGATACATAGGATGTCTCTTCAAAGATCAAACCCATCACTACCGTCATCTCGAAGACGGTCTCATCTCATTCCTCATCCACTCCATTCGACTCTCTATCTTCCATCCTGATTCTTACCCAGGTCGCCATGTCCCGGTGAGATCATGCTACCTCATTCCCCTCCACAACATTCGGGAAGTCGCCCATGCGTTGGCCCCAATATCGGTGTTCCCTCAAGGGGGTTCCTCAATATGATCCACCTTCATCAGTGTTCCGACCAGTCTGATCCGTCTCTGTTGGATGTTAAACTTGTAGTATACCTTGTGTTAAACATGGGAAGCTGAGGAAAACCTCAGGTACATGCCTATGGAATATGATTCCATGCACTCAATGTGGGATTCCTCAGGCTTCCGCGCCCTCAAGAAGACCTTTAATAAGGGGTAAAATACAGACACACCAATTCCCCAGCGTCCAGACACGCCAGTGATGCCTCGACGTGACTACTCCACCAACTGAAGGTTTCTACCCTGACCGGACACCTTAGAATGTCCTAACAGAAGCAGTGTAATTAACTGGCACCCATGGAAACATGGTATTGGGAAGTGTTTCATGAAAAACGTATTAAATCTATAAGGGAGACCTGGACTAGGTGACGAGTTCTGAGGAGGAATCCACGGAAGGAAGAATCGATATCCCATCACCCCATTTTGATCAAGGAGTAGACATCCCTGAATAAAGAGTGAATGCCGCCCGCCTTTGGAAAGTGGGAATGTAGGGAAATAGAACTGCGTCGACGTCCCCCAAACGTGACGGATGCGCATGCCCTGATGAAAGCGTCAGAAACAAGATCTCTATACATATTTGTGCCACCAGGGTGTATAGAGAAATTTAAGCTATGAGAATCATCTAATTGTTCCTTTTTTAGCTTAGGTACCTATGGAACACATAATCTCTTCCTAAATTTCAGAACTCCTTCCTCACACACGAAGTCTTCCAATCTCCCATCCTTAAAAGCATTAATTTTCTTATGTAGATTTTCATCATCATATTGAGATATTTTTATCTTCTCTAGTAAAGATGATTTAGAAATCATTTGAAAGAGGAAAGATGTTTCCACTTCCTTAAAAATTCCCATATCTATCTTTAATAGATCTATGAATATATGATCTCTCTCAATCCTCATTTGATTCAAAAGTCCATGATCTTTCCAGCTTAATGCATCCGCCACCTTATTTTCCTTTCCTGGGTGGCAGTGTATTAAAAAATCATAATCTTTGAGTAACTTGATCCATCTCCTTTGCCTCATGTTGAGTTCTTTTTGTGTGAAAATGTATTTCAAACTCTTGTGATCTGTGTATATCTTACATTTCTCACCGTAAAGATAATGTCTCCATATTTTCAGAGAAAATATTACAACTTCTAACTCAAGATCATGAGTTGTATAATTTTTTCATGAGTCTTAAATTGCCTTGATGCATAAGAAATAACTTTGTCATTTTTCATAAGGACACAACCCAACCCATTCTTTGATGCATCACTATATATTACAAATCCATCACTTCTAGATGGAAGAGTCAAAATTGGAGCATTGATCAATATTCTTTTCAATTATTTGAAGCATTCTATACATTATTTTTTCCACAAAAACTTAACTCCTTTACGTGTGAGCATAGTTAGCGAGCTAGCCAGTTAGGCGAAATTCTGAATGAAATGCCGATAGTAACCTGCTAATCCAATAAAACCGCGTACCCCAGTTATGTTTTTTGGCATGAGCCAATCTTGGATTGCCTTTGTATTTATAGGATCAACTAGGATTACATCCTTATAGGTAATATGTCCTAGAAAATAAACTGATTGAAGCCAGAATTATCACTTGATAAACTTCCCATATAATTCATTTCTTCTAAGAGTTTTCAGAATAATCCGTAAGTGATTCTCATGGTCTTCAAAGATTTTGGAGTATTCAGGATATCATCGATGAATAACACAAAAATTTATCAAGATATTCCTTAAAAACTCTATTCATTAAATCCATGAAAACATATGGTGCATTCATCAGTCCAAAAGGCATCACTATAAACTCATAATGCCCATACCATGGTTCGAAACGCTTTCTTAGGAATATCTTCCTTCCTCACACACAACTGATGATATCCGGATCGAAGGTCAATATTTGAAAAATATTGGGCTCCATAAAGTTGAACAAATAAATCATCAATTCTTGGAAGAGGATACTTATTCTTTATTGTGATAGCATTGATTTCCCTATAATAAATGTATAGCCTCATGGATCCATCTTTCTTCTTGACAAAGAGAATAGGGGATCCCCATGGAGAAACACTAGGTCGAATAAATCCCTTTTCACTCAATTCATCTAGTTGTTTCTTTATCTCCACTAGTTTCATAGTGGCCATTCTATAGGGAGTTTTTGATATAGGTCTTTCATTAGGAATTAAATCAATAGAGGACTCAGCTTCCCACTCTGAAGGATGTCTAGGTAAATCCTCTGGAAATACTTCAATGTATTCTTGCACTATATGCACATGTTCAATTTGAATATTTATTTCCTCTCCCATATATATTGGTTTATCTTCCTCTCTAATTATTTCATTTAGTAGATCTACTGGGGGTGGATATAGATAAGAATCAGGTGGTGAGGTTTCTGCTCTAAAGATAATGGATTCCACACTATTTTCAAAAATTATAAATTCCTTCTTCTTAAAGTAAATCTTCACATCATAGTTTGAAATCCAATTAATATCGAGAATTATATCAAAGTCACTAATTGGTATGATGATAATGTTAGAAACTAAAGTATGTTTAAGTGTCACGAGGGGGACTAGTTGTCATGCCTTTGTTGCAATGATTCATCCCCTAGGATTTTTTACTGATAAATCCTTTATTAAATCAAATTGGACATGTCTAATTTTCTTGGAAATATGGGAAGATATAAATGAATTGGATGATCTTGAATCAAATAGTTCATTGGCCAAGTTTGAGGAAACAATTAAAGTACCTTCCAAAACATCATTAGGAACTTTAACCTCTGCAGTTGTAATCACATAAGCTTTCCCCTGCTCTCTTGGCCTTTTCAGAGCCATGTTTCCTTAGGGCTTAGGAAACTCATTTAAATAGTGTCACATCTCTCTAAAAATTTAGCACTAAACATCATTGAATTGTTTACAACCCTTGCATTCATTAGATCAATGACCCTTTTCTCCACACTTGTAGTATACTCCCATGCCTTTCAAGCATTTCCCAAGATGATTCTTTCCACAGTTCTTGCATAATGGGAATTGATTTGTTCCCTTGTTCTTCTTTGGTGATTCACCTTTTCCATGGTTATCATAGTACAAATTCTTATCTTGGTTTCCCTTGAACAAATTTGATCTAGAAAATTCCTTCTCTATTTTGATGGAACTTGATACAATTTCATCATTTTATGAAAATGTTTGAGAAGCCAGTGCCCTTTAAAGACTTGTCTTAAGACCTTTAAAGAAATGATCTATCTTGTCTTCTAAGTCTCGTACGTAATCTATGGCATACCTAGCTAGTCTTGTGAAGGTAGACTCATACTCCGCAACAATGTCTTCTTCCCGTTTCTTTAAGTTAAGTAATTTCCTCTTCATTTTAATTCGTTTCCCACGGAGGAAATATTTTTCAAAGAATATTTCCTTAAAAGTCCTCCATTCCATATCGTCTATTTCTTCTTCCCCAGTGGTATTCTGAATCAAGGACCACCATTGATCAACGTCACCCTTGAGACAATATACTGCCAGCACTACCTTTTCATTTTCATTGCATCTTAATGCCATGAAAATATTTTCAAGGGACTTGACCCACTTCTCAGAAACCGCTGGATTAGTAGTCCCACTAAATGATGGGGGATTCTTCCACATGAAACGATCCAACATAGGTGTATCATGGTTATTCGTCACAACTTTAGTAAGTTGTCCCAATATAGTCATGATATGATCTGCTCCACCATTGACTGTGTTGACTTGCTCAGTGGGGAAATACCTACATTTCCCCTGAGTATTGATTCCCCTTCTTCCATTAGACACCATCTCTAAATAATGACATATACTAGATTAGGTTATGAACCTCAAATAGACAATCACTTAACATAGATTAAAATTCTATGCATAACTAATCTAATAAACATGGTTTTGCTAAGGAAAATTTACATTAAAATCCTTCATAATGGCTTATAAAGTAAATGTGAATTATCCTAAGAATATCCCATAGGAGTGTCAATAACAAGAGTTTATAAAGGCCTGTTGTCGTGTACCAGGATACCCCGGTTCAAGCCCAAAACTCCTTGTCGAAGTTTTCACACCTAGGTACATCTGTGCTAGACCCACCTCTACCTGTTTGTATCCATACAGGGATGTATTTGCTAGAACGATTCACATAATCTATTCCTTACCAAAATACTAGGGTGTTATTGTACATTTATCCTCAAATAATACCTTAGGGGTTAGTTCCCTAATCTACAATTTCTAATCTAGTTTCTATGTTTTCTACTAAACTTCCTCTGATACCAACTGTAATGCCCTGACCCCTCTATACCAGAGACGGTGCATTACTAAGTACATTGGAATGGTTAGAAGGAATTAAATCCCAAAGGAATGATCAATTTAGTAGTATTGAAGAAACTAGATACATATATGTAACTCAAATTACATTGGGAAAGGTAAAAAAATACAATAGATAACAAAAACTAAAAACTGCATCCATAGAAACTCAATAAGTGATCTCCTATTTATAACATGCAGAAGGTAAAAAAAAATTGGTGAGATAAAATGCTCAGTAAGGGTTAAAAATAGTGGAATAATGAATCAATAATAATTAAATCATAAACAAATATGGCATGGTGAATAAATGAAAACTCGCGCCATTTACAAATTGAGAATGAAACTGCATCCATAGATTTTTTCATAGTGAAAACCTCATGGATAGTAATAACTGATAATGAATAAAGATAATGATGATTATTTGGATGTCATGTATATGGAATATGATACCATAATAATGTTAAAACGGTTTAGTTCTATGGGTAGAAACCCGTTTGATTTTTGGAAACAAACTCGAAGGGTTTGTCGCCAAACTGATTTGTCTCATGAGACCTATCGATGCATTGAGGGGCTATAGAGTCCCCCACCAACCACTTCATGCCCAATTAATTCTTTATAAATTGATTTAATATAAGATCAATATGCCTTTTCAATATCTATATAGTGTATAGGATACAGATTCATCAATATTTCCAAAGTTAAACCAACATTCCAAATAAACACCGTATGTAAAATGGTATACGGTTTAGACAATAAACATATCCATGAAAAAAGAATATGGATATTTATTATCAATATACTTTAAAATGAAAATTTTTCTCAACTAGATAGTACGTACACCACATAAGAATAATTAGGTGCACAATACAAAGTAAGTCAAAATGAAAGGGAAAACTGAGACAAAGTACTTTACCACAACGTAGTCAATCGAGTCATATGACCAAAAACTAATAACCACAAAATGAATCACAAAATACCATGAATATAAAAATAATCATGATAATATATATAAAAATTCAGCACACAATACACCAAATTCAATAAATAAGTGGTGAACAATGGAAATCTCACGGAATTAAAAGTGAGATAAGAAACCCCTTACCTTATGCTTGAGTGTGTTCTTCATTTGTTTTAATGAAATGAATAATAAAATTAATATTCATTAATTAATAATTCCATAACCTCATTTACATGTAATTTATTTATTATAACCTTATTAGGTTCATTCATGTCCCATTTTATGGGTTTAAGAGATTCAATTTTATTGTTTTGGAAGCATTTTCTTCCTTGGTTTTCATGATTCGTTTACTTGTATTCATGAATTGAAGTTTTCTTGAATTTTAGTTAAACATCCATATTTGTTAATATATATTATTAGTGACATTAAATAGATATAAATGATCATATAATGATTTTGGTTATGTACCACGAGGATGACTCTTTTGAGAAGTTAATGATAAACGCTTGGATTTTGTTTGGCGGTTTTGTGCACAAAGAACTTGTTTTGTATTATTATTCCATATTATGAGTGTGTAAGGATTCCATAACATTAAACAAGATAAAATACATATATTATGATCTGGTTAAACCAATAAAAAGGTTCCATGACCATTCTTGAATATAATAATGAAAATTGAAAACCCGTCTCCCTTGAGTGTGATAAATTAACACATCTCGGATGGTGTTTGCATTTATAGTATAAAAAGAGGGGGAAAGTGAGATGATAATGAAATATTCCATTAGAATAATATAATTCCAGTTAATTTTAGGTAATTTAATTATCAAAACATTTGGATGAGGGGATATGAGAAAATAAGTATAAAAGAAAGGAACTCAAAATAGAAGAAAATTTGAGAAATCTCTCACAAAAATTTCGCAGCCCAACGACATCACTTAAAATTTCATAAAATAATTTGATGAGAGAAAGGGGGTATCTCATATATCTTACATAATATGTTCATTAAGGGGGATATGGAATGAAATATCCCATAATAATCCAAAGGAAATTAAAAAGTATAACATAAAATGAAAGAAAAGAAATAAAACTAAAGAAGATGTTTACCTCTTGATCTCTTCTCCTTGAGATCCTTCTTAAGGCCTTTTATTTCTGAATTTTTGTGATAAAAATATATATAGGACGTAGGGACGAGTCTTTTAAGGATTATTGGGAATAATTTATGTAAGGATCAAGGCTTGAGAGGTGTGGGAGGAAGAGGGGATTGTGGGTGGTATTTATAATGGAGGAGAGGAGGTATTTTTCAATATTTTAATCATTATTATAATATTTTTGCTCAAGACTATGAATAATATTAATTCATGTGACCCAAAATAGTAATAATGGCATGTGAGTTCGAACCAAGTGGTATTACATCACTTATTATGTCATAAATAGTGTATTTTACTGATAATTTGAATATAGGGTATTTTATCGTATTTCACCATTCATTGAAAATTCTAGAATTTCAGAAATATCCCAAAAATTCAGCCTAACCATTTTTCGATGTGTGTAGAATTTGAAAATGAACTCCATTTTTTGAAAATAATTTTCTAAATATTAATAATTTAATTATTAAATAAAATCATGGTTAATTCAAAAAATAACAATTTTAAAGGTATAATTAGTTTTATATCACATTGAAAAATTAATTAAGATTTAAAGATCTTATTACCTTAAGAAAATAAAATATTATTATTATTTACTATTCATAAGGGTCATATTACTATTTATATTACTATTCATAAGGGTATGTTACTATTCATCAAAAAATAAAGTTGGTTCTATCAGACTCCAAATGACTTACTGGTCATAACTCTAGATGACAGTTTTTCAAAATTCAAAAAATAGAAGTAGAAAATTTATATTTAATGGGTAGGTTTTGACTATCTCCTAAATAAACAAGTGTTTTTTCAAAGGAACACATTGATTTATGAAATATAGGATATGAATAGAATGTATTTAAGAGAAGCATACCATAAAATGTTTGGGGTGTTATACATAGAGTCCTCAATTTTCATTCTAGAACCACTAGTACGACCACTACCCATATATCAAGCCAAACCACTCAAAAATGGATTCAACAGTGATCACCAAATATGTTCCAAACTCCTCAATGAACATGTAAAAAGTTCAATGAAAACCAACTAGCACACTACCACTCTTATTTTCATGAACACACCATGAAGAGGTCCATAAACTCACAATATGTCCACTCTTAGGGTAGTTCACCAAGTCACTACCCAACAGTGACAATTCTAGACACACCTAACATTCTAGAAGTAACTTCTCAAATATATTTCATTCCATATCTTACTACTCACTTGAATTCCATTATCCAATGATCCTTTTGAAAACCAAATGTTTGTTAAACCTTGAAACCTTGAGTCTTAAGTGCATTTTAACATTTGTTTCCAAGAACACCACCACTTATTATGCATAAATACCAACATTTCTCATATAATTTATACCAATATAAGATAAAAAAGAAGCCTCATATCACTATAAGGCCCTACTTTAGTTTTCAAGATGAAATTTCAAGATAAAACATCCATATTTCCCATACCAAAATTCATAAAAAAATTTCCCAGGAGTCCTTTCATGTTTTGAATACATAGTTCACGATAAAAACCACTATAGGAAGAATAATTTCAACTACTGGAAAGTATAATTCCATAAAACTCACTCTTGAGTTTCTCCCAAGGCTTTATATAACCAAAAAAATTCCAATTTCTTAGTACCATACTGATTGAGAATAGACACATAAGGTATCGACCACTTAAGAAACACACTACCACACACCTAGAACCATAAGAATAAAACTCATTTAGAACTCAAGGAAAGGAGAAAACAAAATCAAATTCCCCTCATGGTCTATGAAAACTGATTGTCTCACTAACCGGTATAAAACCAATGGTTGATAAGTGCGATTATCTGTCCTTTGCTGGTATTATCTTGACTCTCATGCCTAGAGCTACATCTCAATATTACAGGGAAACAACACAAAATAATCCATCTAACTCATGGTTCCCTACCCAAAACAACACCCAACTAGATCAACCGCTAGGGGTATCACATCTATATTAGGGGATCACACAACCTCCCCATTCTATAACCCCTCTCTAATCACTATAGAGAGATCAAAACAAATGTCACAAGGTAACCTCACATGCCTACCCACCCAAACTGAACAAACACATCCAAGACCATCCTATAAAGGGTGGATAATCTCCAAACCACACAACCAATATAAGGTATTACCCCGAGGACATGATCCACATCAAAAAAAATTAAACAAGGGGCTTCTAAGGGGGGTCACACACACACAACATAAAATCACAGTTTAAAAGTGCCAAAAGGGACAGAATAAAATTCTGGCTTGGCATATCATCCCACTTACATAATTTGAAATTTCATTTCAAACCAATCATTCAACCAAAATATTTAGTAAACCAAATTCAAACCATTTAAATATAAATCCCATTCATTTTAAACCATTTTATAAAACTAATCATTTTCCTTATTTGAAACAATTCCATAAAAACTAACTCCCAACCCAATTCATGGCCCAAACTGGGAAACATTCTAAGTAAAATCCCAATACCATTCAAAATGACCTATTAAAACCATTTCCAAACACTTCATAGTCAAAAATACCTTTAAAAATTTAAACCCTAGTGGAAAACCATTTATCACCTTTTATTCCAAGTGAATTTTCTTTTTTTAAATTTTTTAAAAAACTCTTGAAAAAACAACATGGAAAAGGAAGAAACAAGAAAAAACACTTACCACATACTCATGGATCAAGTCAATATCATCATAAATTTCATGTTAGTCTCATTCATGCATAAAAAATATAACATACTTAAGATAAATTAATTAAATGTCACCAATGATATATCTGGGAAAGCACCAAACATGTTAATTTTGGAATTTAATTAATGTAAACCTATATCAACCACATAAAACCAAGATTATGACATATAAACCTATTTTACTATCCATGATCCATGAAAACACCCACTCTTTCCAATCAATCCAATATAAAATCTCAAAAAACATAAATACCAAAATCATGTGCATCACTTGAGTTAAATTTGATTAATAACAATAGAACAAATCAAAATAACAATTCCACCCCTAGAAACATGGGATTTACTCATATGTTGGTTAGATACCCCAAATAATGAGTTTTTTACCAATTCCCATTAACACCCTATCTCCTTTCAACCTTTCCCAAATAGTATGATAAAATAAAAAGAGATTTGATACCATTTTGTGACTCCCATCCTAAATCAGCCATTCTGGGCCAAGGTGGTAAATGAAGTCATGAATGCCTCCCCATATACAAGCGGCTATCAACTAGTGGTGAGGTACTGAGCACCACCATGGGGATATTATGACGTCGGTAATAGAAAACAAATCAGAGTGAATAATAACAGAAGTGATAATAATCATAGTAAACAGTGTAAGATCACATAACATAAGAAATAATAATAATAACATCCCATGATATATCAAAATGGAATACACTAACCAATAAAATAGTTCAAAATAATGATCCATATATGTGGTAGATACATATACAATAAACATAGTAAAATATAAACAAAAATGAATCTCTATGGATGATCCTTGAGTCTGTACTTACATCGCCTTAACTAGCCCACTCTTCTTTCAAAACTACCCTAAGAAGGACCCATTCCCTTATCTGAATCCCTAAGAAAAAATAGTTTTCATGTGAATCAAGATAACCATGAAGGGTGTTATTATAAACCTAGTAATACATCACAAAATTCTTCCTTAAAATATATAAAACAATCATATATAAGTGTATGAGATAATGAAAAATAAATATATAAATAAAAATACACCCTGTTAGGTCATTGTGCACTAACTAAGCCACCATGAACCCTGACATCACTTAATTCAGATTATTTGTTGAATGAATTTCTATCAAAATCTAGAAATAAAAGAAACACATGGTCCACACTTTATCACAAATTCCATGACCTTTTCAAGCACCCCAACCCATACCCTAACACTGAAAGGTCACCATAAATCACACTGAACCATCCTTTTAGACTCTAGGGAGGTCACTACCATCACACTGACCCATCACCATAGACTCTGGGGATCTCATCACAATCACATCAACCCATACCCATAGACTCTAGGGAGGTCATCAAAATCACACCAAACCATCCCCGTACAATCAAGGGAGGTCATGCTAATCACACCGACCCATCCCTTAGGTTTTATAGAGGTCATCAAACACACCAAACCATATCCAAAAAATATGGGGAGGTCTAATAAAATAGTAAGAACAAAGATCAATATGCATAAAAAGACAATACAAGAAATGGAAAATCTCAAAACCATAACCCGAAATGATTCCTCACTCATAATGGCCATCATCATCACAAAAGTACCAAACTATATCACTTATGGTCATGCTCACTTTAAATTTCAAGCTAATCCATTTCCACCATGGTTAGACCACATCATATAATGAACCCAAATGAAACTTTCTATGATGAAACACCTAAGAAACCAACCCTACCTTTATCCTAAATATAAGACTCTCACTCATCAGTTTCAAGGAAAACACCCAAGAGGATTCAATACTCAAACCCCTATGTCATTTACCACAGCCATACTAGCCTAAACCGATCCCAAATGACTAATTCCAAGCTCAAATATCTAATCATAAATCCCTATTCTAAACCATAGTATACATATCTTTTTCACTGATTTCAATCCATAAAAGTATCACTCCCCCTCTAAGATACCAACCACATTGATACAAACCTCACCCACTTAATTTGACACTAAAATGAGAGGTTTCATTTGGATACACGCACACATATTAAAATCAAGGAATATAATTTTATAAAAATGTCTTACCATGGTAAAGACTTCATACCTTAAGAATTAAATAGCTAAACCACCAATAATCACCACCCAATTCGAGTTAGACACACTATTTTCTAAAAATCAGACCTAAAATTATCACATTAGGGTTTTAGATAAGAAAAACTAAAAAAATAAAGAAATTAGGGGTCTAGGGAATGGATGGGATTAACCTTGATAAAAGGAATCTATTATAATAAAAAACACTTTAATTAGTGAAAAAATAATATTGGAGGAGCCAAAATTTACAAATGGGAAAATATATGAACAAAAATCACATAATGGTTTTGATGGGATTAAATAAAAGAATTTTCCAATTTTAGAAAACTAGAAATTTCCATCCAAGATCATTTCATAGCATGAAAACAAGTTCACACCATGAAAGTATTGAGGTAGCACCCCTACACTCTGGATCAACACTTTCATGACATGACACCCTATGTCACACCGCATATATTTTTCTACTACTAATTTATAGCTTTAGGTTGGTCCAACTCCATAAAACTCATCTTAGATCCACCCTTAACACCCTTAATAGAAAAAAACCAGGATGTACATATCTAAGCCGTAAAATTTAACCAGTAATAGACCTTGAAATTAAAGTGGAATTACACATAGTTATTTATATTCCTAGCATGAGAATAATTTTACAGAATGTTATCAGTATGTTAGGATAGATCATATGTGACCTAAATACCATCAACCTCTAGTAGATTATCATTCATGTAGACAAATGGGTAATCTATAACATTTTCATTAGAGTTCTTCTCAACTAGCTAGTGGTCGTAATGATGATCATGCTCTAGGATGAAAAATTGGATCTGATTTCATACCATGGGGTGGTGCATGGAATTCTTTCATTTTATTTAGAAAAGGAAGAGGTTTAGGTGCTCAACATCTATAGTAGTAGAGTAGATCTCCTCATGCTAGTTAGTTAGTGGGAGGATAGGGAAAAATCATAGTCCTAATCAAGTTACATGTTATTGAGTATGATCCTTAGGGTCAGGATGAGGGGACATATACCATCCACATTGAGGAGAAGAATTTTAGGTCGGGTTCACCATTTCTGTTTCTGACGCTTTCATCGGGGCGTGTGCGTCCATCACGTTCGGGGGGATGTCGGCGTTGTTCTATTGCCCCACATTCCCACTTTCCTTGATCCCTATTCGGGGACGTCTGCTCCTTGATAGAAACAGGATGATGGGATGTTGGTTCTTCCTTCCATGGATTCCTCCTCAAAATTCATCACCTAATATGTGTCTCCCTTATAGATTAATACATAGTTCGTGAAACTCTTCTCAGTGCCATGTTTCCATGGATGCCGATTAATTACACTGCTTCTGTCAGGATATTCCAAGGGGTCTGGTCAGGGCAGCAACCTTCAGTTGGGATAGTAGTCACATCGAGGCATCACTAGTGTGTCTGGACACTGGGGAATTGGCATGTATGTCTTTTTTTCCCTTATTATAGGGATTCTCAAAGGCGTAGAATCCCGAGGCATCCCACATCGAACACAGGGAATCCTATTCCATAGGCATGTATCTGATGTTTTCCTCAGTTTCCCATGTTTAACACAGGTTATGCCGCAAGTTTAACGTCCAACAAAGATGGATCGGAAAGATCAGAACACTAGCTAGAGTGGATCATATTGAAGAACCCCCTTGGGGGAACACCGATATTGGGGCCAACATGTGGGAAGCTTCCTGAATGCTGTGGAGGGGAATGAGGTGGCATGATCTCACCAGGATGTGGTGGCCTGGGTAAGAATTAGGATGGATGATGGTTTTGGTCTTGAGCCTCGAAGAGACTTCCTACGTATCCCCGTAGCAGGGAATCAAAGTCCATGTAGTTTGGGAATGGATGTGTGGGGCTTACACTATAGGCTTCCCGGGTGTTGGTGAGCCGGCGTGATGGAGGTCGGAACGACCAGGTGGTGGGCTTAAACCTCATGAGGCTTCCTACGAATCATGACTTGACATGGATCAAAGTCCCCATAGTTCGGGTGGGTGCTGGTGAACCAACATGAAGATGGACCGGGGGTCCGATGGGTGTTGGGCTTGAACCTCATGAGGCTTCCTACGTACCATACCTTGAAATGGATCAAAGTCCCCGTAGTTCGAGTGGTGGCATGTCGGAGAACCGATGTGAATAATGACCTTGGTACAGGTGGATGATGGGATTGAACCTCAGGGAGGCTTCTTACACACCATACCTTGACATGGATCAAAGTCCCTGTAGTTCGGGTGGGTGTGGGTGAACCGAGGTGAAGATGGACTGGGGGTCCGATAGGTGTGGGGCTTGAACCTCATGAAGCTTCCTACGTACCATGCCTTGACATGGATCAAAGTCCCCGTAGTTTGGGTGGGTGTCGGTGAACCGACGTGAAGATGGACCGGGGGTCTGATGGGTGTGGGGCTTGAACCTCATGAGGCTTCCTACGTACCATGCCTTGACATGGATCAAAGTCCCCGTAGTTCGGGTGGGTGCCGATGAACCGACGTGTAGATAGACCAAGGGTCCGATGGGTGTTGGGCTTGAACCTCGTGAGGCTTCCTACGTACCATGTCATGACATGGATCAAAGTCCACATAGTTCAGATGAATGTCGGTGAACCGACATGAAGATGGACTGGGGGTTTGATGGGTGTGGGGATTGAACCTTGTGAGGCTTCCTACGTAACATGACTTGACATGGATCAAAGTCCCCGTAGTTTGGGTTAGTGCCGATGAAACGACATGAAGATGGACCAGGGGTCTGATGGGTGTTGGGCTTGAACCTCGTGATGCTTCCTACATACCATGCCTTTACACGGATCAAAGTCCACGTAGTTTAGATGGGTGCTAGTGAACCGATGTGAAGATGGACCGGGGGTCCGATGCGTGTTGGGATTGAACCTTTTGAGGCTTCCTACGTACCATACCTTGACATGGATCAAAGTCCACGTAGTTCATATGGGTCACAATGGCTTACCGCTGGATCAGAATTCATTTTAATGTCATGTGGGATGGGGGCGTGTCATGGTCGATGCTTACTCAAATCCCACGCGAGTCACGCTCGGTGTGAGAAACAAGAGGCAACAAAGGCCTGATGATCACATCACGAAGGGTGCATCTGTGGGAAGTGAGATAAGGCTTATGCGTTGAACAACCCATGGTGTCAGGACTTACTCTAGGATGGAGGCCCGAGGGTGATAAAGTGCATAGGAAGAGGGAATTGGGACTGAAGAAAAGAGGATCCCCGTTCCCTATCATGTCCTCCACCAACCTTGGCACTGAGGAAGTGAAGAGGGGAAGGGGTGCCGCATCCTGCAAGAAAAGCTAGGGGGGTTTACACCAAGCTGGCTGCCCTTCCCCATGGAAAAACACCACTCCCAGAAGGAGGATATCATCCCCTGTGGATACTAGGGGGATTTGAGAATTTCCAAGGTGGGGGAACCCCACATGAGAGGTCCGGGGCAATGTCACAGTTTAATGTCGTGTGTTGAGGAAAAGGGTTCTTGGTAGTTTAATGTCCTGCAGCTCGGATGAGGTGGGTTTACACCGCACCCCTAGGAATTACATAACCGGTACCCTTTACTCCTTATGGGAGGAAAGGTGCCAGCAATTCCATGGTGAGGGGGGTGTCGCGGAGCGAACCATTGAGTGGTCCATGTTAGCGTGGCTATGCAAAGAAGAAATAGCCATTAGATTGCCTATGAGAAGAAGCATTAGGTTAAGTAATGCTATGGTCGGTATCGTTCATGGAACTTTGAAGTCACGTCGTGAAAACCTGGAGGGTCCCACGGGAGAAAAAATTTCCGAGTAGAGGGGTCCATAGGCAGGGGCCTTGTGGAGCTCTATTGCTCCACATGGAAGAGGGCACTTGCGAAGGGGTGTGCTTCGCGAAGTGGGATGACTTAGCCTTAGCATGTGTAGGAGGTGAAAATGGGAGATGCTTTGTGAAGTGGAAAGGCATTTTCAAAGCACTACCTCACAGAGTACAGGTGCCGCGCGAAGAAAAGTGTCATGAAGCAATGTGCTTCGTGAAGTACAGTGACCCTGCATTGGCATGTGGATCACGTGTACATGAGGGGTGTTTCACGAAGCATAAAAACTCCACAACAACCCGATTCCACTTGGGGATCACCTTACTTTTCGAAATCCCTTAGTCTTTATGAAAGGCATCTCTCTCAGAAGAGGGGAATTAAACGAGGCAAGTGGGAGGCACTTCACAGAGCAAAAGTACCCCGCATAGCTCGTGATTCACAGAGTAAAGGGTGCTTCACGATTTGGGAGCTAGGAAGTTGAAAGGTCGGATCGTCCCTCATTGGGATCAGTGGGAGCCTGATATTTATAAGCAAGAGGTGCCACAAAGCAGAGCTTACGCAGTGCGAAGAGGGATTGGGTTGCTTCGCGGTGGGTCGCAAATGTCAGGTGGGTTCATGGAGGGGTCTTCCTCCTTTCTTTGCGGAGGGCTCGCGAACGTGAGAGGTATTCGTGGAGCATCCCACCTCCTGTGCTTCGCGGTGGGCTCGCAAACGTCAGAGGCATTTGCAGAGCGTCCCGCCTCCTGTGCTTCGCGGCGGGATCTCAAACGTTATAGGTGTTCACGGAGTGTCCCGCCTCCTGTGCTTCGTAGGGGCCTCACGAACGTCAGCGGCGTTCGCGGAGCATCCCACCTCCTGTGCTTCGTGGCGGCCGTAGTGCTTGGGGGACTCCGTGAAGTGGCTTCACGAGGCAGTTCATGGGACCTCTTTCTCTTCTTTTTTCTTCCAACATTTTGGTGCCAATAGTGAGGTTATATGGTTTTCATATGTTTCCAATATACACCATCATGATTAGTGTTTATGATCATCTTTGGGACTTCTTTATATTAGATATGTGTAGTATTTATGTGATACTCAGAATGGATTTGTTGGATCACTATCATGCCCACATTGATTGCTATCACTTTTAGTCTTATTTCACATCAGTTGAGTTTGATTTATATACTTATGTTGGTTTGGACATATAAGACCCAGCCTTAAGTGTTTTGGATCGTTTTTATCCTAGTTTCAGAGTGTTTCTTTGGGATATGAGGAGACACAACAACCAATATTTCCTCTAGTTGTTGATTAGTTTTAGAAAGTATTTATTGAAAACTTATTGGGGTTTCCACATGAGATAGAGTTTAAGTTTATAATAGATCTCATTATAGGTACAAACACCATCCCTCTATATAGGATGACTCCTTTAGTGCTTAGAGAGTTGAAGGTTTAGCTAGAGGATCTTGAAGTGATGAGATTCATTCTACATATCACTTACCCTTGACGTGATCTTATATTTTTCACCAAGAAGGGTGATTATTATTTACATATATAATTTGATTATCAGAGTTTGAGTCAAGAACCTGTATCCACTTCTTTGTATAGATTATTTTTTCAATCATTTGAGGGGGGCACAATGGTTATCCAAGACCGACTTAATATTGGGATATCATCAACCCCATGTGGGGGCATTGGATATTCCTTGTACTAATTTTAGCAGTAGCTATGGCCTGTACGAGTACCTTGTGATGTTGTTCATATTGAAAAACATGAAATTAGTGTTTATAGCCTTGATGAATCGAGTTTTTCATCCATATTTGTATTATTTTATGGTCATGTTTTTTAATGAAATTTTGGTGTACTTGTTACCGATGCTTTCATTGGGACTGGTGAGTCGTGCACGTTGTCTGTGGCCACACATTCCGACTTTACAAAGGTGGGTGGATTCCATCACTTGAATCAACAATGTCTACTTATTGATAGAAATGGGATGATGGGATATCTTTTCCTCCTTCCATTTATTCCTCCTTAGATCTCGTCACATAGTCTGAGTCTCCCTCATAGATTTAATTCATGTCTTTAAAGCTCGTTCCTGAGCCATCTTGAGGTGGAAACTAATTAATTATTCCACTTATATTTTGATAGTAAAATTTGATCAGAGGAGTTCATAACCTTAGGAACATTGGTAATGTTTGGATATTGGGAAAGTTAAGAACCTATAAAGTCTTACTCTTTTGGATGGAATCTCATTTGTGAGGCATCTTAGGTGTGGAACCCACGACATCCCATGTCAGTCATGAGGTAGTTGATCCTAACGTCATAAGGATTCCAAGTATTTTTACCTTAGGAATCCCATGTTTATTGTATGGGATGGGTATTCCAGATTAGGTATCATGTTTAACATCTTACAGGGATAGATGGGTCATATGTTTAAAATCTTGTGGGACAGGTTGAGAATAGGTTTAACATCTTATATGGAAAGGTTAGGTGTAGGTTTAACATCTTATGGGGATAGGTTTGGAGGATGTTTAATGAAATGAGTGGATAGGTTGGGTTCATTTTTAACATCTTGAGGGGATAGGTTGGTCTTAGATTTAATTTCCTATGGGGATATATTATGTGGTTAAGTGTGTCCCCAGGGGGAAGATTTCACACTTGGAGGTTTGGTGGAGTGTGTCTCTAGGGGGAATATTTCACACTTAGGGTTGTTGAGATTGAACCTCAGGGAGGTGTACTATGTACCTTGTTTAAGAGATAGGGATAGAAATCCACATCGTTTGATGTTGTAGTTTAAGGTTGTGTGACAGGACCAATCCATGCGGTTTAACGTTACACGGTAAGGATGGTTGTGTCACAAAAGGTGAATTAACGAGGGATGGTGTGGGGATTATGCATGAAAAATTCCCATTTTGGGTGTTTCATCACATGGTGGGGAAAATATTGGAATCCCATGCTGATCATACATGAGGAATCATGTGTTAATAACATAGGGTAAGGCTACAGTTTAACATCATCTGCCGAGGATGTTGTCGTGTAGTTTAATGTCGCAAAAATAAGATATGGATCTAGGATGTTTTACATATTTCACCTATTTAGAAGGGGGTTACATCCCAATGGGGAATTTTTTAATTAAGGAGAAATATTTTTCATAAAGACTCTCTACCGAGACAGGTAAGCCATTTCCCTTGGCGACACCACCTTTAGGGATTATGCGCCTACTGCTCATGTGACTTTGGGTGGAGCATGGTGTAAACACTATTGTATAGGAGTGATAATCCGGAGGCATGATGTTATGTTATCTACAATTAGGAGAAAAATACATTAGGGTACCTATGATTAGGAGAAAAAGGTAGGGTAAAGGCTATACTTGAGGCATATGGGGTATCGATTTAGGGACTAGAAAGGTTTTTTCACACAAATTTATTATATTTGATTCAAATATAGTTGCACAATCCATGGGATCTAGCACAAGTAATACTCATGGATTTGGAAGGTGTGGGTGAGTGAAAGATGTGTATTTTCATATAGATTAGGGTTGTGTAAAGGATACTTCTCTTACATGACTCTAATCAGCCTTAAGAGGTGTTGCATGAGGATCTCTCAACTATAGGATAAGAAAAGTTAGGGCCCATGGGAGGTTGGTCACACAATTTCTATACCTATTAGGGTCCATTGTATTCTAGTTTTGTGCTATGTCGCATAAGAGAGGTTTTCACGAGCGATAGAGTCACTTCATCTTTTAGAGATCCATTTTAAAAGTGTTTGGGGGGGGATATTTATAACTTAAATCAGCAGTTGATGTTGCATAACTTCACTATAGCATGGAATATGGTTGCATGCTTCCCATTCCTTTACTGATGAGTCTTGAACACACAAATCTCGTAGTTTATCGACACATTTCTTGTGTAACTTGGATATTTCATGATGGTTTTACAAGCAAAGATATATTTTTTCACACACATGCCTTGACCATCACTTTGGGCTTCATGAGTACTCGTGAAAATTTTATCTACATAATCAACTTACTTATGAAAATTAATAGTTTCATGAATGTTTTACGTGAAAATATATTGTTTTACATGAACATGCCTTGGGAATAACTTCAGGCTTTAGGAGTATCCAAAAAACCCAGCATCACCTTTTCCATATAAGTCCTTTGCATATGAAACCACTTGTTTGTGTGAAACACTCCAAATTTTCACGCAACCTAATCCTGAAACCTAGAATGTTTCTTTGGGATGAGTTTCATACTTGGTTAATACAAAATTTTCCTTTTGGGGTGTGAGACATGTTTCCAGTGCCAAAAAATTTCCCCTTGGAATCATAGCTGATGGGGGACCAGAAGGCTGGGTTCTGAGGGAAACCCCAAAGTGGATGGATACTTTCTACATGTTAGTGAAACTTCCTTCTCAGTTCATGTAACAGTGTTGTGTGCTCACTCATGTCGATGGACCAATACCTATAAATAGGGTGAGGGGACTTTTTTGTGGTCACTTGAATTCCATGCGCAATAATCCATCTCTCTTGTGAAAAACTCATCCCTTTTTGTGAAATCATGAGATCTCTGCCATGATTTTACACAAATCCTAATTTTTTTGAAACAATTTCCCATATTCTGCCATACTTTTGTGTGACCAACTCTAAGGTTGTGTGGTGTGGTAAATTTGTGAGACTGGCACCCAAAATTTCACGACCCAGTGTTTGAATTCACTGATATGAAAGAATTAGACAACCATGCTGATCAAGCTATGATCGAAGATGCCAATTTTACCCGACGGGTTGAAATACTAGGGAACCTAGAAATTACTTATGCCAAAAGAGTGGTTTATAATAATAGGTCACTCCTAGTATTATTGAAAAAAAATCCTAAAGGGGATATATGCTAAGAAACTAACTTACCCTTTATAAAATTTGTACAATGGATGATGTGGATATCCAAGCCATTGAAGTGAACATGCTGCAGTTCTAGTTTTCTTGTCACGAAGAGATTAACCACCAGAACATCACTACTCTGGGTCATCCTACTCAGAATAATGAATACATCACCATATACACTATGAGTGGATAGAAAAGGATGGTCACTAGGGAACTTCTAGAGAATGAGGAGATTCCATACTGTTATACAACCATCTTCTAGACCAACATCCAGAACAACAGTATGGGCTGGTACAAGATTGTGACCTGAGGATGGTGAGAAATTCACTAATTAGTGGTAATGGGAGTACTAGGTACAATTTATGTTTCAGGAATACATGGCTTAACTATGACACATAGGATTGTATGAAGTAGTGCGGACATCCCGGTTCCACATGTATCATCAATAGGAGATACTTTCATATCTCCTTAGCCAATGGTCCATGAATCCCAACACCTTCCACCTCCATCATGGAGATATGGGAATCAACCTATGTGACCATCACTACATTGGAAGTATCCCGTTAACGTGATTTAAATATGATGAATTCAACCCATCATCAAATTCCTGGGGCAATAGGAAGCATACCCCTATTGCAGCACATATACTTCTAGATACATTGACTCAAGTATTGAAGCATTATTCCCCCTTCCATCAGGTTTCTGCATTCAAAACTAGTTTGGGGATGTTCCCAAAGAATCTAACTATAAAGATGACACAGAGGCCAAAGTAATGTCTAGTGGAATAAAATAGGAGAAAACTGGGATCATACTGGATGATCTTGGAGGAAGGAAAAAATAAGAAGTGGGTGTATAACATAAAGGAGGGATGGAAGCCTGTGGTCTACTATAATGAATTTTTGGCCACATTTCTTAGTGGTTTGATGATTCTAGTGAGGGAAAAACACATGGGTTTGTATCCATAAATGATTTTAATAGAATCTATCATTGCATCAAAAAACCAGGTAAAATTGGGAATACCAGTGCTAGCCTAGATCTACATCCAATTGGGTCACATGGAAAGAGGGAACATTCCCCGGAGGATCTTTGGTCCATTCCAGTTCATTCATAGGTGGATTGCAGCACATTTTTGAGGCTACAAATATCCAAATTCCATTAACAATCAAAAAATTAGTCAACGACCCTCGATCATCAACATCGATGGGATTCAGCTGGTGTATATTGATAAGTTGAAATTATATATATATATATATTGGATACATTTATTTATGGTTTATTATTTATTTTTTTGATAATTCACTGGGGTTTGGTTTATTTTCATATTAATTAAAAATTATGGACTTAAAGGAATAAATGCTGAAAAATTTGAAAAAACCATCTTTACATGACGTGTATCACATTAAAAACATGTATAAATCACTCATAGTATACCTGTAGAGCCACAGATCATCTCGTGAATCATTTACATGATGTGAAGACAATATATGATATGTACATCTAGTATATGGAATATAAATTTCAATGATTAGAATCCCACAAAAAGTGAATAACATACACGATGTGAAGATATTTCATGATGTGAAAGTTTAAAGGCTCACCCATTCAAAGATATGAACCAATTATTCAATGGGAAAAGTGGATCTAAAATACACGACATGTAGACAAATTAGATGACATGTATATGTCGGGATAGAAGTAACTTAATCTAGTACACAATGTGAATTACTTAGAACCCTTGTACTTCTTGAGCTTATTAATATTTTGAGTGCCCTCCATGTATAGAACATTCATGCCACTTTTATTTTCTCTCATTTCCTTCCACCGTTTCTTCTCATTTTCATTTGTTTTCACAATAAAATATATTTCATTCATTAATTTTCATTTTTATTAAATCCTTTGAATTTTTAATCAATTTTCACCCATTATTCATCCATTGTAATCTCATTTCCATTTCTGATGTCTGTTTCAACGTCGTTCTCCATTCTTCATCAACACTTGTATCGTTCTTCAACATTTCTTTATTCGTAGTGAGTTTTTGATTGTTTCTTACTTATTTTGATTCTGGATTGATCATTATTCATTTTTTCATCAATATTTTCTATTTATATTTATGTTGTTTTCAATTTTTTGATGTTTATTCTTTCTTGTTTTAATCCTATATGGTTTATTTATGAATTATTCCTTGATTATGCTTAGCATGTTTATTAATTCGCTACTTTTGATCATCACCTCCATGTGTGGATAATTCAACTAGGGTTAGGGGTTGCTTTTAAGGGTTATTATGTTCCAAATAAATCTATATATTGGACCTTGGTAACCCTATGTCTATCGATTAAGTTAATAATAAATTCTCATCACATTCTTATGCACCACATTGACCCTGGGAAGTGCAATTGAATGAACCTAACCAAGTTGGAGTTGACCAATACTATAAAACTTATCCCATGAAACTTTATTTATAGAAGACAATCATGATGCACCTAGGTTTCCAGCTATAACCTGACCATGGGATAGTTGAAGCGTAGGTATATCCAATTGGTTTGACAAAAAACAATTGGTTAATATTGCACCTCTTTGAATCCTAATTTGTAGAACTATACCAGGATAAATCTAGGATTATATTCTATCAAGAAACTTGAAAGTTACCCTATCCCCTTCCTTTATTATCTAAATTAAACTTCAAACTACCTATATTTAATTAAAACCAAAAATATAGAGTGGATGTGAGGAATCCATTCAAAGGGTTTTGTTCGATTGGATGTTGAATTTCTAGTAGTCCTTGTGGGACTGACCCTACACTGCCACTTTACTACACCCTAGTAGTAAGTGTAGTTGGGACTATAAATTTATAATATGATCACCGCATGTGAAAATTCAGTGAAAAGTGTGATCACATCAAATTTTCGTTCCATTGCTGGGAAATACTATTTCTCAGGTATAGTGACATTCAGATCGAACCCAAATTAACTCATCCATACCCCTTTCCTTCTCTTTCCTTCAACATTTTCATTTTTTACTTTCTCTATCCTTTGGGAACACCTGTGTCTTCTCTCTCTCCCTCTCTCTTTTTTGTCGACTAGTGCATGTTCCAGGGACCCTTGACTTTCTCAAAGAGCTTGGAAAAACATGAAAAACATCTCTTAGATCCCGAGATCGATCAATTAATTACATTATGCCACCAATTTTCTATGGTTGAGTGAAATTACCTTTCCCTTCCGCACTTGGAAAACATGCAATATGTACTACCTTCCAATTAGGGTGAGAGACCAGCACTACATAAGCACACCATTATGGAATACAATTTTATGCCTATTAGTGGTTATATAACCATCATTGTGTGTCCACTAATTCAGGTGCATACTTTTAAAATAAATCCTGGACTCATTCATATGATCTATAACATGGGTAAATTTAGTGGACTACAATATGAAGACCCCCATGAACAAATATCCAATTTTCTTGAGGTTTTTTATACATTTCGCAACCAAGGAGTATCATCAGATGCCATTTGATTGAGGTTTTTCCCTGTCTCCTTGCATGACCAAGCCAAGGATTGGATAAAAATTCAAGATCCAGAGTCAATGAAAACTTGGAAAATTTCATGAAAAATACTTCCCACTAATCCAGACTTGGAAGTTCTGGAATGATATTCAAAACTTCATCCAGGAAGATAGATAATCAACATATGAATAATGAGATAGATTTAAGAAGCTAACCCACAAATTCCCACATTACAGACTATATTTGTGGATTCAGTTTTATAAATTTTATCAAAGGATTCATTCTACTATACAAACTATAGTATAAATTTCTGTTGAAGGTAGGATCATGATCGAGATTCCAAAATTTGTCCAAAAAATTCTAGATTAAGTTTCCCATAATTACATTCTATGGAAAATTGATAGGGGATCACCTTGGTGTAGATTCCACCAATTTTAATAAACTACCCACCTTTCTTCCCAAGTAGAGGATCTAACAAAGAAACTAGCATCATTTCAGTTACCTGATGCACCACAACCACCTCCTTCTTCGGTGATGGAAATTTAATCCTACGAAATGTGTGGAGGTTTACACTAGTACCAATACTATAGGTCAGACTTATAGGAACCTAAATTTCAAGAATTTAATTACATTAATTACAATCAACAAATCCAACAATACTAATATACCTATAAATTTCAAAAACAAAACTACCAACAAAGGTCATATCAATAGCTGCAAAAAAAACAATGTTATTTTTAATAGAGTGGATAGGTACCTCCAAGAAATTAGGGACCACCTAGGTAATCACCATAAGGTCTATCTCCTCAACAAAGAAAAACAATTCCAATAAATGTTTTGCAAAGTGTAGCAGTTTCCACCATCACAACAACAAAAATTTCTATAAAGACCAATACAACAAGACCAACATGTCCAAACCAATCTTGAATACCTGATCATTTCCTTCATGAAAAAAGTAGATCAAAGGATGAAAACCCAAGAAACTGATATGGAAAACCACAAGGATTCACTACACAACCTATAACATAAAATGGGGAATATATCTAAGACTTAATGGATAAACTACCGGGTACCTTTCCTGGTAATAGTGAAGCACATACAAGGTAGGAAGCTTAATCTATCACTATTAAAATTGGAAAGGTCCAAGATTTTTAGAAACCATTTAGAGTTAAGAAAAATCTGTTAAAATAATCTAATGAATCTAGTTGTGATATTTCACACCCCTACCTTGTTTTTTATTTTATTTTATTATTTTCTTGATGTTGGTTTTCTTGGTTGAGGTTCGGGTCGACTTCCAAGTGATTTTTTTGAGTTTCCAGAGTTTTTTTTAATGTTTATAGGCCTATGAATGGTTTGATCATGGTTTGACCATTATTAGACTAGGTTTGAAAATTATAAATAATGGGGTCACATGGTTTTAGTATATTTAAACTAAGTGTGTATCCCGTACAACTCTTGACACTTTGTAATTGAAGGGTTTGCACATAGTTTGTTTAACTGTGCGAGCTAACCAAGAAACCCACCTGAAGAGGGGTATTTTTTACATTTATCATTATTTTTAATTGGTTTTTCTTCCCTTGGATTTCCCCATTTGAACCCCATGACCTAGACACCTCCCATGGAGCTTATTGGCTCCTCTAAGCTCCTCCAAGGTGATTTTTATATGGTTTCTTGGTGATTCATCACCAGGTTCAAGTGGTATGAGCTCCTCCTATATTCATATTTGGTTTTATCCTCTTTTCCTATTCTTATATAACCCTAGGGACTATTATTGGATGATTTTCTTACCTAGGGTGGTGAAAAATTTGGGGTTTTTCTTTCTAAGGGCCGTGAGCCATAGTAGGAGTGTCTTTTCGGTGGATTTCATCTAAGGCAACATGATTCCACCACTTGAGGTAGGTGTTATCATTATTTTACTTTCTAGAACATTCCATTTATTCTTGATACATCCTTGATTTTTTTTATAAAATGTATTAATTATATTCTTTGGGTATTATTTTTATTTATTATGGTGTTTTCACGATGGCAATTTTATGCGAATTGGTTTTCAAAGGGCCTCTACAATTATTCCTATACGTGTATGGTTGAAAAGTGTTTGATAAAATTCAATTTGGCCTTTATAGATGAAATTTGGTGTTTGGGTTGTGTTTATCCATTCTATAGACTTGGTTATTTGGTTTTCCTTGTGAAATCGAGCATTGAGTGTAAGTGTAATTTTCTATGTGCATTTAGTGCTTGTGTGCAATTGTTGTGTTTAATGGTTATGTCAATGGTGACTATTTAAATTGGTTTTTCGTTTTTTATGGTTTACCATGGATGTTCCATTGGATTTGGTCATATCCATATGTGTACTAGGAGTACATATGGATAGGAACACAAATGATAATGGCTTGATATCAACATGTTCCCCATTGAAACAGAATTTCAAAATATACCTTTCCGTCTCCCTTATTCTCTCTCATTCACCTCAACTTCTAAATGTTTCTTAAATGACACCATGATTCTTAAAGTTATTTCTATTGTGGTTTTCAAATGAGGGTTCAAAAGTTTGGCCTGTTTGGAATCTTAAAGTGTGGGTTGGTGACTAAATGATGTAAAGTCCCATTTGGAACCTCTTGTATATAAATAATGTTTCTTCCTTGGTTTTGGAAAATAATTTGAAAATGATTTTGATTTGTAAATGTTAGAGGCCCGGTTAGTACCTTATGATGTTTTAGGAATGTAGTTTTAATGTTATATGATGTGTAGGTCTAGTTGGCATCTTATCATGTTTTGGAAAATGGTTTGAAATCTCAAGTGATGTAAAGGCCTAATTAGAACTTGTGAATGGCTTGAAATGTGATGGGAACCTCTATGGTGGTTCCTTTGAGGAGAGGTACATTGAATAGGATGTGTTGGTGTTTATTCTAGGAAAGTATCGTGGCATATAGGTTATTGGTTTATTCCACATGTGTGAGGACCTTTCCATTCACCATGTACTATTATCATGGGATTCCTCGGTGTAATCTAGAGGTTCGAGTAACAATTTCTTATTGAACCTGATTAGACGGGTTGGTACCCCTTTGATTTGTTGAGAGGCCAAGTGAGACGTGCCACTAGTGGGTCTAGTTTAGAGAAGCCAATTTGTTATTGACTATGGATTTGTACCATATGTCGACAGGTGAGTCTGAACCGAGTACTTACATGGATTTATTCTAGAAATATTTTGGAAATTCCCATGATTAATTATATGTATCTACTTATTTCACTACTGTTTCACCTTTGTATTTAGCATTAATAGTTTATGCCTGTTTGTTCAATTTAGTTTACTTTTTTCATATATTTTTATCACCCAATTGGGTTCTTATTTGGGTTTTTGTTTTATAAAATGGATTTTGGGATGAAAAAACATTTTGGAAAAGGAAATCTATGTTTGGTTCCTTAAAACTTGAAAACCCTAGTTTTCTAAATGTATTTCAAACTATTGTTTATAGACTATTTCATGAAAGTACATGTATGGATTATATGGTACTTACATACTGAGATATCTATGCTCACACCCTACCTGTGCCACTCAGAATCAGAAGACATGAGCTATTTTTTAGGTTTAGGTTTTTGGTTTGGGCTTTATTTTAGATAAGGTTGGTCTTGTGGTTGGTGGTGACCAAGAGTTCATGTAGAAATTGTGTCGATAATAGTTTGGTTTTAGTTTTATTTTTAGTTTTCAGTTTAGTTTAGTTGTCATTGTATCTTGGGTCCTATTTATGTATTGTTTATGTTTAGTGATTTTAGATTCTCTTGGGTTTGCTTCAGTATTTTTTTTCTTATTTATTTCAGTTTTTATTTGGAAAAATAATTCCCATATAGATTATCTTTTATTCCTAGTGCTTGTCCCTAGCCCTGGAGGATTGAGAACACCCCTCTATCCTTATCACGGATTGAGTCGGGAGTCGGTTTGGATGGAATCCTAGCTTGGTTCATGAAAAAATAGTATCAAAGGATTCCTTTTTTATTTGGGGAATTAGGTAGACTAGTGACTAGGAATGTCAGGACTTGGGATTTAGTGTGGGAAGTGCATCACAAAATCTTTCTCATATTGATCCTCGAGTTTATAGGGGTGGTCCGAGTTTTGAGTCTTTCTTTTTGTTTGGGTGTGTGGATGGGGAATGAGAATGGAGGTGGGATGGTGATGTACATTAGGCTTACATGGAGTAGTGACCCATGTGGAGCATGGGTGAAAAGTTCAAGTTCCTCATAGTGGTTGGTGCTTTCCTAGGTAATATCCAACTAACAAAGTTTCTAGTTTATACATCGCTACCGGTTCCCTATTTTAGTTGTTTCCATGTGAGTTGTATATAGGTTTGGATTTAGTTGGTCTGAGTGAATTTTGAAAAGGAAAATCATTTTTGAAAACGTTTTTCAAAAGGAACATAGTTTTGAAACTTGATTTTTTTAATGTGGGATTTGGTGATTGAATTTGGTTTGAATAGGGAGTTGAGGTTTTGTGAAAAGTGTATTAGTAATTCTGAGTGGTTTTGAATTGGAATGGAAATGGTGGTTTTTGAAAGAGGATTTTATTTTTTTGTGATATTTGTCTTATGAGATGGTTGTTTTGTCCCAGGATGATCTTTTGGTTAAGTCTTGGTTGATGATGATTTTGGTTATGTGTTTTTCTTATTTTTAGAGTATTTCACCCAGAAAGGTCCCTAAAGTTTCTATTGAGTCTATTTATACTTTTGAACCTACCCAGGATCTCATTGGAGTGGTGGAGTTGAGTTATTATCATTTTTTCTTGTATTTTATAGTGATCAAGGTCTATTAGAGGATGCAGAGCGGCTCGGGGAAGTTGAAGGTGTCTTCAGGTCATTGGGAACTCCCAAAGCTGTGAGAGTCCGTGCTATTTTGGATTCATTTGATGGTACATATCTGGATCAATGTAAGGTGATAATCTTGGAAACATTTTGATCTGGGATGACTTGGGAAGTTTTAAGACCACTTGAATCTGATGGTTTATTCTTGAGGATCTAAAGGCAAGGAATGTGGTGGAGTTGTCGGGTGTTCAGTAAGGTCAGATGACGGTGAAGGCCTATGTTGACCACTTCAAGGAGCTAGTTTCATTTTATCTAGAGGAAGTGTCATAGGATAATTTTAAATCTCCTCTTTTAATTTGGGGTATTCATTCATAGATCAAGGAGAAATCCCTACCATCCAGTGAAGTTCTATTTGAGAAGCTAGTGGATAAGGCTTTCTTAGGTGAGTTGGTTTACAGAGCGCAGGAAGTGGGTGATCTGGTTTCCATTAGTGATCATGAAAGTTCCCCATTTTTCAAGAGGGGTATTTTAGAGGAACCGATTCTTAAGGAGTCTCCTTTTCTAGCTGCAGATTCTAGTTTGTTAGACCGTTCACTCAAGTGCTTCCATTATGGTCTGTTTGGGAATTCAAAGTTATCTTTTCATCATAATCAGAAGGCTTGTCATCGATGTGGCCATCTGATTCACTTAGAGAAGTTTTGTAAGAAGATTTTCTTGAAGAGGAAGTTTCAATGAGAGGATGTTATCTCCTGAATTCAGGTTATTAGATTCTTCAAGACATCATGGATCCTTCCATAGGCCCCTGAGTGAACCTCTTCACACAGTCATGAATCATTGGGTGTGACAGATCTTTTGGAAAAGATTTCATATTCAATGTGGTAGTGGGGATGTTTTAAGTTCTCTGTTGTAGTTTTATTTTCTATTTTAAGTTTCCCTTTTTTGTAATAATCTTGTTGGTTTTGTTTTTTTGGAATTCTAGTGGTTGAACCTTTTTGGGTGTGCCTTTGACTAGTGTTCCTTCTTGTGTGTTCTTAGAACTTTTTATAGATTAGTTTCAGTTCTCTGTCATGATTAATTTGAAGATTATTGTGCTATGTGTAAATTATGAATTATATATTTTTCTTTGTTTCACTATTTTGTTTGAGTTTTATCCAGAGGTTTCCCCTTATACTGGGGGTTTCTAGTTCATGTTGGGAGTTCCTGATGATTGTACTGGTTATACCATGTGGGGAGTTCTCGATCCATGTGTTGATCGATGATATCTAGTTTCTTAAAGTAGGGGTGACCCTATATTTTTCTCATGTGGTTCTTCATTTTATGGTCTTCCTTATAGATGGTCTTTTTGTGACTTGTGGAGTTGAAGAGGTCACACTGACGTTCGTGATTTTTTTTCATCCTCATTCAGTTCTCAGTTTGAGTTATGGTTCTAATTTTTATTGGTGAATTTATAGGGGTAGAAAGTTTTTTTGATGGGGATAATTTTAACAACCTGACCTTGGTTTTTATTTTATTTTATTCTTTTAGTGGTGTTAGTTCTTTTGGTTGAGGTTTGGTTCGAGTTCCCAGTGAACTTTTTTGAGTTTTCTAAGTTTTTTTGAATGTTTTTGGGCCCGTGCATAGTTTGATCATGGTTTGATCATGGTTAGACTACGTGTGAAACTTAGAAAAAAGTGGTTTTTTTATTTTGATCATGGTTAAAATAAGTTTTTAGTCTAAGTGTGTATCCCGTGAAACTCTTGACAGTGGAGAATTGCACGGTCTATGCACGTTTTGTTTAACCATTCAAGCTAACCATGAAACCCACATGAAGAGGGGTATTTTTGACATTTCTTATTTTTTAATTGGGGTTTCTTCCCTTGGATTTTTCCATTCTAACCCCACAACCTAGATACCACCTATTCATATTTTTCACTCCTATAATCTCCTATAAGTTTATTTTATGTGGTTTTTTGGTGATTCATCACCAAGTTCAAGTGGTATGATCGCCTCTTCTCTTCCTATTTGGTTTTATCCTCTTTTCCTTTTATTCTCTAACCCTTGGGGTCATTCTTGTCTAATTTTCAGGCCTAGTGTGGTGATAAATTGGAGTTTTTTCTTTCTATGGGTCATGAGTCGTAGTAGGAGTGTCTTTTCAGAGGATTTTTTCTAATGGGACATGATTCCACCACTTGAGGTTGGTGTTTTCTTTATTTTCATTTCTAGAACCTGCCAATGATGCCTGATATTTCATTGATTGTTTATAAAATGTGTTAATTATATTTTTGGGGTGTTATTTTGATTTATTATGGTTTTTTCTTGATGGTAATTTTATGTGAATTGGTTTTCAAAGGGTGTATATAATTATTCCTATATGTGTATGCATGAAAAGTGTTTGATAAAATTCCATTTGGACATTAGATATTAAATTGGGTGTTTGGGTTTTGTTTAGCCTTACTATAGATTTTGTGATTTGGTTTTCCTTGTGAAATTGATCCTTGAGTGTAAGTGTAATTTTCTTACTGTGTTTAGTGATTGTGTTCAATTGTTGTGTTTAATGGTTATGTCAATGGTGACTCCTTAAATTGGTTTTGGGTATTTTTATGGTTTACCATGGATATTCCATTGGATTTGGGAATAACCATATATGAACTAGATTCACATATGTATAGGCATTCAAATGATATTGGATTTTTATCGACATGTTCCCCATTGACACTATATTTCAAAATATACATTTCCATCTCCCTTCTTCTCTCTCATTCACCTCTACTCCAAAATGATTATTAAATGAAACCATGATTCTTAAATTGATTTCCAATGTGGTTTTTAAATGAGGTTTCTAAGCCTTGTCCCGTTTGGTATCTTGAAGTGTGTGTTGGTGACTAAATGATGTAAATGACCATTTGGAACAACTTGTATATATATAATGTTTCTACCATGGTTTTGGAAAGTAATTCAGAAATGATTTTGATTTGGAAATGTTAGAGGCCTGATTGGTAGCTTGTGATGTTTTGGGAAATTACATTTAAAGTGACATGATGTGTATGCCTGATTAGAATCTTATCATGTTTTGGAAAATGGTTTGAAATATCATGTGATGTGAAGCCCTGGTTGGAACTTGTGTATCGACTGACTTGTGATGGGAACCTATATGATGGTCCCTTTGAAGAGAGGGAAATCACATCTGCGGTGTTAGTGTTTGGGCAAGGCAAGAATAGTGGCATGTGGGTTATTTGTTTATGCCACGTGTGTGATGACCTCCCCATTAACCATGTACTATTATCATTTGATTCCCAGGTTTCATCTAGAGGGTAGAGTGATGGTTACTTATTGACCTCAGTTAGACGGGTTGGTACCCCTTGAATTTTCTAAGAGGCCGGGTGGGACATTCCACTAGGTAGACTAGTTTAGAGGAGCCAGTTAGTTATTGACTATGGTGATGTACCATACACTGACAAGTGAGTTTGAATTGAGTATGTCTATGGATTTATTCTAGAGATGTTTAGGAAATTATTGTGATTACTTATCTATATGTTCTTGTTTTACTTCTGCTACACCTTGGTTTTTATCACTTCTATTTTATACCTATTTTTTCGTTTCGTTTACTTTCAACATAGATGTTTATCACCCAGCTAGGTTCTTATTTTTGTTTTGGTTTTATAAACTATATTTTTTGATAGAAAACCATTTTGGAAAAGGAAACCTATGTTTGGTACTTTAAAATTTCAAAACCCTATTTTTATAAATGTATTTAAAACTATTTTTTGTGGAATATTTCGGGAAAGTAAATGTATAGATTCTATGGTGTTTACCTACTAATCTATTTATGCTCACACCCTACTTGTTCCATTAGGAATCAGTAAACCTGAGATATTTTGTAGGTTCAGGTTTCTAGGTTTGGTTTGATTTCGGAGAATGTTGGTCTTATGGTTGGTGGTTACCAAGAGGTCACATGGATATTATGTCGGTAGTAGTTTGGTTTTAGCTCTATTTTTAGTTTTGAGTTTTCTTCAATTATCATTTTATCTTGGGGCCTATTTATTTATTATTTATGTTCAGTTATTTTGGATCCTCTTGGTTTTGATGCATGTTCTATTTATTTTATTTATTTCAGTTGTTATTGGGATAAATAATTCCCATATGGATTATATTTGATGCTAGACACTAGTCTCTAGACCATGAGGATTTGGAATGCCTCTTGGGCCTTGTTGCGGATCATGTCAGGTGTTAGTTTAGATGTCTGGCCGACATGGTTTGTGATAGGAGAGAAATCAAGAGGCAAAACCATATGAGATATCTCTATTTAAATCCGTCTACTTAGAAAAATTTCTATCTATTGAAATGAAATAAAGCACTGACTGGGAGGCAACCCAGGGTAGGTTAAATAGGTTAAGATATGTTACTTTAGTCTTTATAATGGTCAAGGATTAATAAAAATGTGTCATGAGGACCTGGTCTAAAGTAGGGTTCAAACAACAAATTACACACAGTGTAAGGAATATACGGAATGAAAATGTTGAGCTCATAAAAAATAAAAAATTCAAGATTTTCATGCTGTGTATGAAATACATAGTGTGTAAATATTGATGAAGTTTTTTTTTAAAAACCATGAACCCTAGGTTCATGGACTATCCCCCCTATCCATTTCCTAACACATGTGACACCTCCCCTCCCCTGAGATCCCTCAAATGAAGATTCACCTCTTCTTATTCTCCTATATTACCTCACCCACAACATACCTTTTCCTCTCTATCCATAATGGACAGAACCAAGATGGTTCACACCCCTCTTGGAAACCATGCACTCGATCACGAGGAAACACCTCTGCCACCCAAATCGTGGAAGTCCATACCTCCTCCACCACATGAAGATCCATCCTCCTTGACCTCCATTCATGCCACTACATCTACTTCTGGATCTTGGTATTCATAGTCATATTCTAATGGATTTCAAATCCCTAACCATCCTCACCTTCATCCCTACCTCCATTATTCTGACCCTACACACTAGGTTCGGTTGGTCCGTCTCTAGAAAAAGCTAATGTGGACAAATAAGACATTGGACCTCACAGTATTAAAGCACATCCACATCCATCAGGAGGTCCTTGACCTCATTAGCCATCTGAACTTGACCCTGATCACACAGGTGCGAGAGGAGACTTATAGAGAGATCTTCCTTGTGTTTCTGGCCACTTTTGAACTAAGAATCGATGTTTTCCACTTACAACTAGGAGGTAGTTCTTGGGAGATCATCCTGGGAGACTTTTCTATCAGCCAAGAAATATACTCTATGAAGTTCATCACTTCTATAGTATTCTTGACATTGAATCTTGATACTAATAAGGGAGAGGCTAAAAAAATTTGATCTAGGATCTCTAGATACCACTAGAGAGTATATGATCATTTCAAAATAAATAGAACCTCACTCTGAGGTACTTCCATCAAGGATCCTATAGAGGGCCCTTTCTCATGCTTGGCTGGATCATAGTGATTCTCATGGTGGGGTCGGCCAGATTGAGGTACCTAATGTGTAGGAGGGTACTTCAGATATAGTGGCTAGCGAGAGATCCTTAGAGTCTTAGTTTTCACTCATACCCTCCCCTATTTTGTATTCTATTGTGGTGAAACGTTTTGCATTTATTTTATTCCATTTATCATTGATGTATAATTTCTCTATATATAAATGGGATAGAAATTTTTTACTTCACTTTTGGTTGAATTATTTTCATTTTATTACTACATTAATTTATCCATGTCTATATATTCTACCTCATATATGGTCATTGATGCACCTGTCCTGGAACCATATGTCCTCCTACTTCGAATGGCTCAATATCTATCTAACATCATGTTTTGGATAGATGATCTCTAACTAGAAACCTATTCTTAGTAGGTATTCCCACCATGATGAGCACACATGTTATTCTTGCCTCACGAGATTCATGACCGGTATGCTCCAATGGTAGTAAACCCTATCAAGCATCTCCACAAGCTCAATGACACAAGCACCAATTCTTGTAGGAGGCATAAAAATTTTGAGCAGATTGATGGCACTAGCTGATTATTTTTTCCATCCATCTGGATAATGATGTCATTGTTAGTGCTTTATGGGAGGAAAACCATACTTTTCTTGTCTTATTTATTTTCAGTCATTTTATTTGGTTTTTTGTTTCCTTTTAATAGATTTCTTTTTCATAGGCTGTTCCTAAACATCACTATACTCACATATCAATATTTATATTATATGTTTTTCATTAATATTCATTGTGTGAACCTTACTATTTCAGTACTTTGATCTTGTTTAAACTATATAGACTAATTTTTTATCTAGTGTAGTTGTTTTCTTTTTAAATAATTATATAGGTATCCTAATTTGGAATCACCATCCACAAAGTTTCCCCATGGAATGGCACTCATCACAAGAGATCTCAATTCTCTAAATTCAATTTCAAGTTTCCATTTCAATTTGTCTATGATATATATGTGATATCTCTCCCATGATACTTTCTAGTATAGTTTATACATTATCTCATTTTAAGTTTGGGGGAGTCTTTCTTGATCTTTATTATCAATAAAATTGAATTATTTCTTGGTTTCATTTATCTAGGAGACATTTTTCACTGAAATCATGATTTAAACATGAAAAATCATTACAACCATATAAATAAAAGAAAAAGTTAGTTTGGAAATGGATAAAATCCATATTTTAATCCTATTTATATTTTTAGCATGATTTCTGAGTTTAGTAATTTAATTTAAATTCAAAATTTTCTAAATTACCTTTGATTGACATATTACTTGATTTTATACCCTGAGTGATTGCCAGTTATTTTTGTATATTTAAATTCCTGAGAGTATTCTAGGCCCACAATTTCATATTCTTTTATGAGAATATTTCTTAAGAGATACATGGGGATTGTAAACCTATCAAAACTTTCATTGAGATCTTATTGAGGATATCATTGAACAAATAAAATTTTGATACGATTGAGGAAATATTTGTTGAGAAACTTTTTCCTGAGATACACCTTACATTTTTTATTATTTATCCCATAGTACACATGAATAACCTTTTTAGGATGGATCTGTTTCAAGCCAATTATCCCTTCCTACCCTACTCTTGGTATTATGCATGATTACCCTTTGAACAAATATGGGGTAATTTTCACTTCTGATGGACATGGGATGTTATTATTAAGGATATGTACTGTAGAATTTTTAATAGAATGATATGATGTGGTCCAGGATTACCTTTTTAATTTTATATGCCTACTTTGTTCCTTTTAAAAACATATATAAAGAAATAAAAATAAAAAATAAATGAAAACAATTTGGGCGGTGTATTAGGAAGGTTAAAAATTAATATTTCCATACCGATAAATCCTATGATGGATTATATGTGATTAAAGGATGAATGTGAGATTTGGATTGAACATAAATTTCCAAAAATAAATAGAAAGAAAATAAAAAAAGGAACATGGTGCATTTTTGATACTTACTTTTTATATTCATGGATCCACTTTGAGATGTTTAGTTCAAGGACACCATTTGATCCTAGAGGAGTCACTAAATTACACTATTTAAATTTATCATGAATTATAATTTAGAGATCACCCTTCTTTCAGATTGATTTTTAATTTCCACCTACCTACCCTCAACCTCAGAGTTAGTTGAACCCTTTTTGCTGAAGCCCTCATGATTAATTTTTCAATTTTTTATGGAGTGAATATGTTAGAAGAAATACAAGCCTATGGTTAGGAAAAATTATTCTAGGTATGATCATAAGTCTAGTTAAATTTTACCTTGAGTGATGAGAGAAAATTCATTATGAGATAAATTAAAAAATGGGTATATAATTTAAGAAACAATTATGAAATTGGAATTAAAGGAATAAAGAATCTGGATAAAGAACTAAACTATGAGGAATGAATAATTTTCTCTACAGGAAAATTTTTAGAGGACCAAAATTTTCTTCTTACACTTAGTATTATTTTCTTGGATGTAATGAATGTTTACTATTATAAACAATTGTTTCTTTTGGAATCCCTGTTGAGTTTTTTTTCTTGAGGATAAGTAATTGTTCAAGTGTAGGGGAATTTGATAAGATGAAATTATATATACATATTGGATATAATTATTTAAGGTTTATTCTCAATATTTTCTATAATGAATTGGGTTTTGATTTATTTTCATAAGAATTTGGAATTTTGGTCATAAAGTTTGAAATTCTAAAAAAGTTCCAAAAATAGGCTTTACACACCATGTTTCATCTACACGGCATGTAGACCTCACTCATAGCATACCTACAGATCCACATACCAACTCATGAAGAAATTATATGACATGAAGATAATACATGATGTGTAAATGTATTACAAAGTGTTAAAATTTCAAATATTATAATACCACACAAAGTGAGACAAATACACAATGCACTATGATTGCATGGAGTGAAATGTTTGAAAGCTTTCCCGATCAATGATACGAACAAATTTTTTCATGGGAAAAGTGGATCTAAAATACATGATGTGAAGACAACTTACATGAAATGAATATATTGAGAAATAAATAACTTAATCTATTACATTACTTCCATTACACACACAATATGTACTTCTCAGTCCTATTAACATTTTTAACACACTCCGTGTACAAAACATTCATGATACTTTTATTTTCTCTCATTTCATTAAGTTTTTTCTTCTTGTTTTTTTCCAATTTTTATTCTAAAAAAGATTTTATTAATTAATTTCATTTTTTTATTTAATAATTTGGATTTTTTAGTCATTATTAAGCCATTATTAATCCATTATAATCATGATTCCATTTTTGACATCTGTTTTAGCGCTTCTCTCCATTTTTCATCAACGCTTGCGTCATTCTTAAACATTTCTTCATTTGTCTTTAATTTTTTATTGTTTCTTACTTGTTTTGATTATGGATTGGTTTTTCTTCATTGATTCATAATACGAAGTTATTTTATGGTTATATTTATATTTCTTTCAATTATTTGAAATTGAT
The DNA here is from genome assembly GCA_963277665.1 of Viscum album. NCBI lineage: Eukaryota > Viridiplantae > Streptophyta > Magnoliopsida > Santalales > Viscaceae > Viscum > Viscum album. Next base: position 2,133,652,950 of record OY728120.1, read on the forward strand.
TCTTACTTGTTTTAATCTTGGATTGTTTATTTCTCAACTGTTCTTTCATTATGCTTAGCATGTTTATTATTTTCCTTCTTTTCATCATCATCACCATGTGTGGCTAATTATCCTAGGTTTATGGGTAAATAGTAGGTGTGTTTATGAGCCTATTAATCTATATATTGAACCTTGGTAATCCTATTTCCAGTAATTAGTTTAATAATATTTTTTCATCGCATTCTTTTGCACAACCTTAACCATGGGAAGTAAAATTGAATGAACCTAAACTAAATAGAGTTGAGTAGGACTATGACCATTAGCCTATGAAAAATTATACATAGAATCCAAGTTTAATTCACCAAGGTTTCCAAAAATACCCTGACCATGGGATAATTTCATCATAGGTAGATCCAATTTGTTTGACCAAAACCAATTGGAGAATCTTACACTACTTCGCAGCCTAAGCCATAAGACTATCCCAAGGAAAATATAGGATTATACTTATTCAAGAGCCCTAAAATTGACCCCTAACCCTTCCCTTTTTATCTAAATTAAAATAAAAACTATGTAGCTTTAGTTAAAATCAAAACTAAAGAGTGAACATGAGGAATCCTTTCTAAGGGTTTTGTTCGATTTGTTGCTAGTCTACCAGTAGTTATCATGGGTTTGACCCCACAATAACACTTTAATATGACATAGTATTAAGTGTATTTTGGAAAAATAAATTTATAATATGATCACCTCCTATACAAATTCAATGATGCGTGTGGTCACATCATCTCTTACTAAATTTTGGGTGATGATCTGTATTAGGAACACAAAAAACTTTAACTTTCATAAATTCTTGACTCCATTTGATGAGAAGGTGGATAATTTTGAGGGGACTTTGGAGTTGTGTTTGTATCTAAAGACCTTCCAAGGGGGTGTATTAGTCACCAAGATAGAAAATAACACTTATGGTGAACCATATACTTTTACTCAATTCTCCTGGAAGTTTGGATGAATCCAAAAACCAAAAAAGAAAGTTTACATGGGGATCCATGAGGAAAGACATCCATATATCATTAATTAGTTATGGTGGATGCTCATAGGAGAAGAAATGGGAGATTTTTTTTATGTAAACCTCCACTAATGTAAATGTTGTCCTCTCCAAGGGTTATGATGAAAATTGGATAATGGAATATCCAGGAGCAATCTTACATCACCATGTGAGGAGAATTGTGCCTTCAAGCAAGACGTAAGAGAAATATGGTAGAAAATAGGCTATTACACAAAGTTACAATCAAGAATTAAGGGATCAAAATAGGGATATAATGGGTAAATTTCAAGGTTCCATTGCATCCTCTCCTAATAAAGGGTCGTTCCTCCCTCAGAAGTATCCAAAAGAGTAGGTGGAGAGCTCTCAAGCTAGGACCAACAAGACCAAGGAGGCCTCAAAAAATAAGCTTCAATATCTATAACAACCATCCACTAATTCTTCCTTTACCAGGATCTAGGAGACATAGGTAATTCTACTAATGACCCTAATAGTGGAACAGTTGTGGTAGAGGCTGACTTAGGAAGGAATCAAGCTTCTAAAGGTTGGGATTTCTAGGATCATTGTCAAGGTGATATTTCACAAAATATTTGTGTACCTAGAAGATATGGATGCCTTCTAAAACCAATGTATGTGGGGGGGGGATAATTTTTCTCTCATCTAGATACATGTGATGTTATGTAGTAATCCTGATCTTGAGGGGACAACATCTACCAAATAATTAACCCAGAATGCATCATCCCTCAGTGACAACATGTAGGGAAATAATGATGTGGAGTCTTAAGGATTAACCACTTATCAATAAAATCTATAGGATAGTGGAGAGTTCACCCCTTAGGATGATGACTTGACCATGATTCTATTAAATTAGGTAATATTAGCTTATTAACCTTCCTGTCTCTTCTATACCTTTTTTATTCTTCCAAAGGTTATAATCAGGATGTAATCTTATGTAGGATCTAGATGAGGAGATCCAAGTAGTCCTAGTAAGAGGGGATGAGGGTGCCCTAACGGGTATCAATGGTCACACACCAAAGTATATTACTAAAGCCTCTATGATTTGAGGGTCTGACAAGGTGGTTGTAAGGGTAGTTTTGCATCCCCCAATCCTCCTAGTCATATATAGAGTACTACACCAAAGAATTACAATGATGGAATATACTACCAGTGGGGAAGACCTTCCAGGGTGACTCATCATTGAGATCACCTTGCCTTTAGGTAAGATTGAATCTCAATCATCCAATCTCTCTTCAAACTTTCACAAAGGTATTTGAGTCTATTGAATCAATGTGTTTGATTGTTTTTATATAGATCCATCCAAAACAACATTTAGGGGTCTAGTGATGGTTATTTAAGTAACGAATATTGTTGAGGAGTATCCTAGGGTTGAATTACCTCTTGAGACTCCAATACCTGATTTTTTACAAACACCTACCCTCTATAATTCATTCTCCCTTATACGAACCATGTTTTCCCAATCTTCCATCACTGTTCAAACTAACTGTAATGTGTTTTTTTAAAGTAGTGATCATGAGGGTGCATTCACAATAAATGGATGGAGTTGGAGAAAATGGGGTGCCTCACCCAGCGACTATGCCAACTCTTAGGGAGCCGATCATCTAAGATGATCTAGCCTCCATTCTAGGAGGGAAGGCCATTATAGATGTGGTTGATATTTCAAGGGAGGAAGATCTTGATGTTGGTGGAAATGGTATTTATAATGATGATTAATATGAATTTGGAATCCCTCTCAACATAGATCCTAAACCATTAAAGAGGATCCTGAAGGAAAACCCCGACGCTACTGTCTTCATGGACTTCCCAAAGTATGAACCTATGACACCTGAGGAATTAGAATATTATGTGTCTGATTTTGATGAGGAGAATCACATCATCCAGTGTAGAACATAGAGGACCATGTATAGATTTATTACACATACTACAGATCCTCATCTAGTGAGTAAGATGGGGTCCCACAACCACTAGCTACATAACTTAATAATCAGAGGGGTGGATTCTCATGTCCTCTACGCATTGGTTTATGACTACCTTTCCAAGAATGTGTGTGTGTAAAGTCAAGAATTTGACATATACAAGAATCATGAGAAATATGATGGAATTGAGAAGCACCAGGAAGCTAACTAGAAGAGAAAGGGAAAATCCACACATCCATCATCAATTCCCAAGTGAATATCATTAGTTAGTTGAGGGTTCAACTGGTGGTGGTTGAATCTGAAGAAGAAGAGGTGGTATCTCAGATAACTGAGTTCCAAACTAAGAAGGTCTAGGTGTGAATCAGGTCAAATGAGCTTTTCCCCATGGTCGAGGAGGAATAGGATGATATCATCTGGCTATAGTAGGTTTTGGTGGCCACATGCTAGAGGATAGATGTGCTGGAGAAATCGATTGTTGATTAAGGGTCTTAGGTAGAATTTTTTCTGGAGAAAAAGAGATGCTATGGTGTGTAGATGACCCTCACAAACCTTTCAAGTTTATTTGTTTTAAACTCTTATTATGAATGGAAATGTTTCATTTTCAAAACATCACTACCAAACCTCAATCACATTAATGATACAACCAACGATCGGTCCCTAGGCACACACGAGTCACACTCAGTGTCAAAAAAAGGGATGATCATGTGATTGATCACTTATATGATAGTGTCAAACAATGGCTGAACAATCATGACCTGGAATTTTTTATTAACCACCATGAATATTTTGGATGAGAATGTTTTGGAAGTATAGTGGGATTCTATGAACAACCTACTTTCCTTATAAACGCTTGTTAGTTCATGAATGGGGTAATTATAGGGGCACTAAATTCTACCTGAAAAAAATTGGGGATGAATAGAGTGAATCAAGATGCCAAAAATATGTAACATAAAGAGGTTGGAGTAATGACAGAGGATAACTTTTGACCATGTTTGAAACATATAATCCATTATCATTTTTCAAAGGATGAGGGTGAATAAATGAGGTTTGACCACTGAAAATTTTCAAAGCATGTTGTATATCTCAAAATTTCATTAGAATTATTTAGGGGCCTATACCTAGGATAGTAGGAGATTCATTGTGGCTAGGAACCATGCCTCTAAGGGGACCCTTCTCAGATGTAGAGAATAATTGGGATCCAAACCAAGGAATATACAAAGCGTGTGGATGAACTGATGGAATGTTCGAATAGAGTTCAACACTCTAGGAATTATGTCTTGATGGTGTTGAGCACATTGGGTGGGAATATCGGTTTGAAAAATGGTTAGACTTGTCTTCCAAGGGGAGAATCATCTCAGGTGTTGAGTGATAGTCAATGAACATAAACGATGTAGTAGGTGACCATCAATGAAAGGGAAAATAGGCTTCTTAGGTGAGGACCTAAGACTCTTCACACTTTTACATAATGTAATGGGGATTATGGATATATCATTTAAGATCATATGGTGAGGAAGATAAACATGCAGTTTAAAATTATACAGTGTGGATTTTCATATCACCATTTAGAATCTAATGACCAATACATGTGAACTGATGTGAATAAAACCTTCCCAACTAAAGTGGGGGGGGGGGGGTAATACAATTGGGGGGGGGGTACTCCCTAGAGGTAATAATGAGGAAAGAAGATCTTAAGATCTGGATCTATTTTTTCCCCAACTAATGGGTTCAACGAGCATGAATACGCTCTTGTTGGGGTATATAGTGGGTCCATACTATCTTTATACATTTTTATTTTTAGCCCCTTATTTTTTCCAATTCATGGGAGAAACCTGGTGGGGGGAGTGTGACTCTTGCCTAGGTTTCCCTGGTATATTTTCAACCTAATTGACATTTGTGCCTCTTTCCATTGGAAGTTTAAGGTCATACCCATCATACCAAGAATTTGAAAATACTTTAGGTTTATAATGCTCGGACCATGAAGTTGCAAATAGTTTAAGGTCATAATGCTCATACCATGACTCTTAGTTTAAGTTCATAGATCTTGGACTAGGATTCATAGTGTAGGGTCATAGATATTGGGATTAGGGGGTAGGGGATACTCCCAAAAGGGTTCTAATGACATCATGGTGTTCTAATCCAATGAAAATTCTATTTCTAAGAGGCCCTACTCTGTGAAAAAGATTCCAGGGAAAATCAAACATAGTTTAAGGTCGTGATGCTTAGACCATAGGGCTGTGTACCATACAAGTTATGTTTGTGTAGTATTGGGGAGAGGTAACCTAACTTGGATGAGTATTCTAGTAAACCCTTCCACAAATAACAACTATAAGAAATTTTGTACATAGTTTAAGGTCCTGATTCTTGGTCTTGGATCTCAGTTTAATGTCGTAGAGTTTATAATATTAGGTGAACATCCCAAAAGGACATGTGTTTCATAATATAGTGGAAAAACCGATGTGAATTGAGGTCCAAGGAGGCTCAAAACTACACAACACATTCCTAGGGTGACTTCAACACAATTTAAAGTCATAATTCTTAGACTTTGAATAATAGGTTAATGTCATAGAGTTCAAACCAATTGAAAATAGTTTAAGGTCATAATGTCTTTACTATAGGGGGTATGTATGAAAGGAGTGTAAATATCATGAAAAGAAGGAGAACCAACTTGAATTGAGGGATACATAGGCCCAAAACAATATGAAACATTCCCAAGATGACTTGAACATAGTTAAAGTTATGATGTTTGGACTTGGGATCCTAGTTTAAGGACATAGAGTTCATACCATAGGGTGAATATGTTCATATCAACCTCTCTTGAGGAAAAATCCATTCCAATTCATAAGCCTACATGATCCATGCTCGATGTGAGAAAAAATGAGTAATATAGAGTCCCCATTGTTTGTAGGGGAGAACACAAAAAGGGTAAAAGTGACTGAAAATCTCATGAAAGTAGATATTGACTTTCAAGACCTGGATAGCAAGATGGGAATGACTGAAGTGTGGGAAAAAATTGTTTACCATGTTCAAAACATAGATTCTACACCCTTTTTAGTCAAGGTTTGGGAAAAAAATGTGAAATCAACTCTTGATTGAGTTTGAAACATGATATACACTATATGTTATTGATTATGCCTCATGGTGTGAGACCAAGATGGTAGGTGAGCCAGTGTAGTTAGGAACCATTTTTGTTAGGGAGTCCATTCAGAACAGGAGGATGACAATTAACCAAATCGAAGAAAGAATGAAGCACATAAGTGGAAGTGGAGAATTTCCTAAAGGGAGTGTGGAGTGCCCTGGGAGCTATTCTTCCACACACAAAAATGTGTTTCATGAATGGGTCGATAGGAGAGAATAAATCCTTTCCCAGAGGGGAATGGACCTGTAATGAATCGATGGTAGGTATGGGCCTAGGATATACGATCCAATCATCAATACATATCCCAAGGGAGTGGGAACCAATACACATGTAATTATAGAATGTAGTGTGTAGGATACCAGAATCATAGGGGTAATGTCCTCTCTGGTGAGGATATTGAATCATCTCATATTATGAGGCATCCAAGTTTTATATAGGGTAAGGCTACAATCTAACATCTTATATTTAGGTTGTTATTTTAATCGAATATTTATCATATGGGGAATCCTGATTTTATATAGGGCAAGGTTTTTTGGTCATCCCATACTTATCATATGAGGCATCCCGATTTTATATGGGGATATATTTTTTGGTCATCCCATACTTTTCATACGAGGAACCCCAATTTTATATGGGTTATGTTTTTTTGGATATTCCATACTTTTTGTATGAAGGATCCTAATTTTGTATGGGGGTAAGGTTTTTCGGTTATCGACGCATGCTAGTCATGGTGCATGGAAAAATAGTATTTAAATTACCTAAGTATAGTATAGTAGTTGATCCTAGGTAGGCTCCTGAAGAGGAGGGCACACAAAAAAAGGTTGTCACTTTTTAATTGGTTTTATGAAAACAATTTGTTTTAATTTATTTTCAATGATGTGTGAGAAATAAGAATATTGATTTGATCAGTTTTAAATAAATGAGAAGGATGGTGATCGGAGTGGGTTTGGTTAGACCCAGTGCTCTGCTATCATGGTTTCCAAAATTTTCCCCCTTTTCCCTTTTCCTAGCTAGAGAGATATTTGTCTATTGAGTCCTCTATCCCCCTAAGACAAATGGATGTGATGATAATATTCCTTATCCAAAACCTTAGATTGGTCTATCCTTCTTACAATGTTTGTAGGATTGTAGATGGTTTTCTTGATTAATTAGATCCATCCATAACCCGGATTTTTTATTCTCTAAAAACCAATATTCCGCATGTAAGGATACACACGTGATGACTACCGTCGACCAATCACCACCCGAACCTAATATGTTCCACTATATACAGATTAGAATTGGGTGGAAGGAGATGTGATCATCGACCAAAGAAATATAAATTTACAAAATTAAAATCTAACACAACCACATTCGGAATTTAAAACTAAATTTATAATTGAAACTAGATTATGAAATAAGAAGGGATCTTATTAAATTGAAGCACAAGAATTCAATCTAGCACAATGGTCCAACCTCCCCATTCCTAATCACTCAATGATACTACCCCTCCATGGATGGGGAATTATAGATGATATGAAATAGGGGATACATTAAAATAAAATAAAAATAATAAATAAATTTAAATAATTCCATCTTCGAATGCTTCCCTTGCTGGTCGATTGGAGGAAGTTTGGATGGAATGGAATGACTTGAGAGGTGGGAGCTCCTCTCCTTTTATAGACAGATTTTTCCTTCACATGATGATGCATTGTATCCACAATTAGTGATGAAATAAATAATTTCTACCTTCCTGAAGGATCTTCACAATTTCCTTGGACTTCCACCCTCAAAATTTCAGAGTATTTGGACCCATAGTGGGGGAGTTATGGCCTTTTTACTCCAAGCATTTATTCTTTCCATGAAGACTCTCCACATTTAACATATCACGTATTAATTACCATGAAAAATACTATTCACATGTTTTATCCATCATGAAAGTTGTTTATCATTGTCTTTGTGGACTCACTCCATATTTTAGTTTAATTTTCCTCCTCATGTACGAGTTATGATTTTTTTTATTGAAGATTGCTTTTGCTGGATGAAATTTCCAGGAAGCTTCCATCAATTTAGTTCATTCAAAAACCACAATAATGGATTCAAAACTCCATGAAATTTAGTGTGTGAACGCTAAATTGAGTCCTTTTTCATATAAAAGTAAAATAACCTCAATTTGATAAGTTTAGGCCAAGATGTGATTCTATTACTATGGTGGGGTTCACCCTGTTTGCCCAAAAAAATCTTGAACTTCATTGATTTTTTAGGCCTCTAGATTCTCAAATCATCCCCTAGTACTAAATATAAAAATTAAGGAAATAAATAAAGGATTCTAACAAAATAATAATAATTTAATTTGAAATTATATCTTTAATTAAATGACCAAAATACCCTTGATGTGAAAATATGTCAAAAATCCAGATTTAAGCAACATTCCATTTTTAGCCCAACACACACCAAAAATATTAAAATCAAGAAAATCAACTCAAATTGACAAAGTGCATGAGATTAAAACATTTAAAATCATATAAAAATTTATGAAAATATTATCTCTATCAGTCATCACATACTTTTCAAATGGGGAATCCCAGTTTTATACGTGGGTAAGGCTACAGTTTAATGTCATGCATTAAGGTTGTTGGGATTTGGTGTTTAAAGTTGTATGAATCAGAATATGGCTGCTACTTATTAAAGATTATAGAGCTTATACCAAAGTGGAAACTGCTAGTTTAAGTTTGTAGATCCTATATCCAAGGGGAATGGGTGTCCTAATAATGCTTACGCGGCATGCTAGAGTGATAACCCAATGTGAAAGGAGGGATAAAGAGACCCTCTTCCATATAAAACTCAACAAATTAAACCCAATTCAACATCATGATGTTGGGGAGGGAAAGAACCAGTAATGAGTCTAAGAAGGGGGATCAAACTAAAATATGAAATCTAGGCATCACTACATATCCCATGGGAATGAGAGTCAAGCCACACATAGTTCTAGAACACAACGTGGTAGGAGACTGAACCTGGTAGGGAAACATCCTCTCTGGAGAGGATATCGAATCATCTCATATTATAATATGAAGCATCCCAAATGTATACACGGTAAGTCTATAGTTTAAAATCTTGTGTTTAGAATGTTTGTGGGGATTACACATTGATCTTCCAATTATTTCCATCCACATGATGGGTTATGAGGGCATCTCATCCTGCTAATGGGTCAAGGAATACAAATGGGGATTATACCTAAATGGAAGGCCCATAATGGAATTTTTAGGAAACATCACTCTAGATAATGGGTGGTTTTGTGGTGAATTTAGGGATGGTCCTAAAGAAATGGGGTCTAGGTATCACTTTGTATCCCATGGTAATGAGAATCAAGCCACATGTAGTTCTGAAAAAGATGGGTGAATAGGCTTGCTAAAACACCAGGGATAAATAAAACCATGTGGATGATGGATGTATGCACATAGTTTAAGGTCATAATTCTTGGAATAAGACTCCTAGTTTAAGGTCATAGAGTTTGGACCATGGATATGTACTTTTAGGTTGTTATGGTGGTGTCAAACATTTAAAAATAGACATGAAATGATCTAAGGAAGTTTTGCACCACATGAAGCAATCCCAAAGCTAGTCCGATGCAGTTTAAGGTCATAATGTTTGGAATAAAGGAATTTTAAAAATAGTTTAAAGTCAGGATTATTAGACTAGGGAAAGGTTTTTTAAGGTTATTTATGTGGCATGGAAGAGGTAAAACCCAATGTGAAAGGAGGGATACACGAGCCCACATACCACACAAATACATTGAAACAAACGACACATAGTTTATGGTTGCAATTCTTGGTCCTTAAGTGGGTCTAAAGGTCCAAATGTTGGTGGATGTAATTTATTTCCCCCCTAGGGGATGGTTTTATGATTAATTGGTGGATGGTCCCAAAGATAGAGGGTTTAGGTTTCACTATGTATCCCATTGGAATGGGAATCAAGTCACACATAGTTCTAGAAAGTGGTGTCGTAGAAGACCAAAACCAGAGGGATTCTACCCTCTCTGTTAAGGACACTAAGAAATACCACAGTTAACATGGGTAATCCCGCATTTATTTCATGAGAAAGGATATAGTTTATCATCATGTACTAAGGATGTTGGTTTTTTGGTCATCTCACATTTGATATGTGAGGCATCCTATGTTTATTGCATAGGGTAAGAATGTAGTTTAACATCATGCACTGGGGACGTTGGGAATTGTTGTTAAAAGTTGTACAACTATGGATGATCCTATTTGGAGATCATAGAGCTCAGATAATATGAGATGAAAATAGTTTAAGGTCATAAAACTTGGACCAAAGGTAATTTTGTTAGTTTATAGTCTTATATATTGGACCATGACTCATAGTTTAAGGTCATAATGTTTGGATCATTACTCATGGTTTAAGGTTGTAGAGTTTGACCATGAATCTTAATTCAAGACTATAGAGTTTGGACCAATTGAAAAAAATTTAAGGTTATAATTCATGGACTGTAGGGTTTTACACAAAGAACTACTTGAGAAACATGGCATTAGTGGGAGGTGTTATATGCTATCCACCAATGGATATTAAAGAGTATGATCCATTGGAATAGAACTTATGGATAATGTAAGGTCCTTCCCATTTGGGCTCTAACTTTAGAATATTTTTTCCGTGTATCACAAGTGTTCTGAGATCTAGTACCATTTCACCTTAGAGGAAGAAGCAGAGGTGAACCTTCTTTTTAAATGATCTCTCTATCCTATTCGAGTTTTTCTCCAAGTTATTCATTGCATGAAGTCTATTTTATTCAAGGTATTATAACTATTATAGATGTGATTTTTCTATTTTTGGACGGATTTTTTTGTTCATAAACAAGCATTCAGAGTGATGACAACAAAACATCAATGGACATGACTACCACTATTCCATACACCAAGGAGTATGGGGTCACCTAGGTGGAATTTCAAGTTGTCATCTAGTAGGACCAAATGATATCATGGATATTATTGGGACATATTTTTTGTTCCATCCAACTATTTTCTAAAAGATGTTATATATGGTCATTTTTAATGCCTCAATCATCCCATATGCTCATGCATGGTATAAAGAAGTATGGTTGGACCAGATGTTGTACCTAGTGTAAATTTTTTTATCTCAGTAGCCTGAAAGTTGTTTATGTTGTCTGTGAGAATAGTATGAGGAACTATAAATCAATGGATGATACATGATCTCATGGAATCAATCATGGACTGGGTTTTGAATTCCTTGATGGGAATTGCTTCTTCCAATTTGGAAAAGAATTTTGTTTGATCAAAATTAACCTGCAATGTCATGTTGTAACTAGAGGGTATGGCCCACTATGTCAAGACCCCATACTGAAAAGGGGAAATCATACTTTTTGGTGTGGAGAAACTCTAGTAGTCAATCCACAAAGTTAGCATGGATCTAATATGCCTGAAAAATCTTGGAAAAATCCTTGAAATCAATGAAAATGGTGGGCCATAAGTATCCCAATCTCTAAATTTTGTGGGAGAGCTTCAATACTTCTTTGATGGGCACCACCAGATTTAATATTCACCTCATTCATGACCTAAGGTATCTTATCTTATTGGATGAAATGGAGAAGGATTCCATTGAACTCATTCCAATAGAGGGTCTTTTCATGTTTAGGCTGACTCTGGAGGGTAAACTACACTACTATTTGGTGGATCCAATCAAGATCAGCTCGATTTGGTGGGAGAATACCATGACAAAGATACTCAAAAAATGGAGTCATACAATTGATAATTTCTTTGGTTATGGGGGGATTTTAGGATCCTAGAATAGTGGTACTGATAGTCAGTATATTTACCTATTGGTTTCCATAATTTTTAGTGGTGGGGATGATGACCCTTTAGTGTGCCACATGAATTAACATCTCATCTTGGCTAGGTTATTCAAGAGATACTGCCTGACCTGCTAAACCACTAGCTTAACTATTCGGTGACCAAGGAACATGAGTCACCTTCATCTATAAAGGGATCTGGGCCATCATTTGAGGGATGCATTCCAGTAGGGTCACAATCTCTTTATTTTTAATGGTGTAGTCACCATTGATCTTATTGATGACTAACTCAGAGTCACCCTTAATATGTAAAAATGGGACATAAATCTTGTGGGACAATTCTAGACCAGTAATAAGGGAATGATACTCTACCTTGTTTTTGGTGAAGATTTTTGAAAATTGGAAAGAGTACCACAAGACGGTCTATGAAAGAGTGATGAAAGTGAATGAATTACCTTTTGAGATTAGGGTTATTGATCCTTTTACTTTTCAGGATCTTAGATACACCATCAAAATGAATATTCAATAAAATTAAAACCTAATACACTGAGAGAATAACTTCATTTGGTAAATCAAAATATAGAGGATGTTCTTTTGGGGTAGGATGTGTATCCAAGAAATCTGCTAATACCTAGCCTTTGATAGACTTTTTTGGGACAAACTTGAGGTATAACTACTAGAGTATTACCACCCAAAATTCCTATCATCCCATCATCATGGGGTGATTGAGGATATACTTTAGTGTGTCCAACTGAGACACCAGTTTTATCTCATAATGCTATAAATAATGTCGAAACCTGTACATTAAAAAAACTAGTGCGAGATAACTCTTCTCAACGGGGGAGTATCTGGTCTCCATATCTAGGAGAATTCATATGAGATAGTAGAGGTTATTTCCCATACCCTCTTCATTTTTTGGGAAAGAAGGGCACTGAGGGACTGTTCTAGGGTGGTTATATAGAGGACCAAAGGCTATCCTGAGGTGGGTGGTATAATAATCAGAGGTTATTGTAGGTAATTATTGATATCCTAAAAGAAAATATTTTAATCCTCATAACACTGGTAATTAGTTCCATTCTTTATGATCCTTGATAAGTTCTTACACTTGTTGGCTATATTTTCAATAAATCAGCATATGTTGGCTAAGTGGCCTTGGAGGCCTCCAAACTCTCAAAGATATATTTGGGGAGGAATTTGATATATATACTTGATGTCATCTATTTCAATCTCAATGCCTCCATATATTATAAAAAATCCAACAAATTTTCTATAGGTGACCCTGAATACACACTTTAGGGGGTTCAGCTTAAAGTTTTGAGAGTGGAGGAAGCCAAAAAATTTCCCAAGATCCTTGATATATTCCTAAATATGGTTGGATTTTCCCACAAAATGATCCATGTAACATTCCACTAATGTCCCAATAATTGTCTTAAATATGTGGTGCATGGGCCACTGGTAAGTGAAACATTCATTCTTCAATCCAAATATAATCACTTGACAGAAAAAGGTTCCATGAAGTTTATTAAAGGTGGTGGATTCCTCATCCTTGGGGGCCATCTAGATATAATTGTACCCAGCGTATCTATCCATGAATGAGAGGTCTTGAAATCTATCTATAACATCCATAATTATTTCTGTCATTGGAAGGGGGAAATGATCCTTCGAACAATAGTAGTTGAGGTCCCATAAGTTGATATAGACTCTAATCTTCCCATTTTTCTTCCTGAATGGAAAAATGTTGGATATCCACTGGGGGTTCTGGAATTCCATGAAAAATTTGGATTTAATAATCTTTTCAACTTCAGGATTGACCATAACACTGTGTGAGGGGTGCATCTATTTGGGAGGTTGTTTGAACTCATGATGACCCACTTGGAGGCCAAGGTGATGAATGAATATATGATGATCTATTCCTAACATATCATCATAGCTCTAGGTGAATATATTTTTGTTCGATTTAAAGAATCCAACATAGTACTCCTACTCCTCTAAAGACATGACCGCACTGATCAATTTTGACCTTAGATCTTCCTCAGTAACAAGGTTCACCTGGGTTAACTCATCAATAGTGATGGAGAAACCCTATTCAAATGTAGAGGGGAATCTTCCAAATCCTCTTCTTCAACTGAGATAGGATTATAAATGGGAATATGTGGCTCTTCTAGGCCATTTGACCTAATTAAAGTACTAGTGTCTACTCTTCTAGATACATAATTCTTGATGAGAGTTTCCCTCTCTACTGAGACTATGATGATATAAGCTGCTAGGTGAACTCCATATAGTTTATGGCTGTAAGGTCCAATCTTGATATCTATGAAATGGTTATGATTCAACCTTAATCAATTCAATATTGCTTTTTGGAACATGTGGGAATTCCATAAATCAATGGATATGGAAAAAATTATTAGTACTTCATAGGTGTAGGGTCCTCTGGTATCAACTGGGCTAGTCTGGTGTAGGAGTATGAGGTAATCTTTGAGAAATCATTTTTATCAGAGACAATGAAACAACACCCCTAGTCTGGTGTCATGGGCTCTAACTGATGAATTAGGAGCATGAAGCTATATTTAAAGTCTACACATGGATCAAATGTAGTGGCCATTATATCATTGATGGAATTTATGATATCAATCCCATCAGTTTGAACTTTATTTTATTACATTTAATTGTATACATAATCTAGATAGTGGGCCTCACAAAAGTCAAAGGGGGATTCATTGCCATGTAGTACCCCTACTCGACCATTAAGGGAGTACTTGAGGCACTGATGTTATGGAGAGGGTTTTTTTGCATGAAAATTAATCCACAGTCTTCCCATCAGCATATTATAGGCATTATCCTATTAGACTAACATAAATTCAGTTATTGATATTATAACATAGAATCAAGTATTTAGAAAAATTATTCTAGGAAACTTCTACTCACTCTTATTATACCTCTGAATTTCTTGGTTGTAGGGAGTCATATATACCTCTGTAAGTCCCGAATTATGGAGAATCTGTGTTGAGATGAGGTTGATCATATATCCAATATCCACTAGGTAGTGGCATATTTCCATTCCATTGAACTGTCCCATGATATACAATGGGTGTATGTTTCCCTAAATAAGGACATCCTTGCCTTCTCCAAAAAATGATATAGTTGCTTGAAATTCCTCTTACTCAGCCTCTTCTTCATAGTAGGCCTCAAGGATATCTACCTAAACTTTAAATTGAAGGGGGATATTCAAGGATTGTGAAAGGGCCTCTCACATTTCCTTTGACAAGTAGATTTCCTCGAGGATCAAGAACCTTATGGGTATACCAATGAGGTGATTTAGAACACCATAATTCAATTCCAAGGTAATGTTTTTTTTTCATGTAGAGTACCATTTTTTGGAAGGGGGTGCATCAAATTTCATTGACTAAACTATTTGGTCTTGGATAATACTAGTGATGTTTTTCTATTTTCCAGTTTACCTGATATGAGAAATTGATGTATGGGTGTCATTTGGATGAAGTTAGACCTAGGCTAGATTTGTATAATCATGATGTGATTGAGGGTAAGATGCAAGGTCAACCAATACAATCAGATGTAGTGGTGTTCCTGATGGCGCAGACTGAGAGGACTAGGCTTGATGATCTCTACAAAAATATTACTACATAGTTTTAATAGTATGAACAACCTGGTTTGAAACACTAAAATGATAATTCTATCTTCTTTAATACCCTCTACCTCTTCTTTTATGTCATTGTCCAGAGGCACCCAAGGGGTTTTCATGCCATTCCTCACTATCAGGCATTTTAAAGTGGTTCACCAGCTTGATGAAATTCATAGAGGTGTACTCATTCTCATCGTCAGTGGAATAGTCCAGAGATGTGTGGAACATGGGAGCATATCCTAACTCAGAAGTCATGTAGTCTCCAAGAGTGAAATATGAATTTAAAACTAGTGGGATACTTTTATTTCCATTTCACCATCATCATCTGTTCTTTTAAGACATATAAGGATGCAATGAAGGTGTGGAGATAATGGTTGAAGGAGCTGTGGTGACCATAAGAGGTTCATGATTTTTCAAGAGAGTATAAATGATAAAAAGGGAATAAGTGACTACCTTGTGAGCCAACCATTCATCATAATTCTTTGTCCCACAACTAGAAACATATTTTCACTCACTAGAGTCTTCACTATCACTAGAAAGGTCAACAGAGACATTTGTCACCTACACTGGAACATCACCCAATTTGATTAATCCATTATATACTTAATCCTAGAGATAATATTTGAACACAAAGCATTATTTTATGGTGTTCCATAGGATGCTATGATATGATTAGTGATCAGCACAACTAGTGAGTTAGGACTCATGGGGTCTCCTACACTCTAGAAACTTTAGGATTCCCTTTTAAAATTTGTAGATGAAGTATCCTAAGACTAGATAATTCCTAAAAGAATAAGTAATGTTTATTCATTTTGAAAAATAAACCTTGGGATCTGGGGCTTGATGGGCGTCCAGAGCCACATTTTCTCATCAAGGTGGTTGTGCTTGGCGAGGTTGTGCTTACCAGGGCTATGCTGGGTGAGGATGTTCTTGGAAAGAATCATCCGTTAAAGGGAATAACATTTGTACCATATTTGGAACCCCTTAAAGAACAATGGAATCTATGTCTTCTTTCAAAGTCTATCTCATGGTACTTTTAACAGGAAATGGACATGAATTTTTTTTAGTCCACTACAAGGATTCCTCAAGACATTTTTTTAATAATTCTCAAAATATACCTAGTTAGTTTAGAGATATGAGGGTAGGGACCAAATAATTATCTAAATTATCTAGAAAATTCATGAGAAGATGTCCCTAGGACAAAGGAATTTTGAGTGAATATGTGAGTCCCTTCCATCAGGCGACAAAGTTATTGACTCACTCATAGGGCCTTTGTTTGCATTTGAAGAGGTCGGTGATGCTAGTCTTATGTGAGGTGGATATGAATTGGTAAAGTAACTATCTAAAAAGGTCCTAACAATTATTAATGAACCCTATGGGAAGCTAACTATACTAGATGAATGTAGAAAATTTTAAAGGTTGGAAAAAAATCAGATCTTGGTGGCCTCCTTATATTCCAGAGTCCCCAACATTGTACCAAACCATGAGACAAAGTGGGACAGATGTTGTAGTGGGACACTAATTCTATTAAGCAAGGTTAATATAGTATTAAAAAGCACTTGGCACACTCGAATATGGTACAAATATAATGTTTACAACTTTACATCAGGTGGAACTCCCACCTATCATGTTTTTAGAGCCTCAATATGGATGATGAGAGTAGCTATCAAATAATCTTAGAGGGGGTTTGTGGCCCCCAATTCATTTATTGGCTCATCAAATCGAGTAGCTACACGACCTTTCCACTACGGAGAACAATCACACTACTCAATAAGGGTTAGTGAATCATATCTCGGTTGTTTTCCATATCCCCCAACTTCTGCCCTGACTAGGTGTGTGGGGCCACCAAGTTCAAATTGGGCCTCTGACTGAGGATGAATAGGTGCCCCACTAGAAGAGATATGAGGTCCCTTATTACATTAGGGTATAATAGATTCTTGAAAATGAGCTCCCTGGTATGAATATTGTACTCCTGAAGCTCTAGAATCAAGGAACCTATCCTGGTTTACAACTCCGCTTTTGGTGTGACCTCTGATGGTTTATAGGGTTCAACTTTTCCTATGAAATTTGCAATGAACTGATGATCATGTAATAACATCTAATTGGGGGGGACTGCTAAGTCCTAGTTTATATCTCTGTTAATGAGTAAAGATGCCTTCCGAGGGGTCTTCTAGGTACTATAACACCCCTTGATGTGGGTTTTCCTTGTCATGCCTTTTGTCGGAGGCCCTGTTCCTGTAATCCTCTGGATGGTCAACAATGTTGACATTCACCATGATAGTAGTCAGAGGGGAACCTTCATCATGGACATATGATCCATATTGATGTTCCTATCACTACCATATAAAAGGTATTAAATGGAGGGAAGCATACTTCCCCCAAACTCTAATATGTACATATGGAGATAACTCTTCCATGACCTAAAATATCACAACAAGGATATAACACATGTTTTTAGAGAGTTTTATGGTATACATACAACTCCATATGATGAGTTACTAGGATTTATATGATCCAAAACTTATTTCACTGCTGATGAATGATATTGAGGTGCTCACAGATTACTGGGTAATCTAGTTGATGGTCCTGGAGGTGGTGAAATTTCACCCAGATAATCTGGAAAAAACTAATTTCCTAGACCTCAGTAAGGGACTCAGTAATGAAAAAACATGGATCTATAGGTTGTTAGAACACTACTAATAGATGGTTGGAAAATGGAATCTCTCAAAGGTTCTCTTTATTAGGGGAAGATTTCCTCTTCTTTCTGGATGAGGCCCTGATTGGTATAGGTCGAGATAAGCGTGGCATCATCGACACAAACCAACTTTTTGGTTAATCAAACTGAAAAGGGGGTGACCCACAAGCCAAATATCTCCTATATGATGGGAAATATCTTGGAGGAAGAACCAGATTAAAGATCATGTCTATGCTGGACAAGGTATTTATAGCTGTCTCATGTTTAAGGGTGAAATTTTCCATTTGGGGCTCAACAGAGTGATCACTATCATCTGACAATGTCAACCCAGGCCCCGAAATCTGTCCAACTTCTTGTGTGGAGGTATAGAGCATGGAAAATTGTGGTGAAAGAGATGTTTCACTATGAGTCCTTAGAAGGAGGCCAAAACAACCTCCACCTATAGGTACCTATGTAGGGGTATGGGGATCTTGTGGAAGTCAACTTCTAGGATCATAAGAATTATTTTATGATCCCCTAACCTATATTAGGATATTTATGGTGAAGATTCCATCATTGTTTCATATATATATTTGGAATATGAGAGGTTGAACATAACACAATTCTCTCTAGGGTTATGCCTCTGATGGCATGATACTTCTACATGCAAGGATTTCTAAGTGTCTCTTGAGTTTCTCCCCTGTGTGTTGCGTAATGTAACATGGGCATAGCCCCCATGATGGTTGTTTTCCCTCCTACCCATTGATGGTTCTTTATATAAGGTAATGTATTCATAATGAGTCAGACCTCTATTATGGTTTATAGTAACATAGAGAGGACCTCTACACTGGATGGTAATAGTGATGGGAGGACCACTGCACTGGTTAGTAGTGGTGTAGGGAGGACCTCCACACTAGTATTCCTCATCACAAGATGGATCATAATGGCTACAGGTGGCACCAGAAACTGAGAGAGTTATCTTGAAGTTCCTAAAAGGTTGCTAGGGTCTCGATCCAAGGTGGGTAAAGATATATACCCATTCACATATTATGGGTATTTGATGGGTTATGCCGATAGTAGCTGGGGATACTGAAGGTGAAAAATATGCATCTTATTAGGAATTGTTCTAGGCCTTCCCCTGACATCGGTGTCTGGTGTTATGGACCCAGGATGGTAGAGCAGGGAAGGAGTCAACCCACTTGTCAGCTTGTGGGAATAGTCGATGTTAGTGTTGATGAGGTCTAGTGGGATCCCTTTTTGGTAGTTCCTAAGCGGTGGTCACTTTAGGTGATTCTCAAACATCCCCTACCTCCTTAGGGTAAGGGATTGATCTATTAAGGTGCTTCAGGGAGAGGATCCTGATTAGTTCACTATAAAAACAAGGGGTGGTTTCCCCCTAAAAATCCCTCAGGGGTGGCAGTTTCAGTGAGGAACCAATGTCTCAAGGTCTTGGTGGGATATATCCCTGGTGGGAATAACCCCTTCCTACTCATACCAATGAAAAAGGGCTAGATGATATCAGAATTTGATATGGGGCATGGGAGCCCATCATCTGAAGTTAAGGTGGAAGTTGTGGTGGGGTTATAATCATGCAGTATTTCTACACTAATGCCCCTACCACTGTACCTATTGGTGCTAGGTCACTAATTCCCTATAACTTAAGTATTGTAAGGAATGTGGATTTAGATGTCAGTATTGATTCAGTAAAAGTGATTCCCAATAACCCAATTTTTTCTATTCCTCCTAATGTAGAGAAGTATCCACCCTGATGATGTTATAGACTGAGGATGCCTAATGTTTTCTACCCCAAGTAGTAGGTGAGTTTGATGCTAGGCCCACTGCTTTATTTGTGGGGCTTAGTGTTGAATATCTAGATATGGTGACATGAAAATCTAATATTTCCCAAAATTCTACTAGTCCCCATAGTTGAAGGAGAAGAGTTTCATATCAGGTTTACCATTTTTACTTCCACTACTTTCACCAAGGAGGGTGTGGAGCATGTGTTGCCCATTTCCATGTATTCCCACTTTCCAAAGGTTAGAGGCTTCCATCAATTTAATCGGATATGTATGATACTTGATAGAAAATTGATGATGGGATGTTGGTTCCACCTTCCATGGACTCCTCCAAAGAGATCATCACCTAGTCTGGGTCTCCCTCATATATTTATGTCTTTTTTGTGAAACTCATTCCCTATGCTATCTTGAGGTGGATTCCAGTTAATTACACTACTTCTATCTCGACAAAGAAACAAAATTCGGTCATAAGAGGTAGTAACATTGGGTTTGTTGGGAATTTTTGGACATTGGGTAAGTTTGGAACCTATAAAGTCTTCTTCTTTTGGAGGGTATCTGATGTATGTGGCATCTTAGGTGTGGAACACAAGGAATCCTATATCAGTCATGAGGTATTGACAAAAAGGGGTATATATATTCTAAAGATTTATACCTCATGAATCTCATGTTTATTGTATGGGGTAGGGGTTTTGGATCAGGTCGCATGTTTAACATCTTACAGGGATAAGTTGGATGTAGGTTTAACATCTTGTGGGGACAGGTTGGGAAATGTTTAACATATTTTAAGGATAGGTTGGGCACATGTTTAATGTATTTTAGGGGCAGTTTGGGTGTAGTTTTAGCATCATGTAGGGATATTTAGGTCATATATTTAATGTCCTATGGGGACACATTGGGTGTCTAAGTGTGTCCCCAAATGATATCTTTATTTCATGATTACATTTTATAGTGTTTTAATAAATTTATTTCTGTATTTTAATTATTATTCTCTACCAAATGTTTCTCATTTTGAATTGTTTTATATTTTATGGTATGATATAAGGTATACTTGTAAAAGTAATGAAAAGAGATAAATTTTGGAGATTAAGATATCTTCACACCATGAGCGAAGTGAAGTGGCATGAAAAAATAATTTTAAAGGCATAATAAGATAGAAAACTAGAAAAATACCATTTACATGTCATGTATCTTATTACATGATGTGTGTTCATTAAGATAATTCACTACTACTTAATAAAATTCATGAAAGGATACATATTTTAACGAAGTTACCCCTTGTGTACACAAATAAACATCATGAAAATTTAGGACAAAGAATGTTTCAGAAAATTCACTACTGATGTGGATTACACGTCATGCAACTTTACATGACATGAAACTAACGAAAATATGAATAATAGATATGAATTTATGAAGAGTTTTAATTTTTGGATTATAAAACCATGCCTTTATCATCCATTTTGAGACAATACTAGATGAGAGGACTGAAGATAGATGCCTGTTGAGATGCACACACCCACTGCAGAGACCTACTGCTACTGATTTTCTATAGGGTTTTAGTCATTATTTTCTTTAACCTCTCATGGATAGAATTAGGGGTGATTTATTTTTGTTTTGGAATACATGATAAATAATAATTGAATGTATGAGATATTTTATCTTTTATTGAAATTTATGTTGGGATTTAATATTGGTTCCACAATTCCATCCCTTCCCTGATTCCTTTTTGCATGACCATTGTGAGTGGGGTTGGGGAGTGGGTTTAATTTCTTTCTTTCTTTGTGAATGGACATTTCCTGAGTTGATTGAATGAATTTTTAATGTTCTATATAGGGTTTAGACTTCCACCATAACCATTGGGTTTGTCTCTGCAGTATGTTTAAATACAATTTCGAGTTACCCATTATTTGTAATCTGAGGTACCTGACCATGAGAAATGGAGAACTTAGGATGGTGGGTGTTTACCATGAACATTGAACATGCTAGTCCATTTTATACCTTATCATCCCATGAACTTGGTTTCATTGCTACTCGACACCCTTTTTATATTTTATTCTCCCACTTTCTCCAGAAATCACATGCTCAATAGTTTAGATTTAATTACATAAAATAGTAATTAGTTTACATTTATTTTACATAATTAATATTTTATTTAACCCTATCTTTGTGGGTTAGACCTCATACTTACAACTCCTATACTAATTGATAGTTTAGTGTTTTGTTTGTTTTATGTTTATAAATTTCTAAATTCTGTAACCCTATGAGAATTAAATATGCCTGATGGGCTATCACCAAGGGGAATATTTCACACTTGGATGTTTGGTGGAGTGTTTCCCTAGGGGGGAAGATTTAAAACTTTTTATTTTTGGGATTTAACCTGAGGGATGTTTCTTACATACCCTATTTAAGAGATAAGGATCAAAACCCATGTAGTGCGACGATGTAGTTTAAGGTTTTGTGAGAGGTCTGATTCATAAAAATTAAATTCATATGGTAAGGATTCCCAGGTCACTAAAGGAGTGTTAATGAGGGATGGTGTGGTGATTACGCATGAAATCTTCCCACTACAGGTGTTTCATCCCATGGTCATTAAGGGAGTGGAATCCCATGATGACCATACATGGGGAAACATGTGTTTATCACATATGGTAAGGCTACAATTTAACTTCATGTACTGAGTATGTTATCATGATATTTAATATTGTATGATTAAGACATAAAGATAAGTAGTTTTATTTCTTATATCATGGATGCAGATGGGGGTTACACCATGAGGGGGACCATGTTATGGTGAGTGGAAGATTCTTCATAAGGACACTCTACTGATACAGGTAAGTAGTTTCCCTCAGTGACACCACATTTTGGGATTTCATTCATACTTATCATGTTAATCTAAGTGGAGCATGGAATATACACTACCATAGAGGATTGGATATTAGAAGGCTTGACATTAGGGTACCTATGATTAGTATAAAAATTCATTAGGATACCAATGATTAGGAGAATAAGTTTGGGAAATGGATACAATTGAAGCATAGGGGGTGTCCAGTTTGTGACTAGAAATATTTTGTGTGAAAATTTATTTTATTGTGTGAAAATAGAGATGTGAAAGACATGGGATCTAGAACAAGAAAAATCATGGATTCGAGAGGTGTGGGTATGAACAATATGTGTAGGTGCACATAGATCAGGGTTGTGTTAAGGATTATTATATTATGAAAACCTGATCATAATTAAGAGGTGTTGTGAAATTATATCTTAACCCCATACCAAGACAAGTTGGGTTCCACGGTAGTTCATTCACTCAAGTTATCTACCTTTTAGGGTCCATGATATTATGGTGTTTTATGATGTCACAGAAGAGAGGTTTTCATATGTGAGAGTGCTACTTCATATTCTAGAGATCTGTACTGAATTTTTTGGGGGGAGGTTATATTTATAATTGAAATTAGTGGTTGATATTGTGCAGCTTCAATATGGTGCATAATAAGGATGTTTGATTCCTAGTCTTTTTCTAATGGGCATTTAATTCAGAAAGACCATGGTTTGATGGAACCTTTATCACATAGATTTTCTGTTTCATGATGGGTTTTTATACAAATATATTCTTTTTTGTGCACATTCCATGGTCATCACTTTGGGATTCATGAGTACCTACCAAACTTTTATCTCAAATGTTTCCTTACTCGAACAACTTTATAGTTGCATGTCAGTCTTTCATGAAAAAATCTCTTTTTGAGAACACATGTCTTGAGATTCACTTCAGGATTCGGGAGTGTTTATAGAACTCAGTGTCACCTTTGGTGCACAATTCATTTGTGTGATAAAAAACTTCTCCACAAAAAACACTTAATGTTTTCACAAAACCTAATCATCAGCCCCAAATTGTTCTTTTGAGGCAGGTGACATATATATATATCATAAAAAACTAGCCTTTTGGGTTTTGAGACATGTTTTTGGATCTAACAGTACTACCAGCCATAAGAGGATCATGATATCCATTCATGAATTATATTGAGCACACTTTTAAAGAATCAATTATATACCAAGCTATTAAAGTGTTATTTTTTGGATTAGTGAGGTATGCTTCCTGAGGCATGTGTTATCTAGGGCTGGTGTATCTATAGACCTTGAGAAGGTCAAGCCCGTGATTTATTGGTAGTGGCCCAAGAATGTATTTGAGGTATTTAGTTTCATGGGTTTGATATGTTACTATAGGTGGTTTATCTAGAAATTATATTGATTTAAATCACTAATGAAGTACCTAAATGATAAAGTTGAGAAGTTTACACAGTCTGATTATTGCAAGTGAAATTTTTAGGAGTTGAAGGGAATATTGACCTCTATGCTAATTCTGACCTTACTTGAGATGGTTAAGGAGTATAACCTCTATTTAAATTCATCATGGTATAGTATTAGAGTATTATTGATACAATATAGGTATGTAGTTTCTTATAGACCCAATAATTTAATCATACATAAGAGGAATTATCCAAAACATGATTGGAGTTAGTGGTAGTAGTGTAAGCGTTGAGCTCTTTTCATCACTACTTTTTGGTTGAGAGGTTTTTAGTGTATATTAACCATAAGAGAGTCTGATATATTTTATCATATCATGAATTCAACCTTTGGTAGAGGTGGTGGTTCAAATAAATGGGTTCCTTTGATTTATACATAGTATAAACCCATGATAAGGGGAATTTTCTGGCTAACGTTATGAGCATAAAGACTTGGGAGTAAGTGGTTCTAGAGGTAAGAAATGAGTAATAGTTGACGTGAATCTTCATTGAGATTTATCTTGATGTCCAAGAGTATTAGGGTAGATTGAAACTTGTGTTTATAGCTGTTACCTCCTCACTAAATGATAGGGTGAAGGAGATCTAGTAGTTAGATCCAGATTTTATGTTAATAGGGGGAAAATATATGATGGTGAGACACAAAGTAACTGGTCCCAAGATTCCAATGATATTCTTGATGTACCAAGTTGTGATTACCATAATCATACATGAGGAGATGATGTGAGACTCACAAACCTTGATAAATTCAGTTCACTTAGGGTTTAATAAGACGCACTATAACATTCAAAGGTATTATTGGTGGTCTGAGATGAAGAAGGATATCATGGGTTTCATTTTATAGTTCATGACCTATCATAGGGTCATGGTCAAGAAACAATGACCTAATGGTCTTGTCTAGCCTATACCCATTCTTGAGTTAAAGTGTGTTGATTTCATGATGGATTTCCAGATGGGATTACTAAGGTATCCTCAGGGAAGTGATGTGATATTGGTTATCATTGACCAGTTGACTAAGGTTATGAATTTCCTATCAATTTGGGAGCTCTATTATATTTATAAGATATGAAATAATTATTCTCATGAGGCATTGAATCACCTTGGTGTGCTAAATAGAATTGTTTCTGATTGAGACGATAATAATACATAATGCTTCTAGAAGGGATTATAAAAGGAACTAAATATATTGGTACATCAAAGAAATTATTAGCATCCTTATAAAAATGGAAAATCTAAGTATACCATTCAAATATTATAGGAAATTATTCAGGCATGAGTTCTTGATTTTTGTATTTCTTGGGAGAATTAATGTGATTTACTTAAGTTCTCCTATAATAATAGTTATCACGCATTGATTCAGATGATGCCTTTTGAGGCCTCAAATGGAAGACCATATTGATTACCTCTATAATGAATAGTAGTAGAGGAGTCTTCTATTATTAGGAAAAGTATCATGTATGAAACATTGAAGTGAATCAAGTTGGTATTAATGAGGCTGGTGACTGCAAAGATAATGTAGTGATATTATACATACTAACTCCTCTACCCTATTTGAGTTTGAGATGGGAGACCAAATTTTCTAGAGGGTGTTACTCTAGTTTGGATATCATAGTTTTCAAAGACAGGGAGAGCTAGTGCCGATGTTCATGGGGGATATTTGTGATTTTCAAGAGGATCAATACTATTATTTATGGATTATCACTTCCTCAATAGTACCATACTATACATGATGAATTTCATGTATCTTAGTTCATGAGATATTAACATGATCCATCTCATGTGATTAGTGCCAATTATATTGAGTTAGATCTCGATGCATTATTCATGGAATGAATGATTTGTATTGTTGACCAAAGAAAGAAATTAATTTATAGAAGGATAGGACCTTTTGGTACTAATGTTGTGGAAACATAGACATATCTAGGAGGAGACTTGGGAGACGAAGGATAATATACAAGAACAATGTTTGAATTTATTTATCAGTGATGCTTGATTATGATTCTCATAGATGAGCTACCCTAGTATGGGGAGGTTGTAACAACCTACATGAATTTTAGGTATGGTTTCAATTTATTTTTAATAAAACCATGTCTATTTTTCATTATTTTAGTTGTATAAGTGTTTACGAGAAGTTCAAGTTTTTTTTCTAGAAAAAGGGGTTAAATAGTGTAAATTTTTATTCAAGAAGATTTCATACTATAATATTAGTGGGTACCACCATACTTCTAATGATTTTGGTCAGTGGAAAGTACCATAACCCACCCCTTGGAATTTTGATGGGTGTCCACTGAAGTTCTGGTGGGCTTGGGTAGTGGCCGGTTCCAAAGCCACTACAACTAAAGTTTCAATGGGAGCTCATTGATGTTTAGAGGGAAATAAGAAACCCAAATTTTATGTTTTTCCAATGTTTTATTTTGATGTGTTAAGTTCCTCTTAATCTATTTTGGCCTCTCCCTCTCCCATATGAACCTCCCACATGATTTTTCTCAATTCACTCATGATTTCAAATACCCCAACATCATTTCCTAGTCATATAAAGTTCCATTTGTTGTGTTTGAAAGTTTTATGTGAGTATAATCTTTATATTCCCATAAATTTTGGCATATATTACTATTTCTACAATCTATGGTGGTTTACCTTAATTATTTGTGGGTTTTTTCCTAGGGATTTTGATTTTTACCCTTTAAGGATAAATTTTCCATTAATATTCATTGAGTGGGATCCTATAATGGTGAGTTTGGTGGTCCCTAATATTTGCCTATAGTTATGTTGGTTTTGATTATTATGTGATTTGTAGGTCAAGCCAACCATACAATCATAAAACCAATTTAAATTAAAATCTTGGTTTCTTGTTAATTGGGAATTTATTATAGTTATGGGGACTATGAGTGGTTTTACTAAGGCTAAATTTTTATGTCATGGACACCAATGGACATGAAATTATGTCTAAGTGTGATGGACTATGTTCTTGGTACCCAAATGGGGATCTCTGTAGTTATGTGATGCTATTATAAACCTATTTAGGAACCTTTATCCTTCTTGAAATAGGATAGGTGCATTATTAGTAGTGTTAGAATTGAGACTTAACCCAAATGGAACTTATTTTTTGATCATCATTGGTGAAAAATATGACTCGGGGGTGAATAGTTGTTTAAAAATTTATAGACAACAACAATAAGAGTTTATAAAATATTGAATAGTAGTGAGTGAAGTGTTCTTGAATCATGATGCAATAGAAATAAAAATGAAAGAACACAAGATTTATAGTGGTTCTAATCACAAATATCATAATCCATTCCTAAATCTCCTATACTCCTCAAGGATACTATTTCCCACTAAGAAACTCACTTTTAAAGCTGTGAGAAACTTTTTACAGACACCACATTTTAAACAACATGGAGATACAACCAAATATTTGATACTGGAGACAAAAATGGTTTTATTACCTGACTTTTTATTGGGAGTCACAACCTTGAATTCTTTCTAGGAGGTAGAATAACCAAGGAAAGGGAATAATTTCTTTTGATGTGAAAATCATAAACTATAACAAAGAAATTAAAATAAATAAATAAATAGATAATAGGAATAAAAAAATACTAGGAAAACAATAGATGATTATAATACCAAATAATTTTAAGCTCAATGATCATTGATCACTTGAAAGGAACAAATTTTGATGATGGAGTTCTTCAATGATCACAACTAAAGTGCAAAAATCACAGAATATCATGACAAATTTTCTTGGTATGGGAAGAACATCAAAGATGAATCACTGATAATATTTTTTTGAATGATCTACATAGGTATATGTTTTTATTCCTTGATGAAATCTCTTAGATCATTAAAACTAAGATCTATGAGGATTTTTTATGCATAAAATATCTACACAACACTTATTAGTTCATAATAATAAAATAAAATAATTTTTGTATTTATTTTTTAAAGATGTACTTGAATAACATAGAATACATTTGAGATTTACATTTATTCAGGAAATATTAATATAAAACATTTAAAAATTTAAGTAATAATTTTTTAAAAAATCCAAATTATAAAAAAATGGAAATAAATATTCATTTAGATTATTCATACCGAACAAAAACTATAGAAAAATAGATCATGTCATGAAATTTAATATGGATGTATAAATTATCATAAAACAATGATATAATTATTTTTACACAACCTAATATTATATTTCAACATAAAATAACAATACTTTTAACAAAATAATTATTTTTAACAACATTACTTGAAATAAGAAATAAAATTTTAGAAGCATAAAATTTTAACTAATGGAGGATCATGACTGACCACTAAAAACATAGAGCGGTGGGTCATGACCCACTATTGATATTTTCCAATGGTTGCTAAATACAGAATGATCTAATATTACAATTTTTAACCAAAAATCATGGAATCCAACCAAAAAAAATTCATTCCATGTTAGAATTAAATAAAAGTATTTATAATAAACAATAAATTTGTGTTCTATCTCTAGAAGTGAAATGGCGACTCATGTCCTATTGTTGGAGGTTTACAATAGTGGATAATTGAAATTCATTTAAAAAAAAGAATAATAAAAAGATAAATTATAATAACCTAGGTTTTCATACGGGCTATGGATACTTTTTATTTTGGTTTAAATGTTTAAATATGGCCTAATGTGAGTGCCCAAATTGATCATGAGTGTTTCAGGGGTGTCTGGGGCATGTTTCAAGCCTAGAACCCAAATTTAGGGGTGAAATAAGCTTGGCACATGGTTAGTGAAAACCATACAGGGTAGTTCACATGGTCTGATAGATTGTGCGAGGCTTTAGAAGAGAGTAGGAGGACCCTGAAAGGTTCGAGGAAACCATGCGAGAGGAGTCACACAACTGTGAAAGTTGGTCTACAATTTTAACAGATCACTTTTTCACAATTTATGAACAATTAGTCAAACTATGTGGGTAAACCGTGCAAGTTCCCCTTCCTTACAACAGACTGTTAAACCCTAAAATTTTCAGTAAAATTACAAATTTGACCCTAATTAAAAATATATTTCAACCATAACACCCATTTCCTCTCCCTCACAGCAAGGGATATCATTTTAAAGCCTCTTTGAAGCCAAAGAGAGGAATTTACATTGATTCTCTGTCCAGACTCTAATTCAAGCACTACTCATCTCATTAGATTCACATTAGTGAGTTATAAATTCCATTTTAGTCATTATTCATTCTTCTAGATATCATCTGAGCTATTTAGGTGCAAGATAATATTCCCTATTATTAGGTTCTTAGTATGTTCTTCAATTTTCTCCTGATTTAAGCCGAATTAGGAGTTGATATTGGATGAGCGATCAACTATGGACCTATGATAGGTGGTGTTGTGTCTTTCATTAATAGTTAAAGTGTTTATATATTCCATTGTTCCACATTCCCAATTTATGGGTGTTTCTTTAAAATGAAATTAAATCATTGAATTTCTAGGCATATACTATGTAATTAAAGAGGCTCGTTGATGAATGATAAGTGGTTAAGAACCTTGAAATGAAACCACCCGATGGGTGTATTGATTATTTGTACTAGGACACAATGGGAATCTCTGGGAATTGGATACCTTTGGGTGTTCCCCCTTTACCCCTTTCATTGGTATGTGGTTTGTGAATTTATTTTTAAATCAAATTCATGAATTGAATTTTGAATTGATAATTATAATTGACTTTACAATTGATAAATGGAATTATAATTCAATTGATAAGGAATAAGGAATATATTCCATGAACCTATATCCTTTCCAAACTATAGCTTGTTAAGATTGAATTACTTATTTAAATGGAATTCCTATATGAGTAATTATTAGTCAAGCCTTATATGCTTAGCCATTGATATTAAATTTCTTGATTACGCACGAATTGTACTTTATATTGTTATTTCCATGTGATATTGATAGAGAATATTCCATTTAATATCTTAATTTAGCTTGAGAATATTTTTATAAAGATTTTACCCTATGAGTATTTGAGAGGAAAGCCTTCTAAGATTGGATCATGCCTTAGCCACCTTTGAGATGAGGTTTGAATTGAATGTTATTAGTGTTGACCATGAAGTTCTTAAATGTAATTGATTAAATGGTTTTGGTTAAAGTATATTAAATGATTATATTCCTTGGGTGACACATGTATTCAGATAATAATTCCATGGATGGGCTCAATTGGATTGAATCTTTCTTATGCTTGAGTGATACTTGGAATCTCTTAAGAATTGCTAAGGATGGACTCAGAGACTTGAATATTATATACCGAGAGATACATGGATTCATATGAGAATTCCATGGATGAAATCAAAGGTAATTTTATCATTTATACCATGGGTGATACTTGGGATCCCTTATTGGACCACCAAGAATGGAGTCAAATGGAAGTGAAATTATACCATACCTAGAGCGATACCTGAGTTCTTGATAGATTCACCATGGGTGAGATCATATGGTGTTGGTTTATATTACACCTGTCATGATACATGGATTCCAACATAGGAATTCAAAGGATGGGATAAGGTTCTAAATTTATTAATAAATAAAATAACTTACCTGAAGTGTCTCCCAAGACAAAGCATAATCTGGTATTCAGTATTGACTTACAGTTTATGGATGGCCTATTTAGGAATCCTTAGACACATGTGCTTACTGTGGATTTTGGGCTTTATGTCAGGTCCTAATAATTGTTGATCAAATTAACTTGATGATAAATGAGAACCTAGACTTATAGGATGTTTACTTCCATACTTCCTTACAAACTATATCATTTCCTGCACACTGTGTTGTTATATATTCACTGACTGATTGGAACCTAACCATAGGGGATTTCCTATTTAGATTATATCTCACACAATGTATGGGCCAATTTTGGGTACCCAAATAGACTATATGATTATAGTTATGGATAAGATAAATCTCCCTACAATAGGTTCTAGATTTCCACTTAGGAGTAGGAGCATGGGACTGAGCTAAGGCTCATGATGCTAGCTGGATTATTTTGGATTTTTCATACTTTTATTCCATGTATTGGAAACTTACTATGTATAAATTTTATGGATGATTTATTAGAGAAATACAACATGTATTATGATCATCATTATATTTGAGCTTCCTTTTGATATTATTATATATTAATGCTCCGTATCTATTATCGGCATGATTTATTACTTCCTCTATCTATATTTTATTGATATTCTATTATGATATACTCTATTAATGAGGGAATAGTATCCCCATAGACACACCTAGTCCCTCACTAGTTGGAAACCCCTGGAATTTTGGGAGATGCGCTTGAGTTCATGTGACCCAATGGGATTAGGGAACCCATTGAGTGAAATCTAAGTTTGAGATGTTACAAAGTGGTATCAGAGATTTATTTTCTAGTTTTATTTACTATTTGGTGTAAATAGAAAGGGATAGGAAGGAATATGAGTTTATAAATGAGATTTCCCCTAGTGTAGCTACCCCTTGTATAGGAAAAATCCAAATTTCCTCACAATAAATTATTTCTATTTGGATTTTGATAATTATAGTTGATTTTATTCCATTTTTGGGTGATGCACTTGAATTGTGATGTCATTACTGATATGATTATGGTTTCTATTTTTTTCAACCTAATGAGATGAGGGTATGACATCTCATGCATCATTTTTAGGCACATTACAGGAATCATATTCCATGCATTATTTCATGCATTATGCCATTCCATTTAGGATGCATTACATATTTCATGATGATGTGATAATTTCCATGATAGATATACCTACTGTTGTGATAGGTATTATAGAACATGTTATGGTGTGAATTAGGTGGATAACATACTTTGTTTCCTAAGGAGTATGGCACCTCATGGATCGAAATTTGGTGAACCATTTAAATTTAATTGTTAGATAATGATAAAAAAGTATTGATTCAAATGAAAAATGAATTCAAATTCAAATGAATATATATATATATATATATATGGATTCAAGTGGGAATGAAATATAAAATGAAACTTTCTTATAGCAGAGAACTTGACCCAAAAAAAACCTTAGTAGTGGGAAGTAGGTAGTATATCTTACTTATATAAAATCTATAAGCCACCTAGACCTAACTCGTGGAGTAAGAAGAGGGGTGTGTTCTAATAGGGGAAGGATTTTAACTATCCATTTTAAACATCTACAGTTTTATGTTTGGAAATTTTATTATGTTCTGAAACTGAGGCATGTGATTGGAATCAAATATGCACAACTGGCCCAAGTAGGTCAGTTGGGGCCTATTTCTTTTGAGAAGAACCTTTATGGCTGTTTATGACCTTGATAAATAAAGAAACTTATATAGGGTTTAATTTCTGATGAACCCATATTGGATTAACTAAAATTTATGTTATAAAATTTCTAATTATGATGAGATGTTAATAAATGGTTAATGTTTAAAAAGGAAGTTAGATAAGACTTTCTATTTTTTCCTTGAACTGCTAATTAAAATAGTTATCAAGTTCTTTTTCCTTGTGAATTGTTTTAAATATTTTAAATGTTTAAATATCAAATTTAAAACAATTAATGAATTTTAAGTGAAATCTAAAGTGGCATCATTTGTTTAAACCCTCATGTAAGGGTATTTTAAATCTCATTTTAGTTTCCTTGGAATGGAAACATGAGAATTTTTCATAGGAATTTTCTTTTTATAAATAGATTAAATCTTAGACACTTGATCCAAGTGACTTTCCTATTAGTGTGACCTTGTGAGAGGGTCAGTGCTTATGCCTTTTTAAGGGGATAACCTATGGTAGGTAGAACCCTTACACCTTAAATTACTTGATAATTTTTATTAGTTTCTGATACTTTGTGCCATTTAGGTGTCATTTTCCCTTTTACGACTCTTAGTTTTTAAATGAAACCCTTGTTTTAATGGGTGTTCATGTTTTCCTTGACCTTTTTTATGGGTGCGAGCATTTAGGAATGCTAAGTTTTAGAAGGTCAGATATTCCTAGGGCATGGTTAGCCACTTCATAGGTCATTACTTATTTTCTCAGTAATGGAAAAATTGGTATGTATTCATCCATGTTAATGGTCATGTGGGTCAATATGACCCCAGGTTAAATATCTTGTATGGAATACCTGATACTCGAATGCATAGGGTGGACAACCTATGGGTTTTATCAAGGACGTTTTGTTCTACTTCTGTAATCTCTGGGTAGTAGGAATTTATATATGCAGTACCCTTTGAGTTTCTAAACAATGTAATGAACTGGTTTAATTTGGTGGAATCATTGAGAATTGTTCTATTGAGTACATTCTCAGGTCATCTTAATAGTATATTGACCGGGGAAATAAAGAAATCAGTTCTTCCCAATGACCATGATAAAATCTTGGAGACTCAGGTGTTTTGACATGCCGGTCGGTTTGGTTTTGGCCTTCTTTGTATGATTTTATGTGTGTGATTGTGACTCATAGAAGAAATACACATACATTTAAGGTGGTTATATCCTAGAAAACATTTGATTGGTGAGTCTATATCTTCTTCAATGGATAGAAAATTCCTTTGGTGGGGAGAATCATGTCAGTTTTGGTAAACATGTCCTTCCAAGTAGAAGGAACACAAAAAAAAGACCATTTAGAAGTGGTTGGTCTCACTTGAATTCCATTGTGACTTGAAAGATTCAAATCGTGTTGGTGATTTTTTGGAAACATGATGTTTAAGTGGTTGGATATATAAGAAATACTTTAGAAACACCATTGGATTTGGATGAAAATGATGGTTAATATTGAGTGATCACAAGATACCTCAGGTTGTGAAGGTTTGTCATTAGTTTTTAGCGGTGCTTCAGTAGGTGAAATCGGGCTTCTTACAAGGGAATTCAACCCGTAGTAATTCAACTGATCTTATTGAAAATCTTGAATTCCTCTTAGTGTATTCATCCTAAAGAGATGAGCATGTTCCCTATATTGATGTCATCTTTGATGTACTAACAGAGCATCAACCTTACGCGTGCTGAAGTCTAAAAGCTATTAGTATTGTCTGGGTGATTTTCTAAGTGTTTCATGGTCACACATGGTTATTATTGAGGCATTATTAGTCCTAGGTGATACTTGGGTTTCCAAGTAGGAATGCCTTGGATGGGGTCTTGGACACTAGCTATTTTCTT
The DNA here is from genome assembly GCA_963277665.1 of Viscum album. Lineage (NCBI taxonomy): Eukaryota > Viridiplantae > Streptophyta > Magnoliopsida > Santalales > Viscaceae > Viscum > Viscum album. The sequence continues at coordinate 2,133,687,393 of OY728120.1, forward strand.
CTAGCTTGACTGCTAGGAGGGTGCCGCACTAGGCTCAATAAATGTTGTTAAGTTGGCATTTTTCTTGGTACTAATATCTCACTTCTAAACATGGAGTGTAGACTTCATTGGACATGTTCATGGTAAATGAAAGATTCCATGGAAGAAGGTGTTTCATTTATATTTTTAATACACTGATCGTATAAGCTGAGCATTTTAAGAATAGTCACCGGGGTGGATCGACTTGTTATCCTTCTTGTTTGATGTTTATGGTTATAATGAACTAGTTTAAACATGTCACCAGGATATGGTGGGTGTGGAGAAATTGTTCGTAGTGTATTTCAGAATATATTGCATGAATAGTTCGAGTTTAGTCGATTGGGATTTGACCATTCCTTATGGTGAGGTCCATGATATGACCTCAGATGTAGTTAGGTTCACCCAGTTAAATAATTCACACTAGGAGCATCGATAGAATGATAAGTGGCCTGATTTGTATGGAAATTATAACGGTGGAGGTACCATGGTATAAAATTGGCCCGCTTTGGTGATAAAATCCATGGTGGGGAGCACCAAATGGCTATATGCATAAAGAGACTATGGCGTGATCGGGTCTTTAGATAAACAGTCTTTCCAATACTAGTGTCGAGGTATGAAAAGAGTGTAGCTAGTTTTGTGATGAGATGTTCCACCTGTTAGTAGGTGAAGGCGGAACACTAATGACAAGCCATACTTTTATATAATCTACCCATTCCTGAGTGGAAATGGAATGATGTCATCAGTTTTGTGATGAGATGTTCCACCTGTTAGTAGGTGAAGGCGGAACACTAATGACAAGCCATACTTTTATATAATCTACCCATTCCTGAGTGGAAATGGAATGATGTCATCATGGATTTCATGATAGGTTTACCAAGGTTGTGTTGAGGTAAGAATGTTGTATTGGTTTTTATTTATAGGATCATGAAGGTTTCTCATATCTTACTGATCAAGGAGACCGTCAATGTGGATGGTCTTGGAAGGTTATATATTTTTGAGATAGTACGACTTCACGGGGTCCCACACACTATCATTTTAGATTGGTATGCCCACTTTACATCTCATTTATAGCAGAGTTTGCAAAGGGAACTGGGTACATAGTATCTTTTAATCTCAATATACCACCCTCAAACTGATGGAGGGTTAGAGCATATGATATAGGTGCTTAAGGACATGCTAAGAGCATGTGTCCTAGTTTTTGGGGGATCTTGGGAGAGGCACATTCCCTTGGTCAAGTTTTCCTGCAATAACAACTTTCAGGTGATGATACAGATAAAAATCATGAGGATTTATATGGTCGGCCATGTTGATCACCCCCTTGTTGGTTAGAGGCAGGTGAGGCTGCTTTACTAGGACCACGTCTTACGTAGGAGAATTATGAGTAGGTCCATTTGATTCAGAAGCAGATGAATACTACATAGTCTCGATAGAAATCTTAAGATGATCTCTGAAGATGACCTCTAGAGTTAAAGGTTGGGGATCAAGTCTTTCTATGTGTTTCTTTGAGGCTGTGACATAGAACGATCATGAGACAGGGTAAGACTTCACTATGATATGTTGGGTCAATTGAGATTCTAGAGAGATTTGGGTCGGTAGACTATCAGTTGTAGTTACCTCAGAGGTACTGAACCCTGGATGGATTCTTCCACATATCTCTACTACTTCATTATCATTTGGCCCCATCTCATGATTTTCATCCTGAAGAGGATGAGTTACACCTTTGAGGAGAATCTTATTTGTATCATTGACATGAGAATGAAGGTTCTATGAGGTTGGTCGGTTCCTATTGTATGGGTTCTATAGAAGCACGACCATTTATAGGATGATACCTAGGAGTGGGAGGCCGATATGCGTGCTTATTGACTGGACTTGTTCTCAGATGAATATAGACCACCATTTATAGGGTAATTCATGGGTGAATTACTTTAAGGGGGGAAGATTTTAAGAACCCTAGTTTTCTTATGAGGTATATATCCTTTATCTTTTGGTTCAAATATTTAAATATGGCCTAATAAGAGTCCCCAATTTGATAAAGGGTGTTTCATGGGTGTATGGGGTTCGTCTGGATCCCCAAACCCAAGTTTAGGGGTGAAATAAACCTGGCAATTGGTTATTGAAAACTGTGTGGGGTAGGTCGCATGGTCTGAAAAACCATGCGAGGCTTGGGTAGAGAGAAGGAAGAGCCCACACGGTTTGATAAAACCATATGAGAAGTGGTTCATGGCTGTGTGGGTTGGTCAGAAATTTTAACATATTTTTTTACAGGGATTACACACAGTTATTCATATCATGTGGGTAAACCATGGAGGTTCCCCTTCCCTATAGTGGGCAGTGCACAATTCTCACATAGTTAGTTAAACCGTGAACCTAAATTGTGCAATCCTATAGTTTTCTATAAAATATCAAATTTTCCCCTAATTACAAATCTATTTCAACCATACCTCTCATTTCCTCTCCCACATAATAAGGGATCCCATTTTGAAGCCTCTTTGAATCTTAAGAGAGGAATTACCACCGATTCACTATCCAAACTCTGATTCAAGGCCCACTCATCTCATTGGATTTTCATTGGTGAGTTCTCAATCCTTTATCCATTCTTCATTATTCTAGATATTATATGCACTATTTAGGTTCAATCTAATATTCCCTATTATTAGGTTCTTCTTCCTTTCTTCAATTTTCTCCCGATCTGAGTTGAATCAGGAGCTAATATTAGATGTGCTATAAACTATAGACCTACAGTAGGTGGTACCATGCATTTTATTAAAAGTAAAAGTTTGTATATATGTCATTGTTCCATGAACCCAAGTTTTGATTGTTTCTTTGAAATGAAATTAAATCCTTTAATTTCCGGGCATATCCTATTTAATTAAATATTATCATTGATGAATGATAAGCGGTTAATAACCTTGAAAGGAAACCACCCCATGGGTGTGTTGATTAGTTGTACTATACCACCATGGGCTGCTCTTATAAATGGACACCTTTGGGTGTTCCCCCTTTACCCCTTTCCATGGGATGTGATTTGTGAATTGATTTGTAAATCAAATTGATGGATTGGATTATGAAATGATAACTATAATTGAATTGTAAACTGATAAATATAATTTTAATTTAATTGATAAGGAATAGGGATTGGATTACATGACCCTATATCCATGCCATTCAATAGCTTATTAAGCTCAAATTTCTTCTTTAAATGGAATGACCATGTGAATAATTGTGAGGAAATACTTCTATGCTTATCCCTTGATATGAAATTGCTTGATTAATCATGAATTTCCCTTTATATTTTTATTTCCATGTGAGATAGATAAAGACTATTCCATTTAATAGTTTAATTAATCTTGATAAGCTTATTATAAATATTTTCACATGTGATTATTTGAGAGCCAAGCCTTCTATGCTTGGCCTGTCCCTTAGCCACCTTTGAGGTGAGGTTTGAATTAAATGTTATTGGTGTTGTACTTGATATATTTAAATGGAATTTATTAAATTTTTTTCATTAAATGATAATAAATGATTATATTCCTTCGGTGACACATGGATTCAAATAATAATTCCATGGGTGGGATCAATTGGATTGAATCTTGCTTATTCACAAGTGATAGTTGGACTCCCTTGAGGATTATGAAGGACAAACTCAGAGGATTGACTATAATATTCTGAGTGATACATGGATTCATATGATAATTTCAAAGATGGAATATATGGGAATTTGATCATTTATTCCATGGGTGATACTTGGTCTCCCTTAGTGGACCTCCAAGGATAGACTCGAATGGGAGTGATGCTATACCATACCTATCATGATAACTGGGTTCATTAGAGGTTCACCATGGTTGGTTTTGTGTGGTGTTTGTTTATAATACACCTGTAGTGAGACTTGGATTTCAACTTAGTAATTCCAAGGACATACTCAAGTTCTAAATTTATTAATAAATGAAATAACTTATATGACTTGTCTTCCAAGACAAAGCATAGTCTTGGATTCAGTCTTGACTTACAATTTATGGATGGACTATTTAGGAATCCTTGGAAACATGTGATAACAAGGGATATTGGGATTTATGGTAGGCCTTGAGACTTATTGATTAAATGAACTTGATGATAAATGTGAACCTGGACTTATAGGATGTTTAATTTTATACTTCCTTACTTACTATATTAAAGCTTACACACTGTGTTGTTATATATTCCCTGACTAATTATAATCTGACCTTAGGTGGTTGGCTAGTTGTATTATATCCCGCACCCTATTTGGGTCTCCTTTGCGTACCCAAAAAACAATATGATTGTAGGTATGGATAAGGGAAAGCACTATACTACAGGGTCAAGATTTCCACTTAGCAGCAGGAGCATGGGACTGAGAAAAAGCTCATGATTCTATCTAGATAGTTTTGGATTTTTTAACCTTTTTTCCATGTGTTGTACACATTCTATGTATACATGTTTTCGATGCTTTATTAGAGACACACTACATGTATTAGCATCATCATTATATTTTAGTTTCCTTTTGATATTTTTATATATTATTTCTCTGTATCTATTGTCTGCATGATTTATTACTTCTAATATCTATTTTTATTGATATTCCTATAGGATACACTCTTTAAATGAGGTAATAGTCTCCCCACATACACACCTAGCCCCTCACTGCTAGTCTACAACCTCTAGCATTTGGGGAGATGCGCTTGTGGCCATGTGACCCACTTGGATGAAGGCACCCATTGAGTGTCATCTGGGTCCAAGATGTTAAAAAGTGGTATCAAAGCATTATTTTATGGTTTTATTTACTATTTAGAGACAATAGAAAGGTATAGGAAGGAATAGAAGTTTGGTAACGAGCTGTGCCCAGGTGTAGCTACCTGACATATAAGAAATATCCAAATTGCCTCAAAATAAATTGTTGTTATCTACATTTTGATAATTATTGTTGATCTAATTCCACCATTGGGTGATGAACTTGACTTGTGATGTAATTATTGATATGATTATTGGTTCTATTTTTTTGTAACCTGATGATATGAGGGTATTCAATCTCAAGAAACATTATTAGGAACTTTATAGGAATCACATACCATGCATTATGCCATGCCATTTAGAATGCATGACTTATTTAATGATGTTGTGATAACTACTATGATATATATACCTAATGTTGTGATAGGTATTCTAGAATGTTCTATGGTGTGAATTAGGTGGACACTAGACTTTGGTTCTTGGAGAGTATGGGCTCTCATGGATCAAAACTTGGTGAACCATTTAGTTTAATTTTTTTAAATTGAATTGTGATATAATGATAAATGAGTATTGATTCAAATGAAAAATGAATTCAAATTCAAATGAATATATATATATATATGGATTCAAGTGGGAATGAAATGTAAAATGAAATTTTCTTATAGAAGATACCTTAACCCAAAACCAACCTTAGTAGTGGGAAGCTGGTAGTATCTCTTTCTTATATATGATCTATAAGTTGCACAGACCTGAAAAATGCAGTAACAAGTGGAGTTTGTTCTTATACGGTAAGGATTTTACCTATCTTGATTAAAAATATATGATTTTGAGCTGTGAACCTTGATAATGATCTCGAACAGAGGCATGTGATTAGATTCAAACATGCACAACTGGCCCAATTAGGTCATTTGGGGCCTGTTTCTTTTGAGAGGACACATTATGGGTGTTTATAAACTTGATAAATAAATAAACTACTATATGGTTTCATTTCTGATGAGCCGAGGTTGGATTAATGGGAACTTCAAAGGTATCCTTATCTATTGAAATGAATTTATGTGATAAATTTCCTAATTATGATGAGATTTCAATAAATGGTTAATGTTTGAAAAGGAAGTTCTATAATACTTATCTATTTTTCCTTGAAATATTAATTAAAATAGGTATCAAGTGTTTTTCCTTATTAATTGGGTTTTGATGCTTAGTTTTAATTATTTTAAATGTTTAAAGATAAAATGTAAATCAATAAATTACTTTTATGTGGAACCTGAAGTGCCATCCTTTTTTTAAACCCTCATGTAAGGTTATTTTAAATACCATTTGAGTTTCCATGGTATATAAACATGAGTGTTTTCTATAGGAATTTTATTTTTAGAAATAGAATAAATGGTACACTCTTCAGCCTAGAGACTTTCCTGTTTACGTGACCTAGTGATAGGGTTTCCACATATGCTTTTATAAGGGGATATACTGTGGTAGGTATCACCCTTATAGCTTAAATTCCTTGATAAATTATATGATTTTTCGATTCTTGGTTCCATTTGGGTGTTTTTTTACCTTGTAATACTCTTAGTTTCTAAATGATACCCTTGTTTATATGGGTGTTCATGTTTTCCTTAAACATTTTTATGGGTGTGAGCATTGAGGAATGCTCGATTTTAGTAGGTTAGGCATGCTTATGGAATAGTCATCCACTTCGTAGGTTATTTGACCCATTATTTTTCTCAGTGATGGAAAACTTGGTATTTTTTCATCATTGTTAATGGTTGTGTGGGTCTATATGACCCTGGGTTAAATTTATTGTATGTACTAAATGATACTTGAATACATAGGGCAGACAACCTATGGGTAGTATCAAGGATGCGTCGTTCTACTTCTATAATATTAGGGTAGTATGAATTGATATACGTGGTACCCTTTGAGTTTCTAAATGGTGTAATGAACTGGTTGAGATTGGTGTAATCACTGAGCCTTGTGCTATTGAGTAAATTCTCGAGTCATCACTATACTAGAGTAACCTGGGAATTAAAGAAATCATTTTCCTCAATGTTTAGGAGGACTTCTTGGATACTCTGGTGTCTTGAAATGTTGATCAGTTTGGTTTTGGACTTCTTTGTATGATTTTATGTGTGTGACCAAGACTCTGAGTAGCGACACACATACATTTAAGGTGTTTCTGGCCTAGATCACTTTTTAGTGGCTAGCATGTATCTTCTTAGATGGATAGGACACTACTAAGGTTGGGAGCATCATGTCAGTTTTGGTAAATATGTCTTTCCATGTAGAATGAATAAAACAAAAAATGACCATTTGGAAGTGGTTGGTCTCTCTTGAATTCCTTTGTGGATTACATGTTTCAAATCGTGTCAATTCTTGATCAGCAACATGATTTTGATGTGGTTAGATTTGTAATAAACCCTTGAGAAACACCATTGGATTTGGGTAACATCAGTGGTTAATTTTGAGTGATCACAAGATACCTAGGGTGGTGAAGGTTTGTGATTAATTTGTGGCAGTTCTTTGGAAGGTGAAACCAAGCTTCTTTCAAGTGAAGTTGACCATTAGTGATTCAACCGATCTTCAGGAAAATCTTTAAATCCTCTTACTATATTCATCTTAAAGAGAAGATCATATTCCCTATCTTGATGTCATCCTTGATGCACTAAGAGAGCATAGGTCTTACGCTGTGCTAAAGTTTAAAATCTATTGGGATTTTTTGGGTAGTTTTCTAAGTGTTTGATGCTAACACATGGATCCTATCAATGCATGGTTAGTCCGGGTTGATACTTGGGATCCCAAGTAGGAATGCTGTCACGAACCAAATCTGGTCGCCGCCAAAATTGACACCAAAACCAGCCCATGACAAGGACCGAAGGGCGTTCCCGATCCCCATGGGCTGGAACAAGTGCCCGAGTATCATATAATGATAATTGGGAATGATTTACCCGATTTTATAAACATTAAACAACAAAAAAACTCAATAAAACAAATCTGGATTTTTCAACTAAAACCATCTTTTACAAAATTTCAGAACTGAATTACATAAGTTAAAACTACATTTAAAGACCATTACAAAGGTAAAAAAACAAATAAGGGCAGCCCAATAACCCTTATGTCAAGGGGCACCACCGTTATGCTATCTCCACAAGACTTCACTACCAAGGACCTGCTAGAAACCCAAACCACTAGAACAAAAAAAACTGTACCCAACCTGCGACAACAAAAATAACCAAGTCTACTTACACCCAAGGGTGTAAGTAGGGTGTGAGCCAAAGCCCAATAGGATACCACCACTAATAGATTCCATGTGATAAACATTTAATGGCGAAAAGCATGCAAGTTTTCAAAGACATGAGATGCTAGTTAAAATTTCTAAAAGATGCAACATTAAATAAAAACAGTTTTTAGGTGGGATAATTTAAAGAATAAAAAAATTTAAAATAAATACCATAGATACTGAATTTTCCAGCCTCTCATACCGTATACCGACGGTAAGAACAAAGTATCCAGTGGGCACAAGTAATGGGAAATAACCCCTAGGCACTAGCTAGTTGTGGGTCCCAGGTACCTCATATCTCGGTGAGAGTAACCATCACAAATATCCATTCTCGTGCACGAGAAAATAGTAGGGAACATACCCATAACCTAGTGGTCCCCAATAATCATCATCATAGTTTAGTTAGAGTTGTAAGCGTCAATCTTTCTAAGTGAAACTGAGGCCAAACCTCACAGATTCACTAGCATACTAGTACACGTCCACCCACCTAGATACCCGAGTTTTCCCTTTGTGCTCAAACAAGTTCAACAAGTCAAGATATATACTTTTCACATGAAAATATCATTTCCATATCAAAAATTCACCAAACATCCCACATGTATACCACACAAGTCACAAAAGTACACTTTTCATTCAAATTGATTTTGCAATCCAACTCATACAAAAATAGCCTACAACACTCTTCACATTACATGGACACTTCCACAAATCCTTTAAACCATTTTTATAAACCATTCCAAGACATTATAAATCACATAACAGCCCACTCAAATAACATATAATACCAATTTCATCAACAAAATTCAATTTTCACAACACACTCACACAAAACAGCCCACAACCATGTTTTGCAGCTCTCTTCCCATTTTCTAAAACATTTCAGCACTTTATAAAACATTCTAAAAAAAATATTTGAAATCTTAAATAACCACCATACCTTTCAAAAACTCATATTAGGTGATCAAACCCCCCAAACATTACATATACACTCTTTTATCCACTTTGTTTAACCAAACAAAACATTCACAATTTTCAAAAAAACAACTCAAGGGTGTAACTATGTCTTGCACACAAAACCCATTTCAAAACCCCCATTTAAGACCAAAACCATACCAATTCTGTCAAAAATAGAATTGGAAGTCCTAGATACATTTATAAAAACACATTCAAGTGTTATAAAATAACCTTGAATAATACCACAAAAGATACAAATGAAAACACACATTTTCCTAAAATGACCTCAAGGAGTATAACAATGTTTTATACATCAAACCTATTCAAAACCCTTCTTTTTAGAACCACATGAAACTAGTAAATTACCAAACCAGAATTGTCAGGCCAAAAAAGATTTAATGAACCAATTTCATAAGTTATAAACCACACCCAAATAAAACCCCATGAGTTACACATGAAAACACCCAATTTCATGTTAAAAAGCCACTATAAAATTTAACACATAACCAAATCAATCATAAACAGTTTTCAAACCACACCCAACATATGAGGAATATGAAAAATGGTTAAATACATCAAGCTAACTCATCACTAATTGTTTACACATGGAACCACCTACCTTTTGAGTCAAAACCCTTGAATCTTGGTGCAAAACCTCAACCGCACCTCCGCCGCACCACAAGGATGTTAAAAAAACCCTAAACCATAATATTTCACCAAACAATACCCCAAATCAAACCCTAGGTATGAACCCTAACATCTGGACACTCTATAAATTTATGAAAGTGGGAGGAAACCCTAAAGAGAAGGAAGGAATTGAAGAGAGAAACACATACCCAAAATAATCTTGAAGAAAACGACTCAAAATCCACCATCATCTGAATTTTAAAACATCCAACCATTAATGGGATGTTCGAAAAAAGTTTAGAGATCTTTTAGGGACTGGAATGGGGAAAAAAGAGTAAAAATAGAAGAAGTTATTAAAGGATCAATTTACCTCTCCAAATCTGGACGATTTCTGAAATCCAGAAACGTTTCGACCATTTTAGCGATTCTATCGAGCACCAAATTGTGGGAGGAGGGAATGGGGGCGCGGCTTAGGTAAGTAGGCTCGGGTGTGAGTTGGAATCACAAAACAAACGCAAATAGTGAAGGAGATATTAAATAATTAAAATTTATTTTTAATGCAGAAAATGGGCTTTCGGGCAGGCCCAATTCCTTAAATAAAAACCCATATCCACCATGATTATGGATTTATAAATGGTCCAAATAAATATGGTGGTGTTAATATGTCAGGGGAGGACAACTAGGAATTTGAATGGATGAAAAATGTTGAAAAATGAAGAAGATATAGAGGAATCAAAATTTATTTTTAAATCTGGAATTGGGCTCACAGTTTGGCCCAATTCATAAAAACTCCCCCATTCCTCCATAAATGCTTGGGAAAACCTCAAAACAAATAATGAATGGAAATTAAATGGAATTTAACATTAAAATAAGTCATGTATATTACAAATTCCATGGATGAGATCTTGGACACGATCAATTTTCTTATTACTAGACTACCAGGAGGGTGCCGCTCTGGGCTCAGTCAATGTTTTTATGTGGAAATCTTATCCTAGTACCGACGTCTCACTTGTAAACATGGAGTATGGACATCAGTGTATGTTTTTAGGGTAAATAAAATATTCCTTTGAAGAAGGTGTTGCATTTCTATTTGTAATACAATGACCATCTAAGCTGAGTGTTTTAAGAATAGTCAACTGAGTGGCTTGACTTGTTATCCTTCTTTTTCTATGTTTACGGTCATAATGAACCATTTTAAACACATCTCTAGGTTAAGGTGGGTGTGGTGAAAGGGTTGAAGATTTCATTCAGGAAATATTTCATGACCAGTTTTAGTTTGGTTGATTAGGATTTGATCGTTCCTTATGGTGAGGTCCCTAATATGACCTCAGATGTAGTTAGGTTCATGACGTTAAAGAAGTCACATGTGGATCACAATTAGAATGCTAAGTGGCATTCTTTGTATGGAAATTATGATAGTGGAGGTACCGTGGTCCAGAATTGGACCTTTTTTTGATAAAATTTATTGTGGGGAGCACTAACGTCTAGATATTTAAAGAGACTAAAATGTGATCATGTCTCTAGATAAATAAGATTTCCAGTACTGGGGGCCCAACATTAAAAGAGATAGAGTTGGTTTTTTCATGATATGTTCCACCTGTTAGTAGGTGAAGGCGTAACACTAGTGACAAATCAGACTTTTATAGTAGCTACCCATTCCTGAGTGTAAATGGAATGATGTTGTGATTGTTTTCATGAAAGGTTTACTCAGGTTACCTCAATGTAATGATGTTGTATGGGTTTTTTTTGATAGGATAATGAAGGTTTCACATTTATTTCCAATCAAGGAGACCTTCAGTGTTGATGGTATTGGAAGGTTATATATATTTGAAATAGTAAAACTCAACAGGGTACCATACAATATCATTTCAGGGAGGGATTCCATCTTTACATCATGTTTTTGGTAGATTTTACCAAGGGAAGTGGGTAAAAAGGTGATTCTGAGCAGAACATACCACCCTCAGACTGATGAAAAGTTTGAGCTTTTGATACAAGTTCTTGAAGAAATTATACGAGCATGTGTTCTAGTTTTTTTGGGCTCTTAGGAGATGCATACACCCCTGGTGGAGTTATATTACAATAAAAACTATCAGGTGAAGATACAGATGGAAAATTATGAGGATTTATATGGTAGTCCATGTTGATCACCCATGTGCTGGGAATAGGTAGGTGAGACAACTTTATTAGGACCACATTTCATGTAGGAGACTTATGAGAAGGTCCAACTAATTTATAAGTGGATGTCTACTACATAGTATTGACATAAATCTTACATTGATCACTACTCATAACCTCTAGAGTTCAAGTTCGAGGATCAAGTATTTATATATGTTTCATTGAGCCTGAAAAATAGAAGGATCAGGAGACGAGTTAAGATTTCACCTTGATATTTATGGCCGTTAGAGATTCTAGAGAGATTTGGGTCGGTAGCCTATTTTTTGTAGTTACCTTTGAGGTATCGAGCAGTGCATGAAGTCTTCCACACATCTCAACTACAATGTTATCATTCAGACCCATCTTGTGCTTTTCCACTTTAGGTGGTTGAGTTACAACTTTGAGGAGCATCCTATTCGTATCATTGACAGGAGGATGAAGGTTCTCTGAGGCCGGTCAGTTCCTTTTATATAGGTGCTATGGAAGCACAACTGTTTATTGTATAAGACTTGGGTAGAGAGCAGGAGGAGAACACATGGTTTAAGGAAATAATGTGAGAGGAGGTGCATGGATTTGTGGGTTGGTCTAAAATTTTAATAGAGATTTTTTTTCATGGTTTATTCATGTTTAGTCAAACTATGTGGGTAAACCATGTTGGTTCCCCTTCCCTATAATAAACCATGCACAATTTTCACATGGTTAGTCAAACTGTGTGTCTATACCATGTATCCCTATAATATTCTATAAAATTACAATTTTTTCTCTAATTAAAAATATATTTAAACTCTACCTCTTATTTCCTCTCTCACACAACAAGGGATCCCATTTTAAAGGCTCCTTGAAGTCTAAGAGATTAATTTACACCGATTCTCTCTCGAGACTCGGTTTCAAGCATCACTCATCTTTTGGGATCCGCATCAGTGAGTTATAAATTCCTTTTATCCATTATTATTTCTTCTGGATATGATATGTGATATTTAGGTGCAAGATAATATGCCCTATTATTAGTTTCTTCATCCTTTATTCGATTTTATCCTGATATGAGCCTACTTTGGAGGTGATACTAGATGAACTATCAACAACAGACCTACCGTAGGTTGTCTCATGACTTTCATTAAAGTCGAAGTATTTATATATGTTGTTGTTTCGTGCACCCAATTTATAGGACTCACCTTGAAATGAAACTAAATCCTTGAATTTCTAGGCATGGACTATGTAATTAAAGAGGCTCTCTAATGAATGATTAGTGGTTAGGAACCTTGAAAAGATACCATCCCATGGATGTGTTGATTAGTTATACTAGACCACCATGGGTGGATCTTGGAAATGGATACCTTTGGGTGTTCCCATTTTACCCCTTGCCCTAGGATGTGATTTTTGAATTGATTTTTAAATTAAATTGATGAATTGAATTATGAATTGATAACTGTAATTGAATTTTCAAATGATAAATGGAATTGTAATTGAATTGATAAGAAATAGGGAATGGATGCCATGAACCTAGATCCTTTCTATGAAATATCTTATTAACCATTAATTTCTTCTTTAAATGGAATTACCATGTTATTAATTTAGAGGAAAGCTTTATAATATTAGAACTTGATATGCAATTTCTTAACTAAACATGAATTTACATTTATATTGTTATGACCATGTGATATAGATAGAGACTATTTCATGTAATAGTTTAATTAAGCTCGAGAAGCTTGTTATAAATATTTTACCATTTGAGTAATTGAGAGGTAATCCCTCTAAGCTTGGCCCATGCCTTATCCACCTTTGAGGTGAGGTTTGAATTGAATGTTTTTGGATTTAACCTTGACATTTTTAAATGGAATTGATTAAATGGTTCTGGTTAAATTATATTAAATGCTTATATAACTTGGGTGACACATGGAATCAGATAAGAATGCCATGGATGAGATCAATTGTCTTGAATCTTACTTATGAACGAGTGATACTAGGACTCCCTTGAGGACTTCCACAGATGGACTCAGAGTCTTGAATAATATATACCGAGTGATACATTTATTCATATAATAATTCCAAGGATGGAATCAAAGGAAATTTGATCATTTATGCCATGGGAGATACTAGGGCTCCATTAGTGGACTACCAATGACAGAATTGAATGGAAGTGATGTTATACTATACCTAGAGTGATACCTGGGTTCTTGAGAGGTTCAACATGGATGGGATCATTGGGGGTTGGTTTATATTTTATCTCAAGTGAGACTTGGGTTCAAACTTAGGAATTCCAAGGATGGGATTAGGTTCTAAATTGATTAGTAAATGAAATAACTTATATGACGTGTCTTCCAAGACAAAGCACAAGCATAGATTCAGTCATGACTTAAAATTTATGGATGGAATGTTTAGGTATCCTTGGACACGTATTCTTATAAGGGGCACTGGGCTTTATTCCAGGTCCCTAGACTTGTTGATTAAAGGAACATTATGATAAATGTGAACCTAAAATTATAGGATGTCTACTTCTATACTTCTGTAAACATTGTATTACTACTTACACACAATGTTTTTATATATTCACCGACTGATTGGAACTTTACATTGGGTGGTTGACTATTGAGATTATATATCACACCATATTTGGGCCTCCTTTGGGTACCCAAACAGACTATATGATTACAGGTATGGATAAGGGAAAGCACCCTTGTATAGTTTCTTGATTGCCTATTAGGAGTGGGATCATGGGACAGAGATGAGCCTCGTGATTCTAGGTGGATAATTTTAGAATTTTTGTACTTTTATTTCATGTATTGTACACCTACTATGTATACTTGTTTTGGATACTTTATTAGATGCATACGACATGTATTATCACCATCATTATATCTAAGATTCTTTTTTATATTGTTATATATTCTTGATCTATATCTATTGTCTGCATTATTTAAGGCTTCTAATATCTATCTTTTATTGATATTCTACTATGATACACTCTGTTAATGAGAGAATAGTCTCCCCATAGACACACCTATGCCCTCTCTGCTAGTCGGCAGCCTCTGGAATTTGGGGAGATGCCCCCGAGGCCATGTGACCCAGTGAGCTCGGGGAACTAGTAGAGTGAAATTCAAGTTTATGATGTTACATGAATAATATAATAAAAAATAAAAAATATATATGTTGAAATATAGAGAGAAAATTGACTAAAATGTAAATAATATGATAGAGTAAAACAAAAATAAATACTACCACATCAAATGATAAGAAAGAAGAGCTTCTGATGGAGCTTAATAATCTTATATCAAGATATATAAAGAAAATATAAAATAGCCAAGAAAAATTAAGTAAAATATTAGATATTCTTAAAAATTAAGAAAAAAATTTAAAGAGAAAGAAATATATTGTAAAAATAGAAGGTGGATGAAAAATCTCCTGTTGGATAATGAAGAAGCACCATCCAAGGGTTATACAAAAAAGTAAATTAGTTACTAGTGGGTAAAAAAACAACCCACCATTGATGTAATAAAGTGAGTAAAAATACCCACTGTTGATGTCTAGAGATAGGTCACTAACCTACCATTGGATTCCAATGGTGGATCAACTCACCCACTGTTGGGTTCTTCCAACAGTTACTCAACATTCATTGTTTCTATTTTACAATGGTGACTTGACACCCTCTATTGGTATTTTACAATGATGAATCGACACCGTCAATCTGTATTTTCCAATAGTGACTCGATGCGCACCATTGGAATTTGCTAATGGTGACTCTTAGAGTAACTTACAGGGAAGAGGAGTCGAACCAGAAGAAGTAAGAGAGATGACCAAATGAACAGAGGGAAACATAAAGAAGAATAACCCCAAGAGGCAGAAAGAGAAGACGTTGTTGAGATGAATATATGATTGATAAAAGAAACATGAATACATTTCAGGATAAAATGATAAATATATAAATTCTTGAAGAATAATGGTTATATTTATTAGAGTACGGGATGTTGAAGGTGAGTCCTCCAGGGAAAAGGATAAGCCAAAGAAAAAGGAACAATCACAATATTTCAAAAAGAATCATATGAATGAGATAAAATAGATCCTATGGCTAATAATTCGACCAAGTTTTAAAAAGACAAACAATAACAAAAAAACTACCCCACGTCGAATTGAACACGTGGAGGCTGTTGGAAAAAAATACCTAAAGGTAACATTGAATCATTTTTTGCTTGATTCTGTTTATTGATAAAAAGGGTTTACATGAAAATTTGTTGAGTTATAGAGATATTATTGGAAATATATGTTGAAAAAGAACCATGAAAAAGGAGTGTATGATATAGAGGTGGTACAAAAAAGAACGTATACAAGGTGGTGTCATTTTCCAATGTTTTCCAAATTTTTGGGTATGAAAATTAGAGATTGAAGAAAAGTGTTTTTAGAAAAGGGAGTTGTGTTCCATTGTCAAGGAGGCTTGGAAGGTTGGGCACCAATCATGTTTCATGATCATAACATCAAAATATGGAAAAGTGAAGAGTGTCGTGAATGTTATGGAGCTGTGTGAAAGATAAGGTTGTGCAAATGTGCGACTAGCTCACTTCGGAAGAAGTTTCATGACTTGTGCACAAGGTCACCAAAATTCATATAAATAGTTGGATACGCCTCTCATTTTATATAATCTCAATACTTATAGAAAATTGGAGCTCTGGTCACGCAAGTGGTGAGGGCGCACATGTAGTGAGTTTTTCAGAAGTTGCGCACCAGATGGTAGTTACACGCCAATAGTGAATTAAGTGTAAACGGGTGTGTGTCGCACAAGGTTTGAGCATAATAAGGTTATTGCGTTCAAGTTTTGAGTAGAGTACAAGTTTTTTTTCTGTGAAAAAGGCAACACTTGTGTGTCATGCTTAATGTAGCGTGCAAGTCACCCTGAGGTTGTGTGAAAGTTGGAATTTTCCCAGTATATCTGTGGTAAAGCGGTATTCATTAGTGGATGAAAGTGGAACTTCAAAAGAGAATCTATATATAGTTTAGTATGTGAAAAAAATGAAAATGAAGGGACCTATAAGTCCATAAACATTGTGTGGATCCCTTCCAAGAGAAGTGAGTGAAGGAAGAGGAAGAAGATGATTCTTTCCACCGACAGTTATCTAGAGAAAGAGACATAGGGAGTGAACCTTGGGAATGAAGTGAACATACCCTAAATATTTTAAAGGTAGTGATCCTATGAATATAAGTGGTCTAGCTTGAAAATAATTATTAGATGTGATCCTTAGTGAATTTGGTACAATCAACACATTTCTATTGTATGCTCCTTGGATGTAGCCCAGTGAGGGTGAACCAAGTAAAAAATATGTTTCCTTGTGTTTTATTTATTGATTTAATTTCATTTAACTATCATAAGATAAAATTAGAAAGGAAATGATCAACATTAACATTAAAGAGCATAATAAGTGACCCTTATAATAAAGATTTCAAGATCTAGTGGGGCTGGAAGAAGTTTTAAAATAACTCCCATACCCTGATTCACCCCCTCCTAGGGTATTTTGGCCACTTTTGAACCTAAAAGAGGTTGAGCGTTATAACTATCAATTGATGCTAATCCCTAGTTCAGATTAAAAAAATAGTACACATGGGCCTGAGGGACCAACGTGAAACCTATCCCACTTGTACGCTCTATGGGCACGATCCATGGGCCTTATACGTTGGCCCTAACATGACCCGCATGCCCTATGCACCATATATACCAACCTTTTTATGGGTATTCCTTAGTATGTACTTCCCACATGGTTGATCCAGTGATCCCCTTATGTGGTTGTGGGCTATCTAGGTGCCTCCCATGGAAGTCCAATTTTTTACATAAGAGAAAAATTATACATAAGTAAATAAAAATTTAACATGAAGTATCATTAAAACGTTTTAAAAAATAACATTATTAATAAAATTACATGAATTTTATTAGAATATTGTAATTAAAAATTATTAATTAATTAAAACACTTGAGAATTTAATAATATGTCAAAGTTGATTAATTTTTCAAAAGATATAATAGTTAAAAATTATTAAGTCACTTTCAAATACTAACAAAATCCCTCTTTTTTTTAAATTAAAAAACAAAACAGTTATTAGTTTTCCCATAAAAAATAATCCCCTTTTTTAAATTTATCAAAAAGTACATTGAAAATTAATATATAGAAAAATGAAATAATAATATAGTGTTATTTTTTATAAATAATTTTTAAAATATAGTGATATAATTATTATTTAATCAGAACAAAAAATAACATTTTCAATTATAGAACATATGTAAGAAACATATTTAAGAAAAATGATCACACTAATAATGATTTTAATATTCTAACATACCCAATTAAAATTTCATCTTCTTAAATTTAACTGATTCTAAGGGTTTTATAAATATGTCAGCAAGCTATTTCTTAGTGGGAAATAATTCCTTGTATATATCTCATTTATTTACATCATCCCTTAGAAATTAAAATCTTAAATCTATGTGTTTAGTTATAGAGTGTTGAAGAGGGTTTTTAGAAATTGAAAGTGCACTTGAGTTATCAGAGTGGATAATAATTTTATCAAAAATGTTATTAAAATCATTGAAAGTTAGTTTTATCCAAACACTTTGTGAACAAAAACTAGCAACAACCAAATATTCATCCTCAACTGTTGATAGTTCTACTGAAATTTGTTTCTTAGAGCTCCATGAAATTAATTTTTCCCTAAATAGGGACACATACCTATAGTGATTTTCTGTTCATGTCTGTAACCACCAAAGTCATAATTAGTGTAAGACAATAAATCAAAAGAGATATCATTAGAATAATGTAGTTCAGTAAAAACAATACCATTAATATATATAATTAATATTTTTAACATCTTTGATGTGACATTCTTTGGGGTTTGACTGAAACCTAGAACATAAGAAAATTGAGAACATGATGTATGGTGTAGATGTAGTGAGATACAAAAGGCTGCCTATCATGCCTCTATATTGTTTAATATCAAATGAATTACTAGATTCATCAAAGTCTAATTTTGAATTAGATCTCATATGTGTTTTCCTAGTTTTATTAGAATCAATTCCAAAACTATTTACATGTTCCTTAGCCTACTTGTCTTGATTTAGGAAAATAAATTCTATTACGTGATTAATTTTTAAACCAAGGAATTTTTTTATCTCTCCCATTAATCTCATGCCAAATTAAATTTTCATAAGATAATAAAAATAATTACATAGAGAATCATTTTTTGAGACAAATATTATATCATCAACATATATCTATATAATTATTATATCATTTGAAAATAGTTTTATAAACAAAGTAGGATCAAACTTACCTTTTAAAAAATAATTTCAAAATAAATACAATATAAGTATTTTATAATAAGATCTTGGATATTTTTTCAGATTTTATAAATCTTTATTAAGTTTAAAAACATTATTTGGAAAATTATCATCTTTAAATCCTAGGGTTTGTATAACATAGACTTCCTCTGAAATAATTCCATTTTAAATGGAAATTTTTGACATCCATTTGAAATAATTTTATTTTTTGAAAAATAGAAAAGGAGAATAGAATTATAATTGATTCCATTATTGAAATAGGATAAAATGAGACTCTAAATTCAATTCTATCTTCTTTGTAATAATCTTGAGTTAATAGTATTGCTTTATTTTTAACTATGTTTCCAACTTCATCAAGTTTATTATGAAAAATCCATTTAGTTTTTATAACAGGATTATCTATTGGAAAAGCAACTAAATCCCAAAGTTTATTCCTCTATAATTTATTTAATTTATCATGCATAACATTAATACAATTTGAATTAATTAAATAACATTCATCAATGATAAGAACAAAGTCATTAACAAAATCAGAATTGGAACAGTAAATAAAAACAATTTTTTGGTTTAAATTATAGATTCTAAATTACCAATTACATTTTAATAGGGTTATCTTTAAGAGTTTTCCATTCCTTTGGATCAATTTGAGTAGAGATATACTCCCCCTTAACCTATGAATTATCATTATCCTGGTCATTATATTCACCAAAGCAAAATTCTATAAACTCATATTTTTTTTGAAAGATTTAGAAACTTGCTTATTAAAAATGATTTAATTTATCTTAACATGAATATACTATTCAACTAATAAATTTTTCTTATTGAAAACTTTATAAGATTTACTAGCATTGAAATATACTAAAAATAACCCTTTATTTGATTTAGAGTAAAATTTGTCTAAATTATATTTTGTATTTAATATGTACACTTTATAGCCAAAGTCCCCAAAATAATCAACTTTGGGATTAAAACATTTTAAAAGTTCATAATGGGTCTTATCTAGGAAATATGTAATATAAAATATATTTAAAACATAGAAATTTGTATTTATAGATTCTTCCCAACAATATTTAGGTACACTAAATTCCATTAGCATTGACCGAGCCATTTCTTGGATAGACCAATTCTTTCATTCTACCACACCATTCTATTATGGTGTCCTAGGGGATGATGAAAAATGTTTACAACCATTTTATTCAAAAAATTTATCAAACTCTAAATTCAAAAATTCACAACCTCCATCACTTCGTATAGATATTATTGAAGAATTTTTGAATTTTTGAATAATCTTATAGAATTCACAAAATTTAGATAAAGGTTCATTTTTTGGAACAAGAAATAAACCCATAATAATCTATTATATTAATATAAAATTAAAAACATACTTTTTACCACCAAAACTAGTAGGCTTCATTGGTCTAAACAAGTCTATATGTAGTATTTACAAACATCTAGTAGTATTCATATAATTTATAGATTTACATATTTCTTTGTGTTATTTACCTTTTAAACAAGAGTCACACATGAAATACTTATATGTAACTTGGGATATTGTAGAACCTATTCATGCTTTGAAATTTTGTACATTAATATTACATTTTCGTTCCCAAGACTCTTATTCCATATAATTTCATCTATTTCTACAATATTCATACACTTAACCTTTTTTTAGTTATATTAGAAAAATCAATGGTATATAAATTTTATTTTCTATTTACAGAAAACAAAACCAATTTACTTTTTAGAACAATGAACTTATCATTTTCAAATATAACATTTATTCTATAATCACATAACTATGATATATAAATAATTTTATTTTCAAAACCATGTACATATAGTAATTTTGAAATAATAACTATTTTAGAAAAAAACTTCACATATTACTTTAATATTACATTTAGAGTTGTCTCCAAATGTTAAAAGGAAACCATCACATGAGTTAAATGATGGAAAATTTGATATATAACCTTTCATGTGCAAATAGGATCCACTGTATATGTACCATTAGTCATTGATACTTATAAGGTATATTTTCTAGAATTAAACAATAAATCGGACTGTTTTGGTACCCATTCCAACTTGGGTCCAACGAGATTAGTAGAAGAAAACTTTGGTACCCGAATAGATTTAACGCATTTAATAGAGGTATAATTAGAAAGTAAATACTTAGAAATAAAATTTATAGTATTTCCAAAGGACTGTGTAACTATTAATGAGAACTCATTGGCATAATGTCCTTTTATTATGTATTTAAAATAGGTTAGAATAGAAATGCTTCCTTTTGAGATTTTAACAAAGTTAGTTTTATTTAAACATGGAGTAATATTGTTGTATCCAAAACCATTCTTATTGGTGTTTAGTTTTATTAAATACATAGTCTTATAATTTTGTTTTTTACCTTTTACAAAAGTATATAATTCCTCTTTAAGATTGAAAACTTCATTTTTCAATTCCATGTTCTCCTTTTGAATAGTTTATAAATCTATAACGATCATTTCATTAGAACCAAAATCTATGTTTATTATTATTTTTATTTTCTTTCTTTAATTTATTACATTCATTTTATAATTTAGTTAGTTCATAAACAACTACATTAAATCTACTATCTTTATCTTTATCATTTATATTCAAAAATATTTTAACACTTTCATTTTCATTGTTTGGTTTTAACAATTCAGAATTATAATCATCTTTATATTTATCATTCTAGGATATAAATATTTGATGAAAATCACATTATCTTTTAATTTTATCATTTTATTTAATCAAATTAGTATTCTTTATTTTCAACACTTTATAATTTTCAATTATTCTTGCCCCATCATTATTTAATTTTTAATTTTATTTAAGAAATTTCTTAACATTATAATTTTTTGAATCAGAATCAAAACATGAATAAAAAACAATTTGAGTTTCATTTACCAATAAAGAATTATGATAAAAATTTATAGGATTTATTAAATTCATAAATAGATAACCACTTACCTCACATGTAATACCCATCAGGGAAATATTATCTATCTCCTGTTCACTTACAAAATCTTCACTTGAGTCAGAAATTTCTGAGCAATCCAATCCTCCAAGAAAATATTTTTTGTCCTTTATTATTTATTATTTTTATTTATTTGGATGTTTAAATTTAGAGAAGTTATTACTTATGTGAACATTCTTCATGAAATCATAGATGTTAATTCTGAAACATCATTATTGTTAGTAGCACTAACTTTATTATAGTCCATTTTGGACTTCCTCTTGAATTTTTTTTGACAAAATAAGACGAATCCATTAATGATGGAGATCAGCAGAAATACAGTCACATAACCACGATGGGAAATGATTAAACCAGAGAAAATCCTCGTAAGGAGGGCCAACGACTGCCATCTTGTGAGCGGCTTCATTCGCTTCCATTTTAATAAATGAGAAATTGCAGGAAGTGAAGCCTTGACTCAGAGAGTGAATACACCGAGTAATGGAGCCGAAAGGTTGAAGCCCGCCGTCAGTGAGATTGATGGCATTGATTACGGTGAGGCAATCAGATTCGATGTGAATGGAATCCCAACCATGGTCTTTTGCGAAGTTTAACCCAGCAAGGATGGCGGCGGCCTCCGCGACTGAGGACTCCCAAAGTGCGTAGCGTGCTTCGTATTTGGCTGCGATAATATTTCCTTGGTTGTCTTGGGCTAGAAAACCTAGTCCAACTGGGCCATCCTTAGGGAGAGAGGCATCCACATTGATCTTAATAATCCCTTCTGGTGGGGGGCGCCAATGTTGGGAATGAGGAGAGGGGGTGAAAAGTCTTTGCTGCTCAGGGTGGTTCTGCCAAACCGCAATCCATGATGATGCCCGGTCAATCCAAAATCTGAGGGGCCTCCGAAAAAGATTGAAAATGGCCTCGTTCCGCCTATCCCAGATAATCCAAGTCAGAATGCACAGGGCGCCTGCTTTAGCCGGTGAAAAGGAGGAGAACCATCGCATTAGGAGAGAGGTAAGATCCGAGGTGATGTCCAGGGACAGCTCCGTAGTAGATCCCCAGCCATTCCAAACCTCCTGAGCCCCAGGGCATTGAATGAGAGCATGGAGAGGGGATTCAGGCATAGAAGGGCAGAAGGGGCATGAATTGTCGTTTGAAAAGTGTTTGTAGGCTAGGAGGCTCTTAGTAGGAAGGATACCGGTGCACACCTGCCACCAGAAAAAGCGGACTTTAAATAATATTTTATTTAAATTCCATACCTTTTATTTTAGTAGACTCTTCATAAACAACATTATTTAGCTCTAACTCATATTGAAACAAAGATCCTACTAATTCATATAACGTATACTCCATAAAATTATTACTCTCATTGATGGAAAATATATTTGAATTCCATATTTATTGAAGAGATATTAGTACTCCTTCCACTTGAACAGTTTTTCCAAAACATCTCTATGAGAACTCATACCATTGGTGATATTGGTTAACAGAAGGAACATCTGGTTTACAAATTCTTTATCTCCAATATTGAAGTCTTGGTATTTTGTTCAGAGAATTCATAGCTTGGTTATCTTCAGTTTGTTAGTGCCATAATGAGTCACCTGAAGTATCATCCATATCTCATGGGTTGTCTTACAGGATGAAACATGACTATGTACACTTCTACTTAAAGAACAATTTAATTTTTTAGCTTTATAATTCAAAACATGTTTTACCATGTCATTTCCAACAAAAGTCTCTGGATCAAAATTGGGTATATCATATGAATTATCCATGATAGTCCAGTGATCCAAAATCAACTGTTTCAAGTAGGATTCCATTATATTTTTCTAGTATCCATAGTCATTGCCATCAATGAATGAAGGTTTTTGTGATATCCAACCATCATTGGAATTGACACCAACCATATTAAAGGAAAAAATTTTCTTTTGTTCCTTAGACTATTAAGTGTAGGATAACAAGATATCATAGAGTTGAAAATAAGTAGTAGAAAGACTTACCTATCAGATACCTACCATCTAATACTAATTATTATATCATTATTTATAGAAAATATGGATATAGGGGGGGGGGGGTGATGTTTCCCAATCAGAATTCAAGTATCACTGAGAGGGGGAGGGGGTGAATCCATGATGTATTTTTCTTTTATGTTTCCTTACTTAAAAAACAACCTTAATCTCTTGTTAAAAATTTCATTCCATTATGAAAACAATTCAACCACACATCCATAGTAATATAATAATTTTACAAGGCTCACTACTCAACAAGAGAAGCTACATCCTTGGTATGGTTTGGAAACAACCCAATACCACATAATCCACTAGAAAAAAATCCTTTTATATGGAATAAAATGATTAGGACGTGACCTTAAACTCATGTAGGACTACAAAAAAAAATTTAATATTGTGTGTACTTCTTCTAACACAAAATTATGAAATACAACATTATGATTCTTCTTGATCCACTCCCACAAATTTGATATTTAAAAAAAATTCTTATATTTCATTCCCAGAAGATGGTGAAAAATTCATGTACATCATAATGATACTTAGTCCTATACTTCTATCTGGTTTCCACATTCTATTAGACTTGATTTTATGCTCTTTCAAATCTCTGTTCATTTAAACTAGGTATTCAAAATGTATATTCACGAAGCTCCCTTGTGAAGCTCAAAACCTTTAGGAAGCAGTCTGCCTTCACAGAACTAACTGTCTTTGTAAATATCACTAAGTTAACAAGGAATATCCCATAATCACGATTCACCCATTACTTAAAGAAATCGACGTTGGTAAAAAATTTTGTATTCCTTTCAAGATGCTCAAGATCGAATATAAGTCTAGGTTCATGGAGCTCCTCTACCTTCACAGAATCAACATGGTTTCATATTTTATCTATTATTTTCATGTAAAATGAAGTGGGGGTAACCTCATAGTTATAGGAACTCCCATTCGCGATGATATACCACATCCTAAACATTTTTAGATCACTAAAAAATATCCTAATGGTGCTCCTCTATTTACAATTCTCCATTGATATTTGTCGTTGCCAGAGAGATCACCGTCAAACTATCATGCACTCGTGATGCTCTACTTCTCATAATTGTAGAGATTACTATCACTATTCATGATGCTTGTTGTAATCATGGAGATCACTGTCAGAACATTCATGACATCAAGAACCACCCTTCAGAAATCCTAGTCTTTTCAAAACTCATGCATTTTCCAAAATTTCCTAACGTCTTTAAGGAAATACAATTTTCATGGTGCTAGTGATCCTCCAAATTTTAGACCCCAATTTTTTTGAAAACACTTGGAAATGGAACCACCTTTAAAATATTATTCATAAACACCAACCATAATGATTTAAAGTCATATTATTTCATCACAAACTTCATCTATCATGATATATAACGTTTGATCGATCACCTTTAGTATCATTAGATTTACCAAGTAAAGTATTATAATTTCCCTATCTTCTAGTAAAATATTTCCTTCCAAATCAAATGTACTTTCTTAATAATTTTGAATATATTTTCCAATATATGAATATCTATATGATCATGCACTTATAAAATTGAGGTTATTTATTTTTGTCTCAAACTTCCTTGAAAATAAAAGAAAATTCAGAAATATGATACCCATTCTTACCATCTTAATCATAACAATCTCCCCTTTGGATTTTGTTGTCAACCAAGATTCCAAAATCACTAAACTTTGTAACCTTATGCAATGTATTAATCATAAAAAATTCTAAGCCTATGTGAGATAAATCTTTGTAGGAAATAAGAATTATTAATAATAAAAACATGTTTTCCAAAAGTAGTGACTCATTTATTCCTCACCTTTATTCCTCCACCTTCTTCCTCAGCTATCTCCACTTCTTAAACTTTATTGGAAAACAAAAATTTTGTTTCCTAAAACCACACCAATAAACTATTGGAATAGTTCACACACTAACATTATAGATTCATAGCTTACCCACAACTACCCATTTATGCATGATTCCATAAGTATATATTTATGAAACAATTCTACCCATTGACAACGTTATCCAAAGTTAATATGGGAGATTAGATAGAAACACTTACCTAAAACTTGATGAGAGATAGGTTGGACACCCATGTTCAACCTCAATTTATAAAATAGTTCCTTTGGTAAAGGTTTGGGAATATGTTATCAACTTTTTCTTTGTAGGAATACACTCCCACTTCAATTCATTCTTCTCTAAAAGATCATTGATGAAGTGGTAATTTATATGAATTTGTTTTGAACTATAATGTTGTACTATATTCCTTTTAAGATTGATTTCACTTTTATTATCACATCCCAAGAGCAAGGGTAACTTTACTTCAACAAGTAATTCTTACAACTAAGTTTTCATCTACATAAGTTTGATAGTGGATTTATTGGCAGCAACATAGTTAGCTTCATCCATGCTAAGAGTTACTGAATTAATTTTATTTGTATGCAAACTAACACAAATTTTCCCTATAAAGAAAACTCCACTAGATTTGGATCTTCTCTCATCAACATTTCCTACCCAATCAACATCTGAATACCCAAAAAAATCAATACTTTCTGTTCTATAATACCTGATTCCAAAAAATTTTGTGCCTTTAATAAATTTTAGAATTCTTTTTCTAGAAATCAAATGCGATTATTTAGGAGCTGTCTGAAATATTTCACATAAGTCAACAACATAAACAATGTCAGGTCTTGAGGGAATAAAATGTAGAAAAAAATGAATTAGATTTTGGAACTCTTTCTGATTAATTTATTTTCCTTAACCATATTTATAAAACTTGGTTGACACTGAAATTGGTGTGGAAATGTGTTTTGAATTTTCCATGCCAAACTTCTTAAGAAGTTCCTTAACATACTTTTCTTGAGAATGAAAAATGTGTTTCTTCTTTTGTAAAATTTGTAACTAAATAAAGTATTTCTTTTCTCCCAACATGGACATCTCAAATGAATTTTTCATCTCTTCAACAAATATTTCACAAGATATTTCTTCATTTCTAGTGAAGACAATGTCATCCACATAAACAATTATGATGAGAGAAAACTCTTGAATTTCTTTGATGTAAATATTGTTATCAATTATTCCTTTATTAAAACTCATCTTCCTTAAGAAAGTATCCAAATTGGATTACCCTACCCTTAGATCTTTTTTTAGCCCATAAAAGGATTTATTCAACCAACACACATGACTTTTATCTTCCCCAGCAACAAAGACACATGTTTGTTCAATGTAAACTTCCTCATCATGATCCCCATTCAGAAATATGGACTTCACATCCATTTGAAAAATTTTATAACTTAGTCTTGAAACAATAGAAATAAATATTCTGATTATTTATAACCTTTCCAATTGTACAATAGTATCATTAAAATAAACACCTTAAAATTGTGATTAATCATTGCACACTAATCTTGCCTTGTTCCTTATCACTTCACCTTATTCATTCAACTTGTTTTGGAAAACCCATTTTGTACTAATAATATTTCTATTATCTGGATTGGGTACGAGTTCCCAAGTATTATTATACTTTATCTGATCAAGTCATTAATTCATAGTATGAACCCATTCTAGATGTTCAAAACCTTCATTCCCATGTTTCGGCTCGCCTTTTGAATATAAATAAGTGTGTGTAACCACTTTTGAAATTATTCTTGTTTAAACATTCTGATTTTGATCACTAATAATTTTCTAAACTTCTACTTACATCCTCATCCTTGGATGAGTTATTTGAGTTTCCTCCTCATCACAAAAAATAAATGAGTCTAATTCTTCTTATTGAGTAGGATTACCAATTTTGGTTGCATTATCAGAATTGTTGACAAAACATTCCTTATCCTGCTCAAATTCCATATCAGTATACATTTTCTTTTATTCATTATTCTTTTTAACAACTTTCACATCACTGAAATAAAAAATTATTCATATCTATTTGTAGAAAAATCTATATCTTCTTTCTTCTAGAGAGTATATTTGAAAAATTCCATCTTCACCTCTTTTCTCAAACTTTCCAAGGTTTCCACCTTTCATTTTTATAATGCATAAACTCCCAAAAACTCTTAAGTGTATCAAACATGGATTTTTCCCATAAAACATTCATATGGAGTCATATCTGAACTTGGCTAGTAGAATTTTTTTTATATACACAACAATACTCATGATGTGCCCCCAATAGTAATGAGAAAGACCACGTTCAAGTAACATTGTTCTCCCCATTTCCACCAGACTTCAATTCTTTATTTCAGTAACCCCATTTTGTTGTGTTGTGTATGGTGAACTAAACTCATGCCGAATTTCTTGATTCTCAAGATAATTATCAAATTATTTATTCTTATGCTCACCACCATTATCAGTTCTCATGTTCTTCACAGAATACTCACATTCCTTCTCTACTTTCCTCCTGAAACTCTTCAAATTTTTTAGATAATATGACTTATATCACATGTAAATAACACAATTAATATTATTAAAGTAATAAATGAAATTGATGATGTAATTATCTCCATTTTTTGATTTTTTTCGGATTGGACTATATATATCAAAATGAATAAGTTCCAGGGATCATTTTGAACAAATGTCAACTTTCTTATGAACAGAATTTTCAATATTTACTTTTTAAAAAATTTTGCAAAACCAATATATTATTCTGAACATATCAGGAATATATTGAACACTATCTCACTTTGATAAATTTCTCATTTTTCTTTAACACATGTGTCCCATCCTTTTATGCTACAATTTATTTTTTTCTACCATACCCAAGTAACAAGAGTTTGGTATTTCACCAACTTGGAACAATTTTCCTTTTGTACGTAGACTTATTGTAACTATCTTTCCATATTCCTCACTTTTCACAAAAAACCCATATTTTTTAAAGATAAATTTTTTACCCACATCAAAAAGTTCTAAGACACTCAATAGGTTGTGTTTCAGGTCATCAATATATAAAGTTTTCTTAGATTTCATCTTTTTTCCCAATGATGGTTAATCAAATACCTTTGATTTTCAAAGATTCATTATTATCAAATCACACCATTCCTTATTTTAAGTATTTTACATTTTTTAAAATATTTAAGTCTCCTATCATATGATAAGAACACACACTATTAACAATCCAAGGTAGTTCTCCTTTTATAGCATTCAAAGCGGTTTCAACAATAAGAGATTTTAATTATTCCTTTTCTTTCTTCACCATTGGATTTTAAAAATTGTCAAGAATATTTTTTTTATGATCATAAAAAAACAATAAAACCCTTAGAAACATGTATAGGTTTTTCACATATTTCATAAATAGTTTATAGTGGATGAAACATATTCTCGACTTTTAAACCAATTGTCTCATATTTCTTTTGAACTTCCTTCTCAGACTTCTTCTTTTGAGAGGATTGACTACCCTTCAAACCTTGCATCCCATAACCTGTAGAATAGTAGTAATGTTGTTGGTTGAACCAACACACATCTTCTATATATAAGAATCCAAAAAAATACTAACAATATGTATAAAAAGATTATTTTCCTCTAAAATTTTCGGATTGACCAGTGTTGTGAGTATGCTTCTCTACAAATTTCTTAACAGATATTTATTGACCATTAATAGTTCTATTTTTAGATGAAACTTTCTTATTCACCTCATATTTTTTTGAGCCTCATCATAATCAAAAGTGATAGAAATTTTTACAAAATTAGGGTTTCTAGAAACTTTTGAATTATATACATTGTTAATCTTGGCCACATACCTAACTTTAATAGCTCTCTTATTCTCATAAATTATTCCATATTTCTTATCAACCTTTGAATGTAACTTTTATTGATCCTTCTTACGTTCATTCTTACCAAAACATTCACAAACATTTGAGATATATTTTTTGAAACCTAAATTCATCTGTTCAGCTTTAAAAAGTTTTAATTATAAAAGTTCCAACTCTTATTCTTTTTCCTTCATCTTTACTTCCAAATATTCATTACAATTCCTTTATTTCTCAAGATAATTATTCATATCATTAATCTATTTTAATAGATTTAATTTCCAATCAAGAAATTCTTCTTGATTGTTTGATGATGAATTTTCATTTATCAATTTTCTATTTTCCTTATCAATCCTTCTAATCATTCTCAAACATTATTTCAACTCTTATTTCAGATGATATTCTAGTTGAATTTCTTCTTCTTCAGAACGGATGCTTTCAGAATCTTCATTATTCAATGTTGAAAAAAATTATTATTTCTAGATTTCTCAGCAAAAAATTTTTCATATTCAACATCACTATCTTTGTCTTCTTTATCCACATAAAAAAAATTTCTTCTTTTATATTTGAATAACATTTTATCCTTACCTCTAGAAAAATATTTGTCTTTGTCACCCTATTTCTTCCAATACATTCTTGGGATTCTTTCATCTTCATCACTAACTTCTTCTTTATTTATTTGAGGAAAATTGGCCATAATGTGGCCAATGACTCTATATTCAAAACATTTAAATGGAAGTTTCACTTTGTATTTACCTATACCTCTTCTCACATTTATATAAAATAAGGGTAAAATTTCATTAATATTTTTAAATAACTAATTTTCGGAGTCGGAGTAAGCTGCATCATCTTCCTCTAGAGACTTCTTTGACTTTTCTTTCTTAGAGGCTTTGAAAGACATTTCTCTCTCAGATTTTGTTTTTCTCTTCATAGTCTACTCCCTTCTCATTTTTTTAAGTGATGAGAGTGATATGAAAATCATCTAGAGATATTGTTTCAGAATCTCTATCTTCCAATGAAGAAACTTTAGTATCAAACTTGTTGGAAAGAATTCCTAAGATCTTTTCAACAACTATAGATTCCTAAAAATTTTCACCAAGACGTATAATAGTGTTGAAAATGTCATTTATCCTAGTAAAGAAGTCCCCAACATATTCAAACTCACCCATTTTAAAATCCTTATACTTCAGCCCCCAGATTTTTAGTATTTCCTTCTTCACTTTTGTATTTACTTCATATATGTTTTCGGGTTTGCCCATATACCTTTAGTTATGAGAAAACCTTTTATTATTAAAAATTCACCTTCAGAAAGTGATGTGATTAAATAATTTTTACCTCTTTCATCAGTCTCAAGATTCTTCTTATCGACAGGTGTTAGAGGAACATGGTCATCAATAGGAGGAAATCCATTAGTTGCAACTTCAAGGAATTTATAATAAGATACATAAGATAAGGAATTATTATATATTTCTAGATATGATAATTATTTCCATAAAATATCAAAATCCACTTATTTTTTACACAGTTCATATTCTCCATCAACAATTCTCATCAAAACTTCCGCAAATAATAAATGAAGGGTACTTACCCATGATACCAATTGAAGTTTCCCAATCAAGATTCAAGTATCACTAAGAGGGGGATGGGATAAATCTATGATCTATTTTTATTTTATGTTTCTTACTTATGAAACAACCTTTGCCTCATATTAAATATTTATTTCCCTTATGAACACAATTCAACCAAAAATCAATAGGAACACACAAAATTTACAAGGTTTAATAATCAATAAGAGTAGTTACGTCCGTGGTATGGTTTGGAAAAAATACAATACCACACAATCCACTAGAAAACAATCATTTGAAGTGGAATATAATTAGTAGTGTGTAACCTTAAAATCATGTATAACTATGAAAACAATCCAATAGTGTGTGTGCTTCTTATAGAAAAAATGATGCAACAAAATGTTATGGTGCTTCTTGATCTACTTTAAAAAATTTGATCTTTCAAAAAAATTCTTCTCTTTTCTACCCATAAGCTGTTAATAACTTCATATAATTCATAATGATACTTAGTATGATACCCCAGTAAGATTTGAAAGTTCTATTAGACCTGAGTTGATGCTCTTTGAAAGATCTTTTCACTTAAACTGGGTATTCAAAACTTCTATTCACAAAGCTCCCTCACGAAGCTCACAACCTTCACAAAGCAGCCTACCTTCGCAAAATTAACTGCCTTCATGAAGCTCACTGAGTCAACATGGAATGTTCCATTATCACGAATCACCCATTACTTAGAAGCATTTACATCAGTAAAGACTATTTTAATCTTTTTATGATTCTGAAGACCACATAGAAGTAGAGGTTTGTAGAGCTCCTCTACCTTCACAAAATCAACAAAATTCCAGATTTTCTGTATTATTTTCATGTAATATGAAGTGGGGGGGGGGGGGGGGGGGTCACCTCATATTAATAGGATATACCATTCACAATTCTACACCACCTCCTGTGAATTTTCTGGATCCCTAAATAATATCTCCACAGTGTTCCTCCATTCACGATTCTCCATTGATATTTTTCATTGTCGCAGAGATCACTGTCAAACTATCATGCGCTCGTGATGTTCTACTTATCTTAATTGTAGATATTACAGTCACTATTCTCAATTCTTATCGTAATCATGGAGATCACTATCAAAACCATTATTCCTTTGTAATACACCCTTTTTGAATCCCTGTCTTCGCTAAACTCATGCCTTTTCAATATTATCATAAGGCCTTCAAGGAAATACAATTTTCACGATGTTATCCATCCTCTAAATTTTGGACCCCAAAAATTTTGCAAACACTAGGAAACAATGCCACCTTAAAAATATGATTTGGAAACACCAACCATACTAATTCATGTTCATATTTTTTTATCACGAACTACATCTATCGTGATATATATATCCTTTGATTGATCACCTTTAGCACAATTAGATTTACTAAGGAAAGTATTGTAACTTCCCAATCTTCTAGTAACATATTTCCTTCTAAATCAAATGGAATTTCTTAAGAATTATGAATCTGTTTTCCTGAGTATGAACATATGTTCGATCATCCACTTATGAAAATTGAGGTTATTTTTTTTCTTCTAAAAATTACCTGACAAAAAAATACAATACATGAATATGATACTTTTCCTTATCATCTTGGTCCTAACGGGGGGGGGGGGGGTGAATAGAAATGTTAAAATTTCAAGAAAAAAAATTAGTGTTTATAAAATATTAAACAATAAATATTTTAGTGTTCTTGAGTTATGATGTAGTAGAAATAAAAATGAAAGAAAACAAGATTTATAGTGGTTTAGGACACAAAGATCATTTCCCACTACTCAATATCCAATACTCCTCAATGATACTGCTACCCATTTCAAAACTCACTTTTAAAGGTGTGAGAACCTTTTTATAGACCCTTAATTTAAAACCACCTAAAGGAACAAACTAGTGTTTTATACAGAAGACCAACCTAGTCTATTTACATGAATTTTGATCATGAATCCCAACCTAGAATTCCTTTTAAGAGGTAAAATAACCAGAAAAAGGGAAGAATTTCTTTTGATGGGAAAATTATAAACTATACATGAAGAAATTACAAAAAAAAGAAATAGAAAACATAAATAAAACAAATATAGGGAAAATATAGCATGATCATAATTTGATAAATGTTTAAGCTAGATTATCATTGATCACTTCTAAGAAACAAATGTCAATTTTGTAGTCCTTCTATGATCACAACTAGAGTGCAGAAGTCACAGAATATTGTGAACAATTTTGTTTTGAGAGAGGCAGAATATCAAAGATGAATCACTAGTAAACATTTTTTTGAATGATCTGCATAGGTTTTTGTTTTTATTCCTAGATGAAATTTCCCAGATTATTAAAACTAATATATATGAAGATCATGCACATATCTAAGATTTTCATGACACTTGTTAGTTCATAACAATAAAATAAAATGGCTGTTGTATTTGTTTGCTAAATCCTCACTTGAATAACATAGAATACATTTGAAATTTACATTTATCCATGAAATATTAATATAAATTAATTAAAAAGTTTCATAAAACATTTTTAAACAAATAAGAAATTATAAAATGATTGAAAAACAAAAAAATATATTTTAGATTATTCATACAAAAAAACTATATAAAAAAGAGATTGTTCTGAAATTTAATCAATATATATACATGATCATAAAATAATGATATAATTATTTTTACACACTATATAATTATATTTCAACATAAAATAACAATTATTTTAACTAAATAATATTTTTAAAAGTATAAATTGAATGAGGAAATAAAATTTTAGAAGTTTAATATTTTAACTAATAGTGGATCATGAATTAATACTAAAAATAGAGATTGGTAGCTAATGAGCTACCACTAAAAATTTCCAATGGTGGCTAAACATAAAATTAAATAACATTACATTTTTAAAGAAAAAAAATCATGGAAACCAACCCAAAAAAATTTATTCCCAATTAGAATGCAATAAAAGGATTCAGAATAAACAATTTTTTTTATACTGTTGGAAGTCCAATGGTGACTCATGACTTTTAGTTGTAGGTGTCTAATGGTGTATTATTTAAATTAATTTTGAAACAAAAATAATAATAAATAGATGTATAATATACTAAAAAAATAAATAATAAATAAGTTCAAACAGAAATATTAAATATACTTAAAAATAATTAAGATAATATAGAAAAGAAAAAATAAATACCACTACATCAAAAAAGAATAAATAAGAGCTCCTATATTCTTCCAAGATCTGTACAACAAATATAAAATAAAAAAATGAATCAATAGATTATACATTCTTTAAAAAAATATGAAAACAGTATAAATAGAAATAATTCCATTACTACAATTGAAGGAGGATGGAAAATCTCCTGTTGGAACTTAAAGAATCACCTTTAAAGGGTTGTAAAATAAGAGGGAGTTGTTATCTGTGTGTAACAAAAAAACCCTCATTGATGTCAAATGATGAGTAAAAGTATCCACCATTGATGTATGGCGGTAGGTCACTGACCCACTATTGGGTTTCAATGGTGGATTAACTCACCCACCATTAAGTTCTTCCAATGATGACTCAACACCCACAGTTTTATTTTCCAATGGTGACTCAACATCCACTGTTGGTATTATCCAATTGTGACTCGACAACCACTATTGGTATTTTCCAATGGGGACTCATCGAGCAACCAATAAGGAAGAGGATTCAGACCAGAAGAAGAAAGATAGATGATAGAATGAATATAGGGAATCTTGAAGAAGAATATAACTGAGAGGTAGAAGGAGAATACAAATTTGAGAAGAATATATACTTGATAAAATAACTATGAAGAGATGTTGAGATAAAACGATCAGGATATTCAGTCTTGAAGAAACATTGTTAAATTTTTTAGAGTTCTAGATGTTAAAGGTAAATCCACTAAGGAAGAAGATTGGTTGAGGAATAATAAATAATCTTGTGGGATTTCAAATGTATAACACATGGGATTTAAAAATTAATCATACGGATGGGGTAAAATAGATATTATAGATTAAAATTTGAAAGAGTTTTAAAAAGACGAACAATTAAAATAAAAAGGTGTCCCACATTTAAATAAACACATGACGAATGAGAAGTATAAATATCAAGCAATTTTGATCCTTAGTTTAGATTAAAACACATAGCACACATGTTCTTGTGGAACTAATGATAAACCTAGCCCAACTATGGGCTCTCTAGGCATGATCCATGGGCCTTTTACATGGGTATTCATGAAATCCATTTTCACTATAAACCAGATACACCAACCTTCTTGCGGGGCTTCCTTAATCGGTCCTTCCCATGGGGTAAACCTAATGGGTCCCCTATGTGGTTGAAGGCTATCTAGGTGCCTCCCAAGTAAGGGAAAAGTTTTTACATTTAGAAAAAAATTATACTTAAGTAAATAAAAATATAACATGAAGTATCATTAAAACATTTTAACAAATAAAATTATTAAAACAATTACAAGACTTTTATTAAAACTTTGTAATTAAAAATTACTAATTAATTAAAACACATGATAATTTAATAAGATGTTAAAGGAGAGTAATTTATCAAAATATATAATAGTAAAAAAGTATTAAGTCACTTTAAAATACTAACACTTGTGAGTTTACTTTAACCTTTTTTGGGATAATTATGGAATAATATGGGATGAGTGTTCTAAACTTATAAATGGGACATACTAACCAAGGTGTGATTCTTCTATGGAAGGGGACTTGATGCCTTTGTGAGAATGGCCATTTATGGGATGTGATGCCCATTTTTTATGATGAAGACTGATATGAGGGATGTCTTTCCCACTTATGACTATTTACCTGGCTAGAGATATTATTAACTATTGATGACAGAATTAGGATGATATTCCCACTATTATATTATCATTTGGGGACACTATTACCACTCTTAACACACATGTTAATATGTGATTCCCACAACTATATCAATTCATGGGGACTCTGTATAATGACCCATACCTTATTCAATACATAAATACATGATTTAAAACAAGGTTTTCAATTCCTTAAATTTATAGGATCTTTTTGATTTAGAGTTTTTGAGAATTAGGTAAAATATTAGATAACAAAATGGACATTTCCACACAATATCAATTTTTTCCACAAAACAACTTCTTCTTAAAGACACACTTACTTCATTCAAGGTAACTTATATATTTGGAGCTCTAAATTTGTTAACATTTCTACTAATAATTTATACTTATGAAAAATAAATTGAAAATGTGGGATGAGAAAAAAATCTCAGTAAGGGATATAAAATGAAATAAACTCATTATTTCAATTGGAACTTTAGAAAAACACATAATAAAGTTTTCCTTTTTATAATAATCTTTTAACTAAAATAATCATCTTCTTACCTAAGAAGTAAACTTTTCTATTCAAATATTTCATAAAAAATATCATAAGAAATAAAAAAGGAAAAATCATAATCATTATGGTTTTTATGAAATCTCATCACTTATGAGAACATTTTCTTGGAAAAAATACTTTTCACTCTTAAGAGAGGCATATACATTTCTATTAACATAATCTCATTTGTTTAACTTATGAAATCAAAAAATTTACTTTAAAAACAATTGCAAGAATATCATGAAGGTACCTTAGAAAATTATCCTTAAATTTATCCTTGAAAGAATCCTTACAATGGAATCACCCAACAACATAATTCATTTATCTCTTAGAAGTAACCTATCTCTTGTTAACTTTATCACTTTACCCAACACATTGGAGTGCTATACCAGGATAACCCATTATTAAAGATATATTGGGATCACCAATCATTAATATAAAATATAAAATAACCATTCATGAGTAAAACATATATACATTAATCCTTAATAAAAAAACTATTTGAATTTGCATTCAAGATGACAAGCAATAAGTCTTTCAGTTATCTCATAAATATGAGAAAGATTTTCTGTTTCCTTAGATTTTCTTTTAAAACTAAAAATACCCAAAATATTGTTAGAAAAAATTTATTTGAAAATAACCCTAAAAAACTATAAAAAAATATTTATAATAAATAACATCTATGATGTAAGGAAATGGCTGTAGATCTGTATATGTTAAAAAGATATTCTTTCTGAACTTTTGTAAAAAGTGAAAAACATCCCACACAAAAAATATTTAAATTATTACTTTTTAATAATTTATTAATAAATTAAAAAATATTTTAAAATGATCTTTATTAAACCTTTTAAAATAATTAATAAAATCCTTGGGACATTTAAAAAAACATTAAATATGTAAGGAAAATAATTTAAAACATTTAAAATAATGTTTTAAATAAAATCCCTTGCCACTTTTGTAACTTTTGAAACAAAAGGATGTTGAAGAAGTGAAAATAATATAGATTTTTAAAAAACATTAATTTCAGTAAATTAAATATAAAATATACCCATAAGGTATTTTATACAACAAATAAAATAAAACTTGTGGTGAAAACGAAATAAGTCTCAATGAAACAAAATTTAGATGAGAAACACCTTACCATACGTCCCTTCTATCTTCATACATCATTTGAATCCAAAATAATAAAATTATATTAGTTTTATGATTTATGAATAACAATTTTTTATTTTCATCTCAATACTATTATTCCTTTTATTTCATTTATTACCACGATTTATTTAGTTACTAAAATAGATAAGTCCAAGTTGGGTGTTTTGGGGTAGTTTGATTTATAACCTCAAAACAACATCGGTGCATTGACTGTGGTCAAAGGTGTTATGGTTAAATTTCCTCAATAATCCCAATTTTTTTAAAATTATCATATTTATACATTAAATAAACTTTTAAAAATAATCAATTATGACGGTCATGAAAAATGAATCATGTCGTTTCATTGAAATGATAGTTTGTACGTGTGTATGAACTACGTTTTAATTTTTCAATTGAGTAGAAGAGAAATATAATAGATAATATTTTTCTTTTAAAAAATCATAAATATGTTATCAATTTACTATTTATTCATTATTTATATTCTTATCAATAACCATGTGAGGAAGTAATGAAAAATGAATCACATCACTTCATAGAGGTGGTATTCCATAAGTATGCATGAGCGACATTATCAATTTTCTACAGAGATAAAAGGTTTAATGGTAAGTAATATATTATATTTATGTAATAATAAAATGTTTTAAAAATATTATATATTAAAAAATTCAATCTTGATAACCATTCATGTGAGGTGGTGATGGAAAATGAAACACATCTCACTATGGAGGTGGTGGTCCACATGTATGCTTGGGTGATGTTTTCATCTCCCACGGGAGGGAAAAGAGATAGAAAAGAATTTTTATATCAACATAATAAAATTTTAGTATAAATATGATACTTATTTAATTATTAAATAGTGTTTATAACATATTTTAAGGAGTTATTAGAATAAATAAACTTTAAATAGGTCGGTTAGGACTTGTACATTCTCCTCAAATATCTCCCTTTGTCTTACACCTTAATCCATCCAGGATTGGTCTTTTGAGATTACAAGGACCACTAAGACATATGGAGGGATCTTCAGTAGATATTTGGGTAGTTAGTTTTTAAACTAAATTATTTCAAATTTTTGAGTAAGGGAGGGTAGAAGGTTCCTATTTATAAGAGAGGGGATTGGCACACTTTTAATTTGTATAAAAGTTTATTTATTATAAAGTCTTATTTAAGGGAAAGAGGTTAAAAAATATAATCTTTATAATATAAGATGTTAAGGTTATAAATAAAATATTTAAATAATAATTAAGATAATATTTTTTGGCCTCATCACTTAGTTTTTTACTTAATTAACCCAGTATACCTTTTACCATGGTGAGGCATTTTATACCACTGTTACTATTCAAAATGACCCAAAATGAAATTGAACAAATTTATAAATTTTAACATCCTAATTATATATATGGAATCCGTTTTTTAATATTTATTTTTTATTTTTGGAAGAAATTTTTTTTAATATAAGTACACAAAACACAACGAAAAACAATTTTTAGAAAATTGATTTTTAAGCATAAAAATGAACTTATTCCAAAATAATGCATAATGTTGATTAATATGGTATTATTATTATTATTATTAATTAAATGTAACTTTTTTAATTTAAAAAATAAATTCAAAATATAATTTAACTTTTAAATTTATTTATCTAAATAAAAAAATGACATTTTTGAAAAAAAACAAAAATTTTCACCATTCACTCAAAAATTGATATTTTCAAACAAATACTAAAAATTAATCCTAAGAATATTATGTAATTTTTATTTAAAAACTTATTTCCATTTTTTAAAATACAATTTTCTAAAGTTTTGGAAATTATTTGTTATATATGTTGA
Source organism: Viscum album (assembly GCA_963277665.1). Classification (NCBI taxonomy): domain Eukaryota; kingdom Viridiplantae; phylum Streptophyta; class Magnoliopsida; order Santalales; family Viscaceae; genus Viscum; species Viscum album. Next base: position 2,133,727,140 of record OY728120.1, read on the forward strand.
AAAAATTCAATAAAAACACTTTTGAAGAAAATTTATTTTTAAAGAATAAGATGATTTTATTCTCATTACATTACTAATAACCATAACTAAATGAAATTTAATTCATTAAATTAAATATATTATATAATTATTTCATTTTAATCATTTATAAATAGTTATTTATTTAATCTATTAAGATAAAAATACATTGTGTTTATAAAACCATTTTAAGAAAAATATATCTTTTACATTCAGAACATTTTATCTTCATTTCAAACCAATTGGTAATAAATTTAAGATTGATTATTAATTTTATTAAGGAGAAACTATTTAAATATATTTAATAATAGTTTTAGTCCTATTCATACCTTCTTAACCAATTACAAGGTCAAAATGGTAATATTCAAATAATGTTTTCTCTATAATATATTGTGGTTCATTTAAGCTTAGTATTGTGTTTATCACACATGATTAATTTTTTTTTAAAGAAAATAAATTCTTTAATATTAGGGAATTAAATTTTAAACCATTAAAGCAATTATTTTCTCTCAATTTTATCTCATTTACCATAAAAAGTGTTTGAAACATTTTAAAAAAATTCCAAGGAGTGGAAGATAAAAAATATGATCATGAAAGGGAAAACCTTTTTAATATTTAAAAATAATTTTGTTGAAAACACAACTTATAAAAAAGGATTATAAAAAATCATTTTGAAAAGAGGATAATTTAAATTTTAAGGTCATATATATTACCACATAATCAGGTTCTGACATACAGAGAACATTGGTGCGAAGTAAAGATTTGGAAATTTAGGAGAAAGAAACATCCAAGGGATAATAGAGCATGATAGAGAACATAATCATTAGAATGTTAGTTAAAAAAAGAACCATAAATTGGAAAGGGATAAAAAATACCATAAATTCATCATACATAAATGTAAAATGATAAGATTTTAATTTCAAGGCCCTTTTCCCAGAGTTCAGGGATTATTTTACTCTTAAGAAAGAGAACATGCGAAAATATACTTACTTAATTTCATTCCATTTCATAAGAAAAATTTTATCCTTTGGATGTTATTCAATCAATTTCCACTTTTATCTCATCTCTTACTCTAAGGAATGAATATTTATTAATAATTTTTCTTGCCTGAAGCACTGGAATTAACTTTTAATGGATCACAATATCCAAAAAAGGATAACTAGTTATTCATTCTATCTTTAGAGATTAAACAAAACTGAAATGGTCACTATAATATCTGATAATATCCAATATGAATATACCTTTATATGAATAAATATAATATTAATCTCCAAATCTTCAATAATAATTCCCAAATTTCAGTATAAATCATTCCATAAGCAACTTACCTTTAAAATATTTAAAATAGGCACAACCAAGTTTAATTTTTTTTTGAAAAGATTTGATTTCATATCCTTCCAAGATAAACATAAAATTTATCTAAAAATAACACCAATGACTCCTAAAATCATATACTAAAAATTCATACACCCTAGTAATATAATTTTAAAGATATTCCAGTCTTTTCCATAAATATCTATAATTACCATAATGCTATAATAAAATCATATATGATTCAAAAATATAATTCAAAATTTATTCTTTAATTAAACTACCATAATAGATAAAAAAATATTTCTATTTACCTTAATCATATATATTTCACAATATAGTGAACTTATTCAAAAATAAAGTTAATCACTTATCCAAAAAATCACCTTTTAATCTTTTGGTTATCTATATGAAAAATCATATTTCAACAAAATATAATAACCCTTTTAGACTAATTAACCATAATTATATCAACATAAATGATAATATTAACCCAAAAGGTTATTAATACTTTTTAACTTATGTCCAAAAAAATAAAACCATACTTTCTCAAAGAACCTTTTCACTACAACACAAGTTAAATATAAGGATTAAATATACCCCCAAACATTTATTAAACCTCATTAAATGTCTCCAAAAGTACTCACATCACATGAATCCCCAAAATGGGAATTTATTTCTTGAAACTTATGTTTAAAATTAAAAATATTAACCAATCATGTAATTTAGAACTCTAAAAATATCCTTATATAAACCATCAAAACCCATAATGTTATCTAAAACTTTTCCTTTATTACCAACTATAAATACCTATAACTTATTCAACCCATAAATACATGATTTATAATAAGGGTTGTGATTTATTACATTTAAAAGATCATTTTGGTTTATTGTTTTAGATAATTAGGTAAAACATTATATAAAAAAGTGGAAATTTCTGCATAGTATCTATTTTTATCACAAAAAAACTTATTTATAAAGACACACATTCTTCATTTAGGGTAACTACCATATCTAGAACTCTAACTTTATTAATTTTCTACTCATCCTTAATCCCTTTGAAAAATCATTTAAAAAAGTGGGATGAGAAAAAAATCTTATTAAGGAGCATTAAAGAAAAGAGATCGGTTATTCTATCTGAAACTTTATGAAAACCCATAAGAAAATTTTCTTTTTTCATAATAAACTTTTAACTCAAATAATCATTTAATTACTAAAGAAATCTAATTTTCTGATCAAATATTTCATAACAAATCTCATAAGTAAATGTAAATAAAGAAACATAATCATTATGGTTCCTTTTAAAACATGAGAATTTTAAAAATAAATTCTTGGAAAACATACATTTTACCCTTAAAATATGTATAATAATTATATAAATATGATCCCATTAGCTTACTATATGAAATAAAAATAAATCCTTTAATTTTTTTTTTAATAATATCATATAGGTACCTTGGGACATTACACTCACATTCATTATTAAAATAAACCTCATTATGGAATCACATAACCGGATAATTCTCATATCTGTTTGGAGTAATTTATCACTAGTAAACTCCCTCACTTCACCCAATTCATTAGAGAGATATATTAGGAACACCCATCATTATATCTATATTGGGCTCACCCATAATTCATATAAAACATTCAAGAAAAATAAAATGAATAAAGAACATATAGATTTTATCACAACCTATCCCAATAGGGCCCAAACTGTGACTACCCCAAGCCTGCCTCTAGTAGGCCATGGGATGAAGACTAGTGCTGAGTAGGCATATCACACACATGGGAGGATTTAGCCTAATGTACTTATACACATGAACACATCTATAATCCCATAAAATTATGAAATTTAAAAAAATTTAGAACCATGAATTCATGAATATATCTAAAATCCCACCATTAGATCATGAAGACAAAGTACTGGAAAGGAATGAAAAAATACAATCCCTAAAATAGAAACTAAAACAAGTAAAACCTATATAGTATGAGAGTACTACTATAAATGATACCACTAGAACACACCTTGGTCTATTTAGATCAATAATATCCTCCTAGTCTAGGTCCCTCTAGGAATCCATCAAAAGTTCAGTCATCTGTACAAGACATGACTTGTGTAGGAAAATCCAATATAGGTGTGAGTATAACAATACCTAGTAGGACACCTAAAAATCACTAAGCATATAACATGAATAATATTAGTAATATCATCATAAGGATATGTCAAGAACAACATGACAAGAAAATCTAGATATACTCATAGTAGACACATAGTTTGAAGTAAGATCATAATTGTAAAGCCAACCTAGGATTCCTAATTGAAGGTTCCATATAACACTCTTCTGAGAGAACACACTCCATGATTCAGATATCACGGGTGGAATCTATATGAGATATCATGATTTTTGGGTATCACCATAATAAGTACATGATATAATTATAAAGAGATCTATGCCTAGATGGGGATCACACCCAATTCCCTAGTGTATACCAATAACTCAATATGGATTAAACTTTTAATTAGGGGATTTATTCTCATGTCGTTTTGGTCATGATGATACCAAGAAACCCACCAAGGTAAATAATGATGATAAAGGATCTCACTCTAGGCCTCACAAAGGGATTCTAACAACTCTATCAAAGATTGAAGTTACTCAGAGTAGATCACCATTATATGCATAAGACACAACTCCATACTAAACCCTTAGGGAATGAATCAAGGAAATGTAACCTTAGAAAACTTTTCCAAGATTAAGAGGACAAGGGATCCACACGATATTTGAAAAAGTACACAATGTATATTGGAATTAAACTGAGTGTCCCTTCGACATCGGGTTCTACCAGTATATCATGAATTGTTCCCATGTTTGTGTGTGAGTACATAGAGTGTGTCCCACTAGACTACATGTGGATCCACATGACCTCTAAGGCATGTAACACCTATACATGTTGATCCACCTTCCAGGGTATACATGGCATGTGGCATGGACCACATGGCATATAATTCCAACCAGATTCTAGGGCGTGTATACCCTATACATGATGAGCACGTCAGAAAGGGTTATACAACATGCGATACTTATCTCTATGCAAAAACTCTAGAGATTCATAAAAAGGGACTATTTGGTGTGTGTTCATAGGATTACAATCCATGTAGTTGGGTTTTTATAGAACTCATGGGATTATTCATGAATCTTGTTCCTCAACTCTGATACCTTTTATTATACCATGGAATGTTTCATTCATCACATATGTAAGGTTTAATGAAACTTTTAACCACCTTTGGATAGATTTCAGCCGTATCCAGTGTGCAGGAACAATCATCATCACTCCTTGTTAGTGTCACATTGAAAAACCGTAGCCATAGTCTCCTGATATGTTATAGTATCTCAATATCATAACTAAACTGAACTTGAATATGTAGTATCAATTTGTTTCACCAAGAAATGGGTGCACAATATTAATTTCTAGGTATTCATTGAACCACGGGCCAAAGAAATTTTCCATGATGAATGAAGAATCGGGCAAGAAATACAAAAAACACAAACATAAGGAATATACCTTGTCTAATGTTAGTGTTACCCTCAATTAATTTCCATTAGAATGAATAATGAAGAGATACAATATAATCAATAATAGAAACCACCATTCTCAGATAAAGCTAACCCATACCCTCAATACGCTCAAATTGAAAATGAATTTATTAGTTAACTAATTCACATTAATTATATGAATAATAAAATAGGGATAAATACACATAAAAAACATCTTACCTTGATATGTATTGATCTATTATGAATAATTATTCGACATCATTATCATTGGTGAGATCCTTGAATTCTAATGGCACAACGATCCTCAATCTCGATACGATCTGATGTAGTCCACCAATAATGATATCCTCCAATGGTTCTCTAGGTATCTATCTAGGGTTATGTGTCCAACCATGAGATCTCCTCATAACCTTATACATATAGAGTATTTCAGGTATATGCATCAAAACAAATAAAATAAATAATTTAATTTAATTATTTTATTAATTCACTTGCGACTACCCATTATACAAATTCCCAATGATGAAAAATATTATGTCATGCCTAGGGAAAACCCATGACCTACGCTCAATGATGGACTCAATCTTCTATTCCAAGCCCCTATTTAAGAGTTATTCTACTTTTTTTTCAAGAAAATTATGCACTCATGATAATAAATATATTTAATTGATTTCAAAAATTAATTTTGGGCTCACTGAGCCTCAGAATATCACATCATCTCAGTGCCTATCTATGATAATAATAAATATAATATTATAAAGTAATGCATGGAAAAATTAGATTTGTTACATTCTCCACCCCTTGGATATTTAAATCAAAGAAATATTAATGAAATACTACACAAAGATATATGGGTACTGGGCATGCATCTTGGTCTCCTACTCCTAGGTTCTCTCCTAAATATTCCCATGCTACATCCATACATGAACTAAAGGAACCAATCAACCACGGAGGATCCCCACCTTATATTCCTAAATCTATACTGGGTACTTTGAAAAATTATCCCCATCCTCAATTTCCATCTGGCCCTAATCAATATCATGAAATAGGCCATGGACGTACCTCCTCATCTATGACACAAGGAATATGTCATGTACCTAGTCTAACTGAAGGGGTAGAGCTAATAGGTAAGATAAATTTCCAACTATACATAGTATTTTTAAAGGGACCATGAATCATGGAGATATATTTCCACCTTAGAAAAATATCCACAACCCATGTCGAGGTGAGACCCTCAAGAACACATGTTCTATCTCCTGAAACTCTAAATGACTTCATCGTTAATCGTCGTAGGACTTATTATGAATCTGTACAGATCTCATCCACTCTTGGATGATATTTAACTTCTCTATCATGGCTCACAAAAAATATTGTCCCATAAGTGATGACTCTCCTAGGTTGTCCCAGTATAGTGGTGATCTTTATGGTTTCCCATAAAAGGTACCAAATGGTTCCATACCAATGGTGGAATGGTAGTTTTTTTGTACGCATACTCCACTAATAATAGGTGATCCTCCTAAATATAAATAATGTATAACATGAAATACTACAAAATGTCTTCTAGGACCTGAATGGTCCACTCAATTTGGCCTTTAGTTTGGGAGTAAAACACTGTGCTCAAACACTACTAATCCCCAAAAGGCCTCCTAAAATCCCTTACACAACTCATAAATGAAGAAAGTATCACTATCAGAAAAAAACATTGAGGGAACTACATAAATCCAAACTATCTCCTTTACATAGAGGCATCCCAGGATCTCTAATAAACTATACTCTTGGGAAGTTAAGAAGTTGTCTGACTTGGTGAGTTGGTCTACAATCACCCATATGGAATAATGCACTCTAGATATATGTTGTAACCAAATAAATAAGTCTATATATATACCATATCACTTCCACTCTGGTACCTCAATGGGATTAGTTAGATCTACTTGAACCTAGTTCTTAGCCTTCTATTTCTAACAAGTATTGCATCGAGAGACAAACAATGCACCTCCCCTCTTCATTCATATTAACCAAAATTATCATCGAAGGTCCTACTACATCTTCTTCACACTAGTATATATTTCCAAGGTATGTGTATAAAAAATCTTTAGAATCATCTCCTACAACATCAATGGTACCATTTTACATCCTCTAAAAGGAATGACATTCTCCCTAACCTCAAAAAATCCATCAGAATCTTTTCCAGTGGATATCTAAGTACTTAGGGTCTCACAGTCAGTATTTCCAAGTTGTTCCTCCATAAATTGATGTAAAAGAGGAGGGGTAATAACCATATTATGAAGGTAATATGCTCTATACCCATATATAAAGGATAACTATAATGAGTCTAACTACTCTGACACCTCACCTAGTAATTGTTAAAAATATATCTTACATAGATAAACTGCTACGACATTCCCATTCTTAAGAGTATAAACAATATCAAAGTCATAATACTAGAGGAAATTTTTCCATCACCTCTATCTATATTTAAGATCCTTATTATAGAAGATATAATTGTGACTATTTTGGTCATAATATATGATAGACCACTCACCCATAAGGTAGTGTCACCACATACTTAGTGTGAATAATACCACTGTTAGATCAAGTTTGTGGGTCACATATTTTTTCTCATGTGGTCACAATTGACATAAACCATAGGCAATCACTTCATAACTATGTATTATAACACAACCAAGACTTTTACCTGATGCATCATTGAACACTATGTACTCAAAAACCTCATTTGAAAATATCATGATGGGAGCACTTGTCAATATTTTCCTCAAATACTGGAAATCCTATTAGCACCTCTCTATCCACACGAATGGTTTTCCATTTAAGGTTGAATATATTAAGTGAACTAATAGCCTTGAGAAATTAGGTACAAGTATCCAATATTATCTTTCCAACCCCAGTAAGATCTGTGCCTCCATCACAGTCTTGGGTGCCTCCCAAGATAACACTACCTTGGCCTTCACTGGGTCCACTACTACACCATCTGCTAAGATAACATTCCCCAATAAGTGGAACCATTGAATCTATAACTGGAAAATAGTGATTTTTACTTAAATATAGTTCACTCGGAGTATGTACAAAACCATCCCCAAGTGTCTCACATGATCCTACTTGGATTCCAAGTACACTAGGATATCATCGATGAAGACTAACACAAATCGGTCCATGAAAAGATGAAAGATCTAGTACATGAGTCCCACAAACATGACTGGGTCATTTATCCCACAAAATGATATAACCAAGTACTCATATTGACCATAAAAACATCATAAATCTATCTTTAGTATATCCTCATCATGTACTCACATCTGGTGATATCCTGATATGAGGTTAATCTTTGAGAACTATAATGCCCCTCTAAACTGATCGAAGTGGTCATCAATCCTCAGTAGTGGATACTTTTTATTTATGGTCACTTGATTTAGGTGATGTTAATATACACACAACCTCAAGCTATTGTCAGGATTCATGGTTAACAACACTAAGGATACCCAAGATGAAACACTGGGACTAAAATATACCCTTTTTTTCAAGTCCCCTAACTGTACCCTCATCTCACGAAACATTGTGGAATCCTTATAATATACTGGTGCAGACATCGAGGATGTATCAAGGTATAGATCAATCTAGAAGTCTATCTCTTGGAGGGGAGGAAATCCTGAAACATCCTTAGAAAAGACATACTCATACTCCACCACTACTGAAGGAAACTGAAAGTTCATAGCATGCACTATACCAAGATTCATTCTAGGAAATTAGTGAGTAATTATCTATACTCTCATATTATGAATACCATACTTCTCCATACAGGTTTCCTTTTTCTGTAAAAAAGGATAACCTCGTCCCATCACTGTGGACTCACCACATCCTTCTCCTAAAATAGTATATTTGGGAATGAACTATAGATAGTCAACCCATACCTAAGATGATGCTATAAAACCTCATCACTACTATAAAGAGATTCCAAAAGAAACTCTCAACTCAAAAAGTCATTTCACACCATCAATATAAGTGTGTGATTTCTGATTCACATCTAGTAGGATTCTTAAATAATAAGGGTCAAGCAAATGGCTCATCCAAAATCTCTAAGTGTCGAACTAGATAAGTGTAAATAAAGGAGTGTCTCACACCCATGACTATCAATAAAGAATATAAAGTAGATAAGAGAAATATCACACCTCGTATCATCTCTAGAGATTTTGGGTCATAAGAATCAACCACCTACAACCTCCCTCACCCCTACCCCCCAGATCCCTGATCTTAGCATGGACCACCTAGGGGTGGTGGTGGTAACAAGTCAAAATATCTACCAACTCTAGCTACTATCTTATCCCCTCTCCATGTCATCTACCCTATGAAACCTCATACTCCTACCACTACCTCCTCTTAGGAGGCCCATGAACTATCTCTCTATTAGCTACATGTCGAGTCAGATAGTCTCATGCAAGATATACCGAAAAATCACAATGGTACAACCTCCTCTATCTAGGTTGACTAGATCTGTCTTGTGTTCCCTAGACCATGTACCCTATATCCTAGGATTGCTTCACAAAATGTATCACATGTCTAAGTCCCTTTATCTGTCATCATCTTTTTTTCACCAATGTCTCTGCTCCTGTGCGCCCACTACTGGCACCAAATCTCTTTGTATACTCTTCCAAGAAACTCATGACCACCAAATAAGTCTATAAAACTCCATGATAGATAGAAATTCATAGAGGTATTACACTAAATTGGATGTATTTTCATAGTCCTTTCTTGAAGGTATGATTTGAAAATAATTGATCACACTATATCCATCAAGTATCAAGAGAGGTTAGTGAACTTCAATGAATACTCAACAGCCATACTACCCTAATAAAGATGTAAAAGCTTCTATATTCTCAAAACCCTCAATGTAGATGGAGAAAAATCATCTCTTAAAAGGTGATCAAACTCTGACCATGGAAGTGTCACCTAATTGTATGACTGGGTCACTAATCCCCACCACCATCCTGCAAATCCATAGATACGAATCGCTGCTAGGACCACCATTTGGTCTAGAAGTGTCCTAGTAAGATGAAATAATCATGTCACTTCCCCAATACAACCCTCATCCACATGTGGGTTTCACTTACCCCTGAACTTGAGTTGTCATTGATGATAAAACTCATGAATCACACTCTACCTTCACACCCCATCCAATGATATTGTCGATACCACTATTGGAATATTAAACTATACCAATGGTTAAAAACCATTGGTATAGGGGGGGGGGGGGGTAAACTATTGGTATACAATATCCCAAAGGTTTTCCAAACCATTGGGTAGTGTGGGGTTGGGATACAAATACACCCAAAATTTATAAATAACCATTGGTATAGGGTAAAAAACATACATTTTCTTAATGGTTTTTTAGAACATTTGGGATATATAATTACCAACGGTTTAAAACCATTGGTTTACAAAGAAAACAGTGTAATAGTAACAGTTTTTGAACCATTGGCATAAAGTTTTTCCAATGGTTACATACAACCTTTTGTATACATTACATGTCTAGGGATATACCAATAGTTTAGTAACTGTTGGTATATAGTTTTTGCAATGTTTATAGATAACCATTTGAAAACACATGCTCTTTCATAACTATACTATCTGTTATAAACCGTTGGTCTAATATTCTCCCAGATTTTTAGCTCCACAGCAGCTCTCCATATCAGATCCAACATTGCACACATAAACCTGTACACAAAATACAATATAAAAAACCTATAATTTTTAATTCATCAGACTCTAACATTGCATACATTTCACAAACCACAAGAATATTAAAAAACTCTACAATACCATATACAAAAATCTCCAAAAACTCTAAAATACCATATACAAAGTTTTAAAAACTGATAAAAACTTCCCATTTTTAATTCCATTTGAGGGGGTGCTAGCATGTGTGGTGACCTAGAACAAATAAAATACCTCACTCAAAGAAATATATTGAATATACCCCACCCATGGATATGAGATGTTCAAGATATTGGGATGTTACCTAATATTTTTTTTTGAGATATAACCTTAGGATCTATGAGATATCATCTTATATCATAGTTTCTAATGACTCTTATAAGTTTATAAATAATATGAGAGTGGGTAGGGTGGTTGATTTTAAAACTGTATAAGTATTAAACCCTAGATAATTCATCTTTGAACTTAGCGATGATGATAATGGGTGTGTATCAATGGGCTTATGTGACTTAGGGAAAGTAGTTGTCCTTAGCATATTAGATGTCGTATGTTTTATAATAGGGGTAGGCATTCCTCACATGAGAAGTGGATTGTGTGAGGCTCAACCAAAGGGACTAGTTTTGAGATCCCAATGATCTGTAAGTACATATTAGGATAGTGTTGAGTGGATGGGTTTGGTGATTGAGGATATCCATGAAAGGGATCAACTCGATATCATAGTTGTTTTAGATGTATGGGGAACATGTATATGTTTTATCATATAGAATCAATGAATAGATGTATTATCAACTATATTATATTTTTAGGGTGATGACTTAGTTTTCTTAAGGAAGGTTCCTTGAGTACTAGTGCTTTGGTATCAATGTTGATATTGGAGGGAAAGATCATTTGGATGCCTGAACGTGAGATTATTTTCGTGTTCTTTTAAGTGTAGTGTGAGAATAGGTGTGCACTTGAGTATTTGAAATGACATCACATGTTAGTTGTTATTGAGGTGGTTGTATCCCTAGTGTGGAAGTTGGTCTAATAGAAAAGTGCTTAGAGTGACTCTTCTTAAAGTCAGACTAACATGCTAAAGGTAATCTCAGTAATTCATGTTTAAATTTTTTTTCATCGCATGACATGTGACCCATGTGTTTTGATGAAAATAAGTCATTAAAAACTCTATATTCATGGGGATTGAGAAATTTGGATGAAATTATTTTGGGTGTGGTGACCTGAAACTTTGGATGAGAATAACGGGAGTGTCATGGAATGAGCAACACATGTGAGATGAATCTTATTACATGTTGTGGGTGTTGTTATCATAAGACAAAAACATGTGGTAAATTATGTTTATACTATCTCTTAGGTGATATAGGGATAACCACACCCAATATTTGAGTTTGTAAATAAATGGAGCTTGGTTCATGGAGGTTGGGAGTTTGGTCAAGTGAAGTGAAGGTAACAACACTCTTATGGTGGGGAGTGATGTATTAGTTATGGGCATGCGACCCTTGTGATGGTAGGAACATGAGATTGTGGAGATGACCATGGGATGGAATCATAACATTATGATACTGGTGAAAATTTGGATCTAAATACATTTGGATTCTATGTTGAATTCCATGTATAAATTGAGATGTGATATTGGGTGGAGTCCGAGCATGGGTGTTGGATTCAGGATGGTTTATAATGATCCAACAGAGTAGATCGCATGAGGAATTAGGTAAAAACATTGGTGTGAGTACTTAAATTACCATGGGGTTCTTTTAGTCTTAAAGTCATTATGATTGGATACTTAGGTAGTGTGTATATAGTGGAATCCAAACGTTTCCAAGAAGGTTTTTCTGATGTATATATGACTAGTGTTTTTGCATGAGACAGATTATGATGATCCAGAAACTGAATCGGGTGCATCTACTTGGGTATGAAGGGTGTGTTTTGATAGTTGGATAAGGATTTTTTAGGAACAGATAAAGTGTTCAGGTTTTTCCTGGATGGTGAAGGCATGCCCATTTTAGCATGAAAATGAGAAGAAAGTGTTGATAATAGTGTAAGTCTATCATTCTAGCACATGTCTATGTAAGGTGAATTGTGGACCACACTGAGTGGGTTGGTGGACCAATATAATCTTGTCATGGTAGTAAATTCCAATGGTGGGTGGAACCATAACTTGGAATTATCCCAATTACTAAGGTTCAATAGTGGGTAGAACCACAAAATTAATAATTAATTGGGGATAATGCTCAAGTTAAGAAGAATGGTGACTCACCAATGGTTAGATAAGGGGTTTCCTTTAAAAAAAATTCTCAATATAGAATGAAGAAATCATTAAGGATGGAATAATATGAAAAGGGTAATGTAAGTAAGGACTATCTGAGAAGGATGGAATCCATTGATCAGTCCTTATTGTCACTAGAAACTAGGAGGAATTTCAGGATTTCCAATCAGTATGATGAGAAACCGTAGCTCCCATAGCCCCCTCACCCCTTGCAGCTCCCACACCCCACCCCATGCCGACACCAACTCCCCTACAACCCCCTCCCCCGCACCCATATAGGCCCCCTACCCCCTGCACAACCCCCAACACAACCCCCCTGGCATAGCCCCCCTAACCCACTGTATCCTCCTCCCACAACCCCACCCTTAAATCCCCCTACCTGCACACAACCCCCCAAAAAACCCACACCCCCTCACTCCCCACCCACACAACCCACTCCACTCCCCACCTTCACCCCCCTTCCCCAACTGCATAGACCCCCCTGTAGACCCCCCTCGACAACCCCCCTGTAGACCCCCACCCCCTGGATATCCCCCCACCCCCTGGACAGCCCCCACCCCCTACAAACCCCCAACCCTAGACATCCCCACCCCCTTGGACATGCCCCACCCCTGGACAACCCCCACCCCCTGCACACCACCCACCCCCACTTGATAGCCCCTACCCCCTAGAGAACCCCCATAAACCCCCCACCCCCTGCACACCCCCACCCCACCTGGATATCCCAGACCCCCTATCCCTAGAAAAATCACTCCCCTTCCAACCTGCACACCCCCTCCCCACCTACACGACCCATCCCCTCCCCACCTGCACCCCCTCCCCTCCAATTTTCAAAAATCAGTTAATTCATTATCTCATGGGGAAAACCACACACTCATTTCAATCAAAATTTTCTAATTCATTAAAAAAATACTTTTTAAAACATTTCAAGTTCAATACCTCACATTAAATCAATTTCCAATTTAAAACATAGTTTTCATACCATTAAAAATGAAATGAAATCAAAATATATAACACACCATTAAATTCATTTCAAAAGGTCTAAATGGTATTTAATAAATTATTACATACAATGATATTCAATTTAAAATATGAAAACATGAATTTCAAAATAGAAACCCTTTCTTATAATCTCAAAACACATTTAAATATTTCTCTATGTCCATGAATGAACCCTCAATAAGTGAACCTTGTGGTTACTCCTAACTGTGTGGGTAAACTATGAAACACCCAAAAAAACTCCAAAAATATAATATTCAAATCCAAATGTCACTAGTTCTTTGAATGACCCAACATATGATAAAATAAAACAAGATAATCACTAAAATTATGCTGACCAAAGGAGATAGTTGAATCAAAGGGGAGACTTGAATAAATATTATAGCGAAAAAATGAAAAAAAATCCAAATTAAATAGAGGAAAAATATGTAACAAATATTCAGTCATAGTAAATAATCAAACATAAAATATCATTAATATCAGTCACAACAAATCATAAAACATCAAATCTCATTAATATTAGTAAAAAATGTAACAGATCAATATGTCCCTCATCACCATCACTATCATCACCATCATCATTAGCCTCATCATCATCCTCATCTCTGTCCCCATCATCTCCCCACCCTCATCCCCGTCCTCATCCATGACCTCCTCCTCTCCTACCTCCTCCCCCTCATCCTCTTCCTTATCCTCCTCCTCGCCCTTGTTCTCAGCATCATCCTCACCCTCAGCCTATTCCTAGCTATCACCATCACTATTTCTAAGAACCACATTTTCATGAACACCAAAATAACTTCCACCTAGTGAACTATATAATGAATTCATCGACAACATATATGCAACAAAAGTTGCACTGGTCTCTGGTAGAAGTGATGGACATAAAACTTGCATCAATTTCACGAATTCTGTGTTTTCCCTTTCAACTCATTCTTCCACATGTGTGAAACTTTTTTCAGACTGTTCTTCATGTGCCTTAAACTTTTCAAAATCATTTTAAGTACAATAGGTAACTTAAGAATTCCAATACCTCTTTGGGACTGTAAACATCCCAGGTCAGCAGCGTACTCTTCCAGAGTACTCGTCTCCCAACAGCTGATGTAAATGATCATTTGGCCCAAAATTGTCAGGTTCTAGGGCATCAAGATCCTCCAAAGCAGTCTGTTACAAATTAAAATATATTATTAAGTAATAAAATAGATATTAAAATTTGAAATCATTAAAGTAAAACTTACAATCTGTTGTTGTGTTTCTTTGTTAACAACACTTCCATCTTTTTTCTTTCTAATCGAGAAAATATTTTTGTTCAAGGCACACTTCCTTAAATATTAAATTCTTTCCTCTACAATTACATTAAATGTAGGAAACCATAATTGAAAATAAGTTACCAATAATGAATTTCATAACTAAATTTATATCCAAATTTTAGGAATCGAATAAATTATGTAGGAATCAATAGAATGTGAAAGTACTAAAAAAATTATAATCTGTTTTACCTCCTTCCTCTCATGATCTAACACCGTAGTACGCCCCATAGTGTGAAGGTATTTTTTAGAATCAATGTTTTGTTTATTTTTTCTAGATGATTCCTTAATAAAATTAAATAATAGAAAATATTGTATTAATGAAAATCATACAAATTTTCATTTAAAAATCTCAAATGTGATTAACACATTAAACTTGTTAGTCATCTAATGAGTAATAATTTTTCAATAATGTTTTATGGGAAAGTAATCCATGATTGGTACTGCCTCCAACTCTATGCCAACACTAGTATGCCAGGAAATATAAAACTCATGTTTGTAGCCTCTCCAAAGCTCACCTAATTCCTATAGATTTGCTGATGGTGCACCCTCACCATCGGGGAAATTAAACTAAAGATGACACAAAAATATTAATTTATATAAATAAATAAATATTATATTACATTAAATCCAATAGAAATTTTTACCCATATATATGCCCAATCATTATCCTTGAATTATTTTGGAAACTGTCTCCATTAGAGTGGGCTGAAGGGAATGATTTCGGAGTATTTTCCAAGTGTCGCAAAAAAAACTTCGACGATGCTAACCTATTTTTTCTACCATTTGATTATCTTCATTGTTGTCCACCATCAACTGCATGCGGCGGTTCCACACCTCATGCATGCGTGTGCACCCCCACCCCCAACTCCTATCAATAGATGTATCTGTTATGAAATAAAAAAAAATTATATCAATAAATGTTATAATGAAAATAAATTTTGATATAAAAATTTGTTAGGGTTCTATAAATATACCTGCGACAGTCTAATTAGTGGGCAGTGCTAGTTCCCTAGAAACTGAAGGAACACCCTGTATAGGTGGAGTGGCTCCTAGTGTATGCTCCGTAGACACAGACTATGGTGGAGTAGGAGTCAAAGAAGATGGAATATAAAATCTCATAGAGAAGGAAGTATATGTAAAATAAGAAGGCATGGATGGATGGCCAAATGATTGATATGGATGGGGAGTGGGAATCATCATTAGATATGGTAAAGATGGGTAAAGAGGCTCAGATGAAAAGGGTGTTGAAAACATGGGTGGCCTAAATATCCCATTTGTCCATAATGACTCATCGGGATCAAAATATGGGATATATGGTACATCAGTTGGAGGGGCAGGGTCTAATCGGGTATGCTGACTATATCGTCTAGGTCTCGTACCGCCCTCGCTCATACTACTGGCCTGAGAATTATGACCACTACTAGGCTCCTTTTCAAATAATTGTCTCCTGAGTGGTGGATCCTGCAAAAACGTTTAAAAAAATTAATCACAGGACATTATATGCTATTTAAATATATATATTTGAAATAAAATACTCACAATAGGCACTGGTTGAGGAACTCCCATATCATCCATGTGATGGTTTTTGTGCGTCATCCTTTTTCATCACATCCCATCAATCAAAATCATTTCCTGCATTTGAAAAAAAAATGTAAGTAATTATAAAATGATAACTAATGTGTAACCCAAAAAATTATAAGAGAGGGGATAAGGGGATTTATGGGTTTTGAGGTCAAGCATCCATGGTCAAAAAAACATTGAAATGCTCACCAAATTAGAAATATTGGTTTTGTAGGTTTGAATACAGTTCTACTCCAAATTATAAAATGAAATTCAAATAAAACATCAACTAATATTGAAAATTTACATTAAGGTCAAGTCGGATAAAATATATTTCTAATCAATATTAAATCAAGTTGAATAGTACCAAACTTAACAACCCAAGTTGAGGTAAACCACAATAATTGAGAACATGGATGGAGGATTCTATATATTTCCCACCACAACTTTAGGTTCACAGTCAACTTTGAAAATTGATCTATTGGAGTCATAAAAAGTAATAAATGGATCAGTTCCAATGGAAGTAGGGATGGTGTCAATCCCATCATCACCATCATAAAAAATATGTCTTGGAATTACTTCAATAATGAAACCAAATTCAGGTCGAAGAAGATTGTTGACAAAAAAAACATGTTTTTACATTGATGACAATACCTATGGTTCATTGGTAGCAAGATTGTGAGTCATATAAATTACTCAAAATCCAAAATCATCAATAAATGTGTCCTGCCTCATCATCAAATCAAACCACTGGAATTTCATCATATTAACTCGTCCATGAGAGTAATAATCCAATATTATTATTTTTTCAATGACTCCATTATAACCTACATTTTCAAATAGAGGTCTACTATTTGATGCACTGTCATAACAGTCTATTGTTGAAGTGACCATAACACCATCATCTTGTGTTCTAAAGTTCTTTTCCCATTCGGTGATAATAAATTTGTACACATTGATAACAATTGATTTACATTCATAAACCACAGTATTAGGACCAAAAGCCAAAGCTCTTATTTCCTCAAAGATAGAGTCATCAGGAAAACTCAATACCTAAAATTTAAATGAATATTAAGCTTAATTATATATTGATTTAATTATTTTAAACCGTAATATTTTTACATTCAATTTTAACTAAGTAGAAAACTCTTTTCTATGAAAAGTCTCTCTCATTCTCAAAGATAAAGAATGATTCTTTCTCTTTATCATTGATTTATATTCCCTATAGATAAAAATATGAATATTTTAATAGATATGTAAGATATAAATTATCAATTTACTTACTTGATGTAGTCATTGAATAAATCACAGTTGAAAAAAACGGTGCAATGTGCCATCTCCCACTCTTCATGGTTTAATGTCATCAATGCATATGATCCAAGAATTCATCCTATTCGAGGAAGTGATGGAAAAATGGGTTCAATTTTATCATACAGTTCTTCTTCATTTCTCATTGGTCTGTTCATTCTTGTAGTAAGATCAGACAAATACATAGAGTAGAAATCCATACATTCTTTAGCCAAGTAACCATTCATGATAGAACGTTCAGGATGATTCCTGTTTTGGAAATATGACTTTAATGTGTACATATTTATTTCAGTTAGATACATCCAACGAAAATAAATAGGTCATATAAGAAGTATTTCAGTTAGAATATGGATAATCAGGTGCATCATGCATGTGAAAATTAATGGAAGAAATATTTTCTCTAACTCACACAAAATTAATGGGGAATCTGCCAAACTTTTTTGGAAGAAATACTTGGACAACTTCTTAGCACAAATATCTATAAAAAAAATGGAACAACCGAATAACAACCACCCTTACATTATTGGACAAAAGATTATGGATTTCTATTGGATTTAACTCATGAAGAAGGACATGATAATAATGAGTCTTCAAATATTTTAGCTTTAACTCTCTTTAGTTGACCCGTTTAGATATGTTTATTGAATAGCCATCAGGAACATTAATATTATCTAGTACTTCCATAAATTTATTTTTTAGGTGTCATCACATAAGAATCACATGGAACTTTCCATTTATTTTCACTGATACACACAGTATGAAATTTTGGTATGATGCCCCAATCCACCAAATCACACTGAGATTGTAAATAATATTTTGTTTTTACATTAACAATTAAAAGAATCAAAATAGACATTTCACATATATTATTTTCAATGTGAATTAAATCTAAGAAATGACGTAAAAAAATAGTTGACTAATAAGTAAAATAAAAGAATATATTCTTCTCCTTCCAATTGTAATAGGTTTTAGTGGAAATATTCGTTCTCTTTCTGGATTTCATTTGACCCTTCCCAAATGAAAAACTAAAATCTTTCAATTAATTAAGCACATCAACTCTAGACATACACTAAGTTGGATCATTGGTCTCCATGGAATTGTAAAATCTTCGATGATTATTTCTATATGGATGGTCCATTGGAAAGAATCCTTGATGTCCCGTAAAACTGAAACTACAACAACGTTTCATTATTTTGGATTGTGTATTCTTCATAAAATTATGACATGATAGTTTTTCCATCATTCTCCATCCAAACATCATTGCATAAGCAGGAAAATCATTGATCACCCACATAAGCGTAGCACATATATGAAATATGTCTTTCAAACATGCATCGTATGTGCGCACACCCACATCCCAAATAAGTTTCAACTCTTCTATTAAAGGTTTCATGAGTACATATATATCATTACTGGGATCATAAAAGATTAATATGATTATACTCATGAAAGTGAAAGATTTTTTCTTACAAAACCATCAAGGAAGGTTATAAATGTGTATAAAAACTGGCCATGTGTTGTGCGAAGTACGAATCTATCCAAATGGATTAAAACCATCACATGAAAGACTCAACCTCACATTATGCATTTCAGCTGCAAAATCAGAATATCGTGCATCAAATAACTTCCATGCAAATCCATCTTCAAGGTGAACAAACTCATCATTAGTCTTCTTTCTATTAGTATCATTCCATCACATTTTTATTGATATTTCATCAGATATAAAAAGCTTCTGGAGTCTGAGGATTAATGGAATGTTCCAAATTACTTTATATGGAACACGTGATGGTGTTCCATTAGCTTTTGGACTCTAGTGGGATGTTCCACATTTTATACAATCATTTCGTTCAGTAGTTTCCTCTCAGAATAAACTACACTATTTTAGGCAAGCATGATTTTTTTTCTTGAAAATCCAAGTTCCTCAACTAACTTCCATGCCATATAGTGGTTTGAGGGAATATCTAAATCATCTAGAAGTAATTAATTCAAGAAGGTAATAATCTAATTGATGGAAGTATTACAAATCCCATATATAGTTTTCCCATGAAATAATCGGATTAAAAATTCTAGCCTTTTCATTTTACCACATTGTTGATATACTGGAGTCGTGGTAGCATCATTCAATTTTTTCACCCTAACAACATCATCATTTTCATTAGACACATCATGTTTTCTCATATTGAGGTCTTATTGGGTCAGAATCCTTTCTTTTTCACGATGAAAAAGAAACAAAAACCGATCATATAACAAATTCTTCAATACAGTCCTCTCATTTGGATCATTAGAATTTTGAGATTTCATTTTCTCCCCATTGTGATACCAAAAATAGTAGTTTGATTGATAACCATATTTTTTATGTGGTATATGACTTCTTTACAGCTCAACCAAGTTCTTCCAACACAATTGTAACATCGGAAGTGTATGCGACCACTATCTGAAGCATTGTGAAATGAAAAATCTAAAAAGATCTACAAATTGTTTTGAAAATCGCTAGAGATCTGATCATTTTCATACATCAAACTTCTATAAATTCTGTAAAAAATTGTTATAAGTCATTTAGTCATAAGAAATTCAATAATATTGAAGTTTAATCGAAAATATATTTATGTAAATGAGAATTGTTCACTTTATATGAAACCATACTTGACACAGTACTCTATATGAGAATCATAATATAAAAGACAAAAAAATACTATATTTATAACAAAATACTATAAATTTATATAAATCCATGATATTGTCTTCAATTATACTTATAATACCCTAAATTTTGTGCATATTTAGAGAACATATATAATCTATGGGAGAATTTTGAGAGTCCTAAACATCTTATGTCAAAGAGAAGGAGATATTTTGAATCCATGAGCCTTTGAAGGAAGAATAAATCAAGAATATTTTTTGAAGATTTAAAATAGAAAATATTAACTAATATTGAATATCATAGAGAACCAATATTTTGAATATGAAATATTTTACTCAAATGATATTTTGTGTCAATTTATTATGCAAGTTGAAAAAGATGAAAGTAGTGGATTTTGAAAGAACTTTCATAAACTGTGTGAAAATTCTGAGAGATCAATACATCATATATCAAAGAAAGAGAGATATTTTAAATTCGGGAGACATTGAAGGATAAGAAGCATGTTTTTCTCGAGTATTCATTGATTTGAGGAAGAACTATACCACTTGATATATTTTATGTATAGTTTATTCAATTCAAAATTCAATACATACAGAATTGAATTCTGTATAACACATACAAATTTGAATTCAAATATAGAAGGTAATTAGATATGAAGATTGACTAATACTCTTCATATGATTATGGGCTCTATCTCCTCCATCCATATCCTCTATATGATGTCTAGAGATGGGAAGTGAACTAAATACTATTTTGTATAAACCTAAATAATGTGGGTTATAACTGCATCAAGCTCAACCTGTCAAGTATGACTAAGTTGTGTAATAATAATCCAGTTCCTTTCAAGGAAGTTCATCTTATTCAAGTTTCATTTGTTGGTAGTGAGTCATTGGTTCAGATCAAAAATAGGAATGAGGTTTGGGTATTGAAAACTCACCCCTGTCTTTCATTGATAATGTGATATGGAATTGAATAACACTAGGCATTCCATTGGAGTTATAGAATATTGTCCCATATAAAGATTCTTATGTTGGACAGATCCATGATTCTTAAGGAGGAATCAGTTTAGGAAACTATGGTGTGTTTAGTTGGATAGTTTTAGTGATTGTGGTATCGAAATTTGGGTGATAGTGAGATTTTGGATCTTATTATGGTGTTAATGCTTAGAGTCATACTAGAAATCATGATGGGGGGGTCTCCAGGGGGTCTGTCCGGGTGGGGGGGGGGGGGCTGTCCAGGTGGGAGGGGGTGTGAAATGGGGGGGGGGATGTCCAAGGGGTGAGGGTGTGCAAGGGGGGATGAGGGGTCTATAGGGGGCTGTCTAGGGGGAGGTGTTTTTGTGTGTGTGTGTGTGTGGGGGGGGGGGTGTTCAGGGGGTGGGGGTTTGTAGGGGGTGTGGGGGATATCCAGGGGTGGGGGGTCTTCCAGGGGTGTCCTGAGGGTGGGTGGGTGGGGGGGTCTATAGGGGGGGGGGGTGTCTAGGGGTAGAGGGTGTGTAGGGGGATGGCGGTGTGCATGGGGTGGGGGCTGTCCAGTGGGGGGGAGGCTGTCCGGGGGGGGGGGGGGGGGTCTGTAGGGAGGTGGGGTGTAGGGGGGGGGGGTGTCAAGGGGGTGGGGGTTTATGGGGGGGGGGGGGGATGTCCAGGGGGTGGGAGGATGTTCCGGGGGTGGGGGTGTGCAGTGGGGTGGGGGCTCTCCAGTGGGGTGGTGGTGGTGGGGGTGTCCAGTGGGGTGGGGGTCCGCGGGGGGGGGGGGGGGGTGTCTAGGGGAGGTGGGGGCTGTCTGGGGGGTGGTGTGCAGGGGGGATATCTAGGAGTGGGCTGTGGAGGGAGGTGGGGGGTGTCTAGAGGGATGGGGGTGGGGGGGGGGCTGCCTAGGGGTGGTGTGATATCCTAGGGGTGGGGGTGTGTAGGGGGTGGGGCTTATCTAAGGGGGTTTGGGGTGGGGGGGGGGGTGTCCAGTGGGGTGGGGGTTTCTAGTGGGGTGGGGGGTGTCTAGTGTGGGGGGGGGGTGTCCAGGGGTGGGGGTGTGCAAGGGGGGATGTCCAGGGGGAGGTGGGGTGGTTTTCTAGGGGTGGAGGGATTTCAATGAGGTGGGGGTTTGGAGGGGGGGGGGCTATCTGGGGAGGATATCTAGGGGTTGGTGGTGAGAAGGGGGGTGGGGGGCTATCCATGATGGTGGGGGGGGGGTTCTAGAAGGTGGGGTTTTTTCAGTGGGGTGGGGGTTGTCTAGTGGGGTGGGGGCTGTCTAGGGGGGTCCCTAGGGGGGTGTTGTCCAGGGGGTGGGGGATGTCCAGCGGGTGGGGGAGTGCAGGGGGGGTGAGGGTTCAGCATGGGGGTCTTTAGTGGGGTGGGGGTTTTGTCCAGGGGGTGGGGGTCTGCAGGGGGTGGGTGGGATGGAGGGGGTGCAGTGGAGTGGGGGGTCTACAGGGGGGATGTCTAGGGGGACTGTCTAGGGGGGTCTTCCGTGGGGTATGGGGTCTTTCCATGGGGGGTGTCTAGGGGGTGTGGGTGTGCAGGGGGTGGGGGTCTGCAGGGGGTGGAGGGTGAATCAGTGTGGGTTGAATTTTTATCCCTTTATTTAACACTATCATTTATTTAGTAAATAGTTTTCTTTTCTTCTTTAACTATAGTTAGAAAGAATGGACAAAAAATAGTAAATACAAAAAACACCAAGATTTTTAACATGGTTCACCTTTACTGTAGATGACTATGTCCTCAGTGTATGATGGTTATTATCCTCCCACACACATCTTCCATTTTATTATTAAGAAATATACAATTAATGGAATGGACTTGAACTTTTTTTTCTAGAACCAACCATGTACAATGCAAAATTTGTCTTTGAAGTATAAAATTATAGGATATCTACTTGCCCCTCATAAAGTGGTCAATAGTGTAGCATAAGTATTCTTCAATAGACAACAATGAACTATGATCAACTCCATTAAACTAAAACAATCACAAGGGCTAACTTAAATATAGAAATCAATGGGTTGTATCTGATATGCAACAATCAAGAGGCTATCTCTTCTTATTTAGTCACAACAATATGAATGTATAGTATAAAGGAAATATCAAGTTTCATATTCAATCTAAATAATACTTGGAATATATTAAATTAATCACAAATTCTTCATCTGACATTGAAATTTATTAATAAACATGAGATATTAAATTTTAGAGTCTGATTATCAATGTTTCTTCATGAAATCACGTTGCATGTGACATTCATGGAATCTCATGTAAACCCTTGAACATATCAAGTATTTTAATTAATATTTTTTTTCATTGACTAGTATATAAAACTCAATAACCCTAAAACTTATCCTTTTCTTTTTTCTATTAATGGTTGAAGTTTTTTAATGTTTTAACTTTAGATTTAGGGAATTTATGTACTGTATGAACCATTTTTGTGTCTTCCTTCACATAATAAAACATGCGAGGTGAATGGATTTTTAACAGGCATGCATATGCAGTGTCTCTCCTTGTTCATGAAAGAAAAGTGTTTCATGGGTGAATTATTATTACTCTTCACTAAGTATGAGTAAGGATGAAAGGTTTCTTATTATTTGTTATGTTAATAGTGCACACGAGAGGCCTTCAAACCCACTATTGGAACTTTAGTCTCGCATCTAAACCATTTTATAAAAATACTTTATCTGTTAATGATGTTCAACATAACTTTTCTTTTTCAACACAATAAATATTAAATGTTCATTAAACCTATTTAATAACATTAACATTCCACTTTAACCATTTCTCATTTTCAGACATTATCACCTCATTTACCAAGGTCCCAACAGACCTTTCAAAAAAAACATGGCTCAAATAAATCCTAACCTCATTGTCATGGAATAAAATTCAAAGAAAATATAAACTTTTAAAGTCATCTTGAATCCATCCTTTAAAACATGGGTCTTCCTCTTTGAAAAATCTAAACCTTGACTCTCAGACTTCATTTCCATTTCACCCCTTTAAAAAAATTAATTAATTTTCAAAAAAAGGGAATCATGACCTCATTACAAATCATCATTTCAAATATAATAATGAACCCATTTTTCAAATCCCTATGAGGTAAATACCTCCTTTTAAAGCATTATCCACTTTCAAAACATCATTTTACTTTATTGAAAACCATATCTAGATTGAAATCCAAAACACATCATTTAAAAAATTTCATAATACACATAGGAATTTTCATAAATACAAAACACATTAAAAAATGTAATTTAGTCTCTCAAAACTCACAACCTGCTTATTACCAAGATATACCAATTTATTATTTAATCATTTAACTAATCCATCCAATAAACATAACTATGTTACAATTTTAGCTCAACAACTTTACCATTTATATAAATGGAACTCTCCATGGGTGGACATATGTTTAGTCTAATTAAAACCAACAGATCCAACAGAATCTATGGGAATTATAAAGAACAAATTTAAAGAAAAAGGGGATCATAATGCACAATACATTACAGTGAAACTGAACCAAAAAATCTAAACTAAATGAAGTCATACATACTTATCTGCAGTGGAAGAACAAAAATTACTTGAATAAAAGATAGATGATTGGTTGGAAAGTAGAGTTGTCACCTCAAGAGCTAGTTAAGATGTAGGGTTCGCAGCAGCGTGAAGATCTCCATTAGGAAAAAATGTTCAAGATCAGTTCTAGAGGCTGCTGCCTGCATGGGATTTAGATATTTTCTATCCCAACGGTTTGTAAAATCTATTGGGATAGTGGAACTCTATACCAAAAGTTGACATAAACCGTTGGAAAAATGTAATATATACCAATGGTTTTATTAAACTATTGGTAAAACCTTTCATCAATCCATGTATTCTAACAGTTTTCCATAACCGTTAGTAAAGGATCCTTATTCCAACAGTTTTTTTAAACCATTGGGAATAAATTGTTGGTATAGGTGGGATTTTCACTAGTGATATTATTCTCAAGAAATGGTGGTAAGAATGGTGCACCACTGGGAGTTAACTTATACTGAACCGGTCCTTGTATCAAATCCCCATCACTCAAGGGATCATCCTCATGATCCTAATGTTGAATCGAAGATGGTAAATGTTATGGAAACATCCTAAAATAGATAAGATGTACCATTGTCAATGATTATTTCTAGAGAGAATACTCAAGAGGGACATGGAATCCAGAACCCATTCCTATATGATATATGTACCAATGTTTTCCCCTAAAACCAACACCTACATGTACTGAGTCAAAACGCAGGTGACCAAAGTCCTGGTGAATGGATACATCGGCCGTAGTACCAACACTAGTGTCCCTGGCTCCATAGAAAATCCTGAAACAATTACCAATATTTCCCCAAACCAATATCATACACTCCAATCCAAATGTAGAATTGACTCCTCTAATACCACTCTGTAATGACTACTCCCAATAGGTCCTAAACCACGATTACCCCAATCCCACCTCCAATAGGCTAGGTGCTGTCAACCAGTGCTGAGTAAGAATATCACACACATGGTAAGACTTATCCTACTATACCTTTACACACAAACACACTTATCCTTTCCCATAAAATGATTAAATGTAAAACAACCAATAACCATGCATGAATACATATAAAATTACGCCATCAAAGTATAAAAAACAAAGTACTGGAACACAAGTTCCAAATTCAATCTCACAAAAATAAATTAAAAAATTATAACCTATGAATCAGGATAGGATTTCTATAAATGAAACCACCAGAACACACCTTTATATGTCGAAATCACTAATCTTTTCCTAGTCATGTTCCCTCTAAGACTATGTCAAAATTTATGTCATATTCATAAGACACAACACGTGCAATAAAATCCACTACATGGGTGTGTATAACAATACACAGTAGTATACCCTAAAATCACTAGGAATATAGCACAAGAATAGTAGTCATATAATCACAGGGATATGCCAACAACATACATAACCTGAATAGCCAAATATACTCATAGTAGACACACATTAACAAGTAAGATTACAACCACAAAGCTACCCTTGGATTACTTCTTGATGGTTCCATATAACACTCATATGGTAGAACACACTCCACAAGTTAGATAACACTGATGAAGTCCATCTTATATTTCATGATTGTTATGTCTCTCTATAATAAGTACACAATATAGGTCTAAAGAGATCAATTCATAGATGAGGATCACACCCAAGGCCATGGGGTATACCAATAACCCAATAAATATTACCCTACTATGTAGGGTATAGACAAACTTGTAGTGTTGGTCACAATGATACCAAGAACCCCACCTAGGGAAATGATGATGACATAGGATCTCACTTTGGGCCTCATGGAGGGATTCCAACAACTCTATCCAAGACTGATGTTCCTCATATGGGATCACCATATTATGCATAGAATGTGACTCCATACTAAACAATTAGGGAATGAATCAAGTAAACATATCATAATGAAAGTTGTATAAGCTAAAGAGGATAAGGGATCCAATCCATATTTGGATAAGTACACATCATGTATTGGAAGTACATGGTGTGTCCCTTCAGCTCTAGGTTCTACCCATGTGTCACGACCTATGCCCATGTTCGTATTTGAGTACAAGACATGTGTTATTCCACATAGTTTGTGGATACACATGGTATCCTATGCCTGAACCATACGTACACACGAAGCCACCTTATAGGGTGTACACAATGTGTGACATGGCCCAATGACATGTAACACCAGCTAGCTTCCTGGGCATGTACACCTTATACCCACTGAGCTGGTTAGCAAGTTTCACACAATGTGTGACTCAATTAAAACAACATGTGATACTTATCTATACTCTAAAACCTTGGCACCACATAAAAAGGGACTACACGACATGTGTTCATAGGACTACACACAGTATAGTTGAGTTTTTCAAAGAACCTGTGGGATTATTCACACGTCTTACTCTGTGCCTCAAATCCCTTTGATTATACTATGGAATATACCATTCATCATAGATCTATGGTTTACCAAACCTCTTCACTGTCATTGGCTAGATGCTGGCTATATCCAGTGCTTGTGAACCACCGTTGTCACACCTCGTCAGTGTTGCATTCCCAAACCATAATCATAGTCTCCCGATCCATTTTCATAGATCGATCTCATCACCAATCCAAACTTGGATCGATGATATCAATATATTGGTCTATGAAATTTGTTCACAATGATTGATGTTTAGGTATTCATTGAATCATGGGCCAAAGGAATTTCCTATGATGAATGAAGAACATGGGAACAAATGCACAAAACAAAAATGTGAAGAATGGACCTCTACCAATATTCATGTTATCCTCAATTCATTATCATTAGAATAAAAAATTAAGAAACACAACATAATAAATAATATAAACCCCCATTCATGGATAAATCTAACCTGTACCCACAATACGCTCAATCCGCGAATCAGTTCATTAATTGATTGGTTAAAGTTTGTCATAGGAAAAATAAAATGGGGATAAATACACATAAAAAAATATGTATTGATCAATTATGAATAACGAATCCAAATCATTGTCATTAGTGGGATCCTTGAATTAATATGGTGGAACGATCCTTGATATTGATTCGATCTGATGTTGTTCACCAAGAAATCTCTCCCCCAATGATCCTCTAGGATTCTAGGGTTAAGTGGATAACCCTAAGATCTCATAATAACCATATAACTATAGAAAATTTTAGGTCTCTATATCAAATAAAATAAAATAATTTTTTTTGTTTATTTATTTTATAAATTCATCTGTGACTGCACTTTATAAAAATGCCCTACATTGACAAATATTTTGTCACAACTAAGGTAAATAACATGCCATGAGCTCAATGGAGGACTCATATTTCTGATCTCAGCCAATTTTTAAGATTAATTTCACTTTTTTTTCAAAAAAATTCCCATGCGTGATAATAAATATATTTAATATTTTTCAAAATTAATTCCAAGCTCACCAAGCCTTAGAATATCATTTCGTATCAGATCCTAGCTCCAAAAATAATCTATATAATATTCTAAAGTAATAAATTAAAAAATTAGAGTCCTTAACTATTCTAATTTAATCATAAAACCCATTTTAATTTTCATTCAATCCTGTAATAAATAACACATTTAGTTATCACATAAAGTTGATAAAATGTTTCCTTTTCCATTGAAAAAACATAAAAAATTAAAATTCCTATAATATCAACAGAAATATTTTATTTGAAAATAACGATGAAAAATTTAAAATGAATATTGATAATTAATTAAATTTATAACAGTGGGAAATGGTGGTCAAGATGTATATTTAAAAAAACATTCTTTTTGAACTTTGGTAAAAAGTCAAAAAAACCGCATAGAAAATGTTGAAAATATTCCTTTTGAATAATTTTTAAATAAAGTAAAAAAATTGAAAATGACCCTTACTAAGCTATGAATAATAATTAATAACATTATTAAAACCATTAAAATAATAAGAATATGGAGGGAAAAGTGTTTATCACATTTAAAACAAAATTTTAACGAAAATTCCATTATGCCTTTCATAGATTTTGAAACAAAAGGAAGTTGAAGAAGAAAAATTGAAGTGGATTTAAAAAAAAAATTAATTTCAAATAAATAATGATAAAATTTATCCATAAGGTTTTTCATAAACTGAATAAAATAAACAATGTGGTGAAAATGGAATAATTTTCAATAATTGGAAATTGAGACTAAAAATACCTTACCTTAAGTCTCATCTAGCTTTATAAATTATATTACTACTGAATAAAAATATTATATTAATTTTATACTTTCACAGTAAATATTTTCATTTTAATTTAATCATCATTATTCCATTTATTTCATTTATTATCATTTCTTATTTAGTTACTAAAATGATTATGTTTACATTGGATATTTTGGGGTTGTTTTGTTTATAACCTCAAAATAACATCTGTGCATTGAACATGGTCGAATAAGTTATGGTTATATTTTCATTATAATCCTAAATATGTTATAATTATCATATTTATACATTAAATACACTTTTAAAACAAACAATCTAAGGTTTTCATGATAAAGGAATCACATTGTTTCATAGAGATGGTAGACCATACGTATTCATGAATGAATGTTTCATATTTCTACTAAGTGTAAAATAAATAAATTAGATAATATTTTAATTTTACATAATAATAAATTTGAAATAAATTTTATATTTGTTAATTAGATCCAAACATATGACCAACCATGTGAGGCGGTAATGAAAAATGAATCACATCACTTCAGAGATATGGTATTCCACACATACACCTGGGAAACAATATCAGTTTCCAATGGATGCATAAGGTAATATTGAAAGTAATATATTATATCTAAATAATCATAATAATGTAATAAATATATTTTAATATAAATAATTCAATATTTTTAACTATCTATGTGAGGTGTTTATGGAAAAGGAAAAACATCACTTTGTGGAGGTGGTGGCCCACACATATGCAGTTATGATGTTTTCATTTCCCATTGGATATAAAAGAGATATAAAATAATTTTTCCACCAACATAAAAACATTTAAGTATAAATATGATACTAATTTAATTATTTCATGGTGTTTATAAAATATTTTAACTAGGTAGAAGATAAAATTAAATTAAATTGGTTGGTTAGGATGCAGACCTTCTCCTTAAATATCTGCCTTTGTCTTACACATCAAGTCTTCTAGGATTGGTCTTTTTAGAGTATAAGGAACTATAATAAGTAAGTACGAATTATAGGGATATATTTTTTAAGGAATTTTTTATACTATAGTTATCAAAAAAATTTAGTAAGGTAGGAGATGAGGTTCCCTTTTATAAGTGAGGGGAGTGACACACTTGTAATGTTTCTAAAAATTTAAATATTATAAAGTATTAATCATTATAAAGTGGTACAAGAATTATCAAAATTAAAAGATAAGGTGATAAGTTTAAAAATAAAATAATCTAATAAGAATTAATATAATATTTTGTTGCATAATCACTTAGTTTTTACCTTAATTAATATGATTTTCCCTTTACCGTGGTGACATAGGTTTTTACCGTGGTCACTATTCATAATGACCAAAAATGAAATTGAACCAATTAATAAATTGAGACCTACGAAATATAAATATGGAATAAAATTTTCATGATTTAATTTGTATAAATTTTAGAAATTCCTTTTAATATAAGTTCGCAAAAGACAATAAAAATAGTTTTTAGAAAATTTCATTTTTAAGCATAAATATAAACTTATACAAAAATCATGTATAATTTTGATTATTATTGAATTATTTTGATTATTTTTAATCTAATTGATATTTTGTTATTTATAAATTAATAAAAATATATTTTCACTTTTAAATTACTTAATTTAAAGAAAATATGATAACTTTGCAAAAATCGATATTTTCACTATTCACTCAAAAATTAATGTTTTTAAGAAAAGTATAAAAATTATCACAAGACTATTATGAAATGATAATTTAAAAGATTATTTATTTTTTTTAAAATATAATTTCTAAAATTGGAAGAAATTAGTTAAAATTTGTGTGTAAAAAATGTTATAAAAACCAGTTTTGAATAAAATGTATTTTTGAAGAATAAAATGACTTTATTATAATTCCTTTCCTAATAACTATAATTAAGTGAATGTGAATTCCTAAAATTGAATATATAATCTAATTATTTCATTATAACCATTTATAAACTATGATTAATTTAATCTATTAAGATAAAAATACGCTACACACATAAAACCAATTTTATGAAAAATATCATTTTAACCTTTAGAAGATTTTATATTCATTTAAAAAATGATAATCAATATAAGATTTATTATTTATTTTATTATCTAAAAAAATTATATATATTTTAAAATATGGTTATTCCTATTCACACAAGCCAAACTAGAGGGTAGGTAATAATGGTCATATTTAAATAATAGTATTTCTATAGTATATTATTGTTCATTTTAGACCAGTATTATGTATACCACACACTATAAAATATATATATTTAAATAAAATTAATTCTAAAATTTTAGGGTGTTACACTTTCTATATTCTGTTAATTCACATAATGACACATGATGCTCACTACTATATTATTTCATGGGGATGATATGCCCAGTCCTGGATCATTGTTACTATGACACTATGCCTACTGTTATGAACTGAACATACTACCCATGTAGTGACTACAACAATTTCATGCTACATGATGAAGAATAATATGAATTTATTATTTGGGCATATTCCCCATGATTTTTCTATTATACTGTGATGGGATGTTGTACCCTTTTTTGTGATTAGGGAGGGAATTCCCAATTGGTATTCATGGGATATGTTTAGAGACACCTTGACACTAGCCAGAGTAAGTTAAAATTAACTTGGATGGATAATTATTACAAGTAGATATGAATTATTTATAATTTATGATAATTTATGATATTTATTTTCAATAATATTAGTCCATACATTCATCTGTATGAAATTGATTTTTTAAGGACATCGTTGGTGTTAACCTACTAAGTTGTAATCACACCTTGATTAAGTTCTTTGGTACTTGAGTAGATATCATAGTCATTGGTATGGATATGTCACACATCGACCTATCAAAAACTTTTTATATTATTATTTTATTTATTTTTAGTATTTTTCTTGAGTTTCAGGATATGTCGATTAAAATTTTGATGTTTTGGGTCTCTTTGTTTAGGGTGCATAGTTATTCCACATGATTAATACAGACCATGAGAAAAATATATGAATGTTTTTTTAACCATGATAGATTCATTTTTAATAATGCGAACATGTTTTTTACAACATTTATCTCAATAGTTCAGTGACCAATTTCTCTCCCATGAGGGGTGCACAATTAGTATATCATTTGGCAAACCATGGAGCGAAACCGTGCACAGTTCCTAAATTATTTAAAAATTGATTTTTTATAAATATTCCTCTACATAAAACAAAAATGGGGTATTTTCTCCCCATTTATCCATGGAACATGAGGGGGATTGATTTATACCTACTTCCCTCCCCTCTCCATTTTGAGGCTTCCCTCTTCGATTATTGGTGTTTTTTTCAAGGTATGGACTAAAATATTATCCTCATTCACTCTTTCAGTTGTTTCTTATTATTTATTTCCATTAATTCATGTTGCTCGATCCCTAGGAAGAGATTTTGACCTATTGTGATTTTTTTATTAATGTTATGGAGTGTGGATCATAACATAGGCATTTTTCTTCATGTTTTCAATTATTTAGTAGAATACACATATATTTTGAGGTAGGTGGTTCTATGATTTCTATTTTTATTCACATTACATATATACTTAATTATTATAAATGTTTTTTATTTAAAATATCAGTGGTTTAAATGTTTAAGAAAGGATTTATAAATGAATTATCAAATAATTTCATTTTTTAATTTATCTAATTATATATAGGTGTATTTCATATGTTTGATAAAGTTACCAATTGGGTTTTAACTGGGATTTAGTTGTTTAAATTGATAAAGTTGGATTTATAAGACTTCCTTATGATTATATTATGGGTTTGAATTTTTATTTAATTTTTCTTCTCAATTCTTATAGACTTTTAGTGATTTACCTTGTCGAACTATTTAGTTTTGATATATGGATTGAATTTTTTCTCTTATTAGATACGATGTCATTAAGAACCTATATATGTATGAATATACATAAATATATAGGTTTATGTATATAAATATATATATAATTTCAAAGGAGTCCTTCTTTAAAACATGGGATTTATAAAATATCTATCGGATTTCAAAATTATTTTTAAAAGTGATTTCCAAATTAAAATTTTCCAAAAAAACACATAGGACCATTTAGAACTTTAGAATATGTTTTTAAATGCTATTTTTATTGAAATGGTTTACAAATCCATCATGAGAAACACTTCAACTTCCTAATTCTTGGGGATTAGTTGGCACTTTGAAAGGCTTTCTCTAAAAGTATAAACCCTCATGGAATCAGTCTAGATTAGGGAGAGAGTTCATAATCATGGGTGTAGGGAGATGGGATATGAATTGTATTTAGATTGTGTTGTTACTTGATGGATATGTTTGATGTCTTGGCTACCCCATCACCCACCAATATTATCATCATGGGATCCTAGGAATCTTAGTGAGGCCCAAGATATTTTTACTACCTAGTATTGATAATAAGGACTAGATCCTCAGTGGGGATGGACTTTATCATCCACTTGGGAGTTCCACCAATGAGTCTAGTTGAGATAAGATGGTTGGTTATTAATATAGGGATGCATTTATTAGCCTAAAAATGGTTCCACACATGTTTGTCTAGATTCACCTCACGAGATGTTTAGGAATTTTCCATGATTATCTATTATTTATGTTTTCTTATTTAATATAACTAGATACATCATTGCTTCCCTACTTTATTTTTTTATTAAGAACTATTTTATTAGTTACACCTTTATACTATGTGTCTGTTTCAGTTATCTTGTATAATTTTTTTTCGTTCCTTTGTAATGAGTTGGGTGTTCACTTGAAAGATGGATTCAAAAATAATTTAAAGATTGATTGTTTTGGAAATATTTTAAATGTTTCTTTAAAATATGTTTGGGTTTTAAATATGGTTTGTTTGGAAAATATATTGATTGGTTTTTCTTGTACTTTAGAGAAAGGAAATTCATGGACTCTTTGGTGATTTCTTACTGAGATCTATTATTCCCAAAACCTACTTATTCAACTCAATATCAGTATAATAAAGTTTGTTTTATAGTTTTAGGTATCATTTGGGATCCCTCATGGAGTGATTAATATTATGGGTGGATGGTGACCAAGTGGTCACATAGAGATTTTGTTGGGTACTTGGTTTTGTTTTATTTATTTTTTTGGAATCTTATATGTATTAGCCTAGTTGGCTTCCTATACTATTGAACTAACTTTTTACCAAGGATTTTATTTATTTCTGTCATTTGGAAATGTATTCAGGTTATTCAAAGTTTCTCTATATTATTTTTTATCTATTTTTATTTTTTTAACTCCGGATGGATGTCCATTTTCTAAACAGGTCATGCTATAATTTCTAGAGTAATTCCACTATTTTTAAATATTATTTATTAGAAAAAACAATCCATAGTGATTGGTTGTGATTCCCTTGATGCTTATTGTCAACTCAGTGGGATTGGGGAGTCCCCTTGAGTATTTCATATTTAGGATCATGTTTCTAGTTCAGGTATAACTTGATATATTTTGTGAAAAAATGGTATCAAATCCTAGGTTTATTTAGAGACCCAGGTTCTTCGAGTGTCGTATGTTATTTAGGATATCTAGTATATTGGATACCAGTATTTTCATGACTCTAGAGTTAGGGTGAAGAACAGTCTCTTGATATCTTACCCATCCTGAGAACTGAGTCATCATGGGTTATTGGGTGTCACGTCTTGAATTTTTATTTTGATTTATTATTTTATTGTGTATTTTGTTTCTTTTTTATGTAATTTGAGATTATATTGATGTTGTATGGGTGTTTTAGATGTTTTCCATGATTTTGAGGTTAATGAGATGGATGAATCAGACACACATGGTTACCCAACATGGTTTAGAAAACCATGTAGAGACCATGCGAATGGTTCTATTTCATGCCAATAGTAGATACACATTTGGTGCACATTTCTCCAAACCATGGGGCTAAATCATGAACAACCACTAAACTCACTTTTAAATTTTATATTAAACTCCTTTTAATCTAGTTTCTTTTTTGTTTCATTTAGAATTTTTTGATATAGTTTAAAGAGTATTTTCATGATTTTTTACTAATATTTCGTTTTTATTTTAAATGGATTTTGAAATTTAAGTTTATTTTTTAAAAGTGTAAATCAGGTTGAAAATTTTAAAATATGTGTTTCTTGAAATTGAATGAAATGGGTTTGAGGACAAGGACCTTTGAATACTTTAAATTAATATCCTGTGTGGGTTTAAGATAGATTCATGTGGGAAATTAATTTTTTAAGTTGAAGTGAGTTATTTAAGTTATTTTTCATGTAAAGTTTAAAATTTTGAGATTTTAAATGTGACATTTTCTAATGGTTTAAAAAGATAAATTTGAAAATGATGTTAAGTGTATTTGATGGATTATTTATAGGTGTTAATTAAAGTTTAGATTTAATTTTTATTGTATAAGATTTATATTAGAGTTGATATTGATTGGTTTTTGTGTTCTTGGTTATTTTGAGTATACCTCCTGGAAATGTTCTGAAGAGTCATAGGAGTTCAATTGTGGATTAGTTATTTGATAAAACAACCTAGACTCATAAAGTATTTATAGTGTCTATTTACACTTAGTGTCTACCTATATTTTTAGGTGATTAAGGCGCTCTAGAAGGTATGTAGTTCTTTGATAAAATTTATAGAGCATTTAGATCTATGTGGAAACTTGATGTTATAAGGATGAGATATGTTATTGGTTTATTTGAAGGGATGCGTTTGGATTAGTGAATGATCATCCTCATGGATAAATTTTAAGTTTGGATAAAGAGGGAATTCTTTAAGACCACATTCACTTAGTAGTTTATTATCTAGGTGTTTAAAATGAGTAAGGTGGATGAGCTTATGGGTCACAAATATGGTCAATATGAAGTGAAGGAGTATGTAAAAACTTTTAAATAGATTATACCCTTTTTTTGGAATCATGTAGTGTGATTCATTAATGGTTAATCTATTCATGAAATGTCTTCATTCAGATCTTGGTTCCATAGTGATTTCACATGGACTAACCTCATTTAAAGAGTTTGTTGATAAGGCCTATCTATTGGAGATATATTTGAGAGGTAAACCCATTATGGGTGGTAACCCAGTCTCTTTTGGATCTAATAAATGTTCCCTATCCAGTAAGGAGCATATATTAGAGGAACCTATTTGAGAAGAGTCTTCTACTTTGGTTTCCACTTCCTCAAAACAAAATCATTACCTCTTGTGATTCTTGTATGGACGGTTATGGAATTTTAAAACCTCTTTCATAGATATTATAAATCCTTATTTCCATTTTTGTCATCTGGGACAAATTTATAAGATTTTTAATTAAAATCTTTGTCTAAGGAAGAGTTCTCATTAACCTTGGGATCTCGATGGTGAGTTTCACAGATTTTGAGGTAATCCCCCCATTTTTCATTTTTGTTTTCTTGCATATTTTTTAGATAGTTATGATTTGTACCATCTTCTTCTGGAATATATAGTTCTCTATGCTCATTTGGACATTGAGTATTTGTTTTTAGTAAATTATGGATGAGTCATTTTTTTACTATTTTTTTAAACTGGTTAAAGGTCAATCCCCCTTTATAAAAAAGAAAATCAAGAGACTTTCTTTTTACAAATGGGGTAAGAGGGAACCCATTACAAAAACCATGGAAAAAATCTAATAAAACCAAACCTTAAGGGAAAAAAGTCCTTGAGTTTCCAATTATAAATAGACATCAAGATAACTAATGGAAAAAATTACATTTCCCCCCAAAAGATAATGGGGCATTAAAATTAGTCAGTGAAGATGCGTTACACCCTGCTAATAAGTTTTTCCATGATGGAAGATCAATGATATAAAGCACCTATCCAACACTAAAAAGTGAAGGAAGGACCATGCAATACGCGACAACACACCTATCTATATTTCTAGCCTCCCACCCAATGAATATTGTGGGATACTCAAATAAAGTCAACTTGATGGAATGTAATTAAAGACTAAAATAAATATAAAAAATTGAGTTAGAGTTCCCATCCATATAACAAATAGAATGGATTTCCGAATGATGGGTGTCAACACATCCATCCCTCAATCGAGGTCACCCATCTAGAAATACCTGCAAGAATTTTTAATACTAACAAAATGAAATGAAACTATATTCAAATCCCCTAGAAACATTTGTAACTTCATCAAACAACCAAAATACTGTGCATACACAACTGAACTACACTTGAAGAAAAAAAGTGAAAAATAAATGCAAATCAAGTTCCACTAAATCCAGAATGCCTCTATAGACCACCGAGGGTTAGAGAATTTGGATCATTTTATTTTCCTTGGGAACTCCATGTATTTTTGGGGGAATAAATAATTATGGTGGGGATTTTTTTCACACACTAAACTCTACCAAAATTTTTATTTTATTATTTTATTTATATATTTATTTTTTCTTGAGTTTAAATATAATTTGATTTAAATTTTATGGTTTAGGACTCTTTGTGAAGGAATAATAGTTTTACCACATAGTAAATACTAAATGCGAAACAACCATGAAAATAGTTTTGTAACATTGAAAAAGTTGTTTGGAATTTTTGGTGAATGATTTTTCCAATCTTGTTGCCCAATTGTATAATACCCAATTTCTCTCTAGTGTGGGGAACACAATTTGTGCATTTTTTGGTAAATTGTACAACCAAACCATGAACAGTGCCCATAATATTTATAATTTTAGTTTTTAAAAAATTTCCCTCATTAATTAAAGCCCATAATGGGGTGGTTTTTCCCCATCTAGCCATGGTCCATGAGTGGGATTGGGTTTCACCTGCTTCTTTACCCCTTCTCTATTTTTGAGGTTTCCCTCTTTAATTATTGGTGTTGTCTTCAAGGTATGGCCTCCGTTATTCTTATCCTCTCATATTCCTTTTTCTCCCCTATTTATTACCCTAACTTAACTTTGGAAAGACCCTAGGGAGGGATTTTGAACTAATGTGATTCAGTTATTAATGTTTTGGTGTGCATATTAAGTCTCATGTCATGTTCTTCTTATTTCCAAGGATTTTTTCAAATCCACACATGGTTCAAGGTAAGTAGTTCCACAATTTAACTTTTTCTTCACATTAAACATATTATTGATATTTCTAAATGTGTTTCACTTAAAAGTTTTATGATTTAAATTTTTTATAATTAAATTTTCAAAGTATTTGATTTGTAAATTAATTTTAAATAATATATATTCATATTCTGTTTTTTGATAAAATATATAATTGGATTTTAATATTTTTTTTAGTTAAAATTGATGATTTTTTATTTATAATAATTCTATATTATTGTATTATGGTCTTAAAGTATTATTTAATTTAGTTTCTTAATTTTTGTTTATTGTCGGTGATTTACCACGTTTAACACTTTGATTTTGATAGATGGATTGAATTATGTCTCTAATTAGTTGTTGTAGTGATTCCTATGAGCGCAGGTATATATATACACGTAGTTAAGAACCTATATATCTTGTCAAATGAATACAAATGTAGGTTTATGGATATACATATATATAGAAGTTCA
Source organism: Viscum album (assembly GCA_963277665.1). Taxonomy (NCBI): domain Eukaryota; kingdom Viridiplantae; phylum Streptophyta; class Magnoliopsida; order Santalales; family Viscaceae; genus Viscum; species Viscum album. Next base: position 2,133,766,121 of record OY728120.1, read on the forward strand.
TAGGAGGATTTTCATAAAAATTGGGATTTACAAAATGTCTTGGGATTTCAAAATGATATTAAAAAGTGATTTCTTAATGAAACTTCCCCAAGAAAACCATTAAGAACATTTGGAACTATAAAATGATCTCTAAAATAATATTTAGATAAAAATAGTTTATAGAGGGGTCCTAGAAAAAATTATACTTTTTAATTCTTGAGGTACGGTTAGAGCTATGAAAGGTTTTATCTAAAAGTATGCACCCCTTGGAAGCCGTCAAGCTTAGGGAAGGAATTCACATGCATGGGTGTAGAGTGATTGGATAAGAATTTTATTTGTCTTTTCAGGTACTTGATGGATTTTATTGATGTTTTGGATACCCCATCTCCCAATAGTACTATTATAATCTGATATTAGGAATCTTAGTGAGGGTTGAGAGATAATTAATACATATTCCCTATTAAATGGACTAGATCCTATAAGAATATGGATTTTATAGGTCACAAGGTAGTTCCACCCTTGGGGATAATTGATAGAATACCTTTTGTTTTTTAAATAGGGATGCATCAATTTTCTTACATATAGTTCCATAAAATTACATCTAGAGTCACCTCACATGATGTTTAGTAATTTCCCATGATTATCTATTCTTTATGTTTTACTACTTATTATAATATGATATACGACTTATTCCATGATTTTTTTCTTATTAGTACCTATCCCATCGATTCCAATTTTATAACATGTTCTTGTATTTATTTTTATGTTTAAATTTATTTGGGTTCTTTGGTGTGAGTTGGGTGTTTTTATAAAAGAGGGTTTCAATAAATGCATTTAAAGATAGATGTTTTTTTGAAATATTTTAAATGTTTTTTTAAATCATGTTTGATATTTAAAGATGGATTTTTAGAAAATAACCTACCTTTTTTTCTTAAAAGAATAAAATATAAATTTTATTTTTTTAAAAACCATCATTTATTGTCTATTTTTGAAAAATTAAACCCATGAACTTTATGATGACTTCCTACTTGGATTTTTTATACTCATAGCCTAATTTTTACACATGAAATTGGTAGAACTGAGTTTGTTTTGTAAGTTTAGGTTTCTTTTCAGATCACTCATAGATCAAGTGGTATTATAGATGGATAGTGAACAAGATGTCACATTAGGATTATTTTGGGAACTTGGTTTCATTTTAGTTAATATTTTTTTATCATAGATGTATCAAAATCCTATAATCTTGATCCTTTTTTGTACCACTATTATTATTTATTTATTTAATTGGATATGTAATTTGTTTATGTTAAATTTCTCTATTTTATTTTTTATATGTTTCTATTTGTTTAACATAGAATGAATATCCATTTTCTATACAGATCATATCATAATTTATGATGTAATTCTGATGTTTTTAAATATTTTTAATTGTGAAAAATATTATTGAATGATTTATCTTGATGTGTTTGATGATTTTCATTATCTCTGGGGGATCGAGGATGCACCTAGGGTTTGTCACAGATCGACTTAGGTGTCTGTTTCATGTTTGACCCAGGTTGGTTCAAGACATGACAAGTTTAAGGTCCTTACACTTGATGGGTGAAATCATGGAGAATGGATGGTTCTAGGAAATGGGACTGATCAAGGAATCAGAATTGTATCGTGAAGTTGTCTCCTTTACATGATATTTTAGACTGTTATTCATGAGTTCATCACACAAGAAAACTTGTTGAGATGAAATTTTTGTGTGTTTTATTTATTTTCAATTGTTTATAATGGATATAGAGTTTTTTTGAAATATAAATAGAAGATAGAATAATTTAAATGAATAATATTATCTTGGATATTCAATGGAGAACCCAAGAATATTGAGAAGAATAGATCCCACATGAGTGTCACTTGGATTTGAATGAATAAAATTGAAGTATCAAGGATAATTAAAAATTATATATCCTATATCTATATGATGATGGAGATGATAAAGTATTTACTAAAATAGAGGAAGAAGAGAAGTTGAGTAGGTTGGTATTTGAGTCTATGTTTTGGATTTTTTGTTATTCTTAGAATGCATATTTGATAATGTAATATAGGAAGAGTTAGAAAATAATATGATCATCCCTCAAGCTAGCACCTATTAAGATTTTAGTCCATTAGAGATGACTAGAAAATCTTAAATACATGATAGTGAGAATGGTATAGGGGAGATAAATCCCCAATATAAGTCAACACTAGAGAAATGAAGGAATAATACACAAGTAGGGTGACTTGGTGGCTTATTGGTGAGAAGTGACATCTATGGGATTTGAATTAATTTCAATGGAGAAATAAGGATGCTATAAAATCCTTCTCACTAGTGTTAAACTAATATGGAACTCATGCATTTTCTATTCTATTTGTCATTATAACTACTTTGTGATATCAAGGTAGAAGTGAAGCTATGTGATTTGTTTCCTTCATCAAGCTATTAAACAAACGTCAAGCATGAGATTACCAATACATGATCCTCTATTAAAGTAATAGAGAACTCAAGTTTGAATATCATGAGTAATGTGGGATTTTTTAGAAGACCAAAAGAACTCTATGTAGAGTTTTTGGAGAATCCAGAGTGTAGAATGGCAGAAGGAGCAGGAAATTTACCAAGATATAGATCATCAGAATATGTTTTGTAAAATAATTAATTTTTTTCATGAGTTTATTAGAATAGGATACCATGATCTTCAAAAGTTCATGCTCATTTCAAGTGCATCAGAGGTTCAAAAACTCTGGAATAATATTAAAATTCTGAAACGATCCGCTTAAAAATAATTTTCATAAGCATGGTTACAGAACACTATAAGAATAATTATAAGAATCGTCTCTATAAAGATGAATTAATGTTTTGTAAACATGAGTGGTCATCTGTGTAAACATCATCATAAGGATCATCCTGAGAAAATAATTAGACTATATTATGGCTGTGATTCTAGTTGAGATCATAGGAGATCCACACTAGAGCATAGGGAATACCTATAGATGATTAATTGATAATATTAGAGAATACAAACTATAGTGAAGGTCGTTGTCACTATAATATGTAGAAAAAACCATGATGCTATGAATTTTTAAGATGAGGAATAAGTGATACTTATTAGGGGTTTCTATATAAATCTTTCCTATAATACATTCTGTGATAGAATTTCAAGGATTATGGTATGACTTTCCTGTCATATGAATTCAAGAAACATGTGACTTTGAGGTCTATAAGACATTGCGTGAATATAAATGTGAGTTTTCACTATATTTATTTTAACCATAAGAATTTGTAGCATTGAACATATATCGTCCACTTTGTAAGACTCATAGATATCATAAAATTTATCAGTTTTGGGATAAAATGAGTATGATGATGAAAGAAATATGTGATATCATGTTTTCTAATATCATGATTATAATAATCATGATTTAAGAAAATATTAAAAAAATAAAATAATATTCCATAATCCATGAGAGTCTTTCAACGTGATGTTAGGAGAAAATAATTTGATTAAAAATGTGATATCACCTGAAATATCATATAGTTTTTGAGATTTAATATGTATATTTTATGGAGATAAATAAAAATAAAAAAATTATATTTCCATATATATTTGATCCAGTGTTTGGATAAGTTGAAAATTTCATAAATAATTTGAACTTACATTTACTAGATGGGTAAACTTTTAGAACAAGGATCAAAATGAAATTATGAGATATATAATTCCTAAAAGTGGTGTTTTAGATAAGGAAAGATGACCAAGAGGTATCTTATGTGTTTATATGATCTTTAGAGGATTTAGGTTATGTTTTAGGAGTTTTGATATTTTTTTGGTTTGGGTTTATGGTTTAGGAGAAACTGTGTGACACCATGATGCTCTGGGGTTTTCTTGTTTATTTTAAACTAAGAAAGGATGAGTTTCATGGTTTGATAATGGTTTGGGGTAAACCATGAGACCCAAATGGGACACCATTCATGGTGAAGTAGGGTTTAAGACATGGTGTAAAACCTAAGTATGGTTTGATACAAACCATGCACCATGTTGCAGAAGGGGTCTAGTGGGGTATTGAATGGTTTGTGCATGGATAAGAACATGTTCAGAAAAATTGTTTGAGGGGTGTTGGTGTTGGATAGTGGGAGACACATGGTTGGCACACATTGTTTCTAAACATGTGGACTAAACATGCTGTTCATTTGTGTTGGACAATATAGGGTGCATAGTTAACACATAGTTTGAAAACCCATGTGTCCAAATATTGCAGCTAACCATAATTTCCTCAAAGGATGATTTTACCAAAAATCCCACCACAAAATTTTTAGCATCCCCACCCTCTTTCTCTATTATTTGGTGAAAGAAACAAGGGGGATACCAATGAACTTAATTATTCATTTATCCCTTTGTATTTGGGGTATGGTCATGGTGGTTCTTCGAATTTAAGGTGATATTTCTTGTTCTCTTCCATTCTATACATTCTCTCCCTAGTGATTTCTAATTTTATAATGTGAAAGTTTAATTTATTTTATTCTGATTCCACAGGATAATGGTAGAATCAACCAAGGATGATAGGTATTTTGGATGGATTTCATATTGGAGACCCCGAGACAAATTCCAAATGACATTGTGTGATGTTTCGTTTAAGTTATAAGACCATAGTGAATTTTCATAGGTTTTCCCAATTAAACTAATTTAATTAATTATTGTAATAGTATCACCTTGTAGGGTTTTTCTGAGGAATAATGTATGGATTTCATTATGGTCTATATTTGGAGGTTTCTTGGAGTTTTTTTAAGAGGTGAGCACCTAGTGAGATTAGTGATCCTTATGAAATGTTAATTCAAATTGTTACATTAATTTTTAAATTCAAAAATAAATTGGTTTTGATTGCTTAGAATGAGGTTAGATATTGGGCTATCAAGATGAACTCATTGGATACTGAGGGGTTTGATCATGAATTGGACGAGCCTTGGTAAGGCCATCGTGCATTGGAAATGCTTTGAAATATTCACTGATGTGGTAGTTGGTCTAGAAGATTTACCCATAGTCTTGTAATATTATTTACATGTGTGTGTATTATGTTACTTAAAGACCATTTGTTGTGTCTTTCCTTCCTTGGATAAAGTAAATTGCTTTTGGACTTAGTATTGATACCTTAGATCTTCCCCCAGATTCCTATGGATCCATTGATGTTAATAGATACCAAACTTATGGCCTCCCATGGGGTGATACATTTCTCAAAAATGGTGAAGTGGGGTTGTAAAAGGGTAAAGAAGGTGGGTAATGAGATTAAACTAGATTATCTCATTGGTTTGATTGATTGAATGTTTAAGGGATACTTGGTTGGACTTGAGAATCAATGTTTTAAAAATATGTTGATAGGATTATTTGGAATGATTTTATGTGTTAAGTTTTTTTGAAAATGCCTATGTGGATTAAGAAATGGTTTTAAATGTGTGCATTTGGTTTTGACATAGTTTTGGGTATCAAAGGGGGGAATCTATATTTTTAAATGGTTCTTGTTTTAAATGAGGCATTTAACTCCTTGTAGTTTATAGAAAGGGGTTTAAAAATGGATTCAAATTTTTATTTAATTTGAGTGTGTGGTTTCCCATTTGGTGAAATGACTTGATGTTTTTTAATGATTTTTATAGAAGGGAGAGATTTGACCTTATTTTGGTGTGAAAGTCCCTTAGGGACCATAGTGAATGATAATAGTTTAAAAAGTGATTTTTTTTTTGAATATTTAGTAAGGTCAAGATTTTGATCCCTGAAAGGTGATTATTGGTGAAATGGTTTAATTTGTTGGTTATGGAAGTCATCAACTATGGTTTAGGGTGTTGATAATGGTGGTCCTAGCCTATGATTTAGGGTGTTGTTCATGGTGGTCCTTACCTATGGTTTAGGGTGTTGGTCATGATAGAACTCAACCATGGTTTAAGGTTCTATTCATGGTCATCCCCACCTATGGTTTAGGGTGTTGGTCACAACATTACTCATCCACGATTTAAGTTGTTGGTTATGGAGGTCCTTACTATTGGTTTAGGGTGTTGGTCATGGGATTCCTCACCAATGGTTTAAAGTTATAGTCATGGAGGTCCTCACCTATGGGTTAGTGTGTTGGTCATGGTGATCCTCACTATAGTTTTGGATGTTGGTATTATTCTCCTCATCATTGGCTGGTGACATACTGCTTATCTAGACACCACTAACATTTATATATTGATGGGTGCTGGAATAAGGCTCAAGGAAATTATAATATTGGTGTTTATAGTTCCCAGAGATTGATAATAAATGAGAATCCATTTATTTATTCACAATATGTGTCACCCTACGTTGTGTGGATTGGAAGACAAACTTTGGTCGATGCAGGTTTGGTGGGCTTGGCTGTCTCCCTAGAACCTGAGGGTCATTGGGAACTTGAAAAGTAGTTGTATCCTATAGATTTACTTTTATGCACTATTTATTTATTTCACAGGTTATATTTGTAAACTATTTATCTAACTAGTATTTACTTTATACATCGTGGGTGGTGGTCTACTGTGTTTTACTCACAACCGGCTTAGGACACCACTACACATGGGTACTTAAGCAGCTATCATATATTTACAATAAAAATAAGTTTAGGATGATCCCCATTTTGAGTGTTTCATGATCAATTAGGTTAAATTTTATGGTATTAGAACATCGGAGACATGGTATATGGAAGGTCTTGGAGATGGCTATAGATCATGACTTAATTATTTTTCATTATATTTTTTATATGTGTAATCATCCTGGTGGGCGATCAATGTTTTTTGTGTGGCATGGATATTCGAGTATTTAATGTATTTAATTTCATTATAGTTTTCCTTTGTTTTAATTTATGGAAAATTTACATGCACTCAGATTCGTATGATGTTTGGTTATTTACTTTTGGTTGTGTACTCTAATATGGGGGTATAGTCTCTTCATAGTTACACCTTAGACCCACACTGCTTGTCAACAGCCTATAGAATACAAGAAAGTGCGCTTGAGGTCATGTGGTGAACTGCCTCCAGGCACCAATTTAGTGAAATATAGCTCTAAATGTTACATAGTGGTATTAGAGTAGTTTAACTTCCTCTTATACTACTATTTAGGGTTTGGTAGAATAGAGATTTAAAAATGTGTCAGATATTATGATGTATAATGGGATGGTGCATCATGAACACCTATTATGATAGTAAGTAAAGGTTACTAGGGATGGGATTAATGTTCATAAATGTGAACTTACCATTGCATTTAATTTTCTCTTCAAGTGACACACACATGGTATGAGATTTGATGGTTTAAGATGGATTCGTAGATCTCAACCAGATTGCTAGAGGGCAGAGCTTTGGTTTTGGATTATGGCCTTTTGAGGCGAGGGGTGTCTCATGCATCATGTTATACATGAAGGATATGAAACTTATAGGCATGGTAGTGTGTGATTCTATGTATTTCCTTATGATGGATGGTTATTTGGATCTACAATGAGATGGTTGTTGATGATGATGTCAATGGAGTTCTTGTGCATAGGTAGTGCATTGACCCTAGTGGATTAGTGTGGTATAAGTGTATAAAAATTGTAACGTTATGGGTTGGATTTGTTTGGTATTTTTTGTGACTTGGTTCTCTAGGGAGTGATCTTATGTGCTGATGCTCAGAGAGGATGGGTGCCTTGGTTAGAGGTGTATTTTTTGTCATGTGATGTCTTCTATTATTGAGATCATAGAGATGGTTATTTTGGTATGTTGATGATGTGTGATGTTGGGTTGGTATTGTGTTTGATTTCCCATGAGTTTTAACCTTTTTTGAGTTGGCATAGACCTAGGTTGTTGGACCTAGTGTTTTCATGATACTTGACTAGTAGGGTTAGGTGGGAGAGCCTAGTGACCATATTTATGTGACTCTTATTTATGGATTTAGTTCCTTATAGATTTTGATATTAACATGTGAGAGGATTTTACCAATTTATGTGTGATTTTAAGGTTCATGAGGAAAAAATGGATGTTTGTGCTATTGGAAATTGTTCATAAAGAGTTCATCATGGTATGTGGTTTAGGAACTTTGGATTACTTTTTAGAGGAAAAAATTGTGTACTAGTACTTCATCCTTGTGGTTAGCTCCTTGAGGGGAAGGTTTTTATAGGTACCTACTCTGGGTAATGATTCTGTAGGTGGGATGTTACTGATGGTTATGAGATAGATTAGGAGTATATAAGGTGATCAAGGGTATGTGGCTTCAACTGTGAAAGTTTTCTTTGGGTGATGACCGTATATGTGATGTAGACCAGGCATGTTCATAGCATGGGATACATGGAGATGCCTAGTTTTATTGATATTTAATGCACTTTGAGTATATATTTTATGGTAGAACATGTTGTTTTTGGGAGAAATATAGGTTGAGTTCCTAGCCCAGTTACGTCTGGACGAATCTTCAGGAATAGAGTGAGAGTGTAGTTGACTTTAGTGTAATTTTAGAATAGAACCCTGGGTTTGAGTGGTCAATAAAGTGGTTTTGGATTGGTGAGTTTCCTTTAGTTTTAGAAAGAACCCATTTTGCTCTATGCTGGGTAAAAAGGGAATATAGGAGAGGCATGACCAATGTGTAGGGATTGAGTGCTTACTTTTCACAAGACATGACATGCTAGAGTTGGAGACATGTTTTGTGGTTGGGTTACACAAGTATTTTTAGCATTTATGTGTTAATGAGATCTTGGAGGATTGAGTGGATGGTGACACACTATGTCATTTGGATTTTGGATTTTATTTCATGAGATCGTATTCTTGAGGTGCTTGAGTTGAGCAGGAATTCATGAGTAGGATTAGAATCGATGTGAGTGTAATAATATTTTAACAGGAAGGGAGGATTGAGGTCTTTGAATGGGTTTGACATATCACTGTAGTTGGAGGTGACATAAAAAATGCATGAGATGTGGTGGTGTTCATTGAAAAAAATATTAGTGTTCTCTTAGTATAGAGATTATCATTCCCAATATCATGACATTATCTAGATTAGAATGAGAGAGAATGAACTATATTCCTAGATAACTAAAGGTTTTTTTGGGTTTTATGTAGGTCCTCTTTGGAGGTGGTTCTCATGAAATGGTGGAAGTGAATTCGTATAGTTGGGTGAACCATCAGTCATTGTGAGTAAGTTGTTATAGTGGACTGGATATTGGAAAATGTTGTGGGTGCTGTTCTTGGGAGCTGGGAATGTGAGACAATTGAAATATTATTTTATCATTCATGTGAGAGTAGGATGAACACATCCATTTATTGGGAGAAGTGATTGGAGTATGGGATATTGATATTGAGGTTTCTTGAGTGAGGCAGTGATGATAACACTCATATGGTAGGGAGTTATGTGTTAGTTTTGTAGGTGTGACCTACATGTTGGAAGGTTTGTAGGTGTGTAAAACTAACTATAAAATAGTCATGGTGGTATTATGATCATATAAAGAAACCAATGATCTGTGTTCTTAAGTTCCATAGGGAATGATAAAAGGAAATCATCAGTGGTGTATGATCAAGCATAGAATTTGATTTGGTCTCGAGGTGGTTTTATAATGTAATATGAGGTTCTGATGTCGGGATGTATCAATAATATGGTAAGGAATGATGATGGTGCTGGTTTAGTGGATAATCTGACTGTGGAGTCTCACTAAGAGTTGAGTATGGACTTTGATAGTTGTATTTGGGTGATCATGGAAAGGATATGGGTGTATATGCATTATAGTCAGGTGAGGTGGAAATGTAATGACGGTTGGATATGGGCATTTTTGGAATGCGTTATCCAAGGATATACTAACTTATGTTAACATATAAAGTGAGTAAATAAATTTTCAAATCTCGTCCAACGTGTCATAAAGTAAATGGAATATTTTTTTAGATGTTGAGTTGGACATGTGAGGAAAATCTAGTTTGTTCTTATACATTCATGGATGGTGTGTATACACCAACTCTAGTTGGTCTTTACTGACGAGGATGGGTTATGATGTTGATTGGTGTTTTTATGAGTGTTTAGGAGTGGTTGGATGGGAAGATTATCAGACACATTTTGGGATCATTATTTCAAGTTTATTTTGAGATTTTCAAATGGTTGAGGTGTGAATGATCAGATTTGGTGGTTATAAGTTAAATCTTATTGTGGGGAGCACCATAAATTTTATGAGTGCTTAGATTATGATAAGGAAATATTGTTTTATTCAGATAGTATTGGGTAAATACAATTTTGGTATTCTAGTTTTGACAATAGGTGTTGGATTGGGTCTTGGCTGGTGGAGTGCCTTGAATTAGAGGTTGTGATTTGATTAGGTTTCAGGAAATTAAAAATTGAACGTGGTCATTGGATATGGATAGTGACTAATGTAGGTTGTGTTGTGTTGATGGATGACCATTGAGGATTCTCAAGGGTGATAAGTGTTATGGTGGGGTAGTTACAATATCCCATGTCTGTAAAAGTTGTAAATTTTAGAAGGAATTTGAACATTTATTTACTCGATGGGTCAAATTTTGGAATAAGTATTAGAATAAAATTTTGAGATTTGGAATTCATCAAAGTGGTGTTTTTAGAGGAGGAATGATGATCAGGAGGTATCCCAGGTTTTTGATGAGATTTAGAGGCTTCAGGTTAAGTTTTAGTAGTTTAGAAGTTTTCTAGTTGGGGTGCACGATTTAGGAGAAACTATGTGACACCATGATGCTCATGAGGTTTTCAATTCAATTCGAAATAAGCACATCCGAGTTTCATGATTTGAGCATGATTTAGGTTAAAATATGAAATCCAAAGATGAAAATGTGTGAGGTGAATGAGGGATTGAGACATGCACATGACCTATGTATGGTTTTAGACAAACCATGCACCATGTTGTAAAAGGGATCTAGTGGGGTGTTTCATGGTTGGTTCATGGTTAGGAAATCATGTGGCCAAAATATGCAAGGGGTGTTAGTGTTAGATAGTGGGAGATTCACAGTTGGAACATGATTTGTATAACCATGAATTCTAACCATGTGGGGAATTTTTGAAGGATAGTGGAGGGCACACTGTTGGCGCATGGTTTTGAAAACCATGTGGCTTCATAAAATTTCACTAAAAGAGATATTTTACTACAATTCCCAGGGTATTTTTATCCACTCCACCCCTTTATCCCATATTTAGTGCTCATAAACCAGGGGATCCCAAAACCCTTCCTCATTCTTTCCCTTTTTCTAATTGGGATATGTTCATGGAGGTTCTTCATTTTTTAATGTGAGTTCTCTCTTTGTCCTCCCTTCATTTCTTCATCTCCTTGGTTATTTCTAATTTTTAGATGTGAATTATTTATTGTTTTAATTATTATTTCACCAGATCATGGTTCAATACACCAAGGATGATGGGGATTTTGGTTGGCTTGGGTAGTTGACATCCTGAGATGAATTTCGCACACCATTGTGTAGAATTTCATTATGGTATGAGACCATGGTGAATTTTCTTAGGTTTTACTACTTAAATTAATTTAATTAATTTTTTAATAACAGAATATCATTTTATGGATTTTCCTAGTAATAGTGTTGAGATTCCATTGTGGACCACTCGTTGTGGTTGAATGTAGTTTTGATAAGAGGTGAGGACCCAATGATATTGTAGACCATTATGAAAATTTAGTTTAAATTGTTAAGTTTATTATTAGATGTTGAGATTATGTGTTTTTTTGTTTCTTAGTATTAGGTTAGAGCTTGGGTAGTCGAGATGAATTGTTTGGTGACAAGGGGTTTGATCGGGACTTGGATGGGCCTTGGAAAGGCTACAATGATTTGGAAATGTTTAGAAATATTTTTTTGAGGTAAGTGGTATAATATCTTTACCCAGAGTCCTGTTAGATTATTTAAATGTATATGTAGTATGCGCCTTAAGTCCCATGTGTTGTATGATTTATTTCATGTCTTAATTAAATTGGTTTTGGTCTTAGGATTGATACCATAGGCCTTACATATATTCAATCGGTTCCATTGGTGTTTATAGTGACTAAAATTATATCCAACCATGGGGTCAGCTATTTCTTAGAAAAGGTGAAGTGGGGTTTTACAAGGGTAAAGTAGGTGGATTATGAGATTAACCTGATTTTTCTCATTGGATGACATGATTTAGTGGTTAAGGGATACATATTAGTAATTGATAATCAACATTTTAAAAATATTTTTAAAGGATGATTTGTAATGCCTTTACATGAAAATATTTTATAAAAATGAAAATGAGGCTTTTGAAATAGTTTTACACATGTGAATTGGGTTTGAAATGGTTTTGGGTTTCAAATTGGGAAATCTATGATTTGAAATGGTTCTTATTTTAAAATTATTTATTTTTATCCACTTAGCTTATATAGAGGGTTTTATAAATGGAATAAAATTATGAATTTAAGTGAGTATGAGGTTTTACCTTTGGTGAAATTTCTTGATGTTTTTCAAGGATTTTGATGGAAGGGAGGGATTTGACCTTGTTTTAGTGCAAAAAGACATTAGGGACATTGGTAAATAATAATGTTTCAAAATGAGTTTTTTTATCAAATGTTTATTAAGGTAAAGATGTCTAATGGTGAAAAATAGTTTCTTATGAAGTAGTTTAAGGTGTTAGTCATTGTGGCCATCACGTATGGTTTAGGGCGATGGTCATGGAATTCCTTACCTATGGTTTTGGGTGTTGGTCATGGAAGTCCTAAGCTATGGTTTAGGGTGTTGGACATGGTGGTACTCACGAATGGTTTAAGGTGTTGTCCATGGAAGTCCTTTCCTATGGTTTAGGGTGTCGGTTGTGGAACTCCTCACCCATGGTTTAAGGTGTTGGTCATAGAGGTACTCGCCTGTGGTTTAGGGTTATGGTCATGGTAATCCTCACTGATGGTTTAAGGTGATGGTCATGGAGGTCCTCACTTACGGTTTAGTGTGATGGTCAGGGTAGTCCTCACTATGGTTTTGGATGTTGGAATGATTCTAATCATCTTTGGCTAGTGCCAAACTAATTCTTTAGACGCCACATGCATTTATGTATTGATGGGTGATAGAATGAGTTTCTAGGAATGTTTGATATTGATGTTTATTCCTCCCAAATATTGATGATAAATGATAATCCATTTCATTATTGACATTTTGTTTCACCATACATTTTATATATTGGATGACCAAATTGGGTTGATGTAGGTTTGGTTGGCCCGCATGTCACCATAGAAACCCAGGGCTAGTGGAAACTAGAGAAGTAGTTGTTTCCTAGTGATTTACCCTTTTGAACTATTTATTTATTTCACTCGTAATCTCTATACACTATTTATCTAACTGGTATTTTATTTGTACACTATCAGTGGCTCCCTACAGAGTTGTACTCACACCCTTATCAGGATGCTACTACACATGGGTGCCTGAGAAACTCTCATATGTTTACTACATGAACAAGTTTGGGATGATCCCCCTATTGAGTGTTTCATGGTTTGGTAGGTTAGATCAGATGGTATTATGAGACTAGAGACTAGGTATATGACATGTCTTGAAGATGGATGTAGAACCTGATGTATTAATTTTTTAGTTTATTCTGCATATGTTTGATCAGCCCAGTGGGAGATTGATTTTGTATGTGTGGCATGCATTTTCAAGTGTTTAATGTATTTTATTTCCTTACATTATGCTTCTATTTCAGTTTATATACCATTTATGTATACTTTTATGTGTATGATGTTTTATTATTTAATTATTGTTGAGAACTCTAATATGGGGGTATATTTTCCTCACAGATCCACCTTAGACCCCCATTGCTAGTAATAATCCTCTTGATTATGAGGATCCTTGCAGGTGGTAATGGGGTAAACCAGATCAGGGAACTTGTTTAATAGAATATGGGCTGGACATTACAATATATCATGAAAGGTATAAAGGAAAGTTATCCTAGTCTATAGGTGAGATTCACAGGGCTTTAAATTTTTAGATGAGTGGAAGTTGGAATATTTTGAGGATACCTCATACCGCTGTAGGAATTATCAAATACATTATAGGTTAGTTAAATGATAATAATATATATTTTTACAATTTAATTATCAGAAATTCTAATCCTAATTTCAATAGAAGTGAAGAACCAATAATGTATCAAAATGATAGATCTTTGAGAATATAAGAATATATATATAGATAGAGATATATATAGAGATAGAGAGACAGTGAGATAGAGTTACAGTATTGTTTTTATGAACTAAAGAAGAAGAATAAGAAAAGGGAGGAAGAACTAATATAGTCTTGTCACACTGAAGAAATAAAAAGGAATAATAATAAGTGGTAAAGTATGATAAATAGTTTTATTCAAGGTAGTTCACATAGAAAGAGTAATTTTTTTAGAGATCATTCATGAGAAGATTAAAATAAGAGAGGACTATGCATGCCAGTTTGTATAGAAGAAGAGATTTATACTTGTGAATGGAAGAGGAAGTAACAAATTTTATATTTTCTGTTGTCAAGAGTGTGTGTGTGTTTGTGTGAAATTATATGCATATAAAAGAATAGGATGTTTATTCTTTCATGATTCCATGCAAGTAAGTGAATAGGAAGAAGACCCAAAAAAACATTAATAACGATAAAGAATCTACATTGGTGAAAGATTTATTACTGTCACTCCATATTTATTATGGAACTATTTATAGGTAGTATAAATACCCATTGTGATGTGACTACATGATTTCTTAGATACACCATGCCCATTCATTCTCACATTTTTTTACTTGAATGTTTTGTGATTATGGGTTGTTCTTGTTCGAACTGAGGATTAACCATTCTTGTTTAAAGGTGATACTAGTAAACCACTATCCTCTTTATGTGTGTGTGTTTGGATGGTTTACATATGACTATGAATGTGAGAAGAGATAGTGATAGAAACATTCAACTTAATAAGTGATATAGGTAAAAAAAGGTATTAAAAGGTTTAAATTTGACAAAAAGGTCACCCATAACGATTCGTCCCCAATTAGTGTGAATATATCCATATCTAATCCTTTTTATTTATATTAAATATTTGTTATCCCCTAATGGGATTATCTATTTTAAAGTTATTATTTTTAAATATTTGACTCTCTTTTAGAATTTATAATAAAGTGTAGTTTTGTTGGATACTTATCCTATTTATATCAGAACTCTATTTCTACCAAAACCATGATGAAAATGGAAAATAAATATAAGATAATGTTTATTAAGAAATCTATCCCATTCTAGGAAGAAGGATTTTTGGTTCTTCTATGAAATAATTGAGAAGATAAAGTGGTTAAAACTACTAATATTGAGATGGGTGGTCCTTATACCTCAAAAGAATCAAAAGAAATCAGATGATCAGGAGGTAAGTACAAATTCTTTTCAAAAATATCCATAATAAGAATCAATTATGAGTGAGAGTAATCATATGTCAATATATATTCCAAATAATTCATTAAAGTATATTCTATTTTTCCTCATTGAAGAATTAATTTATTTTATTTTTGAAATTGTTTAATGTTAAAAGAAGGAGATCACTCAACTTGGGGAGAGGTCAGATAAATTAGAGAAGGATTTGGAATATAAGATCTTAGATTGTGTAAGTATGTATAAATATAATTGATGAAAATATTATAAATATGTTATAAAAAAAGAAATATTATCCACATTTAAAGAATACTGGATTGATACAATCCAAGATAAGGATGAAATTTTGAAGATCCTAGAAGAGGAGATCCATGTATGCAAGGAAACTAAGAGAAAAAAAATTGATGTTAATAATTATTATTTAGATACTAAATCCAACATAATCAAGATGATTGACAAAAATTTATAAGAAAAGGTAAAAATAAATGATTATGAAGTTTAAATAATCAATAAAGAGAGTCAATATGGTTTGAAAATTGTGTATAATGAAAAATATATTCTCAATATGAAACATATTATTCTTGAGGTTACATTAGAAAATATAGAAACAATCCATTTTATGAATTCACATGAATTTTAGGAAAAAATTGATTCTAGTATAAAATTTTTAGAGGTGTAATTTTGTTATAAAATCCTCTATTATGTGTTAATAATATTTTGGGATCATCACATGATCAATCCTTAGTAATATCTCAAGAAGACGTATGATCCATTTCAAATTTTATTTATCACGTTAAATATACTTATGAAAACAATGCAGGTTTTAAATTAAAACCTATAAAAATGGGTGACTATAAGTGATTACAATACTTCCAAAATGTAGATATTGGATATAAGGAGAATGCGTATTGGTTACCCAAATGAAGAAAAACCAGTGGTGCAGAAATCCCCAAAATGGAAAGCTATAAATTCTAGCTTGAATTTTATATAATATGATCAACATTTATGATTCATTTTGGGTATTGTAATAGGTTTAGGAATAAAACATTGAATTTTATTTGAAGAATCCATCAATTAAAAAAGTACAAATGGTTCCCATTTCAAGGGGGAGAAATATTGAGAAGTATCAATATCCAGAGACTATGAATAAAAACATGTATACTTACGATGTATGAAAAAGAAGTGATCATTGAATTAATTTATGTTAATCAAATCATGTTTCAAGGATTTATGGTGAATAAAGACCATAAAATTTAATGAATAAATAATAGATAAACTTGGGAAAAAATATGAAGCAATTTGAAAAATATATTTCTCTCACGAAGATTCAAGAGAAGAATGAATCAACCTTAGAAAATAATCAGATGAAATATTAGGTTCAAATCACGTCCAATAAGTATTGAAGTATTTAAAAATCCAAAGGGAAATTCTTCCTCTAATATGGAAATTAAGGCCATACTATGGATTTATGAAAACATTCCATGGATGTATGCATTAGTGAATCAAGAAAAAAACATATAATGACATTAGTTGATGAAAACTATAAAGGGAATTATTAAGGAAATGAAACTCAAAAATAAGAAATGAAGAGAATTTAAGAATGCTTCCCATATACCCAAATTTTGTCTAGTTACTTTTTCAGTTGATTTGGAAAGAGAAAAAAAGTTGGAGGAAGCACAAGAAAAATTTCATGCCAAAGGAAAAGAAGATATTCTACATGAAGAATCCTAATTACATGAGAGGTTGTCAACAAATGGAAACCCAAGAGTTAAAGAAGAACTATGTGGGATATGTAAGAGATAGGTAAAAAAGTTAAAGGTTTATTAACTATTCTTACAACATATAAAGAATCCTTAAAAATGATATAAATTCTCTTGGAATGAAAGAAAATGAGAATACAAAATATCCCATACAATGAAGATAAGTATTTAAATCAATCCATGCTTACTCATACAAAATTATATATTAATATTTGGTCTAAAATCCTAAATAATGAGTCTACTTGGTTGATAAAATCAACTCAAACTTGATTCCCACATTGAAAATAAAGAAGTTACACCTTATTACCTACTACTTATGTTGTGTTTCTGTGTTAAATAAATAGATAATTAAATGTGAGCCTAGTTTTTATGTGAATTACAAGAGAATAATTGAAGGATGTCAACATTATATAGTTTTAAGACACCATCCTAAATTTATATCTCAAATTTAATTCTAAATAAAATTTTAAAAAAATATAATCTTTTATAAAGTTTAGGAATGAAGTCAAATATAGGAATTGGTACAAAAAGATCCATTTTGGTATATTCTTTACTTAGGACATCTTGGAATATATACATTAAAGTTATCCCCCTTTATGAAGGTTTTTAGGAGATTATTCTTAACGGGGATATGAGTAAATAATGTTTAAAGAAGCTTATTGAATTATACGGGTTATACAAATATTTATTTTTTGGAATTTGATGAGAAAGTTTTTCATTGATAATGTTTTATTTATTAATCTCTCAAACATGGTAAACATTAGATCCTAACATTAAGGGAGAGTATTTTGATGTTAATAAATGCCATGGAAGTTAATTTTGAAGAATATTTAGGGCCAATTTATAAAATTAAAACCTACACATTATAATTTTCTATTCTTAATGTGTGTATTGAATTGAGTGTAAGAATTTAGGTTTATATTACATAATGATATTTATTTAAATTGTTATAAATTGATTATCTTATCCTAGAAATTTGTTAACAGCTCTTGATAAGGGTTTTGATTGACTCATTTCAATTAGAATCAAATTAAATTGTTAATGGATAAATTTTTAGTCTAAATCAAACCCCTCCTTTTTCACTTTGATCATAGATCACATATACTTATAGTGGAGTGTTTGATGTCACATTTCATAAGAATGAATTGATACAAATTTACAAAGTACGGTTTATTTTCTTTCAATAGTGGGAGAGTGAAAAGTAATATTGATGTAATCATGGGATATTAGGAATGTTACACATATTGACATGTCATTTTTATGTGGGTATTGATAACAAATACAAAGGGTATGTTATTGAGCCCAATTTTCATGTGGTGTATTTTTTCAATGAATATGTTGTTTTTTTTGTCGATATATAAGAAAATAGAATCAATGTGAAGAATATTATCTTGGATTTTATTTAGATAACCCAATAATATTAAGAAGAAGATATCCTAAGATAGTGTTTCTTTTATTTAAGATAATAAATATTGAAGTACCATATATGATTTCTAATTAAAAATCATACATCCCTATGAAGATAGTGATAATGAAGTATTGATTAAAAGGGAGGAAGATGATAAGTTGGGAATGGTGGTATTTGAGTATATGTTTTGGATTTACAATTATTCCTACACTACATATTTTATAGAGGGATATAGGAAGATTTAGCCAAAAATATTTCCATCTATCAAGATATAATTGAACAAGAAATAATGATGTCATATAAAACTATTCAAGCATAAATCTAGTCCAGGGAGTATGAAATAGAGGAGGCAGAGCCCCTACATGAGTTTTTTCCTTAAGAAGGAAGGAATTACACACAAGAACAGCAACTCGATGAACTTCTAGTGTGAGGAGACGCCTAAGGGATTTGAAAAAATCTCTACAAATAACTTAGGATGATATAAAATCCTCCTTCTTAGTTTTAAATCGATGTGAGTCTTGGGTATTCACTACAATGTTCATCATTATAAATTTCGCATGATATCAAGGTAGAAGTGAATTTGTGGGATTTATCACCTTCATAAATACACTAAACACATGATTAGCATGAGATTACAAAACCATGTTACTCAATTAAAGAAAAATATAACTCAACTTCAAACATCTTGAGTTATGTGGGAATTCATGGATGATCATAGGAACTCCATGCATTCCTGTAGGACAATCTGGTGTGGAAAATAGAGGGAAAACAAGGAAATTTCCAAAGTAATATATTCAATGTATTTTTTCTAAAATCATCAGAATTTTCATGAAAGAGTTTACAGAAATAATATACTTAGATCTTTAGAAGATCATGATCACCATAAGTGAATTGGAAGTTTAGATAAGTCTAGAAGAAGCATAAAATTTGGAAAGGATCAATGTAAACATCATTTTCATAAGAATGATTTTATAAAACTGTAAGAATCATTTAAAGTGTTATTTTCTTAAAGATTAATTGAATACATATAAACATGAATTTTCATCTACATAAACTTCATCATAAAGATCATCTTTAACCAAAAGTTATATTTTTTATGAGGTTTTGATTATAGTGGTGATTAAAGGATATCCATGATACAATTCAATGAAAATGCAATTTTTTTAAAATGGGATGATGGGAGAATCCACACTATTGTGATGGTCTTGGTCACTATAAAATAAATAATAACATTCCATGGTGTAGGGAATATTTAATATTAGGAATAATAGATACTTCAATGTGATTTTTATATGACTTTTTCCTATAATATTTGGTGCTTCATTCTTTCAAGGATGAATTTATGACATTTCTATCATATGAAATTGATTATCATAAGATTTGGAGGTATTTAAGACTTTAAGTTCACATGAATTTGAGTTTTCATTATATAAAGTTTCACTATAAGACTTTGGGGTAGAATGCATTTATTTTTTATTTCATTAAAATTATAAAATTCATGTGATTTTTTTGGCTCAGAATAAACATAAATATGCTGGGTAAGCTATAATATTAAGTTTCTAAATATAATTATTTGGTAAATAATGATTCAAGTATAGTTTAAATGAAGAAAATAATATTCTAATATCTATGAGAGTATTACACCGTGATGCAAGGAGGTACTTCCATGATTAAAAATGAGATATCACATGATTTTTTATTTAGATTACATGATTTAATATTTAGATTTTATGGAGAGAAATAAAAGTTGGTTGAATGATATTTCAATATATAATGAAAGGAATGAAGGAAAGCGATCTTGGTTTACATGTGAGATTCAAGGAGCATTAAATATGAAGATGAATGGTAGTTTGAATATTAGGATGAGAACTTACACTACTGATGTGATCATGATATATATTTTATATCATAAAAATGAGAAGAATATGTAGTTTCACACTATTATTTTTAGAAGGAAAGATCCTAGTGTTAGGATAAGTGAATAACCAATACTACATCCCAATTCCATATCTATGAGTATCAAAGGATATATATATAGATAGAGAGATATTTTTAGTGTTTTTTAGTCCATTGAAGAATAATAAGAAGAAAAGTGAGTAAGCACTAGTGTATTACTATCACACTGGAGAAAAAAAAGAAACAATAAGAAGAGTGAAGGGAAAATAATTAGTTTTGTGTATATCAGATCACATTAAAAATAATAAAATGTCTTGTGTCTAATGAAATAAAAGAAGAAGAAAATATAGCTTTGTGCATACTAATTCACACATAAGAAGATAATTGCACATGTACAAGGAAGAATAAGTAACAACTTTTAGATTTATTGCAATGAAGAAGGTGTGTGTTGTAACAAACCTAAATTTTATCCATGAAATTTTCCTTCAGGTTATATAATTATGTAATATTTATTAATATAGTATTATATATAGCACATTCACTACATAATAAAACTAGTAAAATTTTATAATATTAATTTGAACATTAATTTTAAAGAATAAATATATCCATAATAATTGAAAATATTACAATGAGATAAAAAATATATAATAAGATAACTATAATATGAAAATTTAGATATACTAGTTCCACTAAAATAACCAAACTCATGTACAACACTATAGAAATGAAACAACATATTAGTAATAAAATATTAATTTTTAAAATGAAAATATATATAACCTTGAGATAAAGTATAAGTGAATATATATTCAATAAAATATGAGGTGTTTATAGAAAGTAGGGAACTTATATGACTGTTAAAAATCTCACCGTTGAAATAGTAATCTAACTGTTGGAATAATAATCTAACCATTGGAATAGTAACTTGACTATTATAATAGTATCCTCACCCATGTGAGTTTAAAATAATATTTTTTATCTTATAAAATGAAAATATGACATATTTATATCATGATATAATTAAATCATTTTTAAAAAAATGATAAAGTAATTGTTTGTATTTTTTATAAAACATAAATATTTTTATATTCATTTTTATAACAAATATTAATTTTTAAAAAATGTTTATTTTCATAAAATGGATTTATTAATTAGTATTATTTTTATTATAATGATAATATAATTCTATGACACCATAAGTAATTTTTCAAAGGGTCAAAAAATTAATCATAGTATTAAAATTGGTATTTTTAAAATATACAAGTATTTTAATTAAAAATTAAATCAATCATTTTTAGAAAAGTATTTTCATAAAATGGATTTTATTTTTGGAATTTATCATCAAAATAATATTTGAGTGAATTTTTTGTATTTTTCTAAAATAGTTGATTTTTTTGAATAATGAAATACAACAAAGCATTGTATTTAATATTAAAAGATTAATACATGATTTATCTTATGAGGTGATGTAAAAACCCATTATTTCAAATATATAGGCACCAATTAGTCTATACCATCATAATATTATTCACTATTGGTAGTCTTGAGTCAAAGTAATAATGTAATGAATATAATATTCAAAAGATCTCCTCTCCCCCTTATAAATACCACCCCCACTACCCATTATCCTTTCACTTTATAAAATATTTAACTAAACAAGGATTTAAAAAATTATCTCCCCATATGTCCCCCACATACCCAGAATCCCTAGCCTCACTAAATACCATTCCAAGGCTCCTTAAGAGGTATTTTAATAGGAGAGAAACAAAGGATGAGGTAAATTTTAAACTAAACCTCTTTCAATTTTATTCTTCTTATACCATGACATTATTTTTCCATCCACTAGGAAATAGTAACATAAGTATCCTAAACATATTTATATTTTATTATTATGGTATAATATCCATATTCTACCCTCCCATAAATTGATTCTAAAATGAAAACATTGTTCACAATATGGTTGGTTCACCACCTCTTTCAACAACATACTTTGTTTTTCTCCACCGACTTAATGGTTGGTTATAGAAATATTATTTGGGTTAAATATAATTATAATAAGTATTCTATAACTTATTTCATTTTTTTAATGTTTTAATAATCATTTAATTAATTAAAAGGAATCTAGTTTGTGATGGTCTGTAAAACCTCAAAAATTAACCTACCATGTAATGATAACATTTGTACTAAATGAATCATCCCAATTTCAGAACACATATGGATATTTGAGATCATTTTAATTTATATAAGTAAATTAATATCATTTTATTTTACTTATAGTGTTTTCTTCCCATTTGGAAAGAACTTAAATAATTATCCATAAGTGATCGAACATTTGAACCATCAAATAAACACCCACAATACAACAAAATTAAACTTCTTATCTCATTGAAATGGTTTTAAATAAAAATATATGAAATAATATATAGGTTTAAAGAGTTCATATTTAATTAATTAAAGAATATATGTTGATTATTCAAGATGTTAAGTGAAAGTGTTGAATGAATTTGGATTCAAGGTAAGGGAACTTCTGAACCACCCTAATTTTTTTTGGTTCATGTATTTTACCTCTAAAAATCACCTCATGACACTATTATTCTCATATATTGCTTAAATATTCTATACATATGTGTCTCTAACATATATATCTAGTTACCATGACCATTATTTTTTAGTTGTATACATGTTTTTAAGGTTTCCCTCTCAATTTCATTCTTTGAGAAAACCTAATTAAAGGCAACTTCTCTATTTCTTACCCCTTTTCAAGTACCACTCTATAAAGTGTTTTAAACCACCCAAGGTTTTTGAAATTTTCCATTTTATTATATACAAACCCTTTTAGTATATTTCTAGTTTTATGTAAATTATTATGTCGTTACCCTATTTAAGGATTCTCTACCTTTTTTTTCTAAAAACCCTACATAAAAGAAATATTCAGAAATTATTTCTCCACACATTTTTATGTCATTGAATTCTCTTGTACTTCATTTTTTGTCCTATGATTCTTTATTTATCTATAACTATACAAGGATGATTTAATCCCTTATTTTATGGAATTCATTATGATATACCATGAGGTTAGGTTATAAGACATGATTATGTAACATTTTACCTTTCCATGGGTTTTTTATAAGGATTATTCCTTAAATATGATTTACTTATATGGTACACATATGTATGAACATGTTAAGCTGGGTGTGACTAGATAGTTATCCAATTCATTAGGTAATGTTTATGTCTCATGAAATGATGTATATTTTATTAGGGAGTAAACTAATCCATATTGGGACTCTTTTTACCATGTGATGTTGTCTTGGTTGTTAACCATGAATTATTTTTATTTAATGTTTTATATATTTCCACATTTTTATGTTTCCTTGATATTATGATCCGATCTTCTTTATTTCATGCTTCCTTATGATTATTCACAAGTCTTTCCTTTTATGATATCATGTTATGAATTTTGAATTATATTCTCTGCTTTGTAAAATTATTTTTCCATTAATGGGATTTATATCTCACCACTTATGTTTATGTATTATATAGGTTATCATATATAGTTTTAGGAGTTCAAATAGATTTAAGAGATCATTATAGAGATTAAAATAAAAATGTTTTTATTTTAGTTTCATGTAGATGTTTTTATATACAAGATATCTTAAAGAAACTAGGCCTCTCGATCTTTGGTTTTTTAATGTATATTTATATTAAAAATCATTTAATATCATGTGTAAAAATCTTGGGTACTTATATTTGTGTGATATGTTTTATATACATAATTATAGGAAGGTAGATATTTCATTTTACTATTAAAGTATTGAAGAGGAAAAAGACCTGAGTAGCACACTGGCAATAATACCAAATCTATATCGGTGAAATATTTCATGTTGTCACACTACACTTATGGTGTAATTATAAATAATAAGTATAAATAACCAATGAGATCTTGATACATTAGTTACAGGATACTCCCTTATCTTTTGTGCCTAGAGGTTTATTTCTAATGGGTGTTGTGACAACGTGTTTTTCTTGTTTACACCAAGGATTAACATTTCTTGTTGAATGGTGAACCGGGTAAATAATTATCCTCTATATGTGTGTGTTTTTGGATAGTTTCCATATATATTATAAGCTGAGAAGATAGGGTGAGGTAATTATTCACCTGAAAAAGTGACAAAGGTAAAAATGAAAAGGGGATAAGATGTTTTAAATTTTACAAAAAGTTTACTAAAACTGATTCACAACCCTCTAAGTATGGAACAAATCCCTAACTGGTCCTTTAAGAACCTAATTTATTGTATGATTGCCTAACATTATAGTTTATATCCTCTTTTTATTGCATGTTTTGGATGCTTTACCAGTGGTTAGTTTGTAACTGTAGTGTCACTTTATATTATTATTTTATTTTAACATAAATTATTACTTTTGATGTTAGTTTTATCCATCTTTACATGAAGGTATAGTCACTTCACTTATTACATATAATCTTTACATTATACTACTAGAAAATGAAGCTTCTACCATATTACTATAGCCAAGGTTTTAAAATCGTGGCTATAGGTGGATATAACCATGATTTTACAGCCAACAAACACAGTTTTAAAACCATGGCTATAGGTCTCTTTTCCGTGGAATATAGCCACAGTTTTCATAACTGTGTCTATATCCCATAGTTATAGCCACAGTTATATGGACTATAGACACTATTTTTAAAACTATGGCTATAGGCCATTTTTTTGAAGACCTATAGCCACGGGTTTCTAAAACTATGGCTATTGGGTTCTCCCCCTTCCGTAGGAAAAAAATTCCCGCAAAACTTTTGGTGAGAAGGCCTACTGGCTTGGTTTTGTGGCTATTGACACAGTTTTTATTAAAATATATATCATAATATATACATATATACGTGAAGTGTTCAGCGGTGTATTGGTAAGCGTCGCAGGTTGGAAAACGGGAGGTGTAGGGTTCGAAACTCAGTGGACACATTTTTTATGTAGGCTGTTTCCATGGTTTTCCAAGGCTATAGCCATGGTTAAAACTGTAGAAATAGATTCCTATATCCATAGTTTAATCCGTGTATATAGGTCAACCACCACAGTTTAAACTGTGGCTCTAGGTCAACCATCATAGTGGCAAATTTTGAGGCATATTTCCATGGTTTTCAAAACTGTGACAATAGGTTGGGACCTACTGCCACGGAGATAGGGGCCACAGTTTTGGGGCATATTTCCACAGTTTTGATCTGTGACAATAGGCCTTTTTTCTATTTGTGTTAGTCATAAGACTCTAATTTATGGGGTGGAATTCCTGAGGTATATAGTTCCATATGTTTGATCATAATGGAGGTAATATAGGATGGGGGAGGGAAGATTTAGAAATATGTTAAAATTTTAAGATTTTAATGACACAAAATTCATTATAAAATCACTTCTAGGAAGGTTATAATAGTTTACTATTGAGAAAAACATGAATGAGTTTAAAAAAAATCACTTGATCTCATAAATATGTTGAGGGTAGCTGAGAAGGACTTGAATGGTCTAGGATTGAGTGTCATGATGTTTGAACCAAAATAATAGGGTATTTTTTGGCTATAAGAAAAATAAGAGAGGCTATAGAGAGTCCAAACCAACTTATAAACTAAATAAGGGGAAAAATTGTAGTTATTCCCCTGTAAGAAACCAAGATTTTTGATGAGGAATTGTCTAGAATACATGAAGGGATGCCACAAACTCTTTGAAGATTCCACTTCAGGTATTGATATTATAAAAATAAATTATTATATTTTAAAGTGTATATGATACCAAATATACATTAATAAAAAAATTTGGAATATATTTACGAGTTAAAAATTAATGGAGTATATATAATTAGTGTTTTAAGTATGCATTAAAATTATAAAGAAAATGTTTTATACATCAAGTAATGGATGTGATGGATTACTTTAAATCTTGCATGAATCTAGAATCCATGTTTTTTATTTATAAAATAATTTGTTTTCTCTCATGTGATAATCGATTATTATAAACAATAGTTATTTGATGAATAAATTATATGATTTTTTGATACATATGGTTTATGATTCATCAGATTCTATGAATTGATTTGAAAAGAAGATAAGGATAAAATGAGTTTTATCTAAGATAAAAGAGTTTTTACAGGATATTTTTTAAAATATGGGGAATAAATATTCTATCACTCATTAGTGTAATATTTTAAAGAATAAATCCTTCTTTTTTATAATAATCATCCAATCACATAAACTTATATATAAGATATTGTTGTCAATAGTTTATTTTTTAAATTTTCCCACTAAATGAAATAAATTTTAT
The DNA here is from genome assembly GCA_963277665.1 of Viscum album. NCBI lineage: Eukaryota > Viridiplantae > Streptophyta > Magnoliopsida > Santalales > Viscaceae > Viscum > Viscum album. Next base: position 2,133,792,842 of record OY728120.1, read on the forward strand.
TAATTTTTTTAATCTCAGAATGATATTATAGAAATAACACATCTTATAAGAGTAAAGTGGGAGTATATTTAGACTAATATAAGTTCAAAGTATAGTAAATAAAATATAAAACTAGTAAAATTCCAGGATAACATCACATTATATCCTAAACTAGTTTATGATTCATTAGTAAAGAATGGTAATATAAAGATTAAAATTTAGTTACCAAAGTGATCTCAAAGAAATGTTTGAATAGAAAATTTATAATATGATTATGATTATCACATAAATATTTATCAGTAGAAAATAGATGCTATTATCACCATAACATATGATGTTTTGAAGTAAGGAAGTTTTAATACTATGTTCAATGAGTTAAAAAATAGAAATATGGTTCCTAAATTTTACTATTATTCAAGCTGAATTTATTTATAGATGTTAACCATCAAAAGATTTAATGAGAGGGTTTTATCATGTGGTCATAATAAGATATGAAAATAATTACATAGACATATAGTGAGTTTAACACAACCTAAAAAGTATATAAAATATAAGGCCTCAATATTGGTTTATTATATATGATATAATGAGATGGGATCTTATGCATGGTTTGATCACTCAAAGTAATACTTTGAGTTATACCTAATAAATATTAATCATGGTTTATTATAGGTTGTGATGAAATGTTAACATAATAATGGGTATGATTTTATATAGAGATAAAAATATTCTCATAAGGGAAAAATATTTTATGTGAATTAGATAACCTACCAAAAATATTATATAGAGTTTTTTAAAAAATTCATATAGTTTTATAGGAGTGAATGTTTCATATCAAATCAATAATACTTAAGGATAAAAAGATACATAGCATGAAAACCTTCATACTTTGATACATTTCTTATGAAATCCTTGAGTATTAGCTAATCAGGGGAGGTTGGATATGTTGTTGGTCATGTCATCAGTTGGGGATTAACCAAGATGGGATTTATCCTCTCATATGAAGTGTATGGAATTTGGTTCCTCAATTAGGATAGACTAAATAAATGTATATCATTACTTAGATACAATAAATTTTATTTACTTATCATCCTAGATGATGGTCATGTGATGTACTCAACTACTTTGATGTATGACATGTGATGTATTCATCGACTTAGTTAGTCTATACTCAGAGAATCAAGAACATGTGATTAAGTTGTAAAATATTGAAATACTCCATGTCTTATAGTCACATGATGTCTTGGAAAAAGGGATTATATGATTATTCATACTTTTATATTATACTTCTCATGAACATATGTTTAGATATACATGTGTTCGATAAATATCATATCATACCCCTTTGTATCTTGAGTATCATTGACTTTTTAATAAAAGAATATTTTTTCTTATATTTATGGATTCAAGAATTCATAAATATTTTCAATGATAAAAAGTCCTACAGGGTTTTACTATATTGTTTATGAATTAGGATCAAGTTTTTGTGTCACATCCTAATTTCACTTTGGTGTATTTTTATATTTAATTATTTAGTTATTTGGGGTTTGTAAACTTTTAGGATAGATTTTTTCAAATTTTTAAAAATTTCCTTTGGATCATTCTGGAATATTGTTTGGTAAAGCATACAGTCAACCTGTGTAGTTATTTCCATGTTCTTTAGTTCCTCCTAGATAGTTAGTGAATGGTTTAGAAAAATACATATATTCTATGCGGAACCATGTAAAAAACTCTTATTTTGGGGTCCCTTGTTCATTATCAGCTTAATATTATTGAAAACCATGTGGAAAAAACCTTTGGATTCCCCAATGGTCATCTAGTGCTGGTTGCACAATTGATGAATGGTTGCTGCATGGTTTTGTAAATCATGCATCCAAACCATGTGACCTAACCAGGTGTTTTCAAATATAAAATTAATATTATACCCTCCCAGATTTAAAACCTTATTTGGACTCCCTCTTCCCCCATTCACCAGAGATAGATGAGGAGGAACCCTAAGGTGAAACCTCCCATCTTTAACTCCTTGTATTTCATGCCTTCTCTTTTGATTCCAAGTGGATTATTCATTATTAGGTCTCATTTTCTTACCTCTTCTTCCTCTCTTTTCATGAAGGGGTTGTGGTGGATGAACCATAGGTAATAGAATTATTTAAACTTGTGTTTTTTGGTGTATAGGGATTTTGATGATCTTCTTGAGACCTATTATATCATTTTTCATCCAAATATGATGTGTTTCCTTTAGTTTGAGGTAGGTTTATCCATGTACAACTATTTAAATTTACAACATTTATTACTTTCTTTTATTAACCCCCCTATTTAAATAATATTTAATGGTGTTAGTTTAAAATAATGATATAATTGTTTACTTTACTTAGTGTTTTCAAGTCTTATAAATGGTATTTTCAGTGGAACTTATGCCATGTATAGTTTGAACTGATTTTTAAGGCTCTCTAGGTGTTTCATAAAATTCTTTAATAACTTCTTCATGAAAATTCACATTCTAAAAGGATTTTTAAGATATCTAATGAATTTGAAATTTATTTTAAACATAATAACTTTAAAATTAAACTTATTTTTCAAATTAAAAAGAATATTTTCAAAGGGATTTGATTGTTGTTGATATTTAGTGTTCCTTGGTTATCATTTTTTAATTTTTACTTTTTTTGACTCATGTGATGTGAAATGATATTTTAAATGATTATAGGGTTCGTATTAATATTACCAAATGGGTTTATCATGAAATTAAATTTCATTTTGGTTTTAAATTGTTGGTTTTAAAGTATTTAATCACATTTGGTTTTAAAAATGGGTTTCCATGTTTTGAACCTTGGTCAAAATATTTAAGGCTCATTTGGAAACATGTTAAATGAATTTCATGATAAGTGTTCACAAAGAGGTACCAATGGCCTATTGGAAACTTTATAAATGTAATTTAAGTTAATATCATGTTTATTATCATTTTTATCATTATAGTTACATTGATCATACTATGATTTAATGAAAAAGGATTGTTTTAGTAGACGAGTTGTTAGCGAGGAAGTGAAATTTTTTTTATACATTATTGACGTTTTTTGTCACATATTTTATGAATTATGTATTCACCTTCGATTATTTGATCATGGGAACCAAAGATTTTTTTTGGGAATACTAGGAAAAGTTCTTTTAGTCATTGACATGCTCACTCTTGACTTTGGATTATGCTACAACAGTAACTAAAAATTACTATAATATAGATATGGTGAAACTTTTTGGGGTTTTGACTATATTTTAGGCATTGATGATTCTATCCCAAGTGGATTAAATAATATTGGATGTAATTGGTTTGATTAGTAATATAGTATGTGCATCCTAGGTTTCTCTGACCATAGTTTCCCTATGCAACTCCCATGACATTTTTCAGTTATTTTTCTTAATATGAGTGATGATATTGATAATTATATTTTTCCATTTCCATTTTATTTTATTTGATAAGATTATAATTACTTTTATAGTAAGTTATCTTTCCATTCCATGAGTGGTTTATATTACTATTGAATTCAAATTTTGTGTATTGATTTTCCCCCCAATATATTTCTTTGGTGTTATTTATTTTATGGATGTTGATTTTGGGTTTATTAGTTTGAGAATCCCATTTATTTTAAAATTATAACTTTTATTGATTTCTATAGTGATTTATTTTTGATATTTAAAATGGTGTAATAAAGTATGGGTTATTTTCCTTAACTACCAAAAATGTGAGTAGATTTAATGGATTAGTTTTGAAACTATATTTGTTTCTATAAAATTTAATACTTTCCAAAACTTTGTTAAAAAGATCAATTTAGTTTAAATGAGTGAAATAGTTACTTGGGTGTGATTAATTAAAGTGTTTGTTTCATATAATTTTTATTAATTATAATGAAATATCACATTTATTATTTTGTTTTTAAATTAGTTTGAAAGGGATTTATCTTTAAAGAGTATGTATGGTGTGAAGGAAGGATACCTACTGGGATTTATGATCATGCCTTTACTTTTCAGGTTATATTTAAATTATATAGGATTTTTTTTAGTAGACTCCCTTTCTCTAGTTTCTCATGGATCAGGTCTTCGATGATAAAGTTGTATGGTGACCATGGGTTATGAAAACATTATCAGTATAGTATTTTTTGATCCATTTATTTATTTGGTACCATGTAAGTATTAAAAACTATAGTTCCCTTGTATCTCATTAATTATTTTCAAATATTAGTATCTCTTTCCTTTTATATGGATGTGGATTGAATTTTTATTTTTATTTTTTATTTGTTTAATAGGACTCTTAGTTTTAAACGATTTATTTTATTTTTTATGGTATTCTAACTTATGGATGGGTTATAAAAGACTTACAACGTTAATTAAAATACATGATATTTATTATTTATTTGGAAAAATAATTCCTAATTGTGTTTCCCATGATTCTAAGGAACTATTTTCCAATTTTAGAGATCGATAATTCCCTTCAATCATTCCCACATGTTGGCACTAATATCATGTCTAGACATCTCATTTCAGTTTATGAAAAAATGGTATCAAATATCCCTTTGTTATTTTGACTTTAATGATATATTAAAGATAAGAATGACATAACTCAAGAGGTATGTATTAGAAGAGTCTAGATAACACTTTTCACATGGAGTCTCATGTTACTAGGGTTATTCAGGTTATGAGTTATGAATTTGGATCCTTATTTATTAATTTATTTTATATTTTGATCTATATTGATGGTATCTGGAATAATATTAATGTTATATAGGTTTTTAGTGGTATTTAATGATTTTTGATAAAAATAGAAGAAGAAATAGAGGTGAATAGTTATCTCTAATAGTTTGGAATACCATGAAGATCTCTTATACATGGATGTATTTAGCCTCCAATGGTATTCAAATAATTGGTGCACAGTCCACCAAACCATGTGACGAAATAGTGAAAACCACTAACCCTATTTAATTCTTTATTTTAGACTCCATTTGAGTTATAATTTCTTAGGGTCTTATATAATTATTATTTAGGATGAATTAAAGGTGATTTTCTTGATGTATTGGTGTCATTTGGTTTGATTTTAAAGGTTTTTCAAAATAAAAATTCAATTTTAAAAGGGGAAAGGGTAGTTTTGAAAATTTAAAAGGGAATTTAAAAAAATATAATTGGAAAATTGGTTTTATGATGGTGAGAAATAATTTTAAAAATTTTAAAGGTGATTTCCAAAAGGTTTAATAAATTATTAATTTCTCATGGAGTTCTAAATGTTTTATAGAAGAACATTTAGTTTTTTAAAATGGTTTTCTAGAGTAGTTATTTTTATTTTGAAACTAATGTATTAGTGAAAACTTAGTTTCATTTTAATTTATTGGTTTGAATTTTTGGTTCTGTAAGAGGTAGTAATGATTTGTGTTTAGAGATATTGGTTCAAATGAGAAATCTTAGTTTTTGAAAATAATTAAGGAGTTATTAGAAATTATTTGAGCCGAGTTAGAAATTTTGGACTTGAAAAATGTTATTTAAGTGGAATTGTGTAAGTAAAAAAGGATGCATTAAGAAATAAATTAAAATGGATTTTATGTTTCAATACCATTAAAATAATTTCAAATAATAATTTGTATGATTTTTGGTTTTTAGTGACAAGTACTTCCTATGTCATGGGTGTTTTTGGTTCTTCTGATTTGGGAAGGGTGTGATTTTTTATTTAAAGTATTCCTTAAAGAAAATTTCAACATGGTGTGGTATTTTAATCATATTAGTGTCACTTATATTTTGTGTGGATATTTTCATTTTTTTGTCCCTCATATAAGGATTTTATTTTTTATGATTTAGTGTTGTTTGTTAAACATTTTGAACCTTTTTATCTAGAAAATTTTGATGACCCATAAACCATGTGAATTGAGGTCTATGGAATGTTTGGGGCATTATGATTTTTTTTATTATTTTATACTTTCTTATTCTCCCCTTTCTTGTTCATATAATTATATTTTTTAGTTAGTTACCACTATTTTTCATGGGATATTCAATGTTTGTTCCTCTTTTTAGAGAATGTAATGATCTCTCTTGTTTGGATATGGATGTTCCATTCAATTTATTGTTTTGTTTTTACCTCCATGGTTAAGGTTTTATTAGTTCCTTGTGGTGATAATTTGTATTTCATCATGATAGTTTAAGTATTAAATGGCGGGATACATATTTCAAGTCTCAACATTTGATTGTATCATTCATATTTTTCTTCTCATGTATTAAATTTGTTATAGTTTGGAATTATTGGGCATCACTTATGATCATTAGAGGTTTCTTGATCTATTATTCCTTTAGTATAGTGGTTTAGGAGTAATTTAATCCAATATTTATCTATCATCATTGAGTTCCATTATAGTTTCCATATCCTTCAATATTTGGTGACTTTATAGGGGTAAAAAGTCATATGGTGGGGAGAATTGAAACACATCAATTTTAATTAGGTGTAATTTTATGTTTTATTATTTATTTATTTGAACCTCATAAATTTTTAGTAGTTTTTTTCCAATTTGAAAAAATTTCATGGAGTTCATTTTTGGGGAATGGTTTGGTAAATTGTGCAACCAAGTCATTCAACACTTTTTTTTGGTGTTTCAGTTCCTCTCACATGATTGGTAAATGGTTTAGAAAACCATGAATATTATAGTAAGAACCATGAAAAGAACACATATATAGGGTTACCTTGTTCATGGTTGGTACAAAATTAATGGAAATCATATGGATTCCCCCCTGGTCATCGAGTGATGGACACACACTTGGCATATAGTTTAGTAAACCGTGTAGTCAAACGGTGCGACCGACCCATGTGTTTTAAAATTTGAAATTCCTATTCCACCCACATGATTTAAAACTTTATCTATATTACCTATTACCTTACTCACACAATAAATATTGGGAGGACCCCTAGGCATGACATCCCCCCTTCTACTATTTGGATACAATGCCTTATACTTTAATTATAGGTTGATTATTTAAGGTTAGGACACATTTTCTTGCCTCATATTTCTATATTTATGTTTTTATATCTTATTATCACTAAATGGGTCATGTTGGATGCCCTATAGGTCTTGAAATTTATTTAAATTTTTGATTTTTGTGTCTAGGTCATGTGATTCTTATAATGAGACCTAATCCATCATTGTTTATCAAAGGTTAGGCATTTCTATGTTTTGTGGTAGGTTTTACCATGCACAACTCTTTGAATTTAAATATTTGATTTATTGAGATTTTTAAACCCAAATTTTATTTCTATATTATTTAATGGTGTTAGATTGAAAAGAATATATTTTTTTTTGCTTTTCTTAGTGGTTTTCATGTCTTAGAAGTGGGATTTTCAACGATGATTTGGTCATGTATAGTTGGTTGATTCATAAGGCCCAGTAGGCATTTGATAAAATTCCTCAATGACTTATTCATGAGAATCAATGTTTTAAAGTGGTTTATAATATATATATATATATTAACTTTGATATATTTTATAAAATTAATAACATAATAAGTGTACTTAGTTTTCAAATTAAATTGAATATTTTAAAAGGTATTTTATTATTGTTAAGCTTTAGTGTTAAATGGTTATAATTTTATTTAATATTTTTTATTTGAAACTTATGATGTATCGTGATATTTTAAATGATGATGGTTTTAATATTAAATTTATAAAATTTATTAATGATGTAATTAAGATTTATTTTAGATTTAAATTGTTGGTTTAAAAGTACTAAAATTTATTTTTTAAAAGGGTTTTTTTATATTTTGAAAATTATTAAAATTATTTAATGACTATATGAAAATATGTTAAATGGATTTCATGATGAGAGTTATGAATGCAGTATTAATGGACCATTTTACACTTTATTAAAGAAATTTGGATTAATACCTTTTTTATTAAAATTTTTAGATTGATTTTTTACATAAGAGCATGTTATGTTTTGATGAAAAAGTGCTATTTTAGTATAGAGATTATTAGGGAGTTAGTGAATGATGCTTTTTTATACAGAATTTATTTTTTATGGAATTTAGTTTATGAATTTTTTACTCACCTCTATTTAGTTGATCATGGGATCCTAAAAAATTAGGTAGAGAATTCTTGGAAAAGTACTACTAGGCATTGATATACTCTCCCTAGACTTTGAATTAAGATAAAATACTAACTCAAAATTATTATGATAAGTATAGGGTGACACATTTAGGTTTTCCCCTTTACAATAGGAATTTTTGATTCTTTCCCTATCAACTTGAACATAATTTTACATGATTGGTTCGATCACTATGATAATATGGGGATCCTAGGTTCCTCTAGACTTAATTTCATTTAGGACACTCCCATAATGTTGTTCATTTATTTTATATTCATCTAAGATATTATATTGCTTATTATATCCAGTAATTTACATTTAATTTTTTGAGTGGTTTTTATTGATGTTTATAGTTAGTTTTTTTTTTCATTTTTTTAGAGGATGCTACTTTACTTTACTTTTTCTTTTATTTACTTATTTTCCCCTATATATTTGTTTAGTGCTAGTTTTTATATTTTTTTATGTAAGTATTTATTATTTTAGGCGTCCCATTAATTTTAAAATTATAACATGTTTTTCTATATATAATTATTTCTTGGTGTAAATTAAAAAGGGGTTATTAATTATTGTTTATTTCCTTTTAATTAAAATATTTTAGTAGTTTCAAAGGCTTAATTTTTAAACTGTTTATCTTTCTATAAAATCCCATAATTTCCTAAAATGTTTTTAAAATATTGATTTATTTTAAATTTGTGAAGTAGTTACTTGGATAGAATGGATTAATGTGGTGGTTTCATATATATTTTTAATTAAAATGAAATGATTGCCTTTATATTTTTATTTTCAAACTTGAATGAAAGGGAATTATATTTAAAGAATGTGAATAATGTGGGGGGATGATTCAAATTTAGATCTATGAACATGACTATATTTTTTTAGGTTTCCTAGGTTCTAGAGGATTTTTATCTTATAGTCTCCCTTTATCTAATTTCTCATGGATTATGTCTTTAGTGAGGAGAATGGATGGTGACCATGGGTCATATAGATATTATGAGTTTAATGTCTTGTGATCAATTTTTTTATTTGGTATAATGTATGTATTATCTATTCAAGAATCCATATATTTCAGGACTTCTTTTTAGAATATTTTTTATCTTTCATGTTATATGGATGTGTCTTTAATATTTTTTTTTGTGTTATTCCTTGTTTGGTTTGTCTCTTCTTTTTAAAAATTTTATGTTATTTTTCATTGTAGTCTAAATTATATATTGGTTATTCCAATTTTTTGTAGGAATTATGTGTATTTTTCTTCATTATATATTTTCTAAATCCATTCACATGTGTGTTTATTGTGAATCCTAGGATCTAGTTTCTAGCCCACGAGGATCTAGAACTCCCTTCGGGCCTTACCACAGGTTGATTCAGGTATCTGATTAGGATATCCCATATTGGTTCAAGGAAAAATGGTTTTATATATACCTCTGTTATTTGGTAAGTAATGGAATATTAGAGATAGGAATTTCAAAAACTTTAGAGGGAGGTGTGTTAAGGGTCTATATAACTCTTTCTTGTAAGGAGCCTCAAGTTACCCTGGGTTTCCAGGTTATGATTTACATTTTTGGAGTTTTTTTTCATTAATTTTTGGCACATTTTACGATGCCTCTCACCAAAACTCCAAAAATTTGGTGAAAATTACATATCATCTTAAAACCAATTAAAGTGAACCAAACATAACCATTCATTATTAAAAAATAAAAAATATATATATAGTCACATACACACTATGGATATTTTAGGTTTAGAGTTTTAATGTGTTTGGAAAACCTTTTATGTAAAAACCCCATATATTTCCCATATAATGTATATTAGGCTCAATATACAAGGATTACATTATTTTAAAGTATATATTCACCATATATCATAAAATTATCCACACAGGATACTCTTATAGAAATATCATGTGTAATAATTTTTTTCATAACCTGGGGAAATTGAAACCTATGAAGAGTGAGATTAAATTCTCAGTAAGGGAAAGCATACAGTGGTATATATCATAGAATAAAAAATTCATGAATAACATTTCAAGGATAAATGATAATATAATAAATATATATAACTAATAACAAGATTTTTAGCTATATACATATAAACAATCACATGGATAATAATTAATTATTTTATAGTGAAAGAATGCATAATGCTAAACATTATATATATTACCATCACGGCCTCATGAAAAGACATTATAAATACACTGTCAAGTCCTCTTGATAAGACATCATAAATAATTGGGCATACATACACCAAATACTTAGGCTAGTTAGTTTCATGAAACATTCCAATTCACCGAGGGGTTGTTTCGGGCCTCTACCATCACTTAATAAGTCCAATTTATTCATCACATGAATGATATTAATAAAAATAAAATGAATAATCATCTTTCCTTAGTTACTAATAAACACCCATGTTGGAATAATAAAACTATTGGATGTCAATACTTTCCCCAGTCAATAAATAAAATAACATAATTATAATACATCTAGATAAATATGGTGGATGATATTATTATGGAATATCCCAAGTGTAACATAAGAACAATGAAGGATATTTACATATACGGAAAACACCTTCCTAATAAGAACACACCAAATGATATCATGTAATAAGGGTTTAAGAATTATATTGTTTGATACTATCATTTTAATCTCATAAAAGAAAATAGCATGAGAGGATTTAGGAGGTAATCCATAAAACATAACTCCAAAGGAGGTAAAAAACGTTTAACATAAAGTGGAAAATTGAAGAGTAATACTGAAAGAGTTTTTATAAAATATTTTTAAAAATTCTAAAAAATAGAAAGTTATGAGTCACTTTCATAAGTTATTTTTGAAGAGGTAACATTAATTATTTTAAAAATACTATAAAAGGAATAAAAATAATAGATCTTTGAAAATTACATAAATTTTTTCCTTAATATATTTTGAGTGGAAGATAAAAATATGATTGTTAAGTAGAAATAATTTTTAATATTTTGAAAATACATTTTTAGAACCCACATCAAAAAAGGAATAATAAAATATAATTTTTAAAAGATGTATAGAAAAATAAGAATTCCAATGGAGGAAATATATATTAGGATTAAAAAATATTAAAGGTAAATATTTATTTAAAGAAATGGTATTGATATAAATGATAAATATCCATTAAATATGGTCAATATTATTCTCAACAATGTTTCATTTATAAATAAAGATATCCATCAAAGGAAGCAATGATATAGAAACCCATCAAAAAGGAGTTCATGAGATATAAATTTAAATCCATATATATGGACTTAGAAGTAAAATATAATTCAATTATATAGTATAATTTAGCCAAATTATAAGAATAAAGTTCAATACAGATGATTATAAATTAATTAATAGAAATTTTGTTAAAAAAATACTTACAGCTTTTGTAGAAATTGGATAAAAGGGGTTGGAAGGATGGATTCATAAAAATAATTGTAATTATAATGAAATAAAATATAATACTTATAAAATAAACTAATTTGGAAATAGGTACACCATATAAAATAAAATTAGGTGCATAATATAAAAATGTACCTCATTGAAGGGGAATTGAGATGAAAACCCTTAAGAATATCACAATCCTTAAAGTAATAATAATTTAGAAAGTATTTCTAGAGAATTAATTATAAATATATGGAACATAAAGTGTAAATAAAATTTATACAACCAATTTATAAAATAATTCAACTTATAAGAATGAGTTACAAGAATAATAATTATAACTCCAAGAATGTATATTGAGATATAAAAAACCCTTATAAATTTTATAATATTTGAATTAAATGTCTTGAGAGAGTGAAGTGGAAATTAAACTTTAAAGACCATGTATTATAGTTTTAATCATGATATAATATTTCAAATAGGTAGTGTATGCACCTTACAAATTAAAATAGATGTATAATAAAAAACATGCCTTGAAGATGGATATTTGAGACAAAAGCCTTATAAATATTACAAATTTGGATAAAAAATACTTGGAAAGTATTTCACGAGAAAAAAGAGTAAATTTATATAAATTAATGTGGAAATAAAATTTTAAAAATAATAGGATAAAATAATTCAACTTAGAAGACCATGGTTCAATAATAATCATTATAACTCAAAGAGAGGATATTGAGTTATATAAAAACCCTTATAGACATCATAATTACTAAAGTAAGAAACATTTTAAAGGTATATTATTGAAATAAATTTAAATACAAAAAAAAAATACAAAACAAAAAATAATTCAGTATTAGGGTAGGATTTACCTAACTTATAAAAATAAAATTTATGAAGAAAAATTATAATTAAATGAAAGTTTATTGAGTTAAAAAACACCCTTACCTTAATTCTTGGCTTCCAAAAAAGAACATTAATCTATTGTATAAAAACATATATATATTAATAACTTCTTTTAGAAAATTATTCATATATATTAACATTTTTACTATTTTTTTATAATCAATTATTATACATCAATTAGTTAGGTATCACACATTTTCATTATTAGATGTTGAAATGTTTATTGATCCCCACGTGATTCTTAATGGAAACATCAAACCTTATTATTTTTGTATATAAGTTAATCATTAAAAAATTAGTAAAGGAAATTTATTTTATTTTTTATGATGTTTTATAAGTTTTATGTTCATCCAATTATATGTTCAGTTATCACACATAATGGTACAATTTATGATATCTTATTTCAGTAATTTTAAACGAACATGATGTGATATCTTAATAATGGGTTTGATTTTAATTTTTAAATTCCAGAAATAAAAAAATAATTTTTATTTTATAATATCTCTAGTAATTAGGTTTCCATTTTCATCTATTATATAAATTTATATCATAGATCCTATAGGTGGTTAAACCAACACAAACAAGAACATGCCTTAAACAATGGGAAGTATGGTCAAGAAAGTGATTCTTTTGGAATAATTTGATTATTAGAAAAGTATAATTATATAATTTATATGTTTTTATGGTGGTGAAAGGATTTTAATAAGTTTTATAATGAATAAAAGTCCATATTAAAAATGAAATACGTCACTTCGTAGTGGAGGTAGTCTGTACATACACACATATGACGATTTCATTTTTTAAAGAATGGGAGGAAGGTATAAAATGGATTATATTTTTAAAATAATAATAATGTCATAAATATAATATTATTTAATTAATATAATATTTTAACCATCGATGTAAGGTAGTAAAGGAAAAGGAATCACATTTCTTGATATAGGTGGTAGTTCACATGTACACACAAACAACATTTTCATTTATGTAATGGAAATGGAAAAAGGTGGATGATGTTTATTACATAAACATAAAAATATAAAAATATATAAATAATACTTATGTAATATTTTTTTAATGGGTAATATATGTATAGAGGTTAAATATAGATAATAGAAAGAATTAGATATTGATTAGTACTTGCATTTAGAATTTGAACTTTATCTTGAATCACTTATTAAAAATGAAGAAATTAATAAACATTCTTGTGAAAAATGGATTTGTGATGTGGAAAATGTTTCTAAGGGAATTAAAATGTGTATATTTTCTTGTATATTTTAAATTTTGTGAGTGGATTTTAATTATTTGTGGAAGGACCCTTTTATGAGTGAACGGAATGACAGTTTTGTAAATATAACTTCTAAATATAATAGGAACACATGATTAACATGAAAAGTGGTTTATAAAGTGGAAAATAATGGATATGTGATATTTTTTGGATGAGACACACATCAATAACTCATTTGTATATATGTTTTAAATATGTTTTAGCTATTTTACACTATGTTAAACTCATTTTTACCTTAATTTACCTTTTTTTGTGGTAAGCACATTTTTAACCTTAATTACTAATTTTAGGGATAAAAATGAAAAGTACCTTATTAAATAATTTTTAACGTATTATTTAAAATATTGAAACCATTTTATCAAATAAAACTTCTGATGGTGGGGAAAATATATTTTAATAATAGCGCACATTAAACGTAAAAACAATTTTTAGAAAAAGTATATTTTTAAGAATAAAAAATATATTTAGAATAAAAAGAAATTAATTTTTTTTATTATTAACCATGTAAGAGTCATTTATATTTAAAATAAATCCAAAATATTATTCCACCCTATGGATACTTAATTAAAATAAACAAACTAGTTTTTTTTATTAAAATAATTATTACTTAAGTTTCAAAATGTTTAATATTGGTTTTATATATTCAATATAGTGTTTTAAAATGAATCATGTTACTACTTAAATATTTTTTTTAATGAGGAATGTATTATAAGTTTTTAATTCACACTTACCTATTTATAAATTAATAAATTCTATGATATTATTAAAAATAGTATTATTCACTATTCATCTAAAAATAAATTATTTTTGAAAAATACCAAAAATTTATTAAAAGATAATAATTTAATTATAAATAAAAAAATGAAGTTAATTTTATAAAATTAAATTTCTTAAATTTTAAAATTTAACTTTTATGTAAAAAATAAAAATATAATGAAAATTGTTTTCATTGAAAAATAATTTTTAATGTATTAATTATTATTATTATTATTTCCTATCAATTGATAATAAAATTTGGTTAATATATTATTTATATAAAAATTTTAATTTTATACTTTATATATTTCTTTTATTTAAATAAATCATATAAAAGGATAATTTTAAATAATTTTTTTTTGTAGTAAATGATATTATTAGTTATATAGCTAAACTAATTAAATATCATTAATGAATTTGTATTAAAAATGAAGTTTACTTTATTTATACATATTTTTCATTATGTGCTTAGTTCTATTTATGAACTCCAATTCAACGTTTATATTTTATCTGTTATATAACGTTTTGTGGTTCATTTTGGTTCGGTGTTTCATGTGAAACAAGATATTGAACACATTATATTTTATGGGAATATATAATTTATATCTTAGGGTGTTATATATTTTAAGCTAGATTAATAGTATTTGGAATTATTTTGATGTTATATATGTGGTTTAAATTCTTTTTGTGTTTTAGGGTGAAAGAAGAAGAAGAACTGGAGGTGCACAGTTTGCTCATATAGTTTGGAAAACCATTAAAGTATGTGTGTATGATTTTTTTGGATTGTAGTGGTATTTTCATAGTTGTAACGTGATCCTCTAAACCATGAAAAATTACTAATGCCTTCATTTCTTGTCTTTTGAAATCTATCTGATTAATAAATGTTTTTGGTCTTGTGTAATTGTTATTTGGGGTGAATTAAATGGGATTTTCATGATTTGTTGGTTTCATTTTGATTGATTTTTATGTTATTTTGAAATTAAAATTTTATTATAAAAGTGGAAAAGTAAAATTTGAAAAATTTTAAATATGTATTTTAGAAAATGATATGGGGAATTAGTTTTACGATTGTGAGAATTAGTTGTAAAATTTGTAATGGATTTTTATAAAGGGGGTAGAATTAATTAAATGCATGGTGAATTTTAAATATTTTAACGATTAAATTTTAGTGTTTTAAAATTCTTTTTTATTTGAGTTTAATTATTTGAAAACTAGTGTATTAGTGAAAACATTATTTATCATAAATTTCATAGTTTTTATTTTTGGTTCTTTAAGGTGTGGTAATGATTTGTGTTTGTAAATCTTAGTTTAAATGATAATGGTTAAATTTTCCAAAAAATTAAGAAGGTTTTAAAAATGATTTGAGATGTGTTAGATGTTTTGGATTTTATAAATGGGGTTTAAGTGGAGTTATAAAATTAATAAATATGAATTCTACAATAAATTGAAATAGTTTTGATGTTTTAGGACTTGTAAAATGATTTCAAATAGGAAGTGGTAAATTTATTAGTTTTGTGGTGATGGGTAATTATTGTGTTGTGTGTATGATTAGTTCTTTTGGTTAGGAATTTATGCAATTCATTATTTAAATTATACCTCCCAAAAAAATTCAATAAGTTGTGGGATGTTCCTTATATTAGTGTCACCCATGGTTTTGGTGGGTCTTTTCATTTTTTTTCCCTCCTATGAGGAGGTGATCATTTGTATGCTTCAGTGTGGTTATTTACACATTCTGATCTATCTTCTTTAGAGAATTCTAATAACCCACCAGGATTGTGAATTGTGATTTTTAGGCTATTCAGGGAATCTCGATTATTTATATTTTTTTAATAATTTCTTCGTTTACCCCTTCTCAATCCTCTAATGTTATTAATTGGTTATTTAATACTATTTTTCTTATGGTATTTAGTGTTTGTGCCTATTTTTAGTGAATTCAATGATCACTCCAGTTTGGAATTAGATATATCATTTAATTCATTATTTCATTTTGAACTCCTTGATTGATGGTTTATTAGTACCTTGTGTTGCTTCTTTGGATTCCATCATCATATATTTGTTGGTCAGAACAAACGAGGAAAGAGATGTACAACAAGAGGGGGGGGGGGGTGAATTGCCTTTTAAAATTAATTAACAATTTAAAAATCAAAGTTGAAAGTGCAGCGGAAATAAAGAGGCAATCACACAAGAAATTGTTAACGGAGTTCGGCCAAAACCCGGCCTACGTCTCCTCTCCCAACTCAACCGTTGAGAGATTCCTACCGCTTTATTTTCAATGGTTTTAGCAAGAAACCCACTAGGCTTTGAGGTAGCACTAGGACCTATTACAGCTTGCTTTTATTGGTTTAGCAAGAACCCACTTGCTTTTAATGGTTTAGCAAGAACCCAGTAGCCTTTTTAACGGGTGAAGGCTAGCTCACCGAAAACTCAAGACCTTTTAAAAGGAAAGGCTTGAAGAAACCTCTTCACACCTTAATGGTGGTGTGAAACCCAAAAGAAAGGGGGATGAGAAAAGGGTTTGGGGTTTGTAGGCACAAACCCAATTTTAAAGCTCAAAATAGATAAACAAGAAAAACCGTATTGGAGGAAGTCTTGGGCGCCTTTGATTGATTGGAGATGTTGAAGGCCGCTTCCAAGCTTCTTTGATGGTGCTCTTGGATGTGGAATTGGATTGGAGCACGTTGGGTTCCTTGAGGAAATCCGCCGGAGGTTCGCCAAAATGATCAACAATGTGTCCGGTGGCTTGGGTGAGGTTCCGGGGCTTCAAGGTCCTTTATTTATAGAGGGGGAACCCTCACATGGCCGTTGGAGGCCTTTGGAGCCGTTGGAAAGGCTTTCGGAGCCGTTGGGAGGCAAGTGGAGCAGCCTGGTCAAAGCTGCAACGGCTAGTTTGACTGGGCCACCGGCTGGCCGGTGCAGGGCCACCGGCTGGCCGGTGCCTTGGCAGAGGAGAGGGGATTTGGTCCAGGCTCTACCGGTCGACCGGTGGAGGAGCCACCGGCTGGCCGGTGGCAAGACAGTAGCAAATACTATTTGGGCTGGGTGCCACAGGTCGACCGGTGACAGAGCCACCGGTCGACCGGTGGAACCTGGAAGTGGGCAATCCCTCTGCCAGTTCCACCGGCTGGCCGGTGCTATCACACCGGTTGGCCGGTGGACTGAATTTCAGTCCATTTCTTGTCCATTCTTGGGCCAATCCTTTGGCAATCTTTTGCCTATCATCCACAACACTTAAAACACAATATTAGATAAATAAGAAGGTGATTGTGATCATGAAAATCAAACAACGAGGGGAACGAGATGTACAACAATCTCCCCCTATTTTGATGATCACAATCACCAAAACAATTAATGTAAAATACATAAAAGAAAGACAGATTAAAGGATAAAGAAAGTAAATGCTAAGCATGATCAAAAGGATTCTCCCCCAATCAATCAAGAAATTTCTCCCCCTTTGTGATTATCAAAATAGAATGGGGAATAAAACTTGATTGAGGGAAATGGTTTGAAAAACGAGATGGAGATTTTAAACCAATTGAAATTTTTGAAATTTTGAATTGAAAGTTTTGAATCAAGAATTGAATAGAAATTTTTGAATTGAAAAATTTGAAACCAAGTGTTGAATTTGAAAGTTTGAATCGAAAATTGAATAAAAAATTTGAAATGAAAATTTTGAATGAAAATTTTTAATTCACAAAAAAGGCTTAAAAGAACCTAACTCCCCCTAAATAAAAACAATGAATCACCGGGGAGAGGGATTTTGAAAAGAGATGATTTTAGGCCCGGAGAGACTCGCTAGAAGGGATTTTTCAATCCACACTTGTCTCATAGCGGGTCTTCTCCTATAAAATTCGTCCGAATAAAAAATCGATTTGGGTTGACCGTACCGGGCGTTTTTACAATTACATTCATAAATTAGGTGCCCGGGTTTTTTGCAATAATTACAAAATTTATAACAAGAGCTCCCCCTTACAAAAACAGTTGGAGCATGGGAGGAGGAAGCTACATTGGTATATCCTAGCCCTTGGGTGGTTCTTGAAATTCGTTGGGAACCTAAGAGTTTGGTCAGATTTTGTTCCCCGTTGGTGAATTTAGCAAGAGATTCTCTAAGGTCCTTGATGGTTGATTCCAAAGAGTCAACATTGGGGAAATTTTGGATTTTTAGGGAGAGTTCCTCCTTCTCTTTGAGAAGTTGGTCTTTTTCGGAGGAAAGTTTTTTGAAATTCTTTTTCAAAGCAACGAATTTTGAAGAGAGTTCATGAAAACCATTTTCTAATTGGTCTCTAGCATGTGAGAGTTCTTCATAAGAAAGATGATTGAAAGAATTTTAATTTGAAGAACAAGAGGAGGAGGAAGAGGAAGAGGATGATGATACCTCATGTTTTGCCATTAGGCATTTTGTACCTTGGTCGCTCGAGGAGGAAGAGGAGAATGAAGAGGTGGAGCTATCACTCCATGTTGCCTTTGAAGCCTTCTTCTTCTCCTTTTTCTTGGCCCTTTTCTTGTGAAGTGGGCAATTGGGCACGGATTTTGCATCGGGTTCTTGCTTGTGAGCGGGTTCTTGCTTTGGAGCCTTGCTAGTACCTTCATGGGTAAGTTCTAAACATTTCCAAATATCATGTGAAGTAGAGCAAGAAGAAATATGATCAAAAACATAACGATCTAACCCACAATGTAGAGCATTCATGGCTTTGCCATCAAGCTCGAAATTTGCAATGTCTACGGGGGTCCATTGAGATTCATCTTTACAAGAGAGAGTATAACCATGCATGACAATTTTAAAAATAGGATATCCAATACTTTTAAGAAATGTGGTCATGCGGGTTTTCCAAAAAGAATAATCGGCTCCATCAAAGAATGGAGCACGATCCAAAGAAAAACCTTCGGGGGATTGAGAGGAAGAAGCGGTAGAAGCCATCAAAAAAATAGGATCTTTAATTTGAAACCGGTTAGGGAATTATTCAAATACGTCCTCTGATACCAATTGTTGGTCCGAACAAACGAGGAAAGAGATGTACAACAAGAGGGGGGGGGGGTGAATTGCCTTTTAAAATTAATTAACAATTTAAAAATAAAAGTTGAAAGTGCAGCGGAAATAAAGAGGCAATCACACAAGAAATTGTTAACGGAGTTCGGCCAAAACCCGGCCTACGTCTCCGCTCCCAACTCAACCGTTGAGATATTCCTACCGCTTTCTTTTCAATGGTTTTAGCAAGAAACCCACTAGGCTTTGAGGTAGCACTAGGACCTATTACAGCTTGCTTTTATTGGTTTAGCAAGAACCCACTTGCTTTTAATGGTTTAGCAAGAACCCACTAGCCTTTTTAACGGGTGAAGGCTAGCTCACCGAAAACTCAAGACCTTTTAAAAGGAAAGGCTTGAAGAAACCACTTCACACCTTAATGGTGGTGTGAAACCCAAAATAAAGGGGGATGAGAAAAGGGTTTGGGGTTTGTAGGCACAAACCCAATTTTAAAGCTCAAAATAGATAAACAAGAAAAACCGTATTGGAGGAAGTCTTGGGCGCCTTTGATTGATTGGAGATGTTGAAGGCCGCTTCCAAGCTTCTTTGATGGTTCTCTTGGATGTGGAATTGGATTGGAGCACGTTGGGTTCCTTGAGGAAATCCTCCGGAGGTTCGCCAAAATGATCAACAATGTGTCCGGTGGCTTGGGTGAGGTTCCGGGGCTTCAAGGTCCTTTATTTATAGAGGGGGAACCCTCATATGGCCGTTGGAGGCCTTTGGAGCCGTTGGAAAGGCTTTCGGAGCCGTTGGGAGGCAAGTGGAGCAGCCTGGTCAAAGCTGCAACGGCTAGTTTGACTGGGCCACCGGCTGGCCGGTGCAGGGCCACCGGCTGGCCGGTGCCTTGGCAGAGGAGAGGGGATTTGGTCCAGGCTCTACCGGTCGACCGGTGGAGGAGCCACCGGCTGGCCGGTGGCAAGACAGTAGCAAATACTATTTGGGCTGGGTGCCACAGGTCGACCGGTGACAGAGCCACCGGTCGACCGGTGGAACCTGGAAGTGGGCAATCCCTCTGCCAGTTCCACCGGCTGGCCGGTGCTATCACACCGGTTGGCCGGTGGACTGAATTTCAGTCCATTTCTTGTCCATTCTTGGGCCAATCCTTTGGCAATCTTTTGCCTATCATCCACAACACTTAAAACACAATATTAGATAAATAAGAAGGTGATTGTGATCATGAAAATCAAACAACGAGGGGAACGAGATGTACAACAATATTAAGCCTTAAATTGTGGGGATACCTATTTTAGGTATTAACCATTGATTTTATTATTTATATTTTTATGATTTTGTATCATATTTATCATGTCTTGGAATTATTAGGTATCACTTATGAACTTAGAGAGGTGTCTTTATCTATGATTCATTTAGTCCTACGTTTCATGATTTACGTCATACAATATTTATCTATCCTTATTTAATTCCATTTGAGTTTACCTATCTATAAATATTTTTTGAATTTACAGGTGAAGAGGTTGATATAGTGGGGATAATTATCACACCATGATTTAACATTTATTTATTTTTACGTTCAATCATTAAGATCATTAGAGTTTGAGAATTATTGAGATGAAATTTCTCAAATTTTCTAAATTTACTTAGTCCAAATATTAGTGCATGATTATTTAAAACATGTTTCCAATCCAAGAATATATTTTTATGTTTTTTAATGTCTCTCATATAAATAAAAAATGATTAGGAAAACAATGATGATCCTTGGAGTAATCTTGAAAATAACCCTTTTTCATATGACACTTTTGTACAGTTGGTGTATAGTTTAAGGAAAATTTGTGGCTTCACCAAGCCTTATCTAGTTATGGTGGCACAATTTGCATATAGTTTTGTAAACTATGCATCAAACCATATGAACCACCCTGATTTTTTAAAATACGAAATTCTTATTCTAACCTCCCCAATTTAAAACCATATTTAGAATCCCTCTTTACCCATTTTCTTTAGAGAGACGAGGAGGACCCCTAGTTGAGACCTCCCATCTTATCCACCTTGGATTCCATGTCTTCTCCTTCAATTAAAAGATGATTATTCAAGGTTAAGGATCATTTTCTTACATGCACCAAGTTTCCCATGGTTTCTGAACTCCATATTTTTTTATACTATGTTTTTTGGAGTTTAGGGATTGTGAAACTCATCTTAAGACCTAGTCTAGAAATTTTTTATCAAAGTTGAACTATTTCCTTTGGTTTGAGTTAGGTTAACCCATGTGTTACTCTTCAAATTTAATGCCTTAATATCTTGAGTTTTCTAAACTCTCCAATAATTTAAATCATATTTAATGGTGTTATTTTTAAATATTGATATAGTTTTTTCCTTTCTTATTTATTTCCAAATATTTCAAATGGAATGTTTTGAAAGGTATTTGATTATTTTTGAGATTTAATGTTCCTTGGTTTTGATTTTATAATTCTAACTTTTGGTCGAATCTTATGACATATAGTGATATTTTAAATTCTTTTGGGTTTTTATTAAGTGTATCAAATGTTTTTATTATTGAATTATGTATCATTTTGGTTTGAAGGTGCTTTTTTTAATGTATTGAAATTTAATTAGGTTTAAAATGGGGTTTCCATGTTTTAAACCTTGTTCAAAGTATTTAAGTATTGTTTGGAAAAAAAATTTAAAGGTATTTTATAGTGAGATTCATGAAAGAGGTACCAATGGACCAATTGGAACATTGTAAAAGTAATTTTGATTAATCCCTTATTTATTACCATTTTGAGCTTCACTGTTACATCTAGAATGTTGTGTTTTGAAGAAAAAGGGCAGTTTTAGTACATGATATCTTGTATATGAGGCAAGAGATATTTTATTATACATAAATGATGTCTTATGAAATATGTTTTATGACTTTCACACTCGCCTTTGATTATTCAATAATTGTAACCCATGAAATTGTATTGGGAATGCTAAGAAAATCACCACTTGACATTGACACACTCTATATATACTTTAGATTATGGTAAAATAATAACTAAAAATTATAATGATATGGATAGGGTGACACTTTATAGGGGTTTATCCTTTATTCTAGGAATTATGAATTATACTCCTAGTAGATTGTGTGTTGTTGGACATGATTAGTTCAATTAATAAGATAATATGAGGATACAAGGTTTCTCTAAACTTAGTTTCTATATTTTCACTCCTATGATGTTGTTAATTTATTTTCCCTTTATCCAAGTGGTGTCATTTATTATTATATTTAATTAATTCCCTATTATTTTATTTATGGGGATTATATTAATTTTTATAGTTGGTTATATTCTCATTTCTTGAGTGTATACTATTTCTATTTACTTCTAATTTTATGTTCTTATTTCCCCATTATATTTCTATAGTGATAGTTGTTTTATGATTTTTATATTAGTATTTTTACTTTATTTTAAAATTATAAACCATATTCCTCTCACTAGTGATTTATTTATAGAATTTTAAAAGGAGTAATAAACTGTGGGTTAGTTTTCTTTCATTCCAAAAATGTGAGTAGTTTCAAAGTCCTAGTTTTGGATCACATTATCTTTTTATTAAATATCATCCATTCGTAAAATATTTTAAAATATTTGATTCAGTATAATTGGGTGAAATGGTTACATGTATAGAATGGATTGATGTATTGGTTTCATGTAATTTTTTGAAATTAGAATGAAAGGTTACCTTGATAGTTGAGTTTTCAAACTATCATATAAGGGATTCATCATTAAATATTATGAATGAGGTTTGGGGATAATACATACTAGGATTTGTGCTCAGGACTATATTTTTATTGTTTTATTTAGGTTCTAGAGGAGTTATTTTCTTATAGATGCCCTTTCTCTAGTTTCTTATTGATTGGGTCTTTGATAATGAGGCTGGATAGTAACCTTGGGTCATATAGATATAACCAGTTTTATATTTTTCGGATTCTCTTTTTTATGTAGTGTCATATTTGTGTTATCCATTTTTGTTACCTTTCATATTAGGGATTCTTTTTTTACCATTGTGTCTATTTCATGTTATTTAGATGCGGCTTTTATGTTTATTTTTGGTTGTCTTGTTTGGTTTGTCTCTTAATTTAAAACTATCAATTTTATTTTTCATGTTATTTCAATATATTGACGGTTCATACCAAATTTTTTGTGGGAATTTTAATAAATTTTCTTTATTATTTATTATTCTAAACCATTCCCATGATTTTTTTCCATGATTACCGTGAAATATTTTCGAGTCTATGGGGAACAATAATGCCTTTTGGGGATTTCCAAAGGTTGGATTGAGTATCAGAACATGATATAATAAGTTGTATCATGACATTATAAAAGTTTTAGAGATACCCCAAAAGTGTTTTGGATGATATCCAAAAGATGTTCTAGATATATTTTCAAAAAATTTACATTTGACATAACTTATAGTGAATATGTATGAAATATTTTCCAAAAGATGTTATGGAAATATCTCAAATATGGTTACAAAATTTGTTAAATATGATTTGACATATGGTAAAAGTGTGCTAATTTTACTAGGCTTTAATACAAGTGTATTTTTTTTGTAATATGGATGAAAGTATATAAACATTAAATGATATCTTAGACTACATTACAGTTCATGTTAGAATCCTCCATGATTTAATGAGAGTCATTATACTAAGGAAATGTGTATGTTCATGCTGGTAAGGTTATAATGTGCGAGGATTGATTAAATTCATTTTGAAAAGCTATCATACTAAATTATTAATCCTATAATGATGAATATGAGGAGTTTGAAAATATTATACATAAATTTAAATTCTAAATGAATTTAACTAAATATTTCAAGAAGTTAAAATTTTAGATAACATTTTGAAAAATCTCTCATATGAATATGTCTAAACATTCGGTTATATAAAGACTATAAAAGTGGTTTAATCATCTAGAAAGAGTGTGTTTTGAATGTTTTTTATAAATCCTCAAAGATGAAAATATTCAAATCTCATTCTCTCTTATATCTGAATAAAGTGATAGAAAACCATTATATGGATGGAGATCTTCCCAATCATTATGAGATTTTTTTAACACATGGACACCCTTAGGAGAAGGAACCAATTGGTTTCATATTAGTGATCAACATCAAACACTAGTTTGAATCCTGATTCAAATAGAGATTATGGTACTCAATTCTTTCTTCATTAATATTTTTTAATCCAATTCGTCTGGAAATATCACATGTATTTCGGTTTTATTTTTTATTTTTACTATTTTTAGTTAAATTTTTTCCACTTTAAAACCATTTATAAAAATTGTTGGGAAAAAGGAAAGTTAATGTAGTGGTATGCAAGGCTTTTTGAAATCATAGAATGTATTAGTGAGGTTGTATAATAGTTGGAATTTTCAAAAATTAATGCAGTAATTAATAATATTTTTCAGGCCTCTCAATTAAATAAGTACTTTCTTAATGAGTCTCATATCTTGAATTGGGAACCGGTTGACATAGAGCTCAATGTTTCTTATGTGGAAAGGTAAATTCAGATTTTGTACTCAAGAGAAAAGTTTATAAAAGGATGTAGAATCCATTTAGTGATAGTATAATGTATACATAGATTTATTTAAGAGAAAACTTAGGGAAGAAAATTTCATATTTAGAAAGGGTGGTAAGAGATTTTTGATGATGAAATCACCAAGAAACGTTTCAAGGATGAAAATTCCTATGATGGGGAAAATTGTAACACCTATGTTTTTGGTTTAATTAATAAAGTGGATTTTAACTTTAGTTTATTAATTTAAGTGTTTATAACATGTAGTTAAGAATGAAATTATATTTTTTTTTGAATATTAAGTGTTGTTGACATCATATGACTTTGGGAGTTATTATCTTTATGGTTTAAATTATTAATTGGTATTAGTTAATATGATGAATTTAAATCTTGAAATAATTTATTGGATGTTATTATGATGATTAAAGAATTAATTCTGGTGAACTAATTTAAGAAATAAATCTTTTACATGTCAAGGATTTTATTGGTAGTGTTTCTTTGAGTTATTGGCATTTATGATGGATTTATTTTATTTTAGGAATTAAAGAATTAATTTAGAGAAATTAACTAGGAATGTATTTTATAAATAATAGGATAACATATTTTACATAGAAAAAGGAATATATTTGAATTAAATCTTATTTTCATGAGTTTATATTTATAATTATAGGTTTTGAGCATAATAGAAGAATCAGACGGGTCATGCCCAAATTTTCTTTTTTTCATGATAGATGATTAATCTAAGGTTTAAAAAATGATAAATTCTATGATCAATAGAATTAAATCAAAGAATACAAATAATGAATAAAATTCCATAACCGAAGTGTTGGATCATCACATATTATTTATAATTAATTTAAGCAATTAAAGAATTAACATGCATAAAATTAAATCTTCGTTTATGGATTGGACAATGTATATACATCATTAAATTTTTTCATTATAGGAATCAAGAATAGATTCCCTCTTATGGTGATCCAAAAGTGTTCCAGAAATCTCTAAATGTCGTCGTAGCAATCTAGGGGTGATAACATGATAGATCCTATTGGTTGCGACATTTTCCTTTGATCTCCCTGAGAATCACACCCAAAGAATTCTCCTTGATCTATCTAGAATCGATAATGGAAGGTGGAGGTAGATCGGTCTCCATTCCTGGGAGGATTCTTAGAGAAGGGATATATCTAGGTATTTGAGAGGATTCTATGGATTTCATTGTGCACAAGAAAAGGAATTGGCTCTATTGAAAAATAATATAATTCAGATTATATACCACTAGGGTTAGAAATAAATAATTACCCAAGTTTCATATATTATTTATTTAATCCTGGTGGAACCCCATGTTTATAATAATAATAATAATATTTCTTGACATTCTTTAAAATTGTGAATTAAATTAAATAATATTTATTCAAATAATATTAAATATATATTATTTCTCACCAGACCATTAAATACGGCTCACCATTCCTCCATAATATTTATCTATATTTGAATAAGGACTAATTAATAAATAAATAAATTTCACTTTATTATTCACCAATAAATAAATAAATATATATATATATTATATTAACTAAATAGAATTTAAATATTTATTAAATATTTTTCTCACATAATATTATCTTGAATAACTAGTGAAAAAATATATGGGGTCATGGAAAAATTATTAATTATTAAACCACAAGAGAGAATAATATTTAATCAACTTATTGAATAATAAATAAAAATATATTTTTTAACTACGATTCTAGATACACTTACTGTGTGACCCTCTAGTCCCCTTTCTTAGTGGAATTACAAGAAGCAGCCACAAGTCCAAGGTTAGCATCTAGCAACATGTTAAGGCACCCATAGAGAAATAAGTTAATTCTGTAATTACACAATACCTCATACATATTCTTACTATTTAATATAATATATTTATCACAATATCTATAATCAAATATGTTTCATGCTGGTTCCATCAACCTATGTACTCAATGTGTCATTATTTCAATTTTTGGGAATCAAACTAGCCTATAAAAGACCATGGACATAGATTTATTTAGGCTATATCATTTCCATAAAATTTCCTGAGATATCAACTTACCTTAAATTATAGAAGGGAAAAGTCATTTCTCGCATTATTCATTAATGAAATATTACTCAGGATGCACCCAATGTATCCTGTCATGCTGCAAACATATGTTGTCTCGGTTCTCTTCAATACATAAAAGTACCTGACTTATAACACTCATTAATGATAATCATAATGTATGAGGACCAATATATACATTCATAGATAGAAACATCCAATGACACATATAAATATGGATTTCCTATTGGTGGGTCTGGTTCTCATAATATCCAATACTAGATATTACCAAGGGAGTACACCATGAGAAGGTTTCTCAAAAAATAGTGAGTCTCCAACCCTAATAGACTGCATCATTTGTGTCTATAAAATGATATCATCCAGCTATAGAACACATATTTTAGAATACTATTGTGGAACTTCGGGGTTATCCTCATAATGGGGAACTGCTATAACCTTTAAATGTGATAATTATTCTTAGGACACTATCACATACTATATTACATAGAAGAACCATAATGATGTGATATGGATTTTTTTAATATTACAAACTATGAATACAATTTATCTTAATGTATATATAATTTTGTTCTAGGGAACCAAATCTAATAGAATCGCACTTGCACTAGATCCAAATGA
Source organism: Viscum album (assembly GCA_963277665.1). Taxonomy (NCBI): domain Eukaryota; kingdom Viridiplantae; phylum Streptophyta; class Magnoliopsida; order Santalales; family Viscaceae; genus Viscum; species Viscum album. The sequence continues at coordinate 2,133,820,492 of OY728120.1, forward strand.
TAATAATATTTAGTCCTCTACCTCTCACATAATACTCATTCTTGTTCTAAGAAACAAATTTAGTCAAGGGGTCTTCCATGTTTTCTTATGTGTGAACCCTTCTTACTACAAATTCACCCTTTTTATAAAAATCCCTCAATATGTGATACTTCAAGGGTATGTTATTTTCCATTTTTGTGACCTTTACTCTTTTACAAGACCCACAACTTGAGTATTATCACAAAATAATGTGATAGGGTCATTATATATAGGTACCACATCAAGATCCTAGATTATGTTTCATATCCAAAAGGCTTCCACGGTTGCATCAAAAGACTCTATATACTCTAACTCCACTATAGAATCTATAAAAACTAGTTATATTGAACTATTTCATCTCACAATTCATCTATTGTGATAGAAAACATATCTTGATTGTGAAATCAGTTTATTATGATATGTTTGAAAACTAACATTAGTATAACCCTTGATGACAAGCTCCTCATATCCTCCATACACCAGTAACATATCCTTAGTTCTTATCAGATACTTGAGGATGGCCGTAACAGTAGACTAAATTCCTTATTATAGATCTTCTTGATATCTACATACCATGATCAATTCAAAGGAAACATCATGTCTAGTATATATAATGGAATACATGACTGATCTTATCATTGAAACATATGGTATCTTACTCTTTATCTATTTCTCCTTTTTTTGAGGACACATTTTCTTAGAAAGATGTATACCATGTGACAATAGAGACAATCCCCTCTTATATTGTTCCATACTAAATATCTATAGTATCTGGTCAATATATGTACTTTGAATTAGTCCAAGTAGCCTCTTGGATCTATCACGAATGATCTTGATCCCTAGAATATAGGAGGATTCACCTAAGTCCATCATAGAGAAAAAATTGTTTAACCAATCCTTAATAGAATGTTAGAATGGTATTTCATTTCTAATAAGTAATATTTCATCAACATATACTACAAGGATAATAACAACATTACTACTCAACCTTTTGTAAACACATGTCTCACATTCATTCTTAATGAAAAAAAATTATTTTATAGCTTCATCAAATCAAATGTTCCATGACCTTGATGATTAATTCAATATATTAATGGATCTCTGTAACTTAAAAATCCTTTTGGCATCACCTAGAGTCAAAAACCATTCTAGTTTTGTCATTTAGACATCTTGTTGAGTGTTCTTATTAAGGAATTATGTTTTAATATCCATGTTCCAAATTTCATAGCCATGGTATTCTTGTATAAAATTATAATTATGATCGATTTAAACATTAAAACTAGTGAAAAGCTTTCTTAATAATCAATTCCTTGGCATGGTTTAAACCCTTTATCCTCTAGTCTTTATTTATAGTTTACTTTACCTTACATATAAACTTTTCTTGTGAATACCCATTTTCACCCTATGGTATTTTCCTCAATTTAAAAATCAAATAGAACCTGAATGTTTTTCTAATACATGGAATCCATTTTAGAATTTATAGATTCTTACCTTCTTGCAGCTTCTTAACTCCCTAATGAATCTTTTTAAGAGATAGGTTTATCATTTTTAACGAATAACGATTCACCATATTTGGTTACTATAAAACCATATATCTCTATTTCTCTTACATATTTAGGGATCCTACACTGTACTTCTTCTTTAGAAACTAATTCTTCCCCAAGGACCTATGAAATTGGTTCCTATACCAACTCTTTTGTATCTTGAGAATTAACTTCATCGTAGTAAATATTGATCCCACTATCCATTATGAGGATGCACTCCCTCTCAAGAAATATTGCTTTTCTAGATATAATAACTTTCTTTTCTGAGGGTTTGTATAGGTAATATCCCTTTGTTTCATTTGGATACCCTATAAAGATACACTTTGTTCATGGAGGTGCTAGTTTTTTTATGAGAATTCCTTAACACATGACTCACAAACCCATACATGTTTATGTAATAAAAAAGTTTCTAACCACTCCATAAATAATAGGGAATTATGTTTGAATCATTATTTGGTACCCGGTTTAATGTATATGCCGTATTTTGAAATTCATATCCCTGAATGGATAATGGAAGATCTATATGACTCCCCAACATGCTTACCATGTCTAAACATGTAGGTTTCCTACTTTCACTAACACCATTACACTATGGGATTTATGGTGTACTGAGTTGAGATATAATCCCATACTATTGTAAAAGTTCAATAAACTATTGGATAAGATATTCACCACCTTGATCTGATCTAAGCTCGTTTTCATGTTAATTATCTACTTTATTCTTGAATTCTTTGAATTTATCAAAGGACTTAGACTTATACCTCATCATGTAGATATATAAATATCTACTCAAGTAATCCATAAATTTTATTAAGTAAGAATAACCATCTCAATCTTCTACTATAAATGGTGCACACACATCAGTGTGTACCAATTCTAAAATCATAGTGTCATTTTCACCCAATCCACCGAATGGTGGTTTGTCCATTTTTCCTTGTAGACAAGCATGACATATTTCCAGTGGTTTTAGCTCATAAGATTCTAAATAACCATCTTGATATATCATTGTGAAATTCTTCTTGTCTATATGGCCAATATGGTGATGTCATAGTTTTGTGTTATATGAGTTGTGTGAACCTGGTATGTTGACTATTTCCAATACTTTTTTTTGTAATTTAATACATAAATACTATTATTTAAATGCACCATACAATATCATATGTTGTATTTATAAAATAAACAGATTTTATTTCCAAATTTTTAAATGAATCCATATGTATCTAGGAATGATACAACAAGTATGTTTCTGGAAATAGTTGGTACATAATAACATTCTCTTAAAACCAATACCATTCATGTTGGAAATAAAAGGTGGTAGTCACTAATTTCGAGAGAATCTATCCTCACACCTTTGTAATCATACATATTCACATATCCTCTAGAAATATTTTTGAATCTACATGGTTCCTATATTTGGATACATATGTGAGATCCAAAAGTTATATCTAAAACCCAATATTTATATATTGAAATATTACACTCAATAACGAATACGACTTTAACATCCCCTTGCTTATGGGTGTTGTTCCTCTTCCATTGGCCTTATTTGAAACATGAAAAACATAATGCATCATTTTCCTTGCACTACCTATGGATCTTTCTCTTCTTGTAAGGATGGTGCTCGGGAGCTATAAACTTGTTATGAAACTTGGAACCCTTTTCCTTTTATTCATTTTCTTATTAACCATAAGGATTGTGGTTTTTCACACCACATGTCATTATCCACTTGGAGAATCAGTGTAAAAAGTTATGACAGACTCTTCTCATTATTTCACATCTTATAATTCAAAATAAAACTATAGAAGTTCTAGGGTAGAGAGGAAAGTATGAGATCTGTGTGAAAATAATCTGGAAATTTAATCCCTAAGATTTATAGGCATTCAATGTAGCCAATAATATTATCTACATGAGGCCCATATAGCACCAAATCTCCAATAATTGTTGTAAATAAAGAATTGGAGATATCATATCTCTCTTGTATCTCCTTCTCTTGATAGAAATCCCAAAGGAAATACATCATGTTTTATGCATCAATGTCCTAATTTTGATTCAAAATCTCATTGTCCATAGATGATATCATGAAACATTTAACATCTGTAGAATCATTAAAATTTCACTCAAAGAGATACAAATCTCCTTCACTAGCCTCATTACCAAGTGCATAAAGAATAAGTTCTTCCAACACATACAATTTTATTCCCTAGAATAGGATACTGATCATTCACTTTTTCCACTCTTGTAAATTTGTGTCCGTGAGAAGGTTATCCTTATCAAATATGGATTACAGTGATATGTTTGAATTAATTTTTATTTTTATTTCTAAAAATAAGATGATCATTGTTTTAGTACTTTATCAGATAAAATGAAAAAAATAAATAAATATTATATTTATTAATCTCCCGCTATTTTATTAAAACCCAATAGACCACACCATTAGATTCAAAATATAATGTTGCTTAGGAATTATAGTGGAAAGGATCCTTATTCCCCTTCTCTTCACCCCAACTTTGACTGGTAAACCAATTTGATGTTTTTAGGTCATCATTCCAAATTCTAACAATATTAACATGTAGTTCCTTGATCTGTTGAGTGGACTCCCCCATCCTGAAATCTATAAAATGTATTTCCTCAACCCTTTCCTATTTTTTCTACCATGTCCATCTTTTTTAGTCAACCCTTGACAAGAACTAGTTATGTCAACACAAAAATTCAAGTTATAATTCCCCAATAATTGAAAGCACCCTAAATTTGGATGGTTAAGCAGTTTATGGTTCGATTTAAACTAAAGTAGGGGAAGGCTATACCAACTTAATATATATAATTGAGGAATTTTACCTTTATGAATAAACTTAAAATTATTATTTTTATTACATTCTTGTTAATATTAAGTGTATTTACTAAAACTATTTACCATATCTTAGATTATATTTATGCATAATCCAATTTATTTGAGTTCTATCTTGTACGATTGCTAATTCATTAATTTACATAATCATGACAAAAAATGCATAATGAAATAACCATGAAAATTTATAGAAATAAAATAATTATGTGTTTTGACCATGAGCTTTTACTAATGGTTATTTAATCTAGAAGATGATAAACTAATAGTCGACCTATAGGGGAAAAACCTTGAACCAATTAAGGTTTGTGTTTCATCTTTCTACCTGTCCACCTATATATCTCTCTTGGATAGGTTTCACCTGAATTCCAAACTTGAACTTACTCTAATAGCTTGGGAGATCAATATATTACATATTATTTTACTCACATGCAGTTGAGGGGAACCAATAGATTGGTTATGGGGTTTATATAAAAGAAACTATGAGAACACAGGCCCTTACATAATGGGAGGATAGATAACATACATGAAAAAAATTTAATTTAATAATAAATTAAATGAAACCAATCACATACAAATGTATGGTCTATCCTCATGATCATCCACAAGCATGAAAAGAATTATGAATTTAATAAAATTAGAATTCAATTCTAATTTTTCTTTTTTAAGATATATCGTGACCGAATCATTTAATAATATTCTTTAATAAATCAATTAATTATATTAATTTTCATCCAAATTTTCTTCTTAACATACATCATGATTTTAAAAAAATTAAAAAAAATTATTGAAAATTAACAATGTATAATAAAAAAGTGTCTTGGTGGAAACACGATGAGTACCCACCTGAACTACCCAACATGTATTATACTTGTATATTATTTAATATTGTGACATGTGGACTACACAAATTATCACATAATATCATGATATTTACTATCAACTTATTGAACAAATTATTTACAAGATTTTTTTATGTATTGTTTAATGCTTCAATTCACATAAAGTAATAACTGTAATATAAATTATGCATGATATATATATTCAAACATTATGTTGAAATTGATTAGACATTTATATATATAAAAACCGATAACATGGTGTGTTATATAAACTTAATTACCTCATACAAGCACATATTGATAAGGTTTTCATGGTATAATTAATTAATTCTCAATTCATTGTAATTTGGTAAAAGTACACGGTGTGTACATTTAATATACAAAGTGTGTATTAGTCTCACCATATATCTGCAACACATTCCTAGAGACTAGGTGTGTAACTATGCCATGGGAAACTTTGGAGTACACAACATGTACATGGGATACATGGAATGTGGTCTCTATTTTACACGACCACCAATCATGTAGTCCATGTAATAAGATACATGAACTATCTGCGATTAAAGGACTACACACTGTGTATAAACTTTACACGGTGTGTACTCTGACTGAACACGATCCTGGATAGCCCTATCAAAACATGATCTATAATTAAATTTTCCACATATAATAAATCCACATGACTTTAATAAATTACAAATTAATTATTGGTGAATTAAACACTAGTAGATGGCATGTACCTCTGGGTTACATGATGTGTACACTTGTGTTATCCAACCAGATTTCTCAACACCTCCAGATGAGGTATTTGAATTTATTTCATTCATAAAATTAATCGATTTAATTATATTCATGAGAAATGAAGTGGAATAAAAAATATATTTCAATTCAGATTGTGGAATGACTAAACTAGAATTGAAAACCCATAATAAATAAGTAAATAAATCAATGATATTTATATAATTATGAAAAATTATGCGACTGTTCTAATACCACTTATAAGTTCTGGGAAAAGTAGAAGCATTGGATGGGACATGCCATCATTTATTTTTGTCACAATCAATGATTAATCCAAGATTTAAAAGATGATAAATGCCATGATAAATGAAATTAAATAAAATAATATAGGAAATGGATAAAACTCTATAACTAAAGCTTATGATCGTCACATATTTCTTAAAATTTATTTAATCAATTAAAGAATTACCTTGTGTGAAATTATTTCTTTTTTGATAGATATAAAAATGTATCAACATCTTACCATTGTTTCATTTTATTAATCAGTAATATATTTCCTCTAGTTGTGATCCACATGTGTTCCAAAAATTTCTGAATGTACTTATAGGAATCTCTTGGTGGTGGCACGAAATTTTTTATTGCTTATGTTATTCACCATTGATCGCCAAAAGAATCACTTTCAAAGGATTCTACTTGTCCTATCTTGACTCAAGAGTAGAAGGTGGGGAATATCTATCTTCATTCTTAGGAGGGTTCTTGGAGAATGGATCTCTCTTGGGTTTCAAGGGGATTATATGGATTTTTTGGTGCTCAAAAAATGAATTTACTCTATTAAAAAATAATATATTTCGGTTTATATATCACTAGGGTTAGGAAGAAATAATTGCAGAAGTTTCATTTATTGTTTATTTAATCCTAGGGAACCCCATGTCTATAATAATAATAATATTATTATTTCTTGACATCCACCAAATTAGTGAATTAAATTAAATTTTATTTATTCAAATAATATTCAATAAATATTATTTCTTAGTAGTACATTAAACACGGTCCACCATTCCTCAACAATACTTATCTTCCGTTGAATAATAACCATTTATTTAATAAATAAATACCACAAATTTATACAATAATAAATAAATAAATAAATATTATATTTACAAAATAGAAAATAAATTTTTATAAAATATTTTTCTCATGTAATATTATACCGAATAACTTTTGAAAAAATATATGAAATCATAAAAACATAAATAATTAATAAACCATGTATGGTAATAATATTTATTAAAATTGTTAAATAATAATTAATAATATATTATTTAACTACAATTCTAGACACACTTTGTGTGTGACCCTCTAGGACTCTTTCTCAGTGGAATTAGGTGAAGCAACCTAAAGTATAGGGTTATCATCTAGAAAAACCCCAAGGAACCCATAAAGAAAAAAGTTAAGGCCATAATGAAATAATATCTCATATGAATGTGTATTTTGTAACATTGTATCTTTATCATTATATTTATAATATAGGAGTTTTCATGATAGTTCCATCAACCTATGTGCTTGATGCCTCTTTCTTTGAATTTTCAGAAATTGACCTTTCTTATAAAAAACCAATTCCATGAATTTATTTGGGCTATATAATTTCAATAAAAGGGCATGAGATATCAACTCCTGTTGAAGAATAGAAGGAAAAAATACTTTCTTTCACTATTAATTAATTAAAAATTACTTGGTACACACCCAACATATCCTACCTCACCACGAACATATTTCATCAAGGCTTTCATCAGTATAAAAAATATATAACTTATAACACTAATTAATAATAATATTAAAGTATAAGGACCGATACACACATCTGAGGATAGGTACATCCAAAAAAACATATAAATATGGATTTCCTACTGGTGGGTCTCATTCTCATAACATAATTCACTAGATATTACCATGGGCATACACCATGTGAAGGTTCATCAATGTCCTATGATTCTCCACCACTAATAAACTGTACCATTTGTGTCCCTTAAATGATATCATTAAGCTATAGAACATATATTTTAGAATACTTTAATGTCAATTGTACATTCTCATCATAGAAGGGAACTACTAGGACATTTTAGTGGAATATATATTCTTAGTACATTGTCACATACTATGTTATATAGAAGAAAAACATTGATGTTATAAGGAGTTTATAAATATTGAAAACTATGAATAAATGTTATCATAAAGTATATATAAGTTATTTATAGAGAACCAACTGTAATTATAATGAAAAATCCAATGGAAATAGAGTATTTAAGATAATTTTACCTGTTAAAAGATTTATATGACATGATACATGTTCAGGTAAAAAGTGAGTTTTTTCGTGGATTAGGAAGAGATAGGGAAAGAATTAATTCATAGAAATTAAATCTTTTGATTTTTGAATTTGACATGATTACGGGATTTGATTATGATGGGTTTTTAGATTAACTATGGTGGTGGTCTACCATAAATTTATTATATAGAAATGGATGATTGGATGACATTTTAAATATATAGTTTAAGAAAATGATAAAATTCAATGTAATATATCATGGGAAATTATTTACACACTTAAACCATTAATTTAGGTACTTCCATGGAATATGTTGTAGATAGGGAGGAGTATTTAATTAGGGAATTTATAAGGGTGGAATTTATTAAGTGGTTATGTGTAAATTTAGGTGTTGGTGGGAGAATTGACATGAGAAAATTTTGAGGTTTAGTGATTGATATTATGAATCAATAAATGAAATATTACATAGTGAATTGATTTAAAGTTAGAGGAATTTCTCTATAAATATAAGGTTCCTATGATTAAATCTTCTTCTTTTCAAGAGATCTCTCGAGATCTTAGGACATCGTTGGGATTTGGGTGGATATGTTGGTAAAAGGTGGCTAGAATTCAAAGGATTGGTTGGGAAGTTAAGGTATATATAATGAATTTTTAATTATATTTTAATTTTAATTTATAAAGGTGTATAAATGATTTAATATGTCATGAAACACATATTTTATGATATTCTTAAAATAAGTGTTAATGAGGGGTTTTGTGGAATTCTATACAGACCGTGAAAAAATGGTATGAGTGTTGTTCCACTCACTAGAACTTATGACTATAAAATATATTTCTTCTAGGCCTATTAACTTGAGAGATACATGGGGCCATGATAAATAGAAAGGGTTTCTTGCAATATAATTGAGGTTGTACACTCTTAAGCAGTGATTCACATGGGTCTATGCCAATATGAAATGGTTCATTCCATATTTTCTAAGATTATGTATTACTTTTTATCTAATAATTATTCAGTGTTTTTGTGATAGGGATTGTAAATTCACCTTAAAGAGAAAATACATTTGAGAAATTATAGTGAAAACTTGAATGATCATATATATGGGTTACTTTGATAATTTCTATGAGAGGGTTAATTCATTTAAATTGTGTTGATTAACTATTATCAATAAATGATTTAGTTATAAATGTTTTTATTATTAAAATTGATATTATTTATAAATTAATTTGAGTTAAATTTCTTTATGAAGTGTTTAAATTCATGTTTTTTTAGGTGCAGCCAGCCCACTAATACCTCATATTTCATAGACTATGAAATAGGAAACTATTTTGGGGAATATGGTAATTCAAATTTTACCAATATAGAGAATGGTGATAATAATTATTATAACTTGAAGGTTTCTATATTTGAGAAACAATATCTTGATTAGGATTCCCATCGATACTTCTAAGAAGAGTATTATAATATGTCTTGAATAAATTTTACAGAACCACTAATATCAGATATTATTTTGGTCATTCATAAGTATATTTTTTGTATAATGAATATCGATACTATGATTAATTAAAAATAAGGGATGTTATCATACCCATAAGTTAATGTGACTTTGAAGCCTTCAAAGGGTGTTTCTTAGCCTTTTCATGATAGTATATCTTTACTAGTTGTGTTGGATTTTGTTTTTGGTTAATCTTCAATTGAGGATAATATAAAATCTCCTAGAAGGTCCAACCAAGGATTTATAGTGAAGCCATGTAAGAATAAAACTAAGGGTAAAATGATAAAGGGGAAAAGGAAGATTGGAAAATCTCTAGTTTTTGGAAAAATTAGAAAGGAATATGGGGAGTGGGTTATGGGTGAAGTGTAGGAAAATTAGGCGGATCATGGTGTAGGGGGGAAATATAGTTTCCTTAATTTTTAAATCCATAACTATTTTATTTATGTAAAAGTTTTACTAAAAATAACTATAAAGAAATAATGAGTGAAGACTTTTGGTAGTAACCATTATCAATACTATTTGAATGGTTTTGTGATTAATTTCCAGTGAAAAATATTAGAAAAATTACCCTCTAATTATTCTAAAATCCTTTCACCACCATCATTACCTGGTATTGCTTCCAAATGTTAGCCTCTTATTTTAATGAGAAGACCCATTTTTTTCTCAAGTGATTTATTCCCCTATAACTATACTATTTTATACTAGGTTTCATTTTAGTGTAATTAATCTAAATATGAATTAATAGAAAACTACCACTTTCAAAAATAGTTGAGGAAAACTACTTATTTCTAGAATTATAGTTATCCTATATCCATTAAAATATATTAGTTTAAGTCAACATGAAGCCTCTAAAATTTTCATCTAAATCTGGTAGATCTCCATAATTCAACATGCTTCCCTTCTCTTTCCAGAACTACAACTTACAAAAATGTCACTTTAGGTAACCTAGAATGATCCCCAACAATACTATAGTACTTAGGTACATATTACACTAATTTATATTATAAATATTTAATTCCCCATAAAATATTAGGAACATCTATCATTACTGAATTCTTATTCAGGCCAACTTAGATATGGCCAGTTGATTATTTACTCTCAATTTCCTTTTCATACATGATTTGTTCTTTCCACAAGACCTTCTCATTGAAGATATCATTCAAGATTTTAATATCTTCAAATTTTAATAACCTAAAATCTAGAATCGAAGGTTTTCATTTGATTATTCAAAATGGAATCATATCATGGAATATTCTTTGAGTTTTTCATATCATTAGCATTGACTTATAAATTGGATAAAATCAAATAAAAATTCAGGTAGTTTACTTCCACTAGTTTTCTAGACCATAACCTTTATAGAATGTCTTAACCCATCGATGACAAAGGACTTTTATTAACAAGATACACTGCATAGTTGACCTCTTACTCCCAAATATCCATAAGTATTCTAGAGTATATCCTCATTCTCGTTGATTTTTTAGTTAATGATTGATTTATTTTCTCATCCACACTAGTATTCTCTTATTTCCAAGGAAGAGTCTTTTCTACATTGATTCCATTAACCTAATAATAGTTAGGGAAATCACTTCCACTATATTCATTATAATTATTGGACCTTAAGAATATGAGATTTCTTCTGATCTCCCATTCCACCATGGAATTCCATTAACCAAACACTCAAAATATCAAGGATTTTTGTTTCATGAAGTAGAACTATACTTTTATAGTTTCATATTTAATTAATTTAATGAAATAAAAAGATTCTATATAAGAATGAGTTAGTGTATGACCCTAAACATAAATGGGAACATCCTAAAACTTTTGATATTTAAGCTTTTTACCATTCAAGATAAACAAAATATTTATTTTTTGTGTGTATAAAACTCTAAAAGATTTTGAATTCTATTTGATCAAGATTTATTATTCCTTTTATTTATAGAACTTTTATATTCTTCTCACTAAGGTTTTGAAGACAAAAACTACAGATATCCATACATTCATAAGTTATAACAATAACAATTTTCACGTCATATGATCTTTAGATTAGTTATCATTTTCCACCCTTTAATACTCTAGCCACTAATATAGAGCTATGATTTATTTTCCAAATTTTTTCCATGAATCTTGCATCATAACCTACTTCATTCTACTAACCAGTGAAAATTAAATTCTTCTATAGACATGGTATGTACTGAACAACCATAAACTAAAGAAATATTTTATTCTTCATCTAAACTATAATATATCCCTTTCCCATGATCTTGATATATTCATCATTGGATAAGTTCACCTTGATAAATATTATATATATATAATTCTATATGTATCCCTTATCTCCCATGGATTTAAATGATGCTCTATAATCAATTATCCATAATTAAACCAGAAAATAAACACACAACCATAAGATTTTCTACCTTCATCTAAATTAACAGAACATGAACTTTCAGAAGCTATCTTTTTAGAGTTCACTCTGGGATGTTTTCAATACTTCTTGAGATTCACTGTCTTCCCAAATTTAGAACATAAAATACTGGGTCCAATCAATTCACTTAGACTCATATCTCTAGAATTATGTTCCAATTTCCCTTTAATTAACATACAATAGAGTGAACTCCTTCCACCTTCCACATTTGGTTTCATTTAGGTAGGTTCTTAGACATCCCTATATATAATATCTTTAATAAGAGTCAAATTGTTGAAATTTTTAAACACTAATCCTGTATTTCCATATGAATTACTCATGGTTGTTACAATCCCACCCCATGACTCTAAAATAGATTATAACAATAAGAACACCCACACATGACATTAACTGATTCAATCTGACTTTGAATCATGTTAAATTCATTCACATAATTAACCACAGTTATACCTTCTGATAATATCATGTCGAACAACATAAATATCGTGGAAATTTTTTTTATACCTATCGAATTCCCATGAATTTATGCTACGGGTTTCACTAGAACTACTTTGGTCCTCACCTTACAGACATTTAATGCTTCATTTAGAGATAATGACATCCTAATCAACCCAAGTTTATTTTTATTTGTCCTTTAAAATTCCACTTTTACTGTCTTCTCTAGATTTACCCTCATTAATAGAACTTCTAAGCCCTTTTGAATCATATAATACTCAAATTGTGACCTCAATAATCCATATATTGACACATCAAATTAATCTATCGATACCATGAATTATTATAAAACAATACCTTTTGATAAAATTACTCCAAATGAATTGAAACTAATTTCTAGACAAGGGTAAAAGAATACATGAGTATGCTTCTAGGAGTGCACTATTGAGACCTAAACCAGACTCTGATGTTATTGATGAGAGAGGACACCACTAATAACCAAAATATACACCATTATAATTCTTCAAATTAAAAAATAAAAACTAGAAATTCCTTGACTTTAAATACCCCCTAAACAATAATTTAATGGTGTTTTGAGAATCTTTACCACACCATAAATCACCACACCAAGTCTACCATCAATCAAATACAAAAATAAACACTATAGAGTAAATTAACGAAATTTTATGTAAACATTTGTATTAAATAGTTAAAATATTAATTTCTTCATCCACATGATATATTTTTTACATTTACATTTCAATTGGAAGATAACAAGATTACATTCCCATTGAAATTAATTCGAGTAAAATCACTAATAACAATACCACCCCACATTTTTAATCATGTAAATATAGTAAAATAGTTTCACCAACTTCTGATCGTTATGGGTGTAAATTCATTGAGTATGGGGAACTCTAATTTCATATATAAATATACCCCCAACCACTAACATCTGATGAATAGTGTAAGTTACTCGTATGTTCTATCTGATGACTCTTACATTCATCCACATCTGCCATAAAAACTACAAGGAAAGAATTTTAGGTATTATCATAATAAGTTTTAATGCACTCATTTTTTTTATATTTCATTCATTCACCTTTCAAACCATAAATTATTACACTTATCATCAAAAACAGAAATTCTAAATACCTGATTTTAGAATAAATCATCTAGAATTCTTTCTTCTAATGGATATTTCTTTCATTGCATGCACTGGGTCTAAGAAAACGTATTGAGATTCTACTTATGTTCATAAAATCAGAATTTGAACATACTTCATATTTCCTAATAGTGTTAGTAGAGAAAGAGCGTAACACCACATGATTTTAAAATATGAATATCATATTCAATAACATGTATGAAATTCAATGCAAAGCTTGAAGAAAAATTCAACACCCTGAGATATTATGATATATTTATTTTTTAAAATAAATTCAGTATATTCAATAGCATGAATTACATAAAACACTAAATTTATCTTTCATTACATGAAACAATGAATTTATCTTGCGTTATACACAACCCTATGTTTTTCTTTCATTACACGTAATACTGAGTTTAAATGAAATGTGACATATTATTAAAATATTATAAATTAATTTGATAGTTATCACCTAGTTGTTGGAATAGTAAGGTAACAATAATTCTAAATAAAGTATGAAAATTATAGTCATCTGTTTATTATAAATAAACTAAGAAATATTAAAAATAAAAAATATTTTCAAGAAAATAATATTTTTTCTAAAAGACGGTTTAGTCGTGCTTTGCGCACATAATTTAAAATAAATTTCTACAACTTTAAAAAAAAAATATTTTATTAAATTAAATTATTTTTGGAAATAATAATATAAAAATTTTCTTAGGGTTATTAAATGTGATTTATCTGAAATGTTTCATTTTTAGATGAATAGTAATAAATACCGAATTTTAATCGGAAGCTGTATTATCATTTAAATTATTTATAATGTTAAATTATATTTTGAATTAATTTTAAATTAAAATTAGTTAAATTTTATTTCAATTAGTAAATTTTTTGGAATTGGAATAATTTTTTTTATTGAATTTTGATATAAAAACATTGCAAACTTTTGAACATTTTCTCTTTGGAAACCTACTTTCTCGTCATGTTTGCGGGATTAATATTAAATTAAAATTTTCTAATTTTTTGAAATGAAATTTATAAAATGTCTTAAATATTAGAAATAATAATAATTTATAATTTATAATAAGTTTAACTAAATTTTTTACCAAATTTAATAGGAAAAACAATAAAAATTATTTACTGCAGTTAAGGTAAAAATGGATTTACTGGAGGGTTAAACTAAAATATAAGGGTTAAAAATGTCCCATAAAATTATCCAATAACCATTTTATTTATATATTTAATCATTATATCTTATAATTTATATAATTAACCATTTTGGATCCTTTTGTAATGATAAAAAGGTGGGTATAATTTAATCTTTTTAAAAATTACAAGTGTGTCACTCACCTCACTTATAAAAGGCCACCTAATATTCTCTATTATTATCACCTAAAATCCTTTTTAAGCCATTAAATAATAAAATAAATTTAAAAATTTTCTCTTATCATACTAGAAGCCTTATTTTGGAAATATAATAAACCTAGTAAGCCTTGGTTCAAACCTATGTAAGATAACAGAAGAAGAGGTAGTGTTCTTCAATGAGTGGTTATATTTTCTTTCTTCCTATAACTCTATAAATTATTTTTAAAAAATAATGATATAATGACAAAATTATTTTCTATATAATTATATGTTTTTATTTTAATGTCATTACCTACAAAAAACCCCACTTCCATCAAATGGGTTTTGAAATCATCATCCGTGTGTATGATGGACTACTTCCTTGCGTACTGATGTCATTCATTTTTCTATTACCCCCTCTCATAGTTGGGTATGATGATGGATATAAATTATATATATATATATATGATATTTATAAAATAATTATACCTATGGAGTAATTATATCATATACTCCTTTTTTTACTTTCCATTCCGCAGGAGATACGACAACATCGCTCGTGTGTGTAGCAGACTACCGCCTCACGAGGCAATGTGATTCGCCTTTCACTAATTATCAACATAGAAGGTGATAAGAATAAATTTAATGATGATATGTTATATAAATGAAATAATTATGATATTAATTACATATTTATCATTATTAAATGATAATATATTATTTTCTTTATTACACTGAAAAATGATAACATCGTTTGTGTATGTGTAGACTACTACCTTCATGAAGTGTTGTGACTCTATTTTCATTAAAAAAACAACATAGATTATATATATAATTATTTTTAAGGAAATAATATGGTAATTATGATATTATAATCATAATTTAAATATAAAATATTACTTACATCCATCCAATAATGATCGTTGAAAAATGGAAACTTTACTTATTCGTACGTACGACCTACCATCTCCATGATTGTAACATACTTAATTTATCAAAAACATATTTCAAGAATTGTTTTAACAATATATTTGATGTATAGGTATGATAATTATTTCATGATTACTATTCTATAGGTGATGTATCTATACAATATTCACATGAACTAGAAATTTCATAACAAAACACGAATGAGAAAATAGAAAGATTAATACACAAAATTATAAAAATAATGAAATATTATTAAAAAATGGGTTGTATAATGTTATAAAAGGATCATATAAGATATTATAATATTATCATGGTTCTTTTATAAATTAATAACATTCTCAAAAATATTATATATTAGGTTAATGAACATTCAACCAAATGGAAGCGTGAGGTAAGGGATTTCGTCTCAATTAGAATTTCATTAAAGCTTATTTGATATTATGCAAAAAATTACTTTTATATGGTGTATATACTTCCCATTTGACATGTAGCATCATGATTCATTCATAATTCATGGTATTTTAAGTTTCAATTTGAATCATTTCATCCTTGAGGATTTGACCTGAAAATTACCAAGGGGTAAAAGTTATTGTTCAATCTCAGTTTCTTTTCTGATTGTTAAATTTTTCCTGAAATAATCAATTTCTTATAATAGTTTTTCATTGGAAATTAAGTTTTTATTAAATATAATTATTCTTTCCTAATGTAAATTATTATTTCCTAAACTTTATACCATTTTTATGTATGATGTTTACTTAGCAAGTTATTTGATTAACTAGGGAAATATTGGAAAATCTGTATCCTTTAATCATTACGAATATTTGATGACATGGAATATTGATTAATTAATTGAATAGATTATTAGATTTATGAGTAATTATATGAATTTATATTTACCGATGGGTAAATATATAATATATACCCTCAAAGCATCAGTAGGTCTCATGATAAAAATAAGTTTCCCAAATTAAATGGGTTTTTACCTATAGTTTTAAATTGTTTTGTAAAATATCCTGAAAGTAGAGGTATCATGATGTCTATGATCATAGACTTCAATAATTAAACATTAAATTCATTTAGAATTAAATTATTATTATTATCCATGATATTTTCACAGTGATATTATCTCTGAATTCCTTTCATTCTCAGATTATTGATAAAATTGAATTTGTGTTCAGTTCATTACCTTTCCATATTGATTATTACTTATCTATTAATTACATCATGTTATTTAAATGGAATGTGTGTTTAGTTATTTACCTTTCCATATTGATTTTTCCCTTTCAATTATGATATCCAAGTTGTTGATCAAATGGAACATGTGTTCAGTTATTTACCATGCAATATTAATTATTCTTTATTGATTCAAAATAGATTTCATTACATGTAACCCTTACTGCGCATTTAAAATAACCCTTATTTTGTTTCCATTATCTAGGATATGAAGAATAATTCTTGGAATGAGTTTTCAAGGATTAAAGTCATTTTCTTTTGTTATGTTTTTTGTTTTTTTATTCCCAATATAAAATGGTTATCATGTATATATTTGGTTCTCCAAAAATGATAAACTAATCAGACCTTTGGGATTTTACTCTTTGTATATATGCCAATATAAGAAAGTAATCACCAAATATAGGTTATTGTATTTGGGTCATTAATGTTTTTATCAGAGTAATTTTAGTAAAAACATTGGTATTTTGATTTAGGAAAACATATATTAAGGAACATAAACCTAAGATAGACTTTGAGGATAAATATATAAGAACATTGTAGAGTTTTAGTAAAGAAGATATTATGTGTGTTTTCCTAGAAATATATCCATGCCTGGATACTACTTGTGAATGTGGTTATAGAAATGAGGTGTCTAAGGGTATTGAATTAGAAAAGGCTGAATTGTTCTAGGCTCGATCACCACCTGGTGCACGATAATAGTCCTTAATACACACTTGGTTTGACACTCCTAGTGGATATTTTTAGGATAATTCACATTATCTTTATATACCATTATAAATGATTTGAAAATAAATATATCCTAAAATAATCAATTTTTATAATTATCTGATTAGCAGTGCATAAAAATTAATTTATGGTAAGCGTTACATCACATTTAGATTTATAAATTATGATTTAAAGTTTCTAATTTTATGAGATAAACCAGTATAGACCATTGTTTAGAAATGGAACCTAGAATGAAGAAGTTTATAAATAATCATGGCCAATATAGATATTTACCAACTGAGGAAGCCAATAAATCTAGTAGTAGAACTAATAAAATTATGGATATATTTGGTTTTTTTAATTAGGTTATGATAAATAACCTTTCCTGGTTGGAGAAACTTGTTCCACAACATGATTCTAATTTGCTGGATCTCTTTATATGACAGAATCCCCCATCATTTTGGGGGATTAATAATACAATGAAAGCTTATCAATGGATTAAGTATCCGGATAATATATTTATGGTGTTCAGATGTAGTGAAATGGAAAGGGATGAACTTTCAGTCTATTGACTCTAAGGTAATGTTGATTAGTGGTGATCATTGATCTAGAATACTAGGGAGGAAGAGGAAATAGAACTCATAGAATTGAAATATTTTAAGAAGACATTCTTTGAAAAATATTTCCCTCATTATCAAAAAAAAGAACAGAAAATTAATTTGCATCAAGAAAAATCAAGAAGAAAGTGTTTCGAAGTTTGAATCTACCTTTAAAAGTTTATCTAGTTATTCTATAGATTATATATGAAACAAGGAGTATTAAATTGACCATTTATTTGAAGGAATTAATCCATTCTCCAAAGGGCCCTGGTTTGTCAAAAGTTTTCTTCAAATGATGAAATAGTTTATATGCAATCAAGAAAGAGAAATAACTCTCCAAGTCATATAGATTTTATGGGAATCAAGAGAATAAGATGACAAAATGAAAAAAATGGATAAAGGTGAGAATGGAAAAATGTATTTTCCCACATGGGATAATTATGGAATGAAACACCCTGGAACTTGATTGAAGGGAATGGGAGTTTTCTAGAAGTGTTGATATAAAAGCCAAAATTATTGTTATTGAAAGGGGAAGAAAGAAATTTTAAATGTGAAATGAATCCACTATAAGGAGAGATGGAACTATGAAAATGAATTACCCAAGATTCAAGGAAATAAACCTTGGAAGAAGATAAGGGATCAAGGTCATGAGTATGCTATTGATACAACTAATGTGGAATTAATAATTTTGTTGTGTATTTAGATCAAATAAATATGTATTAAAAGTATTTTATTGATGATAATATTGTTATAAGAATCATGAAATGTATAAGGATTGTACTATATTACTATTTATTAAAGGATTTGAAAGCATGTGTTAGATGGTATCAAGAAAAGTGATTTAGTGGGATGTTAAACTTTTTGGAAAACAAATGATTATTGGATGATAAAACTTAATATGCACTCTTTGTTTAGATAATAATGAAAATGATATATTTATGGGATAGTATTGGTGAACAGAAATTGGTTAGTTATTTGATGGTTTATGTTATTTTTTTTGAATTTACTATATGTTTGGTTCTATGGAATATATTCAATAACATTAGATTCTATTTATAGAAGAATGCATGTTTTTATTAAGGTTTTATGGTGATTATGGTTTTTACATATTTGGATCCCAACATTAATTTCCACTTAATATTGATTGGGAAATATAACGTTGATTTAGTGACCTTCCTTCTAAATTTGTTTAGACACATTTTCTACAAGCCTTAGACAAAATTATTATAAAATGGATTATGTTGGACATTTGGTGTTATTTGATAAATTTTTATAACCATTTTGGTTTTAGTAAATACATGAGGAATATATTGTTACTATTTCATGGATCTTAAAATATGTTAAAGGTTAATTTCAGTACTCCAGTTATAAAAAAATTCATTATTGGATTTTCTTTTCTTGGAGTAAGAGACGAAGTATAAATTGATCGAAGCACAACCAAATTATGGAATTGTGCCTATGAAACAAAAATATATCAAGTAAGTATATTTAATTATATTCATAGCGACTGAAATAATTCCTCAACTATATGAGAAGGGTATTAAAACAAAAAATTTTGTCATATTATCACCATTTTGATGATATTAATAACCTTTTTCACACTACTAGTTCTGGATTTTTGGTCGTTAAATTCTTCTTGACCATGTTTTCTATCACTCTCCACCATTATTTGGGTGTTTTTATTCTCTTCTTTGTCTATATTTTCACTTACCACCTGTGTTGTCCTATTTGAAAACCCAGTATGTGTTATTCTATATGGCCTTTGCACTCCCCTCTCTCTCTTATTAAGAGGATTTGTTATTAACCCTTCTCGTGATGTGGGATTTTATAAAGGGTATTTTAAAATGAAAAACCCTTTATTTTTAAGATTAATTTTAAAATTTGAGGACAAAATTTATTTAACACTATGCCAAAATTTTCATTTTGCAGCGGTTTAAACTGCCGCTAAATCATTTTACGATCATTTCAGAGAACCGCCGCTAAATTGTGGGTCAACAATCAATTAGAGATGGTTTTTTAAAACCATTGTAGAACGATTTAGTAGTGGTTTTTTTATTTAACGACAGTTTAAACAGTTTATAAATTGTTTTTAATTTTTTTTTTAATTTTTTTAATTTTTTCATAATTAATTAATTAATTAATTAATTAATTAATAATAATAAATAATTAATTATTTAGTATTATTAATTATTAATTATTTATTATTTATTTAGTATACTTTATTTATTTATTTATTATTAGTTATTTTTTTTTCATAATTAATTGATTGATTGATTTTCATAATTACGATATTTATTTATTTATTTACTACTTATTTATTTATTTATTTATTTATCACTTATTAATTAATTTATTAATTATTTATTTATCATTTATTTATTATTTATTATTTATTATTTATTATTTATTATTTATTATTGGTTTTTGTAATTATTTAATTAATTAATTTTCATAATTACTTTAATA
The DNA here is from genome assembly GCA_963277665.1 of Viscum album. Classification (NCBI taxonomy): domain Eukaryota; kingdom Viridiplantae; phylum Streptophyta; class Magnoliopsida; order Santalales; family Viscaceae; genus Viscum; species Viscum album. Next base: position 2,133,841,576 of record OY728120.1, read on the forward strand.
ATTTACTTGTTTACTTTTTTATTTATTTTCACAATTAATTTATTATTTATTATTTATTATTACTAAGCTCTTGAACATATCCATGCATAAGCCCATGCCCATGAAAATGCCAATGCCATATATAGGAATTCTGTGTTGGGTGAGATTTGAACACCTTATTTAATAACCTAAATTTCCCCCAGGCCCTTCCTTTGTGAAAATCTAGTGTTGAGGTGTTCTAGGAGCTGTTGGCGGCTTACTTTAAGAGTTTTCCAAATTTCCAGTTTTTCCATCGGCATTCAAATGCATCAGTGAGACAAGGGGCATCGGCATTGGTAGGTCAAGGGCATCAATGTTGGTTGGACGGGGTGTTAGAAGGTCAGGGCAGTCGTAGGTCAGAGCGTCAGTTGGTTAGGGTGTCTGTAGGTCAAGGCATTGGTAGGTCAGGATGTCGGTAGTTCGTTGCATCGGTAGGTCGTTGCATCAATAGGTCGTCGCGTCGGTAGCTCAGCGTTGGTAGATTAACATCGGTGAATCACCCATCAGTGACTAATTTACAGTTTTTCCAATTTCATCCTTGTTACGTGTTTTTCTTGGTTTAAAGTTAATCTATCAACTCACATCTATCCACTGGTCTATCTCCACCATTTCTAAGGGGATTTATTAAATCTCAATTAATTCCAAAATGTAAAACCGCCAAGCCATGTGGTCAAACCGTGATCAGACTTTTAAGTACTTCAAAATGGTCTCCCTAATTTGAGGATCTAGCCTCTTCTTAAGTTGAGATCCTTTCTTCCTTATTATTTTTTGTTTCTCTTGATGGGCCTAGAGACTTCCTCCCGAGATGAGTCATGCACTCATGTTGGAGCCCTTCCCACCCAACTTTGGAGTTCTTCCTGTAAGTCGTGTCATCCCCTGTTCTTGGCACAAGAAGGAACTTCAATCTTTGATCATACAAGTAGGGATTTTCTTTGCTTCTCTTCAGTTGTACATCATGTGGGGTGGGTATGTTCATGGTTCCTTATAAGGAACTACTAGATACTCTTCTCAAAAATAAAATTAAACAATAATTTAATATGATCAAAAGATAACTCTCACAAATAAAACAATTGTAAGGGTGTCTTTTGATGTGGTCTCCTATTTTATTTTGTTATTTTTTATTCCTTTATGTATGTCGTGGTTTTATGCCTTCTGAAAATCATTGTTGTTGGTGTTCTTTTCTTGTGAACTAATGGTTTTCTATTTCATTATGATGTTTTGATGTATATATGTAACATGAAATCCGATTAATCATGTACACTCGGTTAAATAAAGGGATTCCCCAAGATCAAACTTGTTCTATGATCACCATGGTTATATTAAAGTGGGAATTAAATATCCCCTATCCTTTATATTTGAATATGCTTGGTTTGATGGTTGTGATTATGTTCTGTGTGTTATGGTTTGGGTTCTTTGGTCCTGGTATGTGGGGTGGTACAAGGGGGCGTTGGTGTCTCAATTTGAGAGATTGATTTATTGTGGAATGGATTAACTTGTTGGCAGTTGAACTGCCTTTATGTTGTGTTGTGTCTCCTAGTGATGTTGAGAAGTGGGATTGCGGTGTGGTTGTGGACTCGTTATGCAGTGGGACTGCATTGGGGATTTGTTTAGGCAATAGGGTTATAAGTCTAGGTTGTGAGAAAAGGAATGGGAGGTATCACCTTGAAGAATGATAGTTGGTAGGAGTTGAACGGGGATGTCCAGTGAGACTGCAAGTCTAGTTTTGTGTTATTGTGAAGTGGGATTGTATTTTGGTTTTGTTTGCTTCTTGGTATGGTTACAGTTTTTAGTTTCTAGGTAGTGAAAAAATAATTTAAATTCAATACCCTTAAAAAATAAATTGAAATTGAATAAAAATGGAGTTGGGTTTATTCTTGGCAGTGGTTGTTGTATGGTTGTGCATATAGGAGTAGCAGCAAAAGCGGTGATGGTATGGGATTGTTTTCTATTTGTGTGAAACATGTAGGTTGAGGATGAGTATTTTTTACCTATATATATATATTGTAGTTCATTTTGATTTCAATATTCCCCCATCATTGTTGAGAAATATGTGCCGAACACATCCATTTAATGGGGGAGGGTGTCTTTCCCAACATCTCAATTGGAGGATTGATGGCTGGTTACTGATTTTTTTCCTCGCACCCTCTTCCAGATCTTTCCACTCAGGCATATCTGGGTAGGCTGTAATGGATTGAGGATTTATATATTCTAAGATTCTTCGAGAAATAGTTTGTTTTGGAAGAGGGGCTCAAGTGTTTTTGGGATAGGAATGTTTTCCTAAGCACCTTCAGGATGAGGCCTAGGTGTCTTCAGGCGTGGTGTGTGGTTATTGAGGCCCAGGTGTCTTCAGGCATGGCAATGGTTGTTGTGGCCCAAGTTTCTACCGGAGTGGTTTTGTGCGGTGTGAGGCCTTGGTGTGTGTGGGTAGGTTGCGGTAGTGGGACTGCATGTGGGACGAGGGGTAGCGTCAAGCCGTTAGGTAATTATGAATGAGTAGTTAACCATTGGGAAAGTGGTGCGGGGTACCCAAATTTCGATGTTCTTACAGTATTACTTTACATTACTTTCATTACATGGTTGATTGTGCCTTGGTGAGGTTGCTGTGGTTATTATTCCTTGGCAGGTGCATAGGGTTCTTCTATTTTCTCACAGGGGCATTAGTGTATTCCCTCACTTGTGCACGAGTAGATTTAGTTTCCCTACTGATTTTACTCGTATTCTCACCCTACATATGTAAAACTATTTTCAATTTTCCTAGAGGACTTCAAGGATTGTGCTAGACTTTACTAGATCATACGTTGGGATAATTGTTTTTTCTTCTTAGTTTTCTTTATTTTGGTACATTATTTGGGAGTTTTTGTCATACTTTGTATTGGATTTTCTTTTGAACATGCATGTGGGAATGGATTATTGGATTTACTTTTTTCCTTTAGTGTTTTGTGTTGCTGGTATTTACCATCTTATCTCCCAATATCATTCTTTAAAAAGGGTAATTCCTTCCATTTATGTTAGATTCTATACACTTGGTTCTATTTGCCACTTCAGGGCCTTCTAATAGCGGGACTCGGGGGTCATTATCTATTTGTCATCATGAGGAAGGAAGGGCATGGCACCTTTCCATACCTTCCATCATCTTTGAGAAGGCGGGTTGTGATAGAATGGTATCAGAGGGGTGGTTGAGATATAGGATGGAGTTCTAGGTTAGGAAAAATGAGGATCACATGGGATGGTAGGGAACTATGTTAGGAAATCTTGGTGTGTGAAGTAGGATAGTGAAGTGTAACATCCCAAGTAAATAATGAATAATAGATATTTTTATCTATGTCTATTAATGAATTAAATACTGTTTTAGAGGCTTAAAATGAAAATAAATCCAATCTTAAGCATGGAATACACTAATATTTTTAAAAGATTGTTTTACTGCCTTTTGATGGCAACCCCTTTTTTAAATCTATATTTTGACAATTTTATAAGCTATATTTGTCAAAATAAACTTATTATTTATGATTGGGACATCAAAATTTACTTTGTGTGAATTTTTGCTATTTTTCCGATAAAGTTCATTTTTTAATGAATAGTGAAAAATGTTGTATTTTAATTCAAAACCTCTTTTTAATCTAATTTATTTATATGATTAGATTATCTTTTGAATTGGTTTTGAAGTGAAATTAGAATATATTTTTACCATTTTATCCAATGGTGGTCATTGGAATCAATTTCACTTTGAAATTGGACTTAAACTAGTGTCAATCTTTTGATACTTATTGTTTCATAAAAACACGCTATTTGTCATGACAGTGGGAATTAGTTATTAAATTAATTAATGCAACTTAAATGTTTTGAATTTTTTAAAATAGACATCATTTTTGAATTCGGAATATCAAATATAGCTTAGGGTGAAGTTTTGGTATCTTGCTGAAAAACTTTAATTTTTGATGAATAGTGAAACCAATAAGTGGTAGTTAAAGAAACTGATTTTTCATTTAAATGAAACTTTTCCACTTCTCTGTTTTGATTTTCAAAAATCCGACATACATGGTTTTCATTAAGAAGTAAAATGTGGTTCAATGAGATTAAAATAATTTTTTGGTGAATAGTAACTTTTAAGTTCTTAATCGCGATTAGAGGTAATTAGTGTAGTTTAAGGTAAGAATAATGTTTTAATAAAATGAAATGACCTTGAAACATGTCCTACCCTCATTGGATGTGTCATGTCAGACCAAGACAAGCCATGGGTCAACTTGGGGACCCCATGGAGCCACTTTGGTTGGGAAATGACATAAATAACTTTTTATTTAATGTTAAAGTAAAAATGACACAAACATGAGATGTTTTACTAAAAAAATTTTTACATGGGGTTATACAAGTCATATTTTTGATTATAAATAGTCATTGGAAAGATAAAACGATTTCCTACATCATAGTAGTTTTTTTATAATTTTTAGACATTAAATAAATTAAATTATTTATGACATCATGATGATGCAGCGATTACCTCATTAATAAAGGATTTATATAAAATGAAATGATAATGTAAAATCTATGACCTAAACATGTCCAAAACCTATTGGATGGGTGGATTTCGAACCCTTATCACCTTATCCTTGAATTATATCAATGTGGGACCTCTTAAATCCGAATACCATTTTAAAATAAAGTGGCTTTTCTTTACCTTCCAAGAGTGCCCCTCCTCTCCTCTTATAAAAGGCCCCCACCTCTACCTCCTTACCCACACTCCCAAAGCCTTTGGCTCGGCCAAAACCTGCCCATTTTGTCTCTACACTTCCCTATCTTACTCCTTGAAGCCTCACTTTGGGCAGAAGGCTTCCCAAGGAAGCCTTTGAGCTCAAACCAAAGGAAGTTACCCGATTTTAAGGCAATGTCTTCACTTGAGTCCTTTTGTTTTATTTTGCTTCTCCAACCCCCTAAAATCTCTTTATTCATTTATTTTGTAACAACTCTAGTATCTTCAATATACTAGGATGTTGTTATAAGAAGTATTTGTGATACACTTACACACACCTACATCTAATGGTTAAAGAACATAATGTTTCCGTGGATGGTGAATTTATGCCTCCCAAAATGATGATTGTTCAACATTCTTTTAACACCTTCAAAGGTGGAAATTAAGATGTAACTATATTTATATATGATATATAATATGTTTATGTTTTCCTTAATCTTCTGTATTTTTCATTTTGGGAATACCTTTATGGTTTCCATTATGGGTAAACGTGGTATCTTCATTTAAGGAAGTGCGGACTACCGCCCCCTCAAAGTGATTTGATTCGTTAAATACCATATGTGGGATGTATAAAGGATGGAACTATGATATTATATATGATATTATACTGGAATTATAATATACCTTTATATCATTATGATTCCATTATATAAAATACGAAATAGAAATGAAAGTAGTGTTCATGCGTACGTACGGCTTACCGTCTCCATGAACGGTGCATTTCATTTCTTACCTCTAAATGATTATGTAATATTATAAATGCATGAATGTACTGGATATATATGATATATATGATATCTACATCATGAATACCATTCTGGATATAATGGATACATGAACAACTTGTAATTATAAAGGGATTATTTTTGACTCAAGTACCAATGATCGTTAAAAGGACCGTTATTAACTTAAATAATTACATAGTGTTCATGACATGGAAATAAGTGATATAAAAAGAATAATGAACTTGAAAAAGGTTCTTAAGCAAGTAGAAATTAACTCAAGTTTATTATTCAGGAGATTAAAGAACGACCGAGTCAAGTCGGACCCGAGGTATGGGACTTCGTCTCAATCTCCTTTCATTGAGGCATATTTTGTTTTATAAACAACCTTCTTTTATACGGTGTATAAACCCGTTTGAATATTACTTTTATCCAAAAGGAATCTTTTTTATACGAAGCGTTTTACTAAACAAAAAAAGGGAATGTTTTTGTCTTACGTATGCGGCGACAACGACTTCTCCGCCGCCGTGACCGTTATTTGAGTTTTGACTTACTCTACAAGCCATAACTTCTTTTTAAAAGAAAAATAAATACCATGTTTTACTTTTCTTTTATTTTGGTATTAAAAATGATTTTCATAATGTTTTTATATCAATGTGTTGTATTGATATCTTTTTATTGAAAGGTGGAAATGATATGTTTCCTTTATGCATGTTTTATGTGATATGATTATGTTGAGGTTCTTGGGAATTATTATGAAGATTGGTGGTTCCGTGATAAACTAAGGGCGGGTGAGCCCAATATAGCTCTCCAATGCACTGGGTAACGCGAAGGAGTGAAACGTTAAGGTTTCTCCGAAGAGATTTAGGGAATATACTGTGATGGGTATTACAAACGTAACCAAGAGGGTTACTCCCTACGTAAGAATGTTATGAATGCCTCAAGTTACCTTTATGTCTTATGATTTCTATGATTTATTCATGATTTGATGAGGTATGTTAAAGTGCTTATGTTTTATGGGTAAAGTATGATTTCATTCTTATGTATATATGTACCCATGTTTACTTTCTATATTTTTATATCCCTTACTGAGGTTTTTATGCTCATCCCATGTTTTTTGAAATGTTTTTCACAGGTCAAGGGAAAGGTACATGATATGATGATTGTGTCAAAAAAGTGTCAAGAAAGAATCCATGTTTTATTTTAAATATGTTTCCATTTATGGGAAATAAGAATACTATCTTTATGTAACCACTTTGTTTATATGTGGAATGTAATGCAAGTTTTATGATCTAATTCTCGAAAACTCTAAACCCGAAAAGATCCTCAATGTGTAATCTTGTAATAACTCAAGATTAAGTAAGGTTTAAGGTTGGGTCCTTATAGTTGGTATCAAAGGTCGGTTTAGATAACTTTAGGAGTTAGAATTATATTAAATGATTATCCAAAAATATATATATTTTTGAAGTGATGTAGCATTTGAAGATTACCATGTTGCTTCATCTAAGACATGTTTGTTCAGAATGGTTTTCCGTAGAGGAAACCGGGAAGCAGTGCTAGGAAGGCATACAAAAGGAAATAACCTTCCGAATCAGCATCCCGAGATGGTCGGAATTGGAATTGAACAGTTTGTTGCAGTAATGGCGCAGTTGACTCAAGCGATAAATGGTGGTGGTATCCATGCACGAGATCAGCGAGATCAACCACAGAGGAACATGTCAGTGGTGGAACATTTCATGAGGCAACATCCCCCATCATTCAGAGGATCATCTGACCCTGTGCTAGCTGAAGGGTGGATTAAAGCACTGGAAAAGATTTTCGATGTCATGGGGTGTTTAGACAATCAAAAGGTTAGTCTTTCTATTTACCGTTTGGAGGGTGAAGCAGATCAGTGGTGGTCGATGGTTAAAAATATCAGGGATGCTGATGAGATTGATGCTCTCGACTGGGATGAATTCAAAGGTATGTTTTTTGAAAAGTATTTTCCTAAGGCTGTTCGACTTATGATGGAAAAACAATTCTTGGAATTGAGGCAAGAGGAAGACTCAGTGGCTACCTATGAAGAAAGGTTCACTCGATTGGCAAGGTATGCTCCAAATTTTATCCGAGACCTTGATAGTAAAATCAACAGTTTTTACTCATGATTAAAGCCAAAATATCGAAGGGCATTAGCTTCTCATGAGTTTAAAAGTTATGAAAATCTTGTTCGATGTGCTGAGAAGGTCGAAATGGAGTTTTCCGATGATTAAGTGTTCTATAACAACCAACAGAAGAAGAGACCGAGGTGGCAGGAGAAAGGTAATAATTCTTCAAAAAAGTCTGATAGTAAGAAAACTAAGTTTCCAGTTTGTGATAAATGTGGAAAAAGGCATGCTGGGGAATGTATTCTGAATTCTGGAAAGTGCTACTGATGTGGTAAGATGGGACATAAGGGTCGTGATTGCACTGAAAAGGATCAAGGTGAAGGTAAGACCAAGTTTGATTTATAGTTAGTGAAATGTTATAAGTGCAATGAGATGGGTCACTATGAAAACGAGTGTCCGAAAAAGAGCTTGAGTGATGGGAATAAGTTAGACTACAAGCAGAAAGGGGTGGTGAAATCCTTTGCAACTACTTCAGCAGATGTCGGGCCATCAAATGAAGTTGTATCAGGTACTTTGTTTGTTTTTTCAGATTATGCCAGTGTGTTTTTTGATTCGGGGTCTACACATTCTTTCATCTCTAAAAAATTTTCTAGTAAAATGGGAATACCATCTCAAGAAATGACTCCTGAACTTTTGGTAAAAACACTTGGGGGAAATGTTGAGGCAAAAAAAATTTATAAGAATCTTCCTATCCTTATCTGTGGAAAGAACCTACTTGCAAACCTTATTTTTCTACCTCTAGTAGAGTTTGATGTTATCCTAGGTATGGATTGGCTCTCTATTTACCATGCTAAGATTGAATGTAGAGCTAAAGAAGTTCCTTTTTAGAAATACTTTCAGTTCGTTTACAAGAATGAACCCTCACTTTTGATAACATATCAAGAGGCCAAGAAACATGTAAAAGATGGAAATGAATGTTACCTTGCACACATTGTTGAAAATAAAGGAACTGTTCAGATTAATGATGTGCCAGTGTTAAATGAGTATCCTAATGTTTTTCTTGATGAGTTTCCTGGAATAATACCAGATCGGGATGTTGAGTTTACTGTTGACTTAGTTCCTGATGCTAGGCTAATTTCAAAACCCCCTTATCGAATGGCTCAAATTGAACTTTTAGAGTTGAAGGAGAAATTGCATGATTTATTAGAGAAAGGTTTCATTCGACCTAGCACATCACCATGGGGTGCTCCTGTTTTATTTGTTAAAAAGAAAGATGGTTCTATGAGACTATTCATTGATTATAGAGCCTTGAATAACATCACTGTTAAGAACAAATATCCTTTGCCTCATATCGATGATTTGTTTGATCATCTCCAGGGAGCTCAGTATTTTTCAAAGATTGACTTGAGATTGGGGTGCCATCAGCTGAAGGTAAAGGAAGTAGACGTTCCGAAGACTGCGTTTCGTATAAGATATGGCCATTATGAATTTGTAGTAATGCCTTTTGGGCTAACCAATGCACCTGCTGTATTCATGGACTTAATGAATAGAATTTTCCATGAGTTCTTGGATAAGTTTGTGGTGGTTTTCATTGATGATATTTTGGTGTTTTCTAAAAGTAAAGAGGATCATGAAATACATTTAAGGGTTATCGTTCAAACCTTAAAAGAAAAGAAATTGTATGGGAAATTCAGCAAGTGTGAGTTTTGGTTGCAACAAATTTCTTTCCTTGGTCACATTGTTTCTAAAGATGGGATAACTGTTGATCCTGCAAAAACAAAAGTTGTGGAAGACTGGCCAAGACCCACAAATGTAACTGAGATTCGTAGATTCCTTGGTTTGGCAGGCTATTACCGAAGGTTTGTTAGAATTTTTTCACGGTTATCTAGTCCAATGACTAAGCTAACTCGGATGGGTGTTACGTTTATCTGGACAAAATAATATGATGACTGTTTTCAGGAATTGAAAAGAATATTGGTGAAAGCTCCTGTTTTGGCACTACCTTCCAGGAATGGTGAGTTTGTTATCTACAGTGATTCTTCATTGAAAGGACTTGGTTGCGCTTTAATGCAGAATGATCAGGTAATTGCTTATGCTTCACGACAGTTGAAAACTCATGAGGTAAATTACCCTACACATGATTTGGAATTAGCTGCTGTTGTTTTCGCTTTAAAAATTTGGAGACATCATTTGTATGGAGTAAAGTGTGAAATATATACCGATCACAAAAGTTTAAAGTATATATTCACTCAGAAAGAACTGAACATGAGACAAAGGAGATGGCTAGAATTAATCAAGGATTATGATTGTACAATTCATTACCATCCAGGATAAGCAAATAAAGTGGCTGATGCATTGAGTCGAAAAAGTAATGCTTCATTAGCAATGTTGCGTTTGGAACGTGATCCTTTGGTTAAGGATTTGATGAACTTTGGCATAGAAGTTTTTGGAGCAGGATGTTCTTCTGTTTTGTTTCAGGTATCAGTGAGATCATCTCTATCAGACAGAATCAAGCAAGCACAGAAGAAAGACAGTGAGTTGCAGAAAAAGGTAGAGCTGGTTCAGAAAGGTAAGTTGCATGAATTCAACATTGATAATGATTGAATTTTGAGATTTGGTAAGATATTGTGTGTGCCTTTTGATTCACAATTGAAGAGAGAGTTGTTATGTGATGATCATAGTTCTCCATTTTCAGTTCATCCTGGCAGTACTAAGATGTACAAAGATCTGCGGGAGTATTACTGGTGGGATGGAATGAAAAGAGATATTACTGATTTTACTGTGAAGTGTTTGACATGTCAACAGGTTAAAGCAGAGCGATAGTTACCGAAAGGGATTCTTCAGCCTTTACCAGTGCCAGAGTGGAAATGGGAGAATATATCCAAGGATTTGGTTATGGGATTACTGAAGACATCTCAAGGTAATAATGCAATCTGGATTATTGTTGATCGCTTGACTAAATCTGCTCATTTCCTTACTATACGAGATACGTTTTCCCTAGATCAACTTTCCCGTTTGTATCTTAAAGAGATAGTCAGGTTAGATGGAGTTCCCCTCTCTATTTTATCTGATCGTGATCCCATGTTCACTTCTAACTTTTGGAAAGGCCTTCAGAAGTCGTTGGGTACTGAATTAAATTTTAGTACAACTTTTCATCCTCAATCAGATGGGCAGTCGGAATGAACAATTCAGAACTTGGAGGATATTCTAAGAGCTTGTTCGATGGATTATAAGGGAAGTTGGGACCAATATCTTTCATTGGTTGAATTTTCATATAATAACTGTTTTCATTCTAGTATACAGATGGCACCATTTCAGGCATTATATGGGAAGCGGTGTCGAACTCCAGCTTTCTGGGATGAAGTGGGTGAAAAGAAGTTGATGGGACCAGAATTGGTAGAAGAGATGGCAGAAAAAGTTCAGCTGATTCAGAAACACATGAGAACAGCTCAGAGTAGGCAGAACAGTTATGCAGACAACAGGAGGAAGGATCTAACTTTTGAGGTAGGTGATCATGTTTTTCTCAAAGTCTCACCATGGAAAAGTGTGATGAGATTTGGTAAGAAAGGAAAGCTGAGTCCAAGGTTCATTGGACCATATGAAATTCTAGAGAGAGTTAGATCAGTTTCATACCGAGTGGCTTTACCTCCAAGTTTATCTCAGGTACACAATGTTTTTCATGTTTCGATGTTGAGAAAGTATATGCTAGATCCATCTCATGTTTTGAGTCCAAAGGTAGTTCAGCTGGAAGAGAACCTATCTTATGAGGAACAACCGGTCCAGATTCTTGACCACAGGGAGCAAGTGTTACGAAATAAGGTGATTAATCAGGTAAATGTATTGTGGAAAAACCACATGATGGAAGAGGCAACATGGGAATCTGAAAATGCAATGAGGGATAAGTAACCTCATTTATTTTGTAAGTAAATAAATTGCGGGGAAACAATTTTCTAAAGGGGGGAAGGATGTAACATCCCATGTAAGTAATGAATAATAGATATTTTTATCTATGTCTATTAATGAATTAGATACTGTTTTAGAGGCTTAAAATGAAAATAAATCCAATCTTAAGCATGGAATACACTAATATTTTTAAAAGATTGTTTTACTACCTTTTGATGGAAAACCCTTTTATAAATATAGCTTTTGACAATTTTATAAGCTATGTTTGTGAAAATAAACTTATTATTTATGATTGGGACATCAAAATTTACTTTGTGTGAATTTTTGGTATTTTTCCGATAAAGTTCATTTTTTAATGAATAGTGAAAAATGTTGTATTTTAATTCAAAACCGCTTTTTAATCTAATTTATTTATATGATTATATTATCTTTTGAATTGGTTTTGAAGTGAAATTAGAATATATTTTTACCATTTTATCCAATGGTGGTCATCAGAATCAATTTCACTTTGAAATTGGACTTAAACTAGTGTCAATCTTTTGATTCTTATTGTTTCATAAAAACACGCTATTTGTAATGACTGTGGGAATTAGTCATTAAATTAATTAATGAAACTTACATGTTTTGAATTTTTTAAAATAGTCATCATTTTTGAATTTGGAATATCAAATATATCTTAGGGTGAAGTTTTGGTATCTTTCTGAAAAACTTCAATTTTTGATGAATAGTGAAACCACTAAGTGGTAGTTAAAGAAACTGATTTTTTGTTTAAATGAAATTTTTCCACTTCTGTGTTTTGATTTTCAAAAATCCGACATACATGGTTTTCATTAAGAAGTAAAATGTGGTTCAGTGAGATTAAAATAATTTTTTGGTGAATAGTAACTTTTAAGTTCTTAATCGCGATTAGAGGTAATTAGTATAGTTTAAGGTAAGAATAATGTTTTAATAAAATGAAATGACCTTGACACATGTACTACCCTAATTGTATGTGTCATGGCCGACCAAGACAAGCCATGGGTCAACTTGGGTACCCCATGGAGCCACTTTGGTTGGGAAATGACATAAATAACTTTTTATTTAATGTTAAAGTAAAAATGACACAAACATGAGATGTTTTACTAAAACAATTTTTACATGGGGATATACAAGTCAGATTTTTGATTATAAATAGTAATTGGAAATATAAAAAGATTTCCTACATCATATTATTTTTTTTTATAATTTTTATACATTAAATAAATTAAATTATTTATGAAATCATGATGATGCAGTGATTATTTCATTAATAAAGGATTTATATAAAATGAAATGATAATGTAAACTCTATGACCTACACATGTCCAAAACCTATTGGATGGGTGGATTTAGAACCCTTATCACCTTATCCTCGAATTATATCATTGTGGGACCTCTTAAATATGAATACCATTTTAAAATAAAGTGACTTTTCTTTACCTTCCAAGAGTGCCCCTCCTCTCCTCTTATAAAAGGCCCCCACCTCTACCTCCTTACCCACACTCCCAAAGTCTTTGGCTCGGCCAAACCCTGCCCATTTTGTCTCTCCACTTACCTCTATTACTTCTTGAAGCCTCACTTTGGGCATAAGTTTTCCCAAGGAAGCCTTTGAACTCAAACCAAAGGGAGTTACCCGATTTTAAGGTAATGTCTTTACTTGAGTCCTTTTGTTTTATTTTGCTTCTCCAACCCCCTAAACTCTTTTTATTCATTTCTTTTGTAACAAATCCAGTATCTTAAATATACTAGGATGTTGTTATAAAAATTATTCTAGCTACACTTACACACAACTACATCTAATGGTTAAAGAACATACTGTTTCCATGGATGGTGAATTTATGCCTCCCGAAACGATGATTGTTCAAAATTCTTTTAACACCTTCAAAGGTGGCCATTAAGATGTAAATATATTTATATATGATATATAATATGTTTATGTTTTCCTTAAGCTTCTGTATTTTTCATTTTGGGCATACCTTTATGGTTTCCATTATGGGTAAACGTGATATCTTCATTTAAGGATGTGCGGACTACCGCCCCCTCAAAGTGATTTGATTCGTTAAATACCATATGTGGGACGTATAAAGGATGTAACTATGATATTATATATGATATTATACTGGAATTATAATATACCTTTATATCATTATGATTCCATTCCATAAAATACGAAATAGAAATGAAAGTAGCATTCATGCGTACGTACGGCTTACCGTCTCCATGAACGGTGCATTTTATTTCTTACCTCTAAATGATTATGTAATATTATAAATGCATGAATTTACTGGATATATATGACATATATGATATCTACATCATGAATACCATTCTGTATATAATGGATACATGAACAACTTGTAATTATAAAGGGCTTATTTTTGACTCAAGTACCAATGATCGTTAAAACGACCGTTATTAACTTAAATAATTACATAGTGTTCATGACATGGCAATAAGTGATATAAAAAGAATAATGAACTTGAAAAAGGTTCTTAAACAAGTATAAATTAACTCAAGTTTATTATTCAGGAGATTAAAGAACGACCGAGTCAAGTCGGACCCGAGGTATGGGACTTCGTCTCAATCTCCTTTCATTGAGGCATATTTTGTTTTATACACAACCTTCTTTTATACGGTGTATAAAACCCTTTGACTTTTACGTTTATCCAAAAGGAATCTTTTTTATACGAAGCGTTTTACTAAATGACAAAAGGGAATGTTTTTGTCGTACGTATGCGGCGACAACGACTTCTCCACCGCCGTGACCGTTATTTGAGTTTCAGATTCCTCTACAAGCCATACCTTCTTTTTAAAAGAAAAATAAATACCATGTTTTACTTTTCTGTTATTTTGGTATCGAAAATGGTTTTCATAATGTTTTTATATCAATGTGTTGTATTGATATCTTGTGATTGAAAGGTGGAAATGTTATGTTTCCTTTATGCATGTTTTATGTGATATGATTATGTTGAGGTTCTTGGGCATTATTATGAAGACGGGTGGTTCCATGATTAACTAAGGGCAGGTGATCCTGATATAGCTCTCCAATGCATTGGGTAACGCGAAGGAGTGAAATGTTAAGTTTTCTCCGAAGAGATTTAGGGAATATACTGTGATGGGTATTCCAAACGTAACTAAGAGGGTTACTCCCTACGTAAGAATGTTATGAATGCCTCAAGTTACCTTTATGTCTTATGATTTCTACGATTTATTCATGATTTGATGAGGTATGTTAAAGTGCTTATGTTTTATGGGTAAAGTATGATTTCATTCTTATGTATATATGTACCCATGTTTCCTTTCCATATTTTTATATCCCTTACTGATCTTTCTATCCTCATCCCAAGTTTTTTTGAAATTTTTTTCACAGGTCAAGGGAAAGGTACATGATATGATGATAGTGTCAAGGAAGTTTCAAGAAAGAATCAGTGTTTTATTTTAAATATGTTTCCATTTATGGGAAAGAAGAATAATATCTTTATGTAACCACTTTGTTTATATGTGGAATGTAATGCAAGTTTTATGATCTAATTCTCTAAAACTCTAAACCCGAAAAGATCATCAATGTGTAATATTGTAATAACTCAAGATTAAGTAAGGTTTAAGGCTAGGGCCTTATATGAAGACTGGATAGGACACATGATTTTATCCCCCCACCCCGTGATCTGATGCAAGGACTGTAGAGCTACCAAATGACCAAGTGCGGCTACGCTGGTTGCAGGGTATAAACCCTAGGGAATGTACATGCATCATAATGACTTGGGTTCTTGTGTGTCTTGAATGTTTTGGGAATTAAAATAGATAAAAATTTCAAATAAAATTTTAAAAGGGAATTTCCCCACTACTCGGGCTTAGGACTTTCTTGTTTTCTTTTTCAGCTATGGAACCTGAATGTCCTATATGAGTGGTATAATAAATCAAGGCCCAACAGGCTGATCTGGTTGATCAGTGGAGGGTCGATCGAGAGGAGGAGGACGACCAGTGGTAGAAGACACTTCATGCCTTCCAACGGTAGACCCTGGGAAAGTACAAGGGTGGCATCTCCGATATGGAGATAGAGAAAAGTCTCGAAAATCAGGGGATCTATTTTTGTTTGATCTGGGCTCCAAAAGAGTATCGGGTTCCTCTAGTATTGAGAAATATGCGAGGAGTGGTGCGTCAGTGGTGGACACATTACCTCAGAGAGAGGAAGGAGACTGATGTCTCATGGACAAACTTTGAAAAGGTGTTCTGGGTAGAATTTATTTCTTCTGTGATGAAGGCCTAGAAGAGGTAGGAGCTACTCTCCCTTCAGTAAGGTAGTATATCAGTAATGTAACTAGGGATCAAGTTCAAGGATCTCCTTAATTTTTCTCTGGACCTCTTTCTGGATGAGGAGTCGTGGGTAAGATGCTTGGAAGATGCACTCCGACCTTCTATTCAGTATTTTGTTACTCCCTTCACCCTACCAACATACTTGGAGGTATAAAAGAAGGCCTAAGTACTGATAGGATGCACTAAATGGGAGGTTTTCCATGAGAGGGGAGCCGGATGAGTTTGACAAAGGGGAAGCCCATTAGAATCAGGTTTGCAGTGTTAGGGCCTTCTAGGTTTCAACCAGTAGGGAGTAGGCCTCAACAGTTCCAGCTCGAATCTCTCGGTCCTCGAACTTTCCCCATGGTCCTAGGACTGATATGATTTATCTATGGCAGTTGTGGGAATCTTTAGAATTAGTGACCTATCTGAGTGCAGTATAGTGGGGGTGGGTAGGTTCGGCGACCACCTCAGTAGTAACAGTTTCCATCCCGGCCATTGTACCAGTAGGGGAAGCGAGCTCCCGCTCCACCAAGGGTTAATGGTGCCGGAGGATGCCGACATTAGGAAGCTCCTCAGGGATCTCGTCCAGGGTGTGGTCGGGGAGGTGGTCGATGACTGAGGGGTAGAGGGTATGGGTGTGGGCTGTTTCATGCCACATAGGTAGCAGTTCCAGTGGGGACATAAGTTGTTTGAGGTATGATCAGTCTATTTAGTACTATTTACCATACCTTGTTTGATTCAGGAGATTCTAACTCCTTTTTTGAACATATTCTAGCCCATGCCTTGGGTCTATACATAGAGAGACTTTCACTTCCCCTAGTGTTGAGTATTCCAGTTGGAGGTTAGACCAGCCTATTTGATGTTTTTCGACGATGTAGACTGATGTTGGGGTCACATCGGTCCAGTGGGGATCTTCTTCTGCTACAAATTCATCCATATGATGTCATCCTAACCATCGAATAGATATTTTCCATGCACTCTATTATCAACTACATTCGAATAAGGTTTGTGTTCTCAGATATGGTTGGCCAATGTGTATATTTCATTGGTGAGCAGAATTTCTAAGAGGGTAGCTGGCATGTGCATCCCCTTATTTCTTTGTTAGCTGAGCTGTTAGTGGAATCAGTAGACTCATAGATGGTGGAAGTTCTGGGGATTGTCAGTGAGTTCTTGGATGTCTTCTCTAAAGATAATGTGACTCTACCCCTTGACCAGATGTTGATTTCAGGATAGAGTTACAACTTGGTTCCCATCTGATTTTGATGGCTCCCTATCAGATGGCACCTTCTAAGTTACGATAGTTGAGGATTCAAGTTGAATACCTGATGAATAAGGGTTTTATCTAACCAATATTTTCACCATGTGGTGATTTAGTTTTTTTTGTGAAGAAGGTAGACAGTGATCTTAGGCTATGCATAGACTACTGAAGGCTGAATCAGGTGACGGTCAAGAACTGTTACACCCTCCCAAGGATCGACAACCTTTTTGACTAGTTGAAGGGATAAGGTTTGTTCTCTAAGATTGACATATGATCAGGATATCACCAGTTGAGGGTGATATCCCGTAGTATTCTTTCAGGTGCAGGTATGGGAACTTGGGGTTCATGGTCATGTTGTTTAGTGTTATGAACAAACTAGTTGTGTTCATGGGCCTCATGAACTCTGTTTTCCAAAAGTATCTAGACCAGTTTGTGGTCATTTTCATCGACGACATCCAGATATACTCAAGATCAGAGGAGGATCATGCCAAGCATTTAAGGAATGTTTTAGAGGTCCTCTGACACCACCATCTCTACAAGAAGTTATCCAAGTGTAAGTTCTGGACATGATTAGTGCACTTCCTTGGACACATGGTGTCCCAGAATGGAATAGAAGTGGACATGTCAAAGGTTGAAGTAGTTGTTTGTTGGGAATCACCTAAGAATGTGGAAATGGTTCATAGTTTCTTGGTTCTGGTAGGTTACTAGTGTAGGTTCATATCCAACCTCTCTCAAGTTGTAGCTCTATTAATAGCTTTGACCAGGAGAGACCAGGCCTTCGTTTCGAGTGAGCGGTGTCAGGTGTATTTCAGATACCTGAAGGGGAAGCTAGTAAGTTCCCCATTGCTTAGGCTTCTAGAAGAGGGGGTGACGTTAAATGTTTTCTATGACGATTCTGCTCTAGAACTGGGGTGTGTGCTGATGCAGCAGTGAGGAGTGATCTTTTATGGGTCTAGGAAGTTACGTTCTCACGAACATAACTATTCCACCCATGACCTGGAACTTGTAGAGATCATGTTTAAACAAAATTTGAGGTGGCATTACCTTATTGGGGAATGATTTGTGGTCTTTAAGGATCATAATATCTTGAGGTATATCTTCTCTGAGTGAGAATTGAACTTGTGGCGGTAGAGGTGGATGGAGTTTTTTCATGAAAATGACTTCGATATCTCTTATACCTTAGGAAAGGGGAATGCATTGTCCAATTCCATGAGTAGGAAGTCACAAAAGGATGTAGTTTGGGAGTCTGTAGATTCTTGGAAGGTGATGAAGGAGTTTGATGGTTTACATAGGTGCTTGAGAGTAGAGCACTGTAGAGGCTATCTATTTCAGATGACAGTGCAGTATTACTTGGTACGGTAGGTGGAGGAGTCTTAATGGGGAAACTCAGAGGCTGATGTATTGTGTGATCGTGTTAGCCAGGGTGATACTCTGAAGGGATGGTCGGAGGATAGTCAAAATCAGATGATGTTCCACGAGAAACTATTTGTCTCGGTGGCGATTCATGAGGGAGTTCTTAGTGATTTCCATAACTCACCCTTGGTAGTACATCCAGGAGTCTGCAAGATGTACTGGGGATTGAGAGGTTAGTTTTTCTAGCCTGAAGTGAAGTTGGTAGTGGTGGAGTTTGTGGCAAGGTTCCTCATGTGTCAGCAGGTGAAGGAAAAGCATCGTGTTCGTAGAGGACTACTGCAGCCCTTAGACATTGTAGAGTGGAAGTGGGATGACTTATCAATGTATTTCATCATAGG
The DNA here is from genome assembly GCA_963277665.1 of Viscum album. Lineage (NCBI taxonomy): Eukaryota > Viridiplantae > Streptophyta > Magnoliopsida > Santalales > Viscaceae > Viscum > Viscum album. Next base: position 2,133,860,370 of record OY728120.1, read on the forward strand.
ATTACATAGGGATGAGGGAGGCTGTGATTCTATCTGGGCAATGGTGGATTGATTGATGAGATATGCTCACTTCTTAGCAGTTAAAGAGTAAATCGTAGTGGATGCCTTAGCAGAAAAGGTGTGTTAGTGAAGTGATGTGGCTACATGGAGTTCCAAGATCTATCATTTAGGATTGGGATACATTCTTCACTTCATGAATATATAATAGATTACAACATGATTTTGGAACCCAGTTACACATTAACACTACATTCCACCCTCAGACAGATGGACAGACAGAGAGGGTCATCTAGTCAATGGAGGATATGCTTCAAGCGCGTGTTTTGGACTGTGGAGGATTGTGGATACGACACTTTACCTTGGGGGATTTTGACTAAAATAATAGCTATCACTCTACCATAGGAATAGAACTGTTTGAATCCTTATACAAAAGGTCATGTCATTCACTCGTGGGCTGGACCTAGGTTGGGGAGGCAGGCGTCCTCAGCCCAGAAATAGTGCAGGGCACGATAGAGAATGTTTATCTTGTGAGTGAAAGGATAAAGGGAGCTCAAGACCAGAAGAAGTCATATGCCGACCATAGGAAGAGACGTTTGGAGTTCTATTTAGGGTACCACATGTTCTTGAAGGTCTCCCGTTGGAATGGACAATGAAGGTTTGTTAAGGGGAGTAATCTTTTTCCAAGGTTCATGGGACCCTTCGAGGTGTTGGGACAAGTCTGTGAGGCGGCATTTTAGTTGGAATTACCACTGCAGTTTGACAGGATCAACAAATTCTTTCATTTCTCTCAACTCCATAGGTATCAACATGATGACTTCCACATCCTGGACTAGGTAGAGTTGGATATCGAGGATGATGTGACATTCGTGGAGAGACTGGGGAAGATCGATGATCGTAAGGAGAAGGTGCATCATGGATGGACCATTTCCTTGGTTCATGTGTTATTGAGGCATGATAGACTTGAGGAGAGTACCTGGGAATGGGAGGTACAGTTGCGTGCCCAGTACCCAGAGTTTTTCTAAGTTTTTCTCTTGTGTTATCTTTGTGCCTTACTTATTATGTAATGTTTGACCTCTCTTGTTTTATGAAAATTTGTTTACATGTTATATTATTTTGTGTGATAAATACTAATAATGGGGAGGGGAGAACCTAATACTTAATCAAGATGCATTAATTCAGATGTGATTAAACCTGTGCGGGTGAGTCAGTGCTACCCAAAGCAGATAGTATCTTGACAAGGGAAAAGAGATCCCTAATCCATGTGTCTGGACAATGTGACCATTGGTGTTTGTATGTTTGATTGGGAAAGTATAGCCTTAGTGTCTCCCTAGTTGTTCGGAATATATATGTCAAGGGGGTTTCCTTGGATGTTGAGGATTTTTCTTTAGGTTTAGAACAATACATGGTGGTTTACTCCTAAGAGGTATCTTAAGGGATAGTTGTTCAGACCCCTTTCCTTCCATGTTAGTTTTAAATTCTCGAGGACAAGAATAGTTTGAGAGGTATCTGATGTAATAACCCAGATTTTAACTAGGCCCTTCCTTTCTTAAAATCCAGTGTTGAGGTGTTCTAGGAGCTATAATTGGATTACATCAAGAGTTTTCCAAATTTCCAGTTTTTTCATAGGCATGTCTTTGTGTCCCCAAGTCATTACATCAGTGAGACAAGGGGAATAAGCATCAGTAGGTCAAGGGAATCTATATCAGAAGGAAAAGGCATTGGCAGGTCAGGGCATCGGTAGGTCCGGGCGTCGGTAGGTCAGGGCGTCGGTAGGTCAGGGCGTCGGTAGGTCGTTGTGTCGGTAGGTCATAGGGTCGGTAGGCCGTGGGGTCAGTATCTCAGTGTTAGTAGCTCAATGTTGGTGACTCACCCATAGGTTACTCATTTATAGTTTTTCCATTTTCAACCATGTTATGTGTTTTTCTATGTTTAAAGTTAATCTATTAACTCACAGCTGTGCGCTGGTCTATCTCCACCATTTTTAGGGGAATTATTAAATCTCAATTAATTCCAATGTGTAAAACCTCCAAGTTGAATTGTAAAAACACAATCCAAATTTTAAGTACTTCTAAATGTTCTCCCTAATTTTTGGATCTGGCCTCTTCTTAAGCCGAGATCCTCTCTGCCTTATTCCTTTTCGTTTCTCTTGATGTGCCTAGAGACTTCCTCCTAATACGAGTCGTGTACCCATGATGGAGCCCTTCTCGCTAGGCTTTGGAGTTTTTCCTGCATGTCGTGCCATCCACTGTTCTTGGAGAAAGAAATAACTTTGATATTTGATCATCCAAGTTGGAATTTTCTTTTTTTCTCTTCAATTATGCATCATGTGGGGTGGGTATGTTAATGGTTCCTTATAAGTAACGACTTGATAGTCTACTTTAAAAGATAATTAAACAAGAATTTAATATGATCAAAAGATAAATCATGAAAATAAAATAATGGGAAGGGTGTGGTAGGATGTGGTTTCCTGTTTTAATTTTTTTATTTTTTATTCTTTTATGGATGTCGTGGATGTATGCCTTCTGAAAATAATGGTTTTTGGTAGTCTTTTCTTGTGAACTAGTGGTGTTTTATTTTTTTGTGATGTTTTGATGTACAGATGTAACATAAAATATGATTAATCACATACAGTCGGTTAAATAATTAGATTCCCCAGGAACAAACTTGTTATGTGATCACCCTGGTTATATTCAAGTGGAAATTAAATATCCCTTATCGGTTAAATTTGAATATGCTTGGTTTGATGGTTGTGGTTATGTGATCTATGTTCTGGTATGGGTTATTTGGGCCTGGTATGTGGGGTGGTATAGGGGGGTATTAGTGCCTTAGTCTAAGAGATTGATTGATTATGGAATGGATGAAATTATAGGAAGACGAACTGCCTTTATGTTGTGTTGTGGTCGTGAAGAGACATCGAGTAGTGGGGCGATGGTTTGGTTGTGGGATCGTTATGTAGTGGCACTGCATTGGGGATTTAATTGGGTAGTTGGGCTACAGGGATGGGTTGTGAGAGAATGAATGTGCAATATCACCATGAAGAATGATAGTTGGTAGGAGTTTAACAGGGATGTGCAGTGAGACTTCAAGTCTAGTTTTGTGTTGTTGTGCAATGGGACTGCAGTTTGGTTTAGTTCGTTGCTTGGTATGGTTATGGTTGTTTGATTCCCAGATATTGAAAAAATAATTTAAAGTGAATCCCCTTAAATAAATAAATGGAAATTGAACAAAAAGGGGGTTGGATTTATGCTTGGAAGTGGTTGTTGTATGGTTGTGCATATAGGAGTAGCAACAAAATCAGTGTTGATGTGAGCTAGTTATCTTTTCTAGTGAAACCCGTAGGTTAGGGATGAGTATTTTTTACCTATATATATATATTAGTTATTTTTGATTTATATATACACCCCACCCTTGTAGATCACTTTTTGATTAACACCTCAATTTCAGGGTGGAGGGTGTCTTTCCGAACATCCTGGTGGTAGGATGGATGGGTGGTTACTGATTTACATCCTCACACCATCATTCGGATCTTGCCGCTCATGCATATCTAAGAATGATTTTTTGGTTTGAGGCTTACCATAGTCCAAGATTATTTAGGAAAATGTTTGTTTTGGATGAGGGACTCAGGTGTTTTTGGGCCAGGTATGTTTTCCCAAGTACCTTTGGGATGAGGCCCAAGTTTCTTTGGGCATAGTGTGTGGTTGTTGAGGCCCAACTGTCTTCGAGTCTGGTGGTATTTGTTGTGTCCCAGGTGTCTATGGGCGTGGTTGTGTGCGGTTTGAGGCCCAGGTGTGTGCGGGCAGGTTGTGGTAGTGGAACTGCATGTGGGAAGAGTGGCAACGTCAAGACGTTAAATCATTAGGAATGATCAGTTAACCAATGGGAAAGGGGTGTGGGGTACCCAAATGTTAATGGGCTTACATTTTTTACTTTACTTGTCCTACGTTACTTGGGTGAGTGTGCCTTGGTGAGGTTGGGCTGATTAGCATTCCTAGGTAGGTGCTTGAGGTTCTGTTGTTTTCTTATAGGGGAATTAGTATGTTCCCTCACGTGTGCATGAGTAGATTTAGTTTCCCTATAGAGTGTACTCGTATGCTCACCCTACGTATGTAAAAATGCTTTCAGGTTTCTAGGAGGACTTTGAGGACCATGCTAAACTTTACTAGCATGGGCATCAGGATAGTTTTTGTCACTAGTTAGTTTTCTTTCTTTCGGGGCACTATTTGGGATTTTTGTTTGTACTTTTTATCATCTTTACTTTTGAACATGAATGTGGGAATTTTTTTCTTAGATTTACTTTTTCCTTTAGTCTTTTGTGTTGTTGGGATTTACCATCTTATCTCTCGATCTCATTCAATAAAAGGGTAATGCTTTCCATTTATGTGAGATTCTATACCCTTAGTGCTAGTTGCCACTCTGGGGCCTACTGAAGGTGGTACTCAGGGGGTCATTATCTCTCCTTCATCTTGAGGATGGAAGGGCAGTGCACCTTGTTGTCCCTTCCCTCATCTCGAAGAAGGCGGGTCGTGACACCTTACCTCTTGCTTATTTTCCAAAGACTTTACCACTTCAGCAGACTCTTTATGTGGTTAATAAATCGAATTTAATATACTTATATATATAAATTAATTGGAAAAACTAATAATACATTAAAAAATAAATACACACTAAATAATTATTAAACAATAATCAATAAATATTAATGAATAATGAATAATGAATAGTTAATAAGTAATTATTAATATTTAATAATTACAAATTACACATTACTAATTAATAAATAGAATAGAAATGAATAATAAATAAAGAAACATATAATATGGAAATAAATGGTAAATAATAAAAGTAGTAAATAAAAAATAGTAAATAATAAATAATAAATACTAAATAGTAAATAATAAATAGTAAATAGTAAATAGTAAATAATAAATAGTAACTTGTAAATACTAAGTACTAAATACTAAATAATAAATACTAAATAATAAATAATAAAAAATATATAGTATATAATATATAATATATAATATATAATATATAATATATAATTTATAATACATAATATATAATACATAATACATAATACATAATACATAATATATAATACATAATATATAATATATAATTTTTAATACATAATACATAATAAAAAATATATAATATATAATACATAATATATATTATATAATTTTTAATACATAATACATAATAAAAAATATATAATATATAATACATAATATACAATACATAATATATAATATATAATACATAATACATAATATATAATAGATAATAGATAATAGATAATAGATAATAGATAATAGATAATAGATAATATATAATATATAAGTATGTATAAATAATAAAATAATTAAAAAAAAATTTAATATATGTTAAGTAAATACAAATTAATAATAAATTAATAAATAATAGATATATAAATAAATAATAAAGTGAAAATAAAAAATAGTAAATAGTAAATAGTAAATAACAAATAACAAATAACAAATAACAAATAATTAATAATAAAAATAAAAATAAAAAATAAAAATAAAAAATAAAAAATAAAAAATAAATATTAAATAATAATTAATTATAACCTATAGTTAATAATTATTGTTTAAAATTTTATAAATTATTAATAAATTATTAAAATATTAATAATTAATAATTAATATTCAATAAATAAATAATAAATGAATAATAAACTAATAATAAATTAATATATAGTAAATAAAAAATAAATTAATAAATAATAAGTAATAAATAATAAGTAACAAATAATAAATAATAAATAATAAAGAATACAGAATAAAGAATAAAGAATAAAGAATAAATAAATAAAAAATAAAAAATAAAAAATAAAAAATAAATAATAATTAATAACTAATAATTAATAATAACTAATTGTTAATAATTGATAATTAATAATTAATAATTCCTAATTTAAATTTAATAATTAATATTCAATACTTAATATTCAATATGTAGCATTTAAAAATTAATTAATAATTAATAAATAATTAATAAATAATTAATTAAAAATGTATAACGAAAAAATAAAAAATAAAAAAATAAATGAATAATAAATGAATTATAAAATAATATTAATTAATTATGAATTATTAATTAATAAATAAAAAAATTAATAATTAATGTGTACATAATAACTAAATAATAAATAATTAAATATTAAATATTAAATAAATAAATACATAAATAAATAAGTAAATAATAATTGATAAATGACAGATAAATAAATAATAAATAATGTAACTCCCTGACCCCATCTACCCAGAGTCGGTGCATTACTTCGTAACATTGGCATGATCACAAAAGATCAAGTCTCGAAAGACCGATTATTTTAGTAGCCTTGGAAACACTAGATACATTCATAAATGTTACATTACATCACAAAGTGAAAAACTATAATAACATAGTCTCCATAGTCCACACTTCTATCCTCTTCGGACTATCCCTGTAGGTCATTCATAAAATACTTCTTCACATCCTGGAAAATATTAAAACATTGAAAGGGGTGAGCTCAGATGCTCAGTAAGGATAACAATATTGCGGAAGCTTTTATAACCAAACATTAACATTTAAGGCAATGTATAACTAAAACAAAAGCCTTTTAAACATAAACATCAACATAATATGGCAAAAGTAAAATGAGATAATGCCATTTACTTACTCACATGGATATTCTACTAGTCGAATAATCACATGCAATATCAATAACCACTTTCATAATTAGGGAATGCATAATGCCAGACATTCTGAAACATTTTGTCAAGGCCTTGGCCAAGACGTCTAAAATGATTAAGGCCTCAGCCAAAACCATAAATCAAATTGGGAAAGGGCCTCGACCAATTCCACGTCTAGTTGTCTCATGAGACCTACCGATGCATCGAGGAGCTATAGCGGGCTCCACCCATCACTTATTAAGTCCAATACATTCCTCATATGAATAGGTTTAAACATATCATAAACCATAACATAATCGTATCACATAAAACATGCATAAAGGAAACATAACATTTCCACATTTCAATCACAAGATATCAATACAACACATTGATATAATAAAAACACTTTCAAAACCATTTTCAATACCAAAATAAAAGAAAGTTAAAACATTGTATTTATTTTTCATTAAAAAAATGATGGCTTGTAGAGGAAGCCGAAACTCAAATAATGGTCACGGCGGCGGAGAAGTCATTGTCGCCGCATAAGTACAAAAAGAAAAACATTCCCTTTTGTCGTTTAGCAAAACGCTTCATATAAAAAAGATTCCTTTTGAATAAACGTAAAAGTCAAAGGGGTTTATACACTGTATAAAAGAAAGTTGTGTATAAATCCAAATATGCCTCAATGAAAGGAGATTGAGACGAAGTCCTTAAAAGATCATTTTTAAAATAAAATAGATCTATTATGTGTATTCACTATAGGTTCACATAAAGAAAGTAAAAATACAAAATAGGACATAATAATATCATGACATAATTTGAAAGTAAAAGATTAACCCAAAGAATGGAAGTTGGGTTAAGAAATTTCCTTACCTCGTGTCTGACTTGACTCAACCGTTCTTTAACCTCCTGAATAGTAAACTAGTGTTAATATATACCTTATTAAGAACCATTTTCAATTTCATTATCCTTTTTATATCACTTATTACAATGATATGAACATTATGTAATTATTTAAGTTAATAACGGTCGTTTTGTCGATCTTTGGTACTTGAGTCAACAATAAAATTCTTATAATTACAAGTTGTTCATGTGGTAGAATATCCATTATCTCCAGAATTATATTCATGATTTAGATGTCATATATATCATATATATCCAGTATATACATTCATTTATAATATTACGTAACATTTAGAGGTAAGAAATGAAATGCACCGTTCATGGAGACGGTAAGCCGTACGTACGCATGAACGCTACTTTCATTTCTATTTCATATTTAATGGAATGAAATCATAATGATATAAAGGTATAATATAGTTCCAGTATAATATCATATATAATATCATTTACTCCATCCTTTATACATCCCACATATGGCATTAACGATTCACATCACTTTGAGGGGGCGATAGTCCGCACTTCCTAAAATGAAATTATCGCGTTTACCCATAATGGAAATCATAAAGTATGCCATAAATGAGAAATACAGAAGCATAAAGAAAACATAAACATAATATATATATCATATATGAAAATAGTGTCATCAAAATGGCCACCATTATAGGTGTTAAAAGAATTTGACCAATCATCGTTTCGTGAGGCAGTATTTCGCCACCCACAGAAACAGTATGTTCTTTAACCATTAGACGAATGTGTGTGTGAGTGTAAACCAAATACTTATCATAACAACATCCTAGTATATTTTAGATACTGGTTTTGTTACAAAAGAAAGGAATGAAAAGAGTTTAAGGGGTTGGAGAAACAAAATGAAACAAAACAACATTAGAGAAGACATTACCTTAAAAATAGGGTAGATCATTTTGATTTGAGCCAAAGGCTTCCTTGGGAAGAATTCTGCCCAAATTGAGGCTTCTAGGAGTAAGGGAGGGATGTTGGGAGAGTATTTGGGCAGAGTTTGGCCGAGCCAAATGGCTTGAAGGTGTGAATAAGCTGGGAGTGGTGGGGGCCTTTTATAAGTGGAGAGGAGGGGCTCTTTTGGAAAGATTGAAATGTTACATTATTATACAATGCTTTTTCGGATTCTAAAGGTCCCACACTTATATAATTAGTGGATAAGGTGATAAGGGTTTGAAATATCCTCATCCAATAGGCTTTGGACAAGTGTAAGCCTTGTATTTTGCATTATCTTCTCATTTTATTTACATCGTTAAATAATGAGGTCATCGCTGCATCATAATGATGTCATAAATAATTTAATTTATTTAATGTCTAAAAATTATAAAAAAAATACCATGATGTAGGAAATAGTGTTAGATTTCTAATGATTATTTATAGTCAAACTTTTGACTTGTGTAACCCCACTTAAAAGCTGTTTTAGTAAAACAACTCATGTTTGTGTCAATTTAATTTTAACATTAAATAAATATATATTAATGTCATTTTCCAACTAAAGTGGCTCCATGGGGTCCCCAAGTTGACCCATGGGTTGTCTTGGTCGGCCATGACTCATCCAATAGGAGTAGGACAAGTGTCATGCTCATATCATATTATTAAAATATTATTTGTACCTTAAACTACACTAATTACCTCTAATCGCGATTAAGAACTTAAAAGTTACTATTCACCAAAAATTTATTTCAATCTCATTGAACCACATTTTACTTCTTAATGACAACCATGTATGTCGGATTTTTGAAAATCAAATCACAGAAGTGGTAATATTTCATTTAAACGAAAAATCAGTTATTTAACTACCACTTAGTGGTTTCACTATTCATCAAAAATTGATGTTTTTCAGAACAAAGCCAAAATTTCACCCTAAGCTATAATTGATATTCCGAATTCAAAAATGATTTCTATTTTACAAAATTCCAAAAATATAAGTTGCATTAATTAATTTTATAATTAATTCCCGCTGTCAGAACAAATAGTGTGTTTTTAAGAAACAATTTATATCAAAAGATTGGCAATTGTTTATGTCCAATTTCAATGTTAAATTAATTCTAATGACCACCATTGGATAAAATGGTAAAAATATATTATAATTATACATTAAAACCACTAAATAGTATAATTTATCACTATAAATTATTTTTATTAAAAAAGTTGTTTTTAAGTATTTTTCACTATTCATAAAAAATTGGAAGTTCTCAGAAAATTAAAAAAAATTCAACTTTGGATAATTTCAATATTACGAATACAAAAATGAAGTCCATTTTGAAATATAAAATTTCTATAATTTTAAAAAGTGGTTATTACTATTCATAAAGGCTACTTTGATTAGTCGCGGTGTTTTAGAACTCGAAGTTGCGTACAATGCAAGCTATTGCATTATAGAATGAGAAGCGTATCGTGGAAGCTCTCGGGTGTTACATTCTCCCCTCCTTCAATAAATTGCTTCCTCGCAATTTGAAATTTTTCTTTGAAAATAAAAGGTTGAAAAGAGAAAATGCCTTTTAGGAAAACCCACATCAAAAATAAGACTAATAAAGTTTAGCCTTAATAAGAGGGAAAGGGAAATGAAAAAGTCACCACCCAATTATGGTCTCGATTAGGAGAACATTGGTGGCAATTAAAGACATATAATTGGAGGAAAAACGTAAATATTTGTAGGGAGTGATTGAGGTCATCAATCATAATCAACTGTCAAATTGAGGGCCTCAAAGACTTCAATTTATGTTGATTTAAAATATCATCAGTTCAACAAGACATAATGTATTAAGATAACACATTTTTTTGTTTTAATATCCCTTCACTAAAGTTTAAGAATTAATTTATTCATTGAATAATAGATAGGTATATATATATTTATGCTTGACAATTAGAGTTTCAACCTTCAACTCATCCTTCACTCAAAAAGATAGTAGAACTCAAAAATATTATACTTATCCTAATTGTATAAGGTTCCAAATGTTAACACATACCATTTAGATTAGTAAAATTATTTTGTAATAACCAAGGACTTCCTGTAGGCTAGTGGTAGGAAATAAAGGCCTGTCACACTATGATTGTGGGTTCGATTCCTGCATCTTTGTCCGACGCGACGGGTTATGCCCTACCCTGCAGGTTGTCCTTTTCCTAAAACTATAGTATCATAATATTCCAAAAATAATCTTAATAAATTTTTTAACCTTAAAAAATACTATCCAAAGATCAACTTTATCCACTCCAACCTTTATAGTTATCCAAAATACCTCTGTCCAGACTTTCTCTAAAAGGTCTCTTAATTCCAAAATCAATTTATCAGATTCCCCAAACAAAGTAAAGTTTCTCTTATTGTCACATACTAAAAATATAATTACCTTCATCATATTAAAACCTTACTAAAATCAACAAGTACTGCAGTACAATCCTTATATATATTTCACATTATTCTAATAACCAGAATATAATCCATGAGTCCAAAGGCACCAATACATTAATTATTCTGCTTCAACTGTAGTAACAGCATAAGATTGTCCTTGATCCTTTGGCCTTTTCTGAGGTAAGTTTCCCTGACGCTTAGGGCATTCATTTGCATAATTCTCCATTTCCCTACAATTGTAGCATTCAACATTGATAGCCTCTTTCTTTCCCTTGCAATCACGCGCCTGGTGACCTTTTTCCCCACATTTATAACAAACTCCCATTCCTTTTAGACAAGTACCAGTGTGATTCTTCCCACAATTATCACATAATGGAAAATCTTTCTTTCCCTTTTTCCCTTTATCTGTCTCTTGTTCCACCATTCTCTTCTTCTCTTGCTTAACTTTGTTTTCATAAGACTTAGAGAATTCCTTTTCTGTCTTGATAGCTCATGAGACAATATCTTTGTATGTTGAGAACGATTTTGATACTAAATCTCAACAGAGAAATGGTTTTAACCCATCAAAGAAACGATAAATCTTACCTCTTGGGTTACGTATATAATCTGCAACATACCTCGCTAACCTTGTAAAGTTGGCCTCATACTTTGCGACATTCTCATCCTCCTTTTGTTTCAGACTCAGAAATTGCCTTTCCATATCTGCTCTATGGTCATGAGGAAAGTATTTTTCTAAGAAAAGATCTTTGAACTCCCTCCATTCCATATTCGATATGTCATCATCTTCCTTTGTGTTTTGAATCAATGACCACCATTGATCAGCATCTCCAGTGAGGTGGTAAACTGCCATGATAACCTTTTCCCCTTTCACTACTCCCCAAGGCGTGGAATATTTTCTCTAAGGAGTTTATCCATTGCTCAGATACTAATGGATTTGTACCCCCATTAAATGTTGGTGGTTGTTGCCTCATGAAGCGGTCTAACATTGATCCTCCACGTTGCGGATCAGGGTGCTCCATAGGAGTAAGGTTATTATTCATAACCTGAGTGAGTTGTCCCAGTATGGTAATAAGTTGATCAGCACCAGTTGTATCTCCAGCTCCACAATAATTATCTTGAGCAGGAGGGAAATCCCTACACGAAGTGCGTGCATTGATACGGTTTCCATTCCTTCCACTAGGCGCCATTTCTAAACAATGGCATAAACTATATAAGTTTATAAATCAAAATACATAATTCCATACTTGTAAGATACTTAACATAAATTGAACTATTTATGGATATAATCCATAAAAATGTTTTCTTTGAGGAAGTATATACTCATAACCCTTCATAGTGGTTTGTAAAGAAAATGAGAATTATCCTAAGCATATCCCCTAGGAGCGTCGTAACCAAGAGTGCATCAAGGACCGTTGTCGTGCACCAGTTCCCGTTCGAGTCTAGCTCAAAGCGGTGTTTTTGGGTTTTACCCCTAGGTACATCTGTGCCAGAGCCGCATCTACCTGCGCATATCCAGACAGGGATGTATTTCTCGGAAAACTCAAAAAATCTCTATAATACCAAAATTCTAGGAAGTTTTTCTATACTAATCCTCAAAGTCTATCTTCGGGCTATGTTCTCTAATAAGAGTTTATCTAAATCTAGCATCCACGGTTAGTACTAAACTGCCTCTGATACCAACTGTAATGCCCTGACCCCAGCTACCCAGAGTCGGTGCATTACTTCGTAACATTGGCATGATCACAAAAGATCAAGTCTCGAAAGACCGATTAGTTTAGTAGCCTTGGAAACACTAGATACATTCATAAATGTTACATTACATCACAAAGTGAAAAACTATAATAACATAGTCTCCATAGTCCACACTTCTATCCTCTTCAGACTATCCCTGTAGGTCATTCATAAAATACTTCTTCACATCCTGGAAAATATTAAAACATTGAAAGGGGTGAGCTCAGATGCTCAGTAAGGATAACAATATTGCGGAAGCTTTCATAAACAAACATTAACATTTAAGTCAATGTATAACTAAAGCAAAAGCCTTTTAAACATAAAGATCAACATAATATGGAAAAAGTAAAATGAGATAATGCCATTTACTTACTCACATGGACATTCTACTAGTCGAATAATCACATGCAATATCAATAACCACTTTCATAATGAGGGAATGCATAATTCCAGACATTCTGAAACATTTTTTCATGGCCTTGGCCAAGACGTCTAAAATGATTAAGGCCTCGGCCAAAACCATAAATCAAATTGGGAAAGGGCCTCGGCCAATTCCACGTCTAGTTGTCTCATGAGACCTACCGATGCATCGAGGAGCTATATCGGTCTCCACCTGTCACTTATTAAGTCCAATACATTCCTCATATTAATAGGTTTAAACATATCATAAACCCTAACATAATCATATCACATAAAACATGCATAAAGGAAACATAACATTTCCACATTTAAATCACAAGATATCAATAAAACACATTGATATAATAAAAACACTTTCAAAACCATTTTCAATACCAAAATAAAAGAAAGTTAAAACATTGTATTTATTTTTCATTAAAAAAATGATGGCTTGTAGAGGAAGCTGAAACTCAAATAACGGTCACGGCGGTGGAGAAGTCGTTGTCGCCGCATAAGTACGGAAAGAAAAACATTCCCTTTTGTCATTTAGCAAAACGCTTCATATAAAAAAGATTCCTTTTGAATAAACGTAAAAGTCAAAGGGGTTTATACACCGTATAAAAGAAAGTTGTGTATAAATCCAAATATGCCTCAATGAAAGGAGATTGAGACGAAGTCCTTAAAAGATCATTTTTAAAATAAAATAGATCTATTATGTGTATTCACTATAGGTACACATAAATAAAGTAAAAATACAAAATAGGACATAATAATATCATGACATAATTTGAAAGTAAAAGATTAACGCAAAGAATGGAAGTTGGGTTAAGAAATTCCCTTACCTCGTGTCTGATTTGACTCAACCGTTCTTTAACCTCCTGAATAATAAACTACTGTTAATATATACCTTATTAAGAACCATTTTCAATTTAATTATCCTTTTTATATCACTTATTACAATGATATGAACATTTTGTAATTATTTAAGTTAATAACGGTCGTTTTGTCGATCTTTGGTACTTGAGTCAACAATAAACTTCTTATAATTATAAGTTGTTCATGTGGTAGAATATCCATTATCTCCAGAATTATATTCATGATTTAGATGTCATATATATCATATATATCCAGTATATACATTCATTTATAATATTACGTAACATTTAGAGGTAAGAAATGAAATGCACCGTTCATGGAGACGGTAAGCCATACGTACGCATGAACGCTACTTTCATTTCTATTTCGTATTTAATGGAATGAAATCATAATGATATAAAGGTATAATATAGTTCCAGTATAATATCATATATAATATCATTTACTCCATCCTTTATACATCCCACATATGGCATTAACGATTCACATCACTTTGAGGGGGCGGTAGTCCGCACTTCCTAAAATGAAATTATCGCGTTTACCCATAATTGAAATCATAAAGTATGCCATAAATGAGAAATACAGAAGCATAAGGAAAACATATAAATAATATATATATCATATATGAAAATAGTGTCATCAAAATGTCCACCATTATAGGTGTTAAAAGAATTTGAACAATCATCGTTTCGTGAGGCAGTATTTCGCCACCCATAGAAACAGTATGTTCTTTAACCATTAGACGAATGTGTGTGTGAGTGTAAACCAAATACTTATCATAAAAAAATCCTAGAATATTGTAGATACTGGTGTTGTTACAAAAGAAAGGAATGAAAAGAGTTTAAGTGGTTGGAGAAACAAAATGAAACAAAACAACATTAGAGAAGACATTATCTTAAAAATAGGGTAGATCTTTTTGATTTGAGCCAAAGGATTCCTTGGGAAGAATTCTACCCAAAGTGAGGCTTCTAGGAGTAATGTAGGGATGTTGGGAGAGTATTTGGGCAGATGTTGGCCGAGCCAAATGGCTTGAAGGTGTGAATAAGGTGGGAGTGGTGGGGGCCTTTTATAAGTGGAGAGGAGGGGCTCTTTTGGAAAGATTGAAATGTTACATAATTATACAATGCTTTTTCGGATTCTAAAGGCACCAAAATTATATAATTCGTGGATAAGGTGATAAGGGTTCTAAATATCCTCATCCAATAGGCTTTGGACAAGTGTAAGCCTTGGATTTTGCATTATCTTCTCATTTTATTTAAATCGTTAAATAATGAGGTCATCGCTGCACCATAATGATGTCATAAATAATTTAATTTATTTAATGTCTAAAAATTATAAAAAAATACTATGATGTAGGAAATCTTTTTAGATTTCTAATGAATATTTATAGTCAAAATTTGGACTTGTGTAACCCCACTTAAAAACTGTTTTAGTAAAACAACTCATGTTTGTGTCAATTTAATTTTAACATTAAATAAATATATATTAATGTCATTTTCCAACTAAAGTGGTTCCATGGGGTCCCCAAGTTGACCCATGGGTTGTCTTGGTCGGCCATGACTCATCCAATAGGAGTAGGACAAGTGTCATGCTCATCTCATATTATTAAAACATTATTTGTACCTTAAACTACACTAATTACCTCTAATCGCGATTAAGAACTTAAAAGTTACTATTCACCAAAAATTTATTTTAATCTCATTGAACCACATTTTACTTCTTAATGACAACCATGTATGTCGGATTTTTGAAAATCAAATCATATAAGTGGTAATATTTCATTTAAACGAAAAATCAGTTATTTAACTACCACTTAGTGGTTTCACTATTCATCAAAATTGAAGTTTTTCAAAACAAAGCCAAAATTTCACCCTAAGCTATAATTGATATTCTGAAATCAAAAATGATGTATATTTTACAAAATTTCAAACATATAAGTTTCATTAATTAATTTTATAATTAATTCCCGCTGTCACAACAAATAGCGTGTTTTTAAGAAACAATTTATATCAAAAGATTGGCAATTGTTTATGTCCAATTTCAATGTTAAATTAATTCTAATGAGCACCATTGGATAAAATGGTAAAAATATATTCTAATTATACTTTAAAACCACTAAATAGTATAATTTATTACTATAAATTATTTTGATTAAAAAAGTTGTTTTTAAGTATTTTTCACTATTCATAAAAAATTCGAAGTTCTCAGAAAATTACAAAAAATTCAACTTTGGATAATTTCAATATTACGAATACAAAAATGAAGTCCATCTTGAAATATAAAATTTCTATAATTTTAAAAAGTGGTTATTACTATTCATAACGGCTACTTTGATTAGTCGCGGTGTTTTAGAACTCGAAGTTGCGTACAATGCAAGCTATTGCATTATTGAATGAGAAGCGTATCGTGGAAGCTCGGGGTGTTTCATTCTCCCCTCCTTCAATAAATTGCATCCTCACAATTTGAAATTTTTCTTTGAAAATAAAAGGTTAAAAAGAGAAAATACCTTTTAGGAAAACCCACATCAGAAATAAGATTAATAAAGTTTAGCCTTAATAAGAGGGAAAGGGAAATGAAAAAGTCACCACCCAATTATGGTCTCGATTAGGAGAACATTGGTGGCAATTAAAGACATATAATTGGAGGAAAAACGTAAATATTTGTAGGGAGTGATTGAGGTCATCAATCATAATCAACTGTCAAATTGAGGGCCTCGAAGACTTCAATCTATGTTAATTTAAAATATCATCAGTTCAACAAGACATAAGGTATTAGGATGACACATTTTTTTGTTTTAATATCCCTTTACTAAAGTTTAAGAATTAATTTATTCATTGAATAATAGATAGGTATATATATATTTATGCTTGACAATTAGAGTTTCAACCTTCAACTCATCCTTCACTCAAAAAGATAATAGAACTCAAAAATATTATACTTATCCTAATTGTATAAGGTTCCAAATGTTAACACATACCATTTAGATTAGTAAAATTATTTTGTAATAACCACGGACTTCCTGTAGGCTAGTGGTAGGAAATAAAGGCCTGTCACACTATGATTGTGGGTTCGATTCCTGCAGCTTTGTCCGACGCGACGGGTTATGCCCTACCCTGCAGGTTGTCCTTTTCCTAAAACTATAGTATCATAATATTCCAAAAATAATCTTAATAAATTTTTTAACCTTAAACAATACTATCCAAAGATCAACTTTATCCACTCCAACCTTTATAGTTATCCAAAATACCTCTGTCCAGACTTTCTCTAAAAGGTCTCTTAATTCCAAAATCAATTTATCAGATTCCCCAAACAAAGTAAAGTTTCTCTTATTGTCACATACTAAAAATATAATTACCTTCATCATATTAAAACCTTACTGAAATCAAAAAGTACTGCAGTACAATCCTTATATATATATCACATTATTCTAATAACCAGAATATAATCCATGAGTCCAAAGGCACCAATACATTAATTATTCTGCTTCAACTGTAGTAACAGCATAAGATTGTCCTTGATCCCTTGGCCTTTTCTGAGGTAAGTTTCCCTGACGCTTAGGGCATTCATTTTCAAAATGCCCCATTTCCCTACAATTGTAGCATTCAACATTGATAGCCTCTTTCTTTCCCTTGCAATCACGCGCCTGGTGACCTTTTTCCCCACATTTATAACAAACTCCCATTCCTTTTAAACAAGTACCAGTGTGATTCTTCCCACAATTATCACATAATGGAAAATGCTTCTTTCCCTTTTTCCCTTTATCTGTCTCTTGTTCCACCGTTCTCTTCTTCTCTTGCTTTACTTTGTTTTCATAAGACTTAGAGAATTCCTTTTCTGTCTTGATAGATCATGAGACAATATCTTCGTATGTTGAGAACGATTGTGATACTAAAGCTCAACGGAGAAATGGTTTTAACCCATCAAAGAAACGATCAATATTACCTCTTGGGTTACGTATATTATCTGCAGCATACCTCGCTAACCTTGTAAAGTTGGCCTCATACTTTGCCACATTCTCATCCTCCTTTTGTTTCAGACTCAGAAATTGCCTTTCCATATCTGCTCTATGGTCATGAGGAAAGTATTTTTCTAAGAAAAGATCTTTGAACTCCCTCCATTCCATATTCGATATGTCATCATCTTCCTTTGTGTTTTGAATCAATGACCACCATTGATCAGCATCTCCAGTGAGGCGGTAAACTGCCATGATAACCTTTTCCCCTTTCACTACTCCCCAAGGCGTGGAATATTTTCTCTAAGGAGTTTATCCATTTCTCAGCTACTAATGGATTTGTACCCCCATTAAATGTTGGTGGTTGTTGCCTCATGAAGCGGTCTAACATTGATCCTCCACGTTGCGGATCAGGGTGCTCCATACGAGTAAGGTTATTATTCATAACCTGTGTGAGTTGTCCCAGTATGGTAATAAGTTGATCAGCACTAGTTGTATCTCCAGCTCCACAATAATTATCTTGAGCAGGAAGGCAATCCCTACACGGAGTGCGTGCATTGATACGGTTTCCATTCCTTCCACTAGGTGCCATTTCTAAACAATGGAATAAACTATATAAGTTTATAAATCAAAATACATAATTCCATACTTGTAAGATACTTAACATAAATTGAACTATTTATGGATATAATCCATAAAAATGTTTTCTTTGAGGAAGTATATACTCATAACCCTTCATAGTGGTTTGTAAAGAAAATGAGAATTATCCTAAGCATATCGCCCGGGAGCGTCGTAACCAAGAGTGCATCAAGGCCCGTTGTCGTGCACCAGTTCCCGTTCAAGTCTAGCTCAAAGCGGTGTTTTTGGGTTTTACCCCTAGGTACATATGTGCCAGAGCCGCCTCTACCTGCTCGTATCCAGACAGGGATTTATTGCTCGGAAAACTCACAAAATCTCTATAATACCAAAATTCTAGGAATTTTTTCTATACTAATCCTCAAAGTCTATCTTTGGGCTATGTGCTCTAAGCAGAGTTTATCTAAATCTAGCATCCACGGTTAGTACTAAACTGCCTCTGATACCAACTGTAACGCCCCGACCCCAGCTACCCAAAGTCGGTGCATTACTTCGTAACATTGGCATGTTCACAAAAGATCAAGTCTCGAAAGACCGATTAGTTTAGTATCCTTGGAAACACTAGATACATTAATAAATGTTACATTACATCACAAAGTGAAAAACTATAATAACATAGTCTCCATAGTCCACACTTCTATCCTCTTCGGACTATCCCTGTAGGTCATTCATAAAATACTTCTTCACATCCTGGAAAATATTAAAACATTGAAAGGGGTGAGCTCAGATGCTCAGTAAGCATAATAATATTGCGGAAGCTTTCATAAACAAACATTAACATTTAAGGCAATGTATAACTAAAACAAAAGCCTTTTAAACATAAACATCAACATAATATGGCAAAAGTAAAATGAGATAATGCCATTTACTTACTCACATGGATATTCTACTAGTCGAATAATCACATGCAATATCAATAACCACTTTCATAATGAGGGACTGCATAATGCCAGACATTCTGAAACATTTTGTCAAGGCCTTGGCCAAGACGTCTAAAATGATTAAGGCCTAGGCCAAAACCATAAATCAAATTGGGAAAGGGCCTCGGCCAATTCCACGTCTATTTGTCTCATGAGACCTACCGATGCATCGAGGAGCTATAGCGGGCTCCACCCGTCACTTATTAAGTCCAATACATTCCTCATATGAATAGGTTTAAACATATCATAAACCATAACATAATCATATCACATAAAAAATGCATAAAGGAAACATAAAATTTCCACATTTCAATCACAAGATATCAATACAACACATTGATATAATAAAAAAACTTTCAAAACCATTTTCAATACCAATATAAAAGAAAGTTAAAACATTGTATTTATTTTTCATTAAAAAAAATGATGGCTTGTAGAGGAAGCCGAAACTCAAATAATGGTCACGGCGGCGGAGAAGTCGTTGTCGCTGCATAAGTACGGAAAGAAAAACATTCCCTTTTGTCGTTTAGAAAAACGATTCGTATAAAAAAGATTCCTTTTGAATAAACGTAAAAGTCAAAGGGGTTTATACACCGTATAAAAGAAAGTTGTGTATAAATCCAAATATGCCTCAATGAAAGGAGATTGAGACGA
This sequence comes from Viscum album, assembly GCA_963277665.1. Taxonomy (NCBI): domain Eukaryota; kingdom Viridiplantae; phylum Streptophyta; class Magnoliopsida; order Santalales; family Viscaceae; genus Viscum; species Viscum album. The sequence goes on from OY728120.1 coordinate 2,133,880,488, forward strand.
AGTCCTTAAAAGATCATTTTTAAAATAAAATAGATCTTTTATGTGTATTCACTATAGGTACACATAAAGAAAGTAAATCTACAAAATAGGACATAATAATATCATGACATAATTTGAAAGTAAAAGATTAACCCAAAGAATGGAATTTGGGTTAAGAAATTCCCTTACCTCGTGTCTGACTTGACTCAACCGTTCTTTAACCTCCTGAATAATAAACTAGTGTTAATATATACCTTATTAAGAACCATTTTCAATTTCATTATCCTTTTTATATCACTTATTACAATGATATGAACATTATGTAATTATTTAAGTTAATAACGGTCGTTTTGTCGATCTTTGGTACTTGAGTCAACAATAAACTTCTTATAATTACAAGTTGTTCATGTGGTAGAATATCCATTATCTCCAGAATTATATTCATGATTTAGATGTCATATATATCATATATATCCAGTATATACATTCATTTATAATATTATGTAACATTTAGAGGTAAGAAATGAAATGCACCGTTCATGGAGACGGTAAGCCGTACGTACGCATGAACGCTACTTTCATTTCTATTTTGTATTTAATGGAATGAAATCATAATGATATAAAGGTATAATATAGTTCCAGTATAATATCATATATAATATCATTTACTCCATCCTTTATACATCCCACATATGGCATTAACGATTCACATCACTTTGAGGGGGCGGTAGTCCGCACTTCCTAAAATGAAATTATCGCGTTTACCCATAATGGAAATCATAAAGTATGCCATAAATGAGAAATACAGAAGAATAAGGAAAACATAAACATAATATATATATCATATATGAAAATAGTGTCATCAAAATGGCCACCATTATAGGTGTTAAAAGAATTTGAACAATCATCGTTTCGTGAGGCACTATTTCGCCACCCACAGAAACAGTATGTTCTTTAACCATTAGACGAATGTGTGTGTGAGTGTAAACCAAATCCTTATCATAAAAAAATCCTAGTATATTGTAGATACATTTTTTGTTACAAAAGAAAGGAATGAAAAGAGTTAAGGGGTTGGAGAAACAAAATGAAACAAAACAACATTAGAGAATACATTACCTTAAAAATGGGGTAGATCTTTTTGATTTGAGCCAAAGGATTCCTTGGGAAGAATTATGCCCAAAGTGAGGCTTCTAGGAGTAAGGGAGGGATGTTGGGAGAGTATTTGGACAGAGGTTGGCCGAGAAAAATGGCTTGAAGGTGTGAATAAGGTGGGAGTGGTGGGGGCCTTTTATAAGTGGAGAGGAGGGGCTCTTTTGGAAAGATTGAAATGTTACATTATTATACAATGCTTTTTCGGATTCTAAAGGTCCCACACTTATATAATTCGTGGATAAGGTGATAAGGGTTCTAAATATCCTCATACAATAGGCTTTGGACAAGTGTAAGCCTTGGATTTTGCATTATCTTCTCATTTTATTTAAATCTTTAAATAATGAGGTCATCGCTGCATCATAATGATGTCATAAATAATTTAATTTATTTAATGTCTAAAAATTATAAAAAAATACTATGATGTAGGAAATCGTTTTATCTTTCTCATGAATATTTATAGTCAAAATTTTGACTTGTGTAACCCCACTTAAAAACTGTTTTAGTAAAAGAACTCATGTTCGTGTCAATTTAATTTTAACATTAAATAAATATATATTAATGTCATTTTCCAACTAAAGTGGATCCATGGGGTCCCCAAGTTTACCCATGGGTTTTCTTGGTCGGCCATGACTCATCCAATAGGAGTAGGACAAGTTCATGCTCATCTCATATTATTAAAACATTATTTGTACCTTAAACTACACTAATTACCTCTAATCGCGATTAAGAACTTAAAAGTTACTATTCACCAAAAATTTATTTTAATCTCATTGAACCACATTTTACTTCTTAATGAAAACCATGTATGTCAGATTTTTGAAAATAAAATCACAGAAGTGGTAATATTTCATTTAAACGAAAAATCAGTTATTTAACTAACACTTAGTGGTTTCACTATTCATCAAAAATTGAAGTTTTTCAGAACAAAGCCAAAATTTCACCCTAAGCTATAATTGATATTCCGAATTAAAAAATGATGTCTATTTTAAAAAATTCCAAACATATAAGTTGCATTAATTAATTTTATAATTAATTCCCGTTGTCACAACAAATAGCGTGTTTTTAAGAAACAATTTATATCAAAAGATTGGCAATTGTTTATGTCCAATTTCAATGTTAAATTAATTATAATGACCACCATTGGATAAAATGGTAAAAATATATTCTAATTATACTTTAAAACCACTAAATAGTATAATTTATCACTATAAATTATTTTGATTAAAAAAGTTTTTTTTAAGTATTTTTCACTATTCATAAAAAATTGGAAGTTCTCAGAAAATTACAAAGAATTCAACTTTGGATAATTTCAATATTACGAATACAAAAATGAAGTCCATTTTGAAATATAAAATTTCTTTATTTTTAAAAAGTGGTTATTACTATTCATAACGGCTACTTTGATTAGTCGTAGTGTTTTAGAACTCGAAGTTGCGTACAATGCAAGCTATTGCATTATTGAATGAGAAGCGTATCATGGAAGCTCGGGGTGTTACAAATAATTAGTTAATAAAAATAAATAATTAATATATTAATTAATTAAATAAAACATAAAACGTTAAGAACCTCAAAAAACCCTAAAAACAATGAAATGACCATAAAATCTGATCCATGAGTCCTTATTCAGTGCCACAACTAGTCAAATCGAAGAGCATGAAATGAGCTTTGATATGATGTGATAGAGGCCGAACATACCCAGGGATCGAAAGTTATAACTATTTGAATTTTAAGAAATCGGGGTCTGTAGATAAAACCTCTGTTTTAGAGGCATTCTAGCCCTTTCTAGCCAAATAAAAAGGGGTACAATACTTGAAGAGCTAGTACTAGACCTAAACAACATAGAGATTATAGCAAGCTTCGATTTGATATGTGGTAGAGCCCAGATGGACACCCAAATTAAAAGTTATGGTCGTTTGAAGTTTGAGTTTGATTTTTGACTTTTGAAATTTGAATACATTTTTTCCTTTTATTATCACATGATTTAAATCTCACTTGGTTTTAGCTCATTTGATAATCTTCGATTTGACTGGTTGTGGAGTTGAAATGGACTCCCTGATCAGAAGTTATGGTCATTTGATGCCGAAGTCTGTTTTTTAACTTATTGAAGATTTTTTTCCAGTTTAGAAATATTATTAACTAATAATTATAAATATTTATTAATTGACGCATTATAAATAATTAAAATTATAAATAATAAAATATATATTATTGTAAATAATAAATAATAAATAATAAATAATTAATTTTTAAGAATTTTTTCTTCAATTTGGCGGTGGTTTTGAAAAAACCACCGCTAAAAAAACTATAATTTTTTTGGAAGAAATTTTATAAAATTTGTAAAAAATATTTTAAAAACATTTAGCAGTAGTTTTTTCCAAGTGGTTTTCAAAACCGCTGATAAATTACTTCTGATCCAAAATTTAGCGGTGTTTTTGAAAACCTCTGTGAAATAACCACTCCTAAAACACTTTTTTCTTTTAGTGTAAGGTGGAGAGAATGTAACACCCTGAGATTTTGAAATATGAAAATCATATTCGACAGCACATATGAATCACAACACAAATCTTAGAAGAAAATATAACATCTTGATACTTTACGATATATTTATTTATTAGAATAAATTCAATCTCTTAAATTTTTTTCGTTACAATAAACACTAATTTAATCTTTCATTACATGTAACAATGAGTTTAATTTATGTTACTACAACCCTGAGTTTAGCATTCATTACTCGTAATAGAGAGTTTAAACCAAATGTGACATATTATTAAAATATTCTTATTTAATATGATATTTATCACCTAGACCTTGAAATAAGTGTGTATTAATTTCACCAAATAAATTATGAAAATTATGGTTATCTATTGATTAGAAATAAAATAAGAATCATTAAAATGAAAATGACATGTTTTCTGAAAACTATATTTTTTTATTTCTAAAAGATGATTTTATCATGCTTTGTGAGCCTAATTTAAAATTATTTTCTACCAATTTTATAAAATTTAACTGATAAAATGAACATAATTTATGAAATCATCATATCAAAATAGTATTTATATATATTTTTTATTTTCTTAAAGTATTTTATTTTTCGATGAATAGTAAAAAATACTGAATTTTAATTGAAAACTGCCTTTTCATTTAAAATATTTATAATGTTAAAGTATATTTTAAATAGCATATAAAGTAAAATTAGATAAATTTTATAAAAAATAATACAATTTAGGTCATTGGAATTATTTTTATATCTAATTTTGATATAAAAAATTTGTAAACTTTTGAACATTTTCTTTTTAAAAAACTGATTTATCATTGTGTATGTGGGATTAATTTTAAATTACATTTTTATAATTCTTTGAATTAAATTTTTAAATTTGTATTACAAATTTTTAATCTTAATAATTTATAATTTCTAATAATTTCAAATTAATTTTTGACTAAAATGAATTGTGAAAACAGTAAAAATTATTTACCTCAGTTAAGGTAAAAATGGATTTACCTTGGGTTGAACTAAAACTATAAGGGTTAAAAATGACGAACCAAATTTTACATCACACATTATATGTAAATATTTCCAACTTATCTCTTCTTGGTTCTATAATTTCCCATTTTTTTTTATCTTTTTTCATTATAAAAACATGGGCATAATTGAATCTTTTCAATAATTACAACCATGTCACTCACCTCACTTATAAAAGGCCACCCATTGCCTCTCTTAATAAAAAATTAAAACCCTTTTGGGTTGGAAAATTCCAAGAAAAATCACTTTCCTAATTATATACTATCATTATATAATACTTATTCTTAGCATAAATCCATCCCTGGAAGGATTTTGTGCAAACCTAAGGAAGATACCCAAAGAAGAGGTAGCATTCTTCAATGATTTTTTTTATTATATTTCTTCCTCCACCTATTTAATTTTTTTAAACCATGGTGATATGATATAATTTTTTATTATATACATTTATATGTTTTTATGTTAAGTTAAGGACCAATATACACACCCACTTCTATCAAATGGGTTACAAAATCATCATTCGTGTGTACAGAGGACGACCACCTCACGAACTGATGTCATTATTTTTCTATTACCACCTCTAATGGTTGGGTGTGATAATGGATATAAAGTACATATATGATATTTATATCATAATTATACCTATTTATTCATTATATCATCTATAAATTTCAACTTTCCATTCCATAATAGATATGATAATGTCGCCCGTGTGTACGGTGGACTTCCGCCTCACGAAACAATGTGATTCATATTTCACTAACGCCATACATGGAATGTGATAAGGAAAAATTTAATTATTATATTTGATATAAATGAAATAATTATGATATTCATGAAATATATATCATTCTTATAAGATAATATATCATTTTATTTCTTACACTAAAAAATGATAACATCTTTTGTGTATGTGTGGACTGTTGTTTTCACGAAGTGGTTTCACACTCTTTTCATCATCACAATGCAAGTATGATATATATAAGTATATTTAAAGAAATAATATGGTATTTATGATATTATAATATTTATCTAAAGTTAAAATATTACTTAACACCTTTTTATATTGATCTTTGAAAAATGTAATCGTTACTAATGTATACGTACAACCTACCATCTCCATGATCAAAACATACTTAATTTATAGAAACCATAATTCATTATTATATTTAAAGTATAATTTTTGTATAATTATTATAATTATTCCATGATTATTATTATTTAGGTGATGGAACTATATAATTTTCAAAATAATGGGATCTTTTATAACAAATCATGAATGAGAAAACAAGGCATTTAACACTCGAAACAATGAAAATAATGAAATATAATTAACAAACACATGATAAAATGTCATAAGTGGATTATATATGATATTATAAATATTATTTTGGTTATTTTATAAATTAATAGGATGATTAAATACATTATATAATATTTTAATAAATGTTCATCCAAAAGGAAGCACATTATATTGGATTTCATCTCAATTTACATTCCATTGAGAATATTTTGATATTATGAACCCATAAACCTTTATGTTGTGTATGAAGTACCCATTTGACATGTAATATCATGATTCATTCATAATTAATGTAATTTTAACTTTCTCTTTGAATCATTTCTTCCAAGGGTATTTAACTTTTAAATTACCAATTCATAATAGTTATTGTACAATCTCAAATTATTTTTTCATTGTTAACTTTCTCTTGAAAAAAGAAAATTATTATAATAAATTTTGATTGTAAATTAAACTTATATTAAATATACATATTATTGTCTGATGGATATGATTATTTCATTAACCATATACCATTTTCACATATAGTGTTTACATTAAATGTTATTTGATTAACTATATAAATATTGATAAATCCATATCCATTACTCAATATAGATATTTAATGATACCAGAAACGCTCAGTTAGAGGAAAGCCTTTGACCATTTGTTATTAAAAGAAAAAATCATTAAGCAGTTACAACAAATCAGAGTGGGAAACAGACACTGCCCCCATTAGACAATAAAATGTATATCATAGGAATCATACCCATCACCACCCCCATTAGAGATTATCCTTTACTCAATATAGATATTTAATGATAATGAATGTTGATTCATGAATAAAATAGATTATTTGGTATATGAGGAATGATTTGGACCGATAGTGATGGGTGTGGTCTAGTATACTATATCCCCTCAATGCATCGATAGGTATCACGAGACAAATAACTTGGAGAAATTAAACATGTTTCTACCTATAGTTTTAAAATATATTATTAAATGTCTTGATAACAGAGGTATCACGATGCCTGATATCTTGACATCCAATAATTACTAATTGAATTTATTTATAATTAAAATATATTTATTATCCATGATATTTTCACAATGATTTTACATATAGATGTATTTACCTCTCATATTATTAATTAAATGGAATGTGTGTTTAGTTATTAACTCTTAAATATATGTTATTCCTTATCTATTTAACTATTAAAGATTTTTAAATGGAATTTGTTATGTTGTTTACATTTCCATAATGATTATTCACTATCTAATTATTATATCTATGTTTTTGATTAAATGACATGTGTGTTTGGTTATTTACCATTACATATTTATTATTATTTATTGATTCATGATAGATTCCGTTGTACATAACCCTTTTTAATAATTTGAACTCACCCTTATTTGCTTCCATTCACTAGTATATGAAGAAAAATTCATGGAATTATTTTTGAATGATATAGTTCACTTGATTTTGTTATGTATCATGTTTTAATTTCTATTCCAAATGTAAAATGGGCATAATGTATGTATCTTGTTCTACAAAACTGCTAAACTAATCAATCCTTATGGATTTGACCCTTTTTATCTATGAAAACGTAATAAAGAAAACCCTAGCTCCTAATTACTAGAATCAGGTCACTACAAAGAGGATTAATACTACATTTATTCACATATTTTGTTAAATTTTCACTTGAAACTCCTAAAATTTATTGATGATCCATTAAATATTATTCATAGATCCCTACCCTTAACAACGATTGTAAAATCTAGTGAGATTTTATAAAAAACCTAGGAATAGGTCACCTCATCTCCTCAATTGTGTTAAGTGATGAATATTCTATGGATATAGACATTCCACCCCCCTCTACCTAATTCCATCATACATTATTTATGTCTTGTCCAACCACACTATGTCATAGAAGAAATTTATCTTAGAAAAGAGAGGGAGAAGATTATTGGTTATATATGGAATTAGGTAATGTGAAATACATTGAGAAAGCGAAAAAAAAAACATAGTAAATCATTGAAAAAACATTTCTTTATATCAACTAAATTAAAACATAAAAAAATTGGATCAAGGAACTGGGTTCATGGTGGTAACCATTCTCGAGATTGAACCTTCGGCTATAACTCCACTATATTGGAGTTTTTAAAAGGCATGGTGGGATAATAGTTAATAAAGGGGGAATAGGAGTGAGTTATGAGATACCATAAAAAATATTGAAAAATATATATTAATATTTGAGAAATAATTTTTTCTAAAAATAAGAAAAGTAATAAACCTATGATACATCATAGCTTTGGATAAGATTCCTTGTTGTAAAAAATGTCATAAAGTGACATTTTGGTGTTTTTTGGTTTATTGTGATTTTTGAAAATGATGGTTAAAAAGGGTACCAAAACATTATTGGATAAGTAATGTTTTCTTGTGATAAAATGAAAGACTCCGTGGTAGATGTATGAAGCTACGTAGGAGGTGGGATATCTTTCACTTGGCCACCTAGTGGGTTCACAACCGTAGAGGAGTCAAGTGGTTGGTGACACCATAAAGGGAGGTCATAGATGGTTGCATTGGGAAGGGGTTGATTTGTGAAGGAGGCTTGTGGAACTACATGATCAGTGCATGGTTACAATATGGTAAAAATAGGTGGACCATGAAGGGGAATGTATGAGGGAAGGGGTGAACAATAATTTTGTGGTTATAGTTTTTATGGGTTTATTTTCCTCTAGAAGGGAATCTTTATCACTTCATTTGGGAGGGAAAAAATTTGTCAAGGAGGATATTTAATGGGAAATCATGCCATGTTATTAAGTAATTTCACATGGTAGAGTTAAATAAAAAGGAATACCACAAGAAGAACTTGTGGAAAATATAGCTAACATAATGAGTTTTTAGAAAATAATGGTTGTCTTTGTAGTTAGTGAATTAAAGCATTAGGTTTCTTAGATTGTTCATGGGGTCCATATGATCAGTACGTAGTGGAGAATCTTGTATAGGAGGTTCCACTAGGCTCTCACATAGTGGAATGTGTCCCACCAGGTAGGTGTGTGGTGGTCACATGCTCAATGTACGTAGGAGAAATTTGTGAAGAAAACAAGTTTGAAAAAGGGGTTTTCATGAAGTAGAAACTATGAGGTATGGTGTATTTCATCTATTGGGTAAAAATGAGCTTCATGTTGCACTCAAATATGTGTGAATCAAATTTGATCTAATTGTAAATAACAAATTAATCTGATAGAGGAGTAGTTAAATCAATTAAGTTGAGAGAGAAGTGCATTATCAAAGTATGAATGGTTGTAAATTAGGGAGGATAATGAGTTTTATCCAAAAAAATCATCATCAGTGCAATTAAATAAATTCTAGTGCATGCTCACATTTCCTTTGCATAATCCTTGGGCTACCACTATCAGTGTGAACCAATTAATTTTTTTATCTCTTTAATGATTTTATTTCTACGCATATATAATTGGGTGAGAATAAGAGAGAAGTTAGTTTTGTTTAATAATAAAAAAATATCAATGGGAGTGATTGTTTTAATCCATTATACCATAACTCACCCCCTCTTACGGTACTTAACCTAGTGTAGCCAACAATTTTTATTAAAGATAAAAGTTTAAAGTGAGTGAATATCGTTTAGTTGAATTCATGAAATTTTCAAACATAAATTTATTTTGATCTTTGAGGGAAACAATTTCCTTCTATGGAAGAATTCGATGCAGAACGTATTCTGATATTTAGCAATATATGTGTATATAGATACTATGAATACTATATTAGTTATTATGGACATCGAGGCTTTATTAAATGTAGTCCAAAGAGAACTGAATGGGGATTCCATATGAATTAATGATTTAATGGGAGCTTTATCCAGTAAAATCTACAAAGGTAATGTAATATGAATGTTCACACACTATATAAAAAATCTGGTGAATTTTTATGAAGGTGATTCAAAATTTTGAGAATATAAATTACAAGTTCTTTGAAAAAAGTTAAAAGACTCAATGATGCACCCAAATGAATTAATTAATGCATTATTTGATAGGGAGAATGTGATTATTTAGGGAATGTGTGGTCTCAGAGAGACCCTTGATAATGTTAATATATTTAAGCACATCCCAAGAATATTTTCACCATATATTAATTCAGGAGTCTCTTTACTTGAGGATAAATATCCGAAGGATATAACATTGGATAGTTTACACAACAATATTGTCACACATGATAAGGTAAATGATGATAAAAAGGATGTGGAAAATAAGAAGTGAAAGGAGATGTAATTAAAGTATATGAAGAAGCTTAAGATGAAATATATCGAGGAAGAATAAGAGGTGGATGAATTAATGTCATTATTTTTCATAAATATGAAAATAGGAAAATTAATGTTTAAAGGGAAACTTCAACTTTCTCATTATAAATGAGGAAAGGTTGGACACATTGAAAAAAGTGTCCCCATAAGTTTTAAGAATATTATGTGGATAATGAAGTGCCTATAAAGAAATCATCAGATAATGAGTAATGTAGGATAAGTACAAAATTAAATTCCTTCAATAATAGGAACCTTCTTTCACAAGAAAATAATAGTATAGAAGAATGTGAGGATAAAGAAATGGATGACTGTAAAGATCATAGGTTAAATTATAAGGTTTAAGTAGTGGGAAGTTCCCATAAAAAGTAAGAGAGAGAAAATAATGAATGAGATGTATAAGGAAGAGTTGATATGTAGGTTTATTTAAAGGAATCTCTTGAAAGAATAGTTGTTTATTGAGAAAAAATTAAGAATTCCAACTTAGTGGTTCATGATTCCAAAATATATATGAATAATTGATAAGAAGTGGAGTTTGAGTTAAAGGAAAAATTGAAAATATAAAATATGAAAATATAGAAAACTCATATAACATCACTGAGTACAAATTAAAATTCAAATAACATACCCATGTTATCAATTGTTTAACTATAAAATAGAATAATCAATTAAAATGTATCAAAGAGCTTAAGGAGGATGTTTTTAGCCTCAGATGTAAAGTTTTAAATCCATAGATACAATTGACTCCCAATATGACATTGGGAAATTGAGTCACAAAAGTGATATAAATAGTGAATATGGAGAATGGAGGTCTGGAAAAATAGTGAAAGTATTTTCATGATAAGTGAAATAAATATCAGATTGAAAACGTTGGTATGAGTCTTGATCATAAAAAAGGTAGCGATGGTTTATTCTAGACCACATGCACCGACTCTAATGTTGAAGGTTTATTTGGGTATAAACCATAATTATAATATTCAAAGAACCCAAGAGAAAACTAGGGATGTAATAATAACACACATGGATGCAAATCACATTAGATTTTATTACTATAGAGGATGGGACATTTAAAAAAATGTTTATTCCATAGCTAATAGGAAGTAAAGGGAACATGCAGAATAATGACAGTGATCAGAGTAAAATATTCTTGTAATTATTTTTATGGTCACCATTTTGGGTGTTTATTATTTGGATATATGGATTGATATTTATCATTAATAGTATAGAGGTACGTGTTGATGATGACCCAAATGACTTATACATAACAGCTCAAGGAATTATCTATCAGGATGAAAACACTAAATTGATTTGTTAATTTTAAAGATAAAGTGATTCCATCAAAGTATAAGGAAGATAAAACTTTTCTATCAACAGTGAGTGTAAAACCCAAAGCAAAGATCAAGAAGAAAAGATATTATCATGTAGTGGTTGTAGAGATTTTCCTTAAATAATCAAATTGTGCTAGTGTATGGATAAATGATAGCTGATTAATATCCCAGATAATAGGAAATACATACCTATTCAGAGACATCAAAAATTAAAAGGAAGGGTTAGTCAAGTTTTAAATTGATGAAGGTCTAAATATTATCAACATTAGGAAATCCAAATTTGGGGGATAATATATAAGACACCCAGATGTATTATTTGTTGAATACCTAAGTAACAACTTAATTAGTGCAATTAAATTATGTGACTCAGGGAATTCACTAGGCTTTAATAAGAATACATGTATCATAAAGGAAAAATATAATAAAATGGTGATGCAGGGGAAGCACCATTGGATAAAAAACTTCTCCAATATGTTTTATAACCAGAAATAACCCAAATAACTTAGTGAAAGTTAACTTCCTTTTCAAACCTATGATGCCAACGATGATGTGATAATCATAAAAACCCATGATCAGCAAATAAAATGAACACCAATGGTGTCCTCCTCTAATCAATATGTTACTTATTTATATTATGAGTAATTATTATACAATCCTTACTCTTTTGAAACCACTCTATCATATGTTGTACTAATTCTAGTTCCGTAATAACTAACTCACCATTTTCAACCCAACATATCAATAATCAATACGTTGAACCATATAACAATTAACATGGTTCCATACTAAAATATGAGTGAAAACTATTATTTTATAAATACCCTATTAAAATAAAATGATCCAACCAATATCCAAAAAAGTTCATTATACAAGACCAAAAAAAATCCTCCACCATTAAAATCATTCTTCTGATTTGAACATCCCTGTGATGCTGAAACATTATTATAAGACACAATTGGATACCTAAATCACATTACAATATTCCCCATATTAAAGAAGTAAATTGAGTATCATGTTCATACACAATCATCTAAGCTACACTATGAAACTTCACTAATTCCTCCACATAGATTCTTGATAAATTTTTTACTACACTCTTCTATTTAATTGGAAAAAATCAGTAAACATAGTCAAATGATACACAATTACCAAAATAACAGGAAAACCTCTTATAATAAAGGGTAAAATAGCTAAAACTTTCATGGGAATATCCTCATATTTCCACTTTGGTATACTTAGTGGTTGAAACAAACTTGTTGGTACACAATACTAATACTCAACCCATTGATAGTTAAAACACTTATACACAAAATAAACTATTGATATATTTATCTTAGGATACTACAAATATATCTTTATAGAATAATACATCTTAGAAATATAAAGATGGACCACCATATGTGATCTATGAAGCTCATATATGACTATCAAACAAATTATTAAATAACCAACAATCACTCACATAAAATGATCTAATTCTCATAAGATTCAAGCCAATTACTAGAAGCATTATCCCGAACAATAAAATCCATTTAAAACTTAATATCATAATCTTTATGCTAAGATTCCATCACTCAATTCACCCAAGAATAATGAATCAAAATATTTTATAAAAAATATCTACCCTACACTCCTTCTGTACCAAGATACATACCAACCAATTCTTCCATCATATTTCATTACTCACTCAACTTCAGAGCCACATCACTTTATGATATCATACTCAAAGAATCCACAACCACATTCTATTTTCCTATATTTTAAATAATATCATAATTACAATTTTATAAAAACTCAATTCATATCCTATATCTCATGGTCATTTTTTTAGTAAAATAAGTAATTTTGAAATTTCATTATCTATAAAGACCATAAATTATTCAAAAAATAGGTAATATATCCATGGTTTAAGTCTAAAAACTACCACTATAGAAGATAAATCATTATTAACACAATTAAATTCATGAGAAAATAATTATTCTAACCCATATGTAATAACTTCTCATTTCTAATTCAAAATATATCCCAACTTGTAATGAGATGTATCAAAATATACTTTTCAAGAAATACTATCCTTAAATAATCAAATAACTAGAGAACTCATAAAATTATACTCTAAACTCTTAAAAGCTTATTGGAATTATTTTAACCAAATAAAATTATTCCCTTTATTAGTCGAAGTAAATAAAAGAGTCTTGATGTTAGAAAAATCGGACATGAACAACCTTTAATATTCATTTAATCCTAAGAAACTCTGAACCCTAGAAACATTTTTTGGTGGCCTCCAAGTAATAATAACTTTAATATTAATTTTATAAACTAAATTTTTTTCCTCTAATATAATATATCCTAAGAATTTAAATTATTATGTGAAAAATAAACATTTAAAAATTTTCATATGAAATTTGTTCTTCTTCAATAACTCTAGAATAATCCTATGATTTTCCACATTGTCCTCTTTTGTCATTGAGTAAATAAGAATTTTATCTATAAATACAACAAAAAAACATCCAAATAAGGATTGAACACCCAATTAATAAATCCCTCAAATAATAATAAAAAACTTATAACTCCAAATGGCATCATGGTAAATTTGAAGTATCCATACAAACATCCAAAATATGTATTCAAAATGTACTCATTTATAACCCTTATATAATTACACGTAGATCATAATTTTATCTTCCAGAACAAACTCACACCTTTCAAAAAATCATAAAGACCCTCAATATATGGTAATATATAATAGTACTTTACCAGTAACTAGTTTTTCTCTTGATATTATATGATTACATTCAATCCAACATCTAATTTATTAAAAAAACACTATATCTTACCATTAAAATAGAATAGTCTCTATAAATATTTTTTATAAAAAATATTAAATTCAAATACTCATTTTTGTAACAATGTTTTTTTTATAAAATAATATTATATTATAATAGTTAATACATGTGAATATAAATATTTTTCAAATTTAATGTCATTATAGATTGAAAAACTCTTAAATTACTCTAGAAAAACATCCACAGATTCTCACAAAACTCTAGGAATCATGTATTCCATCACCTTAGATGCATAAGACATTAATATTTCAAAATGAGAAGTAATATTTTGAGGCTTAATATATTGATGAACTGAATGAATAAATTCATACATTTTAAAAGTCACATGATATCCTTCAAGGTATTAGAAAATAACCCTTCTAAAATTACAATTCACACAAAATTTATAAAAAAACAACCAATCCATTCCATGGATGACATCATATATTTGTATCACTAATAAGAATCAATCCCATGAAGTATAATAATTTCCCACAATTAGGTTACTATGAACACATATCTCTAATAACCTCAATCAAAATTTAATTAGACCAACCAATTATAGTGGTATATGAATAATTTATACTAAAATATAAAAAACCTTGACAATGATAGTTGTAAATAATGAATAGAAAGATCAAATTTCAATTTTAATAAATTAAATGGTAGAAAAATACATATCATTACTCTGAGAATGTAAGGTCTCACTATCTCATACACTAATACAACATAAAGTTATTCACATTCATATTATTCCACTCAACATTTATAATATCCATATCCTAAACTATGAACCATAGGGGGTCCCTGAGGTCATGGAATATTACTAGGACAACCCCCCTTAGCTCCACCTTGATTGAGTGGACTAGGAGGTCACTTATCCAACTATTGATGAAAATTTCTTGGTGGAAACTATTTCTAAAGTTTTATATTAAAATTTTGGGGTGATACATCAACCATTGTACTATATACATGTATTTAAGTAGAGTGAGATACAACCTTGATATGATATATACCACCATAGTGATATATTAAAAAATCCTAGATGCTTCTAGATATCCAAGAACTACCCATAATTGATCATCATGACTACTCTAGTAGTCATATCATGCCATATCAATATCTAGATGATCTAAGTGGGTGAAATATTTTATGCTTAGATCTAATATCATAACGTATACCATATCCCCTAGTTAAAACTTCATTTATAAGAGTTTATTAAACCACCTATGCCATCTCCAACACCTTTAAATACATATTCAATATATGATAAGTATTCTGACAATTAATCTCATACCATAAAGCTTAATCAAAATATCGAGCCCACAAATCATCATTTTAATCATGTTAGGAAACTATTATATAAGATTCATGAATCATGTAATAAAAACTCATCTAGAAAAAATACCATATTTAATATATAACTTCCTAAATAATCGATCAAACGTGATAGTAAAGTATAATAAATATTTATTAATATAAAATTAACATTTATCTTAAGAAATAAAATTCTCTTATCTATCTCTAGTATTAATCATCCACCATTTTATAATAAATTCTCCTAAAATTTCGTCTCAAAAGTAAAATTTTACTCATCTATTGAATAAAAAATATGAAAGGCTAGATCTAACACACTGAACTACTAAATAGTCCACACATCAAAAGTAGTCCCCATAAAACTTCAATAACCCTTGCTTCAAAAAATTATGAAAAATTGTATTATAGGCCTCTTAAAATTTTTATTGCCCATCTGTTGCTTATGATACCTCCTTCAGATTAACATTCAAATGCATTACATGTAATATAACTAAAACTATAATTGATTATATTTCTATCAACATCACATCATGGATATGGATGTATAAAGAAACAAAAATGCCACATTTCTCACCAATTATGCACCATTATCATATCCATAGAACATATAATCTTAATGAATAGATACAACATGATGCATTTATAAACCTAATATGGAACCTTTAAAATAGTAAACCAAACCTTGTCCAAATTTATTAAACAATAAATGTCTTTTTGTAAGAATTCATTGGATACCACACCCTTTGTTGGTTTCCGTGGTCTCTGATATCTCCTATGCTAAGATATAAAATTACCTTATCAATCCATTCTAAAAAAATCAGCAGTTCCTATTCCAAATTCCATCATAAAAACACTAACTATGTTACCACTTTTTCAAAAAAATTCCCTGTTAAGAATCCCCCTGTTCTAGCAACGAGACTCAGTATAGATCCCCTATAACCACATACAATATGAAATGGGTTGATGAATAGAACCATGGGTATAAAATTCACAAATGGGAGGCATTATCCTCTACAAAATAATACTATAATAATGGTAAATTAAAAATATAATGAAATTTATATATAAATATGTATGTAAATTCCATACATCACAAAAACCCAGATATGAAAAGTGGTTAGGAAACCATAGAACATCCCAAAATCACACCTATAAAATCAAATTAAACTAGAATCCGCCAAAATCTCTTTAATCTCATTCTATCAATGATAAATTCCTCCACTAATATGATCCAATAAATATGAAAAATAATATATATATATAGAATAAGGATGGTTATAATCTTACTCAATAGGTTCCTACAACAAAAGAATATTGTTAAAGTGTATAGATCGTACTAATATATCAGTGATATAATGCAGTAAAACAAATTAATTACTGATATGTTCCCAAAGTCTACACACATATCACCACAAAACCCTTACCACAAAATTTCATATATATATATATATATAACTCAGATAGTAAGTAATATGAAGTGAAATTAGGGACCTGTATAACAACAACAACTAGTTATCTCATAATATTAAACATCATATCTCCAAAGTTTGAATCCAATATTGAGTGAAGGGTAAAGGAAAATATATTTTTTGGGAACCCATTAATCCCCATATCCCATTAGAAATTGGTCACACCTAACATCGAATATTGGGGTGCGGTAGTGTAATGAATTATGAGTGGATATCACCACAAAAAATAACATAAACATATAAGTATACAAACAATTCCCATTTAAATATCTCCATAAATGAAAAATATATACACATCATTGGTAATAATCATTGATAGAAATATAAAACCAAAATTAAAACAATTGATAACTATAATTTTATTTTTGATTAGTTGGAATTTATCACTAATCACAATTGATAATTACCTAGAAACACTATTAAAAATCACCAGAAATTGGGAAGTTAATATATTATATTAAAATTAACACCATAAAACAACCACATTTATACCCATATACATGATCACATAAATAACCACACCTTATTCATTTCCATAAATCTTCCTATTCATTTTTATTTACACAATTGTTAATTCTAGTTATCTAATAATTAAAAAGGATTCTAAAACTGTCGTTAAATTTAACCCCCTTTTAAATACCCAAAATTATCTAGATTTCTTGATAATTACACCGTGATAGATAACATTAATTAATATTAATTTTTAAACCTCGCAACCTTGTGTGAACATCATCTATGATATTTATATTACCCATGTAAAAGATGAAATAAATCCAATGTACATACTAATCAGTACGACCCTCGTGTGGTATTCGATATGACCCATTCCAAAGTAGAACAAACCCATATAAACACTAAACCACCCTTGTGTATGTATATGGATCAAAAGTATAAATTTCTAGTAAGTGGTATATACCCCTTGTAAATATTGTGTGGCCCATTAAGAATGATACAAAAAAATATCAATTCCTCATAATCAAATTTTCTAAAAAATAAAAGGCTAATATCATGGAATTTCATCATATATTTTAAAAAACCACCATTAAAATAAACAATCTTCCTATAAAATTCCAATAAAATCATATAATCTCATAATATCAATAGTAACATGATTATAGTATTTAAAAAACTATCATTGATCCCTGAAAAACTCTTTGTTTTTTATTTTAGAAAGTAAATAAGAATAATACATTATTATAATAAAAATTATCTTATATTCTCTAAATATAGATAATGATTTTTCCGTGTTATTATGTTTATTCTATCATTAATAAATAATATTGGTATTATTTATCCACAAAGAACACAAAAAGGAGTTAAGGTATAGCTTCACCAACCTCAACTGTAAACTATCCACTATCTTATGTTTGTCACTCTCCTTCCCTAATCATATTTATTAATGCACCATACCTTTAAGAACATGAATAAATCAAGTAAACCTCCAGTAAAAGATTTAATAGAGGATGTATTTGATAAATGAAAATTTTAATAGAAAAAATTTCTTTTAATAAAGTGATTTTCAAACTTCTCACTGAATCCACCAATACCCACAATAAGTGTATTAGAAGGAATCCAGTATTATACCATTTAAATTATTCATCCTATAAGTCTATATATAAACCTCTAAAATCATCAACTAATTTATCTCATAACCCACATGAATGGATTCTATGTCATACATTGACCATGATAATTCTATAATATAAAATCCATGTTTCCAACAAAAATAAATAACAATTAATAATAGAGAATATATTTTAATTTATTAAAAATAATCATATAAAATGAATAAATAAATAATCCTTTATTATACCTCTGAAATATAACCATCACTCATTCTTACTGCTTTATGCCAATAGAAATTTATAAACTCTAAAATGTAAAATATGGTTCTTCATAAGGGTTTAATGCAAGTGGAATATTGAAATATATGTGTGAACCAAAGGTATAATTTGGACACAGTTACGTTAAAAATTTTCTGTGTGTTATAATATGATATGAGATATCAAATTTCAATGTTTTTTATGGGAAACATTTTTTGTAATTTTTTTAGGGAAAAATGTTTGATAGTGCATCACCATATATCTTAATCACTCAAGTTATCATTCATTCAACCTTTTTAGATTATACATTTCACATTGATTGATTAATAGATAAATGATCAAATATTTATATTATCTTGGTTAAATTGTTAATCCTTAAATGTTATAAAATTTTATAATGTTCTCATTATGAAGTGGGTATATGGTTCTTGTCTTTATAACATTAATCCAAGGAGTTTCTAATAGTTCTTATAAAAGAGAATCAAACTAAATAGTTGATATTTGTATGATTCATTCAAGAAACACCTAATAAAAGATTTCACATTTCTTTCTTCCCCTTAATCATATGGTTCTAGCATGCCATGGGTAAGAGAGAAATACATTCTAATTCTTAGGATATTTGAATGATCTATATACTATCCTCAGAGGAAGGATTTTTTTTGGATTAATCTTAGACATCTCATACGACCACTTTTGAAATAATGGTTTAGTTTCCTAAAAATAAGGCACGTTATTCTTTATTTTTTATTATTCTTATAAAACACATATGGTTGATCTTATGGCTTGAGATTTGTATTTGTTTTTTACATCATTTTTATCATAAATATGTTTTAAAAATATTCGTTACTCAAGGTCAAGACTCTATAAAATATAATGGTACTCCAATATAAATGAAAAACTTAATCCCATGACATTTATAGAAGGAGAAAGAAAGGATAAGGAATAAATTCCAACCTTGGTTACCAAGGAAATACCCATGCCCAACATAATCCAAATTGGATCTTTGGATATACCATCAGGAAAACTACACTCCACCTATGCATGAGCATCATCATAAGAAGTATTATGGAGATCACAATACAGTACCTCTACTTTCACCACATTTATTAGGTATATTTATCTCAATTATCAAAACATAGTCTGATGGGTTTGTATGAATTTTAAGAATTATATATATATAAGAAATTAAAAAAATACAATACCTATATAGTGGAGTATTTGAATTAATAAAACACAAATGAAGAACATAAATATTTATTATTATCCAAATTAGAACCTTAATTGAACATGATGGAAATCCTTGAGAAACAACCAAAATACTCTAGCCCCTATAGGTAATACATCGATATTTTGAATCATATATCAAATATACTTGACCTCCATTCCTTTATGGTATTACGAAACTTTTAGTTTAACGAACAAAATAAAAAAATAGGCTTTGAATTATTAGAGTTTTAGGATTGAATCCATCACAAATCTTGTTTGGAGCCACAAATATATTTTAAGTCAGTCTATAATTGAATTAAATAGGATACATGAGATAAATATTTCTCAAATATTTCCCCATTAATCATATAAAATTACATATATATATATATATAATTCACTGCACCAATTTATCAAGACACTATTAATCCATTTAACACTTAAATAATTAGTATAATATATTACAAATCCATTTGAATACACTATTAAAAATTTTAATTGATGAAATAATGATAAATAATTCAGAATAAGTAAATACGAAAAGAAAACGGAGGTATGTATTCAGTATTTCATGATGTGGTATCCTATATCACATGCCTAAATTATATTGCTCCAAAAGATTTTCCTATATCATGTAGAGATCAATGTCCCATATCAAAACATGTAATTTAGATTTAATTATAAATAAATATTTCAATATCCCACTTTAACATAAGAATTTTATAATTTATTCACATTTCACATTATATTATATCATATACAATACTTTTGGAAACCATACTAAAAAAACCTTTTAGATGAAATTTTAAACTCTTTTATACAAACCATCATATAAACTCTATTGATTTTGGATAAAATATTTATACCAAAATTAAATTCTTATTCACCAAAACATTATGTGTTACCCTTTTTTATTTAAAATAATTTAAGATGATTCTGAATTCCTAATTCATATCCACAAAAAAGTGCCCTATAGAAAATCCTTATTGATACTCATTATACAAAGGGATATGGTGTGATCTCTAAGAAACAAATGTATATGTATATATGTTTTCTACATATGTATATATATACATCGTCCATATTCATACAATATCTCTATCTATTAAATTTAGCACAACCAATAAATATTAACATACATATCTCATATAGGTTAACTTATACATTCATGATTTTATAAATAAAGTCTAATTAAGATAAATTATCACATCACAAGTAATTTATTCAATAGTTGAAAACATCATATGTAACTCACTAGGTATGGACATATAATTTATTATTATTACTCCATCAAGGGAATTTATTCCATGCCCATCATATAGCAGGTGAAATCTTATACGGTTAATGAAAACCCACTTTATGATAAACAAAATACAAAAACCCCTCCTGATTATGTTGGACTTAAGGTCATCATAAGAAAATTATAATATTGTGAAGGTTCACATAGAGGGGACATTAATAACTTTAGGTAATGGGGATTAATATGTAAAATGTACCCCAAGTATAATAATGACATCCTATGTGACATTCCTTGTATTTTTCTCAAGGGAATTAATCCAGACAAAAAGTCACACTTTTGTATCATAAGTGAATTATATATCTATATATGATACCACATTAACATAGATCTTAATATATTTTTAATAAGTTTATTAGGAATAAATAACACTTATGAAGAGTACGATATAAGAATCCATAGAGCAATCAAATCCATGCTTTTAAATTAATACCATGCATAATATGAAATGAAAAATATACCGCTAAAGATAGATATGTCTTATGTATTCAATCATACACTTGATGAAGACCATTTAGAAGCATCAAGGGGATTAATTACTCTTAGGGTATACATGGGTTTACTAATAAAAAAATATTGGGTATGATTCTTCTTATATCTTGTTATTCTAGTACCATTGATTTAAATTATTAAGGAGAAGATATATTATGATTTGGAATAATTGATAGAGGATTAACACATCATTCTCATGGTTTAAAAACCTATTATATTTGTTACGATATAAGGTAAAATGATACAAAATATATGATGCTTTAACCGAAGTAGGATATTAATGGTGATATTCAATGAATTCAATATTATATATGATTTATTTTGTAAAATATCATATTTCATAATATAGGGATGTCATATGTTACAATATTTATGATAAAAAATCATATTTTATGTCTTGGTGGGGGTATATCATTAGAAAAGAAATATTTATATTGTATCACAGTAAAAAATAACTAATCTATTTCATATTTTATGATTTGTATGTCTTGGTGTGTTCGTTCTATATTTTTTCCAATATAATGATATATTTACCTTTTTCATTTACATTCGAGGTACTATAATACCATGGATACAAGGGTAATACATCCCAAATGATTGGTGATTATTAAAACAAAGTTTAACCTAGAAGTAAGGATTATTTTTCCTACTTTTAATAGATCTTCATTAGGAATATTATTAAAGATATTTGGATTGACAATATTCAGTGTAGGTTATGTTTTTTATTTTATATGATACACATGTTCAGTTTGAAATAATGATTGATATTGTTTATGGTTTCTTAGGTCATTTAGTTCTTGAAAAAGTGTTATTAATCCTATGAAAACTATTATTGGTATTATGGAAAAATTTAAATTTAACCAATTAATGTGAACTCTCACACATGAATGGTGATATAGGGTGGCTCTATTCCTATGAGATTTATTGTTGAAGTAAAGTGTTGCATAAAATAAAAATTTAGGTAAATGAATTTTTATGATAGGTTCATATGGATGTAACATTGGGAATATTCATATGAATTATGTAGTCCCACATTATATTGGAGGATCTCAAAAAGGAGATTGAATGCTTGGAAGCTAGTTTGGAGGAAGGCTGGAATGATGTTAGTTTTGAGGAGCTGTCTGCCAAGAAGAATAGTCTTGAGGAACTGGTCCTTAGACAAGAACGAGTGGCTCGGGAGGAATCAAGGATTAAATGGCTGCATGAAGGAGATAAGAACACGGCCTACTTTCACGCCTGCATCAGGGAGAAAAGACGTCCCATTAAGCCCAATATCAGGCTCGATGACGGGAGTTACACAGATGATAGGGATGTCGTGGGAAGAATGGCCTATTCCCTATTCAAAGACATCCTTGCAGGGCCAAACGGTAGGATGGCCAGCGGGTACCCGAGTGGTTATGCAGAGCTTTGGGAGGCTATTCCGAACAACATATCCTCCGCAGACAATGCGCGAATGGAAGGGATCCCAGAGGAGTCCGAGATTCACCAAGCCATGATGAGTCTCAACTCAGAGAGCGCTCCGGGACCTGATTGTTTTCCTGGTTTGTTTTACAGAGTTGCATGGGATGAGGTCAAAGGTGACATTGTTGCAGCAGTGCAGGAATTTTTCAGAGGAGGATCTCTCCCACGGGTCGCAGCTGCCACGACCTTGGTGCTCATACCGAAGGTTAAGGACCCCTCCTCCCTTCTCCACTACCGGCCCGTGAGCATGTGTAACTTCACCTACAAAATCCTTGCGAGTATTCTTAACACGAGGCTGGCTATGCACTTACCCCGCTGGATTTCCATGGAGCAACATGGTTTTGTGAGAGGGCGTTCTATTCAGGGGGCTATAGCCCTGGCACAGGAGATGATAAGGGACATTAATGCTAAAACTCACGGTTCCAACATGATCATCAAATTGGATATGAGCAAGGCGTACGACAGACTTGAATGGGGTTTTGTGAACAGGACCTTAGCTTGCATGGGCCTATCTGCCAAGGCCTCAGACATCCTTTTCAGATGCTTTAGTTCTGCATGGATGAATGTCTCATTTATGGGGAAATCACATGGCTTTTTTAAGGCCACTCGTGGCTTACGACAAGGTGACCCGATCTCCCCTACCCTGTTCATCCTTATGCAGGACGTGCTTAGCCGTCTCCTGAACAAAGAAATCCTCACTGGTAGTATACTTCCTTATCGAAGGAAAAAGAACTTCCCTCCCATCTCACATTTGATGTTTGCAGACGATACGATTATCTTCTCGAATGCAGGAAAAAGATCTGCGCGTGGCATTAAGAGGATCCTTGAAGATTACTGTTATTGGAGTGGTCAGGTGATCAATCACTCCAAGAGCAATTTATATATCTCAAACAAGTGCGGAGCTGGCCGCACGAACCTTCTTTGCAACATCATGGACATGCAGCCTGGTCACTTCCCGATGGAATACCTCGGGGCCCCTCTTTCACCCGGCAGAGCGCGTATTTGGGACTTTGATCATGTGGTGAGCAGGATTACAGGGCGTATCCTCAACTGGAAGAGCCACTTCTTATCCTTTGGAGGGCGTATTGCACTGGTTAACAGTGTGCTGTCTACTATCCCGGTGCATGCGATGGCTTCCACTTCGGTGCCAAAGGGGGTGATCAAAGCAGTTGACAGGATCCTGGCTAATTTTTTATGGGATGCACTTGCTGAGGGGAAGAGACATTGGGTCGCATGGGGAAGAATGACACGTCCCATCCAGGAAGGAGGTATTAATGTTAAAAGCTTGAGGGACACACTCCATGGAATGCACGCTAAACTCGCCTGGGAGATCGTGGAGGACCGATCCCTCTGGGGGAGGATCATGTCCTACAGCTACGACAGTTCCAAGGAAGCTGACAGTGTGCAGGGATCCCCCCTCTGGCATTCGGTCTGCTCTCTTATCCCGAGCCTCCAACAGCAATCCCGGTGGGTTGTGGGAGAAGGCAATATTTCTTTCTGGACACAGAACTGGGTGGGATCAGTGCTTGGATTCCCGGGGTGTCCGGCCCCTTTGATTACCTTTAAGGAAGCGTGCGCTCATCCTGGCTTCATCAAGGCGGTGCTCGACAAGGATCAGCTGGACGTTTTTGATTCTATCCCCATTAACTCGGAGATGGACCGATGTGTATTCACCCCCTCTCGGTCTGGTAAGTTCAGTATCAAGGATTACCGAAGGATCTCAACCCCCCAGGCTCAACAGAATTGCTGGAATGACCTGGTCTGGTATAAAAAGCTTCCGAGCAAGTACAACTTTCTGGTTTGGCGCATAAGGAATCACGGGATTTCATCGGATGAAGCAATCAAGAAAATCGGAGTCAATCTAGCGTCGTGTTTCCAATGCTGTAATAACAAGAGGGAAGAAACCACGAGCCATATTTTTTTTGAAGGGGAGTGGGCGCGAGGTGTCTGGGATTCCTTCGGAGATTTCACAGCGCTTCATTCACCTCATCATCGGGACCTGCCGTTCCTGGAGAGGTGGTTTCAGGGGACTACGGATAAAGGTCCCGAGAGAGCAGCGAGGTCAATTATCCTCAGTGCTGGATGTTGGTGCCTCTGGCAAGCTCGGAACAAGGCCAGATTTGAGGGGTCTTCCTCCACAAGACGGTCCGTTATCATAAGAACCAAGAGCTTACTGATTGATATGGTCTCTCTTGTTGATAATTGGCGAGAAGCTCCCTCCCTCCGTAGCCTGCAGTCCCGTTCCCCTCCGGCCAACCCTCCTATGGTCAGAGCACGTGGTCGCTGGATTAAATGGCTTCCGCCGACAACTGGATTTAAACTTAACACTGATGGATCATGCATTGCGGGAGCCATGAGAGGTGGCGGAGTGGTTCACAATCCAGAAGGGAGTGTTTTCCTTGCTTTCACGGCGCACCATGGCGATGGTAGTGCTCTTCAGGCAGAGGAAAATGCAGTTCTCACGAGACTGAGTCTTTACAAACAGAAGAATATTGCTCCTTCTGAGGTGGAAACAGACTCAAGGATTATTCATGATTCCCTGTTGGGAAGAGGTGCCACCCCCTGGTCAGTCTTATACAGCGTTAGGAAATGCAAACAGCTTCTCAACAACCAGGCTCGAGTCACCCATACCTGGAGAGAGGGGAACAAGGTTGCGGACTTCCTCGCCTCTCTTGCAGCCCCAGGATCCTCTGTCACTGTCCTTTCCAATGCAGCCTCCCTTAAGCCAGAGGGGGTTAACCTTATCCGAGGGGATGCCCTCGGTCTTCATTATTTCAGACCCCCCTAATTCGGGGTCCTCTGTTGTTCCTTCCCCCTGTTTTTGTACTCTTTTCCCTTTACTAAATATTTAATGATTAATGGTGATTGGATAAGATCAAATATTATATGGGGTTATTAGAGTAAAGGATAAAGAATTATTCAATTCATGGGAACTATCATCGATGAATAGTGATTAAGTGTTTCAATCTTCCTAAGAGATACATTATTGATAAAAATATTTTCAGATCCCAAATATTTAGGTAAATTTAGTTCTTTTGATAGGATCATATGAATGTCACATTGGACATGTTAATATAAGGGATGTCATACTAGTTTATAGAGGTATTAGTGACATTATTGTTAGTAAGTGAAGATCAAAGTAAATTCATGGAGTCTTGGGGAGTATTCCCAATACATATATAAAGTTTACAAATCAATGAGAATTATGTGTGAATAATTTATCAATTATTCCTAATCTATTTCTGTAATCTAATTTTTTTTACATATGAGGTACAAGAATACCGTAGATGGAAGGAGAATCCTACCCAAACATTGAATATTTTTTCAAACCATGAATTAACTTGATTTATTATCCCTTTGGATACATTTAAATGATCTCTATAAAGCATGTGATTGAATATATGATTCTTCGACCTCTTAATATGTCATTTTTTCTTCATTTCATAATATAAATGGTTACGGTTTCAAGGAATGTTTGATCTTGTTTTAGGATTTAGTACATATTATAGTAAAATAATAAGTTTTATTTGATTATAATAAACCTATCATTGGTATCTAAGAAAATGAGAAATATTTAACCAATTCATGGGAACTCTCATGCATGAACGATGACAA
This sequence comes from Viscum album, assembly GCA_963277665.1. Lineage (NCBI taxonomy): Eukaryota > Viridiplantae > Streptophyta > Magnoliopsida > Santalales > Viscaceae > Viscum > Viscum album. The sequence continues at coordinate 2,133,907,564 of OY728120.1, forward strand.
AGTGTGTCTCTCCACCCAAGAGCTTCACTGTTGATGAAAATAGATACATAACTTAAATATTTTAAAATACCATATATGGATTATATTTTTGGTCAATAAAGAATTTTTAAAATATGATAGGATAATATAAATTTTTTCTATAAAATTATGATGGATATGTTGAGATTTCTTCTATTATAAATTTAAAATCAAGTTAATGTTATTGCTTGAATAAGTTGGACAGACGTATTTGAGTGGAATCACCTATATGTGCCTTTTTATGTGTTGATATTAAAGTTAAATAATAGTTAATATAAATAATAAACTATATTATATAGTTATAATTTCTTTTTTAGAAGTCAAAGTTTTTTGATATTGAAGAATTAATATTAAAGAGATTGTTTTAGCCAATAATATGATGAAATAATCCAAGGAATTATATACAAGGAAGTTGATGTATCAAATGAAGTAATAACTCTGGATGATATTTTTATATGTTATAATGTGTCTAATAAATATATTATTTAATTATAGGAGGTTCTAAGATCATTGGATTTCAATTTGGAAAAATTGTTAAGTTAAGATCCACACATGAGTGTTGATGCAAAGGGTTCCACAAGAGTGATCTGTGTAAGGGGATTTAGTGTATGTAGAACAATGTAATGGGATTATATTTATAAAAAACCATGTAAGATAATTTTAAATATGAATAATCATGTAAGGGGATCAACTTCAATGTTATAAGGGGGTCAATTATCCTTACATGGATATTGAGAACTCCAAAATTATATTTTTTGAGAATTTGGAATTTTTTTTGACAATGATACTACTATGATCAGCAATGAATTAAACATAAAAATTGATGTGATCTAAGATTATATTTAAGTAAGAACTACCAATAATTATTCTAGAGTTTTTTAGGAGATTCAATCCATGATCAATTTTACCATGTCACAATTCCATACACACATGGATAATTCCATGGAGTTTAAAGTAGAAGATTTTATGGAAGAATTATATAATGGAAACACCATAGTCTTAAAGTATATTTTAATGAGGACTTTTTATAAATTTAAATTTTTTTTTCTAGATAATATAAATTGAGAAATATACCTTATATTTTAATGAATATGTGAATTACCTACTACTGAATATTGAGGAATTTACAAATTCAATATGGAAACAAAAATATTCATAATACTATAAATAAAAAAAGGAGAATTACAATGAGAGGAGAAGGTATCTATTGAAATTGAAATTTACTATTTAATTAAATATATTCAAATGTGTGTGAGGACCCAATGATATAATTATAAAAATAATGCTTACTGGTATCAAGGAAAAATAATATGGAGAGGAATAAGGATTCCTATGATATAACCTTATTATAGATGGTGATAAAGTATAAACTACTAGAGAAGTTTGAGAAGGAGAAAGGCCAATGCACATTTGAATATTTGGATCATATTCTTAGTATTTTAAGTCCTATTAATGATAATATACCAAATAATATTGAGGTAAAGTGTAAGGATGACTAACCACTACACCAAAAGTTTGAGGGAGTCAAAGTTCTACTCGATAATTCATAAAATTATTTATTCAACAACATTATGAGGTAGTCAATCTAATATTTAGGACCAAGACATGTGAGAAAACATGATCCAATGGGAAGATAGTGGAAACTATGTGATTTAGTATGAATAACCTCATGTGGGAATTTAGAGAACATCGAGGGATTCTATGTAAACATGGTATGAGACTATGTAGTGTAAACATTTTTAAATAGTGAAAGAATTTTTTCGTAGGGGGGGGAATAACTAATCCTGATAAGGAGTAGGATTTCAAGTCAGATCCTTTTCAATCACCGTGTGGTTTTCTATTTACATTCTCCATATTCAAGAAAGGCTGATAGGAACAAATATGAGATAATCCAGATTCAAACTGGCCTACAATGTTGAAATAAATTGGAAGAATTCATAAAAAGAGACCTTAGATTCACCAAGATCTTAGTGGTCCACAAAATTTTGGGAACTGTAAGTGGTATCGGAGCTAATATAGGTATCATTTGATTGGATAGAATTTTTCCATGTTGTATTTAATCACTTAACATAAATTATAGATTTTAGTATGTTTTTGAGATGCCTCAAATGAAAAAATGGTAGATACTTCTGTTGGTAAAAAATGGTGGTTTTATCCAAGACATATAAAAACAAAAAAAAGTGACATTCAAGTAAGTTGAATAATAATTTGAAAGTAAAGAGTTAAACACCACCAGCGAAAGGTACTCAGATTAAATAGATTATTGATAATTCTTTTTTATCATAATTATTTTAAGGAATCTAATTCAAGTTGTGATAATGGTGTGTCACTTAGTGATCTAAATTATAAAATCGTGGATAATTTAAATAAAGTACACAATGAAGTAGTTACTTATATATTTGGTACTATCATGTAACTTATTGATGAAAAATCATAGGTAGAACAATAATTTAAAGAAATAGAGAATACACTAAGTAATAGGTTTTGAAAATTGATTTCTCTCAAATACCTTGTGGAAGAAAAGGAACAAGTGATAACACATTTTAAAAAAAATATTTTCCCCTGTTGAAGAATAATTGAAAAGGTATGTTTGTAAAAAAAATTATATGAAATTATATCTTTGAAGTTATCCATGCATTAGAAAAACTATACAAAATTACCATATATATCTATTGAGAGTCTTTCCTCTAAGGTTAATTATATCTATTGAAATTAGATATTTAAAACATCCTTTGATCACATTTAAATAATCTCTCAGAAGAAGGTAACCCATAAACTAGTTATTTCTGATTGTAAGATTGTTTTTTTAAATTTTAGTACATATTTATTTAAGAAATATAGAAAATTAGCGGTGGTGAAAAAATCAGAAATATTCACCACCAACTAAATTGTGAATGTAAAAATATCCAAAAAGATAATCAAACCTAGAAAAATCTCAAAATAGGGTAAAATGTATCTAAAAATAGTAAAGTGAGAATGCATAAAATCTATGAAAGATTTCACTTTCTAGAAATAAAAGAATATTTATAGAATACTTTTTGATGCTTCTATATGTTTGGGATTAGATATTATTAATTTTCTCTTAACATATCAATTTGTTATGATCATATAAGGATAAATTAAATGGAGTTAATAACTAAATCATAGGGAAGAGTTATTATCCAAAAGAATTTTAAAAATAAAAATAAGACTATACTGGGAAGTAAGTGGAAAAGAGAAGGTAAGAAAGTAACTCCCATGAATTCTAAAGGGAAATAAGGAGATTATATCCATAACAAATAGTGGTTTTTCTATTGTGGGAAAAAGGTCCATACAAAGGATCACTATAAATAGTCCCTGGAGATCAATATTAAATGGAGAAAGATAAATATGAAAATGGAATCTATCCAAGAGAGGAACAAGAAGATTAGATTAACTATAGATATCCCAGATGAGGAGCTAAAGGGGTTTCCTAATAAATGTAAAACAAAATATATTAAGAATTCCATAAAACACAAGAAATTTTAGAGTTGAAAAACAATGAGCATCTCATAATTAAGAGTTCTCCAAATCTTAAACCAAGATAGAATGGATGATCTTGTTTGAGTGATAGTTCTCAACCATGCTTCTAATACTGAATAAAAAGGAAAAATATCCTTATTACCTTATCTATTTTTCAGTTACACTAACATCTAGGGAATATAAGGAGTTTAAATAAATTGGAATATGGAAGATCCAGTCATAGATAGATATTAATGGAAGATTCCCATTAGGGAAAATTGATATGACATGATGAAGAATTACTAAAGTGCTTCCCTTGAGGGGTATCCAACACAAAGATAAGGCTTTAAATGATAAAATTCCTAAAATTTTGAATTTCTAGGTATGCTTTTAGACATGGGAAATGGGGTATACCAATCTTGACTTCTACCCCAAATTTATTCATATTAAAGGTGTTTATTTAGGGGTAAAGATTAACGGTAAATCTAAAGGGGGGGGGGGGGTTATATCATTCACTTGAGATATTTTAATGGGTTTGATTGATAAGTTTTCAAGATTAAATATCTTTTGATAAGTCTATTTTAAAAAACCCATAAAATGAGAAATTGAGTTGGTCTCACATGTATAGTAGTTTATGGACAATATTGAAAACATTGGTTAAATAAATATTATTCCATATACTAATTTGGCCTATGTAGACTTAGAGATGACTAAATAAAAGATAATTACAATGGAATCACATGAATCCAGACTTTTATCAAAATTTATATCAGGATACAACTATGAATAAAATTTGGAGGAGAAGTTACTTGAAATAATGGAAGATGAATAAATGTGTTAATAATTCATTACTTTATACTCCTTTGACTTTATTTTTAATAAGGGCGAGAAGAAAAGAGTTGATGGACGCATATTAACAAAAAGGACTAATGTTATTTCCAACTAAAATAAAGGTGATGATTAAAGATACCTTGTATGGATTGTAATATTTTTTAATCAATAAGGCTTATTTGATTATAGGAAGTTTTAAATATGTGATGGATAAGTATGAGAGATATGTTGAGGCTGTAACCATATTAAATTTAGAAGGAAGTTGAAGCTACTAATCAAAGACCTTGGCTTGAAAAAATCAAGTAACAAAAACTATATGTGGAGATTGATGTGATAATATTCAAGTTAAAGACAAGTATAGATAATGAAAAAAATTTCTACTATATTTTTAAAGATGTTTCACTGATAGAGAAAATAAATTTAACAATTCTATAAAAAGATATCAATAGTGCGAAAAAAATAATTGTTGATATAAGTTCTGTAAAAATGGGTCCCCTATTATCAGTGCTAGAACTAGCATTGATAAAGGCCATGCTACTATAGTGTGTTGTTCAAAATATGACACATTGTAACACCAAATACAAGCCCCAAATAAATAAAATAGACACAAATATAGGATATGGAAAATTAATAATTTAATTGAAATAAATATTACATCACAAATACTAAAAAACACTATATTATTGTCATTTCAAACATTGTTTTTTATAATTAAGTTATCATGTACAATTTATCACCAACATTCTAAAACATCAATGGTTTTATTGTCTGTGTAATCCTACCCCATCTCAAAAATAACAATCATGGTATTAGTTATCGACCCCCCCTCAAACTGAGAAAAGGAATCCGCATGTATAAGAAAAAAATTCCAAAAATTTATAATTTAATTGAAATAAATATTACATCACAAATACTAAAAAATGATATATTATTGTCATTTCAAAAATTGTTTTTATAATTAAATTATCAAGTATAATTTATCACCAACATTCTAAAACATCAATGGTTTTATAGTCTTTGGAAGCTGACCCCATCTCAAAAATCCCAATCATGGTATTAGTTATTGACCCCCCCCCAAAACTAAGAAAAATAATACGCATGTTTAAGAAAAAAATTCCAATGTTAGTGATACAGTAAAAAAATAAATTAAACATAAATGAGAAACACCACATTAATAAAATGTCAATTTAAAACTAATAATGGAAAATTTGTGTCACGAACCATCCTCGGGACCCGTGCAGTGACTACCCCAAGCCCGCCTCCCATAGGCCAGGGGCATGCAACTAGCACCAAGGCATAAATACCAACAAAAGGGGAAGGCATTTCTTTTATAAAGTAAACAAACACCACAGAGTAAGCAAGAAGAAGTAAACAATAAGTAAAGCTGGGTACAAAAGTAGTGCGGAAAAGTAAGTGGGCCAGAATACAAACCCAAACTGAAAGTAAAGTACAACTGGAAAGAAAGTACAGGAGCTGAAAGTAAAGCATCAACGTCGAGTCGTCCACTGGAAGTCCCACCTGAAGGGTGGGTACAGATAGCCTTCTCAGCCCCTCGAGTCCAGCCGTCCGCTCCATGTATGTTCTTCCTAGTGGTCCACCTCCAGGTACCGACTTGCTCCGCAAGCCTCAACCACGACCAGTGCTATCTGTTGTCTGCATCCAACACAACGTAGTGTGGGCATAGCCCGTGCATGGGTGAGTATACGCTACTTAGTAGGGACCCTGAGAACCCCAAAGGTCTCCCAGAATCCACAAAGGAAAGATACAATCACGAAGTAACATCCAACGCTACTTAGGTATATGCCCATACATATACCTAAGTCATCAATTCAAGTTCAGCTCCAACACCCGAGCCTAAGTTTGATCACGTCCACACAGGATAGTAAAACCCAAACCAAATAGGATAACACAACCAAATCCACATAGGAAAGAAAGTCAATAATATCGAAGATATTGATTGAATGTCAAGACTCAGCTCACACAGGTATACTTCTTCAGTGATAGAGACGATCAGATATAGCCACTGATTCATCTAAGATGGGACCCATGTAGGATGCTAAACCAGCCAAGCTGTCAGACCCACACAGGATACAGACCAACTACTCTGCCAGACCCACGTAGGATAGCAAGAACAGAGTCGAACACTACCAGACCCACGAAGGATACAAGAATAGTAGTCACTGACGTCGAACCCACGGAGGATTTCAGTACGGTCTTCATTGTTGCTGAACCCACGGAGAATTTTAGTGCAGTCTTCATTGCCATCAAACCCACGGAGGATTTCAGTATGGTCTTGATCTCTGTGGAACCCACGGATGATTTCAGTGTAGTCTTCATTACCGTCGAACCCACGGAGGATTTCAGTACGGTCTTCATCACTGCCGAAACCACGGAGGATTTCAGTGCAGTCTTCATCGCCGTCAAACCCACGGAGGATTTCAGTACGGTCTTCATCGCTGCCGAACCCACAGAGGATTTCAGTGTATTCTTCATCGCTGTCAAACCCACAAAGTATTTCAGTATGGTCTTCATCGTTGCCGAACCCACATAGGATTTCAGTGCAGTCGTCACAGTCGCAGTCACAACCAGCTCTAGGGTTCCCACACACAACATGCTCGTTTCCGGGAGGGTCCGCTCCACGAGCCAAGGGGTCGATACATCAACTAACATGTATTCCGGAGTTGATGTATCTCAAAGTTCCGTCTTGAAAAGAGGAACTCAACGTGACAGACGGCGCGTCAATCAGACGCCCGGTCTGAGAGTTATTGGCTTTTTCGTTCCAGGGCCCGGTTCGTTTTTAAGTCAAAACCAACCTAACTGCACTCCAACTGTGTCCAAACCTCGAGCGGAATAATCCAAAAGGTCCGTATCACTTAGAGGAATCCAACCAAGTCGACGACACGTCAATCGGACGTCCGTAGCTCAAGTTATAAGCGTTTCCGCTCCGAGGGCCCGGTTGGTTTCGTGTTCGAACCAACCCGAACGTACCCAAAGTTCTCCAAAACCTTGATTGTAATATAGGGTAATTACCGTCTCATTCCAAAGATCGCCACACAAATGACGGTGCGTTGATCGGAGGTCCGTAACCCAAGATATGGGCAAAAGAATGAACTTGTCCGATTTTAGGGGGTTTTGGGCCTGGACCGACCCAGCCCGAGACCCCCTGGGTCGGCCCGAACCGGGTCCATGTCCGGCCCCTTAGGGTGCGTCCCAGCTCGGCTGGGGCGGCCCAGCCCGGTGTGGCCAGTCTAGCCTGGGCGGCCAGTTGGCCCGGCACGGGCGTGCTCCGCACGACCAGCTCGGTGCGGGTCGTGCCGTTGCGGAAGGGGGGGGGATGCCCCCCATGATTGAACCGCTGCCCCCACATGGGGGTTTCTCCTTGCCATCGGACGCAACGTTGGGCACCGCGTCTCCCCTAGGTCCCGCCCGGCCGCAGGACCAGTCGCCTGCCGCCGCAATCCCTCCTAGCGGCGCGCCGGGACGCCGCCGCCTCCGGGTGGTCGGCCGGTGCCGACCACTAGAGCCGCTCTGGTGGTCCGTTCTTGCAACCGTCTGCGCCTGGGGTCGTCTCGGGTCCTGTAGATTACTGTGACGGCCTCCAATCACTCAACGGTCCCGTTTCATCATTGCCCAACGTTCCGCGCATCAAGAACAGAGAATCGATGGGTTTGGACTTGTTCGTTGGTCTGCACCCACCACGTTAGTGGTTTAAACGACTTCCAATAATTTAATCATATATCGACGATATAATCCACATAAATTAAATTAAACCAAACCCCCTACATCAAGCATTGTTTAACGAGGGTTCGTCGCAGGAAAAAGGACATCACAGAAGAAGGCTCCGTAAGCGTTGGCGGCGTCGCGGTACACGACATCACGGAAAAGAGGATTCATTGGCATCACGGAGAAGAGGATCATCTGCGTCGTGGTACATGGTGTCACGTTGTCGATCTCTGGGGAACTAGCGTTCTTCGTTGTCTTCCGTCGGAGGCCGGCGTTCTTCGTCGTTATTCGCGTTCTCCAAGAAACAAGATGAAGATTCGAAGGCTTTGAGAAATTTCTCTCTCAATCCTTCTCGCACAATGAAAACTCCCCTTAATGAAATAAGACTTTGTCTTATTTAATTAACACACACAAGACAATGTTCAATTTGAAATTTGAAATAAATCCCCGAATTAATTACATTTAATAACTTAATCAATTAATTAATTAAGTGAGTTGACTTGGCATTTAAGAGGGGGGAGCAGGTGAGTTACCAAAATTAAATGCTCATGGGGGGTAAAAGGAAAATAAAGTGGGTGGGGCTTGTGTGGGCCCCACATTACTAATATCCTACCTAGTGGAGTTAGGATATTAGTGGGTCCCACTCCAACCACCAAGCATAGGTTTAAACTACCTAGAATAAAAATAAAATTTGTAGCACAATATTTTATTTTATTCTTTAGTTAACCCATTTAATTAATAACCTCACCCAAGAAAACGCAACTTCGGAAAAGGTGTTCTTGAGCAATTACCAACACTGAGATTCCATCGGTGTCCTCAAATTCTGATTCCGAGCACTGGTTTAAAAGTTAGAAAAACCCGCTCGTTCGTTCACTGAACGTACCCGAGATAAACTTCGGAAATTGATTCTGGGCACACCGGGCCTTGGAATCAGGTGCCGTCAAGAAACTGCGTTCTTGTAAAATCCCAAAGAAAATTAAGAAAAAAAAATTCCCTTTAATTTTACAGGTCTTTACATTACTCCCACCTCAGAGCTTTTCATCCCCGTAAAGATACATCATAAACTAGGGAAACAAATGTGGGTACTGAGCACGCATCTGAGCCTCCCCCTCCCAAGTGCTCTCCTGTAGGTTCCCGCGCTACCATCTGATGTGTACTAGAGGTATCGACCATCCACGCAGGACCCACTCCTATCGATCCTTGATCTCCACCGAGACCTCCGCAAAAGTCTCCCCATTGTCAATGTACAACTCCCCATGGTCGATGATATGCGTCGGGTCATGCACGTATCTCCTCAGTTGAGATACGTGGCAGACGTCGTGCACCCAGTGCAACTGAGGTGGTAGAGCCAGGCGATAAGTCACCTCGCCTATCCTGATGAGTATCTGGAATGGTCCGATGAAGCGCGTAGATAACTTTCCTCCTCAGCCAAATCTTCGTAATCCACATCGAGGTGAGACCCGCAAGAAGACGTGGTCGCCATCCTCAAACTCCAGTGGCCTCCACCTCCTGTCAGCATAAGACTTCTACCGGCTCGGAGCTGTCCTCATCCAATCTTGGATGACCTAGACCTTCTCTGTCGTGGCCTGGACCATCTACGATCCCACAAGTGCTGACTCCCCAGGGTCTGTCCATCACAGAGGTGATCTGCAAGGTCGGTCGTACAATGCCTCGTATGATGTCATCTCGATGGTGGAGTGGTAGATGTTGTTGTATGCGAACTCCACCAAGGTTAGGTGGTCCTCCCAGCTGCGACCAAAGTCGAGGACACATGCACAAAGTATATCCTCGAGAGTCTGAATGGTCCTCTCCGTATGACCATCCGTCTGAGGGTGAAAGGAGGTGCTCAGACGTAGCTGCATCCCAAATGCCTCCGGAAACCCCTTCCAATGTCGGGAAGTAAAGCGAGCATCTCGATCGGAGACGATAGATGATGGCACACCATGAAGACATACAATCTCTTGAACGTAGAGATGTACCAATCTCTCTACTCAGCCCAGCTCTCTAATGGGTAAGAAGTGGGATGACTTGGTGAGTCGGTTGACAATCACCCAAATGGATTCGTAACCTCTGGAAGTAAGTGGAAGTCCTGTCACGAAATCCATAGATATCCCATCCCACTTCCACTCTGGGACCTCCAAGGGTTTTACCAAGCCTGCTGGTACCTAGTGCTCTGCCTTCACCTGCTGGCAGGTGAGGCATCGAGAAACAAACTCTGCCACATCCTTCTTCATACCCGACCACCAGTACTATCGTCTGAGATCCTGGTATTTCTTCGCCACTCATGAATGTACCGCTAAAGGGGAAGTGTGAAACACTCTCATCACCTCCTCCTGAAAATAAACTGGTACCACGGTACGTCCTCTGAAAAGGACGACGTGCTCTCCTCCTATAGAGAATCCATCAGGTGCCTGTCCTGAGGATATTTCTGCACGCCGCATCTCACAGTCAGCGTCCCCATGCTGTGCCTCTCTGACCCGCTGTAGTATTGGAGGAGTGACTGTGAGTGACTGAAGAAAGGCTGCACCATCTATATCCACAAAGGATATCTGCAAAGTGTCTAGCTGCTCTATTGCCTCCCCAAGTAGCTGAATGCCCGTCCTCTTGCTGAGAGCATCAGCTTCTACCTTCCCCTTTCCAGGAGTATAGACTATCTCAAAGTCATAGTCCTGGAGGAACTCAAGCCATCGCCGCTGTCTTAGATTCAGGTCCTTCTGCGAGAAGATATACCTGAGACTCTGGTGGTCAGAGTAGACTGTAAAGCACTCACCCATTAGATAGTGTCTCCACATATTCAGAGCGAAGACCACTGCTGCTAACTCCAGGTCATGGGTAGCGTAGTTATGCTCATGATGACTCAAATGACGTGATCTATAGGTGATCATGGCCCACTCCTGCATCAAGACACATCTGAGTCCAGTCCCTGATGCATCACAGTAGACTACGTACCCTACTCCCTCCTCTGGTAGCCTCAAGATAGGCGCACTAGTCAATCTCTGTCTTATCTCCTGGAAGCTCTGCTGACATCTGTCAAACCACATGAACGGTGTCCCCTTCTTCTTCAAAGCTGAGAGTGGTGCCACAACTCTGGAAAAGTCTGGCACAAATCACCGGTAGTATTCAGCTAGCCCCAATAAACTCCGCACCTCCGTCAGCTCCTAGGTGGCTCCCAAGCTAGCACTGGATTGATCTTCACAGGATCCACTGCAACTCCCGCCTCAGAGATGACGTGTCCCAAGAAGTGGAACTCACGTAACTAGAACTAACACTTTGAGAGCCTTCCATAAAGCTGGTTCTCTCAGAGTGTGTCTAGTACAACCTACAATTGGTAGGCGTGCTCCTCCTCAGTGGTCGAGTATATCAATATGTCATCGATGAAGACCACGACAAATTGATCGAGGTATGGCTGAAAGATCCTGTTCATGAGACTCATGAACACCGCTGGAGCATTGGTTACACCGAATGGAATAACGAAGAAATCATAGTGGCCATACCAACATCCGAAGGTCGTCTTCTGCACGTCCTCGTCTCGAACTCTGAGCTGATGATAGCCGGACCTGAGGTCTGTCTTTGAGAACCACCGTGCCCCCTTGAGCTGATCGAAGAGGTCGTCAATCCTCGGTAGAGGATACTTGTTCCTCACGGTCACCTGGTTTAGGTGATGATAGTCGACACATAGTCGCAAGATCCCATCCGCCTTCTTGGCAAACAAAATCGGGGAAGCCCAGGGTGAAACACTGGGTCGGATGAATCCCTTGCCATGCAAGTCCTCCAACTGTACCCATAGCTCTCGAAGCTCAGTGGGAGCCATCAGATATGTTGGAGTGGATATCGGGGCTGTCCCGGGGTATAGGTCAATATAAAAGTCTACCTATCTGCAAGGAGGTAGTCCTGGAACGTCATTAGGGAAAACGTCTACATACTGATCCACCACAACAGGAAAACTCGGACTCTGCACGTCAACTGCTCCTAGGATGAGGCTAGAAAACTGATGAGTGATGGGCTGTCCTCTCCTCTGCGAGAGTCCATCCTGTGCTGCAAAGGCTCCCTTCTCACCATTGAAGGTGAACCTGCTTAATTGGTGAGTACACACCGCACCTTGTGCCTAATATAGTCAATCTGAGCATGTACTGTAGATAACCAATCCATGTCCAAGATGATTTCGTAAGGCCTCGACGCCGCTACAAGAAGATCCCAGCCGAAGCTCTCGCCTCCTGGAGTAAGCTCACCCTGCCGGCAACAGTGCGTAATCGTCGAATCTGCTCCCGTAGGAGTCTCTAGCTATAATGATCGAGCCAACGGCTCCGTCGGAATCTCCGAGCACCGAACAAGGGCATCGACAATATAAGAATGACTCACTCATATGTCTATAAGAACTGAAGCAAGGGTAGAGTAGACACAGATAGTACCTCGAATCATCTCTGGTGCACCATGGTCGTAGGCGTCTTCTGCCTGAAGCTGAGCCTGTCTCTGCCCGCCAACTCCCTGTAGTCGGGGTAGACCTCCTGGTGGTGGTGGTGGTAAATCCTCAAAGTGTCGCCCCCACCTGCTGCTCAGCCAGGTCCCCTGCCTCGTCCGCCTGCTCTCGGAGGACCGCCACGGTCGACCCTCTGCCTTTGCCTGGGTGGCTCCTCAACCATCTGCTACTCTTCTGCATGACGGGTCAGGCAGTCACGGGCCTTGTGGCCCTGCCCGCCGCATGTGTAGCACTTCCTGATCCTCGGAAGGCTGGCTCTGCGCCCTGTTCCCCGCACCTCTGAGCCAGTGTCCTGAGGTCATCTGCCTGATGGTCCAGTCCACCTAGACCCCTGTGACATCCGTCAGCTGACAGCTACAGATGACTCTACTACATGCCACCCTGCGGTGGGTCTCGCTGCTGGCGTAGTCTCGGTAAGAAAGCTCTCTATGAGAAGAGCTCGCTCCAGTACTCTTGCATGTGTCAGAATGCTGAGGGAGATCATCAATGCCCTGATCTCATGCCTCAGTCCCTGCTCGAAGGTCCAGGCCCGAATGAATGGATCCCGTACCATGTCCGTTGAATAGCATGAGAGATCAGTAAATCTCGCCGAGTATTGGGCGACCATCATGCAGCCCTGCCGCAGCTGTAGAAGCTCCTGGATGTGCACCACATGGAGGGTGGCTGGGATGAACTCTGAGCAGAAGAGGCTCTCAATGTTCGTCCAGAGGAGATATTCCTCGTTGTGCACCTAGAGCATCAAGCTCCACCATTTTCCTACTGTCGCGTGCAAGAGGCTCACTGCGAGGATCACCATGAGGTCAGATGGTATCCCCACATACCTGAAAACTCGCACAACCGCCTCCATCCAATCCTCGGCTGCCTGAGTGTCCGTCTCCCCGCGGAACCTAGGTGGTATCTGATGTTGAAACTCTTGCAATGCACTAAGGTGACATGCACTATCAGCGGCTGGGGCTGGTAGCATCGGTAGCTCAACGGGTAAAGGTACCGCCGGTGCCTCTGCTGAAAAAGGGCCCTGCACTAAGGCCTCGTCGCTCGGTGGGCTGTCGGCTCGCACAAAACTCGGAACCCTAGATGGCTGCCGTCGTGGGTCCATCCTGAAAAGAAACAGGTGTGCCACGATCAAACAGTATATCTGGTGATCTGACACAAAGTAATCACAAAGAATACTTTTGAAACACACAAGCAATCATTGTTTCCATGCATTGAGTCGTAAATCAGAAGTCAGGGTCCTGGTGTACGGATACATCGGCCGCTGCACCAACACTGGACTCCCTGTACTGATAAACACACTCAGTACCCTTAACACTATTGCTTCACATAGAAAAAAGATCAGATTCCTGAGTTCTGCAGTAGAACCGAACTCCTCTGATACCAATTTGTCACGACCCGTCCTTAGGACCCATGCCGTGATTGCCCCAAGCCCGCCTCCCATAGGCCAGGGGATGGTGACTAGCACCAAGGCGTAAATCCCGAAAAAAGGGAAATGCATTGCCTTTATAAAGTAAACAAGCACCACAGAGTAAGTAAGCAAAAGTAAACACTAAGTAGAAATGGGTACAAAAGTAGTGTGGAAAAGTAAGTGGGCCAGAATACAAACCCAAACTGAAAGTAATGTACAACTGGAATGAAATTACAGCAGGTGAAAGTAAATCAGCAACGTCGAGCTGTCCACTGGAAGTCCCACCTGAAGGGTGGGTAGAGATAGCCTCCTCAGACCCTCGGGTCCACCCGTCTGCTCTGTGTATGTTATGCCCAGTGGTCCACTTCTAGGTACCAACTTTCTCCACAAGCCTCAACCATGATCAGCGCTGTCCGTCGTCTGCATCCAATACAACGTAGTGCGGGCATAGCCCGTGCAGGGGTGAGTATAAGATACTCAGTAGGGACCTTGAGACCCTCGAAGGTCTCCCAGTATCCACAAAGGATAATCCACAAAGGAAAGATACAATCACGAAGTAACATAAAACACCACTTAGGTATATGCCCATACATATACCTAAGTCATCAATTCCAGTTCGGCTCCAACACTCGAGCCCAAGTTCAATCACGTCCACATAGGATAGTACAACCCAAACCACACAGGATAACTCAACCCAATCCACATAGGAATGTAAGTCAATCATATCGAATATATTGATTGAATTTCAAGACTCACCTCACACATGAATACTTCTTCGGTGATTGAGATGACCAGATATAGCCACTGATTCATCTAAGCTGGGACCCATGTAAGATACTTAACCAGCCAAGCTGTCGGTCCCACATAGGATACAGACTAGATACTCTTCCAGACCCACATAGGATAGCAAGAACAGAGTAGAACACTTCCAGAACCACGTAGGATACAATAATAGTAGTCATTGTCATCGAACCCATGGAGGATTTCAGTACGGTCTTCATCGCTGCCAAACCCACGGAGGATTTCAGTGCAGTCTTCATTGCAGTCAAACCCACAGAGGATTTCAGTACGGTGTTCGTCACTGCCAAAACCACAGAGGATTTCAGTGCATTCTTCATTGCCGTCGAACCCACGGAGGATTTCTGTACGGTCTTCATCGCTGCCGAACCCACAGAGGATTTCAGTGCAGTTTTCATCGCCGTCAAATCCATGGAGGATTTCAGTATGGTCTTCATCGCTGCTGAACCCACGGAGGATTTCAATGCAGTCTTCATCACCGTCGAACCCACGGAGGATTTCAGTATGGTCTTCATCGCTGCCGAACCCACATAGGATTTCAGTACAGTCATCACAGTCGTAGTCGCAACCAGCTCTAGGGTTCCCGCACACTGCTTGCTCGTTTCCGGGAGGGTCCTCTCCACGAGCCAAGGGGTTGATACATCAACTGACACGTATTCTGGATTTGATGTATCTCAATGTTCCGTCTTGACAAGAGGAACTCAACGTGACAGACGGCGCGTCAATCGGACGCCCGGTCTGAGAGTTATTGGCTTTTTTGTTCCAGGGGCCCGGTTGGTTTTTAAATCAAAACCAACCTGACCGCACTCCAACTGCTTCCAAACCTCGATCAGAGTAAGACAAAAGGTCTGTCTCACTAAGAGTAATTCAACCAAGTCGATGGCACGTCAATCAGACGTCCGGAGCTCAAGTTATAAGCGTTTCCGCTCAGAGGGCCCGGTTGGTTTCCTGTTCGAACCAACCCGGCCGTACCCAAAGTTCTCTGAAACCTTGAGTGTAATATAATGAAACAACCGTCTATTTCCAAGGATCTCCATGCAACTGACGTTGCGTCGATCATAGGTCCGTAGACCAAGCTATGGGCAAAAGAATGAACATGTCCGGTTTTACGTGGTTTTGGGCCCGGACCGACCCGGTCCGAGACCCCCTGGGTCGGCCCAAACTGGGTCCGGGTCCGGCCCATTAGGGCGTGGCCCAGCCCAGCAGGCGCGGCCCAACCCAACCGGCATGGCTCAGCCCTGCCCGCGTGGCCCGGCCCGGTGCGGCCGGCGGGCCCGGCATGGGCGCACCCCGCACGGCCAGCTCGGTGCTGGCCGTGCCGTTGCAGAAAGGGGGAGAGGGGGGCAGATTCCCCCCTTGATTGAACTGTGGCCCCCACATGGAGGCCGCTCCTTTCCACCGGACATGGTGCTTGGCGTCGCGTCTCCCCCGGGTCCCGCGCGGCCGCGGGACCGGTCGCCTGCCGCCGCGGCGGTCCCTCCTGGCGGCGTGCCGGGATACCGCCGCCTCTGGACGGTCAGCCAGTGCTGGCCGCCGGCACCGGCGACCCACGCCGCCGGTGAAGTCTGTGGGCCACCGGAGCCACTTCGGTGGTCTGTTCTTGATCCCGTCTATGCCTGGGGTCATCTCGGGTCCCGTAGATTACTACAAAGGCCTCCAATCGCTCAACGGTTCCATTTCATCGTCACCCAATGTTCTGCGCATCAAGAACAGAGAATTGGTGGGTTTAGACTTGTTCGTTGGTATGCACCAACCACGTTAGTGGTTCAAACGACTTCCAACAATTTAATCATATGTCGAGGATATAATCCACAAAAATTAAATTAAACCAAAGCCCCTACCTCAAGGGTTGTTGAACGAGGGTTCATCGCGGGAAAAAGGACGTCGCGGAAGAAGGCTCCCCAAGCATCATCGGCGTCATGGTACACGACGTCGCGGAGAAGAGGATTCTTCGGCATCACAGAGAAGAGGATCTTCGGCGTCACGGTACACTGCGTCACGTCGTCGATCTCCGGGGAACTAGCATTCTTCGTCGTCTTCCATCAGAGGCTAGCGTTCTTCATCATTCTTTGCATTCTCCAATGAAGAAGATGAAGATTCGAAGGCTTTGAGAAATTCCTCTCCCAATCCTTCTCGCACAACGCAAACTCCCCTTAATGAAATAAGACTTTGTCTTATTCAATTAACACACACAAGCCAACATTCAATTTGAAATTCGAAATGAATTCCCGAATTAATTACATTGAATAACTTAATCAATTAATCAATTAAGTGAGTTGACTTGGAATTTAATAGGGGGGTGTGAGTGAGTTACCAAAATTAAATTCTCATGGGAGGTAAAAGGAAAATAAAGGGGGTGGGGCTCATGTGGGCCCCACATCACTAATATCCTACCTAGTGGAGTTAGGATATTAGTGGGTCCCACTCCAACCACCAAGCATAGGTTTAAACTACCTAGAATAAAAATAAAATCTATAGCACAATATTTTATTTTATTCTTTAGTTAACTCATTTAATTAATAACCTCACCCGAGCAAACGCAACTCCAAAAAAGGTGTTCTTAAGAAATTACCAGTGCTGTGATTCCATCGGTGTCCTCAGATTTCGATTCTGAGCACCTGTTTAAAAGTTAGAAAAACCTGCTCGTTCATTCACTGAACGTACCCAAGATAAACTTCAAAAATTGATTCCAGGCACACCGGGCCTCGGAATGAAGTGTCGTCAGAATCTGCATTCTTGTAAAATCCCAAAGAAAATTAAGAAAAAAAATTTCCTTGAATTTTACGGGTCTTTACAATTTGTGCCATACTGGTCACTCCTAGTATTGTATTGTGGTGATGTCGATTCCTATATGTCAAAAATTATTTATGGATCATTTTACTAAAGTATAAAAATAATACAAATGATTTTTCTCGATTTTGAGTATATCACTTGTGTTTTTTACTAAAATGTCATTTTAAACTAAAAATAGCCCTTTTGAGTCATACCAATAACAACGTGTGTCAGTTTCAGGTGAGACTAATTATTACATGTTACAATTGACTTATGAATGGTTTTACTACATTATAAAGACAATCTAAGCATGTTTTATCAGTTTTCAATGAGTAACACATGTTTTGAACTAAAATGTCAATTTTAGACTGATAATAGACCCTTTGAATCATACTGGTCACAATGTTGGTCAGATTTTGGTGAGGATTATTTCTACATATCATAGATTTCTTATGGATATTTTTTATAAGGTATCAAAACAACCTAAATTCATTTTCTTAGTGTTCATTATGTCACTTTGTTTTTACTTAAATGTCATTCTAAACTGAAAACACATACTTTAAGTCATACTGGTCACATCATATGTCATATTTAGGTGATACTAATTCCTACCCATAAAAATGACTTATTAATATTTTTACTAAATTATAAAGATAATTCGAGCATGTTTTCTTGATTTTTAGTTAGTGACACATGTTTTGAATAAAAATGTCAATTTTAGACTGATAACAGACACTTTGAGTCATACAGGTCACACTATGAGTGATATTGATTTATAAATGATTCCTACATGAGAAAACTGTATTATGGATCAATTTTTTAATGTATCAAAACAATATGAATGTGTTTGATCATTTTTAGTATGAAAATTTTCTATTTTATTAAAATGTTAATTTTAAATAAAAAGACACACTAGGAGTCATACCAATCACATCGTGCTTCAAAATAAGGTGAACATGATTCCTAGATTTCAAAAATGACATGTAAATTGTTTTCCTAATGTATTAAAACAATCTGAATTTTTTCTTATTTTTTGAGTATTCTACTCTTTTTTTTTCTAAAATGTAAATTTTAAATTAAAAGACTAACTTTGAGTCATACTGGTCATATAGTGCATCAGATAGTGGTGATGATTATTCCTTCACATAAAAAATGGCTTATGGATTGGTTTCTTATAGTATAAAAACTATAAAAATGTGTTTTTTTTGTTTTGATTATGTTAGTAGTTTTTTTTACGAAAAAGTCATTTTAAACAAAAAACATGCACTTTGAGTCATAACATTCACATCGTGTGTTGGTTTGATGTGAGACCAATTCCTCCACATAAAAATTGACTTATGAATATTTTTAAAAAATCAGCAAGACAACATTATTGTGTTTTCTCATTTTTAAGTGAGTAAAAAAAATTTGAACTAAAATGTCAATTTTACACTAGAAATAGACACCTTGATTCAGAATAGGAACATCAAGTATTAAATTATAGTGTGGATAATTTCTACACATAAAAATTACTTATGGATCATATTCATAAATTATAAAAAAATCCGAATTCAATTTCATCATTTTGAGTTTTCCATTTTTCTTGTTTACTAAAATGTCAATTTTAAATAAAAAGTCACTCTTGGAGTCATACTGGTCACACTATGTATTGGATTAAGCTTTGGATGATTCAAACAAATAAAAAATTACTTATGGATCATTTTCCAAAAGTATCAAAACAATTCAAATGCTTTTTCTCAATTTTAAGTATGTAACTGGTTTTGTTTACTAAAATTTCATTTTAAACTGAAAAAATGCTCTTTGAGTCATACTGATCAAATCATGTTTTGGTTTAACATGACAATAATTATTTCTTGTTAAAAATGAATTATAAATCATTTTACAAAATTATTAAGAAAATATGAGCGATTTATTCTGGTTTTTAGTGAGTAAAACATGTTTTGGACTAAAATGTCAATTTAAGGCTAATAAGAGACACTTTAAGTCATACTGGCCACACCATGTGTTAGATTGTGGTGAAGTTGATTAATAAACTTCAAAAATATCTTATGTATTATTTTTATAAATTATAAAATCAAAATGAATGAGTTTTCTTAGTTTTGAGTAAGTCACACGTATTTTTTACTAAAATGTCTATTTAAAAAAATCAATCTTGAATTCATATCATTGACACTATGAATCAAATTGAGTTAAATTTGATTATAACTTGTACAAAATGTTTTAGAGATCATTTTTATAAAGTATCAAAACAATCTGAATGTGGTTTATCAAATTTTAGTATGTCACTTTCCTTTTTTAATAAAATGACATTTTAATCTAAACACACACACTTTGAGTAATAATGGCCACATCATGTCTTAGTTTTATGTGATAATGATTTCTATATTTCAAAAAATGAAATATATATTTTTTTCCTAAATTTTCAAGATAATCCAATCACATTTTCTCAGTTTTCAGTGAGTGACATCTTTTTTGAACTAAATTGTCAATTTTAGACCAATAACTGACACTTTGAGTCATACAGGTCACACCATATATCTAATTGAGGTGTGTAGGATTTATATAAATCAAAAATGACTTGTGGATCATTTTTTGAAGTATAAAAACAATACAAATGTGTTTTATTTGTTTTGAGTGTTTCACAAGTCTTTTCTACTAAAATATTATCTTTAAACTGAAAACATGCACTTTGAGTCATACCAAACACACAGTGTATCATATTGAGGTTTGGTTGATTCTTATATGTCAAAAATGACATATAGATAATTATCCTAAAGTATTAGATAAAAATTATAAGGAAATTAACTAAAAAAAGTAGATAAATTATGATAAGATCAGCTAAATAATTAGTAGACAATCACCTTTCCATGAAGTCTTTATACATTCTAACACCAGGTATGCTACCCATTAATTTATATAAATTTTTTTCCACTTGTGAATATGAGTACTATCTAATGTCTTATTAGTATTGGAAAAATATAAATAAAAAAAGGATTAATAAAAATCTTAAATGAAATTGTAATTATCTTTAAAAATACCTCTTCGTGGATGCTAGTTTATTGACGCCATATGATATCTTTCATAAATTTAAAGGCATAAAAATAATAATATTTTCCCTTGGTTTGTTTCTAAAACTAAAAAAACATTTAGAAAAATAATTAATTTGTTTTGATAGTGAAATATTATTATATATACCCAAATACTTATCAACTTGTAGAATTCTATGGGCTCCTTGTATTTATAGACTGTCCTCACTCAATGATTTTTATGATATTTAAACACCTCCCTATCATAACATAATTTTTATTATAACATAATATAAAATTTTTAAATGAAATTTTTGTTGTAAAATTTATCTTTCAGTATATTAGAAATTGATAAATTTAATCAAGTGTGGTATGTTTTTTGGGTATCCATGCATTGAATCCAGAAAATATATCTTTGGATTATGTAAATTTACTGCAATGAGTAACTAATTCTACCTAAAAAAGGAATTAGTAATCAAATGATTGAAAATATATTTCATATGATTAAATTTTAGAGTTTTACCCCTATATCATGGTATTAAGAAGAGTCTTTCCTTTGTAAGTTTTCTTTTAATGATTTTAGAAAGTTTTCCCTCTATTATATCAATGTTATTTGGTTCTAATTTTAATTCCTATGTGGAATTTATGTGGGGAATAATGGGTCCAAAGTTCCATTCTTAAGGTTTTCCATTCAAACAGTATTCATATATACAACTCTAAAAAAATGAATAGTATTCAATCATAATTAACATAGTAGATCAACTATTGGATAGATAAATCCTAAAAACACTCCTCATGTATACATTAACAATAGAGACTCCTAAAAATTCATGCATGAGGATTTCATTTACATTATAAAGACTAATATAGTTTGTAATTGAATCTCTGTACATTTATTCTTCACAAAAATGTGTGGTCATAACTCCATTTGTAAACATTGTATTTGCATGAATATTTAATGTTATTAAATGTGGAATTTGGATAGTTGAGATAAAGGTACTTTGTTTAGGTTTTTTAATTAGTTGGTTGATCCTTAGTTCATTTTTATTTGACCTTCTGTTTCACCCCATCCCTTTGTTTGTATGTAATAACATTTATTTTTTTAGAAATTGTTTCATTATTTGTTAAAGGTTTTACATGAAAAATAAATTGGAAATGAATACCTCGTTGTTGAAATGCTTTATTATAAGATCTAATGGTCATGCTATGAAAGTTTTAATAGCTTGATCGACCATAAGAATATCCAAATCTTCAAGTGGAACATGCAACTCAGTGCTCGACTTATGAGATACATTAATCCCCACTCTCACATCACCTATCAGAGGATTTATATTATTTAAATTATCTCCTTATATATTGAACATGGTAGACCTTGAAACAAGGTTGTGGTTGGGTTTAGATAGATATAAACCACAATCATTTTCACCATATAGAATATCAGTACAAGAATGATTTCAATGTGTACCAGATTCACCTTTCACAAAAAAAATTATGAGAATATTGATTACCTCTTCTAAGAGAGATCTATGAGGGGAATAACACACCTCAAAGATGGTGGGGGGGGGGGTCTTCATATATTGGTTTTTATTTTTTTTTCTTCCCTTCTATTCCTTACCAAAATGTTTTCTGGAAACTATTTATTCAAATTAATTTTTCTTATAGGGAACCTAATAATGCCAAAAACTCTTTTATTTTCTTATCTTTATACCCCTGTTCATTTTTTCTCAAAATATGTTCAAGGTGAAACCCAAAAACCCACAACTTTGATGTGGCTATACAGTTTTGGATGATTCAATTTCACTAAAATTAGTTGTTCATTGTGTAGAACTGATGATGATTCTTGTGTCTAGGTTGGATAAAAATATTGTAAAATAAGTATTCATTGTTATATAATAATGATTTAAATCAAAACAATTTTTTATGTGATACTTACATATTATTCCCACACTTTTTATGTGTTTTCATCTATTAGTATCCCTTATTTATTTAAATGTTCCTCTTTCCATATCCCATGGTGTGGTATGGAATATGATTTATATTTCATTTCATCAATATTTATACAAATAGAGGAACACAATTATCTTGTTGTTTCATGTCACATAAAAGTATTAGGGTATATTTAAAATACGTACCATTTTTTTCAAGTGAAAACTACCACATCATTACTTTATAGTTTGGGTATGTTGGTTTTATTGTATGTTGATTATTTTTATCTCTCATTTTTTGTTTTATAAATTAAAAATTCATAATTAAAGTTATTAATACACATATTGCCATGAAATGTATTACCAGTCACAATGTAATTCAAAATATGTCTCCTCATGGTGACCAATAAACGAATCCCGTGTTTTTTGGTTTATCAGGTGTGCATCCATCTATGGTGGACATGGTTTTATTCTACCTTCAATATCTTTGAGATGAAAATTCATAATAATTGTGTGAAATCCTATGTGGGAATTTCTTGAAAGAATTAATACACATTTCATGTGGGAGTCATCTAGTATAAATGAACTCTAAAAGGGATAATGAAGAGTAATACAATGTTTCATTATTTTTTTTGTAAAATAAGGAAAGTATATAATAAATTAACCCTAATATTTTACCAATTCAGCTTCTTAAGCATGATCAAAAAATTGTGCCAAGTATCTACATCAATCAGCACATGAATGTGAGTGGTGATACAAATGTAACTACAAAATTTGGCCTTTTGGGGTAAGAAGTATAGTCGTGTTCATTACATCCAACCTATAATTTGATTCTTTTTTTCTCATATTAATACTTTTTTCCAACACCTTCATGCTAAGATGCCCCTATTTTTTGCAGGACATCGGTTTTTTACCATCTAAAAATTCCTATGCTTCAAAATTGTTAATATTTTGTTCTATTTATTGGAAGAATAAGAATGTGAAAAGGTGTTTGGTCCTCGACATTTTGAACACCAGCATGTTGAGATTAGGTGCATTAGTATATCCAAAAGTAATAATTTTAATAAGTAGTAGAACATTTAATTCATATTATGTAAATTCTATAGTGATCAAATAATAATATGATGGAAAACATTTATATTACAAAAAAAAACCTAATTTTTGAACTCCCTTTTTTAAAGGATTAAGGGAATTGAACCCTCTATTGAGTATCCAAATCCCATAATTGTGGTATCTTATGACATAAAAGAACCCATCTACATTGATAATATTGTGAAATTATTATGACATATTAATAAAAGGTCCATACTTATTTTAAATTAAATATTAACCTTAAATGGTTTTGGTCAATAACAAAACATTTGACCACATTCAATTTTCTGGATCTGGAACATAAAAGACTTCTACTATCTGTGCTACCATTAGAAATGGTTATTCTTTTTACCCTTCCTTACTAAATTCCAATATCACAAATCCTAATTCATATATTTTAATAATACTACTCTTATAAACCCACTTGTCTTGAAAAATAATCACTTGGAATGTTATATTTCCCAAATCCCATATTAGTTTGATGATACCAAAATATGAAAAATGTTCATAAATTGGATTTCTATACTGGGTACCAGATACATGGATCACTTCATCCACAAGTGTATCTCCACTATTTTCATGGTACTATTTTCATGAAGTTTATTTGTATTGAATTTATAACCATTAATTACATAACCATTATATGATAATATATTCACACTTGGTCCTCTGGCTAGCCATCAAATTCATTCTGAAATTGAATCTATATTTTCAACTAACTCCTTAAAAATATTTTCTTAGAATCATCCTAAAAAATATTAATTATGTGTTTTTCATATCCATACTTCACCCCTTTATGGATTAAATCCCTAATAATTTCATTTTGGGTTTCAACATATAAGGAATCCCCTAAACTATTTTGAAAAACATAATGGTGGAACAACTCCCAATCTGCAATAAAAATTGTGAAAACATCTATTCTGGAAATTCCTTCACCAACAAGCTACCTAGTGTGATGAGATTTTTCTAAAAAAATTCTTTCCACATAGAATGGGTAGTAATTACATAATTCATTGGTGTCATCAACAACATATCTCTCCACAATACAACCTTATATACGACTTCAATTTTTTACACACCCTTTAAAAAAATTCATATAACATTCAATGGGGTACATCTATCTATAATATATAGGACCAAAAAGGAAAATATCCATTACCAAGTGAACAATCAAGAGATACCTCATGTCAAATAATATTGGTAGGAATAACATCTCCAATTCAAAGAATATAATAGAATTGTCCTTTTACATACATGGAAATTTCACTAGGTTTATAAATTTATAGTATATAGATTTGAAAATAAAATATATATTTGTTAAGTATGATGAACATTCCTAGAAAAAATGAAACATAAAGATAGAGGAATTAGATCATTTATCAAATCATGACAGTCAGATGATTTCATACCCTTTAACCTTTAATCAGTAAATTACATGATATTCTAGATATTATATGAATACCCCTCTGAAACCATTATAACATTCAAGAAGTTGAAAACTAATATCCCTCTTATTTTTAAAGAACATAAGAAGACGGACGAAGAAAAGTGTATTTTCACCCTTCACTGGATCCATCTCTTCACATATTTCCAAGTCAATTATATCCAACCTAAAATTAATTCAATCATTAATTTTTCGGGGTTCATTTAGTAATGTTCCAATGATTCTATCACATACATTTTTTTCCACATGAATGAAATCAAGAAAATATATGACTTATAAGAAATTATAGTATGGTAATTTAAAAAAATAATCTTTTTTTTTCAAATGGTTTTTATAAGATTTAAAAAACGGTTTTCCAAAAGAAGTGTCCACACCTATTAAATACTAAAATAGTCAATAAACTATTAGTGGAGATGGTTCTATTCATTATTCTAAACTTGCATTGAATGATTTCACCCAATATTGCTACTTATTTTTCGAGGATAGAAATATGTGTTGTCCTAGAAACATAGTCTTCGATTAATATTTCAACCTAATTTGATGTGTACCTTGTTCACAAATGGGACACCTATGAGTTCATTTAAGTCGATATCCTAATAAATTTACATTTTAAATAAAGTCATATATCATCCCAAACAATATGTCTCTCAATGTGAAATATTCATATCTATAAGAATCAAATAATATAACACATAAATCACACAATAATTTCAAATATTAGATCAATGGATCCAAACAAACATCAATATCATTACTCAGTTGTTTTGGTCCTGATATAAGAAGAGATACCATAATGTATTTTCATACCATGCATAACCAATGTAACATGATATACTTTTCTAACATAACCAACCATGTATTATGAGTGATTCTTCAAAAACCAAAATAATTCATTACATCTATAGATATCACAAGATGAATGTTTCTATGATTTTTTTCTGAATTCAGGATACTCATAATAAATTCTATTCCACATAGGAGATTCTATTAGGTGACGAATTTTACCTTATTTATTTCTTGTATCTGGGTTTCATGTCAATTGTATTATAGTACCCTTACTACCATATAGGCACCAAAACCTTGGAATGATTTTGAAGTACAATACAACATTCATAGAACTTGATTTATCCTTATTGTATCTAGAAGCACCACACTATGGGAATTTTTAAATTCATTTTTGGTCTTTCCAAAATATTATACAGTAATTTTGACCAACATGTATTCTTTTAGAGATCATGCCCATTGAATGAATCATTCATTTTGACATTATATTTTTGGAATTGAAGATCATTATCTTCTGGGAGAAAATCATTAAAGATAGAAATTAGTTCAATTAAACTATCATCACACCATAATTTTACATATTTTAAATTATTAACTTTATTATGGCTGAAAATGTTGGATATTTAGTAAAACCACCATACAATGGGGTATTTTCACAACTCTTTAACTTCTCAATTTTTTTTAGATAATCTCAGAGTTCATCTTCAAATATCATTTTCATTTCCTCAATATGATCTTAATCATAATTCACACATGTAATCGCATCCTCCAAATGGTATTCATCATTGTAAACACATTAATCATATTAGATGATCCAAAAACCATATTCTTATCCTAGTCACTAGAAACATTATCTATTTCCCTATGTTTAGTCTAATATTTATAACTTTGATCTATTCCATGATAGATCAAGTGTTCATCCATCTCCTCTGGACTAATTATTCTTGAATAACAATTTTGTAAACATAGACAAAGGATTTTAGAAGGGTTGTATGAATGATCTTTTGAAAACATGATTAACTCTTTCACCCATCCTCATACTCTTGTAATTCGATTGACATCTATTCATTTTCGATTCATATAAATCCTATTTGATTCATTAATATTAATATTTTAAAAAATAAATAATGCATAAAATTCATTTCATAGGAATAGTTCATCTTATGATTAAAACATTTGGGTAAGGTAAGATTATTAATAGTTATGATTTTAAAGTCACAAATTTGTTTACTAATGGTTTAGATTTTACTAATGTGGGGTATCATCAATATTTTCTATATTATATGAACCTAATATACCATCTCTTACACTAATTTGGGTCTCTAGAGAGACCAATACCTTATTAGAACCCAATGTAGAGGTGATCAACATATGTCCTTTAAAAATAGACATGCTTGAGGGGGATAAATAGATCACAAGTGATCATGTACCTTGATTTTAACATGTCATTATAATTTAAAGAAAACAAATTAGAGAAACATTTAACTAATAGAAATATATTAATACAAATTTAAAAATTTTTAAAAAAAATTAAATAAAAGTGATTTCACATATGCATTAAAATCATTTATATGATCCATATATTTGATTACTTAAAAAATATAAATGTATAATTTCTTTTACAATATATCATAAATTATAGAACTATAAAATTGAAAGGTGGAATTTTAATAATTATATTTATATAGATTTAAAATTTCTAATATATATATATATTATTTATAATTATAGATGTATAAATTTTATTGATTTTATAAAAAATATTATTAATTAAAAATTATAATTAAAAATAATATTTTTAATTGAAATTAACAAATATTTTGTGATGTATATCATTAATTATATCAATGTATAATTATATTCATAAATAATTATATGTATACATAAAAAAGATTTAAAATATGCATTACTTAATAAATATTAATTAATACTTTAAGTATTATTATAATATATAATATTTTTTGAAAATTAAATTAATGAAATTATATATATAAGTCTATTTTATAAATTCATTTAAATATCTAATGTTTCAATTTTCAATTTATGATTTATATATATGACCGTATTTATTCACATATTGATATGTGTGTATGTGTGTCTAAAGAACCCAATTTCATGTGTGTGTGTGATAAATGATTTCAACATAAATATGTGTATATATAATTATATATGATGCATAAAATATTAATTTTATTTTAATTTTCATATAAAATTAAATTAAATTAAATTCTAAAATCTAATAACTATTATATTTATTAATAATTTCTTATAAATATTAATAATTAATAATTAATAATTAATATGTATATTATTATTTATACTATACATAAAAATGTTCACACATGTTTTTGTGCGTGTCTGAAGAAAAAAATGACATGGATGTCCATGTGTGTAATAGGTGAACTCAACACATATGTGTCTACAATATTAATTTTATTCTTATTTTTAAATAAAATAAAATAAAATTAATTTTTTATATATAAAAATTATTTTATTAATTAATATTTTTATTGTTAGGTTACACAAGGGATTCAAGGAAAGGATACCATAAGTGGGAGTGAATTAGGTTATATAAATTTGCCACCTTAAACTCTCACTACACAAGATGATATTGAATTCATTATTGGTACGCTTAAGTTCTTTTTAAGATGTTGATGATTTTATTATCAAAAATATCTAGTATTTATCCCTTTAAAAAAATTATTCAATGATGTTTAACCCACACACACTAATTATTTTAGGTAAAATATAAATAAGTAGGAAAACATAATATAATGATTTTTTATTGGTTCACCCACACTAGGCTAATTCAAGGAGCATACAATCGACAATGTGATGATACATCAAAATCCACTAAAATAAAATTAAAATATACATATAATTATATATTAAAAACTTATGTTACAATAGATTTTCCTAATAATGTTGTAGATAGAATGAGAAAACATGGGTGGATAACAATTATCAGTAGTGAAATGTCGCGTATGGAAAATGTGAGTCACCCGAATTTTCACACTCCTTCCAAATTCTTGAGGGAAGTGATGAAACAATAAAATACTTTGGTAGAAAATTAAATCACTCAAATGAAAAATAAAAATGTTAAAACCTTTAATTTTATATGTGAATTCATTTAGAGAGACTGAAGGAGAGAGAGGGAGAGCATGTGGTGATGAGAGAGAGTGGAAGCGTGCACGACCATAAGAAGGGAGAGGCGAAAGTGACGATGGAAGAGAGGGAGAGTGGAGACAATGATGGTAGGGAGGAAGAGAAACAATGGTGAAGACATGGAGGGAGAGAGGTGTCACTTGAGGGAGGTATAGTGGCGAGAGAGAGAGAGAGAGTAGCGGTGAGGAAGGGAGGGTGAAGGTGAGGGAGAGAGGCAGAGAAGGAAGGAGAGCGGTGATGGAGCATAATGACATGGAGGGAGAGAGAAATAGTGGTAGATTGAAAATGGTAGTGGGAAATTAGTGGTGAGGTTTCACATACACAAGATCTTGAAGGAATGTCTGAATCACGGTCGGTTAGGGTTAAATATATAAAGCTGCTTACGGTTTTTATAAGATCTTCCAAAAAATCGCTGAGAAAGAGGAATTTTAATAGTGATAAAATAAAAAAGAACTGGTAGTTGGGGTGTTGGAAAATTGATATGAAAACCCTAATATATTTCATCAGGTCCAGGGTTCAAAACTCAGACATCCCCAATTTTAGGTGATAGTGATATTTGCACTCGCCACACGGTCATGCTATTTCAAGGATTTCCATAGTGTCTATGTGGTAAGGTAGGCCACATTGCATGGAAAATGATCGCTAGGTTGGCGTTAGGAGAGGTGGTCCAGGAGAGCATCAACATCAGTCATAGGTTAGAGGGTATAATGCTAGGAGTGGAAATAATTGGGCAATCAACTTTAGATTTTCAACGGTCAAGGATGATAGTATGACATCGGGGTAGCGGGGTGTGTCATTGGTGTTGAGATTAATGGAGAGCCTGGTGACCAAGTATGGTACTATGACATTAGGGGTAGTGGGGTTTTCCGCTGGTGTCAGTTTTAATAGGGCATGCAGCATTCGGTGATGATGAGTCATTGTCGGTTCATTGGTGGGTGCTTCAAGATGGCTGTGATAGGAAAAAAAGTAAAATTTCATTGGACTTTGGTCTTCAAAAAATCAGACCTTATAGGATCAATCCTAGATGTGGATTTAGAGTAGTAATAAACCTCATAGTTAATGAATTATTATTGGATGAATGAGAGGGTATGACATTTATCATCGGTACAAGGCATCATGCAGTTCAACATGGGGAAATGATTGTTGGGAAACCAAGCGAGGTAGGGAGCTTGCTAGTGTTGCAATTATTGGGGAAGGGGTCATTCTAGTGTGGTCAAGTCTTTGGGGTCTTCGGGTCATGTATTATGTCCAAGTGCCTATGGTCATTCAAGGTCATGTAATGGGCCTAAGTTCTTCTAGGCTTTCAAGTCATGTAAGGTTACCTCTCAACCCAGTTAAAAAGGGGGGGAAATAAATAAAAACATTAAAAGCCTTCAAGCTAGGAGGAAATAAAAGGCGTTGATAAAATCATTCTCGATCAGCACTTTTCTAATGATGATAAATATTTAATAATATAGTTAATATGTTTTAAAAAATATAAATTCACATAATTAATAAATATAACTATATATAATTTTAAATAAATATATTTAAAAATACTTTAATATAATTTTAAATATAGTTATATAATTATCTATAATTATATAATTATATATAATTATTTAATTATAAATATGATAAATATAATAATTATTTAAATATATTTATTATTATTTTATAATTATATATATATAATTATAAATAAATATATTTCAGAATATTTGTATATAATTATAAATATTTGTATATAGTTATATATATTTATATAATAATTTATTTTTTATAATTAAAAATATAATAAATATTTTTATTATTTAAATATTTTTATTATAATTTTATAACTATTTAAATAAATAAATAAATATATTTATAATTATAATTATAAATAAATATATTTATAAATATTGAGGGTTGATTTATTTCGTAAGGGTTTTAGAGAAATTATGGTGGGGATGACTGGGTGCACTATTCATTACATTTATCTTGTCGGAGACAGTTTACAATGAAGTGGTTGGGGCATGCTGTGAGAATAATAGTGGGCTCATTACCTTACCGTCGTAGAAAAAACGTGATGGATGGTAGGATTGACAACGGGGTCCATTAGTGACATGGAGTCTTGCAGTGGATGATGGTTGATGGAGAATCTTGGAACAAACGACAGGTAAACATGGGCATCAGTGCATAAATGCAAGTGATGACACAATTTGAGGGGGTAGTGTCAGACCATCTTTGACGGCACTGAAAACTTAAGCGCAGAGGGTGTTGCAGTCGAACAAGTGATGTTATTGATCAATGACCTCAGTGGGTGTGGTGACTGCCAAATGGGACTGTTGAACCCCCACTTGATCATGGGGGTAGTGGTCTAGTGGTCATGTGTGTCAACGTGACATGATTTCTTGTGAAACAACGGCAGGTAGGCTGTCCATCATTGATTTGTAGGGGTGGCATGTTTGAAGGTGACAACGTCTATAGCAGTACGCAGGTGATCCAGGATGGACATGGTGAGTTGTTTCTTTTGAAGCATGATTTGTAAGGTTCTTCGGACCCATTTAGTAAAGAGGTCTATAAGCCTATATAATATATATTAATAAAAAAGTGCCCTTGATGGGTGGGTTATCCCTTGAGGGGGTTGTGACCTACCCATTTGGCATGTGGGGGTGGTGTTTGTGTTTTTCTATAATTATACACCAAAGTACCTCAAATATATATTTGTATATATTTAGAAATATATGTATATAATTATATATATATATATAATTTTATATATTTTTAAAATTATATATATAATAAATATATTTATTATTTGAATATATTTATTATAATTTTATAATTATTTTAATATACCAATATATTTATATATTATTATAATTATAAACAAACATATTTATAAATATTTTTATATAATTATATATATATATAATTATATATTTATATATTTATATATATAAATATATTTTTATATAACTATAATAAATATATTTATTATTTAAATATATTTATTATAATTTTATAATTATATATATATATATATATAGATTTATAATAAAAATTATAAATACATATATTTTAAAATACTTGCATACAATTATAAATAAATTTATATATATTTATATCAATCTAAAAATATACACAAACAAGTCAACCATGGATTTTGAGTGATGAAATCCATGACCCCAAAATTTATTAATAAAATAAAAACATACAATGTAGTAGGGAAGAAAATCAACAAGACATACAATTCCCCCAATAAGGAAGATCATTTAAGGCATTCTAGATCCCAAATTCATCAGATATCTTCCCTTACCTTTAGGGTGCTAACCATTTCTCCATACCTTAACACTTTGAGGGGCCACACATTCTTCATTTGATGATGATTTAAATGGGACCTACGGGGTGGAACATATCCATAATTTCCATGATAAGTATCAAAATTACAATTCGGTATTGGAGAGAATTCAATACTCAAAATTAATTGAAAAAAACTCAGGCACTTCCATGTAGTCATTGAAGCCAAATAACTCTGGCTTTATTGATGAGAAAGTAATGTGTTGTTATAAGAAGTTCCATTATGTCGCTTCCTTTCTGATTCTTTCAATGTACCTTTCTCCTTCCCGATCATTTGTTGTTATGATAGTTGAATTTTTTACCTGTGTAGTATCAAAATCTTAATTAGAGGCCCTAATAAAGGATACATATGCATTTTTCATTAGATCAATGAAGTGAAAAATGGGTAAGTCTATATTCACATATGAGTGTTGTTGTAAATTTATCCAAAAGAGTGATCCACATAAAAGGATCTAGGTAAGGGTATTTGGAATATGTAGTACCACACAGGGGGATTCATTGTATGTGAAACCACATTAGGGGATTTGACATATATAGAATCACATAAGGGGATCCATGTTAGATTTATTAACATAAATAGATTCATGTAACAAGATCATTTATCTTTATATTTATATTAAGAACTCTATACTTATGTTTCTTGGATAATTAGGAAAATAAATATAATAATACTACAATCATGATATTTAAGGATTTATGCATCAAAATTACTATAATCCATGATGATATTTAAAGAACACCAACCATGAAAGATTATTGATCCCAAGAGGAGATTCACACCATTAGCGAAACTTCCACATAGTTCCATGAAGATATGGATAATTCCATAGAGGTTAATGAAATAGGTTCCTTAGAAGAATTAGAGGATATGAACCCCTAAGTCTTAAAGAAATTTAAAATAAGGACCTTGACTATATTTAAATGTGATTTTTTGAGGGTACAAAATAAAAAATATCATCCATATTTAATTGAATATGATGATTTCAGACTATCAAATATTTATGATCTTCCAAATTCAATATGGAAATACAAATATTCATGATGCTATGAATATAAAAAGTGAATGATAATGAGAATAAAAATTTATATCTTGATTCTGCTACTTCCTATAGAATCACATCAATTCCAAGACATGAGATTACTTAATATTGTAACTCCAAGAAGAATTCATATAGGTAACAAGGAAAAATAAAAAAGGATAAGAATAAGGAGGCCTATGATAGAACTGTATCATATAAGGTGTTCAACTAAGAACTATTGGTGTATTTTGAGAAGAAGGATAAATTTCATCTCTTATGAGATGTTTCTGATCATATTCTTAGTGGTTGAAGTCTTATTCATGAGAATATACCAAATTAGATTGAGGGAAAGATTAAGGATGAACCACCATACAATCAACAGGTAGAGGGATTCAAAGTCTTACTCAACTTTTCATGAAAGGATCCATTCACCATATATATGAAGAAATAAATTTAGTCATGTGGATTGATCCATACATGAAAATGTGCTACTATATAAAATAGATGGAAACTATGTGATGTAGTAAAAATACCATAATATGGGATTCTGGATCTCATGTTTTGATGTTATCTAAGAATAGTATGAGACAATTTCATGTAACCACTTTATGTTAAATAGTGGGTGAATATGTGGTAAGGGGACTAACCAATCACGTTGAGGAGTAGGCATTCAAGGTTAAACATTTTAAAGCACCTTGACTTGTAAAATTTACATTCTATATAATTGAGTAAGTATAGAGACAAAAAATAATGAGAGGATTTAGAAATTAATTGGTTTAATAACTTGAATTAAAATATAAGAATTCATACAAATATTTCACTAATTCACACCCAGTAGTTCATTGAATCTCAGAACTAGAATAGTTAGGGAAATGAATTTATTTTATGGGTTCATATAGATATCTTGTTAGGATTTTTAAAATAAGGGACGTAATATTACATTAAATTTGTATCAGATCCATGCCTATTGATAGGAGAAGATATTATGGCATGTAGTGGTATCACAGAAAATGATAGAGTTAATCAATTCCTAGTAACTTTCACACATGAAGTGTGGCTCTCTAACCAAGAGATTTATTGTTGATTCAAAGAGTTTAATAGCATATAAAATTAAGGTAATTATATACTCTAATAAGTTTATATGGTTGTAACATTGGATTTGTTCATTTTAGGGATGTGATCCCACAATACAATGGAATTAGAGCCATGTCTATTGATAAGAGATCAATTATTTCACCCCATTACTTTACACAAAAATCATAAATTAGATATAACATACATGTTTACTTATAATGGATTATTTTTCATTCAACTATTATATTTCATGAATGATAAATGGAAAATTTAATTAAATGAAAAAATATAATATATTCTTATATTCAATGTAGTCACTTGAGTTTAAATCGAATGAGATTCAACCCAGTTTTTGGTTTAAGATTATCAAGGCCTTCCTAGGGTTAAAATGGAAAATTTACATTAGATAATGAACCCATAAAAATTATACAAAGGATATATTGATTTTGAGGTTTGGTGGTTACCCATAGTTAAAAGTTGTGTAGAAATGTGAGTGTAGAAGGGTCTTAAAATGGACATATTATGTCTAAAAATATTTTTTAGCCTCCTCGCATGTATTATCAATACATTTATTATACATCATAAAATAAATAATTATACAGTAAAACTAATTTCATGGTTTATTTAACTATGGAGGGTTTACCTAAATGATGATTTAATTTCAGTTCACATCAGGAATTATGGGGCTATCCATCACAGGTGTGTAAATAATTAAACTCATTAATTATTAATTAAATAATTAATTATGGGAAATACATTATTTTACCCAATTTATTCATATTTAATTATCCTTATATGGTTATCCACAATTACTCTAGATGGAGAGGGATATTAAGGGGGAGTGTTGGATGATATCTATGAATGAAACCCCAACTCCATAATTTCAAAAAAGGACATTAAATTATAATTTTTTATTCTAATAATAGTAAAAATTTATTATGTGTTTGGGGTATAATTACAATGAAAAAAACTCACCCACACCCATACCCATATAAAGGAGGATAAATCATAGCCCCTCCATGGGATAACCCATCTATCCAAACACTTTACTAATACATTATATAGGAATTTAGTCCCCTTTTTATAATACCCAAAGGCCTTTTTCCAATATTGGACCGTAGGACCATGTTATCGATCATGGACTACAAGTGGAAAATTTTAAGGGAAGCCTATAATGCTTCTCCTCATCATCACTGATGATTCTACAGTGCTTCACTTACAATACCACTTCCACCGAAAAGCTGGGGGTGCTAGGGTTTCCACCCCCATCTCCCTAATTGTAAAACAGTGAATTAATGTATATTTTTTCTAATAATAATAATAATAAAATAATAGGTATTTTGTATATAATTAAAATAAAACATAGACACACAAACCAACACCCAAAGTTAGGAGGGTGGGTTATAACCCCTCCCAGGGATAAACCATCCATCCTAACCCTTTATTTGTACATTATATAGGTTTGTACAGCCCTTATTTTAAGGCCTAAATGCCGTTTTTTAATATTAGAGCATAGGCCTATGTCGTTGGTCAAGGAATGTAAGTAGACCATTTTATGGGATGCCTATAATTCTTCTCCTCATCATTTCCACTACTTCTTTATCCATTCAGTGACTGCCCCCTTCCACCAATATGCCATGAGGTAGGGGTGTGCGTGCTAGGTTTTCAACCCCAAACTCCCTAATTGTAAAAAATAAATTAAATTATAATGTTTTAATCTAATAAAAAGAATAATAATATATTTGGTATTTGGGGTATAATTACAATGAAACACACATAGACACATAACCACACCAAGAGGGAGGACGATAGTTCAGGACTCCTGTCACGACCTGTCCCCTGGGGACCGTGCTGGGACTACCCCAAGCCCACCCTCCATAGGCCAGGGGCTGGCGACTAGCACCAAAGGCATAATTCCCTAAAACTAAGAATGCAGTGCCTTTATAACCTGTAAACACACACATAGGCAAGCACACAACTGAACAAAACACCAAGTAAACTGTATAACAAAAGAGTGTTGAAAGTAAAAGGGGCCAGAATACAAGCCCAACTGGAAAGTACAAGTAAAATAGTGATACAATACAGCTGAAAGAAAAGGGAAGACAACTACTTGATCGTCCTCCGGGGTTCCTACCTGAAGGGTAGGTATAGATCACCTCATCAGCACTCGACGTCCTTCCGTCTCCTCCATGTATCAACATGTCATTTGGTCCACCTCTGGGTATCATCCAGTCCTGGTACTCTCATCCTCCGTCAGCGATGTTCGTCTTCTGCATCCAACACAACAAGGTACGGTCATAACCCGTGAAGGGGTGAGTATAATGATACTCAGTAGGGACCCCGAGACCCTCAAGGTCTCAAAAAATCCACCAAGGATAAAACCCAATGAATGTAATCAACAGATAACCTTAATTATGTATATGCCCATACATATACCTAAGTTATCAAGTGATCCATCTCAATCATGAGAAAAAAAAACAGAAAACTGACTCAACTCAACTAGGATTTGATTCCAAGGGTAGTATCAAGTAACATCCCCAATAACTTTATCGAAACCTCGACTGTAGGATAAATCCCCCTCTATCGAGTACAGTGGGCCTGCCATGACACCATGAACGCTTCCCACTAACCTTGGACTGCTGAGGTACTCCTCTTGTTGAGTACCATGGATCTACCGAGTCACCGAGCGTGCTCCGCACCATGGGTCTGCCGCGTCACCAAGCACACTCCCCCTCATAGCCTACTGAGGTACTCCTCCTATCGATTACTATGGGTCAGCTATGACACCATGGTGCTCCCCACTATGGGTCTTTCGTGACACCAAGTCGTTCCCCACTAGGCTCGTAGAGTCACTCCGAGTCAAAACGGTCAGTAGTGGTCTGGTCTCAGCCAACTACTAGGTCTCCGCATTATACTTGCTCGTCTCTGGGAGGATCTGCTCCACGATCTACTGGTAAATAGTACAACTATCACTAAGTCCCACGTCGAAGTATCACAAAGGTCCTCCATGCCATAGGGGTCTCAACGTAATAGACATTGCACCAACTGGATGCCCGATCTGTTAGTTATTAGCCTTTTAGTCCCAGGGGACCCGGTTGGATTCGTGCTCGATCCAACCTGACTGTGCCTCAACTATACCCAAAATTTTAGTGGGGTATACTCAATGGGAACGTTACTCTCTAAGATTCCCAGCACCACTGAAGGTTCATCAAACGGACGACCAGTGCCAAAGTTATGACCAAAGGAAGTAAAATAGGTCGTAGTGGGACTGGGTCTGGTCCGACCCGGTCGGACTGACCCGGGCTGACCCGACCTGGGCCAACCTAGTTCAGGTCGTCCCAGCCTGACCCGTTGGGTCTGGCCCGACCCACTGGGCCCAGCCCAGCAGGCCGTGAGGGGTCGCAGAGAGCCATGAGGGCACGGACCGGTCGCAAGGGCGCTGACTGACTGAGGGTCGGTGTTAGGGTGGTTTGGCCCGAACAACACCGCATGGGTGGATTGTCCCGGAGGGTGCCATGAGTGTAGCTCATCCTGAGGTGTGGGGCTGGTTCGGCTGGGAGGTCCATGGGGGCGCGGCTCGGGGCAGCTCAGCTCAGAGGCTGGGGTGGTGCGCCCAAGGCCGGTTCAGCCAGTGGTCAGCGCGACCGGGGCCGGTTTGGTCGGGCGGCCATGTGGCCAGGGTCCGGTTTGGATGGAAGGCCAGGGTGGATGGGGCACAACGAGACCGGGGCGCAGTGTAGCTCAGGGACAGTTCAGCTGGGAGGATGATGCGGCCAGGGTCGCTCGACCGATGGATGGCGTGGCCAGGGCAGCTCGACCGGAAGGCCGGAGCACTTCAGGGGCGGCACAGGTCACAGAGGCCGTGGGTGGTGGCGCCTTTTCCTTCATCGCTTTCCTCCATTTCGAAGAACAATGAAAATCAACACAAGGGTTACAGAGAGGAAGTTTCATGTTAGTTTGGCTCGCACTCTCCGCATTAGAGCGGTAGCAAGTGGTTCACAAGAACGAAGCACTTCAAAACCTCCCGCAATGATTGTTTTCCACCTGCAAAAGAAAACATCTGTGTTCTTAATTTTAAAATAAAGTAAGAACTTGCGAATATAATCATAAAAAAAATAAACCCCAACCTTGATTGTGGACATTGGCTTGGGAAGAATTACGAACGTCGATTCGTCGTAGATGAGGAAATACCACGCCAGAAGAAGTCCCAAGGAAGAAGGTCGAAGGAGGTCGTTGTTCTTTGTTGGTGTAGCATTCTTCATTGGGGAGCGCGTTCTTTGTTGGAGAACACATTCTACAATGGAGAGCATAATCCTCCAAGTGTTGGGCGTCGAATCACTTTACCAGCACTTCGTCGCTTGGTGAAGCCATCCCAAATCCTTCTCCCAAGCTACATATATATAGGATAGGTGGGAAGGTAGGTAATGATCATGGAATTTATGATGGTTCTTTTATTAGGAACCTGCTTAAATTCCAACGACACTGTTACTTAATTTAAAAAGTGTTTTTTGCCAATTAATTTACATTGGCACAATAAATCATGCGGGTTGGCTAAATTAAAAGTATGCGAGTTGGCACAATTAATGTGAAGGAAGTCAAGAGGCACCTCCACATTAATGAGGGGTGGGGGTTGAGAGTTTCTGTCAATTAAATGGGGGTTTAGTCCCAGGTGGTCCCCACCAACATAACCTCTCATGGGAGGTTAGGGTTCGGGTGGTCCCCACCACTATAACCTCTCATGGGAGGTTATGGTCTGGTGGTCCCCACATCCAAATTCAACATGGAGGTTTAGTTTTGGTGGAACCCACCTCCCAACACCCACATGGGTGTTGCAAATAAAAAATAAAAATTTTATACACTTTTATTTTTATTTTATTCTTACATGAAAAACCCAAAAACTAACATTCACCATCGACCAACTGTCGTCGAGGTGAAAGTATCCTTAAGCGAAAAACGGTGTTGTGAGTTCAACAGTGACCTCAAATTTCAATTCCGAGAATCAGTTCGAAATTGAGGAAAACCCGCTCGCACATTTACTAAACGTACCTGAAATAATGTTCAGAAATTCATTCTTGGCACTCCGGGCCTCGGAATCACGCACCATCAATTTTCACAGACTCATAAAATTCCCATTTATTTTAAAAAAATTACATGGAAATTCTGGGACATTAAATTCTCCCCACCAGAGGGCTCTACTCCCCCGTAATCCACAACTCAAACTATAAAAACAAGTGGGGGTACTGAGCATGCATCTGAGCCTCCCGCTCTCATGTGTTTTCCGGGAGGTTCCCGTGTTGCCAGCGAACCCACACTAGAGGTATCAACCGTCCTTGTAGGACCCGCTCTTGTTGATCCTCAATCTCTACTAGAACCTTTGCCACACTCCTTCATGGATCCCAAGAAAGTACTGACACAATCTTCACTGGATCAACTACAAATCCATCCTCCGATATAACATGTCCCAGGAAGTGAACCTCTCGGATCCAGAACTGGCACTTCGAGAGTTTACCATAAAGATGGTCCTCTTGGAGTGTGTCCATTAATACTTGCAAATGATAGGCATGCTCCTCCTCAGTAGTCAAGTAGATCATAATTTCGTCAATGAAGACCACTACAAAACGATCAAGGTATGGCTGAAAGATCTTGTTCATGAGTCCCATGAACAATGATGGAGCGTTGGTCACACCAATTAGCATAACCAGGAACTCTTAATGGCCATACCGACATCTGAAGGCTATCTTCTACACATCCTCATATCACACTCTAAGTTGGAGATAGCTTAATATGAGGTCTATCTTCGAGAACCACTGTGCTCCTTTCATCTTATCAAAGAGGTCTTCAATCCTCAGGAGTGGGTACTTGTTCTTCCCGGCCAACTGGTTCAGGCACCGATAGTCAACACAATTCCTCAAGCTCCCATCCTCCTTGGCGAATAGAATTAGGGATGCCCAAGGAGAAACACTGGGATAGATGAATCCCTTCCCCTGCAAGTCCCCTAAATGTACCCATAGCTCACGATGCTCCGTAAGAGCCATCCGATATGCTGGTGTAGATATCAGTGTCTTCCATAGGTATAATTGAATGTAAAAGTCCAACTCTCTGCGAGGAGGTAGACCTGGGATATCATCAGGGAAAACATCTACATACAGGTCCACCACTACAGGATAACTCAGACTCTCCACTTCAACTGCACTGAGGGTAAGGCTAGCCAACTGATGAGTGATCATCTACACCCTCCTCCAGGAAAGTCCATCCTACAACGAAAAGGCTCCCTTCTTGCCGGTGAAGGTAAAACTGGTCCCATCCATGCGGAAACACCGCACTTTGCACCTAATACAATCAATATGTGCATGAACTATAGATAACTAGTCCATACCCAAGATGACGTCGTAAGGCCTCGAGGCCACTACTAGGAGATCCCAGATGAAGCTCTTGCCTCCTAGAGTAATCTCACACTACCGGTACCAATGCATAATTGTTTAATCTACTCCTATAGGATTCTCTAGCCATAAGGATCGAACCAACGGCTCCATCGAAATCTCCAAGCTTCGAACGAGGGAAGTGGCAATGAGAGAATAACTGGCACCTATGTCTATAAGTAATGTAGCTATGGTGGAGTAGACACAGATCGTATCTCAAATCATCACTGAAGTGCCATGATCATAAGACTCACCTACCTGGAGCTGAGCTCTACCCTGTCCACCTGCTCCCTGCAGTCGGGGTGGACCTCCTGGTGGTGGTGGTGGTAATATCTCTAATCATCACCCACCTCCATCTGCACAACCAGCTACTCTTCCACGTCCATCTGCTCCTTGCGTACTACCTCAATCGAATCATTATCTCTACCAAGGCGGTCCCTCGACTGTTTTCTGATCATATGTACGGTGGTTTGGACATTCATGATCCATGTGACCCTGCCCGCCGCATGTGAAACACTTCCCGCTCCTGGCATGTCTGTCTCCGCTTCAGGTTCCCCACACAACCGATCTTGGGTCATGCAGTCATCCACCTGTAGGTCTGGTCCTCTTGGACCTCTACAACATCTGTCTACTACCAGTTTCAAAAGACTCTGTTACGTGTCGATTGGGGGTGGATATCACTACTAGAGACTGCTCAGTAAGGAAACTCTCTACTAGGAGGGCTCTCTCTAACACCCCTGCCGATGTCGGGATGCTGAGTGAGATCACTGAAGCCCTAATCTCCCATTCGAGTCCTTGCTCGAAGGGTTGGGCCCTGAATAATGGGTCTCTCACCATATCGGTGGAGTAGCGTTAGAGGTCTGTGAACCTTGTTGAGTACTGAGCTACAGTCATGCTGCCCTGCTGCAGCTGAAGTAGCTCCTGAATGCGCACTGTGCGAAGAGTCGCTGGGAAAAAATCTGCCTAAAACAGGCTCTCGAAGTCTACCCAGAGAAGCATCACCTCCTCGTGAACCTGGAGTATAAAGCTCCACTATATTCATGTTGCTGCCTATCGAAGGCTGGCGAAAAGTATCACCATGAGATCAGCTCGTTCCCCAACCAATCCAAAAACTCTCACCACGGCCTCCAGCCAATCCTCAGCCACATGTGGGTCCATCTCACCCCTAAACATGGGTGGCCTCTAGTGCTGGAACTCATGAAATGAAATGAATTGGCGTGCACCATTTACTATTGGGGCTGGTGGAATCTTTGGCCCAATGGGTAGTGGTACCGCTGGTGCCTCTACTAGAAGAGGTCCATGCACCGTGGCCTCTTCGCTCAGCAGGCTGTCAGTGCGTACCACTCTTGGAACTCTAACTGACTATCTGGGTGGAGGCATCCTAAAAGAAACAGATGTGATACAGTAAAAATATTATACCTCGTGAGCTGACCTGGTGACCTGACTTAATAAATCTCAAAGAAAACACATACGCAATCAGTGTTTTCGTACACTGAGTCGAAAATCAGAAGTCAGGGTCCTGGTTTATGGATACGTCAGCCACTGCACCAACACTAGACTCCCTGAACATAAAACAACACTTACTACACTTAACACTATTGATTCATAGAAAAGATGAGTGTCCTAAGTTCTGCGGTAGAGCTGACTCCTCTGATACAAATTTGTCACGACCCGTCCCCTGGGGCCCATGCCATGACTACCCCAAGCTCTCTTTCTATAGGCCAGGGGATGGTGACTAGCACCAAAGGTGTAATTCCCTAAAACTCGGAAGGCATTGCCTTTATAACATGTAAACACACACATAAGAAAGCACATAGAAAGACAAAACACCAAGTAAACTGTATAAAAAAATAGTGTTAAAAGTTAAAGGGTCCAGAATACAAGCCCAAATAGAAAGTACAAGTACAAAAGTGATACAATACAGCAGAAAGAAAAGGTAAGACAACTACTTGATCATCCTTCGGGGTTCCTACCTGAAGGGTAGGTTCAGATAGCCTCCTCAACACTCCACGTCTGTCCGTCTCCTCTGTGTATCGACATGTCATATGGTCCACCTCCAGGTACCGTCTAGTCCTGGAACTCTTAGCATCGGTCAGCGCTGTCCATCGTCTGCATCCAACACAACAAGGTGCGGGCATAGCCCGTGCATG
This sequence comes from Viscum album, assembly GCA_963277665.1. NCBI lineage: Eukaryota > Viridiplantae > Streptophyta > Magnoliopsida > Santalales > Viscaceae > Viscum > Viscum album. Next base: position 2,133,950,486 of record OY728120.1, read on the forward strand.
GGTGAGTATAACGATACTCAGTAGGGACCCTGAGACCCTCAAGGTCTCACAAAATCCACCAAGGATAAACCCAAAAGAATGAAATCAACAAATAACCTTACTTAGTTATATTCCCATACATATACCTAAGTTATCAGGTGATCCATCTCAATCATGAGGAAAAAAACAAAAACAATGACTCAGCTCAACCAGGATTTTATTCCAGGGGTAGTATCAAGTAACATCTCTAATCAAATTATCAAAACCTTGACTACTGGATAACTCCTCCTCTATCGAGTACATTGGGTCTAACACGACACCAAGAGTGGCTCCCACTAACGTTGTACTGCTGAGATACTCCTCCTATCGAGTACCGTGGATCTGTCGTATGACCAAGTGTGCTCCTCACCGTGGGTCTATCGTGTCACCAAACGTGCTCCCCCTCATAGTCTGCTGAGGTACTCCTCCTATCGAGTACCGTGGGTTTGCCTCGACACCAAGTCACTCCCCACTTTTGGTCTTCCAAAACACCAAGGCGCTCCCCACTAGGATAGTAGAGTCACTCCAAGTCAAAACAGTTAGTAGTCGTCAGGTCTTACCTAGCTACTAGGTCTCCGCACTATGCTCGCTCGTCTCCAGAAGTATCTGCTTCACGAGCTACTGGTCGATACTCCAACTGTCATGAAGTCCCACGAAGAATTATCACAAAGTTCCACCACGTCATAGGGGTCTCAACGTAATAGACGACGTGTCAATCGGATGCCCGGTCTATTAGTTATTAGCCCTTTAGTCTCAGGGGCCTGGTTGGATTCTTGCTCGATCCAACCCAACATACCGCAACTGTACCAAACACTCCAGTGGAGTATACTCAAAGGGACCGTAACACTCCAAGATTCCCAGTGCCACTGACTGTTCGTCAAAAGGAAGACTGGTGCTAAAGGTATGACCAAAGGAAGTAAAATAGGTCGTAGTGGGATTGGGTCGGTCCGACCTGGCCCAACCTGTCCTGGGCCGACCCAATTCGGGTTGACCGGGCCTGACCCGTTGGGTCTAGCCCAGCCCGTTGGGGGTGCCAGCCCCTTGCGTTCGACTCGGACCACTAGGCCCAGCCCAACATGCCGCGAGGGGCCGCGGAGAGCCGTGCTGGTGTGAACTGACTGTGAGGGCGCGGACCAGCCGTAGGTCAGCGCATGGGCAGTTCGGCCCAGAGGGAACCGTGAGGGCAACTCAGACCAGGGCACAGGGCCGGTTCGGCCGACAGGATCGCGGGTGCGCGGCTCGGGGTAGCTTGGCCCGGAGGCCAGGGGTAGTGCGGCCGGGGCGGGTTTGGCCGGGATGCCACGGTGGATGGGGGCCGGTTCGGCTGGGGCAGCAAGGGAGCGGCATGGCCAGGGCGCGGTGAGGCTCATGGCCGGTTCAGCTGGGAGATCAGAGCGGCTGGGGTGGCTTGGCCAGCGGATTGTGTGGCCAGGGTGGCTTGTCTGGAAGGCTGGAGCGCCGCGGGGGCGGTGCAGGTCACGGAGGCCATGGGTGGCGATCCTGTTGCCTTTTTCACCTTTTTCACCTTCGTTGCCATCTTCCATTTTGAAGAAAACCGCAAATCAACACAAGGGTTACAGAGAGGATGGGCCATGTTAGTTTGGCCCACAGTCTCCGCATTACAGCAGTAGCAAGTGGTTCACAAGAACGAAGAACATCAAACCCTACCACAAAGATTGTTCCCCACCCACAAAAGAAAACATCCATGTTCTTCGTTTTAAAAGAAAGGAAGAACTTGGGAATATAATCATACACAAAATAAACCCCTACATTGATCGTCGTTGTTGGTGCGGGAAGAAGTACGAACGTCGATTCACCATAGTTGAGGATGCCCCACGTCGGAAGAAGTCCTGAGGAAGAAGGTCGAAGGAGGTCGACATTCTTCATTGGTAGAGCATTCTTCATTGGGGAGTATGTTCTTCATTGGAGAATGCGTTCTTCATTGGAGACCATAATCCTCCAAGTGTTGGGCATCGCGTCACTTTACCAGTGCTTCGTCACTTGGTGAATCCGTCCCAAATCCTCCTCCAAAACTCCATATATAAAGGAGAGGGGGAAGGTAGGTAATGATCATGGAATATATGATGGTTCATTTATTATGAACCTTCCTAAATTCCAACGATGATGTTACTAAATTTAAAAAGGGGGCAAGACAAATATTTTATGTTGGCATAATAAATAATGAGAGTTGGATCCATTAAAAGTATGCGTGTTGGCACAATTAATGTGGAGGAATTGAAGAGGATCCTCCAAATTAATGAGGGTGGGTTGAGAGTTTCTCTCAATTAAAGGGGGTTTAGTCCTAGGCGGTCCCCACCACAATAACTTCTCATGGGAGGTTATGGTTTGGGTGGTCCCTACCACCATAACCTCTCATGGGTGTTTAAGGTCTGGTGGTCCCCACTTCTAACTTCCACATGGAGGTTTTGTTATGGTGGAACCCACCTCCCAACACCCTCACGGGTGTTGCAAATAAAAAATAAAAATGTCATACACTTTTATTTTTATTTTATTGTTACAGAAAAAACCCAAAAACTAACTTTCACCCTTGAACAAATGTCGTCAAGGTGAAAGTATCCTTAAGCAAAAACCAGCACTGCGAATTCAATAGTGCCCTCAGATTTCAATTATGAGTACCGGTTCAAAAGCTAGGAAAAACCGCTCGCACGTTTAAAGAACGTACCTAAAATAATGTTCAGAAATTAATTCTGGGAACTCTAGGCCTCGGAATCACGTGCCATCAATTTTCCCAGACTCGTAAAATTCCCATTTATTTAAAAAAAATTACATGGAAATTTTGGGTGTTTACAACTCCTCCAATGGATAACCCACCCATCCTAAGACTTTATTTATACATTATATAGGTCTAAAACCCCTTCTTATAAGGCCCAATGGAATGTTTTACATAATAGACTTTAGACCCATGTCGTTGATCATGGAATACGAGTGGACCATCTTAATTGAAGTCTATAATGACTCACTTCATCATCACTGATTCTTATGTATCCCTTCACTAACTGTCCCCCTTTTACCAACAAGCTTCTCCCCTAGGCCATTGTCTTCACCAAGGTCAACCAACAACCTTTTCCTGGCTATCATTTTTCATGTGAACTAAGGTCACCCACAATATTGTCCACACACTATCATCTACACTGAAATCCAACAACAATCATTCACGATCATCGATGACCTACCCTACTCCGTCATCAGATTCCACCTCGAGGTCACCCCCCAACAACATCCATCATTGTAATCTCATACTCTGACATCCCATAATTTGATATTTTATTCCTTCACACCAAGACTACATGTTTCTACCTCCATAGTCATTGATCGGAGACCACCAAGGATGCTCACTGCCAACCGTCACTCATTTTTATCATTTATCACTAAAGTACCATTTTTATAAAGACCGCAGGACCTGATTTTCTAGCCCGAGGGCCCCTGTTTTCAACTCACCCACTAAAAAAATATATAAAAATGGAAACCCACATGGGTCAAACCCATGACTATGCTAGTGGATTAAGGAATCCAGCTTGTCCTGGGGTCGGGCAAGTTACATGGTCAGGTCTTCCTAGCTTGACCCATTGCACACTGCATGTAGTAAATATTCCCCAACACAAAAAACCACATGGAATGCCTTAGGGGATTCCACAAGTCCTAAGGGTATCATATTTATGGAATCTTTATGAATTATTCAATGTGTGTCCATTTAAGGTACGTAAATAACTTATCTTATGTTTTCTCCCATTTATATCAAAATGGTGTGTTTTTTACCATAAGAGGCTATTTTTTAGGTGATATAGGGGTAAATTCAAAATTAACTTCATTGGACCATCTGCATGGTTCTAGAATGATGATAAGATCATATGGAGGTGAAATACCACTTTTATTTAGCTGATTGATACTCTTAATGGTTGTGTGTTTTCTTTATCTACTAAGTGATACCCCGTTCTACTATGAAATTTCTATGTGCTATAAGAGAAATGATTTTTCTATCTATAAAGGAATATTATTTCCACAATTTCTATTTAATTCTTATGGTGTTGGACTTTATTTAGATTTGGTTATTTCCAATCATTTGATAGCTTTCTTCATTATAAAGGCAAGGGTTCCCTACTACGGTTCAATATGGGGTGACACAAGTTTTTTTAAAGGTTGGGTAGTCATGTTGGTAGGGCCTAGTTCTATCATTTTTGAAATATATACTTAGTATGAGTTCTCCCTCATAAATTTCAATAAAATTAAAAATATTGATAGTAGAAGATTACATAGTGTTGTATTCCCCTTGATAGATTCTCGTTCTATTATATTGGTAATTTATTTCCTTGTTCCCTCTAATAGACGTTCAGAAGGATAGATAAGTAGATAAAACTATTATGGACTTGTGTTTCATCTGGCCCCTCATAGGAACTTTTGAGATGTGATTCATAGTTGAGTTATCTACTTAATCCTTTGCTGGATTTTTGGTACTTTTTTGTATTTCTCTTTATTTGTTTGATAAAAAACTTTATAGAATAATGTTGAGATGATCAAAACCTTCATGAGATAGAACTAATATGACTGTAACCTCACTGAGACTATATGTCATTGATTATAGAGAACATTAAATATCATTATTGTTAATATCCGTGTTACTCCCTAGAACTAAGGCCTTGAAATGGATTGTTGATTTAGGTTTCATTTGTGGTTTTTGGAGTGTCCTAATGGGTATGATTATACTCACACCTGCATGGGATTTTTTCCTACATGTGGTGTGTTTATGATGATGACACACCGGTTTATATATGGTATAGGTGGATGTGGAGATAACATATCTATTTTGGGGGTACTGATTATTGATTATTAGGTATGTATGATAGATCTTGGTAGTTCATGATGGAGGAAGTATCTGTTGTAGCTAGAGGATGATAAAATAGTACACACATTAGGGGAGATATTTCTAGTGATCAATGTTGGTATAGTTCAGGTATTGGTCATATATAAAATTTATATTATATTTTTCCTATATGGGATGCACTAGTATTTTTTATCTAATGAATGTTTTATATTTATATTTTGGTTATTAAAATTATTTTTCAATTGCTGATATATGATATTTTTATACTATCATGATATTTGATGTTGTAGGTTCATTTTGGATATGACCTCACATATTGTGAGTTTCTCTGACTCGGTACTAGTCAACAACCCCTAACCATTGGAGGTGATATTAGGGTGATAGTATTAGCATAACTCTAGTCCTAGTGGGCCCCTGATTGGTTGTGTCATATTATATTTGTATCAAAGAATGTTTCCCTTGATATGGAATTTGGAGTTAGTAGTCATGTGAGGACTAGTTTGGGTATCCAGGGAAATGATGTCAATGGGTCATGGGTTTAGTTATCAGACTAGGGAGACCATTATAGGTGTAGTGAAAAAGGTATCATAATTCCTAGATTCTAATAACTTGTTATATTACCCATAGCTCCGAGACATCATCAAATGGTATTAGTAAGTTTATACATACATCATAGAGTGATAATTATGACCTAACATGTCCATCCTATGTCAACTCATCCAAATACACAGCAGTACTTGTGGGTTTACCCTATCAAATAAAGGGTTCCACCCACTTATTTCCAACCCATGTGTTGATGTAATTTTTTATGATCTGGTGCCCATTGTTGGGACTTCTTCCACTAATTAGTGAGGTAATGAGTATGTTTTTTGGGTAGCTCAGGTTATTATTCTCTATGTGATCTTAAATACCATTAAATCTCATCATAAATGTGAATACCATCCAATTTTTGTGTTCCACTCTCATTAGTTATGATATATTTAGATAGGCATGGGATATCATTTTTGTTTTTGTCTCTCTTTCATATGTTTTTTTCAACACTAGATTGTTTTGTTCCACCCTCATTAGCTAAGTTTCATTAGATGAGGTGTGATTTCTATCTCCTATGATTTGTGTGACACCCAATTGTTGTGTTACACTCTCATTTTCTATATGCTATTTGTTGAGGCACATGATTTCCGTTAAAATTTAGGAGGGGTGATGAGGCATTATTATGTGGCTTGATAGAGTGAAACTCATACCTATGATCCAAAAATGTTTTGATTATCTTTATGCTTGGTGCAGATCATTCTTTAAGAGAAGAAATTGTTTCACACTATGTTTGATGATTCTACCAATAGTCTAATTATGATGAGTGTTTTTCGACGATGGAAGGCCTTAAGGGATATAGTGAAAATCATAAACCTCCAGAGACAAGGGAATAAATGAAGCTTGAGAATCTCATTCCCATTTGGTATATACATTTGATGACTAGATGATTATTATTACATTGATCTCCCAATATGGAACAACAAGATGTTAGTTGATGATTTTTTTATCAAACTCATGATAAGACCACGCTACTATGGCTATAGGATCATATCTTGTCTAGGATAGAGATATCCATGGGTGATTAACCCTCTGTCGAGTGGTGTTAAAATAACTAAAGTATACGCCAAGGTCCATAAACCTCGTGAGGTGTTCCTTGGATATGCTTTTTGGTGGAATTTATTTGGTTCAACACTTCATCTAGATACTATAGTGGAGGAGTTATCGAGTTGTGGTTTTGTGTTATTGAAACACCGTTTATGTTAGAGTTCCCATAACTAGTTTTTTCTAAATGTATAAATTTCACTATGAAGATGATCCTTAGCTATAGAAGTGGGTTATATTTTCACTGAAATGTATCCAAAGTGGTGTTGTGGATAGAACCTTCCATGGGGTATAACATGGAGATTAGATACCATTCCATTATAGGCACAAATTCCTACTATGAGGCTTCTTAGTGTAAGAGCTTGTCATGAAAGAGAAATCAGGTATGGATGATACATTAATCCACTCTCACAAACACCACCTTTAGCTAGTTCTTAATAAGTAAGGAATACTAACAGTTATATCTATATAAGATTTAAATGATGGATGTTTGTAATAAAACACTATTAGTAGCAGTTCAAAGTATGATACATGTCCTTTCTCTATGAACCCTCATATTGGGAATATACATGCGTTGCTCTTTTTATATAATTTTCTCAAAAAGGGAATTATATTTGATTTATAATCAAATACTTATCATATAGTGAGTTTATACTTATTGATACTATATTTCACTCAATATTTCTAGTATATTTAGTTTATACTTAGTGTAGATAGAGTAATTTCATGAGATACCTTCATATAAGAGATTATATCTAGTGTTCCCTATCTCTGTATTGGTTGGTAACATTTTCTACAAATCTACAATGATATGTAGTTATGTGAGTGTGGAAAAATACACCCCTTATAATGGGTGGGGCCTCTGTAGTTACAGTGAGAATATTCAACCCTCTAAAACATTGAATGTGATTATCTATCATATGGAAAGCCTGCCTTTGTGAACTAAGTGTGAAAATGAGAAATTCACTTTCTATGAATATTGAGGACTATGAATATTCTTTCTAAGGGTGACCCATGATTGAACCTTGTCTATAGTTTGTTTTTTTTGCATCGAATTTGATTTTGAAGAGATTTTTAACTATTTACATACATAATAATGAGCCCCCTTGTGTTTTTATAAAGTTATGGGACCGAATCCACCCTAGTATCATTCTCGGGAGGTAGGTGATTAGCCTTAAAAGAAATTCCTCGGTCATACCTTGAATATATATGGTATATAGTAACCTCTCATACTATGATATCTATCATTCATTTTTGTTCAGTGTTCTGGGTGTTATGTCACGTAATATTTATCTATAGCTATTTAACTCTACTAGAGTTTCCCTATCCTTAAACCATTGGTTAATTTTTTGGGGAAGAAATTAATATTTTGGGGAGAATTACTAGACCCTGATTTCATTCTGGTGTATTTTTATTTTTAATTATTGATTTATTTAGAGTTCATGAATTATTGGGATTGAATTTTTCAAATTTTCAAAAAATTCATTATGTACACATTTGATGCATGGCTTGATAAACCATGTATCCAAGTTGTTGAACTCATTCCAGGTGTTTCAGTGTCACCCACAAGGTGATCACATGGTTTAGAAAAAAATACAGATTTTGGGAGGAACTATGAAAATCCCCCATATTTAGGGGCCTATTGTTCATAGTTGGAAACTGGTTAGAGAAAAAAATGTTGATTCTCCGAGGTCTATATAGTGTTGGTGTCATAACAGGAGCATTGTTTAGTAAACCATGTGTCAGAACTGTTAGTCCTGCTCAGATGATTTAAAATGGGATATTCATATTCTACCATTCCTAATTTAGAACCCTCCATGACCTCCCTCTCCCCCATTCACTAGAGATAGTTGAGGAGTACTCCAAGGAATGTCCTACCCTATTCTTTTCCTGGGATTCTATGTCTTATCATTCTATTTCAAGGAGATTATATAAGTTTAGTTCTCATTTTCCAACCTAATTTTATTTTCTTATTGTTATTTTATCTTTCTCTCACCAAAGGGTCCATGGTGGTCAAACCCTAGGTCTTGATTTTTTTTAAACTTTTTATTTTGGGTGTTTAGGTAATGCGAAGCTTATCTTGAGATCTAGTCTAGAATTATTCATCAAAGGAGTCATGATTCCTTTGGTTTGAGGTACATTTCACAGTGTTTCATTTTTGAATTTAAATGCTTGATTTATTGAGTTCTCAAAACCATAATTTTATTTTAATCCTATTGAGTGGTGATATTTTTAAATTAATATATAATTTTTTCCTTTCCTGAGATATTTTCAACTATTGAAAATAAGATTTTAAATTTTGGGCATGTATAGTTTGAATTTATTTCTAAGACACTCTGGGTGTTTGATAAAATGTCTTAATAAATTATTCACAAAAATTAAAGTTTTAAATGAAATTTTAAGACAAATAATAACATTTAATTTTTTAAACGTAATAACATAAAAATTATACTTAGTTTTCAAATTAAATAGAATCTTTCTGAAGGGATTTTATTATTGTTTAACTTTAGTGATCCTTGATTATCATTTTATAATTCATAATTTTGGTCTAACTATTATGATGTATAGTGATATTTTAAATGATGGTTGTTTTAATATTAAGTGTATCAAATGTGATTATTAGGGAATTAAGCTCCGTTTTGGTTAAAAAGTTTTGGTTTTAAAGTAATGAACCATATTTGGTTTTAAAAACAGTTTTTAGGATTTGAACCTTGGCCCAAAGATTTAAGGCATGTTTGGAAAATTACTAAAGGTAGTTCATGATGAGATTTCACAAAGAGGAAAAAAAGGACCATTTCTCACTTTGTGAAATTAGTTTGGATCAATATCTTGATTATTACCATTTTGAACTTTATAGTTACATTGGGCATGCTATATTTTGTTGAAAAGGCATACCTAGATAGAATGAATTAAACTGGTGGTTCCATTTAATTTACATTATCTATAATGAAAATATTACCATAATAGTTTTATTTTCAAATGAGTAGGAAAGTGATTTTTCTTTAAAGAGTATGCATGAGGTGTGGGGAGGATACCTAGTGGGATTTGTTCTCACACCTATATTTTTAGATTACTTTTAGGTTCTAGAGGATGTTTTTCTTACAAAATCACTTTCTCTAATTGCTAATGGATAGGGTCTTCAGTGACGAGGCTGAATGGTGAGAATGGATCATTGTTAGCACTGAATTCTACTTGAGTCCATATATTAGAGTATTTGAGTGACCAAAATGCCTATTTTGACTCAGTAGATTATCTGAAGAATCCCAAGGGTGTTGCACAAAAGATTTGGTTTGTGCATGCAAGGTTAGTGAAAAACCATGTAGGGGGTTGCACGGTCTGAAAAACCATGTGGGGCTTTGGAAGAGTGTAGGAGGATCCTAAACGGTTTGAGGAAACCATGAGAGAGGAGGCGCAAAATTGTGTGGGTTGATCTAAAATTTTGACAGAGTTATTTTTCATGGTTTATAAATTATTAGTCAAAGTGTGAAGGTAAACTATGTAGGTTCCCCTTCCCTACAACAGACCATTCAACCATAAATATTTTGGTAAAATTAAAAATTTGACCCTAATTAAAAAACTATTTCAACCCTACCACCCATTTACTCTCCCTCACAGTAAGGGATCTCATTTTAAAGCCTATTTGAATCCTAAGAGATGAATTTTCACTGATTCTTCATCTGAACTCCGATTCAAGCACTACTCATCTATTCGGATTCACATCAGTGAGTTCTAAATTCCAGTTGAGTCGTTATTTATTCTTATGGATATCAGAGGAGCTATTTAGGTGTAAGATAATATGCCTTATTATTATGTTCATTTTTAGTACTTCAATTTTCTCCTAATCTGAGCTGAATGAGTAGATAATCTTGGATGAGAAATCAACTACGGGCCTATGATTGGTGGTGTTGTGTCTTTTGTTAAAAGAAAAAGTGTTTATATATGCCATTATTCAAAGTTCCCAATTTATGGGTGTTGCTTTAAAATTTAATTAAATACTTGAATTTTTAGGCATGGACTATGTAATTAAAGAGGCTCGTTGATGAATGATAAGTGGTTGAGAACCTAGAAATAGAACCATCCCATGGGTGTATTGATATTTGTATGAGGCCACAATGGGTGGCTCTTGGAAATTGATACCTTTTAGTGTTCCCCTTTACCCCTTTCCTTAGTATGTGATTTGTGAATTTATTTGTAAATAAACTTCATGATTTGGATTTTGAATTGATAATTATAATTTAATTTTCAATTGATAAATGGAATTATAATTGGATTTATAAGGAATAGGGAATTAACTCCTTGACCCTGGATCATTTCCATACTATAGATTGTTAAGCTTTAATTTCTTATTTAAATATAATTCCCATGTGATTAATTGTGAGGGAAGCCTTCTATGCTTATACCTTCATATGAAATTAATTTATTAAGAAAGAATTGTCCTTTATATTGTTATTCCAATGTGATATAGATAGATAATATACAATTTAATAGTTTAATTTAGCTTGAGAAGATTTTTATAATGATTTTACCATAAGAGTATTTGAGAGGAAATACTTCTAAGTGTGGATCAAGCCTTATCCAACTTTGAAATGAGGTTTTAATTGAATGTTCTTGGTGTTGACCTTGAAATGTTTAAATGGAATTGATTAAATAGTTTTGGTTAAATAATATTAAAATATTATATACCTTGGGTGAAAAATGTATTTAAATAAGAATGCCATGGATGGGCTCAATTGGATTGAATCTTGATTATACCTAAGTGATAATGGAATCCATTGAGGACTACAAAGGATAGACTCAAAGGCTTCACTATTATATACCAAGTGATACATGGATTCATATGAGAATTACATTGATGAACTCAAAGGTAATTTGATCATTGATTCCATGGGTGATAGTTGAGATCCCTTAGTGTACCACCAAGGATGGAATCGAATGACAGTGACATTATACCATACCTAGAGAGATACCTAAGTTCTTGATAGATTCACCATGGATGAGATCATGGGGTGTTTTTTTATATTACACCTGTTAGGAGACTTGGATTCCAACTTAGGAATTCCAAGGATGGGATCAAGTTATAAATTTATTATTAAATGAAAACATGATGTGTTTTCTAAGAAAAATCATAAGCTTTGATTCAGTTTTGACTTACACTTTAAGGGTGGCCTGTTTAGGCATCCTTAGATTCAAGTACTTACAAGGGATGTTGGGATTTATTCTAGGTCTAGATACTTTTTGATCAAATTAAATTTATGATAAATGATAGCCTAGACTTATAGGATGTTTACTTCTGTACTTCCTTACAAACTATATTACTGCCTTCACACTATGTTTTTATATATTAACTGACTGATTGGAACCTAACCATAGGTTGTTGCCTATTGGGATTTTATCTCAACCCTATATGGGAAAATTTTGGGTACCCAAACAAACTATATGATTGCAGTTATGGATAAGGTAAATGTCCCTACTACAGGTTTTAGATTACTGCTTAGGAGTAAGATCATGGGACTGATCTAAGGATCACGATAATAGCAAGATTGTTTGGGAATTTTTGTAATTTTATTCCATGTATTGTACACCTACTATGTATACATGTTTTGGATGCTTTATTAGAGACATACAACATGTATTATGATCATAATTATATTTGATCTTCCTTCTGATATTATTATATATTCTTACCCTTTATCTATTATCTGCATGATTTAATACTTCCACTATCCATATTTTATTGATATTCTGGTATGCTACACTCTGTTAAATAGGGAATAATATCCCCACAAACACACCTAGTCCCTCAATTATAGTTGGAAACCTATAGATTTTTTGAAGACGTGCTTGAGGCCATGTAACCCAATGGGCTCGGGGAATCCATTGAGTGGAATCCAAGTTTGAGATGTTACAAAGTGGTATCAGAGATTTATTTTCTAGTATTTTTACTATTTGGTGTAAATAGAAAGGGATAGGAAGAAATATGAATTTTTTAATGAGCTGTTCTCTGGTGTAGATACCCCGTGTATAGGGAAAATCCAAATTTCCACAAAATAAAGTGTTTTTATCTAGATTTTAATAATAATTGTTTATTTTATTCCATTTTTGTGTGATGCAGATGAATTTTGATGCCATTATTGATATGATTATGGGTTTTATTTTGTTTCAACTTGATGAGATGAGGGTATGACATCTCATGCTTCATTTTTAGGCACTTTACAAGAATCACATGCCTTGCATTTACACCATGAGATTTAGGATTCATTATGTATTACATGATGATGTGATAGTTTCCATGATAGATATACCTATTATTGTGATAGGTATTATGGAATGTATTATGGTGTGAATTAGGTGGATACCTGAATTTCTTTCCTGGGTATTGTAGCCCCTCATGGATTGAAACATGGTGAACCATTGGTCTCAAACTTTATAAATTTTATTTTTCTATAACGATAAACAAGTATTGATTCAAATGAAAAATTAATTCAAATGAAAATGAATATATATAAATATATATGTATTAAAGTGATAATGAAATTTAAAATGAAAATTTTTTATAGAAAAGAACTTAACCCAAAACTAAACTTAGTAGTGGGAAGTATGCAGTATCTCTTACTTATATACAATCTATAAGTCACCCAGACCTGAATTATAGAGTAAAAAGAGGGGTTTGTTCTTATAGGGGAATAATTTTAACTATGCTTATTAAAAAATCTATAGTTTTGATTTATTAAATTTGATAATGATCTCGAACCGAGGATTTTCATTGGATTCAAAGACGCACAACTGACCTAAGTAGGTCATTTAAGGTCTATTTCTTTTGATAAGAACCTGTATGGGTGTTTTTTATCTTGATAAATAACGAAACTTATATAGGGTTTCATTTCCCATGTTGGATTAATGGTAATTTATGTGATAAATTTTCTAATTATGATGAGATGTTAATAAATGGTTAATGTTTAAAAACGAATTTTCATAAGACTTGCCTATTTTTCATGAAATATTAATTAAAATAGGTATCAAGTTCTTTTTCCTTATGAATTGGGTTTTGATGCTAGTTTTCAATATTTTAAATGTTTAAAGATTAAATTAAAAAAATGAATGACTTTTAAGTAGAATATGAAGCGACATCCTTTGTTTAAACCCTCATGTAAGGGTATTTTAAAAATATCATTTGAGTTTCCATGGAATTGAAACATGGGTGTTTTCCATAGTACTTTTCTTTTTAGAAATGGATTAAATGTTAGACTCTTGAGCCTTGTGAATTTACTATTATAAATACCTATTGAGAGGATCATCACTTATGCTTTTTTAAGGGGATACCCTATGGTAGGTATCAACCTTAAAGCATAAATTCCTTGATAATTTCTATGAGTTTCTAACACTTTGTGCCATTTGGGTGTCATTTTTCTTTTAATCAGTCTTAGTTTCTAAATGAAACCCGTTTTTGTATGGGTGTTCATGTTTTCCTTAACATTTTTTATAGATGTGATCATTGAGGAATGTTCGGTTTTATTAGGTTATACATTTCAAGGGAATTATCAGCCACTTCATAGGTAATTATACCCACTATTTTTCTGATGAATAGAAGAATTGGTATGTCTTCATCCATGTTAATGGTCGTGTGGGTAAATACGACTCCGGATTAAATATATTGTATATACTAACTGATACATAAATGCATAGGGTGGAAAAACTATGGGTTGTATAGAGGATGTGGAGTTCTAATTCGGTAATCTCAGGGTAATAGGAATTGAAATATATAGTACCCTTTGATTTTCTAAATAGTGTAACAAACTGGTTTTGTTTGGTGGGATCATTGAGCCTTGTTCTATTGAGTACATTGTCAGCTCATCTTCATATTTTATTGACCTGGGAATTAAAGAAATCAGTTCGTCCTAATGATCATGAGGAAGTCTTGGAGACTTGGGTGTTTTGAAACGTTGTTCGGATCGTTTTTTTCCTTCTTTATATGCTTTTATGTGTGTGATCATGACTCATAGGAGTGACACACATACGTTTAAGGTGGTTCGGGCCTAGCATACTTTGAGTTGAGGTTCTATCTCTTCATTAATGTCTAGAAAACTCCTAAGTTGGGGAGTGTCATGTTAGCTTTGGTAAACATGTCCTTCTAAGTATAAGGAACACAACAAAAAATTACCATTTGGAAGTGGTTGGTCTTGCTTGAATGCCATTGGGACTTGAAAGTTTCAAATCATGTCGGTTCTTGATCAGAAACATGATGTCAATGTGTTTGGATATGTAAGAAACCTTTTTGAAACACCATTTGATTTTGATGAAAATGGTGGTTAATTTGGAGTGATCACAAGATACCTCAGGTTGTGAAGATAGTTCATTAGTTTTTGAAGGTGCTTCGGTAGGTGAAATCTATATTCTTTCAAGGGAATTTGACTAGTAGTGATTCAACTGATCTTATTGAAAATATATAAATTCTCTTAGTGTATTAATCTTAAAGAGATGAGCATGTACCCTTTCTTGACATAATTCTTGATGCACTAAGAGAGCATCATCCTTACGCCTTGATGAAGTCTAACAACTATTGGGATTGTCTAGATGGTTTTCTAAGTGTTCAATGATAACACATGGTTATTATCGAGGCATGATTAGTCCTGGGTGAAACTTGGGTTTCTAATTAGGAATTACTTGGATGGGCTTTTAGACATAAGGCATTTTCTTTTAACTTGACCACTAGGCAGCTGTTGTGGTGGGATTAGTCAATTTTTTTAAGTTGGCATCTTGTCCTGGTACTAATGTCTCACTTGTAAACATAGATTATAGACATCATTGGACATGCTCTTGTTAAATGAAAGATTCCTTGGAAGAAAGTGTTTCATTTCTATTTTTAATACACCAGATGTATAAGCTGAGCATTTTAAGAATAGTCACCGAGGTGGCTTGACTTGTTTTCCTTCTTGTTCAATGTTTACAATCATAAGGGACCAGTTTAAACATGTCACCCGGTTAAGGTGGGTGTGGTGAAAAGGTTGGAAGTTTATTTTAGAAAATATTTCATGAATAGTTTGAGTTTAGTCAATTGGGATTCAACCATTCTTTATGGTGAGGTACCTAATATGACCTCAGATGTATTCAGGTTCACCCAGTTAAAGAAGTTACACTAGGAGCATCTCCAGAATTCAAAGTGGCATGATTTTTATGGAAATTCTAAATATCGAGTACTATGGTCCAAAATTGTACCCCTTTGGTGATACAATCCATGGGGGGAGCACCAAATGGATAGATTCTTAAAGTGACTATGAAATGATCAGGTCTTTAGATAAATGGTCATTCGAGTACTGGTGACCATGTATGAAAAAAGCATAGTTGGTCCTGTTATGAGATGTTCCACCTATTAGTAGGTGAAGGAATAAGACCAACAAAATTCCAAACTTTTATAGAAGCTACCCATTCTCGAGTGGAAATGGAATGATGTTATGATGGATATCGTGATAGGTTTATTGATGTTTCCTTGAGGTAATGATATTGTATAGGTTTTTTTGATAGGATAACGAAGGTTTATCATTTTTTACCAATCAAGGAGGCCTTTAGTGTAGATGTTCTTGGAAGGTTGTATATCCGTGAGATAGTACGACTTCACAGGGTCCCACACATTATCATTTTAGATTAACATTACAACTTTATAGCTCATTTCTACAAGAGTTTGCAGAGGTAACTGGGAACATAGGTGATTATAATCATAAGATACCACCCTCAGACTGATGGTGGGTTAGATCTTATGATACAGGTTCTTGAGTACATCCAAGAGAATGTGTCCTAGTTTTTGGGGGCTCTTGGGAGAGGTATATGCCCCTGCTCAAGTTCTCCTATAGTAACAACTGCCAGGAGACGATATATATGAAACCATATGAGGATTTATATGTTTATCCATATTGATCACCCCTTTGTTGGTTAGAGGTGGGTGAGGATACTTTAATAGGGCCATGTCTCATGAAGGAGACTTATGATAAGGTTTATTTTATTTAGAATCAAATGGTTACTGTACAGTCTCAAAATAAATCTTAGGATAAAATCCAAAGATGACCTCCAGATTTCAAGTTTGGAGATCAAGTCTTTCTACATGTTTCACTGAGGCTGGGAAATAGAGAGATCAGGAGACAGGGTAATATTTCACTGTGATATGTTGGGTCATTCAAGATTCTAGAGAGATTCAGGTCAGTATCCTATCAGTTGTAGTTACCTCAGAGGTCCCGAGTGATGAAATATCTCTTCCAAATAACTTAGATGCTTGATTATCACTTGGAATCATCTCATGTTTTTCATCCTGATAAGGTTGTGTTACACATTTTAGGAGTATCTTATTTGTGTCATTGACAAAAGAATGAAGGTTCTTCGTTGTTGGTTAGTTCCTATTGTTTGGGTGCTATAGTAGCACAACCGTTTACAGGATGACACCAAGGAGTGGGAGGATGATGTGTGTTCTTATTGGCAAGCCCTGTTCTCAAATGAATATTGACCACCCTTTAGAGGGAAATTCAGGGATGAATTACTTTAAAAGAGAAGATTATAAGAACCCTAGTTTTCATATAAGGTACAGATCCTTTACATTTTTCTTTAAAAATGTAAATATGGTCTGATGTGAGAACCCAATTTGATAAAGGGTGTTTCATGGGTGTATGGGGGTTGTTCGGATCCCAAAACCCATGTTTAGGGGTGAAATAAGCCTGGCTCTTAGTTATTGAAAACTATATGGGGTAGGTCGCACAGTCTGAAAAACCATGTGAGGCTTGGGTAGAGGGAAGGGGGGAGCCCATGCGGTTTGAGGAAACCTTGTGAGAGGAGGTTCCTGGTTGTGCAGATTGGTCTGAAATTTTAATATAGTTTCTTACATGTATTACACACAGTTATTCAAATTATGTGGGTAAACTATGCAAGTTCCCCTTCCCTATAGTAGATAGTGCACGGTTTGCACACAGTTAGTCAAACTATGTGCCTATATCATGAAACCCTATAATTTTCTCTAAAATTACAAATTTTACCCTAATTAAAAATCAATTTCAACTCTACCTATTATTTCCTCTCCCACACAATATGGTATCCCATTTTGAAGCCTCTTTGAATCCTAAGGGAGGAATTTCCTCCGATTCTCCATCGAGACATTGATTCAAGTTCCACTCATCTAGTTGGATCCACATTAGTGAGTTCTCAATTCCTTTTATCCACTATTCATTATTTTATATAATAGCTGCTCTATTTATGTGCAAGCTAATATTTCGTATTATTATGTTCTTCTTCCTTTCCTCAATTTTCTCTCGATCTGAGCTGAATTTGGAGTCGATATTGGATGAGCTATCAACTAAAGACCTATAATAGGTGGTCTCATGCCTTTCATTAAAATTAAAAGTGTTTATATATGTCATTGTTCCATGAACCCAATTTCTGAGGTTTACTTTAAAATTAAATGAAATCTTTTAATTGTTAGGAACAACCTATTTAATTAAATATTATCGTTTTTGAATGATAAGTGGTTATGAACCTTGAAATGGAACAACCCTTTGGGTGTGCTGATTAGTTGTACTATACCACCATGGATGGCTCTTGGATATGGATACCTTTGGGGTTTCCCCTTTTACCCTTTACCATGGGAAGTGATTTGTGAATTGATATGTAAATCAAATTGATGAATTGGATTATGAAATGATAAATATAATTGAATTGTAAATTGATAAATGTAATTGAAATTTAATTGATAAAGAATAAGTATTGGATTCCATGACGCTATATCCATGCCATGAAATAGCTTATTAAGCTCGAATTGCTTCTTTAAATGGAATTACCATGTGAATAATTGAGAGGAAAGCCTTCTAAGCTTAGCCATTGATATGAAATTGCTGGATTAAGCATGAATTTTGCTTTATATTGTTATTACCATGTGAGATAGATAGATACTATTCCATTTAATAGTTTAATTAAGCTTTATAATCTTATTAAATGGATTTTAACATGTGAGTATTTGAGTGAAATCCTTCTATGCTTGGCCCATTCCTTAGCCACATTTGTGCTAAGGTTTGAATTAAATGTTCTTGGTGTCAGCCTTGACATATTTAAATGAAATTTATTAAATGGTTTCCATTAAATGATACTAAATGACTATATTCCTTAGGTGACAGATGGATTCAAATAATAATTCCATGGGCGGGCTCAATTGGCTTGAATCATGCTTATACCTGAGTGATACTTGGACTCCCTTGAGGACTGCTAAGAAAAGACTCAGATGCATGACTATTACATGCTAAGTGACACATGGATTAATATGATAATTCCATGTATGGACTCAAAGTGAATTTGATCATTTTTTCCATGGGTGATACTTGGCCTCCCTTAGTGTACCTCCAAGGATAGACTCGAATGGGAGTGATGTTATACCATACCTATCATGATAACTGGTTTCTTGAGAGGTTCACTAGGTATAGAATTGTATGGCGTTGGATTATATTACACCAGTAGTGAGACTTGGATTTCAAATTAGTAATGCTAAGGATATAAAAAAGTTCTAAATTGATTAACAAATGAAATAACTTGTATGACATGTCTTTCAAGACAAAGCACATGCTAGGATGCAGTCTTGACTTACACTTTATGAATGGACTATTTACACATCCTTGGAAACATGTTCTTATAAGGGATGTTTGTATTTATGGTGGTCCTGAGACTTATTTATTAAATAAACTGGATGGTAAATGTGAACCTGGACTTATAGGATATTTAATTATGTACTTCCTTATAAACTCTATCACCGTCTTCACACTATGTTGTTATATATTCACTGACTGATTGGAACATAACCGTAGGTGGTGCCTACTAGGATTATATCTCACACCCTATTTGGGCCTCCATTGGGTACCCAAAAAATTATATGATTGTAGGTATGGATAAGGGCAAGCACCGTACTACAGTTTCTTGATTGCCTCTTAGGAGCTCGATCATGGGATCGAGCTGAGGCTCGCAATGCTAGCTAGAAAGTTTTAGAAATTTTTTACCCTTTTACATGAATTTTAAACATAGTACGTATAAATTTTTTGGATGATTTATTAGAGACACACGACGTGTATTATCATCATTATTATACTTGACATTCCTTTTGATATTGTTATATATTCCTACTCTGTATCTATTGTCTGCATGATTTACTTCTTTTTTTGTCTATCTATTATTGATATTCCTATAGGATACACTCTTTCAATGAGGGAATAATATCCCCATAGACACACCAAGGCCCTCAATTCTAGATAACAACCTATAGAATTTGGGGAGATGCGCCTATGGCCATGTGACCCACAAGGATCATAGAACCTGTTGAGTGGCATCTGTGTTCAGGATGTTACAAAGTGGTATCGGAGTTTTATTTTTTGGTTTTATTTACTATTTGGATACAATATAATGGGATAGGAAGGAATAATAGTTTGTTAATGAGATGTTCCCAGGTGTAGCTACCCCACATATAGAAAAAATCCAAATTTCCCCAAAATAAATTATTGTTATATAGATTTTGATAATTATAATTGATTTGATTCCACCATTGGGTGATGATCATGATTTGTGATGTCATTATTGATATGATTATGGGTTCTATTTTTTTGTAACCTGATGAGATGAGGGTATTCCATCTCATGAATTATTATTAGTAACTTTATAGGAATCACATACCATGCATTATGTTATGCCATTTAGGATGCATTACGTATTTCATGATGTTGTGATAGTTTCCATGATAGATATACCTAATATTTTGATAGGTATTTTAGAGTGTGCTTTGGTGTGAACTAGGTGGACACCAAACATTGGTTTCTGAGGAGTGTAGGCTCTCATGGATTGAAATTTGGAGAAGTATTTTGTTTTTATTTCTTAAATTGAATTTTGATATAATGATAAATGATTATTGATTCAAATGAAAAATGAATTCAAATTAAAATGAATATATATATATATAAGGATTTAATTGGTAATGAAATGTAAAATGAAATTTTCTTATAGAAGAGAAATTGGCCCAAAACAAACCTTAGTAGTGGAAAGTAGCTAGTATCTCTTACATATATATGATTTTTAAGTTTCTGAGACCTAACTCATCGTGTAAGAAGAGGAGTGTGTTCTTATAGGGGATGGATTTTACCTATCATTCATGAGAATATATGATTTTGAGCTGTGAAATTGTATAATGATCTCAAACTGAGGTGTGTGATTAGATTCAAATATACACAACTGGACCAAGTAGGTCATTTGGGGCCTATTTCTTTTGATGAAACCCATTATGGGTGTTTATGACCTTGAAAATAAATAAAATACTATAGGGTTTCATTTATAATGAACCCAAGTTGGCTTAATGGGACCCTAAAATATCTCAATATCTATTAAAATGAATTTATGTGATAAATTTCATAGTTATGATGAGATGTCAATAAATCGTTAATGTTTGAAAAGGATGTTTATAAGACTTACATATTTTTTCTTGAACTATTAGTTAAAACAGGTATCACATGATTTTTTCTTATAAATAGGGTTTTGATGATTAGTTTTAAAGACTTTAAATGTTTAAAGAATAAATGTAAATCAATAAATAACTTTTAAGTGGAACCGGATGTGGCACCCTTTTTTTAAACCCTTATGTAAGGGTGGTTTAAATCACATTTTTTTCCATGGAATATAAACATGAGTATTTTTTAGAGGAATTTTATTTTTAGAAATAGATTAAATGTTACTCTCATGAGCCTAATGACTTTCCTTTTTACGTGACCTAGTGATAGGGTTACCACTTATTATTTTATAAGGGGCTATCATATGGTATATATCACCCTTATAGCTTAAATTCCTTGATAAATGTTGTGAGTTTCTGATGCTTGGTGTCATTTGGGGGTTTGTTTCCCTTCTAATACTCTTAGATTCTATGTTATACCCTTGTTTGGATGGGTGGTCATGTTTTCCATGAACTTTGTTTTGTTTGTGAGTATTGAGTAATTCTTGGTTTCAGTAAGTTAGACATGCCTAGGGCATGGTCATCCACTTTAGAGGTTTTTTGACCCATTATTTTTCTCAGTGATGGAAAACATGGTATGCTTTCATCCATGTTAATGGTTGTCTGGGAAAATATGACTCTGTGTTAAATCTATTGTATGGACTAACTAATACTTGAATATATAAGGTAGACAACCTATGGGTAGTATCAAGTATGTGTTAGTCTACTTCTGTAATATTGGGGTAGTATGCATTTATATATGTGGTACCCTTTGAGTTTCTAAACGGTGTAACGAACTGGTTGTGTTTGGTGGAATCGTTGAGACTTGTGCTATTGAGTACATTCTTAGGTCATCTTCATAGTAGAGTGACCTAGGCATTAAAGAAATCATTTCCCCTAATGATTAGGATGACTTCTTGGATAATCATGTGTCTTGACATGCCGATCGGTTTGGTTTTGGCCTTCTCTATATGATTTTATGTGTGTGATCATGACTCTGAGTAGTGACACACGTATGTTCAAGGCAGTTTTGTCCTAGAGCACGTTTGAGTGGCTGGTATGTCTCTTCTTATATGTATAGGAAACTACTAATGTGGGGGGAATCATGTCGGTTTTGGTAAATATGTCCTTCCATGTAGAAGGAACAAAACTGAAAATGACCATTTGGAAGTGGTTGGTCTCTCTTGAATGCCTTTTCAGCTTGCAAGTTTCAAATTGTGTCAGTTCTAGATCAAAAACATGATGTTGATGTGGTTAGTTATGCATGTAACCCTTAAGAAACACCATTGGCTTTGGATAACATCAGTGGTTAAGTTTGAGTGATCAAAAGATACCTAGGGTGGTGAAGGTTTGTGATCAATTTTTGGTGGTGCTTTGGAAGGTGAAATCAATGTTATTTCAAGTGAAGTCAACCATTATTGATTCAACTGATCTTATAGAAAATATTAAAATCCACTTATTGTATTCATCTTAATGTGATGAGCATATTCCCTATCTTCACGTCATCCTTAATGCACTAAGAGAGTGCCAGTCTTACACCGTGATAATGTTTAAAATCTATTCAGATTTTCTAGGTGGTTTTCAAATTGTTTCACGATGACACATGGATCATATCGAGGCATGGTTAGTCCTGGGTGATACTTGGGTTCCAAAGTAGTAACACCTTAGATGGGATCTCAGACACCATCTTTTTTCTTATGACTTGACTACCAGGCGGGTGCCTCTCTGGGCACAATCAATGTTTTCAAGTGGCTATTTAGGCCTTTTACCAACATCCCACATGTAAACATGGAGTATGGACTTCTATGGATGTGTTTGTGGTAAATGAAATATTCCTTGTAAGAATGTGTTTAGTTTCTATTTGTAACACAATGACCTTCTAAGACGACTATTTAAAGAATAGCCATTCAGGTGGCATAACTCGTTATCCTTCTTGTTCGATGTTTATGGTCATAAGGAACTAGTTTAAACACATCTCTAGTTTAACGCGAGTGTGGTGAAATGGTTGATATTGTCTTTAAAGAGAGATTTCGTTATCTGTTTTAGTTTTCTTGATTGGTATTTTATTTTTACTTAGTGTGAGGTCCCTGGTATAACCTCATATGTAGTCAGGTTCACCTAGTTAAATAAGTCACATGAAAATCATTATTAGAACACTATGTGGAATTCTTTGTATGGAAATTTTGACAGTGGAGGTATCGTGGTCCAGAATTGGCCCTTTTTTGATAAAATCTATGGTTGGGAGCACTAATGCCTAAATGTTTGAAAAGACTAAAACATTATCATGTATCTAGATAAATGTGATTTCTAGTACTAGTTCCCTAGTATGAAAAAAGATATAGTTGGTTTTGTTGTGAGATGTTCCACCTGTCAGTAGGTGAAGGTGGAACACTAGCAACTAGTTAGAGTTTTATTGGAGCAACCCATCCTCGAGTGTAAATGGAATGATATTATGAGGGATTTCATGATATATTTACTAACTTTACCTTGATGTAAAAAATTTAATTAGTTTTTTTATATGATAATGAAGGTTTCACATTTTTTTTTCGATCTAGGAGACCTTTAGTGTTGATGGGATTGGAAGGGTATATATCTGCGAGATAGTAAAACTTAACAGGGTCACATGAACTATCATTTCCGATAGGGATTACCACTTTACATATTGTTTTTGGTAGAGTTTTTAGAGGGATGTGGGTAAAAAGGTGAATTTGAGCACAATATACCACACTCAAACTGATGAAAATTTAGAGCATATGATATTGGTTGTTGAGGAAATTTTGAAAGCATGTGTTCTAGTTTTTGGGGGCTCTTGGGAGAGGCATATACCCCAGGTCGAGTTACCCTATTATAATAGCTATCAGGTGAAGATACAGATGGAACCTTATGAGTATTTATATGGTTGGCCTTGCTGATCACCCATATGCTGGTTAGAGGTAGGTGAGATAGCTTTATTGGGACCACATCTCATGTAGAAGTCTTATGAGCAGGTCCATCTAATTTAGAAGCGGATGGATACTTCATAGTATCGACATAAATCTTACACCAATCGCAACTAATTACCTCTAGATTTTGAGGTTGTGGATCGGGTATTTCAACATGTTTCAATGAGGATGAAAAATATAAGGATAAGGAGATGGGTTAATCTTTCACCTTGATATTTATGGTCGTTCAAGATTCTAGAAAGATTCGATTTGGTAGCCTATCAGTTGCAGTTTCCTCTGAGGTACCAAACCGTGCATGACGTCTTCCATGTATCTCAACTGTTCTATTATCATTCAGACATGTCTCATGCTTTTCAGCTTGAGGTGGTGGAGTTACAACTATGAGGAGTATCCTATTTGTATCATTGATATGAGGATGAAGGTTCTCTGAGGCTGGTACGCTCATCTTATACAGGTGTTATGGAATCATGACTGTTTATAGTATGAGACTTGGGTAGAGAGAGTAGGAGGATCCCACACAGTTTGAGGAAATAGCGTGAGAGTAGGTGCATGGATGTGTGGGTTGGTCTAAAATTTTAATAGAACTTTTTTTCGTGGTTAATTCATGGTTAGTCAAACTGTGTGGGTAAACCATGTAGGTTCAAATTCCCTATAACAGATCATGCATGGTTTTTACACTATTAATCAAACCGTGTTCCTAGACCCTGTAGACCTATAATATTCTGTAAAATTACAAATTTTCCACTAATTTAAAAACTATTTAAAACTTACCTCTCATTTCCTCTCTTCAAAACAAGGGATCCAATTTTAAAGCCTCTTTGAAGTCTAATGGAGGAATTTTCACTGATTCTATCTCCAGACTCTGTTTCAAGCACCACCCATGTTATTGGATCCACATCGGTGAGTTCTCAATTAATTTTATCCATTATTGGTCCTTATGGATATCAGATGTGCTATTTAGGTGCAAGCTATTATGACCTATTATTTGGTTCTTTATCCTTTATTTGATTTTCTCCCAATCTGATCCTAATCTGGAGGTGATACTAGATAAACAATCATCTAAGGACCTACGTTAGGTGGTCTCATGCATTTCATTAATTTAAAAGTGTTTATATAAGTTGTTGATCTGTGCACCCAATTTATAGGCACCACCTTTAAATGACACTAAATCCTTGGATTTCTAGACATGGACTATGTTATCAAAGAGGCTTGTTGATGAATTATTTCTAGTTAAGATCCTTGAAACAAAACCACCTAATGGGTGTGTTGATTAGTTGTACTAGACCACCATGGGTGGCTCTTGGAAATGGATACCTTTGGGTGTTCACATTTTACCCCTTTCCTTGGGATGTGATTTGTGAATTGTTTTTTAAAGAAAATTGATGAATTTGAATATGAATTGATAACAGTAATTGAATTTTCAATCGATAAATAGAATTTTAATTGAATTTATAAGGAATAGGGAATGGACTCCATGACCCCCTATCCTTGCCATGCGAATAGATTATTAATCTTTAATCTCTTCATTAAATGGAATGCCCATGTGAGTAATTTAGTGGGAATCCTTATAAGCTTATACCTTGATATGAAATTGCTTGATTAAGAATTAATTTCACTTTATATTGTTATTACCATGTGAGATAGGTAGATACTATGTCTTGTAATAGTTTAATTAAGCTCAAGAATCTTGTGATAAAGATTTTTCTGTTTGAGTATTTGATAGGAAATCCCTCTAAGATTGGCCCATGCCTTATCCACCTTTGAGGTGAAGTTTTAATTGAATGTTTTTCAAGTTGACCTTGACATGTTTAAATGGAATTGATTAAAATGTTTTTGTTAAATTTTATTAGATGATTATATGCCTTGGGTGACACATGGATTCAGATAATAATTCCATGGGTGACATCAATTGTCTTGAATCTTTCTTATGCTCGAGTGATACAAGGACTACCTTGAGGACTACTAGGGATGGACTCAGAGGCATGAATATTATATGTTGAGTGATACATTTATTCATATGAGAATTCTGTGCATGTAATCAAATTAAATTTGATCATTTATTCCATGGGTGATATTTGGGCTCCATTAGTGGGCCGCCATGGATGGACACAAATGGTAGTGAAGTTATACTATACTTAGAGTGATACCTGGGTTCTTGATAGGTTCACCATGGATGGGATCATAGGGTGTTGGTTTTTATTACACCTCGAGTGAGAATTGGGTTCAAACATAGGAATTCCAACCATGGGATTAGGTTATAAATTGATTAGTAAATGAAATAACTTATATGAAGTGTCTGCCAAGCCAAAGAACATTCTTCGATTTGGTCCTAACGTATAATTTATGGATGGAATATTTAGCTATCCTTGGACACATCTTCTTATATGGGACAATCGTATTTATTCAAGGTCCCAAGACTTGTTGATTAAATGAAATTGATGATACATGTGAACATATAATTATAGGATGTCTACTTATTTTCTTGCATACACATTGTACTACTTCCTCCACATTATGTTGTTATATATTCACTAACTGATTGACACCTGACCTTGGGTGATTGAATACTGATATTATATCTCACACCCTATTTGGGCCTCCTTTGGGTACCTAAACAGACTATATGATTGCAGGTATGGATAAGGGAAAGTTCTTATTGAAAAAAAAAAACAATATAAAGGGAAAGAAATATACTGCAAAAAAATTATATCGATGGAAAATCTCCTATTGGATCATAAAGAATCACCTTCCAAGGGTTGTACAACAAAGTAAATTAGTTACCAGTGGGTAAAAAAATAACCCAACATTGATGTAAAAAAAATGAGTAAAAAGATCCACCATTGATGTCTAGAGATATGTCATTGACCCACCATTGTATTCCAATGGTGGACCAACTCACCCACTATTGGGTTCTTCCAACAGTTATTCAACATTCTCTATTGGTATTTTATAATGGTGACATGTCACCCTATATTGGTATTTTACAATGATGACTCAACACCATTTATTGGTATTCTACAATGGTGACTTGACACCCACCATTGGAATTTTCCAATGGTGACTCATCGAGAAACCTACTGGGAAGAGGAGCTAAACCAGAAGAAGAAATAGAGACGAAAAAATGAACATAGGGAAACTTGAAAAAGGATAACCCCAAGAGGTAGAAAAAGAAGAAAAAGTTGAGATGAATATATGATTGACAAAATAACCATTAATAGAATTCAGGATAATATTAAAAAGATATAAAGTCTTGAAGAATAATGGTTAGATTAATCAGAATACTGGATGTTGAAGGTCAATCTTCCAGGGTAGAAGATAAGCCAAGGAAGAAGAAATATTTGATCAGGATTTAAAATGTACAATCAATGGTATTTCAAAAAGAATCAGATGAATGGGATAAAATAGATATGATGGATAATAATTTGACCTAGTTTAAGAAAGATGAAAAATAACAAAAAAAAGTAATCCCACATCAAATTCAACACATGGAGGCTGTTGGGAAAAAATCCTTCATGGTAACATTGAATAATTTTTTTGGTTTATTGTGTTTGTTGATAAAGAGGGTTTCCATGATAATTTGTTGAGTTCTAAATATATTTTTGACAATCTATGTTGAAAAACAATCATGAAAAGGTAATGGATGATCTAGAGGTGGTACAAAATGATTGTATACAAGGTGGTTTCATTGTCCAATGTTTGCCAATTTTTTTGGACTGAAAATTAGAGAATGGAGAAAAGTGTTTCTGGAAAAGGGAGTTTTGTGATAGTGTCAAGGAGGATTCTAAAGTTGTACACCATTAATGTTTCAATATCAAAGCATCAAAATATGGAAAAAGAAATAGTGGTGTGAAAGTTATGGAGATGTGCATAAGATGAGGTTGCGTAAGCACGAGACTAGCTCACTAGGGAATAAGTTGAATGCCTTGCATGTAGGGTGAACAAAATTCATATAAATAGGAGGATACCCCCTCATTCTATAGAATCTAAAAACTTATAGAAAATTGGATCTCTAGTCATGCAAGTGGTTAGGGTGCACATGTAGTGAGTTATTCAAAAGTTGGGCACCATATGGTAGCTTCAGGCCAATACTGAGTTGGGCATAAAAGGGTGTGTGAAAAAAAATTTGGGAGGCCGAGAATGTTTTTACATTTAGGTTTTGAGTAGTGTGAAATTTGGTTTTTCCCTGACAAAGTAAACACATGCGTTCTGTTCTTAAAGTAGCGCACGAGTCACCCTAAGGTTGCGCAAAAGTTGAAAGTTTCCCAATATATCTATGGTAAAGTGGTATTTATCAGTGGATGAAAGTGGAACTTCAAAAAAGCATCTCTCTACAGTTGAGTATGTGAAATTAATTAAAATTAAGGGACCTACAAGTCCATAAAATGTGTGTATACCTTCTAAGAGTAGTGATTAAAGGAAGAGGAACATAATTAATTTATCCACTGGCAGTGAGCTAGAGAAAGAGACATAGGGAGTGACCCTTGGGAATGAAGTGAATAGACCCCAAATATTGTAAATTTAGTGATCCTGGAAATAGAAGTGATCTAGCCCAAACATCATTATTATAAGTGATACTTAGTGAATATGGTAAATTCATCACATTTTTTTTTGTATTCTTCTTGGATGTATCCTAGTGAGGGTTAACCAAGTAAAAAATCGGTGTCATTGTGTTTGCTTTATTGGTTTACATTTAATTCTTTATCTTAAGATAAAATTGGAAAGGACATGATCAACATTAACATTAAAGAGCATGATAAGTTACCCTTGTAATAAAGCGTTCGTGATCTATTGGGGGAGGAAGAAGTTTTATAACAATATCCATACCCTGATTCACCCCCCTCCCAGGGTATCTAGGCCCCTTTTAGACCTAACATAGGCTAAGAAATATAACTATCAATTGATGCTAATCCTTAGATAATATTTAAAAAACAGTACAAATGGGCCTGAGGACCAAATGTGAAACCTAGCCCATTTATACGCTCTGTGGGAACGATCCATGGGCCTTATACATTGTCCCTCACGTGATCTGCATGCACTATACACAAGATACACCATCCTATTTATAGGACCTCCTTAATCTGTCCTTCCCAAGGGTTTGATCCAATGAGTCCCCTATGTGTTTAAGGGAGATCTAGGTGCCTCCCATGGAAGTCCAAATTTTTACATAAGAAAAAAATTATACTTATGTATATAAAAATTTAACATGAAGTATCAGTAAAACATTTTAACAAATAACATTATTAAAAAAATTACATGAATATTATTATAATGTTTTAATTTAGAATTATTAATTTTTTAAAAAAAATTAGAATTTAATAAAATATTAAAGGTGATTAATTTTTTAAAATATCTAATAGTGAAAATGTATTAAGTCACTTTCAAATACTATCAAACTCTCTCTTTTTATAAATTAAAAAGAAAAAAAATTATTAAATTTTCAATAAAAAATATTTCCCCTTTTGAAATTTATCAAAAAGTATATTGAAAAATTAATATATAAAAGAATGCAATAATAAGATAGTGTTATTTTTATATAAATAATTTTTAAAATAGACTGATATAATTATTATTTAATTAGAACAAAAAATAACATTTTCAATTATAGAACATATGTAATAAAACATATTTAAGAAAAATGATTTTACTAATAGTTGTTTTAAGATTATAACATACCCAATTAAAATTTTATCTTCATAAATTTAACTAAATATAAGGGTTTTATAAATATATCATCTAGAAATTTCTCAGTGGGAACAAATTATATGCATACATCTCTTTTATTTACATGATCCCTTAGAAAGTGAAATATTAAATCTATGTGTTTAGTTATAGAGTGTTGAACATGGGTTTTAGAAATTGAAATTGCACTTGAGTTATCATAGTAGATAGTAATTTTATCAAAACTGATATTAAAATCGTTGAAATTTTGTTTTATCCAGATAATTTTTGAACAACAAATAGTAGAACCATCATATTCAGCCTAATCTATTGACAATTCTACAGAAAGTTGTTTCTTAGAGTTCCAAGAAATTAATTTTTTCGTAAAAAGTGAAAAATACTTATAGTTATTTTTTTTCAAGTATGTAACCACCAAAGTCAAAATTAGTTTAAGACAATAAATCAAAATATTTCTCATTAGAATACAACATTCCAGTAAAATAGTACCCTTGATATATCTAATTAATATTTTGAACATCTTTGAGGTGACTTTATTTAGGGTTTGATATAAACCTAGCACATAATAAAATTGATAACATGATGTATGATGAAGATTCATTGAGATACAAAGGGCTTCCTATAATGCCTTTATATTGTTTAATTTCAAACGACTTACTAGATTCATCTAAGTCTAATTTTTAATTAGAGCTCATAGGTGTTTTCATAGTTTTATTATAATCAATTCCAAAACTATTTACATGTTCTTTACCCTACATGGATTGATTTTTAAAAAATACCTCCTATTATTGGATTAATTTTTAAACCATGTAAATTTTTTAGATCTCCCATTAATCTTATGTTAAGTTCACTTTTAATAAGCTTATTAAAATAATTACACAGATCATCATTTATTAAGATAAATATCATATCATCAACATAAATCTATATAATCAGTATATCATTTGAAAATATTTTTTTAAACAAAGTAGGAACAAAATTACCTTTTAAAAAATAATTTCATAATAAAAACTATGTATGTATTTTATACTAATCACTTTGAGATTTTTTAAGACCATATAAATCTTTATTAAGTTTAAAAACAAGATCTGAAAAATTATCATCTTCAAATAGTAGTGGTTGTCTAAAAGAGACTTCCTCTAAAATAATTTCATTTTAAATGTCACTTTTTTACATCCATTTGAAAGAATTTTATGTTTTGAAAACTAGAAAAGGATAATAGAATTATAATTTCTTACATTATTTCAATAGGATAAAAAGAAACTTTGAATTAAATTCCATCTTCTTGGGAATAATATTGAGTAAAAAGGATTTCTTTATTTTTAACTATATTTCCAAATTCTTCAAGTTTATTATAAAAAATCCATTTAGTTCCTATAACAGGTTTATCTTTTGGAAAATAAACTAAATATCAATCTTTATTCCTCTCAAATTTATTTAATTAATCATTCATAACATTATTCCAATTTGAATCAATTAAATCATTTTCAACATTGACAAGAAAAAAGTCAGTAACAAAAGCAGAATTGGCATAGTAAAAAAAATTGGTTTATATTCTAGATTCTGCAGTACTAATTACTTTTTAATAGGGTTATATTTTAGCATTTTCGATTCCTTTGGATAAATTTGATTATATATATTCTACCCCTCAACCTATGAATTATCATTATCCTGGTCATTATCTTCACCAAAGTTAAATTCTCAAAACTAATTATTTTATTTGAAAAATTTAGAATATTTCTTATTAGAATTATTTTCATTAAACTTAACATGAATAAATTATTCAACAAATATATTTTTCTTATTAAAAACACTATAGGATTTACTATCATTGGAATATCCAAAGAATACACCTTCATTTGATTTGGAGTAAAATCTTTCTAAATTATCATTTGTATTTAATATGAACAATTTATAGCCAAATACCCTGAAATAATCAACTTTGGGATTAAAACCTATTAAAAGTTCATAAGGGGTCCTATCTTGGTAATATCTAACATAAAATCTATTTAAAACATGGAAATATGTATTTATGGCTTCTTCTAGCAATATCTAGGTACACTAAATTCTATTAGCATTGACTCATCCATTTCTAGGATAGAACTATTCTTTCTTTCTACCACAACATTCTATTATTGTATCCTAGGGGATGATAAAAATGTTTGTAACCATTTGATTAAAAAAAATTAACAAAATATAAATTCAAAAATTAACCACCTCCATCACTTCTGATAGAGATTATTGAAGAATTTTTTAAATTTTGAGTAATCTGGCAGAATGCACAAAATTTAGATAGAGGATCATTGTTTGGGATAATAAGTAAATCAATAATAATCTACTATAATCATCAAAAATTAAAAAAAAACTTAATTTTTACCACAAAAAATATTAGGCTTCATTGGTCTAAACAAGTCAAGATTTATTATTTCCTAATATCTAGTATTGTTATCGTCCTTTATATATTTAAATATTTCTTTGTGTCGTTTACCTTTAAAACAGTAGTCACACATGAAATACATGTATGCAACTTGGGAAGTTGTAGAACCTATTCAAGCATTGAAATTTTGTACAGTAATATGAAATTTGTATGCCCATGAATCCTATAGCATATATTTTCATCTGTTTCTACAACATTCAGACACTTCACCTTTTTTGGTAAGATTAGAAAAATCAATGGTATATACATTTTATTTTCTTTTTGCAGAAAACAAAACCAATTTATTGTTCAGAATAATAAACTTATCATTTTCAAATATAAAATTTATTCCATCATCACATAACTATAATATACTAATAATATTATTTTCAAAACCATGTATATATATTAATTTCAATATAATAACTTTTTTAGAAAAACCAACTTCACATGTTACTTTAAAATTACATTTAGAGTTGTCTCCAAATGTGAAAAGGCCACCATCACACGAGTTAAATGATGGAAACTTTCAAATATAACCTTTCATGTGCCTATAGGATCCACTGTCTATGTACCATGAGTCATTGATACTTATAAGGTAGATTTTCTATAATTAAACAATCAAGCAGACTATTTTGGTACCCATGCCAACTTGGGTCCAACTAGATTAGTAGAAGAAAATTTTGGCACCCAAATATATTTAATGCATTTACTAGAGGGATAATTAGAAATAAATAATTATAAATAAAATTTGTAGTGTTCCCAAAGGACTATGTAAATATTAATGAGAACTCATTGGAATTGTGTTATTTCATTCTCTATTTAAAATAGGTTACATTAAAAATGGTTTCTTTTGATATTTTAACAAAATTAGTTTTATTTAAACATGGGGTAATATTTTTGTATCCATAAACATTGTTATTGGTGCTTAGTTTTATTAAACACATCATCTTATCATTTTGTTTATTAAATTTTTAAAAAGTATATAATTCCTTTTTATGATTGACAACTTCATTTTTCAATTCCATATTCTCCTTTTTAATAGTTTCTAAATCTGTAAAGATATTTTCATTGGAACCAGAATCTATATTAATTAAATTTTTATTTCCTTTTTTTAATTTCATACATTAGTTTTTAAATTTCATTAGATCATAAACAACAACATTAAATATCATGTATTTATCTTTATCATTTATATCCAGAAATATTTTAACCATTTCATTTTCATTGTTTGGTTTGAACAATTCTTAATTGTAATCCTATTTATATTTATCATTCAGGGTTATAAATATTTTCAAAATATCACATTCTCTATTATTTTTATCATTTTTAATCAAGTTATTATTCTTGATTTTTAACTCAGTATAATTTTCAATTATTCCAGCTCCATCATTCTTTAATTCTTAATTTTCTTTAAGCAATTTCTTAACATTATAATTTTCAGAATTATAATAAAAAAATTAATAAAAAAAATTTGATTTTCATATCCAGATAAATCTTTATGATCAAAATTTATAGGATTTATTAAAATAATAAATAGATAATCACTTACCTCACATGTAATACCCATCAGGAAAATATTCCCTATCTACTGTTCACTTATAGAATCACCACTTGAGTAAGAAAGGTCTGAACTATCCAAACCTCTTAGAAAATATTTTTTATCCTTTATTATTTTATATTTTTATTTCTTTGGATGTTTGAATTTAGGGAATTTATTCCTTATGTGACCATTTTTCATACACTCATAAGATATTAATTCTAAAACATCATTATTATTAGTTGCACTAACTTTATTATAGTCCATTTTGGACTTCTTCATGAACTACCTCTTTACACCATTGTTTTTCATGAACTTGATAAAATTCTTATTGAAGTGATCCATCTTCTTATCACTTTCCTGAGACTCATATTTAGAGACATTAGATGTATTAATATTTTTTTTTTAAATTCTATACCTTTTATTTTGGTAGACTCCTCATAAAAAACAGTATTCATCTCTAACTCATATTGAAATAGTGAGCCTACTAATTCATCTAAAGTATACTCCATAAAATTTTTACTCTCATTGATGGAAACTTTATCTGAATTCCATAATTTTGGAAGATATCTTAGTATTCTTTCCACTTGAATAGTGTTGTCCAAAACTTCTCTAAGATAACACATACCATTAGTGATTTTGGTTATCAGAAGGAACATCTGGATTAAAGATTCTTTATCTCCCATATTGAAGTTCTAGTATTCCTCTTGGAGCATTCTTAGCTTGGTTCTCTTTATCTTGTCAGTTCCATAATGAGTCACTTGTAGTTTCATCCATATCTCAGGGGTTGTATTACAAGATGAAACATGACTAAAGACACTTCTACTTATAGAACAATATAAATTATTTTTATCTATATAATTCAAAACATATTTTACCATGTTATTTCCTACCAAAGTATATGGATCAATATTGGGTATCTCATATGGAATAGCCATGATTGTCTAATGATCCATAATTAGTTGTTTCATGTAGGATTACATTCAATTTTTCTAGTATCCATAGTCACTCCCATCAATGATTGTCAGTTTTTTGGTATCCATTGATCATTAGAATTGACACCTGCCATATTAAAGGAAAGAGTTTCTTTTGTTTAACAGGATGTTAAGTCTAGGATACCGGGTTAACACAAAGTAAAAAATAAGAAGTATAAAGACTAACCTATCAGATACCTACCATCTAATACAAATTATTGTATCATTATTTATGGAAAATATGGATATGGGGGGGGGGGGGGGGTTGAAGTTTCCCAGACAGGATTCAGGTATCACTAAGTGGGTGAGGGGGTGGATTCATGATGTATTTTTCATTTATTTTTTCCTACTTATGAAACAACCTTAACCTCTTGTTAAAAATTTATTTCCTTTAACCACACATCCACAGGAACAAAAAAAATTTCAAGGTACACTACTTAATAAGAGTAGCTACGTCCCTGGTATGGTTTGGAAACAATCCAATACCACACCATCCAATAGAAAACGATCCTTTGATGTGGAATAAAATGATTAGGATATGCCCTTACACTCATGTAGCACTACGAAAACAATCCAATAGTGTGTGTTCTTCTTTTAAAACAAAATGATGTAATACAATGTTATGGTGCTTCATGATCCACTTCCCCAAATTTGATATTTAAAAAAAAAATCTTATATTTCCTTCCCAGAAGCTATTAAAAACATCCTAGACTTCGAAATGATACTTAGTCCTATAGCCTGAATGGCCCGAAGGCCTTCTTTTTTATTGATTTTGATAACCCCCTTCCAAGGGATGAGGGGGAACCCTTACAAGGCCCATAGGATCAGAGATTACATGACTTGTAGGTCATAGGAAATATACAGACTACACTTGGAACTCCTCCTCCCACCTTCTTCATCGTGATATCATCTCTCCACCTTTTCATGGATGTTTAGCTAGGCTTCTTGTGCAATCATAGCCTAGTCCTGATTGTAATGGCATACCCTCTCTTTCTGAAAAAGCCTCTTAGATTCTTCTATGGTGAATGCACCTACTCTAAATCCCCATCTAGAGTCTGCTCCTTTTAGAGTGTGCCTGATCATTTAAGCACAATTTTAAGTGTCCTAAATGCCTTGAGGTGGCATGAAGGCCTTTAGGTGTCCCAAAGTTCTTGAGGTGGCCCTAAGGCCTTGAGGTGGCTCGAAATCCTTTCTAGCATGAGACCCAAATCGGTGGCCTGGAAGCCTAAACAAATTGATAGTTCTGACTACTATAGTACCAAACAGTGACTGCTACAGTGTCTTCTTCAGTGCCTGCTACAATAATGCTACATTACCTATGACAGTACTACTACAGTACCTAGAAAATATGTCTCCACCCGGTTTTTAACTGAGGTCTATTGGATGAACTTGCCGAGTCCTCACAAACTGGGCTGAGGATATTGTACAATGATACTTAGTCCTATACCCTAGTATTATTTCCACATTCTCTTAAACCTCAGTTTATGATCTTTAGAATCTCTATTAATTTAAACTGGGTATTCAAAACTGATATTCACGAAGCCCCTTCGTGAAGCTCACAACCTTCGCGAAGCATCTTACCTTCGTGGAACTAACTTCCTTTGTGAAGCCCACTCAGTCATCATAGAATATACCATAATTGTGAAGAACCCATTACAAAGAGGTATTGGATTCTATCAATATTTTTTTGGTCTTTTCATGATTCTCGATCTCACATTGAATTCCAGGTTCAGGGATCTACTCTACCTTCACATAATCAACATGATTCTAGATTTTCTCTATTATTTTTGGGTAAAACAATGTGGGGGTCACCTCATAGTTATAGGAACTCCCATTCACCATTCTATACCACCTCCTAGAAATTTTTTAGATCACTAAAAAATATATTCATGGTGCTCCTCCAATCACAATTCCCCATTAATATTTGTCATTATCGAAAATAAAACATTCAAACCATCATGCGCCCACAATTCTCCACTTATTGTAATTATAGATATTACTTTCACTCTTCGTGATGATTGTCATAATCATGGAGATCACCATCAGAACATTCATGCCTTCAAGAGCCACCCTTCATGAATCCCAGTCTTTAAAAAACTCATGCCTTTTACAAATTTTCATAAGGCCTTCATGGAAATCCAATTTTCGTGATGCAAGAGATCCTCTAAATTTTGGACCCCAAAATTTTTGAAAACACTGGGAAATGGAACCACCTTAAAAATATTCTTTAGAAACACCATCCATACAAATTCATGGTCATATGATTTCCTCAAAAACTCTGTCTATCATGATATATAACATTTTATCAATCACATTTAGCATCATCATATTTACCATGTTATGTATTGTAACATCCATATCTTCCAACATCAACTTTCATTTCAAATCAAGTGGGCTTTATTAAGAATTTTGAATATATTCTCCTGAGTATGATGATCTGTGTGATCATACACTTATAAAGAGTGATTTTATTTCTATTCCTCTCAAACTAACATGACAACAAAAGATAATTCATAAATATGATACCCTTCCTTACCATATTGGTCATAATAATTTCCCCATTTGGATTTTGTTGTTAACAAATATTTATAAATCACTAAACTCTGAAACCTCAAGCAATGGATTTCTCATCAACAATTCTAGAGACTATGTGAGATAACTCATTGTAGGAAATAAAATTTATTGACAATAAAAAACATTTTTTCCAAAATTAGTGACTCATTTATTCCTCAAATTTATTCCTCCACCATCTTCATAATCTTTATCAACTTCTTAAACCTTCTTGGAAATCAAAACTTTTGTTTCCTAAAACTACACCAACAAACTATTAGAATAGTTAACACACATGCATGATGGATTCATAGCTAACCCACAACTCCCCCATTATCAATGCTTCTATAATTATATATTTATGAAAAAATTATCCCCATTGAAAACATTATCCATAAGTAAGATAAGAGAGGATATTGAAACACATACATTGTAATTGATGAGAGATAGGTTGGACACCCATGTTCAACCTCAATTTATAAAATGGTTCCTTTGGTAAAGGTTTTTCGAATATTTCAACAACTTGTTCGGTTGTAGGAATATAATCCGGCTTCAATTCATTCTTCTCCACAAGATCTTTGGTGATGTGGTACTTTATGTGAATATGTTTTGAACTATAATGTTATAACAGATTCCTTGTAAGATATATTTCACTATGATTATCACATCCCAAGAGTATGGGTAACTTTAATTCAACAAGAAAGTCTTCCAACTGAGTTTTCATCAACATAAGTTGGGTAGTGTCTTGATTAGAAGAAACATAGTCAGCTTCATCCATTCTAGGAGTTACTAAATTCTGTTTCTTTATATTCCAACTAACATAAATCTTACCTAGAAAGAAAAATTCATCATATGTGGATCTTCTATAATCAATATTTCTTTCCCAATCAGTATCTAGATATGAAAAAAATAAATACTTTCTAAGCTACCATTCCTGATTCCAAAATTGTTTGTGTGTTTGATATATCTGAGAATTATATTTACAATATTTAAATTTTATTCTTTAAGGGCACTCTGAAATCATTCACATAAGGTAAAAACATAAACAATTTCATGTCCTGAGGAAGTCAAATATAAAAAACTTCCAATTATCTTTTGATACTCTTTCTGATCAACTTCTTTTCCTTAACCATAATCAGAAAAATTATTTCCCACTAAAATTGATGTGGAAACGGGTTTCAAATTTTCTATGAAAAACTTCTTAAGAAGTTCCTTAGAGTAATTTTCTTGAGAAAGAAAATTGTATTTATTTTGTACAATTTATAACCCAAGAAACTATTTCATTTCTCCTAGTATGGACATATCAAATGAATTCTTCCTCTCTTCTGCAAATCTTTCACAAGATTTTTCATAATTTTCAATAAAGATAATGTCATCTATATAAACAATTGCGATGAGGGAAAACTCCTGACATTATTTGATGTAAATATTTCTATCAATTATTTCTTTATTAAAACTCATTTTCCTTAAGCAAGTATCCAACATGGATTACCAAGACCTCAAATATTTTTTTATCCTATAAAATTCTATCTTCAACCAAAACACATGAATTAAATCTTCCCCAAAAACAAATACACATAGTTGTTCAATATAAACTTCCTCATCAGGATCCCCATTCAGAAACATGGACTTCACATCCATTTGAAAAATTTTGTAAATTAGTTTTGAAATAATATAAAGAAATATTTTTATTATTTATAACCTTTCTGATAAAGAAAATGTCTCATAAAAATCAACACCTTAAATTTCTGATTAACCATTACACACTAATCTTTCCTTGTTCCTTATAACTTCACCTTCTTCATTCTGCTTCTTTCGGAAAAACCTATTTGTACCAAAAACATTTTTATTATCTGGATTGGTTATAAGTTCCAAAATATCATTATTATCTATCTGATCATGTACTTAATTCATAGCATGAAATCATTCTGGATGTTTAAAACCTTTATTCCCATTATTCAACTCAACTTTTGAATATAAAGATGTGTGTGTAACCTCTTTTGAAATTATTCTTGTTTGAAACTTATGATGTTGATAAGTAATAATATTATAATCCTTCACTTTATTCCTCATCCCTGAATGAGTTATTTGAGTTTCCTCCTCATCACTAGAAATAGATGAGTCTAATTCTTCTTCTTGAGTAGGATTACAACTTTCTGTTGCATTATCAGAATTGTTAAAAAACATTCCTTATCCTACTCAAATTCCATATCAGTATACATTTTCATTACTTATTTATTATTTTAAATAAATTTCTCATCACTAGATATGGAGAGGAATGATTTCCAAAGAAAATACAAGGTTTACACTTCTTTTCTCAAACTTTCCAAGTTTTCCACCTTTTATATTTTTAATGCATGGACTCCCAAAAACTCTAAAGTGTTTCTAACATGGAGTTTTTCCACAAAATATTTCAGATGGAGTCATATAAGAACATGGTTAGAAGAAACATTATTTTTTAATATAAAAAATAGTACTCATGACTTGCCTCCAATAGTAATGCAAATGACCATGTTCAAGTAACATAGTACTCCCCATTTCCACAAGAATTCTATTCATTATTTCAGTAACCCCGTTTTGTTTTGGTGTGTATGGTGAACTGAACTCATGTCGAATTTCTTGATTCTAAAGATAATTATCTAATTATTCATTCTTATACTCAGCACTATTATCAGTTCTCAACTTCTTCACTGAATACTCACATTCCTTCTCTACTTTCCTTGTGAAACTCTTAAACATTTTTAGAGCAACTGACTTATATATCATGTAACTAACACAAGTAATGTGAGTGAAGTCATAAATGAAATATATGAAGTAATTATCTCTATTTGTTGATTTTTTCTCATTGGACCATATTTATAAGAATGAATATGTTACATGGGAAATTTTGAACAAATTTTAACTTTATTATGCACCAAATTTTCAAGCTTTCCTTTTTTAAAAATAGCGCAACACCAATATATTCTTAACAACATATCAGGAATATATCAGATAGTGTCTCTCTTTGATAACTTCTCATGTTTTTTTAATACATGTGTCCCAGCCTTTTATGCCATAATTGATTTTTTCTACCATACCCAAGTAACAAGAGTTTGGTTTTTCACCAACTTGGAACAAGGTTTATTTTTGTACAATGACCAATTGTAACTATATTTCTATCTTCCTAAATTTTCCCAAAAAACCCATATTTACTAAAGATAACTTTTTTACCCACATTAATTTTTTTTAAAAAAACACAGTAGGTTTTGTTTTATCTCATCAACATATAATGTTTTCTTATATTTCAACTTTTCTTTCCCATTGATGGCTGATCCAACACCTTTCATTTTCAAAGATTCATTATTTTCCAATTCCACCATTCCTTATTTGAAGTATTTTACATTTTAAAAAAAGTTAATGACTCCTGTCATATGATAAGAACACCAATTATCAAGAAACCAAGGTCATTCTCCTTTTATAATATTCAATGTGGTTCAACAACAAGGGTGTTTTATTCTTCCTTTTTTTTCTTCCCTATTGGATTATGATAATTTTAAAGAATCTTTTGTTGTGCTTGTAATGAAATAATTAAACCATTATAATAATTTCTATGTTGTTCACATATTTCAATAATTATTTCTATTTG
The DNA here is from genome assembly GCA_963277665.1 of Viscum album. Lineage (NCBI taxonomy): Eukaryota > Viridiplantae > Streptophyta > Magnoliopsida > Santalales > Viscaceae > Viscum > Viscum album. The sequence continues at coordinate 2,133,991,181 of OY728120.1, forward strand.
TTGAAACATATTCTTAACTTTCAAACCAACCTTCTCAGATTTCTTTTGAACTTCCTTCTCAGACTTCTTCTTTTGAGAGGATTGACTACCCCTCAAATATTTCTTCCCATAACCTATGGAATAGTAGTAATGTTTTTCGTTGAACCAACACATATTTTTCTGTATGTATGAATCCACCACAATAACAAAAATATCCATATAAAGATTATTTTCCTCTATAATTTTCTGATTGACTGGTGTTGTGAGTATATTTATCCATAAATTTCTTAACAGATATTTATTGACCACTAATCATTCTATTTTCAGATGAAACATTCTTATTCACCTCATATTTTTTTGAGCCACATTAGAATAAAATGTAATATAAATTCTTCTAAACTCAAGGTTTTTATATACTTATAAATTCTCTACTTTGTTAATCTGGACCATGTACCTAACTTTCATAGCTTTCTTATTCGCATAAATAATTCCATCTTTCTTCTCAACCTTTGAATGTAACTTTTATTGATCCTTATTAGGTTCATCTTTACCAAACCATTCGCAAACATTTGAGTTATATTTTTTAAAACTTATATTCCTATATTTAGCTTTAGAATGTTTTTTTGGCAAAGTTCTGACTCTTCTTATTCTTCCTTCATCTTTACTTCTAGTTATTGATTACGATTCCTTTCTTTCCTAAGAGAATTCTTCATATCATCAATATCTTTTTATATATTTAATTTATCATTAGAAAATCCTTCATGAATGTTTGATGGTGAATTTTAATTTATAAACTTTCTATTTTCCTTCTTAAGCCATCTAATATTTCTCAAATAATATTTCAACTCCTTTTTCAGATGATATAAAAGTTGAGTTTCTTCTTCTTCTTTAGATCTACTGCTTTCAGAATCATCATTATTCACTACTGAAATAAAATTATTCTCTCCATATTTCTCAGTAAAGTATTTTTTGGATTCGACTTCACTATCGTCTTCTTCTCCATCCTTAGGAAAAACCTTCTTCTTTTATATTTTATGAAAATTTTATCCTTCCCTCTGGAAAAATATTTATCATTTTCAACATATTTCTTCCATGAAATTATTGGTCTTGTTTCATCTTCATCACCGTCTATTTATTTCTTTCTGTGAGGGAAATTAAACACAAATTGGTCAATTAATCCACATTCAAAACATTTAAATGGAAGTTTACCTTTATATTTAATGGAACCTCTTATCAGATTTATATAAAATAATAATAAAATTTCACCAATATTTATAAATAAATCAGTTTCGGAGTCATAGTGAGCAACATCATCTTCTTCGAGATCCTTATTAGACTTTTCTTTATTAGAGGCTTTGAAATACATTTCTATATCATATTTTGTTTTTATATTCATAGTCTTTTCCCTTATCATTTTTTATGTGTTGAGATTGATATGAAAATCATATAGAGATAATGTTTTAGGGTCTTTGTCTTCCAATGAAGAGAATTCAACATCAAAATTTTCAGGAAGAATTCTTGAGATCTTTTCAACAACTATAGAATCGTCAAAAATTTCACCAAGACATATGATAGTGCTAAAAATGTCATTTATCCTGGTAAAGAAGTCCCTAACATATTCCAACTCCCCCATTTTCAAATATTCATACTTAATCCCCCATATTTTTAGTTTTTCCTTCTTCACTTTTGTATTTCCTTCATAGATGTTTTTCAGCTTATCTCAGATAACTTTTTCTATGGGAACACCTTTCACTCTTAAAAACTCACTTTCATAAAGTGGTGAGATTAAATGAATTATTTTCACTTCCATCAGTCTCAAGATTCTTCTTATGAATTGGTGTAAGAGGAACATGGCCATCAATAGGAGGAAATCAAAAAGTTATTACTTCAAGAACATCATACCCAAGAGACAAAAGATAAGCAATGATTATATATTTTTAGATATGGTAATTATTTCCATCAAACATCGAAATCCCTTTACTATTCACACAATCCAAATTCTCCATCACAAATTCTAATCAAAACTTTAGAAAAGAATAAATAAAAGGCGCCTACCTCCAATACCAATTGAAGTTTCTTAGTAAGTATTAAATTATCACTAAGCGGGTGATGGGCTGAATCTATGATGTATTTTTCTTTTATATTTCTTACTTATGAAACAATATTTTCCCCCTATTATATAGTTCTATCCCCTGTGAACACAATTTAACAATAAATCCATATGAACACATGAATTTAACAAGGTTTAATACTCAACAAGAGTAGTTACATCCATTTTATGGTTTGGAAATAATCCAATAACACAGAATCCACTAGAAAAAAACAATATTATGTGGAATATAATGATTAGGATGTGACATTACACTCATGTAGAACTATGAAAACAATACAATAGTGTGTGTGTTTCTTATATAAAAAATAATGCAATAAAATGTTGTGGTGCTTCTTGATCCACTTCCAAAACCTTTATCTTTCAAAAAATTCTTATCTTTCCTAGCCAAAACCTGGTAATAACTTCTTAGAATTCATATTGATACTTAATTTGATACCCCAGTATGATTTCCAAGATCTATTAGACCTGAGTTAATGCTCCTTGAAAGCTATGTTAACTGAAACTAGGTATTCAATACTGTTTTCACAAATCTCCCTTGTGAAGCTCACAACCTTCAAGAAGTAGCCAACCTTCATGGAACTAACTACCTTCATGAATCTCAATGAGTCAACACAGAATGTCCCATCTTCAAGAATCACCCATTACTTGGAAGAATCTTTATCATTCAAGACTTTTTTTGTCATTTTGTAGTGATCAAGATCGCATAGAATTATAGGTTTGAAGAGCTCCTCTACCTTCATGAAATCAACATGATTCTACATTTTCTATATTATTTTCATGTAAAATGAAGTGGGGGTCACCTCATATTGATATGATCTCCTATTCACAATGCTCTTCCACCTCCTGTAAATGTTTTTAGATCACTTAAAAATATATTCAGGGTGATCCACCATTCTCGATGCTCCATTGATATTTTTCATTATCATAGAGATCACTATCAAACCATCACAGGCTCACGATGTTCAACTTATCATAATTGTGGATATTACTATCACTATTCATGATGCTTATTATAATCATGGGGATCACTGTTAGAACCTTAATGGATTCATAAACCACCCTTTGTGAAGCCTTGTCTTCACAAAACTCAGACTATTTCCATATTTTCATAAGGACTTCAAGGAAATCCAATTTTTAAGATGCTAGCCATTCCCTAAATTTTGGACCTCGAGAATTTTGCAAACACTAGGAAACAGTGACACCTTAAAAATATTCTTTAGAAACACAAAACATACTAATTCATGGTCATCTTATATCATCAAGAACTGCATCTATCATGATATATATTCTTTGATTGATCACCTTTAGAATCATTAGATTTACCAATGAAAGTATTGTTACTTTCCTATCTTCCATCAACATCTTTCCTTCCAAATTAAATGGAATTTCTTAAGAATTGGGAATCTTTTTTCCTGAGTATGAAGATCTGTTCGATCATCTACTTATGAAAAGTGAAGTGATTTATTTTATTCTAAAAATTACTTAACATAAAAATACAATAACTGAATATGATACTCTTCCTTATCATCTTGGTCTTAACAGGGTAATGGTGAATAGAAATTTTAAAATTTAAAGAAAAAAAATTCTATTTTATAAAATATTAAATAGTATAGAATTCGGTGTTCATGAGTTATGATATAGAAGAAATAAAAATGAAAGAAAACAAGATTTATTGTTTTTCTATCACAAAGATCATTTCCCACTACTCAATATCCTATACTCCTAATAGATACTGGTACCCACTATAAAACTCACTTTTAAAGGTGTGAGAACCTTGTCATAAACCCCTCCTTTTAAGAAACCCAAAGCCACAAACTAGTGTTTGATATAGGAGACTGACCTAGTCTATTTACTTGAATTTTGATGAGGATTCATAACCTATAATTCCTTTTAAGAGGTAGAATAACCAGGGAAAGGGAAGACTTTCTTTTGGTGGGAAAAGTATAAACTAGACACGAAGAAATTACAAACAAAAAGATATATATAACACAAATGAAACAAATATGTGCAAAACATAGGATGATTAGAATGTCAGAGATGTATAATCTAGATGATCATTGATCACATCGAAGGAACACATGTCAATGATGTAGTCCTTCAATGATCACAAATATAGTGCAGAAGTCATAGAATATTATGAACAATTTTTTTTGAGAGAGGCATAATGTCTAAGATAAATCACTATTAATTTTTTTTGAATGATCTGCATAGGTTTATGTTTTTACACCTAGATGAAATTTCTTAGATCATTAAAAATGATATCTATGAGGATCATGCACATATCTAATAGTTTCATGACACTTGTTAGTATATAATAGTAAAATAAAATGACTGTTGTATTTTTTTTGTTAAATCCTCACATGAATAACATAGAATAAATTTGTAATTTTCATTTATTAATGAAATATTAATATAAATTAATTAAAAATTTAGGTAAATAATTTGTAAAAAAATCAAAATTTAAAAAATATCGAAGAAAATAATTATTTAGATTATTCACACAACAAAAACTGTTGAAAAAGAAGAGAATATCATGAAAATTAATCTGCATATATAAATGGCCATAAAATAATGATATAATTATTTTTACACACTATATTATTATATTTAAACATAAAATAACAATAACTTTTACAAAACAATTATTTTTAACAATATTAATTGAAAGAGGATTTAAAATTTTAGATGTACAATATTTTAACTAATGGTGGATGATGACCGGCTACTGAAAACAGAGAGTGGTAGCTCATGACCTATAACTAAAAATGTCTAACGGTGGATAGATATAACATGAAATACCATTAAATTTTTAATAAAAAATCATGGAAACCAACCAAAAAACTCATTCCTTGCTGGAATACTAGAAAATGATTTAGAATAAACAATAATTTTTTTCTACCATTGGAAGTCCAATTGTGACCCATGAATTTCCTTTGGAGGTGTCTAATGGAAGATTATTGAAATTCATTTTGAAACAAAAATAATACTAAATTGATGAATAATAAATAGAAAAATAAATAATAGAAAAGCTTAAATAGAAAGATTAAATCTACTTAAAAATAAATAAGAGAACATAGTAAAGAAAAAAATACTACTACATCAAAAGAGAAGAAAGAAGAGATCCTAATGAAGCTTAAAGATCTTCATCCAAGATCTGTACAAAAAAATGAAATAAAAAAAAAGAACCAAAATATTATATATTCTTTAAAAAATATGAAAACAATATAAATTGAAATAATTCCATAAAAGCAATCGAAGGAGGATGGAAAATCTCCATTTAGAACCTGAAGAATCACCCTCTAAGGGTTGTACAAAAACAGGGAGTTGTTATCAGTGGGTAACAAAACAACCCCTCATTGATGTCAAATGATGAGTGAAAAGATCTACCATTGATGTATGGTGGTAGGTCACTGATCCACTATTGGGTTCCAATGGTGGATCAACTCACCCACTATTAGGTACTTCCAACGAAAACTCAACACCCACCATTGTTATTTTCCAATGGTGACTCGACATCCACTATTGGTATTATCCAATGGTGACTTGATACCCACTGTTGGTATTTTCCAATGGTGACTCATCAAGAAACCAATAGGTAAGAGGCGTCATACCATAAGAAGAAAGAGAGATGATAGAATGAATATAAAAAATGTTCAATAAGAATATACCTGAGAGGTAGAAAGAGAATACAAAGATGATAATATTATACGCTTAATCAAAGAACTATGAATATATGTTGAGATAAAATGAGAATGATCTTTAGGATTGTAGAAACATGGTTAGATTTTTCAGATTACTGGATGTTAAAGGTATATCCACTAAGGAAGAAGATAGACCGACAAAGAATAAATAATCACATGGGAGTTCAAATGTATAATGCATGATATTTAATGAATAATCATACAGATGGGATAAAATAGACCTAATAGCCGATAATTTGAATGAGTTTTAAAAAAGATGAACAATTATAATAAAAAGGTGTCCCACATTGAATTGAACACATGAAGATCGAGTGATATAAATATCAAGCACTAATGATCCTCAGTTAAAATTAAATCACACAACACACATGGTCTTGTGGGACTAATGAGAATCATAGCCCACCTATGTTCTATCTAGGCATGATCCATGGGCCTTTTACATGGGTTTGCACGTGATCCATCTTCACTATGAACAAGATACACCAGGCTCATTGTGGGTCTTCCTTAAGCGGGCCTTCCCATGGGGTAAACCTAATGGGTCCCCTATGTGTTTTAAGTCTAGCTAAGTGCCTCCCAAGTAAGGCCAAATTGTTTACATAAGAAAAAAATTATACTAAGGTAAATAAAAATATAACATGAAGTATCATTAAATTTCTTTAATAAATAATATTATTAAAACATTTACATGACTTATATTGTAACTTTTTAATTAAAAATTAACAATTTATTAAAACACTTGAAAATTTAATAAGATGTTAAATGAGAGTAATTTATCAAAACATATAAAAGTGAAAAATTATTAAGTCACTTTTAAATAATAAAACTTATGAGTTTCCTTTAGAATTTTTTTGGTATAATTATGGAATAATATGGGATGAGTGTTCTACCCTTATAAATGGGACATACTACCCGAGGAGTGATGCTTCCAGGGGAGGGAACCTGATGCCTTTGTGTTAATCGCCATTTATGGGATATGATGCCCATTTTTATGATGAATCCTGAGATGAGGGATGTCTTTACCACATGTGATTATTCATATGGCAAGGGATATTATTCACTATTGATGATAGAGTTGGGATGATATTCTCACTATTAAATTATCATTTTGGGACACTATTATCACTCTTAACACACATGTTAATATGTGATTCCCACAACTATATTATTTCATGGGGAATCTATATAATGACCCATACCTTATTTTATACATAAATACATGATTTATAAGAAGGGTTGAAATTACTTAAATTTATAGGATCTTTTTTATTTAGAGTTTTTGAAAATTAGGTAAAACATTAGATACCAGAATGGATATTTCCACACAATATCCATTTTTCCCACAAAAAACTTCTTTGTAAAGACACGCTTACTTCATTCAAGGTAACTACTATATTTGGAACTATAACATTATTAACATTTCTACTCATATTTTAGACCTATGGAAAAATCAATTGAAAATGTGGGATTCCAAAAAAAATATCAATAAGGGATATAAAATAAAATAAACTTGTTATTCCAATTGAAACATTAAGAAAAGGAATAAGAAAGTTTTCCTTTTTATAATAAACTTTTTTACTCAAATAATCATTTTCTTACTGATGAAATCAAATTTTATATTAAAATATTTCATAAAACATATCATAAGAAATCATATAGTAAAAAATCATAATCACTATGTTTTCTTATGAAACCTAATCACTTATGAGAACATTTTCATGGAAAAAATACTTTTCACTCTTAAGAGAGGAATACAATTTCCAATAAACATAATCCCATTAGTTTACCTAATGAAATCAGAATATTTCCTTTAAAAACCATTGAAGGAATATCATGAAGGTACCTTGGGAAATTATCCTAAAATTTATCCTTGAAATATCCCTTACAACTGAATCACCCAATGAGATAATTCCTTTATCTCTTAGGAGTAACCTATCTCTGGTAAACTCCATCACTTTACCCAACACATTGGAGTGCTATACCAGGCTAACCCATTATTAAATCTATATTTGGATCACCCATTATTCATATAAAACATATAAGAACCATTAATGAATAAAACATATATAAATTTATCTTTAATAAAAAAACCCCTTTGAATTGGAATTCAAGCAAATAATAAATAACTCCTCCATTTATCTTATAAATATGATTATAAGTTTCTATTTCCTTATACTTTTTTTGAAATGGAAAATAACCAGAATATTGAGGGAAATAATTTTTTTGAAAATAACCATAGAAAACATATAAAATAATATTTATTATAAATAACTTCTATGATGGATGGAAAGGGTGGTAAATCTATATACGTTAAAAATATATTCTTTTTGAACTTTTATAAAAAGTGAAAAATAACCCCATAGAAAATATTAAACTGATTCATTTTTAATAATTTGTAAAAGAATTAAAAAATATTTGAAAATGTCCTTTTTTAACCCTTTTAAAATAATTAATAAAATCTTTGAAACATTTAAAAAAACTTAAATATGTAAGGAAAAGAGATGAAAACATTTAAAATAATGTTTTAAAGAAAAATCCCTTGTGACTTTTCTAACTTTTGAAACAAAAGGATTTTGAATAAGTAAAACTGAAATAGATTTTTAATCCACTTTCATTTAAAAAAATTAATTATAAAATATACCCATAAGGTAGTTTATACACCAAATAAAAGCAATATTGTGGTGAAAATGGAATAATTCTCAATGAAATGAAATTTAGAAGAGAAACCCCTTACCATAAGCCCCTTCTAGATTCATACATTATTTGAATACAAAATATTAAAATTATATTAGTTTTATGATTTATGAATATCCATTTTCATTTTCATTTCAAAAATATTATTACTTTTATTTCATTTATTACCATGACTTATTTAGTTACTAAAATAGTTAAGTTCATGTTGGGTGTTTTGCGGTAGTTCAATTTATAACCTCAAAACAACATCGGTGCATTGACTGTGGTCAAATGATTTATGGTTAAATTACATCTCAAATCACAATTTTTTTATAATTATCATATTTATACAATACATACACATTTAAAAATAATCATTTAAGGCGGTCATGAAAAATTAATCATGTCATTTTGTTGAAATGGTAGTATGTACGTGTGCATGAATGACATTTTAATTATTTCATTGAGTATAAAAGAAATAAATTAGATAATATTTTTTAAAAAAAATCATTAATATGTTATCAATTTACTATTTATTAATTATTTATATATTTATGACCAACCATGTGAGTAAGTAATGAAAAATTAATCACTTCACTTTATGGAGGTGGTATTCGAAAAGTATGCATGAGCAACATTATCAATTTCCTACAGAGCTAAAAGGATAGAAAGAAAGTAATGTATTGTTTTTAAGTAATAGTAATAATGATTTAAAAATATTATATATTCAATAATTAATTCTTTATAACCATCTAGGTGAGTTGGTGATGGAAAAGGAAACACATCTCTCTATGGAGGTGGTGGTCCACGTGTTTGCTTGGGTGATATTTTCATCTCCCATAGGATGGAAAATAGATAGAAAACATTTTTTATGTTAACATAATAAAATTTTAGTATAAATATGACACTTATTTAATTCTTAAATAGGGTTATATCATATTTTAAGGAGTTATAAGAATAAATAAACATGAAATAGGTTATTTAGGACTTATACATTCTCCTCAGATATCTCCCTTTGTCTTACACCTTAATCCATCGAGGATTAGTCTTTCGAGAATACCAAGACCACTAAGACATGTGTAGGGATGTAAGGGATATATTTGGGTAGTTATTTTTCAATTTATATTATTTAAAATTTGTGATTAATAGAGGATAGAAGGTTCCCTTTTATAAGTGAGGGGAGTGGCACCCTTTTAATTTTTATAAAATTATATTTATTATAAAGTCTTTACTAGGGGAAAAAAGTTAAAAACTATAAGATTTATAATATAAGTTGATAAGGTTATAAATAAAATCATTAAATAATAATTAATATAATATTTTTTCCCTCATCACTTGGTTTTTTCCTTAATTAACGTTTGATACCTTTTACCACAGTGACACATTTTATACAATGGTTACTATTCAAAATGGCCAAAATTAAAATTAACTAAATTTATAAATTTTATCATCGTAATTAAAAATATGGAATCCATTTTTCAATATTCATTTTTTATAAGAGGAATAAATCATTTTTAATATAAGTGTGCAAAAGTCAATGAATATTTTATATGAAAATTGTGTTTTAATCATAAAATTGAACTTATACCAAAATAAAGTATAATGTTGATTCATATGCTATTATTTTAATTATTTTAAATTAAATTTATATTTTTTTAATTTAAAAAATTAATCCAAAATAGAATGTAAGTTTTAAATTTATCATTTTAAATAAAAAAAGTGATATTTTTGAAAAAATCTGAATGTTTAACCTTTCCCTCAAAAATTGATCTTTTCAAAAAAATAATGAAAATAAATCCTAAGAATATTATGAAATTTTTATTTAAAAAATTATTTCCATTTTTTTAAATATAATTTTTAAAAGTGTGGGAAATTATTTATAATAAATGTACCAAAAATTCAATAAAAATACTTTTGAAGGAAATGTATTTTTGAAGAATAAAATTATTTTTTTCTCATTATTTTCTTAATAACCATAATTAAATGAACATTAATTCATTAAATTAAATTTATAATATAATAATTGTAATGACCCAAAATTTTATTAATGAAAATTTCTCTTAATCTAATTAAATGTATTATTATATAAAATTGTTATATAAAATATTCACTTCCTTAGTTTTATGTTTTTGGATTTTAAAATACCATTAATAATTGTTACCATTTCTAATATAGTTGTTGAATAGTGATCACCTGATTAGTATAAATATAGTTCTTTAACAAATCCAATTTACTCAGACAAAGAAAGAAATGGCTTCATCTAGTAGAATTTCTCCATATGAAGCCTATTTTTTGGAGCTTGTAAAGGAGGTGGCGTCCCTGGGATTCTCTCTTGACCAAGCCCAAGATGAAATTCGACACATTAAGCTCAAATAGGACCGCCTATGGGAGAAGTGGATGTTGACAGAGATTACCACCCGAGCGATGTTATTTGAGCCACCCCAAGAGTCTGTCACCATCGCACACCTTACCCTTTAGTATTATGTGGGTGTTATAAGGTGTTATGTAACAATACCCTAACACTATGATTATATGCATTTTTTATATAATAAATAATATACATTCATTTTATTATTGTTACCTTGTAAATGTTTTTTAAATCAAAAATAGTATTTTTAATTAATATTCAATTAAGAAATCTATTTTGATAAATTAATGGATTTTTTAATTTAAAATATTTTAATAAAATATTATTAATAAATTACATTATATTAAATATAAATGACCGTATAATTTTTATAGATATATTTGTAATTTTTATTATAGTTTGAAAATTGGGTTTTTCAAACCCATGAATTTTTTATAAATGTTGGTTTTATTTTAAATGTAAAAATTCACATGTTTAGAAAATTATTTAGATAAAATATATATTATTTTTCGAATCATGATGTCGAAATTATCCAATGGGGAATTTTTCATTATTTTTTGAGACAGTTGAATTTTTGGGTAAAAAATTAAATATTGTTTTAATATATAATATGTTTTATGAAATTATAATGACACAATAGTAATGGAATAAAATACTATAAATTTGATTTTCGGCCAATATATGTTTTAACATTAAAATAATGTGATTTTAGGTTTGTTTTTTTTATTTTAAAAAGCATTAGTGGACCCTCCATGGCTTATAAAATATTTTAACCTTTTAAATTGTTTTCCTTGAGAGTGTGAATCACCTTTACATAAGGAAACCTAATATTTAAATAATTTCGGCCATTGGCCTTGTAAAATGTTGTTTTCCACTCCCCTTTGGAAAAAACATGGGCAGAAACTATGGGATTGTTTGTGGTTTGGGTTAGTTTAATGTGTGGTGACCAAAACCTAAATAATAAAAAATTTCCTCTCTTTTCCTATATAAACCTACACAAGATCCCACTTACTCTTCACTCAAAGACTTTGGTGATCGACCAAACTCCTCCATATTCTCTCTAAAATACTCCTATGTTTTCCCAATCTTCCAATAATCTTCTCTAAATCCCCTCCCAAGCCTTTGGGATAACAATTCCATGTAAGGGATTTCCTTCCTTTCTCATTTTTGTCCATCTTTCTTTATGTTGTTATTCCATTTTATTTTCAATTAAAAATGTTGGTGTATGATTTCTCACCTCCCCCATACATCCCTTATTCATTTTTAATGGTAGGATACCTCTTTCTCTCTCATTAATTCCTCCCATGTACACCTATTACCATGCCGAAAATCTATAAGGAATTTCTATATTCTCATTTACATTCAAGAAATTATTTTATATTATACATATAAATTCCATTACTTATGTTGGAAGATGTATCTATATTACCCCCTTACTTTCCATTTCATTTACATATTATGAGATACCCCTTTCTCTCTCATCAACCATTTTTATGAATCCTTATTTCACGTCGTTATGCTGCCAAAATTGCACCATGATATTCCAAGTCAAAGTCATTGTGTAGTGAATACCAATCCCATTTCTCTATCAAGGGTATTAACCTTTATGAACATTTACTTATTTATTATAGAGTTTCATGTATGAATTTCACATTCCTTTATTTTAAGAACCCGGATCATCGTTTTAGTTATGTTTTTCCTTTTCTGGTCGTTTTGAGAAAAAGAGGGAAATTTAGAAATTTTCGATGTACACGCTGTGTACTTTATAAGAACACGCCGTGTACATTGATGCAGCACCAGGCCGTGTGATGGTCCTGTTCGGGCCACACACATAGTGTGTATGGGTGATGTCGATGCCGCTTAAAGTGGAGTATAGAAAGGATAAGTACACGCAGTGTATCCCAGAAGTACACGCTGTGTAGTGTTTTTATTAAACAGACTGGGGTAGTGCCTAATCGACGAAAATGTATTCTTCTCCAGGTTCTTCGATCGAGAGAAACCCATACGGCCGCAGAAATCCTCCGTGCCCCCGTGCCTCTGTCCATTCTCCGAATCGACCGCTGTCAGTTGCGTTGGGACCGCAGCGGTAAGCTCTCCCTTCTCCTAGAGCTTTGTTTTCCAATTCCTCCTCTTTCTCACGTTATCATGGGTTGAATGTTTTGTTCATTTTTTTAGATCTATAGAGTTATAAGTAGAATCAAGCCTCATGGTTCTAGTATATTGATCTCCTAGAATCCAAGTAGGTGGTTTGTGCCTTAAATTTAGAATTATTTGAGTTTTATGTGAAAATTCCACCAATACTCGTGAACGGGGTATTGCGTGTTTACCGTTTTTCCCCTGTAATTTTCCTGCCCTGATTGTATGCTTATTTAGAGGTAATTTGATCATGTTGTGGATAATTGTTGTGCTTGGATGTTTTTACCATGCCTTTTTTTGTTACGAACTTTGGGTTTTGTTAGCCTTTGTTCGTTATACCTATTTTCCATGCCTTGTGACCGTAAGATGGAATAATATTCTGGACATTCTTGTTATACTGTAGACTGGTTATCCAAGTAGCTATGTAGGTTTACTTTGGCCTTATAGCATTATTATGCATTGAATGGCATGGGACCATGAGAACCTGGTGTTATAGACTATAAGGGATAGATCAAGTGAGCTTCCTAGAGAGTCTTGCATATTATAGACTAAAGGAGGGTAGACTAAGTGAGCTTCCTCAGAGAGTCTTTACTTCGTTTTAATTTCTTTAAGACCTTTCCAGGCTAGAGAAGGAATTGACTTGGCGAGATTCCTTAGAGAGTCTGTGATAGACCTGAGACTATAGAAGGAATTGACCGAGCAAGCGTCCTTAGAGAGTTTCTAGACCTTGGGGCTATAAGAGGGTTAGACCACGTGATCATCCTTAGAAAGTCCCTGACAACCCTAGACTATAAGGGGAATTGACCGAGTGAGCTTCCCCAAAGAGTCTTATAATTTCGTATGACCAAACCAGAGGGGTTAGGCTGAGTGCACTTCCCAGAGGGTTGTTGGTATTTCTTGAATAGGACTAGAGGGGTTGGCTGCGAGTATTTCCCAAAGGGTTTCCTATTGTGGTTAGCGATTTTATTCTCTCCTACTTGTTGTTCTGTGGATTGATTACTGTGGTATATCATTCTGTTACTGCTTACATCTTACTGTCTGCTGTTTAATGTTACTGTATACTACTTAATGTACTATTACCTGCCATATTCTCACTAACTACAAGGCACAAATCTCCAAGTGGTTGCCTAGTGGGATTAGTCTCACACCTTGTTTGGGTCATGCTTTTGGGCCCAAACAGACTATGTTGTTGCAGGTATAGACAAGGGCAAGCACCCTTCAACTTCTCGTACTTGATTTCTTTGGAGCAGGAGAGCATGGGACCAAGCTGCGACTTGAAATTCTGAGGAGTTGCTTTTTTTCTATTGTACTTTGGTTTAGTATTTTATTCAGCATTGTGACTTGTTTGGATGCTTTCTTAGAAAAATGTATCATGCATTATTTCATATATACAAGTGTGCTCCAGTATTTTATTGTTTTATTCTTCCGCTGTTTATTATTTTTGGATATTTACGGCTTCCGCTATTGTCTACTTTGCTTACTTCGGCTATGTACTCTACCAATGATGGAATAGTTTCCCCACTATCACACCTAAGGCCCTCGCTGTTGGTCGACAGCCTCTGCCATTTGGGGAAATGCGCTTGAGGCCATTTGACCAACCGGGTACGGGCACTGCTGGGTGGATTCTGGAATAGGGACATTACAAAGTGGTATTAGAGGTTTTTCTTTTCTCTTGATTTACTATTTGGAGCCTTTATCCAGGGATAGGATGGATTCGGTACTTGGTAATAAGTTTTGCCTGGGAGTAGCTAACCTGTGTGTAGGGAAAATCCAACCTACCTCATTTATTGCAGTTTTCTAGTTTTGAGAATTTACGGTTGATATGATTTCACCTAGAGTGATTCACATGCCTTGTGTTGTTATTTTTGCCGTTATTGTGGTTCTATTTTTGTCGCAGCCCGATGAGATGAGGGTATGCCTTCTTATGAATCATATAGACACTGTTATAAATCACATGCCATGCATTTTTTCCATGCCATATAGGGTGCATTAGCGATTTCATGATGTTTTGATAGATGTTGTGTAGATTATTCATGCTATTGTAACACCCCAAGCTTCCATGGTATGCTTCTCTTTGAATAATAGAGCAATGTGTGTTTACGCAACCTCGAGTTCTAACACACCACGACCAATCAAAGTAGCCGTTATGAATAGTAATACCCACTTTTTGAAATTATATAAATTTTATATTTCATAATGGACTTCATTTTTGGATTCGGAATATCGAAATTATCCTATGTTGAATTTGTTGTATTTTTCCGAGAACTTCCAATTTTCAATGAATAGTGAAAAATACTTAAAAACAACATTTTTAATAAAAATAATTTATAGTGATAAATTATATTATTTAGTGGTTTTAAAGTATAATTAGAATATAATTTTACCCTTTTATCCAATGGTGGTCATTAGAATTAATTTCACTTTGAAATTGGACATAAACAATTGCCAATCTTTTGATTGATATTGTTTCTTAAAAACACGCTATTTGTTTTGAAAAAGGGAATTAATTATAAAATTAATTAATGAAAATTATATGTTTGGAATTTTTTTAAAATATACATCTTTTTTGAATTCGGAATATCAATTATAGCTTAGGGTGAATTTTTAGTATTGTTCTGAGAAAGTTCAATTTTTTATGAATAGTGAAACCACTAAGTGGTAGTTAAAAAACTAATTTTTTGTTTAAATGAAACTTTACCACTTCTATGAATTAAATTTAAAAAATACGACATACATGATTTTCATTAGTAAGGAAAATGTGTTTCAATGAGATGAAAATAATTTTTGGTGAATAGAAACTTTTAGGTTTTATTAATCACGATTAAAGGTAATTAGTGTAATTTAAGGTAAATATAATGTTATAATAATAAGAAATTACATTTAAACTTGTCCTACCCTTATTGGATGTGTCATTTCCTACCAAGAAAATCCATGGGTCAACTTGGGGAACCCATGGAGCCACTTGGCTAAGAAAATGACATTAATAACTTTTTATTTAAAGTAAAAAAAAATTTCACAAACATTTGTTGTTTTACTAAAACAATTATTACATGGGGTTATTTAAGTTATATTTTCGGCTATAAATATTCATTGGAAATATAAAAAAAGTTCCTACCTCATGGTAAATTTTTTATAGTTTTTAGGCATTAAATAAATAATTTTATTTATGACACCATGATGATGCAGCGATTACCTCATTAATGGACAATTTAAATAAAATGAAAAGATAAGGTAAAATCTAATACATACACTTGTCTAAAACCTATTTTATGGGTATATTTCAAACCCTTATCACCTTATATTAGAAATATATCATTTTGGGACCTTTAAAATCCGAAAATAATTTCATAATAAAGTAACATTTCATGACTTTCCCAGAGTGCCCCTCCTCTCCTCTTATAAAAGGCCCCCACCTCTACCACCTTATTCACACCATCAAAGCCATTTGGCTCATCCAAACTCATCCCAAATACTCTCTAAACTTCCCTCTATTACTCCTAGAATCCTCAATGTGGGCAGAAGTCTTCCCAAGTAAGCCTTTGTCTCAAATCAAAAAGAGTTACCAGATTTTATGGTAATGTCTTCTCTTATGTTCTTTTGTTTTATTTTGCTTCTACAACCACTTAAACCCTTTTTATTCCATTATTTTGTAAACAAACCAGTATATTAAATATTCTAGGATGTTTTTCTGAGAATTATTTGATTTACACTTACACACACCTCTGTCTAATGGTTAAAGAACATGCTGTTTCTGTGGGTGGGAAATTACTGCCTCACAAAACGATGATTGTTCAATATTCTTTTAACACCTTTCATGGTGGCCATTAAGATGTCACTATATTTAAATATGATATATATTATGTTTATGTTTTCCTTATTCTTCTGTATTTTTCATTTATGGTATACCTTTATGATTTCCATGATGGGTAAACTCGATAATTTCATTTTAGGAAATGCGGACTACCGCCCACTCAAAGTGATTTGAATATTTAATTCCATATGTGGGATGTATAAAGGGTGGAGTTAATGATATTATATATGATATTATACTATAATTATATTATACATTTAAATAATTATGATTTCATTCCATTAAATACTAAATAGAAATGAAATTAGCGTTCATGCGTATGTACGCCTTACCGTCTCCATGAACGGTGCATTTCATTTCTTACCTCTAAATGTTATGTAATATCATAAATGCATGAATATACTGGATATATATTATATATATGATATCTAGATCATGAATATAATTTTTGATATAATGGATATTTTACCACATGAACAACTTGTAATTATAAGAAGTTTATTTTTGACTCAAGTACCAAAGATCGAAAAAACAACCGTTGTTAACTTAAATAATTACATAGTGTTCATAACATGGTAATAAGTGATATAAAAGGAATAATGAAATTGAAAAAGGTTTTTAAGAAAGTAGATATTAACTCTATTTTATTATTCATGAGATTAAATAATGATTGAGTCAAGTCAGACATGAGGTAAGGGACTTCGTCTCAATCTTCTTTCATTGAGGCATATTTTGTTTTATACCCAACTTTCCTTTATACGGTGTATAAACCCCTTTGAAATTTACTTTTATTAAGATTAATACGAAGCGTTTTTACTAAATGGAAAAAGGAATTTTTTGTCTTACGTATGCGGCGACAACGACTTCTCTGCCACCGTGACCATTATTTGAGTTTCGGCTTCCTCTACAAGCCATAACTTTTTTTAAATGAAAAATAAATAACAAGTTTTAATTTTCTTTTATTTTGGTACTGAAAATGGTTTTGATAGTGTTTTTATTATATCAATGTGTTGTATTTATATCTTGTGATTGAAATGTGCAAATGTTATGTTTCCTTTATGTATGTTTTATATGATACGATTATGTTATGGTGTATGATATATTTAAACCTGTTCATCTGAGGAATGCATTGGAATTAATAAGTGATGGGTGGATCCCGCTATAGCTCCTTGATGCATCGGTAGGTCTCATGATACAAACTAGTGTCTTGTCACAAGGCCTTTACAAAATCTTATTTGTAGACTTGGCACAAGGCCTTGACTATGTGGTTATGATAGTCTGACATTATGCATTCCATCATTATGAAAGTGGTTATTGATATTGCATGTGATTATTCGACTAGTAGAATATTCATGTGAATAAGTAAATGGAATTATTTCATTTTATTTGTTCCATATTATGCTGAAGTTTATGTTTAAAAGGTTTTTGTTTTAGTTATACATTTCTTTAAATGTTTATGTTTATTTATGAAAGTTTCCGCTATATTTTTATCTTTACTGAGCATCTGATCTCACCCCTTTCAATGTTTTAATTTTTTCCAGGATATGAAGAAGTATTTTATGAATGAACTCCAGGGATTGTATGAGTGTGGACTATGAAGACTGTTATTTTAGTTTTTCACTTTATGATGTAATAGAACATTTACAAATGTATCTAGTGTTTCCAAGGCTACTAAACTAATCAATATTTCAAGACATAATCTTTTGTGATCATTCCAATGTCACTTAATAATGCACCGACTCTGGGTAACTGGGGTCAGGGCGTTACAGTTGGTATCAGAGGAAGTTTAGTACTATACTTGGAAGCTAGATTTAGATAAAACCGGATTAGAGAACATAGCCCTAAGATAGACTTTGAGGATTAGTATAGAAGAACATCCTAGAATTTTGGTATTATAAAGATTTTGTGAGTTTTCCATGAAATACATCCCTGTCTGTATACGAGCAGGTAGAGGCAACTCTGGAATAGATGTACCTAGGGGTAAAACTCGAAAACATCGCTTTTAGATAGACTCGAATGGGAACTGGGGAACGACAATTGGCCTTGTTGCGCTCTTGGTTACGGCACTCCCAGGAGATATGCTTAGGATAATTCTCATTTTCTTTACAAACCATTATGAATGGTTTATGAGTATTTAATTACTCAAAGAAAACATTTTTATGATTATGGATTATATCCATAAACTGTTCAATTTATGTTAAGTGTTTTACAAGTATGGAATTATGTATTTTGATTCATAAACTGATCTAGTTTATGCCATTGTTTAGAAATGGTGCCTAGTGGAAGGAATGGAAACCGTATCAATGCATGCACTCCATGTAGGTATTTCCCTCCTACTCAAGATAATTATAGTGGAGCTGGTGATACAACTGGTGTTGATCAGCTTATCACCATACTGGGACAACTGACTCAGGTTATGAATAATAACCTTACTCATATGGAGAACCCTGATCCGCAACGTGGAGGATCAATGTTAGACCGCTTCATGAGGAAACAACCACCTACATTCAATGGGAGTACAAATCCCTTAGTAGCTGAGTAATGGATAAATTCCTTAGAGAAAATATTCCATGCCTTGGGGAGTAGTGAAAGGGAAAAGGTTATCATGACAGTTTACCGCCTCACTGGACATGCTGATCAATAGTGGTCATTGATTCAAAACACAAAGGAAGATGATGAAGTATCAAATATGGAATGGAGGAAGTTTAAAGATATTTTATTAGAAAAATTCTTTCCTCATGACCATCGAGTAGATATGGAAAGGAAATTTCTGAGTCTGAGACAAAAGGAGGATGAGAATGTCGAAAAGTATGAGGCCAACTTTACAAGGTTAGCGAGGTATGCTGCAGATTATATACATAACCCAAGAAGTAATATTGATCATTTCTTTGATGGGTTAAAACCGTTTCTCCGTCGAGCATTGGTCTCAAAATCCTTCTCGTTATATGAAGACATTGTCTCATGTGCTATTAAGATGGAAAAGGAATTATCTAAGTCTTACAACTTTAAAGAAAAGCAAGAGAAGAATAGATCTGCTGATCACTCTGGAAATGGAAAAAGGGGGAAGAAGGGAAAATTTGATTATCCGTCCTTTAGTAAATGTGGGAAGAAACACCTCGGTACTTTCTTGAAAGGAATGGGAGTCTGTTACAAGTATGGTGAAAAAGGCCACCAAACTCGTGATTGCAAGGGGAAGAAAGAAGCTATCGATGTTCAATGCTACAATTGCAGGGATATGGGAAATTATTCATATGAATGTCCAAAGCGTCAGGGGAACTTACCTCAGAAAATGCCAAGGGATCAAGGACAAGCTTATGCTATCACTACTACTGAGGTAGAAGCTCTAAAAGACATGGTGTCAGGTAATTTAATGGTTTTCTCATGTTTAACAAATGCATTATTTGATTCTAGATCATCACATTGTTTCATATCTTCCCATTTTGCTAAGAAAATTAGATATTTCCAATTTTATTTAACAAGGGATTTGTCAGTCAAAACTCCTAAGGGAAATATCATTGCAACAAAGTTTTGTGAATCAGTTCTCATTAGAGAACATAAGTCTTCGTTATCTGCTGATCTCATCATCATACCCATGATTGAATTTGATATAATCCTCAGTATGGATTGGATTTCAGACCATGATGCGAAAATTTATTGTAAGAATAAAGAGGTTATGATTTTTGATGATGATGATAAGGAACACATTATCATTAGAGCAGAATCGTCACCACCTAATTCTTATCTAGATCCACCCCAGTAGCTCAACTAAATTCACTTATTGGGGAGGAAGAGAATGAAAGAACTGTGGGTGAGTAAGGTAATGTTCAAGTAGAGGATGTACCTATTGTGAGAGAATATGTTGATGTGTTTCCAGAAGATTTACATGGGCATCATCCAGAATGAGAAGTTGAGTTTTCTGTTGACCTAATTCATGGTTCAAGGTCCATATCGAAGACCCCTTATAGAATGGCCACTGTGGAATTAGTTTAAATAAAGAAAGAACTAGAGGAATTGAGTAATAAGGGATTTATTCACCCTAGTGTTTCTCCATGGGAAGCCCCGGTTCATTTTGTTAAAAATAAAGATGGATCTATGAGGTTATGTATCGACTACAGGAAGATCAATGCTATAAAAATAATGAACAAGTATCCCCTACCTCGAATTGATGATTTATTTTACCAACTGCATGGAGCTCAATACTTTTCAAAGATTTACCTTTGATCTAGATATCATCAGTTGTGTGTGAAGAAGGAAGACATTCCAAAGACAACATTTCTAACTAGGTAAGGGCATTACGAGTTTACAGTAATGCCTTTTGGGCTGACTAATGCACCTTCTGTTTTCATGGATCTAATGAATAGTTTTTTCAAGGAATATCTTGATGAATTATTAGTGGTATTTATTGATGATATCTTGGTATACTCCAAAAGATATGAAGATCATGAAAATCACTTGCGCATTATTCTAAAGACTCTTAGAAGACACGAATTATATGGGAAGTTTAGCAAGTGTGAATTCTGGCTTCATGCAATTTCTTTTCTCGGCCATATTGTCTCTAAGGATGGAATCTCTATTGATCCTTAAAAGACAAGAGTGATCTAAGAATGGCCAGCATCGACAAGTATAACTGAGGTACGTAGTTTTATTGGTTTAGTAGGTTATTATCGACGTTTTTTCCAGAATTTTTCCTGATTGGCTAACCCATTAACGAAGCTGACACGTAAAGGGGTTAAATTTGTTTGGACAAAAGAGTGTGAAGAATGTTTCGAAGAACTAAACATAAGATTACTCAATGCTCCTATATTGACTATACCATCAGTGAATGATGGGTTCATTATTTATAGTGATGCATCGAAGAAAGGATTTGGTTGTGTCCTCATGTAGAATGATAGGGTTATTGCCTATGCATCACGATAGTTAAATATTCATGAGCAAAACTATCCTACTCATGATATTGAGTTATCAGCTGTGATCTTTGCTTTGAATATATGGAGACACTACCTCTATGGTGAAAAATGTGAGATTTATACTGATCACAAGATTTTGAAGTATATTTTCTCACAAAAGAAATCAACATGAGTCAAAGGAGATGGCTTGAATTACATAAGGATTATTATTGCACAATACACTACCACCCAGGGAAGGAAAATAAGGAGGCATATGCTTTGAGCATAAAAGATAATGGAGTTTTGAACAATATGAGAATTGAAAGGGATCTTATTTTCATGGATCTAGTGAAGATGGACATGGGAGTAAATATGGAAGGTGAAACATCAATGATTTTCAAATGGTTTTCAAATCATATTTACTAGAAAGGATTAAGAGTTCTCAGACTGATGATGAAGAGTTTCAAAAGAAGATTAAAGCTGTGAAAGATGGGAGATTGAGTGAATTTGTGTATGAAGATGGAATTTTGAAATTTGGGAAGAGACATTGTGTTCCCGATATAGATGGTCTCAAAAGGGAATTATTGGATGATGCTCATAGTTCAAATTTCTCTATACACCCTGGTAGCACTAATATTTATAGATATTTTAAGGAAATTTTTTGGTGGGACAACATGAAGAGGTAGATTGCTGATTTTGTGTCAAGATGCATGGTTTGTCAACAAGTGAAAGTTTGGAGGCAACATCCTAGATGAGTTATGCAACCTCTTCCCATACCTGATTGGAAATGGGATAATATTATGATGGACTTTGTCATGGGACTACCAAAGACTCCTAGAAGGGATGATGCAATATGGGTGATTGTTGATCGTCTTACCAAGTCAGCACATTTTCTTTCTATAAGAGAAGATTTACCACTTGAATGTTTAGCAAGACTGTATATTAATGAAGTTGTAAGACTTCATGGAGTACCCATATCGATTGTTTCGGATATTGATCCCATTTTACATCAAGATTCTAGAAAAGTCTTCAAAAATCCCTGGAAACTGAACTTCATTTGAGCACTGCTTACCACCCTCAAACAGATGGACAATCAGAACGGACTATTCAAACCTTAGAAGACATGTTGAGATCATGGTCACTTGACTTTCAGGGTATGTGGGATCAATATTTACCTCTTGTAGAATTTTCATATAACAATAGCTTCCATTCAAGTATTCGGATGGCACCATATGAAGGGTTATACAGAAAGAGATGTTGCACACCAACCTGTTGGGATCATGTTGGTGAAAGAAAACTCATAGGCGTAGAACTTGTTGAGGAAATAATGGAAAAGGTGAAGGTAATCCAAAACCACATCAAAGCGGCTCAAAGTAGGCAGAAGAGATATGCCAATAACCGAATGAAGGATTTGGAATTTCAGGTAGAAGATCATGTTTTCTTGAAGGTATCTCTATGGAAGGGAGTTATACGATTCGGTAAGAAGGTAAATTTAGTCCCAGGTACATCGGACCATTTGAAATTCTAGAACGAATTGGGGTTGTAGCTTACCATTTGGCAATTCCTCAAAGTCTCTAAAGTTCATGATGTGTTCCACGTATCATTGTTGAGAAAATACATGTTTGACCCAACGCATGTACTCACCTGTGAGGAATTAGAACTGAAATCCGATCTATCTTATTTCGAAGAGCCTGTTAGGATTCTGGATATGAGAGAACAAGTGCTGAGAAACCGGACGACTCGTCTGGTAAAAGTTCTATGGAGGAACCATAAGATGGAAGAGAAAACTTGGGAACCCAAGGAACTTATGATGAAGAACCACCCAGGTATTTTTATGGAGTAATATTCTAGAAATTTCGAGGACGAAATTATTTGAAGGAGGGGAGAATGTAACACCCCAAGCTTCCATGGTACGCTTCTCTTTGAATAATAGAGCAGCGTGTGTTGTACGCAACCTCGAGTTCTAAGACACCGCGACCAATCAATGTAGCCGTTATGAATAGTAATCCCCACTTTTTGAAATTATATAAATTTTATATTTCTTAATGGACTTCATTTTTGGATTTGGAATATCAAAATTATCCTATGTTGAATTTTTGGTATTTTTCCGAGAACTTCCAATTTTCGATGAATAGTGAAAAATACATAAAAACAACATTTTTAATAAAAAAAATTTTAGTGATAAATTATACTATTGAGTGGTTTTAAAGTATAATAAGAATATAATTTTACAATTTTATCCAATGGTGGTCATTAGAATAAATTTCACTTTGAAATTGGACATAAACAATTGTCAATCTTTTGATTGATATTGTTTCTTAAAAACATGCTATTTGTTTTGACAATGGGAATTAAGTATAAAATTAATTAATGAAACTTATATGTTTGGAATTTTTTAAAATATACATCTTTTTTGAATTTGGAATATCAATTATAGCTTAGGGTTAATTTTTTGTATTGTTCTGAGAAACATCAATTTTTGATGAATAGTGTAACCACTAAGTGGTAGTTAAAAAACAAATTTTCGTTTAAATGAAACATTACCACTTCTATGAATTGAATTTCAAAAATCCTAAATATATGGATGTAATTATTAAGTAAAATTTGCTTCAATGAGATGAAAATAATTTTTGGTGAATAGTAACTTTTAAGTTTTATTAATCGCAATTAAAGGTAATTATTGTAATTTAATGTAAATATAATGTTATAATAATATGAAATTACATTTACACTTGTCCTAGAATTATTGGATGAGTCATGGCCGACCAATACAATCCATTGGTCAACTTGGGGACCCCATGGAGCCACTTGGGTAAGAAAATGACATTAAAATATTTTTATTTAAAGTAAAAATAAAATTATCACAAACATGTGTTGTTTTACTAAAACAATTATTAAGTGGGGTTATATAAGTTAAATTTTAGAATATAATTATTAATTGGAAATATAAAAAGATTTCCTAAATCATGGTAATTTTTTATAATTTTTAGGCATTAAATAAATAAATTTATTTATGACACCATGATGACGCAACGATTACCTCATTAATGAATAATTTAAATAATATGAAAAGATAAGGTAAAATATAAGACTTACACTTGTCTCAAACCTATTGTATGGGTATATTTAGAACCATTATCACCTTTTCCTCGAAATATATCATTTCGGGACCTTTAAAATCCGAAAATATTTTCATAATAAAGTAACATTTCATGACTTCCCAAGAGTGCCCCTCCTCTCCTCTTATAAAAGGCCCCCACCTCTACCGCCTTATTCACGCCATCAAAACCATTTGGCTTGGCCAACCTCTGCCAAAATACTCTCTCAACTTCTCTCTCTTACTCCTAGAAGCCTCACTTTGGGAAGAAGTCTTCCCAAGGAAGCCTTTGGCTCAAATCAAAAAGAGTTACCTGATTTTAAGGTAATGTCTTCTCTTATGTTCTTTTGTTTTATCTTTCTTCTCCAACCCCTTAAACCCTTTTTATTATATTATTTTGTAACAAAACCAATATATTCAATATACTATGATGTTTTTATGAGAAGTATTGGATTTACACTTACACACACCTCCGTCTAATGGTTAAATAACATACTGTTTCTGTGGGTGGTGAATTACTGCCTCACGAAACAATGATTGTTCAATATTCTTTTAACACCTTTAATGGTGGCCATTAAGATGTCACTATATTTATATATGATATATATTATGTTTATGGTTTACTTATTCTTTTGTATTTTTCATTTATAGCATACCCATATGATTTCTATTATGGGTAAACGTGATAATTTCATTTTAGGAAGTGCGGACTACCGCCCCCTCAAAGTGATTTGAATCATTAATGCCATATGTGGGATGTATAAAGGATGGAGTTAATGATATTATATATGATATTATACTGTAATTATAATATAATTTTATATCATTATGATTTCATTCCATTAAATACGAAATAGAAATGAAAGTAGCATTCATGCGTACGTACGACTTACCGTCTCCATTAATGGTGCATTTCATTTCCTACCTCTAAATGTTATGTAATATCATAAATCCATGCATATACTGGATATATATGATATATATGATATCTATATCAGGAATATAATTCTGGATATAATGGATATTTTACCACATGAACAACTTGTAATTATAAGAAGTTTATTTTTAACTCAAGTACCAAAGATAAAAAAAAGACCATTATTAACTTAAATAATTACATAATGTTCATAACATGGTAATAAGTGATATAAAAGGAATAATGAACTTTAAAAAGGTTCTTAAGCAAGTAGATATTAACTTTATTTTATTATTCAGGAGATTAAATAACGATTGAGTCAAGTCGGACACGAGGTAAGGGACTTCGTCTCAATCTCCTTTCATTGAGGCATATTTTGTTTTATACACAAATTTCTTTTATATAGTGTATAAACCCCTTTGAAATTTAATTTTATTCAAAAGGAATATTTTTATATGAAGCGTTTTTACTAAATGAAAAAAGGAATGTTTTTTCTTACGTATGCGGCGACAACGACCTCTCCGTTGTCGTGACCATTATTTGAGTTTCGGCTTCCTCTACAAGCCATAACTTTTTTTAAATGAAAAATAAATACCAAGTTTTAATTTTATTTTATTTTGGTACTGAAAATGGTTTTGATAATTTTTTTATTATATCAATGTTTTGTTTTGATAACTTGTGATTGAAATGTGGAAATGTTGTGTTTCCTTTATACATGTTTTATGTGATACAATTATGTTATGGTTTATGATATGTTTAAACCTGTTCATATGAGGAATGAATTGGAATTAATAAGTGATGGGTAGAGACCACTATAGCTCCTCGATGAATCGGTAGGTCTCATGAGACAAACTTGTGTCTTTGCCCAAGGCCTTGAAAAAATCTTATATGTAGTCTTGGCAAAAGGCATTGACTATGTGGTTATGATAGTCTGGCATTATGCATTCCATCATTATGAAAGTGGTTATTGATATTTCATGTGATTATTCGACTAGTATAATATTAATGTGAATATGTAAATGGCATTATTTAATTTATTTGTTCTATATTATGCTGAAGTTCAAGATTTAAAGGCTTTGGTTTCAGTTACACATTGCCTCAAATGTTTATGTTTATTTATGAAATTTTTCACTATATTATTATCCTTAATGAGCATCTGAGTTAACCCTTTCAATGTTTTATTTTTTTCCCAGATGTGAATAAGTATTTTATGAATGACCTTCAGGGATAGTATGAGTGTGGACTATTAATACTATGTTATTGTAGTTTTTCACTTTATGATGTAATGTAACATTTATGAATGTATCTAGTGTTTCCAAAGCTACTAAACTAATCAGTCTTTCGAGACATGATCTTTTGTGATCATGCCAATGTCATGTAATAATGCACTGACTCTGGGTAACTGGGGTCGGGGCGTTACACTGTTGTGATAGATGCTATGATAGAATCTCTGCAGTGTGTTAGAGAAATTGTTTGTATTGTACCTTTACTTAAATGAATGCCAAAATTTGATTCCTGAGGTGTTATGGGCCCTCATGAATCGGATTTTGGTGGATCATTGACTTGTTCTTCTTGTATTTGATATGTAGGAGATGCCCAGCTTTGATTCGTGGGGAGTATGGGCCCCCACGGATCGGAATATGGCACCTCTATGCTTGCTTTTCAGTGTTTTCTGGGTTTCAATGCAGTTTCTGAGCTACTTCCTGGAAAAACCTAGAATACAAGGCATATAATTGACTACACACAGTGTAGTATTAAACCATGTCACTGATTGTGTGAGAAGAAAGAAGGGGTGGTGAAAAAGTTTTTAGGAAGACAACGTGTACGGTAGTTACATGTCGTATAATAGTGAGTCGTGTACCCAGCCATGTCACTAACAACACGGGTCGGGGAAGCTAACGTAGTACACGCTGTGTTGGGTATAAACATGCCATGTAGCCTCACTATAGATACCCGAACATGTCATGAACAACACAGGATGGTTTTATCTCTCTTATACACGCCGTGTTTGTTCAGAACATGCCGTGTAGCCGACCGTGTAACTAAAAACATGGGCCGCCGAAACTTCATCTAGTACATGTCGTGTCCTTAAGTGAACACGCCATGTAGTGTAGGGTTAAGAGGACCATGTGGTCTAGACATGTAAGGAGACTCAGGAAAGGGAATAGAGATCCAGTACATGCCGTGTGTGGTGAAAACATGCCGTGTAGTCCGGGGTGTTACACGACCAGTTGTGGCTGAAGTACACGCCCATGTGTCTGGTTTAGGAAGGCACACCATGTAGTTTTATACCCGCCATGAAGTGGTGTTTTGTAGAACTTGTTGTTCTTTTCTCCTGTTCCCGTCTTGAACTCTTGTGTTCTCAGTTTTTGATAATCCTAATCTAAGGTGTGATTTTGATCTTTCAGAGTTATGCCTCCGAGACGTCCCTCGGTTGTACGTCAGCTACCAGACAGTGATCATACACTGGATATGGCCAATTAGGGATCTCCTGCAGATCCTCCTATAGATCCTTCTACTGTTCTAGCCTTGGCACCAGCAGTTATACAAGTTGTTGGCACCGATGCACAGTTTAGGGAAGACTTCCTGATGATGATGTATACCTTTCAGGGAGTGTCGCCTCCTGCCCCATCGATGGATGAGTTGACGTGGGTTTTTCAGCAATAGCATCCTCCTACTTTCACAGGGTATGGAGGACCCCAGGTTGCAGAGTCATGGTTAGAGGCCACGATAAAGATCATTGAGAATTTGAAGATACCTCTAGAGAAAAGGGTAAAGCTGGCTACTTATTTGCTCCGAGACATCACCAAGAGGTGGTGCGAGGTGATCACATAGTCAGGATGCCAACAGAGTATGACTTGGTATGAGTTTCGGCTCATCTTCTACAATTAATTCTACCCAAAGACCTTGTGGGCCGACCGAGCCTGGGATTTGATGAGTCTCGAGCAGGGTACTCTTTCTGTTATGGAGTACTCATCTCGATTTACCAAGCTGCAACGCTTCACACCGATTCCAGTAGGTGATGAGTTGTTCCTTACTATAAATTTTGAGGATGGTCTCAGGCAGGAGATTGGTTCCAAGGTTAATATCTTCATGTTGACTTCGATATCCTCTATTGTCAACCAGGCACTGGTCACTGAGCATAATCTGAGAAATTTTGGAGCAGTGAGCCAGGGCGGTTCGACATCTAGAGTCAGTGATCCTCCTACTGATAGCAGGAAGCGCCACATGGAGTCTGCATGAAGAGATCAGGTTAGGCATAATGCATCCGCGAGCAGCCAGGTAGTATGCTACCAGTGTAGTAGGAGTGGGTATACTAAGCCTCAGTGTTAGAGAGACCCGATGGAGTGCCGATCTTGTGGCAAGATGGGCCATCTTCAGCATTTTTTTCCAGATATTCTCGCCTACGTCTGGTGGAAAGGGTTCTTCTATAACCCCGTGTCCAGGAGATATATCGCTAGTTTCTCACCAGTCTGGAAACTAGAGTTCTTCTAGCCGTTCGAGCCGAGGTGGACGTCACGGACGTGGTGGTCAGCCACCAGGTTACCAGCGATAGCAGAGTGGATCAGCTCAGAGTGGTCATCCAGGGGTGCAGGGCCGTGGTACAGGCCAAACATTCACCATGGAGCAGACCATTCTAGGGAAGGATCCCAGCCCTTCTACAGTTCGAGGTACGATCTTAATAGCCTCAGTTTTATCTTCATCCCTTTTTGATACTGGTGCTTCGCATAGTTTTATCTCTGTTGATGTTGTGGAGAGCCTTGGGCTCTGTATCTTTTCATCTTTCTACTTGTTGAATCATGATAAACTGTTGGGAATGAGGAAATCTAGAATATGTCAGTACAGAGAGTGACCTCTTGAGGTTGCAGGGTATCACTTTTTATGGGACCTCTATGTCCTAGAGATGACATTCTATGATGTCATTCTCAGTATGAACTGCTTAGTTCCCTTCCAGGAAGTCATCGATTGCTATCACCGTAGGGTGAGTTTCATATCACCAGAGGGTGGATCTTTTCTTCATAGAGGCGAGTGGGATGTACAGGTGGGTAGAGCTGGACCAGAGCATCATGGGCTAGGAGGAGTTACAGCCCAGATTGCTAGTCTTTATCTGAATGACTAGGGGACCTCACTGTTAGACTTTCCTCCTGTGGTGGATTGTTTCAGGGATGTCTTCCCAGAGGACTTTTTCAGGTTTTCCTCCAGAGCGTGAGGTAGACTTCTCGATTGAGCTTGTTCCAGGAGTGGCACCAGTTTCCATTAATCTTGATATAATTAAATGTCTTATTATGTAAAATGGTTATATAACATATGCACATCCTTGGTGTTATGTTTTGGGATTTTAAAATGTTGTTAAGAATTGTTACCGTTGCTAATATAGTCATTGAACTGTGATCACATGATTAGTATAAATATTGGACTTTAACAAATCCAATTTAATCAGAAAAAGGAAGCAATGGCCTCATCCAGTAGAATTGATCTGTACGATGCCCATTTTCCAGAGCTCGGAAAGGAGGTGGCGTCATTGAGATTCGCTCTTGACTAAGACCAAGCTAATATTCAACACATTAAGCTCAAACGGAACTGCCTGCAGGAGAAGTGGAATTCGATAGAGATTACCACCTGAGCGATGTTATCCGAGCCACCACAAGTGTCTGTCACCATCACACACCTTACCCATTGGTCTTATGTGGGTGTTATAAGGGGTTATGTAATAAGACCTTAGAACTATGATTATGTGAATTTGTTTGTATATCATAAAGAATATACATTCATTTTATTATTTTTACCTAGTAAATGTTTTTAAAAGCACAAAAAGTATTTTTAATTAATATTAAATTATGAAATATATTTGGATAAATTAATTAATTATTTAATTAAATAATATTTTAATAAAATATTATTACTAAATTTCTTTTTATTAAATATAAATGATCATATAATTTTTATGAATACAATTGTAATTTTTATTAAGGTTTGAAAAATATTTTTATCAAACCCATGAATTTTCGATAAATGTTGGTTTTTATTTTAAAATTGAAAATTCAAATGTTTACAAAATTATTTAGATAAAATGAGAAAAAAAATTAATCAGGATGTCAAAATTATCCAATGGTTTATTTTTCATAATTTTCTAAGATAGTTGAATTTTTAGGTAAAAAATTAAATACTGTTTTAATATATAATGTGTTTTAGGACATAATAATCACCCAATAGTGATGTAATAAAATACTATAAATGGTATGCTCGGCCAATATATTTTTTTCCATTAAAATAATGTGATTTTAGGTTTTTTTTAATTATTTTACAAAGCTTTAGTGGACCCTCCCAGGCTTATAAAATATTTTAACCTTTTAAAATGTTTTCCTTGAGAGTGTGAGTCACCTCCATATAATAAATCCTAATATTTTAATTATATCTACCATTGTATTTTTACTATATTTTTTTACAATCCCATTTGGAAAAAAATGGCATGGATTGTGGTTTTTATTAGTTTAATGTGTGGTTCCCAAAACCTAAATAATAAAAAATCTCTATCTTTTCCTATATAAACTCAACCAAGATCCCACTTCATCTTCACTAAAAGCCTTTGAAGATTGACCAACCTCTTCCCTAATCTCTCTAAAATCCTCCCAAGGTGCCCCAAATTCCCAATAATCCTCTGTCCAGCCCCTCCCAAGCATTTCATATCACACTTCCAAATAAGGGATTTCCTTCATTTCTAATTTTTTCCATGTTTATTTATGTTGTTATTCCCTTTTATTTTAAATTAAAAATGTTGGGGTATAATTTCACACCTCCCCCATAATTCCCTACTTATGTTTTTTTGATGAGATACCTCTTTATCTCTCATTAATTCCTCCCATGTACACCCGTTACCATGCCAAAATTCCGTAAGGAGTTTCTCTCTTCTCATTTACATTCAAACAATTATTTTATATTATGCATCTAAATTCCATTACATATGTTGGTAAATGTATATATATGAACCAATTAATTTATATTTATTGTAAATTTTATTATATACCACTTTGTCTCTAATCAATAATTTTTATGAATACTTAGGTCACGCTGTTATGCTGTTAAAATTGAACTGTGATTTTCCAAGCCAATGTCATTGTATAGTGAATACCATGAAAATTTCTCTATCAGGGGTTTTCACCTTTATGAACATATACTTATTGATTATAGAGTTTCATGTATTAATTTAACATTCCTTTATCGTGGAATAAATGAGTATGTTTAATGAATCCATGTTTAATGATCTATGTGGCTAACTTAGGCATAAAAAGAAATGTTTAAGAAGGGTGCTCCCTCATAGCATTCCAATGAATTGGGTAAAGAATAGTATCATGATAATTCAAGTGAAATGAGGGTTTAATCATTCTAATTCAAGTTAAATGAGGGTTTACTCATTCTACATTTGAAATAGGCCTTGGATCATGTTAATATCATATTAAATGTTGTTGTCACATTTCCATGTTATGATAATCATGATATATCATGCCTTTATGTTCACGTTTCTCTTATTCTCTATTGATATGACTATTGCCTAAAATATACTATATTATTCATGTTATTTATTTTTTACTCCCTTACTAGGATTTATAGGTTGCCCTTTTCTTATTCATGTCCTCAGGTTATCCCATGCAATGATACATACGAAGGAATGTGTGTGGTCATGTAAAAGAAGTTTTCATCAAAGATGTGTGTTTCATGTTTTAAGTTATTATGTAATGTTCCTAAGACCCAAAGACACTAGGCCTCTAAATCTTCAATGTTGTATCAATTTAAGGTTTTTATGTAATAAAATATTTTTAAGTGCGCAAAAAAGAGCAATATTGTTATAGTTATTTCATTATAATCATTTATAAATTGTTCTTAATTTAATATATTAAAATAAAAATACATTGTGTATATAAAAACAATTTTATGAAAAATATATATTTTAGCTTCAAAACATTTTATCATCATTTCAAACCAATTTATAATAAATTTAATATTGATTAGTAATTTTATTAAGGAGAAACTATCTATATATATTTCATAGTATGTTTATTCTTATTCATACATTATAAACAAATGACTAGGTCATAATGCTCATATTTAAATAATAATATCTATATAATATATTTTGGTTCATTTAAGCTCAATATTGTGTTTACCACAAATGATCAAATATTTTTTAAAAGAAAATAAATTCTTTAATATTGGGGTATTAAATTATAAACCATTAAATAAATTGCGTCCTCACAATTTTATCTAATTTCTTATAAAATGGGTTTGAAACAATTAAAAAAACAATTATAGGGAGTGGAAGATAAAAAATATGATCATGAAACAAAAAAACTTTTTAATATTTAAAAATAACTTTATTGAAAACCCACCTTATAAAAAAGGATAATAAAAAATCCTTTTTAAAAAGTGTTAATTTTAAGATCACCTATATTAACACATAATCAAGTTCTGACATAAGGAGAACATTGGTGGGAAGTAATGATTTGGAAATTGGGGAGAAAGAAACATCCATGGGATAATAGATAATGATAGATAACATGGTCATTATAAAGTTAATAAACAAAAAACCATAAATGGGAAAGGGAAAAAATACCATAAATTCATTATAAATAAATGTAAAATGATAAGATTTAAATTTCAAGGCCCTTTTCCCAGAGTTTAGGGATTATTTTAATATCAAGATAGAGAACATGAGAAAATATACTTACTTAATTTCATTCCATTTTATATGAACACCTTTGGATGCGTTCGATGAATTTCCACTTTTATCTCATCAATTACTCTATTAAATGAATATTCAAGATGAATGTTTCCTTCCTAAAGCACTAAAATAAACTTTTAATGGATCAAAAGATCAAAAAAAGGATAAAAAGTTATTCATAATATCTTTAGATATTAAACAAAACTAAAAATGGGTACCACAATATTAGATAATATCCAGTATGAATAAACCTTCATATGAATAAATATAATACTAATCTCCAAAGAATCAATAATAAAGCCCAAAGTTCAACATAAATCAATCCATAAATAACCAACCTTTAAACTCTTCAAAATAGGCCCGATCAAGTTTAAAAAAATAGTTAATATTTGATTGCATATTCTTCCAGGATAAAATTAAAATTTATCTACAAATAACATCAATCACTATTAAAATCACTTAATAATAATGCATACACCCAAGTCATATAATTTTAAAGATATTCTATCCTTTTCCATAAATATATAGAATTATGATAATGCTATAATAAAATCATATATGATTCAAAAATATAATTCACGATTTTTTCCTTAAGTAAACTACCTTCATAGCTAGAAAATTATTATATTTACCTTAATCATATAAATTTCACAATATAGTGAACTTATTCAAAAATAAATTTAATCACTTAGACAACTAATCAAATTTTAATCCCTTCGTTATCTATATGATAAATCATATTTCCCCAAAATATAATAACCCTTATAGACTAACTAACTATAATTATATCAACATCAATTATCATCTTAACCCAAAGGTTATAAATACTTTTCAACTTATGTACAAAAAATAAAAAACCATACTTTCTCAAAGAACCTTTTCACTGCAACATAAGTTAAATATAAGGGTTAAATATACCTCAAAAATTTATTAAAACTCATTAAATGTATCTTAAAGTACACCCATCAAAAAAAACCTCAAAATGTGACTGTATGTCTAGAAACTTATATTTAAATTTTGAAATATTAAAAAATGATGAAATCTAAAACTATAAAAATATCCTCATATAAATCATCCTAACCCATAATGTTATCTAAAAATTTTCCTTTGATACCAAATATATAGACCTATACCTTATTCAACCCATAAATACATGATTTATAACAAGGGTTGTGATTTATTAACATTCCAGGACCATTTTGGGTTATATTTTTAGAGAATTAGGTAAACATTATATAATAAAGTTGAAATTTATACACAATATCTATTTTTATCAAGAAACAAATTATTTATAAAGACACAAATTCATCATTTAGGGTAAACACCATTTCTATAAATTTAAATTTATTAAGGTTATACTCATCTTAAGTCCTGTGAAAAATCATTTTAAAAAGTAGAATGAGAAAAAAAATCTTAGTAAAGAGCATAAAAAAAATAAACCAGTTATTCCATTTGAAAATTTATGAAAACCCATTAGAAAATTTTCCTATTTCATAATAATCTTTTTAACTCAAATAATAATTTAATTATATTAGAAATCAACTTTTATGATAAAATATTATATAAAAAATATCATAAATAAATATAAATAAAAAAACATAATCATTAAAGTTACTTATAAAACATAAGTGTTTAAAAAAATCTTGGAGAACATACATTTTACCCTTAAAAGTTGAACAAAACTTATTTGAATATGATCCCATTATCTTACCATATGAAATCAAAATACTTCCTTTAAAACACATTATAATAATATCATATAGGTACCTTGTGACATTACACTCACATTCATCATTAAAATAACCCTCATAATGGACTCACCTAACTGAATAATTCCCATATCTGTTTGGAGTAATTTATCACCAGTAAACTCCATCACTTTACCTAATGCATTGGATTTCTATATCAGTCACACCCATCATTAGAGATATGTTGGGATCACTATCATTAATATAAATCATCTAATAATAATAACATGAATAAAGAACATATAGATTTTTTCACAACCTGGACCAACAGGGCCCAAACCGTGACTACCCCAAGCCTGCCTTGAGTAGGCCATGAGAAGGAGACCAGTGCCAAGTAGGTATATCAAAAACATGGGAGGCCTTATCCTAATTTACCTATACACACACACACACATACAAACACATCTACAAGATCATACAATGCTGAAATTTAAAACAATTCATAACCATGAATGCATGAATATATATAAAATCCCACCATCATATAATGAAACTAAAGTACTAGAAAGAAAGGAAAAAACAAAATCCCACAAAAATAAACTAAAAAAAGTCCAACCTATATAGTATGAGAGTACTTATATAAGTGAAACCAGCAGAACATAGCTTGTTCTGTTTGGATCAATAAGCTTCGCCTAGTTTGGGGCCCTTTAAGACACCATCAAAAGGTCAATCGTCTATATAAGACATGACTTGTGTAGGAAAATTCCATGTAGGTGTGAGTATAAAAATACCAAGTACACCACCTCAAAATCACTATGAATATAACATCAATAATATTAGTCATATCATTACAAGTATATGTCAAGAACATACATAAATATAATATCTATATATACTCATAGTAGACACACAGTTTGAAGTAAGAGCAGAACTGTAAAGTCATCCTTGGATTCTTGATATAAGGTTCCATATAACACTCTTCTGGGAGAAAAAACTCCATGATTTACATAGAACTGATGGAATCTATCTGATATGTCATGATTTTTTGTTCTCACCATAATAAGTACATGATATAATTATTATGAGATCGATGATTGGATGGGGATCACACCAAAGGAAATGGTGTATACCAAAAACTCAATAATGATTAAACTTCTAATTAGGGGATTGATTCCCATGAAATTTTGGTCACGGTTATACCAAGAAACCCAACTTGGGAAATGATGATGATAAAGGATATCACTCTGGGCCTCACGAAGGGATTCTAACAAATATAT
This sequence comes from Viscum album, assembly GCA_963277665.1. Classification (NCBI taxonomy): domain Eukaryota; kingdom Viridiplantae; phylum Streptophyta; class Magnoliopsida; order Santalales; family Viscaceae; genus Viscum; species Viscum album. The sequence goes on from OY728120.1 coordinate 2,134,027,540, forward strand.
CCAAGATTGAAGTTCCTCATAGTAGATCACCATCATATGAATTTGAAATGACTCCATACTAAACTTTTAGGGAATAAATTAAGTGAACGTACCATAAAAAAACTTTTACAAGATGAAGAGGACGAGTTATCCAAGACATATTTGAAAAATTACACAACATATACTATAATTGAACTGAGTTTCCCTTAGTAATCAGGTTCTACCAGTGTATCATGAATCGTTCCCATGTTTGTGCCTGAGTACACAGAGTGTGGCCCGCCACACTACATGTGGAGCCACACAATCTCCTAGGAATGTACTATTTATACATGTTGATCCACATTCCAGGGTATACATGGAATGTGTAATGGACTACATGGCATATAACCCCACATAGATTAATGTGCATGTATACCCTATACATGATGATATTTTCAAAAATGGTCACACGATGTGTGGTACTTATCTCTATGCCAAAATGTAGCTATCCATGAAAAGGGATTATAGGGAGTGCGTTCATAGGATTACACACCATGCAGTTTGGTTTTTTATAGAACTTGTGGTATTATTAATTCATGTTAATCCTTTCCTCTAATCCCTTTTATTCTACCATGGAATGTGTCATTAGTCTCATATCTATGGTTTAATAAACCTTCTTTCCACCTTTGGCAAGATTCTGGCCGTATCCAATGATCAGGAACCATCATCATAACTCATTTTCAATTTCACATTCCCAAACCGTAGCCATGGTATCCTAATATGTCATCATACCCCAATATCATAACTAATCTGAACTTGAATATGTAGTATCAATTTGTTGTGCCAATAAATGGGTGCACATGATTGACTTATAGGTATTCATTGAACCGCAGACCAAATGAATTTTCCACTGTGAATGAAGAATCAAGGAAGAAATAAAATAAACACAAACATGAGGAATAGACATTGTCCAATATTATTTTTTGCATCAATTTATTTAAATTATAATGAATAATGAAGATATACAACATAATCAACAATAGAAACCGCCATTCCCGGATAAATCTATCCCATACCCTCAATATGTTCGATCCGAATATCAATTCCTTAGTTGATTAATTCAAATTAATTATAGGAATAATAAAACAGGGATAAATACATATAAAAACATCCTATCTTGATATGGATTGATCTATGATGAAGAATGATTCCATATCTTTATCATTGTTGAGATCCCTGGATTTTAATGGCACAACGATCCACGATCTTGATATGATCTGATGTATTCCACTAATAACACTATCCTCCAATGGTTCTATTGGTCTCTATCTAGTGTTAAGTGTACAAAACTAAGATCTCTTCATAATCATATACTTATAGAGTATTTCAGGTCTATGCCTCAAAACAAATAAAACAAATAATTTAATTTAATTATTTTATTAATTCACTTGCAACTGCCCATTATAAAAACTCTTAATGATGAAAAAGATTATGTCATGCCTAGGGAAAACGCATGACTTGAGCTCAATGATGGCCTCAATCTTCTATTCCAAGCCCCTATTTACGAGTTATTATACTTTTTTCAGAAAAATTATGTACTCATGATAATAAATATATTTAATATATTTAAAAAATTAATTTTGGGTTCACTGAGCTTCAGAATATCACACTGTCTCAGTTCCTATCTCTAAAAATAATACATAAAATATTATAAAGTAGTTTATGGAAAAACTATATTTGTAAAATTATCCACCCCTTGGGTATTTACATCAAATAAATCTTAATGAAATACTACAAAAAGATATGTGGGTACTGGAAATGCATATGGGTCTCCCGCTCCTAGGTTATCCCCAAAATATTCCCATGATACACCCATACATGCACTAAAGGAACCAATCACCCACTAAGGATCCCCTACTTATATTCCTCAATCTCTACTGGGTACTCTGAAAAATTATACCCATCCTCAATGTCCATATGGATCTAATCAATAACATGAAATAGGTCATGCACGTACCTCCTCAACTATGAAACATGGAAGATGTCATGTACCTAGTCTAATTGAAGGGGTAGATCTAATAGGTATGATATCTTTCCAACTATACATAGTATTTAGAAAGGGACCATGACTCTTGGAGATAGATTTCCACCTCAGAAAAATATACATAACCCATTTCGATGTGAGACCCTCAAGAACACATTTTCTCTCTCCTGAAACTCTAATTGAATCCATCATCAATCTTCATAGGACTCATTATGAATTTGTACAGTCCTCATCCACTCTGGGATGATCTTCAACTTCTCTATCATGGCTCACACCAAAGTTAGGCCCATAAGTGATGAATCTCCTAGGTTGGCCCAGTATAGTGGTGACCTACAGGGTTTCCCGTACAAGGAATCAAATGGTTCCATACCGATGGTGGAATGGAAGTTATTTTTGTACGCATACTCCACTAATAATAGGTGATCCTCCAAATTATGAACAATGTGTAACATGAAAGATTTAAAAATCTCCTCTAGGACCTGAATGGTCAACTCAGTCTCACCTTTATTCTAGGAGTAAAACACTGTGCTCAAACACATCGGATCCCTAAAGGCCTCCTGAAATCCCTTACATAACTCATACATGAAGAAAGTATCACTATGAGAAACAAAAATTGAGGGAAATCCATGGATCCAAACTATCTCTTTCACATAGAGGCATCCCAAGATCTCTAATGAACTCTACTCTTGGGTAGTTATGAAGTGGTTTCACTTGGTGAGTTTCTCTACGATCTCCCATATGGAATAATTTTTTCTAGAGGTCTATCGTAACCACATAAAGAAGTCTATATATATCCCATCCCACTTCTACTCTGGCACCTGAAGGGGTTGAGTTAGACCCACTAAAACCTGGTGCTTAGCCTTCAGTTTCTAACAAGAATGGCATCAAGAGAAAAAATATGCAACTCCCATATTCATTCTTGTTAACCAAAATTGACATCGAAGGTACTACTATATCTTCTTCACACTAGTCTATATTTCCAAGGGATGTGTATAAACTCCATTAGAATCCACTCCTACAACATCAATGGTACCATTGTACATCCTCTGAAAGGAACAACATGGTCCCTAACCTCAGAAAATCCATCAGAATCCTATCCAATGGATATCTGAGTACGTAGGTCTCACAATTAGTATTCCCAAGTTGTTCCTCCATAAATTGTGGTAGAATAGGAGGGGTAATATCCATCATTTTAAGGTAATATCCTCTATACCCATATAAAAAGGATATTTATAATGATTCTAACTACTTTGACACCTCACCTAGAAACTGTTATAATGATATTATACTAAGAGCAACTGCTACCACATTCCCATTCTTAGGAGTATAAGAAATCTCAAAGCCATAATCCTAGAGGAACTCTATCCATCATGTCTATCTAAAGTTAATATCCTTATGAGATAATATATAATTGTGATTGTTATGGTCATAATAGACGATAAACCACTCACCCATAAGGTAGTGTTGCCACATTTTTAGTGTGAATAATACCACTACTAGCTCAAGATTGTGGGTCACATAGTTTTTCTCATGTGGTCACAATTGACAAGAACCATAGGTAATCACGTCATACCTATATATCATAACAAAATCAAGAATTGTACCAAATTCATCATTGAACACTATATACTCGACACCCTCCTATTAAAATTTCATGATGGGAGCACTCATCAATATCTACCTCAAATCCTAGAAATCCTATTAGCACCTCTCTATCCACATGAATGGTTTTCTATTTAAGGTTGAATATATTAAGGGAGCCAATATCCTTGAGAAATTAGGTAAAAGTGTCCAATAATATCTTTCAAACCCTTGGAATATATGTTCCTCCATCATGATCTTGGGTGGCTTCTAAGCTAACACAACATTGGCCTTCACTTGGTCTACTAATACACCATCTGCTGAGATAATATTCCACAATAAGTGGAACTATTGAATCTATAACTGGAACATAGTGAGTTTTCCTTAAATATATTTCACTCAGAGTGTGTAAAAAACCTTCCTCAAGTGTCTCTCATGATCCTACTTGGATTCCTAGTAAACTAGGATATCGTCGAGGAAGACTACCAAAAATCGGTCCTTGAAAAGATGAAAAATCTAGTTCATGAGTCCCATGAACACTAGGGCTACCCAAGATGAAACACTGGGACTAAACTGCTCAAAGAGTTAATCAATCATCGGTAGCGGATACTTGTTATTTATGGTCACCTGATTTAGATGATGGTAATACACACACAACCTCAAACTATTTTTTGGATTCTTGGTGAAAAACACTGGGGCTACCCAAGATGAAACAGTGGGACTAAAAAATACCTTTCTTTTCAATTACTCAAACTACATCCTCATCTCGTGAAAATTTGTGGAATCCTTATAATATACTGGTGCAGACATTGAGGATGTATCAAGTTATACATCAATGAATATTTATATCTCTCGAAGGGGAGGTAATCCTAAAACCTCTTTATGAAAGACATAATCATACTCCACCACTACTTCAGGAAACTGAATGGTAATAACATGCACTACCCCAAGATTCATGATATCCAATTAGTGAGTAATTATCTATACTCTCTTATGATGAATCACATCCTTCTCCATCTAGGTTTCCTTTTTCTTCCACAAAGGATAACCTCATCCCATTACTATAGACTCACAACATTCTTCCCTTGAAATCGTATATCTGGGAATGAACTATAGGTAATCAACCCATACCTATGATGATGTTGTAAAACCTAATCACTAGTATAAATAGATTCCAAAATAAACTCTCAACTCAAAAATTCAAGTCACGCCATTAGAAGAAGTGTGTGATTGCTAATTCGCCTCTAGTGGGTGTCTTAAAGCATAAGGGTCAAGCCAATGGCCCATCCAAAATCTCTAAGTGTCAAAATAGATAAGTGGAAATAAATGAGTGGCTACACCCATGTCTATACATACAAAAGATATATTAGATAAGACAAATATCACACCTCATATCATCTATAGAGCTTCTGGTTCATAAGCATCAACCACATACAACTTCTCTCACCCCTACCCCCAGATCCCTCATCTTAGCATGGACCACCTGGGGGTGGTGGTGATAACAAGTCAAAATGTCTACCACCTCGAGCTACAATCATAGCCTCTCTCCATGTCATCTTCCCTATGAAACCTGATACTACTACCACTGTAACTTCTTAGGAGGCCCATGAACTATCTCTCTATCAGCTACATGTCTAGTCAGATAGTCTCATGCAAGATATACCCAACCACCACAAGAGTACAACCTCCTATAACTATGATGAATAGATCCAACCTGTATTCCCTAGACCACATACCCTCTATCCTAGGATTGCCTCGTGAAATGTATCACATGTCTAAGTCCTTGTGTCCATCATCATCTCCTTTTTTTCCAATGTATCTGCTCCTGTGTTCCCACTACTGGCACAAACTCTATATGTATACTCATCCAAGAAACTCAAGACCACCAAAGAATTCTATAACACCCCATCATAGGTAGGAATTCATATAGGCATTACACGAAATTGGATGTTTCTTCATATTCCTTTCTCGAAGGTCTGATCTTGAAAGAATTGATCACACCATATCCATCAAGTATTGTGAGAGGTTAGTGAACCTCAATGAATACTCAATAGTCTTACTACCATACTAAAGATGTAAAATCCCTTATATTATCACAACCCTCAAAGTAGCTGGAGAAAAATCATCTCTTAAGAGGTTCTTGAACTCTAACCATGGAATACTCACCTCATTGTATGACTAGGTAACTATTCCCCCACCATCATCCTATATATCCATAGAGAATTGTCACTTCTAAGACTACCATCTAGTCTCAATGTATCCTAATAAGATGAAATACTCATGTCACTTCCTCAATACAACCCATAAACACATGTGGGTTTCACTTACCCCTGAACTTGAGGTGTCATTGATGCTAAAACTCATGAAGCTCTATCATCCTACACACCCCATACAATGATACTATTGATGCCACTGTGGGAAATTTAAATTATACCAACAGTTACAAACTATTGGTATGTGGGGGTAAATCGTTGGTATACAATATCCCAACAGTTTTCCAAACTGTTGGGTAGTGTGGAATCAGAATACAAAAATACCAATGGTTTATAAAAAACAATTGGTATAGGGTGAAACTCATACATTTTCCCAATGTTTTCCTAGAGCCGTTGGTATAGATAATTACCAACGGTTTAAAACCATTGGTTTACAAAGGAAACAGTGTAATAGCAATGGTTTTTAACCGTTGTCATATAGTTTCTCCAATGGTTACTTACAAATTTTGGTATACATTACATGTCTAGTGATATATCAACAGTTTAGTAACCATTGGTATATAGTTTTTACAATATTTATACATAACTGTTGGAAAACACATGCTCTTTCAGTACTATACCAACAGATATAAACTGTTGTTATAGTATTCACACAGATTTGTAACTCCATAACAACTCTCCATAGCAGCTCCAACATTTCACACATAAACCTACACATAGAAGATAATACACAAAATCCTTCAATATTTATTACACTAGCCTCCAACATTACATACATTTAACAAACCATAAGAATATGAAAAAACTCTACAATATCATATACAAAAATCTCCAAAAACTCTACATTACCATTTGTAAAATTTTAAAAACTAATAACAACTTCACATTTTTTATTCTGTTTGAGAATGTTCTAGCCAGTGTGGTGGCCCGAAATAAAGAACATACCTCACTCAAAGGAATCTATTGAACATACTTCACCCATGGATATGAGATGTTCTAGATAGTGGGATGTTACCTACTATATTTTGTATGAGATTAAACCTTAGTATCTATGAGATATCATCTTATATCATAGTTTCTCAAGACCCTTATAAGTTTATAACTAATATTAGAGTAGGTGGGGTGGTTGAGTTTAATCATGTATAGGTATTAAACCATAGATAATACATCTTTGAACTTAGTGATGACGATAATGGGTGTGTATCAATGGGCATGTGTGGCGTAGGGAAAGTAGTTTTCCTTATTGTATTAGATGTCGTGTGGTTTATAATAGGGGTAGGAGTTCCTCACATGAGGAGTGTATTGTGTGAGGCTCAACCAAAGGTACTAGTTTTGATATCCAAATTATCTATAAGCACCTATTAGGATAGTGTTGAGTGGGTGGGTTTGGTGATTGAAGATATCTAGGAAATGGATCAACCTGTTATCTTTGGTGTTTTAGATGTTTGGGAACATGTATATGTTTTATCATGTGGAATCAGTGAACATAGATGTTATCAAGTATATTATATTGTTAGGGTTATGACTTTGTTTTCTCAAGGAAGGTTCCTTTAGTGCTAGTGTTTTTCTATCGAGGTTCATATGGGGGGGAAGGGTCATTTGGGTGCCTGAACCAAAGATTATTTTTGTGTTCTTTTAAGAGTAGTGTGAGAATAGGTGTACACTTGAGTATTTGAAATGACATCACATGTTAGTTTTTATTGAGTTGGTTTTATCCCGGCTCTAGAAGTTGGTCTAATTGAAAATTTATTAGAGTGATTCTTCTTAAAGTTAAACTAACACACTTAAGGGAATCTCAGTAATTCATGTTTAAAAATTTGTCATAGCATGACATGTGACCCCTATGTTTTAATGAAAATAATCCATTAAACACTCTATATTCATGGGGATTGGTAAATTTTGATGAAATTTTTGTGGGTGTGGTGACTTGAAACATTGGATGAGAATAAGGGGAGTGTCCTGGAATAAGAATCACATGTGAGATGGATCATATTAAATATTGTGGGTGTTATTATCATAATCTAGAAACATATGGTAAATTATGTTAGTACTATATCTTAGGTGAGAGAGGGATGAAAAAACCCAATCTTTCAGTTTAGAAATTAATGGATCATGGTTCATGGAGGTTTAGAGTTTGGTCAAGTGAAGAGAATGTAACAAAACTCTTATGGTGGGGAGTGATGTATTAATTATAGGTATGTGACCCTTGTGATGGGAGGGCCATGAGAGTGTAGAGCATACCATGGGATGGAATGATAACATTATGACACTAGGGAATAATAGGACCCAAATACATTTGGATTCTATGTTTAATTCCATGTATAAATTGAGATGTGATATTGGGTGGAGTCTGAGCATGGGTGTTGATGGTTTATGATGATCCAACAGAGGATATCACATGGGGAATTAGGTATAAACATTGGTGTGGGTACTTAAATTACCATGGGGTTCCTTTAGTCTTAAAGTCATTATGATTGGATATTTAGGTAGTGTGTTTTTAGTGAAATCCAAATGTTTTCAAGAAGGATTTTCTAATGTTTATCTGACTAGTGTTTTTGAGTGAGATAGATTGTGATGATCCAGAAACTGAATTGGGTGAATCTATTTGGGTATGAAGGGAGTGTTTTGAGAGTTGGAAAGGGAATTTTTTAGGAATATATAAAGTTTTCAGGTTTTTCCTAGATGGTGAAGGCATGCCCATTTATGCATGAAAAAGAGAAGAAAGACTTTATACTAGTGTAAGGATAGTGTTATTGAACATGTCTAGGTGAGGGGCATTGAGAACCACACTGAGTCAATTGGGAGACCACTAGAATCATGTCATGGTAGGAAATTCTAATGGTGGGAGGAACCATAGCTTGGAATTATCCCTATTACTAATGTTCAATAGTGGGTAGAACCACAAAATCAATAATTAATTGGGAATAATGCTCAAGTTAGGAAAAATGGTGACTTGCCAATGGTTAGAGAAGGGGTTTACATTTAAAATATTTTTCAATCTAGCATGAATAAATCTTCAAGTATTGAAGAATATGAAAAGGATAATGGAAGTAAGGATTATCTGAGAAGGATGAACTCCACTTAGTAGTCTTTATTTTCACTAGAAATTGGGATGACTTTCAGGATTTCTAATTAGTATGATGAGAAATTGTAGCTCCCAAAGCCCTGCCTCACCCCTTGCAACTCCCAAAACCCCCACCCCCTTCTGACACCCCTACCCTACAACCCCCTCCCACACAACCCTGCATCCCCCCTACCCCCTGCATAACCCCCCAGCACAACCCCCCTAACCGACTGTAGCCCCCTCCCACAGCCCACACCCCTAGAGCCCCCCACACCTACCTACACACAACCCCCCAGATATCCCACACCCCTCACTCCCTACCTACATATCCCCCCACCTCCCTGGACACCCCCTTCCATGTACAACCCCCCTGCAAACCCCCACCCCCTGGACAACCCCATCGCCTGGATAGCCCCCACCCCCTAAAGACCCCCACCCCTGGAAACCCCCAACACCTTGGATAACCCCCACCCCCTAGACAGCCCCCACCCCCACTAGATAGCCCCCCTCGGGACATCCCCCCTATAGAACCCCACCCCCGGACATCCCCCACCCCCTGGATAGGCCCCCACTCCCCTTTCACACCCCACCCCACCTGGATAGCCCACACCCCCCTCTTTGTACAACCCCCCCCCCACCCCCCAACCTGCACCCCGTTGTCCACCTACACAACCCATCCCCTCCCCACCTGCACCACCCCGCCACCCTCCCCACCAATTTTCAAATATCAATTAATTCATTACCTCAAGGGGAAAACCACACACTCATTTCCATGAAACTTTACTAATTCATTAGAAAAAAACTTTTTAAAACATTTCAAGTTCAACACCTCAGATTAAATCAATTTCCTCTTTAAAACATAGTTCTCACTCCATTAAAAATTAAATAAAATAAAAATCTATCACACACCATTAAATGTTTTTCAAATGGTCTTAATGGTATTCAATAAATTCTTATAAACAATGATATTCAATTTACAAACATGAAATCTTGAATTTAAAAAGAGAAAAAATTTCTTCTAATCTCAAAATACATTTAAATATTTCTCTATCTCCATGAATGAACCCTCTACATGTGAACCATGTGGTTACTCTTGACTATGTGGGTAAACCATGAAACAACAAAAAAACTCCAAAACTATAATATTCCAATCAAAATATCGCTAGTTTTTGGAATGTCCCAACATATGATAAAATTTCACAAGATAATCACTAAAATTATGCTAACCAAAAGAGAGACATGAATCAATGGAGAGACTTGAATCAAGATTACAACAAAACCGAATAAAAAAATCCAAAATAAATGGAGGAAAAATATGTAATGGATATTCAGTCATAGTAAATAGTCAAAAATCAAATCTTAGTGATATCAGTCACAACAAATCATCAAACATCAAATATCAGTATTATTAGTAAAAACTGAAATAGATCAATCTGTCCCTCATCACCGTCACTATCATCACCATCATCATCAGCCTCATCGTCATCCTCATATCTTTCCCAATAATCATCTACACCCTCATCCCCATCCTTATCCCTATCCTCATCCCCTTCTTCATCCACGTCTTCCTCCTATCCCCACCTCCTCTCCCTCATCCTCCTCCTCAGCCTCCTGCATGCCTTTGTCCTCAGCATCACCCTCATCCTTGGCCTCTTCCTCGCCATCGCCAGGAACCACATTGTCTTGACCACCACAATAACTTAAACCTAGTTAAATATATTATTAATTCATTGATGAAATATATGCATCATAAGTTTCACTAGTGTCTGGTGTAAGTGATGTACATAAAACTTGCATCAATTTCATGAATTCATCGTTTTCCGTTTCAACTCATTCTTCCACCAGTGTGGCCCTTTTTTCATCCTGTTCTACATGTTCCTTAAACTTTTCCAACTCAGTTGAAGTACAACCAGTTCCTAAATGGGGCCAATAACTCTTTGGGATTATACACTTCCCAGGTCGGTAGTGTACTCTTCTAGAGATCTCATCTCCCAACACCTGATGTAAAATATCATTTGACCCAAAATTGTTAGGTTCATGGGCATCAAGAACCTCCAAAGCAGTTTGTTACAAATTGAAATAGATTATCAAGTAAAAAATAGATATTAAAATTTGAAATCATCAAATTAAAACTTAGAATCTTCTATTGTGTCACATGGTTAATAGCACTTCCATCATATTTATTTCTAATTGAGAAAAATAGTTTTTCTTATTGAACACGTCCATCAATATTCAATTCATGCCTCTACAATGACATTGAATGTAGGAAACCATAATTGAAAATAAGTTACCAATAATTAATTTCATAACTAAATTTATATCAAAACAGTATAAATCAAATAAATTATGGAGGAATCAAAAGAATGTGCAAGTACTAAATAATTTATAAACTGTCGTACCGGCTTCCTCTCCTGATCTAACACCATAGTACACCCCAAGTGTGAAGGTATTTTTTATTATCAATGTTTTGTTTATTTTTTCTGGATGATTTATAAATAAAATTCAATAATACAAAATATAGTATTAATGAAAATCATGAAAGTTTTCATTTAAAATGCTCAAATTTGATTAATACCTTAAACTTGGTAGTCATCCAATGAGTAATAATTTTTCAATACTGTTCTATCAAGAACTCATCCATGATAGTTACTTCCACAAACTCTGTTCCAACTCTAGTATGCCAACCAATATACAACTCATGTTTTTAGCCTCTCCAAAGCTAACCTAATTTCTATAGATGTGCTGACTGTGCACCCTCACGATCGAGGAAATTAAACCGAAGCTGACAAAAAAATATTAATTTATATAAATGAAAAAATAATATATTATATTAAATCCAACAAAAAATTTTACCCATATTTGTGACAAATAATTATCCTAGAATATTTTTGTAAACTATCTTTATGAGAGTGGGCTGACGGAAATGATGTCGGTGTATTTCGAAATTGTCTCCAAAAAACTCTAACATTGATTCCCTATGTTTTCTAAAATTTGATTAACTTTATTGTTGTCCACCATCAACTACGTATAGCAGTTCCACACCTCACGCATGTGTGTTTTCCCCCACCCCGGCCTCTTATCGGTAGATGTATATGTTTTGAAAGAAAAATAAAAATTATATCAATACATGTTATAATGAAAATAAATTATGATATAATTTTTTTAGGGTTTTATAAATATACCTATGATAGTCTGATCTGTAGAAACTTAAGGAACACCCTATACCGGTTGATTTGGTCATAGTGTATTCTCTTCAGGCATAGACTTTTGTGGAGTAGGAGTCAAAGAAGATTTAAAATAGAAGCATAGAGAGAAGGAAGTAGAAGTAAAAGAAGAAGGCATGGATGGCTGGCCAATTTCATGATATGGATGGGGAGTAGGAATCATTTTTGAATATTTTAAAGATGGGTTAAGAGGCTCATATGAAAAGGGTTTTGAAAAAATAGGAGGCCTAAATATTCCATTTTTTTCTAATGAAACATTAGGATCCAAATGTGGGATAGATGGTATGTCAGTTGGAGGGGCATGGTCTAATCGGGTACACTGACTAGATCGTTCAGCTCTCGTACCACCCTCGTTCATACCACTAGATTGAGATTTGCGACCACTACTAGGCTCCTTATCAAATAATTGTCTCCTAAGTGGTGGATCCTATAAAAACATTTAAAACAAAATTAATCACTAGACATTATATATTATTTTAATATATATATTTTAAATAAAATACTCACAATATGCACTAGTGTAGAAAGGCCCATCTCAGCCATGCCATGGTTGTTTTCTGTCATCCTTTTTCATCGCATCTCTTAAATTGGTTTCATTTCCTACATTTGAAAACAAATATGGAAGTAATTAGAAAATGATAAATAATGTGTAAACCAAAAAAATATAAGAGAGGGGGGTAAAAGAATTTATGGGTTCTATGCTCAAGCATCCATGGTTAATAAAACATTGAAATGTTCACTAAGTTGGAAATATTGGTTTCGTAGGTTTGAATATAGTTAAATTCCAAATTATAAAATGAAATAAAAATAAAAATAAAACAAATATTGAAAATTCACATCAATGTCAATTCGGATACAAAATATTTCTAATCAATATAAAATCAATTTGAATATTACTAACCTTAACAACCCAAGTCAAGCTAAACCAAAATAATCGGGAACATGGATGGATGATTCTATATATTTCCAACCACAACTTCAGGTTCACAGTCAACTCTGACAATTGATCTAGTAGAGTCATCCAAATTAATAAATGGATTGGTTCCAATGGAAGTAGGGATGTGGTCAATTCCATCATCACCATAATCAAATATATGTCATGGAATTACTTCAATAATGACACCAAATTCTAGTCGAAGATGATCTTTGACATACAAAACATGTTTCTACATTGATGCCAATACATATGGCTCATCGGTAGAAAGATTGTGTGTTATATCAATTACTCAAAATCCATAATCATCAATAAATGTGCCCTACCTCATCATCAAATCAAACCATTGTCATTTCATCATAGTGACTCGTCCATGAGAGTAATAATCCAATATTATTATTTTTTCAACGACTCCATAATTACCTAAATTTTAAAATCAAGGTATACTATCTAATCCACTACCATAATAGTCTTTTGTGGTAGGAACCATAACACCATGATGTTGTGTTCTCATGTTATTTTCTCATTCAGTGATAAAAAATATGTACCCATTGATAACAATTGATTTATAGTCACAAACCAAGGTATTAGGACCATAAGTCAAAGGTCTTATTTCCTCAGAGACAGAGTCAGTAGACAAACTCAATACCTGAAATATAAATGAATATTAAACTTAATTAAATCTTCATTTAATTATTTTAAACGTTAATATTTTTACCTTCAATTTTAACCAAGTAGAATACTCTTTTCTATGAAAAGTCACTCTCCTTATCAAAGATAAAGAAAAAATATTTCTATTTATCATTTATTTATATTCCCTATAGATAAAAATAGGAATATTTTAACATATATGTAAGATATACATATTCAATTTACTTACCTGATGTAGTCATTGAAGAAATCATAGTTGAAAAAAATTGTGTGATGTTCCATCTCCCACACTTCATGGTTTAATTTCATCAATGTATATGATCCAAGAATTCCTCCTATTTGAGGAAGTGATGGAAAATAGGTTCAATTTGTTCATATTGTTCTTCTTTGTTTCTCATTGGTCTATTCATTATTGTAGTAAGATCAAAAAAATACATAGAGTAGAAATCCATACATTCTTGTGACAAGTAACCGTTCACGATAGAACCTTTAGGATAATTCTTGTTTCAGACATAAGAATTTGATTTGTACATATTTCTTTCAGTTGGATAAATCCAACGAAAAGAAATAGGTCATCCGAGAAGTATTTCAGTTAGAATATGGATAGTCATATGCAACATGCATGTAAAAAATAATGGAGGAAATATTTTCTCTAACTCACAAAAGATTAATGGGGAATCTACAAAAACATTTTTTTTTCAAGAAATAATTCTAAGAATTCTTAGCACAAAGATCTATAAAAAATGGCACAACCGAATAAAAACCATCCTTACATTATTGGACAAAAGTTAATGGATTGCTATTGGAATAAACTCATGCAGAAGGATGTGACAATCACGAGTCGTCAAATATTTTAGCTTGAACTCTCTTCTGTTGACTCATTTAGATATGTTCCTTGAATTTACATCAGTCACTATAATAGTATCTAGTACTTCTAGAAATTTATTTGTTTCTGTAGGTGTCATCACATAAGAATCACGTGAAACTTTGCATTTATTTTCACTAATACACACAAGATGAAATTTTGGCCTGATGCTCTAATCCACCAAGTCACACCAAGATCATAATTCATATTTTTTATTTTTCTTTACATTTATAAGAATCTAAGAAACATTTTACATATATTATTTTCAATGTGCATTACGTCTAATAAATGAGGTAACAAATTGGTTAACCAATAATGAAATTCAAATAATATACTCCTCTTCTTCCCATTGTAATAGGATTCAGTGGAAACATTCTTTCTCTTTCCATATTTCATTTTACCCATCCCAAATAAAAAACTAAAATCTTTCATGTCATTAAGAACATCAATTCCATACAAACACTGAGGTGGATCATTGGTCTCCATGGTATTGTGAAATCTTCGATGATTGTTTCTCTATGCATGGTCAATTGGTAAGAATCATCAATGTCCCATAAAACTGAAACTGCAAAAATGTTTCATTTTTTTTGGATCATGTATTCTTCATAAAAATATGACATGATAGTTTTCCCTTCTTGCTCCATCCAGATATCATTGCATAAGCAGGAAAATCATTGATCATCCACATAAGCACAACATGCATCTGAAATATGATTTTCGAACATGCATCTTATGTGCTCACACCAACATCCCAAAGAAGTTTCAACTATTTTATTAAAGGTTTAATGTATACAAATATATCATTGCGGGGATCATAAGGATCAGATATGATTATACTCATGAAAGTGAAAGGTTTTTTCATACACAACCATGGGGGAAGGTTATAAATGTGTATAAAAACTGGTCATGTGATGTGTGAAGTAAGAATCTTCCCAAATGGATTAAAACCATCACATGAAAGACCTATCCTCACATTATGCATTTCATCTACAAAAATCAGAATATCGAGTATCAAATCTCTTCTATGCAAATCCATCTGGAGGGCGAACCAACTCAACCTTGGTCTTCATTATCTCGGTATCATGCCATCACATTTTTATTGATATTTCATCAGATATAAAAAGATTATGGAGTCTGTGGATCAATGTAAAGTTCGACATTACTTTCTGTGGAACATGGGATGGTGTTCCATCAGATTTTGGCTTCTAGTGGGATGTGCAAAATTTTATACAATCATTTCATTCTGCAGTTTCCTCCCAAAATAAACTACAATATTTTGGGAAAATAATATTTTTTTCTTGAAAATCCAAGTTCCTCAACTAACTTCTATGCCATATAGTGGTTTGAGGGAATATCTTCATCATCTAGAAGTAAGTCCTTCAAGAAGGTAAGAATACAATCGATGGTAGTATTATAAATCCCATATATAGTTTTCCCACAAAACAATAGGATTAAAAATCCTAGCTTTTTCATTTTACCACATTGTCAATATACTGGAGTCATGGCAGTATCATTCAATTTTTTCACCCTAACAACAGCATCATTTCCATTAGACACATCATGTGTGCTCATATCAAAGTCTTCTTAGGTAAAAAACCTTTCTTTTTCATGATAAAGGATTTATGGAAACTGATCATATAACAAATTCTTCAATCACGTCCTCTCATTTGGATCATCAGCATTTTGAGATTTTATTTTCTCCCTATTATGATACCACACATAGTGTTTTGATTGAAAAAAAAATTGGTTATCTGGTAGATGAGTTCTTCACATCTCAACCACGGTCTTCCAACACAATTGTAAGATGGGTAGTGTATGATACCACTATTTGATGCATTGTGAAATGAAAAATCTAAAAATCTCTCCAAATTATTTTGAAAATCACTAGAGATCAGATCAGTTTCATACATCAAAATTCTATCCATTCTGTAAAAAAAATTTATAAGTCATTTTTTCAAAAGAAATTCAATAATTTTGAAGTTTAATCAAAAATATATTTAATTAAACAAGAATTGTTCACTTTATATGAAACCATAACTGACACACTACTCTATATGAGAATCATAATATAATAGACAACAAAATACTATATTTATAACAAAATACTATAAATTAATATAAATCCATGATAATGACATCAATTATAAATATAATACCATGACAGTTGTTCATATTAATAGAACATATATAATATATGGGAGAATTTTGAGAGTCCTATACATCTTGTGTCAAAGAGAAGGAGAGATTTTGAATCCATGATCCTTTGAAGGAAGAATAAGTCAAGAATATTTTTTGAAGATTTAAAATAGAAAATATTACCTACTAACAAAGATCATAGAGAACCCATATTTTGAATATGGAATATTTTACTCAAATTATATTGTGTGTCAATTTATTATGCAAGTTAAAAAACATGAAAGTAGTGGATTTTGAAAGAACATGCATAAACTGTGTGAGAATTCTATGAGATCAAAACATCATATATCAAATAAAGAGAGAAATTTTAAAGTTGGGGGACATTGAAGGATAAAAATCACTTTGTTCTAGAGTATTCATATATGTAAGGAAGAACGATATCACTTGATATATTTTATGTGTAATGTATTTAATTCAAAATTCAATACATATAGAATTGAATACTGTATAACACATATAGAATTGAATTCAAAATTTAGAAGGTAATTAGAAATGAAGATTAACTAATACTCTTCCTATGATTATTGGCTCTATCTCCTCCATCCATATCCTCTATATGATGTATTGACATGGTTAATGAACTGACTACTATTTTGTATAAATCTTAATAATGTGGGTTGTAACTACATAGTTCTCAACCTATCATGTATGACTAATTTGTGTAATAATAATCTAGTTCCTTTAAAGGAAGTCAATATTATTCAAGTTTCATTAGTTGGTAGTGAGTCATTGGTTTAGCTAAAGACCTAGAATTAGGTTTTGGTATTGAAAATTCACCTATGTCTTTCATTAATAATGTGTGATTGAAATTAATTTCAAAAGGAATTCCATTGGAGTTATAGAATCTTTTCCCATATAAAGATTCCTATGGTGGTGAGATCCATGGTTCTTCAGGAGGAATCAATTTAGGACACTATGGTGTGTTCAGTTGGGCAGTTGTAGTGATTGTGGTATTGAATTTGGGTGACAGTGAGCTTTTGGATCATCTTATGGTGTTAATTCTTGGATTCATACTATGATGTGTGATGGGGGTCTCTAGGGGTGGGGCTATCCACGGGGTGGGGTGTGAAATGGGTTGGTGGGATGTCCAGTGGGTGGGGTGTGTAAGGGGGGATGTGGGGTCTACAGGTGGGCTATTAAGGGGGAGGTATTGGGGGATTTCCAAGGGGTGGTGGTCCGCAGGGGGTGCAGGGGCTATCCAAGGGGTGGGGAGTATCTAAGGGAGGGGCTTTCCTGAGGGTGGGGGGTTATCTAGTGGGGTTGAATAAACCTCCTCACTACCTTTCGCTAGATTCTGGAAATATCCAGTGCTCAGGAACCATATTCATCACTCATCATGAGTGGTGTATTCCTAAGCTATAGTAATAGTCTCTTTATATGTGATCGTATTTCAATATCATCACCAATATGAACCTGAATATGTAGTATCATTTTTTTCACCAAGAAATTGGTGCATAAGATTGATTTCTAGGTATGCGTCTAATCACGATCCAAAGAAATTTCCCACAATGAACGAATAATTGGGGAAGAAATACAAAAAACAAAAACATGAGGAATAGACCTTATCCAATGTTAGTTTTGGCCACAATTAATTTAAATTAGAATGAATAATGAAGAGATACAACATAATCAACAAATGAAACCTCCATTCTCAGATAAATCTAACCCATACCCTCAATAAACACAATCCAAAAATTAATTCATTAGTTGATTAATTAACATTAATTATATGAATAATAAAACAGAGATAAATACACATAATAAAACATCCTACCTTGATATGGATCGTTCTATGATAAAGAAGGATTCCACATCATTATAATTGGTGAGATCCTTGAATTCTAATGGTTCAATGATCCTCAATCTCAATACAATTCACTGTAGTCCTCCAATAATTCAATCCTCCAATGGTTTTATAGGTATCTATCAAGGGTTAGGTTTCCAACCTTGATATCTCCTCATAACCGTATACTTATAGAGAATTTCAGGTCTATGCATCAAAAAAATAAAATAGATAATTTAATTTATTTATTTTATTAATTCACTTGTGACTTCCCATTATAAAAATTCCCAATACTGAAAAAGATTATGTCATAACTAGGGAAAACCCATGACTTGAGTTCAATGATGGCCTCAGTCTTCTATTCCAATCCCTAATTAATATTTATTATACTTTTTTTAGGAAAATTATGAAATGATGATAATAAATATATTAATACATTTCAAAAATTAATTTTTGGGATCACTGATCCTCATAATCTCATGTTGTCTCAGTGTTTGGATCTAAAAATAATACATATAATACATAGAAATTACATTCTCCACACCTTGGGTATTTACATCAAATAAATCTAAATGAAATAATACACAAAGAGATGTGGGTACTGGGCATGCATCTAGGTCTCCCACTCTGAGGTTCTATCCTAAATATTCACATGCTACCACCAGACATGCACTAAAGGAACCAATCACCCATGGAGGATCCTCTCATTATAATCCTCAATCTCCACTGGGTACTCTGAAAAACTATCCTTATCCTCAATGTCCATCTAGCCCCAATCAATAAAATGAAATAGGTCGTGCATGTACCTCCTCATCTATGACACATGCAAGATGTTGTGTACCCAGTCTAAGTGAAGGGTTACAACTAATAATTATGCCAACTCTCCAACTATACACATTATTTGGAAAGGGGCCAGGAATATTGTAAATAGATATCTGCCTCAAAAAAATATCCACAACCCACATCGAGGTGAGACCCTCAAGAACACGTGTTCTCTCTCATGAAACTATAAACGACTCAATCATTAACCTTCATAGGACATATTATGACTCTATACAGTCCTCATATACTCTTGGATGATCTTCACCATCTCTATCATGGCTCACACCATCACTAGGCAGATAAGTGATGACTCTCCTTGGTCGGCCCAGTATAGGGGTGACCTATAGGGTCGCCCATACAAGGCCTCTAATGGTGCCATACCGATAGGGAAATGGTATCTATTATTATATATATACTCCACCAATAATAGGTGATCCTACCAATTATGAATGAATTATAACATGAAAGACTGCAAAATGTCCTCTATGACCTGAATGGTCCACTCAATCTGGGAGTAAAACACTATGGTCAAACAGAATTGATCCCCAAAGGCCTCCTAAAATCCATTACATAACTCTGAAATGAAGAAAGAATCAATTTCAGAAACAAACATTGAATGAACTCCATGGAGCCTAACTATCTCCTTCACGAAGAGGTTTCCCAAACTCTCTAATGAACTCTACTCTCAGGTATTTAGGAATTTCCCTAACTTGGCTAGTTGGTCTGCAATCACCCATATGGAATCATTTACCCTAGATGTCTAGGGTAACAACATAAATAATTATATATATATACCATCCCATTTCCACTCTAGCACCTCCAGGGATATAGTTAAACTTACTATAACCTGGTGCTTAGTCTTCAGAATCTAACAAGTATGGAATCGAGAAAAAAACTATGTAACTCCCCTCTTTATTCATGTTAACCAAAATTTACATAAAAGGAATTAGTATATATTCTTCACACTAGTATATATTTCCAAGGGATGTGTATAAAACTCCCTTGGAATCCCCTCCTAAAACATCACTGGTACCATTGTGCAACCTCTGAAAGGAAAGACATGCTCCCCTACCTCATAAAATCGATCAGAATCTTGTCTAATGGATATATGAGTATGTAGGGTCTCATAGTCAGTATCCCCAAGATGTTCCTCCATAAATCACTATAATATAGGAGAGGTAATAACCATCAACCGAAGGTAATATTTTCTATACCCATCTATAAAGGATATATATAATGACGCTAACTACACTAACACCTCACCCAAAAACTGTTAAAATGATCTCCTACTAATAGAAACTGCTACCACTTTCCCATTCTTAGGAGTATAAACCATCCCAAAGTAGTAATCCTAGCGGTACTCTAGCCATCATCTCTATCTAAAGTTAATATCCTTATGAGAGAAGATATAATTGTGACTCTTATGGTCATAATAGATGATAAACCACTCACCCATAAATAAGTTTCGCCACATATTTAGTGTGAATAATACCTCTTCTATTTCAAGATTGGGGGTCACATAGTTTTTCTCATGTGGTCACAATTGACATGAACCATAGGCAATCACTTCATACCTCCATATCATAACACAACCAAGACTGTTACCTAATTCATCACTGAACACTATGTACTCGACACCCTCTTATGAATATATCATGATGGGAATACTCGTCAATATCTAACTAAAATCCTTAAAATCCTATTAGATCCTCTCTATCTACTTGAAATATTTCCCATTTATGGTTGAATATATTAAGGGAACCAATATCCTTGATAAATTAAGTACATTTATCCAATACTATCTTCCTAACCCCTAGAATATTTTCACCTCCATCACGATCTTGGGTGGCTCCAAAGTTAACACTACCTTGACCATCACTGGGTCCACTACTACACAATCTCCTGAGATAACATTCCCTTGTAAGTGGACCTATTGAATATATAACTAGAACATAGAGAGTTTTCCTTAAATATATTTCACTCATAGTATGTAAAAAACCATCCTCAAATTTCTCACATGATCCTACTCGGATTTCGAGTACACTAGGATATCATTGATGAAGACTAACACAAATCAGTCCAAGAAAAAGATGAAAGATCTAGTTAATGAGTCTCGAGAACACAAATGGGTAATTCATCCCACCAAATGATATTACCAAGTACTCATAGTGACCATAATAACAATATAAATTTTTCTTCAGTATATCCTCATCAAATACTCATAGATAGTGATAGCCTAGTATGAGGTCAATATTTGAGAACTATCATGCCCCGATAAACAGATCAAAGAGATCATTGATCCTTAGTTATGGATACTTTTTATTTATTTTCACCCAATTTAGGAGATAGTAATACACACAAAACCTCAAGATATTTTCTAAATTATTGGTGAAAAACATTGGGGTACCCAATATGAAACACTGGGACTAAAAAATCCCTTTCTTTTCAAGTCATCTAGTTTCACCCTTATCTCATGAAACTCTGCATAATCCATCTAATATGCTGGTGCCAACCATGAGGATGTCTCAGGGTACAGATCAATGCATAAGTCTATCTCTCGGAGGGGAGGTAAGCCTGAAACATCCTCAGGAAAGACATACTCATTCTCCACCACTACTGAAGGAAACTGAATGGTCATAGAATCCACTACACCAAGATTCATGTTATCCAATTTGTGATTAATTATCTATACTCTCCTATGATGAAGCCCATCCTGCTCCATCTGGGTTTCCTTTTTCTGTTACAAAGGAAAACCTCATCAAATCACTATGGAATCACCACATCCTTCTCTTGAAACAATATATCTGGGAATGATCTATAGATAATAAACCCATACCTAAGATGATTTTGTAAGACCTCATCACTACTATAAAGTGATTCCAAAAGAAAGGCTCAAATAAAAAATTCAAGTCACGCCATTTGCAGAAGTGTTTGATTTCCGAGTCACCTCCAATTGAAGTCTTAAAGAATAAGGTTCAAGCCAATGGATAAACCAAAATCTATATGTGTCCAACTAGATAAGTGGAAATAATGGAGTGTCTCACACCCATGTCTATCAATATAGAAGATAAAGTAGATAATAAAAATATTGCACCTTTTATCATTTCTGGAGATTTTGGGTCATAAGTATCAACCACCTACAACTGCACTTACCCAAACCCCCCAGATCCCCGAGCCTCGTGTAGACCAACTGGGGGTGGTGGTGGTAACAAGTCAAAATGTCTACCACCCCCAACTACTATCCTAGACCCTCTCTATGTCATCTACCCTATGAAACTTATTACTCCTACCACTACCTCTTCATAAGAAGCCCATAAACTATCTCTCTATTAGCTACACATTGAGTCATATAGTCTCATGCAAGATATCCCCAGCTGTCACAAGAGTAGAACCTATTCTCTCTTGGCTGACTATATCCATCATGTGTTCCCTGGACCACATATACTCTATCCTAGGATTTCCTCATGAATCATATCACATGTCTAAGCACCATGTCTGTCATCGTCTCCTTCATGCCAAGGTCTCCCCTCCTATGTGCCCACTACTGGCACCAATTCTATAGGTCTACTCATCCAAGAAACTCATGACCAACAAAGTAGTCTCTAACACCCCATCATAGGTATGAACACATATAGGTATCACACTATCTTGGATGTATTTTCATAGTCCTTTCTCAAAGTACTAATCCTAAAATAATGGATTACACAATATCCATTAAGTATCGAGAGAGGTATGTGAACCTCGATAAATACTCAACAACCATACTACCCTAATAAATATGTAAAAGATATTATATTCTCACAACCCTCAAAGTAGCTAGATAAAAATCCTCTCTTAAATGGTACTCGAACTCTGACCATGGTAGAGTCACCTCATTGTATGACTAGGTCACTAAGCCCCACCATAGTCCTACATATCCATAGATAAGGATTGCTTCTAGGACCACCAACTGGTCTGAAAGTGTCCTAATAAGATGAAATACACATGTAACTTCCTCAATACAATCCTCAGCCGCATGTGGGTTTCACTTACCCCTGAACTTGATGGGTCATTGATGCTAAAACTCATGAATCATTCTCAGCCTTCACACCTCATCCAATGATATTTTCAATTCTATATTATTCTCCAAAAGTTGTGGTAATAATGGTGACCACATGGAGGTAACTTCTCTTAAAGAGGTCCTTGTATAAAATCCCCACCACTCAGGGGATCATCCTCATGATCTTGATGCTGAATCATGGCTGGTAAATGTTGTGGATAAATCCGAAAATAGATAACATGTACCATTTTCTATGATTATATCTTGATATAATACTCAAAAAGGAAATGGAAACAAAAACCAATTCTTATATCATATATGTACCAATATTTTTCCCTCAAACCAATGTCGACATGTACTGAGTCAAAAGGTAGGTGACCAAATTCCTGGTGAATGGATACATCAGCTGCTGCACCAACACTAGTGTCCCTGCCCTCGTAGAAAAACTCAAAACACTTAAAACTATTTCCCTAAACCAATCTCACAAACTCCGGTCCTAAGGTAGAATCAAATCCTCTAATACCACTCTGTAACGACATGGCACAATAGGGTCTAAACCATGATTACACAAATACCACTTCCAATAGGCCAGGGGTGTCAACCAGTGATGGGTAGGCTTATCACACACATATGAAGCCTTATCCTAATGTATGATTACACACACACACACATATCCTATCCCATAAAATGATTAAATGTAAAGCAATTGATAACCATTCATGCATACATATAAAATCCCACCATAAAAATATGACAACAAAGTACTAGAACATAAGGTCCAAATACAATCTCACCAAAAGAAACTAAAAAAGTATAACTTCTGAATTATGATAGGATTGTCAAAAATGAAACCACCGGAACACAGCTCATTATGTCAAAATCACTAAGCTTTTCCTGGTCATGGTCCCTCTAGAACTCTGTCAAAATGTCGGTCATCTTCATAAGACACAACATGTTTGGGAAAACCCCCTGCATGAGTGTGTATAACAATACGTAGTAGGACGCCCTTAAATAACTAAGAATATGACACAATAATAGTATTCATATCATCATAGGGATATTTCAACAACTTAAATAACATGAATATCCAAATATACTCATAGTAGACACATATTCTCATGTAAGATCACAACCACAAAGCTACCCTAGGATTCCTTCTTGAAGGTTCCATATAACACTCATATGATAGAATACACTCCACAAGTCAGATA
This sequence comes from Viscum album, assembly GCA_963277665.1. Taxonomy (NCBI): domain Eukaryota; kingdom Viridiplantae; phylum Streptophyta; class Magnoliopsida; order Santalales; family Viscaceae; genus Viscum; species Viscum album. Next base: position 2,134,052,125 of record OY728120.1, read on the forward strand.
ACACTGATGGGGTCCATTTTATATGTTTTCCATGTTAGATATCTCCATAATAAGTACACAATAGAGGTATAAAGAGATCAATACATAGACGAGGATCACACCTAGGGCCATGGAGTATACCAACAACCCAATATATATTACCCTACTATGTAGGGGATCAACAAACTTGTAGTATTGGTCATAAAGATACCAATAATACCCCCCTAGGGAAATGATGTTGACATTGGATCTCACTCCAGACCTCATGAAGGGATTCCAACAACTCTATCCCAGACTGATGTTCCCTAGATGGTATCACAATCTTATGCATAGAATGTGACTCTATACTAATCCCTCAGGGAATAAATTAAGGAAACATATCCTAATGAAACCTGTACATGATAAATAAGAGAATGGATCCAATCCATATTTGTATAATTACACATCATGTATTTAAGTACATGTTGTGTCCCTTAAGCACTGGGTTATACCCATGCATCACGACCTGTTCCCATGTTCATGTTTGATTACATGACATGTTTCCTTCCACACAGTGTGGGGATACACATGGTCTCCTCGGCATGTACAGTATATACACACCAATCTACCTTCTAGGGTGTATATAATGTGTTCCATAGCCCACGTGACATGTAATGCCACCCAGCTTCCTGGGCTTTTACACCCTATACACACTGAGCTGGTCAGTAAGGTTCACATAATGTGTGACTCAAGCCAAAAAATATGTGATACATATCTCTACACTAAAACCTTATCACCATATAAAAATGGACTACACGACATGTGTTCATAGGACTAACACTATGTATTTGAGTTTTTCACAAAACCCACAGGATTCTTCACATGTCTTACTTCGTGCCTTAAATCCCTTTTATTATACTATGGAATATGCAATTTTTCATATATATATGTTTGAAAAACAACTTAATCGGCATTGTCCAGATGCTGTCCATATCCATTGCTTGGAAACCACCTCTATCACGACTCATCAAAGCTGCATTCCCAAACCACAATCGGAGTCTCCTGATCCATTGACATAGATCTATCTCATCACCAATCCAAACTCAGATAGATGATATAAATATATTGTTCTATTAAATAGGTTCACAATGATTGTTGTCTAGGTATTCATTGAATCATAGGTCAAAAAAATTTCCTACAATAAATGAAGAATAGGTGAAAAAATGCAAGAAACAAAAATTTGAAGATTGGACCTCAACCAGTATTCATTTTGGCCTCGATTAATTTTCATTACAATGAAAAATGAAGAAATATAACAAAATCAATAATATAAACCCCCATTTATGGATAAATCTAACATGTACCCATAGTACGCTCGATCCTAAAATCAATTCATTAATTGATTGATTCACGTTTTTTATAGGAATAAACAAATAGGAAAAAATACACATAAAAAACATTATAAATATGTATCATTCAATGATGAATAAAAAATCCACATTATTTTTATTGGTGAGATTCATGAATTCCAATGGCGGAATGATCCTCAATATCAATTCGATCTGATGTTGTCCACCAAGAATGCTCTCCCCAAGGATCCTCTAGGACTCTAGGGTTAAGTGGATAACCATGAGATCTATTAATAACCATATAACTACATATAATTTTAGGTCTCTATATCAAATTAAATAAAATAAATAATTTTATTTGCTTATTTTAAAAATTCATCAATGACTTTACTTTATAGAAACACCCAACATTAACAAAGATTATGTCACACCTAAGGTAAATCCCATGATCTGGGCCCAATGAAGGCCTCATATTTATGATCTCAGTCACTTTTAAAGACTTTTTTCACTTTTTTTAATGAAAAACTCCCATGAATTATAATAAATATATTTAATATATTTCAAAAATAATTCCAGGCTCACTGAGCTTTAGAATCTCATATCATCTTAGAGCCTAGATCTGAAAATAATCTATATAATATTCTAAAGTAATAAATGAAAAAATTGGATCCATTAAATATTGTAATTTAATCATAAAACACATTTTAATTTTTATTAAATTCCAAAATAAATAAATCATGTAGTTATCTCATAAAGTTGATAAAATATTTCATTTTCCATTGAAAAAACCTAAAAAATAAAAATTCCTATAATTTTGAGAGGTAGATTTTATTTGAAAATAACCATGAAAACTCTAAAAGGAATAATGATAATAAATTAAGTTTATAATGGAGGGAAATGGTTGTCAATATTTATATTTTAAAAAAACATTCTTTTTGAACATTGGTAAAAAGTCAGAAAATTCCACATAAAAAATGTTAGAAATATTCATTTTGAATAATTTTTAAAAAAAGTAAAAAATTTCAAAAAAATTACCCTTATTAACCTTTGAATAATAATTACTAACAATACTAAAACATTTAAAAGAATGTAAATATGGGGGGAAAAGTTTTTATCACATTTAAAAAAAAATTTAAAGAAAAATAAATTAGGCCTTTTGTAGATTTTGAAACAAAAGGAAGTTGAAGAATATAAATTGAATTGGGTTTAAAAAAATTAATTTCAAATAAATAATGATAAAATTTATCAATTTGGTTTTTCATAAACCAAATAAAATAAAACTTGTGGTGAAAATGGAATAATTTTTAATGATAGGAAATTGAGACAAAAATCCCCTTACCTTAAGTCCCATCTAGATTCATACATTCTCTAACTACTGAATAAATATGTTATATTAATTTTATACTTTGAAAATAAAAATTTTCATTTTAATTTCATCTTTATTATTAATTTTATTTCATATACTATAATTTATTATTTAGTTACTAAAATGATTATGTTCACATTGGATGTTTTGGGTTTTGTTTGTTTATAACCTCAAAATAACATCCATGCGTTGAACATGGTCAAATAGGTTATGGTTATATTTTCATAGGAATATTAAATTTGTTATAATTATCATATTTATACCTTAAATATGCTTTTAAAAGAAATAATTTAATGTGTTCATGATAAATGAATCACATCGTTTCATGGAGATGATATACCATATGTATTCACGAATGAAATTTTTATTTTTCTACTGAGTGGAAAATAAATAAATTAGATAATATTTTAATTTTACATAATCATACATTTGGAATAAATGTTATATTTATTCATTATTTCCACCATATGACCAACCATGTGAGGAGTTATTGAAAAATGAGTCACATCATTTCAAAGGGATGGTATTCCACACATTTGCATAGGAAACGTTATCAGTTTCTAATAGATGCATAAGGTAATATTGTAAGTAATATATTATGTCTAAAGAATTATAATAATTTCATAAAGATATTTTAAATTCAATAATTTAATATTTTTCACTATCTATGTAAGGTGGTGATGGAAAATGAAAAACATCACTTCATGGAGGTGGTGGCCCACACATATACACAGATGATGTTTACATTTCCCATTGGATGGAAAATATATATGTAATATTTTTCCCATCAACATAAAAAACATTAATTATAAATATGATACTAATTTATTTATGAAATTTTGGTTTTAATATATTTTAAGTAGGTAGAAGAAGAAATTTACTTGAAATTGGTTGGTTAGGATGTACACCTTCTCCTCAGATATCCCCCTTTGTCACACACAATAAGTATTCTAGGATTGATATTTTTATGGAATAAATAAGTCTAATATGGAAGGAATAATTATACGGAGATATTTGGTAAGTCATTTTTTGAACTATAGTTATCAAAATGTGTGAGTAAGGGAGGAGAGGAAGTTTCCTTTTATAAGTGAGGGGAGTGACACACCAATAATTTTCCTAAAAATTTAAATATTATAACATATTAATCATCATAAATTAGCTCAAATATTATCCAAATTAAAATATAATATGATAATGTTGAAAATAAAATCATCTAATAAGAATTAATATAAGAATTTTTGGCATAATCGCTTAGTTTTTACCTTAATTAATCTGATTTACCCTTTACCTTGGTGACACATTTTTTTACCATGGTTCCTATTCATAATGAACAAAAATGAAATTGAAACCATTAATAAATTTAAAACTCATAACTAGAAAAATGTAATAAAATTTTCAAGATTTAATATGTAAATTTTTAGAAATTAATTTTAATATAAGTTCTTAAAACACAATGAAAAATAATTTTTAGAAAATTGTCTTTTTAAGAAAAAATATAAACTTATACAAATATTAAGTAAAATGTTGATTATTATTGAATTATTTAGATAATTTTTAATATAATGGATATTTTTTTATTTAAAATTTAATAAAAAATATATTTAAACTTTTTAAATTACATGATTTAATGAGAAAATGAGAGTTTTTCAAAAAGCGACATTTTCACTATTCACTAAAAATTATTCTTTTTAGAAAAATTCTAAAAATTAATCATTAGACTATTATGAAATTATAATTAAAAATATTATTTCCATTTTTGAAAATAAAATTTCTAAAATTGGAAGAAATAGATTACAATTTTTGTGCCAAAAATCCAATAAAAACCACTTTTGAGTAAAATGTATTTTTGAAGAATAAAATGACTTTATTCTAATTACATTCCTAGAAACCATAATTAAGTGAATTTGAATTCATAAAAATGAATATATAATCAAATTATTTCATTAGAAAAATTTATCAAAAATGATTAATTTAATCTATTAAGATAAAAATACACTGCACACATAAAAAATATTTGATGAAAAATATCAAATTAACCTTTAGAAGATTTTATATTCATTTAAAAAAATCGATAATAAATTTATGATTAATTATTCCTTTTATTAGATAATATATATATATATATATATATTAAAATATGGTTATTCCAATTCACATAAGCCAAACCAGTTGGTAGGTAATAATGGTCGTATTTTAATAATAATATTTCTGTTGTATATCGTTGTTTATTTAAGATCAGTATTTTGTATACCACACACTATCAAATATATTTTTTTAAATAAAATAAATTCTAAAATATTGGGGTGTTACACTCTATGTATTCTCTTAATTCAAATAATGATATATGATGCTCACTAATATATTATTTTTTTCAGGATGTTATGTTGAGTCATGAATCATTGTTACTATGAAACTATGCCTACTGTTATGAAATGAACATACTACCCATGTAATGACTACTATGATTTCATGGGACATGATGAACACTACTATGAATTTATTATTAGGGCTTATTTTCCAAGAGTTTTCTGATATACTATGATGGAATGTTGTACCCTTTCTTGTGATAAGGGAGGGAATTCCTAATTGGTGTTCATTGGATATGTTTAGAGACACATTGACACTAGATAGAGTAGATAAAACATCACTTGGATGGATAATTAATACATTTAGATATGAATTATTAATTATTTATGATATTGTCTGTTATTCATTTTCGATAATATCAGTCTATAAATTTATCTCTATGAACAAGATTTATAGGGGAATCATTGGTGTTGGCCTAAAAAGTTGTAATCATACCTTACTTTGGAACTTTGGTACTTGAGTAGATATCATAGTCACTGGTATGGATATTTCACACATCAACCTCTCCCAAACATCTTATTTTATTATTTTATTTTTTTAGTCTTTTTCACGATTTTCAGGATATATCTATCAAAATTTTGATGTTTTGGGTCTCTTTGTGTATGGTGTATATTTATCCCACAGGATCAATACTAACCATGAGAAAAATATATATGAATGTGTTTGTAACCTTGACAGATTCATTTTTAATAATTCGAAAAAAATTACAACATTCATCCCAACCATCCAACGCCCAATTTCTCTCTAATGAGGGGTGTACATTTAGTGTTTGATTGGGTAAACCGTACAGGCAAACCACGAACAGTTCCAAAATTCTTTAAAAATTAAGTTACTCTCAATATCCCTCGACATAAAACAAAAAATAGGGTATTTTTCTCCCTATTTATCCTTGGAACATGAGGGGGCTTAAGGTATACCTCCTTTCCTCCCCCTCTCCATTTCGAGGATTCCCTATTTGATTATTGGTTTTGTTTTCAAGGTATGGCCTATAATATTCTCGCCATTCACTCTTTTTATTGTTTCCTATTCTTTATTTCCATTTTTTCATGTTGGTCAAACCCTAGGTAGGGATTTTGACATAATATGATTTTGTTATTAATGTTATGGTGTGTGGATCATATGTTAGGAATTTTTCTTCATGTTTTCGATGATTTAGCAGAATCCACACATATTTTGAGGTAGGTGGTTCTATGATTTCAATTTTTATTCACATAAAATATATACTTAATAATTATAAAAGTTTTTAATTTAAAATATTGGTGGTTTAAATGGTTAGGAAATTATTTATAATTCAATTATCAAATAGTTTCATATTTTAATTTATCTAAATATATATAGGTGTATTACATATGTTTTATAAAGTGTGAAATTTGGATTTAAGTGGGATTTAGTTTTTTAAATTGATGAAGTTGGATTTAAAATACTTCCATATGATTATATTATGGGTTTGACTTGTTATTTAATTTGGATTCTCAATTCTTGTATACTTTTAGTGATTTTTCTTATTGAACTATTTAGTTTTGATATATGGATTGAATTATATATCTTATTGGATACCATGTCATTAGGAACATATATATATATATATATATATGAAAATACATACATATATATAGCATTATGTATATACACATATATAAGTTCAGTGGATTCTTTCTTTAAAACATTGGATTTCTAAAATATCTTTGGAATTTAAAAATTAATTTTAAAGGAGATTTATAAATAAAACTCTTCCGCCAAAACACTTAGGAAAATTTGGAAATTTAGAATAAGTCTTGGAATGATATTTTTCATGAAATGGTTTATAAATCCATAATGTAAAACACTTCAACTTTAGAATTATTGGGGCCCAGTTGGCACTTTGAAGGGTTTTCTCTAAAATTATTAACCCCCATGGAATCACTCTATCTTAGGGAGGGACTTCATATGGTTGGGTGTAGGGAGATGGAATATGAATTGTATTTTTATTGTGTAGTTACTTGATGGATATGTTTCAGTTCTTAGATACCCCATCTCCCACTAATATTATTATCATTGGATCCTAGGAATATTAGTGAGGGTTGAGAGATTGTTACTACCCAGTCTTGATAATAAGGACTGGATCCTTAGTGGGGATAGACTTTATTAGCCATTAGGGAGTTCCACTAGTGAATCTAGTTGAGATAATATGGTTTGTTATTAACATAGGGATGCATTGATTAGCCTAAAATGGTTCGACTTATGTATTTCTAGGTTAACCTCATGGGATGTTTAGGAATTTCCCATGATTAGATTTTGTTTATGATTTACAATATATTATAACTGGATACACCACTTCTTCCCTACATTATTATCTTATTAAGACTTATAGAATTGGTTACAAGTTTTTAATATGGTCCTATTTCTATTATCTTGTTTAATATTTTTGGTTCCTTTAGAATGAGTTGGGTGTTTATTTAAAATATAGATTCAAAACTATATTTCAAGAGCGATAGTTTTGGAATGATTTTAAATGATTCTTTAAAATATGTTCAGGTTTTAAATATGATTTTTTTGGAAATTATCTTGAAGGGTTTTTCCTGAATGAATAAAAAGTATATTTCATTTTTATTTTATACTATAATTGAGACTATTTTAGAAAAGGGAAATTCATGTACTCTCTAGTGATTACTTACTAAGATCTATTATTCTCAAAGCCTACTTATTCTACTCTATATTAGTATAATAATTTTTTTGTAGGTTTAGGTGTCATTTGGGATCCCTCATGGAGTGATTAATATTATAGATGGATGTTGACCAAGTGGTCACACATATATTGTGATGGTTACTTGGTTTTGTTTTATTTATTATTTTGTATCGTATATGTATCATCCTAGTTGGCCTCCTTTACTATTTATCATACTTTTTACCAAGGATTTTATTTATTTATGTCAGTTCAAAATGTATTCTGGTTATTCTACATTTCCCTATTTTATTTTGTATCTATTTCTATTTGTTTGAATTGGGATGGATGTCCATTGTCTAGATGGGTCATGCTATGATTTCTATAGGAATTCCACTATTTTTAAATCTTATTTATTAGGAAAAATAATCCACAATTATTACTTGTGATTCCCTTGATTCTTATTTTTAGCTCAGGGGGATTGGGGACTCCCCTTAAGTATTTCATGTTTAGGATCGTGTTTCCAATTTAGGGATAAATTGGGATAGTTTTTGAAAAAAAGGTATCAAATCATAGGTTTATTTAGAGACCTAGGTTTTTAGAGTGCCTTGTGTTATTTAGAATATCTAGTAGATTGGATACTAGTATTTTCATGGCTCTAGAGGTAGGGGATAGAATAGTTTCTTGATCTCTTACCCATCCTAATAATTGAGTCACATGGGTTATTGGGTGTCAAATCTTGAATTTTTATTTTTCCTTATTGGTCTATGGTGTATTTTTGTTCTTTTTTATGGAATGTTAGATTATATTGATGTTGTATGGGTGTTTTAGGTGTTTCCCATGATTTGGAAGTGAATGAGAATGATGAATCAGAGGATTATGGTTACCCAACATGATTTAGAAAACCATGTAGAGACCTTGAGAATGGTTCTATTTCATTCCAATAGTAGCTATACATTTGCTGAACATTTATCCAAACCATGGGGGTAAATCATGAACAACCACTAAACTAACTTTTAAATTTTAGGTCAAACTCCATTTAATACAGTTTCTATTGAGTTACATTTAATGTTGTTTGGTATAGCTTAAAGAGTATTTTCATGATGATTTTATTAAAAAATGGTTTTTATTTTACAAGGATTTTTAAATTTATGTTTGGTTTTCAGAAGTGTAAATCGGGTTAAAAATTTTAATATATGTGTTTCTTGAAATGAAATGAAATGGTTTTGAGGCTAAGGACCTTTGAATACTTTTAATTAAGGACTTTTGTGGTTTTGGGATAGATTCATGTGGGAAATTAATGTTTTAAGTTGAAGTGTGTAATTTAAATTAGTTTTCATGTAAAGTTCAGAATTTTGATATTTTAGTTGTGACGTTTTCAAATGGTTTAAAAGGAAAAATTTTCCAATGATGTTAGGTGAATTTAATGGATTATTTAAAGGTGTTAGTTAGAGTTTAGATTTAATTTTTATTGGTAAAGATTTATATTAGAGTTGATATTGATTTATTTTTTGGTTTTCTTTTGTTATTTAGAGTATTTATCTTGAAAATGTTCAAAAGATTCATAGGAGTTAAAGTGTGGATTAGTTAGTTAACAAAAAAACCCAGAATCATAAAGGAGTTGTGGAGTCTATTTACACTCAATGTCTACCTATATTTTTCTATGATCGAGGTAATCTAGAAGGTATGTACATGTTTGGTAAAATTTATGAATTCTCTAGATCTACGGGGAAACTTGATGTTGTAAGGATGATAGATATTATTGGTTTGTTTCAAGGAATGTGTTTGGATCAGTGAATGATTATCCTTATGGATCCTTTATAAGTTTGGATAAGTTGGGAATTCATTAAGACCACATTCACTCAGTTTTTTATTATCTAGGTGTTTAAAATTTTTAAGGTAGAGGAGCTTATAGATCACCAAAAAGGTCAATAAAAAGTGAATGATTATGTAAAACCTTTTAAAGAGATTATCCCCTATTCTTTTGGGATCATGTAGTGTGATTCATTAATGGTTCATCTGTTCAAGAAAGATCTTCACTCATATCTTTGTTCTATAGTGCTTTCACCTGGACTAACCTCATTCAAGGAGTTAGTTGATAAGGCCTATATATTAGGGGTATATTATATAGGGAAACCCATAATAGGTAGTAACCCAATCTCTTTTGGATCAATAAAGGTTCCCTATCCAGTAAGGAGCAGAGATTAGAGGATCCTATTTGGGAAGACTCTTCTACTTTGGTTTCCATTTCCTAAAAATAAAATCATTAACTCATGTGCTTCTTGTATAGACAATTATGTAATTTTAACCCTTATTTCATAGATATTCTAAAGCCTTATTTCCATTTTCATCATCTAGGATACCTTTACAAGTTTTTCTATCGAAATAATTTTCAAAGGAATAGTTATTATTTACCTTGGGATCTGTATGGTGACTCCAAAAGCTTTTTAGGTAATCCCACTTTTTTAATTTTTGTTTTCTTTCCTATTTCTTTAGCTAGTTGTGATTTCTATCATGTGTTTCTGGGATATTTGGTTCCTTGTTCTCATTTGGATAGTGAATGTTTGTTTTTAGTAAATTATGGATGAGTAAATTTTTTATATTTTTTTATGTAGGTTAAGGGTCAATCCCCCATTATTAAAAATAAAATAAAGAGAGGCTCTGTTGAAAAATGAGGTAAGAGGTAACCCATTAAAAACACCATGTAAAAAATCTAATAAAATAAATCCTGAAGGGATAAAGAGGACCCAAGTTTCCTAAGAGAAACAAACATCAATATAAGTAAAGGAAAAAATTACATTGCCCCCCCCCATAATATATAATGTAGCAGTGAAATCAGTTAATGAAGATGTGTTACACCCTACCAATAAGTTATTCCATGATGGAAGCACAATGAGATAAAGCACATCTCCAATATTGAAAAGTGAAGGAGGGACCAGACGATATTTGAAAACACATCTATAAAGCTTTCGATCCCCCCACCCGATGAAGCTTGTGAGAGACTCAGATCAAGTCAAAAAGATGTAATGAAATTGAATACTAAAAGAAATATCAAAAATTGATTCATAGTTCCCATCCATCTAACAAGGATAATGTATTGTCGAATGATGGTTGTCGGAACACCCATCCATCTTTTGAGGTCGCCCATCCAGCAGTACCTACAATAAGTTCTACTAGTAAACAAATGAAATGAAACTAGATTTAAATCCCCTCACAACATCTATAACTTCATAAAACAACCAAAAAACTATGCAGATCATAACTGAACTACACTTGATGAAAAAAAGTGAAAAACAAACACAAATATAGTCCCCCTAAACCCAGAATGCTTGTGTTGACCACAGGGGTTAGAGAATTTGTCTCATTTTCTTTTCCTTGGGAACTACAAGGATTTTTTGAGGAAGAAATAATTATTGTGGGGATTTTTTTCACACACTAAACTCTCCAAAACTTTTTATTTTATTATTTTATATATTTTTTGATTATTTTTCTTGAGTTTCTAGCTAATTTGATTGAAATTTTATATTTCAAGACACTTTTTGAAGGAATCGTAGTTTTACCAAAAGGTAAATACTAAATGTGTGACAAATATGAGAATGGTTTTGTAACACTGAAAATGTTGTTTGGATTTTTTGGTGAATGATTTTTCCAACCTTGTGGCCCAACTGTACAATGCCAAACTTTTCCTTAGTAAGGGGAACACAATTTGGGCATCGTTTTCTAAATTGTATGGCAAAACCATGGATAATGCCCAAAATATTTATAAGTTTAATTTTTTACAAAATTTCCCTCATTAATTATAACCCAAAATGGGATGTTTTTCTCCCTATCCATCCATGTAACATGATTGGTATTATTTTTCTCCACCTTCTTTCCTTTATCTCTATTTTGAAGGTTTCCCTCTTTGATTCTTGATGTTGTCTCCAAGGTATGGCCTCCATTATTCTTATCCTCCCATATTTCTTTTTCTCCCTTATTCATTACCCTAACATCATGTTAGAAAAACCCTAGGGAGTGATTTGGAACTAATGTGATTCATTTATTAATGTTTGGGTGTGCTTATCATGTCTCGTGTCTTGTTGTTCCCTTTTCCAAGGGTTTTGTCAAATCCACACATGGTTTAAGGTAAGTGCTTCCACAATTTCATTTTTTCTTCAAATTCCTTATATTATTGATATTTCTAAATGTGTTAAATTAAAATTTTATTGATTTAAATGGTTTATAAAGGGTTTATATGCAATTTTTCAAATTATTTGATTTGTAAATTAATTTCAAAGTATATATTCATATTTTGTATGTTTGATAAAAAGTATAATTGGGTTTTAATAGTTTTTTTAGTTTAAATTTTTAAAGTTGGATTTATAAGAATTACATATGATTTTATTATGATCTTAAATTATTATTTAATTATGTTTCTTAATTCTTGTTTACTTTTGGAGATTTACCTTTTTTAACACTTTGATTTTGATATATGGATTGAATTAAGTATCTAATTGGTTTTTGTAGTGATTCCTATGATAATAGGTATATATACATGTGCTTAAGAAAATATATATGTATTCATATGAATACATATATAGGTGTATAGATATAAATATATATAGAAGTTCATAAGAGGCCTTTCTTAAAACATGGGTTTTACAAAATGTCTTGGGAATTCAAAATGATCTTAAAAATTGATTTCCCTATGAAACTTCCCCAAGAAAACCCTTAAGATCATTTGGAATATTAAAATGAGATCTCAAATCATATTTAGTTAATAATGGTTTATATAGGGGTCTTGGAAAAAACTTATAATTTTTATTTCTTGAGGTACATTTAGAAATATGAATGGTTTTATCTAAAAGTAAGAACCTCATAGAAGCCCCCTAGCTTAGGGAAGGACTTCACATGAATTAGTGTAGGGTGATTATATAATCATTATATTTGGATTACGTTGGTTTTTGATGGATTTTATTGATGTGTTGGATACCCCATCTCCCCCTAGTACTATTATCATCTGATATAAGGTGTCTTAGTGAGGTTAAAGAGATAATTAATACCTAGTCCCAATTACATGGACTAGATCCTATATGATGATGGATTTTATAGGTCACTAGGTAGTTCCACCTATGGGGATAATTGAGAGAATCAGTTTGGTTACATAAATAGGGATGCTCCGATTTTCATATAGATAGTTCCACCCAAGTACATCTAGGGACACCTCACAAGATGTTTAGTAATTTCCCATGATTATCTATTCTTTATGTTTTACTACTTATTATAATATGATATACCACTTATTCCATGTTTTTTTCTTTTTATCACTTATCCCATCAGTTCCAATTTTATAACATGTTCTTTTTTTAATTATCTTGTTTACATTTATTTCGTTTCTTTGGTGTGAGTTGGGTGTTTTTATAAAAGAGGGTTTCAAAAGATGGATTTAAAGAGTGATGCTTTTTCAAACATTTTAAATGATTCTTTAAAACATGTTTGAGATTTAAATATGTTTTTTCAGAAAATTTCCTTCCTTTTTTTCTTCAAACAGTAAAATGTAAGTTTTATTTGTACTTAAACCCATCATTGATGTTCTATTTTAGAAAAATTAAACACATGGACCCTCTAATGACTGCCTATTAGGATTTGTTATACTCATAGACTACTTTTTACACATTACATCGTTAGACCTGAGTTTTTTTGTAATTTTACATCTAATTTATGATCACTCACAGGGAAATTAGTATTATGGATGGATGGTGAACAAGAGGTCAAATGCAGATTTTGTTGGGAACTTGGTTTTATTTTAGTTGTTAATATTTATCATAGATGTATCAGAATCTTATAATATTGATCATTTTGGGAACCACTATTTTTATTTATTTATTTTAGTTTGATAAGTAATTTTTTATTTTGGGTTGATCTATTTTATTTTTCATATGTTTATATTTGTTTAGCATGGAATTACATTCCATTTCCTATACAGATGATATCAGAATTTCTGAAGTAATTCCAATGTTTTGAAAAAAAAAATATGTGAAAAAAAATCCAAAATGATTTCTCTTGATGTATTCGAGGATTTTCATTAGATCAGGGGGATCATGGATGCACCTAGGGTATGTCACAGATCGGCTTAGGTGTACGGTTCAGGTATGACCCGGGATGGTTCATGGCATAATATGTGTAAGGTCCTTATGCTTGATGGGTGAGACATGGAGAATGGTTGGTTCTAGGACATGGGGCTGACCAAGGAATTAAGACCCTATCATGAAGTAGTCTCCTTTACTTGTTACTTTCAGACAGTTATTCATGAAATCATCCCACATGAAATATTGTTGAGATAAAAATTTTGTGTGTTTTATTTTTTTCAATTGATTTTAATGAATATAGAGTTTTTTTGAAATATAAATGGAAGATATAATAATTTAAGTGATGAATATTATCTTGGATGTTCATTAGAGAAGCCAATAATATTGAGAGGAATAGATCCCATGTGAGTGTCACATTGATTTAAGTGAATAAAATTGAAGTATCCTAGATAATTCACAGTGATATATCCTATATCCATATAATGATGGTGATGATAAAGTATTGATTAAAATAGATAAAGAAGAGAAGTTGAGTAAGTTGGTATTTGAGTCTTTGTTTTGAATTTACTATTATTTTTACAATTCATATTTGATAATGAATGATAGGAAGAGTTAGAAAATAATATGATCGACCCTCAATATAGAACTTTTTAATATTTTAGGCCATTAGAGATAACTAGAAAAGCTTAAATACATGATAGTGAGAATGGTATAGGGGAGATAAATCTCCAATATAAGTAGACACTAGAGAAATTAAGGAATAATACAAAATTATGGTGACTTGGTGGCCCATTGGTGTGGGGTGAAACCTAAAAGATTTGAATGAATTTCAATAGAGCACTAAGGATAATATAAAAACCTTCTCACTGGTGTGAAACTAATACATAACTCATGCATTTTCAATACTATTGATCATTATAAATACATCATGATATCAAGGTAGAAGTGAATTTATGTGATTTTTTCCTTCATTGAGCTATTAAACACATGTCGAGCATGGGAGTCCCAATCTATGCTCCTCTATTAAAGTAATAGAGAACTCATGTTTGAATACATGTGAAATAAGGGATTTTTTATATGATCAAAAGAACTCCATGCAGGGTATCTGGAGAATTTATTGTGCATAATGGAAGAAGGAGAAGGAAATTTCCCAAGATATAGATCCTTAGAATATTTTTTATAAAATCATTAAATTTTTTTCATGAGTTTATTAGAAGAAGATACCAAGATCTTAAAATTTTCATGCTCATTGTAATTGCATCAGAGGTTCAAGAACTATAGAATAAGATTAAAATTTTGAAATGATCATCATAAAAATCAATTTCATAAGCATGGTTACAGAACACTTTAAGAATAATCTCTGTAAGAATGAATTAATGTTTTTTAAACATGAGTGGTCATATGTGTCATCATCTTCATAATAATCATCATGAGAAAAAAAATTAGATTATATTAAGGCTGTGATTCTAGTTAAGATCATAGGAGATCAACACTAGATCACAACGAGTACCTATAGATGCTTAATTGAGAATATTAGATAAGCCACACTATAGTGAAGGCCGTTTTCACTATAAAATGAAGAAAAACCCATGATTCTATGAATTTTTAAGATGTTGAATAAGTGATACTTCCTATGGGTTTCTATATAAATTTTTCCTATAATGAATTATGTGTTAGACTTTAAAGGATTGTGGTATGACTTTCTTATCATATTAATTCAATAATGATGTAAATTTTAGGTCCATAGGACATTGAGAGAATATAAATTTGAGTTTTCACCAATCGAATTTTAACCCTATGACTTTGTCACATTGAACATAAATTTTTCACTTCGAATGACTCATAGAAATCACAAAATTTATCAGTCTTGGGATAGAATGATTATTATGATGTAAGAAAATATGGGATATCATTTTTTCGAATATCTTTATTCTAAACCATGTAGTTAACAAGAATTTCATTAAAGGGTGATTTTAATAAAAACCCACGTCATGATTTTTAGCCACTACACCCCCTTTCTCCCCCATTTGGTGTAAAAATGAGGGGGATCCCAAATAACTTAATTATTATTTTACACATTTCGATTTGGGGTATGGTCATGGTGGTTATTCAACTTTAAGGTGATATTTCTTATTCCCTTTTGTTCTATACTTTCTCTCCCTCATTATTTCAAATTTTATAATGTTCAATTTTATAGTATTTTATTATGATTCCATATGATAATGGTGGAATCATCCTAGGATGATGGGTATTTTGGATGGCTTGCATATAGGATACACCATGAAAAATTCCACATGTTGTTATGTGATGTTTTTTTAAGTTATGATACCATATTGAATATTATTTGGTTTTCTCAATTAAACTAATTTAATTAATTATTTTTATAGTATCAAATCATAGTTTTTTTCTTAGGAATGGTGTCTGGATTTTATTTTGGACCTTCTGTGGTGGTTTCTTGGAGTTTTGATAAGATGTGAGAACTTTTTGAGATTAGTGAACCTTATGAAAAGTTAATTTAAATGGTTACATTAATAGTTAAATTCTATAATTACAAGGTTTTTGTTACTTATCATGATTTTAGATCTTGGGCAGTTGATATTAACTCATTTTCTACTAAGTGGTTTGATCTGGACTTGGATAGGCCTTGGTAAGGCCATCGTACATTGTAAATGGTTTGAAATATTCCATGATGAGGTAGGTGGTCTAAGAGATTAACCCATAGCCTTGTAATATTATTTACATGTATATATATTATATTCCTTAAATCCCTTTTTTTGTGTTTTTACTTCCTTAGCTTAAGTAAATTGGTTTTGGGATTAGTATTGATACCTTATATCTTCCACAAATTCCTTTGGATCTATTGATTTTTATAGATACCAAACATATGGCCTCCTATGGGGTGAGACATTTCTCAGAAATGGTAAAGTTGGGTTGTAAAAGGGAAAATAAGGTGGGTTATGATATTAACCAAGTTTATCTCATTGGATGGGTTGATTTTAATGGTTAAGGGATACTTGGTATGACTTGAGAATCAATGTTTTAAAAATATGTTCAGAGAATGATTTGGAATTCTTTTATGTGTTAATATTTTATGAAAATTCCTATATGGATTTTGAAATGGTTTTAAATGTGTGCATTGTTTTTTGACCCAATTTTGGGTATTAAAGGATGGAATCAATGTTTTTAAATGGTTCTTGTTATGAATGTGGTGTTGAAATCCATGTATATTATAGAAAGGGGTTTAAAAATGGACTGAAACTTTTATTTGAAGTGAGTGTGTGGTTTCCAATTTAGTGAAATGACTACATGTTTTTAATGATTTTTATAGAAGAGAGGGATTTGACCTTATTTTATTGTGAAAGGACCATACAGAACTTGGTTAATTATAATGGTTTGAAAATGATTTGGTTTGGTTCCTAAATGTTTATTAAGGTCAAGATTTAGAGCCTTGAAAGGCAATTATTGGTGAAATGGTTTAAGGTGTTGGTTATGGAAGTCCTCCACTATTGTTTAGGGTGTTGATCAGGGTGGTCCTAACGTATGATTTAGGGTGTTTTTCATGGTGGTCCTTACCTATGATTTACGGTGTTGATCATGCTATTATTCACCCACAGTTTAAGGTGATATTCATGGTTGTCCTCACCTATGGTCTAGGGTGTTGGTCATGATAGTACACACCCATGATTTAAGGTATTGGTCATTGAGGCCCCCACCATTGGTTTAAGGTGTGTTTCATGGGATTCCACACCCATGGTTTAATTTTCTGGTCATGGAGGTCCTCACCTATGGGTTTGGGTGTTTGTCATGTTGATCCTCACTATGGTTTTGGATGTTGGTATAATGTTCCTCATCATTGTCTGGTGACATACTGCTTCTCTATACCCTACTAACATTTATATATTAAAGCATGATGTAATGAGGTATGAGGAACTTCAAATATTGATGTTTAAGATTCCTAGAGATTTATAATAAATCAGAATCCATGTATTTATTCACAATATGGGTCACCCTACGTTGTGTGGATTGGATGACTGGCTTAGGTCGATGCAGGTTTGGTTGGATCTGGTGCCTCCCTAGAACCTGAGGGCCATTGGGAACTTGAGAAGTAGTTGTTTACTATATATTTACCTTTATGAACTATTTATTTATTTTACTGGTTATTTTTATTAACTATTTTTGTAACTAGTATTTACTTTAAACACTGTGGGTGGTGGTCTAATTAGTTTTACTCACAACCGACGTAGGCCACCACTACACATGGGTACCTAAGTAGATACCATATATTCACAATAAAAATAGGTTTAGGTTGATCCCCATATTATGTGTTTCATGATAAATTAGGTTAACTCGGATGGTAGTAGAACATTGGAGACTCGGTATATGGAAGGTATTGGAGATGGATATAGATCATGACTTGATTATTTTTCTGTATATTTTGTATATGCGTAATAAATATGGTGTGTGATCAATTTTTTAAGTGTTACATATATATTCAATAATTTAATGTATTTAATTTAATTATATTTTTCCTTTGTTTTAATTTATGGAAACATTACATGTAAACTGATGTGCATGATGTTTTTTTATTTACTTTTGGTTGTGTAATCTAATATGGGGGTATAGTCTCCTCATAGTTCAACCTTAAACCCGCACTTCTAGTCAATAGCCTCCAGAATACACAGAGGCACGCTTGAGGTCATGTGGTGAACTGGCTTCGGGCACCAGTTTAGTGTAATATAGGTCCAAATGTTACGTAGTTGTATTATATTATTTTAACATCCTCTTATATTACTATTTGGAGTTTGGTAGAATAGAGATATAGGAATGTGTTGGAGATTGTGATGTCAAATTGAATGGTGGATCATGAATACTTATTCTAATAGTAAGTACAAGTTACTAGGGATGAGATTAATGTTTAAAATTGTGATTTGACCATGGTATTTAATTTTCTCTTCAAGTGAAACACATTTGGTTTGGGATTTGATGGTTTATGATGGATTCATAGATCTCATCCAGATTGAAAGAGGGTTTATATTTGGTTTTGGATCATGGCTTATTGAGGCAAGGGGCGCCTCATGCATCATGTTATACATGTTGGATATGAATGTTATAGGCTTTTTAGTGTGTGATTTTATGGATTTCCTTCTTATGGATGGTTATGTGGATCTGCAATGAGATGCTCGATAATGAGGATGTCAATGGAGTCATTATGCATAGTTAGTGTTGTGAACCTAGTGGATTAGGGTAGTATAAGTGTATAACAATTGGAACATTATGGGTCAGATTTGTTTGGTATTTTTCTGTGTGACTTGGTCTTCTAGGGAGAGATCTTATGTGCTGATGCTTGGAGAGGATGGTTTCCCTGGTTGGAGGCAGTTTGTTTTGGCATGTGATGTATTCTATTTGGGAGATCCTAGATATAGTTGTTTTGTTATGTTGATGATGTGTGAATTTGGGGTGGGAGTGTGTTTGATTTCCCATGAGTTGTAACCTTTTTTGAGTTGGCATCAACCTAGGTTGTTGGACCTAGTGTTTTCATGATACTTGACCAGTAGGGTTAGGTGGGAGAGCCTAGTGACCATATTTACGTGACTCTTGTTTAAGGATTTAGTTCCTTAGGGATTTTGAGGGTGACCTGTGAGATGGTGTGACCGAGTTATGTGTGATTTTAGGGTGTATGAGGCATAAATGGATGTTTTTACTTTTGGAAAAGGTTCATAAAGGGTGCATCATGGTATGGGGTTTAGGAACATTGGATTACTTTGGAGAGGAAATCCTTGGGTACTAGTGCTTCATCCTTGTGGTTAGTTCCTTCAGGGGAAGGTTTTTATCAGTGCCTAACCTGAGTAACGGTTATGTATGTGGGATTTTCTTGATGGTTATGAGATAGATTAGGAGTGCAGAAGGTGATCGAGGGTATGTGGATTCAACTGTGAATGTTTTCTTTGGTTAATGATCATATGTGTGAGGTAGACCAGGTATGTTCATAGTGTGGGATACATGGACATGTCTAGTTTTCACAACATTTAAAACACTTGGAGTACTAATTATATGGTAGATCATGTTGTTTTTTAGAGTAAAACTGGTTGG
The DNA here is from genome assembly GCA_963277665.1 of Viscum album. Lineage (NCBI taxonomy): Eukaryota > Viridiplantae > Streptophyta > Magnoliopsida > Santalales > Viscaceae > Viscum > Viscum album. Next base: position 2,134,071,964 of record OY728120.1, read on the forward strand.
GTTCCTATCCTAGTTAGCTCTGGATAAATATTCATGGATAGTGACACGACAAGTCCCAGTGGGGCCCGAGGCGCAACTCCCCAAGCCTGCCTCTAATAGGTCAGGGGCTGGTGACTAGCATCGAGTAGGGATATCACTAATATGGGAGTAATTTCCTATAAACTTGTACACATGCACACACATCTCCAAGCCCACAAAATCTGAAAAGTAAAAACTCAACTAAAAATGGAAATGCATGCATACACTAAAAAAATCCCAAGCAACAGAGTACGATAGGAAAGTAAAGTACAATAAGTGTAAAACCCTAGGTCAAAAGTACAAGCCCACCAAAAGAGAGTCTGTAACAAAGTCCAACCTGTAATGAAAGGTGCTGGGACTATAGTCTATAGTCTTAGGAACACACCTCGGCCTATCTGATCTCACTGAGTACCGTTCAGTCCTACTCCACCTAGAATCCTGTCAAAGGCTCGCTCGTCTGCACAAGACATGACACGTGCGTCCAAAGCCCGTGCAGGGGTGAGTATAACAATACCCAGTAGGACACCCCGAAACCAAAAAGGAATACAACAAATAAAATACCATAAAAGAAAGTTACAGTCAGCTCTACACAGTATATTTCAACCGAACATATAACAAGAACATCCAGATATACTCATGCATGATCAACTATCGTGAATACTACCACTAGGATCCAGCTTGAAGATTCCACTACGCATGCAACCGAGAGAACACACTCCTAGGTATGAAGAGATAGATATGAAGTACTCATTCCGGGAGAACACACTCCACAAGTACTTGGGAACATGATGCTTAAATGAGGATCAAAACCAAAATCCATGGAGTGATTCCGACAACTCAGTCTGAGCTAATCTGCTAAGCAGAGGATCGGCGCCTGGGTAAAGTTGGTCACGTCGATACCAAGAACTATACCTAGGGTTCCAGGGATGAATAGAGGATCCGGATATAAGTCTCATAGAGGGGATTCCAACAACTCTATTCAGGAAGTCCTGCTAAAGAAATCATACTCCTGTATAAAGGAAATGATACCAGAACCTTCAGGTAAAAGACCAAGGGTACGAACCCTAAGAAAACTAGTACATGTCATAGAAGAAAAGTGGATCAAGCCATGTATTATTGGTTATACGGCATGTAATACGGTTACACACCGTGTTCCCTGACCCCAGGTACTTCCCATGTAATAGACCATGTCATCTATCCAGTCTGTGTAAAACTAGACTACACGGCGTGTAGAAGGATCACACGACATGTTCCTTGACTCTGGGTATTGCCCATGTAATGGCTCATGTCATCAATCCAGTCTATGTAAAACTAGATACACTGTGTGTAGAAGGATCACATGTCATGTTCCTTGACTTTGGGTGCTACCCGTGTAAACGACCTATGTCATCTGTCTAGTCTGTGTAAAACTAGACTACACGGTGTGTAGAAGGATCACACGTCGTGTTCCTTGACTCCGAGTACAACCCGTGTAAACGGCCTATGTCATTCGGAATGTCAGATAGAAATTAACTACATGGCGTGTAGAAGAATCACATGCCATGTCTGAGCACCTGGGACTCGCTCCGTGTACACCGGCCATGTGCCCTTACACGGCCTCTATCCATGTCTGTGTTTCCTTCTCATGTACCAGTACATGGGGTATCCCGTGTATCTGATAGGGTCTAGCTAGGGAGGGGTATAAATTTCGTTTCCTTGGCTATGTAACCAACCTATGTCTGTGTACTCCCAGAGTACACACCATGTGGTCAGCCGATAAACACACGTCGTGTAGCCCATACTACACAGCGTGTAGTTGGGAAATTTCCAGAAACACTGTCTTCTTCCTCTCGCTTCGGCCGATCTTCCGGATCATGCTTCACTAGTCCGTTTGCTGTGAAACTCAAGATCAAGGGTCGCCTTGACGTCCTGATGCCGAATCTGTGTGTTTACGACCTTCGAACGGCTCCAAAATCTGATCTCGTTCATCCGAGTGGAAATCGTTCGAAGAAAGATATCTTTCGATCTGCTTTGATCAGTCTATCACCACCGTAGCCGCACCTCCGTGGGGTTGTACCGATGCCAGATCTTTAATATGGGGTCGTTTCATTGCACAACAGGTGCACAAAGATCTATCATTCATATCCCCAAGAAGAACACATAGAACAAAACAAAGAACACGGGAATTTTGGGAAGAAGAACACAACAAATCGAGAGGGATGAACCTCGATCGATGTTCATGTAGATCTTGGTCCATCACCATTCGGATGTTGAATGAAACCAAAATAATTCCAAGCATAAAATCCCCAAAATCCCCGCAAAATCCCATCCCGCAAGAGCGATCGATCCGCGGGCTAATCTGTTCGTGGATTAGTTCGCGTTCATCATGGAAATCAAAAATGGGGAAGAAATAACAAATTAAACATCCTACCTGGATTTATGGCATTTGATGGCGAAGATCCGTTCGCCGCGTTGTCATTGCCGGTGAAGTTCATCAAGAACGTCATTGATGCGTCGAGAGGTTTTCTACAGAGCTCTCCAAAGAAATTAAGAGTTATAGGAAATGTAACCCTGGACCCCCATGCAAAATATCTATTTAAAAGAATAAAATATTTCACTTCAACAAGGATTTAATAAAATAATTTAATTAAATATTTTATTATGGTTACGTCCAAAAACCAGATTTCACCATCGACCTGCAATGGCCGATGTTAGGCCTCGCCTAAGGTAAAATCAATGTTCCGAACGCAACGGTGCCCACAGATTTCTGATCCGAGCACACGTTTGGGAGTTATTCCACTTTTCAGGAAAATTGCACCCGTGTGTTATTTAATTATTAAATTAAATTCAAACATTTGTTTCGGGCTCACTAGGCCACGGAACTTCACGTCGTCTCAGAGACTGGTGTTGAAATAATTCCCACATATTATTAAAAATAAAGCATGGAAAAATCTGATACATTACATCACACCCACCTTAGGGCTTTTACGTCCCCAAAAATCCAAAACAAGGGTTACTAAAAAAGATGTGGGTACTGCATGCGAATCTGAGCCTCCCACTCCCACGTGCTCTCCTGGAGATTCCCATGCTGCCACTAGACACGCATCAAGGGAATTGCTCGCCCATGAAGGATCTTTTCCTACCGATCCTTGATCTCCACTGGGTACTTAGCAAAGGTCGCTCCATCATGTATGTCCAGCTCGCCCCAGTTGATGATGTGCGATGGATCATGCACGTACCTCTATAACTACGACACATGGAAGACGTTGTGTACCGATTCCATCTGAGGAGGTAGAGCCAAGCAATACGCCACCTCGCCAACTCTACTCAGAATCTGAAAAGGGCCAACGAACCTCGGAGATATCTTTCCACCTCGGCCAAATCTCCGCAATCCCCATCGAGGTAAGACCCAAAGGAACACATGGTCTCCCTCCTCGAACTCTAAGGGCCTCCACCTCCTGTCGACATAAGACTTTTTTCGACTCTGTGCAGTCTTCATCCGCTCCTGGATGACCTGCACCTTCTCTGTAGTAGCTCTCACCATCTCTAGGCCCATGAGTGCTGACTCTCCTGGGTCAGTCCAGCAAAGTGGTGACCTACAAGGTTGCTTATACAGATCCTTTAATAGTATCATACCAATAGTGGAATGATAGCTATTATTATAAGAAAATTCCACCAATGGTATGTGATCCTCCCAGCTACGACCTGAGTCAATTATTCAAGCTCGAAGCATATCCTCCAGGAACTGAATGGTCTGCTCTTTCTAACCATCAATCCAGGGATGAAATGTTGTGCTCAAGCGTAAATGAGTCCCAAAATCTTCCTACAATCATTCCCCTAACCAGGATGTCAAACGAGCATCATGATCTGAGACGATCGTGGATGGCACTCCATGAAGTCGAACTATCTCTTGCATGTAGAGGCTTCCCAATCTATCTACTGAACTCTACTCCCGTATGTCTAGGAAGTGGGCTGACTTGGTGAGCCGATCAACGATCACCCAGATGGCATCGTGTCCCCTGGACGTACGTGGTAAACTCGTCACGAAGTCCATAGATATACTGTCCCACTTCCACTCTGGCACCTCAAGGGGCTGAGTCAAACCTACTGGAACCTGGTGCTCAGCCTTTACTTGCAGACAAATAAGGCACCGAGAAACAAACTCTGCCATACTCTTCTTCATTCCTTGCCACCAGAACTGACGACGGAGGTCCTGATACATATTTTCCAGGCCTAGATGTACCACCAAAGGATATGTATGAAAATCCCTCAGAACCTCCTCTCCTAACATCACTGGTACTACCGTACGCCCTCTGAAAAGAACAACGTGATCCCCACCTTTTGAATATCAATCAGTCGCAACACTTGTGGACATCTGATCACGTAGAGTCTCATAGCTAGCATCCTCACATTGTGCTTCCCTGACTCGCTGTAAGAGTGGAGGGGTAACAACCATTGAATAAAGTTAAGATCCCTCATCGCCATCCACGAAGGATAACTGTAAAGAGGGCAACTGCCCCGTCGCCTCATCCAGCAACTGCGAACTTGATTTCCTGCAGAGAGCATCTGCCACAACCTTCCCCTTCTCAGGTGTGTAAATGATCTAAAAGTCGTAATCCTGGAGGAACTCAAGCCATTTCCCCTATCTCAAATTTAGATCCTTCTGAGAAAATATTTATCTAAGACTCTTGTGATTAGTGAAGATGGTAAACCACTCGCCCATCAGGTAGTGTCGCCACATCTTCAACGTGAAGACTACTGATGCCAACTCATGATCATAGGTCACGTAGTTCTGCTCGGGTGGCCTCAACTGATGTGAGACATAGGCAATCACCGCTTGCCTCTGAATCAGGACACAACCAAGCCCGGTTCCTAATGCGTCACAGAACACTACAGACTCGACACCCTCCTCCAGTAATCTCAAGATCGGGGTTCTCATCAGACTTTTTCTCAACTGCTGGAAAGCCCGCTGGCATCTCTCTGTCCACACAAAAGGCTGCCCCTTTTGGGTCAAAGCTGTCATGGGTGATGAAATCCTGGAGAAATCAAGAATGAATCTCCGATTGTAGCCTACCAACCCAAGTAAACTCTGCTCCTCCATCACGTTCTGGGGTGGCTCCCATGTTAGTACTGCCTCCACCTTGGCTGGGTCCACTGCTAGACCATCTGCTGAGATAACGTGTCCTAGAAAGTGGACCTTCCGTATCCAGAACTGAAACTTCGAGATTTTCCCGTACAACTGGTGCTCTCAGAGTGTGTCCAGAACCATCCTTAGGTGTCTCGCGTGCTCCTCCTCGGATGCAGAGTACACAAGGATATCATCGATGAAGACCACTAAGAACCGATCTAGATAGGGCTGAAAGATCCTGTTCACGAGTCCCATGAACACTACCAGGGCGTTCGTCACGCCGAAGGTCATCACCAAGTACTCATAGTGACCGTAGCGGCATCAGAAAGCCATCTTCGGTATATCCTCATCCCGTACCCGCAACTGGTGATATCCTGATCACAGATCAACCTTCGAGAACCATTGTGCCCCTCTCAACTGGTCGAAGAGGTCATCGATCCTCGGTAGTGGACACCGATTCTTTACAGTCACCTAATTCAAGTGCCGGTAATCCACACATAGCCTCAATCTCCCGTCTTCCTTCTTGGCAAACAGAACAGGGCCCCCCCAGGGAGAAATGGTGGGTCTCACAAAGCCCTTCTCCAACAAGTCTTCCAGCTGAACCCTCTTCTCATGAAGCTCTGCAGGAGCCATCCGATATGATGATGCTGATATTGGTGTCATCTCGGGTTGCAACTCAATGCAGAAATCTATCTCCCGATGGGGAGGTATTTCAGGGAAATCCTTCGGAAAGACGTCCTCATACTCAGGAACTACTGCTGGAAACTGGAAACTCGTAACATCTGCTACATCAAGGGCTAGGCTAGCCAACTGATGTGAAATCGGTTGCGCCTTCCTATGCACGAGTCCATCCTGCACTGTCTGGGTCTCTCTTTCACCGAAAAAAGAGAACCTCATTCCATCACTATGGACACACCGCACCCTTCACCTAAAACAGTCGATCTGGGCATGAAGTATAGATAGACAATCCATAATAAGAATGACATCGTAAGGCCTCGACGCTACCACCAAGAGGTTCCAAACAAAACACTCACCTCCAAGGGTCAGGTCACACTGTCTATAGAGGTGTGTGATCTATGAATCTTCTCCAGTCGGTGTTTCTAAGCATAAGGGTTGAGTCAATGGCTCAACTGGAATCTCAAGGTCTCGAACTAGATAAGAATCCAAAAAGGAATGACTAGCACCTGTGTCTATCAGTACGGCTTCCAAAGTAGAAAAGATATAGATTGTACCTCTAATCATTCCGGGAGTACCTGGTTCATAAGCCTCTGCCGCATGCAGCTGTCCCTGCCTCTGTCCGCCAGCTCCCTAAGCATGGGGTGGATTTCTTGGGTGTGGTGGTGGTAAAAGGTCAAAACGCCGACCACCTCCAGCTGCTCTCCCATCTCTCCTACCATGTCTTCCTCCCTGCGGATCTGTCTACTCCACACATTTCCTCAGCCTCGGTGGTCCATCCACTGCTGTTGTGTCTTTAGTACGGCGGGTCGGACAATCTCGAGCGAGATGTCCCCTTCCATCACATTAGCAGCATCGCCTCTCTTGAGGCTGGCAGGATGTGCCCTGCAAACCCTGTATGGCAGATCCCCTCTCCTAGGATCTCCTCTGAAAATGTATCCCACACCTGGGTCCCTGACGTCGGCTCCCTGCCGCCGAGGTCTCTACTTCAGCTCGCCCACTACTGACAACTGTCGGCTGTCTCTACTCTGCCAAGAAGCTCTCGACCACCAAAGCCTGGTTGAGCACCCCATCATAGGTAGGAATGCTCATAGGTATGATGCTAGCTCAGATATCTCTCCGCAAACCCTGCTCAAAAGTATGATCTCTGAAGTACTATTCTCTAACCATATCCATCGAGTACCATGAGAGGTCAGTAAACCTAGATAAATAGTCAACCACCAACATGGTTCCCTGCTGGAGCTGAAGAAGCTCCTGTATACGTACTGCTCTCAGGGTAACTGGTGAAAACTCCTCTCTAAAAATATGATCAAACTCCGACCATGCAAGAGTATACTTGTCGTGAGTCTGGATAACCAAACTCCACCATCGTCCTGCCGAGCCCTGTAGAAGGCTCGCTGCTAGGATCACCATCTGGTCTGCTGGTGTCCGGACCAAACGGAAGACTCTGGCCACCACCTCAAGCCAGTCCTCTACTGTCTGAGGGTTAGGCTCACCTCGAAACCTGAGGGGTATTGGTCTCTGAAACTCGTGGAGTGCACTTAGCATGTGCTCCTCCTCCACTAGTACAGAAGGCACTAAAAACTACTCCACAGGTGGCGGAATAACTGGCACACCACCCGATTGTAAAACTAGGGGATCTGGTCCCTGTATCAAAGCTTCATCACTTATTGGGTCATCATCATGATTGAGCTGCTGGATCCTAGTGGGTACGCATCACATAGGCATCCTATAAAGAAACAGGATGTATCTCATTCAGGGACTATATCTGGAGAGCTGACTCAAGAAGGACATGGAAACCACAACCCATTAATATATGATGCATGTACCATTATTTTTACACGGAAACTAGTGTTCTCATGTTATGAGTCGAAAAGAAAGTTATCAGAGTCCTGTTGTATGGATACATCGGCCGCCCGCACCAACACTGGCGTCCCTGGCCTGAAAGCCGAACTGGAAACACGTAACACTATTTCCTCAAACCAACTCACAGACTCTCGGTACTAAGGTAGAACTAACCACCTCTGATACCACTCTGTCACAACCTTTCCTAGTGGGGTCCGAGCCGCAACTCCACAAGCCTACCTCCAATAGGCCAAGGGATGGTGACTAGCACTGAGTAGGCATATCACTAACATTGGAGGCATTGCCTATAAACCTGTACACATGAATGCACATCTCCAAGCCCACAAAGATGAAAAGTAAAAACTCAACTAAAAATGGAAAAGCATGCATTCACTAAAAAACCCCAACCAACATATTACGACAGGAAAGTAAAGTACAGTAAGTGTAAAACCCTAGGCCAAAAGTACAATCCCACCAAAAGAGAGTTCGTAACAATGTCCAACCTGTAAAGAAAGGTGTCGGGACTACAGTCTGTAGCTATAGGAACACACCTCGACCTATCTGATCTCACTGAGTACCATTCGGTCCTGGTACACCTAGAATCCTGTAAAAGTCTCGCTCGTCTGCACAAGACACGACAAGTGCAGGTAAAGCCCGTGAAGGGGTGAGTATAACAATACCCAGTAGGACACCCCGAAACCAAAAAGGAATACAACAAAAGAAATACCACAAAAGAAAGGTAGAGTCAAATCTACACAGTATATGTCTATTGAACATATAACAAGAACATCTAGATATACTCATGCACGATCAACTATTACAAATACCACCACTAGCATCCAGCTCGAAGATTCCACTAAGCATGCAACCGGGAGAACACACTCCTAGGTCTGAAGAGAGAGATATGAAGTACTCGTTTTGGGAGAACACACTCCACAGGTACTTGGGAACATGATGCTCATATAAGGATCACAACCAAAAGCCATGGGGTGATTCCAAAAACTCAGTATGATCTAATCTGCTAAGAAGAGGATCAGCGCCTGGGTAAAGTTGTTCACTTCGATTCCGAGAACTCTGCCTAGGGTTCCAGGGATGAATAGAGGATCCAACTCTAAGTCTCACAGAGGGGATTCCAACAACTCTATTTAGGAAGTCCTAATGAAGGGATCATACTCCTGTATAAAGGAAATGATAACAGAAACTTCAGGGAAAAGACCAAGGGTACGAACCCTAAGAAAAATAGTACAAGTCACAGAATACAAGTGGCTCAAGACATGTATTATTGGTTACACGACATGTAGTATGGTTACACACCATTATCCTCGACCCCGGGTACTACCCGTGTAACGGCCCGTGTCATCTGTCTAGTCTGTGTAAAACTAGACTACACGGCGTGTAGAAGGATCACACGTCGTGTTCCTTGACTTCGGGTACTACCCGTGTAAACGGCCCATGTAATCTATCCAGTCTGTGTAAAACTGGACTACACGGCCTGTAGAAGGATCACACGCCGTGTTCCTTGACTCCAGGTATTGCCTGTGTAAACGGCACGTGTCATCTGTCCAGTCTGTGTAAAACTAGACTACACGGCGTGTAGAAGGATCATGCGCTGTGTTCCTTGACTCCAGGTACTGCCCGTGTAAACGGCTCGTGTCATTCGGATTGTCAGATACAAAGTAACTACACAGAATGTAGAAGAATCACATGCCATGTCCGATCATAGAATCATTTACATGAAAATTCGTATAATGAGGAAAATTGTAACACATATGTTATTGGTTTAAATAATGAAGTGGATTTTAACTTTAGTTTATTAATGGAATTGTTTCTAACATGGATTTAAGAATAAAATTATGTTTTTTGAATATTAGGTATTGTTGACATCTTATAACTTTGGGAGTTATTAGCTTTATATTTTATAGGATTAATTGGAATAAGTTAATTTCATGAATTTAAATATTGACATAATGGATTGGACATTATTATTATGATTGATGAAATAATTTTAGTGAACTAATTTAGAAAATAAATATTTTACATGCCATGGATTGGATTTTTTGTGTATCTATGAGTCATTGGCATTCATGATGGATTGATTTTATTTCAAGAATTAATTAATTAATTTAGAGAAATTAACAAGGAATGAATTTTATAAATTATGGCATAGAATCATTTACATGGAAAAAAATATTTTTGAATTAAATCATTTTTACAAGAGTTGATTTTTATAATTTTAGGTTCCTGGCATAACCGAAGCATCTGATGGGTCTTTCCCAAATTTTCTTTTTTTCATGATTAATGATTATTCTATGGTTTAAACAATGATAAATTATGTGATCAATATAATTAAATCAAAGAATACAGATAATGGATAAAATACCAGAACCAAAGTATTGGATCATCGCATATTAATTATAATTAATTTAAGCAATTAAATAATTACCTTGTGTGAAATTAATTCTTTATTCATTGATTGGACAATTTATATACATCGTACCATTTTAAAATTATAGTAATCAAGAATAGATTACCTCTTGCAGTGATAAAAATTTGTTCCAAAAATTTATAAGTGTCGTCTTAGGAATCTGGGGGTGATAACATGACAGATCCTATTGGTTATGAAATTTTCCTTTAATCACCCAGAGAATCAATTTCAATGAATTCTCCTTGATTGATCTAGACTTTATAGTGGATGGTGGAGGGATTTCACTCTCTGTTCTTGGGAGGATTCTTAGAGAAGGGATATCTTTAGGTATTTGAGAGGATTCTATGGATTTTATTGTACACAACCAAAGTAATTGGCTCTATTGAAAAATAAGATAATTAGCTTTATATACCACTAGGGTTAGAAATAAATAATTGAACAAGTGTCATTTATTATATATTTAATCTTGGTGGAACCCCATGTTTATGATAATAATAATAATAATTTTATTTCTTAACATCCTCGAAACATGTGAATTAAATTACATAATATTTATTCAAATAATATTCAATATATATTATTTCCCAATATACCATTAAATAAGGTTCACCATTCCTCCATAATATTTATCTATCCTTGAATAATGACCATTTAATTAATAAATAAATTTATCTTCATTATTCACCAATATATATATATATATATATATATATTTACTAAATAGAAAATAAATATTTATTAAATTTTATTCTCACATAATATTCTCTCATATAACTGGTGAATGAATATATGCGATCATGTAAAAATGAATAATTATTACACTATATGCAAGAATAATATTTAATCAGATTGTTAAATAGTAAATAATAATATATTATTTAACTATGATTCTGGATACACTTACTTTGTCACTATCTAGTCCTATTTCTCAATGGTATTACAAGAAGCTGCCTAAAGTCCAAGGTTAGCATCTGGCAACATGCTAAGGCATCCATAGAGAAATAAGTTAATAATGCAATGACATAATACCTTATACAGATGCTTACTATGTAATATAATATCATTATCACAATATCTATAATCAAATAGGTTTCATTCTAGTTCCATCAACCTCTGTACTCAATGTCTCATTATTTGACTTTATAGGAATCAAAATAGCCTATAAAACACCATGGATATAGATTTTTTTAGGGTATATCATTCCCATAAAATTTCGTTAGATATAAACTTCATTTAAATAATATAATGGAAATGTCATTTCTCGTATTATTCATTAAGGAAATATTACTCAGGATGCACCCAACATATCCTACCACACTGCAAACATATTTCTTTTCAGTTCTCTTCAATACATAAAAGTACCTGACTTATAACACTCATTCATAATAATATTAATGTATAAGAAGTAATACATACATTCCTAGCTAGGCACATCCGATGACATGTATAAATTTTGATTTCTTATTGGTGGGTCTTGTTCTTTTAATATCCCACACTAGATATTACCAAGGGAGCACACCATGAAAAGGTGCCTCAAAAAAACAATGAGTCTCTAACTCTGATAGATTCCATAATTTGTGTCCATAAAAGGATGTCATATGTCTATAGAACATATATTTAAGAATACTACCATGGAACTTCTAGGTTCTCATCATAGCGAGGAACTGCTAAAACTTTTCAATGTGATAACTATTCTTAGGACACTTTCACATACTATGTTACATAAAAGAACACTCATGATGTGATAAGGATTTTACTAATATTAAAAACTATAAATAAATTTTATCATATAGTATATAGAATTTTGTTCTAGGGAACCGACTCGAACAGACTCCCACTTGCACTAGATCTAACTGATAATAATATGCAATCTTCTACCACTCACATAATACTCATTCTTGTGCTAAGATAAACATTTATTCAAGGGTTTTACCATATTTTCTTATGTGTGAACTCTGCTTACTACAAATTCACCCCTTTGATAAAAATTACTCAAGATGTGATACTTCCAGAGTATGTTATTTTTCTATTTGTGTGACCTTGGCTCTTTTATAAGACCCGCCACTACAATATTATCATAAAACAATGTGATAGGTTCATTACATAAAGGTACAAAATCAAGATCGTAGACTATGTTTCATATTCAAAATGATACCCTGGCTACATCAATATCCTATATATGCTCCAACTCCACTATAGAATTTTCGATAACTAGCATATTTTAACTCTTCCATCTCACAGTTCCTCTATTGTGACAAAAAAATATTTTCTGACTATGACATCAATTCATTATGGTATGTTTGAAAACTAATATTAGTATAACCCCGGATGAACAGCTCCTCATCTCCTCCATACACTAGAAACATATCCTTAGTTCTTCTAAGATACTTGAGGATGGCCTTAACAGTATACTAATGTCGTTCTTATAGATTTTCTTGATATCTACCTACCATGATAAATTCATAGGAAACATAAATTCTGGTACATATCATGGAAAACATGATTTATCTTATCATTGAAGAATATGGGATCTTACTCATTCTATATTTCTTTTTTTGTTTTTGAGGACACATTTTCTTAGAAATATGTATGCCATGTGACACTAGAAACAATCCCCTCTTAGATTTCTCCATACTAAATCTCTATAGTATCTAGTCAATATATAAACTTTGAATTAGTCAATGTATCATCGTGGATCTATAATGAATGAAATTGATCCCTATAATATAGGTAGATTCACCTATGTCATTCATGGAGAAACAATTGTTTAACCAATCCTTAACAGAATGTAAGACTGGTATTTCATTTCTAATAAGTAATATTTCATCAACATAAACTATAAGGATAACGATATAATTAATTATAATAATTTTTTAAACACATGGCTCACATTCATTCTTATTAAAACAAAATTATTTCATATATTCATCGAATTGAATGTTCCTTGACCTAGATTATTTCTTCAATCCATTAATGGATCTCTGTAACTTGAAAATCCTTTTGGCATCACCTGTAGACAAAAACCATTCTATTTGTGTCATTTAGAAATATTCCAAAATGTTTCTATTAAAGAAATATGTTTTAATATCCATCTTCCAAATTTCTTAATCATGTTAAACTTCTATAAAAAGTATAACTATGATGGATTTAAACATTAAAACTAGTGAAAAGGTTTCATCATAGTTAATTCCTTGAGGTTTTTTAAAACCTTTAGCCTCTATCCTTTCTTTATAGTTTACTTTACCTTCCATATAAAATCTTCTCATGAATACCCATTTTAACCCTATGGTATTCACATAAATTTCCAAATAAAACAGAACCCAAATTTTTTTCTCATACATGAAATCCATTTCAGAATTCATGGATTCTTTCTATCTTGCAGCTTCTAAGCTCACTACCACATCTTTTTAAGAGACAGGTTCATCATTTTCATCCAATAATGAGTCACTATATTCAATGAATAGAAAACCATATCTTTTTAGTTATATTACCTCTTTAGTGATCCTACACAGTAATTGTGTTTGAGAAACTAATTCTTCAATAGAGACATATGAAATCTGTTCCTCTAACAACTATTTTGTATCTTGAGAATTTATTTCTTCATAGTCAATATTGATCCCACTATCCTTTTTGAGGATTAACTCCCTCTACAGAAATAATTCTTGTCTAGTGATAATAAATTTATTATCTGATTGTTTTTATAGGTAGTATCCCTTTGTTTCATTATGATACCCTATAAAGATACACTTTGTTGTCATAGGTGCTAATTTGTTTCATGAGAATTCCTTAATAAATTCCTCACAACCCTATAAAATTGTATGTGATAAAAAAAGTTTTTTTCCACTCCATAACTCATAGAGAGTTATCTTTGAAACATTATTTGGTACTCTATTTAATGTATATGTTTCATTTTGTAGTGCATATCCCCAAAAAGATAATGTATGATCTGCATGACTCATCAACAACCTTACCATGTCTAAGAAAGTACAATTCCTCCTTTCACTAACATCATTCCACTATGGTATGTACGATAGAATGAGTTGAGATAGAATCCCAGATTTCTATAAAAGTTTAATAAACTATTAGTTATGATATTCACCACCTTAATCCATTCTAATATCCTTTTCATGTTAATTATCTACATCATGATTGAATTATTTTAATTTCTCAAAGGAATCAGACTTATACCTCATTAAGTAGATAAATCTATATCTACTCAAGTAATCTATAAAAGTTATTAAATAAGAATACCCACCTATATCTTCTACTAGAAATGTTCCACACACATTAGTCCCACACACATTAGTGTGTACCAATTCTAAAATCATAGTGTCTTTTTCACTTTGTCCACTGAATGATAGTTTTCCATTTTCAATTATAAATAAGTGTGACATGTTTCTAGTGGTTTTAGATCAGAAGATTCTAAATAACTATCTTGATATATTATTTTCAAATGCTTCTCATTTACATGGACAATATGGTGATGACATAGTTTTGTGTTATATGAGTTGTGTGGACATGGTTAATTATCTATTTCCAACACATTGTTTTTGTAATTTAATACATAAAAACCATTATTAAAATTCACCATACCATATCATATACTTTATTTATAAAATAGACACTTTTATTTCCAAATTTGAAAATAAACCCATATTCATCTAGAAATGATACATAAATTATTTTTTTGGTAATAGTTGGTATATAATAAAAATATTTTAAAACCAATACCATTCCTATTGGAAATGAAAGTTGTTGGTCACTAATTTTTAGATCATCTAGCCTCACACCTTTGTAATCTTACAAATCCACCTCTCCTCTAGAAATATTATTAAATCTACATGGTTATGATATTTAGATACAAATGTGAGTACCAAAATCTATATATAATACCCAATCACAACTGAAAAAATAACTATTGTCATGGTTAAAAATCATGGCAATTGCCCCCAAAACTGTGGCCTTAGGCTACGGCCACAGTTTTGGACAACCGTGGCTGCTATCACCGTGGAAGTAGGTCCCAGCCTGGTGCCACAGTTTTAACCATGGAAATAGCTACCGATGGCCACAGTTTTGAAAACCGTGGAAATAGGAATTAAAATTTTCCACCATGGAAATTGACCTATGGACACAGTTTTAACCAAGTTTATAGCCATGGTAAACCGTTGAAATAGCCTAAATACAAAATTTCACCATCAGGTTTCGATCCCTGCACCTTTGCTCTATGAACGAGCTTACATACCACTACAATGAGTGAAATGATGGGTATATATATATATATATTATGATATATATATATATTAATATAAACTATGGGAATATCCTCAAAACTATGGCGGTAGGTCTTCCTGCCAATTTTTTGGTGGGAAAATTTTTTCCCACCAAAGCACAGGAACCCTATAGCCACAGCTTTGATAAACCGTGACAATAGAACGTTGAAAAAAGTGGCTTATAACCATGGATTTAGAACTGTGGTTATAGGCTATAGAACCATGGCTATAGACATATCCAATTGTCACAGTTCTGAAAACTGTGGCCATAGGCCACGATAACTGGCCTATAGCCACAGTTTTAAAACTGTGGTTATAGGTCCGTGGTAGTAGCCTCATTTTCTAGATGTTAATGGTTATAAATTGAAATATTACATTCAATAATGAATATAACTTTAGCTTTCCCTTGCATATGGGTGTAGTTCCACTTCCATCAGACTTATTTGAAACATGAAAAACATAATACCTCCTTATAATTGCTCTGCCTCTAGATCGTTCTATTCTTGTAAGGATGGTGCTCGGGAGAAATAGACTTGTTAAGAGTCTTGGACCCCTTTTCATTATTCTTCCTTTTCTTATTAACCATAAGGATCGTGGGTTTTTCACACCCCGGGTCATTATCCAGTTGGAGAATCAGAGTAAAAATTTATGAAAGGATCTTCTCATTATTTCTCAAGTTATAATTCAAAATAAAACTATAGAATATCTTGGATAGAGAGGAAAGTATGAGATCTATGTGAAAATAATCTAGAAATTTAATCCCTAAGATGTATAGGCATTCAATATAGCCAATAAGAATAACTACATGAGGCCCATCTAGCAGCAAATCTGCAAGCATAGTTGTAAATAGAGTATTAGAGATATCATATCTCTCTTATCCCTCATTCTCTTGATAGATATGTCGAAGGAAA
Source organism: Viscum album (assembly GCA_963277665.1). Taxonomy (NCBI): domain Eukaryota; kingdom Viridiplantae; phylum Streptophyta; class Magnoliopsida; order Santalales; family Viscaceae; genus Viscum; species Viscum album. The sequence continues at coordinate 2,134,088,215 of OY728120.1, forward strand.
TACATCATGTTATACGCATCAATGTCTTAATATTGATTCAAAATATCATTGTTCATGGATGATATCATGAAACATTGAACATATGTAGCATCATTAAAATGTCACTCATAGAGATACAACTCTCACTCACTAGCCCCATTACCAGGCACATCAAGAATAGGTTCTTCCATCACATATAATTTCATTTAATGGCATAGGATAATTCTCAAGAACCATTTCCACTCTTGTAAATTTGTGTCAGTGAGAAGGTTATCCTTCTAAAATATGTATTATAGTGATATGTTTGAAGTAATTTTTATTTCTATTTCTAAATATAAGATGATTATAGTTTTAGTACTTTATCTAATAAAATTTAAAAAAAATAAATATTATATTTATTAATCTATCACTATTTTATCAAATCCCAATATACCTCACTATTAGATTTGAACTATCATGTTGCTCATTAATTATAGTGGAAAGGATCAATATTCCGCATCTCATCACCCCAACTTTTATTGGTAAACCAATTTGATGTTTTTTAGGAATGCATTCCAAATACATTAACTCATAGTTCCTTGATCTGCTGAGTAGACTACCCCATCCTGAAATCCATAAATTGGATTTCCTCGACCCTTTCTTATTTGTTACACCAAGTCCAGATTTGGTATTCAACCCTTGTTGTGAACATGTTAATTTGACACAAAAAATCAAGTTATAATTCCCTAATAATTGAAATCACCCAAAATTTGGATAGTTAAGAACATTATGGTTAGATTTAAACTGAAGTAGTGGAAGGCTATACCAACATAATATATATAATTTATGGATTTTATCTTTCTGCGTAAAGTTAAAATAATTATTTTAATTAAATTATTGTTAATATTAAGTATATGTAATAAAATGATTAACCATATATTAGATTCTATTTACGCATAATCTAATTTATTTTAGTTCTATCTTGCATGATTGCTAATTCATTAATTTACGTGATCATGACAACAAATCCATAATGAAATAACCATGAAAATTGATAAGAATAAAATAATAAGTTGGTATGACCATGATATTTTACTAATGTTTATTTTATCTAGATGATGATAAACTGATCGTCGAACTACAGGGGAAAAAAACCTTGAACCAATTAAGGTTCATGTTGGAGCTTCCTACCTGTCCACCTATGTATCTCCCTTAGATTGATTTCACCTAGAATAAAAACTTTAACTGTCTCTACTAGCTTGGTAGATCCATACGTTACATATGATTTTACTAATACACGTTTGAGGGGAACTAATGGATTGGTTAATGTGTTTACATAAACGAAAATATGAGAACCTAAGCCCTTACATAATGAGAGGAGAGATGACCCACATGAAAAAAAATTAATTTAATAATAAATAAATGAAACCAATCACATCAAAAGGTATGTTCTAGTCTCATGATCATCCACAAGGATGAAAAGAATTATGAATTTAATAAAATTAGCATTCAATCCTAATTTTTTTATTTAAGATAAATCATGCTCGAAACCGTTAATCAAATTCTTTAATCAATCAATTAATTATCTTAATTATCATCCAAATTTCCTTCAGATTATCATACATCTTAATTTTATACCAGATAAATAAATTTATTTAAAATTAACTGTGTATAATAAAAAAATTAACTTGTAAGAAACATGATGAGTACCAATCCGAACTACCCAATGTGTATTGTACTCGTATAATTTTTACTCGTGCGACATGTGGAATACATTAATTATCACATAATATCATGATATTTACTATCAACTTAATGATCACATGATTTACATGATTTTTTATGTAGTTTCAATGCTTTAATGAGCATAGAGTGATAACTGTAATATGAATTATCCTTCATATATATATATATATATTCAAACATTATGTAGATATTTATTATACATTTATATATATATAAAAACTCAATAACGTGTTGTGTCATATCTACTTAATCACATCATGCAACAACATATTGATAAGGTTTTCAAGATAAAATTAATTAATTCTCATTTCATAGTAATTTGGTAAAAGTACATAGTGTGTGCATTTAATATAAAAAGTGTCTATTATTCTCACCATATATCTGCGACACACACCTAGAGACTCGGCGTGAAACTATTCCCTTGTAAATTTTGGAGTACACAATGTGTAGATGGGATACATGGTGTGTGGTCTATGTATTACATACCACCAGTCATATAGGCCATGTAATAAGATACATGACCTATCTGTGATTAAAGGACGACACAACATGTACAAAAGTAACACAGTGTGTACTATGTCTGAACACGAGCCTAGATGGCCCTATCAACACATGATGTATAATTAAATTTTCCACATGTAATTAATCCAAATGAAATTAATTAATTCCAAATTTATTTTTGGTTCCTTAAACACAAGTAAATGGTATGTACCTATGGGTTACACAATGTTTAATTTTTTATTATCCAACCATATTTCTCAGCACCTCTGGAACATATATTTCAATTAATTTCATTTAGAAAATTAATTAATTTATTATATTTATGATAAATTAAGAGGAAGAAAAAATATCTTTCAATTCAAATTAACGAACGATAAAACCAGAATTGAAAACCCATAATAAATACATAAATAAATCAATGATATTTAAATAATTATACATAATTATGCAGCCACTCTCATACCACTTATATGTTCTGGGAAAAGCAGAAGTATTGGATAGGGAATACCCGTATTTTCTTTTTTTCATAATTCATGATTAATCCAATATTTAAAATATGATAAATTCCAGGATAACTGAAATTAAATCAAATAATATATAAAATGGATAAAACTCTATAACCAAATCCCATGATCATCACATATTACTTATAATTTGTTTATGTAATTAAGGAATTACCTTGAGTGAAATTATTTATGTTTTGATACATATAACAATCTTTCGAGATCTTACCATCATTTCAATTTAGGAATAAATAATATATTCCCTCTAGTTGTGATCCACACATTTTCCACAAATCTCTAAATGTTGTTATAGGAATCTCTGGGTGCTAGCATGAAAAATCCTATTTCTTGTGTTGTTCACTACTGATCCCCACAATAATAACTTCCAAAGCATTCTGCTTAATCTATCAAGACTCAAGAGTGGACGGTGGAGGAAGATCACTCTCTATTCTTAAGAGGGTTCTTGGAGAAGGGATATCTCTTGGGATTCGAGAGGATTATATAGATTTTTTTGTGCACAAAAAAATGAATTGACTCTATTGAAAAATAATATATTTGAGTTTATATACTACTAGGGTTATAAATAAATAACTACACAAGTTTAATTTACTATTTATTTAATCCCAAAGGAACCCCATGTCTATAATAATAATAATATTATTATTTCTTGAAATGCACCAAAATCTTGAATTAAATTAAATATTATTTATTCAAATAATATTCAACATATATTATTTATCACCAGAACATTAAACATGGTCCACTATTCCTCCACAACACTTAATGGCTATTGAATTATGACTATTTATTTACTAAATAATTATCACTACATTATTCAACTATAAATAAATAAATATTATAATTTAAAAATAAAAAATAAATTTCTATTAAATATTTTTCTCATGTAATATTCTCTCAAATAACTTGTGAAAAAATATATGAAATCATAAAAATAATTATTATTATTAAACAATGTATGGGAATAATATTTATTAAATTTGTTAAATAATAAATAATAACTTATTATTTAACAGTAATTCTAGATATGCTTAGTGTGTGACCCTCTAGGACTCTTTCTCAATGGCATTAGGTGAAGTAGCCTAAAGTATAATGTTATCGTCTAGAAACACCCCAAGGAACTCATAGAGAAATAAGCTAAGGCCATGATGATATAACACCTCAGATGGATGTGTACTATGTAATATAGTCTCTTTATCATGATATCTCTAATCTAGTAGGCTTTAGCTAATGCCAACAACCTATGTGCTCGATGTCTCTTTCTTTGAATTTCTAGAAATTGAACTTGCATATAGAACACCATGTCCAGGGATTTAATTAGGTTATATCATTTCCATAAAAGAACATGAGATATCAACTTATGATAATGAATATAAGAGAAAAATATTTTCTTTCACTATTAATTAATGAAAAATTACTCAGGACACCCCCCAATATGTCCTACCTCACTGAGAACATATTTCATCAAGGTTTTCATTAGTAAAAAAACATACACAACATATAACAATAATTAATGATAATATTAAAGTATAAGCACCAATACACAAATCCTTAGATAGGTACATCAAATGACACATATAAATGTGGATTTTCTACTTGTGGGTTTCGTTATCATAATATAATTCACTAGATATTACCAAAGGATTACAACATGTGAAGGTTCCTCAATGTCCTTTGATTCTACACCCCTGATAAACAATATCATTTGTGTCCCTCAAATGATATCATTCAGTTATATAACATATATTTAATAATACTTTAATGTCACTTATACATTCTCATCATAATGGGGAACTACTATGACCTTTTTGTGGAACATATATTCTTAGGAAATTGTCACATACTATGTTATGTAGAAGAATAATCTTGATGTGATAAGGAGTTTATAAATATTAAAAACTATAAATACATGTTAACATAAATTAAATGGAATTTAGTTCTATAGAAGCAACTCTAATTATAATGAAAACTACAAAGGAATTATAGGATTTAAGAGAATTTAACATGTTAAAAGATTTATATGGCATGAAACTCATTCTTGTACAAAGTGAGTTTTTTCATTGATTTTGAAGAGATAGACAACTAATTAATTCATAGATATTAACTCTTGTGATTTTTGAATTTTACATGATTTTGATATTTTATTATGATGGTTTATTAGAGTAACTATTGTGGTGGTCCACCATAAATTTATTATATATAAATGGATAATTGAATGAAATTTTAAATATACTATTTAGGGAAATGATCAAATTCAATTTAATATGTCATGGGATATTATTTACCCATTTAAAACATTAATTTAGGTCCTTACATGGATTATGTTTCATAGAGGGAGAATTATTTAATAAGGGAATTTATAAGGGTGGAATTTATTAAGTGGTTCTGTGGAAATTTAGTTGTTAGTAGAAGAATTGATATGGGAAATTTTTTAGGTTTAATGATTTATATTATGAATCATTAAGTAAATTATTTCATGGTAAATTGATTTAAATTTAGATAATGTTTTCTATAAATATAATGTTACAATGATTAAATATTCTTCTTTGCAAGAGATCTCTTGAGATCTAGAGACATCATTGGTATTTGGGTGGATATGTTGGTAAAAGGTGACCATAATTCAATGGATTGGTTGGGAAGCTAAGGTATATATAATGGATTATTCATTATATTTTAATTTTAATTTATAAAGTATTATTAATTAGTGAATATGTCATGAAACACCTATTTTATGATATTCTTAAAAGAAGTGTTAAGAAGGGGTTTTATGGAATAATATACGGTCAATGGAAAAATAGTATGAATGTTGTTACACTCACTAAAACTTCGGAAACTAAAATATCTTTCTTTTATGCCCTTTAACTTGAGTGTTACATGGGCCTATGATAAATGGCATAGGTTTCATGAAACATACTTGAGGTTTCACACTCTTATGTAATGGTTCAGATGGGTCTATGATAATATAAAATAGTTCATTCCATATTTTATAAGTCTATTCATTCTTTATTAACTTATAATTATGATGTTTTTTTGTTATAGGAATTGGAATTTTACCTTAAATAAATCATCCATTTGAGAAATTATATATAAATAATGAATGATCATCTAGGTTGGTGGCTTTATTACTTTATATGATAGGGTTAATTCAATTAATTTTTTTTGATTTATTATGAACATGAAATGATTTGGTTATAATGGCTTTTATTATAAAACATTATGTTGTTTATAAACAAATTTGAGTTAAATTTATTTATAAAGTGTTTCACTTTAGGTTATGTTATGTGCGGATAGCCCACTGATACCTCATATTTCTTAAATTATCAAATAGGAAACTCTTTTGTGGAATATGGGAATTGAAATTATACCAATATATAGAATGGTGATGATAATTATTCCAAATTGATGGTTTCTATATTTCAGAAACAAGATCTTGATTAGGCTTCCCATTGATACTTCGAAGAAGATTTTTATAATATGCCTTAATTAAATTTTCCAAAAACAATTATCTCAAATATTATTTTCGTCCTTCAAAAGGATATTTATTGTATATTGAATATTGATACTATGATTAATAAAAAAATAAGGGATATTCCCATACCCATAAGTTAATGTGACTTTCAAGCCTACGAAGAGTGGTTCTTAGCTTTTTTTATGATAGTATCCCTTTACTGGTCATGTTGGATTTGGTTTTTGGTTAACCTTCAATTTAGGATAATATGAAATCTCCTAGAAACTCAAAACAAAGAACTATAGTGAATCCCTGTAAGAATAAAACTAAGGGTAAAATGATAAAGGGGAAAATGAAGATTGTTAAATTTCTAGTTTTAGGAAAATTTAGAAAGGAATATGGGGCATGGGTTATGGGTGATGTGTAGTAAAATCAGGAAGATCATGGTGTAGGTGATAAATATAGTTTCTTTTATTTTTAAATCCCCAAATAGTTGATTTATGTAAAAGTTTTACTCCAAATAACTATAAATAAATACTAAATGAAAACTTTTGGTAGTACCCATTATCAATACTATTTGAATGTTAGTGTGTTTAATTACCAGTGACAAAATGTTAGAAAAAATCACCCTTTCTTTCTTTTGAAATCCTTTCACCGCAATCCTTACCTTATACCTCTTACAAATGTTAGCCTCTTATTTTAACTAGAAGACCCATTTTTTCACAAGTGATTTATTCCCCTATATAAGTATTATTTTCTCCCAAGATTCATTCTAATGTAATGAATCTAAATACTCATTCATAAACAACTCCCACATTCCAGAATAGTTGAGACTGACTACTTATTTATAGTATTCAAGTTATCCTATATATATTAAATGAAATTATTGTAAGTCAACATGAAGCCTCTAAAATTTTCATCTAAATCTGGTAGATCTTCATAAATAAACTTACTTCCCTTCTCTTTCCAAAACTATAACTTACATAAATGTTAATTTAGGTACACTAGCACGAGCCTCAAAAATACTAGAGTATTTAGGTGCATATTCCCCTAGTCTAACTTCTAAATATTTCATGCCCCATAAACTCTCAGGAAATTTTGTCATTATTGAATTCCTATTCATGCCAACTTAGATTTGGCTTGTTGATTATTTACTCTCAACTTCCTTTTCATCCATGTTTTGGTCTATCCACAAGACTTTCTCATTTAATTAAAAATTAAAGATTCATAATATATTCCAATTTTCATAACCTAAAATCTATAATCTAATGTTTTCATCAGCTTATTCCAAAAGGAATCATGTCTTGTAATTTTCTTTGATTTTTTCCATACCATTGGAATCGACATGAAAATTGGATAAACTTCTAAGAATTTGAGGTGGTTTACTTACACTAGTTTTCTAGACCATAACTTCTCTAGAATATCTTACCCCACTAGTGAAAAATGACTTCTATAAACATGATATACTGCAAATTTGAACACTTACTCACAAATATCCTTAAGTATTCTAGAGTATAGCCTCATTCTCTTTGCTTTTTCAGTTAATGTTTGATTCATTTTCTTATCCGCACTATTCTTCTCTTGTTTCCAAGAAAAAATCTTTTCTATCTTGATTATCTTAACCTGATAATAGTTCTGGAAATCCCTTCCACTATATTAACTAAAATAATTGTAACTTAATAACTTTATATTTCTTCTGATCTCTTTTTTATCCATGTACTTCCATTAACAAAACAATTATAATATCTTGAATTTTTGTTTCAGTAATTAGACCTATACTTTTATAGTTTCATCACCAATTAATGTAATAAAATAAAAGGATTCTCTATAAGAATGAGTTGGGGTAGAACCCCAAACATAAATGTGAACATCCTCAAATTTTTTATATTTAATCTTCCTACCATTCAAGATAAAAAAACATTTTTTTTTGTTTTATGATTATAAAAATCTAAATGATTATGAATTGAGTTTGATAAAGATTTATTATTCCCTTTATTTATAGAACTTTTATATTCTTCTCACTAATGTTTCTAAGAAAAAAAGTCTACATATCCATACTTTCAAAAGTTATAACCACAATAATTTTCACACCATATGATCTCAAGATTAGTTATAATTTTCCATACTTTAATACTCTAGCCATTATTATAGAGCTATGATTTTTTCCACACTCCTTCCATGAATCTTACATCATAACATAATTTATTCAACTAACCAATTACAATTAAATTCTTACATAGACCTAGTATGAACTGAAAAACCATCAACTAAAGAAATATTTTGTTCTTCTTCTAAGTTATAATATCTCCCTTTCCCATGATCTTGATATATTAATCATTATCTAAGTTCATGTTGATAAATATTATAGATATATAATTCTATATGTATCCCTTATCTCCCATGGAATGGAATGATACTTCAGAATCTATGATCCATAATTAAACTAGAACATAAAAACTAAACAATAATTTATTTCTACCTTCATCTAAATTAATAGAACTTGAACTTCTAGAAGTTATCTTTTTGGAGTTCACCCTAGGATCTTTTCAATACTTCTTGATATTCACTCTCTTCCAAAATTTCCTAAATAAATTTTTGAGTCCGATCAATTCACTTAGACTCATATCTCTATAATTATGTTCAAATTTCCTTTATATTAACTTAAAATTGAGTAAACTCCTTCCACCTTCCACATTTGGTGCTATTTAGGTAGGTTCTTATACTTCCATCTATATAATATCTTCAATAAGAGTCAAATTTTTGACATTATAAAACACTATGTCGGCCTTCCCACATGAATTACTCATGGTTGTTTCCATCCTTCCCCATGAATTTAGAATAGATAATTACAATAATAACACCCAAACATGACATTAACTCATTCAATATGATTTTCAATCATGTTAAAGTCATTCAAATTGTTAACCATAGTTCTACCTTCCGATGATATCATCTATAAAAACCTTCAGATCATGGAAAATCTATTTATACCTATATATTCTCATAAATTTATGATATGGGTTTCACTAGAACGAATTTGGTCTTTACCTTCCTGTTTTTTAATGATACATTTTAAGATAATTACATCCTCATCAACTCAAGTGTATTTCTATTTTTCCTTTCACATCACACTTTTACCTTATTATCCAGATTCACCGTCATCAACAGAACTTCTAATCCCCTTTGAATCATATAATCCTCAATTTTTGACCTCAGGAATTCAAAGATTGACACGTCAAATTAATCTAACGATACCATGAATTATTCTAAAACAATACTATTTGATAAAATTACGCTAAATGAATTGAAAAAAAATTCAAGATAAGGGTAAAAGAATACATGTGTACCCTTCTAGGAGTGCCCTATTGAGTCCTAAACAAAACTCTAATATCATTCATGAGAGTGAACGCCACTAACAACCAAAATATACAACATTTTAATTATTTAAATTAAAAAATAAAAACCAAAAATTCCTCGACTTGAAGTACCCACTAAAAATTTATTTAATAGATTTTAAGAATTTTTACCAAACCCTAAATCACCACACCAAGTATACCATCAATCATATACAAAAATAAACATTATAGTGTAAATTACAGAAAATTTAAGAATATATTGGAATTAAATAATTCAGATATTAATTCCTACATCCACATGAGATCTTTATTACATTTTAATTTCAATTGTAAGATAACAAGATTATAATCACATGAAAATTAATTCTAATAAAATCACTAATTACAATCCCACCCCTCGTTTTTAATTGAGTAAATCTAGTAAAAATAGTTTCACCGACTTCCAATATTAATTGGTTTACTTTCATTAAGTATGGTGACCTCCAATTTCCTATATATATCTACCCAACCACTAACATTTGATGAATAATTTAATTAAATCATATGTTCCATCTAATGACACTTACATTTAACCACATCTCCCAAAAAAATATAGTGAATGAATTTTATGTATTATCATCATAAGTTTTAATGCACACATTTTTTGTAAATTTCATTAATTAACCTCTCAAACCGTACATTATTACACCTATCATCCAAAACATAAATTCTAAATACCAAGATTCAAAATAAATCATCTATACTTCTTTCCTCCAATGGATTCTACATTTGCTGCAAGCACTAGATCCAAGAAAACTTCTTGAGATTATATTTATGGTCATCAAATTAGAACATCAACAGAATTAATATTTACTAATAGTTTAAGTAGGTAAATATTGTAACACCCCAAGGTTTTAAAATATGAATATCATATTCGATAGCATGTATGCCATTCAATGCCAATCTTAAAGGAACATTCAACACCCTGAGACATTACAATATATTTATTTTTTAAAAATAAATTCAATATATTCTATAACTTAAATTACATAAAACACTAAATTTATCTTTCATTACATGCAACAATTAGTTTATCCTTCATTACACACAACCCCGAGTTTAGATTTCGTTACATGTAACACTGAGTTTAAACAAAATGGGAAAATTATTAAAATATTATTAATTAATATTATAGTTATCACCCAGTTGTTAGAATAAGAAGTTATTAATAGTAATAAATAAATTATTAAAATAATGGTTATATATTTATTAGAAATAAAATAGGATTCATTAACAAAAAAACATTTTTTCGAAAACAATATTTTTTCTAAAAGACAGTTTAGTCATGCTTTGTGCACATAATTTCAAACAAATTTCTACCACTTTTAAAAAAATATTTTATTAAATGAAATTATTTCATGAAACAATAATATAAATATCATTTTAGTGTGATTTTTTGTGATTTTCTATAATGTTTCATTTTTTAATGAATAGTAAAAAATACTGAATTTTAATCGAAAGCTGTATTTTCATTAAAATTATTTAAAATGATAAATTATATTTTGAATTAATTTGATCTTAAAATTATATAAATTTCATATCAATTAATAAAATAAATATCATTGAAATAATTTTTATATTGAATTTTGATATAAAAAAATTGTAAACTTTTGATCATTTTCTCTTTGAAAAGCCACTTTCACATCATATTTGTGGGATTAATATTAAATTAAAATTTTCAAATTCTCTGAAATGAATTTTATAAAATTTCTTAAATATTTGAAATAATAAATATTTGTAATTTATAATAAGTTGAACTATATTTTTTACCAAAATTAAGAGTGAAAACAGTAAAAATTATTTATCACCGTTAAGGTAAAAATGACCCATAAAATTATCCGATACCCATTTCATTTTTATTTTTAAATGTTATATATTATAGGTTACATAATTACCCATTTTAAGTCCTTTTTAATGATAAAAATGTGGGTATAATTGAATCTTTTCAAAAATCACAAGTGTGTCGCTCACCTAACTTATAAAAGGTCACTCAATATTCTCTATTAATATCACCAAAAATAATTTTTTAGCCATGAACTACTAATATAAATTTATAATTTTCCTATTATCAAAATAAAATCCTTATTTCTTGAATATAATCATCCTCCTAAGTATTTGGTTCAAACCTATGTAAGATAACCGAAGAAGAGGTAGCGTTCTTCAATGAGTGTTTCTATTTTATTTATTCCTCTACATCCTTCAATTATTTTTAAATAATTATGATATAATAACATAATAATTTTCAATATAATGATATTTTTTATGTTAATCTCATTACCTACAACAAACCCAACTTCCATAAAATGTGTTTTGAAATCATCATCCGTGTTTACGACGAATTACTGCCTCACATACTGATGTCATTCGTTTTTTCATTACCACCTCTCATGGTTGAGTATAAAGATGGATATAAATTATATATATATATATATGATATTTATAACATAAATATACCTATATATTAATTATATCATGTATTCCTTTTTTACTTTATATTCTATAGGAGATATGACAACATAGCTCGTGTGTATAGCAGACTACCGCTTCACGCGGAAATGTGATTCGTCTTTCACTAATTCTCTACATATTAGGTGATAAGGATGAACTTAATAATTATATATGATATAAAAGAAAAAATTATGATATTAATGAAATATTTATCATTATTATAATATAATATATTATTTTCTTTCTTACACCGAAAAATGATACCATCGTTTGTGTATGTGTAGACTACTACAATCATGAAGTGATGTGACTCTCTTTTCATTAGAAAACCACATGGATTATATATATAAGTATATTTAAAGAATTAATATGGTAATTATGATATTATTATCATAATTTAAAAATAAAACATATCTTACATCCTTCCCATAATGATTTTTGAAAAATGGAAACGTTACTCATGCATACATATGACCTACCATATCCATGATCATAACATAAATCATTTATCAAAACCATATTTCATTCATGGTTTTAAAAGTATAATTTATTTATAAATATGATAATTATTTCTTTATTATTATTCAATAGGGGATATAACTATAAAATATTCACTTGAGCTAGAAATTTCATAGCAAAACATGAATTAGAAAATAGGGAGATTAATACCCAAAATAATAAAAATAATGAAATATTAATAAAAACGGGTGGTAAAATTTTATAGAGGATCATATAAGATATTATAAATATTATCATGGTCATTTTATAGATTAATAAAATTCATAAAAATATTATATATTAGGTTAAGGAACATTCAAAAAAATGGAAGCATGAGGTAAGAGATTGCGTCTCAAATGACATTCCATTGAGACTTATTTGATATTATTCAAAAATTTAATTTTATATGGTGTATATAATTCTCATTTGAAATGTAATATCTAAATTCATTCATAATTAATATTATTTTATGTTTCAATTTGAATCATTTCATCCATGAGTATTTGACCTAAAAATTACAAAGGGGTAAAATTTATTACTCAATCTCAGTTTCTTCTATGATTATTAACTTTATCCTGAAACAATCAATTTATTATAATAATTTTTCATTGGAAATTATATTTTTATTAAATATTATTATTCTTTACTAATGGAAATTATTATTTCATAAACAGTATACCATTTTTACATATGATTTTTACTTATAAATTTATTTGATTAACTAGGGAAATATTGGTAAATGTGTATCCTTTAATCAATAAGGATATTTGATGACAATTAATATTGATTCATGAATTGAATAAATTATTATATATTTGAGTAATTATTTGGACCTATATTGAAGGGTGGGAAAAGGTATAATATATCCCCTCAATCCATCAGTAAGTCTCAAGAGATAAATAAGTTGGCCAAATTAAATGGGTTTCTACCTATAGTTTTAAAATGTCTTGTGAAAGGTTATGGATATAGAGTTATGATGATGACTATGATCATGGGATCAGATAATTAAGAATTTAATTAATTAACAATTATATTATTATTATTATTCAATATATTTTCAACGTGATATTATCTCTGAAAGAATTTCATTCTTAGATATTTTATTAAATGGAATCTGTGATTAGTTATTTACCTTTCCATATTGATTATTCCTTATCTATCCATTCTATCAAGTTGTTTAAATGGAATGTGTGTTTAGTTATTTACCTTTCCATATTGATTTTTCCCTTTCCAATTATGATATACATGTTATTCATCAAATGGAATGTGTTTTCAATTATTTACCATGTAATATTAGTTATTCTTTATTAATTCATGATAGCATCCATTGTATGTAACCCTTACTGAGCATTTGAGATAACCCTTACTTTTTTTCATTATCTAGGATATAAAGAATAATTCTTGTAATGAGTTTTCCAGGATGAAGTTAATTTTATTTTTTTATTTTTTATGTTTTATTTTATATTCCCAATGTAAAATGGTTATCATGTATATATTTGGTTCTCTATAACTGATACACTAATAGAACCTTTGGGATTTAACCCTTTGAATATATTCCAATATAATAAAGTAATCAATGATTATAGGTTACTGGATTCAGGTCAATAAAGTAATTATCAAATGAAGTTTAGTAAAAACCTTGGAAATTTGATTTTGGAAAACAAATATTAGGGAACATAAACCTAAGATATACTTTGAGGATAAGTATATAAGAACATTGTAATGTTTTGTTAAGGAAGATATTATGTGGGTTTTCCATGAAATAAATCCATTCCTAGATACTACATGTGGATGTGGTTATGGAAAAGCAATGTCTAAGGGTAATGAATTTGAAAAGGGTGCATTAGGCTATGACCAATTGTCACATGTTGCATGATAACAAGACTTACTAAACACTTGGTTTGAAACTCCTGGGGGATATACTTAGGATAATTCAAATTATCCTTATATACCATTTTCAAATATTTGAAAATAAATATATCCCCAAGGAGTCCAATTTTATAATTATGTGATAAATAGTGTATAAGAATTAATTTATGTTAAGTGTTACATCATATTTAGATTTATACATTATGATTTAAAGTTTATAATTTTATGAGATAATTTGGCATATAGCTTTATTTAGAAATAGAACCTGGAAGGAAGAAGGGTTTCAATACTCATGTCCAATGTACATATTTCCCTACTAAGTAATCCCATACAAATAGTAGTATAATTTAGAAAATTATAGATATATTAGGGTTTCATAATTAGGTTATGATAAATAAACTTTCCCGGATAGAGAAACTTGTTTTATAAAATGATTCTACTTTGTTGGATCTGTTTATAAAACAGAATCCCACATCATTTTGTGGTATTACTAATTTAATAATTGATAATCAATGGATTAAGTCTTATAAAAAGATATTTATGGTGTTGTGATGTAGTAAAATAAAAAGGATTGAACTTGAAGTCTATTGACTCCAAGGTGATTTTGATTAGTGGTGATCATTGATCCCTAATACTAGAGAGGAAGAGGAAATAGAACTCATGAAATTGAAATATTTAAAAAAGACATTCCTCAAAAAAATATTTCCCTCAAGATCAAAAAAACTAAAATGAATATAAAATTACTCAGCTTAAAGTAAAAGGAAGAAGAATGCATTTCGGAGTTTGAAACTACCTTTAAAACGTTATCTAGGTATTCTACAGATTATATATGATACATGGAGTATAGGATTGAACATTTATTTGAAGGACATAATCCAATTCCCCAAAGGGCACTAGTATCTCAATCATTTTATTAATATGATGAAATAGTTTTATGTGCAATCCAGAAAGTTAAATAACTCTCCAAGTCATATATATTTTAAGGGAATAAATAGAATAATAGGACGAAGTAGAAAAAATAGATAAAGGGAAGAAGGGAAAGAATTATTTTCCCATGTGTGATAATTATGTAAAGAAAAACTTTGGTGCTTGATTCAAGGGAATGTGAGTTTTCTAGAAGTGTGGTTATAAAGGCCATAATTATTGTTATTTAAAGGGGAAGAAAGAAATTTTAAATGCTCCATGCATCTACTGTAAGGAGATAGGAAACTATTCAAATGATTTCCCCAAGATTCAAGGGAATATACCTTAGAAGAAGCTAAGGAATCAAGGTCAAGATTATGCTATTAATACTACTGAAGTAGAATTTATAATTTTATTGTGTATTGAGATCAAAGAAATATTTTATAAAAAGTATTTTTTTTGATGATATTATTATTATAAGAACCATGAAATGTTTGTGGATTGTACTGTAGTACAATTTATTAAAGGATTTCAAAGCATGCCATGGATGGTATCACGAAAAGTGATTCACTTGGATGTTTACCTTTTTTAGAAAACACCTAATTAATGGATGATAAACCTTAATATGCACTCTATGTTTAGATAATAATGAAAATGATATATTTAAGGGATATTATTGGTGAACATGAAATTAGTTAGTTATTTTATGTCTTATGTTATTTTTTTTAGAGTTTATTAAATGTTGGATATATGGAATATATTCAACAACATGAGATTTTATTTTAGGAAGCATGTATATTTTCATGAAGCTTGTTGGGTGGTCAAGGGTTTTATATATTTGGAATGTGACATTAATTTAAACATAATATTGATTGGGGAATAAAATATTGATTTAGTGACCTTCCTTCTAAATTTGGTCAGACATATTTTGGACGAGCCTTAGGTAAACTTTTTATAGAAGGGATTATGTTGGAATTTGGCATTATTGGATAAATATTTCTAACCATTTTGGGATTAGTAAATACATGCAGAATAAATTTTTACTATTTTAGGGATATTATAATTTTATAAAGGTTAATTTCAGCACTCTAGGCATTAAAAAATCATTATTAGATATTCATTTCTTGGAGTAAGAGATGAAGTAGAAATTGATTGAAGCACAAACAAATGATGAAATTGTGACTATAAAATAAAAATATATCAAGTATATTTAATTATATTCATAGAGACTTAAATAATTCATAAACTATAGGATAAGGGTATTGAAATAAAAATTTTGTCTTATTATCGTCATTTTGATTATATCAATAAACCTTTTCACGCTACAGGTTATGGATTTGTGGTTGTAAACATCCTATTTACCATGTTTTCTATCACTCTCCATCATTATTTGGGGTTTTTATCTTCTATGACTATATTTTCACTTAACACCTATGTTATCCTATTTGAAAACCTATAATGTGTTATTCCGTATGACCTTTGAACTTCCCTTTCTATCTTATTTAGAGGATGTTTTATTAACCCTTCTCATGATGTTGGTTTTCAAAATGGGTATTTTAAAATGAAAAACCATTGATTCCTTATATCATGTTTAAATTATGAGGAAAAAATGTATTTAAGGTGGAGATAATGTAACACTCTGATATTTTAAAATTTGAACATCAAATTCAATAGCATGTGTGAAACACACACAAAAATATCATAAGAAAATATCACACCTTGATACTTTATGATATATTTATTTTTTAATATAAATTCAATCACTTAAATTATTTTCATTTTAAGAAACATTGATTTTAACTTTCATTACATGTAACACAGATTTTGCATTATGTTATTACAACCCTGAGTTTAGCCTTCATTACACGTAATACCGAATTTAAACCAAACGTGACATATTATTAAAATATTTTTATTTAATATGATATTTATCACCTAGCCATTAAAATAGGTGTGTATAAATAGTACCAAATAAATAATGAGAATTTTTATTATCTATTGATTATAAATAAAACAAGAATCATCTAAATGAAAAAGAAATGTCTTTGAAAATTATATTTTCTTTTCTTCTCAAGGACAATTTTTTCAAGCTTGGTGAACCTAATTTAAATTTAATTCCAACCAATTTTATAAATTTTATTAGATAAAATGAACTTAATTTTTGATATCACCATATCAAATTATCATAGGGTGATTTTCTTGTATTTTCTTGAAATATTTTTTTTTTCAATGAATAGTAAAAAAACTGAATTTTAATTGAAAACTATCTTTTAATTTAAATTATTTTTAATGTAAAATTATATTTTAAATTGGATATAAAGTAAAATTAGATAACTTTTATAAAATATAATCCAATTTAGGTCATTTTAATTATTTTAATATTTAATTTTGAAATAAAAACTCTGTCAACTTTTGAACATTTTCTCTTAAAAACCCCGCTTTATCATTGTGTATGTGAGATTAATTTTAAATTACATTTTTCTACTTATGTGAACTGAATTTTTAAAATTTTATTAAATATTTTTAATCATAATAAATTATAATTTATAATAATTTCAACATAATTTTTGAATAAAATGAATAGTGAAAATAGTAAATATTATTTACCTCAGTTAAGTTAAAAATGGATTTACCTAGGGTTAAACTAAAATTATAAGGGTTAAAAATAACCAAAAAACTTTTACATCACACATTAGATGGAAATATTTCCAACTTATCTCTTTTAGGTTCTATAATGGCACATTTTATATCCTTTTTTCATGATAAATACATAGGTATAATTGAATCTTTTCAATAATTACAACCATGTCACTCACCTCACTTATGAAAGTGTACCCATATCCTCTTTTAATAACCAATTAAAACCATTTTGGGTTAGAAAATACCTATAAAAATCACTTCCATAATTCTATACTATCATTATATTAGCCTTATTCTTAGCATAAATCCAACCTAGGAAGGATTTGGTGAAAACCTAAGGAAGATACCTGAAGAAGAGGTAACAATCTTCAATGATTGTTTTCATTATATTTCTTCCTCCAACTCTTTAATTTTTTTAAACCATGGTGATATGAAATCATTATTATATTATAAATATTTATATGTTTTTTTTAATTTAATGACATATAACCACACCCACTTCCATCAAATGAGTTGCAAAATCATCATTCTTTTGTATAGAGGACTACCGCCTCACGAACCGATGACATTCATTTTTCTATTACCAACTCTCGCAGCTGTGTGTAATGATGGATATAAATTATATATATGATATTTATAATATAATTATACCTATTTAGTCATTATACAATTTATACATTTTTACTTTCTATTCCATAGGATATTTGATAATGTCGCCCATGTGTACAGCGGACTACCGCCTCATGAAGTGATGTGACTGGTCTTTCACAAACTCTATACATGGAATATGATAAGGAAAAATTTAATGATTATATGTGATTAAAATTAAATAATTATGATATTAATGACATATCTATCATTATGATGATATAATATATCATTTTATATCTTACACTAAAAAATGAGAATGTTGCTCGTGTACGTGTGGACAACCATTTTCACAAAGTGTTGTGGCACTCTTTTCATCATCACACTACATGGATGGTATATATAAGTATATTTAAAGAAATAATATAATATTTTTGATATTATTATATTTATTTAATGTTAAAATATTACTTTATACCTTTTTATAATGATCGTTGAAAATGGAAATGTTACTCATGTGTACGTGCAACCTACCATCTCAATGATCATAACATACCTAGTTTATGGAACCCATAATTAATTATTAGATTTAAAAGTATAAATATTATAATTATGTCATGATTATTATTCTTTAGGTGATGGAAATATACATTTTTTATAATAATGGTAACTTTTGTAACAAAGCATGAATGAGAAAACAAGGTAATTAACCCCCGAAACAAAGAAAATAGAGAAATTTTATTAATAAACAAGTGGTAAAATGTAATAAGAGGATTATATATGATATTATAAATATTATTTTGTTTATTTTATAAATTAATAACTTGATTAAAGACATTATATAAGAGTTTAAGGAATTTTCATCCAAAAGGAAGCACGATGTAATGGATTTCATCTCAATTAACATTCCATTGAGACTTTTTTGATATTATGAACCAATTAGATTTTAATTTTTGTATAAACTACCCATTTGAAATGTCATATATTGATTCCTTAATAATTAATGGTATTTTAAATTTGTCTTTGAATGATTTCTTCCAAGGGTATTTGACTTGAAAATTACCAAGTCATAATAGTTGTTGTACAATCTCACATTATTTTATGATTGTTAACTTTCTATTGAAAAAATCACTTATTATAGTAATTTTTCCTTGGAAATTATATTTATATTAAATATCAATACTATTGTCTGATTTAAATTATTATTTCATAAACCGTATACCATTTCCACAAATAGTGTTTACTTTGAATGTTATTTGATTACTTTTATAAATATTGATAAATCCATATCCTTTACTCAATATAGATATTTAATGACAAGAAATGTGGATTCATGAATTAAATAGATTATTTATTATATATGGGATGATTTGGATCTATAGTGATAGGTGGGGTACAGTATAATATATCCCCTGAATGAATTAATAGGCATCATGAGACAAATAAGTTGGATAAATTAAACAGGTTTATACATATAGTTTTAAAATATTTTGTGAAATGTCTTGGTAATAGAGGTATCGTGATGCCTAATATCATGACATCCAATAATTATGAATTTAAATTATCTATAATTTAGATATTATTATTATTCAGGATATTTTCACAATGATATTACATATAGAGGCATTTCATTCTCATATTATTAATCAAATGGCATGTGTGTTTAGTTATTTTCTTTTACATATTCATTATTCCTTATCTATTCATTAATTAAAGTTTTTTAAATGGAATTTTTTAAGTTAATTACATTTCCATATCGATTATTCCCTATCTAATTATTATATCTATGTTATTGATTAAATGGAATGTGTTTTTAGTTATTTACCATTCCATTTTTATTATTATTCATTGATTTGTGATATATTATATTATACATAACTCTTTTTAAGAATTTAATCTCACCCTTATTTTGTTTCCATTCAATATTATATAAAGAAGAATTCTTTTAATGAGTTTTCAAGGATATAGTTCACTTGATTTTTTTATGTATCATGTTTTATTTTATATTCCAAATATAAAATGGGCATCATGTAAGTATTTGGTTCTATAAAATGGATAAACTAATCAGTCCTTCTGTATTTAGCACTTTTTATCTATGAAAATGTAATAATGAAAACACAAGCTCCTGGTTACTAGAATAAGGTCACTACAAAGAGTATTAATCCTAGGTTTATTTATATATTTTATTAATTTTCACTTGAAATTCCCAAAATTTATTGATGATCCAATAAATATTATTCATATATCACTACCCATAACTAAAATTGTAATATCTAGCGAGATTTTTTAAACAACCATGTAATATGACACCTCATCTCCTCCATGGTGTTAAGTGATGAATATTCCATAGATATAGACAATCCACCACTCTCTACCTGATTCCATCATACATTATTTATGTCTTGTCCAACCTCATTCTATCATAGATGAAATTATCTTCGAAAAGAGAGGGAGAAGATTCTTGGTTATGGATGGAATAAGAAAATGTGAAATACCTTGAGAAATTGGTAAATCACCACACTAAATATTTAAAAAACATTTCTTTATATCAATTAAATTAAAACACAAAAAAACTAGGATTAAGGAATTGGGTTCATAGTGGTAACCTCCCTCAAGATTGAACCTTGGGTTATAACTCCACTATATTGGAGTTTTTAAAAGTCATGGTGAGGGAAATAGTTAATAAATGGGGAAGATGAGTGAGTTATGAGATACTGTAAAAAAAATATTGAATACTATATATTAAAATTTGAGAAATAAATTTATAAAAATAAGAAAAATAGTAAACCTATGATACTTCATATCATTGGCTAAGATGCCTTGTTGGGAAACAATGTCACAATGTGAAATTTTGGTGTTTTTGGGTTTATTGTGATTGTTGACAATGATTCTTAAAAAAGGTACCCCAAATTTATTGGACAACTAATTTTTTCTTGTAATAATCAGAAATACTTCATGGTAGATGTATGAAGATACGTAATAGGTAATATATCATTCACCTGGCTGCCTAGAGGGTGCACATCTATGGAGGAGTCGAGAGGTTGGTGAAAACATATAGGTAGGTCATAAATATTAGTATGGGGAAGGGATTGATTCATGAAGGATTCTTGTGGAACTACATGATTAGTGTGTAGTTATAATGTGGTAAAAATATGTGGACCATGAAGGAGAATGTATGAGGAAGTGGTGAACAATAATTTTGTGGTTAATAGTTTTTCTAGGATTATTTTATTTTAATAGGACCTCCTTATTACTTAATTTGGGAGAGAAACCAATTATCAATGAGGATATTTAATGGAGAATTATGCTAAGTTATAAATATATTTCACATGGTAGAGTTAAATAAAAAAGAAATACCGCAAGAAGAATGTGTGGAAAATATAGCTGACATAAGGATTCTATAGAAATGGATGGTTGTCTTTGTAGTTAGTTCATGGAATCATTATGTTTCTTGGACTGTGCATGGGGTCTATATGATCAGTATGTGGTGGATAACCTTGTATAAGAGGTTCGACTTATCTCTCACATGGTAGAATTGTGCCACCTGGTAAGTGTGTGGAGGTCACATGGTCAATGTATGTAGGAGAAATTTGTGGAGAAAAAAAGTTTTTAATGGGTGTTTCTATGAATAATAAGTTATGTCGTATGGTGTATTTCATCTATTGGGTGAAAATGAGCTTCATGTTCCACTAAAATATGTGTAAATCAAAATTGATCAAATTATAAATAATAAATTAATCTTATATAGGAGAATTTAATTCACTTATTTTGAGAGAGAAGTACATTATCAAAGTGCAAATGGTTATAAATTAGTGATGATGGTTAGTTTTCTCCAAAAATATCAACATCAGTGCACTATAATAGATTCTAGTGCATCATCACATTGCCTTTGTATACTCCTTGGGATACCCCCATCAGTGTGAACCAATTAAATATTTTTTAGCTATTTAATTATTTTATATATATATATATATATATATATATATTGGTGAGAAGAATAGAGAAGTTAGTTTTGTTTAACAACAAAATAGATCAATGGGGTGATTATTTTAACCCATTATACCATAACTCACCCCCTCTTAGGGTATTTAACCTAATGTATCCAAATTTTTTTTATTAAAGATAAAGGTTAAAGTCAGTGAATATCTCTTAGTTGAATTCATGACATTAGTCAATCATAAATTGATTTTGATATTTGGGGGAAACAATTTCCATTTATAGAAGAATTAGATGAAGAACGTATTTTGATAATTGAGAATAGATGTTTATATGGATTCTATGCATACTATATTAGTTATTATGGACATAAAGGCTTTATCAAACATAGAAAAAGGAGAACTGGATGGTGATTCAATAGGCATTAATTATTTAAGGGGAGATTTATTCAATAAAATCTATATAAAGGTAATGTAATATGAATCTTTGCAGACTATATAAAAAATTTGGTGAATACCTATGAAGATTATTCAAATTTTTGGGAATCTAAATTATAAGTTCTTTAGAAAAATAAAAGTACTTAAGGATGAACCCAAATTAATCAATTGACGCATTATTTTATTGGGTGAATGAGATTAATGAGGACATGTGAGGTCTTAGAGAAACCATTGATGATATTAAGATAGTTAAGAATATCCCAAGAATATTTTCACCATAGTTTAATTCAAGAGTCTCTGTACTTAATGATAAATATTCAAAGGACATAACATTGGATTTTTTACACAATAATCTTGTCTCATATGAGAAGGTAAGTTATGATAACAAGGATGTAGAAAAGAAGAAGTAGATGGAGGTGGAATTCAGTTATATGAAGAATATTAAGATGAAATAAGGTCGTGAAGAAGAAAAGTTGGATGAATTCATGTCATTGTTTTTCTTTAATATGAAAATGGGAAAATAAATGTTTAAAGATAAACTTCCACATTCCTATTTTCAATGTAGATATGTTGGACACATTGAAAAAATTTCCCCTAGATGTTTTAAGAACATTATGTGGATAATAGAGTACCTGTAAGGAAATAATCAACTAATGAGTAAAGCAGGAGAAGAACAAAATGAAACTTCTTCAAGAATAAGGACCTTCTCTCATAAGAAAATAACAGTTCAAAAGAATGTAAGGACAAAGCAATGGATGAATGTAAATACCATAGGTTAAATTCTATGGTTTCAGTTTTGGGAAGTTCCCACACAAAGGATGAGAGAGAAAATGATGAAATAGAGGTGGAAGGAAGAGTTTATATGTAGGTTTAATTAAAGGAATCTCTTGAAAAATAGTTGTTTGTAGTGAAAAAATTAAGAATTACAACTTAGTGTTTCATGATTCTGATCTATATATGAATAAGAGAGGAGAAGTGAAGTTTGGGTTGAAAAAGAAATTGAAAATCTCAAATATGAAAATACAGAAAACTCAAAGAACATCATTGAGTATAAATTCAAAGTTAAAGAACATACCAATGTTATAAATAGTATAACTATCAAATATAAATATCAAGTCAAATGTATCGAAGAGCTTTAGGAGGATGTTTCCAGCCTCTGATGTAAAGTATAATATCCATAGATACTCTTGACTCCCAATATGAGATTGGGAAATTGTGTCACAAAAGTGATATAAATAGTGAATGTATTTTCATGATAAGTGAAATAAATATCAGATTAAAAACATTAGTATTGGTCTTGAATATAAAAAAGGTAGTGATGGTTTATTCTATAACACATGCACTGACTCTATGGTTGAAGGTTGATTTGGTTACAACCCATAATTAAAAGATTCAAAGAACCCAATAGAAAACTAGAGATGTAACAAGGAAACACATGGATGAAAATAACATTATGTTTTATTATTGTTAAAAGATGGGACATTTAAAAAATGTCTATTCCACATCTAATATGCACTAAATGGAACATGAGGAATAATGATAGTTAGCAGAGTTCAATATTATTGGAATTATTTTGATGGTCACTATATTTGGTTTACAGTATTTGGATATGTGGATAGATATTTTTCACTTATAGTATAAATGGATGTGTCGATGATGACCCAAATTGGTCATACATAAAAGCTCAAGGAACCATCTATCAGGATGAAAACACTAAATTAATTTGTAACATTAAAATATAAAGTGATTACATCAAAGTATGAAAAAGATAAGTCATTTCTATCAATACTGAGTTTAAAATCCAAAGAACATATCAATAAGAAATGAGTTTATCATTTAGTGGTTGTAGATATTTTCCATAAAGAATCAAATTTTTCTAGTGTATGTATCATTAATAGTTGAATATTATCCCACGTGATAGGAAATGAAAACCATTTCAATGAAATAAAAAAGGAAAAGGAATGTATATTCAGGTTTGAAAATGATGAAGGTCAAAATATTATCAATTTTAGGAAATCTGAATTTGGGGATAATATATAAGACACCGAGATGTATTGTTCATTTAATGCCTAAGTAACAACATAATTAGTGAAAGTAAATTATGTGAATTAGGGAATTCAATAAGATTTACTAATAAGGCATGTATCATAAAGGTAAAATATAATAAAATAGTGATGTAGGGGAAGCACCACTTGATAAAAAACTTCATCAATAAGTTTTATAACCACAAAGATCCCACCAACCTTAGTAAAAGTTCACTTCATTTTCGAACCTATGATTCCAACAATGATGTGATAATAATAAAAACTCAAGATCACTAGAAAATGAACACCAATGGTTTCATCTAATTAATATGTTACTTATTTTTATTATGAGTAATTGTTATACAATCCTTACTCTTATAAAACCACTCAATCTTATGTTGTACTAATTCTAGTTCAGTAATATATAACTCACCATTGTCAACCCAACATATCAATGTTCAATATGTTAGACCATATAATTACTCAAATGGTTCCATACTAATTGATTAATGCAAATTATTATTTTATAAATACTCAATTCATGTAAAATGATCCACCCAAGATCAACAAAATTTCATAACATAAGGCAAAAAAATATCTTCCTCCAATAAAATCATTCTTTTGATTTGAACATTCATTTGATGATGAAACATTATTGTAAGAGCCTACTAGATATCGAAATAAAATTATAATATTCCCCATATTCGTGATGTAAATTGAGTATCATGTTCGTATACAATCATCTAAGAAACACCATGAAATTTCATTAATTCCTCCATAAATATTTTTTATAAAAAAATTATTAATCTCTTATATTTAATTGGAAAAAATGAGTGAACATAGTCAAATGATACACAATTCCCAAAATAATAGGAACATCACTTATCATAAGAGGTAAAATAGTTACAAATCCCATGGAAGTATCCTCATATTTCCACTTTTGTATACTTAGTGGTTAAAACAAATAATTTGGAACCCAATACTAATACTTAACCCATTGATAGTTAAAACACTTATACATAAAATCGACTATTAATATCTTTATCTTAGGATAATAAAAATATCTCTTTATAGAATAATACATATTATAAATATTATGATACACCACCATATATGATCTATGAAGCTAATATATGACACCCCCACACATTCTTAAAGAACCAATAAGCACTATAAGAAAATGATCTAATGCTCATAAGATTCAAGCCAATTTTTAAAATCATTGTCATGAACAATGAAATCCACTTAAACCTTAATCTCAGAATCTCAGAGCTAAGACTCTATCACTCACTTTACCCAAGAATAATGAATCAACATATTTTATTAAAAAGATATACCTTCCACTCCTTCTATACCAAGATACATACCGACTGATTTTTTCATCATATTTCATTCCTCACTCAACATCTGAGCCACATCAATATATGATATACTACTCAAATAATCCACAAAAACATTCTATTTTCCAAAATCTGAAACAATATCAAAAATATAATTTTCTAAAAACTATACTCATATCCTATATCTCATGCTCATTTTTAGGAAAATAAGTAATTTCACCTTTTATGATCTATAAAGACCATAAATTATTCAAAAAATAGGTAATAAATACATGGTTTAGGTTTATAAAGTACAACTATAAGATATCAATCATGATTAACACAATTACAATCATGAGAAAATAATTTTTCTAACCTATATATAATAACTCCTCTTTCCGAATTCAAAACATATCCTAATTTGTAATGAGATGTATCAAAGTGTAATTTCTCAAAAATCCTTTCCTTAGGTAATAAATGAACTAGAGAACTCATAAAATTCTCCTCTAAACTCTTAAAAGTTTCTTGAAATTTTTTTAACCAAACACAATTATGTTCTTTATTAGTCGAAGTATGACAACCCTGATCTATTATTACAAAATTAAACATAATTTTTTACATAAACTTCACTTAATAAAATATATACGATCAATATGTATAGTGTATTTGTGGAAAAGGATCATTAAATAACAACTTAAAACATGAGATACAACATATTTATTGAAAACATCGTTTACATGACCACTATATTCCCTCATACTTAACATTGCATAGGATAACCTGAGGATATTAATAAGAAAAGGGTGAGCTATAAAGTTCAATAAGGGAATAATCATGGAATAACATGAGGAATACAATAAATGTTAGAAAATCAGCATATCAATAGAGCACAAGAGAAGCATAAACATAAAGGAATGATAAATCATGATAATCATAACATTGAAATGTGGAAACAACACTTAACATGGAATTAGCATGAGTCAAGGCTCATTGCACATGGAGCATGAGTAATCCCTCATTGCACTTGAAGAACAAGTAAACCCTCGTTACATTTTAATTAGCATGATTAAACACCCATTACACATGACGTATCATGATACTATACTTTACCCAATGCATTGGAGTTCTATAAGAGCGCACCCTTCTTAAACGTTTCATTTCATGCATAAGTGTTCCACATGGATCATAAAACATTGAATCATTCAACATAATCATTTATTACATGATAAAATAATGTGGAAGAAATACATGAAACTCTTTAAATAATAATTAAATGTTAATAAAGGTGAATACCCTTGATAGAGAAATGCACACGGTATTCACTACACAATGACTTTGGCTTGGAAAAGCATGGTGCAATTTCTGCAGCATAACGGCGTGACATAAGAACTCATAAAAATGGTTGATGAGAGGGAAAGGGGTGTATCAAAATATTTGCATGACATGGAAATTAATGTGGTCATATAGATACATTTCCCAACAAATTTAATGGAATTTAGATTCATGATAAAAAAGAATTTCTTGAATGTAAATGAGGAGAGAGAAATTCCTTTCGGAATTTCCGCATAGTAACGGGTGTACATGGGAGGAATTTAATGAGAGAGAAAGGGGTATCCCATTATTAAAAAATAAATAGTGTGGTATGTGAGAGGTTAAAAACCATACCACAACATTTATAATTGAAATTAAAAGGGAATAACAATTTAAAGAATATTGAACAAAATGAGAAAGGAAGAAAAACCCTTACTTGGGAGTGTGCTTCCAAAGACTTGAGAGATGATTGAGAGAGGATTAATGGGATATTGGGGAACCTTGAGAGGATTCTAGAGAGAGTAGGGAAGAGGTTGGATGAACTCTAAATGCTTTGAGTGAGGAGGAAGTGTGAGCTTGGGTGGGTTTATATAGGAAAAGTGAGGGAATTATTTATTATTTTGGTGTGGGACCCCTCACATTAAACTAATCCAAACCACAAACCATCCCATGGGTTTTGCCCATGGTTTTTGGAAAATGGAAGTCAAAAAAATATTTTATAATTTCAAAGTCCGAACTTCTTAAAATAATGGGGTCGCTTATGTGGAGGTGAGTCACACTCCCAAAGAAAATAATTTAAAAAGAAAAAATGATTAATAAGTATTGATGGGTCCACTAAAGCTTTGTAAAATAAATCAAACAAACCCAAGATTACATTATTTTAATGGTAAAACATATATTGTCCGAACATAATGTTTATAGTATTTTATTACATCACTATTGGGTCATTATGATGTCATAAAACACATTATATATTTAATCGGTATTTAATTTTTACCCAAAAATTTGACTATATTAGAAAATTATGAAAAATTTACCATTGGATAATTTCAATATTCGGATTCCAGAAATAATATTCATTTTATATAAATAATTTTATATATATTTTAACTTTCACTTTTAAAATAAAAACTGACATTCATAAAAAAATCATGGGTTTTGACAAAAATGGCTTTCAAACCTTAAATAAATTACAATTGAATTCATAAAATTATAGGATCAT
This sequence comes from Viscum album, assembly GCA_963277665.1. Taxonomy (NCBI): domain Eukaryota; kingdom Viridiplantae; phylum Streptophyta; class Magnoliopsida; order Santalales; family Viscaceae; genus Viscum; species Viscum album. The sequence continues at coordinate 2,134,116,979 of OY728120.1, forward strand.
TTATATTTAATAAAAGTTAATTTAATAATAATAATAATATTTTATTAAAAAATTACTTAATTCGAAAATACATTAATTCATCAAAATAGATTTCTTAGTTGAACATTAACTAAAAATACTATTTGTTCTTCAAAAACTATTTATATGGTAACAATAATAAAGTGAAAGTGTGTTCATTATTATATATAAAAACAATGTATATAACAATAGTGCTAAGGTATTGTTACATAACCCCTTATGACACCCGCATAAGACCAAAGAGTAAGGTGTGCGATGGTGACAGACTCTTGGGGTGGCTTGGATAACATTGCTCGAGTGGTAATCTCTATCAGCTTCCACTTCTCTTGTAGGAAGTCCCGATCGAGCTTAAAATATTCAAGCTCATCTTGGGCTTGGTCAAGAGTGAAGCCCAATGATGCCACCTCCTTTAAGAGCTCTGAAAAATGGGATTCGTATGGGGCACCTCTACCAGATGAGGTCATCGCTTCCTTTTTCTAAGTAAATTGGATTTGTTAAATCCCTATATTTACACTAATCATGTGATCACGGTTTAACGGTTATATTAGAAACAGTAAAAATTCTTAACTGTATTTTAAAATCCAAAAAACATAAAATCAAAGAAGTTAAAATTTTATTTAAACATTTTGCATAAAGAGATGTTTAATTATATCAAGAGGGATTTCCATTAATGAAATTTTGGGTCGTTACAATCTTCCCCCCTTAAGAAATTTTACCCTTGAAATTTCCTTTTCCATCATTAAAACAGATGTGCGTAACTGTGCTTCATTATTTCCTCTAATTCCCATGTTGCTTCTTCAAACATGTGGTTTCACCACAAAACCTTGACAAGGGGCATTTTATTTTTTCATAGAACTTTTCTCTACGATCTAAAATCTTCACTGGTTGCTCCTCATAAGAAAAATCATCCCCTAACTGTACCACCTCTGAAAAGAGTACATGTGAAGGGTCTGGTATGTTCTATCATAAGAGGAATATATGGAATACATCATGTACTTTTCCCATGGTAGGTGGAAGTGCTAGTCGATAGGCCACAGCCCCGACATGATCAAGAATCTAGAAGTGGCCGATGTGACTTGGACTTAACTTCCCTTTCTTTCCAAACCTTGTGACCTTATTCTATGGAGATATGCATATAAATACCATGTCTCTAACTTTAAACTCAAGGTCTCGTCGATGGTTATTTGCATAACTTTTCTGTCGACTCTGGGATGCCATGATATGTTGCTGAATGGTTTTCACCTTCTCCACCATTTCTTTGACCATTTCTGGTCCAACCAGCATACGCTCACCGACCTCATCCCAATATGCTGGTGTTCTGCACCTCTTCCCAAACAGGACTTCATATGGTTCTATTTGGATGCTCGAGTGGAAACTTTTATTATATGATAACTCAACCAGAGGAAGATGTTTATCCCATTCTCCATTAAATTCCATTGAGCATGATATCAACATGTCCTCTAGTGTTTGAATAGTCTACTCGGATTGGCCATCAGTTTGAGGATGATAGGCCATACTGAAGTTCGATTTAGTATTCAGAGCATGTTGAAGACTCTTCCAAAATATAGATGTGAATCTTGGATCTTGATTGGACACAATAGATAGTGGTACTCCATGCAGCCTTACCACTTCCCTGATATATATCTGTGCCAGTTGATGCAATGATATATCTTCCCAAATAGCAATGAATTGTGTAGCCTTTGTAAGATAATCCACAATAACCCAGATTGAATTATTTCCTTTGGATGTCTTCATAAGCCCGGTGACAAAGTCCATGGTGATGTTCTCCCATTTCCATTCTGGTATGGGAAATGTTTGCATCATCCCCTTACACTTCTGCCTCTTTTCCTTCACTTTCTAACACACCAGGCACATTGATGTATATTCAGCGATCCCCAGCTTCATATTATCGCACCAATAATGTTCTTGTAGATCTCGATACATCTTTGTGTTTCATGGGTGAATAGAGAAATTTAAACTATGTGCATCATTCAAAAGTTCCTTCTTCAGCTTCACACTTGATGGAACACATAGTATTTTCCCAAATCTCACAATTCCTTCTTCATTAACATTAAACTCTGAGGATTTCCCTTTTCCAATAGCTTCTACATTTTCCTAAATTCCCTCATTATCCTTTTAAGCATCCTTTAACCTTTCCAAAAGTGATGGTTGAGAAATCATTTGTTAAAGGATTGATGATTTTCCCTTCTTTATGATTCCCATTTTGATATTCATAAAATCTAAGAAGATTGGATCCTTTTTAATTATCATCAATGATAGAATTGTTGGGTCCTTTATACTTAGATCATCTTCCACCTTGTTTTCTTTCCTATGGTGGTGATGGATTGAGCAGTCATAGTCTTTGATTAGCTCTAACCATCTTCGTTGGCACATGTTCAACTCTTTCTGTGTCAATATATAATTGAGGATTTTGTGGTCCGTATATATTTCAGACTTCTCCCCAAAGAGATAATGCTGCCAAATTTTCAAAGAGAATATCATTGCATCCAACTTGAGGTCATGTGTTGGATAGTTATGTTCATGAACATTCTTTTTCCTTGAAGCATAGGCAATAACTTTGTCATTTTGCATCGACACACATCCCAAGCCCTTCTTTTAAGAATCACTGAATACCACAAAAAGTTCTCCACTTGTGGGTAAAGTGAGCACAGGCATAGTGATAAGCCTCCTTTTAAACTCCATGAAGCTTTCTTCACATTCATTACTCCAAGAAAACTTTACTCCCTCCCAAGTTAGCTTGGTAAGAAGGTTAGACAATAATGAGAAATTTCTCACAAATCAACGATAATATCCAGCTAACCCCAAGAAGCTACGGATATCCGTTACCGATGTTAGCCTCGACCATCCCCCAATTGCATATGTTTTAGAGGGATCCACAGATATAACATTGCTTGTGATGATATGGCCTAAGAATGAGACCTTTTTCAACCAAAACTAACACTTTTTGTACTTTGTATAGAGCCTATCCTTCCGCAAGGTCTCTACTACAGTTCTTGGATGCTCCTCATGATCCTCCTTTGTTTTGGAGTATATCAGAATATCATCTATAAAGACTACCACAAATTTGTCGAGGTAATCTCTAAAAACTCTATTCATCATGTCCATGAATATTTCTGGAGCATTAGTGAGTCCAAAATGTATTACTATGAATTCATAGTGCCCGTATCTTGTACAAAAAGCAGTATTGGGGATATCTTTCGTCTTCACCCTTACTTGATAATATCCCAACTGCAAATCCACCTTAGAAAAGTATTGTGCTCCACGTAGATGATTGAACAAGTCATCAATTTTTTGGAGAGGGTACTTGTTCATTATTGTGATTTTTTGAGCTCATGATAATCGATGAAAAGGTGCATTGACCCATCCTTCTTCTTGACAAAGAGGACTAGTGCACCCCATGGTGAAGCCCTTGGGCATATAAACCCTTTATCCAGATTATCCTATAGTTGTTTCTTCATCACCTCAATATCTACAACATCCATTCTATACAGAGTCTTGGATATTGGAAATTCCCCCGGTATAAGATCAACTGAGAATTAAACATCTCTTCTAGGAGGAAGAAAAGAAAATTCCTCGAGAAACACTTCAGTGAATTCCCTCACAATAGGCATGTATTCAAGGATGGTTTCTTCCTTGGAATCAATCATCTGAGCTAGATACACATGCTCATAGGGCAGTAATATCCACACTTGAGATGATGGAGCTAAAGAAGATTCATCTTCCTCCTTTCACTTCTATAGAATCGGGGGTCAATTATCCACATGGAGAGTGATTTCCCACTCCTGAAAATTTTTGTTGTCTCTATATAAGGAAATCCAATCCAAGCCTAGAATTTACTCAAATTCCACTAGAGGGAGTATGAAGAGGTTTTCCGGAAAGTTCAATCCACATATTATGATAAGGGAGGAGTTATATTCATGGGATTTAATTATTGCACAATTTCCTGTACTCACTAACATCTTCACTTCCATGATTTGTGGTGGTGATGAGATTGTTCTACTAAACTTTTGAGATATAAAAGAATGCATAGAACCTGAATTAGAAAGTACGTTCTCTATTATTGAATGAATAACTAGCATACCTGTCACTACCTCATTATCAGGGTTCACTTCAGTAGTAGTGATGAAAAAATCTTGCCCTTGCTGCCTTAGAGGTTGTGGGTTGCCTCCGATTACCCTTGGCTGAGGGCACTGATTTCCAAGATGCCCTGGTTGTTTACAGTTGTAGCAATGAACCATGCATTGAGGTTTGAATGGAGCATTCATCTCCTCTATCACAGTCACGGGTCTTTCTTGATTATAGTTAATATCCAGGTTCCCTTCTCTTCCACACCTAAAGCATTTCCTCATCCCCTTCAGGAAATTTCCAGGGTACTTTTTTCCTCACCTTTGGAAAGTGGGGTGCTGGATCTTCTTATCTCCATTGGATTTATCCATTGGACTTCCAGCATTGAATTCCATTTTATGATTATTATCCCCATGATACACCTAAGATTCTCCGATCTCCATTTCAACCTTGAAGACACATCGGACAATTTCCCCATAGCTGTCGAAGTCACGGATCGCCAACGCATTCAGTAGGCTAGGTTTCAGACCACCAAAGAAGCAGTCAAAAATGAATTCAGGGGTAACAACAAAGATAGAAGTGTATCGTGAAAGCATTGTGAAGTTTTCCTCGTACTCTCTAATAGATTTTTCATATTTTTTCTTGAGGGAAAGAAATTCCCTTTCCATCTTAAGTCAGAGGGTGCGCGGAAAATATTTATCAAAAAACATCTTCTGAAAATACTTCCATTCCAACACCTCTATATCCTCCTTAGGCTTCATATTTTTTATCAACGTCCACCATTGATCAGCTTCACCCTCCATATGATAAGAATTTAGGATAACCTTCTCTTTTTCATAACATTGAAGGATATATAAGATCTTTTCAATGGAGTTGATCCATTTTTCAGCGATCGAGGGATCGAATGATCCATTAAAAGTAGGAGGCCTTTTTCTCATGAAGCTCTTGATAGTGACTTGTTCTTTCTTAGGGGGGTTGAACGTTCCTCTTGACCCATGTTTATATTCAAATATTGAGTTATCTGAGAGAGAAGCATGACAAAGTTCGTGATTCCCGCTCCCATTGGATTGGGCATCTCATTAGTACAGTCATCACATTGATCTCCACATCGGTTTTTAGCCTGAGTCCTATTATTACCGGCCATTGGCTAGAATAGAAGAAAAGTTAGGGGTAACACCTAAAGGGTAATACAAGGACAAAAATAATGACTTATAAATAACTTTTATTTTCTTAAAATATGAATATATTGGCTTCAGTCTATGTTATCCATGATCTACTTTCTAACATATATTCTTAGGGCATTTTTTTGTCCCTTAATAATAGTTCATACTAAGCTTGTGAATTTTCCAAGCATATCCCCCAGGAGTGTCATAACCAATAGTGTATCAAGGCCTGTTTTCATACACCAGTTCCCATTCGAGTCTAGCTCAAAGCAGTGTTTTTGGGTTTTACCCTTAGGATACATTTGTGCCAGAGCCACCTCTACCTGCTCGTATCCAGATAGGGATGCATTTTTTTGATAAACCACTTACTCAATACTCACCAAAACTTAGGGATGTTTTTATTATACTTAGTCTTATCTCTAAGTCTTTACTATGGTTTTCTAATCCTAATCCCAAAAATAACTAAACCTATCCTCTGATACCAACTATGACAACCCTGATCACTTATTACACAATTAAACATAATTTATTACATAAAATTCACTTGATACAACATAGAAGATCGAGAGGTATAGTGTATTTAAGGATTAGTATCATTAAATAAAAACTTAAAACATGAGATACAACATCTTTATTGAAAAATTCCATTACATGACCAGTACATTCCCTCGTACTTAGCATTGCATGGGATAACTTGATGACATGCATAAGAAAAGGGTGAGATATAAATCCCAATAAGGGAATAATCATGGAATAACATGAGGAATAAAATACATGTTATAAAATAGTCATGTCAATATATTACAAGAGAAGCATAAACATAAAGGCATGATAAAGCAAGACAATCATTACATGGAAATGTGGCAACAACACTTGACATGGAATTAGCATGATCCAAGTCTCATTGCACATGGAGCATGAGTAAACCCTCATTGCACATGAAGCATGAGTAAACCCTCATTGAACTTGAATTAGAATGAGTAAACACACATTTAACATGAAGTATCATGATACTATACTTTACCCAATGAATGGGAGCGCTATAAGGGTTCACCCTTCTTAAGCATTTCATTTCATGCATAAGTGTGCCACATGGATCATAAAACATTGAATCATTCAACACAATCATTTATTCCACGATAAATGAATGATGAATACATACATTAAAATCATTAAATAATAATTAAATGTTCATAAAGGTGAATACCCTTGATAGAGAAATGGGCATGGTATTCACTACCCAATGACTTTGGCTTAGAAAAGCGTGGTGTAATTTTAGCAGAATAACAGCATGACATAAGAACTCATAAAAATGGTTGATGAGAGAGAAAAGGGTGTCTCATCAAATTTACATGAAATGGACAGTTATGGGGTCATATAGATACATGTCCCAACAAATGTAATGGAATTTAGATTCATGATAAAAAATAATTTCTTGAATGTAAATGAGGAGAGAGAAATTCCTTTCGGAATTTCAACATAGTAAAAGGTGTACATGGGAGGCATTTAATGAGATATAAGGGGGTATCCCATCATTAAAACATAAATATGGAAGTATGGGGGAGTTTATAAACTATACCCCAACATTTATAATTTAAATTAAAAGGGCATAAAAATTTAAAGAATACTGGACAAAAATGAAAAGGAAGAAAAACCCTTACTTGGAAGTGTGCTTCCAAAGGCTTGAGAGAGGATTTAGAGAGGCTTCTTGGGAGATTGGGGAACCTTGAAAGGATTATAAATAGTTGAGCTCATAGGTTGGAAAAACTTCAAAGGATTTGAGTGAGGAGGAAGTGGGATCTTAGGTGGGTTTATATAGGAAAGGTGAGGGGCTTCTTTATTATTTAGGTTTGGGACACCTCACATTAAATTAATCCAAACCACAAACCAGCTCATGGTTTTTGCCCATGGTTTTTGGAAAAGGGAATTTTAAAACAATATTTTATAAGTCCAAAGTCCAAACTTCTTAAAATAATGGGGTTTCTTATGTGGAGGTGAGTCACACTCCTAGAGAAAATAATTTAAAAAGTCAAAATGTTTAATAAGTCTTGAAGGGTCCACAAAAGATTTGTAAAATATATCAAACAAACCCAAAATAACATTATTTTAATAGTAAAAAATATATTGTCCGAACATAAATTTTATATTATTTTATTACATCACTATTGAGTCATTATGATGTCATAAAACACATTATATATTTTATCTGTATTTAATTTTTACCCAAATATTTGACTCTCAAAAAATTATGAAAAATTCACCATTGGATAATTTCGACATCCTGATTCTAGAAATAATATTCATTTTCTCTAAATAATTTTCTAAATATGTTAATTTTCACTTTTAAAATTATAACCGAAATTTACCGAAAATTCATGGGTTTTGATAAAAATGGCTTTCAAACCACAATAAAAACTACAATTGCATTCATAAAATTTTACCATCATTTATATTTAATAAAATCTAATTTAATAACAATATTAATATTTTATTAAAATTTTATTTAATTCAAAAATCCATTAATTATTCAAAATAGATTTCTTAGTATAACATTAACTAAAAATACTATTTGTTCCTTAAAAACTAATTACAATGTAACAATAATATAATGAAAGTATATTCATTATTATATACAAAAATAATGTAAATAATCATAGTGCTAAGGTCTTGTTACATAACCCCTTATAACACCCGCATAAGAATGAAGAGTAAGGTGTGCGATGGTGAAAGACTCTTGGGGTGGCTCGGATAACATTGCTCGTGTGGTAATCTCTATCAACTTCCACTTCTCTCGTAGGGGGTCCCGATCGAGATTAATATATTCAAGTTCGGCTTGGGCTTGGTCAAGAGCGAAGCCCAATAAAGCCACCTCCTTTCTGAGCTCTGAAAAATGGGCTTCGTATGGGGAATGTCTACTGGATGAAGCCATCACTTCCTTTGTCTGAGTAAATTGGATTTGTTAAAGCCCTATATTTATACTAATCATGTGATCGTTGTTCAATGGATATATTAGCAATGGTCACAATTCTAAACAGTATTTTAAAATCCAAAAAACATAAAACCAAAGAAGTTGACATTTTATATAAACATTTTACATAAATATATACGTTTAATTAAATCAAGAGGTATTTATATTAATGAAAGTTTGGTTCGTTGCATGAAGTAAATAAAAGAGTCTCTATGTTAGAAAACTTGGGCATGAACAACGTATAATATTAATTAATCCTAAGAAACTCTTCACCCTAGAAAAAAATTTTGTGGCATCAAAGTAATAATAACTTCAATATTAATTGGATAAACTAAAAAATATTCCTCCAATATAACATATCATAAGAAGTGAACTTATTATGTGAAAAATAAAAATTTATAAAATTTCCTATGAAATTTATACTTTCTCAGTAAATCCGGAATAATCCAATGATTTTCCACATTTTCCTCTTCTATCATTGAGTAAATAAGAATTTTATCTACAAATACAATAAGAAAAACATCCAAATAAGGATTCAACACCCAATTAATAAACCCTAAAAATAATACTAAAGAATTTATAACTCCAAATATCATCATGGTGATTTTGAAGTATCCATAAAAACATCCAAAATATGTATTCAAAATTTATTAATTTTTAACCCTTATATAATTATACATAGATCATAATTTTATCTTCAAGAACCAACTCACACATTTCAAAAAATCATAGATACCCTCAATATCGGGTAATAAATAATAGTTCTTTACCATTAAATAGTTTTTCTACTAATAGTCTATGATTACATTCAATCGAACGTCTACTTTATTACAAAATAACACTATATCTTCCCATGAAAATAAAATAATCTCTATAACTCTTTTTTATAACAAATCTTCAATTTAAAAAATCACCTTTTTTAACTCTATTGGTTCTATAAAATAATATTCTATTATAACAGTTACGAAACATGGATATAAATCTTTTTCAAATTTAATGTCATTGTATAATGAAAACTCATCAAATATTCTAGAAAAACATCCACATATTTTCACAAAACTCTAGAAAGAACGTATTCCATGACCTTAAGTGCATAAAATATTAATATTTCAAAATGAAAAGTAAGATATTGAGTATTAATATATTGATGAAATGAATTAGTACCTACCTACAATATAAAATTTGTATGATATACTTCAAGGTAATAGAAAATAACCCTTATAAAATTATAATTCACATAATATTTTTAAAAAAACAACCAATCCATGCCATGGATGACATCATATAGTTACATCATTAATAATAATAAATCCCATTAAGTATAATAATTTCCCATAATTAGGTTACTATGAACACATATCTCTATTAATGTAAATCCAAATCCAATTAAAATATCAAATTATAGTAATATATGAAAACTTTCTACAAAAATCAATAAAACATTGACTATGATAGTTGTAAATAATGAATAGAAAGATCCAATTTTAGTTTTAATAAATGAAAGGGTAAAAAATACACATCATTACTCTATGTACGCTAGGTCTCACTATCTCATCCACCTATACAACAGGAAGTTATTAAAATTCATATTCTTCTACTCAGAATTTGTAATATCCATATCCTAACCTATGAATAATAGGAGGTCCCTGAGGTTATGGAATATCACCAGGACGTCCCCTACTAGCTCCACCATGATTGAGTGTCCTAGGAGTTCACTTATCCAAGTATTGATGAATATTTCTTGGTGGAAACTATTTTTGAAGTTTCATATGAAAATGTTGGGGTGATCCATTAACCATTGTATTATACATAGTTCTTTAAGTAGAGGGAGATACAACCTTGATATGATACATACCACCACATATATAGATGACTTAATCCAAGAGGCTTCTATATGGCCAATAACTACCCATAATTTATTATCATTACTACTATAGTAGTCATACCATGCCCAGTCAATATCTAGAATATTTAAGTGGGTGAAATCTCTTAGACTTAGATCTAATATCATAATTTCTACCATATCCTCTAGTTGTAACGTCATTTTTAAGAGTTTATTAAACCACCTATGACATTTACAGAACCTCTAAATACATTCGTAATATATGATAAGCATACTAACAAATAATCTCATACCATATAGATTAATAAAAATATCGAGCTCACAAATCATCTTTCTAATCATGTTAGGATAATATTATATAAAATTCAAGAACCGTGTAATAAAATGTCATAAAGATAAACTCCCATATTTAATGGATAACTTCACTAATAATCGATCAACCTTGAGAGTAAAGGATAAAAACTATTCTTAAAATGACATTAACATTCATCCTATGAAATAAAATTTTCTTATCTATTTATAGTATTAGTCCTCCGCCATTTTATAATAACATATCCTAGAAATATCTTCACCGAAGTAATATTGTACTCATATAGAGTATGAAAGATATGAAAGGTTATATCTACCCTATTGAACCACTAAATGGTCTAAACATCAAAAGTAAAAGCCTTAAAAATACCATGACCCTTACTTCAGAAAATTCTACAATATGGAATCCTAGGTCTCTTCAACTTTTTATTATCCATCTTTTGCTTATGATACCTCCTTCATATAATAATTAAGACGAATTATAGGTAATATATAAAATTCTATAACTGATTTTATGTCTATCAACATTACCTCATGGATATGGATGTATAATGAAATAAAAATGCCACATTTCTCACCCAATATTCACAATTATCATATCCATAGAACATATAATCATCATAAATGGAAACAACATGATGCGTGTACACACCTAATATGGAACCTTGAAAATAGTAAACCAAAAATTATCCAAATTTGTTAAAAAAATCAATTTATTTGTGTTGGAATGTAGTGAATACCACACCCATTATTAGTTTCTTTGGTCTCTGGTCTCTCTTAAGTTAAGATATATGATTACCCAACCATTCCATTGTAAAAATATCAGCAGCACCTATTCCAAATTCCATCCTAAAAACACTAATTTTGTTACCACTTTGTAAAAAAACTGTCCCTATTAGGAATCCCCCAGTTCTTGTAATGAGACTCAGTACAGATCCCATATACCCACATACAATATGAAATGGGTTAATGACTAGAACTATGGTTATAAAACTCACAAATGGGAGGCATTTCCCTCTATAAAATAATACTACACTAATAGTAAAATAAAATTATAATGAAAATTATATATAAATATCTATGTAAATTCCATAAATCACAAAAACTCACAAAGTAAATGTGGTGAAGAAACCATAGAACATCCCAAAATCACACCTGCAAAATCAAATTAAACTAGAATCCTCCAAAATCTCTTAAAATCCAATCTATCACTGACCAATGCCTCCACTACTACGCTCTAATAAATATGAAAAATACTATATATAGAATAAGGGTGAGGGTAATCTTTGTAAATAAGTTCCTCTAATAAAGCAATAAGTGTCAATGTGTATAGATCATACAAATTTTCAATGTGATAATGAAGTAAAAAAAATAATCACTGATATGTTCCCAAAGTCTAACCATATATCACCACCAAAATCTTACCACAAATTTTCATATATATATATATATATATAACTCAGATAATAAGGGATATGAAACAAAAGAAGGGACCTTTATACCAACAACCACAAGTTATCTCCTGATATTAAACATCATATCTCCAAATTCTGAATCCAATAATGAGTAAAGGTTAGAGGAAAATAGATTAGTTGGGAATCCATTAATCCCCATATTCCATTAGATATTAGTCACAATTGACCTCAAATATTGGGGTTCAGTAGTGTAATGAATTATGAGTGGATAACACCACTAAAATAACACAAACATATAAGTATACAAATAATTCCCATTTAAATATCTCCATAAATGAAAAATATCTGCACATAATTGGTAAGAAAAAATGATATAAATATAAACCCAAAATTAAAACATTTGATAATAATAATGTTATTTCTGATTACCTAGAATTTATCACTAATTAAAATTGATAATTACCAAGATGCACTATTGAAAATCACTTGGAATTAATAACCTAATATATTATAGTTAAAGTAACACCATCAAACATCCACATTTATACCCATATACATGATCAAATAAATAATCATACCTAATTCATTTGTATAACTCTTCCTATTCATTTATATTTACACAATTATTAATTCTAGTTATCTAATAATGAAATAGGATTCTAAAACCATCAGTAAATATAACCCCCTTTTAAATACCCAAAATTATCTAGAGTTTATGATAATTACAAAATTATAGTTAACCTAAATTAAAGTTAATTTTAATCCCCACAACCTTATTTGAACACCCTCTATTCTATTTATATTACCCATGTCAATGATTCAAGAAATACAATGTACATATTAATCGGTACGACCCTCATGTGGTATTCGATATGACCCATTCCTAAGTATCACAAACTCAAGTAATCTCTAAACCACCCTTGTGTAAGTGGTATATACCCTTGTAAATATAGTGTTTCCATTTAATAATGATACAAAAATACTATCAATTCCTCATAATCAAATTTTATAAAAAATAAAAAGGCTCATATCATGGAATGTCATCATATATTTTTAAAAACCAACCATTAAAATAAATAATATTACTATAAAAAAATTAGTAAAATAATATAATCCCATAATATCTACAATAACTTTATTATAGTACTCAAACAAACCATCTTTGATCCCTAAAAAATTCATTTTAGAAATTAATTATGAATAATACATAATTATAATAAAAATATCTTATATTCTATAAATATAGAGAATGATTTATCCATGTTATTAAGATTATTCCATCATTGAAAAATAACATTTCTGTTATTTATCCACAAAGAACCCAAAAAAGATTGAAGGTATAGCTTCATCAACCTCAATTCTAAACTATCCACTATCTTATGTTTGTCACTCTCCTTCCCAAATTCATACTTATTAATCCAACATACCTTGAAGAACATTAATAAATCAATTAAACCTCCAATAAAAGAGACAATAGAGGATGTATTAGATAAATGAAAATTTTAATACCTAAAATCTCCTTTAATAAATTTTTTTTCCATATCCTCACCAAATCAACCAATACCCACAATAACTGTATCATAAGTAATCCACCATTAGACCATTTAAATTATTCATCCTCTAATTCAATATTTAAACTTCTAAAATCATCATCTAATTGATCTCATAACCTACATGAATAGATTCCATGTCATACATTGACCACAATAATCCCCCAATATAAAATCTATGTTTCCAAAAAAACAAATAATTTTTAATAATAGAGAATATATTTTAATTTTTTAAACATAATACCATAAAATAAATAAATAATACTTTATTATTCCTCAAAAATCTACCCATCACCAATTCTTACCCCTTTATGTCAATAAAAATTTATAAACTCAAAAATGTAAAATATGGGTCTCCATATGGGTTTAATGCAAGTGGAATATTAAAATATATGTGTGAACCAAAGGTATATTGTGGAAATAGTTATGATCAATTTTTTTTGTGTTATACTATGATATGAGATATGGAATTTCAATGTTTTTTATGTGAAACATTTTAGTAATTTTTTTAGAGAAAATTATTTTATATTGCATCACCATATATCTTATTCACTCAAGTTATCATTCATTCAACCATTTTAGATTATACATTTCACACTGATTCATTAAGAGATAGATGACCAAATATTTATATTTATCCTAGTTCAATTGGTAATCATTAAATGTTATAAAATTTTATAATGTTATCATTATGAAATGATTATATGGTACTTGTCCTTATACCATTAATTCAAGGAGTTTTTTTAGAGTTCCTATAAAATAGAATCGAACTAAATAGTTTAGATTTGTTTGATTCATTCAAGAAACACCTAATATAAGATTGTGCATTTCCTTATTCCCATTAATCATATGTTTATAGAATTCCATGGGTAAGATATAGATACATTATAATTGTTATGATATTTGAATGATTTTTCGACTATCATTAGAGGGGGGATTTTTTGGATTCCTCTTAGACATCTTATACAACCACTTTTGAAATAATGATTTAGTTTCATAAAAATAATGCATCTTATTCAATATTTATTATTATTATTATAAAAAACTTATATTAGATCTTATGACATTAGATTTTATTTTTTTCACTTGTTTTTAACATAAATATTTCATAAAAAATATTCATTACTTAAGTTCAAGACCCTATAAAATATTATGGTACTCTAATATAAATAAAAAACATAATCCCATGACATCTATAGAAGGAGAGATAATGGATAAGGAATACATTCCAACCATGTTTACCAAGGTAATAACCTTTCCCAAAATAATCCAAATTGGATCTTTGGATATCCCATCAGGAACACTACAATCCACCTATACATGAGCATCATCACAAGTAGTATTATGGAGATCACAATATAGTACCTCTATTTTCATCACATATACTAGGTATATTTATCTCAATTATTGAAACATAATCTAATGGGTTTGTATGAATTCTAAGAATTATATATATATAAGAAACTAAAAAAATCCAATATCTATATAGGGGAGTATTAGAAAAAATAAAACATAAATGAAGAACATACATATTTACTCTTATCCAAATTGGCCCCTTAAATGCACATGATGAAAATCCATGAGAAACAACAAAAATAATCTAGCCTCTATAGTTAATACATCAACATTTTTAATCATATATCAAATATACATGACCTCTATACCTTTATGGTATTACAACACTTTTAGTTAAAGAATAAAATAAAAATAAAATGGGATTTAAATTATGAGGGATTTAGGATTGAATCCATCACAAATATTGTTTGTAACATTGAATATATTTTAAATAAATATATAACTGAATGAAATAGGATACATGAGGTAAAAATTTCTCAAATATTTCCTTATTAATCATATAAAATTACCTCTATATTTAACATTCACTGAATTAATTGATCAAGACATTATTATTCCATTTTACACTTAAATAATTAATATAATATCTTACAAATCCATTGAATACATCATTAAAAAAATTAATTACTGAATTAATGATAAATAATGTGGAAGAAGTAAATATGAAAAGAAAATGGAGGTATATATTCAGTATTTCATGATGTGGTATCCAATATCACATACCTAAATTATATTTCTCCAAAAGATTTACCCATATCATGTAGAGAAAAATGGCCCTTATCACAACATGTAATTTAGATTTTGGTATTAATAAATATTTCAATATACCACTTGAACATAAGACCTATATAATTTATTCACATTTCACATTATATTATATCATAAATAATCATTTTTGAAATTATCCTCAAAAAACCTTATAGATCAAATTTCAAACAAATTTTGAAAAACCATCATATAAACTCTATTGATTTTGGAAAAAAATATTTATTCCAAAATCAAATTCTTATTCACCAAAACATTATGTGTTACCAATTGGTATTTTAAATAAAAGAATATTATTCTAAATTCCTAATTCATAACCATAAAAAATAGTGCCCTGTAGAAAATCATCATTGTTACTCATTATACAAATGTATATGGTGTGATCTCTAAGAAACACATGTATCTCTAAAATGTTTCTATATAAATCATCCATATTTATATAGTCTCTCTATTTATTAATTTTAGTACAACCAATATAAATTATCATGCAAACATCATATAGGTTATCATATAAATTCTTGATTTTATAATTAAATTATAACTTTGATAAATTAATACATAACAAGTCATTTCTTCAATAGTAGAACTCATAAAATGAAACTCACTAGATATGGGAATATGATTTATTATTATTACTCCATAAAGAGACTAGATTCTATACCCATCATATAGAAGGAGAAATCCTTTATGGTTAATGAAAACCAACTTCATTATAAACAAAATACTGAAACTCCTCCTGATTATGTTGGCCTTAAGGTCATAAAAACAATTATAAGATTATAATGGTTCACAAACAGGTTACATTAATAACTATAGGTAATGGGGATTAATATGTAAAATTTACCCCAATTTTAATAATGATATCATATATGACATTCCTTGTGGTATGCTCAAGGGAATTAATCCAGACAACAAGTCACGCTAGTGTCTCTAATGTGAATTATGTATCTATATATGATGCCTTATTAACATTGATCCTAAAATATTATTAATAGTTTTATTAGTAATAAATAACACTTATGAATCATAAGATATAATAATTCATAAATAAATAAAAACCATGATTTGAAATGGATACCATGCATAATATAAAATGAAAAACATACCACTAAATATATACATGCCTCATGTACTCAATAATACACTTTATGAAGATCATTTAGAAGAATATAAGGGACTAATTCCTCTTAGTATATCCATGGTTTGATGAATAAACCAATTATTGGGTATGATTCTACTTGCATATTATTATTATAGTACCATTGATTTAAATGATTAAGGAGAAGAGAGATTCTGATTGGGAATAATCGATAGAGGATGACCAAATCATTTTCATGGTTTAACAAATAATCATATTTTTTATGATATAAGGTAAAATGATAAAAAATTATGCTTTAATGGAAGTAGGATATTAATCTTGATTTTATCTGATTCAAATATTATATATGATGTATTTTGGTAAATATCACATTGCATGGTATAGGGATATTATATGGTACAATATTTATGATAAAAAACATATTATATACCTTAGTGGGGGTATATCATTAGAAATTATATAGTGATATTGTATCATAGTCAAAAATAACAAATCTATTTCATATTTTATTATTTTATTATATCATTATAAAATTATATGAGATAATAATATGGTACTATTAATAGGGAAAACCATTTCTTTCCACACATAGCTATCATTATTATATAAATTTCATATTCATAATTTTTTTTGATAACTAATTTAATGCATTTATGTATTAAATTAATGCATAACCATAGGGGAAAAATTTTATTACTAAATGGAATTAAGATAATTTTATAAATTATTTTACTAAATGAATGGAGGCATGATGAGTGTACTTGATACCTATATAAAGATTTTAAATCTATAATAATGGTGTGTTGGTCTTCTATTTATTCTTCCCAAGAAAAATATCTATTTACGTTTTTCTTTTACATTTGAGGTATAATAATACAATGGATTGAAGGGTTATCCTTCCCAAATTTTTATTGATTCTTAACACTAAGTATAACCTAGAAGGAAGGAGTATTTTTCCTAATTTTAATAGACCTTCATCAAGAATATTATTAAAGTTATTTGGTTTGACCATATTTAGTGTATGTTTTGTTTTTTATTTTATATGATACATATTTTATATTTAAAATAGTTATTGACATTATTTTATGGTTTCTTATAAATTTTACTTCTTGAGTGAGTGTTACTTAATCCTAAGAAAACTATTAATGGTATTAAGGGAAAATTTAAAGTTAACCAATTCTTGGGAACTCTCACACGTGAAGGGTGATGTAGGGTGGATCTCTTCCTATGAGCTTCATTATTGAAGTAAAGTGTTGCGTAAAATAAACATTTAGGTAAAAATAAGTTCTATTAAAGGTTCATATGGATGTAATATTAGGAATATTCATATGAATGGTTTGGTACCACATTATATTGGTATCAAATACATGTATAGTGATTGGATAAGATCATATATTATATGGGGTTATTAGATTAAAGGATAAAGAGTTATTCAATTACTGGGAACTATCATAGATTAATAGTGATTAAGTATTTCACTCTTCCCAAGAGATACATTATTGATTAAAATAGTTTCATATCCCAAATATTTAGGTAAATGGAGTTATTTTGATAGGGTCATATGAATGTCACATTGTACATGTCCATATAAGGGATGTCATCCTAGTTTATAGAGGTATATGTGCCATTCCTATTGGTAAGAGAAGATCAAAGTAAATTCATGGAGTCTTGGGTAGTACTCCCAATAAATATATAAAGAGTCCAAATCTATGAGAAATGTGTGTGAATCTTTTATCAATTATTCCAAATCTAAAGTTTTATTCTGAAATTATTTTTATATATGAGGAACTAGAATATTGTGGATGGAAGAGGAATCCTACCCAACCATTAAAATTTTTTTAAACCACGGATTCCCTAGAAATATTATCCCTTTTGATACATTTAAACTAACTTCATAATGCATGTGACTGAATATATGAGGCTTGGACCTCTTTAGAGAGTCATTTATTCATCATTTCATATTATAAATGGTAAGAGTTTCAAGGAATGTTTGATCTTTTTTTAGGATTTGGTACGTATTCTTGTACTTATGTTTTATTTTATCATAATAAAGGTATAAATGGTATCTAAGAAAATGATAAATATTTAACCAATTCTTGGGAACTCTCATGCCCGAATGACAAAAAAGTATGTCTCTCCACCCAAGAGCTTTACTATTGATGAAAATAGTTACAAAACATAAATAGTTTAAAATAACATATGTGGATTGTATTTTTGGTAAATCAAGAATTTTTATATGATGATAGAAAAATATCAATATTTTCTAGAAAATTATGAGGGATATATTGAGATTGCTTCTATAATAAATGGAAAAGGAAGTTATGGTTGTTGCTTCAAGAACATGGTTGGAAATATTTGAGTAGAATCACCTATATGTTACTATTTATGTGTTGATATTAAAGTGAAAGACATTTTATTATAAATAAGAAACTATATAATATATTTCTAATTTCATTTTAATATTTCTAAATTTTTTGAGATTGAAGAATTAATATTAAATAGATCATTTCGGTGGAGAAGATGAAGAAATAATCCAAGGAATTATATACATGGAATTTGATGTATCAAGTGAAGTAATAACTTTGGATGATGTTTTAAGATATTATAAAATGTCTAATGAAGATTAAATTTGATTAGAATAGTTTTGGAGATCATTTTATTGTAATCTATAAAATTGGTTAAGTTAAGATTCACACATGAGTGTTGATGCAAAGTGTTCCGCCAGAGTGATCCATGAAAGGGGATTTAGTGTATGTAGAACCATGTAAGGTGGTTATATTTATAAAAAACCATGTAATAGGATTTTAAATATGAATAATCATGTAAGGGGATCAACTTCATAGTTATAAGAGGATCTTTTATCCTTATATGAATGTTGAGAACTCCAAAATTATATTTTTAGAGAATTTGGAAAATAAAATTGACAATGCTACAACTATTATCATAAATGAATTGAACATCAAAATTATAGTGATCTAAGATTATATTGAAGTAATAACTACCTATAATTATTCTAGAGTTTTTTAGGAGATTTAATCCTTGATTCATATTACCACTTCACAATTACATACACACATGGATAATTCCAAGGAGTTTAATATAAAATATTTTTTTAGAAATTTTAGAGATTGGAAACACCATAGTCTTAAAGAATATTTTAATTAGAATTTTGGGTAAATATAATGATTTTTTTTGGGATAATTTTAATTGGGAAATATACCTTTTATTTGAATGAATATGTGTATTACCTACTATAGAATATTGAGGAATTTACAAATTCATTATGGAAACAAAAATATTTATAATACTGTAAATATAAAAAGTGAATTGAAATGATAGGAGAGGGTATCTATTGAAATTTTGATTTGCTATTGAATTAAATATACTAGAATATATTAGAGGAACCAATATTATACTTATAAAATAATATGGAGAAGAATAATTATTCCTATGATATAACCTTAGTATATATGGAGACAAAGTATGAACTACTGGAGAAGTTTGTGAATAAAAAGAAAGAACAACTCACATGTGAATATTATAATCATATTCTTAGTATTACAAGTACTATTGATGACAATCTACCAAATAATACTGAGGTAAAGTGTATGGATGACTAACCACTACACCAGAAGTTTGAGGGAGTCAAAGTCCTACTCGATAATTCAGGAAAGAAGTTATTCCCCAACTATGTGAGGTAGTCAATCTAATATTGAGGACCGATCTATGAGAGACAACATGCTCCAATGGGAATCTAGAGGAAACTATATGATGTAGAAGTGGTACTTTAATGATCATATAGGGATTCTATGTAAACATAGTATGAGGCTATTCCATGTAAACACTTATTAAATAGTGAAATAATTTTTTGTGGTGGGGGGGGACTAACCAATCATGATAAAGAGTAGGATTTCAAGTCTGATCCTTTTCAATCACCATGTGGTTTTCTATTTAAATTTTCCATATTCAAGTAAGGATGGTAGGAACAAATATGAAGAATTCAAGACTCAAACTATCATAAGAGGTTGAAATAAATTGGAAGAATTCAGAAAAAGAGACCTTAGATTCACCAAGCTCTTAATGGTCCACTGAATCATGGAACTATAAGTGGTATTAGAGCTAATATAGGTATCCTATGATTGGATAGATGTTTTCCATGTTGTATTTAATCACTCAACCTAAATTATAGATTTTAATTAGTTTTTGAGATGCCTCAAATGGACAAAAAGGTAGATACTTTTGTTGGTAAAAAATGGTGGTTTTATCTAATACATAAAAAAATGGTGTCGTTCAAGGACGTTGAACAATAATTCAAAAGTAAAGGGTTAAACACCACCAGCTCATGGTACTCAGAGTAAACATATTATTGATAATTCGTTTTTATCATAATTTCCTAAAGAATCTAAGATGTGATGATGGTGTGTTACTTAGTGATCATCATTCTAAAATCATGGATAACTTGAATAAAGTACACAAATAAGTAGTTACATATATATTTGGTACTATCATAGAACTTATTGATGAAAATTTATAGGTAGAATAATAATTTAATGAAATATAGAATACACTAAGTAATATGTTTTGAAATTTGATTTCTCTCAAAGACCTTGTGGAAGAAAAGGAACAAGTGATAACACTTTTTCAAAAAATATTATCCCTTCTTGAAGAATAATTTAAAATGTATGTTTATAAGAAATTTTTATCCAAAATTATATCTTGGAAGTTATACATGCATTGGAAAAACAATACAAAATAATTATAAATGCTAAAGATTGTCATATGGGGGTTAAATAAAAAGTATATAAGTTCTTGATCATTATTGATAAGAATTAATAAAAAATAATGAAAAAGACTCAAAAAATTAAAGAAGTGTTTGGAAGATAGCCTAATATTAGTTGTGGATGGGAATAACTCCATCAACATGATATGTATAGATCTTGAGATGAGAGTAATAAATTTGGAACCTATATAATATGGAACTTTCCATATTATCAGAATGAATGATGTTATCAAAAAAACAATATTGAGAGTAATTCCACTAAGGAGACTTATATCTGTTGAAATTAAAGGTTGAAAACATCCTTTGATCACGTTGCAACAAGATCTATGAATAAGGTAACCCATAAACTAGTTATTTCTGATTATAATAATGTCTTTTAAATTTTAGTACATATTTGTTTTCAAAATATAGAAAATTATGGGTGGAGAAAAATTATGAAATATTCACCACCAAATAATGTGTGAATGTAAGACTATCAAAAAAGAAAATCACCCCTAGAAAGAGCTAAAAATAAGGGAAAATATATCTAAAATTAGTAAAGTGAACAAGCATAAAATCATTGAATGATTTCATTTTCATGAAATAAAAGGAAATTTATAAACTATTGTTGGTGCTTCTAGATGTTTGGGATTGGATTTAATTAAATTTTTCCTAAAAAATGAATTTTTTAAAATCATATAAGGATATCTGAAATGGAGTTAATAACTAATGTATAATTAATGTTTATTATCAAAAGGAATGTTGAAAATAAAAAAATCCTATACTAGGAAGTAAGTGGAACAAAAGAAGAAAGGTAAGAAATAAACTCTAATGAATTCTAAATAGAAATAAGGATATGATATCCATCCAAAATGGAGGTGATTCTATTTTGGTAAAAAGTTCTACATAATGGATCATTATAAATAGTCCTTGAAGATCAATATTAAATAGAGAAACCTAAATCTGAAAATGGAATCGGTCTAAGAGAGGAACAAGAAGATTGGATTGACTATAGATATCCCAGACGAGGAGCGAAAGGAGTTTCCTAATAATGTTAACACAAAATCTTTGAAGAAATCCATGAAACACAAGATATTTTAGAGTTGAAAAACAATGAAGTTCCAAGAATGAAGAGTTCTCCAAATTTCAAACCAAGATAGAATGGTCGATCTAGATTGAGAGATAGTTCTCAACATTTCTTTTATTACTAAATAAGGAGGAAAAATATCTTTATTGCCAAATCTATTTTTTATTTACACTAACATATAAGGAATATAAGGAGTTTATGTAAATGGGAAGATGGAAGAGGTAGTCATACCTTGATATTAAAGGAATCTTCCCATTAGGGAACAATTGATATGAAATTATTAAGATTTACTCAGGTGTAACCCTTGTGGGGTATCTAACAAAAATATAAGGCTATAAATGATTAAATTCCTAAAATTTTGAATTTCCAGGTATCCCTTTAGATATTTCAAATGGGGTATTCTAATCATTCTTTCTACCCCAAATTTATTCATATTGAAGGTGTTTATTTAGGGGGTAATGATTAACGGGAAAGATAAAAGAAGGGGGGTTATATAATTCACTTGAAATATTTTAATGGGTTTGATTGAGAAGTTTTCAAGATCAAATATCTTTTGATAATTCAATTTGAAACAACCCATAAAATGAAAAATTGAGTTGGTCTCACATGTATAGTGGCTTATGGAAAATATTTAAAACCATGGTTAAATAAATATTATTTCATATACTAAGTTGGACTATGTATACTTAGAGATGCCTAAATAAAAGATAATTAGAATGGAATAATGTGAATCCATCATTTTGTAAATATTTATATTCGGCCACAACTTTGAATAAATTTTTTAGGAGAAGTTAACTGAAATAATGGATGAAGCATGAATGTGTAAATAATTACCTCATTTATACTCTTTTTAAATTATTTTTAATAAGGGGGAGAATGAAAGAGTTGACGAATGTGTATTAAGATAAAGGATTCATGGAATTTCCAAAAAAGGGGGTGATTAAAGATCCCTTGTGCGGCTTGTAATATTTTTCAATTAATAAGGCTTTTCTGGTTTTACGAAGCTATCAATATGTGATGGAGAAGTATGATATATATGTTGAGGGTGTAACCATAATAAATTTAAAAGGAATTTAATGTTACTGATCAAATACCTTGGCTAGAAAAATTCATTTAACAAAACTATATATGGATATTGATGTGATAATTTTCAATTTAAATACTAGTATAGATAAATAAGAAACATTGTACTACAATTTTAATGGTGTTTCCCTAATAGATAAAAGGAATTTTACAATGCTATAAAAATAAATAAATAGTGCTAAAAAATAATTGTTGATACAAGTTCCATAAAAATGGGGCCCCTTTTATCAGTGCTAGAACTAGAAATGATAAAGGCCATGTTGTAGTAGTGTTTTATTAAAATTATGGCACATTTTAACACCAAATACATCCCACAAGTACATTCAACAGAAAAAAAATAGGATATGGAAAATTAAAATTTTAATTGAAAAAAATTACATCACAAATACTAAAAACACTATATTATAGTCCTTTCAAACATTGTTTTTTATAATTACATTATCAAGTACAATTTATCACAAGCATTCAAAAACATCAATGGTGTCATTGTATTTGGAACCTGACCCCTCCCAAAAATTTGATTCATGGTATCAGTTATTGACCCCCCCCCCCCAAACCAAGAAAAATAATCGACATGTAAAAGAAAAAAATGCTTATGTTAGTGATACTATAAATAAATAAATTAAACATAAATGGGAAACATCACATTAAAAAAATTTCAATTTTAAACTAATAATGGAAATTTTGGGTCATACCAGTCACACCTTACATCAGATTGAGGTGAGGCTAATTCCTATGTGTCAAAAATTACTAATGGATCATTTTACTGAATGATCAAAACAATATGAATTATTTTTCTCTATTTTGAGTATATCACTTGTGTTTTTTACTAAAATGTCATTTTAAACTAAAAATAGGTACTTTGAGTCATACCAATCACATAATGTATCAATTTGAGGTGAGAATAATTATTACATGTCACAATTGACATATGAATGTTAGTACAAAATTATAAAGACAATCTAAGCATATTTAATTAGTTTTCAATATGGGACACATGTTTTGAACTGAAATTTCAATTATAGATGGATAACAGAAACTTTGAATCATTCCAGTCACAATCTGTGTCATATTGTAGTGATAATTATTCCTACATCTCATAAATGTATTATGGATAATTTTTATAAAGTATCAAAACAATCTGAATGTGTTTTCATAGTGGTTAGTATGTCACTTTTTTTCACTCAAATGTCATTTTAAACTTAAACCACCTACTTTGAGTCATACTAGTCACATCGTATGTCATATTTAGGTGATATTAATTCCTACACATAAAAAGTGACTTATGAATAGTTTTCATAAATTATCAAGACAATCTGAGCATGTTTTCATGATTTTTAGTTAGTGACACACATTTAGAACAAAAATGTCAATTTTAGATTGATAATAGACACTTTGAGTCATACAAGTTACAATGTGAGTTATATTGATATATGAATGATTCCTACATCAAGAAATTGTATTATCGATCAATATACAAATGTATCAAAACAATATGAATGTGTTTGATCATTTTTTAATATGGAACTTGTCTATTTTACTAAAATGTCAATTTTAAATAAAAATAAACACTTGGAGTCATACCGATCACATTGTGCATCAAAATAAGGTGCATATGATTCTTAGATGTCACAAATGACATTAAAATTGTTATCCTATTTTATTAAAACAATATGACTGTGTTTTCTTAGTTTTTATAATGTCACTCTTCTTTTTTACTAAAATGTCAATTTTAAATAAAATGACACACTTTGAGTCATACTGGTCATATCATGCATCATATTGAGGTGAGTTTGATTCATTCACATAAAAAATGACTTATATATTGGTTTATTAAAGTATAAATACAATAAAAATGTGTTTTTCCATTTGATTATGTTAGTTGTGTTTTTTACTAAAATTTCATTTTTAATAGAAAACACACACTTTGAGTCATACCGATCACATTGTGTGTTAGTCTGATGTGAGACTGATTCCTACACATACAAATTGACTTATGAATCATTTTACAAAATTATCAAGACAATCTGAGATTTTTTTGTTAATTTTTAGTGAGTGAAAATCATTTTGAACTGAAATGTCAATTTTAAACTGATAACTGACACTTTGATTCATACTGGGAAAACCATGTATTATATTATGGTATGTATAATTCTTACACCTAAAAAAATACTTATGGAACATAGTAAAAAATTATAAAAACAATCTAAATTCATTTTCTTCATTTTGATTTTTTCACTTTTCTTTTTTACTAAAATGCCAATTTTAAATAAAAAGACAGTGTTGGAGTCATATTGGTGACACTATGTGTTGGATTAAGGTTTGGATTATTACAAAAAATTAAAAATGACTTATGGATCATTTTCCTAAATTATCAAAACAATCTAAATGAATTTTCTCAAATTTCATTATGTCACTAATGTTGTTTACTAAAATGTCATTTTAAACTAAAATTTGTACTTTGAGTCATACCGATCGCATCGTGTGTTGGTTTCACATGATAATAATTCCTTCATGTTAAAAATTAATTATGAATAATTTTAATTAATTATTAAGAAAACATGATCCCATTTTCCTAGTTTTCATTGAGTGAAACACATTTTGTACTAAAATGTCAATTTTAGGCTAACAACAGACACTTTGGGTCATATCAGTCACATCATGTGTTAGATTGAGGTTAAGATGATTCCTAAACATAAAAAATGTCTTATGGATCATTTTTATAAACTATAAAAACAAAATTAATGAATTTTCATAGTTTTTAGTATGTCACATGTCTTTTTTACTAAAATTTTAATTTTAAATAAAAATACACACTTGAATTCATATGGGTGATACCATGAATCATATTTAGTTGTGATTGATTTATACACATCAAAAAAATATGGATCTTTGATATAACATTTCAAAACAATCCAAATTTGGTAGCTAAAATTTGAGTATGTCGCTTTATTTTTTTAATAAAATGACATTTTAAACTAAAAACACACACTTTGAGTCATGCTGGACAAATCATGTCTTAGTTTTATGTGATAATGATCTCTATATTTAAAAAATGACGTATCAATTATTTTCCTAAATTATCATGACAATACAATCACATTTTCTCATTTTTTAGCGAGTGACACGTGTTTTGAAATAAATTGTCAATTTTAAATTTACAACACACACTTTGAGTCATACCAATAACGCCATATATCTGATTGAGGTGTGTAGGATTTACATACATCAAAAAGGACATGTGGATCATTTTTTTTTGAATTATAAAAACAATACAAATTTTTTTTCATTGTTTTGAGAATATGAGATGTTTTTTCAACTAAAATATCAATTTTAAACTAAAAACATGCAGTTTGAGACATACCAAACACATCGTGTATCATATTTAGGTGTGGTTGATTATAATATTTCATAAATGAAATATAGATAATTATCCTAAAGTATCAGATAAAAATGATAAGGAAATTAACTAAAAAATCATATAAAATGATGATAAAATTAGTTAAATAAGTAGTAGAAAACAACCTTTTAATGAAGTCTTTAAACATTACAATACTAGGTATGCTACCCATTAATTTATAAACAATTATATTTACTCTTGTGAAAATGAGAACTATCAAATTTCTGGTTAGTATTGGAAAATTATAAATAAACCAAGGATTCATAAATATGTTAAATGAAATTGTAATTGTCTTTAAAAATACTTCTTTGTGGATGCTAGTTTATTGATGTCATACGATATATTTATTAAATTTTAAAACATAATAATCATAATATTTTCCATTGGTTTGTTTCTAGAAATTCAAAAACATTGATACAAATAATTAATTTGTTTTTATATATGTTCTTATAGTAAAATGTTGTTAAATATATACCCAAATAATTATCAACTTGTATAATTCTATAAGCTCATTTTAATTTATGTATTTTCCCGATTCTAGGATTTTTATGATATTTAAACACCTCCCTATTAAAAATAATTTCCATTAAAACATAATATAAAATGTTTAACTTGAATTATAGTTGTAAAATGTTTCATGCAGTGTATTACAAATTGATAAATTTCATCAAGTGTGGTCTGTTTTTGGGTGTCCATACATTGAATAAAGAAAATATATCTTGGGATTATGTAAATCTACTGCAATGATTAACCAGTGCTACCAAAAAAATAAAAATTAATAAGTAATCAAATGACTAAAAATATATTTTAAATGATTCAATTTTAAAGTTTTACCCCTACATCATTGTATTAAAAAGAGTCTTTCCTCTGTAAGTTTTATTTCAAAAATTTTGGATACATTTCCCTCTATTAATTCAATATTATTTGGTTCTAATTTTAATTCTTATGTGGTATTTATGTGAGGTGTAATGGGTCCAAATTTATTTTCACAAGGTTTTCCCTTCAAATAATATTCATATATACACCTACAGAAATATGAATAGTATTCAATCATAATTAACATAGTAGATCAACTGTTGGATAGATAAATCAAGAAAACACTCCTCATGTGTGCATTAAAAACTGAAACTCCTAGACATTCATGCATGAGGATTTCATTTACATTCTAAACACCAATATTGTTTGTAATGGACTCTATATACATCTGTTCTTCACAATAAATTGTGGTTATAACACCATTGGTTAAAATTGTATCTATAAGAACATTTAATGTTAGTAAATGTGGAATTTGAAGAGTTTAGGTAAAGGTACTTTGTGAAGATATTTTAGATTATTAGGTTGATCCTTAGGTCATTCTAATTTTACCTTCGGTTTCACCCCTTCCCCTTGTCTATATGTAATAACATTCATTGTTTTATTATTATTTTTCATTAATTGTTAAAGTTTTTATATGAAAAATAAATTGTAAATGAACACCTTGTTGTTAATATGTTTTCTTATAAGATCTAATGGTCCTACTATGATTGGTTCAATAGATTTATTGAAAGTATGTGTATCCATGTCATCAAGTGGAATGTACAACTCAGTGCTTGAATTATGATATATATTAATCTCCACTCTCACATCACCTATCAGAAGTTTTATATTATTTAAATCATCTATTTATATATTAAACATGGTATCCATTGAAACAAGTTGGTGGTTGGGTGTAGATAGATATAAACCACAGTCATTTTAACCATATAGAATATCAATACATGAAAGGTTTCTGTGTGTACCTGATTCACCTTTCACAGAAAAAATTATGAGAATATTGATTACATCTCTAAGAGATATCTAAGAGGGGAAAGGCTCAACTCAAATATAATGGTGGATCTTCGTATATTGGTTTTTCTTATGTTTTTTATTCTCTTTTATTCCCTACCACAAAAGTTTCTAGAAATAATTTCTTCCAATTAATTGTTTCTTCTAGGGAACCAAATCGTGCCTGTAACTCTTCCATTTTTTTATCTTTATACCCCTGTTCATTTTTTTCTCAAAATATGTTCAAGGTGAAACCCAAAAACCCACACGTTTGACATGGACATACTATTATGTATGCGTAAATTACACTAATAGTAGTTGTTCATTAGGTATAAATGATGATGATTCTTGTTTCTAAGTTTTAATAAAAATATAGGAAAATAAGTAATCATTTTTAAGTAATAAAGATTTAAATAAAAAAAAAATTATTATGTGATACTTACATATGATTCCCACACTTTTTGTGTGTTTTCATCTATTATTATCCCTTATTTATTTAAATTTTCTACCATTTATAGAACATGGTGTGGTATGGAAGATGCTTGGGATTTCATTTCATTAATATTCTTATAAATAGAGGAACAAAATTATGTTGTTTTTTAATTTCACATATAAGTATTAGGGTATATTAAAAATACGTTCCATTTTTTTCATGTGAATCCTACCGCATCACTACTTTACAATATAGGTATGTTGTCTTATTGCATGTTGATTATTTTCAGCACTCAGTTTTTTTTTTATAAATTAAAAATTCTTAATCAATTTTATTAATACACGTATTGTCAATAAATGTATTACTAGTCACAATGTACTTGATAATATGTCTCCTCATTGTGACCAATAAACAAATCCCATGATTTTTGGTTTATTATGTGTGTATCCATCTATGGTGGGTGTGGGTTTATTA
Organism: Viscum album; assembly: GCA_963277665.1. Taxonomy (NCBI): domain Eukaryota; kingdom Viridiplantae; phylum Streptophyta; class Magnoliopsida; order Santalales; family Viscaceae; genus Viscum; species Viscum album. Next base: position 2,134,146,590 of record OY728120.1, read on the forward strand.
TCCATTCAATATATTTGATATGAAAATTCATAAGAATTATGTGAAAGCCTCTGTGAGCCTTTCTAAAAAGCATTAATACACCTTTTATTTGGTAGAAATCTAGTATAAATGAACTTTAAAAAGGGATAATGAAGATTAATTCAATGTTTCATTATTTTTTTTCAAAAAAAAAGAAAATATATCATAATTTTACCTAAATATTTTCCCAATTCAGTTCCTTAAGCATAAGAACAACATTATACCATATATCTACATAAATTGTCACATGCATGTGAGTGGTGATCCCAATGTAACTATTGAACATGGCCTTTTAGGGGTTAGAAGGATGGTCATGTTCATTACATGAAACCTGTAATCTGATTCTTTTGTTTCTCATCTAAATAATTTTTACTAACACCTTCATGCTAAGATGATCCTATTTTTTTAGGACGTTTGGTTTTTACCATATAGGGTTTAATAATATTCAAAATTTTCAATATATTTTTCTACGGATTGGTAGAATCAGCATGTGAAAAAGGTTTTTGTTCCTCTACATTGGGAGCACCAGCATGTTGAGATTGGGAGAATCAGTATGTGAAAAAGAAATTATTTGAATATATAGTGGAACATTTAATTTAGATTTTTTAAATTCTACAGTTAATAGATAATTATATTATGGGAACAAATTTATATTACAAAAAAGGATAACTTTATTATTAAACTGTCTTTCTTAAAGGTTGAAGGGAATTGAACCCTCTATCGAGTATCTAAATACCTTCATTGTGGTCTCTTCAGACATAAAAGACCCTGTCTATATTGAGACTTTAGTAAAATGATTATAAAATCCCAATAAAAGGTTCATCCTTATATTAAATGAAATATGAACCTTCAGAGGTTTTGGTCAATAAAAAATTGAATTCTTTCAATTTGTGGGATCTGGAACATAAAATACTTGTACTATCTGTGATATCATTATAAATGGTTAGTATTTTTACCCTTTCTTACTAAAATCCACTTTCAGAAATCCCAATTCCTATATTTTAATAAAACTCCTATTATGAACCCACTTTTATTAAAAAATCAGCACTTGGAATGTTATATTATCCAACTCTGATATTAGATTGATGATTCCAAAATATAACAAATTCTCATAAATTGGATTTCTATCATTTGTACCAGAAACATGGATCACTCCATCCACAAGTGAAAATCCTCTATTTTCACGGTACTATTTTAATCAGGTTCATTTTTATTGAATGTATACCATTAATTACATAACCATTATATGATAACAGATTCATACTTATTCCTATTTCTATCCATCAAAGTCGTTCTGAAAGTGAATCTAGATTTTCAGATAACTCCTTAAAAATATGGTCTTAGAATCATCTTAAAAACTATTAATTATGTGTTTTTGATATCCAGACTTCATCCCATGATGGATTCAAATTCCTAATAATTTCTTTGTGGTTTTCAACATATAAGAAAACCTTTAAACTATTTTGAAAAACATAATGGTGGACCTACTTTTGATTTGTAATAGAAATTGTGAAAACTTATATTCTGGAGATTCCTTCACCAACAAGAAACCAGGTGTGATAAGATTTTGGTTGAAAAATATTTTCCACACAGAATAGGTAGAAAGTACATAATTGAATGGGGTCTTCAAAAACATATCACTCCACAATACAACCTTATATTTGAATTCAATTTTTGACACGCCCTTTCAAAACATTTATATAACATTTATTGGGGTACATCTGTTTATAATATGTAGGACCACAAAGTCAAATCACTCTTACCAAGTGAACCATCAAGTGATCCTTCATATCAAAGAATATTGGTGGGAAGAATATCTCCAATTCACATAATATGATAGAAATTTCCTTTTACATACTTGAAAATTTCACTAAGTCTATAAATTTACAGTATATAGATTTGAAAAATAAATAGATCTTGGTTATGTATGATGACCATTCATGGAAATAATGCAACATAAAGATAGTGGCAATATATCTTTTACCAAAGCATGGTTTTTATGTGATTTCATGCCCTTTAACTTTAAATCAGTAATTGAAATGATATTCTAGATATTTTATGAATACCCCTATGGATCCTTTAAAACATTCTAGAATTTGAAAAACTAATATCTCTCATATTTGGAAAGAGTATAAGAATATGGAGGAAGAAAATTATGTTTTCACCCTTCAATGTAGCCAACTCTTCGCATATTTCCAAGTCAATCATATCCTAACAAAACATAAATCAATCATTAATTTTTTTGGGTTCATTTAGTAATGTTACAATAATACTAGAACATGCATTTTTTTTCCACATGAATGACATCAAGAAAATGTACAACTAAAAAGAAATTATAGTATAGTAATTTTAAAAAAATGATCCTTTTTTCAACTGATTTTCGTAAGGTTTTTAAAAAAAAGTTTACCAAAAGAAGTGTACATACCTTTTAAATTCTAAAATAGTCGATCAACTTTTAGTGGAGATGGTTCTATACATTATTCTAAACTACCATTGAATGATTTCATCTAAGATTGCAACTTATTTTTATGACTCAGAAATTTTTGATGTCCTAGAAACATAATCTTTGATGAATATTTAAACCTAATTGGCTATGTACCTTTTTCACAAATGGAACAACCTTGAGTTCCTTTAATTCTATATCCAATAAAAAATTATATATATAGGAAAGTCATATATCATCACATTAAACATGTCTATCAATGTGAAATATTCATTTCTATAAGAATCAAACAATATAACACCTGAATCCAACAGTAATTTCAAATATTCGATCAATGGATCCAAAACAAACATCAATATCATTACCCTATTGTTTTGGCCCTGATATAAGCAGAGATACCATAATGTATTTTCATTCCATGGATAACCAAAGTGGAAAGATATAATTTACTAACATAACCGACTATGTACTATTATTGATTCTCTGAAATCCAAAAGAATTCATTCCATATGTAGATATCACATGATGAAGGTTTCTCTGCTTTTTTCCAAATTCAGGATACTAAAAATATATTCTATTCTACTGAGGATATTCTATTAGGTGATGAAGTTTACCATATTTATTTCTTGTATTCACATTTCATGTCAATTATATTACGGTCTTCTTACTTATATATATTCACCAAAACCTTGGAATGATTGGAAAGTAACATACAACTTTCATAGGACTTGATTCATATTTATAGTCTCTAGAAGCATCACACTTTTGGAATTTGTAAATTAATTTTTGGTTATTCCGAAATACTATACAGTAATTTGCACAAACATGTATCCTTTTAGAGATCATACCCATTTAATGAATCATTTATTTACTATCAAATTTTTGGGAATGAAGCTCATTATCTTCTGGGAGCAAATCATTCAAGAGAAAAAGTAGTTAAATTAAATTTTCTTCACTCCATCATTTTCAATATTTTAAATTATAATCTTTAGAATGGATGAAAAATATATATATTTAGTAAAACCGCCATACAATGGTGTCTTTTAAAAACTCTTTAACTACTCAAATAATTTTGGATAATAATGAAGTTCATCTTCAATGATCATTTTCATTTCTTCAAAATGATATTCATCATCGTTCACACATGTAATCACATCCTCCAAACAGTCTTTATCATTGTAAACACTTGTAATCATATCAGATGATGTAAAAACCACAGTCTTATCCTAGTCACTAGCTGTATTCAGTTTTTCCCCATGTTTAGTCCAATATTTATAACATTGATCTATTCTGTGATAGATCAAGGGTTCTACCAACTCATCTGGACTAATTATTCTGGAATAAAAATACCTTAAACATACACAAAGGATTTTAAAAGGATTATATGAACGATATTTTGCAAACAAGATTAACTCTTTCACCCCCTCTTCATACCCTTGTCATATGATTGACATTTATTCATTTTCGATTCATATCCATCCTATTAGATTTAGTAATACTAATAATTAATAAAATAAATAAATTATAAAAACCACTTCATAGGAAAAGTTCATCTTACTATTAAAACATTATCGTAAGGTAATATTATTAATAGTTATGATTTTAAAGTAACAAATTTTTTTACTGATGGTTATGATTTTATTAATGTGGGTTATCATCAATCTTTTCAATATTATATGAACCTAATATACCATCTCTTACACTAATTTGCATCCCAAGAGAGACAAATACCTTATTATAACCCATCATAGTGGTGATAAACATATAGCATTTAAAAATAAAGATGCTCGAGGGGGATAAAAAGATCACAAGTGATCACATACCTTGATTTTAATATGTCATTATAATTTCAAGTCAAAAAAGGAGAAATATTTAACTAATAAAAATATATTAATAAAAATATTAAAAAATAAAAGAAAATTTAAACAAAAGTGATTTCAAATATGCATTAAAATCATTTATATAATCCTTATATTTATTTCCCTGAAAAATATAAATGTATATATTTTTTCACAATTTATTATAAATTATAAAACTATAAAATTAAAAGTTGGAATTTTGATAATTATATTTATATAGATTTAAAATTTCCAATATATATATATATATATTATTTGTAATTATAGATGTATATATTTTATTGATTTTATAAAAAATATTATTAATTAACATTTATAATTAAAAATATCATTTTTAATTGAAATTAACAAATATTTTGTGAAGTATATCATTAATTATATCATTGTATATTTATATTCGTAAATAATTATATTTATACAAAAAAGGATTTAAAATATGCATTAATTAATAAATATTAATTAATACTTTAAGTATTATAATAATATAAAATATATTTTTAAAGTTAAATTAACGAAATTCTCAATATAAGTTCTTTTTATAAATTCATTTAAATATCTATAGTTGCATTTTTCAATTATTGATTTATATATATGACCTTATTTATTCACATATAGATATATGTGTGTGTGTGTCTAAAGAACCCAATGACATGTGTGTGTGTCTAAAGAACCCAATGACATGTGTGTGTGTGTGTGATCAATGAATTCAACACAAATATGTGTATATACAATTATATACGATGCATGAAATATTAATTTTATTTTAATTTTCATATAAAATAAAATGAAATTAATTACTACTATCTAAAAACAATTATATTAATTAACATTTTTATATAAATATTAATAATTAATAATTATATATTAATATGTATGATATTAGTTATACTATACATAAAAAATGTTCACATATGTGTTTGTGTGCATTTGAAGAAAAAAAGGACATGGACGTCCATGTGTGTAATAGGTGAACTCAACACATACTTGTCTATAATATTAATTTTATTATTTTTTATAAATAAAATAAAATTAATTTAATTTTTAATATATAAAAATTATTTTATTAATTAATATTTTTATTGTTCGGTTTAATAATTGATTCAAAGAAAAGATACCATAAGTGGGAGAGAATTAGGGTAAATAAAGTTTCCACCCTGAACTCTCATTATCCAAGATGATCTTGAATCCATTATTAGTACCCTTAAGTTCTTTTATAGATGATGATGGTTTTATCATCAACAATATCTAGTATTTATCCCTTTAAACAATTTATTCAATGATGTTTAACCCACACACATTGATTATGTTAGGTAAAATATAAACAAGTAGGAAAACATAATACAATTATTTTTGTTTGGTTCACCCACACTAGGCTAATTCACAAATCATACAATCAAAAATGTGATGATGCAAAAAAATCCACTAATAGAAAATTAAAATATACATATAATTATATATTAAAAAAATAGGTTTTAATAGATGTCCACTAAAATGTTGTATATGGAGTGTGAAAATTTAGGTATCCAACAATTATCAGTAGCAAAATGTCATGTAAGGAAAGTGTCAATCAGCCAAATTTTCACACTCCTTCTAAATGCTTGAGGGAAGTAATGCAACAATCAAATATTTTGGGGAAAAATTAAAACACAAAAATGGAAACTAAAAATGTTAAAATCTTTAAATTTATATGTCAATTCATCCTAGACAGAGTAAAATAGAGAGGGGAGAGTGTGTAGTGATGAGAGAGAGTGTCAGCATTCATGACCACAAGGAGGGAGAGGTGGCAGTGATGACGGAAGAGAGGGATATTGGAGACAACGATGGTAGGGGGAGAGAAAAATTGTGGATACATGGAGGGAGAGTGGTGGAACTTTGGTTATGGAGTGTGGAAAGGGAGGGAGAGTAGTGGTTTGGGTGGGAGAGTGAATGTGAGGGAGAGAGACAGATAGGGAGGGAGAGCAGCAATGGAGCACAACGACATGAAGGGAGAGTGAAAGAGTGGGAGATCAAAAAAGGAGTGGGAAAGTAGTTATGAGGTTTCAATTCCACAAGATCTTGAAGGAATGTTTGAATCATGGTCGATTAGGGTTAAATATATAAAGAGTCTTAAGGTTTTTATAAGATCTTCTGAAAAATCACTGACAAATAATAATTTTATCAATGCTAAAATAAAAAATTACTGGTAGTTGGTGGTGTTGGACAAGTTGTATAAAAACCCTGAAATAATCCATCTAGTCTAGGGTTCAATACTCAGACATCCCCAATTTTGGGGGACAGTTATATTTTCACTCACCACATGGTCATGTTGTTTCAAGGCTTGCCATGGTGTCTAGGTTGTAAGGCGGGCCACAGTGCGTCGAAAATGATCGCTAGGTTGGTGTCAGGAGAGGTGGTTTAGAAGAGAATCAACATAAATAAAATTTCAGAGGGTATATTTCTCAGAGAGGAAAAATTTGGGACATCAACGTCAGATCTGCAGTGGTCAAGGATGGCAGTATGATTTTGTGGCATCGAGGTGTGTCATTTGTGTCGATATTAGTAGAGAGTGCAACAACCAAGGATGGTACTATGATGTTTGGGGTAGTGGGGTATTCCATTGGTGTTGGTATCAATAAGGCATGTAGCGTTAATGGATGATGATTCATTGTCAGTTCATTGGAGGGCGCTTCAAGATGGCTATGACTGGAAAAAAAAGTAACATAGAATTGGACTTTAGCACTCAAAAAATCTAACCTCATAGGATCAAGCCTAGATGTGGATTTAGAGTAGTGAGAGACCTCTTAATTAAAGAATTCATATTGGAAGAATGAGAGGGTATGACATATATCATCGATACTAGGCACCATGTAGTTCTACACGTGGAAATGCTTGTTGGGAAACCAAGAGAGATAAGGAGCTTTCTAGCGTAGCAATTACTGGAGAAGGGGTTATTCTAGTGTAGTCGAGTCTTTAGGGTCTCTATGTCATGTATTAAGGCCAAGTTCCTCTAGGCCTTAAAGATCATGTAATGGGCCTATGTTTCTCTAGGTTTTCAGGTCATGTAAGGTTACCTCTCAACCTTGTTAAAAAGTTGGAAAATAAATAAAAAATTTAAAAGCCTTGGGCTAGGAAAAAATAAAAAGCATTGCTAAAATAGTTCATTATCAACAAATTTCTAATGCTGAAAATATTTAATAATACAGTTAATATAAATTAAAAAATTTAAATGAATATAATTAATAAATATATCTATATATAATTTTAAATAAATATATTTAAAAATATTTGAATATAATTATAAAAATAATTATATAATTATATGTAATTATATTATTATATATAATTATTTAATTATAAATATTACAAATATAATTATTATTAAAATATATTTATTATTATTTTATAATTATTTATAAAAATAGTTCTAATTATAATTATAAATAAATATATTTAAAATTAATGGAATATAATTATAAATATTTGTACATAATTACATATATTTATATATAATTATATATAATTATATAATAATATATATTTTTATAATTATAAATATAATAAATATATTTATCATTTAAACATATTTATTATAATTTTATAATTATTTAAATAAATAAATATATTTATTTATTTATAATTATAATTATATATAAATATATTTATAAATATTGAGTGTTGGGTTATTTCGTAAGGGTTCTAAAGAAATTTTAACGAGGATGATTGGGTGCACTGTTCATCACATTTATCTTGATGGTGATAGTTCACAATGCAGTGATTGGGGTGTGTTGGGAGAAGAATAGTGGGCTCGTCAACTTGTTGTCGCAGCAACGGTGTGATGGATGGTGGGAATGGCATCAAGGTCCATCAGTGACATGGCGTCTAGCGGTGGACGATAGTTCATGGAGTAGCTTGGGGAAAACAACAGGTAAACACATGCATTGGTGTAGGAATACAAGCGATGAAACAATCTGAGGGGGCAGTGTCAGACTGTCTTTGATGACACTGAAAACTTAGGTGCAGTGGGTGTTGCGACCAAACAATTCATATTATTGATCGAAGACATCAGTGGGTGTGGTGACTACCAAATTGGATTGCTAAACCCCAACTTGATCATAGGGACAGTGGTCTTGTGGTCTTGTGTGTCAATGCAACATGCTTTCTAGTAAAACAACGAAAGGTAGGCTATCCATCATTGATTTGTAGGGGTGGCATGTTCGGTGGTGACAACGTCTATAGGAGTACACAGGTGATCCATGATGGCCATGGTGAGTTGGTTCTTTTAGGGCATGATTTGTAAGGGTATTCAAGCCGATATAGTAAAGATTTATACATGCCAATATAATATATATTAACAAAAAAGTGGCCATGATGGGTGGGTTATCCCTTAAGGGGGTTATGACCTGCCCATTTGGCATGTGGGTGTGGTGTTTGTGTTTTGTTGTTATTATACCCCTAAGTACATATAATATATATTTGTATATAATTATACATATATATAATTATATATGTTTATAAAATTATAAATATACTAAATATATTTATTATTTGAATATATTTATTATAATTTTATTATTAGTTAAATATAAGAATATTTATATTTATATATTTATGATTATAATTATAAATAAATATATTTATAAATATTTGTATATAATTATATATATAATTATATATATATATTTATATATATTTATATATTTATATATATTTATATATATTTATATAATTATAATAAATATATTTATTTTTTAAAAATATTTATTATAATTTTATAAATATTTAAATATATATATATTTAATAATAATTATAAATAAATATGTTTTAAAATATTTGTATACAATTATAAATATATTTATATTATTATATATATTTATATCAATTTACAAATGTACTCAAATAGCTCAATAATGGATTTTGAGTGACCAAATCCATGCCCCCAAAAATTATTAAGAATATAAAAAAATATAATTTAGTAAGGAAACAAATCAAGAAGACATACAATGCCCATAATAACGGAGATCATTCAAGGAATTCTAGATCCCAGATTCCTTAGATATCTTCCACTACCATTAGGGTGTTGAGCATGTCTCCATACCTTCGTTCTTTGAGGGGCCACATATTCTTCATCTAATGATTATTTAGATGACACCTCTAGGGTGGATCATATCCTGAATTTCCATGATAACTCTCAAAATTTTAATTTGGTATTAGAGAAAATTCCATACTCAAATTTAATAGAAAAAACTTATTCACTTCCATGTAGTCATTGAAGGCAAATACCTCTACCATTATTGATGAGAAATTAATTTCAACTTATGAGAAGTACCATTGTGTCACTTGCTTACTGATTCCTACAATGGACCTTTCTCATTCCTAGTCATCTGGAGTTCTGATAGTTGAAATTTTTACCCGTGTAGTTTTACACACTTCGTTAGAGGCCCTGCCAATAGATACATAGGCATTTTTCATTAGATCAGTGAAGTGGAAAATGGGTAAGTCTATATTCACATATGATTGTTGTTGTAAAGTTATCCAAAAGAGTTATCCCCCTAAAGGGATCTACATAAGGGTATTTGGCTTATGCAGTACCACACATGGGGATTCAGCGTATGTGAAACCAGATAAAAGGATTTGACGTATACAGAATCATGTAAGGGGATCCATGTTAGTGTTATTTATATAAAGATATTCACATAATAGGATCATTTATCTTTATATTGATATTAAGAACTCTAGAATTATGTCTCCTGGATAATTTGGAAAATAAATACTAAAGTCATTATATTTAATGATTTATGCATCAAAATTACTATGATCGAGGATGATATTGAAAGAACACCAACCATAAAATATTCTTGATCCCAATAGGAGATCCACAGCATAAGCTATACTTCCACATAGTACCATATACACCTGGATAATTCTTTGTATGTTAATGAAATAGGTTCCTTGGAAGAAGTAGAGGATTCAAATCCCCAAGTCTTAAAAAAAAATTAAATAAGGACCTTGAATATACTTAAATGATAATTTTTTTGAGTGTTAAAAATATAAAACATCATACAGATTTAATTGAATATGATTATTTCCTACTATCAAATATTTAGAAGCTTACAAATTCAATATGTAAATAAAAATATTCATGATTCTGTGAATATAAAGAGTGAATGATAATGAGAATAAAAGTTATATTTTGATTATGCTACTTCCTATAGAATCACATCGATTCAAAGACATGAGAGTACTTGATATTGTACCTCCAAGAATAATTTATACTGGTATCAAGGAAAAATAAAAAAGATAAGAATAAGTAGTTATATGACATAACTATATCATAGAAGGTGTTCAACTGAGAACTATTGGTTTATTTTGAGAACAATAAGAAATGGAATCTATTATGTGATGCTTATAATCATATTCTTAGTGGTTGAAGTATTATTCATGAGAATATACCAAATTATATTGAGGGGAAGAGTAAGTATGAACCACCATAGAATCAACATACATAGAGAGTCAAAGTCTTACTCAACGTTTCATAAAAGTATCCATTCACCAACTATATGACGAAGTCAATTTTTTCATGCAGAATGAGCCATAAAAGAAAATGTGATCCTATAGAAAATTGATGGAAACTATGTGATGTAGTAAAAAGACCCACCTGTGGGATTCTCGATCACATGTTGGAATGTCATCTAATAATAGCATGAGACAATTTCATTTAACCACTTTATGTTAAATAGTGGGTGAATATATGGTAGGCGGACCAACCAATCATGGTGACGAGTGGGCATTCAAGGACAACCATATTAAAGCACCTTGACTTGTGAAATTTACATTATGCCTAATTGAGTAAGTATAGATACAAAAATATGAGAGGATTGATAAATTAATTGGTATAATATCTTTAATTAAACTAGAATAATTCAAAAAAAAGATATCACTGATTCACCCCTAGTGGTCCAACGAATCTCAGAACTGCAAGAGTTAAGGAATTGAATTTATTTGATGGATTAATATAGATATCATGTTGGGATTTTTAAAATAAATGATGTAATATTACATTATATTTGTATCATATCCATTTTTATTGATAAGAGAAGATATTATGACATGTAGTGATATCACAGAAAATGATAAAGAGTTATTCGATTCCTGGTAACATTCAAAAATGAATTGTGATGAAGTGTGGCTCTCAACCCAAGAGATTTATAATTAATTCAAAGAGTTTCAGAGCTTATAAAATTAAGGTAATTATGTACTCTAATAATTTTATATGGTTGTCACATGGTATGTGATCATTTTAGGGATATGATCACACCATACAATGGAATTAATTCCATTTCTATTGATAAGAGATGAATTATCACAACCCATGAATTTACATGAAAATAATAAATTAGATATAACATATAGGTTTACCTATAAGGGATTATTTTTCATTTAACTATTATATTACATGAATGATAAATGTGAAATTTAATTAAATAAAAAAATATAATATATTTACATATTCAATGTAATCACTTGAGTTTTCATCGCATGAGACTCAACTCAGTTTTGAGTTTATGAGTCTCGAGACCTTCCTAATGTTAAAATGGAAAATTACATTAGAGAAAGAACCTATAAAAATTATACAAAGGATCTATTGATTTCAAGGTGTGGTGGTTACCCCTAGATCAAACTTTTGTACAAATGTGAGTGTGGAAGGGTCTTGAAAAACACATATTTCGTATGAAAAATATTTTTTATCCTACTCGCATTTAAATTGCTTATACATCCCAAAATAAAGAATCATTTGTGAAAACTAATTTCATGGTTGGTTTCACTATAGAGGGTATACCTCAATGATGATTTAGTTGGAGTTCACATCAAGAATTATGGAGTTAACCATCACTTGTGTGTAAATAATTAAACTTATTAATTCTTAATTAATTAATTAATTATGGGAAATCCCTTATTTTACCCAATTTATTCATCTTTAACCAGCATTATGTGGTTATCCATAAGTACTCTAAATGGAGAGGGAGAGTGATGGGGATTTTTGGATGATATCAAATAATGAAACCCCAACTCCATTATTGTAAAAAAATAAGTTAAATTATAATTTTTTTCTAATAATAATAATAATATATTAGGTATTTTGTGTATAATTACAATAAAAAAACACACACCCACCCACACCCATAAAGAGGAGTATAAGTCATAACCCATTAAATGTATAACTTGTCAATCCTAACACTTTATTAATAAATTATATTGGTCTTTAGTCCCATTTTTATAAGATCCAAAGGACGTTTTGTCAATACTGGACCATAGGCCCATTTCTTCGATCATGGACTGTGAGTGGAAAATTTTAAGGGAACACTGTAATGCTTCTCCTCATCGTCACTATTGCTTCTACAAATATTCACTAACTACCCCACTTCCATCGACAATCTAGGGAGTGGGTTCTAGGCTTTCCCCCCATCTCCCTAATTGTAAAACAATGAATTAAATTAAAAAATATTATAATAATAATAATAATATATTAGGTATTTGGTGTATAATTACAATAAAACAAACACACACACCCACACCCAAAGGTAGGAGGGTAGGTCATATCCCCTATAAGGGATAACACATCCCTCCTAACCCTTTATTTATACATTATATAGGTATGTAGACCCCTTATTATAAGGCCTGAAGGAATTTTTTCAGTAGTATACCATATGCCTATGTCGTCGGTCTTGGACCGAAAGTGGACCATTTTAAAGGATTCCTCTAATTCTTCTCCTCATCATTTTCACTATATATTTATCCCTTCAATCATTATCCCCCTTCCACCAATAATCCATGGGGTTGGGTTTTGGGTGATAGTTTTTCCACCCCCAACACCCTAATTGTAAAAAATATAATAAATTAAATTTTTTTATGTAATAATAGTCATAATATATTACGTATTTAGGGTATAATTACAATGAAACACACACACACACACACACAACCACACCCACAGGGAGAAAGATAGTTCATGACCCCTCTAAGGGATAACCCACCCATCCTAAGTCCTTATTTATACATTATATAGGTCTATAGGCCCCTTATTATAAAGACAAAAAAAATTCAATACTAGACTTTAGACCCATGTCGTTGAAAATGGAATGCAAGTGGACCATTTTAAGGGAAGTCTATAATGCTTCACCACAACATCACTAATTCTTATGAATCCTTTCACTAATTGTCCTACTTCTACCAACAAGTCATTCCCCTAGGAAGTTGTCTTCACTAAGGTCAACCAAAAACCTTTTCTTGGCTGTCATTTTTCATATGAACTATGGTCACCCAAAAACCTTGTCCATGAACCATTATCTACACTAAAATATAATAACATCCCTCTGCGGTCATCAATGACCACCCCTACTCCATCATCGGATGCCACCTCGAGGTCACCCCCCACCGACATCCGTCATGGGAAGCTCATACTCGAACATCCCCTACTCTACTATTGGATGCCACCACACCGATCCAACATGATACAACCTCTATAGGCATTGATTGGAGACCACCAAGGATCCTCAATACCAACTATCACTCATTGTTTTCATTTCTCACCAAAAGGCCCATGTTTATAAAGACTGTAGGGACTAATTTTCTAGCTTTAGGGCCCCTATTTTCAACTCACCCACTGAAAAAAATATGTAACACTTGCAACCCACATGGGTGAAACCCATGATCATGCCAATGGTTCAACGAATCTAGCTTGGAATGGGGTCTGGCAGGGTATATGGTCAGGTCTGCCTAGCTTGAACCAGTGCACACCACATGTAGTAAATATTCTCTAACACAAAATACCACATGGAATTCCTTAGGGGATTCCACAATGCCTAAGGGTATCACCTTCATAGAATCTTCATGAATTATTAAATGTGTGTCCATTTTAGGTAAGTAAATAAATTATCCAATGTTTTCTCCCATGTATATCAAAATGGTCTGTTTTTCATCCATACAAGGCTGTTTTTGAGGTGGTGTGGGAATAAATTCAAAATTAACATCATGGGACCATCTACAAGGTTCTAGCATGATGAGAAGATCATATTTTGATGTAATACCACTTTTATTTAGCTGAGTGATACTCTTAATGGTTGTGTGCTTTCTTTATCTACTAATTGATACCCCATTATACTATGCAATTTCTATGTTCTATAAGAGATATGATTTCTCTATCTATGAAGGAATATTATTTCCCCAATTTCTATGTAATTCTTATGTTGTGGGCCTTTCTTTAGGGTTGGTTATTACCACTCATTTGATAGCTTTTTTCATCATAAAGGCATGGGTTCCCTGCTATGGTTCAATATGGGGTTATGTGAGTTTTCATAAATCTTGGGTGGTCATGTTGGTAGGGTCTAGTTGTACCATGGTTGAAAATTATCTTTAGAGTGAGTTCCCTCCCATAAATTTCAATAAAAATGACAATATTGAGAGTAGAAGAATACATGTTGTTGTATTCTCCTTGATAGACATTCATTATAATATCTAGGGAATTTATTTCCTTTTTCCCTCTAATGCATGTGTGGAAGGATAGATAAGTAGATAAAACTATTAGGGACTTTTGTTTCATCAGGAACCTCATAATTTCTTTTGAGATGTGATTCATAGTTGAGTTATCTACTTCATCCCATTCAGGATTTTTTTTACTTTTTGTATTTCTCATTATTTTTTTGATACAAACCTTTACAGATTAAAGTTAATATTATCAAAACCATCATGGGATGAAACATATATGACTGGAACCTCACTGAGGCCATATTTCATTGATTATAGAGAATATTTATGATCATTATTGTTAACCTCCTTGTTACTCCCTATTACCAAGGCCTTGAGATGGATTGTTGATTCATATTTCATTTTTAGTTTTTGGAGTGTCCTTCTAGGTATGTTTACACTCACCCTTGAATGGTATATGTACCTACATGTATTGTGTTTATGCCAATGACACACATGTTTATAGATGGTCTATGTGGATGTGGAGATAACACATCCATTTTGGAGATACTGATTGATTCTTCTTAGTTATGTATGCTAGATGTTGATAGTTCATGATGGAGTAACAATATGTTGTACCTGGAGGATTATCTAGGAGTACACACATTATGGTGGTGATTTTTGGTGATCAATGTTGGCATAATTTAGGTATTGGACATATATAAATTTTATTTTATATTTTTCTTATATGGGATGCACTGGTATTTTTATCGCATGAATGTGTTATATTTATAGTTCAACTATTAAAATAATTTTTCAATTGGTGATACAATATATTTTTATGATATCATGATATGTGATGTTTCAGGTTCATTTAGGATAAGTCCTATCACATTATGAGTTTTTCTGACTCATTGTTAGTCACCAACCCCTAACCATTCAAAGTGGGATTAGGGAGGTAGTCTTAGCATACCTCTAGCCTTGGTGGGCCCTTGATTAGTTGTGTTATATTATAGTTGTATCAAATAAGGTTTCCCTTGGGATGGAGTTTGGAGTTAGTCATCATGTGAGTTCTAGTTTTTGAATTCATGGAAATGATGTTAATGGGTATTGGATTTATTTATCAGACTAGGGACTCAATCATAGGTTTAGTGACCAAGGTATCCTAATTCTAGGATTCTGAAAACTTGTTATTTTACCCATATCTCTGAGACATCATCGAATGGTATATGTAAGTTTATACATGCATCATAGATTGATAATTATGATCTAACATGTCCTTCCTATGTCAACTCATCTAGATATACTCCAGTACTTGTGTGTTTACCCTATCAAATAAATCATTCTACCCACTTATTTCCAACTCATGTGTAGAGATAGTTTTGTGATGATCTGGTGCCCATTGTTGGGACCTCTTCCATTGATTAGTGAGTTAATGATTATGTTTATTGGGTAGTTTATGTTTTCATTCTCTATGTGATATTAAATACCATGAACTCTCATCTTCAATGTGACTACCACCGAATTTTTGTGTTCCACCCTCATTACTTATGAGAAATTTAGATAGGCATGGGTTATCCTTTTTTATTTATTCTCTATTTCATCTATTTTTTCCTACACTAGATTGTACTATTCCGCCCTCTTCAGCTATGTTTCATTAAATGAGGTGTAATATCTATATCATATGATATATATGACACCCAATTGTTGTGTTATGCCCTCATTTTCTATATGTTATTTGATGAGGAACTTGATTTCCTTTAAAATTTCATAGGATTTATGAGTCATTATTATGTAGATTGATAGAGAGAAATTCATACCTATGATATAAAGAAGTTTTTATTCTATTTACGATTGGTGTATAAATTTCTTTCATAGAATACATTGTTTCACACTGATTTGGATGATTCTAACTATAAACTAATTATGATGGTTGTTTTTCACTGATGGAAGGCCTTAAGGTCTACTGAGACAATCATAAACCTCAAGAGGCAAGGGAATGGCTGAATCTTGAGACACTCATTCCCATTTGGTATATACATTTTATGACTAGATTATTATTATTAAATTAATCTCCCAATATGGAACAATAATATGTTTGTGGTTGCATTTTTCTCAAACTCGTGATAGGACCACTCTACCATGGATAGAGGTTTAACTCTTGTCTAGGATAGAGATACCCATTGGTTATTAACACTCTGTCAGGTGGTGTGAAAGTAACTAAAGTATACGCCAAGGTCCACAAACCTCATGATGTGTTCCATGGATATGATTTGTGGTGGAATTTTTTTTTCAACACTTCAGGAAGATACTTTGTTGGAGGATTTAACAATTTGTGGTTGTGTGTCCTTGAAACAATACTTATGTCAGAGTTCCCCTTGCAAGTTTTTTATAAATGTATAAAATTCACAATAAAGATGAACCTTATCTATTGAAGTGGGTTAGATTTTCACATAAAGGTAACCAAATTGGTTTTGTGGATAGAACCTTCCATGGGGTACAACATGGAGATCAGATACCTTTCCATTATAGACCAAAATTCCTACTATGAGTCTTCTTAGTGGAATAGATAGTCATGAAAGAGTAATCAGAAATGGATGATAAATAAACCCACTCTTACAAACACCACCATTAGCTAGATCATATCAAGCATGGAGTACTAAAAGTTATACACATTCATTGTTCTTTCTATATAATATTCTCAGGAATAGGGAATTATAGCTGAATTATATTCAGATCCTTATCATATAGATAGTTTCTACCAATTGAAACTATATTTCACTCAATCTTTCTAGTAGATTGAGTTCGTAATTAGTGTAGAAAGAGTAATTTAATGAGACACCTTCATGTAAGAGATGAGATCTAGTGGTACCGATCTCTATATCAATTGGTAACCTTTTTTACCACTCTGTGGTGATATGTAGTAATATGAGTGTGAAAACATCCACCCCTATAGTGGGTGGGTCCACCCTAGTTACAGTGAGAATATCCAACCCTCTAGAATATTGAACATGATTATGTGTCATATGGAAAGCCTTCCTTTGTGAACTATGTGTGAAAAAGATAAATTTACTTCCTATGAATATTGAGGATTGTGAAGATGATTTCTAAGGGTGATCCATGATTGAACCATGTATAGAGTTTTTTTCATTGAATTTGATTCTGAAGATGATGTTTAACTATTATAAGAATAATGAGCCCCCTTGTGTTTTTTATAATGATATGCGACCAAATCCACCCTAGTATCAGTCTGGGGAGGCATATGATAAGGATTAAAGGTAATCCCTTGGTCATACCTTGAGTATATAAGCTATATAGTAACCTCTCATATTGTGATATCTATGATTTATTTAGATCAGTGTTCTAGGAGTTATATCATGTAAATTTTTCCATACCTATTTAATTCAACTAGAGGTTCCCTGTCCTTAAATATTTTATGACTTTTTGGGGGAAGAAATGTATATAGTGGGGATAATTCCCTACAATTATTTCACTATGGTGTATTTTTATTTTAAATTATTGATTTATTTAGAGTTCATGAATTCTTGGGAATAATTTTTCAAATTTTCAAAAATTTTGTTAGGCACATGTTTGGTGCATGGTTTGATAAACCATGTATCCATGTTTTTGAACCCGTTCTAGGTGTTTCAGTGTCACCCACAAGTTTATCACATGGTTTATAAAACAATAAAGACTCTAGGATGAACTATGATAATCCCCCTTATTTAGGGGTTTATTGTTCATAGTTA
This sequence comes from Viscum album, assembly GCA_963277665.1. Taxonomy (NCBI): domain Eukaryota; kingdom Viridiplantae; phylum Streptophyta; class Magnoliopsida; order Santalales; family Viscaceae; genus Viscum; species Viscum album. The sequence goes on from OY728120.1 coordinate 2,134,165,100, forward strand.
GAAAATGGTTAGAGAAAGGAACATTAATTCTCTGAGGTCCATCTAGTGCTGGTGTCATATCTGGTGCATAATTTAGTAAACCATGTGACCAAAGTGTTAGACCTTATTAGATGATTTAAAATGAGATATTCATATTCTATCATACCTGATTTAAAACTATTCTTGACCTCCCACTTCCCCCATTCACTCGAAACAATAGAGGAGGACTCCAAGGCATGACCAAACCTATTCTTTTCCTTGGATTCTATGTCTTCTCATACTATTTTAAGAGGATTAATTAGGGTTAGTGCTCATTTCTTCCCTCGTCTTATTTTATTCCTACTCTTTAATATTTATCTCGCCAAAGGGTCCACGGTGGCCAAACCCTAGGTCTTGAATTTTTTTAAACGTGTGATTTTCAGTGTATAGGGAATGTGAAGTTTATCTTGAGACCTTTCTTATAATTTTTCATAAATGTTTTAATGATTCCTTTGGGTTGAGTTTGGTTTCTCCATGTATCATTTTTGAATTAAAATTCGTGATTTATTGAGTTTTCTAAACCATCATTTTATTTTAACCCTATTAAATAGTGATAGTTTTAAATTAATATATAATTGTTTCCTTTCCTCAATTATTTTCAACTCTTGAAAATGGGATTTTGAATTTTGGGTATGTATAGTTGGAAATTATTTCTAATACACTCTAGGTGTTTTGTAAAATGTCTCAATATTTTATTCACAAAAATTTATGTTTTAAATGAAATTTTAAGATATATAATAACATTGAATTTTTTTAAAGTAATAACTAAAAAACTATACTTAGTTATCAAATTAAATTGAATCTTTTTGAATGGATTTGATTATTATTTAACTTTAGTGATTCTTTCTAATAATTTTATAATTCATACTTTTAGACTAAGTCTTGAGATGTGTAGTGATATTTTAAATGATGTTTTTTTAATATTAAGTGTATAAAATGTGATTATTAGGGAATTAAGTTTCATCCTCGGTTCAAAAGTATTTGTTTTAAAGTACCGAACCAGATTTGGTTTTAAAAACAATTTTTAGGTTTTGAACCTTAGTCAAAAGATATAAGGCATGTTTGGAAAACCATTAAAGGTAGTTAATGATGAGTGTTCACAAATAGGAAACATGGAACAGTTGGCACTTTATGAAATTAGTTTGCATTAATCTCTTTATTATTACCATTTTGAGCTTCACGGTTACATTGGGCATGCTATGATTTGATGAAAAGGGATATTTTAGTGAAAGAGTCATTAGGGAGTATGTGAGATATTTTTATACATCATTGATGTTTTATGTGATTTCTTTTTTAACTTGTGTACTCAAATTTTGTTCATTGATCATGGGAACCCAAGAATATGGGTAGTTAATGATAGAAAAAGTACCACTATACACTAAATTTATCTCAATAGCCTTTGTATTATTCTATAATAATAAAAAAAATTACTACGATATGTATAGGGTGACACTTTTTGAGGTGTCCCCTTTCTTTTAGGAATTATAAATTATCTTCCTAATGACTTTTTAATAGTTTGATATGATTTTTTTGATAACTAAGATAGCAAAAAGATCTATGGTTTCTTTAAACTTAATTTCCATAGGTCCACTCGCATAATGTTTTTCATTTATTTCCACTTTATTTGAGTGATTCTATTTCTGATTATATTCATTTATTTTGGTTTTATTTTATATTATTGGATTCTATTAATATTTATAGCTAGTTATATTTCCAATTCGTAAGTGTAATGTATTACTGGTTACTTCTACTTTTATGTAATTATTTTTTCCTCTTATACAATTCTTTGGTGGTAGTTGTTTTAAGGCTATTACGTTAGTATTTATTATTTTTTTGGGAGCCCCACTATTTTCAAAGTATAAATTATACTCTCTCTCTAGTTATTTCTTGGTGGAATTTAAAAATGGGAAATAAAGTGTGGGCTATCTTCCCTCACTTTCAAATATGTGATTAATTTAAAAGTCTTAGATTTGAAATTAGAACCCTTTCTATAAAATCCAATCCTTTCATAATTTTTTAAAAGATTGATTAAGTTTAAATTGGTGAAATTGTTAGTCATATAGAATGAATTAAATTGGTTGTTCCATTTAATTTTTTTATTTATAATGAAATTATTACCTTAATAGTTGTATTTTCAAACGAGCGGGAAAGTGATTTATCTTTAAAGAGTATGCATGAGGTGTGGGGAGGATACCTAGTGGGATTTGTTCTCACACCAATATTTTTAGGTTCCATTTAAGTTCAAGAGGATTTTTTCTTATAGAATCCCCTTATATAATTTATAATGGATCAGGTCTTCAATGTTGAGGCTGAATGGTGATAATGGGTCTTTGTTGGCACTAAAATCCTCTCAAGACCATAGATTGGCATATTTAAATGACCTGGTGGACTATTTTGACTCATCGAATGGTCCAAAGAATCCCAAGGGTGTTGCATGAAATATTAGGTTTGTGCACTCAAGGTTGAAATCCATGCTCAAGCCACTTTCATGTTCAATGTGATGTCAAACAGTATTCTTGCACTCAGACCTCTGAAATGGAAAAGTCAAATGCATTAAAGAAACTAGGTCAGCACACAAGAGAGTTGACCTGCATGTAAAGGTCTTACACTCCCAATTAAATTTCAAATGACCACGTCTTCTCCATCCTCCTTATGTGATGCCATAGATATTTTCACCTATAAATATAGGGTTACCCCCACCCTTAGAAAAAATATTCTATAAGTTTAACTCTCACTCCCATGTGCATAAGATGACCCTTTCCATAACTCCAAAAAAGTTTTGATGTCAAGGTATTGGATCTTGTGTGACAAGTCTCTCATTATTCCCCCTTCGGGTAGGACCACCAGGGCTTTACCCTCACCCATTTCCAAATTTTCCCCAATTCATGATCTTGGAAAAGATCCCTCTTTCACGCAATACTTACCCTTGTGTAGTAAATCTTGCACTCAGCCCCCCTTTCCTTTGAGCTTTAGACTCCAATCTTGCACACAATTCTTCAATATTGTGTGTACCCCTTCCTATGTACTCTAAGTGTTTTCCTTATTACAATATATCATGTTCAATCTCCTCTTACATGTAGAATCCCTATCTTGTGTTCCCCTCCTCTTTACGTCCCTCCCAGCATGTGTGCAGCTATTTCTTGGTCCCTTGAGTGGTTCCCCATGTTACGTTTCCCTGCCACATGCTTCCTCTCATAGGAACACTAATAGCTAATTCTTATTCACATAGCCTTGCTAATTGAGCCCCTAAAGTCACTCCTCCTCCACCTCACTCATGTCGATCATTTCTTGTACCTTCCCTCCACTAAGTGTGTGTTAGTACAAGTTATGTAAGTCCAAAGGATGAGGTCCAAGTCCTCATCATCTGAGTTTCAGGACGTTAAAATTCCAAGAACCCTCATCCCCAACACAAGATGTTAAACTATGAGATTCCCCATGCATGGAATGAATGGGTCGATCCAAAGGAGAATGAGAATTAGCACTCTCCCACTCCTCTCACCCTTTGTGCTTTGTCACCAAGTGCACATCGTGAAGTCTCCACGTAATCCCTAAAACACTCTAATAGGGTGTTCCCTGTATGATGGCCATATCCTCATCGTACACATATACGCCCTCCTCAGGCTTCCCTTATGGAGTATGTACCAATATCTGTATCCCTAGGCCACTAACCATGCGTAATTCCCACACCATCCTTTATGGTAACATCTTTCATGAAACTCCCATATGGTCTACTATAATCTCTTGTTTCTCACATTGAGAATGACTCACATGGGATTAGAGTTTAATAGTGACCATGACATCTTGTTCTTGGGATACTAACCATGTGTAAGTCCCATGAACCTCTTCTCATATGACATTAAACTACATATCCCTGAACTATGTGGACTTTGATCCCTACCTTTCACACATGGGACGTAGGATGCCTCTCTGAGGTTCAAACCCCTCACTCACCATAATCCAACAATTCTGTTTATTTCACGTTGGTTCACCTTCATCCCAAATGATGTCAAACTATATGACCCTTCAAACTACTTGGGTTTTTATTCCTGTATTCTACATAGGGTAAGTAGAAAGCCTCCATGTGGTCAAATCCCAACCAATAGTAAACTCCGGTACCACCTCATAGGGATGTATCCTCCTAATTCATTACCTTCCCTCTTTGGGACACATACTCTGGATCCTCCTCTCTGATGTTTTTTTATCCCCATGGGTAGCTAACGATGCATAAGGCCCCACACAACCCATACTCCTCCAACCAAGAGTGCCCCTCTTGAGATGGGCTTCTAACCATGTGTAATCCCTGAGAATGTCTTTGGTTCATTTTCCTTTGTGTACACCCTAATTCTATGCCCCATCCCTAAACTATGTGTACTTTGATCCCTAAATTTCATACAGTGTATGTAGGAATCCTCCCCGGGGTTCAATCCCATTATCCATTCCCATCCCCATCTACCATTTTAGTCTTTGTATCTCAGGAATATCATGGCCCAACCCTTATGTTCCATTTCCTTTAGGTCCCCATCCATGTTCTTATTCTCATGAACCGCCTCCTTAAGTGTCGCATCGTGCCCCTAGAACTACATGGAGTTTGATTCCCACCTCCAATGTGGGGAAAGTAGAAAACCTCTCATAGGTGCAAGCCCAACACTATAATCTTCACGTCGGTTACATTCCATTCATCACATCCACTTCATCAAATCAACCACCACCCATCCAGATATTACCTGGGATGCCACATCCCTATGGGGTCATTCGACTATTGGGTAGCTAACCCTGAATAAGCCCCACACAATTTTCCCTCATCCAACCATGAGTGTCCCTCTTGTGATGGGCCGCAATCCATGTGTAATCATAGAATCGCCCCTTATAACTACATGGGTTTGGATCCTGTTATTCTACACTGGGTATGTAGGATTCCTCCCTGAAGTTCAATCCCATCCAATGGTAAACCTTGGTGTCCCCTTTGCTTAGACCCACCTTCTCTAATTTTCCCTTTATGGTGTTCTAATCAGCATTAATGGTGTGAAACCTTCCCTTTTTGGGACACACCATCCCTAGTCCTTCTTTATGGATGTTTTGACCCATCCACCCGGTAAAACTTCAAACTTATCTCTAATAGTGTCATATCCATCTAACTCACTCTCATCAGTGATCTGATCAGTCATATCTTTCTCCGCAAGAGGATAAACTCACGACATACCTCGTGTTAAACATGGGAAGCTGGGGAAAACCTCTCAGACATGCCTCTAGAATAAGATTCCCCACATTCAACATGGGATGCATCGGGATTCTGTACACTCAATAATCCCTCTAATAAGGGAGAATTTAGGTGTACCAAGGTTTCAGTGTCCTTACATACCCGTTATTCCCAACGTGACTACTTCCCTGATTGAAGGTTGCTGCCCTGACATTACCTTGTGGAATGTCCTGAAAGAAGCAGTGTAATTAACCAGCGTCCACAAAGAGATGGCACTAGGAAGGGTTTCAAGAACAATGTCTTAATCTATATGTGAGAACCAGACTAGATGATGAGTTCTGAAGATTAATCCATGGAAGGATAAACTAACATACCATCATCTCATTTTGATCAAGGAGCAGACAATGTCAAAGAGGTCTTGAATGAAACTAACCATTGGAATGTTGGAATGAGGGGTCCAATTCACCTCCAAGAAAACATAAAAGGTGCTTAGACAGTGTGCACTAGTGGAAAGCATCAGAAACATCCCAGTGGAAAGTGTCAGAAACAAAAATGATGAACACAACGTGAATATTTGATCCTTCAATCGTGTGGATTGGTAGTGTTCAAGACATTAATAGATAAATGTGTAACTAGATATGTCCATCTAATTCAAAATACCACCAAGAAAATTGTGGGTTTGGCAGGGAACGTACCAGAATTTGGGGCAGTTAGTCATTGGTAATTTTGGTCTACGACATCGTCAGTGTGGATCTTTCTATCCAACCATGGAAGACTGAATGATGTTGGGTCACTGGGAACTTCTTTGCTTCTATATGAACTAATAACTGAATCTTCCTACTTTTCAGGACCCAATCTATTAGAACCTATTCTCCTCCCACCCAAATATATAGGGAAAGGGTAGTGAAAATGTGGAAATCCTGCAAAAATCCACCTCCAAAATGATGATTTCCACAACTGCAGCTACCGAGTGCCCACGCCCCATCTCATCCTCGGTGTTTTTCTAGAGGATGGTGATTGATACTCTTATTTGATGATAATAGAAAGAAGGGTTCATCCCAATGATGGATATGGCTCACTAAGATCTAGAGGCTTATATGCCTCACCGCCCTCGCAACCACAAGGGTTGCACAGGGAACTACTTCTCACAACTCCTACATTCAACCATTTTGAGAGACTCTCCCTGAAATGCTCTCATGATTCACTCACCTACACCAATGAGGTAAGGGATGTTTGATTCATCCTAGCTTCGACTGTCACCGAAGAGTTTCCAAAGGGGGCTCCCACCAGGCTGAGTCAACTCCACTCTTTGATCCCTCAAGATAAGGAACAGGTGGTCTCTTCTCTTGCATCAGTTACCCCATTTCGACTAACCCAACATCAACATCAGGTGTAGGCTCAGGAAGATTCCCATCAGGGAATGTTATCAACTACAGCTTTAGTGGCCCATGACACCACCGACGTATATTTTCATCTCCACATTATTGTAGATTAGGGGCACCACCATGTCCGATCCGGATTGAGACCCCAACCACCCCATGGGCAGGCTAGGATGACTCTTCCGGTCACTAGCATGAGCAGCTACCATTGCTGGCCAACCCATAACATCGAGATCTAGTATGGAGGTCCTCCTTGTACCATATCCAATCAAAGTATAGATCCTCCCTGATCTCACATCTATTATGGAGGTCTTTACCATACCATCGTTAGTCCAAGAAGATGTCCACTATGTCTTGCTGATGTCTAGCATGGATGTCCTCCCCATGTCCATACTCCGAGGTAAAAATATTTTTCCCATAATTTAGTTTATCAACACAAGGGTCCTCATTGACCCTTCACCCATCAACATAGAGGTCCTCCGTGTGTCCAGTTTGATTGGTAAGAAGGTCCTCCTCACACTACCACTGCCAATTGGAATGGGGGTCCTTCTCGCACCATAGGTGGCCGACATGGAGGCCCTCCCCATGTTCTTACCAGCTCTAGTGGAGGACCTACCCACTCTAGAACTAACAAATATAGCAGTCTTCCCCATACGTCCAGCACTCAGCATGGAGGTCCTCCCCATACCCAAGATCTCCCACACAGAGGTCCTCTCCATGTTTCGTTTCACATCTACCCGGGTGCTCCTCACACCCCAGTTCACCCAAGCGGTGGTCCTCCCTGCTCAAATGACACCAGGCATGGAGGTCCTCCCCATGTCCAGACCAGCTCTGGTGGAGGCCCTCCTTGTTTGAGAAACATCCCATCCAAAGGTCCCCCCAATGATGAAGATTTACCCTTCCCTAAGGAACCGTCCCAAGATATAATGTAGAACAGTTTCCACAAGAGGAAGAATCCTATATGTCATCATATCATTGTCAATCCAGTCTTATTTTCATATTATGGAGGGTAGTGTTATTCAATGATGGATCCTTTACCATGGTCCTCTACATTAGAGTATGGGGTGCGAGCCAATCATATCATCTTCATCCATTAGGAATGTGAAATGCACCAGATCAATGAGGCCCTCTGTAGGTACATACATGAGGGGGAAGATTTGGCTCCATTTTAGGGTCTTGCTAGGCAGTCCTTTCTATCGTCACCAGGATTATTCGCTACCTCGATGCGAGATTACAGAGAGTTGTTATGGGAGAATATAGATGATGATCACTACCAATATTCTTCACCAGTAGATTCCACCTTTGCACATGAAGCAATGTTCATAACTCCATCATATAAGGATGTGATTATGTGGTCTATATATCCCTTGGAAGATGAGTAAGTATGTAGTGGCTTTTCTGTCCACACAACGTTCTCTCTACGGGGTAGTCCTCCACTACAATGGTCCACATCAGTACCATTTATGGTTCCTCAGCCACCCCCAGTTGAATAATGGGGAAACCAAGGGCCAAACCTTGATTTTGAATGAAGGAGTTTGTGGGACATTATCATAGTGTGCCTTCTTCCCGGTATGTTTTGACTGATCACTACTTCAGACATTGGCATTCCAGAGCTGCTCACCCAGGATGAAGTCATGTGTTTCTGTCAAACCTTGGGGATAATTCACTTTCATCACCATCATCTTTGCTTGGATTATTCAAAAATCTAAGAACATTATGATGAAATTTTCTAGCAATGCCTCCTGGTTGAGATAGAGACACTACATGTGGCTTAGCACCCTACATCGCTCGATTATCACTGGAATCTTCAGCAATGATATGTTCAGAGCTTCATTGTGCTCTGCAAAATGACTGAAGATCCATATCCACATGTACAGATCCCTATATAGGGTATTATGATACTCTTCAATTCAGTCCCATCCTACGTCAAACTAATCTTCTAGGTGTTATTGAGGATATTCCCCCAGTCTCAGTCGTAGTAAACATGGTTGACCTCACAAAGAAAAACACTCTGGTTGGACTCATTGAGGAGAAACTACCCCCTAGGGAAATTCCTCTTCTGTTAGATCACCCAAGAATTGTCACTCACCATCAAAGACACTTACATGTACTTGTATACCCCACCTATTTGTTTCCCCTTGGTCAGGACCCCATCAAGTGAAAAGGACACACAGGGACTATTAATCCCTATGAACCATCTGGATTGACTTAAAAGACGAAGGATGATCCCGAAAAGGCCACATTGATCTTTCATATTGTAGATTAGAATAATGTTTTTGATGATCTTTTTATCGAGAGCATAGAGGATTTTCGACCAAACTATAGGGATCCCAGATATGATCCCAACCATCTTCCACTAGGGTAGTAGGTTCCGGTATAGGTTCCCCCATGTGAGTTTCCCCCATCGATCTTGACAACCCTGCATATCCCAACCAAATAGAGGCTAGATCTTATGGAATGAATCCAAGTTATGCATACCCAAATCTACCCGAGCTATGCAAGAATCTTCTCTAAGACCCGACTTTATAAGCTTCTCCTCCAATGGCCCCTCAAGATGCTCCTCAGGTCATTCCACCAGACACTCCATGAGCTGTTGGGCCCTCTTATCATGTTTAAGAACACCCCCCCACCCAATGCAATGGTTTTCATGGATCCTCTCCAAGAAAGGAACCCTTTCTAGGATGATCTGATGGCCCATATCATCGCTCACCTCGAGGCCCTTGAATCCCAAAAGGTGAAGATCCCACATGATGGAAATCCAAATTCAGCATGGATGGATGATATTCCAACATCCCTAGATTTTGGTAATCCTACTTTCTCACCTTTTAATGGGACAAGAAACACCCTGCAGATTCTATCTCACTTTATCTCAATGTGTGGACTCGTGATGGGAACTCTAGCACAGAAAGAGACCAACAAGATTAAGTGCTTCATACAGACATTGGAAGGGACCACATTCAACTAGTAAAACAAACTACTCATTGGGTCTGTAGCCATTTGGGATGATCTTCACAAGTATTTTATGTATTATTTCTGAACCACCATGCAAAATACTAGTATATCTGACCTCTTCAAGTGTAGAAAAAGGCTAGATGAGCACATCATAGACTTTGGAACTAGGTGGAAGGGCCTCACGTATTTTCTCGATATACCACTGACTCAAGATCATTTTTTTACAATGTGTGTGGGGAGTGTAAATACTGAACTTCTATCCTATCTTATCACTCATAACTTCCCAGGTGTATTCCACAATTTTTATGACAAGGATCATCATCTAGAAGAATCCTTGACGTAAGATAAGAAAGCATGATCATTACCTCCCACAGCTCCTATAAGAAGATAATCCAACGCAGAGACTACTACCACTGCCCAGGTATAGGCCCCCAGGAAACTATATATTTTTGTAGGAAGATCCTCATATACACCCTCGCCAAGGGCCCGAGCCTTAGGCCTAGCCTCAGGTTCAGCATTGCTCACCTCAGAATCAGTAGGTGTCGTCGGGTAATGCACCACCACCACCCAGGAAAGATAATCAGGTTCCACCTCCTCATTAGGATCCAACATCTCATCAAGTACAAGTTCCCAATGTCCCTTTTTTAGATAAGATAAAATATTTATACTCCTTTGATGAGGCTTAGGTCCCTGGTTATTTCTAGAGTTCCTTGTATTTCGGAATCCTACAGTTTCCAAAATGAATGAAACCAAAAGAGTCTGATCTCACTGATCACCCCAATTACTACCCCTACCACTATTTCCTTGGACATACTCTCATGTAATGAAATGTGTTCAAGCATTGGCTCCAAGACCATATTGACAACAATATAGTCAGTTTGGTCCCTACCCTGGCACATGTGGAATGTGTTTCTATGAGGTTTTACAACAATAATGAGGGGGAATGGAAATAGGTGTCTAGTTGTGAGTCTCAAAAGTATGATTACTATATGGCTCACAAGGTATTATCTCATGCCCATGGTATCATCCATTCCTATCTGAATTGGTCTTAGCCTTCTAATTCCTCCACACCTCCTCTAGCTACCACTACTACACCCATATCTCAGGCTTCTATCTCTCAGAAGGTTAGGTGTCGATAGGGAAAGGTAAAATCAAAGCCCCCTATTGGTGCTAAAGTTATCTCATATGCATGGTGACTTCATGCCCCTAGAGATGGGAATCACCCCTAGGATCCTCCAAATATTGGAGGATTATTCAAGTGATCATTATGAGTATGCCTCAGTGAATACCATCGAGTTGGTGGACCCTTACATTGTTCTCGGTGATGAGGAGTGCTAGGAAGATCCACATAATATCCCCAGTTGATGCCATCATTGACAAGGCCATGGATACATGAACTGTTGGAATACACCAGCTAGTTCCTCTAGCTATGTTGTACATGCTACCAAGACCAGACATAAGTTTTAGAGCAGAGATCAGCATGCGCATTCCAATCAACTTATCTCATCAAATTCATGATTGTCGTTGTTTATACTCCTTGATTTGGTATAGTTACCACGACCACAATATGACCAGTCGCATTCATTTATGGACACACCTCAGCCATCTGGTAATTGGACTATAGTGATTTTTCATGGTTCGGATAGTGAGTAATGGGATATTCCCAATACTAGCTAGAATCAACCGGTTTGACCAGGAGTATCTGTCATACCACCTTCAATAGATAAATTCACTACTATAAGAAATGTGTGCCTAGAACGGAAGTATTATGTGCTTATGAATTATTCCTACATTACTGAAAATCTATCGATCCTCAAGGATTTCATCATGTATGAAGATATGCGTGAATCCCTGACAGTGGATTGGACAAGCCCCTCTTGTTAGAAACAGAGGTAGTGGCTGCAGATTCTTTCCATGTTGAGGAAGTTTAGCATGTAGAATGTCAAGACATAATCTCATTATATGGAGAAGATAAATTTTCTCCCATACAAGGTCACATTTATCCGTTATACATCACTGGCTAGTTTAATGTCATGGAATTCTGCCAATATCTTATCGACATAGGTTATGGGATTAATCTCATCTTGATCTAGATTCTTAGTAAACTAGGGCTATCTAAATCATATCTAGATCCCTCTGACCTGAATATTCAATATTATGACCAGACCTGGAAGAGCCCATGTGGCAAGATTCATATGAAGACCTAGTTCATTACCCTGATTACCAGTACTGAATTCATGGTTTTCTCATAGAACACCATCTACAATGCACTGATGGGTCAACCCTGGATCCATATTCATGCAACAGTTCCCTCCTCATGTCACCAATGCCTCAAATATTCCCTCAATGGTCGAGTGGGAATGATCCAAGGTGATGCATCTCCATTTGGATCTTTTGAATCCTGCTACCTATATGTCGAATACTACAGGATCAAGGACAAGAAGGTTCAGGCCAATGAGGTCGATCACACTGCCATTGTCACTGACCCATGGATAGATCTGGTTAATGCCTTCATCCTCCCGATTCACTGGTTGTAGGCTATGACCCCAGACATGGGACACCAATTTGTTTTATATGGAAGTAGTTAGAAGTGTGTTCCCAAGTACAAGGATCATCAGAAGATTAATTTGTACTCTTATATGAATCAGGATCGAGTCATACTAGAGCCCATTTACCCTGTAAGTTATTAGTATGTTCACCCCATGGAAACAGTAATACAACATAATTTCTTGTTTCATCGGGAGAGGATGGACCAACTTAATACAATCTGCCACTACATATTTTATATTATCATGTGTGGCCCCCTAGGATGAAGGTCTGATGGAATCATATCAATATCTTTTTTCACCACGGTGTATGCACTGTAGGAGTCTCCTGATAAACATTTGGATACTAAAAAGGCTGGAACCTAGATTCCATCAGGGTCAGCTAACTTAGAACAGTTCCTTCATTCCAATGATCCTCTCACCTTGTATGATGAAGAGGATTTGGAAGATTATTCTTACACATTTTAAAAAGGTGTCTCCACCACCGTCGATGAGTTGGTACAGGTGAATCCTTGTATTGAGGAATATCTGAGACCAACACTGATTAGCACAGCTATTCCTAAGGAAGAGAAACAACAGTATGTGGATTTCCTAAAGCAACATCTAGATTTATTTTCCTAGAGCTATGAAGAAATCCTAGGTCTTGATCATCAGGTCATTGTCCACCATCTCGGTCTCCCAGCAATTCATCATTGGTTCAAACAGCTTCCTAGAAAGATGAAACCCTCTCATGGTTCCATGGTCATGGCCAAATATGAAAATATCATTAAATAAAACACTGTCAAGGAATTACAGAACCAAAGATGGTTAGATAACATCATTCCTGTTAGGAAGAAGAACAGATCTGATCCTGCATTGACTTCTAGGATCTCAACCTCCACTGTTCGAAGTACGATTTTATCCTTCCTGTGATAGAGCATATGATCGACGCTACGATCAGATCCCAATCCATCTCCTTTAGCGAAGGGATTTCGGGATATAATCAAATCTCAATAGCCCTTGAGGATGAAGAATCCATTGCCTTCAAAGCACCTCAAGGTATCATTTTAATCAGGTAATTCCTTTCAGTCTGAAGAATACAGGATCTAACTATCAGCGTTCCATGTACCGCATATTCAAACTTATCCTTGGGACGTTGGTGTGGAATGTTATGTTGATGATTTAGTGTTCAAATCCCACCAGATTCAATACCATATCATAGATCTTGAGAAAGATTTGATCTTCTTTTGCTCCCACTGTCTGAAGATAAATTCCTTAGAGTGTCCCTTCGGGGTTAACTCTAGAAATTTACTTGGATTTTTCATTAGATACAGATTCATCAAGATCCATATGGATAATATCAAGCCCATATATCATATTCATCCTCTGAGAAACCTTCAAGAGCTTCAAGGATTCCAAGGCTACATGGACTACATATGCCAATTCATTGTGAATCTGGATGGAAAGTGTAATCCCTTATCTCGAATCATGAATAAATGCTTATTCTACTAATGGGATGAATAATGTCAAACCTCTTTTGAGGAGATCAAGTAGTACCTACTAAATCCTTTAGTTATAATGACACCTATCTTTGATGAACCATAGGTCCTCTATGTGTCTGCCCTGAAATGTCCCCTTAGGGCCCTCTCACCCATAAGAAAAACAAATGGGTAGAGGACAATTTATGTTATCTCAGTCACATACTCCTCTACACAAATACTAGATATTCTTATATCAAGAAGAGATATCTTGAACTGGTTTTTTAGTATAGAAGTTGCATGACTATCTCCAACATCATGAGATACAGCTAGTATCTCATGTGGATTTTATAAAGTATATTTTGAAACACCCTATGTTGAAAGACCATATGGCTCACTGGGTAGTGATCCATCAACAGTTCAACATTAGGTTGGTCCCATAGAAAGATGTTAAGGGTCAAGAGCTAGAAAACAGCCTTGCCACACATCCACCTCTCGCAGAGTAGTCTATAGATATGGACTTTTGAGAGGAGGTCATTGTATCAGTAGAAAATACCACGTTGTGTTATTATATTCACTTTGATGGAGCTTCTCAATGTCCCACCGGTATAAGTATCAATGATCCTGGATTCAACAAAGCAGACCTAAGAATCATCTTCATCGTGGCAACATATGTTGTTTTTTCCTACTTATTATTTTGGTCAGAAGGTTGCACCAACAATGAGGGAATGTATCAGGCCATCTTCACTAGTCTAGAGCTACCCCTAAAGATTAATGTTCCAGACCTACACATGATGGGGGACTCTGAGCTGGTTATCAAGTAGATCAATGGTGACTACATCATCGGGAACCCGGAGCTCGTTCCTAATATAGACCACACTCTCCACCTAATGGTCTAGTTCCCTTCTCTACCAGAGGCCAATCATGTTCCTCAGTCACATAATGGTCGAGTTAATGACTTGGTCTCCCTTTCGGAATATCTCACAGAGCCTGACAAGGAAGATTTGATTATCCATGTGGCGTATCGAAGGGTTATCACTCTTTTCAGTTCAGACGATGATGATAGCTGGTAGGTAAGTCACCATATTGTCGATGTCTCCACAAAAGGACCTCCATGTTCCCCACCCAAAGTAGAAAAGACCCCTGGTTGGATGATTCCTTTTGTTTAGTTACTCCAAAATGAAAATCTCCTAACAGAAAGAGCCGAAAATGAAAAAATATGTCGGCATGTAGTGTATTTTATACTCCGGGGTGGTCCTAGCCTTAAACAGATCCTCTAAAATCCTGGATTTGATGGTGTTTAACTCTATTTTAATTAAGGAGATGGTATTCCCTATGTAATTCAGGAATTATATTCTAGTTCCTATGGACCTCATCAAACAGGGTTGAAACAATCCCACCATATTTGATGATTGGGATACATCTGGCCAACCATGGTCCCTGATTGTATTGAGTTCACTAAGAGGTGTCACACATTCCATATTCATTCCAAATTTGCACATCGGATACCAGAACCCCTCCATACTACCAATTACTCATACACCATTATGGTCTAGGCACTCTATGTCATTGGACCATATCCACCATCAAAAGCTCACCAGTGCTGGTTTATCCTGACCACCACAGATTGTTTTTCCAAGTGGGAGGAAGTGATACCACTCAAGGAAGTCAAGGCCCATTCAATCATTGAGTTTTTGAGATCAAACATCATTCACTGATTCAGAGTCCCTCACGCCATTTTCACAGATAAAATCACCAACTTTTGAGTATCCAAGCTTAAGAAAATGTATGCTAATTACATCATCTAGTATAACCACACTTCTCTCTATCATGTGAAAGAAAATGGGATGATCTAGGTATTCATAAAGACCCTCTATAACATTTTTTAGAAGATAGTTGGTCAGAAAAAGAAGATTTATCTAGAAAAGATCACCAAATCTATTTGGGATTACCGGACAACAACTCGTAATTCCACACAGGTGACCCCATATTTTTAGGTGTATGGGTTAGAAGTAGTTCTACCCATAATAATTCAGTTTTTGTCACTCCACATAGCTATTTATGATCAGAAGACATTATAAAAGATAGTATAATTCCATCTGGATAAGCTAGAATCCCTCGATGAGAATAGGTTATGGGACTTACACAATCTGTAGAGACACCATAAAAAGATATCCAGAACTTTCAACAAAAAAGTTCACATTCATTCCTTCCACCAAGGTGACACAATATTGGCTATAGGTATTCCAATGATACCCAGTAGGAAGCCACCCAAGTTAAAACCCAAATGGGAGGGACCTTATATCCTCCACAAGGTTTACCCCAATGGTGCATACTCTTTGGTCACTAAAGATGGTGAGTGTATTACTCCTGCCACCAATGAAAAATTCCTCAAGAAGTACTTCACAAGAAGACCTCTATTTTCTTCATCTGGGTTTCAAGACATAAAATTACCTAGAATCACCATCCCACATGATTTTAAATTGTAGCCACATCCTTACCACATGAGATTAAACATCATGGCATTCAAGAACTATGTGTGTATTGATTCCTTCCCTTGTAGGATATAAAGGAATACTTAGTCATGTTTTCTTAGGGCCCAACCCAGGTTTGATACCCATGGATCAGCACCATGAATCACCCAATTATCACCGGACTCTTCATCAAATATGCGTTCAGAGATTCACTATGCTTCGTAGAATGACTGAAGAGGCCTATCCACACATCTAGATTGTAATGACATGGGTATTTATAAAATAATTCTTTTTCATTTCTATTAATATTTATGAATAAGATGTTAATTTTAAGTTAAATGGGACTCTTTTTCCAATTGCATACTCGACATACAACGACAGGTTTCTCTAAAATCTTACGTTGCACACAATAATGAGTTATACCGAAAAATAATACAATAATATTATTATTATTTTCAATTGTAGTCAACGCCTAGCTATTGGAATGGAGGGAGTTAATAGTATTAACTAAATTTTGAAATATGGTTTATAGTTTTTTAAATAATGATTCGTTGGGTTCCAAATTTATTATAAATGTAAATAAAAACCAATTGAATATAAAGGATGTGTTTTTATGAAAACCTATTTGAAAGAGAATAATTGTGTTTATAAAATCATATCACTATTTATGGGTTTTTATTTAATGAAAAGTATATGTTATACATTAAATGTTATGTTTTAAATTCATCTTATATGTTTTCGAGATATGATATAATAAAAAATTCAAATTTTTTGGATAAAAGAAGTATTTTTCTAAAAATGTATTTTTACTGTCGTTTGATGGAGAACCATTTTTAAATATAGTTTTTTCACTTTTATATGTTTATTTTAAAAAATAAAATTATTCTTTAGAATAGTATCATAAAAATTTACTTTGGATAAAATTTTGGTATTTTTCTGATAAAGTTAATTTTTTAATTAATAGTGAAAAATACTGCATTTTAATTCAGAAATGAATTTTCATATAATTTATTTATATAGTTAGATTGTAATTTTAATTGGTTTTAAATTATAATTGGTTTATGTTTTCCAATTATGGTAATTTAAATTATTTCACATTATAATTGGATATAAACACAAGTCAATCTTTTGATAGTTATTACTTCTTAAAAACCCACTTTTTGGTTTTGACTACGGGAATTAATTTTAAATTAATTACTAAAACTTATGTGTTTTGAATTTGGAAAAATTTATTACATATATGGAATCGTAAGTTTAAAATTGTGTAAATATTAACCTTTTAGTTTTGGACATTATGAATAGTAACTTCATTAATTATTTTATTTACCATGGCTAAAAGGTAAATCTAGTAAATAAGGGTAAAAAATAATATTATAATATTATAAAACTACACTAACACATGTCCTAATACTATTGGATGAGATATTTCCAACCATTGGAATCCTTGGGTATATTTGGGTACCCCATTTATCCACTTGGGAGTGATGATGAAATTTTATAATAATTAATTTAAAGTAAAGAGAAAAATAACATAAAAATGTATCTTTTTAATAAAAAAATTTTATATGGGGTTATATAACTGATATATTTGACTATAAACATTACTTATATAGATAAAAATATTTCCTACATCATTATATTTTATTTATAATTTTTAGACATTAAATAAATAAATTTAAGTAGTACACAATGATGATGGAGTGATTGCTTCATTAATGAATGATTCAAATAAATGATATTGTAAATATTAAAATAAATGTAATTTGAATATTTTGATGACATAAAATAATTTTATGGATTATATGGACATATTATATTTGTGTTAATGCATTTGGTTCTAAGGAATCAAGTTGGTATGACTTTAAAAAATTCAATTACTTTACAGTGTCAAAATGGACATAAATGAGTTTTTGAAACAAATACTATTTTATTAAATGATATAATAGTCCTAAAAATCTAATATTAATTAAAATGACTTATATAATATTAAAATTTTTATTAATTAATCCAATTATGGTTCACTTGGAATTTTATAGTAAATATAGTTACCATATATTATGAAAATGAAAGAAGACATGGTTAGAGTTAATGTTTTTTACCAAGGGTTAAAGCTAAAAGATAAGGTTACTTTTGTGACCTAAACTTGTCTAAAACCTATTTTTTATATTATTTCAACATAAAATCATCTTATATTTAAAATAAATGATTTTGGGACCATTTGAAACCGAAAGTCATTTTATAATGAAATAATGTTTCAATACCTTCCTAAAGTGCCCCTCCTCCCTCTTATAAAAGGCCACCACCTCTACCCACTTAATAACACCTATAAACCCCCTTTTATCTTCCTAATTATGATATAATAATATCCTAAAATCCCTCCCTTACTCCTATAATCATTAAATAGGGAATAAGGAAATTCAAGAAATCGTTTTGGCTCAAATCAAATGAAGTTATCCGATTTAGAGGTATCGTCTTCTCTCAAGTTCTTTTTTTTATTTTCTTTATCCACTCCCTATGATATTCTTATTATTTTATTAAATAACAACACCAGTATCCTAAATATACTAGGATATTTTTATGAGAAGGATTATAACTACACTTACACAAACCTCTATCTAATGGATATGAACATACTGTTTCTATGTACAGCAAACTACTGCCTCAAGAAACGATGATTGTTCAATTTTCCCCTACCACCCCTCATGGTGGACATTATAATGGCATTGTATTTATATATTATATATATTATATTTATATATTATTATTTATTATTTATTTTTCATTTACATCATACCTTTATTCTTTTCATTATGTGTAAATACGATAATTTAATTTGAGGAAGTCCGGACTACCGCCCCCTCAAAGTGATATGACTCGTTCACACCATACATGGAACATATAAAGTATAGTGTTAATGAACTTATGTAATGTATATAAAATATTATATTATACAGTAATTATAATATTTATATGAATAATTTATTTTTCATTCCTTTAAATATGAAAAAGAAATGAAAGTAGTGTTCATGCGTACGTACAGCTTACCGTCTCAATGAACAATGCATTTCATTTCGTATATCCAAATGTTATGGAAAATAATAAATAAATATATACTATATATATATGATATATATGATATTTTAATAATGAATAATATTATGGATATAATGGAAGTTTGACTACATGGACAATTTGTAATGATAACAAGTTCATCATTGACTCAAGTACCAAACATCAACAAAAAAACTGAAATGAACTTGAATAATTATATGATTGTTATAACATGGTAATAAGTGATATAAAAGGAATAATAAACTTGAAAATGGTTCCAAATAAAGTATAAATTACCTTAATTTTATTATTCAACTCGATAAATAATGAACAAGACAAGTCAAACTCAAGGTAAGGGAACCTTTCATCTTCCTCTTTTAGTCAAAGACTTCTTTTATGTTATGTATTTCAATTTACCTATTATTATGTTGAGATATGTTCTTGTATATACTTGTTTCTGAAAATTTTATTTCCAAGTTATGAGAGACCATTTTCTCTCTCATCAACTCATTTTCTTAATTTTTAAGTGATGTCGTTAGGCTGCCGAATTTTCGTAAGGGAATTTCTAAACTCAATTTCCACTCATTGGGTTTTACGCATACTATGTTGATTATATAATGCAAATATTATGTGTGGAATCACTGTTTATTTATTCATGATTTAATTTACACTCCCCTTTTTGTTTGTATACTATTTCCACACATAATCACACCATTGATAAGTTCTTATGTCATTTATATGAACTTTTTAAGGGAAATCTTTACTCAATCTCATTTCATTTGAGTTAAATATTTGTGTCATTGGTTTTGTTTTTAAAAAAATATGTGTTAATGACCTCTTATTGTTTTACACCTAATATCAATTTATATTTGGTTAATTTATATTTGTCACACATAATTATGTCATTGATTTATCCTTGATCTAAGGATACGATCTTTGTAAGGGATTTTGTCTCAATTTACATTCCATTGATACTTATATGTTGTTATACCCAAATTCACTTATATATGGGGTATATAATTCCCTTTAACATATTATATCATGACTCTACTTATTCTCATGATATTATAATCTTTCTTTAATTTTATTCATTAATTATTTTTATTCAAGTATTTTCTCTAGTGGTAAGAGCCTCTTTGACAAAAACATTATTTTAAATTCTATAAATATTTATTCTTATAAATAATTCTCATTAATGTAAATGTTTTCAAAATGGTTTTTAGGATATGTTTATATGGAAATTAATTTTTTAAAATGTTAATTACTTTAAAATTTTCAACATGGTATATGACACTTTGATTCAAAAATCACTTTATTAAATGTTTTAAATTAATTTGGAAATGGATTGAATATTTCAATATCTTGAATTGAATTATTATTATTGATGAGTGAAATTTTTATAACTTCAATCTTTTATGTGTTATGATTATGTAATGGTACTTGGAAATTTTATGAGTGGTTATGTGATAAACCAAATACAGGTGGTTCCATGATAAACCTAGGGCGGGTGAGCCCAAGATAACTCTCCAATACATTGGGTAACATGAAGGAGGTAAATTTTAATATTTATCCTAAGAAATTTAGGGAATATACTGTTATGGGTATTCAAAATGTAACTCCCCATGTAGCTGTGAAAGAAACAATGTAAGTATGTTATGGATTCCACATGTTACCTTTATGATTTAATACTTCTACGTGTTATTCATAAACCTTTTGATTTCATGAGGTATGTTAATGAGCTTATGTTTTATGAGTGAAAAGTATGATTTCATTTATTTATATTTATTCATTGACTGATGTTTTCTTTCCTAATTTTATATCCCTAACTAAGCATTTTATGCTCATCCAATGTTTTTGAAATGATTTTCACAGGGTATAAGGAAGGGTAAGAGAAAGGAAGAATTCAAGAAGATATTTATCAAGAATTCCTGTTTTATTTAAGGAGTATTATTATTGTGAAAAAATTTATTATTGAGTAGAAGAGTCTACCTTGTAAATATTGATATGTTATGTAATAGTTATGGGATATTTCTCTAAAACTCTAAACTTGAAAAGATCATTGACATTAATTCTTGATTTAACTCAAGATTATGTAACGTTCAAGGCTGGGGCCTTATAGTTGGTATTAAATGTTGGTTTAAAAAACTTTGGAGATTAAGATATTTTTTTAAGGGTTAGGGATATCATCATGGGTTTATAATTTTAAAGTATATTATAATTTCAGTGACTTATAAACCCCCTTTTAGTCTTATGTTATGAAATGTTAAGTTCATTAATGGTATTTTTAGAGATATTCACCTTTGAGGAAATTATGGGTTATTAATTTTTTGGCTCAAAATACGAGGTATGAGATAAACATTAAGGATAAAATATGTTATGGTTATTTTTAAGGATTTTATCTATTTTTTTAATGTTATTATAATTATACAGATTTGAAAAAGGACAACATGCATACCATGTGACAACCCGTCACGTCAGACAAAGATGCAGGAATTGATCCCACAACCAAAGTGTGACTGGGATTCATCACCTACCACTGGACTACGTTATGTCCCTGGTTAGTATGACTTATTCATTTAGTTAAATTATTTTATGGATCAAGAATAATTTGATTTTTTTAACATATGTTTTATTAAATGGATATCTTTATTATAAGAAAATTATTTGTTTATTAACTGATAAATGTTATTTTGGAAGACATTCTCTCTTTTGGGAACACTATATGCCTAAGGAAAATATAATAATATGGTATTTCATTTGAGAATTAATGGTTGAATTGCATTTTGGAATAATTTATTTTTTTATTATGGACATATGGAAATTTGTCTCTTTTATGGAAATGATTAACCTATCATGGAGAATACATGATTAGGTTAATTACTTTTTAGTATGAGACTTTAAGAGTAGTCGATGTTATTTGGAGATAAATGTTAAGATTTATCGTGCATGACTATGTGGTCAAATCCTTATAAATTTTAGGTTTTAATATTATTTTGGATTATTTTGAAGAATTTTAAGGACAATTGTTTGTTGAATTTTGGAGATTAAGAGTAGTATTTATTTTTATAAAGGATTATACTTTTTGTGGATTATCTGATCTTTTACTAACCATTTTGGTTTTGGTTAATGTCTAAAGATAGCAGAAATATATAGATAATATTTTTTGGATTATGTGATTCTCTATAAGTTGATTCTAGCACTTCATATGTGACCAATTCATCTTGAATACTCATTTTTTGGAGAAAATATGTGCTTGTAATATAAATTTATTAAAGAATGAAACTCTACTTGAAAAGTAAGTATGCTTCCTTTTGTTCTTAGTCAAGATCATAAATAAATTACTCAATGTTATGAAGATGATATTAAAAAAACATTTTCTATTTACTTTTCCTATTGCGAAATCAAATACCCTTTAACCTATCACAACTATGTGGTTTTCTAGTGGTTAACTTTCTTCTGATCATGTTTTCTATCACTCTCCATTAGAACTTTATGGCTAGTTTTATATTCTATATCCATGTTTTCCTACATGGAATCCTATTATGTGTTATCCCGTGTGACCTTTTTACTTATCCTTTTTTCTTTTATAGTGGCAGTTTTATTAACCCATTTTCCGATGTGGGTTTTTCAATGAAGTTTTTGAGCCCAATTTTTGAATTGTGGGGATGAAATTTCCAAAATAGGGGAATGATGTAACGAACCAGGTATTTATAGAAAAATACCTTTTAATTTATATTAATATTTATGAATAAGTTTTTAATTTTACATTAAAGGGAATGATTTTTCCAATAGCATACTCAACATGCAACAATGGAATTATTTGAAATCTTACATTTCACACAACATTGAGTTATACTGAAAAATAATACAATAATATTATTATTATTTTAAATGGAAGTCAATTCCCAATTGTTGGAATAAAAGGAATTAATAGTATGAGATAAATTTTGAAATATGGTTTAAACATGTTTAAATAATGATTCATTGGTTACCAAGTTTATTAGAAATGTAAATAAAAACCAATTGAATATGAAGGATGTGTTTTTATGAAAACCTATTTGAAAGAGAATAATTGTGTTTATAAAATCATATCACTCTTTATGGATTTTAATTTAATGAAAAATATATTTTATATATTCAATTTAATTTTTTAAATTCATATTCTAGGTTTTATAGATATTATATAAGAACAAATTCAATTTTTTCAGATAAAAGAAGTATTTTCTAAAAATACATTTTTACCGCCTTTTGAAGGTGAACCCTTTTTAAATATATTTTTTCACTTTTATATGATATATTTGAAAAAATAAAATTATTATTTAGAATAGGGACATCAAAATTTACTTTGGATGAAATTTTGGTATTTTTCTCATAAAGTTCATTTTTTAATGAATAATATGAAATACTATATTTTAACTCAAAACTGACTTTTCATCTTATTTATTTATATAGTTAGATTTTACTTTTAATTTTTTCTAAATTATAATTGGATTATTTTTTTTAATTATTTTTATTAAAAGTAATTTCACATTTTAATTGGATATAAACACGTGTCAATATTTTGATAGTTATTACTTCTTAAAAACGAGCTTTTTGGTTTTGACAACGGGAATTAATTTTAAATTAATTACTATAACTTATGTGTTTGGAATTTGGAAAATTTAATTCCATATTTGGAATTATAAGTTTCAAATTTTTTAAATAGGAACCTTTTATTTGTGTACATTATGGATAGTAACTTCAGTAATTATTTTATTTACCATGTTTAAAGGGTAAATCTGGTAAATAAGGGTAAAAAATAATATTATAACAATATAAAACTACCCTAACACATTTCCTAATCCTATTTTATGAGATATTTACATCCATGGTAATCCTTGGGTCTATTTTGGGACCTCATGTATCCACTTGGGTGTGATAATGACATTTTATAATAATTAATTTAAAATGAAGATAAACATAACTTAAACTTGTATATTTTTACTAAAACAATTTTTACATGGGTTTATATAACTGATATATTTGAAAATAAATAGTCATTATAAATATAAAAATATTTCCTACATCATGATATTTTATTTATAATTTTTATAAATTAAATAAATAAATTTAATTATGACATAATGATGATGGAGTGATTGGTCCATTAATGAAAGATTCAAATAAATAATATTATAAATACTAAAATAAATGTAATTTGAATATTTTTATGCCATACATGACTTTTAGGGATGATATTAACGTATTATATTTTATTTAATTCCTTTTTTCTAAGTAATAAAGTTGTTATTACTTTAATAAAAATTAATTATTTTATAGTGTCAAAATTGACATAAATGAGTTTTTAAAACAAATATTATTTTATTAAATGATATAATAGTCCTAAAAATATAAGATTTTTAAAAATAACTTATATAATTTTAAAAATATAATTAATTAATCCACTTATGCTTCACTTGGCATTTTATAGTAAATATAGTTACCATGTATTATGAAAATGTAGGAAGACATGGTTAGAGATAATGTTTTTAACTATGGGTTAAAGCTAAAAGATAAGGTTAATTTTATGACATAAACTTTTCTAAAACCTATTTTTTGAGAGTATTTAAATCCAAAATCATATTATATTTTAAATAAATGAGTTTAGTATCATTTGAAACTGGAAGTAAATTTTATAATAAAATAATATTTCAATACCTTCCAAAAGTGCTCCTCCTCCCTCTTATAGAAGTTCACCAACTCTACCCACTTAATAACAACTCTAAAGACCATTAAATCACTAAAATTCTACTAAAATAATCTCCCAAAATATCTCCCTTCCTCCTAGGAGCCTTAACGTTGGCATAAGGCAATTCAAGAAAGCCTTTTGGCTCAAATCAAAAAAAAAGTTACCCGATTTAGAGGTAACATCTTCTGTCAAGTTCTTTTCTTTTATTTTCCTTATACACTCCCTATTATCTTATTATTCTTTTATTACATAAAAAAATATTGTCCTAAATATAATAGTATGTTTTTATGAGAAGGATTCAAACTACACTTACGCACACCTCCATCTAATGGATATGAACACATTGTTTCTATATACGGCGAACTACAACCGCACGAAATGATGATTATTCAATTTTCCCCTACCACCCCTCATGGTGGAAATTATGATGGAACTATATTTATATATGATATATATTATATTTATATTGTATCTATTCTTCTGTATTTTTCATTTACAGAATACCTTTATTCTTTCCATAATGTGTAAATACGATAATTTCATTTGAGAAAGTACGGACTACCGCCCCCTCAAAGTGATATGAATTATTCTTACCATACATAGAATGTATAAAGGATGGCATTAATAAAATTATTTAATGTATATAAAATATAATTTTATACTATAATTATAATATACCTATGTATCATTTAGTTTTCATTATGTTAAATATGAAAAAATACATGAAAGTAGCATTCAAGTGTACGTACGACTTACCGTCTCCATGAACGATGCATTTCATTTATTATCTCCAAATGTTATGGAATACAATAAATAAAAATATACTGAGTATATCTTATATATATGATATTTAAATCATGAATAATATTCTGGAGATAATGGACTTTTTACCACATTGACAATTTGTAATTATAACAAGTTCACCTTTCACTCAAGTACCGAACATCGACAAAACGACTGATATGAACTTGAAAAATTATATGATTGTTATAACAAGGTAATAAGTTATATAATAAAATAATAAAAATGAAAAAGGTTTTGGATCAAGTATAAATTAACTTATGTTTATTATTCACTGAGATAAAGAATGAACAAGACAAGTCAGACTTAAGGTAAGGGAGCCTTTCACCTTCCACTTTTAGCCAAAGACTTCTTTTATGTTATATATTTTAAATTCTATTTTATATTGTTGGTATATGTTATTTTATATCCTTATTGTTTTAAATTTTATGTCCAAATTATGATATACCTTTTTCTCTCGCATCGACTCTTTTTTGGAATTTTTAAGTGACGTCGTTAGGCTGCCGAATTTTTTTAAGGGAATTTCTAAAGTCAATTTCTACTCATTGGGTTTTAGACATACTTAATTGATTATATTATTCAAATATTAAGTGTGGAATAACTGTTTATTTATTTATGATTTAATTTCCACTCCCTTTTGTGTGGATATACTATTTCTACACATAATCACACCATTGATAAATTAATACGTCATTTATACGAACTTTGTATGGGAAATACTAACTCAATATCATTTAATTTTAGTTAAATGTCCATGTAAATGGTTTTTTTTCAAGAATATGTGTGAATTAACTCTTATTGTTTTACACATAATATCAATTTATATTGGGTGTATTTATATTTTTCACAAATAATTTTTTCATTGATTTATACTTGATCTAAGTATATGATATTTGTAAGGGATTTTGTCTCAATTTACATTCCATTGAGACTTATTTATTGTTATACACCAATTCACTTTTATATTGTGTATATACTTCCCTTTGAAATATTGTATCATGAATCTCCTTATTCTCATGATATTATAAGTTTTTTTTAATTTTATTCTATAATTATTTTTATTCAAGTATTTTCTCAAGTGGTAAGGGGAACTTTAAAAAAACATTATTTTAAATATTTTAAAGACTTATTCTTCTAAATATTTCTCATTAATGTCCAT
Source organism: Viscum album (assembly GCA_963277665.1). Lineage (NCBI taxonomy): Eukaryota > Viridiplantae > Streptophyta > Magnoliopsida > Santalales > Viscaceae > Viscum > Viscum album. The sequence continues at coordinate 2,134,191,862 of OY728120.1, forward strand.
GTTTTCAAAACGGTTTTTAGGATTTATTTTTATGGACATTAATGTTTTAAAATTATAATTAATTTAAATATTTCAAAGCGGTATGGGACACTTTGATTCAAAAATCTCTTTATTAAATGTTTTAAATGGTTTAGTAAATGGATTGAATATTTCAGTATCTTGAATTGATTTATTTTGATTGATCAGTGAAATGTTGATAACATCAATCTTTTATGTGTTATGAATATGTAATGTTACTTGGACATTTTATGGGTGGTTACATGATAAACCAAATATGGGTGGTTCTATGATAAACCTAGGGTGGGTGAACCCGAGATAGCTCTCCAATGTATTGGGTAATGTGACGAAAGTAAACGTTAATGTTTTTTCTAAGAGATTTTAGGAATATACTGTGATGGGTATTCCAAATGTAACTCCCTATGTAACTGTGAAATCTACAGTGTAAGTTTGTTATAGATTCCACATGTTACCTTTATGATTTAATATTTCTATGTGTTATTCACAAACATATTTATTTTATGAGGTATGTTAAAGAGATTATGTTTTATGAGTGAAATTTATGACTTCATTGATTTTTATGTATTCATGGACTATTATTTTCTTTCTTTATTTTATATCCCTTACTGATATTTTAATGATCTTCCCAAGTTTTCTAAATGTTTTTCACTGGGTATAAGGAAGCATAAGAGAAATTTAGAATTCAAGAAGATCTTTATCAAGAAAATAATACCTATTTTATTTAAGGAGTTTTATTATTGTGAAAAAAGTTGGTATTGAGTAGAAGAGTCTACCTTGTAAATTTTGAGATGTTATGTAATAGTTATGTCCTATTTCTCTAAAACTCTAAACCTAAAAAGATCCTTAATTTGAATTCTTGATTTAACTCAAGATTATGTAACATTTAATGTTATGGCCTTATATAAATCCTTGTATGGGGGAATTATACTTCTCTTCACTTCAACCCCATCCTACATCAACCTGATATTCTAGGTGATATCTAGGATATTCCCCTGAAAATAATCGCAATAAACATGGATGACCTAATAGAGAAGGACACTGATGAAGGGCTCATTGGAGAGAATGAACCCCATAGGGAAGTTCTTCTTCTATTGGATTCCACAGGTGTTGTCAATCATCGTCAAAGAAACTTACTTGGCCTTATAGACCTTGATGAGTCGATGACCCTCGGGAAGGACCCCAATAAGGGAAAAGGACACACTGGGACTTTTAATCCCTCCAACTCATCTGGCTCGACATTAAAGATGGAGGATGATCCTGAAAAGGCTTCATTGCTCCAACATATTGCAAAAAAATATATTGATGATCTCCTTGCTGAGCGTATAGCGGAACATTGACCAAAATATGGGGATCCCCATTATGATCCCAACCATCTTCCACCAGGGAAGTGGGGGCATGTACAGTTTCCCTTGGGTGATTTTCCCCCATTTATCTCAACAACCATACATATCCCGACTGTATAGAGACTGGATCTTATTGTATGTGTCCATGGTATGCATCACCAAATCCGCCCGAGCTACCATAGAATCATCTCTAAGACATGTCTCTACAGATCGCTCCTCCAAAGGCCCCTCAAGATTCTCCTCAGGTCATCCCACCAACACCTCCTCAGGTTATTCCACCAACCACTCCATGAGCCATTGGACTCTCTTATCCAGTTGAAGAGCCTTCCAAAGCACTGGTGGTCATGGATCCTTTCCAAGACATGAACCCTTTCCAGGATGATCTGATGGACCATCTCATCCCTTGCATTTAGGCCATTGAAACCTGACAGGAGGTGATCTCACATGATGGAAAGACATATCTTGCATGGTTGGATGATATTCCATCACCCTCGAGATTTGGGAATCCTACTTTATCCCCCTTTAATGAGACGGGCGACCCCCTATATCATCTATCTCACTTTATCTTAATGTGTGGACCCATGTTGGGAACACCTACATAGTAAGAGGCAACCAAGATCTAGTTCTTCGTACAATCATAGGAAGTGCCCACATTTCTTTGGTACAACCAGATACTCATTGGGTCTGTATCCGGTTGAAAGGATCTTCACTGGTAGTTTATGTATCATTTCATCACCACCACTTGAAAGACTAGTATCGCTGACCTCTTCGAGTGCAAGAAATTTCTAGATGAGCACGTCAACAACATTATTTCAAGGTAGAAGGTCCTCACATATTCACTCAATATTCCACTAACTCAAGAGCAGTTTTTTATAATGTGCATGTGGAATGTGAAGACTGAATTGGTCCCCTCTCTTATCACTCAGAACATCCTAAGTGGATTCATAGATTTTTTTTACAAGGATTAGTGTCTAGAGGAAGCCTTTCATCAAGCCAGGAAGGCATCATCATTGCCTCTCACAGCTTCTGCAAGAAGAGAATCCAAGGCTGAGATCGCTGCCATTTCACAGGTAGAGCCCCCTGGACACGAGATTTTTTTCTGAAAGAGCCTACTTTGCATCCTCACCAAGGTTCCTAGCCATAGGTTCAGCATTACTCACCTTATAATCAGCATGCACCACTAGTTAATGCACCACCACCACCCAAGTGAGATAATCAGGTTCCGCCTCCTCATCAGGATCCAGCCTCTCATTAGGGCCAGGCTCCTAGAGTCCCTTTTTCGGATAGGAGAAACAGGGTCTACTCATTTGATGAGGATTAGTTCCCTAGTTATTTCTAGAGTGTCTTGGATTAGATAATACTAGAGTTTACAGAATGAATGAGACCTCAAGAGGCTGATCTCACTAATCACCCATATTATTACCCCTATCACTTGTTCCTTGAAAATACTCTCAAGAAATTCAATGTGTTCTAGGATTAGGTTCAGGACTAGGTTGAAAACAATATAGTCAGGTTGGTCTCTACCATGACACATGTGTGTATGTGATTCTATGAGGCATGACAATGAAAATGAGGGGGAATGGAAATAGGTCTCCATCTGTGAGTCTCAGAAGTATGGAGACTGGATGGCTCGCAAGGTAGTCCCTCATGCCCACAGTATCATCCTTGTCTATCTGATTCAGGGAGAGCATTATGAAGCCTCTACACCACCTCCAGCGGCCACTACTACATCCATATCTTAGCCTTATACCTCTCGGAAGGGAGGGATATGATAGAGAATGGGAAAGTAAAGCCCCTTTCTGGTGCTGAATCTATCTCATTTGCTTGGAGACTTCATTCCCCCAGAGATTTAAATCACCCCTAGGATCTTCCCAACATTGGAAAATTATTCAAGCGATCATCAAGAGTATGCCTCAGTGAATACCATTGAGCTGGTGGACCCTTACATGGTTCATAGCGATGAGGATTGCTATGAAGATCCTCTTAATGTCCCTAGTTAACGACATTATCGATGAGTATGTGGATATGTGAACTGTCGGAATGCACTAGCAAGTGCCTCTAGCTAAGCCGTGCATGCTACTGATACCAGATAGAAGGTTCAGTGTAGAGCCCATCATTCACAGTCCTCTCTTCCTGTCTCATCAAATTCACGGTTTTCTCCATTTTTTCTCTTTAATCAGGAAGAACCACCACAACCACACTATGATCATCTTTATCTGGAAAGGGACACACCTCATCCATATGATAATCGGTTGGTAGTCATTTTGTTTTTTTTAACTTGTGAGAAACAGAATATTTTTAGTACTATCCAGAATCCACTAGTTTGACCAGTAGTATCTATCATACCACCTACCATAGATAATTTCCCTACTAGAAGAAATGTTTTCCTAGAACGAAAGTATGATGTGATTAAGCACCTTTCCTACATTACTACAAATATATCAATCCTCAAGGATCTATTCCTATATAAAGATATGCGTGAAGCCCTCATGGAGGCATGGAAAATCCCCCTCTAGTTCTAAATATAGATAGTGGGCACAGATTCCTTTCATTTCGAGGAATCTGAGCATGTAGAAAGTTAGGACATCATCTCATTCTATGGAGAAGATGAAGTTTATCCCATACATGGGCACATTCACCTATTATAAATCATTGGATAGTTTAATGGCATGGAATTATGCCTTTTTATTATCGACACAAGATTTTGGATGAATCTCATCCAGATCCAGATGCTCTATAAACTGGGGATGTCTGATGGAGATCTGGATCCCTATGACCTGAAGATTCAGGGTTATGACCAGACCGAGCAGAGGACATGTGGAAAGATCCATTTGAAGACCTAGTTTGGTGGTCTGATTACTAGCACTAAATTCATGGTTGTCTCATAGGACACTTCCTACAATGAAATTATCAGTCAAACCTGGATCCATCTTTATGAAATAGTCCCATCCTCATATCACTAATGACTCAAATACTCCCTCAACGGTCGAGTGGGTGTCCTCGAAGGCCATGCATCTCCCTTTGCCTCTTTTGAATCCTTCTACCTAGATGTTGACTACTATATGAGAAAGGACAAATATGTTTTGGAAAAAGAGGTTGAGAACACTACTGTTGTCATCGACCCATGGAAAGATGTGGTTAATTCCTTCGACCTCCCGATTCACCAATTGGAGGCTATGACCTCGGACTTGGGACACTATTTTTTGACTCAGGAAGGAGTGAGAAGTGAGTTCCTAGGTACAAGGAGCATCAGATGATTACTTTATACTTCTTCATGAATCATGGTTGAGTCATACCAGAGCCCCTTAGGTATCGATATGTTCGCCCCATGGAAACAGCAATACGCCATGCTTTCTTGTTTCGCTAGGATGGGATAGACTAACTCAAGACAATGTTCCACTACTTCTTTTATATTATCAAGCGTGGAACCATGGGATGAAGGCCTGATTGAATCATATCAAAATCTTTTGTTTCCAGGCTGTTTGCAGTATAGGAGTCTCCTGATGAAGATTACACTACTACTCAGGCCTCCGCCAGCATTCCATTAGGGTCAACCGACTCAAAACAATTTCATCTTGACAATGATCCTCTCTCCATGGATGATGAATATGATTTAGAAGACTCTCCTCCTATGTTTGAAGAATTTGTCTCCACCACCATTGTTGTATTGGTATAGGGGAATCTCGATACCGAGGTAGATTTGAGACCAACACTAATCAGTGCAGCTATACCTGAGGAAGAGAAACAAAAGTATGTGGATTTCATAAAGTAGTATTGTGATGTATTTTCCTGGAGGTATGAAAAAATTCTAGGACTATATCCTTAGGTCTCTATCCACCATATCGGTTTCCTGATAAGTCATCGTTGGTTCAAAAAGCTTCCCTGAAAGATGAATCCCCCTCATGGTGCCATAGTCAAGGATGAACTTGATAATATAATCAAATACAACTTTGTTAAGGAAGTCCAGTACCCTAGATAGTTAGCTAACGTCATTATCATTTGGAATAAGAAAAGGTATATCATATTTTACATCAACTTCTAGGATATCAATAGCCATTGTTCGAAGAAAAATTTACTCCTTCCTATTACACAAATATTGAATGACACTACCACTAGATTCCAAGACCTCTACTTCATGGATAGGTATTCCAAATATAATCAGATATAAAGGGCCCCCAAGAATTAATAATACACCACGTTTAGAGCACCTGAAGGTACATTTTTTATGAGGTAATTCCTTTGGGTCTGAAAAATATTGGATCTACCTATTAGTGTTCCATGCACCGCATAATCAAAATGATCCTTGGGATGTTGGTGGAATGTTGTGTTGATGATTTGGTGGTAAAATACCAATAGTATTAGGACCATATCAAGATATCTTGATAATGTGGTTGGATTTCTCCGCTACCTCCATCTGAAGATAAATCCCTTAAAGTGTGACTTTGGGGTTAACTCTAGAAATTTCCTTGGATTTTTCATTAGATAAAGTGGCATTGAGATAGATCCAGAGATGATTAATGCCATCAGTCAGAATCCTCCTCTAAGAAACCTTAGAGAGCTTTGAGGATTCCAAGGCCACATAGCCTACATATGCCGATTAATTTCGAATATATCTGGAAAGTGTAGTCCATTATCTAGAATCATGAAGAAAGGTGTCGTCTACCAATGGGATGAAGAATGTCAAACCTATTTTGAGGAGATCGAGCAGTACCTGCTACAACCTCTGGTTTTGATTCCACCCATCTCCAACGAACACTAGGTACTCTATGTGACCACCCTGGAACAGTCTCTCGGTTCACTCTCACCCAGAGGAATAATGAAAGGGTAGAGAATAATTTATACTATCTTAGTCACATGTTCCTTGACACGGAGACCAGATATTATTCTATAGAGAAGAGCTATCACACACTTGTTTTTTAGTACAGAAGTTGAATCACTATCTTCAACATCACGAGATATAGCTGGTATCTTGAATGGATCCACAAAATTATAGTTTGAACTTCCCTTTGTTGAAAAGTTGTCTGGATTGGTGGGAAGTGATCCTTCAATAGTTCGAGATCAGTTTCAACCCATAGAAAGAAATCAAGGGTTAAGCACTGGAAGACTTAATTTATACTCTTCCAACTCCCACATAGGAGTCTATGGATCTCGATTTTCCAGATGAGGACATTCTATCAGTATACTAGATCATGCCATGTTGGCAGATTCAATTTGATGGAGCTTCCTGAAGTCCCAATGGTAGAAGTATCAATGATCCCAGACTCAACAAAGTAGGCCTAGGAATTGTCTTCATCATGCCTATATATGATGTTTTTCTATACTTGTTCATATTATCATAAGGCTGCACCAAAAATGAGGCAAAGTATCAAGCCCTCGTAACTAGTCTAGAGATGGACCTCGAGATTAATATTCCCCACTTACACATGTAGGGGTAATTTGAGATGGTTATCAAGTAGATCAATGGTGACAACATCATTAAGAAGCTAGAGCTCATGGCCATCTTAGAGCACACACTCAAGCTGATGGCCTAGTTCCATTCTCTACCAAAGGTCACTCATGTTCCTCAGTCACAGAGTGGTTGAGTCGATTCCTTGAACAGCCTTGTTGCATCTCTCGTAGAGACTAACCAGGATGATCTGATTATCCTTGTGGTGCATATAAGGGTAATCACTCTCATCAGTTTGGATGATGATGATAGTTAGTAGGTAAGTACCATATCACTGGTGTCTCCACATAGGGACCTCCATGTTCTCCATCTACAGTAGAAGATACCCCTGATTGGATGACTACTTTTCTTGAGTACCTCCAAAATGAAAATCTCCCAACAGACAGAGCCAAACATGAGAAAATCTGTCAGCGTGTAGTACAGTTTACATTCTAGAGTGGTTACAGCCTTAAGAAGATCCTCTAAAAGAATGGGTTAGATGGAGTTTTCCTTCATTACATTCAAGGAGATGGTATTCACCATGTCATGTATAAATTCCATGTTGGTTTCTATAGAGCTCACCAGACAGCGTTGAAACTCTCCCACCAGATTCGAAGATTGGGATACCTCTAGCCCACCATGATTTGTGACTGTATCGAGTTTTCCACGAGGTGTCACACATTCCATATTCATGTAAACATTTTGTATCAGTAGCCAGAACCCCTCCACACTACCAATTACTCATGGAACATTGTGGTCTAGGGACTCGATCTCATGGGACCATATCCACCAGCAGCAGCTCACCAGTGAAATTTTATCCTAACCACCACAGATTTATTTTCCAATTGGGAGGAAGTGATACCGCTCATGGAATTATAGGATTGTTTGATCATTGAGTTCGTGATATCCAACATCAATCATTGATTTAGAGTCTCTCACACCATTCTCACTGATAACAAAAAAACATTCAAGTATCTTAGCTGAAGAAACTGTATTCTAAGTACAATATCTAGTCTAACCACACTTCTCTCTCTCATGTGCAAGAAAATGGGCAGATCACAGCATTCAGAAAGACCATCTCTAACATTTTGTAGAAGATAGTTGGTCAAAACAAGAAGAGTTTTCTAGAAAATATCTTCAATTATCTCTGGTATTTTCAGAAAACAACTCGTAATTCCACCCAGGTGACCCCATATTCCCTGGTGTATAAGGTAGAACCAGTCCTCCCCATAGAGATTCAGTTCATGTCACTCCGCATAGATTTTTATGATCATAATACATTAGAAAAGATAGAATAATTACATTTGGGTGAGCTAGAATCCCTCAATGAGAATAGGATCTCGACCTTGCACAATCTGGAGAGGCACCAAAAAATATAGTCATAACTTTCAACAAAATATTTCACCATTGTTTCTTCCTCCAAGGTGACATGGTATTGGCTCTAAGGAAACCAATGATATCTGGAAGGAATCCACTAATGTTGGAACCCAAATTGGAGGGACCTTATATCATCCACAAGGTTTACCCCAATGGTGAAAACTCTTTGGTCACCATATATGGTGATCATATTACTCCTCCAATGAATTCCAAATTCCTCAAGTAGTACATCAAATGAGGACATCTCTTTCCCTCATCTGGGCTATAAGATGTAAAATTACCCAACATCACTATACCACATGATGTTAAACTGTACCCACATCCTTATCGCATGATATTAAACATCATGGAATTAAAGAACTACATATGCCTTGATTCTGGACCTTACAAGATATGTAGGAATGCCCGGACATGTTTTCTTAGAGCCCAACCCAGGTTCAATAACACCATTATTCAGGGGGATATGTGGTGTGGTGTGAGACCTATTTATTACTCATTCACATCAGGTTCCTTTCCTCAACATGTTGTTTATACCCATTAGAGAATCCCCATTTTAGTTTTTTACATCATATATGAGATTAAACTATGAGACCCTTCCTCCTACATAACGCTAAACTACTGCAACATCCTTACCACAAAATGTTCAAATGCAAAGAATTCAAGAACTACATGTGGATTGATTCCTACCCTAGTAAGATATGTAGGAATTTTTGGAGACTTTTTCTTTGGGTGCATCCCTAGGTTCTTCAATTCCTCTTCTAGCCCCTTGGCTCGAGTTCTCCCCTAGGATTGTGAATGGTGTGGCATGGAATTCTTAGGTCCTCATTCACGTCAGGTTATTTTTTGATTCCATACACATCCATCCTTTTTTGTACCTCGCCCCCCTTCATCCTTACTGCATGATGTTAAACTGCACGAAATTTAAGAACTACATATAGCTTGATTCCCATCCTAATGGGATATGTAATAAACCCTAAACATTTTTTCCTCAGGTCAAGACCTAGGTACCATATATCCCATTATATCTTAGGCCTCTTGGACTAAGTATAGTATCTCGGGATCATGTGGTGTGGTGTGTACTTCTATTTTCCACATTCACATAAGATTTTCAATTACTGCATCATGTATCCCGTTTAGGGGCCTCCCACTTCTACTACATCCTTACCACATGATGTTAAACTACATGAAATTCATGAACTATGTGTGGATTGATTCCCAACATTATGGGATACATAGGAACACCCAGACATTTTTTCTTTGAGTCCAGCCCCAGGATCCTCCATTTCACCCCCTCATCCTGTGTTTCCCTCTAGGTTCATGTTGTGTGGTGTGGTCTTCTATTTCCCTCATTAACATTGGGTTTTCAATAGTCTCACCATGTGTCTCTTTTGGGAACACTTCTCCTTTACCAACATCCTTACCACATGATGTTAAACTACATGGGTCTTAAAGAACATGTGTGTCTTGATTCCCATCCTTTGGGATATGTAGGAATGCTCATACATTTTATATTTGGGTCCAGCTATAAGGACTCGACCTTATTACATACATAATCTTAAATTTAGTAAAGAAAAAAATTAATTTTACATTGAGTATCTTTTCAAGTTTAGAGCTTTATAGAATTAGGAAAAAACATTCATAACATTACACATTATTACAGAGTGGATACCATAAAAACAGTTTCCATTTTTTTCAAAATATAAAACATTAAATCTTAAAACAAGACTCCTTTACAATTATTCAACATTTAACATAGCTTCCTTACTTGTATTACAAATCCATTAACCTGTGAAAATCATTTAAAAACTTGGGATGAGCACAAAATCTCAGTAAGGGATGAAAAAAACCACATTAGTCCATGAATACTCGTAACGTATGAAAACAATTTTGAAAAGACATTCTTGTCACTCATATATACTTACCTAGTGTAATATGAGATATACACAAGATATATACATACATGAGAACATAAATATAATCATAGAGGTATCTTGGGGAATTAATTACATAATCTTCTAACCATTCTTGGCTACCTTATAATTTGTAACCCTCACGGCTACCTTACTTTGTGTAACCATCGCAGTTACACTTGGAATAACCATACAGCTAACCTCCAAATTACTCATACCCAATGAATTGGAGGGAAATATAGGTCCCACCATTTATCATAAACAATTCCCAATAACCAAAACATAATCATAAAATATTAATAATTCCATAAAAACATTGCTTTGGAATTTCGTAAAACCGAATTTTAAAAAGAGGATTTTTAAAGAAAACCCCTTATAAAAATTATACAATTGAAGAGAGACTTAAAATAGAGGATAGAGTATTTATATATACTATAAATATAAATAATGAAACATAAAATAGAACCCATCACACAAAAAATTTAAATAGCACATAAATAAAGAAGTATAAGGTTAACCCAAAGAATGGAAATCGGGTTATGAATTCCCTTACTTCGGGTTTTTATTACTTAAATCTTGTTTAAACTTCCAGTATAATGGTTAAAAGGTTGTTATTATTATTTTAAAAAAACATTTTCATGTTTATAACATCTTATATTATCATTTCATACCATCATTTCAACCTTTAATTGTTAGTATTTTTCTCCTTGCACTGTTTTTGGGTGAGTTCTTAACATGATTTCCATGATTGGTTCATCGTGGATGTTCATGTCGATTGGAAGTGAAACTCTAGAATTGTAATGGAGTAGTATTTAAATATATCCAGTAATATAAATTATTCCATTTATCATTTTGAATTCTTACATGAGGATGATTCATAATTTAGAACATTAATGATGTTCGTTTAGATCATTTTAGTGGTTCTTTGATCATAACAACCTCATTTTGTCTTATAAATTAGAACCATGAGTATAAAATAATTCAGAACCATGGGTGAGTCATAACACATGAATTATAACCTAGTTCAACCATATAAATGGTTTCATTACCAGACTTGGAAGAATTAATGAAAATTGAAATAACATCATCCACGATGTCGGTAATTCGACATAAACAGATAATGTTTTTATTCTTTAAATAAGTGGGATAGGAGAAGAAAAATGATAAGTAATTTTCCATGAACATGATATAATCCAGAATATACATGATTCTGGATATTTCATGACACTTGGGTAAGAAGTTATGAAGAAATAATGATAAAGGAACTCAAAATAAAAGAATAAGTGAGAAATCTCTTACAAAAATTCCGCAGCCCAACGGCTATGCGACAGGGTTTTAGAAAACATTAAGAAGAGAGGGGACAAGGTTCACCCATCTCGAAATGATTCATAATAAAGAATAGATCATGAATAAGAAGTAAATAAGAACATGGTATGGAAACATGAAAAGTATACCATATAAAAGAGAAGTTGAAAGGAAAAAAGAAAGAAATTGAGAATTTTCTTACCTTGTAGAGTAACCCTTATAACTTGAAGGTTGGGACCTTGGGGGATTGATAAATCCTTGGGAGGACCACTATGAAGGTAAGGAGGCCAGATCTTCGTTGACGTATAATTGGGAATGAATTCAATGAAGGGAAGAGTTGGTATTTATAGGAAAAGTGAGGGATTATTTTAATAATTTCCAAGGGACACCTCATGAGTGGTATTTGCAAAACCATGGGCTTTCCAACGGTATTTTCTCATGGTATAAGCCACTTGGTACACCTCACATATTATTTAACTATACACAAGTCAACCATATTTATGAAATAATTATTATATCATTAATGATGTCATTAACACACCGAAACAAAAAACTGTATTTTTTACTATTCACTGAAAAATCAACTGTTTCAGAAAAATTCCCAAAATTCACCCTAACCATTTATCGATGTGTAGATTTCAAAAATTAATTAAAGTTTTTGAAAATAATTTTCTAAATATTATTAATTTAATTTTTAAATAAAATCATACTTAATTCAAAAATTAACAATTCTAATTATGTAACTACTTCTATATCACAATGAAAAATTAACCTAGATGCTATTATCTTAAAGCCGTAATAAAATAAAATAATAATAAAATTTACTATTCATTAGGGTCATATCACTATTCATATTACCATTCATAAGGGTATGTTACTATTCACCAAAAAAACAAGTTGGTTCCAATAGACTCCAAATAACATATTGAACACAATTGTAGATGACAGTTTCTTGAAATTCAGAACATAGAAGTAGAAAAGTTATGTTTTAAAAGATAATTAAAAATGTCTAATTAAAACAAAGTTCCATGCATTTATATTTATTTTTAGAAAAACTTGGGGTGTTAAATTATCCCCACCTTTTTGAAATTGCATCCTCACAATTTTATTTACTTATTTAAACAACTGAGGGTACTTTTCCCTCATAACATTTTTAGACTCCCATGGTGCTTCTTCAACCATGTGGTTTCTCCAAAAAAACCTTTACCTAGTGGATTACCTTATTCCTCAATACCTGTTTCCTTCAATCAAGAATCTGAACTGGTTTCTCTTTATAAGAAAGGTTCTCTTCCAGCTGAACTGCTTCTGGGCTCAAGACATGTGATGAATCTGGAACATACTTTCTCAATATCGAAACATGAAAAACATTGTGTACCTGAAACACACTCGGAGGAAAATCTACGCGGTATGCAACTGTTCCAACTTTCTCCAAGATTTCAAAAGGACTAATGAACCGTGGACTTAGCTTTTCTTTCTTACTGAAATGCATCACATTTTTCCAAGGAGTGACTTTAAGGAAAACATGGTCACCTACCTCGAAAGAGAAGTATTTCCTTCTGTTATTTTCATAACTCTTTTGTCTGCCCTGAGCTGTCCTCATGTGCTACTGAATCATCCTCACTTTCTCAGACACTTCTTCTACTAATTCTGGCCCCATCAGCTTTATTTAACCAACTTCATCCCAAAACACTAGAGTCTGACACTGCTTCCCATACAAGGCCTCAAAAGGTTCCATCTGAATACTGGAATTAAAACTGTTATTATAAGAAGACTCAACTAAAGAAAGATGTTGATCCCAACTTCCCTGATAATCCATTGAACAAGCTCGAAGAATATCCTCCAATGTTTGAATCGTTTGTTCTGACTGCCCATCTAATTAAGGATGAAAAGCTTTACTAAAATTTAACTTTGTGCCCAACAACATCTCAAGTCCCTTCCAAAAGTTAGAAGTGAACCTGGGATCTTGGTCAGACACAATGGAAAGTGGAACTCCATGTAACCTGATAATCTCCTTGAGGTAAAATCGAGAAATCTGATCCCAAGTCATAGTATCTCGAATATAAAGAAAATGTGCATACTTTATTACCTGATCAACAATAACCCAAATCATATTGTTACCTCGAGAAGTCTTTGGTAGTCCCACCACAAAGTCCATGGATGCATTCTCCCATTTCAACTCTGGCAATGGAAAAGGATGAAGCATCCCCTTCAGTAACTGCCGCTCTACTTTAACATATTGACTTTTCAAACATTTCATAGTAAAACCAGCTATGTATCTTTTCATTCCATCCCACCAGTAATACTCCCGAAGGTCTCTATACATCTTAGTACTTCCAGGATGAACCTAAAATGGAGAACTATGAGCTTCGCACAACAAATCATTCTTCAACTGAGAATCACATTTCACACACAAACTTTTTCCAAATCTTAAAACACAATATTTATCAAGATTAAATTCTGGAAACTTACCCATTTTAACCAATTATACCTTTTTCTGTAGCTCACGGTCTTCTTTCTGCGCTTTCTGAATTCTATCTGACAAAAAATACTGCACTGAAACCTAAAAAAAATAGATGTATTCCCTACACCAAAAACTTTTAAACCAAAATTCATCAAATCTTTAATCAAGGGATCATGTTCTAAACATAACATGGTTAATGATGCATGATTTTTCCGACTCAAGGAATCTGCCACTTTGTTTGCTTTTCTGGGATGGTAATTGATCGTGTAGTCATAATCCTTTATTAGTTCTAGCCATCTTGTCTACCTCATGATTAATTCCTTCTGAGTGAATATATACTTTAGACTTTTATGGTCAGTATATATTTGGCATTTGGTTCCATATAGATCATGCCTCCAAATTTTCAAAGAAAAAAACCACAGCTGCCAATTTCAAATCATGTGGGGGATCATTTAGCTCATGTGTTTTAAGTTGACTCGAAGCATTGGAAATTACTTGATCATTCTGCATCAAAACACAACCAAGTCCCTTCAAAGAATCATCACTGTAGATAACAAACTCACCATTCCGGGAAGGTAAGGCCAAAACTAGATCATTCACCAATCTCTTCTTCAGTTCCTGAAAACAAACATCACATTCCTCTGTCCAAACAAATTTAACCCCTTTCCATGTTAACTTAGTTATCGGGCTAGATAACCGTGCAAAGTTCTTAACAAACCATCGGTAATAACTTGATAAGCCCAGAAAACTATGAATCTCTGTAACATTTTTGGGTCTTGTCCATTCATCAACTACTTTTGTTTTGGAAGGATCAACTGTTATTTCATCCCTATTTACAATGTTCCCAAGAAAATAAATCGTTGCAACCAAAAATCACACTTGCTGAATTTTCCATATAGTTTCTTTTCTTTTAATGTTTGGAAAACAACCCTGATATGTTTTTCATGCTCTTCCTTATTTTTAGAAAATACCAAAATGTCATCAATAAATACAACCACAAACTTATCCAAGAACTCATGAAATACTCTATTAATAAGATTCATGAATACAGTAGGTTCATTAGTCAATCCAAATAGCATAACAACAAATTTATAATGCCCATATATAGTACGAAAGGCTGTTTTCGGGGTGTCATCCTCCTTCACCTTCAGCTGATGGTATCTGGATCTCAAGTAAATCTTGGAAAAGTACTGAGCTCCCTAGAGCTGATCAAACAAGTCATCAATATGAGGCAAAGGATACTTGTTTTTAACAGTGATGTTATTCAAAGCTCTATAATCAATTCACAGTCTCATGGAACCATCTTTCTTTTTAACAAACAAAACAAGGTCTCCCCATGGTGGAGTGCTAGGAGGAATGAAACCTTTGTCAAGAAAATTTGGCAACTGTTTTTTCAATTCAAGAAGTTCTATTGGAGCCATACGATATGGGGATTTTGAAATTGGGTTAGCATTAGGAACTAAGTCA
Organism: Viscum album; assembly: GCA_963277665.1. Taxonomy (NCBI): domain Eukaryota; kingdom Viridiplantae; phylum Streptophyta; class Magnoliopsida; order Santalales; family Viscaceae; genus Viscum; species Viscum album. Next base: position 2,134,207,168 of record OY728120.1, read on the forward strand.
ATTGTGAATTTGACTTCTCGATCAGGTATGGAACCAGGTAACTCATCAGTAAAAACATCAAGGTATTCATTTACCATTGGCACGTCATTAATTTGAATAGTTCCCTTGTTTTCAACAATATGAGCAAGACAACTTTAATTTCCATCTTTCAATAGTTTCTCAGCTTCTTGATATGTTATCAATTGTTTGGGTTCATTCTTGTTTACAAACCGAAGCTCTTTCTGAAAAATAACTTCTTTAGCTCTACAGTCAATCTTAGCATGATAATCAGAAAGCTAGTCTGTCCCTAGAATAACATCAAACTCCACTAAGGGAAAAACAACAAGGTTTTCAGGTAATGTATTTCCACATACTATAATAGAAAGATTCTTATAATTACTCTTTTCTATAAAATTTCCCCCTAGTGTTTTAACAACAAGTTTAGGTCTCATTTTTTGGGGTGATATTTCCAATTTACCAGAAAATTTCTCAGGGATGAAGGAATGTGTAGACCCCGTATCAAACAAAACTTTAGAAAAATCTGAGTGAATAAACAAAGTACCCGATACAAATTCATTGGATTTCCCAACATCTACTGACGTAGTCGCAAATGATTTCACTACACCTTTCTGCTTGTAGTCTGGCTTCTTTGCATAATTCGGATCTCTCTTTGGGCATACATTTTCATAATGACCCATTTCACCACACTTAAAACACTTTACAGTTTTCTTATCAGGATTATTCTTAAGATCATTTTCATTGCAATATCAGTACATATGTCCAAACTTACCACATTTAAAACACTTCCTTGATTTTCTAAGACATTCCCCAGGGTGTTTCTTGCCACACTTTTCACAAACTGGAAATTGGATTTTCTTACCATCAGATTTCTTTGGTTGATTCTTACCCATTGGTTGCCAACTGGACCTCTTCTTTTCTTTGTTTCCAAAATGCACGTGATCATCAGAAAACTCCATATCTACCCCCTCAGCACATCAAACAAGTTTCTCATAACTTTTTAATTCCCGAGAGGCCAACACCCTTCGATACCTTCACTTCAGTCCTAAGTAAAAGCGGTTGATTTTTCTATCAAGATCCAGAATAATATTTGGTGCATACCTCACCAGTCGGGTGAAGTTATCTTCATACACATCCACTGAATCTTCCTCCTTATGTTTCAATTCAAGGAATTTCTTCTCCATTTTTAGTTCCACCACCTTAGGAAAATATTTTTCAAGGAAAATACTTTTAAATTCATCCCACTATAAGGCATAAAAATCCTCTCTACCCCTGATATTCTTTACTATTGAACACCACAGATCAGCTTCCCCTTCAAAACAATAAATGGAAAGACTTACCTTTTTATTGTCTGAACATCCAATAACATCGAATATCTCTTCAAGGGATTTGATCCATCCTTCAGCTGCTACTGGGTTATAATATCCATTGAATGCAGGAGGATGATGTCTCATAAAATGTTCCATTACTGTCATGTTCTGTTGTGGTACCTCTATTGGTCCTCTTGCATGGATGCCTCCACCATTTATTGTCTGTGTTAGCTGAGCCATTACTGTCACAAACTGCTCGGTTCCAATCCCTACCATTCCGGGCTGTAGTTCCAAAAGGATGTCATTTTGTCAGTGCCTCTATGTTACAGCATCCATGTTCCTTCTGCGAACAACCATTCTGAACAAACATGTCTTAGATAAAGTAACATGGTAATCTTTAAATGCTATAACATTTCAAATTAAACATAGAGTGAAAATCATTTATGGTATTCTATTAACATCACCTTATCCCCTAAAGTTATCTAAACCATCCTCTGATACCAACTATAAGAACACGACCTTATTACATACATACTCTTGAATTTAGTCAAGAAAACAATTACTTTTTCATTGAGTATCTTTACAAGTTTAGAGCTTTAGAGAATTAGGACAAAACATTCATAACATTACACATTATTACAGAGTGGATACCATAAAAACAGTTTCCATTTTTTTCAAAATATAAAACATTAAATCTTAAAACAAGACTCCTTGATAATTCATAAACATTTAACATAGCTTCCTTCCTTGTATTAAAAATACATCAACCTGTGAAAATCATTTAAAAACTTGGGATGAGCACAAAATCTCAGTAAGGGATGAAACAAATCACATTAGTCCATGAATACTCATAACGTATGAAAACAATTTTCAAAAGACATGCTTGTCACTCATATATACTTACCTAGTGTAATATGAGATATACAAAAGATCTATACATATATGAGAACATAAATATAATCATAGAGGTATCTTGGGGAATTATGTAAATAATCTTGTAACCATTCTTGGCTACCTTATAATTTGTAACCCTCACAGCTACCTTACTTTGTGTAACCATCGCAGTTACACTTGGGGTAACCATACAGCCGACCTCCAACATACTCTTACCCAATGCATTGGAGGGAAATATAGGTCCCACCCATTATCATAAACAATTCCCAAGAACCAAAACATAATCATACAACATGAATAATTCCATAAAAACATTGCTTTGGAATTTCGTAAAACCGAATTTTAAAAAGAGGATTTTTAAAAGAAAAGCCCCTTATAAAAATCATACAATTGAAGATAGACTTAAAAGAGTGGATAGAGTATGTATATATACTATAAATACACATAATAAAACATAAAATATAACCCATCACACAAAAAATTTAAATATCACATAAATAAATAAGTAGAAGGCTAACCCAAAGAATGGAAATCGGGTTAAGAATTCCCTTACCTCAGTTTTGTCTTACTTCAATCTTGTTTAATCTTCCTGTATAATGGTTAAAAGAGTGCTATTAGTATTTTACAGAAACATTTTCATGTTTATAACATCTTATATTATCATTTCATACCATCATTTCAACCTTTAATTGTTAGTATTTTGCTCCTTGTACTGTTTTAGGGTGAGTTCTTAACATGATTTCCATGATTGGTTCATGGTGGATGTTCCTGTAGATTGGAAGTGAAACTCTAGAATTGGAATGGAGTAGTATTTAAATATATCCATTAATATAAATTATTATATTTATCATTTTTAATTATTACATGATGATGATTCATAAGTTAGAACGTTAATGATGTTCGTTTAGATCATTTTAGTGGTTCTTTGATAATAACAACATCATTTTGTCTTATAAATTAGAACCATGAGTATAAAAGAAATACAGAAGCATGGGTGATTCATAAAACATGAATTATAACCTGGTTCAACCATATAAATGATTTCATTGCAAGATTTGGAAGAATTAATGGAAATTTAAATGACATCGTCCACGATGTCGGTAATTCGACACAAACGGACAATGTTTTTATTCTTTAAATAAGTGGGAGAGGAGAAGAAAAATGATGAGTAGTTTTCCATGAACATGAGATCATCCATAATATACATTATTCTGGATATTTCATTACACTTAGGTAGGAAGAGATGAAGAAAGAATGATAAAGGAACTCAAAATAAAATAATAAGTGAGAAATCTCTTACAAAAATTCGGCAGCCCAACGACTATGTCACAGGGTTTTAGAAAACATTAAGAAGAGAGGGGAAAAGGGTCACCCATCCAGAAATGATTCATAATACATAATAGATCATTAATAATAAGGAAATAAGAACATGGTATGGAAACTTGAAAATTATACCATATAAAAGAGAACTTGAAAGGAAAAAAGAAAGAATTTGAGAATTTTATTACCTTTAACAGTAACCCTTAAAACTTGAAGGATGGGACCTTGGGGGCTTGAGGAAACCTTGGGAGGACCACTATGAAGGTTAGGAGTCCAGATCATAGTTGAGGGATAATTTTGAATGAATTCAATGAAGGGAAGAGTTGGTATTTATAGGAAAAGTGAGGGAATATTTTAATAATTTCCAAGGGACACCTCATGGGTGGTATTTTCAAAACCATGGGCTTTCCCATGGTATTTTCTCATGGTATAAGCCCCTTAGGACGCCTCACATATTATTTAAATATACACAAGTCGGCCATATTTATGAAATAATTATTATATCATTAATTATGTCATTAACACACCGAAACTAAAAACTGTATTTTTTCACTATTCACCGAAAGATCAACTGTTTCATAAAAATTCACAAAATTCATCCTAACTATTTATCAACGTGTATATTTCAAAAATGAAGTCCATTTTTTGAAAATAATTTTCTAAATATTATTAATTTAATTTTTAAATAAAATACTTAATTCAAAAAATTAACAATTCTAATTCTATAACTACTTCTATATCACAATGAAAAATTAACCTAGATGTTATTATCTTAAAGCCTTAATAAAATAAAATAATAATAAAATTTACTATTAATTATGGTCATATCCCTCTTCATATTACTATTCATAAGGGTATGTTACTATTCGCCCAAAAAATAAGTTGGTTCCAATAGACTCCAAATAACATATTGAACACAATTGTAGATAACAGTTTCTTGAAATTCAGAACATAGAAGTAGAAAAGTTATTTTTTAAAGGCTAATTAAAAATATATACTTAAAACAAAGTTCAATAAAATTCTATTTATTTTTAGAAAAACTTAGGGTGTTACACCAGCCCCATGTTCATCAACCCATTTTCCCCTTTTCCCCACTAAAAATATCAAGTCATCTTCCCATAGTTGAATCCATCAACCTCTATCTCCCCTGATTAACATTCTAATATGTGTCGTGGTATGGGACTTGGGATGTTATATTATTCTTGTACATTCTCTCATTACACCACCATTATTTTCATGACCATTTTTTGGGTCTCAATCATCTTTCACATCCAAAAGGACCCCCAAATGGTATGGATGATTAGCCTTAAGGCTCGCCTACCATTTTGGGCCAACATCCAAGAGGGTCTTGAATGAGATCTTGAGATAGGCCCCGCATTGCAAACATGGTCATCAGCCGACCCACAGTTGTTTGTTCCTATTCCAGGTCACACGATATGGATATTGTGTTTTTAATATGATCAACAGTTATCCTCCATCGTTGGGCCAATCCCATTGCATCCCAAATGTTGGTCTTGTGATTCCAATTTCTTCTCAAATCCTTATGCCTGGATGGAATTGTAACACTCTTGGTTCCATCCCACCATGTACCTTTACACGTTGAGTGGGAGGGCCAGTGTCATGGGGTTTTCCTTGACTCCACGCCTCTATTCCCCTATTGTGTGCCTCCGTATGTCGTAATGGTCTTCTCCTCCCCCATGTTTCCCACACAGATCATGGATCACATGGGCTTAAGTGTTCTTGATAAGGTTTATACTTTCATGGAAGAGTCTCACACCCTATAGTCTGAACACTATGAGTATAAACTCAAAGTTCAAGGTCTCAAAGACTAGGTATCATGACTTTAAACTATGTATGTATTCTCTTGGGAATTTTTGATGCGGTGCGGTCATATTTCATCCACATTCATCTTAGGTCACATTATGGTGCCTCCACTACACATTTCCTCTTCGGGGTGGTTCGAACACTATGAACTTAAACTAATATCTTTAGTTTCCAAGTTCTAATGAAATTAAATTACATGAAAACCTAAACTGTGATCATTTAAAAGGATATCTACCACCATTGGTGTTGGCTATTTTTTGTGCCTTCCTTCAAGAACTATGTATGGCCTGATTATTATCCTTATGAGATATGTAGGAATGTCTGAACCATCCATCCATAGTCTAGCCTCCATCCCATTGATTTGTATGGCCACTTGGTCTGGGTTCTTTCGAAAGTAATTGGATGTGATTGATCCTCTTTGGTTCTCATTCACGTTGGGTTTACAATAACCACACTGTGTACCTCCCTTGAGAGTACTCCTCTCGACATTCATCCTTACTGCATTATATTAAACTACATGGGTATTTTCAATGTTTCGAACGTCCCCTTTATTTGGGTCTCCACCATCTATAGCGTCAAAAATGACCCCCAAATAGTATGGATACTCATCCTTAGGGATCACCTGCCTTTATAGGCTAACATCCTAGAGGATCCTAAATGACATCTTGAGATAGGTCCTGCATTGAGAACATGGTCAGTGGTTGAAACTCAGTTTTTAGTTCCCATACCAGACCACATGATATAGATACTATGTTTCTAATATGGTTAAAAGTTATCTTCCATCATTAATCCATTCCCATTGTGTCCCAAATATTGGGTGCAGTGATTCATATTTTCATTCCCCTCTATTCTCCAACACCCCTGGTGTTATCCCTCTATATATCCATGTACGTCGAGTAAGAATGTTGACCAGATAAGGATTTTCCCACCTGATGTTTCCCTTTCCATGTTATGAAATCTCATGTGATGGGGAATGAATAACTCCACACCTTTTTTCCCACACTGAGCATGGATTATGTGGAATTAGAAGTTTTGGTAGGGTAATACCCAAATTAAGGACTGCACTACCCAATGGCCCAAGCTCAATGACCATAAACTACGATCTCTTTCATCCAAGCCATATGAAGTTAAACTATGCTACCATTTCCCACATGACTTCAAACTATATCATCCTTACTATATGACATTAAAATGCATGGAATGGTCCTTTCATACCACCTTAAATTGCAATGTCATCATCCTGGTTGCACGATGAGAAACAACACCACATTGTGATGTTCTCACTTGAGAAGTAATCACCTTGGGAGATGTTTATCCACTGTGCCATTTGTTAAAGCCTACATATGTCTTGATTCCTACCACAACACTCATACTTTTCATCATGGGTTAGTTGTTCAAAAAAATACACCGACAAGAGAACAAACAATATATATCAAATGACTCTTTTCTCTGTGCATGGGTCAGACATGAACAATGTAATTTCTCTAAGAACTATTCATGGATTTATTCCTATCCTTATGGGATACATAGCGACACCTGAGAATCTTACCCTATGGTCCAATCAAAAAAATTTAAACTTCTCATTTTATCCTTTTTCATTATGGTTTCCCATTTGAGAATGATTGATGCAGTGTTGAATTTTATTGTCCTCATTCACATTGGGCTATGTACCACACCACACATTTCTCCTTTAGGGTTCATATTTCCTAGCTGTATGACAAAAAAATATTTTTCAACTCTCATCCTCACTGCATTACATTAACCTACACAACATTCTAGAACTATGTGTGGCTTGATTCCCATCCTTATTGGATATGTAGGAACACCCGAACATTTTTTCTTTAGGTATAACCCTAGTTCCATTGAACTACCTGGACCTTTGGCCACAATTACAGTTCAAATCCTATGACCTTAAACTAGGATCTTTACAGGAATATGTGGTGTGTCATTTGGAGATAGGTCTCTTTGGATTTTTTTCGTATTGGGTTTTTTCCCTACCGAATCATATTACCTCTTTCTGGTCTGTTACTCAGAATTTTTATGGTTCACAAGCCTCATTTGGATCACTCACATCAAGTTTATTCCCTATGTTCCATGCAAGTATTCCAAGTGTAGACACCATATTCCATAAAACACGACTTTAAACTATCATCTAGGGTCCAAGTGGTATGAACTTAAACTGTATGAAAATTTACTAGTCGTATGACATTAAACTATGTAACTATCATCCTCATTTTCATGATGTAAAACTACAGGGAATTCTAGGTCCTCACCGGAGAGGTCCTTCCTAGAAAAAAATATGATCATGATTCAGACCGGTACACTCACCCAATGTTCTTTAGTCATGGTGGTGTAATTTTGAGAGTGTTGGAGTCCTTTCAAACATCCCATCACTCCACCCCACGCTTTGTGTGCCCTGTTATTTGGATCCTCATCCCCTTTCACATCTGAAGGAACCGCCTAAGAGTATGGATGCTCAGCCATATGGCTTTCCTTCTGTCATGGCCCAACCTTTCGGGGGGCATCGAACGACACTTCGAGTTTGGCCCCATGTTTTTGAATAAATTTAGTTTTTGTCCCTCATTTATTTTTCCCCATTTTAGGATAATGTGATATGGATGTTGTGTTTCGAATATGGTCAATATTTACACTCCATCATCATGTATCCCTCACTATGTTCTGAATTTTGGGCATCGTGATTCACACTTTTCATTCCCCTTTGTTAGGATTGAGTCCAATTCCCCTGGAATTATCCCGCTCATGTTCTAGTGAAATTGAGAGAGGCATGTTGGCTACACTGAGATCTTTACTCTCCAGTCACAACCCCTCTCTTAGACCTAATACTCTGGGTAGTCAGTCAGTGATGAAAGACCCTGAGTATTTGATGGTTAGCTGGCACTCCCATATAATAAGTGGATAATTATGTGATAATCCATTATTTCTCACACTGGGTATGACCCACATGAGCTTAGGGATTGATTATTAGTTGTTTCGTAGTTATGATTGAGATGCAGTAAAACAAGAAAAAATCATATCCATGAATGCAGTTTAGGATAAGAAAAGATATGAAAATAAGAGGGAAGATATGTTTCATGAGTTTGTCCAAAACATGACCCTTATGGATCAGCCCCTTCAATGCACTTCTTTAGTTTCACCACCCTTTAGTGTGCATATTTCTTGATTTTTTCCATCTCCCTTTCCTCATCAACATCCAGGAAGTGAAGTTCGTTGGCCCTGGATTTCATTTGTTCCTGCTCAGCTTGGGGTTCATCCATTTGATGGTTTTCCTATGATAAATGCTCTTGGGTTTCTACTAGGTGGGATCTCAATCGTTCAATGAGCCTGGACTGATTTGTGAAAAATGTGGCACATTCACTTGTTTTCTCATCAAGGAAATAGATTTTCTACTCATCCTCCTAGAGTTTTGAATATTCTCATATTTATTCCTACACCAGGTAGAATGTAAGTGTTGTCTTCTCTCCCACATCTTCTCATTAAGATAGTCATAGATCATCATATGGAGATGGTGAGTATCTACCCCTCCGACACAGAGGAAACATAGCCAAGTGCAGAGTAACCCCATGTGACTCATTCATTCTACCCCTTGGGGACTGAGGAATCATTTGATGCACATCCATGCCTTGATCTGTGTCATGTGGCTCTCCTCAATTGCGTCAGAATCATAATCGTCCATCTATTTAGGATCTACAGGTCTGTATTGAGTAAAGATGTCCATAAGTTCCATAGAAAGATCTTCCTTTGATATTCTTTCTGAGGGACTAGGCTCTATAATATGAGGGTGACCATCTTCACTCATATCCTCATCAAAAACTTTTCCCTCAATAGATTCAGGTTCTTCCCTGGTAGTGGCGGCACCTGTGATCACAAATTCTTTCCCACCGAGTGCTAAGGTTGGATCAACTTTAGTGGCTAGTTCTTCATGGACAGATGCAGTCACCGATGGATCCCCTGAAAATTTCCCAGACTTGCTAGTTTTCAAGGATTCTAGTCTCATGATCACTGGATGGCCAATTGGTATATGGGTTTGCCGAGTTTTCATATAACACATGTGAGTTTGTAAGGGTAGAGACTTACAAGAGCTAAGCGCAGCCTAATCGAGTTCCTGCGTCACCAAAGGAGCTTCCTTCAAAGTTGATTCCTCAGTTCTAGTTAATTAGATAATTGGCACCATCCCCTTTTGAGTAGTGGGGATGGACCGAGATTTTGATTTCATCACTCTGGCCCTTTTTTCTGCTCCATCCATGATTGGTCCTCCACCTTGCTCAGCCCCAGATGTAGATTCATGGATCTATCCTTCCACGATTATCGATATATTTTCACCCCTATAGTCGGAGCTCCCTAGTCATCATCACCATTGTGTTCCTAGATAAAACAAAGTGTGGTTATTTGATTCATGTTATGGAAAGAGAAGGTACCAATAGAGATAGGTGTTGAAACATACCTCGTGACATTTGGTGAATTCCTCATCAGAGCCTGTGATTTCACTGCTCTTGTGACAACCGGGTCCCGGTGACAGCACAGACACCCCGCCTTAACATGGCCATCAGGTCCTGGCCCACCAGGTACACCCAGTTGCCCCGCAGACACGTGGGGCCCACCCCAGGGTCCACCCACATGCCTGAACGGGTCATCTGACTAATGATAGTCCCCACAGGCCAACACATGTCCTTTCCAGTGTGCTTTGTCCTCACTCACACACACCCTGGGAAACTTCCCAGGAGGTCACCCATCCTGATCACTACTCTATGCCAAGCACGTTTAACTGTGGAGTTCTAATCAGACAGACTCCCGAAAAGGAAGGTGCACCTTATTGACTGAGTCATATCAATTAGTCATTTAACCCTTTATCATTTGGGGATGTTACAATCACCCCCCCTTTAGAGCACAACGCCCTCGTTGTGGGCCCTACATCTCAACCCAGGCAGTGCACCGCGCACTTAAGGCTGGGTTCCTCCTTTGATACCAAATGTGACAGCCGGGTCCCGGTGACAGCACAACCACCCCGCCTTAACATGGTCGTCGGGTCCTGGCCCACCAGGTACACCCAGTTGCCCCGCAGACACGTGGGGCCCACCCCAGGGTCCACCCACATGCCTGAACGGGTCATCTGACTAATGATAGTCCCCACAAGCCAACACATGTCCTTTCCAGTGTGCTTTTTCCTCACTCACACACACCCTGGGAAACTTCCCAGGAGGTCACCCATCCTGATTACTACTCCAGGCCAAGCACGCTTAACTGTGGAGTTCTAATCAGACAGACTCCCGAAAAGGAAGGTGCACCTTATTGACATGAGTCATATCAATTAGTCATTTAACCCTTTATCATTTGGGGATGTTACAGCTCTTACATGGGCAACTATCCCCTAAGGCCACTCACCTCTAGGTCTCTCATCCTCGGCCTCCTCTTCTGCTTCTTATAATTCTTCTTCTTCTTCTTCTTATTATCATTATTTTTATTATTCTTCATCATCATCGTCCTCCTCATGTGTCATTTTTGTCAAGGGCATGCACTTGATTGAGCATTATTTTAACCATGAAATGAGGTTCTTCATACCACCCCCATTGGAAGGCATTGGCATCCATGAATTTCAAGTATGTGTTTCGATGATGAATGTTTACCCTATCCCCCACTTGGATATTGCCTACATCTGGCAGATCAAGCCTAGTGTACACTAGTCTTTTCCACAGTTCTTTAGTTGTCATCAATTGTCATAGTGTTCTACAAGAAAACCATAAGGATGGGAAAATGTAATTAGTGGTCGGCTGTAGGAGACATCTCAGCTGCTTCCCAAGGGCCTCCCTAGCCGGGCCATAGGGTTGCCTACGGGACCACCCCTCTTTAGAAGGTCGAGGCACAGTTGTACCTTGTGATGATCCTGCCATCGATGTTCCTGCTTGTGTTGCCCTAGATGCATTATTTGTCTCTAGTATTGCCTACCCAGAATCACCTCAACTACTCTATCATCATCCAGACACTATGATCTCCACCTTGATCTGCTGAATTCATTTCCATAGAATTTCCTTCGGATACACCGCCACCCAGTGGTAAGCATATTCTGTTGATAGGTTGGCATCGACATCAATGGGGGGGGGAGTAATGACTTCACTAAAGCCAAAAGATTTGAACATGAGACAAAATTGTTGAAGGATACAGGGATATCAATCTTCCCAAACCTCAGTATGCACCTTTTTTGGCATCCGCTTCATGAACCCAAATTTTCTGGAAAATCGTGATGGCACGTAGATCTCGCATAAGATTTTCCCATCAGTCTTGGCCACTAGCACAACACCCCTGATACTCTTCAGATACTCGCTATGCTCCAACAGTCCTAGTAGGTTATCCAACATATAACCAACTATGGTTTGAAATGGGTGGAAGTTGAAGTTTTCAGGATTGTCGATCCTAATCTTAATCCCCTCCACATAAAGCGTCAGCGGCTGAACCCCAGCGAAGTTCAGTAGAGATGGTCGTAGGTCTTCTCTTGGAGGATGAATGGAATTTGGGAAATCATACCCACTATAGTGAGTTGTGACCCAAACATGAAGAATTTTAAATAGTCTGCAGATTCTTCTAGGCGTACTCTCTTTTTAGATGCACCAAGAATGCTGTAGAACCTAGCTAACATAGGCACTCCATGGTTGACATTGTTATGGGATGCCATGATCCTGGTCATCACCAATGTCCCCAGATGAACCCCATATTCATATCTATTACAGGAAGCAACCACCATCTCAATAAGGAATCAAGGAAACTAACGTATTAAACATGCAGGTCCCAACATTAATTCATAATGAAGCCCTGTGATTACTATTATCATGCTTCTAGGACAACCCAGTATGATCTTGTTTTTCCCTTATGTGATGTGGTCAGACACTTCTTCCCTCACTTCGAAATCATCAAATCCCCATCCCTCATGAGAAATAGGCTGAAACATTCCAAATAGGATATGTCCCTCAGGATATACTTGATCTTTAGCCTCTTCCTCACCATCTCAAATAGATGCCATGCCAGAATGTGGGTTTGCACCATGTCTCCCTAAACATTCTCTGTTGGTAATAATTCATCATATTGGAACCCTTCCAGAGAGATTCCACCAATTTAGTGGATTCCCCAAAGACTTATGTTGACCTCCCCATGGTGGATATGAAAGGCATTGGTGTTAAGAGACCACGGTATGAATAGATCCATCACCAGGTCCTGCTAGTGGTAGAAATGGAATTGTGATGTACACACAGCCTCAAACATCCTGAAGTGTCGAAGCTCTACCCCTAATTCCTCACATGTCTAGTGTACCTAGTATGACCATGCCCAATATCTTATGAATATCCCTCCATACCTCAAGTACCAATCGTGCTGCCATCCCTTAGACTCATCAGCAATATTGCTCCTGAAAGTGATGTCATAGTGGGTGGGAAATTATTTAGCAACCAATTCGCTCCCCATGCATGTCCAGGTCTTTGGGTTCAATATGTAAATAACTATATCCCTAGATTCCCTGTCAAGGTGACCATTGTTCATGATGTTGAATCGCGAAAGGATATCCTTGAATGTCACCCATGACCATGACGAGTTTGTCTCGAAGCCCAACATCAACACCTCCTCCAGAATGTTGAATTTACATAGAAAGAGGATATCGTCCAAGACATAATCCTTTTGATCTTATGTTAGCATTTCTAGAAGAATATTATTTTCAGATAGCACCCTAATCGCATGAAGAATTTGAGGGTTATTGATCATCTCAGCCCTCTTTGCAATATAGGCATCCTCCCTCTCAGCATCAGTATGCTCACCAGCCATCTTGGTTAGGTCTTGAATTCAAAAATGGTTTGGTGAAAAATATGGAGGTTTGGCGCACAAAGAAGATAGTGTCATGAAAGATTGATGAAAACTACATAAGAATAATCCATCTAAGTCAGAATCGTGCAAGATCCAATAATTGTGCACAATGCACTGACTAAATTTAAGATCTTTCACATAGAATGAAGAAAATTTCACACACAAGAGTGGATCAAATGTCATAAGGAAAGTCAAGGTATAGTGCCTTGGGACCCCCCATGTATTTATAGATTCAGAAATTGTATTTTTTGTGCATGTAGGGCACCTTACATTCCAGATCATCCCTTTTTTCACAATGACCGAAATGTATGGTGCTCATCGGTGTTTCCCTCAAAACCGAACCTTCTGGTTCCCTTTCAGCTCATATTATGAGGGGGGAATTTTTTGGCACCAAATTTATATTGAGGCTATATATTGGTGTATTTGAGAGACCCAAAGTTCTATTTTGACTCGGCGGATGATCCCGAGAATCCCAAGGGTGTTTCATGCAAGATTTGGTTTGTGTACACAAGGTCGAAAGTCGTGTCCAAGCCCCTTGCACGCCCAATGAAATGTCAAACTATATTATTACGCTCAGACCTCCAAAACGGAAATGCCAGATGTGAAAAATAAACCATGTTAGCATGCAATAGAGCTAACCCACGTGTAAAGGTCTTGCATGCCCAATGTGACGTCTAATGATCGTTTCTATGCTTGTCTCATTATGGGTCTCCATAGAAATATTTAGTTATAAATAGAGGGGTACCCCTTGGCCTTAGAAAAAAAAATTCTTATAGTTGAACTGTCACTCTCATGCATCTAATTAGACCCCTTATGTAGCTACGTGAAGGTCATGATTTCAAGGTACTAGATCTTGCATGACAGGTCTCCCATAGCTCCCCTTTTGGGCAGGCCCACTTGGCATTTACCCTCTCCCATTTCCATTTTTTCTCAAGTAATGTGCGCACAAAATATCCATCTTTCATGCAAGAATTTCCCTTGTGTGGTACATATTGCACATGATCCCCCATCCCTTTGAGCATTAGACTCCAATCTTGCACAAAATTCATAAATCTTACGCACACCCCTTATTATGTACTCCATTCGTTATCCTTATCCTAAGGCAGCATGTTTGAGATTCTATTGTGCGCAACATCCTTATCTTGGGTGAACCTCCTCTGTGAAGCCCTCCTAGCTTGTGTGCAGTGATTTCCTAGTCCCCCAAGAGGTTCTCCATGTTATTTTTCCGTGCCTCATTATTCTTCACATAGGCATGCTAATAGCTATTTCTTCTTCACATAGCCACACTAACATGAGCCCCTCTAGTGACCACTCCTCCACCTCACTCCTTTTGGGCATTGCTTGTGCCTTCCCTCCCCCATGTGTGGGTTGGTACAAGTTATGTATGTCTATGGGATGAGGAGTGAGTCATCATCGTCTGAGTTGTAGGATGTTAAACTACCAAGCACCCTTATCCCCATCATACGATGTTAAACTATGAGTTTCCTCATGCGTGGAAAGCCTGGGTGGATCTAAAGTAGAATGAGCATCAGCACGCTCCCACTCCACTCTCCCTTTGTGCTTTTTCTCCATGTTCACCTTAGGAAGTCTCAACGTAATCCCTGACACACTCTAGTAGCGTGTTCCCTATATGACGATCATATCCTCCTCATACATCTAGACACCCTCCTAGGGCTTCCCTCTTAGAGTAAGTCCCAATATCCATCTCCCTAGGCTACTAACCATGTGTAATCCCAACACCATCCTTCGTGGTCACACATTTCATGAAACTCCCATCTATTCTACTGTTATCTCTTGTTTCTCAAACTGAGCATGAATCACGTGGGCTTAGAGTTTAAGAGTGACCATGAGATCCTATCCCTGGGATGCTAACCATACATAATTCCCATGACCATCATCCCATATGATGTTAAAATATATCTCCCAAAACTATTTGGACGTTGATCCCTTCCATTTTCATAGCTTATGTAGGAAGCCTCTCCATGGTTTAAGGCCTTAACTCCCCATAATCCAACTATTCTGTACATTTCACATCAGTTCACCTTCATCTCGCATAACGTTAATTGTATGACCCTTCGAACTATGTGAGTTTTGATCCATGTCTTCTACATATGGTATGTAGGAAGCCTCCCTGAGGTCTAAGCCCAACCAATGGTAAACTCTGGTACCCCCTCATAGGGATGTACCCTCCTGATGTAGTACCTACCCTTTTGGTATGAATACCCTAGATTCACCTCTCTGAGGTGTTATTATCCCCATGGGAATATAAACATGCATAAAACCCACACAACCCATACTCCTCCAGCCAGATTAACACTATTGTGATGGGATTCTAACCATGCATAATCCCGAAGCATGTCTTCAGGTCATTGTCCTTTGTGTACACCCTGATTCTATGCCCCATCCCTGAACTATGTGGACTTTGATAACTACCATTCACATGGGGTACATAGGAAGTCTCCCCGAGGTTCAATCCCATTATCCATTCCCATCTCGGTCTTCCCTTTGAGCCTTTGTGTCTTGGGAAGATCATTCCCCAACCTACAAGATCCATTTCCTTCAAGTACCCATCCATGAGCCCATTCTCACAAGCTACCTCCTTAGGTGTCTCATCCCCCCCCCAAACTATGTAGAATTGGATCCCTGCCTCAAATGAGGGGTATGTAGGAAACCTCTATTAGGATCAATCCTAACACCATAATCTTCATGTCTTTTCCATTACATTCATCTCATCCACCACCCATCCTAATCTTACCTGGGCCTCCACATCTTGTTGGTTCCATGCCATTCTCAGGTAGCTAACTATGCATAAGCCTCACACAATTCACACTCATCGAAACCATAGTTTCCCTCTTGTGGTAGGATGATAACCATGTGTAAGCTCCGAATAACCCCTTTGAACTATGTGGGTTTTGATCCTTGTCTTTTATACAGGGTATCTAGGAAGCCTCCCTAAGGTTCAATCCCAACCAACAGTAAACCTTGGTATCCCCTTTGTTGGGACCAACCTTCTCTAATCCACCATTCATGGTGTTCTGATCATCATTCATGGTATCAAACCCACCCTTTTGGGGACACACCATCCAGAGTTCATCCTTATGGAAGTTTTGACCCATCCACCTAGTAAACCTTCCAGTTTGTCCATCCTAGGTACATATTTATCTGATCCACTCTCATCATTATTCAGATCAGTCATATCTGCCTCCGCAAGATGTTAAAATCATAGCATACCTCATGTTGAACATGGGAAGCCAAGGAAAACCTCATAGAAATTCCTATGGGATAAGATTCACCACATTCGAAGTGGGATTCCTCTGGATTCCACACCCTCAAGAAGCCCTCTCATAAGGGAGAATTCAGTTGTACTAAGGTTCCAACGTCCAGACATGTTAGCTATTCCCAACGTGTCTACTTCCTTGTCCGAAGGTTTTTGCCCTGACTTGACCCTTTGGAATGTACTAATAGAAGTAGTATAATTAATTAGAAACCATAAAGAGATGGAACTAGGAAGGGTTTCATGAACAATGTATTAATCTTTAAGGGAGACCTGGACTAGGTGGAGAGTTTCAAGGAGGAATCCATGTAAGGATGAAATGACATCCCATCATCCCATTTAGATCAAGGAGAATACATCACCAAAGAGGTGATGAGTTCCAACCACCTTTGGAATATGGGAATATATGGTAAATTACATAGCCAAGATAATGTTAAATGCACTCAGGTGGCACGCCCCGATAGAAAGCATCAGGGAAATTCATTTAGATATTATCAATTCAATATTTTAAGATTCATTTTTTTATTTTGTACCATGTATGTATCAGCCATTTAAACGACCATGTATATTAATCCTTTTTTGAGGCCATTTTATTTCTTTTTGGTCATATGGATATGGATTTTATGTTTATTTTTGGTAATTCCATGTTTGGTTTGTATCTTAGTTTAAAACTATTTATGTTATTATTTATGGTAATTGTAAGTACCTCAACTCTAGTAACCAAAAGATAGTTTCACTTTATTACATTAGGGAAAGATACAAGGTATTACATTATTAAATACTAATTAGTTTATCATTATTGGGATACTTTATACATTCATGATTTTTATATTACATTTGAAAAATAAAACATAGCATAAAAAAATTCTTCAACTCTTAAGAATCATTAAAAAATTCCTTCTTCATATCCTGGGGAAATGAAAACATAAAAAAAGGTGAGATAAAATGATCAATAAGGTAAAGGGTATAATGAAATATTTTATGAGTAGATAAGGAATTAATAATAAGTTAGATTGGATTAATAATACATATACAATTTAATTAATAACTTCAGCATTAAAAATGCTTCAATAAAACATATCAACCTAAAAATTTCATGGATAATAATAATTAAAATTTTAATGAAGTAAATGAATAATTCTAGATTTCATGAAATTAATCTTGAGGAATAATTAAAAGACATCAATAACTTATCATTACATGTCTTATACTAATACATTTTAATGGATAGGCTAGTATACACCCAATTCCCAACTAATTCTGTCAACTCTTTGTCTAATGAGAATAGTCTATGCATCGAGAGGTTATTGATAATTTGGCTATTACCACCACTTATATATGTCTAATTAACTCCTCATATATTGAATCGACAATATAACACATAATAAAAATTACTTATCAATAACTAATTATCTGTATTGGATTAAGAATACAGAACATCAATATTTCCCCAATAAATGAAATATATTTCTTAATAATATTCGTTCAACTAACACCATATATATTATTGGTATACAATTAAGAAAATATAAAAATGAAATATATATCTATTATACAAAATAATTTCTATATGAAGGAGAAATATAATATCTAATTAATAATGGAGAGTGATGGAGAACATGACCATAAAAAAGTGAATGATCTCAAAATAAGGTAAAATCCGTAAATTTAAGAAGTATGATAGGATATCATTGATACATTAAAAATAAAATGTTTGAAATAAATGAAATTATTTTTAAAATTAGAGAGTAAAATTAATTAAATACTTTTAAAATAACTTTCTATAAATCTTTTATATCTTTATTATAAAAAAAAGTTATAAATCATATCTAAATCTCTTTTCAAAATTTTGGAAAATAATTCCTTTAATTTTCATATAAAAATAAAAAAAATCATAGAATAATGGAAAAAGAAATTTCTATGAAAAAACCTATACATTTTAATGGAATGTAAATAGATAATAATTTTCATGGAGGTGGGAAAATACATTCACATCGCATATGTTAAGAAGAATATTCTATTCAACCTTTGGTAAAAAGTTGAAAATGACTTATTCAAATAACATTAAAAATATTCATTTTAAACTTTTTTAAATAAATTCTATTGAAGTATAAAAATAACTTTAAAAATGTTCTAATATTAGATAAAACCTTCCATAAAATAATTATAAGAATATGGATATGGAAGAGAAATATTCTCAGTCGAAAAAGAGAAATATAGTCAGTTTTTCTTACAAACAATCCTTCAGTTTATTCAAGTGTCAAAGAGAGGAAAATTTGGATGAAAACATGAAAAACTCATAAATAACCCTATTAGATGAAAATACATGGGGTTTAATAGATAAATAGTAAATAATTATTTCAACATAAATTTATACCTGAACAAATTAGAATATGTGTGAGATTGTATAATAAACCTTTATGACTTTAAAAACATTTGAATCAAAACCCATTATAGGAGAATACTTGTATTAAAACTTTTAATACCATGAAAAAATAGAATTAAAAGCTATAATATTTCAAAGGGGAAGTATATTCACCATATGAAATAAACTAGGTTCATAATATAAATATGTATTAATGAATTGGATTTGAGACAAAAAAACCCTTACAATGGATTCATTCTTGTACGAGCATGTTATATCCTCTTGAATAATAAATTTAAATTTTTTAACTACTTTATTAATATAATTTTTCATTTATTTTTCATTTTATGGTTCTTTTATAATTATTTTATATCCCTTCATTGAATAAATCTTTCTTACATCGACCACTTAATGATTTTCGGTTAATTTCTACAAAATTGCATTAGTATATTAACCATGCTTAAAGGTTATATGAAATGGTTCCATCAACTACATAATTTAATCAATTTTATGGATATATTTTTTACAGGCCATATACAATATTATAATTATCCATTTATATTTTTAAAATAAAAATGAATCACATCATATCATAGAGGTGGTAGCCCAAACATATATATGAGAAGCATTATAATTTTTCAACATATGTAAGGGTAAGATGATAGATGATATATTATATTTTTATAATAATTATTATTTTATAAATATCATCTATATTAATTAATTAAATATTTATAACCATCCAAGTGAATTGGGGATGAAAAATGAATTATACTGCTATGTGGAGACAATAGTCCATACGTATGCCTGATAAATGTTTTCATTTTCCAGAAGATGTAAAGGTGATAGAGAATAGATGTACCACTAACCTAAAAACATATCAGTTTAGTAAATACACTTTTTAAGTTATGTTAATATAGTTATTGAATAATTGAATTAGGTTTAACAAGAAAGGAACTTGAAAAAGATGGGTAAGAACATATACCACTTATTTTAGTAATATCATTTGGATTATAACATAAACCTTATTGAAGTTATATTTTGAGAAAACCAGAACCTACAAGTCAAGAAAAATAAATTTTGGAAGGTATTTGGGTATTACTTGGTCAAGATATGTTTCTGAAGAAGTATGTATAAGAGGAGAGAGGAGGTCCCTTTTTATAATTGAGATGGGTATAAAAAATATAAATATTAAAAACATTAAAATATAGTAAATTCACTTACATGGAAAAGTGGATCCAAATTGAATAAATTTCATATATGGGAAGAAATTGGGTTAAAATACATTCAACCAATTGGATTTAGAAATTTTTTGGGTAATTTTAATCCTTATCTATTTTTTATAATCCCATTGTTAATATTCTAAAACCCTTACCATAGTAATAATTTTTTAACATGGTTACTATTAATTATGAAAAAAAATTAAGTTAACCTATTTACATAAAAATATTTATTCTAGTTCCAAATATATAATCAAAATTTTCAAGATTTAACTCCTATAATTGGTTGTAATTACTTTATATACATTTTCATAAAATTCAATGAAAATTGATTTTTATAAAAATGACGATTTTAAACCTAAATATGGTTTTATGACAAACTAATATATAATGTAGATTCCTATGGAATTAATTATATTAATTTAAATGAATTTATTCATATTTTAATTTAGAAACAAAAAAAATATAAAGTAACCTTTTAAATACTTTATTAAAATATAACAATCATAAATAGTTTTTATTTGAATAAAAACATTAATAGAATTTCAAAATGAAAAACATGGATTTATAAGTTAAAATTTATATTTAAAATTTTTTAAAATATGCTTTAAATTTATATTTTGTCTATAATTTTTTTTCATAAATATTAAATTTATTCTTTAGTCAATATATTGTTATAAAATTGAAATTAAATTAAAATTTTTATTTTTCACTGATCTCCCAAACATTAATTATTTGAGAAAAATATAAAAATATAGCCTTATGATAATTTTGACTTGATGAATTCAAAAATTAAATTAATTTAATCAAAATTAAATTATAAAATTTGGTAATTTTGGTTTTAATCATATTCTTAAATAAATCCATGTATATTATGATATTGTTTATTTGGAATAAAAGGATTACTTAGTATAATTGAATCTTGGGTGTTACATCATCAAAATTTATAGAATGTCACCTGTCACGCCCGAGTTTTGAAATTCATCTTCGGTCCCAGTTAGTTTTGAATTTTCTGTTATTTCCTCAGGAATCAAATGTGATGAGTTTGAGTTTTTGGAATTTTCTTCTCTTTTATCATTGGTCGAGCTCTCCTCCTTGGGTTCTTCCTTACTTTTTGGGTGAAATTGGGGGCTTTTGGGGTGGATAGTACCCTGAGTATGGTTTCCACATAATTACCACAAAGTCTATCAAACTATGTGGTAGGTTACAGAACCAACCACACTGCTACCACATGGTCATGCGGTTGGTTTCAGGTAATCGTGTGGTAGCTTGGTTCCTTAGATTTAGCGGTGGCATGATTATTACACGGTTTGACAAATCATGCAGACTAACTATGTGGCTTTCCCAATTTTTAAAAAAATATTGTCTCCTATTTTTTCCTCTTCCAATTTTTAACCCAAAACCCCCCTTTCTCCCCCACTTAGGTTTTCCACCCTAGGTTCTTCCTTTTCCTCCATTGTCTCCTTCAAAACTCCATTTTTTGGTTTTTTGGATGTCGATTCTTCAAGGGTTCATCAGGTAAGTCCTCTGTCCCTTGGTTTCTCCCTTCTTTCTTAGGTTTTCACTCGGTTTCTTAGGGTTCTCTCTCTCCCTTGGCTAGGGTTCCGATTTTTAGGGTTGAATCCTAAATTTTTGGGTTCAATGTTAATATCTTAAGTTGGATCTTGTCTCCCTTGGGTGAAATGGCACTGCGATTAAGGTTTCACACAAGATTATGAAATTTTATCTATTCTTGAGGGAGAACCCCATTTAATATCTCCTTCGAAGTTAGTTTTACATTTATTTCTTGAATTTTTTCACCTCCTTTAATTTCTAAGTATGAATAAATTATTGTTATAATAATTATACCCTTTAAAATTAGTTGGTTTCCTCTTGTTTTGTGCTTGTTTGGAATGGTTGGAAAGTAATTTTCACCCCATGTGGTTGTTAAATGGCCCGGTTGACACTTTTAATGGATTCAAGATTTAAAAATACATATTTTGGTTTTTTAAATAGTTTGGTGAGGTTTAAAATGGTGGCTGGAGTTTTTAAATGGATCATTGAACATTAAGTTCTTTATAATATACCCATTTGGCCTTATAAATGTGTTTTAGTTTTGAATGGTGGTTTGGATTATAAAAATGGGTTGTGTGTTGTATTTATGAAATGAATGGGTTTTGTGAAAATGATGAAAGGATCATTTGGAATCATCAATTGGTCCTTTGGAAAACCCCTCTAGGAGGGATCCATTTTCTTTATTGGAAGATAAATGGGTTGGAAAGTCCTCGACATGGGACTCCACCCGTGTGATTCTTGTTTAAGGAACAGGGTGCTCCTTGAGGAGGTTGGGGTGGTTCCAGTTGTAGTAGTGTATAATAGTATATATGTGTGACTTATTTATTGTATTGTTTGGAACACCCCATTATGAACATAGAATGGGATCCTTGCATAGAAAAAACGGATTTATGAGAATTTTTGATGAAATAGTCTAGGTTATTGTACTAGATAGTGGCCCATATCAGGTTGATACTTGGGTTTATTTCTATGGGATTAGTCCCTTGAAAAGGCCAGGTAGGGCAACGGTCGAGCATTAGGGTGTCATGATGTCATCCAGTCTGGAATGTCTTTGGGATGAGTAACATGTATAGTATGTTCTGGTTATCCTTTTATTTCCTAGGTATTCCTATTTTTCCCCAACACTTGTCTTTTTATCCATTGACCTTATTGTGAGACTATATCCCTTGTTTTGGTTTTAGAGTTTTCTTGGTAAATTTTGAATGTTTTTTATTGTTAAAAAGGTTTCAAGAAAGTTGTTCGGAATGAATTTTCATGAAAAATTAATGTTTCTTATTTGGTTCCATTTTTCTTTCTCCCCTTTGAACCCATCTTATCTTCCATGATTTAACCTTATTTTGAAAAGGGAGGGAAATGGGTTGTGATTTTTTTTACTTTAAAAAGAAAATAATTGAAAAACCTATGTTTATAGATTTTATCTTAAACTTGAAAATAAATATTTCTTTATTTAAAGGATATGAATTCGGAGTGGAATGATCTAGTCCAACCTACTGAGATTTTTATACTCATTCCTATAGTTTTTTATTATTTTTAGTTCTACTACAGGTTCTTACTTCCGTTCAACCACCTTGGGAGATAGTTGTGGGTTTTAAGAGAGACCATCAAGGTCACATGGATTTTTTATTTGGTGTTAAGTTCATCATAGCTATTATGGTTTTGTTTTCTGATCAATTTTGTTGTATCTTTATTTGGGAATGTAAATGATGTAAAATCTAGAAATCAATTTGAGTTTGGTTTTCCTCTATGTTTATACTGATGTCCTTGTTTATTTTATTTAGGTTAAATCATTCCATTATTATACTCTATTTATTCCCTTGGTGCTTTTTTCCAACCTGGGAGGATTGGGAATGCCTTTCAGGCCTTGTTGTGGGCCGACTCGGGTAATCGGTTCAGGGTTGACTCGGGTTGGTTCATAACATCACCTCAGAAAATAATGTGGGTATTTAATTATCATAACTTCCTTAGGATACCACATTTCCTCTTATATCTTATGATTTTTCCAAAGTACCTTTACCATATGAGTCATCATATTTCATAACACTTGTTATCTGGTGTCAACAATCTAGATATGATCTTCACAATAAGATAATTTAGGACCAAAATCCATTTATTCAAAGTTGAGTACATTCATTGGTTGTAGAATATAATTTCATAGTAATGAGATATGGAACACATTACTTACTTTAGAGAGGTCGGGGAGAATTTCTAAATACTAAGCCGTGATTCCAATTCTTTCTAAAATCTCAAAAGGCACAATGTACCTAAGACTTAGTTTCCCTTCTTTGAAAAACTTTATAACACCCTTCCCTTAAGATTAAATCAATAAAACATGACCCGCTTACATGAAAATATGGATCCTTTATTCAGTTATTGGTATAACACTTTTTCTTGTTTGATTTACCTTGATATAACTCTAAATAGATCTTACTTTCATTATTGTCTCCTCAATATGTTATGGACCTAAAAGATTCCTTTTACCAACTTTATCCCAGCAAGTTGGTGTACAACATCTTTTCCTATACAATTCTTCAAATGGGTCCATTTTAATGTTTCAATAGAAGATATTATTATATAAAATTCAACCAAAGGTTAATATGTATCCCATGTACCTTCAAAGTCTAGTGAGAATGACCTCAACATATATTCTAATGTTTGAATAGTCATTTCAGTCTGTCCATATATTTGAGTGTGATATGTATTTCTTAAATATAGCCCAATGTTAAGATATTTCTAAAGAATTTTACAGATTTTTGATGTAAATCATGGGTTAGGATAAGATACAATTGAAAGAGGTCCACTATGATGTCCCACAAATTCATTGATATAGATTGATGAGAGGTTATCAAGAGGCAGAGCCTCCCTTAAAATGAGGAAATGTATAGACTTTGTAAAGTGATCAATAACAACTCATATAACATTATTTATTTTAGGTGTATTTGGAAATATAGTGACAAAGTACATAATAATATCATTTTACTTCCAAAAAGAAATAGGTAGAGGCTACATGAATAATTTAGAAAATTTTCTATCAGCCTTTACCTATTTAAAACCCAATTATATTGATATATATTCACCAATTTACTGCTTTATATTTTCCTAAAATGGAAATTATCTTAAATCCCTATACATATTGGTGATACCAAGGTGTATTAATAAATTTGAGTTGTAGGCTTAATCAAGTAATTACATATCTAGCTCAGGTTTTGATGGAACACATATAATTTTTCCAAATTTTAACCTATTATCCTCAAAAGAAAATTATGATAATTATTAATCATTAAAAACATTCATTTTCCATTGTAAACTCTTATAATAAAACTGGGAATTTTTTATTTTATTTGGTAATGATGGTTTGGTAATAATTTGAACAAATACTAATGTTTCTCAGTCCCTAATGATTCCCATATTCAACATTAATATGTCCTTAAATATATAATCTTTTTCGATTCTATTTTTAGTTATAACTCCATTATCTTTCCTATTCAATTCATTGAACACCTTACTTGAATTCCTAGTGTTTTAGTGTGATGAGAAATCATAATACTTGAGTACCTATTTCCATATCATTTGTCTCATATTGATCTATTTTTGTATAGATATATATTTTAGACTCTTGTGATCCATATATATCTCATATCTTCAACTGTAGAGATAATACCTCCATATTTTCAAGGAAAATACTATGACTTCCAAATCAAGATTAGGGGTTGGATAATTCTATTCCACTATCTTTGACTATCTTGATTCATAATAAATAACTCTATCATTCTCTATAAAGTCACATCTGATTCCTTTCTTTGATACATCACTATATATAACATAACTATCCCTTAATAATGGTAATATCAATATCAATACATTAATAAATCTTCTATTCAATTATTTAAAACTTAATTTACATTCTTCTGACCATATTAACTTAACCCCTTTTCATTTCAACTTGGTTAATGGCTTAGATAATCTAGAAATTTTTTGAATAAACCACTAATAGTAACATAATAATCTTAGGAAACTACATATATTGGTTATATTGTTTTGGTGTAATCCATTATTTAACTACATTTTTCTTTGAAGGATAAAAAAATATTCCATCCTTAGAGATAATATGGAAAATAAAAGAAACTACATTAAGCTATAATTTTCACTTACTAAATGTACCATATAACTCCTTCCCTATAATTTCATTAGTAATGATTATTAAATAGCTTTCATGATATTCATATATTTTAGATTATACTAATATACCATCAATAAGTACCCCAATGAAATTATTAAGATAATATTTTCGTACTTTTTCATCAGATGCGTAGAAATATAGGATGCATTAGTCAATATAAAAGGAATTAGTATAAAATAATAACTTCGGGACCTTGTGTGAAGTTTTATCTTTAGAATATATTCTATCCTTACTCATATTTTAAGATATATAGAATAAAGATCAATCAAAAAAATTAGATCCATAAAGTTAATCAAACAATTCATTAATGTGAGGAAGGGGATACTTGTTCATTATAGTAATGAAATTTATTTCTCTATAATCAATGTACAACCACATATACTCATACTTTTTATTATTAGAACTAACAAAGGCTCGCTAAGGTAAAACACTAGGGTGAATGAATCCCTTCTTACATATCTCTAATAGTATTTCATTCAGTTTCACTCATTCCAACTTATCAATTATGTAGGGAGTTGTATAAATAGTTTTTTCATCAGGGATGAGGTTAATGGAACACTCAAATTCATGCTTGTTTGGATTTATATCAATTATCAAAGATACAAATAAATTTATTCCTAAAAAATATGTATATATTCTTTTAAAAGGTTACCTACCCCATCTGTAGGTTTCTTCTTCTTTTCTTCTCCTAGAATTTCATTAAGGAGATCTACTATAGGTGGATCTATAATTGATTTAGATGATGGGGTCTCCCTTCTAAGGAAAATGGATTCCAAACCTCCTTTATAAATCATAATCTCTTTCTCTTGGATATAAAATTTCACATTATAATTTGAAAGTCAATCCATACCAAAGAGTGTATATCTATCCTTAATAAGGGGGATGGAAATACATTTCCTTGTCATTATAAGATTTTAACTAAGAGTCTTGATTGATAAATCCCTTATTAAGATACTAGGAAATTATTTTAAGTCCTTGGAAAACATGGAAGATATAAAAGACTAAGATGATCCGTAATCAAATAAATCATTACCTATAAATGAGTTTATGATCAAATTACCTACCAAAACATGTTTAAGAACTTCCACTTTAGCTTTTTTAATCACAAATCTTGGCCTTCCCCCCTTGGACTCTTATTTGTTAGGTTTCCTTGAGGCTTGGTGAATTTGTTTTAATAATTCCCATTTTCCCAAAAGTTAATGAACCAAATAATAGTGGTTTA
Organism: Viscum album; assembly: GCA_963277665.1. Lineage (NCBI taxonomy): Eukaryota > Viridiplantae > Streptophyta > Magnoliopsida > Santalales > Viscaceae > Viscum > Viscum album. The sequence continues at coordinate 2,134,234,185 of OY728120.1, forward strand.
TTTCTTTCCCATGAATATATGAGACAAATGTACCTTTTCATAACACTTTTAACAAACTCCAATTATATTTAAGAATTTCCTTGGATGTTTCTTCCCAAAATTAATACATTGTAGAAATATCATCTTTCCTTTATTCTTCTTTGAAACATTTGTTTTTATTTATTCCTCATCTAATATATTCTTTTCTTGAATTGCCTTGAAGATATAAGACCTAAAAAATTCTTTCTCTACCTTGAGGAGAATGATACTATATCATCCTATGATGAAAATGTTTCAGAGACCAATTACCTTCAAGAATTAAGATTTATCCCATAAAATAAATGTTCAATATTTCTTTACAGATTAAATATTTAGTTTGTTACATTCCTTTCTAACCTTATGAATCTATATTCATACTCAGATACACTTTTCTCTTACATCTACATTTGGTCAAGGAACTCCCTCTCCATTATAGCTCATTTTTTTAATGAAAATGTTACTCAAAAAATATAACCTTTAAAGTGTTCCATTCCATAAATCTAGTTTATCATCTTCTATAGTATTGTGGATCAGTTACCAACATTGATTAGCATCATCCTTTAAATAATATACTACCATAATAACCTTTTAACTTTCATTAATTTCCAAATCTAGGAATATATTTTTATGGGACCTGGTATATTTCTATTCTTACAATGGATCTATAGTTATATTACTGAATAGAGGCTTATGTTGTGAAAATATATCTAACATAGGTATATCACACTATAGAAAAATAGGTTTATCTATATGAGAATTTTTATTTATCAAAACATGGGCTAGTTACCCTAATATGTCTATAATTTTATTAGCTACAACACCCTATATATTGAATTTATCATAATGGAAATCCTTACATTTACCATGAGTGTTGATATGATTTTCCTTTCTTTATCTAGGAACCATCACTAAAAAATGGAACACATAAAATTATCTCATAACATCATGAATGTTGAGCCAATGAATACAAACCCCTAAAATGTTCTGAAATATTTAAATATATTATCATAATGCATGTGTTAGCTATGTTATTATAAAATCTTGTTCCTAAGGGTTATACTAAACTTCTATTGATACCAACTATAATAAACCTAACAATAGTAACCTAGAGTTGGGGTCTGTTTTATTACATTAATAGAAGATACAAGGGATTGAAATACCAAGGATCGACCAACTTAATGGTCTTGAGAGACTATATACTTACATGATTTCCATATTACATTGTAAAAAATAAAACATAACACAAAAACAATTCTTGTATCCTTTAAAATCATACAATGATTCCTTCTTCGTATCCTAGGGAATGAAAACATAATAAAGGGTGAGATAAAATTTTTAGAAAGTGAAATCATACAATAAATTCTATCATCAGTAGATAACGAATTAATAATATATCATATGGATAATCAATAAGAATCCATTTAATTAAGGACTCGAGCTTCCAAAATGTATCCATGGAAACTATCAATATAAAAATGAAATAAATAATAATAATTTAAATCCTAATAAAGGATATGCATAATAATTGATGTTATGAACTTACCATCAATTCCTTACTAAAATAAATCATGAAACATACCATTAGGTCTTTATACTAATACATTTTAGTGAATAGGTAGGTATACCCCAAATACCCAACTAATTGTGCCAATTGTTTTTCTCATGGGACCTTCCTATGCACAAAGGGGATATCTATAATCAGGCCCACTAGTCACTTACATATGCACAATGTATTCCTCATATATTAAATAAATAATATGATACATAATCAACATTCATTATCAATAAATAAATCTCCATATTGAATCAAGAATACAGAACATCAATATTTCCCCAGTAAATGATATAACTTTCTTAAAAATATTCCTTCGACTAAGACCGTATGTAGTAGTGTTATATAAGTAAAAAAATATTAAAATGATAAATATATCCATGATATAAATGAATATGGATTTTAAGGAGAAAAATAATGTTTAGTGAAGAATAGAGTGTGATAAAGAACATATTCATAAGAAATTGAATGATCTCAAAAGAGGTTACAATCCATAAATAAATAATAGATGATAGAAGAACACAAATTCATCAGAAATGAAGGTTTAAAATAAGGGAAATAATTTTGATAATTATAGAGTAAAATGTAAGTGAATATTTAAAATGAACATTCCATAATTTTATTTATATTTTTCATAAAAAAAAGTTATAAATCATTTCCAAAATGATTTTTCAACTTTTTAGAAAATAATGACTATTTTTTTAATATTAAAACTAAAAAATCACTAAATAATAGAAAATGAATTTTCATTCAATAAAAATGGATCCTTTTAATAGAATATAAATATTTAATAAATACCATGTAAAAGGGAAAAAAATTTACACTATATACAATAAAAATTACATTCTTATCATAATTTTATAAAAAAATGAAAATGAATTGTTTGGAAAACATTAAAAATATTTATTTTAAAAATTTGTAAGTAAATAAAATGGTAGTTTAAAAATAAATTTATAAATTATTTAAAATTATATAAAAACCTCTATAAAACAATTTTAATAATATGTATATGGAAGAGAAGGATTCTGGATTGAAAAAGAAAAATAATGACGATTTTTCTTATAAACAATCCTTCAGTTGTTTCAGGTTTCGAAGAGAGTAAAAGTTCCAAGAAAACATTGAAACCCTAAAAACAACTATAGGAGATGAAAACTGATGGGGTTTAATAAATAATTGTAAAATAATTCTTCTAATATAAATCTAAATATAAATAGTCTCGAATAAGAGTGTTATTGTAATATAAAAACATATAACATTAATAACTTTTGAATAAAAATCCCTTAAAAGAAAAAACATGAATGTAAACTTTAAATACATTAGATAAAGAGGAATTATTGATATAATATTTCTAATAATAATTACATATTCAATATAAAAATAAATTAAGTTTATAGTATAAAATATGTATCTATGGAGTGAAATTTAGATGAAAAGTTATTACCTTGGATTTATTATTGGATGGACATATTATATCATCTTGAATAATTGATTTAATTTTTTTTTAATATTTTCTTAAGAAATATTTTCTTCTATATTCCATTTTAAGGTCCTTTTAGAATTATATTACATCCATTCATTGAATATTTATTTCTTACGTTGACCACATAAGTTTGTTTGGTCAATTTCACCAAAATTACTTTAGTATGTTGACCATGGTTAATGATGTTATGAGAAAGTTCCATCATCTATAGAATGGTAGTAGTTCCTTGAAAATAATTTTTATTAATTATATTAAATTTTAGAATTATCCATTCATGTGGGTAATATAAAAATGAATCAAATTGGTTCAGGGAGGTTGTAGTCCACACGTACATACGAGCAATGTTATCATTTTCTAATGAATGAAAGGGTAAGAAGATAGATGATATATTATTTTTCAAGAATCATAATTATTTAATAAATATCATATATATTCATTAATTACATATTTATAAACATAAAATTTAATTTGTGATGAAAAGTTAAATACACCGCTATGTGGAGATGGTAGTCCGTACATATGCACAAGTGATGTTTTCATTTTCTATAGGATATAAAAGTGATAGTAAATGGATGTACCATTAACATAAAAACATTTATGTATAGTATATATAGTTTTGTAGTTATGTTATTATTGTTATTGAATATTTTAAATTGGTTTAAGAAGAAATGGTCTTGAAAAATATTAGTAATAATATATACATCTTCTTTTGGGAACCCCCTTTGAATCACACATTAAGAATTCTTAAAGTGGTTTTTTTAGAAGACCAGAACCATAGGTTGAGAAAAAGAAAGTTGGGAAGTTATTTTCATAGGGATATTTCTAAACAAATATATTAAGAAGTACATATATTAGAAGATAGGAGGTTCCCATTTATATGTGAGGGTGGTAGAAAACCTGTAAATACTGACGACATTAAAATAAAATAAAGTCACTCTCATAAGAAAGTGGATAAAAATGGGATAAATTTCAAATATGTGATGATATAGTCTTGAAATATAGTCCTAAAATAGGATTTAGAGAAATTTTTATGTTATTTTAACCCTTATATATTTAGTTTAACCCCTTGTTAATCCTTTTAAATCATTATGCTAGTGATAGGTTTTTACAATGGTTACTTTTCATTATGACCAAAATTTAAGCTGACTTCATTACCTAACATTAATTATTATAATTAAAAATTTGGAATCTATTTTATAAGATTCAATTTATTAGATAAAAAAAAATTACTTTTAATATAAATTAACAAAACATAATGAAAAATAGTTATTAAAAAATGTCTGTTTTAAGAAAAAAATGGGTTTATACAAAACTCATGCATATTGTTAATTACTATGGAATTATTTGAATTATTTTAAATAAAATGATAATTTTTTAACATAAAAGAATCTCAAAACTAATGTTACCTTGTGAATACATGATTAAATGTGATGAATCAAAATTAGTTAATTATTTGAATAAAAACATTACTTAAAATTCAAAAATATCAAATATATATTTGTAAGTTAAAATAAATAACTTAAATTTAATTATTATAATACATAAATTAATATTTAGTCTATAAAAAGGCTTTATAAACTTTAAATTCATTCTTAAATCATTATATTTTCATGAAAGTCACACTATTTTAAAATCAATATTTTTTACTATTCAACCAAAATTAATTATTTATGAAAAATATCAAAAAATAATCCTAAGTAAATTTTAACATGATTAATTAAAAAATAAAATTAATTTTATCAAATTAAAATTAAAAATTTGGATATTTAACTTTTAGTCATATTCTTAATTAAAGGTATGTGCATTGTGTTATAGTTCATTTAGAATAAAATGATTACTTACGATAATTGAATCCCAAGTATTACTATAGTCTAACTTATATAAGGGTCTTGTTAGAATTATGATTATAATTATGTTGTGTGTTATTTATTATTTATTTTGAGAAACTATTCCAAAGTGTGTTTCTCGTGATGCCTTGGTGCTAGTTTTCAGCTCGCTGAGATCGGGAACGTCCTCCAAGCCATTCCACATGCTATCCCAGGTGTCCGATCAAGATATCCTAGATTGGTTCATAAAAATGGCATCAATGTTGCCTTTTAAAATTATGAGGTTTCATTATATTGGATTTAAAGGTTTCATAATTCTAGAGGTTGGTGCAGGAAGTGTCTAACTTTCTCTTTCTCACAAAGAGCCTTAAGTTACCTTGTCTGGTTAGATTATGGGTTATAATTTTTTATCTTTGTTCGTTATTTTTTGTTATAATTTAATCTAAATAGATATTATTTAGAATTATATTTATGTTACATTGTTTATTTATCTAATTTTAATGTTATGTGATGAAAATGAGATAAGAACTAGAGGTACACAAGTAGCTCACACAACCTTCAAAATCATGTGTAGCCTCTGCACATGGTTGAATTTTGATTCTAGTGGAAGTTTCATGATTGGATCATGGTCCATCAAACTATGCACAACCACTGACCCCTTTGAGATTTTTTTGGACAACATTTAATTTATAATTTCTTTGGGTCTTATGTAATTGTTATTTGGGATGAATAAAGTGAATTTTCATGATGTTTTTGTTTTATTTCATTTTATTTTAAATGGATTTTTAAAATGAAAATTAAATTTTAAAGGAGAAAAAAGTTATTTTAAATATTTTGAAAGTGTGTTTCAAAAAAAAATAATAAATTTGTTTTAAGTTTGTGAAAATTCATTTTAAAATTTTTTATGGAGGATTACAAAAGGTTTTATAAATAAATAAATAGATGGGATATTATAAATTTTTTTAAGAAATAAATTTTAGTGTTTCAAAATAATTTTCATGTATAAATAAATTATTTTGAAATTGGTGTGTGGGTTAAAATTTGGATTCATGTAAATTTTTATGGGGTTTTAGTTTTTATTATTTATGGGGTGGTAATGATTTTTGTTTGTAAGAAATGGTAAAATTTTGAAAATAATGAAATATTTTTTTAGATAATTTATATGTATTTGATTTGAAAATGGAAATTAAGTGGATTTTTAAAGGTAATAAACAATAATTATAAAATAAATTGAAATTAATTTTATGTTTTAGTACTTGTAAAATTATTTCAAATAATTTTTGGTCTAATTTGTGGTTTTTTCATGATTAGTACTTCTTGTGTTTTTTGTATACATAATTCTTATAATTTGGTCCTATTGGGTTTCGTTATTTAAAATATACCTAGTAGAAAACTTTGATATGTTATGGGATGTTCCATGGATTATTGTATCCTAGAGTTTGGTTATATCTTCTCAACTTTTTACTATACCTTTTCTGATTAGGTGATCATTTTTATGATTTAGTGTGGTCAGTTGGAAATTTTGAGTCATCTTCTTTAGATAATTATGGACACTTGTCATATCTGTAAATTGAGGCTTGTTGACTTTCTGAGCATACTTCTTCTTTTATTTCTTTAATTATTTCTTATTCTCCCATTTCTAATTCCTATAATATTATTATTTTATTATTTACTACTATTGACTTTCAGATATTCGTTATCTATGTCCTTTTTTTAGAATATAATGATCACTCTAGTTTGTCTTTAGTTGTACCATTTAATTGATAACATTGTTTTGATATCCATATTTGTGTTTTTTAATGCCTTATGGTTATTATATAGATTACATTGTTATAGTGTAAACCTTAAATGGTGGGGATACATAATTTAGGTATCGTCATTTGATCATCTCATTAAGATTTTGGTGCATGTGTGTAGGATTTTTTGTGTCTTGGAATAATTCAGTATCACTTATGAACATTGAGAGGTTTCTTGTTTTATTATTCCTTATATCCCATGGTTTAAGAGTTTTGTCATCCAATATTTCTCTATCCTTATTGAATTCCCTTTCTATTTACCCATCATTAAATCCTTAGTGACTTTCTAGGGGTATAAATTGATATGGTGGGGATAATTGTCACACGAAAATTTCACTTTAGTGTAATTTAATTTTCCAATTATTTTTTTGCTTGGAGTTTGTGAATTTTTGGGCTTCATTTTTTCAATTTTTATGAATTTTCTTCAGTTTAATATTATTACATCATTTGGTAAATAATAGGTCCAATCCATGCAACCTTTTCTAGGTGTTTTAGAGCCTCTCACATAGTTAGTGCATGATTGGGAAAAATATATGGATTCTTGGGGGAACCATGAAAATAACCCTTATACAGGGGTCACTTGTACATTGTTATTTCATGGTTAGATGAAATCGTGCAGCTTCCCTCAGGATCATCTAGTGTTATTAGCATGGTTAGTGCATTGTTTGGTAAACCCTAGATCCAAACCATGATAACTTCCCAAGTGTTTTAAAATCTGAAATTATTATTCTAGCCTTATCAATTTAAAACTCACCTTTCCCTCCCTCTTTCCCTATATGATTAATAAAGCCAAGGATTTCCCCTTGGTGTGACCTACTCACTTATTCTCCTTTGATTCCATGCCTTTCCCTTGGATTTTAAGTAGATTCTTTATGATAAGGGATCATTTTCTTACCTCTACAAGGGGGATATGGTATCCAAACCCTAGGGCTTATAATTTTTTTGAGATTTTTTGTTTTTCATGTATAGGTATTGTGAAGGTTGTATTGAGTCATAGTATATAATTTTTCATTGAAGGAGATTATTTTCCTTTGGTTTTTTTTGTTACTCTAACTGAAAAACATTGAATTTGAATCCCTGATCACATGAGTTTTTTAAACCCTCTATTTATTTTAATCATATTAAATTATTTTTGTTTTAATTTTAGATAAAATTTTTTTCTTGACTTAGTGATTTTCAAGTCTTGGAAATGTGTTTTTTAATTTCAATCAACACATGTATAGTTGGAACTGATTTCTAAGACCCTCTAGTGTTTGATAAAATACCTCAATGAATAATTTATGTAAATTCATTTTTAAAGGATTTTTATTATTTTTATGATATCTATCAACTTAAAAATATTTTCTAAAAGTAATAAATTAAGAATTATTCTTAGTTTTCCAATTAAATTGATTATTTTTAAAGGTATTTTTTTTCTTTCATGTTCCTTGGTTGTCATTTTATAATTCTTACTTTTGTATTGACACTTAAAATGTGTAGTGATATTTTAAATGATTTTGGGTTTCATATTAAGTGCATAAAATGTGTTTATCAAGGAAATAATTTTTATTTTAGTTTAAAATTTTCTGTTTTAAAAGGATTTTACTTTTTTTATCCTTGGTGAAAAATATTTATCGATAGTTTGAAAAACAAATTAATGTATTTTATGATGAGAATTATCAAGGGGGTAACAAAGGCTGGTTTAGAACTTTAGGAAATTTATTTAGACCACTCCCTTGTTTATTAACATTTTTAGATAGATGGTTACATCAGTAATATTTTATTTTGTTGAAAAATGGATGTTTTAGTAGAGTATTTCTAGGGGAGGAGGTGAGATATATATATTTATACATAATTGATGTTCTATGTGATTGATGTTATGACTTGTGTACTCACCTCTGGTTAATTGACCATGGGAACCTAAGAATTATGCTATGGAATTCCTAGAAAAGTGTCGTTAATAATTGACATGCTCTCCATATAATTTTTATTATATAAAAATAGTAACTAAACATTACTATTATATGAATCAGGTTCCACTATAACCACCCCTGATATAATTATACTTTTAAATAAATATTATGTTTGATAACTTATTTCGCAAATAAATGCCAAAATAAAATGATCCCTGAAATATTAGATAAATATTATTATGAAAAATAAAAAAATAATAAAACTATTAGTAAATAAAAAGATATTAATCAACTAAAATGTCTTACAGTTGGTGAATAAATAATTACTATGCTTTAATATTAAAATGTTTGTTCTTTCACAAATAACTATTTAAAAAGTTAATGAATTAAATAAAAAATATTCAAATGATAATTATAATAATATATATATATTTTAATATATGAATTAAAATATTAACATTATTTAAGTTATAAATTGGTAGTAAGTAAAATAAAAAACACTTAAGGTTTTAAAATGCCAATTTTCAATAAAAGATGTTTTTCTTTTATAATTCATATTTTTATTTACAATTTAAAAAGTATATATCTTAGAATTTTAATTTTATAAAATTAAACTAATTTTTAAATTAAACATATATATATTTTCTAAGGGTAAATTTTTAGGATTTTTATGAAATAATTTATTTTAGGTGAATATTGATAAACATTGATTTTGCTAAAACTCTCACTTTTATAACATTATCATAATACAAGAATGAATTTAAAAATTACGAAGACTTATTTATATAAAAATTTATATATTTAAGAATTAAAATAAAACATTTAATGAATACTATAAGGAATTTATAAAATACATTTTTAAAATTTTGTGAATATAAGAAATGTTTCACTCTGAAAAATATTTTTTCTATGCTAATATCAAAAACTAGATTTTATAACATTTAGAAATATAATATAACTAAATTAAATTTATATTTTATATCATCAATTACATATTTGTTATTGAGTTCAATTTAATTTTTGGGCATAATAATAAAATTACTAATATTAAATTTAATTACCATGGTAATAGTGAAATAATCATTTTTAATGATTTGTTTTTGATAACTTCCTGTAAATTATAACTGACTATTTAAATTATTATATCTTAAATAATGACTCTAAAATTATTTTAAACCCATATATAAATATACTATCACACATTTAACTATTAATTAACACCAAATAAGTTTATAAATACTTAATTAATAATAATCCATTTTTCTAAAAAAAAGTATTGCAAAACATTTTATTTTTAATTTAAAAATTAATTTTCAAATTGTAATAAATTTAATTGGGTTAAATAAGGTATAAATTAATATTTATAACAAAATATAAATATACTATGTGTTATTATATATTTTTATTAAATCATAAATTCTTGGGTGAAAACTTGTTACCTTAGTAAAAATATGAAAAATGGTAAATGTAAATATCTAAGAGTAGATGACTTCAAACATGTTTAAAAACTGTGTGGAATTTTTTTTGGAGGATTTACCAACCCTAGATTATGTAAAACTTGATAAATTTACAATTTCATGTCCATTGACTCTTAAATATTGTAAATCCATTATTGAAAAATAAAGGGTATTCCCAAAAGTGCCATTTTCATCACTTATAAATGGGGTTCAATTCCACCCCCTCAAACTAAAACTAAACCATAGATTTTTCAGAAAACAACTACCCAATTTTCCTATCCTAGAATTAAATTTCATGAACTAAATCCCTTGGTCACCTTAAGTTATCCTAATCCCTTCATTTCTAAGGACATGTTCAAGATAATGTTCATGGTCCCAAAGTGAGTATTAATTAATCCTTAAACATTTATTCGTAACATTTCTCTTCAAAATACATCATAACCATAGTAATATAATTTCCTTAGTACAATTAATATTTTTTTTCATGACCTATTTCACGACCCCCTCCCCACAAAGTGTACCCCTCCTGGGCCAGTAATGTGAGACGGGAGATAATGACCCCAGAGTCCCGCCTCCAGTAGGCCCCGGGTTGGCGACTAGCACCGAGGGTATAGTAAACACACATATGGAAGGAATTTCCCTCTAAGAGAACACATGTGGTAGAGAGAGATAATATAGTCACCAAGCAACTCCAACTCAGATAGATATACAAATGAAATCCAAAGTACCCATATGTAATGTCGTGAAAAATTACTACAACTAAAAGGGGAAAACTGGAAGTACCCAAAATAAAGTAAAAACAGCAGCAACCACAAGCCCAAATAGCTCCTGAAACCCCAAGCTAGTAGAAACCAACTTAATCTCCAACCTTCTCCAAGTGACCTGAAAAAACTATTTATATAGACATAGGGTTAGTATAACAGTATACTCAGAAGGATCCTCCCCGAAGCCTCTCATAAAAAATTAAAGAAATCATGCTAAAGCACAATGAACAACAAGTTAAACTAACTCATCACCTAAACAGGTATAATAAGTTCCCAACCTCACCATGGCTACTCTCACCAAGTAACTCATACAATAGTATATAATATAATAAATAATATCAAGGGTACCTTGCTACTATTTCCCATTGGTTTGTTGTTTTTCCCCAACATCGCATATCCTAAGTATCTCTCTCCAAAAAGGCTTTCCCACAGACACTTGGGTGAAGTACCAAAACATGCACCTTGTGAAACAAAACCACCATGTCCATACAAGAAAGTAACCAGGTGGTTTCCATGAGCCACCACAGCTCGCATAACGTGTATCATACGTCAGGTATTATACCTCAAGCCATTACAGCCCATACACTGAGTAAGGATCCTCAATCCATCACAGCCTATACATGTTACACCTATAGTAGTCCATAGGATACTATATCCATAATATATGTGTGTGAATAACCACAATCCATTGCATCCCTCTACACACATATATGGGGACAACTAACCATTGTGCCTACCAGCACAAGTATCTACCAAGAGAAGAGAGAGGGGCCAAAGGGGGTAGTCAGCCATCCATCCTCCCACTAGAATGTTAGAGAAAAACACCACCACCCCCCCCAGGGATCATAATCATTAGGGTGTCAGTTGCCCTTATTGACTGGGTTCAGTAGCGTATAAAAACACAAAAAGTATAGAATATATTATATGTCACAACCACACTATGGGAATAACCTAGTCTTAGACTCAACTGCAACTAATGTCTCTCGGACTCCAGGTTTCCACTTCTAAGACTAGGTATCCTATAAGAACACAACCATTTAAAGAGATTTAATACATTATTTCATTCCCTTTTTATCAGTTTCACTTTACGTTAATTAATTATTTAAACATTAATTAACCAATAACAATTCCACATTAAAATTTCATTAGCATCACACCCAAAGTACATCGTTCCTTCAAATCACAACCTCAGCATTTCGACCAAGCAAGCTCGAAACCCCATGGGTTAACACCATTTATTCAATTATTCTTTACAGAATTACTTTCCCACATTCCCAGGTATTCTAGAAAAACATTCTATGCTACTAAACAAAATGGAGATCAACACGGTGAGTAGATGTACTACCCATCATGTCTTTGTCGCCTATATCAAGAGCATATACCCATCCTCCCTTGAGAGGATAAACACAGAAAGCACGTGGCATACCCCGCGCGTCTTCACCTCTTTCGGAAGAAGGGTAAGAAAGAACAGCTTCCTTAGGCAGTGTGGAAAATTAAAATAGGTAATCAACCAAAAAGAAATAGCAATCATCTAACAATCACATCCATCCTGTTCCATTATCCCTGGTATCCTCCTCGATACCCACATGAATAAACTGATGCATCTTGACACTCTAGGAGTCATCTACTGCCACAACAAAAAGGCCTCCATGCCCCCACATATCATAGCATCCATCCAAGATCACATCACAGCACAAGCAGCAGGAAAACTAACATTTTAAAAAATGGTATCTGGGACCTTAAACAACCAAGAGGGTTACTCAGAACCCTACAAGGGATTATCTTTTATCACACCACCTGTTCTTTAATCCATCTTGGATTAAAATAATTATTAATCATAGGTTCAAACATTAGGAAACCCAAACAGTCAGCTATCACAAATAATTAAACATGCTTAATGCACTATTTTGATTAACATTAAATTACAACAATAAGAACCAGATTCATTTACATGCATCCTTATCTTTATCCAAACCATTATCAATTAATTCATCTGGTTAAAATATTTATTATGTCAATTCCATTGTGATCCAGTGGGATAAAACATGCTAACTATATAGTTTCACATAATATAAAAGAGAAGTAAGGAATCCCCTACCTCAAACAGTTCTTGACATTCTTTATACGAGAACAGCCCACACAACGGGTCACGGTCGCCTCCTCTCGCGACAACTACATCCACCTAATGATACCACTGTATGACCGTACCAACCAAAACCCAAGAAAACTCCATTAGAAGCATGGATATTACATGCTATAACAGGGAAAGGGGAAATAAAAGGAGACGAACCCAAAAGAACCATGATAAAACATACCTTATTTCGTTGAAGGATATCGTTGCTTCTTGCACCAAAGCAGGTGGTGCACATGCAGGAGGAAGAACTTCAAGGGGAATCCAATCCATGGGGAAAAGTTTTATCTCACAATTCCTAGGGGTAAGGAAGGAAAGGTTCGAGCGTCTAGCACCAGAGAACAAGGAGTAAGAACATGGGAGGAAAATATCTTGTCCATTCTGAAGATTTAACAGAGCGATGGTTTAATATACGCTTAATTTCCCATTAAAAGCGGATCGTATTAAACCACATGGTTTAACCAAGTAAAAGCATCCTGATCCTTAGGAATAATTAATATAGGAGTTATAGCCTTTGAATCAGCCTTAATGTCCTTAAAACGAGTATTTAAATGTATTTTACGTCAAAGGAAACGTTAAAGGGGTGAAACTATAGGAAGCTGGAAACACTATTCAAGAACTTGAAATTTGGCAAAGGAAATATAGGTTACCGATAGACCTCACCATTCTAGAAACACTGTTCACAAACTCAAAATTTGGTAAAGGAAATAGAGGTTACTGATAGACTTATCATTTTGGAAACACTTTTCATGAACTCAAAATTTGGAAAAGGAAATAGAGGTTACTGATAGACCTAACCGTTCTGGAAACACTGTTCACATACTCAAAATTTGGAAAAAGAAATAGAGGTTACCGATAGACCTCACCGTTCTGGATACACTATTTACAAACTCAATATTTTTGAAAGGAAATAGAGGTTACCGATAGACCTCACCATTCTAGAAACACGGTTCACGAAATCAAAATTTGGAAAAGGAAATAGAGGTTACTGATAGACCTCACCATTCTGGAAACATTGTTCACAGACTCAAAATTTGGAAAATGAAATAGAGGTTACCGATAGACCTCGCCATTCTAGAAACACTGTTTACAAACTCAAAATTTGAAAAATGAAATAGAGGTTATTGATAGACCTCACGATTGTGGAAACACTATTCATAAATTCATAATTTGGCAAAGGAAATAGAGGTTACCAATAGAACTGTTCATCAATGGAACTATTCATAGAATTGGAAATTTGGAGAAGGAAATAGAGGTTACCATTAGAGGTTATCGATAGAACTGTTCACTGGTGGAACAGTTCATAGAATTAGAAATTTGGAAAAGGAAAGAGAGGTTACGGTTAGAGGTTACCGATAGACTGTTCACTGATGGAACTGTTCATAGAATTGGAAATTTGGCAAAGGAAAGAGTGGTTACCGATAGACTGTTCTCCTAGGGGACTATTCATAGAAGATTACCGATAACACTGTTCACCATGGGTCACCGATGACACTGTTCACAGATGGTTACCGATGACACTGTTCACCTAAGGTCACTGATGCACTGTTCACTGATGTTTACTGTTGCACTATTCACAACTGTCTACCGTTGGAACTTTTCGCCAAACTGGAAAATTGGAAAAGTGTTGGGGATAAGTCCCCTTGACCTCCTGAATCACCTCAAACACCATATTTTCACAAAGGAATGGGTCAGAGAGGTACGGGCCATTACATCATATACCTCTGAAAACATTCTCATCCCAGAGAATTCAAAACCCACCTAAAGTGAAAAAGAAATGGGGTCCGAACAACCACCCATCGAGATACCTCTAAAAAGAGAGAAATCCACAAAATCAACAAAAGGAATCCATCTCGTAAACATGAAATGTTTATAGCTACAAAGGCTACATAGATAAATGAAATGAGTTAAACATCAAACAACTCTGGGTACTGAGCACGTATTTGTGACTCATGTTCCCAGGTACTTTCCTCCATGCCACCATGTCACCACAAGACACAAACCAAGGGGATAGAATGCATGCGCAACGCCTTCTCCTTGCGGTCTTGGATCTCCACAAGTCTCTCCTCAAAGTTTTCATCATCGTCAACATCGATCTCTCCTCAATCAATGATGTGAGAGTCATCATGAAGATAACGACGGAGCTGTGATACATGGAAAACATCATGTATCTGACTCATCTGTGGGGGAAGTGCTACTCGATACACCATATCTCCAACACGAGCTAACACCTCGAAAGGCCTAACAAAGCGGGGAGAAATATTACTCCCAGAACCAAACCATTGATTCCCATGATGGGGAGTCACCTTCAGAAACACATGATCCCCAACATTAAACTCTAAGGGTATCCTCATTTGATAAGCATATGATTTTTGATGATCTTGTGCTCTCTTCATCCTCTCACGAATCACCTAAATCATCTCTGTTGAATTCTGCACTAGTTCTGGTCTAAGAATTATTGACTCTCTGACCCTAGTCCATCACAATGGAGAATGGAAATGTTGGCCACATAGGGATTCAAATGGCGCCATACCGATGGTGAAGTGAAAACTATTATTGTAAGCGAACTCCACCAAGGGTAAGTGCCTCATCCATGAACCTCCAAAATCAAGAACACAAGAGCATAACATGTCTTTAAGAGTTTGGATGGTTTGCTCTGTCTGACCATCCATTTGAGGATGAAAAGCAGTGCTAAGGCATAGCTAAGAACTGAAAGAATGATGGAGACCTCTCCACACCCTAGAAGTAAAGAGAGGATCTCGATCAGAAATGATCACCCTTGGGACTCCATGAAGCCTCACCACCTCCTCCAGATAATGCCTCGACCAAACTTCCACTGAGCTCGAATCCTTGATTGCTATAAAGTGGGAAAATTTTGTTAAGCGATCCACTACCACCCAAATAGAATCATGACCTCCCGGAGCTCAAGGTAAACCTGTAACAAAGTCCATTGAGCTATACTCCCACTTCCACTGAGGAATCTCTAATGGCTGGAGCTGACCACCAGGAACACGGTGTTCGGCCATCACTTTCTGGTAGACCAAACATCGAGACACAAACTCCACAACTGCACACTTCATCCCAGGCCACAAAAATTTGATCCTCAAGGCTCGGTAAATCTTTTTCATGCCAGGATATACCACTAAAGGAGAACTATGAAACTCTCTGATAACCATCTCGTGCATCATCAAGGGAGAAAAAATTATTTTGTGATACAACACTCAATGTTGTTCATCCTCCGACCAACCATCAGGGGCCTCACCACAAACAACTCGGTCTCTCCACACCTCCACCTCAATATCGCCCAACTGGGAATCTTCCACTTTCATTATGAGAGATGATTGCACCATCATATGAAAAAGACAACCTCTGCCCCCAACTTCTCCCATATCAAGATGTAATGCCGATAATTCTTCCATTACTCTCCAGGAATCATCGGATTCACGCACAGCATCACTACGTGACTTTCGACTCAGTGCATCAGCTACAACATTCCCCTTTCCAGGTGTATATGATATTTTAAAGTCGTATTCCTATAAGAACTCCATCCACCAACGTTGTCGCAAGTTCAAGTCACCCTCAGAGAAAACATACCTCAAACTCTTATGATCGGTGAAAACCACAAAGCTCTCACCAATGAGGTAATGTCTCCACAACTTCATAGCAAACACCACGGATTCCAACTCAAGATTGTGAGTAGCATAGCTACGTTCACGGGGACATAACTACCGAGACCCATAAGAAACAACTTATCTTTTCTGCATCAGAACATAGCCCAAACCCATATGTGAAGCATCGCAGAAAACATCAAACTGAACTCCCTCAGCTAGAAGACAATGAACTGGGGCACTTACTAACTTCTCTTTTAGATACTCGAACGCTGCCTGACACTAATCAGTACGTATGAATGCCTGATCTTTCCTAGTCAAAGTTGTCATAGGAGTCGCAACTCGTGAGAAATCGTCTACAAACCTCCTGTAGTAGCCTATGAGACCAAGGAAACTTCGTACCTTAGACACTGTCTTGGGGGATTCCCAAGACACAACTGCTTCTATCTTCGATGGATCCATAGCTACTCCCTGCTGGGACACAACAAGGCCCAAGAAATGGACTTCCCAAACACAAAACTCACACTTCGACAACTTCCCAAATAGGTAATGTTGATGAAGAACTCCCAAAATGGCACGTAGATGTTCTACATGCTCTTCCTCAGACGTGGAGTACACAAGGATGTCGTCGATAAAAACTACAATGAACTTGTCCTGGAACTCACGAAACACAGCGTTCATCAATCCCATGAACACAGCTGGATCATTTTTCACGCCGAACAGCATTACAACGAACTCATAATTCCCATGACAACAACGGAAAATATTCTTTGCGATATCCTCATCCTTCACATGCATCTGATGATATCTTGACCGAAAGTCGATCTTTGAGAACCAACTTGCACCCTTCAGTTGATCGAATACACCATAAATCCACAGAAGAGAATAGCGATTATTTATTGTCACTTTGTTTAAGCGACGATAATCAACACACAACCGCAAACTGTCGTCGGCCTTCTTCACGAACAAAACTGGCTCATCCCACGGTGACACACTTGGCCAAACAAAACTGAACTGTAACAGACCATCAAGTTGTATACGTAGCTCTCGTAACTCAAAACGGGACATCCTATATGAAGACATATAGATAGGAGACGCTCATGGTTGTAGCTCGATCCCAAACTCGATCTCTCGTCGAGGGGGTAATGCTATAACCTCTTCTGGAAAGACATCCGGGTACTCTTCTACGACCCTAGGAAACTCCAACTGTTGAACCTCTGAAGAACTCAACATCATCTCAGCCATCATGTATGATAAGGACAGAACACGCCTATGACCCATCTGAGGATCTCTCTCTCCAACAAACACCACCGGCTCTCCATCTACACCAATGAAAACAACATTCTTCCTAAGGAAATCCATGATAGCCTGCACCGAATACAACCTATCCATGTTGACGATGACATCATATAGTTGTATTTGTAAACATAGGAAATCTCCCCAAGAGCGGTGTTTCCCCAACACTAGCTCACAGTCTCTACATACTTCAAACAATTCTGCTCGACCTCCAACTAGCGTAGTCAACACCAAGGGCACTAGAAGTCTCTCTACCTCAAGTCCCAAAGCATGGACAATGGTAGGTGATATGAAGGAGTGTGTCACTCTTGAATCAAACAAGGCATACACCAAGGTAGAAAACAAGAAAAGGGTACCACGAATGACGTCTGGCTTGCCTAGAACTGGAAAAGCTAGAGCATGAAGCTGATCACGACCTCCTCCACGGCCTCTCTCACTACGGGAAAAAGGGCATTTTGCGACGTGTCATTACACCCGTCGCAAATAACAAACTATTTGCGACGGGATTTCGTCTCCCGTCGCAAATAGTTTGGCGTGGATAGCGCCCCAAACCGTACGAAGGTTATTTGTGACGGTGGGATCCCACCGTCGCAAATAGTTAAGTATTTACGACAGGGCCCGTCGCAAATAACCTGCGGCGATTTATAGCCTTTTGCGACGGGTTGTCGTCCCGTCGCAAAAGGTTTGTCGGCATTGACTATTTGCGACAGGTCTCATCGTAAATAACTTTTTAACCGCCGACAGTAATTAATGCGGATGTAGGTATTTGCGACGGGTCTCGTCGTGAAAGATACTATTTGTGACAGGTATCTCGTCGCAAATAATCTCGTCGCAACTAATCTAACCTATATATACCCCCATCCGTTTTTCCTCTCATTCCTCTCAAATTTCATATCTTATTTCTCTCTAAACTCGAATTTTAGAGAGAGGATTTTTTTAAGTTTTTTTTTTTGTTCACGAAGAAGTTGTGAAGTCGTCTGCATTAATAGAAAATCAGTCTTAAAGGTATTTATGTTTTTTTAATTTATTATTTATTTCGTTTTTTTATGTTAATTTTTTTATTGTTGATTAGTTGTAATTAAATTAAATTTAAATTGTTTTGTCATTTGTATTTATTTGTACTAGTAAATTGAAATTTTTAGTTTTAATTTTTAATAATTAGAAGTAATTATTAATTATTAACTATAATTAGTAATGTATATAATTAATTTGTAGTAATTAATAATAATTGGTAATAAATATCAATAAATAGTATTAAATAAGAATAATTAGTAATAATTAGGAATAATTAGTAATAATTAGGAATAATTAGAAATAAATGTTAATAATTAGTAATAATTAGCAATAATTAGGAATAATTAGCAATCATTAGGAATAATTAGCAATAATTAGTAATAATTAACAATAATTAGCAATAATTAATAATAATTAGGAATAAATTGTAATAATTAGTAATAAATTGTAATAATTAGTAACAAATTGTAATAATTAGTAATAAATTGTAATAATTAGTAATAAATACTAATAATTACTAATAATTACCAATAAATACTAATAATTAGTAATAATTAGCAATAATTAGCAATAATTAGGAATAATTAGCAATAATTAGTAATAATTAGCAATAATTAGGAATAATTTGCAATAATTAGGAATAATTAGCTATAATTAGCAATAATTAGCAATAATTAGGAATAATTAGGTATAATTAGCAATAATTAGGAATAATTAGAAATAATTAGGAATAATTAGCAATAATTAGCAATAAATTGCAATAATTAGCAATAATTAGCAATAATTAGCAATAAATAGCAATAAATAGTAATAAATAGCAATAAATAGTAAAAAATAGGAATAATTAGTAATAAATAAGAATAATTAGTGATAATTAGGAATATTTAGTAATAATTAGGAATAATTAACAATAATTAGGAATAATTCATAATAATTAGTAATAAATTGTAATAGTTAGTAATAAATTGTAATAATTAGTAATAATTAGGAATAAATACTAATAATTAGTAATAATTAGCAATAATTAGTAATGATTAGCAATAATTATGAATAATTAGCAATAATTAGTAATAATTAGCAATAATTAGCAATAATTAGCAATAATTAGGAATAATTAGCAATAATTAGGAATAATTAGCAATAATTAGCAATAATTATAAATAATTAGCAATAATTAATAATAATTAGTGATAAATTGTAAAAATTAGTAATAAATTAACAATAATTAGGAATAATTTGCAATAATTAGGAATAATTAGCAATAATTAGCAATAATTAGCAATAATTAGCAATAATTAGCAATAATTAGGAATAATTAGCAATAGTTAAGAATAATTAGCAATAATTAGGTATAATTAGAAATAATTAGCAATAATTAGCAATAAATAGCAATAATTAGTAATAAATAGTAATAAATAGTAAAAAATAGGAATAATTAGTAATAAATAGGAATAATTAGTAATAATTAGGAATAATTAATAATAATTAGGAATAATTAATAATAATTAGTAATAAATTATAATAGTTAGTAATAAATTGTAATAATTAGTAATAATTAGGAATAAACACTTATAATTAGTCATTCTTACTAATAATTAGTAATAATTAGCAATAATTAGTAACAATTAGCAATAATTAGGAATAATGAGCAATAATTAAGAATAATTAGCAATAATTAGTAATATTTAGCAATAAGTAGTAATAATTAGCAATAATTAGAAATAATTAGCAATAATTAGCAATAATAAGCAATAATTAATAATAATTAGTGATAAATTGTAATAATTAGTGATAAATTGTAATAATTAGTAATAAATTGTAAAAATTAGTAATAACTACTAATAAATACTAATAATTTGAAAAAAAATACTAATAATTAGCAATAAATACTAATAATTGGCAATAAATAGCAATAATTAGGAATAATTAGCAATAATTAAAAATAATTAGCAATAGTTAGAAATAATTTGTAATACTTAGGGATAATTAGTAATAATTAGCACTAATTTGCAATAATTTTCAATAATTAGCAATAATTAGCAATAATTAGCAATAATTAGCAATAATTAGCAATAAATAGAAATAATTAGAAATAATTGGGAATAATTAGCAATAATTAGCAATAATTAGTAATAAATAGCAATAATTAGTAATAAATACAAATAAATATTAATAAATAGGAATAATTAGGAATAATTAGGAATAATTAGTAATAAATATGAATAATTAGTTATAATTAGGAATAAATACTAATAATTAGGAATAAATACTAATAATTAGTAATATTTACTAATAATTAGGAATAAATATTAATAATTAGTAATATTTAGAAATAATTAGTAATATTTAGCAATAATTAGTAATAATTAGGAATAATTAGGAATAATTAGCAATAATTAGGAATAATTAGCAATAATTAGTAATAATTACTACTAATTACTAATAAATACTAATAATTAGTAATAATTACTAATAAATACTAATAATTAGGAATAATTAGTAATAATTAGCAATAATTATGAATAATTAGCAATAATTAGGAATATTTAGCAATAATTAGGAATAATTAGCAACAATTAGTAATAATTATCTATAATTAGTAATAATTACTAATAAATACTAATAATTAGTAATAATTACTAATAAATACTAATAATTAGGAATAATTAGGAATAATTAGCAATAATTAGGAATAATTAGCAATAGTTAGCAATAATTAGCAATAATTAGCAATAATTAGCAATAATTAGCAATAATTAGCAATAATTAGCAATAAATAGAAATAAATTGTAATAATTAGCAATAATGAGGAATAATTATGAATAATTAGAACTAATTAGCAATAATTAGAAATAAATAGCAATATTTAGGAATAATTAGCAATAATTTGGAATAATTAGCAATAATTAGGAATAATTAGTATTAAATAGGAATAAAATGTAATAATTAGTAATAAATTGTAATAATTAGTAATAATTAGTAATAAATAGTAATAAATAGTAATTATAATTATATATAATTATTAATAATAAAAAAATTATATTATCAATATTTATGAAAAAACAATATTAATATTATTAAAATAATAAAAAAAATTCTAAAATATTAAAATTATCAATATTCGCAACATGCTTTGCTCCATTCTTAACATGTTCAAATCTCAACGTGTTGCCAATTATCAAGTCATGGATAATAAAAAGATTGTGTCAGCCATGTGCAATGTAAACTCTATAATTGTCCTTTCTTGGTTGATCACCTTGTAAGTAGTGTTGCAATAGGATAACCCAAGTCATTCCTTTCTCATCTATAAGAATTATCTCATATGACCCTTTACATAGACCATTCTTCCTTGAAAATTTAAGGGAAAGATACTGATGTCCTATCAAATTTTTAAGGAAGAATGATCTATGTAAAGGGAGCAAGATGATTCTTAGAGACGAGAACGACATTACTTTGGTCATCCTATTTCAACACTACTTGCGAGGTGATCAAACATGAAAGGAAAATTATAGAGTTTACATTGGACATATCTGACACAAATTTTTTATTGCACATGACCTGACAATTGGTGATCCTTTGAGATTTGAACATGTTAATAATAGAGAAAAGCCTGTTGCGAATATTGATAATTTTAATATTTTATAAATTTTTTATTATTTTAATAAGATTAATATTGTTTTTTCATAAATATTGATAATATAATTTTTTTATTAATAATAATTAGATATATTTATAATTAGTAAATGAAAACTGTTTGGATAATGAAGGGAAAATTTGTAATTATATCCACAACGATGATTACCAAATTTCTTTTCATTATTCAAGCAGTTTTCATTTTTCTAAGTATTGTTAAGTATTGCTAAATTAGTAATAATTAGCAATAAATAGTAATAATTAGTTAGGTATAGTTAGAAAGAAATTTTAATAAATTCCAAGAACCTTACATAATTTCCAGTGGATGGACGACACTCCTTTTGCTCGACGACTTTTCTTCTTTCAACTCTCACCGACTCAAAAAAATATAAAAAATGTGATGCTACATAGGAATATTCAATCTCGTATACACGAGATTGGATATGCATTCATGGGATCATATTTTTTATAATGTTTTCAGGTAGTGATAGTTGGAAGAAGACGATTCATCGACGAAAAGGGGGCTCTTTTGTCCGAGGGATCATTTACTTGCATCTTTCTCACACTGAAATCAGAATAAAGAATCTCGTCGGAGATATGCATATTCATTCTCGCATACGAGAATGAATATGTGTAACTCCGACGAGATTCTTCATTGTGATTTCAGTGTGAGAAAGATGTAAGTAAATGAGCTGTTGGGTGAATGAATATTCATCAATCCACTAGAAATTGTGTCACCTTTAATTAATGATAATTATTAAGAAGTAGTAGTAATTATTTATCTTATTTTTTTCAGATAGTATTTTTATAATTTCAAATTATTCAAAACAGTGATGATTTTATATTTTGTAGAAAAATATGGAACAAGGAAGTTGACATCAGTCATTATTAGATGATCTCACTTGGATAAATCAGCACTTAAATCTAAATGGTTCTGGTTTAAATCTGGTATATATTGAGGGTGTTGAAGATTTCTTAGCATTTTCATCATTAAAACCAAAATATGTTTCAGAAGGAAAAATTAAGTTTCCTTGTAAAAAATGTGCTCTAAGAATGTTTGACACATTTGACAAGGTTGGGGGACATCTCTTTCGGTTTGGTTTTCAACCATATTATGTTTTTTGGTATCAACATGGTGAATGCAGTTTTAGAGAAGATACTAATAACTTGATTCTGAATCCATCACAGTTCCAAAACTTAGTACATGATGTTGCAAGTTCATCTGTTCAACAAACTGAAACTCACGATGATATTGATTTAACTACTGAGTTGGCACCATATGAATTTTATGAGTTATTGAGGTCTGCTGAGGATACATTATATCCTGGTTGCAAGATAAGAAAAGTAGAAGTAGTTGAAAAATTTATGGCTATTAAATTAGATAATGCAATTTCAAACAATTATTTTGATCAGATATTTTCTTTGGTTAAAACACTATTACCTAAAGGAAATGTGTTCCCTGTAAATTACTATGAGAGAAAGAGGTTGGTTCGTAATCTAGGCCTTAGTTATCAGAATATTCATGCATGTTCAAATTATTACATCTTATATTTTGGTGAAAATGAGTCATTGGATAGTTGTCCAACATGTGGATAATCGAGGTATAAAGAAGCGCAACCAAGGAAGTCTGGATCGATTCCTGTAAAACAGTTGAGATATTTCCCCCTTACACCCAGGTTGCAATGTTTATTTATGTCTCATAACACAACGTCAATGATTTCATGGCACAAAACCAATATTTCAATAAGTAAAAGCTTTAATCATCCATCTGATGGTGATTCATGGAAACATTTTGATCGTTTGCATCCTTCTTTTACTTTAGAAGCCTGAAATGTGTGATTGGGTCTTTCTACTGACAGTTTCTGTCCGTTTGGTTCTTATGGTAGTTAGTATTCATGTTAGCCTATATTTATAACTCCGTGCAATCTACCTCCATGGATGTTAATGAAGGAGCCCTATATCTTTTTAACCTTATTAATCCCAGGACATCTGAAAAAAAATATTGATGTTTATTTGAAACCATTGATTGATGAGTTAAATGCATTATGGAGTAATGTTGTTAGTACATATGATGTTGCTACAAAAAAAATTTCACATTAAAAGTTAAATTGATGTGGACGATTAGTGACTTTCTGGCATATGGCTTATTATCTAGTTGGAGTACACATGGTCCGAAATCTTGTCCTTACTATATGAAAGACAACAAAGCTTTTATGCTCGTCAATGGAAAAAAAACCTTTCTATTTTGACTGTCATCGTATATTTCTTCCAACCGATCATCCTTTTTGAAGGAACAAATATCATTTCAAAAAAGGCATAATTGAAAGGGATGAACCTCCAAAAATGATCTTAGGTACATAGTTAAAATCAGTTGTATTTTCATTACCTCCCATCACATTTGGGCCAACAGTAAACCAACAGAAAATTCATGGCTTTGGGAAAGAACATAATTGGATAAAATGAAGAATTTTTTGGGATCTCCCATATCGATATGATTTTTTGGTCTTCCAGATGTTGGATGTCATGCACATTTAATAGAACTGATTTGATAATTTATTTTATACAGTTTTGGATACACCAGGTAAGACCAAAGATACTGTAAAAGCATAATTAGATCTTGCCCAAATTTAAAGGCGACCAGAACTTTAACTACTTGAAAATGTCAGATCACAGAGGTTGATGAAGACAAAAGTAGCTTATACATTGTCCAAAGAGAGTAGTTTATTATTTTGTCAATGGATTATAGATTTAAGACTTCCAAATGGCTATGCTTCCAATTTGGGAAGATGTGTTAAGAATGGTCATATTACCAGATTAAAAAGTCATGATTTTAATTTTATAATGGATAGACTTATGCCAATTGGATTGAGAGGTTTGTGGAATTCTATGATTTGGGATTAGATAATAGACATATCATATTTTTTTCAAGACATTTGTGAAAAAACAACTGACTACGATGTGCTATTAAAACCGGAAAAAGATGTTGCTGTAATTATATGTAAACTGGAAAAAAATCTTTCCACCTGCTTTCTTCGACTCAATGGAACATCTGATATTACATTTTCCACATGAAGCTAAATGTGGAGGTCCAATATAGTTTCAATGGATGTACCCATTCGATAGATGCATGTAGAAATTGAAGAAAAAAAGTACGTAACAAAAAATCAGTTGAAGGCTCAATTGCTGAAGCTTATTTACAAGAGGAAATTACTTTTTTATGCTCTCACTATTTTGAATCTGAATATCCCTCAAAACAAAACCACCTAGGATGGAGCGAGGGAAATGTTAATGATGAAATGGATAATAATTTATCAGTTTTTAATCAGCCAAATCTTGGATTTGGTGGAGTTCAAGAATGATGGCTTTCAGACGATGAACATCATAGAGCTCGTACATATGTTCTGCTCAACTGTGAAGAAATGACATCATTTTTACTGTGAGTGCTTCTATCACTTATTATATAATTTCTGTTATAGTGTGTAAACTTATTTTATTTGTAGGTTATATGAAAATCATATCAAGAAACAAGTTCCACAAATTACAGCAGCTGCTCTTGAAGAACGCAGACAAAAAAAATTCTCAATGGTTTCAAAAGCTGGTAAGATAAATTATTGATGGTTTAATATTAATTTAGTTTACTATTTATTATATTTATAATTGTTTTACAAATTTTTAGGTGTCTCAACATGCTGATAAAATTGATAAGCGACTGTGTATGTTGAGTAATCCACCATCCAAAATGGTTAAATCTTATAGTGCATATGTGGTGAATGGTTTTCGATTTCATACACATGCATATAGGGAATCAAAAAAACAATGAACAGTGGAGTTTTTTTGAGAGGATTACATCATAGAGAAACTAAAGTTTACTTTTATGGAATTCTGGATGAAATTATTGTGCTATGTTTTCTTGGACAAAATTACATAATGATGTTTAAATGTTAGTGGTTGGATACTGAGATAGGCTTGCGTGTTCATCTGACTCATGGAATTGTCGATATTAAATATAAAAATCTTCTTGCAGTAAATGAACCATTTTTACTGGCTCAACATGAACATCAAGTTTATTATGCAAAGTACTATGCTACTTCAAGATACCTAGGTGATTGGTGGAGCATAATAAAAATGAAATCTCAGGAAAATAAATTTACTCAAACTGAATGTGGTTCCGCTGAATTGGAAGAAATTAAAATTTTTCAAAAGACTACTCAAAATCCATCTTTTTCACAAAGAAACGTGAATATCGATGAGGAAACCCCACAATTAAGGGTCCATGGTGATGAAGATGTTAATGATGTTACAAATGAAATTGAAATGACAAGGGATGATGAAATTGAAACTCATATAGATATTGATGATACCGAGGAGGAATATGAAGACATTGACATCATTAAATATGAAGATGATGATGAAGGTGAACATTGGCATAGTTAAATGCTGGTTATGATCATAACTAATATATATATATAATGGTTATTTTCAACTATCCGCTAACAACAATAATTTTGTGTTTCAGATGGACTCTGATCTATTGCGTGAGTTAGAGGAGGCTGAGCTACCTTTGGATGATGGGGATGTGGGATCATCTGACCCTCAGCCTACTGGTGGTTCAGGAGGTATGAGGAGGGGGCACGGTCTTGTGCGACTGATGATTCCTGACCCTATCCCCGAGAAACGTCCACGTCTTGGCTTCTATCCACACACATGGAGGTATGGTAACCAATATATTTTAGTTAGATTTCATTAATTTATTTATATATATACTAATTGTTTGATTATTTATTATTTTTTCATAGTTTTTCTCATGTAGCTGTTGGACAGGGGAGCGCTATCTTGCGCAATTATTTTTCTCATTCATGGACCACATGGGAACAGATTCCCGTTGATGTGCGGCTCAACATGTACATTCATTGGCTGGTATGTAAATAAATAATATTTATTTTGAAATTTATTTTATTAATAACTTTATAATATAAATTATTTATAGGGTTTATGGTATCCCATCAAGGATAGCATGCGTGATGATATCCATGCAGCATGGGAGGTGGCTATGCATGAGTGTTTTCATCAGTTTTTTCACAATTTGAGAAAGATGGCCATTAAGAAAGTCAGAGCGACAGTATTTGATGAGTCGTGTAGAGTCCACCGACCAGAGTACATTTCATCTCAGGTTTGGGATGGATTATATGCACACTGGTTGGGGGTGGATTTCAGAGGAGGTCTTCATTGGGTTAGCAGAATTGGGGGAGACAGGAGGTGACGCATCGAGCTGGTAGTCGTACATTCAGTACGCATAGAGATCATCTGGTAAGTATTTTTTTAAAATATTTTATATAGCTTAAAATATAAACACTTTATTTTATATTCATATAGACAGTCAAGCATCCCAATATTACAGAGTACAATGTTTATCGGAGGATGTATAGTGATCCAGCCACCGGAGAGATTAGAGGTGATCGTTAGTGTCAGATTGTGGTTAGTCTTATTTTTTCAGTTTGACAATTAACTGCATATAATATATTCAAAATTTTAATTTAAAATTGGAATTGAAGGATTCATATGAGTCTGAAACTGCTCAGACATAGGCTGAGGGTCAGGATGAGACGACTGATCAGACCAGTTCCCACCATTTCAACGAGGTGGCATGGATGCAGGCGACTCAGTATGGCTTTGAGAGGGATGAGTAGTTGGTATCAGCTCTCATTTGACTCCTGGTACTTATTATATTACTACTGTAATGTTGGAATCCATCTCAAGAGGAGCTTGTGGAGAGGTATCATCTTCTGGCTCACAATATCAGGAGCAATTCCGAGCTCAGAATGACCTTATAGAGAGTTTGCAGAAGCAGCAAGAAGAGATGTGTCAGCAGCAGCAACAGCAGGAGGAGGAGA
Source organism: Viscum album (assembly GCA_963277665.1). Lineage (NCBI taxonomy): Eukaryota > Viridiplantae > Streptophyta > Magnoliopsida > Santalales > Viscaceae > Viscum > Viscum album. Next base: position 2,134,262,543 of record OY728120.1, read on the forward strand.
TACTTCGATGGAAACAGTAGCATCACAAGAAGATGGAGTACATGCGCCGTTTGACTGATAGTTTAGGGATGGAGTTTCCTCCACCAGCTCCTTCAGCTCCCCCACCTACTCTAGAAGACGACCCCCAGTGATTTTTTTATGTCAAAAACATTTGAATTTAAATTTGTTGTAATATGAACTATTTACAGTTTCTTTCTTTTATATCGGTGCGATTATTACATAATTTAATTTTTAATATTTTATGATTTGTTTTTGTGAATACTGTGAATTTTAATATTTTTGATATTTTTATTATTTTAATAATATTAATATTATTGTGACATTAATCATAATTTTATTAAATATATTTTTTCAGTATTATATTTTTTAATATTTTTATATTTTACTAATAATAATAATAATAATAATTTATGATTTTTTTATTTATTTTTTTGTGAATATTGAGAATTATAATATTTTTTATTATTTTAATGATTTTAATAATATTAAAATTAATTTTTCAATAATCATAGTAATATTTTATGATTTTTTTTATTAATATTGATAATTTTAATATTTTTGTATTTTTATTATTATTTTAATAATATTAAAATTAAATTTTCAATAATTTTAATTTTATTAAATTTATTTTTTAAAAAATTTATTTATTATTTATGATGGGATCTATTGCGACGGGATCCCGTTGCAAATAGTCTAAATAATTTTTTCTTAAAAAAGGTATTTGTGATGGGATTAGGGACCCATCGCAAATACTATTTGCGACAGGCCTATCCCAAATAATCTGAATAAATATTTTCAAAAGGCATTTGTGACGGGATTACGGGCCCATCGCAAAAGATTATTTGAGATGGGCCCATTGCAAAAGAACTTATATATAAATAAGTATATAATCAGATATTTATTTGCGATGGTGAAGTTTTCCATCGCAAAAAATATTTCTTGCGACGGGCCCATCGCAAATAATATTTTTTGTGACGATGTTTTTTGCAACGAGCTATTTCTGACGGGGCCCCATCGCTAAATCTTATTTGCGACAGGATCTCGTCGCAAATACCTTGAATTCTAGTAGTGCCTGACCCTGATGACGACCACCACCATGTCCGCGCTCTACTCTCTGAGGACGGGGAGCGTCACGGGGTTGTCCTATGCCTTCCCCATCTACCCTCTACTAATCTAAAGCTGGTGCAACCTACTGCTGCTGGCTTGGATATAACTGTCTCAACGGAGGAACCTGGAGCAGAGCACCTAGTGCACGATGACTGCTCTAAAAGGTCGGGCACTCACACTGCTAATGACCTCGACCACCACAAGAAAAAAAGTGCTTGATCCCTTGGCATAAGCCTGAGAGTTGCTACCTCTGGAGAAACGAGATGTGAAGGGTTGGGACCTACCCCTAGTAGAACAGAAACTCTTCTACCCTGAAAACCAAGAACCCTGGACCACAGCTCTACTTCATGAGGAATCACGATGACTCCCCTCTCGTGATGATTCAATTCTGGCCAAAGTCCTCTCAACAACCTCTTCCCTCGCTAGCACCTCAAGATATGTTTTTAGCATAAATGGGGTGACATGGCGCTAGATCTCTAGAGGAAAAGCCTCCTCAAAATGCCTCGCCCTGGCCTCCTCATCTGGCAGTAGGTCTGAAGCAGGTCGTAAAATGTTCCTGAAATGGATTCCAAACTCTTGAACACTGGAGCTCTCCGGTCAAAGGGTAATAAGCTCCTGGAGACTAGACGCCTTCGCAGTCGAAGAAATAAACGCAACTCTAAACTTGTCTCGGAACTCCTCCCATGAGATCGTTGACTCCCCATGATCCTCAAGGAAAAAGAAACACCACTGCCTCACAGCTCCACGTAGCATCGTCACAACCAAGGACACCAAGTGATCCTTCCGAGCACGGATCGAACTGAAGCTGATCTCGACCTCCTCTAACCAGTCTTCCGCGACTGCATCTGAAACGGATCCCCCGTACTTCTGTAAACTCAGGTGCTAAAACTCTCGGAGTGTCTTCTTCCAAGTATCATTGTCGTCAACCTCTACCCTACGACAATCTTCTGGAACAGCCTGCTGGACATCTTCTATGTGATTCTGATGAGGACGTCTACATGGATCCATACCTATAAAATAAAAAACAGTTAGGGCTCCTAAACCTAGAATATAGAAGACTCAAAATTAATTAATTAATTGTTTTCTTTTATTTATTTCAGATTAACCTATCCCCAGGTCTATCCATTCAAACATAGGCACAAAGAAGAATGATGCCTGATCCTTTCCTAGGTCTCTACCCTGAAACTAGTATCACCTCATTTAGTATCCATTGTAAACTTAAATCTTCGTACATTAGATCATAGGGGGCCCTAAATGTCTATTTCTCAGTCGGTATCCAGTGTTTACATCACTTTCTAAACATGAATGACATGGTTTTCCAAACAACCCATGCAACCTCACATGTGCCTAACTCCAAACTTCATCCTATCCCTCAACCAAACCTCTGATACCACTCTATCATGACCCCCTCCCCACAAAGTGTACCCCTCCTGGGTCAGCAATGTGAGAAGGGAGATAATGACCCCCGAGTCCTTCCTCCAGTAGGCCCTGGGTTGGAGACTAGCACCGAGGGTATAGTAAACACATAGATGGGAGACATTAACCTCTAAAAGAACACATGTGGAAGAGAGAGATAAGATAGACACCAATCAACTCCAACTAAGATAGAAATACAAATGAAACCCAAATTAACCATATTTAATGTCATGAAAAACTACTACAACTGAAAGGGGAAAACTTCAAGTACCCAAAAGAAAGTAAAAATAGTAGCAACCACAAGCCCGAACAGCTCCTGCGACCCCAAGCTAGTAGAAACCAGCTTAATGTCCAACCTGCTCCAAGTGACCTGAAAAAAACAGTTTATATGGACATAGGGTGAGTATAACAGTATACTCAGTAGGATCCTCCCTGAATCCTCTCATGCAAAAGTAAAGAAATAATGCTAAAGCATAGTAAACAACAAGTGAGACTAACTCGTCACCTAAACAGGTATACTAACTTCCCAACCTCACCATGGATACTCTCACCAAGTAACGCATACAAGAGTATATAATATAATAAATAATATCAAGGGTACCCCGCTACTACTTCCCTACTGGTTTGCCGCTTTTCCCCAACATCACACATCCTAAGAATGTCTCTCCAAAAAGGCTTGCCCGCAGACACCTGGGTGAAGTACCACCACATGTACCTTGTGCAACAAAACCACCACGTCCACGCAAGAAAGTAACCATGTAGTTTCTTAGAACCACCACAGCTAGCATAAGGTGTATCATACGTCGGATATTATACCTCAAGCCATTACAACCCATACACCGAGTAAGGATCCTCAATCCATCCCAACTTATACACGTTACACCTATAGTAGTTCATAGGATACTATATCCAGAATATATGTGTGTGAATAACCACAATCCATTACATCCCTCTACACACATATATGGGAAAAACTAACCACTATGCCTACCAGCACAAGTATCTACCAAGAGAAGAGAGCAGGGCTAAAGGGGGTAGTCATCCATCCATCCTTCCACTGGAATGTTTAGGAAAAACACCCCCCATGGCTAAGAAGCCCCATGGTTTCAGTTTACCTTACTGATAGGGTGGAGTAGCCTATAAAAACACAAAAATTATAGAATATACTATAACTCACAACCATGCTATGTGAATAACCTAGTCTTAGAATCAACTGCAGCTAACGTCTCTCAAACTCCGAGTTGCCACTTCTAAGACTCGGTATCCTATAAGCACACAACCATTTAAAAAGATTTAATACATTATTTCATTCCATTTTTATCAATTGAACTTTACGTTAATTAATTCTTTAAAAATTAATTAACCAATAAAAATTCCACATTAAAATTTCATTAGCATCACACCCAAAGTACACTGTTCCTTCAAATCACAACCTCAGCATTGCGCCCCAGCAAGCTCCAAACCCCATGGGTTAACACCATTTATTCAATTATTCCTTACAGAATTACTTTCCCACATTCCCATGAATTCTAGAAAAACATTCTATGCTACTAAACACAAGGGGGCTCAACACAATGAGTAGATGTATTACCTGTCGATTCTTTGTCTCCTATAGTAAGAGCGTAGACCCATCCTCCCTTGAGAGGCTAAACACGGAAAGCACGTGGCATACCCCTCGCATATTCGCCTCTTTAGGAAGAAGGGTAATCAAGACCAGCTACCTTAGGGAGTGGGGAAAAGTAAAATAGGTAATCAACCAAAAAGAAACAACAAGCATCCAACAATCACATCCATCTCGTTCCATCATCCCTGGTGTCCTCCCCGACACGCACATGCATAAACTAATGCATATCTCCACTCTAGGAATCATCTGCTGCCACAACCAAAAGGCCTCCATGCCCCCACATATCACAACATCAATCCAGGATCACATCACAGCACAAGCAGCAGGAAAAAAACATTTTAACAAATGGGCTCTTGTCCCTTAAACAACCAAGAGGGTAACTCAGAACCCTACAAGGGATCATCTTTTATAAAACCACCAGATCTTTAATCCATATTGGATTAGGAGATTTATTAATCATAGGTTCTAACAATGGGAAACCGAAACAGTAATCTATCACAAATAATTAAACATGCTTACTGCACCATTTTGATTAACATCAAATTAAAACAACAAGAACCATATTCATTGACATGAATCCTTATCTTTAGCCAAAACATTATCAATTAATTCTTGTCACGACCCCCTCCCACAAAGTGTACCCCTCCTGGGCCGGCAATGTGAGAAGGGATATAATGACCCCTGAGTCTCACCTCCAGTAGGCCCTGGGTTGGTGACTAGCACTGAGGGTATAGTAAACACACAGATGGGAGGTATTACCCTCTAAGAGAACACATGCGGAAGAGAGAGATAAGATAGACCACAACCAACTCCAACTCAGACAGAAATACAAATGAAATCCAAAGTAACCATATGTAATTTCATGAAAACTACTACAATTGAAAGGGGAAAAATTGAAAGTACCCAAAAGAAAGTAAAAACAGCAGCAACCACAAGCCCGAACAGCTCCTGCAACCCCATGATTGTAGAAACTATCTCGATCTCCAACCTTCTCCAAGTGACCTGAAAAAAATAGTTTATATAGACATAGGGTGAGTATAATAGTATACTCAGTTGGATCCTCCCTAAGCCTCTCGTGAAAAAGTAAAGAAATCATGTTAAAGCACAGTGAACAACAAGTGAAACTAACTCATCCCCTAAACAGGTATACTAAGTTCCCAACCTCACCATGGCTACTCTCACCAAGTAACGCATACAAGAGTATATAATATAATAAATAATATCAAGGTTACCCCGCTACTACTTCCCCACTGGTTTTCCACTTTGCCCCAACATCGCACGTCCTAAGCATCTCTCTCCAAAAAGGCTTGCCCGCAGACACTTGGGCTAAGTACCACAACATGTACCTCGTGGAAAAAAACCACCACGTACACGCAAGAAAGTAACCATGTAGTTTCTGAGAACCACCACAACAAGCATAAAGTGTATCATATGCCGAGTATTATACCTTAAGCCATTACAGCCCATACACCGAGTAAGGATCCTCAAGTCATCATAGCCTATACATGTTACACCGATAGTAGTCCATAGGATACTATATCCATAATATATGTGTGTGAATAACCAAAAGCCATTACAGCCCTCTACACACATATATGGGGAAGACTAACCATTGTGCCTACCAGCACAAGAATCTATAAAGAGAATAGAGCAGGGCCAAAGGAGGTAGTCAACCATCCATCCTCCCACTAGAATGTTAGGGAAAAACACCCTCGGGGCGCAGAATCCCCGGCGTGTCATTTTCCCTTACTGACAGGCTGGAGTATCGTATAAAAACAAAAAAAGTAAAGAATATACTATATCTCACAACCACGCTATGGGAATAACCTAGTCTTAGACTCAACTGCAGCTAACGTCTCTCAGACTCTGGGTTTCCACTTCTAATACTAGGTATCCTATAAGCACACAACCATCTAAAGAGCTTTAATACGGAATTTCATTCCCTTTTTATCAGTTGCACTTTACGTTAATTAATTCTTTAAACATTAATTAACCAATAAAAATTCCACACTAAAATTTCATTAGCATCACACCCAAAGTACATTGTTCCTTCAAATCACAACCTCAGTATTGCGCCACAGTAAGCTCCAAACCGCCTGGGTTAACACCATTTATTCAATTATCCCTTACAGAATTACTTTCCCACATTCCCAGGCATTCTACAAAAACATTATATGCTACTAAACACAGTGGGGATCAACACGGTGAGTAGATTTACTACCCGTCGAGTCTTTGTCACCTATAGTAAGAGCATTGACTCATCCTCCCTTGAGAGGCTAAACACAGAAAGCACGTGGCATACCCCACACGTTTTTGCCTCTTTTGGAAGAAGGGTAGGCAAGAATAGCTGCCTTAGCCAGTGGGGAATAGTAAAACAGGTAATCAACCAAAAAGAAACAGAAAGAATACAATAATCACATCCATCTCATTCTATTATCCTTGTTGTCCTCCCCGACACCCACATGCATAAACTGATGCATCTCGCCACTCTAGGCGTCATCTGCTACCACAACCAAAAGGCCTCCATGCCCCCACATATCACTATAGGAATCCAGGATCACATCACAACACAAGCAGCAGTAAAACAAACATTTTAACAAATGGGATCTTGGCCCTTAAACAACCAAGAGGGTAACTCAGATCCCTACAAGGTATTATCTTTTATCAAACCTCCAATTCTTTAATCCATCTTGGACTAACCGATTTATTAATCATAGGTTCCAACATTGGGAAACCCAAACAGTAAGCTATCACAAATAATTAAAAATTCTTACTCCACCATTTTTATTAACATAAAATTACAAAAATAAGAACCAGATTCATTTTCATGCATCCTTATATTTATCCAAACCATTATCAATTAATTCATCCTGTTCAAATTTTTATTATATAAATTCCACTTTGATAAAGTTGGATAAAACATGCTAACTATACAGTTTCACATAAAATAAAAGAGAAGCAATGAATCCCCTACCTCAAATAGTTTTTGTCGTTATTTATATGAGAAGAGTCCACACAATGAGTCACAATCACCTCCTCTCGCGACAACTACATCCACCAGAGAATGCCACGGTACAACCGCACTAACCGAAACCCAAGAAAACTCCATTAGAAGCCTGGAGATTAACTGATATAATTGGGAAAGGATAAATATATGGAGATGAAACCAAAATAACCACGATAAAACATTCCTAATTTTCACGAAGGATCGACCCTTATTGCTTGCACCAAAGTAGGGGGTGCACATGCAGTAAGAAGAACTTCAACGGGAATCCAATCCATGGGGAAAATTTTGATCTCACGATTCCTATGGGAACGAAGGAAAGTTTCAAGCGTCTAGCACCAAAGAACAAGGAGGATGAACAATGGAGGAAGATATCTTGTCCCTTTTGAAGATTTAATGAAGCGACGATTTAAGATACGCTTAATTTACCATTAAAAGAAGATCATATTAAACCATGTAGTTTGATCAAGTAAAAACATCTTGAGCCTTAGGAATAATTAATATAGGAGTTATTGCATTTGAATCGGCCATAATGTCCTTAAAATAATGCTTTAATGTATTTTACGTTAAAGGAAACATTAAAGGGGTGAAACTATAGGAAGCTGGAAAAACTGTTCACGAACTTGAAATTTGGAAAAGGAAATAGAGGTTTCCGATATACCTCACCGTTCTGGAAATACTGTTCATGAACTCAAAATTTGTCAAAGGAAATAAAGCTTACCGATAGATCTCATCGTTCTAGAAACACTATTCATGAACTCAACATTTGGTGAAGGAAATAGAGGTTACCGATAGACCTCACCATTCTGGAAACACTGATCACGAACTCAATATTTGGAAAAGGAAATAGTGGTTACCGATAGAACTCACCATTCTAGAAACACTGTTCACAAACTCAAAATTTGGTAAAGGAAATAGAGGTTACCGATAGACCTCACCATTCTGGAAACACTATTCACGAACTCAAAATTTGGAAAAGGTAATAGAGGTTACCGATAGACCTCACCATTTTGGAAACACTGTTCACAAACTCAAAATTTGGAAAAGGAAATAAAGGTTACTGATAGACCTCACCGTTCTGGAAACACTGTTCATGAACTCAAAATTTGGCAAAGGAAATAGAGGTTACCGATAAACCTCACTGTTCTGGAAACACTATTCATGAACTCAAAATTTGGAAAATGAAATAGAGGTTACCGATAGAACTGTTCACCGATGGAACTGTTCTTAGAATTGGAAATTTGGCAAAGGAAAGAGTGGTTATCGTTAGAGGTTTCTGATAGAACTGTTCACCAGTGGAACTGTTTATAGAATTGGAAATTTGGGAAAGGAAAGAGAGGTTACCGTTAGAGGTTACTGAAAGAATTGTTCACCGATGGAACTGTTCATAGAATTTTAAATTTGGCAAAGGAAAGAGAGGTTACTGTTAGAGGTTACCGATAGAACTGTTCACCGATGGAACTGTTCATAGAAGGTTACAGATGACACTATTCACCAAGGGTAACCGATAACACTGTTCAAAGAAGGTTACCGATGACACTATTCACCAAAGGTCACCGATGCATTGTTCATAGAAGGTTACCGTTGCACTTTTCAGAATTGTCTACCGTTGGAATTGTTCACCGAACTGGAAAAATGGCAAAGTGTTGGGTATAAGTCCCCTTAACCTCCCAAATCACCTCAAACACCATATTTCAATAAAGGAATGGGCCGGATTGGTTCGGTCTATTACAACCTAGTATTACTCGGTCTGTGAACCCAGTCATCTGACCCCATGGGTCTCTAGTAATACCTTGGGTTCCTTCCCAACACACCAAAAGATATTACTCACTAGGGTTACTTTTGAGACTAAGGACTATCCCCACAGGACAAAATAAGTTATTTTTATGTGTTTTTTCTTCATTACACATATATCAACACATTTTATTTCACTTAATTTTTATCACACTCACACACACCCTAGAAAACATCCAGAAGGTCACTCATCATGATCACTACTCCAGGCCAATAACGCTTAACTACAGAGTTCTAATCGTATAGGGTCTCAAAAGGAAAGGTTTCCCTTTTTTTAATGAGTCATATAATTTATTAAATTTACCCTTTATCATTATTGGGTGTTAAATTTTGTATTACCCCAATATTTTAAGGTATTTCTATTTTTTAAAGTTAATATTTTTGATAGCTTACATTGTAGGAAACACCGAGAATAAATAAAACCTTGATATGCTATAAATATTATTATTTAAAATTAAATTATCTCCTAGAAATTAAATTTGTGGTTATTAATAGGATTAAATATCTTATTGAATTCATTGGTTACCAAATAATTAAAAATAAATATAAAAACCAATTTAATATAAAGTAAATGTTTTTATAAATACTGTTATAATGTGCCAAAGGTGTTTTATCCTAATAAATTAAATTAATTACTATTAATGAATCATATTAATTAAATTTATATAAAATATATTTAATATAAAGTTTAACATTCATGGTACGTGTTTTTTTATAGCTAACAGAAAAGTAAATGCAATTTTTATGCATAAAAGTCATATTTTTATAAAGGCATTTTTACTGCCTTTGATGGAGAACTTATTTTAAATCTAGTTTTTGAAAATTTTATAAATAATATTTTATAAAATAATATTATTCTTTTAAAATTGAGTATAAAAATTTTCTTTGGTTTATTTTTTGTTATTTTTCTGATAGGTTTCATGTTTTGATGAATTGTAAACAATACTACATTTTAATTTAAAACATCTTTTTCATCCAAATAATTTATATTGTTAAATTATATTTTTTATTATAATTAAAGTATAATTATATCAATATTTTATCAGTTAATAAAATGTTGTTCATTAGAATAAATTTCACATTAAATTTCAGTATTAAAACATTTTAATCTTTTGAACATTTTCACATTAAAAACTTGTTTTCTCCTTCGGTCAATATGATTAATTTTAAATTAATTACTAAGACTTATGTGTTTTTAATTTTTAAAAATTTATTAAATATTAGTAATATGTGAGTCCAAATTATGTAAATATTTTTCTTTTATTTTTGGACATTATGGATAGCAACATTAGTAATTTTTTTATTAACACGTTTAAAGGTAAATCAAGTAATTAAGGATAAAAATAAAATTATAAATTTTAGAAAATTACCCTAAATATTGTCCAAATTTTATTGGATGAGTTATTAGTGACCGAAATCACCCTTTTTATAATATAAGTTTCCCTTTAATCCACTTGAATTATTTTAATTCTTTTATAGCATTTTATTTTAAGAAAATCCAAATATGTCATACTCATGTCTTAATAGGTATTGCATTTTTAATATATGGTTATTCATAACATATATTCAAATATAAATATTAATTTGGAATTTAAAATGTTTATATTCACCATGATGATTTATTTTTAATTTTTATGAAATAAATATTTACCTTAAAGGCATACACAATGATTATGCGGTAATTATTTAATTAATTGGAATATCAAATTAATTATTATAAAAATGTTAAAATAAATATAATTTTACATAATTAATGTCATAAAAAAATTATAGATAACTATTACATGATAGGGATATTTTATATGTATTTTTTTAATATATCTTGTTTATTTTTTTGGTAAAAGTAAAACTAATTAATAGTATCAAAATTTTCATTAATGTTATATTAAAATAAATAATATTTAATTAAATGATATAATATTCATAAAAATATAAAATTCAAGAAACTCATTGAGATAAAGTTTAAAATTCCATCCATGAATCATTTAAGGTTATTGTGGCATTTTATATTTACTATATTAACCTTCAAAGACTAAAAATAAAAATTTTCGTGGTAAGAGTTTAAGGGGTTAATTAAGGCTTAAAGCCAAAATATGAGGTTAATAATGTGTCCAAAACTTGTCTAAAAATTATTTTTTGAGAGGCTTTCTACCCATACTAATCTAATATTCAAAATAACTCACTTTAGAGACATTTAGAATTGGTAATTAATTTATATTAATTTATATTAATTTAATATTTTTAGAGTTTCCAAAAGTGACGCTGACCTCAATTATAAAAGTGAAACTCCTCCCTAACTTTCTCACGCCACTTTGAGCCTTATATCTTGACCAACCCCTACCCATTTCTCATACCAACATCTGTAGACAATTTTTGGATGTTTTGTTCTTTGAAAAAGACCAACTTTAAATCCATTTAAAAGATATTTAAAGGAATGCCATCGAATAAGAGAAGGTTTAAGCACCTTCATCTAAAGGAAAGTACAAGGTAAGGGTTAATTTCACAATATAATTATTATTAGGTATTTTTTATACATAAGTAAATGTTGGGAAATATTTATCAATTTCCATATTTCTTAAAAAAAATTCCAAAATATTTTTATTATTATCCTATAAATATTTAAATACATTTTACCCATGTTTGACTTTTTATCAAACATTTTGAAAGGAATTTTTTTTTTCATTTTCCAAATGAGGTACTTTATGAATTTTTCAGCAAAAATATGGAAGGAATGTTTTTTAAATTATATGGTATTAGTTTATTTTTCCACTGTCATGACATCTAAATGTATTTAAGATTCCTTAACATGTTTACACGATTATTTTAAATGAAAATTTTTTCTTTAAAAAATAACATCCCTTTAAAAGAAATGATTTCAAAGTAAAAAAATGAGAATTTATGTCAAAATTTTTTAATGATTTTATTATAGTATTTTCATCTATGTAAAAATCCGTTGTTGGATATTATGTTTGATTGAGGTTGACCTCTTATGATACTATTTACCTTATTTTATTAAAGTTTTTATGATCAGTTTGATTGTTAATGTGATATTTTGATACCATTCATGGTTTATAGTTAAATTATTCACATTTTGTATACTATTTCTTTTAACACGAATGTTTATATTGTCAAATTTTTCATATGAGTAATGAATTGTACAAAGTAAGTGATGGGTGGGGCTGTTATAGCCCCTAGATACGTTATTAGGTCTCATGAGACAAACTATTTTGAGTATCGGCTTGGGCCTTACCCATTTATTTATGGTTTCTTGGCTGAATCCTTGACGCTATACAATGTACGACATTATTAATTCCCTCATTATAAGATTATTTAATGATATTACATATGATTATTTGATTATTAGAATATCCATGTGATTATTTATATGAAATTATTTTATTTTCATTTATTCTTTCTATATTTTTTTCAAGATTATGTTTAAATGGCTTGTGTATTAGTTATAAATTTTGAATTAATATTTATGTTTAAAATAGACTCTACTATATTCTTACCCTTACTGATTATATAAGCTCACCCATTTCTTATGTTTTGTTTTTCCCAGGATGCCAAGATATATATTATGACTGATATATAGGGTCAATCTAGGAGAATAATAGTGTTCTCAAAGGATTCTCAATGTCATATTTTTTATTTTTTATTGTAATATAAGGTTCATGTATGTAATATAGTTTCCAAAACTGCTAAACTGGTTAGTACTTTGTGATTAATCTTTTTTATTCCAATGTAATCAAATGAGGCATTAACACCGGGCTATTGGGTCGGGGTAATTAAAGTTAGTATCAAATAAATTTTTAAAGAAATTGTAGGAACTAGATTTAGGAAAATATATATTAAAGAGTGAAACCCTTTGACATATTTTTGTAATATGTTCAAATAAACATCGAGTGTGATGTAGAGATTAGTTATACAAAAATTTTCAATTTAGGTTATATGATTCACTATTTTTGAGATTATACATTATTTTCTATAATGTCATAATATAATATAGTATATTAATTTTTTTAAAATGGTTCCAAGTGGTAGGAATGGAAATCATATCAATGCACGTAATACAAGTAGGTATTTCCCTCCTATGAATTCTAATATTGTGTGAACTAGAGAATTAACTGGTACTGAAAAAATTATAACTATATTGGGAAAAGTGACTTTGTTTATGAACAATAACCTTACCCATATGGAGCACCATGATAAAAATAATGTAGGAACAATGTTAAACCAAATCTGGAGTCAAAAACCTCCATTATTAAATTGGAATACAAATACATTTGTAGCTGAGCAGTGGATATGTTCCATAGAGAAGATATTTAATAGTTTTGGAAATAATGAAAGGGATAAGTTTTCATGGAAATTTATTGTCTCTCGGGAGATTTGGATCAATGGTGTACAAGGATTCAAAACACTAAGCAAGAATAAGAAATAAAAAACATAGAATGGATGGATTTTAAATAACTTTTCTTAGAGAAATATTTTTATAATGAAAATCATTAAGACATGGGGAGGAAATTTCAGAGTCTGAAGAAAAAAGAAGGATGATAATGTTTCTAAGTATGAATCCAACTTTACAATATTATCAAGGAATACTTTGTATTATGTACATAATACAAAGAGAAAGGTTGATTGATTCTTTGATGGGTTTAAACCATTCCTCCAAAGGGAATTATTCTCTCAAACTTTCTAATCATACAAAGATATAGACTCAGGTTCTATAAAGAAAAATATTGAATTATCTATGCATTATGAATTTAAGGGAAATAAAGATAAGAAGATAATAGTAGAGAAATATATGGATAAAGGGAAAAGGGAAATAAGGATTATCCCACATGTGATAATTTTTGGAAGAAATAACCTAGTACTTTCCTAAAGGGAATGAGAGTTTGTTATATGTTTGAATAGAAAGTTCACCAGGCATGTGATTTTATAGAAAATAATGAATCTATAAATATAAAGGTTTCAAATATAAGGTTATGAGAGACTTCAAAAATTAATTTCCGAAGAATCAAGGAAATTTATCTTAGAAAAAGAAAAGAGACTAATGTAAAGTTTATGCTATTACTGCAGTAGAAGTGGAATAATTAATTTATATATGTTTTTTTATTCAAGAATTATGTTATGATATTATGGTTATAAGAATCGTGAGATATATTAGGATTTTACTATAGTACATATTCTTTATATATTTGGAATCATTCATGTTTTCATTATGGTTTTAAAATGATCAAGGTATTCGTATTTTTGGTATGTGAAAAAATATCTACATTTTTTATTTGTGGAAAATCTGATGGTAATTTGATGTTTTAAATTTGATGACCTTCTTTCTAAATTTTTGGACAATGAATTTGGAAATATGTATTTTAGATTAGTCTTAATGTTGGAATGGATTAAGTTGAACATTGGATATTATTGTTTGGGGTTAAATTATAATTTATTCTTTTGGGTCACATATGATAACCATTTTGGTTTTAGAAAACATTTAAAATCCAAAGGAATGAATCATGGATCTTGTGATTCAGAAAAGTGTTTCAGGCTTGAAAAAATCATTTTCAACTTTCATTTCCAGGTGTAAGGGATGAAATGAAATAAATCAAACCATAACCAAAGGATGAGATTATGCTTATTACATGGAATGAGATTAATTAATTTCTTATCTAAATCGTAAAATAGTCCTTCAACTCTAGGAAAATTATTTTGGAACAAAAACATTATCCCATTAGTATTCTTTCAAATAAATCAACGGTATTTTATCCAATCAAGAATTTATGGTTTTGTCATTATTAACATTATTAGGACTATGTTATCCATCACTCTCCATCTAAACTTGATAGTTAGTTTTCTCTTCTATGTATATGTTTTCATACATGGAACCCTAGTATGTGTTATCTCAGGTGAACTTCAAACTTCCCTTTCAATATTTTAATGTGGAAGTTTCATTAAACAAATTTATGATGTGGGTTTCCCACAAAATGATTTTTAAGTATCAAACATTGATTTTTGAAGTTAAATATAAAATTTTGAGGATGAAATATTATTAAAAGAGGGGATAATATAACACCCCAAGATTTTATGGTTTGTCTTATTTTTTATAGTTAATATTTTTGATATCTTATATTGCACACAACACAGAGCTTAAATGAAACCATGATATACTATTAATATTATTATTTAAAATGAAATTATATTATAACCATTAAATTGGTAGTTATTAATAGGTTTAAATATATTATTTAAATATATTATTGAATTAATTGGTTATGAAATAATTACAAAAAAACAAAATTAATATAAAGTAAATGATTTTATAATAACTATTATTATTTTCTAATGGTGTTTTATCCTAATAAATTGAATTAATTAATATCAGGGAATTATTTTAATTAAATTTATATGTAAAATATTCAATATAATTTTTAACATTCATATTATGTGTTTTCTAAAAATGATATAAAAATAAATCAATTTTTTACGCATAAAAATCCACATATTTATAAAGGCATATTTTCCACCTCTTGATGGAACAATTGTTTTAAATATATATTTTTTACAATTTTATAAATTATATTTGAAAAAATAAACTTAATATTATAATGAATAATATAATAATTTAATTTGGTTGAATTTTTGGTATTTTTCTAATGTGTTTAATGATTTGATGAATAGTAAAAAACATTACATTTTAATTGAAAACAAATATTTCCTCCAACTAATTTATAGTGTTAAATTATATTTTTGTTTGGTTTTAAAGTATAATTAAATCATTTTTTATCATTTAATCCAATTTAGGTCATTTTAGTCAATTTAACAATTAATTTTTACATTAAAACATTTCAATATTTTGAACGTTTTCACATTAAAAACTCATTTTCTTATTATGTCAATGGAATTAATTTTAAATTAATTAATAAAAATTCTATGTTTTGAATTTTGAAAAATTGATTCAATATTTGGAATCAGTGGTTCCAAATTATATAAATATATTTATTTTACATTTATACTTTATGAATAGTAACTTTAGTAATTGTTTTTATTGACACATTTTAAGGTGAATAGAGTAATTAATGGTAAAAATAATGTTATAATTTTATAATTTTTTTCTAAAACTTATCCTAATTTTATTAGATGAGTTATTATCAACCAAAATCACCCTTGGGACGATTTTATAGCCTCTTGGAGTCACTTGGATGACTTTAACCCTTTAATAGTATTTTATTTTAATAAAATACAAATATGTCATACTCGTATTTTTAATAAGTATTAAAATTTTAATATATGGTTATTCAAAACATAAATTAGAATAAATAGTAATTTTTAAGATAACTTTTTATCTTCACCATGATAATTTATTTTAATTTTTTATGAAATAAATAATAACCTTGAAGTCTTACATAATGATGATACAATAATTATTTAACTAATCATAATATCAAATAAATGGTTATAAAAATATTAATATAAATATAATTTAACATAATTAATGTCATAAAAAATTAATAGCTATCTTTTACATTTTTGGGATATTTCAAACGTGTTTTCTCAAATATTTCTAATTTTATTTATTTATTTATAAGTCAACATAATGAATAGTATCAAAATTGTCATTAAAATATTAAATTTGGCCAAATGATTGGGATAAAGTCTTTAATGAAATCCATGACTCATTTAAGGTTATTTTATCATTTTATAGTAACTATATTAACCTTCAAAGATTAAAAATACATGTTGTCATAGTAAGAGTTAAATGGATTAATTAAGGGCTAAAACCTAAAGATATGGGTAATAATCTGACCTAAACTTATGTAAAAATTATTTTTTGGGATGATTTCAACCCATCCTAACCTAATATGAAATGAGACTCACTTTGGATCCATTTCTAATTGGAAATTAAGTTTTATTAATTTAATATTTTGAGAGTTTCCAAAAGTGACCTACACCTCAATTATAAAAGGGAACCACCTCTATCATGTACTCACGCCACTATGAGCCTTCTATATCTACCAAATCATACCTATTTCTCCTCCCAACATCCTTATCCATGTTTTAGAGTTACTAGTATTTCAAAAATAAAAACACTAAATCCTTTGAGAAGAGATTTAAAGGAAGTCCATCAAAAAAGAGGTTAAAGCACCTTTAATTAAAGGAAAGTAAAAGGTAAGGGTTAATTTTACAATCTCATTATTATCTCAGATTGTTCATATGTTAGTATATACTGGGAAATATTTATCATCCATTTCCATGTTTCTTTAAAAAAAATAAAAATATTTTTACTATTATCCTCCAAATATTTAAAGACTTTTTACCAATGTTTTAAATTTTATAAAACAGTTTGAAAGGAATATTTTTTTCATTTTCTAAACAAGGTACATTATGAATTTTTTGATAAAAATATTGATGGAATATTTTTTTAATTCATAAAGTATTACCAAAATTTTCCTCTATTATGGCACATTAATGTATTGAATAATCCTTAAAAAGTTTACAAGATTATTTTAAAATAAAAATTTTTTCTTTTAAAATTGTGTATCCTTTTAAATAAATGATTTCAAAGTAAAAAATGAGTATTTATCTCTTGAAATTTTTAATGATTTTATTAGAGTATTTTCATCTATGTCAACATAATTTGTTGGATATTATTCTTGATTGAGTTTTAGTTCTTATGATACTGAGTTTGATCTCTTATGATACCATATACCTTATTTTATTGAAGTGTTTATGACAAGTTAGATTGTGGATGTGATATTTTGATACTATTCATATATTATGGTTAAAGTATTCACATTTCATATGATATTTTTTCAATATGAATGTTTATATTGTTTATGTATTCATATGAGGAATGAATTGGACTTAGTAAGTGATGGGTGGGGCCCTCTATATCCCCTCTATGAATCAGTAGGTCTCATGAGATAAACTATTTTGGGTATTGGCTAAGGAATTAGCCATTTATGTATGGTTTCTTGGTCAAAGCCATGAGGGTATATGATATCCGACATTATGAATTCTCTAATTATGAGTTTAGTCATTGATATTCCATGTGATTATTTTATTAGTAAAATATAAATGTGATTATTTATATGGAATTATTTTATTTTAATTTATTCTTTCCATTATAATAATATTATTTTTAAATTACCTGTGTTTCAGTTATACACCTTGCCTTAATGTTTATGCTTATAATAGCTTCTGTTGTATGCTTACCCTTAATAGGAATCGGATATCACCCCTTTCTTATGTTTTATTTTTTCCAAGATAACAATATGCATATTATGACTAATATGTATGGTTAATATAGTAGAATAATGGTGTTCTAAAAGGATTATATATGTTTTATTTTATATTTTAAATTGTAATCTAAGGTTCGTGTTTGTAATCTGGTTTCCAAAACTGCTAAACTGAATTGTCCTTTGGTATTTAAATATTGTATCTATGAGAATTTAATAAAATGAGTCACCGTATCTAGGCTACTAGGGATGGGGTTGTTACACATTAACCCCTACTTTAGATCACAACATCTTCATTGTGTACCCTACATGTCAATCTAGGCAGTGCCACCACACTTAAGGATGGGTTCCTGCTCTGATACCATTTTTTATGACCCAGACTTCCTTGAGCCATGAACCTAGTTATCTAACTCCATGGGTCTCCTATAATAACATTTTTTACTTCCCATAAAATTTCTAGGTATATCCACTTTCCCCACAGACATATGGTCCCCTTCCTAGGGCCCACCAAAATGCCCGAACAAGTCATCAAACTAATGATTTCCCCCAAAATCCAACACATGTTCTTTCAGTGTGTGTTTTCCTCACTCACATACACCGTGGGAAACTTCCCCAAAGTTCTCCCATCCTGATCACTACTCTAGGACAAGCACACTTAATTGTGGAGTTCTAATTAGGTTGGATTTTGAAAGAAAGGGCGAACCTTGTTATCATGAATAGTAAAATTTATTCATTTATCTCTTATTATTCTAGGTTGTTATAACTTAAGTGTTATTATATTAATGTAACAACCCATATTTATTATTTTTCACCCAAAAATAAAAAATAACATCAATAATGTGTATGTGCGTAATATCTCATCCACAAAGCAATGTATTCTGTTTTTCATCACCACCACACATGGTTAGATTTAATGATGGAATTGAGGAATAAATATTATATATACAATTTAATTATTATTTTTGAATGAAAAATTATTATCCATCTACACCCTATCATTATTTGAGAAATGAGAGTGTTAATCATGCATACATCTAGATAACTTCCTCCACAAAGTAACATTTTTTGTTTTCATCATGATTTTTATTATTTTTAAAACAATCCTAAAATTTATTTAAAAATTTTAAAAATATAAAAATATCATCACTGAAAATTTTAAAAAAAATTACTAATAAGTAATATTATTCATTAATTATTAAAGAATAATTAGTCTTTTGTTTTGAAAATGTTATATTAATATTTTACTTATTATTGACACACTGCTCTCCATTCATTAAATATTTCAAAAATAAGATCATCACTGATTTTATCTTAATATATAATAATTAAAAATTTTATGGGGTGAACACATAATTTTAAAAAAATAATTAAATTTCCATTACAGTATATTAAATGATCAAATAATTATGAAATTGAACTAAAAATAATATGTATTAACATCGAAATTACAAAATATGTGTGAAATATTTAAAATTACTAATGTTCAATAATCAAAATAAACAGTTAATAAATTTAAAATAAGTTATTATAATTAAATATTAAAAAGGTTTTATATATGAATAATTTTTTTAAATAAGTTATTAAGATAGTTCTATTTTATTTTTAGGAAGTTAGGCACATGCGTAAAGAAAATCAGGACTAAAGTAAGGGGTTTTATACCTCAAATTTTATTTTCTTAAGACATAATTCATATTTTGCACCTTGATATACATTATGTGTATTTTTGGACATATTAATGTATACTATAATACACTTTCTTTCATTAATGGGTTTAATGATTGATATTATGTTCATTCTTTTAATGGATTTCGACTCAACGGTTACTAAAGCAGTAAGAGTTCTTTTTTCCAATCTCATTTATAAATATTGATTTCTCAACTGTGATAATCCATATAGGAAATTTGTATGATCTAAATATTTGAATACACCATCATTTTATTCTCCTTTTTTTATCCACGGTGATATTTTTTTTTGAAATGGAATTTTTATAATTCTTATTAAGCGATGTGGGGTTGGAAAAGGTATTTTAAGTACTCATATTTTTATCTTACACTCCCCATTGTGTGGATTCCCATATAACTATTTGAAAAATAAAATAATGTCATTTTGAAACTACCTTGAATTAATTTATAAACATTTAAAACAATGTCATTTTACATTTTACTGATATGATAGTATGATAAAACTATGAAAAAGAATCACTTAAAAATGTTTTTCTCATGAATGAAAATTTTCACCACCTTTGTAAAATTTAATAAAACTTTCTCTCCATATTTTCAATATTTTATAAACAAGTTTTATTTTTAAACATGATTTATAAATAATTTCTATTTAAATAAATGTTTTCAAAATCCAAGGAAATTTATTTTTTCCAAATTGGTTTTCTAAATTATTTTATAAAATGATTTTAATATATATATATATATATATTCATATATTATACATGATCACGATTATCATATAAATGATACCATACACTTTATTTATATAGGTTCATTAGTAAATTTCCTATTGATGTTTTCTGAAACCCATTCCTTTTTCTCATGGTATATTCAAGTGATGTTAGAATTATGTTTGAATTCATGTTATTTTAGCACACATAAGTATGGATTATCATAACATGATATTTCGGTCCATTATATCCCTCTAATTGATTGGGTAAAGTTTTATATCACATGAGATAATGATCTATGGGCATGAATGTAGATGTAGTTGATATAAGTTCACATGATCATTTGTGGACCTAGTTATAGTTAAGTTGTATTCACATGAATATGTGTGGATGTAGTTGTGTTTAATATATGTTCATATGATTGTGTGTGGACCTAGTTGTGGTTAAGATATGTTTACATGATTATGTGTGGACCTATTTACGGCTAATATATGTTCATAATACTATTTTTGGGATTATTTATGGTTAAAATATGTTCACTGTGTTGTGATGGTATTATTCTTTTTCTAGTTTTAGATCCACATGTTATTAAAGAGAACTATTGTTATAATTTATCATGTATTATGTAATGATAATATCATCACAATTTCATATTTTATTTCTGTTCAATGTTAATTTGGTGTTAAATCCTTATGACATGCTCATGGATCATGATTATGTTTTTATACCATATGTTTTATTATGCTCACTAATGATCATTTATTATTATGTCTAATTTCTCCCCTTACTGAACATTTGATCTCACACCTTTCTTATTTTTCCATTCCCCAGGTTACATATATGATTACACCTCAAGATATGACTATAAGGGGGTCTAGAGTGGTGTAATAATTGATAAATGTTCAGTAGTTATTTAAAAAAATATTATTTATGTTTCCTTATTCAAAGTCACTAAACCATTAAATTATCATGAATATGAGATTATTGTGAGATATAATGTTTAATGATGTAAAATATATGAAAGTTTATCTCGGTTCATATCATTTTTTACCATGCCTTTGTAAAAAATGTGTTTTTTCACCAGATCAAGGAGTATAGGTATAGAGTACCTTAGTATTTATTAGATATGGTTTAGTATTCTTTTGGAATTAGTTTTTTTGGAATAGGATAAGAGAACATTAATGGAAAACGTGGGGATAATAATATGTATAAGATAAAATCCAAAAGTTTAGTGAATTAAAGAGTGTGTAATTTTCCTTCCAGTTACATCCCTATATAGATATTGGAAAGTGGATGTATTTGTAGAACATATAAATCTAGGGCTAATAAACTATAAAAATATTTTTTAGTACCAACTCAATATTACTTTTGGTGCATAATTTGTGGGCCTAATACTGGAATCTTAGTGTGACACTCCCATGATATATGCATTATTTAATTCACATTCTCTTTATGAACCATTATGAAGGGATTTAATATAATCAATTCGGTTAGAGAACCTAGTAAGGAAACTTTCAGGGATATCCAATATTTAAACCTATAGATTTTTATGTTAGGATATACACATTATTTATCTGTTACTTATTACCAATTTTTTATCTTAATTTTTTTACCATTAATTAATATAAGTATTCACATGAATTAATTTCATTAAGTTAAAGTGGTGTTTATAACCTGTAGAAACCGTGTTAACAATGGGTTTAATGGAAAATGTGGACGTTATCCCAATAAGAAAACTAATGGGATAGAAAATGGATTGAAAAACGTTTTTAAAATATTATACATGGTTATGAATAATAAAGTAGGTCATGTGGATCCCTTGAATGCACAAAGTAATGAGAAAATTTCTATCGAGTCTTTTATTCATCAACGGCCACTAAAATTAAGTGGGTATCTGGATCCACTAATTAATGATAAATTGATCAATGTAATAGAAAATTTATTTACCATTCTCAATAACTCAGATCATGAAAAGTTCATTTTAACTATTTATCAGTTTAAATGATAAAATGATCAATTTTGGATCCTTATCAAGAATACAAGGCTAAATAAATAAAATGACTTTATATAATTAAAAGAGTTTAAGAAGTTATTCTTAAATAAATATTTTCCTTAAAGTCTTCTCGCAAAAATGGAGATATTTTTCCTTCAATTTAAAAAAAGGGGATGAATCCATTTTTACCTATGAATAAAAATTTACAATACTTTCAAAGTATGACTCTGGTTTTATTATTAACCATTAGTGTAAAATCAATCATTTCTTTAGATTACTAAAGATGATTCTTTGAAAATAATTGGATTTAATGGATTTGGGTAGCTATGAATAGATTTTTCAATGATCATTAAAGGTGTAAATGTAAATTGTAGACTCTAAATATCCATATGGTTTTGAGGAAAATAGAGGAAAATAGAGTTTCATTGAAACGAAGATGAAAAATCTCATGGAGGGAAGAAAAATAAACCTTATATTTACTAAAAATAATGGGAAAGACACCTTGAATAATGATGAAATGGAATAATGGAATTTTTTAGTTTTGTAATAATTGTCAATTGAGCTTATGATTTCCACAAAAATATGAAACGGACAATTAAAATAATCAAGGATAAGAAATTCATAATTAATTCACTTCGCATACTACAATGTTTCTATTGAAAGGAGTTTAGGTATTATGGAAGTTATTTCACTAGCCCAATAGTTAATAATGATAATTAATATCAAAAAAAATTAAAACCAAGGAATAAAATCCCTATTTGTGAAGTAGATCATGATAAAACTTTGTATCATCATAATTAACATAAAATTATCACACACTTTGGATTAATGGATGCCTCATTTTATTCTAGTTTTATCAAACATATTATCTTTAATAATATTTTAAATCATCACCCAAATGATTTAATATATAATTATCAAGATAAAAATTCTAGTTGTATGAATAATGTATCCCATACTGATGTTTTTCGGAATACACTTTGTAAAAATAATATTATATTTATTTAGATAAATTGGATTATATTTTGGATATGAGTTTCTTATTTCAAAATATATTCAATATTAATTTTTTAAATAGGGGAATAATATGAAATTATAATAAACCGATTATTCATCTACCTCTAATAATTAGGGTTTTATTCCCTAATATGATTAGTGGAAAATATGTGTTTCCTTGTATGTAAAGGCCCGAAGCTTATCGTACATGGACATTACATTACATTTGCGGAATACTTAGTACATAACAAAAACACACACACAAGGATTGTAATAGTTTAGTGTCTTTGGAAACTCGGAACGTAATCTTCTAAACGTGGTGAAAGATCTTCAATATCTCCCATAAAGATCTTCCCTTTTTTTTACCTAAAACCTTTCTTTATATCCTGGGGAAAGAAAAACAAAAAAGGGTGAGCTCAAATGCTCTGTAAGGGTAAACAAAAGAAATATCAATCACATCATATACATAAGCACATAACTTTTGTAAATCTTAACCTGCAAAAGAGATCATAATTTCATAACATGGGGTAAATCATGGCAGTGAAATGTAATCACAATAATCATAACTTAAAACATGAAACTTTGTGGCATTCACACATAATCATAGAGAATCATTTCTTGTTAGTCAAGACTCATTGCCAAGACTATCTTAGTGGACAAAGTCCCTTTCTGAATCGAGTAACCCTCGTTTCAGTCCTGTTTCACTGGACCGGTATAACCTACCATTTCAGCCATGTCTATCTCATGAGATATAAAATCATTACCCAATGCATTGGAGGGAGATATAGGTCCCACTCATCTCATAATGATTCCTTTCTTATGTGTGCCACATAATCATAAACCATACATCATAGCGTAACCCATGTAATAAAAATGGGATTCTTAAACAACATGACATCATAAAACAATTCATATAAGATATAGGAATTCATAAAAATGTTTCCATCAAAACATAATAAAATCCATGTAATAATAGGGATAAAAACAGAACCCCGTTATTATCTTAGATGGAAAATAATTTTGATAAAATACTTGAACTTCATTCTTGAGGAAAATATCCTTTCTACTTCAAAAACACTTTTCCTTTCTTAACATGTCATACAATTTTAAACTAAAAGAAGTTGATTAAAAATAAACTTGAATACTTGTAAAGGAAGCTTCTTGGAAATAATGTTTTAAAAATCCATTCATGCCGTATAAGTTAAAAAAAACATTCTTCGTACTTTTGTCGGAAAAGTCAAAAAGTACCTCGTACGGAAAAACGACAAAAGATTCCTTTCATATTCTTTACTAAAAACTCCCCTAAGGGTAAAATTGGATTTAAACTATTGCAAGTGGATGGAAACAATATTACATATTGAGGGAACATGGATGTGGATGATAAAATACACCCCAGTAAATACTTACGAATAAACAATCTCGGATAAAAATGAGATTGTGATATTTCCCTTACCTTAGGTCCGATTTGCTTTGTACGTGTCCGAAGCTCCTGTATAATGGTTTAAATAGTGTTATTGACTTATTCCAGAATCATACATATTGATATGATATCATATATGGTCATATTATTAGCTTCTTGTTAGTAATATTTCATTGTTACTTGCTACTCGGGTCTTTATAACTTTTTGTTCTCATGCGTGTTTTGTCGAATAAATTCTTATTCTTATCTTTAGGTTATAGATAATTCATTTCCAGAATGGTAGTATATACCATATTAATTCATTCAATTCATTTATATAATCATTATGAAATGAAGATCATGTAGAACGAGTCGCATCACATCGTGGAGACGGTATTCCGTACGTACACACGAGTGATGATATCGTTCCTATGATCGTGGAATTGTATTGGAGTATATATATATTATTTCAGTATCAATATTACTTCATAATAATCATATATAGTTACTCATTACACCATTATACCCATCCTTGTAAGGTGATGGTGGAAAATAGATTACACCACGGCGTGGAGACGGTATTCCGTACGTACGCACGCGCGGTGATTTCATTTTTCCGTAGGATGGATAGAAGGTGAATTAGGGTTGTTTCATATTTATAATAACATATCAGTATGTAAGTAATACTGATGTTATTACTTTATCATGAAACAACTAAAGAAGAAGAATTTGAAGAAGAAAGAAATTGAAAAGATCGGTAATGGATATTACCTCTTCTTTGGAACGCCTCTTTGAATCCTCCACTTAAGGAACTAAGACTGGTCTTTGGAGAAGACCAGGACCTCTAGGATTATTCTAGGGAAGTGGAGAGGAGAAAATGGCAGGGGTTGTCCGAGCTTGAGTGCTCAATTTGGTGTGAGGAGGAGGGGGAGGAGGTGCCCTTTTATAAGGGAGGAGAGGGGCACCTTAGGAATATCTCAAAATATTATTTTATATTAAAGTCAAAATCGGTTTATAATGGTTCCAAAGGGTCTTATTTCGAAGCTAAAGTGGGGATGGGTCGAAATCCTATCAAACAATAGGATTTAGACAAGTTTAGGGTATTATTTTAACCTTATCAATTAGATTTAACTCTAAGTTAATTAATTTAACTTATACCGTGTCTTTTTGTTTTCTTTCACTATATGGTTAATACACTTACTATAACATGACAAACGAACCCCAAATTGTTTATTATTAATATATATATCCTTATCTAAGTCATTTGGCCGAACCTTAGATTTTTAGGAATAAAATAACAATTAATAATATAATATTTGATTTAAAAACTATTTTGTGTCAATTTTGACACTATTTGATATATGATTTTTGTGAAAGTCATAACAGAATTATATGTTCGAACCAAGTTGATTAAATCAACATTAATATATCATAGTAACCTATAAAATTAGTGGAATTCATAAAAAGTCTCAAATTACATTTATTTTGTTATTTATATTATCAATTATATCAATATTTCATTAATAAGATAATTACTGCATCATCATTGTGTCATAAATAAATTGAATTATTTGATGTCTAAAAATTAGAAATAAAATACCATCATGTAGTAAATATTTTTATCTTTCTAATGAATATTTACAATCGAATTTATCTTATGTATAACCCCTTATTAAAAATGATTTACTTAATAAACTTTGATATTAACTATTTTAACCCTTCTTTAAATAAATTAATAATAAATGTCCTAATCTAATCCAAGTGGGCCTAAATGGTCATATTTTATTCCTAAGGTTGTTTTTGGTCGAATTACACTTGTCCAATAGAATTAGGACATGTGTTAGGGTAATATTGATATCATATTTACCCTTAGTTACCCTATTTACTATTAACTGCGGTAAAAATAGTAAAAAGTTACTATTCACCAAAAAAATTATTTTCATCTCATTGAACCACATTTTAGTCCTTGATATTAACTGTGTCTCTCGGATTTTCGAAATTCCATTCACAGAAGCGGTAAAATTAAGTTTTATGCAAAATTCAGTTTTTAACCTACCACTTAGTGGTTTCACTATTCATCAAAAATTGAAAGTTTTCAGAAAAATACCAAAATTTCACCCTAGGCTAATTTCGGTATTCCGAATCCAAAAATGAAGTCCATTTTGAAAGATAAAATTTCTAAAATTTAAAAAGTGGTTATTACTATTCATAACGGCTAGTTTTAATAATATTTTAATAGCATATCATTGTTTCGTGAAACTCAGTATTACGTACCACACACGCTATCGAGGAAGGTTGCGATTGCGTGTAATGCAAGGCAAGTCAAGGATGCGTGTTGTGCAAGCTCCTTTTGGTGTAGCGTATAACACAAGACATTAGTAAAATAAAAAAAATATTTTTCATAAAATCTCGGGTTGTTACATTCTACCCCCCTTAAAATGAATTTTGCCCTCGAAATTCGTCGGGGTTATAAATGGTTTACTATTCGAAAGTTTCTTTAATAGAAACCCACATCGTAAAAGGGAATACCAAAACTTGGCTTTAAAAACTAAAGTATGAAATGTAACGATTACCCAAATAAACTAATCACTGGGTTTCCACATAGGTGAAAATATGGATATGGAAGAGAAATCTAACCATCATGTTCTGATGGAGAGTGGTAGAGAACATGGCTATGGAAAAGCCAGTAATCACAAATCCATAGATTTGTGATGATATAAGGTACCATCTGATTCATCAGGTATAAGATCACTAGGACAACATTTTTGGTTTTCAAGATCATTTCCCTAAAGTTGAAAATTCGCTTAGAATAAATACTTACTTTATTTTGGTACAATCTCACTTTTGTTTGTGCCTTGAACAATTTCTACTTCATCTCTTAAATAAATGAAGTTGAATTTGTTATTTGTGAAGTGTTAGCAGATTATGTGATAGAATGATGGGTCATTCCATCTGTCTCAAACAAAAGGTTAGAAAAAGTTATTAAATATACATAAGTCATTCTATAGTGAGATTAATCACATATGGTTCCTAAAATGGACTTATACTTCATATATCATACTGCTTAATAATAAAACTAGTTTCTACTAAACAGGGACTTCCTGTAGGCTAGTGGTAGGCGATAAAGGCCAGTCGCACTTCGGTTGTGGGTTCGATTCCTACAGCCTTGTCCGAAGCGATGGGCTGTCGCCCGTCCGACAGGTTGTCCCTTTTTCTAAAACTACGTTACTATAATATCCCATCAATAATATCGAAAATATTCCATCCTTAAACAATACTAACTTATGTCCAACATAATCCAGTCTAATCTTTAGGCTTATACATAATACTGCAGTCCACTCTCATAATATAGTGACAACGATTACCAGAGATTTAATACTGTCGTTGATCCCCACATATCATAAGATATGTCTTGTTGGTCACATTCCAAACATTCAAAGTCCTTAATCTTGTATTCTCTTGAATACCTTAGTGAAAACATGAGTGCAGTTAAAAGTTACCAAAATCCTCAAAATTCTATATACTCAAACCATGATATCACTTAGTCCTTATATCAATCATGAGCTCATGAATACTATTAAACATTTCATTTTCTCGTCTTCATTATGCGCATATCATCTTATTTCCAAAAAATATCTCAATCACTTTGAATACCACATCAATAAATATTGCAATACTCAATGATACAACATTATTTTGGAATCCCATTACATAAACACTTAATCATTCCACCACATCGTTGTCATATTCAACATTTCCAATAGTGATCGCATGTGATTTCCCTTTGTCCTTTGCCTTCAGTGGTTGCTCATGTTGATCATCACTAACCCTTGGATTAGGGCAATTATTAGCATAATGCCCCATTTCCTTGCACTTGAAGCATTGAAGTGTTGGCGGTGCGTTCTCTGCAGTGTTTGCTTTATTCACATCATTAGAAACCCTTTTTCCATTACTTCGACACTCAGCTGCTCGATGACCTTCTTTTCCACACTTAAAACATTTTCTAGTCCCTTTAAGACAATCTCCACCATGCTTCTTTCCACACTTTGTGCATAAGGAAACATTCATCTTCTTTTCACCATTATTCTGAGATTTCTCCTTGAACTCCATCTTTCGTTTCTTGTCAAAACCATGAGATGGATATGTAACACCAACTTCCATTTCTACCTTGATAGCACAACGCACAATTTCTTCATAGCTACTGAAGTCTCTTATAGCTAATGCCCTTCGAAGACTTGGTTTTAAGCCACTGAAAAATCGATCAACTTTACTTTCAGGTTGGATGATAATTCCAGAAGCATACCTTGCAAGTCTTGTAAAATTTGCTTCATAGGTACCAACAGATTCATCGTCCCTTTGCTTCAGTTCAAGAAACTCTTTCTCCATCTTTGTTCGAAGAATACGAGGGGAGTACTTACTGAAAAACAAGTTCTTGAACTCGTCCCATTCCATGGACTCAATTTCATCTCTTGGCCTCGTATTCTTGATAAGATTCCACCATTGATCAGCTTCACCTTCCAAACGATATACTGCTAAGATGACTTTATCATGTTCAGAACATTGAAGAACTGAAAATATCTTTTCAGTAGTACTGATCCATTGTTCAGCCACAAGTGGATCAGAAGACCCACTAAAAGAAGGTGGATGTTGCCTCATGAAGGACTCAATAGAATATTGTTCCCTTCTCTGCTCATTTGGAAGTCCAGAATGATTCATAGCTTGTGTAAGTATAGAAATAAGATTTTGCACTCCATCTCCCATAACATTTGTTTGTTCAGGAGGGCAATCATTGCATTGTCCATTGCATTGATCAACACGGTTCCTTCGGGTTCCAGCCATCGTCTAAAACCCAAAAAGAATAGTGTGAGAGGCAAAAATCATGCTAGGGAAAACAACATAATAAAGGGGGAGTACCTTCAATATCCAACATCTTAGGTTTAATTCTATGATCGTTAGCGTAATTCTATTACTATAACCTATACGTATACTTATCCCTAGGGACATCCCTAGACATACCTTAGAAATATCTCTAGGGATCTCACTAACGTTTTCGCATCCTAGTTTCCAAAGGTTGACTAAACCTTTCCTCTGATACCAACTGTAAAGGCCCGAAGCTTATCGTACATGGACATTACATTACATTTGCGGAATACTTAGTACATAACAAAAACACACACACAAGGATCGTAATAGTTTAGTGTCTTTCGAAACTCGGAACGTAATCTTCTAAACGTGGTGAAAGATCTTCAATATCTCCCATAAAGATCTTCCCTTTTTTTTTACCTAAAACCTTTCTTTATATCCTGGGGAAAGAAAAACAAAAAAGGGTGAGCTCAAATGCTCAGTAAGGGTAAACAAAAGAAATATCAATCACATCATATACATAAGCACATAACTTTTGTAAATCTTAACCTGCAAAAGAGATCATAATTTCATAACATGGGGTAAATCATGGCAGTGAAATGTAATCACAATAATCATAACTTAAAACATGAAACTTTGTGGCATTTACACATAATCATAGAGAATCATTTCTTGTTAGTCAAGACTCATTGCCAAGACTATCTTAGTGGACAAAGTCCCTTTCTGAATCGAGTAACCCTCGTTTCAGTCCTGTTTCACTGAACCGGTATAACTTACCATTTCAGCCATGTCTATCTCATGAGATATAAAATCTTTACCCAATGCATTGGAGGGAGATATAGGTCCCACCCATCTCATAATTAATCCTTTCTTATGTGTGCCACATAATCATAAACCATACATCATAGTGTAACCCATGTAATAAAAATGGGATTCTTAAACAACATGACATCATAAAACAATTCATATAAGATAAAGGAATTCATAAAAATGTTTCCATCAAAACATAATAAAATCCATGTAATAATAGGGATAAAAACAGAACCCTTTTATTATCTTAGATGGAAAATAATTTTGATAAAATACTTGAACTTCATTCTTGAGGAAAATATCCTTTCTACTTCAAAAACACTTTTCCTTTCTTAACATGTCATACAATTTTAAAATAAAAGAAGTTGATTAAAAATAAACTTGAATACTTGTAAAGGAAGCTTCTTGGAAATAATGTTTTAAAAATCCATTCATGCCGTATAAGTTAAAAAAAACATTCTTCGTACTTTTGTCGGAAAAGTCAAAAAGTACCTCGTACGGAAAAACGACAAAAGATTCCTTTCATATTCTTTACTAAAAACTCACCTAAGGGTAAAATTGGATTTAAACTATTGCAAGTGGATGGAAACAATATTACATATTGAGGGAACATGGATGTGGATGATAAAATACACCCCAGTAAATACTTACGAATAAACAATCTCGGATAAAAATGAGATTGTGATATTTCCCTTACCTTAGGTCCGATTTGCTTTGTACGTGTCCGAAGCTCCTGTATAATGGTTTAAATAGTGTTATTGACTTATTCCAGAATCATACATATTGATATGATATCATATATGGTCATATTATTAGCTTCTTTTTAGTAATATTTCATTGTTACTTGCTACTCGGGTCTTTATAACTTTTTGTTCTCATGCGTGTTTTGTTGAATAAATTCTTATTCTTATCTTTAGGTTATAGATAATTCATTTCCAGAATGGTAGTATATACCATATTCATTCATTCAATTCATTTATATAATCATTATGAAATGAAGATCATGTAGAACGAGTCGCATCACATCGTGGAGACGGTATTCCGTACGTACGCACGAGTGATGATATCTTTCCTATGATCGTGGAATTGTATTGGAGTATATATATATTATTTCAGTATCAATATTACTTCATAATAATCATATATAGTTACTCATTACACCATTATACCCATCCTTGTAAGGTGATGGTGGAAAATAGATTACACCACGGCGTGGAGACGGTATTCCGTACGTACGCACGCGCGGTGATTTCATTTTTCCGTAGGATGGATAGAAGGTGAATTAGGGTTGTTTCATATTTATAATAACATATCAGTATGTAAGTAATACTGATGTTATTACTTTATCATGAAACAACTAAAGAAGAAGAAGTTGAAGAAGAAAGAAATTGAAAAGATCGGTAATGGATATTACCTCTTCTTTGGAACGCCTCTTTGAATCCTCCACTTAAGGAACTACGATTGGTCTTTGGAGAAGACCAGGACCTCTAGGATTATTCTAGGGAAGTGGAGAGGAGAAAATGGCAGGGTTTGGCCGAGCATGAGTGCTCAATTTGGTGTGAGGATGAGGGGGAGGAGGTGCCCTTTTATAAGGGAGGAGAGGGGCACCTTAGGAATATCTCAAAATATTATTTTATATTAAAGTCAAAATCGGTTTATAATGGTTCAAAAGGGTCTTATTTCGAATCTAAAGTGGGGATGGGTCGAAATCCTATCAACCAATAGGATTTAGACAAGTTTAGGGTATTATTTTAACCTTATCAATTAGATTTAACTCTAAGTTAATTAATTTAACTTTTACCGTGTCTTTTTGTTTTCTTTCACTATATGGTTAATAAACTTACTATAACATGCCAAACGAACCCCAAATTGTTTATTATTAATATATATATCCTTATCTAAGTCATTTGGCCGAACCTTAGATTTTTAGGAATAAAATAACAATTAATAATATAATATTTGATTTAAAAACTATTTTGTGTCAATTTTGACACTATTTGATATATGATTTTTGTGAAAGTCATAACAGAATTATATGTTCGAACCAAGTTGATTAAATCAACATTAATATATCATAGTAACCTAGAAAATTAGTGGAATTCATAAAAAGTCTCAAATTACATTTATTTTGGTATTTATATTATCAATTATGTCAATATTTCATTAATAAGATAATTACTTCATCATCATTGTGTCATAAATAAATTAAATTATTTGATGTCTAAAAATTACAAATAAAATACCATCATGTAGTAAATATTTTTAGCTTTCTAATGAAGATTTACAATCGAATTTATCTTATGTATAACCCCTTATTAAAAATGATTTACTTAATAAACTTTGATTTTAACTATTTTAACCCTTCTTTAAATAAATTAATAATAAATGTCCTAATCTAATCCAAGTGGGCCTAAATGGTCATATTTTATTCCTAAGGTTGTTTTTGGTCGAATTACACTTGTCCAATAGAATTAGGACATGTGTTAGGGTAATATTGATATCATATTTGCCCTTAGTTACCCTATTTACTATTAACCGCGGTAAAAATAGTAAAAAGTTACTATTCACCAAAAAAATTATTTTCATCTCATTGAACCACATTTTAGTCCTTGATATTAACCGTGTCTCTCGGATTTTCAAAATTCGATTCACAGAAGCGGTAAAATTAAGTTTTATGCAAAATTCAGTTTTTAACCTACCACTTAGTGGTTTCACTATTCATCAAAAATTGAAAGTTGTCAGAAAAATACCAAAATTTCACCCTAGGCTAATTTCGGTATTCCGAATCCAAAAATGAAGTCCATTTTGAAAGATAAAATTTCTAAAATTTAAAAAGTGGTTATTACTATTCATAACGGCTATTTTTAATAATATTTTAATAGCATATCATTGTTTCGTGAAACTCAGTATTACGTACCACACACGCTATCGAGGAAGGTTGCGATTGCGTATAATGCAAGGCAAGTCAAGGATGCGTGTTGTGCAAGCTCCTTTTGGTGTAGCGTATAACACAAGACATTAGTAAAATAAAAAAAATATATTTTTCATAAAATATCGGGCTGTTACATTGTATCACCTAAGATAACATGATAGATATCACAATTAGAATCCTTAATTGAGTCATGTATATCACTTAATTACCATTAGTCATTCCTATTTTTAATATATAATTAAAAATATGAGGATGAAATTTATTTAAGTTTTGGAGATTCTAATAACCCAAGATTTTACTGTACAACTCTTCCTTTAAAAAAATAATTTTTGATAACTTGTTTCAAATGAAACACTAAACTAAAACAAGCCACAAAATATTAGATTAATATTATTAATAAAACTAAAAATAAAAACACAACCTCTTGTGAATAAAAATATATTTATAAACTAAAAATTCTCATATTAAGGGAATAAATAATTAATATGATTTAATATTAGAAGTACTACTCGTTCTCAAATAACTATTTAAAGTGGAAATGAAATAAAATAACAACTTTTAAATTATTATTATAATAATATATAATCCATTAATGTATAAATTAAAATTTTAACATTCATTAAATTATAAATTTGATGGAAATAATATAAAAAATAATGTTTACATAGTTCATTTTTCAAAAAAGTGATTTTTTATTTATAATTA
Organism: Viscum album; assembly: GCA_963277665.1. Taxonomy (NCBI): domain Eukaryota; kingdom Viridiplantae; phylum Streptophyta; class Magnoliopsida; order Santalales; family Viscaceae; genus Viscum; species Viscum album. The sequence goes on from OY728120.1 coordinate 2,134,296,811, forward strand.
ATATTTTAATTTAAAATTTAAAGCTCTTGAAGAGGATCAATAAGGTGGTATGCATAAAGGTTACATTTTTGGTTATGAAGAGACTATAGAATAAATGAGAAAGGAAAGTGGTAATGTGTAATAGGATGAGTTATCCATGCTAATTTCATAAAAATGAAGTGGAATAATAAAATAGATTTTGTTTTTGGATTCAAGAATTAGGTTATATTAAAGGTTAAATATATAAGGATTTTTCAATTTATGTTTTTCACAATGAATTTTTCAAGAACACATTTAATGGTTTTGATGAAATAGAAAAGTGATCTAATGTCAAGGTAATGTCCATATAAAACATATGATTAAGGTAAAGATAACCCATAATATATTCCTTATGTTATGATAATTTTGTTCAGATAAAGATATGTGGGATACGAATAAGTAAATTAGATGGTACTGATTACCTTGGAACTAATTAAGAACTTGTTGACATGTAGTTTATTCTATCAAGGATAATGTTTACAACATTTTTAGAGTTATGGAATAAATCCAATATAATTTGAATAAATAAGAATGCATGTTTTTAAAAAGTATTTATGGCAACTTAGGTTATTAACATGTTTCAAGAGAATATATCATGATGGAATTCAAATGTTTAGAATGGGACAACCAATATATACTTTATGATATAGAGGTGAATCAATGTTAAAATTATTTTGTGAATTTATTTTTAAAGTGTTGGATTTTCATATTTCAGAAGGATTATAATGTTAACTATTCATGAGAAGTTTAAGTTAAACTTTAGAGGAAGTATTTATGCACTGAGTTTGTATTGAAAAACTTGGTTAATTGGACATTTAGTGATTAACCTTATTTCAAGGATTTCCATCTTATTTATTTTGGAAATTACATTATCATGGTTTTAGAAAATAACATCATGTATGTTGGGTGACAACAAATCAGTACCGGAAATTCCCTGAGTCTTGAACCGATGATAGAAGGATGATAAGGATTTGACACCTACCACTGGCCTATATGATGTCTAGGTTAATGCGTAATTATTTTTGTTGAGAAATTATTAATTATGAACTAGTAGAGTTAATTTTTATGTTTATAGATTATTTTATTAAACATATTGATTTTGAAGAATAGTTAGGGGAAAATAGTTAAACTTTTTATTCTTTTAAGGGTGTTTAGATCTAATAAAAGTGAATTTTATCACTTCTGGCATCAAACTTAATTTTTGGACATCCATTACATGAAGAAATGATGAATTATAAATTTATAATAGAACAAGTAAAGAATGAATTTTTTTTATATAAATATATAAAGTAATTATATTACCTTATGTTCTTGGTAAATAAAATAATTACTCAATGGTAGGATAATTATCAAAAGAAAATGGGTTGTCCAAATACCTTAATTTTTTTAAACCAAAGGCATTTTAAATCATCATATATTTATGAAATTGAGGCCCTAAACTTTGGTTTGACCATTAACTTGTTTGTGATTGATGACCTCAATCGTTCCCAATAAATATTTACACTTTTCCTCCATGACCAATATTATCTCCCAACCTATGTTCTACTATGTGGAATGATAGGTCTATATTACTTTAGGTGACTGTTATTATTCTAGATTTCCCTTTTTAAGGGAAGTATTAGTATCCATTTTTGTGACGTGGGTTTCAATGAATGAATATTTCAATTATTAACCCTTTGATAACCCAAAAAAATTAAGTACAAAATTTATTTTAAGGGGGTAGAATATAATACCCCAAGATTTTTTGAATTACTATTTTTTGAATTAATTTAACCTTTTTAATAGTTTTTATTTTATGCAATATTGAAGATAGATTATTTTATATTAAATAATAATGTTTTGCTTGAATTATACAAAAAACCAAGTTAATCATGCACAAAACAAACATAAACTCTAGATTTATCAACATGGAGCCCTAAAGTTAGCTTACATTACTCAAAATAATAACTTTCCTCAATTTCTTGCGTAACAATCATGACCGAGTTTTTCCGAACAATAGTATACCATTAAAATGTTATTACTTAATATAATAAGATATAATCTAACTACAAAATTATAAGTTGTGAATAGAATTAACTAATTTATGAAAATATATTTTTAACACCATATAATCTGGATTTATAGGTAACCAATTAATTGTAAATGAATATGAAAAGTGATTGAATGTAAAATTAAATATTATTATTTCATGGTCACAAAGATTTTTTACCCTAATAAATTAAATTAAATACAATTATTGAGTGATAATAATGTAATATATATCTTATATATTCAATAAAACGTTTTTTATATTCATTCAATAGATTTTATAGATGTAAGATAAGAACAAACCCAATTTTATGTTTAAAAACACATATTTTTATAAATGTAGTTCTACAATCTTTTAATGGTGAACCCATTTTAAATACCAATTTTGGAAATTTTATAGGCTTAATATGTGGAAATAAATATAAAAATTGAAATATAAACATAAAAATTATGTCAGGATAATTGTTTGGTATTTTTATGTATGGTTTCATTTTTTGATGAATAGTTAAATATACTGAATTTTAGTTCAAAACTGATTTTTCATCTAATTTATTTATAATGTTAAATTATATTTTAAATATTTTTCAATGTTTAATTATATAATATTATTATCTACTAATATAATGTAGGTCATTAAGATAAATTTCATTTTAAAATTGGGTATAAAAACTTAGCAAAAATTTGAATGTTTTTACTTCAAAAACTCGCATTGTCGACCCGACTACCAGACTAATTTTAAATTAATTTATGCCACTTATGTGATTATAATTTGGAAATATCAATTCCATATTTTGAATAAGCATAATATATAATATTTAATAAGTTCAACTTATTTTTTTACCAAAATTTTATTGAAAGTAATTAAAATTAATTATAACTATTAAGGTAAAATTAAACTTAACTAAGGATTAAACTTTAAATTTAAGACCCAAAACAACAAAGAAATTTGTCAAAAACCCATTTTATGGCCATTATTCAGGCATTAACCTTAAATTAATAAGTTTTTTTTGTTTTTTATCATTTTTTGGGTAAAAACGTGGGTACAGATAACTTGTTTTCAAAAATACCAAGTGAATCCTTTCCCCTCCCTATAAAAGGCCACCACCTCTTCCTATTCTTCACACTTATAAAACCACTTATTTTGGGAAAAAATATTTAAAATAAACTTCACAAAATTCGTCACTTTTTCTTTTAAGACTCTCTTTGGGAAGAAATCATCCCAATGAAGCCTTTTGGCACAAACCAAAAGGAGTTACCTGATTAAGAGGTAACGTATTCTCTCAAGATCCTTTATTTTATTTTCATTATCCATCCCATACACTATATTTATTCCATAGTGGTATAAAAACACAATTATCCTAAATATTATAGTATTTTTTATTCTAAGGGTTCAACCTACACTAACACACAAACATCCATCTAATGGGTAACGAACATAGAGTTTACATGTACGACAAACTACCGCCTCACTAAATGATGATTGTTCATTTTTTTCGATTACCACTTATCATGGTGGAAATTATGATGGAAAATATATTTATATATTTTATATAATATATTTATTATGTATTTAATCTTTTATATTCCTTTTTACAAACATATATTTTTAGTTTACATTTTGTTTAAATACAAAAATTTCATTTGAGGAAGTGTGGACTACCGCCCCCTCAAAGCGATGTGATTCATTCACACACTACATAAAATTTTTTAAGGATGGGTTTAGTGAAATTATATGATCTATATAACAATATAATAATACTTCAAGGATATTATATACATATATACATATAGGTCATTTTATTTCTTTATTTTAATACGATAATAAAAATAGAAACAACGTTTATGCGTATGTACGGCTTATCGTCTCCCTGAACAGTGTTTTCCATTTCATAATTATATATTATATAGATTAATATAACAAAAAAACAATGAATATAAATTATATTTATATAATTTTTTACATTCTAGAATCATGATATTTTTATAAAGACCAAAGATATAACAAATTAAGACACATGCATAGAACAAATCGAATATTACCCGAAGTGAAATATTTACATAGGATTGTTAACAAGAGGGTAATATAAGGTCATGATAAAACTATATATGGAATTAGATATAAAAATATTGTTCTGTAAATTATTTATAATAAATTTATATTTAATATACAGGTGGTCTAAATGAGTATGATGAGAGTCAATATATAAGGTAAGGGGATTTCATATCACTTTTTATTTCCGTGAGATACATGCTTTATTCACCACCCAGTATTTTTGTGTGGTGTTTATACTACACATGGATGTATTCACTTATTCTTATAATTATATTTATGGGTATCTGCATATCCATTCTATGATATTTATTTCATGTGGATATGTTTAAAAAGTTACTAAATCGATAAAACAGTATTGTCTCATTTTTCCTTCTTTGAGACTCATGTTTTGTTATGAACCTAAATTATTTTTTGAGGTGTATATAATTAAATAGTAAATTTTATATCATGAATATAATTATTTTCATGATATTTTAATTTTCAATTAATTTCAATTTCCTAAATGGTGATTATTATTCAAAGATTCTAAGTGATAAGAGTTTATTGAAACAATCTCATCGCTTTACGAGATTGTTTATGATTATGCTTACTTTGTCGAAATATTATGATTAATCCCTTAAGAGAACTCATGATTTTTCATATCCTCTTAGTTATTCATGATATATTCATTCATTGATACCATTTTTCTACTATTTGGTACAAAATATAGTTATGAAAGTGTTTTTAAGAAAGCCTAACTTTACCATCTATTTAGTCAGAAATATATGTTCCTTCAAATACATGTTTTCTAAAAAGGGTTTTCAAGAATATTGTACAATTATCATATAATATTTAATATATATTTTTAACCTTTTTTATTTTAACAATCTCTTTAAAGGAATAATCTTGTTAATTTCCAAACTAGGAATTTTTCTAACTTTTTTACCGTGCAAAAGGAATATTCTTTTTTACCTTGTACGACATGTGAATATTTACCCACTATCATTTAATTGAAGTTATCATTTAATTTTTAAATGGATAATTTTTAGAAAATGTTTTTAAAATTAATTTTGAAGGAAAATTGTTTTAAATTGTTTCAATATTATTTTATATGTTTTCAGGGAAAAGTGTTTTCAAATTGTTTTCAAGACTTATTTATAAGTATTAAAAGTATTTTCAAAGAAAATGTTTTCAAAAAATTGTCAAGATTTGTTAATTGTTTTCATGCAAAAATGTTTTGAAAACATTTTGAAGCTTTCTTTATAAGTTTATATTGTTTTCTCAAATAAAAAGTTTTTTAAAATATTTTGAATCCTATTTTATAATTTTTCAAGGAAAAAGGTTTTCCAAATGATTTCAAGAATTATTTATAATTTTTCAATTTATTTTATAAAAAATTATTTTCAAATGGTTTTATGTATTAAAAATACTTTTTCAAATAATAAAGGATATTTTTCCTCAAGAAACATTTTTGAAAGTTATTTCAAAATTATTTTCCATCGAAGATGGCATCTATTGATGTTACTCATTCCCTTCTAAGAAATGATCTAAAGGTTCCATTCATATTTTTTCTATGAATGGGTTATACTTAATGTCATGGTCTTTATGAAATCTATTTCTCTTTTATGGGTTATATATTTAGGAAATTTTTTTCTCTTTCATAGGTTATTCTTTTTTTTAAATTATAATGAAACCTATATTTTTTTCCACAGGTTATGATATGTTTATATGTTTATGATAACCATTTGATTTCATGGGTTTAGATATGATTGTTTATTATTTTTTTGCACATGTATGTGTGATTTCACTATGAGACGGATAGGGCCTATATCTCCCTCTAATGCATTGGGTAAAGATTTATATCTTAAGAGATAGACATAGATGTATTTGGAAATAAATTTGGTTCAGTATTATAAGGTTGGAATGGGAAATGAACTCGGTTCAATATTATAGGGATGGAATGGGAAATGAACTCAGTTCAATATTATAAGGCTTGAATGGGTTGTGAACTTGGTTCAATAATATAGGATTGGAATGGGGTGTGAACCTAGTTCAGTAAAGGACTTTGTCTACTGTAGATGGTCTTGGCACTAATTCCTTGACTACTATGGAAATAATTATATATAATTATGGGTTTTCCACAATTCAATGTTTTATTTCTATGTTATGTTTTCATGTCTTATATTCTTTATTTCTTTATGACTCATGTCTTATGAACTACCCAACTTTATTACATGATTCATGTATATCTTATTTTTTATGTAGGTTATGATCTTATATTTTCATAATGATGTTCTCATGCCCTTATGCTCATGATTATACTTACGTATCTCCCTGGTTTACCCATACTGAACATTTGAGCTCACCCCTTTTTATGTTTCCTTCCCTAGGTTATTAATATGTGTATTATGTTTGATGTTCCTAAGAATGTTTCTAATCAAGAAAAACATAGTGGGAGATAATGTATCTCACTTATGTATCATTGGTTATGTTTCCATGTTTCTAAAGTAACTAGACTAATAATGTATTTAGGTGTCTATTTGTATACTTTTTAAAAGTATTCTAAAAATTCTATGTAACGTTAATGTATAGAAATAGAGGGTCTTTATAGTTGGTATTAGGTAAAATATTTAGTTAACCTTTGGAATCTAGGATGATAAAATCTTAGTGATAACTTTAAGGGCATGTGTACAGATAAGTCTAAGGATAGGGAAAAGCATATGAAAATGTCCTTGAATTTTGTTAATGTATAGAGTGAGTGGTTTCCTATCAATAAATCCATTTTTGGATAATATAAGTGGACATGTCTCTAGAATAGATGTACCTTGGAGTAACAACTCTGAGAAGATGTTTCGAGCCTGACTTTAGGTAATCTGGTACACAAAAACAGGCCTAGATGTGCACCTAGTTTTACAATCCCAAAGGATATGCTTTGGGAACTCACAATCTCTTCACAAAACATCATGAATAATTAAATATAAATTTTATATGAATAACGTAGGATGAACATACGGTGTCATAGATTAATGAATGTGTCATTATTTAGACATACTATAAGTAATTATTTTCATGACTATGTGGTTTTCTGTTATGATAAGTAATGCTCACACTATGATTTTAGTTTTACTCAATAGAAGGAACTAGAAGGAGCTTCATTATCTTTGAATTTTATGGATTATTTTCTGATGAGAAATCAAGTGGGATGATCAGTGGAGTGAGATATATTGTTATCATGCCCAATTAGTTTTCAAGGAACATGATTAACAACATGTACCTTATCCAACTCTTGGACACACAAATTAAGAGAAAGAATTAGTTCACTAAGAGTTTGGGTAATGTAGACCATGTAGGAAAGAAGATTTGGTTTCCTTTGTTTCAAGGACGTGGAATGAATCACCTAAGTGAACATCTTAGAGGAAGAAGAATAAGTTTTGACTGTGGAAATGAAGGAAACAAAGAAAGTAACTGCAAGGGAAAAAATATGAGTTCTATTAATGAAATGGATGATAATAATGGAATCCATAGGACATAATCAAATGATATGTGTTGAATAAAAGGTCCTTATACAACTCAATTTCCCAAGAGGAAAGATCTTGAAGTGGATCAACTTGATGTTATGAGTAATGGTTACATTGCTGTTAATGAAGAGAATAGAGAAGAAATGTGAAAGGAAAGAGTATTGTGTAATAGGATGAGGTAGCCTTGATGTTGGAATAAAGATTTGGTGCAATAGAAAAAATATTTTATGTATTTTGGATTGAAAAATTATGTTATATGAATGGTGAAATATATAAAGATTTTTTAGTTTATGTTTTTCACTAAGGATTTACAAGAACACGTTGAATGGTTCTAATGGAATATAAAAGTGATATAATGGAAAGGTGATGTCCATGTAAAACACAAGATTAAGGGAAAGATAACCCTTAATATGTTACTTATGTTATGATAATGTTTTTTGGATAAAGATATTTAGTATATGAATAAGTAATATAGATGGTACTAATTACCTTGGAACTAATTAAGGACTTGTTGATGAAAATATTATGTTATCATGGATGAAGCTTACAACATTTATATATATATGGAATAAATCCAATATACTTTGAATAAGGAATAATTTATGTTTTCAATAAGGATTTATGTTAACTCTGGTTATTACCATGTTTTAGGAGAATATATGATGAGGGTATTCACATATTTGTAATTTGAAAACCAAGAGCTACTTTTTGATATACAAGGGAATCAATATTAAGATGATTATGTGACTTTAATTCTAAATTGTTGTATTTTTATCATTAATAAGGGTTATAAGGTTAAAAATTCAATAAAATTTTAAGTTAAACTTTAGAGGAAGTATTTATGAACTGAGTTTGTATTAAAAACCTTAGTTAAAAGGCTATTTAGTGATTAATCTTATTTCAAGGATGCCCATCTTATTTATTTTATAAATTATATTAGAATGGTTTTAGAAAAGGACATCATGTATGTCGGATGAAAACCAATCAATATTGGGAAGTCCGCAAGTCTTAAACCCATGATCTAATGATGATAAGGGTTTCACACATACCACTATCTTGTGTGATGTCTAGATTAATATATAATTTTTGTGTTGAAAAATTATTAATGATGAACCAGTAAAGTTACTTTTTATATTTATATATTATTATATTAACCATATTTATTTTTAGTTAATAGTTAGATGAATATAGACATACTTTTAATTATTTTATGTGCCTTAAGATCTTCTAAAAGTGTATTTTATCACTTCAGGCATCAAAGTTAATATCTGGAAGTCCATTACATAAAGTAATGGATGAATTAGAAATTGATAAAATCATAACTAAAGAATAGTTTTTTTATATAAATATATCAAGTAAGTATATTTCATTATATTCTTGGTCAATAAAAGAATTAATAAATGTTAGGATAATGATAAAAATAAAATTTGTTGTCTTAATACCTTAATTTTTTTGAATCGATGGCCTCTCAAATCATCAAAGATTTATGACTTTGAGTCCCTCAATGTTTCTTTGACCATTCACTGTTTTGTGATTAATGACCTCAATCACTCCCTATAAATGTTTAAGATTTTCCTCCATGAACAATCCTCACTCCCAACCTATGCTCTCTTATGTGGAAACCAAGTTATATATATATCATTAAAATGTCATTGCATAATATTATAAGATATAAACTACCTGTTAAATTAGTAGTTATGAATATTATTATGTTATTTATGAAAATATATGGTTTACACAATATAATATGAATTCATAGGTTACCAATTAATTAAAATTGAATATGAAACCTGATTGAATGTAAAAGGAAATATTATTATTTTTATGGTCATAAAGCTATTTTACCCTAATAAATAAAATAAAATAAAATTAGTGTGTGATAAAAATGTAATATATATATTATATATTCAATAAAATATTTTTTTATTCATTAAATAGATTTGAAAAATGTAAGATAAGAGCAAACCCAATTTTATGTTTAAAAGCATATATTTTTATAAATGTAGTTTTACTCCTTTTAATGGAGAACCCATTTTCAATCCTAATTTTTGAACTTTAATAGACTTAATATGTCAAAATAAACTTAATATTTGAAATATAAACATAAAAATTATTTTAGGATAATGTTTTGGTATTTCCTGGTAATGTTTCATTTTTTAATGAATAGTTAAAATACTAAATTTTAATTCAAACCTTCCTTTTCTACTAATTTATTTATAAGGTTAAAGTATATTTTAAATTGGTTTAAAAGTTTAATTGGATAATATTTTTATTAATTAATATAATATAGGATATTTATATTAATTTCACTTTGAAATTTTATATAAAAACTTAACAAATTTTTGAATGTTTTTGCTTTAAAAATATGCATTGTCGACCCAACTACGGGATTAATTTTAAATTAATTTCTTCCACTTGTGTGACCAGAATTATGAAAAATGGATTAAATATTTGGAATAATAATAATTTCTAATTTCTAATAATTTCAAATTAGTTTTTTACCAAAAATATTAATGAATGTAATAAAAATTAATTATATCGATTAATGTAAAATTAAGCTTAACAAAGGACTAATCCTTAAATTTAAGACCCAAAAGACATATAAACTTGTAAAATAACAATTTTATGGACATTATTAGTAAATTAAGATTCCTTAATTTTTTTTTTGTTTTTTATGACTTTTTTTGTGTAAAAATGTGTGTACACCTAAATTGTTTTCAAAAATACCAAGTGAGTCCTTTCCCTTCCCTATAAAAGGCCACCACCTCTCCCACTTCTTTACACCTCTCAAACCACTTATGTTTGGACAAGATATTAAAAATACACTCCCCAAAATCCCTTATTTCATCCTTTATGCCCCTATTTTTTCATAAAGTAACCCAAGGAATCCTTTTGACACAATCCAAAAGGAGTTACCCGATTAAGAGGCAACGTTTTCTCTCATGCTCTTTTCTTTTATTTTCTTTCTCCACCCCTCGAATCTCTTTATTCAATTATGTTATAAAAATAACAGTATAATCATGTTTTATGATATTTTTTCAACCTAAACTTACACACACCTCCATCTATTGGGTAATTAACATACTGTTTACGTGTACGTTGAACTACCGCCTCACTAAATGATGATTGTTCATTTTTCTTTTACCTCTTATCATGGTGTAAATTATGATAAAAAATATATTTATATATTTTATATATTATATTTATTATGTATTTAATCTTATTTATTTCTTTTACAACATTTATTTTTTTACTTTCTATTTTGTGTAAATACGATAATTTTGTTTGAGGAAGTGTGGATTACCGCCCCTTCAAAGCGATCTGATTCGTTCAAACACTACATAGAATGTATTAAGGATGGTTTTAGTGAAATTATATGATATATATAACATTACAATGATAATTTAATTATATTGCATATATATATATATATATTTCTATTTTTTTCTTTCAATACGATAATAAAAATGGAAACAACGATCATGCGTACATATGACTTACCGTCTTCATGAATCGTGTATTCCGTTACATAATTCTATATTATATAGAATAATATAATAAAAATATTGTGAATATAAATTATATTTATTTAATGGTTTAAATTCTTTAATCATGATATAATTATAATTACTAAAGATATAACAAATTAAGACATATGTGTAGAACAAAGCGAATATTACCTAAAGTGAAACCTTAACATAGGATTATTAACAAGAGGGTAATATAAGGTCATGATCAAACCATATATTTTATAAGATATAATAATATTTATCTCTAAAATATTTATAATAAATTTATTTTTATTATAGATTTTTTTTGAATGAGTTTGATGAGAATCAAGAAACAAGGTAAGGGGATTTCATCTCACTTTTTTATTTTCGTGAGGTAAATGCTTTATTCACCCCCCATTACTTTTGAGTGGTGTGTATACATACCATGGATGTATTAAATGATTATTATAATAATATTTATGGGTATTTACATATCCATTTTATGATTTGTATTTCATGGGGTTGTGTTTCAAAAGTTACCAAATCGATAAAATATTTTTTTCTCAATTTTCCTTCTTTGAGACTCTTGTTTTTTTATGCATCTATTTTTTTTAGGTGTATATACTTAAATTAAACATATTATATAATGAATATAATTATTTTCATAATATTATAATATTCAAGTAATTTCAATTTCTTACATGGTTATTATGGTTCAATGTTTCTATGTGATGAGATTTTATTGAAACAATCTCATCACTTTACCAGATTGTTTATGATTATGCTTCCTTTGTTGAAATATTATAATCCAACCCTCAAGAGAAAACATGAATTTTCTTCTACCATGGTTATTTATGATATGTTAATGTATTGGTACCATTTTTCAACTCTTTGGTTCATAATATAGTTAATAATTTTTTTTAAGAAAGCCTCACTTGACCCTTGCTTCGGTTGGAAATCTAGGTTCCTTCAAAACCATGTTTTATAAAAAGGGTTTCCAAGAATATTGTACCATTATCTTATATTATTTAAATTAAATTTTTACCCTTTTTTTCTTTTATCAATCTCTTAAAAGGAATCTTCTTGTTGATTTTGGAACAAGGCATTTTATAACCTTTTTACTATGAAAAAGTAATGTTCGTTTTACCTCAAATGATATGTGTGAATTTACCCACCATTATTTATTTGAAGATACCATTTCATTTTTAAATGAATAATGTTTAAGAAAATATTTTTAAAAGTAATTTTCAAGGAAAATTATTTTCAAAATGTTTTCAAGCTTTATTTATAAGTTTTAAAAGTATTTTCAAAAAATCATTTTTCATTAAAAAATCAAGCTTCATTCATATGTTTTCAAGTAATAAGGTTTTCAAAACATTTTCAATATTTATTTATATGTTTTCAAATTGTTTTTAAATAAAAAGGGTTTTATAATGTTTTGAAGATTTTTTATAAGTTTTCAAAGAAACATGTTTTCAAAATGATTTCAAGTCTTCTTTAAAAAATTTCAAGGTATTTTTTAAGAAAATATTTTTCAAATGGTTTTATATATTAAAAATAATTTTTCAAAGAAGAAAGGATGTTTTCATCAAGAAATGTTTCTTAAAGATATTTCGAAATTATTTTCCATATATGATGACATCCATTTATTTTAATCATTCCCTTCTAGGAAATTATCTAAAGGTTCCAGTAATATTCTTTCTATGAATGGGTTATGCTTAATGTCATGGTCTTTATGAAATATGTTTCTATTTCATGGGTTATATTTGTTTTAAATCTATTTATCTTTCATATGTTATGGTTTTGAGGAAATGATTATGAAACTTTCATCTATTTTCCACAGGTTATGATATGTTTATATGTTTATGATACCCATTTAATTTCATGTGTTAAGATATGATTATTTATTATTTTTTGGTACATGTATGTATGATTTCACTATGAGATGGGTGGGACCTATATCTCCCTCCAATGCATTGGGCAAAGATTTATATCTCATGAGATAGACATAGTTATAATGGGAAATGAAATTGATTTAGTATTACATGTCTAGAATGGGAAATGAACTTTGTTTAGTATTAAAAGGCTTGGAGTAGGAAATGAACTTGATTAAATATTATAGGGCTGGAATGGGGAGTGAACTCGTCTTAGTAATATAGTGTTGGAATGGGTTGTGAACCCGGTTTAGTAAAGGACATTTCCCACTAATATGGTCTCGACAAAAATGAATTAAATAATTTGGAAATAATTATATATGCTTATATGCATACTATAATTCCTTATTGTATTCCTATGTCATGCTTTCATGTCTGATTTTCCATATTTCATTATGATTCATGTCTTATTAATAGCCTAGATTTATTCCATGAATCATTTATATGATCTTCATTATATAGGGTGTGATCTTATATTTTCATTATCGTGTTCTCGTACCCTTATGATCATGATTATTCTTACATATCTCCCTTATTTACAGTTACTGAGAAATTTAGCTCACTTGTTTTTATGTTTCCTTCCACAGGTTATGATGATATGTATTATGTTTGATGTCTCTAAGAAGTGTTCTAGTCATGAAGAACCTAGTGGGTGATAATATAGCTCACTTATGTATCAGTGGTTATGTTTCTATGTTTCTAAAGGCACTAGACTAACATGATCTTTGGGAATCTATTTTTATAATGTTTTAAGTATTATAAAAATGTTATATAATGTTAATGTATGAAACATGAGGGTTTTTATACCATGGTTTACCAGATAGTGATAGATAACCTTACAACCTTTGTTTGTGCACTATTTTCACCTATGAAACTAAAAATGATCCCTTGAATAACTCATACACTCAATGGGGATCAAATAATAAGCACAACATATCAAAATACATCAAAATATCCTAATATAAACATTAAATTAGGACTCAATACCAATACAGTCATGGAAATTAGAGGTTAATTACAATGAATATCTTTCCAAGATCATTCCCACACACTCAAACCAAGCCTCGATGAAAATACAAGTCTCTAGAATACCCAAACACACCCTAGTTAATAAGATTGGATCCTTTAATACCATTTTTTTCAAGAACCCGCCAAAGTTATCCATTTTTCAGATACTAAAACCAGAATGATACATTCCCGAGGCATGTTCTCGATCAATCTAGGCTAGAAACTAGTACTAATGTCTCAAAACATAATCATTGGGAATGATTTCCCCTTTGAATAAAAGACTAGATCAATAATAAAACATCCACATTATAGTAAGCATTATAAATAAATATATGAAACTAGAGACTGAATAATAAAGAAGTCAGTATCCATACAAACATACAAGGAACCTAAATGAATAAACATAAACTCATCATAAGTATAAAGGCTAAAATGGTCATTGCATACACAACTTGAATGGGAAAAAATAAATAAAATTTCTAAATTTAATCTCCAAATGACCCATGGTTACACTCCATATCTTGTTTCAAACATAAAAAATAACCCAAATCCAAACTCAAGGGTGACCCAAACTGAGGTTCCTAAAACAAAACCATAATAACTACTTGTACTGAGTAGTATATATAAGGTGTGAGTGAAACAGATCCCAATAGGTAAGCACCAAAGAGTGTTTACATTTCCTTAAAAAATAAAATTCATACCTTATTATTTGAAATTAAAATTTAAAACAAGTTTTCAAACTATATGTATACAAAATCAAAATCACACCCACATGTTTTAAAAAATAGTTATATTTGTTTTAAATAAAAGTAATCACTTAAGAAAATATTTTACCAATCCTTGTTTCCATTTTATAAAACATTTCTCTCTCTTATAATAGAAACAAGGATAGAGAAAAAACATTTTCTAAAAAAATTAAAACACCAAAAAGGAACTCTTTTTAGAAACCATAAATAACGTAAAAACCCATTTTTCAACTTTTACAAAAATTTTACAAAAACACAATTCCAAATAAAAAAATCCTTCTAAATCTACTTTATAATTTTTTTTTGAAAAAATAATTTGAAAGTGAATAAAACCAATACATAAAAAAGAGTAAGAAAACATTGTACGTAGAATAAAAAAATCCATAGAAGCCAAAAATAAATAACACACCATATTCCAATAAAAAATAGAGGATAAAAACAAGTAATAAACATAAGAATCACTAAAACAATGTTATAAAGGATATAAAATAATAATTGATAACCTCTTTAGAATAAAGTATAATGGTCTAAACTGGGGACATGATCTTTAGACTGAAATTAATGAACCTTTAAAAATCCCTAGTAATCCCATTGGATTATTTGGAAATAAACATCCCTGGAGTTCCTTTACTACAATAGGAATAAAAAGGTTTCTAGCTCATAATGTTGGCTACCCATTTTTCTCAAACCATATTATAGTAACCAAGAAATACCACCTAGTAAACACAATATCTATTATATGTTTTTACCTTATCCCAACCACCAGTTAGTCCAACATGAATCTAATGGACAATATGATATAGAGGTGAGAATTCACATGAATAAATATATCAAAATAATAAATCACACATCACCTCCCATACTCTCTCAATTAACAACCTATTCATAACTGATTCAAAACATAAAAAAGATACAAAATTCCCCTTACGATATAATTCAAATAAATCAATAAGTAATTACCCCATGGGGTCATAAGATAACAAAGGGGATCAGCATGGTGTTACACTCACAAATGTACCAATAGGAAAACATCCAATGTGTTAAAATGACTTTAATAAAAGACTCAAAATGACAAGTCAGTTGTAAATGGTATGAATTCCAACTCTAAACTTTTATTTAAAAACAACTAATTAAAATTAATTTAAAAAAAATCATCCAAAAAAACTCACTCAAAACCATTTGAAATAACCATTTAATGAATCAAAAAAATCATTAAAATCAACCATTATCTTAAAATACTCATTCTAATTTCATTTCATGATCCAAACTTGGTCAAAGTGTTTTAAAATAATAAACACTAATTAAAAAACGTCTCTCAATGATTTTAAAAAATTTAACATTTTAAAACATTGTTTGAATTCCCAAGGAAGATCCACCTTAGTTTAAAAGTTACAATTACATCTTGATTTCATTACCCAAACGATTCAAACCCCATTAAAAATTCCACACCTAACAAAAAAATCATTTAGTATTTATTACTACTTGAAATTTTAGGGACCATTTTAAATTCCCAATGAAAATCATTTTTTACAAGAGGAAAGCCACCTTGAGTACATAAAAAATCCAAAAAAATCCAACAAACCTAGATTAAACAAATAAAATATTGCGTTTCAAACTATTAAACAATAAATAGAATTATAATTTAATAAAAATCACAAAAATAAGAACCTCAGTTCAAAAAAACAAGTTGGAAGTTTCCACCTATAATAAAGAGTGCTCTAAAAAGACTCAAGGGATCCTAATTAATCCCAAAGAAAGAAAACCCCCATGAATAACCCATCCTAAACCCCAAATAAAAACCTATAAATCCCTAGGGTTCATGGGAGAAGGAAAATTAAAATGAAAAGGGTAGACCGATGGATGAGTGGAGAAAACCAAGAGAAAAGAGAAGAGATTACCTTGTAAACTCAAAGAAAGAAGGCTTATAAGGCCTTGAAATTGAAGGTATTGGATGGATGAACATAATATGGGATAAAACCATACTACCTAAATGAGATAATAAAAAATAAATACCTTGGGATTCCTAAAATCATAATTGAAAACTATAAATTCACTTTTAAGTGAATTTGGAAAACTCACACAGTTAGGCTACATAGTTTAATAAAAAATAATCTAAACTTTAATTTCACATTGCCTAAGAAAACGTATGTCACACATAATCTCCTATAATTATTTCAAAGTTCATAAACCCACATTACAACCACGTTAAATTGAACTACCCTAATATAGAGCCATATCTCATTCTTATTACCCAATTTGCTTAACTGTGCTCAACCCTTAAACCAACTCAGGGAAAGAAAGTGTCACATAGTTACTACTAAGATGCACCCCAACTGTGTGCTACCTATCTAGTTAAAATAGTGAATTTTAAAAAATAATGGTAAGATTGTCCACATATGGGTACCCAAATGATTACTCCTAAATCATGAACCCCAAATCATGAAATGAAGTCAAAATTCTATTAAAATATAACTCAAAGAAAATAATTTAATAATTTTAAAAGTCTACCATAATTAATTAATTTAATTTATTAAAATCCATGAAATAGTGAAATAGGGTTTTACATTCAATGTTTTAAAAATAATATTTATTTTAAACTTTTGTATAAAACTTTTTTAAAATAAGTTTTTTTAAAAATCCAAGGATATTTATGGTTTCTAAAGTGATTTTCTAAATACCTTTATAAAATGATTCTCATCTATATCTTTTGAAATATCTTACACATGATAAATCTTATGTTCTAAATGATTAAAAACACCTTATTTATCTAGATAAATTAATAAATAACCTATTGATGTTTTGTGAAACCAATTCCTTTTTATCATGGGTTATTAAAGTAATTTAAGAATTATGTCTGTATTCATGTTCTTATGGAACATATAATTATAGATTATTGTGATGAGATAAGTGGGTATGATATATTTATCTAAGGTATTACATAAAGTTTTGTATCAAATTAGATAATGATCTTTGTACAAGAACCTATATGAGGTTGATCTATGTTTACATGATCATGCGTAGACCTAGTTATTGTCATACTTTGTTCACATGATTCTGCGTGGACCTAGTTGTGGTTAAGATATGTTCATCTGATAGTGTGTGGATATATTTGTGGTTAATATATGTTCACATAGTTGTGCATAGAACTTGTTTTGGTTAATATATGCTCACAAGAATATGTGTGGGCATAGTTATTGTTAAACTATGTTCACTATACTGTTTTTTTACTATGCCTATCCTTGTTCCAAATCCAAATGTTTTTATAGAAAAATATTTTTGTATTGTCTCATATATTATATTATGATCATATACTTATAATGAAATATTTTTTTATATTCCATGTTAATTTTTGTGTGAACTCTTTATGACAAGCTCATGGATCATAATTACATTCTTATACCACATGTTTTCTTATGCTCACTTATGATCTTTTATTATTTCCTCTAATGTTTTCCCATTCCAAGAATTTTAGCTGACCCCATTCAAAAGTTTCCCTTACCCATGTTATAAAGATGATGATAAATTATGATATGACTAGAAGGGGGTCTAGAATGTTGTGTTTATAGATAAATTATTACTAGTGATATAAAAAATGTTTTTTATATAGATTATTTATAAAGAAACAAAACCTTCTGATTTGTGAGATTATTTTGAGATTTAATTTTTAATGATGTAAAATATATAAAGTTTTATCTTGGTTAATCTCACTTGGTATCCAAGACTTTGAAAAAAGGTGTGTTTTTAGTGCAGTCTAGGAAACGTCATATACTTTAGGGAGTTCCCCCATCTCAATAAGCATTGATTATTCTCTCCCTAGGAGAATTCACATTGTTGGGTATCATTGGTTAAACAAACAATATATTATGAGGAACCTAGATTTCTATAACATTAGTTTTCCATGGTACACTCCCATGATGTGGTTTACTTTTTTTAAAAAAGTTTGGGGTCAAAGCCTCAATTTATTATTTAAAGCAAATACCTCTTTAGACTTGGTAGAGGGAGACCCATTACCTAGACTAAAGGCACAAGGCTAAGTGGCCTGAATACAAGGCTTGAAAGCCCATTTTTGTTGCTCAAAGGACCCCTCAGTGAACAGTACTGCTACAGTACCCGCGCTGCTATAGTACCTACTACAGTCCCTCCACCGCTACAGTACCGCCGCTACTACAGTACTGCTACAGTGCCCTGGGTCTTTTCTTTGTGAATATATTGCTTCTTATATTGAATCATTTTCATTCCATTTTTTTTGTTGATGTTATTACTATTTATAGTCATTTATACTTCAAATTAATGAGTGGATACTATCGCTATTTACTTTTAATTTTATTTAGTGATTTTACCCTATATATTTTTTATGCTAAATTTTTATGGTTTTTTGTTTTAGTATATATTAATATTTAGGATCCCATTTATTTTAAAAATACAAATTTTCTTTCAACCTCTAATTATTTATTGTTATAATTTAAAAATATGAAATAAATTGTGTGTTATTTTCCTTTACTTCATAAAATTTGTACAATTTCAAAGTCTTAGTTTTGAAAATGTTTTTCTTTTTTTGAATTCCCATTCTTTACAATAATGTTTTTAAAAGATTGATTGTGTTTAAATGAGTAAAATAGTTACTTTGATAGAATGGATTAAATTTGCGGTTTTTTGTAATTTGTTTAAATTAAATTGAAAGGATTATCATTATCATTGTAGTTTCAAACTAGCCTGAGAGGGATTTTTCTTTTAATAGAATACATGGGGTGTGGGGAGAATACATACTAAGATTTATTCTAATGCTAATATTTTTCAGGTTCTTTTTATGTTCTAGAGGGGGTTTTGTCTTATGTAATCCCATTATCTAATTCCTCATGCATAAAGTCTTCAGTGATGAGTATTGATGGTGACCAAGGTTGACACAAATATTATCAGTTTACTATTTTTGGGTTTCCGTTTAATTATTGGGTAAAATGTTTACATTAGTAATTTCCTTTGACTTGTATCTTGATACTAATTTTAGTACCAGTGTATCTCTTTTATGTTCTATGGATATGTATGGCATGTTTATTTTTGGTTATTATTTTCTAGGTTTCTCTCTTAGTTTATAATTATTTATTTTATCTTTCATGGTAGTCTAACTTATGGACAGGTCAAGCTGAATTTTTTGTGGTAATTCAACTGCATTATCTTTATTATTTATTAGGTGAAACTATTCCTAAGTGTGTTTATATTTATTATCATACACTAGTTTCCAACTCACATGGATCAATAATTCACTTTAGGCCTTTCCACATGTCATATCGAATATTGGTTCATGATATCTAGGGTTGGTTTACAACATTATGAAACTTTTATAGCTACCCCAAAAGCGTTTTGGAGGATATATGGAAGATTTTATGAATTTATTTTAATTAATTATTATATATTATGTAGCATATAGTGATAATGAATAATATATTTTCCAAATTTTGTTTTTGGAGATATCCAAATGAGTCTTGGATATGGTTTGACAAGTTGCTACATATGATGTGACATAAGATAAAAGTGTGTTAAGTCTATGAGTATTGAACACTAGTGGGAGATTGTTGTAATATTCATGAATGGATATAACCATTTCATGGTGGTTGATACTTTTTAATGGTTTATTTTGGAATCCACCGCAATTTAATGAGAGTTATTATGCCATGGTGATGTGTATGTTCATTCTTTTTATGTTATAATGTGTGGATCTTGATCCAATTTTTTTTGACAAATGGATATTGATCCAATTAATTTAAAACATATATCATAATCTATTATTAATCATACGATGATGAATTTTACGAGTTTGAACATATTTTACATTAATTTAATCATTAAATAGATTAATGAATAATTAAAGGATGAGTTTCAAGGAGTTGAAATGTTATAGAAAGTTTGGGAAATATATCATTATTTTATATATAAGTTTTTTTCTATATTAATCCTATATGTATTTTTTAATCCTCGTGATTTTTTTGAATTTCTATGTTATAAATCCTCAAAGATGAAGATAGTTAGATCATATTCTCTCCTATATGTGAAAAGGGTTATAGAAAAAAAATTATGGAGGGAGATACTTCTCGATCATTGGGATATTGGTATAACCCATAGACACCCTTAGGGGAAGGATCCCTTTTGTTTCTTCTCAGTGATATATATTAAGAACTTTCTTGATGTTTGAATCAACTAAATAATAAGGTATTCCATTCTATATTCACTAATATTATTCAATACAATTTTTAAGGAAATATTATATGGTTCTAGGTTTTTGTTGATGTTTCCACAACATTTGGATAAGTGTTATCTCCTTCAACACCCTTCACATAAAAGGTTGGTAAAACATATAAAGCTTAATTTATGGTATGTGTAGCATTTTAAAATCATATAATTTATTGGTATAGTGTCATATAGATTATAATTTTTGAAAATTTATTAATCAATTCAAAATATTTTTAGTTACTTTCAATTAAATAATTTTCTTTGTCGATGAGTCTCATATCATGAATTGGGGACAGGTTGAGATAGTTCCCAATGTATCTTTTTTGTAAAAGTTTAATATGTGTTGTGGAATCGAGAAAAAATTTTCTTAAAGGAAATAATATCCTTTTGGTGATATCCTTTTAGAAACATAGATAAATTCAAGATAAAACTAATAGAACGTATGTTCATATGTAAAAATAGTGGTAATATAATTTTGAGGATGTCACTTGGTGACTTTTTGTGGATGAAAATTCCATGATGGAGAAAATTATAACACCTTTTTTTTTATTTTAATTCATGAATTTGTTTTCCACTATATTATATTAATTAAAGTGTTTTAGCTTAGATTAAAAATAAATTAAAATTGTTTTAAAAATAAAGTTTCATTGGCATCAAATGAATTGTGGAGTTATTAACTATATGTTATAAAGTATTAATTGGTAAAAGATAATTCAATGAATTCAAATATTGACATAATGGATTGGATGTTATTATGATGAATAAATAGTTAATTCTGGTTAATTAATTTCTAAAATGAATCATTTACATGACATGGATTGTATTTGTAGTGTTTTTGTGAGTTATTTTCATTCATAATGTCTTGATATTATTTTATGAATTAAACAATTAATTGATAGAAATTAACTAAGAGGATGTATTTTATAGATTATAAAATAATACCATTTACATAGAAAAAAGAAGATATAACTTTAATTGATTTGTTGATATTTATGATGACCAATCTATAGGAATTAAATAATTTAATAGTATTCATCTAATTAAATTATTTATATAACATGGAATTCATTATAGTTGACTGTGATATTTTCTATGTGTTATGATGATAGAGGAAAGGAATTAATTTATTGAAATTAACCCTTGTGATTTATGAATTGGAAGTTATTATGGGATTTCATTATGAGGGTCAATTAGAGTAACTATAGTGGTGGTCCACTATAAATTTATTATGGATAAATAGATGTTTAAATGACATTATAATTATATAATTTATAAAAATTAATAAATTCAATGAAATATGTCATGAAAAATGATTTACCTATTTCAACCATTAATATGGGTATTTACATGTATTATGGTGGAAAGATGAAGAAGTATTTAATTAGGGAATGTAAAATAGTGTAATTTATTGTGTAGTTTTATGGAAATTTAGGAGTTATTGGGAGAATTCATATGGGAAAGTTTTATGATTTAGTGATTGATATTATGACTCAGTAAATAAACTATTTCATGGTGAATTGATTAAAATTTAGAAAAGGAGATCTATAAATAGGAGGGTCTGATTTTATATTTTATTCTTTATGAGAGACATAAAGAGAGTGTAAGACATCAGTGGAATTAGGGTGGTTATGTTGGAAGAAGGTGGGAAAAAGTCAAATCATTTCTTGGGAAGTTATGTTATATCAAATTAATCATTTAATATATTTGAATTTTAATTTAAAAACTATATGAATGATTGAATATGTAATAAAAAAATTATTTTGACATTTTTCTTATATGATGCATCAAAGTGGGGGTGTTATAACATTTTCCGCAGGTTATACCAAAATGGAATGAGTGTTGCATAACTACCTAGAACTTATCCCTTTTAACTCTCCTTTTATAGACCTCCTAACTCATGAGTTATAAGGGGACATGAAAAAATTTATGGGTTTTTGGGTTTGTTATGAGAGGTGTTTTCTTGGTCAAGTGACAAGGATCAAAATGATTAATCACCAAAATAAGCACTATAGATTTTATAGATAAAGATAGTAAACTAGAACTATGGGAGTCTGATTTTAGTTATATAAAGCTAGTTCACTGAAAGTTTAGTAGGAGGATGGGTCATTTCAATGGATGCAGCAATGTGAGTCAAATTGAATTTTGATTGGTTCCCTAAGAATTCAAGTTAGTGGAAGCATGCTCAATGGTGTGAGTTCATGAATTATGTTATGTCACTAATAATGAGACATTGAAATACTTCCTCACTGATGTAGGAATAAAAATATTTATCAAATTCATCAGTGTGGAGTGAAAGGTGATGTGAACTATTAAATTAGGTTTGGTGGTTGTTGAAATGATTTATATATAAAATTAAATGTTTCACTATATAATGAAGGGTCTCCACACTTTCTGTAAGGATGTACTAACAAGATGACCATTCATGACCACTATAAATATTATGATTAGTCCATGGTTGCAATATAATATGACAATAAGTAGAAGAGTAGCTGTTGAGGCCTGACATGAAGGATGAAGTGGATTCATAAGGAGAATGCTCTAGCATATCTAGGTTTTTGAGGTTGAAATTTCAAATATATAAGACTAGAAGGAGGATCACTGAAATATACAACCATTGTTTCACTTGGAAATTTTTGGTGCTATGTGATTAGGAGATAAGGTTCCCAATGTCGATAATGATTTAATTATTCTTTCATTACATGACTTCATACTAGGTTTACCATTTTTGTTTCCATTTTTAGGGTTGATTGTGGGGGTTCAAATATGGTTTCACATTCATTTACACCTGTTTCACCATTTTCAACTCTTAGAAACTACCAATGTTTCCCACATCAATAACAAGCTACAAACCTTCATTTAAAAGGCATATGATCATTTGGGGTTTTATACCCAATGGAACATAGGAACATGCATTATTAAAGAGGATGAGAGGTCATGATCATCACACCCTTTTGGGGGAAATTATTTTTTATTCTGGGACTCTCTTATATATTTTAGATACGTTCATGAATATCTCTTAAATACCGATATGAGACCGGTTACCCTAATAAAATGATTGGGTTTTGAATACCTGTTTATGAAAAATGGGTTTCTATTAATGAGACTATCTATGTGTATATGAGGTTCTTCATTCATTTCTCATAATTATTTATAAATTACTAACATTATATATATTTAAGCTATATAATTAGGAACTTTGGAGTTAACAGCCATTTAGGGAGGTGATTAATATTGTGAGGATGGGACAAAACCTTTATGAGTTGTCACTTGTATCCTATATAAAATAGGAATCAAAACCCACATAAATTGTTTAAATCATGTGGTTTAACATCATGAGAAAATGACATATGTTTGGGGACATAGGATTTGGGTATGAATCTTGAGCCTTGGGAAGGCATACTACATATCATGATTGTAATGGGAATCAGATTCATAATAGTTTAGTTTATCCTTAACCCACTGATGTGTTTAATGTACTTGAGGTAATTTCCATGGATTGTACTTAAAATGATACCCACGTATAATGAAACTTCCCACCCGATGATGGATGTGGAAGGATGACATACTCACACAAGGATCTGGGTTTTATGAGCCAAGAAAATTAGAATATGGAGGGAATTACACTATGGTGGATTTTAATTGGAGCTCGGGACTTAGGAATTCATCCTACATACCCCAATTATAGAAAGAATCATATTCCTCACAGTTCATTAATCCCTAACCCACTGATGGGTTACGGTGGGTGATTAAACCTGAATAAATTATTGTTATCTCTAAGGATTGGGAATATTTGGGGCTTATACCGGGATGTATTCCCAAATTACATATTTATTCTCTATCCTTTGGAAGATAAATATAAATTATGACCATGAAAGTTCTGTAAAATATGTTTGGCGTGACAAGGAGGGCTCATCTGAGTGCATGACACAACTTGGGATTCATGAGTGCGTAACCATAAACCTTTTGAGGAAACTCCACTTATAAAAGGGTTTCTTGGTTGTAGGTTTATGGATGAGAGTTAACATGGTATTTATTCAAGTTTATATTCCAGATGAAGTTCATATATAGGACCAACATGTATTGATTGTCTGACCAAGATGTATTTATTGCCTTCCCTTCATATCTTGGGTGTCAGTCTGACCTAGAATACATGTCCAAGGGTGTCTGTATGACATGTACAAGAATCTTCTCATGATCAATGATGACATGGCCATGTCCTTTTTCATAATCAAAGTGACTTTTATAGGATGTCTTTTCATGATCAAAGAGTACATGTCTAGGGGCTTTCATAAGACAATTGAACTATTCAGGATTCCTTCGCATTACTGAAGAAAACATATCCAGGGAATCCTTGCATGATCAAAATTTACCTGACCAAGGTTTGTTACGAGATCAAACTGACATGTAAAAGGTTCCATGAGTGTATCACGAGACTAGTTAAGAGTTATGTGATTATGTGATATTAGGGGAGTCATGCTGCAGGGTCTCACCAATGTGTCCAAAATCAACTGAATGTCCATGTTTTGATTTTTATGTCCAAAGGGATCATGAATTGACTGCATGGGAAACAATTTTTATGGGAGGAGGAATTTTTGTAAAATTACTTATTCTAAGACCGCACATCCTAGTGCTTTCATGGAAATAAGAGGGCCCGTTCATGTGCCCAATTGTTTGCCAATGATAAATATATGTCCATGGTTTCCCTCATGATGGAATCACATGATGCTCAATTAGTCATGCAATTCATATGACCTTCATGGAGTCTTGTGAGGGTTTTTTCAAACATGTGTAGGCACTAAATATTGGTTCTTGATTGCATTAATGAGGGTGCTCAACCGAGGGTTGTAAACCCAGGTACACGCATGGGGTAAATGTATGAGGTATTTTCTTTGCATGGATATCGATCTATGAGGTCACTTAATTTCAAGGAAGCCACATACCTGGCTATATAAAAACATCACAAGATTTAAGGTCCACATGATATCATATCCAATACCACATGGAGGCATCACACACATAGTGAGAATGCATCCAGGGTAGTCTATCCAGGCTTCTTGAACTAAGGGTGGCATCCACATTAATGGGGATTCATGAGAATGATTCTCATGGATATTTTTTAGGGTTTCCAAGCCAGAGGTTTCACATGACAAAGTAAAATTATGTTCAAAACATCATGTGATCATGTGAAGGGTGTCACACGATATTTATCATGATTACATGGTGAATCCCTCCAAAGGAGGTACTCGATCCTTATCCTCCATTGTTTTTCCTTATTCGCTTCCCCTTCTATTCTTGTTCTACATCTCCCCTCATGTTTGTGTCTTTTTTTTATGGGAAAGAAGGGTTTATATTGTTAGAGGAGGAATATTTTATCACCACTTTTTATGGTAAAGGTGGTTCATGAATTGGATTAAGGAAGTGGTGATATTTTTGTGATTGTCACATGATTCTCATGCAATATCATTATGGATTTGGCGACACTAGGATAATCAGGTTATCACGTGATCACTTCATAGTGGTTTGGGATAGCTTCACATAACCACCATCCCTTAATCACATGATCCATGATACATTACATAATGTACTCTCATGATCTCATGATTGTATTTATGTGAAAGCTCTATTTTTTAACATTACATGCATGTAAAGAAATCATAACCTCATCTTGCATATACATCATGTGGTAGGGTGGAATATTACCAACATTGGCATTGAATGATTTCTTCAGGGGATTTGTGTGATAGTTTGACATGTCCACAGACAAATTTCGGACAACTATCAGAGACTTCACATGAGAAAATAATAAAAAGGACAAAAGATAAAATCCTATTATGTTGGGGATGATACACCATTTTTCATTTTCCTCTGATGATGTCAGATTGGCTTCGTGTGATCATCATTATTTAATCAAACGACCCTTCCATATTCTTATGATGGATTATCTCTATCGCAGGATCAATTTTATCTAATCATACCATGGATATATTAAAGACATATAAGGATCACATGGTGTTGTATGCTCCTTTGAAGAAACATCATCGAATCTAGAAGGTCGAAGGTGACAGCCCATTAAAACTCAATATGTATTGTTGAACATTTATCAGATTAGTCACTTAATCGTGATACATCATAGTGATCATTTTCATGAATTCATTTGAAATTTCACACACTTTTGAGGGACTTGGGACTATCTATACTCTTTCATGTAACACACATAATATCTCAGTATGAAATCGTGTGATTTCCTTCCACGATCATCTTCATGCAATGTACTATTTCATCAAAGTGATTCATGACTAAAAAACAAAGATGCATGAATTCCTTAGGGATGATTGATATCCTCATCTTGAATGGTAGGGGATGGTTGTCATAATGTATGTTGACCACTGTTGTTGAGCTGGAAATGGGTGTGGGTCATGGTGTTGAACTAGTAGTTTCGGGAGTGTGGTGTGTGGGTGGATGGTTGAAGATGATCACATGAGGTGATTACATGGCCTAGAGAATTTATATCAAAAGAATATAGGTTTTTTCATATGTTATTTATATAGGAACAATTCCATGTAAGAAATAACAGCCCACATTGAATTTTTACTCATTCGGTGAGTGCTTAATATTAATTACCATATCATCCATCCATTGAGTCAAATGTCAGTTCCGCACCCACAAAAATTAAACAACTCCCTCACCAACCACTACCTCCCATTGTGTGTCCCACCTAGGAACTCCCACACAATCCCTATGTACTCACCATGAGAGCTCTTCTTGACCACATCCTCATAGCTTGGCTGGCTGTCTGGCTAGATCCCTGGGCATGGGTGAGGGGAATCCCATATGTTCCCATAGTTGAGTGATTCATCTAGTTATCCTAGATGGAAATTTTTTTTGGCTAAGGGAAATTATAACTACTTAGAACAAAAATCTATATGAAATGGGAAAATAATTTACATAATGAGTACCCTTATAAAAATGAAATCACAATCCCAACCATTATTCTTTAAGAATTCCACCTCCAAGTCCTTCATTAAAACAAATTTAATTATATTTTAATGGGATTCACACTTGTTAAATATTTGATGTAAAATTGTATAGTTCAAAAATATGGGATCCTACAAAAAGAACCCCCTAAAATATATTTTCCAATTTTTGTTTTGGAGATATCTAAATGAATCTTGGATATGTTTTGACAAGTTTCTATATATGATGTGACATAAGGTAAAAGTGTGATAAGTCTGTGAGTATTGAACACTAGTGGGAGATTTTTGTAAAATAAATGAATGGATATAACCATTTCTTGGTGGATGAGTCTTTGTAATAGTTTACATTGGAATCCACCATAATTTAATGAGAGTGAATATTCCATAGTGTTGTGTATGTTCATTCTTTTCATGTTATAATGTGTGGATCTTAATCTAATTAATTTAAAACATATATAATAATCGATTATTAATCATACGATGATGAATTTTACGAGTTTGAACATATTTTACATTAATTTAATCATTAAATGGTTTAATGAAGAATTAATGGAAAAATTTCAAGGAGTTGAAATGTTATGGAAAAATTTGGGAAATGTATCATTAGTTTATATACAAGTTTTTGGTTATATTAATCCTATATATATTTGTTAATCCTCATGATTTTTTTAAATGTATGTGTTATAAACCCTCAAAGATAAATATATTTAGATCATATTCTCTCCTATATGTGAAAAGGGTTATAGAAAAAAAATAAGGAGGGTGATACTTCTCCAGTATTAGGATATTTTTGTAACCCATAGACACCCTTGGTGAAATGATCCCATTTGTTTCTTCTCAGCGATCTATATTAAGCACTTTCTTGATGTTCGTATCAACTAAAGAATAAGGTATTCCATTCAATATTCACTCATATTATTCAATCCAATTTTTAAGGAAACATTCTATGGTTCTAGGTTTTTGTTGTTTTTTCCACATCATTTGGATAAGTGTTATCTCCTTCAAAACCCTTCACACAGAAGGTTGGTAAAATAAGTAAATCTAAATTCATGGTATGTGTAGAATTTTAAAATCATAAAATTTATTGGTATAGTGGCATATTGATTATAATTTTTGAAAATTTTTAATCAATTCAAAATATTTTTAGTTCCTTTCAACTAAATAATTTCTTTGTCGATGAGTCTCATATCATGAATTGGGGACAGGTTGAGCTATTTACCAATGTATCTTTTTTAGAAAAGTCTAATATGTGTTATGGAATCGAGAGAAAACTTTCTTAAATGAAATAATATCCCTTTGGTGAGATCCTTATAGAAATATAGATCAATTCAAGATAAAACTAATGGAAGGTATGTTCAAATGTAAAAATAGTGGTAATATCTTTTTGAGGATGTCACTTGGTGACTTTTGGCAGATGAAAATTCCATGATGGGGAAAATTATAACATCCGTGTTTTTATTTTAATTCATGAAGTTGTTTTTAACTGTATTATATTAATTGAAGTGTTTTTGATTAGATTAAAAATAAAATAAAATTGTTTTAAAAATAAAGTTTCATTGGCATCATATGAATTTTGGAGTTATTAACTATATGTTATAAAGTATTAATTGGTAAAAGATAATTCAAAGAATTCAAATCTTGACATAATGGAATAGGTGTTATTAAGATGAATAAATATTTAATTCCGATTAATTAATTTCTAAAATAAATCATTGGCATGATATAGATTTTATTTGTAGTTTTTCTATGAGTTATTTTCATTCATGATGTCTTGATATTATTTTATGAATTAAATAATTAATTCATATAAATTAACTAGGAGGATGTATTTGATAGATTATAAAATAAAACCATTGACATGGAAAAAAGAAGATATTTGAATTAAATCAACTTTACATGAGTTGTGGATATTTATGATGACCAATACATAGGAATTAAAGGATTTCATAGAATTGATCTAATTAAATGATTTATATAAAATGAAATTCATTACAGTAGACTGTGAGATTTTCCATGTGTTATGTTGAGAGAGGAAAGGAATTATTTTATTGAAATTAACCCTTGTGATTTCTGAATTTGAAATTATTATGGGATTTAATTATGAGGGTCAATTAAAGTAAATATAGTGGTGGTCCACTAAAGCTTTATTATAGAGAAATAGATGTTTGAATGACATTATAATGAGATAATTTATGGAAATGAAAAAAATCAATGAAATGTGTCATGTAAAATGATTTACCCATTTCAACTGTTAATATGGGTATTTCCATGGATTATGGTGGAAATAGGAAGAAGGATTTAATTAGGGATTGTAAAATAGTGTAATTTATTATGTAGTTATATGAAAATTTAGGAGTTATTTGTAGAATTGAAATGGAAGGTTTTAATATTTAATTATTGATATTTTGACTCATTAAATAAACTATTTCATGGTGAATTGATTAAAATTTATAAAAAGAGATATATAAATAGAATGGGTATGATTTTATATTTTATTCTTTATGAGAGACATAAATAGAGTGTAATACATCATTGGAATTTGGGTGGTTATGTTGGAAGAAGGTGGAAAAAAATTAAAAGTATTTCTTAAGAAGTTATGTTATATCAAATGAATTGTTTAATATATTTGAATTTGAATTTAAAAACTATATGAAGGATTGAATATGTAATAAAAATCTATTTTGTTGTTTTTTTTAAAAGATACATCAAAGTGGGGGTTTTATAACATTATCCCTAGGCTGTAGCCAAATGGAATGAGTGTTGTGTAACTACCTAGAACTTCTCCATTTTAACTCTCCTTTTGTAGATCTCCTAACTCATTAGTTACAAGGGGACATGCAAAATTTCATGGGTTTTTGGGTTTGTTGTGAGAGGTTTTTTCTTGGTCAAGTGTCAAGGATAAAAAAATTTAATCGCCAAAAGAAGCACTTTGTATTTTATAGATGAAGATAGTAAACCAGAACTATGGGAGTATGATTTTAGTTGTATGAAGCTATTTCACTGAAAGTTTAGTTGTAGGATGAGTCATTTAAATGGATGTAGTAATGTGAGTCAAACATAATTTTGACTGGTTCCCCAAGAATTCAAGTTAGTGAAATCATGATCGATGGTGTGAGTTCATGAATTATGTTATGTCACTAATAATGAGACATGGAAATACTTCCTCACTAATACAGGAATAAAAATATTAATCAAATTCATCAGTGTCGAGTGAAAGGTGATGTAAACTATTAAACGAGGTTTGGTAGTTGCTGAAATGATTTATATATAAAATTAAATGTTTCACCATATAATTAAGGGTCTCCTCACTTTTTGTATGGATGTACTAAAAATATGACCATTCAGGACCACTATAAATATTTGGACTAGTCCATGGTTGCAATATAATATGACAACTAGTAGAAGAGGAGTTATTGAGGCCTAATATAAAGGATGAGGTTGATTTATAAAGAGAACGCACTAGCATATCTAGGTTTTTGAGGTTGAAATTCCAAATATAAAAAACCATAAGTAGGATCACCAAAAGATACAATTATTTCCTCACTTGGAAATTCGTGGTGCTCTGCGATTAGGAGATAAGGTTCCCAACATCTATAATGATTCAATTATTCTATCATTACATGACTTCATATTGGGTTTACCATCTTTGTTGCCATTTTTACGGTTGGTTGTGGGGGTTTAAATATGGTTTCAGATTCATATACACCTGGTTCACCATTTTCATCTCTTAGAAACTTCCAATGTTTCCCACATCAGTAACAAGCTACAAACCTTCATTTCAAAGGCTTATGATCATTTGGGGTTTTATACCCAATGTAACTTAGGAACTCTCATTGTTAAAGAGGATGGGAGGTCATTCTCATCACATCCTTTTGGGGGAATTTATTTTTTATTCCAGGACTCTCTTATAGATTTCAAATATGTTCATGAATATCTTCCAAATACCAATATGAGATCGGTTACCCTAATAAAATTATTGGGTTCTGAATAACTTTTCATGAAAAAATGGGGTTCTATTAATGAGACCATCTGTGTGTATATGAGTTTATTCATTAATTTCTAATAATTATTTATAAATTAGTAGCTTTCTATATTTTGAATCTATATAACAAGGCACTTTGGAGTTAGAAACCGTTTAGGGAGGCAATTAATATTGAGAGGATGGGATATAACCTTCCTGAGTTTTCACTTGTATCCTATGTAAAATAGGAATCAAAACCCACATAAATTGTTTAAATCATGCAGTTTACAATCATGAGTAAATGACATGTATTAGGGAACACAGGCTCTGGATATAAATCTTGAGCCTTGGTAAGGCATACTACATATCCAGATTATAATAGGAATCAGATTCATAATAGTTTATTTTTTCTGTAACCCACTGATGTGTTTAAGGTACTTGAGGTAATGTCTATGGATTGTACTTAAAATGATACCCACTGATAAAAAACTATTTTGTTGAATATTTTATTTATAATAAATGATATAATTTCCTCACATTGTGATAAATATGTTTATTTATAAAATATTTGGGATTTTATCATTCATTTGAAAATTTGGTGAAAATTCCAGTTTTACCCTTAATAGTACACTGTAGTATTTCGAAGATAAATATTTTTCTATTTAGTATTTGAATTTTAAATTTTTTAATAGTGTTCCTCACTTACGGTTCTATAACATTAATTCAGGATACTAGAGCTAAATAGTGCATTTGGATGGAGTAAATGGGCCATTAATCCAATGGTGGGCTGGACTCAGCAGAATGGACATGGGTTCTGTATTTGGGCCATATCTTGTTCATACAGGATTTGATTGAGCCCAAATGTTGAGGAACGCTCGGGGACATGATGTGGCACAAATCATCCTTCTGGAAGGCTGGTCAATTCACGCGTTTTGGAGGTCAACAAGGCGGTGAAACTTGGAATAAAATATTTGGCCGAGTTTTTCATTTCACACTTAAAAAGTTATGTATCCCTAGCCCTCACAAACTCTATTTAAAGGGGGTTTTAACTCTTTGAGAGGTCTGGTCGGGGATTTGGGAAGGTGTGGCCGAAAGGGTGTCTCTTGGGATCCCCTTACAACTCTTGGAAGAAGTAAGCATTTGTGCAAACCTCTCTTCTAAAAAGGATCTCCTCTCCCACCTCTTCTTTGTATTTCTTTTCTTTCATGTTTGTTTCTTGAATTTTTCTTCAAATAATCTTCTATGTTCATCCCTCTTCTTCTTCTCTTAATCTTCTTAATTTGGTTGGAATCAAGAGTGGAGACAAGATTGGGTTCTACCCTTTCAATCCTTTGCTTATGCAAAACGTCTCCACGATGACTACACCACCCATGGAAGAGTAGTTCTTTTTAGTAATCGATCGACCTCTATCCTTCTTCATTCATTTATTTTGAATCAATAAGCTACTTTAATTCACATATTATGATCTATTAATTGAGTTTTTAATTTAAATGAAACTAATAAAGAAATTGAATAGTTAACACAAAAAACGTGAGGTCGGGAATTGTGTGAACTGTGAGAGCGCAACCTTAACCGGTAATTCAAAACCACACAGGATCAATTTGTAGAGTTAAAATATAATCCCTAAACTCAATTAATCCTCATTTCCATAGTGTTTATGTGACTTAATTTACCACTGACCATAAGCTAATTTTAGAACATCAATCAAAGCAGGGTGTTGCGATTGCAGGTTCCGAAGTTAGCCTAAGGTTAAATTCACTTCAATCTTTGTGGTAAAGTTAATTCTCGTAGGGTTCTGGATTTAACAAATTAAGGGATCATAATTAAGTGAATATTAATTTAAATGATAATGATTAATAAATGATTGAAGAGGTAGATTTAGATTGATTACGTCTTTTAAATATTGTCTAAACAAACATCTTTTTGTTGTGTCATTTTAATCAAACTTCATTTCAAAACTAAAAACAAAAAAAAAATACAATCTTCTTCCAGCAAACTTCTTCTATATTCATAAACTATAAACAACCACCCCATAATTTCAAGTAGTGTTTTTATTCTCTTTTATTTTATTTCTAGAATACCTCTAAAAATTGTTTTAATTCACTTCCTTCTTTGAGAGACGACCTTGGTCAGCCACTCTGCTGCACCTAAGTACCCCAAAATCATACTAATCATTTGAGGGCACCCACGACAGTGCTCTATCACCCACATATAATGAAACTTCTCATATGATTATGGATGAGGAAGGATGATACACTTAGAAGAGGATCTGGGTTGTATGAGCCAAGAAAATTAGAATATGTAGGGACATAAACTAGGGTGGATTCTAATTGTAGATCAAGACTTAGGAAGTCATCCTACATATCCCACTTATAGCATGAATCATATTCCTCATAGTTCGTTAATCCCTAACCAACTAATGGGTTACGATGGGTGATTAAACCTGAATACATTATTGTTATCTCTAAGGTTTAGGAATATTTTGGGCTTATACCAGGATGTATTCCCCGGTTACATATTCATTCTCTATCCTTTGGAAGATAAATATAAATGATGACCATGAAAGTTCTATCAAATATGTTTGGCATGACATGGAGGGATCATCTGAGTGCATGACACAACATGGTATTCATTAGTGTGTAACCATACACCTTTGATGAAACTCCCATTATAAATGGGGTAATTGGTTGTAGGTTTATGTATGAGAGTTTACATGGTATTTTTTCAAGTTTATATTATAGATGATGTTTATATATAGTCCCAACATGTATTGATTTTCTAACTGAGATGTATTGATTATCTGCCCTTTATGTATTGGGTGTCAGTTTGACATAGAAGACATGTCCAAGGGTGTATGTATGAAATGTCCAAGAATCTTCTCATGGTCAAAGAAGATATGGCCAGGTCCTTTTTCATAATCAATGTGACTTTTCTAGGACGTATTTTCATGATCAAAGAGGACATGTCTAAAGGATTTCATAAGACAACTGAAAAATTCAGGATTCCTTTGCATTACTGAAGAAAACATGTCCAGGGAATCCTTGCATGATCAAAATTTACCTGACCAAGTTTTATTACGTGATCAAAATGACATGTACAAGGCTGCATGAGTGTATCACCGGACTAGTTAAGATTCATGTAATCCTATGATATTAAGGGATTCATGTGGTTGGGTCTCACCAATGTGTCCAGGATCACGTGAATGTCCAAGTTTTGAAGTTTTATATCCAAAGGGGTCATGAATTGACTGCATGGGAAACAATTTTTAGGGGAGGAGGATTTCATGGAAAAAGAATTATTCTAAGACAAAGCATCCTAGTGTTTTCATGGAAATAAGAGGGCTCGTTCATGTACCCAAATGTATGTCAAGGCCAAATACATGTCTATGGTTTCCCTCATGATGGAATCACAAGATTATCCATTATTCATTCAATTCATATGACCTCCATGGAGTCTTGTGAGGGTTTTTTCAAACATTTGTAGGTGCTACATGTTGGTTCTTGATTGTATGAATGAGGGTGCACAAACGAGGGTTGTAAACCCTGTTCCATGCATGGGGTGAATGTATGAGGGGTTTTCTTTGCATGGATATGGATATGTGAGGGAACTTCTTTACAAGGAATCCACATACCGGGCTATATACAAACATCACAAGATTTAAGGTCCACATGATATCCTATATGATACAACATGGAGGCATCACACGCATTGTGAGAATGCATCTAGGGTAGTCTATCCAGGCTTCTTAAACTAAGGGTGGGATCCACATTAAAGAGGGTTTACAAGAATGATTCTAATGGATATTTTGGAGGGTTTCCAAGCATGAGGTTTCTCATGAAAAATTAAAATGATGTTCAAAACATAATTTGATCATGTGAAGGGTGTCACATGATGGTTATCATGACTACATGATGAATCCCTCCAAAGGAGGTACTCAATCCTTATCCTCCATTTTTTCCTTATCCACTTCTCCTTTTATTCTTGTTCTAACTCCCCCTTTATGTGTGTCTTTTTTTATGGGAAGGAAGGGTTTATATTGGTAGAGATGGAATATTTTATCACCACGTTTTATGGTAAAGTTGGTTCATGAATTGGATTAAGGTGGTGGTGATATTTTCATGAGTGTCACATGATTCTCATGCAATCTCGTGATGGATTTGGTGACACTGGGATAATCATGTGATCACATGATCACTTCATAGTGGTTTGGGACATCTTTGCATAACCACCATCCCTCAATCACATGAGCCATGACACATTACGTAATGGAATCTCCTGATCTCATGATTTTATTTATGTGAGAGATCTATTTTTTAACATTACATTCATGTAAAGAAATAATAACCTCATCTTGCATATACTTCATGCAGTGGGTTGGAAGATTACCAACATTGGCATTGAATGATTGATTTGGGGGATTTGTGTGGTAGTTTGACATGTCCATGGAAAAAAAATCGACAAAAATCAGAGACTTAACATGAGAAAATAATAAAAAGGAAAAAAGATAAAATCTTATTACGAAGGGGAGGATACACTATTTTTCATTTTCCCCTAATGATATTAGTTTGGCTTCATGAAATCATCACTATTTGATCAAATAACCCTTCCATATTCTTATGATGTATTATCTCTATTGCATGATCAATTTTAGTTGATCATCCCATGGATATATTAAATCCATCTAAGGATCCCATGGCGTCGTATGCTCTTTTGAAGAAACTTCATTGAAGGTAGAAGGTCGAAGGTGACGACCCATTAAAACTCAATATGTATTGGTGAAAATTTATCAGATTAGTCACTTAATCATGTGACAACATAGTGATCATTTTCATGCCTTCAGGTGAAATTTCAAACACTTTTTAGGGACTTGGGACTATCTATAATCTTCCATGTATCACACATAATATCTTAGTATGAAATCATGTGATTTCCTCCCACGATCATCTTCATGCGATGTACTATTTCATCGAAGTGCTTCATGCCTGAAAAAAAAGCTCCATGAATTCCTTAAGGATGATTGATATCCTCATCTTGAATGGGATGGGATGGTTTTCATAATGTATGTAGAACACTGTGGTTGATTAGGCATTGGGTTTGGTTCATGGTGTCGAACCAGTAATGTAGGTAGTGCGATGTGTGGGTGGAAGGTTGAAGATGATCGCATGAGGTGATTACAGGGCCTAGAGAATTTAGATTAGAATACTGTAGGTTTTTTCATATGTTATTCATATAGGAACAATTCCATGTAATAAATAACATCCCACATTGAATTTGTGCTCAGTCGGTGAGCACTTAATATTACTTACCTTATCATCCATCCATCGAGTCAAATGTGGGTTCGGTACCCACAATAATTAAACAATTCCCTCACCAACCACTACCTCCCATTGTGTGTCCCACATAGGTACTCTCACACACTCCCTATGTACTCACCATGAGATCTCTTCCTAGAAACATCCTCATTACATGGCTAGCTAGCTGGTTGGCTGGCTGGATCCCTGGTCATGAGTGAGGGGAATCCCACATGTTCCCTTGGTTGAGTGAGTTAGCTGGATAACCTAGTTGTAAATGTTTTTTGGATAAGGGGAACCATAACTACTTAGAACAAAAAATCGATATTCAATGTGAAAATAAGTTCCATAATGGGTACCCTTATAAAAATGAAATCACAATCCCAACCATTATTCTTTAAGAACTCCACCTCCACGTCCTTCATGAAAAAAAATTGAATTATATTTGTGTGGGATTCACACTTGTCGAATATTTGATGGAAAATTTTATGGTTTACAATTATGGTATCCTACAAAATGACCCCCCCCAATAATTATATTTTTTCTGGATAAAAAGAATCATATTCTAAGGTTAACATAGATCAATTTTATATATTTTTTAAAATATATATGTTCTCTAATTTATTCCTAGATCAGCCTGAAAAGTTTTGTACCTTTTCCATTTTATAATTACTCAATATTTCATGGATCACATAAAGTGAATGTCTGGTAAGAATAGACTAAACTTTATCCCAGTTAGTCTTGATCCTTCTAGATAAGACCTTTTTTTGCTGCATTTTAGGGTCTTGTAAAATATATATTATACTATTGTAGTTTACGGTCTTCTAGCTCAGACCTTTGACACAGTTTAGGGTCTTCTAGATCAAACCTTCTTTTTTTAGTGGAATATGGGTATTAACCAAGGGTTTGGGAGCTCTGCATCCTAGATGAGATTCTAAAGAACAAGTTTCCACGAAGGGATATGATACCCTGTATTCATAATTGATATTATGAATAATTAATGTTAAGGAATGGGTTTGGAACCCTGTGTTATTGTAAAAATCATTAGGGATGAATATCCATGATGGTTTGTGATACCCTATATCCTTACCTTAAAGGGTGTTAGTGAATGGTAAAAGATTGGGGTTTCAAAGTCCACTTGGATAGTTGGAATATGGTTGAGTAAGTTATAACCCAAAAGTTTGAATCAATGAATATGGAATGGAGAAGACATATTGAGGATGACTCATAATTCTATAAGGTGTAGGGTTCCACCACGATGTTATGAGGGCTCATGAGGATTAGAGTTCCTTTCTTCTAAGGAGGATATACCTCTAGTTGGTAGGTTTGTTTCCCTTATTCATGGATCCTTAGGGAATATATACATGGTCAAGTAGAGGTTTCCCCACCCATTTCCAAAGTCCATAAAATATTAATGAAGACTGAAACGTTTTGATGGTGAAGTTAGGTATGGAGGTAAAGCTATCTATTGAGGGTTTCGATACCCTGGGGATATTTCTATCTTAGTTGGGAGGTTTGGGACTTATTCCATGTGGTTTTGAGTCACGTGGTTTGGTCCATAAAAAGGTTCAGGAATAATGTTTCGGATTCCTGATTTGAGAAAGGGTTCAAAACATGGAAACATAACATAGAAGATTTTGAATCCACATGAATAGTCTGTTTATGGGGATTGTAAATCATGGTATAGGAATATATGAGTTAACTGATGGTGGGAACCGATTGGTACTGGTTAACCATTGGGGCATATTCCATGTGGTTAGGACAATAAATCCTAAATTTAAGGGGGGATTTCTGGGACCAAGAATCATGTAGGGATAATCTCTCTGGTAGGGTACCAATCTCCAATAAATCATAGTAGGGTCCTTCGGTATTATCCAATCTATGTTTCTGGTTTTCTATAGAGAAAAACCAATAGCAAGGGAGCTTGCGGTCCATGGGGTTCCAAGAGAAGGATATCGACTTGAGGAATTGGTTGTGTCAGCTCAAACATCAAAGATATGAAGGTGGTTTATATAAAACATAATATTCAAGAAGGGTTCATGGACCCTAAAATTCATTTCATTTCCTAGTGAACACATTTTCATGATGAAGAGGTGGGAAAAATCATTACACTAAATTTTTCCTAGACCTAGGGTTCCTGCGATCTTGGATTAGCATTTACTAGGGCCATAAAGTGGGCCCTTTGAGATTTATCCCTTGATTATTTATTATCTTAAATTTCCTAAATTCTATTGATAAAGAGTTTAGTGAGGGGAGATATGAATTTTACTCAGGCATCACTTTGTAGGTTTTCATCCTATAAAAATTTATGTCCCTTTAAATAGTAGTTTTAAGGTCTTCTAATTTGGACCATTAGAGGATAAAGTTTATGGTCGTACAACATTTACCATAGTTTACGTAGTTTAAGGTCATGACACATATGGACATGGTATTAGGGTAATGTTACAAATCAACCTAATTAGGATACCTAGGGTCAAAAGTAATCCAACATCTTTTTGAGAGGGAGATGAATTTGTTTTAAATCATGGATCAAGGCTCTTGGGTCATGAGTAATGTTATGGTACAATCATGCCAGGGATGACCCAAAACACCCTAAGGTGCTGAGTTCAAACGCGATGATGTTAGGATCACAAGGATCAAAAATCCCTTCCAATAGTTCCATATGTATCTATTTTGTAAGTCAAATACCTTATAAAGATCCACCTATAGTATTTTAAAATAGAGAGATCTACTCTCATTTACAGGGGTCGTGGAAGCTTGGGAAAAAGATGAGGCGTGCTAGACCAGAAGTGTGATTTATGGGTTGAGGTTCTTAAAAGATGGTGGAAGAACCTTGTACTCTATTTGATTGGGGTCAGGATCTTGTTTTCCTTTGATAATGAATGACAATGGGTGGTGTTCTTCCCAATTTAACATCATGTAGTGGGGACATATTTATCATGTAATTTAACATCATGAAATAATAATGTTTTCCTTTCAGTTTAACATCATTAAGTAAGGACATTTAAATTTTAGTTTAATTTCATATGGTAAGGATGTAGGAATTGAACTGAAATAGTGAAATATATACTTGGGTACACTTTTCACTGGTTGGGGTCATTTAGATGCAGGAAACACCTTTTATCCCTACACTAGATTATTAATGTGTAGCCATATTCCAAATCCCTTTTTGTGCAGATTCATCTAACTCACAATAAATCTCTATGTTGATCTAACTAATGTGCAGGTAGAGCAAGTTTGTATGACTCGAACAACTTTAAACATAGTTATATGCTACTTTTATGGTAGGGATTCCATGGGTTTCCCTATAAATGTTGTAAGGGTAATAATCCTTCCATAATAAAGTCCTTTAAAAAGACTCCTCTATGTAGATCTGACTCATATGCAGGGGATGTGATTGGGAGCGATGGAAACCTGTGAAAAGGCCCAAAATAGAGGATTCGGGTGTCACTATGTATCCTATAATGGTAGGAATCAAGACATAATTATTTCTCAAATCTATTGTTACATAGATCTTACCCATATTCATAAGGGGTTTATTTTTATCATTTCTATTATGGTTGGACCCAGTATTTGATGTTTAGGCGTCACTACGTGTCTTGTGATGTCATGAATCATGCCACACATAGTTATTGAATGGGAAAATCTCTATGGGGTTCTGATCTATACACAGAGTGGGGGTGCCATTTTTTATTGCATCTGGACAAATTATTAGTGATCTGAGCATCATTACATATCCTAGGATTGTATGAATCAATCCACACATAGTTCTTGAATGGGATACTCTCCATTTGGGTCAAACCCATATGCAAAGGGAGGTTTTATTCCAATTGATTATTGAGGATAGAGCTAGGATTGGATATCTGGACATCACTATGTATCCTATGATGGAAGGAATCAATCCATAATTAGTTATTAAATGGAAAACAATCTATACAGGTCTGACCCATATGTATAGGGAGAATTTTTTGCATTCATTATTATGGGTACACCTAGGATTTGAGATTCAGACATCACTACATATCCTATGATGGCCAAAATCAAGACACACATAGTTCTTTAATAACTGTGTGGTGGGATACTAACACCAAGAATAGTGGTCCTCTCAAGCATGGTCGAAATTAATACACAATTTTATGTCATTAAAGAGACATCAACCATGATGTTTAACATCATTTGTTAAGGAATTTTGGTGTGAATTTTAAGGTCCTTCATCTAGGAACATGCTAACCCTAATATTAACGGATATGTCTCAACCATGTGGTAAATCCATTACCAAAAATTCCTATTCCTACTTGATTTATTCTCAGTGTCATAAACAAGGAATGGAAGAGGATTCTTTCACCATACAAAAGTGATTAAATAAAAGGATAGTGAGATTTTTATCAGGTAATGGCTAGGAAAAGTAATAATATCTAGGTGTCTCTATGTATCTCATTATAATGAGAATCAAGATGTATGTAGTTCTATAAAACCATACATTTTAATGTCATGCAGCATGGATGTAGATTACCCGATGTGAAAAATATTTCTTGAAGACCTATAAACATTTTATAGGCATTCGGGGAATCATATCATGAGAGTAATCCCGTTTTTTTGACATGAGGCATCCTGATATGGTTTCTTAAGGAATACCATGCTTGGTACATAGGGTAAGTCAGCATTTTAAAGTCATGTATTGAATACATTGTCATACAGTTTAATGTGTTATGACTGGGATGATATGGGTTATGCCCTTTAGGGTCTTCTGATAGGGAGCTCTCTATGTAGGTGTTGTGTGGTAAGGATAAATGGTGTCTTTTAGTTTTAGGTCATATGAATAGGACCCTATATTGAGACTAGACCCAATATTTGTGATACATGATCGTGTTGTCAAGCGCGTCAAATTAGATGTTTAGTTTTAACAAGAATTTATGCAGTATAGCAGCAACCATAGGTCGTCTCTCGACGGAGACTTAGATCATTAATTACAAAATGTTGTTCTAATTATGAAAGTAAAAAATGGAAATGAGGTTTTATAATACTTTGGTTTTATGATTAAATATTACAATAGAAAGTGAAAGAGATAAAACAAAGTATAAGTAAACAAGATTAATTAAACATGATCAAATCGGGGTACTAAAATGATGCTCATCCTTCATCACTTCATGAGATAGAGTTATGATCTTTTAATCCCTAGTTTTTAACACCTATAACCATAATGTTACTAAGTTTATACTAGGATACTTCCTAGGGTTCAGTCAAAAACACACAATGATTCATTAGACACCACCGATGATTGGGTGATTTGTGTTCGACTTCATAACCGAAACTCGCCAAGGCAACACACGAAGAACTCGATGTGTTATCCAGGTTTGTATGTTATTTCTTTGTGATTCAAAAAAATAAATTTACATGGAATTTATAGTGCTTATGTGAGTTCAATTGACCAATATGAACCACACAAACACCGCAATTGAATGAGGGAAGAAAAGGGGATGAACGGTCTGTAAAACATCACATGAAAGGGTACCCCAAAACATGATCATTTGAGTTTTAGTACAACATAACAGTATATAAATAAATTAAATTAAAATATAGGATGAATAAAAACAATATAAAACCTGTAATTAAAAAGATCATTCAAAATAATACAAACATGAAGCTCGGGATTACATCACGTTCCTCCCCGGGTGATCACAAGGAGTTTAGAAACCCGTGGGAGAGGAGGAAGAGAAAGATGTTGAGGTAGAACATACTATAGCCTCAATAACTTCAAATATTGTTGGTATCTCCTTTGGGACTCCAAAATGGTAGCACCTTTCCTCTGGTTTGAACTACCAAATGGGGTGCCCAAGGTGCCAATTTAGAGGCAAAGTGGGAAGTGGTTTTGGGCACCCTAATTTCATGAATTCGCTTGGTCCATGGTTTTGGAAGATCAAACAATCATAAATAACTTTGGACAAAACTAAAAAGTTTTTTAGAGACAACTTATATACCTCCATGTCAAATTTTGTGGCAATTTGTGGAATATAATAAGATATATTTCCAAAATACAGAGGCAATGTTTTGACCCCGTGCAGATCCACTTTATTGGACCGATTAGTCTATATAAACCTCTTAAGGGATGAATTGGGCTTCGGTTCTTTTAGATGAAATATATCTCATTAAATTTCGGACAGTCCACAAATTTTCAGCCCATTTTAGTGAACAGGTTTAGAATCAGTATGCGTTTTAGTCCACTAGTGTGCTTGGATCATGTGTAGATTGGCCCATTTTTCTTGGACTTCATCATGGGTCCCCCAAATCACCTCCACCTACAATATAATTATCAAAAAAAGTAACATTTATCTTTTTAAAAGTTTTAAACCAAAAATAATTGAATAAAA
This sequence comes from Viscum album, assembly GCA_963277665.1. Lineage (NCBI taxonomy): Eukaryota > Viridiplantae > Streptophyta > Magnoliopsida > Santalales > Viscaceae > Viscum > Viscum album. The sequence goes on from OY728120.1 coordinate 2,134,340,405, forward strand.
AATGGAGTCAAATTTGTTATTATACTTTTACTTTTCAATACAAAACCAGTCTAATACATTGGTATAAGGGTGAAATAAAATAGTGACTTGTGGTATGATCACACCCCCACACCTAAACATTTGCACTCTGGGAAAAGTATAATATCCTAATCTTATCCCATTCCTAAATAAAACTTGTGAAAACATCCATGATTCTTTTGAAAGGAAATTCATCATGGTTTTTTATGGAATCAATTATCATATCATTCTTCTTTTCTCACATTCAAATTTGTTCAACTTCATTTGTTAAACCATGAAACATGTCGCAACCTACCTCACCTAAAAATTTTCCCTCTTCACTCAAGGAACATATGAAAGTGGAGTTATGATCTTTTCTTAGAGTTCATGTGATATTACCATATGCTTTCCAAGATTCTAAGTTCTCTATCGGTAGAAACTAGTGTGCTACTCAAGAGGACTTCAAAAAGGTTGTTTTGAGGTTCAAGGGTTGGTAGGATTTAATGTTTAAAAATGTGAGGCTGAAGAGGAGTGTTTAATCTCTTATGTACAAAACATGTAAAAAATCAGCAAGTGTTCACAATGAATTTACGCACTCAACACCTCACAAAATATATTACCTCCCACTCACTATCACCATTGTCCATTTGTGTGGGTCACAACCAAGCGATGAATAATAATGAGTAAACGTCCTCTTTTCTCCATTTTTTTTGTTCTATGTTTTTTTCCAGATGTACAGAACTATATTTTTTAGTTCTTTTTTAGAGATAAAGAGGAAAACATTTATAAAACAATGATGTAATATGTCTTTTGAACCCATTTCCCAAGGAAAATGTAGGCACTATTTATATAAACCCATAACAATGATTCTCTCCCCAAAATTCCCATGGAAACACCCTCTCACCCACACTTACTAAAAATAAACAATAATATACACAATATATGGGTAGGTGGGGATAAATTAGCTTGTAATGTGGAAACCTAACATGCATTTCATGGTCTCTAAGGATTAAGAAGGATAAAATGTAAAGGTGGCCGAAAATAGAGGATAATTGTACAAAGGCTTTTCAATGAACGATTGCCTCTATCATGAATGTAGCATACTTGAATATTATGGCTTCAAAAATAATCAAAGCAAGTTTTAGTTTTTCTACATGACCCGAGACTCTCGAGAAAGTGATTAAAAGGAAGAATATGAAATAAAATTCTTAGAATGTCTCTCGAGTAAGGGATTAAAATATTGGTCAGTGTGAATGAGGCATGGGATTCAAAATCCATTAAACACCTAAGAATGATTTGATAATACAAATTCTAGAAAAAAGATTCCATATCAACATTCATTTGAAAAAACATTTTTCCAAAAACAATGGAATTTTCCACACAATCGACTCAAGCATGAAAAATGATTTTGGATATTCTTTTTAAGAACAATTTTTATCCAAAAACACAAAATAAGGAAAAAGAAATAAAAAATGAAAACAATTTTTTTTTCGTTTTTTAATCCTAACTATGAAATGTCACCCTCCCCCACACCTAAAAGTTACATTGTCCTAAATAAAATTATTTTAAATAAATAGACAAGTAAATAAAGGGGGGGAAAGGTACAGCCTGCTAAGTGGTGTCATATGTGACATCTATCAGTTGGATTTCCTCCATGAGATGATTTGGAAAATCCTCATAGAAGTGTTTGAGCCTCTTCCCATTGATAGTAATCCTCTGTCCACTCTTCTTATGAAAAACCTATATGTCACCAAAATGGTAAACATCAGTAACGGTATAAGGACCGAGCCATCAGGAACAAAGCTTACATTGGTGGATTTTTAGCCTGGAATTGTACATGAGAACCTTCTCACCAATATGAAACTTCTACTGATGAATCATGCTATCATGGATAGAATTTGTATTCTCTTTATAGATCTGGGAGTTCTCATATGCATCATGTTGAATTTCTTCCAACTCTTGAATCTGTATCTTTCTATGCTCACCTGCATCTGAAAGATTCATATTACATTGTTTAATAGCCCAAATATGAATGGTGTTCTACCTCCACTGGGAAGTGACAAGCCTTTCTAAACAAAATTATGTATGGTAACATTCTGATTGGGGTTTTAAAAGCTGTACGGTATTCCCAAAGTGCATCATCCAGGCATAAACTCCAATCTTTCCTATTGAGTTTTACCATTTTTTTCCAAGATTCTCTTAACTTCCTGATTTGATATTAATGATTTCCATTAGTTTGGGGGTGATATGCAGTGGAGACTTTATGATAAACCACATACTTACGAAGCAAATTTTTCATGTTGCGATTACAAAAATGTGAACCCTGATCACTAATGGTGAATCTTGGCAAACCAAACCTACTGAAAATTTGGGACCTCACAAAGTCAACAACCACTCGAGAGTCATCGGTCCTGGTGTCTTTTGCTTCCACCCATTTAGATACATAGTCAACAACCAATAAGATGTACAAAAATGAAAATAAATTTGGAAAAGGCCCCATGAATTCAATGCCCCATGCATCAAAAATTTCACAGAATAACATGGGTTGTTGGGGTATTTCATTCCTCATGGAGATATTCGCTATGAATTGACAACAACTACATGACTTAAAAAACTAATAGGAATCTCTATACAATGTTGGAAAATAAATGCTTGAGTTATGGACCTTTCGAGCTGTACATTGAGATCCAAAGTGGCCCCCATAGGCCAAAGTGTGGAAGAATGTCAGAATAGAGGTGAACTCATGGTCAGGGACACACCGAAAAACTACTTGGTTGCCACAAATTCTCTACAAATATGGGTCATCCCAAATATACCACCTAGAATCATGCTTAAGTCTCTAGGATTTTGAAGTGATGAAATCAGTGGGGACCCTAGATGTTGCTAGAAAATTCATAATGTCCGCATACCAGGGAGTAAGGTTCACAACATCACAAAGGTTCTCATGGGGGAATAATTCTCCAATGGGGAGGGGTGAGTCAACATGATTTTCCAATAGTGGGGAAATCCTACTAATATGGTCAGCTACCACATTTTCCACTCCTCTCTTATCACTAATCTCAAGGTAAAACTCTTGGAGGAGGAGCATCCACCGAATGAGGCATGGCTTGGCTTCAGGTTTCTTTAGGAGGAAACGAAGGGCAACATGATCATAGAAAACAATGATTTTTGACCCAATAAGATATGAACAAAATTTTTCCAAGGTAAACACAATAGAAAGAAGTTATTTTTCAGTGGTTGTGTAGTTTTCCTGGGACGGTTCAAGGGTACATGAGGCATATGTAATGACATGAGAAGCCTTCTCAACCCTTTGTGATAAAACTGCCCCAACTGCAAAGTTAGAGGCATCACATATAAGTTTGAAGGGGATATTCCACCTTGGTGGTTGGATGATATGAGGTGATGTGAGACTCCTTTTTAGTGAATTGAAACCATCCTCACATTTTTTTATCAAAAACAAATTCAGAATCCTTTTACAATAATCGGGATAAGGGAAGTGCAATCTTACTGAATTCTTTAATGAATCGGTGGTAAAAACTAGCATGACCCAAAAAAGATCGCACCTCATGAACACATTTTGGATATGGAAGGGTTAAAATTAATTTAATTTTTGATTTATCCACTTTAATTCCCTCTTTTTAAATAACATGCCCAAGAACTATCCCTCATTCAACCATGAAATGACATTTCTCATAATTTAGAACAAGATCTTTTTCTATGCAACGACGGAGGATAGAACCTAGGTAAGCCAAAAAAATCATCAAAAGAAGTTCCATAAACCATTAAATCATCCATAAAACCATCCATGAAATTCTCTAGGTACTCAGAAAAAATACTCAATACACATTGTTGAAAAGTGCAGGGAGCATTATATAGACCAAAAGTCATCCTTCTGTACGCAAATGTGCTGAATGGACAAGTAAATGTTGTCTTTTCTTGATCCTTAGGGGATATATGGATTTATAAATAACCCGAATAGCCATCAAGGAAACAATAATGGGACTTACTAGCCAATATTTCTAACAATTGATCAATGAAAGGTAGAGGAAAGTTGTCCTTTCACGTGGCTTGATTCAGTCGACGGTAGTCAATAGAGACTCGCCAACTATTTTTCACACATGTTGGAACCAATTCATTCCTTTCATTTTAAATAACTGTTATTCCTATTTTCTTAGGAACAATTTGCACTGGGATAACTCATTTACTATCAGATATATGATAAATGATCCCCACAGCAAGTAATTTAACGACTTCCAATTTTACCACTTTAAGGAGAGTGGGATTCAACTGGCATTGAGATTGTCTTACGGGATTAGCCTCATCATCCAAAATTATATGGTGCATCCAAATAGATGGGTTAATCCCAGGAATATCAGCCAATTTTCATCCTATTTCCTTTTTACACTATCTCAAAAGGATAAGTAGTTTTGATTCCTATTGTTGATAGAGGTTATTGGAAATAATGATGGAAAATTGGTCAATACCCTCAAGATAGGCATATTTTAATTATATGGAAGTAGTTTTAATTCCAACGTTGGGGGTTTTTGGACTAAGGGAGGGGATTTAGGGGGAGTGAGTTCCATTAAACTGTCTATCTTCTCATGTTTATTCTCTAAATATATAGAATCAATTGAAATGAGATTTGTAGAATCACTGATGGTCATGGATACCTCAGAATGAACACACTCATCAATTAAAACACAAAATTTACACTTTTCAGAACCCACACTACACTCAAAACATGACTCAAAACTCAAATAATACAAGGGTGAATAAGAGTAAAATGAATCAAAGTATGGTTTTAGGAGAGAATTGTGTGTGCATGCATAATTTGAGAGCACTTCCATTGAATAGACAGGAAGAATGGAGTTCTCTTCAACAGGGTGTTTCATAGCCTTAAGGATGTTAAAACTTACCTTTTCTCTACCAAAATCCATGGAAAACATACCATTGTGAACGTTGATGATCATATTTTCTATTTTGAGGAATTGCCTCCCAATTATAAGAGGAGCATGTACTTGGGTTTGGGTTTCTTCCATCTCAAGAATGTAGAAATATGTGGGGAAGATGATATTGTTCACTCTTACAAGGAAATCCTCAATCATTCCTGTTGGATGCATTGTACTCCGATTGGAAAGTTTCATGATAATTATTATTGTTTGAATCTCTCCAACCTGCAAAGAAGTATATACAGAGTGAGGCATTACATTAATGGAAGCACCTAAATATAGCATAGCATCAGAAAATAATGTCTCCCCAATGGTACACAGTATTGTGAATGTTCCCAGATCCTTGCATTTGGTTAGAATTGTTGGTTGAATCAAAGCTGAGACATTCTTTTCCAAGTTTACTCTCTCATTCCCTTTCACCCTCATTCTATGGGTGCAAATATCTTTGATAAATTTGGCATAACGGGGAATTTTCTTGACTACATCCAGTAAAAGAATATTAACTTGAACTTTTTTAAATGTATCCATTATTTCATTATCAGTCTCATTATCATAATTTTTCTTAGATTTAGAGAGTATTTGGGAGAAAGGAAGATGAATGGATTTTTCATTTGAATCATCAATGATAATTTGATTACTCTTTTTATTTTATTTTTTCTTCATTGGAATCTTTTATGGGTGGAGAAAGATTGTTTTCAAGAGGGGGACATACCTGTTGGGTAGAATAAGTAGAAGGAGAAACATCTTAACCACTACAAAGTGTAACTGCACATATATTACCTTTATCCTACGGATTGGAAATGGGTTTAGATGGTAATTTTCCAGAACTTTGCATCTTAAGCTCACCGATTGTGTTTTCCAATTGTCCAACTTGAGTTCATATGTCTTGAATTGCCGATTGTGTGGTATGTTGGAACTGGAGGTAATGGGTTTCCATTTTTTCACTATATCCTTGAGGCTTGGTTCAGATTTGGGAGGAGAAGGATTATTATTTTGAGAAGTTAAAGGATAATAAGGTTTCATACCTTGGCCTTGTGGATACCAATTCTGCTTGGGGTAGCTTGAGTTTCCTCCTTGTCAGTACAGGGGTTGTGCTTGCCACCCGGGGTTTGGATTTGGCCTGAATTGTTCCTTCTTGAAGGGAGGTTCTTGTTGGAATGGACGCCCTGGGAACACAGATGCACAAGACTCAGGTGAATCTTGAATTTGTGGGCACTGGTAAAAAAAATGAGTATTGTCAGAACAAATCTCACAATGTAATGGAACATGAGGAGATTGTGAGTTACCTTGTGCTTGAGCTAATTTCCTTAAAAGGGTATCCATATCATCAAGTTTATTATCTACCTTTTGTTCAAGGGCTGAATGACTTATATCATTAACTCCTTGGGTTAGTGAAATTTCTCGTGTATCAAATTTGTGTTCATTTTGAGCCATGTTGGCTATTAAGTCACGAGTGGCAGAAGGAGTTTTATCAACTAGGGCACCACTAGGTGCAACATCAATCATTCCATGATCCATGGGAATAATTCCCTCATATAAGTATTGTATTAATAGTTGTTCACTAATTTGGTGGTGGGGGCAGCTTGGGAAAAGTATTTTGAATCTCTCCCAGTATTCATGAAGGGTCTCTCCTTGTTATTGCCTAATTCCACAGATTTCTTTTCTAATGGATAAATTTCTGGAGGTAGGGTAGAACTTCCCTAGAAAGAGTCGTTTTAGGTCTTTCCATCCCCCAATTGTGGAAGGCATATAGTATATCCAGTCTTTTTCTACACCATCAAGGGAGAAAGAGAAGGCCTTAAATTTAATTAGGTCCTCATACACATTTTGGGGTTTCATGGTGGAGCACACTATGTAAAACTCCTAAAGGTGTTTATGAGAGTATTCACTGAGAAGACCATGGAATTTAAGAATAAAGTGGATGATTCCTAATATCAACTCAAATTTGGCTGCTTATTTAGTATATTGGATGTACATAGGTTGGTACTCCGCATCTGGGGTGATCAGTTCTTTTAAGGTTTGATTATTTGCAGCAATATTTTCTTGGGTTTGATTGGGTTCAATTTTTGATTGGTTTATGGACACTTGAGGTTACAAAAGGGGTTCCTCATTGTTACTTGATTGACCTTCTCTAGATTCTCTGATTTTTGAATGGAGTGATTTTTCAATTTCAGGGTCAAATTCAAGTAGTGTTTCTTTACTAGATCTTGTCATGCAATAATGATATCCAATTTGATTGATTGTTTGTTGTTTTTTTATTTATTTTCTTTAAGTTTTTTATAGAAAATGAATGAAATAAAAATTCTTAATAAATTAAAGGAGTAAATAAAAGATAATTTTATGCTACAAAATTAGAGAGATATGGAGAAGAAGAATAAAAAGAGAGAGAGACGAAGAACGCACAAAAACAACCAATAATAGAATAAAAAAACAAAACAAAAACAATAAAATGGGGGTGGGGTATTAAAGGGGGTAATAATTAAGAAGAAAAATAAATAAATTAAAAAAAATAAAGAAAAAAAATTATATTGGCTCCCCGGTAATGGCACCAAAATTTGACCACGTTGTCGAGCGCGTCAAATTAGATGTTTAGTTTTAACTAGAATATCTACAGTATAGTAGCAATCCTAGGTCATCTCTCGACGGAGCCTTAGATCATTAATTCCAAAATTTGGTTCTTATTATGAAATTAAAACAAGGTAAATGGGTTTTTATAATACTTGGGTTTTATGATTAAAGTTAACAATAGAAAATGAAAGCAATAAAACAAAGTAGAAGTAAACTAGATTAATTAAACGTGATCAACCCGGGGTACTCTCATGATGCTCATCCTTCATTGCTTCATGAAATAGAGTTATGATCTTTTAATACCTATTTTTTAACACCTAGGACCATAATTTTACTAAGTTTATACTAGGATACTTCCTAGGGTTCAGTCGAAAACACACAATGATTCACCGGACACCACTGATGATTGGTTGATTTGTGTTCGACTTCATAACTGAAACTCGCTAAGGAAACACACGAAGAACATGATGTTTTTTCCCGGTTTGTATGTTATTATTTTGTGATACCATAACATAAATTTACATGGACTTTATAGTGCTTATGTGAGCTCAATTGACCAATATGAACCACACAAACACCACAATTTAATGAGGAAAGAAAAAGGGATGAACGGTGTGTGAAACATCACATGAAAGGGTACCCTCAAACATGATCATTTGAGTTTGAGTATAACATACCAGTATATAACTCAATTAAATTAAAATATAGGATGTAGAAAAACAACAAACAACCTGGAATTAAAAATATCATTCAAAATAATTCAAACATGAAGCTTTGGATTACATCATGTTCCTCCCTGGTGATCACAAGGGGTTTAGAAACCCATGGGAGAGGAGGAAGAGAAAGATGTTGAGGTAGAACTTCCCATAGCCTTCATAACTTCAAATATTGGTGGTAGGAATCCTTTGGGACTCCAAAATGGTGGCACCTTTCCTCTGGTTCGAACTACCAAATGGGGTGCCCAAGGTGCCAATTTATAGGCAAAGTGGGAAGTGGTTTTGGGAACCCTAATTTCATAAATCTTTTTGGTCCATGGTTTTGGCTGGTCAGACAGTCATATATAACTTTGTAAAAAACTAAAAAGTTGTTTCCCGACAACTTCTATACCTCCATGTCAAATTTGGCGGTCAGATATGGAATATAATAAAATATATTTTCAAAATACAGAGGCAATGTTTTAACCCCATGCAGATCCACTTTATTGGACAGATCAGTCTGTACAGGCCTCTTAATGGAAGAATTGGGCATCAGTTCCTTTCTATGAAATGTAGCTCATTAAATTTTGGACTATCACACAAATTTGCATCCCATTTTAATTCACTCTTTAGAATAATTATGCGTTTTAGTACACTAGTGTTCTTGGATAATGTGCAGATTCACCCATTTTTCTTGGACTTCATCATGGGTCCTCCAAATCACCTCCACCTACAATATAATTATCAAATCAAGTAACACTTCCGTTTTTAACAGTGTTAAACACAAAATAATTGAATCAAATATGGAGTAAAATTTGTTATTATAATTGTAATTTTCAATACAAAACCAGTTTAATGCATTTGTATAAGGGTGAAATAAAATAGTGAATCGTGGTACGATCAATACACGCATCATTACATATCATATGGTAGAAGGAATCAAGACCTACATAGTTATCAAGTTGTTAGATTCCTTATATGGATCTGACTCACACACAGGGATAGAAGAACTTCATTTTTCTTTCACACAGATCTATATTAGGTAAATTGATTCATCTCTAAAGAAATTTTTTTCTTGTAGTTTAACATCTTGTGATATGGAAGAAAAAAGTCCTATAGTTTGAGGTTATACAACTAGGACCCTTGGTGTCCTGTAGTTTTAGTCCATATTCCTAGGACCATGGGTATCTTATAGTTTTAGATTATTTGAATAGGACCATGGATATTGTTCAGTATAATTTATTATTTCCAGAACATAGTATCATGAGAGGGGTGCATTCTCTTGAATTATTTCAATAATCCCCGACGGTTATTAGGTAATCCTTGGGGATGTATAACTACTTTAGGGTTTAGATCAGACATTTATGTATAATTCTAAGATAACATGTATCGATGTTCTTTAGAAATTCAATATTCACCTCACGTTCATCAAGAAGCATGGAGGAACTAATCATTGTGGGTTGTGTGTCTTCTTATATTCCCAAATTAACCTTCCTAAGCTGATCACTGGTGGAGGAGACTCCTTCCTCAAATACAGGAGGGGTTTTCCCAAGGACATCATCATCTTATTCCATCTATGGGTTTGCATAGGAATTTTTATACATAATGAGTAATCCATGGGAATCTATATTGCTCTTGAGGTAAGATAAGCATTAGGAAGAGGAATTTTCATAATGAACTTCTAGATTCATCATAGAGAGATTCATGAGCTAATTGTTTTCTCATATGTTGTCACTGAGGTCAGGAGGAGCCTAAACATCTGACATGAAGTCTTCTACCTCAATCAGGTTTATAGGTAGCACATTATTGTTTTTTGTCATACTCTAGGGATTCAAAGGGGTGTTCCCTAGGCCATTAGGTAATGTAATCTTCATATTATTATGCACCATTGGTTTTTTACCTTAACATTTATAGAAACCTTCTTCAGTATATATGGATTCACAAGACTCAAAGGGAGGACCATCACCATGTAGTATGCTGACCTTCCCATTGATGGGGTATTTTAAAAACTAGTGAAATTTTGAAGGTACCTCTATGTGGCTATGGAGACAAGGTATTCCAAGAAAGAAAATATATAATGTGTCTTGCTAGATAAATTTGAATTAAACATTAGATGTGACATCCCCAAATAGATCCGTGATCTTGATCTTTTCGAGAGGTGTTTTATCACTCTTATCATACCCTTTAATGATTAAGTTTTTAATAGATAACATCCCCCTTTATGTATCAAAAAATTTGGAGGTCTTCATTGGGAATAGATTGATCCTTGAACCATTATTAAGAAGATCTATTCATATATCAACATTGTTGAGTTTTCCTGAAATATAAAGGGTTCTAATATGTCCCTGGGTATCTTCTTCCTATTCATGTTTCATGAATGATATGGTGATGTGGAATTCTGATCAAATAGTATCTACTCAGAAAATCTCAGATATAGAAATATCTATATCAAACTCTTATGGGATCTGGAGGGCCTCAACGAGTGACTCTATGAGTTATCTTGAATGATTTAAGGAATCTAGGATTGTATAACTTCTACATGATGCTGATAATATATCCCACAGACTAAGAAATCACATATTTTACCATCTTATGACTACTATGTGTCCCATGTAGTTTTACATCATGAGTCTAGGATGTTTTCATGAAGTCTAATATCATGTGACTAGGATATATCATATAGTTTAATGTCATGTGACTTGGATGTTTTCCATGTAGTTTAACATCATGTGACTAGGATTTTTTTCCTTCCAGTTTAACATCATGCGACTACGACGTGGTCATGCTGCAACCTTATAGGAGGATATTTTTTATGGGGATAAAATGACTCTTATTAATAATTCATGAGTTTCAAGATCCTAAAACTATATCAAGACTTAATTTACATGATACTCTAGCTAATATATAAAGGTAAAGAAACTCTCCAATGTGTTTTAGAGATGTTGGTGGTAGGGGATGTAATTTTCATGGCCTATCAACCAAGGATCGCTTAATTCTTCATTTTTGGGAGTTTTATCAAATAATTTTCCATGGAAAATTTAAATTACCTGGGGACATGTTTTCATTAGAATGAATATACATTTCACTATCTATCATCATGATATGGGATATGACACTGTTTCTCATGTGTGTTACCATACCTCCATTGGCATGGGAACATGACTGAGCTTTGAATCCATGGTGTAGATCCCTTGTCTTTATTGGTTTGGGGGTAGGTCCTAAGGAATTTTGGAGCCTGGATGAAATAGATGTTTCCCACTAAATATAGGATCATGAATCTCTTGGAGTATTTGTAGAAATAGTTTAGGTAGGATGGATTTTGTAGTACCCCTGATGAGGGGGTGTAAAATATAGAAATGGACCAAACCTAATGGGTTGGGGATCCTGAAAATAAAGAAATTCCCCCAGCCCTGTTGGATGGTTCACTTCATTGTAAGGTGGTATTTCATAAGAATATGTTGGTATGTCATTTGGGGAATATATTTCGGGAGAATTCCCACAATTATTTCTCTGAGATCATTATTCACTCATTTGAGTTGAGTGATCTTCTCCTCTATGGAAATTTCCTTGTCATCCTTACGTGGATGACTCATAGGATCCCCAAAAATACCCTTTCCTCTACCAATGTTAGGGTGAGTGGATGATAATGAGAGTCTCAATGTGGATACCATAGACTGAATCCATTGTTTCCACTGACCATATTCTTCATCAACATTGCACTCTAAAACACCAAAATGGTTAATAATACCTTATGCAGATGAATTAAAGAAATCATCGATCCCTTCTTTACTCATACTTAAGGAGATGTTGGGACAACTTGCTATGACTTTGATGTCTATAGGAGGGTATGATTGTAATTTTCAAGAGTGTGCTTATCTGGATCCAATGAGAAGTCCTGATATTTGGTTGATATCATATTTATGGAGACTTAAGAAGGATGGTGCTCCTATTAAATGGGGTATCTTTTTTGATTGGTTGGTGCATGATATGTTGTTTGGTGGGTCAATTCCCACAGTATAATTGGGTGGTTCAACACCCATTATACCTTTTGGTGGGTTTGAGACCATATTGAATATGATCCCATGGTAAAATATGATAAACATTCCCCCATACCTATGGGTTGGGGTGCTCCCTGGGATCCCATAGTCACCAAGGATAGCTGTAATGAAGTCAAAAGATCATGGCTAGTGATGATTTGGGGTTAATTTTAGGCCACCGTTAGGATACACGAATGGGCCTCAGATAGAGTGGCCATAACAGGTATTTAAGCATAATTTGGAGCTGCATTGTTTGGATAACCCAAGAGGGACCTCCTGTTGGATGCCCCAATTTGGATGGCTGGGTAGTCACAACTTCCTCTATAGCTCATTATGGAACCACGGTCGCATGTTGACAACGATGACCGAAATGGATGGGATCCCACCTAGGAATCTCCAGAGAAGTTGTGCATACATAAATATTTTTCTTATCCACCTCCATGAGGTGGGGAACGTATATGTTGCTACACTCTAAGGATAATCTCCCAAACTAGTTGAATGTGGAAACAAGGGAAACTTCCTCTTCGGTGACCTTTTGTAGGAAATACAGACTATGATGATCCATCATCTGAAGTATTTCATGAGATGATTCCAAATTTGTGATTGACTCATTGATGTGGTACCCCCAATACAATAACTTCACCAACTGGAACTGGAGGTGTTGCGTTGGTGATAGCATACATCAGGGACTCGGGGGAACATCAACCATGGTGGACAATGCACATGATCACTGTGTCATCTGGTTGTTTATAGTAGCTTGAGGTGTTATACAGGAATTACCAACATGTCCAATAGTCTCAGAATAAATTGGCACATTCGACAATTCCATTTGGTTATAAGGAATCTAATAAATACTAATGATGAGTCAAGATGCCTTATTAGTGTAGCATTATTGTAATAGTGGGTGTCCTAGACCCAAATTTATCAATACTTTTAGATTACCATTTCATGCATATTGCGAGTAATGCATAATGTATTCTTACCATTATCATGTAGACATTTTTACATCCATTATTTAAATGGTAATGTCTATAGATTAATTTTTGTATCAAAAGTTTATAGTGGATCCCGGGATATAATGAGAAACATGGGACACTGTGACATTAATCTTAAATATATTTCCAATCGTCTAGAAGCTTTATATTGATTGGACATAGTTGATGTCTGACTATTAGGTGTTGGGGTCTTTTGTGCATTGAGACTTCTTCTCATGAAGTTCTCTCTTGGTGGTTGTAGGTAGATGAGATCATGAGGATAGACCTACCAATAGGAAAACCACATGTTTTTGGTGTTAATAGTTATTTCTATCCAAGGACAAGTGTATTGGTCTCCTGACTTGAGAACATTATTAATGACTAACATTTGATCATTTTCTTTGATGCATGGAAAAACCATGATAATGAATTTGTGGAGATGTATCTTGTGTAGGGTGCTTCATTGGTGGTATGGAATTGGTTGAATGGTCAATATAGAATTTTTTCGATTCTGGTTCTATGAAGTAATATATCAGGTCTGGATGATCAGGATGGTAGTACCTTTATAAATCCTTGGCCAAGGTAGTTAGAGGTATGTCCATCTGATTAGATCAACAAACAATAAAGCAAGAAAGGACGATGAAACAAGTGTGCATCATTCTTTAAGAGATATCTAAATACAAAGATATTAATTCTATAGTACATGTCTATAGGTTAGTTGTCGTTTCTATGACTATTCCTTATCTCTTTAGGGGCCTTAATGGATTGAAATACTCATCTCTTGGTCTATGAATATTATTCACTACTTTTGAGATAAGGGCATAGAGGGTCAAACATAATAGAGTATTCAAGAATCTACCATATTCTAGTGAATAGGTTTACGAGACATGGTGGGTCGCACCATGGGGTCTGGTAGTTGTCCAAGTATATATGATCACTGATAAATAAATAAAAATCATTGTTATTTATGATTAGAATAATAGGGATGAATTTACTTATTAAAAGTATTAAAGAGTTATTTAGTGAATATAGGAAAAATATTATACGAATGAATATTATTTTAATATTCTAGGTTCATTTAATATTAGCAATAATTATGAGTCATGTTAAATAACTCAGTTTTATCACATAATATATTAAATATATATTATTGGTATGTGATAAAATACAAATAATATTTATGATAATGTTTAGTTTTTCATAATTTTTTATTTTTTTCTTATTTAGTGGATATTGATTTCCCATGGGCCATGGAACTCTATCTGGGTATTTTAAACACCCACTATATAAATCTGGAGAGAGACCCATTCTAGAGACTATTCACTTATTCGAAATGGGAGCGTATCTCTCCTCCCACATCCTAGAGAGAGCGTCTCTCTTAGAGCAATCAATCCAATGCTCCTTCAACAAATAGAAGGCACAAGATACAGTTGATCATTGCGATACAGAAAGATTTGTCAAAACTCCACGCTAGCACCCAAAATTTGATGAATGATGAGTGTAAGGATTCTTGGGGTGTGTGTGTGTGATCTAGAGGGGTTCGACTTCAGATTCTTTGGACGTTTTCCAACGATGAACTCTAGTTGAGCGCTCTCCAATTCAAAATGAGGTACTCATTTGATTTTATTTTCTTTTAAATAATTACTTGGTTATATTGATGGTCTGCATATCTTCATACTTTTCGTCAATATGTATAATGGTCTGCGTGTCCAATTTATCAGTATGTATTTTTTACTCTCAAGACCCCCTAATCTATGTGGGAGTATAATTTACTAATTTACAAGGATGCTATAATTCACAGACTACACAAAGTTCATATGAAATCTAGATGAGAAGTGGACACATTGGACGGGGACAAGATGCATCTTGAGTCAATCTATGACTCAGGTATGACTACCCTAGGTCACGGTTGATCCATTAAGTTTAAATGGATCAACCAATATTAGATTCTGAAGACCAGTCAAGTATATTAATTTCCTTTATGCATTTGATTATTATTTTATTCATATTAATGATATTGGGAAACACATAAAATAATAAACAAGAAAAATACATAAAGAAGCAATGAATGTTTTTCTAATCTTCAGTTGTGAACATGAAAACATTGTATGAATAGATTTTTAGAAATGGATTACATTCATAGAAACTATTAAAATCCCTCGAAGAAATATTATGTCCCAAACACATTCCATTATTTGAATTTAAACAAAAAATGGGTGTACAAGGTATTCGATCATCCAAATTTAAGGGTTCCTCCTACCACCAAGGAGTTCTTATGAGAGTGATTAGTTGGATTAATTGAATTTGGTAGCAAACAAGTAACCAAATCCATATTTCTGTAACATTAGAGGAAAGTGTTGAGTAAATCATATTTATAATTTTTGACATTTGGAATTCACTCAATAGATCAAGGATCCATGAGTTAATACAGTTGGCCAGTCAAACGCCTACCGTGAACTCTCTAAGGAGTGGTGTAGCTAAAGCTTGTGAACTATGAGGGAGGTTCAAAGATCCTTACTACTAGAATACGCAAGAGATGGAGTATTCCAATTATAGTATAGAGGGTTTCTAGAGTTCTATATAAAATAGTGGGATACATTTAATGATTTAATTAATTAACCAATAATGTCTAAATTTTTAATCAAGATAAAAGTATAATCTTCCATATTTTATTTTTTGTAGATTATGGAAAATAATACCACAAGTGATACTATGATATCTAATATAAAAATTAAAATGTCTTATCCCTAATGATTTTCCAAAGAGTAGTACATGAGCTTTCTCACAATACTACAACATCAAAAATTCAAGGTGTTGGTGTCCCCAATACCTGTTAAGCTACCTCACGAAGTGAAGGTGAGAAAAATGCTTACATGATACTCATGGGTAATGCATATGATGGTTATGTCAGAATTCTGTCATCAAACATATGATGTGAGTTGTGGATACTACATCAAGACATAGATGACATTACATATATTCTCATCTCTGAGAAACATGCAAGGATAAATAGATGCACAATATGTGAATAAGATAAGGGTTTATAGTGGATACATGAAACTACGAACGGTGGATTATGATATTTCAACACATCTCATTCTTATATCTTTTTCACCCAGTTACCTCAATTTCATTTAATATTATAAAAAATAGTATGGTCAAAAATATTTGTTACCTTATAGGTAAGGTTCTCCAATCCATAATAACAGTAAAAGGAATATTAATCTTTAGTTCTTATGGAGAATAAGTTGAAAGATAAGGAAAAAGGCCAATGGAAAGAGTGAAACCAAAGGAAACTTCTCAATGTTCTTCAAATACAAGAGGTTGGTTATTGTATAGGAGGTTATTTGCTTCACATAAGTCTATGAAAGATAAATTTAATGAACTGAATTAATGAAACTAGTAATCACTTCTTGTTTAGGTATATTCATAAATGGTTACAATGTTTCTACATACTTCTTGGGTATTAAATACACTATTATTATCAAATATGTGTATCAAAATATAGTAACCAAGTATGTAGATAAACATTACAAGAAGTATGGTGTGTTCTCCAAGCAATTGAGAAATGGTGGTTACTAAGTGAGCGGTGAGAAGTAAATGCCTTCTATATATCCACAAGAATGATTATAGTAGAATATTAATTGAGTATAACCAAAAAAATTTATCTCATGTGTCATTTGGACATAAGTGTCACGACTCGTCCTCAGGGCCCGTGTCGTGACTACCCCAAGCCCGCCTTCCATAGGCCAGGGGCTGGCGACTAGCACCAAAGGCGTAAATCCCGATAAAAGGGAAGACATTGCCTTTATATAAGAAAACAAACACCACAGAGTACTCAAGCTGAAATAAACACTAAGTAAACTGAGTACAAAAGTAAGTGCTGGAAAGTAAATGGGCCAGTATACAAACCCAATTGAAAGTACAATACAACTGAGAAAAGAAAGTACAATAGCTGAAAAGCAAAGCAGCAACCACCAAGTCGTCCTCCGGAAACCCCACCTGAAGGGTGGGTACAGACGGTCTGCTCTGCTCCTTGAATCCGTCCGTCCGCACCGTGTACGTCCAGCCTGATAGTCCTCCACCAGATACCGTCCCGCACCACAAGCCTCAACTATGATCAGCACTGTCCGTCGTCTGTAACCAACACAACGTAGTGCGGGCATAGCCCGTGTAGGGGTGAGTATATGATACTCAGTAGGGACCCCGAGACCCCCGAAGGCCTCCCAGAATCCATAAAAGATATACCACAAAGGAAAGATAAAAACACGAAGTATCAACCAACTCTACTTAGGTATATTCCCATACATATACCTAAGTCATCAATTCCAGTTCGGCTCCAACTCACGAGCCCAAGTACAACCCAGTCCACAAAGGAAAGCACAACCCAATCCACACAGGAAAGAAAGTCAATCATATCGATGTTATTGATTGAAAGTCAACACTCAGCTCACCCAGGTATACTACTCACGAAGAAGGGTGGAGATGATTAGATGTAGCCTCTGAATCATCTCCTCCGCCGAACCCACGTAGGATCCAAGTATAGAAGTCGTCGCTGCCGAACCCACGTAGGATCTAAGTACAGTAACCATCGCTGCCGAACCCACGTAGGATCCAAGTACAGTCGTCTTCACTGTCGAACCCACGGAGGATCCAAGTACAATTTTCCTCGCTACCGAACCCACATAGGATCCATGTACAGTCGTCGTCGTCATCACAGTCGCAACCAGCTCTAGGGTTCCCGCACACAACACGCTCGATTCTGAGAGGGTCCGCTCCACGAGCCAAGGGGGGTCGATAAATCTACTGTCATGAAGTCCAGATTTTATGTATCACAAAGTTCCGTCTCGTCAATAGGAATTCAACGCGACAGACGACGCGTCAATCAGACGCCCAGTCTGAGAGTTATTGACTTTTCTGTCCCAGGGGCCCGGTTGGTTTTTAAGCTAAACCATCCCGACCCTACTCCATCTGTGTCCAAACCCTGAGTGGATTAACCCAAAGGAACCTTCTCACTAAGAGGAATCCAATGTATTTGACGGCACGTCAATCGGACGCCCGACCCTTAAGTTATAAGGGTTTCCGCTCCAAGGGCCCGGTTGGTTTCAAGTTCGAACAAACCCGGCCATACCCAAACTTTGTCGAAATCTCAAGTGTAATATATCGAAACGACCGTCCCGATCCAAGAATCCCTACGCAACTGACGGTGTGTCGATCAGAGGTTCGTAGCCCATGTTATGGGCATTTGAACGAACCTAGTCCGAAAATAGGGGGTCTGAGCCCGGTCCGACCCGACTCGGGTCTGGGTCCGGCCCGATTGGGCGCGGCCCGGCCCGGCGGGGTGTGGATGACCTAGCCTGTGCGGCCTGCGACCCAGATCGGAAGCCGGTCGCGGCTCGGAAGCCGACCGTGGCTCGGCGCTGGCCGAGCGGGGCGCAAGGGGGGGGGGGGGGCGCCGCCCCCTTGTTTCCGAAACGGCGGACCTGTGGGGTCCGCCCAAAGAATCTGTCAGGGGGGTTACACCCACCCCGGTTTTCTAAAACGGTCGCCCATAATGGTCGGCCTTGGTGTAACCGCGGGACCCCCTCAGGTCCCGCCTCCAGGTGGCGCCGGCAGTCGGCACAGCCGGCCGCCCCTCGGAAGTCCGCTGCGGCCTTAGGCCCCGACTCTGGTTCGACCGGCGCGGCGAACCCTTGAAGCTCTGGCGCGGCGCGACGGCGCCGCGCCCCTCCGTCGCGGCCCGCTCCTGGTCACGACCTCCTTTGGCCTCACTGGCACGGCGCGACGACGCCGCGCACCACCGCCGCGGCCCGCTCTAGCCGCGGTCCTCTTCATCCCCGCGCGGTGCAACGACACCGCGCCACCTTCGCCACAATCATCAACGAAGATCAACAAGAAAAAGGGGAGTTGAAATCGGTTGTGTTTGTGCTGTCCGATCTCCTCCCGTTACGATGATAACATTCGGCCAAAGTATATGAGATACCCAACGACAAAACAAAGAACAATTTTAATTCATTAAAATTGAACATAACCCCTACCTTGAAGGAAGTTCACGGTTGTCAAGCGCCGCGGATGATGGCATCGTTTTCGTCATCATCGGTGTCTCCTCCCTTGTTATGGAGGAAGAAGAGGATGGAGAAACCGAGCCGCTGAGTCGACGTTCTTCGTCGGAGAGTTGGCTTTCTTCATTGAAGAAGAAATTATTCAAAAGGAACTAGAGCTCTCTCCTCCAATTCTCAACATAACAAGCCAACCCACAAATAAAATAAGGCTCCTCTTATTTTATTAAAACATGCCATGCATTCAAAATAAAAAATTTCAATACTTAATTCAATTAATTGATTAAGTGTGTGTTGGAATGAATTAATGTGGGAGAGTGGGGAGTTACCCAATTAAATACAAGGGGTTTAATGGGGGGTTTAAGGAATGTGAAGGGTTGTGGCTCAGCGGTCCCCACCTCACATTTATCCTCACATGGGTAGTTAGGATGCTAGTGGGTCCCACCTTAACTCCCCCATGTAGGATAAAACCGCCATAGTCAAAGAATAAAAATTGTTCCACATTTTTATTCTCATCTTATTTAAACCACAATTTTTAACTCCTTCTCCCATGAAAACGCATTTACAGTAAAAGTCCTCTTAAGTAATTACCGGCGCTACGGTTTCATCGGTGCCCTCAGATTTCAATTCTGAACACCAGTTCAAAAGATAGAAAAACCCGCTCGTTCGTTCACTGAACGTACCCGAGCTAAACTTCGGAAATTGATTCCGGGCACACCGGGCCTCGGAATCAGGTGCCGTCAGAAATTGCATACTCGTAAAATCACAAAGAATTTAAGAAAAAAAGTTTCCTTTAAATTTACGGCTCTTTACATTACTCTCACCCCAGGGCTTTACGTCCCCGTAAAGCTACATCATAAACTAAGGAAATAAATGAGGGTACTGTGCACGCATCTGAGCCTCCTGCTCCCATATGCTCTCCTGGAGGTTCCCGTGATGCCAAAAAATGCACACCCAAGGAATCGACCTTCCACATAGGACCCGCTCCTGTCGATCCTCGATCTCCACCGGGACCTCTGAAAAAGTCTCCACGTCATCAATGTCCAGCTCCCCATGGTAAATGATATGCGTCAGGTCGTGAACGTATCTCCTCAGCTGAGATAAGTGGAAGACGTCGTGACCTCGGTGCAACTGAGGTGGAAGAGCCAGGTGATAAGATACCTCACCTATCCTGCTGAGAACCTGGAATGGTCCGATGAAGTGCGGCGATAACTTGCCGCCCTGGACAAATATCCATAATCCACATCGAGGTGAGGCTCGTAAGAAAACGTGGTCGCCATTCTTGAACTCCAATGGTCTCCGCCTCCTATCAGCATAGGACTTCTGTCAGCTCTGAGCAGTCCTCATCCAATCCTGGATGATCTGTACCTTCTCTGTCATAGCCTGAACCATCTGTGGTCCTATGAGTGCTGACTCCCCAGGGTCAGTCCAACACAGAGGTGATCTGCAAGGTCGGCCGTACAATGCCTCGTATGGTGCCATCCCGATGGTGGAGTGGTAGATGTTGTTGTACGCAAACTCCACCAAGGGTAGGTGATCCTCCCAGCTGCAACCAAAGTCAAGGACACATGCACGAAGCATGTCCTCGAGTGTCTGAATGGTCCTCTCCGTTTGGTCATCCGTCTGAGGGTGAAAGGCAGTGCTCAGGCGTAGCTGCATCCCAAATGCCTCCTACAACCCCTTCCAAAGCTGGGAAGTAAAGCGATCATCTCGATCGGAGATGATAGACGATGGTACACCATGAAGCCGTACAATATCCTGAGCATAGAGGCATCCCAAGCTCTCCACTGAGCCCTACTCTCTGATAGGTAAGACGTGGGCCGACTTGGGGAGTCGGTCGACAATCACCCAAATGGAGTCATATCCTCTGGAAGCACGTGGAAGTAACATCACGAAATCCATATATATCCTGTCCCACTTCCACTCCGGGACCTCTAAGGGTTGTACCAAGCCTGCTGGTACCTGGTGCTCCGCCTTCACCTGCTGGCAGGTGAGGCATCGTGAAACGAACTCTGCCACAACCTTCTTCATACCCGGCCACCAGTGTTGTCGTCTGAGATCCTGGTACATCTTCGCTACTACTGGATGTACCGCCAATGGGGAAGTGTGAAACTCTCTCAGAACCTCCTCCTATAATACAACTGGTACCATGGTACGTCCTCTGAAAAGGATGACGTGCTCTCCTCCTATAGAAAATCCATCAGGTGCCTATCCTGTGGATATCTGTGCACATCACGTCTCACATTCAACATCCCCTCGCTGTGCCTCCCTGACCCGCTGAAGTAGTGGAGGAGTGAATGTGAGTGACTGTTGAAAGGCTGCCCCATCTCTATCCATGAAGGATATCTCCAAAGTGGCTAACTGCTCTGTCGCCTCTCCAAGTAGCTAAATGCCCGACCTCTGGCTGAGAGCATCAGCTACTACATTCCCCTTCCCAGGAGTACAGACTATCTCAAAGTCATAGTCCTGGAGGAACTCGAGCCATCGTCGCTATCTCAGGTTCAGGTCCTTCTGCAAGAATATGTACCTAAGACTCGGGTGGTCAGAGTAGATTGTAAAGCATTCGCCCATCAGATAGTGCCGCCACATCTTCAAGGCGAAGACCACTGATGCTAACCCCAGGTCATGGGTAGTGTAGTTCTGCTCGTGTTGCCTCAACTATCATGAACCATAGGAGATCACTGCTCGCTCCTGCATCAGGAAACACCCGAGTCCGGTCCCTGATGCATCGCAGTAAACTACGTACCCTACGCCCTCCTCTGTTAGCCTTAAGATGGGTGCACTGGTCAATCTCTGTCTCACCTCCTGAAAGCTCTACTAACATCTATCTGACCACATGAAGGGTTTCCCCTTCTTCATCAAAGCTGATATCAGTGTTGCAACTCTGGAGAATTCTGGCACAAATCTACGATAGTATCCAGCCAGACCTAGGAAACTCCACACCTCAGTCAGGCTCCTGGGTGGCTCCCAAGCTAGTACTGCCTCGATCTTCGCAGGATCCACCACAACTCCCACCTCAAAGATGACGTGCCCCAAGAATTGGACCTATCGAATCCAGAACTGTCACTTCGAGAGCTTACTATAAAGCTGGTGCTCTTGGAGTGTATCCAGTACAACCCACAAGTGGTAGACGTGCTCCTCCTCAATGGTTGAGTAAATCAATATGTCATCAATGAAGACTACGACAAATCGATCGAGGTAAGGCTGGAAGATCCTATTCATGAGACTCATGAACATTGCTAGAGTGTTGGTTACACCAAAAGGTATAACCAAGAACTCACAGTGGCTATACTGACACCTGAAGGTCGTCTTCTGCACATCCTCGTCTCAAACTCTAAGATGATGATAACCTGACCTGAGGTCTATCTTCGAGAACCATCGTGCTCCCTTGAGATGGTCGAAGAGGTCATCAATACTAAGAAGTGGATACTTGTTCTTCACAGTCACCTGGTTCAAGCGATGGTAGTCGACACACAGTCGCAAGCTCCCGTTCGCCTTCTTGGTGAACAAAATCAGGGAAGCCCAGGGTGAAACACTGGGTCGAATTAATCCCTTTCCCTGCAAGTCCTCCAGATGTACTCATAGTTCACGAAGTTCAGCGGGAGCCATATGATATGCTGGAGTAGATATCAGGGCTGTCCTGGGGTACATGTCAATGTAGAAGTCTACCTATCTACGAGGAGGTAGTCCTGAAATTTCTTGAGGAAAAACGTCAGCATACTGATCCACCATAACAGGGAAACTCAGACTCCGCACATCAACTGCTCCTAGGATGAGACTAGCCAACTGATGGGTGATCGGCTTTCCTCTCCTCTGCGTGAGTCCATCCTGCACTGCAAAGGCTCCCTTCTCACCGGTGAAGGTGAACCTACTCTCATCGGTGCGGACACACCACACCTTGTGCCTAATACAGTCGATCTGAGCATGTACTGTAGATAACCAATCCATGCCCACGATGACATCATAAGGCCTCGACACTGCTACAAGAAGATCTCAGCTGAATCTCTCACCTCCTAGAGTAATCTCACACTGCCAGCACCAGTGCGTAATCATCGAGTCTTCTCCCATAATAGTCTCTAGCCGTAAGGATTGAGCCAATGGATCTTTCAGAATCTCTGAGCTCCGAACAAGGGCAGCGACAATGAAATAATGAATCGCTCCTGTGTCTATAAGAACTGTAGCAAGGGTGGAGTAGACACAGATAGTACCTCGAATCATCTCAGGTGCACCATGGTCATAAGCCTCTACTGCCTGAAGCTAATCCTGCCTCTGTTCGCCAGCTCCCTGAGGTCGGGGTGGACCTCCTGGTGGTGGTGGTGGTAGAGCCCCGAAGCGCCGTCCACCGCCTGCTGCTCGGCCAGCTCCTCTACCTCGTCCGCATGCTCCCTGCGTACTGCCATGGTCGAACCTATGCCTCTGCCTAGGTGGTCTCTCAACCATATGCTGCTCCTCTGCATGGCGGTTCGGGCAGTCACGAGCCATGTGGCCCTGCCCGCTGCACGCATAGCACTGCCTGCCTCTCGAATGACTAGCTCTGCTGCGTGTGCCCCACACCTCCGAACCAGTATCCTGAGGTTACCCACCTAATGGTCTAGTCCACTTGGACCTCTGCGACATCTGTCTACTGCCAGCTGCAGAAGACTCCGCTACGTGTCGCCCTGCGGTAGGTCTCGTTGCTGGTATATGCTCAGTAAGAAATCTCTCCACAAGAAGGGATCGCTCCAGTACTCCTGCCTATGTTGGAATACTGAGGGAGATCATCGATGCCCTGATCTCATGCCTCAATCCCTGCTCGAAGGTCTGGGCCCAGAAGAATGGGTCCCGTACCATGTCCGTGGAGTAGCGTGAGAGATCAGTAAATCTCGCCGAGTACTTGGCTACTGTCATGATGCCCTACCGCAGCTGTAGTAACTCCTGGATGCGCACTGCACGGAGGGTGGCTGGAACAAACTCCGAGCGGAAGAGGTTCTGTAAGTCTGTCCAAAGCAGTGATGCCTCGTCGTGCACCTAGAGCATCAGGCTCCACCATCTACCTACTTCTTCATGTAGGAGACTCGCCGCAAGGATCACCACGAGGTCAGCTAGTGTCCCTACTAATCTGAATACTCGAACAACAGCCTCCAGCCAATTCTCAGCAGCCTGAGGGTCCGTCTCTCCACGGAACCTGGGCGGCCTCTGACGCTGAAACTCGTGTAGTGCACTCATGTGATGTGCACTCTCATCTACTAGGGCTGGTGGCATCGGTGGCTTGGCGGGTAGAGGTACCGCTGGTGCCTCCACTGTAATGGGGCCCTACGCCGAGGCCTCGTCGCTCAGTGGGCTGCCATCTTGCACAAAGCTCAGAACCCTAGCTGGATGCCATCGTGGGGCTATCCTGAAAAGAAACAGGTGCACCATGGTTAATATAGTATACCTGGTGAGATGTAACAATGTAATCACTATGAAATCTTTTGAAACACACATGAAATCAATGTTTTCTTACACTGAGTCGGAAATCAGAAGTCAGGTTCCTGGTGTATGGATACGTCGGCTGTCGCACCAACACTGGACTCCCTGGACTGATAACGGCACTCAATACGCTTAACACTATTGCTTCACAGAATGAAATTATCAGAGTCCTATGTTCTGCGGTAGAACTGACTCCTCTGATACCAATTTGTCACAACCTGTCCTCGGGGCCCGTGTCGTGACTACCCGAAGCCTGCCTTCCATAGGCCAGAGGCAGGCGACTAGCACCAAAGGTGTAAATCCTGATAAAAGGGAAGGAATTACCTTTATATAAGAAAACAAACACCACAGAGTATGCAAGCTGAAGTAAACACTAAGTAAACTGAGTACAAAAGTAAATGCTGGAAAGTAAATGGGCCAGTATACAAATCCAACTGAAAGTACAGTACAACTGAGAAAAGAAAGTACAACAGCTGAAAAAGAAAGTAGCAACCACCAAGTCATCCTCCAGAAACCCCACCTGAAGGGTGGGTATAGATGGTCTCCTCTTCTCGTCGAATCCGTCCGTCCACACCGTGTACGTCCCGCCTGATAATCCTACACCGGATACCGTCCGGAACCACAAGCCTCAACTACGATCAGTGCTATCCGTCGTCTGCAACCAACACAACGTAGTGCGGTCATAGCCTGTGCAGGGGTGAGTATATGATACTCAGTAGGGACCCCGAGACCCCTGAAGGCCTCCCCGAATCCACAAAGGATATACCACAAAGGAAAGATACAAACACGAAGTATCAACCTACTCTACTTAGGTATATGCCCATACATATACATAAGTCATCAATTCCAGTTCGGCTCCAACTCACCATCCCATGTACAACCCAGTCCACACAGGAAAGCACAACCTAATCCACATAGGAAAGAAATTCAATCATATTGATTTTATTGATTGAAAATCAAGACTCATCTCACACAGGTATACTACTCACAAAGAAGGGTGGAGATGATTAGATGTAGCCTCTGAATCATCTCCTCTGCCGAACCCACGTAGGATCCAAGTACAGAAGTCGTCGCTCTCGAACCCACGTAGGATCCAAGTACATTAACCATCGCTGCTGAACCCACGTAGGATCCAAGTACAATCATCATCACTGCCGAACCCACGGAGGATCCAAGTACAGTTTTCCTCGCTGCCGAACCCACGTAGGATCCAAGTACAGTCGTCGTCATCGTCACAGTCGCAGCCAGCTCTAGGGTTCCCGCACACAGCACGCTCGATTCCGGGAGGGTCCGCTCCATGAGCCAAGGGGGGTTGATAAATCAACTGTCACAAAGTCTAGAGTTGATTTATCACAATGTTCCGTCTTGTCAATAGGAATTCAACGCGACAGACGGCGTGTCAATCGGACGCCCGGTCTGAGAGTTATTGGCGTTTTCGTCCCAAGGGCCCGGTTAGTTTTTAAGCTAAACCAACCCGAACCTAATCTAGCTGTGTCCAAAACCCAAGTGGAGTAATCCAAAATAACCATCTCACTAAGAAGAATCCAACTTATTTGACAGCACGTCAATCGGACGTCCGGTCTTTAAGTTATAAGTTTTTCCGCTCCAAGGGCCCGGTTGGTTTCAGGTTCGAACCATACGTCCACTCCTCTAATTTGCCGAAATCTAGAGTGTAATATACCAAAACGACTGTCTCTATCCAAGGATCCCTACCCAATTGATGGTGCATCAATCGGAGGTCCGTAGCCCAAGTTATAGGCGTTTGAAAGAACCTAGTCCGAAAATAGGGGGTCTGGGCCCGGTCCGATTCGGCCCGCAGCCGGCCCAGCCCGTGCGGCCTGCGGCCCAGCTCGGAAGCCGGCCGTGGCTTGGCTCTAGTCGAGCGGGGCGCAGGGGGGGGGGGGGGCGTCGCCCCCTAGTTTTCGAAACGGCGGACCCGTGGGGTCCACCCTAAGAATCTGTTGGGGGTGTGACACCCCCCCCCCGGTTTTCTGAAACCGCTGGCCATAATGGCTGGCGTTGGTGTAACTGCGGGACCCCCCTCATGTCCCACCTCCAGGTGGCGCCGGCGACTGGCAAAGCCGGCCACCCCTCGGAAGTCTGCCGCGACCTTAGGTTGCGGCTCTGGTTCGACTAGCATGGCGCAACGGCGCCGCGCCCCACCATCGCGGCCCGCCCCGGTCGTGGCCCCTTGAAGCTCCGATGCGGCGCGACGGCGCCGCGACCTCCTTTGGCCTCACCGGCACGGCGCGACGGCGCCGCACACCACCGCCGCGGCCCGCTCCGACTGCGGTCCTCTTCATCCCCATGCGGTGTAACGGCACCATGCCGCCTTCACCACAATCATCAACGAAGATCAACAAGAAAAAGGGGAGGAGAAATCGTTCGTGTTTGTGCGGTCTGATCTCCTCCCGTTACAACGATAACATTAGGTCAAAGTATACGAGATACCCAACGACAAAAAAAAGCACAATTTTAATTCATTAAAATTGAACTTAACCCCTACCTTGAAGGAATTTCGTGGCTATCATGCCCCGCAGATGATGGCGTCGTTTCCTTCGTCGTTGGTGTCACCTCCTTTGTCATGGAGGAAGAAGTGGATGGAGAAGACGAGCCGTCGAGTCGACGTTCTTCGTCGGAGAGTTGGCGTTCTTCGTTGAAGAAGAAGTTCTTCAAAAGGAACTAGAGCTCTCTCCTCCAATTCTCAACACAACAAGCCAACCAAAAAATAAAATAAGGCTCCTCTTATTTTATTAAAACATTCCATGCATTCAAAATACAAAATTTAAACACTTAATTCAATTAATTGATTAAGTGTGTGTTGGCATGAATTAATGTTGGAGAGTGGGGAGTTACCCAATTAAATACAAGGGGTTTAATGGGGGGGGGGGGGTTTAAGGAATGTGAAGGGTTGGGGCTCGTGTGGGCCCCACATCACATTTATCCTCACATGGGTAGTTAGGATGCTAGTGGGTCCCACCCTAACTCCCCCATGTAGGATAAAACCTCCATAGTCAAAGAATAAAAATTGTTCCACATTTTTATTCTCTTCTTATTTAAACCACAGTTTTTAACTCCATCTACCGTGAAAACGCATCTATAGTAAAAGTCCTCTTAAGAAATTACTGACGCTGCAGTTTCATCGGTGCCCTCAGATTTCAATTCTGAGCACCGGTTAAAAAGATAGAAAAACCCGCTCGTTCATTCACTGAACGTACCCCGAGCTAAACTTCGGAAATTGATTCTGGGCACACCGGGCCTCGGAATCAGGTGCCGTCAGAAA